>OY992507.1:30620487-35420487 GCA_963921215.1 Scoparia ambigualis | reverse complement strand
ATATTAAATTAATATGGCATTTCTAAGTAATCAGGAGTATTACGAAATTACTCTTTGTGTCGGAGCAGCTAATGGCAGTCTCCGTGGTGATCGTGACCTGTACCGCGAGAGATTCATCGACGGCAGACCAGAAGCTGAGCAGCGACGCTTGCCATCGGCGGATTGCTTTCGACGAATGGTTTTGCGTCTCCAGCAGACTGGATTCTTTCGTGCGACGAGTCCGGAGGTCAAGCCAAATATGCGGGACCCGGGTTTTGAGGAGACTGTGTTGGAGCCACTTTTGTAAACTGTTTATTGTGAAGTGCAGTGGACTACACGTGCTTCGCTTTACCTCTCAAGCCACAAGCGGCAACAAGTGAATCTTTGTGTGCTGTTTTTATCAGATTTATCTAATGTAAGTAGGTACTGTTGTTTATTAGTAAATTATTATTCTGACTAATGATCAGTAGGTAATAAGTTGTAAGAAATACATCGAAATACGAGTAAAATAATACGTGGTGTAATCCTTAGCATTTTTTCAATTTCCGAGTGAATTGTAACAATATTTGTTTTGTTTACTGTTACATGATAACTTTGTTTTTTTTAATGTTTTAAACATTTTTTGACATATCGATTCCAAGACTGAGAGGTTGTGATTTTAGTTATTTCAAAAATAAGTCATTGTAATCAAGGACCTAGGGTACCTAGTTCTAAGTAGGCGTAGCTACCTTTAGGCCGAGTCCTGAGTCACGGGCGCATCGCGGAGGTGGATTGCGGAGCATAGAAATAAAATAGGTATGTAAGCGCCCGCTTGCAGTTCGGACAGGTTTTTACATGTCGAGTAGGTATTTGTTTCGTGCGCGGCGGATTCCGCCTGCGCGATGTGCCGTGACTTAGGACTCTGGCTAAAGGTGGCCACTGACGATCACTTTTTCCCATCAGTTGAACTGACGTCAGTCCAAAATTTGATCATGAATGTCGTTAAAAAAAATTGATTGTATCACCTCAGTTCGATTCGAACTTCTCTAATGAATATTGATCCTTAATGCCGAATACTAAAGTTCAAAATTGATTGTACCGGCCGGTCGAGAACTGACGAGCCGGAGTGTCGCCAGTGAGTGGGAAATCTTTTTGGCGTAAAACCATTTGGAGTGATGCCACAGTTTTACGCCAGGACTGACGCGCAAAACTGATCGTCAGTGGCCAGCTTAAGAGTAGTACGATTATCTATTCTGTGACTACACCTCAAAGTGCTTCGCTTTAGTTGTATTGAGTTATTTCAAAAATAATTCATTTTAATTTAAGACCTATTTAGGTACCTAGCTACTCGTAGGTAAACGTACCTATCTACTTTAGAGTCGAAACATTGTGACTGTAAAATGATAATATTTTTATTACTTTGATAATAATTAGGTACTTAGGTAGGTAGGTACCTACTTAATACAAATTATTAAATCACGAAAGTAAAATAGCTGCCTACTTATCTGTCTTAACAAATCCAACAAAAAATGCCGCCAAGCGACTGCCGACAAACAACCCAGGCGGTTTGTGTCAAAGGTGCCGCCATGGTCAAAGGTTTTTAATTTTCGCCGCCTGCCACCGTCACAGTAAAACCTCTTGTTTGTAAAACTGTGCACCTGGTAGGAGGCGGGGGCGTGGCGCGGCCATACTAGGGCACGCAGTTTTATAGTCAGGAGGTGCACTATAGGCAGTTATCATACAGAGTTCATGACCCTGCTAGTGATGGGTTTAGTTTGTTCTGATTTTAAATTAACTACAGATTAACTTTGTTTGTAAATGCAAAAACAAATTAAATTGAGCTTATCTTACTAGGGTATTTATAGAAAGAGTCTACACTTGGGATAATTTGAAACACTGGATTAAGGCTGGCCCCGCTTGATACACGCTGTATGATATAAGTAAGGATGTAAACAATTATTTCAAGTGACGTACAGGAGTAGGGCAGCTAGTATTTCTGTTGTCTAATAAAAAAAATAACCTCGAAATTTAAGACAATCGCTACGCTGCGCTTCGCGATTGCCTTAAATTTTATTATACTTAAGTTGTTTTGCCAAATAACATGTTTAAAAAAATAATCAATTTGTGAAATAATGTTTTAGCATAATGAAATTTTTTGTAGTAATTATATTGTCTAATGAGTAGTTTATTAAACAATGTTTGTAAAATGATTAATTTATCAAGTATAATTTTGTCAAATGTTATTTTTCAAATGAAAATTTGTTATTTATTTTTTGTCAAATGATTGGACACCGTTACAAAGTCGTGTAAGAGGGCCTACATTAGAGCGGATGCCCAGCGCGTTGCACGAGTAGGCCAAGAACTCCTGACGCATCATACGGGCAGCCGTAGCTACTGGCGTCTGGCCAAAGCCGTGCAATCCAACTTCTGCCAACCCTCGCTGCCACCACTGAGATGTCCTGACGGAACTTTAGCTCACAAGCCGCAGGAAAAGGTCGATCTCCTGGCCAAACTCTTAGCGGCTAACTCCCGAATCGATGACAGAAATGCACAGCCACCCTCAATTCCTCACAGTGGCCACACAATGTCTGATATTAAAATCAGGCAGTGTGATGTCCGTGCGTAGCTGCAATCAATCGATGACCGGAAAGCTAACGGTCCTGATGGCATCCCAGCAATAGTCCTGAAAATGTGTGCAGCGGAGTTGTCCCCTGTGTTAACGCGTCTGTACCGTCTCTCGCTCTCTTCGGGTTGTGTGCCGGAATCTTGGAGAGAAGCTAATGTACAACCGATCCCTAAAAAAGGAGATCGGTCAGATCCGGCTAATTACCGCCCTATAGCCATCAGTCTTGTGCAAGATCCTAGAACGAATATTGATTAAACAACTTATTCGATATCTAGAAGATAATTCACGATCGTCAATATAGGTTTCGGCCAAAACGGTCAACGGTCACTGATCGGTGAAACAGACGTGTGCGGTGAGCGTTTGGACGAGCTTTTGGGATTCGTGGCGTGTGTGGTGCAGAGCCCGAGGCGCAGTACCCGCCACGCACCGCCGTACACACACGTGATCACTACTTTCTTCACGACTCAACGACGCCTACAAACGCTTGGGTTCCTCAATTTCGAGGCTGCATTTCAGCGCTAGTTCCCTCTAATTATATACACAATAGCATTGCCTCCGCTGGCAGTTTACAAAAAAGAATCGGGGTTTCGCGAACTATTTGTCACAAACTTGAATTCTAATCCTTCACCTAGGGTACTTACCGACTGGTCCGATGTTTAGCTCGCCTTGCAACACTAGGATAGAATAGGTGAAAGGAACAGGATGGGTCGCAGCCCAGCTGCTGTGGTGTGACGCCTTGCCTCTGGTAGCGTTACCACGCCTGCCGAGTCCAAAGGGCTCGTCCAAAACACTCACACACACGTCCGTATCACCGATCCATGCACACTTAGTCCTAGTCCTCCCGAATAGCCTCTTAACCACTAGCAAGCAGCACCTTCCGCGACGCGACAATGACGCTTGCCAAAATGCGAAGGATTTGCGACAAATACGCTGCCGTCAGCGTTAGTCCGTTCAATGAATTATACACAATAGCCTCCGGTGGCTGATTACAAAGAGATTGACAAGATATTATGCGATTTCTTGTTATCATTTCACAAGCTAAATGTCATGTGCCGACCCGAATCGAATGAAGTCAATCAGCGCGAGCGCGTATCCTGCCGACAGGACTACAATGCGCGCACCTTAATCACGATTTCTTTTAACACCATATAATCAAGTCTGGGCTGTCCCAATCATGGGAACCAAATCAGCAAACCGTAAACAGACCGACCGCCATATCCATTTTTCCCGATAGACTGCCGACATGACACTTTTACCGTTTGTCAATTGATATTTTTTTGGTAGGCAAAGTACCACACCCGTATGGCCTTAATTGATTTTAAAAACCAGGAATTAGTCGATAATTTGTCGAAATTAGTCGCCAAGTAACAGAATTAGTCAGTCTCGTTTAAAAGTTATAAGGGGATTTTTGTGGCACAGTACCACCACCAATAAAGTACGCTAAAATACTCTATTTACGTAAAAGACAAATATTTGTTAAATGTCGCAAAAAGCAACAAAAGATACGTTTTTAAGGACAAATAAATAAATACTCTTTTTTTAACCATGTAAGTAGTTACTTTATTTTTTCCTAACAAAATGAAAAAATACTAAAGTAAAGGTAAGGTAAATAATAGGTACCTAGCCTAGCTACATTATTTAAATAAAAAATGTTTTGTGCTTTCATTTGTTTTTTTTTACGTGTCTTCTATAACTGGGCTTAATATAGGCTATTTAGATCAAAATATTAGGCGAATTAGGCTACTTGTCAAAATAAAAAATATTAAGCAGGCGATTTAGGCTACTCGGTGGGCAAAATTTGGCGAATTGAGTTAGCTCATATCTGGCAACCCTGACTGACACGATAAAAAAAATATTGACGCGCGACACTACACTACACGCAAGATAAATATCACGATCTAGGATATGGGATCAGGATCAGATTTCCAGAAATCCAGCGATAAATATTGTGATCCGTCAATACGCTACATTACACGTCAACAATTATCGTGTTCCGTCAGTATATATTGACGAATCACAATATGGATCTTGCGTGTAGCGTTCGCATAAGTGTTGTCTTACAAAAACATCGAGTAAATCAGAAAGTAATCGAGAAATATCATTGAAATTATTCACTATTCTCTCATTTAGTACTGTTACTTATATAAAGGCCTGTTCAAACCTGAGCGGTGTTCGCTGCCGCTGTGGGTAAAGGTATATACCGCGCGGTTGCCGCTCGGGTTTCGCTCAGGTATTTAGTATAAAGTTCCGCGGCTAGAGCGACCTGCGCGGTATTTTTTCTGCCGCTACCCACAGCGGTAGCGAATACCGCTCAGGTTTGAACAGACCTTAAATTATACTTTTAACAATAGACAAGTACGCAAATTAATTCAAAATAACCATGCTTCGCGCATTATCGCCCCCTGGCTCCAAGACTATTCACAAAAAACAGAATGCCTCTTTCCTCTAAAACGGGGCATATAACTTTTAAACGCGAGACCGACTAATTCTGTAACTTCGCGACTAATTATTGACTAATTCCCCTTCGGAGCATATTGTACAAAACTCAAAATGTTACACCACGCAAAATGTACAAATCGCAAAATGAACAATTAAGCGTACGTTCATAGCCAAAAACAGAAACTTATCTGACTTCTTAGTTGATATTATTTAGGACGTGACTTAGTATCACTGCATATAGACATAAGTAGAAAAAAGGCATTCGCAGGGGCGTCGCAGTGAATAAAGCCTTAGTCTGCGGGCACGAGATTGGCGACGGCCGAGCGATGGCGACGCGACGCGACGGCGACGCGACGGCGGAGCGGGGCGACGAGGCGCGACATCTCGCGTGGGCACGAAACTTGTCGCTCCATGTCGCTCTAGAGGTAGTGTTGTGAGCAATATTGCACGTCATCGTAACACAAGTTTACGTCGAATAGAATAATTATTGGAGCAAAGTCTACTAATGAGAACGGAGTTATTATTACCTAGAGATGGTGTTCATCCAATAAATAAAGGCAGAAGTAATTTGGGCGATTTTTCTACCCTTTATTACGAGCTAAGGTGCCATCCAACAAAATTTTCCAACTATACAAGAATACAAGAATGAGTTTACACACATTTGATTACATTTTAGAGAAAATAAGAAGCAATCTAAAACGTGTTATTTTTGGAAATCGTATAATTATGCCTGAAGAAAAAAAAAATCTTAATTCGTAACATTATTGTTTAGTTTATTATATTTTTAATATCTTCTTCTTCTTCATTATTATTTTTAATATCCATTAGGTAGGTAAGTAGGTACTATAATATTTTTCAACACAACACTACTGTAATCGCGAGCGACCTAATCAAACTAGTTTGTTCATTTGTTCTCGTCGCTTCCGCGCCGCCGCCGTCGCTCCCGTGTCGCCCGTGCATCGCTCGATCGCATCGCCCCACCATCGCTCGTTTCGTGCGCGTCACCATAGGTGTCCATGTTGTTGATGCATTGCCGTCGCGTCGCTGTCGCGTCGCGTCGCCCGTCGCTCGGCCGTCGCTAGTCTCGTGCCCGCAGACTTAGGCTTACTTGTTCATTTTGCGATTTGTACATTTTGCGTGTAGTGCACATTTTACGTTTTGCACATTTTGAGTATTGTACGTTTTGCGATTTGTACATTTTGCGTGTAGTGTACATTTTGCGTTTTGTACATTATGCTCCGAAGGGACTAATTCTCCATGCAAACAGATCTTCGCTAAGTGGTTCCATTCTCGAGATACAGAAAACCCCCTTATAACTTTTAAACACTGTTACTTGGCGACTAATTTTGACTAATTCTCTATGCAATCAGGTAGGCTACTCTTGAAACAGAGTTGCATTAATCAATTTCCAATCACAAATCTAAAAAATGTCAAATGGGACTTTTGTAAGCGACAATGGCGCCATATTGGAATTAAATTGCGTGGAAATTGATTGAACAAATTATTATCGAGATGGCGTTCCGGAATTATCTTTACTTATCCCAATATCGATACATATTAAACGCATTGGAATTGTATTATGATTGAGTTTGCGTTCAAGAGTAACCCCCCAGATCTTCGCGACGTGTGACACCATAATTTTTACTGTACCTAGTTTTAATATTTTCTGTATTATATTAATTTTATCTGTAAGTTCTAAACCAATGAATAATTTAAATGTGCTCTGCCTTTTTACAGCTGGAAGGATCGGGCCTGCCCATTCAGGACAGACAACCGCACCAGATTGATGGTGATTCCCACCATAATCAAGTGGAAGGGAGTGCAAAGGCTAGAGGGAAGTCAGTGCAATAAACGAGAACTCCTACAAATGATGTTTTTAGATGACGAGGATGAGGAATGATAAATTATCTTTTATATTTGAAATTAATTTCGCTATCTACTGTAAAATGTGAATGTATATATTATGAAGCGTAATCATAAGCTTATTTTTCAATAAAACGCATTTTTATCCTTAATTTTAAGCATTTTATTTATGCCAAGTTCATATCATGGTGATGAACTCCAAATACTTATTGACCAATATTTTTACACATTTAATGAAACACGTTTTACTAGCTACAACATGATTAGATTATGTACAATTTGTAATAATAAGACATTTTCTTTTACTAGTAGGTTTATCCAAGCTATTTTAAAGTTTGATGACATTTTTACTGTGGAATGCATACATTTTTTAATTTAAGTATTTATTCTAAAAAAATTTAATAAGTATATTTATATATTATTTAGTCTTATTACATTATATTCCTTGTACTTTTTAAGTAGTAGGTAATTGATTGATGTAGGTATGTAATTTACAATAATTATCATCAAATATCAAAATTTAATATTTTTTGAAAGTTTCTAGAAACATGTTCACTTTGATAAGATAAATAGTTGATAAACTTGTGAAAAAAAAATCACACCAAAATGTTACATATACATAGTGCACAATAATATAATCATTTTAAGAATATGAAACTTAACAATGTATGATGTGGTGTTTCGAGACTTCCGAGGTAGGTACTTATTTATTTAGTAGTAAATGGTAGTATCGCAAATTGACACACCAAGTTTACTAATTTATTAGTTAATATTTCATTCTATTTACTAATACTTAATACTTACTTAAAATGATTATAATAATGTTACTGAAATAACCAGTCTTTCATTACTTTTAAATATGATGGGTTAGTCCATCTACCTACACACATCAAAAGTGTCTAGGGATCAACATATATTTTTGCAATACTTTTTCTCCTGATTGATATTAATTAAAATTTTCTTTAAGGATTCATCAAATAAAGTGTTTTCGTTTGTCTACAGTAACGATAAACCAAGTCACCTTTGCATTAATAAAGAAATTTGCCATTTTCCTAATAAAGGGATTTTTGACATTTGAACCACTAACATTAAAGTTCGAAAAAAAGACTGAAATAACAGTTTTCTTTAAAATTTTATTGGGTAACTTAAACAATTAATAATCCGTGTTTCTACCGCGAACACTAACAACACAAGAACATCGGTTTGGCATACTCAAAATGAGTTCATCCAAATCACGCTGTGGAATGGCCGCCCATGTTCGTTACAACAACAAAAAAAGGTCTTCTTGCGACTGGATACCCTCCATATTCGGCAGAGCTCTTCTCTGTAGCATATCCCATGCATGCTCAATCGGGTTCAAGTCTGGCGACTGAGCAGGCCAGGGCATGACATTGATGTTAGCTGCGGCGAGTCTGTCTTACAACTCTTGCGGTGTGCGGTCGTGCATTATCATGCATTAACTGAAATAAGGGACCGATTTGCACTTGTAGAGGAACGATGACGTCTGATACAATCGTCTCAGCATAAATTTGAGCGTTGAGGTTGCCTCTGATCCAAATCAACTCAGTTCTTCCGCCGATCCAAATACCCGCCCATACCATGATGGTTCCAACACTATAAGGATGGACTTCCTGGCAGGATTTTAATCGCTGTTGGCGTCCAGGGGTTCTCCAGTGTCGTATACGTCTTGTATCCGGTCTCATACCAAAACGAGACTCATCAGAAAAGCACACGAAACGCCATTGTTCTTCTGCCCAATTTCTGTGTTCAAGAGCCCATTGATATCGAATCCTACGATTGTGCATTGCTATAGGTGGTACCCTTAGCGGTCTTCGGGAATGAAGGTTCACTTCATGCAAGCGGTTTCTGACTGATTGGTCGCTAATTAAGTTCCCTGAAGAGTGATGAAGCCTCACGGCTAACATCATGGCGGTTATTGTTGGAGCTCTTCGAGTTGTGATTTGAATGTATCGGTCTTGTCTCCGTGTGGTGCAGCGATACCGTCCTCCATGGCGCTCAGCCACGGTACCAGTGCTTCGGTAACGTGTCCAAAGTCGACTGATAACACTCTGACTTGTATTCAGAGCTAAAGCCACAGTACGTTGCCGGGTACCAGCTTCTATCATTCCCACGGCTCTGAGCATTTCTTCCCTGCTTAAATGACGTCGCCTCTCCATAATAACGTTGGTTTTAATCAGTAGTAGGGAAACAGTAGCACTAATAATGTCTTCAATGCGTTGTATGTTTTTATAGGGAAAATATTGACAGCTGATTTTCATCTTTTACTAGAAATTGATTGAAAGTTCCTGTTTCAAATTATGAAATGCACCAAAAAGGATCCATATAAGTTTATAAAATCATAAATTTATTACAAAACCACATCTCAATCTCAAGAAATCCGCATAAAAATGCTTGATCCCTAGACACTTTTGATGTGTGTATTTATACAATATAACAGAATGGACGAAAAAAGTCTTAATTTATTATTTGTTATACTGCTCAATATAAGTTAAGGGATTTGAAAAAAATAATAGAGGTTTGTCCGCCTGTTCCACATATCCACTGGTCTATCCCTACTTCTACCTTTTTCCCACATTTAGCCGTTTAGGAGCTTAAGGTCCAAAGCGCAAAATGACAAACGATCGCAAATTGTCAAAAGAGCAGAATGTCAAAAGCGCAGAATGTCAAAGGCGCACTTTGTCGAAAAATCTACTTAAACTGGGTAATTGCTTGGCTTTGTTATTAAATATCTAAACGTCGTTATTTTTGGTCAGTCTGACTCGCAATAGGAAATGAAATACTAATTTAATATTTTTAGGAAACATATTTATTATTAATGTAAACTAAAATATTATGACAAATGCTCTATTTAAATCGCTTCCAAAAATAAAAGAAAGCAATGTGATATCGATTTTGACAGAAGATACCGATGTTTTTGAAAAAAATGGAGCGGAACTTAATCACGATTCTTACTGATTGTATAATTTGGTAACGACATATTGTTTTGTAAATGTCGTTACTTCTATATTATTATAAAGCTGTGGAGTTTCTTGTGCCCATTCTTCTCCACAGCTAAATGACTTCCTGAATTTTTTGTTTTGTTAAAACTGATAATTAAAGTAAGAGACACTGTTTAATTATAAATGTTGCTGATTTGCTGATTATTAAAATTGATAACTCAACTTTTGTTTATTTACATAATTATTCTGAGCATTTGCTTGTAAAAAACAAATATTATTTAGAATGTGTCAGTAGAATATAAAAGATGACTATTGCTATGTTGATTTATATTAAGTTTACATTAAAATAAATATGTTTCCTAAAAATATTAAATTAGTATTTCATTTCCTATTGCGAGTCTGACTGACCAAAAATAACGACGTTTAGATATTTAATAACAAAGCCAAGCAATTGCCCAGTGTTTGCGCCATAGCGCAACGGATAACCGTCACTGCGCCGGTCAATTAAATTGCATATTGGTGCAACGAATATGCAACGAATGATCGGCCAATCAGAGCTAGGTGACAAATATACAAGACGAACCTCCTAGACCGCGGGATCGCGCGGTCGCCCACGCAGTGTGCTTAGAGCGTTCCAGGCGAACCCACGCGCGCGCGCGCAAGAAATCAGCCCGTGAACACGCCAGACATGTGTTAAGTGTATGTGCATTGAGAGCGCTTGTTTACCAGCTCAACTACCCCTAAAACGCCACCGACCAGTGCCCTGAGTGAACTGTGTTGTGTGTTGCCGCCCTCAAGCCTGCGACCCCGCGCCTAGAGCGCCAGCTGCCTTCAGCTCCAACCAGCTCCAGCCCGAACCAAGTAAACCCCAGCTATCCTCTTTTATCATTTCCCTCCGCCGCATGTTGGTGCCTTAAGCGCCAACATTTTTGATCCTACGAGCCGGATACATACAGTCCAATAGTTTTAAACCCTACCCTACACATTCCACTTTTTGCCTCGACTCGTGCCGCCACCCATACACGCCTACACAACTGCACACAACACCCACACAATGCACGCCAGCCCAAACACCCCTTACTGCCCTTACTGCAGGACTAGGGGCCATAGATTAATAGCGTGCGCTACCTACAATGCCCAGCCGACGCAGGGCCGGTGGGATTTTGTGGTGTCGCGCAAGCGCTGTCCCCGCTGTCTCGGACCACATTACCCGGACGAATGTAAGTCGGTGAAGGCATGCAGAGTGTGTGGCATCGCCGACCACCACACGTCCCTTCACCGACCGGACGACGCCACGCAGCATTACCAGCCGGAATCGGCGGCGCGGTGGCTTCCGCCCCAGCTGCGGGACACTACGGCAAAGCGACCCACCGACAGAACGCTGCATGCGTCCGCGCATGCACAGCAGCCGCATCAGGGGTCGCAGGAGTAGGTACATGTTACCGTAGCCCCACATTGGTAATACAGTCCGCTATTATATATATATAGGATAACTATTTCAGCCCATTAACTATTTCATTACATGTTGGTCATTCGACCCGTTAAAATAATATTTACTCATATTTCGTAGCTATCACGTAGCTTAATTTTAATTTCTGATTTTTAAATTTTATCGCGTAACATTCCTAATTTCATTACCTTACATGACCCTTTCTGCACGATAGACGTTGCAAAGTGCATTGCGAAATATTATTAACCTACCTACAAAAATAAATTAAGAACGTGTTCCAAGAACAGTGTTCGATTCGTGTTATATTTTTACTTACTAATTAGGTTGCACATATAACTTTAGTTACGTATAACACACCCGCGTCTAGACGACGATATTGTTGTTTTTCCCGTTTTATTTTGTAATGAAATTTTTATGGTCGTGTCGTGTTAAATCGGCTCAGATCTCGTGCATGCTCACCACGCGTGCCAAATAGCGTGCTTTATTTTTTCGCTCGTGTTAATTTTATATTTTTTCTGCTTTTAATTTTTGCCTTGGCAATCGACTCAATCTCGTGCGTGCTCACCACAAGAGCATAGTACTTCTACACACGTGCACCCACACATCAGCCTGCAGCACATACACACATGCAGTCTGATTTTTATTTGCTTCTATTGCGGTCGCTTTTTATTGCGCCTTTGCTCTTTGCGCCACAGCGCGCATTGCGCTTTTCTGTGCCTATATGCTATCGTGCTCAGTGCACAGCCTTTTTTGTTGTTGTTTTTGTGCCTGTATGCTATCGTGCTCAGTGCACAGCCTTTTTGTTGTTGTTTTGTGCCTATATGCCATTATGCTCAGTTCACGATTCAAGTGACTACATGATGGCATGCCCAGTGTACAGCCCTTTTTGTTGTTGTTTTGTGCCTATATGCCATTATGCTCAGTTCACGATTCAAGTGACTACATGATGGCATGCCCCGTGTACAGCCTTTTTTGTTGTTGTTTTGTGCCTATATGCCATTATGCTCAGTGCACGACTCACGTGACTACATGATGGTATGCCCAGTGTACAGCCCTTTTTGTTGTTGTTTTGTGCCTATATGCCATTATGCTCAGTGCACGACTCGCGTGACTACATGATGGTATGCCCAGTGTACAGCCCTTTTTTGTTGTTGTTTTTGTGCCTATTTGTTGCTGTGCTCAGTGCACGATCTTACTCATACAGTCACACACGTGCATTCCTCTCAGCTCATCATATACACACCCACTCGACATTAACTCAACACAGCACGAATCGGGGCTGTAGTCCCCCTTTAACTTCCATTCCTTCCCCTCCCCCCCCTCCTACCCTCTGGGGCCCGGGAAGATGTTTGCGCCACAGCGCAACGGATAACCGTCACTGCGCCGGTCAATTAAAGTGCATATTGGTGCAACGAATGTGCAACGAATGATCGGCCAATCAGAGCGAGGTGACAAATATACAAGACGAACCTCCTAGACCGCGGGATCGCGCGGTCGCCCACGCAGTGTGCTTAGAGCGTTCCAGGCGAACCCACGCGCGCGCGCGCAAGAAATCAGCCCGTGAACACGCCAGACATGTGTTAAGTGTATATGCATTGAGAGCGCTTGTTTACCAGCTCAACTACCCCTAAAACGCCACCGACCAGTGCCCTGAGTGAACTGTGTTGTGTGTTGCCGCCCTCAAGCCTGCGACCCCGCGCCTAGAGCGCCAGCTGCCTTCAGCTCCAACCAGCTCCAGCCCGAACCAAGTAAGCCCCAGCTATCCTCTTTTATCATTTCCCTCCGCCGCATGTTGGTGCCTTAAGCGCCAACACCCAGTTTAAGTAGGATTTTTGAGAAAGTGCGCCTTTGACATTCTGCGCTTTTGACTATGTGCGCTTTCGCTTTTGGCATTCTGCGCTTTGGACAATCCGCGCTTTTTACTATGTGCGCTTTTGACATTCTGCTCTTTTGAGGGCTGAAACTGCGTTAAACGGGCGCCCGCGCGGCTTTATACAAAAGTGGCCCGTCGCGGGGAGCCGCGCGGGACACCGTCGCGGGGCGGCGGGCCCCGCGCCCGCGCAACGGAGCCCGTCTGCTCGCGACGGTTTCCGTTGCGGGGGCACGCGCGGGACGCGCGGGATCCGCCACGGGAGATCGCGCGAGCTAGTTTAGATAGTGGCGCTATGTGATAAGGGCCGCACGCGCTGACAAAATGACTTTCGACACAGAAAGAGTGATAATAGAAGTACAGTGTCACCCTATCATATGGGACCAGGCAAATGATTTATATAAAGACCGAGACGCGCGAACAGCAGCATGGCTCGAAATTGGCAAGGAATTATTTGAAAATTTCGATAATTTCAGTAATGCAGAAAAAAAAACAACAGGTAAAGATTTATATGTATTATATTTTGTTTAACTAGGTACTAGGTTCTTAAATATGTAACAAATACTGACGTAAAGTTTAAAATCTAAATAAAATTAACTGCATTTCAGACCAAATATGTTATATTGTCACCAAATAGATAATAGGTACCAATATTTTATGCCTCGAGTTTTAATTTGGTAATTTTTGCTATCTGTTGTCTAACAACAATAAATAACCTCAAAATTCAAGACAATCGCGAAGCGCAGCAGAGCGATTGTCTTAAATTTCTAACCTATCACGTGACCTACAGGAGTAGGGCAGCTCGCAAGTGGTGCATTATTAGGTATTTTGACCATTTGGTATTTGGTAATTGTTGGTATATCAAACTTTGGTGTTACAACTATAAACATTTTAAACATTAGGTAATTAGTCCTATCGGTATTTTAATCTTAGATATTTTGTTGGTATGTATTAGTTGCTTAGGTATCTTAAAACATTGGGTATTTAGATTTTAGTGATTTTAAACGTTTAAAAACCTAACATAAATACCTACGTAGGTATTTATGTTAGGTTTTTTAATTTTAGACATTCAAACACCCTTCGAGGACTTCTCAAAAAATACTGCGATTTTGCCACGACAACTTACCATCAGTGACGAAATAATCAGCGAATTTATCGCGTATTGTGTATGCGTCTCTTTGGGTGTTCCCAAACCCACTGTCGATGTCATGAATATGGCGTGGTGTGGTGACAACATCGTTGATATTATTAACCTGTTGTTTAGATCTAATAAAATTATGCAGAATGCATATCGCCTTGGTAAAACAAATGGCATTTTCTTTTGAAACGTTTAAAGGACGATGAAGTATTCGAAATTTATTGGCCATGATACCAAAAGTTGATTCAATATAACGCCGCGCTCTTGTTAGCCTATAATTAAAAATCTTTTTTTTATGATCCAAATTGAGAGCTCGAGCATATGGTCGCATTATATGGCTAGATAGTCCAAATGCTTCATCTCCTACAATCAAGGACCGGAACCGCTTACCATTTATGGGGTTTTTGATAGGGTAATTCATAGACTTGTTTTCACTAACCCTATCAATACGGTAAGCATTTCGTCGACTTACTGCATAGAAAGGGTTACCAAATTGATACAGTTAATTAGGGTAAGCACTAACCGTATCCAAAAACCCTATTGAGGCTAACCCTATAAAAAGGGTTTTAACGTGCACAAGCAATTTAAGCTTCTAAGCGCAACGCATTAGACGTATTGTTGTATATCGTTTACGTGTGTTGCTTTCAACAGAGGCTCCCCGCGGCGAGCGTGCTGCAAAATATCGCTGCGTGCAATCGCGCGCGGTGCATGCAGCTTGTTAGTTTTTTACAAGCTTTTATTTAACTTGCAATGTATGTAGGTATGCATGTCTTTTGTTCGGGTGGAATTTTGCAACTCAATTTTGATCCACTTCCCGGTTACTGATTGAGCTGAATTTTTGCATACATGTGTAAATCGCGTGACAATGCAATATTATGATGACAGGGTGCTGATCTGATGATGGAGTTGGAAGGTGGCCAGGATATAGGAACTTAGCAATGAAACAACACAAACTCATCGAGTATGGGCTCGTTTGAATCGTATTGAGGAGTAGTTTTAGTAGTTTAGTCTTTCAATGGTAACCAGGGTCTAATGATGGAGCTGGAAGGTGGTCATAGGAACTCTGTAATGAAACGACGCAACACCATCGAGTTTCGGCTTGTTTCATTCGTCTTGACGAGTAGGTACTTTGTTTTTAGATGGATACCAGGGCATGATCTGATGATGGAACTGAAAGGTGGTCCTAGGAACTCGGTAAAGAAACGACGCAACCCCATCGAGTATGAGCTCGTTTGATTCGTCTTGACGAGTACTTTGGTGCTAGATGGCAACCAGGGTCTGATGATGGAGCTAGAAGGTGGCCATGTGCATAGGAACTCAGTAATTAAGCGACATAACCGCTTCGAGTTCAATTCGTCTTAGTTAATGGGTAGACCGTTTTTGATGAGTGGTGAACTGGTGGTTTGGTGGACTTGGAGTAACCTTACTCAACGTTTATTATAAGACGGAATAAGTACTAGCCTAATCGGGATTTAACTAGTCTAAGCGTAAGTTCGGGTTGAGACAGGTGTAGGCCATTTTTATTAATGAGACGGCTAGAGTTTAATATAAATGTCTATTAGGTATGTACTACAATGTACCGACTCACGATATGGGATTATTCTGACGTAGACAAATATGGTTAATTATCGTTAAAGGTTGCAATGTTGATACCTAATATTATGATATTTTTGTTATCAGGTTTAAATTATTATTTTCAAAGGAGATGTCCTATTTCTGCCCTAGAGACGTTTCATGTTTCGATAATGAAATAAGGCGTGCCACCGGAATACCAAATTTCAAGAAATTGCAGTCCAATTTATAATAAACATCTATATATACAGATACCGCGTAATTAGCGGGGTTTAAAATTATCACTAAAAATAAATTATAATAGACTGAAGTCATTTCCTTTTTACCTTGCCATTTTGTTAAGCATTACAGCAATGGCATCTAAGATTTTTGAGCCAAACTTAATTAAAAAAAAATGTGATCAATTTTATAATAAATTCTTTGAAAATATAGAAAAAGAGTAAAGTTCGAAATTAAAGAAATAAGTTGTCACATAAATAACAGATTTTAATTGACAAATTATGCTAATGGTGCATAAATCAACAATATCTCGTAGGTCCGTTATCATAATACTGGCTGTATCGGATTAATGCCTTTGCTTTTTCGTTGTTTAAAAATATAAATTCAAACAAAAAATGTCGGTCGGCCGGTCGGCTGCTGCAATAAACGTAGTGATTAAATCCTCTTTGGCTGGCTGCAATTACAACAACAACACATGGAAGGAATTTCGTTCGTGTTGCATGCGTTTGCTGCGCTTTCGTGATCTTCTTGGGTTTTCTTGGTGTTTGAGTGTTATTAATCGTTAACTGATTCTGCGCTGTTTGTTTTAAGATTGCATTTGAACATTTCGTGACGTGAATAAAACGTTAGGAGTTAGTGACTGTTGGGTTAGGGTGTCGCAAAGGGGGTGCAGGACTTAGAAAATTTTCGAGCAAAAATACACTCATAACTTTTTTTCACAAACTGATGAAAAACATAGACCATCAAAAAGAGACAAAAAATCCAATTAAAAAAAAAACTTGAAAAAAAACTTAGAAAATTTTCAGTTGATTTTTATATGGAGCCGACACTTAGAAAAATTTGCGATATTTTTGTATGCAGTTTGGACTTGTAAAATTTTTCGCTTGGTTCCACGTTGTGTCGCAAAGGGGGTGCAGGACTTAGAAAATTTTCGAGGAAAAATTTAATTTTTCACAAACTGACGAAAAACAGCTATCAATAAGAGATAGAAGAAAATCCAAAAAAAGTGCAAAAAAATTGTGAAAAAAAACTTAGAAAATTCTTCAAAGCCCCCCGCCATAAGAAAAAATCTAAAGAGTTAATTAGGTTAGGTTAGGTTAGTATGTTGACCAAAAACGCGCGAGCCGAGCGAGCGAAGCGAGCGTGCCGCGGCAGCGGCCGGCGAAGCGCCAGAAACGACGTTTTTGTACGTGCGACGTTTTTTTTTACATACTTTCAAACACTACTCTTTTATACAAACTCCAAATAAACTTTTTTTATTTCTTTTTTTTGGTTTTTTTTCTCTTTTTGTTAGCTATGTTTTTCGTGAGTTTGTAAAATAAAAAGTTAATTGTATTTTTGCTCGAAAAATTTTTAAGTCCTGCACCTCCTTTGCGACACAACGTGGAACCAAGGGAAAAAATTTACATTTCCAAAACTGCATACAAAAATATCGCAAATTTTTCTAAGTGTTCGGCTCCATATAAAAATCAACTGAAAATTTTCTAAGTTTTTTTTCACAATTTTTTTTGCACTTTTTTTGGATTTTTTTCTATCTCTTATTGATAGAGCTGTTTTTCGTCAGTTTGTGAAAAATTAAATTTTTCCTCGAAAATTTTCTAAGTCCTGCACCCCCTTTGCGACACAACGTGGAACCAAGCGAAAAATTTTACAAGTCCAAACTGCATACAAAAATATCGCAAATTTTTCTAAGTGTCGGCTCCATATAAAAATCAACTGAAAATTTTCTAAGTTTTTTTTCGCAATTTTTTTGCCTTTTTTTGGAATTTTTTCTATCTCTTTTTGATAGCTATGTTTTTCGTCAGTTTGTGAAAAAAAAGTTAGAGTGTATTTTTCCTGCACCCCCTTTGCGACACCCGGACCGACTGTTGTTGTAGTAAAGTGAAATGGCGTTTTCAAATCGTTGTGATAACTGTTCTATTACTTTCAACAATCTACGTATTGTATCCCAAGGAGTGCTACAATTAGATACCTACATCATTACGTGATCTCCTGACGTCTTGGATTTCACCAATGGAGGTACGTATCATACAGATTACACTATTACAATATTACCTCTTTCAAACGCACTTATTTAATTTGTTCTAAGGTTGAAAGGATTTTAAGAATGAAAATGTTTTAAATTCCTACCTCAAATCTTGTGTGTTATTAGAAAGCTCATTTTTAATTTATGGTACAGTCAGTGTAAACAAAATGAAGGTTTAAGAAGCAGTATGACTAACTTTGGCATTGAGTTTCTCCCGTGTTCTTCTATCAACAACACGTGTTGTGAGACTCCATTTTATTTCTATCTACCTACCATACAATACTAAATGTACTTTAAAAATATACCACTTGAAATTGGCTTAATACTAAACGTGAAGCCACTAATTATTGCCAATCTAGCTTTAAGATTTTGTGTGACTATTTTTTTGTTTTCATTTGTGTGTCAACAATAAATATATTAATTATGTATCTGTATTATGACTCACTTATTTTTGTTACAGATTATACCAGAACACAGAGTTTGTAATGAATGTGTTATTCTTCAGTCACAAGCTGAAGTTGATGAGCCATCTCGTGATTATGGGCATAAATCAGTATGCGGTGTGTCTGTTCTAAGAGCAAGAAGCATTGCCATGAATAGCAATAGACCACAATTAACAATAATTAGATCATGGGTGCCTCAGATTCAGGTACTTATAATTTTTTTTTTGTTTTTATTCCTAACGGGTTAGCACTTAGTCTGCATCTCGCTTGATGTTAAGAGATAATGAGGCTGAAGTAGCCGGTTGAAGTGCGCTTCCACCATTTTACCACTTCCACTTCACCCGGATCTTCTTCAATCTTCTACTTTTAATTAACTGGCTATCTTACCTTTTACTGACAGAACACTAAACACTAACCAAACCGAGTAGAAACTTGTACACCCCCCATTGGGAATCGAACCTGTGACCAGTGGTCTTAACAACTGGACCACAGAGGCTGTTAAATATTATTCAGTTCTTAAGGTCTGTTTTATTATTAAACATTGATATAGTAATTATTACTTTTGAATTATTTACTACAGTAATCATCATCATCAGCTCATAAACGTCACACTGCTGGGCCTTCCCACAGTAATGTTGCGTTAAAATAAAATAAAAATCGTTTTTCAGGCAGATCTCCCAATCTTTACAAGAGTTTGTAGAATTTGCTGGAGAAGAGCTGCAAGAGTTCAAGCAACAAGTATGGCAGGCCAATCATAACAGGAAATTGAACATAATATATTGCCTGATGTTTCCATTGAAACGGTATGTATTAGGCCATAAGTGTTAATTGTAATAACCATGTCACGTAGTGGTGAAAGAATACTACCAACCCCTCTCTTCACTTGGGTGTCGTAAAAGGCGACTAACGGACTAAAGACTGCACGTACTTCCAACAGCATAGAGCGGCGATGGGCTCACCACCTGGCACGCTAAGCACATGTGCAGTCGCTATTTGGTGAAAAGTGGACTATGTAGAGGACTGCTTTTGCTGTCGTCATTGCCAAGTCTCTGACTAACCCTTCGGGGATAATAGTCGTGATTATATGTATGTATGTAATCAAAGTAAGTGGCAAGCCTGAAGATTTTTTTTATTTGACAATGACAAGACTGTCATTGTCAAATAAAAAAAATCTTAAAATCATGTGTTTGTTGTAAGTACTATAAGATTATGATAATAATACAACATTTGATTATTGTCTCTACAGGAAGATGCTGAAATGCCATTGCATGTTAGCATTGGTGTTCAAGCCGTTGAAGACTCACTGAGACCTCCAACGCTATCACCACTACCTGTGCCTGCACCGGAACAAGAAGAATTATTACGACCTCAAAGGCCGACCTTGGCATTGCCAAATTATACACGAGTGTCATCAACATCTAGAAGGTGTATTTTCAGCGATTGTCTAAACATTGAAAGAATATTACGTTTAGTACCAATGACAATAAGGCAAAGAGTATTGTTAGATTTTAATTTGTATATTCCTTGTTGTGCTCGCATATGCTCCAAGCATTTATTTAGTAATAATTGGCACAATTTAGAAAATGAACAATTAGTAAACAATTTCACGAGTAATCAAATTGAAGACATGCTATATTTATCAAAAAATAATCAAAGCTCACAATTAGATTTTGAAAATATTGAGAGTATGAATGACCATAATACGTCATTATTGGATAGGGATTACAGTACAGCAATTCTATGATATTATAAATGATACTGCTACCTTAATTAATAGAATACGTAAATATAAAACAGGGTTGGCAATGTATTTAGCCAAGTTAAGAACAGGTGATTCAGATGCAAGACTTTCAACAATTTTTGGTGTTGGTAAAAGTAATATTACAATTGTAAGAGAATGCCTTAAGCAGGATTATGTTAATAGACATATAGGTTTAAGTCATGTATCAGTTCAGGAAGCTAGTACACATAATCTTACAATTCCTAGTGAATTATTTGGGAGACATCTCACCATTACGGGAGAACAACCCGTGATTGTTATCTGTGACGGAACTTATAGATACACACAAAAAAGTAGTAACTATAAGTTTCAAAAAGACACCTACACTTTACACAAATACCGGAATCTTGTAAAGCCTTTTTTGGTTGTGTGTTCTGATGGGTATATTTTAGACATTTTAGGTCCATACTCTGCTAAAGAATCGGACGCCGTTATAATGAAAAATGCTTTTCTTGATGGCGCTGGACCAATGCGAACATATTTTAGAACTGGAGATGTATTCATTCTTGACAGAGGATTCCGGGATGCTGTGCAAGATTTGCAAAGTTTTGGTTATTATGTCCACATGCCGAAATCCATTGAAGAGGGCAACTTTCAACTGAATACTTTACAAGCCAACAAAACCAGATTAGTTACGTTAGTACGGTGGGTGGTAGAAGTGGTAAATGGGCGCTTTAAAAGAGATTATAGATTATTAAGGCACGATTTTTGTAATCTTGCAGCACCCCATATTTTTATAGATTTTTCCATAGCTGGTGCAATAAGAATCACTTTCATCCACTTCTGCAGGACAGAAATAACGCAAGACAATTTGCTGAAAGAGCTTTGAGTAGGTTAAATGAGCCAAACTATTTGGGAGACTTTATAATTTTAAATTATTTGAATCGACAAAGAGCCCATTTCCGAAGTATAAATGTCCATTTATCTCACCTTTCCACTTTCCCTCAATTGACAATGAGCCAATTAGAGTTAATAGCTCTTGGAACATACCACATAAAACAGGCTCGTGTTCCTACTATGGAGAGCATGTTAGAGATGGTGAAGTATTTTATATTGAAATCAATTCACAGTTAGAAATGCCTGAGAATGAATACATTTCAGGACCCTTGATTCGTGGTTGTATAAGTTCTCGCCATTCGAGTAAGAAGTATTATACGTATATAACTTATAATTCTAATTCAGAACGCACATAAGACAGCATCACAGGATATTACTGTAACTGTAAGGCAGGTAGAACAGTTGGGTGCTGTTCTCATGTAATGGTGGTATTATGGTTTCTGTCTTGGGCTAGGTATAATCCTAACAGCGTGTATCCCCCCGCAGCGTTTTTAGATAATATTTTAATTGATGATAGTGATGATGATCAATAAATATAATTATTTTGTGAAATAGCGTTTTATTTAAGACCATTATGATATTTTAAGCCCTACCCTACCTTATGCACCTAAATATATATTTAAATACATATGTATATATTTTATACTTATGAGAGTAAATAGATATCTTCAATATCAATAAATGATGTATTCTGAGCAAAATATGTACAATAAGGTAGTTCTCTTATAATTTTTTTCACTTTAAATAGCGTGGTGCTTTATATTTTTTATCTTTAAAACCCCGCTATTTACAACAATAATTTACTTCTGATATTATAAAAGAATGAAAAACCAATACAGAAATTCAATTTTGATCAGGTAGCATGCATTTTTTTTCGTGGGGCAGACAATGTATGGGGCGTGGGCCATCTCCTTTTTAGTTATTTTTAATAACAAAAACATAGTGAAATGAAAAAAAAAATGAAAAATGTTTATTTAGCAAAAAACATAACTTAAGCCGAGATACAAGATTGATCAGTGACTCCCACACAAGGCTAGGCCTGACTCGTGGGAGTCAATTATTTTACAAAGCAATGTATCTGAATAGTGGATAGTCGTCATGAACAATAATAGTATATAAAAACAAGTACAACATTATACAATGATCATATATATAAACTGGACCATGCAAAGCGCTAATGCGGAGTGCGAGTGTGAAAGTGTTATGGGTAACCCTGCGACTGACTCTTGGGATCGGACAGCAGCGACAAGACTGCCACGGCTGTCCATTACCAGTTGGAAGGCCTTATTATGCCGTAACCTTAATAATTTCCTCGGATTGCGCGTAATCCCAAATTAATAATAGGGACAGAACCTTAGATTTGGCTTGTTGGTGTAGACAATGCTTTAAATCGCAAATGTTGACCAATTTATTGTAGAGGCGAGGAAAAATAAATTCTCTAAATCTTTGTGCAAATGTGGTTTTCACTTTAGTTGTGGGGACCTTGAAAGTTCTCTTTCTAAGTAGCTCATTATACCTTGGTAAACTTACAACTTGTTTGTGCATATACATTGAAGCTCTTAATAAAAACAATCTACGGACACTTAAGACTTGGGCTTCTTTGTAAACATCCGATGTGGGGTATCGCCTTGGTCTTCCCAGAGCCACCTTCAGAACCGCTCTTTGTGCTCTTTCTAATACTATCAATACGGAAGGGGCAATACCTCCCCATGCAAGTATACAATAGTTAATCACGGATTGGCACAATGCCAGATACACTGACCTGAGAACATTTTCATCAGTGATCTCCCTTAACTGTTTCATTATGTGGATTAGTTTACGTACCCTGGCTGAGGTAACTGAGATATGTTTTTTAAAGTTTAGGTTCTCGTCAAGTGTTATACCAAGATATTTTAAAAATGGGGCTCTCTCTATATTACTACAATTACAATTTGGGTTTGCGGAACCAGTTTCCATAGCTGTACAGTTAGACTTGTGAACTGGAATACTTTTAAAAAGTAAAAGCTTGTTTTTTAAAAAAAAATTATATTGTTTTCTGAGGTTTTTAGAGAGCACTACACATTGAAATGAAACACTTTTTTACGGATTAACTCGCTTAAAAAAAATATCTTTGAATTTTATTTTAAACTTTTAACGAACTTTGTTTCCCAAAGATGGGGTCGCATATTCACGTCCACCAAACTACCACCACTCACCAGTCTCACCTTCACCACCCATCAAAAACGGCGGTTGTGTCGCTTATTTACTGAGTTCCTATGGCCACCTTCCAGCTCGGTCATCAAACCCTGGTTATCAGTTGATTCTTTTATATGGTTGTGATAGGTTAGAAAAATGCACCGTTTTCGAGATATTCGCGATTTTATAAAAACCTTAAATTTTTTTGTGTTAGGTTAGCGATTGTCGCGCTTTGGACGTGTTAGTGGTTAGAAATTAAAGACAATCGCGATGAATTTCGAAGTTATTTTTTTTAATTAGACAACCGAAGTCTAGATCCATATACAAATTAGAATATTATTATTATTCTTTCCTCAAAAAGAAGTTCAATTTTTTTTGTATATACATCGGTTACCGCTCAGGTCCCTGCGGGGTGTTACAGGCGGGCCAAAATTTCGTTAGATTTTAGCTACTACGACGCACGGTTTTCGAGATATTCGCGTTTTATAAAAGTTACCTTATTTTTTTATAAGTGTCGGCTCCATAAATAAAAATCAACTGAATTTTTTTTGTGTTTTTTTACATTTATTTTAAACTTTTTCTTGGAATTTTTCTATCTCTTTTTGAAAGAAATGTTTTTCGTCAGTCTATGAAAAAAAAATTTGTGTATTTTTTAGGCACCCCGTTTGCGACACCCGGACCCAAAAATTAGAATATTTTTTTGATTTTTTTTCCCTTTAAAAACTTTAAAAAAAAATTTGATTAGTACATCAGATACCGCTCAGGTTCCTGCGAGTTTCTACAGGGGGAACAAAATTTCGTTACATTTCAGTTACGACGCACCGTTTTCGAGATATTTGCGATTTTATAAAAAGTTGCCTTTTAATCATTTTGTGATTGGTTAGAAAGAAACGCAGCGTAGCGATTGTCTTGAATTTTGAGTTTATTTTTTTATAAGACAATAGTAATCTAGCTTCATACAAAAATTAGATTTTTGTTTTCCTTAAGTTTAAATTGTTTTTTTTATAAGTATCCATCGGATACCGCTCAGGTTTTTGCGGGACGTTACTGGGTGGCCAAAATTTCGTTACGATTTTAGCTACGACGCACCGGTTTCGAGATATTCGCTTTTTTATAAAAGTATAAGTGTTGACTCCATATTAAAATCAACTATTTCTCCATATTAAAAAAACAATTTTTTCATAATTTTTTTGGAAATTTTTCTCTCTTTTTGCCAATGCAATGTTTTTCAACAGTTTGTGAAAAAAAAAATAGAGTGTATTTTTTATGCATTCCGTTTGTGAAACCGGGACCGCATTTTGACTTTTTTCGCTAACTTCACTTAATTGTAAGTAGTTAAACACGTTACTAAACTTGTTTTTTTTCGCCACATCGTTTTTGTACAGGGCGTCCCACGGATATGCCACATGGAGGGAAAGTACCTTGAAAACTGTAGATCGAACATTTAACTGAAAGAAGACATTATTTGAATTTAAAAAAAATTTAAATTTCATTTAAATAATTACATGGTTGAACCGGGAATCGAACCCGTTACATGAGAAAAATAATCACCTTGTAGCTTTATCATACCGATCAAAAGGCTTCATCATAAGGATTATTTTTCGCTAAATAACATAGTGTAACAAATAAAAGGAAGACCATGAATTTTAACATTTTTAATACAAAATTGATTAATTTATCAAATGCTCAAAATGTGACCCTTCCTGTTGAAAGTCGCAGTGTTCCTGTACAAAGTCGCACTCTTTTAATTATTTCGCTTTCTGTAGATTTTTTGATCTTGTTTGGGTGAATATTTAGAATAATACTTCTAAGTTCTACTTCTACCTCTAGCTCGTGGACACGTTCGTACTGGTAACTTCTCAAGTGGGTACATTTATTAGTAATAGGTACTTATGATAATGTCAGTTGTATGTCCTTACGGCAATGTCAGCTTTTCATTTTTCTAAACAAAATTTCACATCAAATGTTAAAATTCATGGTCTTCCTTTTATTTGTGACACAATGTTATTTAGCAAAAATCTTAGATTTGTTTTAATCTAAGGCAAAAAATAATCCTTTTCATGAAGCCTTTCGACCGGTATGATAAAGCTACAGAATGATTATTTTTCTCATGTAAAGGGTTCGATTTCCGGTTCAACCATGTAATTATTTAAATAACTGCAATGCAGTTTAAATTATTTTTAAATTCAAATAATGTCTTTTTTCAGTAAAATGTTCCATCTACAATATTCAAGGTTCCTTCCATGTGGCATATCCTTGGGACGCCCTGTATAATACAAGTGGTCGCTCGCGGTTTCACTCGCGTGGTTCCCGTTCCCGTAGGAATATCGGGATAAAAAATATTCTATGTGTTAATCCAGGTTACAAACTATCTGTTTGCCGAATTTCATACAAATCTATTCAGTAGTTTTTACGTGAAAGAGTAACAAACATCCATCCCATACTTACAAACTTTTGCGTTTATAATATTAGTAGGATAGTTAAACACGTTACTAAACTTGTTTTTTGTCGCCCCATCGTTTTTATATAATACAAGCGGCCGCTCGCGGTTTTACTCGCGTCGTTCCCGTTCCCGTGAGAATATCGGAATTAAAAGTATCCTATGTGTTAATCCAGGTTACAAACTATCTGTTTGCCGAATTTCATCCAAATCCATTCAGTAGTTTTTACGTGAAAGAGTAACAAACATCCATCCCATACTTACAAACTTTTGCGTTTATAATATTAGTAGGATAGTTAAACACGTTACTAAACTTGTATTTTGTCGCCTCATCGTTTTAATATAATACAAGCGGCCGCTCGCGGTTTCACTCGCGTAGTTCCCGTTCCCGTGGGAATATCAGGATAAAAAGTATCCTATGTGTTAATCCAGGTAATAAACTATCTGTTTGCCGAATTTCGTCCAAATCCGTTCAGTAGTTTTTACGTGAAAGAGTAACAAACATCCATCCATACTTACAAACTTTTGCGTTTATAATATTAGTAGGATAGTTAAACACGTTACTAAACTTGTTTTTTGTCGCCCCATCGTTTTTATATAATACAAGCGGCCGCTCGCGGTTTCACTCGCGTGGTTTCCGTTCCCGTGGGAATATCGGGATAAAAAATATCCTATGTGTTAATCCAGGTAATAAACTATTTGTTTGCCGAATTTCGTCCAAATCCGTTCAGTAGTTTTTACGAGAAAGAGTAACAAACATTCATCCATACTTACAAACTTTCGTGTTTATAATATTAGTAGGATAAATTTTCCAAATAATACGTCACACCTGTTCTCGTTCGCGAGATTCTAATGAACTCTTAGTTGCGTTGCGACTGCGAGCGCTGCGTTTGTGCACAATATGGCAACGTCGCAGATAGATACAGGAAAGAATCGGTATCCAGTAACCGAAATGAAAAATACCGGTACTTACCGATATAATACCTGTATTTTCGGTATCGGTTCTAAGCCCTGATCATCTAGCACCATCATCATCAAGTACTCGTCAAGACGAATCAAACGAGTCGAGACTCGATGAGGTTGCGTCGTTTCTTTACTGAGTTCCAATGACTACCTTCCAGCTCCATCATCAGAGCCTGGTTACCATTGAAAGACAAATTACTCGTCAAGACGATTCAAACGAGCCCAAACTCAATGAGGTTGTGTCGTTTCATGCAAAGTTCCTATGGCCACCTTCCAGGTCCATCATCAGATCAGCACTATGTTTACATAATATTGCATTGTCACGCGATTTACACATGTATGCAAAATTTCAGCTCAATCGGTAGCCGGGAAGTAGATCAAATTTAATTTGCAAGATTTGATGACAAACGGACAGGTGAAACTAAATAAAAGCTTGTAATAATAATAATAAAAAAACAAGCTTTTAAATGCGCTTATAAGAAAAAAATAAACTTTACTATCAACTTATAACATCGTTACACAATTTATATGATTAAAGGTTGTCGCGAGATTATGTAAGTACTCGTTTTTAACTATACTTAGATTGAAAATTTTAATCAATCACACATCAAGTTATTTAATTTACTTTTTTATTTAAACAAGTAAATCTAGCGACAACCTTTTATATCATATAAATTGTGTAACGAGACGTTATAAGTTGATAGTAAAAGTTCATTATTTTCTTGTTAGCGCATTTAAAAGCTTGTTTTTTAAAAAGGTTTTTTTAATTTTAATATATTTTTTACTTTTTAGTATTGGATTTAAGAGTCATCTAGCAATAAAGTGCTCGAAAAGACAAACCCAACGAACCCAAACTCGATTAGTTTCCGCCGTTTCGTTTAGGAGTTCCTTTGGCCACCTCTCGACTCCATTGTCAACACCCTGGACATCATCTTGCACTAAAGTGCTCGAAAAGACAAACCCAACGAACCCAAGCTCGATGAGTTTCCGCCGTTTCGTTTAGGAGTTCCTATAGCCACCTCCCGACTCCATCATCAGAACCCTACACATCATCTAGCACTAAAGTGCTCAAAAAGACAAATCCAACGAATCCAAACTCGATGCGATTCTGCCGTTTTGTTTAGGAGTTCCTATGACCACCTCCAGACTCCATCATCAGACCAGCTCAATGATACCATAACATTGCATTGTCATCGTACTTACATAAGTATACCAAATTTCAGCTCAATCAGGTGAGGAGAACTGGTCTTAAATTCAGTTGCAAGATTTGTCCTACACTAACACAGGAGAAGTCAAATAAAAGCTTGTAAAAACACTGCAGTCCGCCGCGCCGCAGCCCGCTGCCGCGGCTACAGACGCCGCCGCCCCATGCGCGAAAACGAGATGGAGACAATAGGGTAACCTTATTAGTTCGTAAGCGCTTAAAATTACAGTTACTGATACCCTATTTGATTTGGTAAGTGCATTGGAAGCAGTAAACCCTATTCAAAAAAGTTTCCGCTAAGAAAGACGACCCTATCAATAGGGAAACCCTATCGTTCGGTAACCTTTTGATTGGGTTTCCCTAAAAATCGGCTTAATCAAAAAAAGGGGTTTTCCGGTCCCTGCCTACAATAACGTAAGGTAATGGTACGGTTGCTGCAGTGTTGGTCGATTTATTATTGAGTAGCACCGGTAACGCTTTAGTAGGAGGAATATCCAACAAGTCATCATTCATTTGTTGGAACAAGCGACTTTGAGTGAAAATTGCAGAATCAGATTCTTTACCCTGTACACCCACATTTATATAAGTAAACTCATAATTTGCGTCACACATTGCAAGTAGGACAATAGAATAGTAATGTTTATAATTGTAGTAAAGTGAACCGCTGTGAGGAGGTTTTATAATGCGTATATGTTTTCCGTCTATTGCACCAATACAGTTGGGAAAATTAGCTTCTCTCAAAAACATTTCTGCTATCTCTTCCCATCGCTCACGTGAAAATGTTGGAATGCAATCTTTCTTCAACTTTTCATTTATAATTTGACAGACTTCTTTCACAATTTTTCTGATTGTGGTTAATCCGGCTTGATACTCCACATGTAGGTCCACGAAAGTATGTCCGCTTGTCAAGTACCTTAAATAAAATATGTGTTTTATCGTTTCAGTCTCAAAAGTGCAATCTCGTTGGAAGACTGCAAGAGATAGCTACATGAAAGTGAAAGCAAACAAAAAAAAAATAAAATCAGGTTCGGGTGCTAAAGCAGGAAAGAAATACATTTTTATGATATGTTGACTTTTTTAGATTCGAATTCAAGTCATGAAGCAGATGAATCCATTGATAATCCGAGTGCAGAACAAGACTCATTAACAAACGATAATATCACAATTGCTAGCACCAGCGTCCAAAATTCAAATCATGAAGAAACAGATACTGAATCGTCAAATACATCTCGAAAACGTAAACGCGCACCATCACCAACCGCTTTTGAAAAAGAATTGTTGCAATGTGTAAAACAAAACAATGTTGCTAATAATGACGAAGATATAAATTTTTTTAAATCTTTAATACCAACTGTCCAAAAATTTAGTACATTCAAAAAATTATCATTCCGAACCAAAGTGTTAGAAGCTATGATTGACATTGAAAAAGAAACAGTTATTACACTGGATGATTTACCATCACTTAATATACCAGAAACGCAAAATACATCTAGTATGATTGATTTAGCATCACTTATTATAAGATCAGAAACGCAAAACACAGATACAATAAAAGATTAATTACTGGTGCAAAGTATTCTTATTATATGAGAATAAAGACTTCAAGAATATTATTAGGAGTGCATGACAAAAATATAATCAATGAGCATCAAAAGAATACGATAATTAGTTATAATTTTATAATAGTAAGAATGTACGAGTTAATGTATGTTATTAAATGTATCATGATTGAATAAAGAAACAATAATATAATTAGTAATAAAATAATAAGAATAGAAGTGTGATAATAAATGTGATTCAATAGCAAATAAATAATGATAATTTGTAATAATAAGAATATATTATAAGAGTAAAGAACTGTGATTAAAAGCAAAGAAATAATAATAATTAGGTAGTATTAATAATAAAAATATACGAGTAAAGAAATAATAATATAATTATTATTTCTTTACCTTTGTTATTGTTACCAACCTGAACCTTGTTACCAGTAACCAAAAACAACAATACCAGTTTACCTTTTGTAATAAATAATACATAATGAAAATGTGTGATTAAAGAAGTGTGATAATAAATGTGATTTATGTCATGAGCAAAGAAATAATGATAATTTGTAATAATAAGAATATTTATAAGAGTAAAGAACTGTGATTATCAAAGAAATAATAATAATTAGTATTAATAATAAAAATATACGAGTAAAGAACATGAAGATGAAAAAATAATTAAATTAACTAGTACATAAAAGCAAAAATAAATATGATGAACAAAATTGCATTTTTTTTACTTACCGCATTGTTATTGCCAGCCTCTCCATTGCTGATATGACTGATATAGCTCTTACTCTGAGATTGTTGACTTTCAAATACGGTTCCAGTTTTGAAAATAATTCATCATAGACTTGAACCGAAACTTTAAAACGCTTATAAAATAAATTTTCATTTTCCCTTAATTTACTAAACTTTACAACAAATTCCCCACATAGCAACCTAGATTCAATAAAAGGGCTTACTGGTTGTCGTTTTTTTTGTGCTAGTCGTCGTTTTGCTAGGTAATAATATATTACGTTCTCCATCGATACGACTGTACTGTACATGCACACTGTTAAAATTGAACTGGAGACACAGTCGGTCGGGTCTCCGCGACGGGCCCCGCGACGGGCCCCGCGACGGGCCCCGCGACGGTCCCCGCGACGGTCCCCGTCGCGTGTTCGACGGGGTCCGTCGCGTGTCCACGCGCGTGCTCACGCGACGTGCGCCCGTCGCGGGCGCCCGTTTAACGCAGTTTCAGCCCTCAGGGCTTACTCGCTGGAATACTTTTTTTCATCATAAGTAATTAATTTTCTTACAAAATCTCGAGAAGAAAACTTGTCTCAAGTTTTCTTTCTCTGTATAACACCCTTTGTTTGACTAAGATTTAGATGCTTCTAAACCTAGGAGATCGCATCCATATTTCTCTTTACGTGTGGCAGCACTATTACTACTGCCAACCTAACAAAATCAAATGTTAGCCACAACCAAATATAGTTTTTAATTAGTTATAATCCCTTATTTTTAAAATAATTAAGATCTAAACTTAATCTTAAGACTACACTTATATATAACTAAAGAAAACACAATGTCGCAACAACAGGACATTAAGAGTGTACAGGAGCCGGAGGTCCCAGCCACGGGCACGCAAAACCCCAGCCTTTCGCAATGCCAGGCAACAAAGACCAAACTGGCACATGGGAAGACTTGTCAACGGCGGGGACGTCCAGCCCCGTACACCTCACTTTTAAAAAGAGAATATCGCCCCCGAAGAGAACCCTAGCAGTGGGGCAGGCTTCCTCCAAAATAACAAAGAGGAAGACAAAAACTGTTTCATTGAGGGAGAAAGTTCTGTCTACTTCAAAAATAATAAGATCCTCCATCTCCGAGGATAACTCCTCCGATGACCGGGGGGGGAGAAGACAGAATCGCCAGTTAACATCTTTAGTGCGCCCTCTAGCGACAAAGAGCAATTCCTCCAGCAGATCGGGGAGGAATTCGACATCCTCCCGTGCCAGATAGCCTCAGACGAAGAGTCCGACTGGGCCCCCAAGCCGAGAGAAGGAAGAAGAGAAAGCATGGTGGCAGTTTCTTCCTCCAAGAGGGCGGGTGTCCAGATGGACCTGGCTAACAAACTGGCCAACGAAATGCTGCTACAGGGCAAAGACGCACTAGAAGCAGCTACCAATATGAAGAGGGGGAGCAAGCAGCTTGCGCTCGACAGCCTGCAGACTCTATGAGACTGTGCTGTCTCTCTCGGACTCAAGATCGAGTCACAAGCACAGTCTGCAGGAGGAGCGCACGCGGCATGCCAAGGAGTTAGTGCAGGTGGAACGGGCGCATACGGCAGCCATCAGGGAGGTGACAAGGCAGCTAACCAAAGAGTTAGCAGAAGCCAGGGTGGAAATCACCAAATTAGGAAAACCACCGACACCACGAGGGACTGGCTGGCGTATGAGACGCGCGAACCACACGCACAGATAAAAGACAATAAAGAGGCTCTGGAGTCGATTAACCGTACCTTCAATGGGTTAGCAGACTCCCTCAGGAACAAAGAGTCAGGGACAAAGACTATCGAGCCCCTGATGAAGAGCCTGTCAGAGCTGTCACAAGCTCAGAGGTCAATGTCGACACAGCTGGATGACCTCAGGAGGGATCTGGACAGGATGGATGCCAACAACAAAAAAGCCTCCAGCGAGGAGGCGAAAACCCTGTCCAGACTTGAAAAGAGTATATCCCAGCTGTCTACTCAAGAAGCCTTTACCGCAACAACAATAGAGAGCGTTAAGACAGATCTCGCAGACCTTAGAATGAGATCGCAACACCCCTACCCGGACACACAAATAATGGCACCAAACTACTCCTGTGAGGTGGACATCTCGCACCAGCTGCAGCCCATCTCAGAGCAGCTGGAACTGGTCTCGTCTCAGCTTCGCACCATGAAGCAATACGAAACCAGGGAGAAATCTCCACCATTCACCACCAATTTGGGCCCCGAGCTCGAATCGGTGGGGATGAGCACCATAAATCCTCCAAAACCCAAACAGCATAGGCCAATTACGTACGCAGTGGCCGCCGCAGCCCCTATCCGTCCACGCCCTCTAACGGGACTGAACCACACATTGATTGTCTCGTCCACGGATCCATTGAGGACCGGGGATGGGATAATGAAGTCTCTTAATGAAGCGGTTGACGCAGGAAAAACCGGGGCAAAGGTGGAAAAAGTGCGCACTGCGCGGAACAGGAAGGTGGTGGTCACCTGCAGTAGGTGGACCTAAAACTGATACATTCCCGGGTTAGCTCGAGGAAAGACATTAGGGCCGAGATAGCTAGGAAGACCAACCCCCTAGCTAGGATAAAGGACGTCCTACACAATCATAAGGATGAGGAGATCTTGGCCCTGATAAAAGCCCAGAATAAGAACCTCTTCAACAACTTGGAGGTACCACAACAGCACATGAAGGTAAGGTACAGGAAAAAGGCCTGCAATCCCTTACAATGTCATGCCGGAGCTGTCCCCGACGCTGCACAAGAGGCTCACGGAAGCAGGCGCTGTCTTCGTGGGCCTTCAAAAATGCCGAGTGGAGGATCAGTCCCCGTTCGTGCAATGTGCGAGGTGCCTCGGGGCCACACCGGCAGGGTGTGCAAAGAAAGGGAGAGCAGGTGCAGCTACTGCGGAGACCAGCACGGCTGAAACGAGTGCCCCAAACGTCAACAGGGGTACCCGCCAAGCTGTATCAACTGCACCCGGGCTAAATCCACGGGGGACACAGAACATACAGCCCAAAGCAGTGAATGCCCCGAAAGGCAGAAATGGGATGCAATCGCCCGCTACCGAGTGACATACTGCTAAGGGCACCCCCAGAAACACTAACATCACCCCCCCTCCCCAGGAAAAACCACAACTAATCAAGTTCATCCAGCTCATTCAGTACATTCCAGACGACAGAGTGGAAGTCATACACGACCCACAACTGGTAACCGAAACGGAAGCGGCAGTGTTTCTGAAGGTAGGGGAAATGAAGCTGGGAGTCATCTCGGTATACCTGGAGGGGGATCAGGACATAGATCCGTACCTTACCCGAATCAAATATTTTAGTGCCAAGCTCGGTACGAACAACATCTTGGGGGGTGGGGACGTGAACGCCTGGAGCCATTGGTGGGGAAGCGCCTCAGAAGAGCTCCTGAGCTCAGCCTCCACATACTCAACAAAGGCACAACACCTACATTTGAAAAACACAGAAGAAGCAAACTATGCTCCAGCATAGTTGACGTCACCTGCAGCGACTCATTGGTGGGAAGAATTCAGGACTGGAAAGTGGACAGGGATCTGAGCATGTCAGTTCACAACGTCATTGTGTTCCGCCTGCGGTTGGCGGGCGCTTTAGTACCTCTAGAGCCGGTCACCACGCGCAGGTACAATATAAAAAGGCGGACTGGCCACGATCCAGAAGGGAATTTGAACACCAATTAGCGTCACATAACATCACTCCAGAACACATCGGCAGCCTAAACAGCGCCGAACATATCGACAATATAACACACTCATGCATTGATGCAATCCATAAAGCCTGCCGCAATACCATCCCAGAGGCAGGTAAATGGAAAGGCAAACAGCGACCCCCTTGGTGGTCAGACACACTGGAGGAGCTAAAAGAGGAGGTCCTTAGGCGGAACGCATCAGGAATGCCGCTCCCGATAGAAGGCCTTCAGTTGTGGAAGACTACGTACTCAAAAGAGCCAGTACGTGACGGAAGTGCGAGCCGCCCAAATGGAGAGCTGGAGGAAATTCTGCACCACCCAAGACAGGGTATGTGGGACAGAGTCTACAGAGTTGTAAGGAAAACATCAAGAAGAGAGGAAGACATGCTCCTGAGGAACTCCTCAGGAGACAAGCTTAGCCCAGAGGAGTCAGCGGAACTTCTGGCAAAAACCTATCCCGATGACTCTGTGGACACCGACAACATCTACCACACCAACATCCGGAAACTTACTGATGGAACCCCAGTTGAGGAAACGTTGGCCTCTATGATCTACTGGGACACATACGAACCGAGGTTGAGGTGAAAAGGATCGTACTAGTAGTGTCCTTGGACATAGAGGGCGCCTTCGATAACACCTGGTGGCCAGCGCTGAAGCACCAACTGACGAATATGAAGTGTCCCACAAACCTCTATGCGTTGGTTGGCTCCTACCTCCAAAACAGGAGCATAGAAGTTAACTACGCCAGGGCAAAATGCAGGAGGGAGACCACAAAAGGCTGCGTTCAAGGCTCCATCGGTGGCCCGACCTTTTGGAACATCATCTTGGACTCCCTCCTGAAACTTTTAAACGACCAAGATGTACACTACCAGGCCTTCGCAGACGACGTGGTCCTAGTCTTCTCCAAACCAACATCTGAGGCCCTGGAGCTGGCGGCCAACTCCACCCTGGGGACGATAGTGACTGGGGATCCCGCAACAAACTCAACTTCGCGTCACACAAAACTCATGCCATGGTAATAACCAAGAAGTTGAAGTGCGGAATACCCAATCTACGGATGTCCGGTACAGCGGCGGAGATGGTCGAGGAGATAAAGCTCCTGGGTCTAATAATAGACCGAAGGTTGAACTTCAAAGCACACGTGGCGGCAACATGTAAAAAAGCCGCAGATATTTACAGCTAGCGTGTGCTGCGAGGGTCAACTGGGGTCTGAATGGAGAGAAAATCTGCAGGGCCTACAGAACAGTGTCACTGACTTCGGCACTGGCCCTCTCTGGTCTGCTACCACTAGACGTAAGAATAGTGGAAGCAGCAAATCTCTTCAAAACCAAGAAAGGGCACTTGACCAGCTACCTGCTACAGGATAAGGAGTTAGAAGAGCGAGTGCACCACGGAACTTTCCCGCACCCATCTAAGCTTACAACAACTGCCTACCGGAGCACTGAAGATGTAGTGCCCGAGCCAATGCAACAACCTCCACCACACGCTCAAATCTATACGGACGGGAGCAAGATAAGAGGGTCGGGTGGGGGCCTCGTGGACATGGTGGGAGCGGGTGAGCGAAGTGAGGTACGCCAAGTACACTCTGGACCCGGCTTGCACAGTCTTCCAATCAGAGCTCTACGCATTGTCAATGGCTATACAGGAGGTGAAGAGCAGCGGGGCAAAGACAGTGGACATCCTAAGTCATCTCTGGAACTACTACAGAACCCTAAAGCGGATCACCCTCTGGCATTCGACATAAAGTGAGCAATGGAAGAACTGAGGCAGAAGCAGGTTACCATAAACCTATACTGGTTAAGAGCCCACATAGGTACCGAGGGAAATGAGAGGGCCGACGAACTGGCTAAGGAAGCGGCAAAAACGGGCACACCATGACAAAATCCCAGTGTCATACGCCAAAAGGAAAATCCGGGAGGCGTCAACAGCAATCTGGCAAGCCAGATACGACTCCTCTGGGACGGGTGCGGTTACGAAGCACTTCTTACCCAACGTAAGCGAAGCCTACAAGATGGTAAGATCTTCGACCGACCCCACTCCAGGTGCAGGTACTGACAGGTCACGGTGGCATAGCGGAGTATCTGCATCGCTTCAGGCTCAAAGAGAGCCCTGGGTGTGAATGTGACCCGCTAGAGACCGAAACAGTGGGTCATCATCACTGAATGCCCGCGTTTCGCCGCCAAAAGGTTCGACATGGAGTGCAGGATCGGAGCCAACATCAACCGGCAGACCCTGCCCTTCATAATGTCGGACAAAGATACCAGACCCCACCTTCTGGAGTACATAGAAAGTTGCCTTAAAACAGCAACTAAAAGGAATGCAACACCTAGGGATACACTACCACCCATATCCCAACAAATCATTCCACCTACCGGACTTACTACCACCACCACAACACCACAAACAATTAGTGACTACACAAAAACTCACCCTCTCCCGGGTGCTTCGGGCACATCCTACGGCGTTGCCCACTTCTGGAGGGGGCGCAACCCGGTCAGCCTGGTCTGCGAGGCTGCGAGGGGTGGCCCTGTTCATGGAGGGGGGGCAGAAAGCGCTGGGAATCTGCTTCTGTAACGCCAGGGAGAGAACTAACATCCATATTTCACCAGGTTTGGCTACACTAACGAAGGGATCCAGCCTCAAGAACACCATGAAGCGGAAAGTCTTCAACGAACTGGAGTCGACGGAGGTGAACGGCCGTCCCTGCAAGATAGTAAGAATCACTAACAAGGTGATCTTGCTGTTCGAGTGGGCGGAAGGGGATCCACCGACGAACTTCACCGTAGTAGGCCACCTTCTAGCCGAACTTGGTAATACACACAAGTCACACCCCAGTACTATCAGCGTGGACGCAATGGTCGTTGGATGGGTCACAGGGGAGGTCAGTGCTTGGGATGTGTCAAAGCCTCTCGTGTCCACGACATCGTGGTATACGAGGACCGAGGCACTAACCTCAACTGCTTGCTGCCACCCCCAGACAGAGCCGGAGCATCTTCGGGCCCCACAGACTGCTGGGGTCACCCAGTGCCGGCAGAATCCAGCGGATCAGAACGTCTACAGGAAAAGATAGATACAGAGGGGAAGGAGAAAAACACTACCACCACTCAAAGAAAACAGAGCGGAAGGCTCCGACAAGTACTACAGGCAGTGGGCTCGGCGGCGGCCTCTTTGTCGGAAACGGCGGCCAAAAAACTAAAGCGCACAAAAACATCCCTGCGCACAGTGGAGGAAAAACGCAATCTAGCGGGATTTAATTGAAAATATCAACATCTATTAATTAAAGAAACAGTATTGCCTGTTTGTGCCTAAGAACCTACTTGTCGCTTCTGCATTTAAGGATTTTTTGTGGGTATAAAAAATAAAAAATGTTAGCGAGCCAGCGATATAATTAAAGCATCAACTGTTATTACGATTTCTGACTACATAAAGACCCAAGATAGATTTTTGGTTTATTATTAGATTGTGTATATATCTTTGAGGTAAGTTCAAGTATATTTTTAGGATATAATGAAACTATGATTAAATAACATACTGTCAAAGCAGAGGTAAAAATAATTTTTTTTAGAGAGGATTTGTAAACAAAGCTGTGTATATATTAAAACGCCCGTATTATCCTGTATCTTTTTTTAATTAACTTAATAGTACAGGGGCTTAACTTTACAGTACAGTTGATACATTTTGCGCTTTTTTTGCGACACCCATACATATTTTTTCGTTTTTCAGAATGCCTACCGAAATAACAAAATACAAATTTTCGATATTTGGACTGCGAAGGCAAAATACGAGCGATTTAATGCTATTTTTGCATTTGTAAAAGATAAATATTGGTAAAACTTTTGAATCGAGTCGCCTTAATCGGGGGTGGGGTGGGGGTGGAGAAGGTAGGGGGAAGGTGGAGGAGTACTCCCCCACTTACCCCCCCTGCCGCCAACAAGTAGTTTTTAAGTTGTTAATTTTTGTATTTTGAGGTTATGTATCGTAGTAAAAATTTGAATCGAGTCGCCATAATTGGCGGGGGAAGGGGAGGGAAGGAATAAGGAGTGCCCCCCCACTTACCCCTCCTGCCGCAGACAAGTAATTTTTAAGTTATGTAATTTTTTTTTATATGGAAATTTACAAAAATGTCGTTTCTGGCGCTTCGCCGGCCGCTCCCGCGGCACGCTCGCTTCGCAAAACTTTCAAGTGGTTTTTTTTATATGTTAACGCAACGGCGGCAACTAAAATGTTAATAAACCTTTATTTAAGAACCCCTTAGACCCCCCCACAATGTTAGTTTCTTCAAATTCAGGCGACTCGATTCAAAAGTCAACCCGTTTACGTTGAGTTTTCTGAAGATGCTGTGAAGGAAATTAGGGACTTTTTAAGAAAGTTGTGCAGCAAATTTGAGGAAAAATGGGCAGCTAGCGGTAGACATCGTGAACGCTTTTTGAACAAAAATATAACATGGTTGAATGGATACATTTACTTGCCAGATAGTGTTTTGCGAAATGTACCGTTTTCATCTAGTCAGTCACCAGAAAGACCACAAAAAAGTTTTATGGAATGTTGCGATAAAACAAAAAAGCGCAAAGTTCAAAATCTTTTACAATCCACTAGCCCTGAAGAAATTATAATTGCGACTGAATGTAATCTTCGAAAATCAGGTAAAAGAGATTCTGCTGCTATCGTAAGAGAACTTTGATGAGTTTACCAAAGAGAGGTACTATCTTAAAAAACGTACGTAAGAAAATTGGTAGTCAAATCGATCCGGTGACTTTATCTGCTGATGAAGCTTTAAGCATGACAATAGATGCTGGTTTATCAACAAATCAATATGAAGTAATACGACAAATAGTTAATAAATTTGCAAAAAAGCTATAACCATCTTACGATCAAATAAAAGAGGCTAAGATTAAATGTTACCTTCCCGAAAAAACTGTATCAGAATCAACAGCTATGTGTAAGCTTCAGTCATTAGTTGATCATAGTATCCAGCGTTTATGTTTATCCCAGAAAGGAGTCCTTAATTCAATTCAAGAGCGTCAAAGTGGATTTGGACAACTATCATTGTTAATTAAGTGGGGTTGTGATGGAGTACAACAAAAACAATATAAACAAAGATTTTTTCTGAAAATCAATTTGATAAAAACCTTTTTAGCACTTCTATGGTACCTATACAGTTAGCATTGAGTCTGCGGGCACGAGATTGGCGACGGCCGAGCGATGGCGACGCGACGCGACGGCGACGCGACGGCGGAGCGGGGCGACGAGGCGCGACATCTCGCGTGGGCACGAAACTTGTCGCTCCATGTCGCTCTAGAGGTAGTGTTGTGAGCAATATTGCACGTCATCGTAACACAAGTTTACGTCGAATAGAATAATTATTGGAGCCAAGTCTACTAATGAGAACGGAGTTATTATTACCTAGAGATGGTGTTCATCCAATAAATGAAGGAAGAAGTACATTGGGCGAATTTTCTACCCGTTTTACGAGCTAAGGTGCGATCCAACAAAATTTTACAACTATACCAGAATGAGTTTACACACATTTGATTACATTTTAGAGACAATAGAACTTATTTACAATCTTTTTGTTTTTATGGTGAACACTTTTACTGTCCCATAATAGAGCAGGTTTTGACAAAATACACGAGATACCTAAATTCTTCAATATCAATTTCAATTTTTATTAAGTAGGAGGTTACTTTAATATTTTTCAACACAACACTACTGCAATCGCGAGCGACCTAATCAAACTAGTTTGTTCATTTGTTTTCGTCGCTTTTGCGCCGCCGCCGTCGCTCTCGAGTCGCCCGTGCATCGCTCGATCGCATCGCCCCGCCATCGCTCGTTTCGTGCGCGTCACCATAGGTGTCCATGTTGTTGTATGCATCGCCGTCGCGTCGCGTCGCCGTCGCTCGGCCGTCGCTAATCTCGTGCCCGCAGACTTAATGTTGAAGAAAAGAAAATTATTGTATGGCAAAATCCAACCCCTTCTTCAACAAGGTACTGTCGGCCAAAGTTCAGCTTAACTTTGCTAAAGAGACTACTTTATTAATCAAAGAAGAGGTAAGCACGATACAACAGCAAATCGATTTGCTATCTCCAGTTGGGGTAAGTGTAGATAATATTAATTTTATAGTGAAACCTACTTTTTTACTGACTATGATAGATGGTAAAATATGCAGTGCTCTATCTCATGTTTCATCCTCCTCGCAAACGTGCTATATATGTGGAGCAAAACCATCAGAGATGAATAATAATAAGATGGAAATGAGTTAGGGTCTATACACATAAGATATTTGCTTGTCAAAAATGAAAACTTCAAAACTCGAACTTTAAAATTATGATATCGAAAATTTACTACAAAAACTCGACTCCAAAGAAAAGAAATGAAAAACAAAGACTTTCTCAATCTCTTTCCTTCCAAATAAATAAAGGGTCCCGAAATTCCCGAACATTATCCTAAATGTCTCCTGCATTTAGGAGGAAGCTCAATTTTTGCTAATTTTTAATGGAACACGTTTATGTTAATAAAAACCGTTAAATCTTTTTTACTTTTAATTAGTTTAATTAATTTTTATTTTTATTACATTTTGTATAGATAAAATATATAGATGTCAGTAGGAACCATACTTTATGAATTCCTTTGTATGACTTAAAAAATAATTCCTTTGTATTTTTCTTTTGTATGACGTACATTTTTATGCAATTGACTCCTATGGCTAACAAATCGTTCTAATTATCAAAGATAAGCAATTTTATTAAACTCCTGGTCTACTAATAGGTATAATGACGTAATAAAATAAAGACTCAAAGAATGTCAGAAAAAAAAATTCAAATGGGTACATAGCAGAAACAAAACATAATAATATATTAGGTATAACTACATGGACAAACCTCTATTATTTTTTTCGAATCCTATAAGTTATATTGAGCACTTTAACAAATAAGACTTTTTTTCGTTCATTCTGTTACATTGTATAACTAATACTTAGTATAACTAGAAGGACTGCAATTCAATAACTTTCGACTGTACCTACCGCTTTAACTCATACATTTTGCGGTTAAGTATGCCAAAATGAATCTTTGTACGGCATCAGATTTTTTTGGTCTATAGGTAAGTTAAAAAATAATAAACAATCTAAGAATTCAATACACGTAACAAGGTAACTATTATCTTCGTTCCCGATAAATTTCTTCCATTTTGTAAGCGGCCGGCAGCGATTGAAAGAATCATTTCAAGTTATTCGCTAGCGACAATTGCAACTTTTTGGAAGTGTACCTTTTCCAACAAAGTATACGCAACAGAGGGCCTACTCTCCTTCTCCGTAACGAAATTTCGGCCGATTTTCGTTTGCTATTTACAGCGGTTTCCATTCCTTCCGAAATTTCGTTCATACAAAACAGGTTCGGCATTTAGATTATTCATTTCTAGAAAATTGTTTGAAATTTCAAAAATAATGGAAAGCGCTTTATACAACAAACGAAAATCGGCCGAAATTTCGTTACGGAGAAGGAGAGTAGGCCTTCTGCACTCCAGGCTATACAAATTGTCAAAATACCTACTCCATTTCTATTTTCAACTTTCGAGTTAAAAAGCGATTGCAGAGTTTGGACATTTTAGGATGGTTTGACATGCTGTTTTTTATTTATAATCTGTTCGGCAAATGATAACTCCACCAGCTATCCTATCGGCTAAAAAATATGAATATGGACCCATGTCCATATTCATATTTTTTTATATGGGCATATTATGGGCTTCAAATATCAAATGAAGCCCATGTCCATATCCATATTTTTTAGCCGATAGACCCGCTGATGTTAAATGGAAATGGACACAAGTTGACTCTTCATGCCTAGTATTGTTGTCTGGTACACAGTCAAGTTAATAATTCTCTCCGACCCTTTGTAGGTATAGTACTACACTACACTATTCTACAATAAGTATAAACTTTACGCGCCAGGTGTTTAAGTTCATAAGAGGGTGCTGCTTGTTGCTGACTTTTCCTTTTCGTCTTCGGGCACGTCGCTGGTGTTGAGATCTTTCGCCGGCACCGATATGATCAGGTGGTAATACACTTTCTTGCTTCTCAGGAAGGCATTGGAGTTGTCGAAGATTATAGAGTCTGTTAAACAAAAATGTTTTGGGTTAGACTTTCGTGTACTGCTTACCTTTACACTGCGTACATTTTGTATGAAGCAGTTCACATTACACAGTGCATGATCCAGACGGGACACGGCCCGGTCTAATACAAATACAAAATGTTTGTAACGTTTCAAATCAGTCCGGGCCACGTACACGGCACGCCCCGTGCACGGCCCGGTCTAATATAATTAATTCATCCCTTACGCCGCGTCCATGCTGTTCAAACGTCCCATGAACGCGCACGCGCACGGCTAACGTTAAAGTGGGATCAGTAGAGTGGGTGGATCCCACTTTATCCATTGATGGATAATCTGGGATTGCTTGTCCCACTATAGCCATTGGGATCTAACCGAATATACTTGAATGCGAAAGTGAGTTTGTTTGTTACGCTTAAACCGCCAAACCGGTTTTGATGAAGTTTGTTTTTCTTTATTGTGAATCGTCATAGTGACCACATCCTGCCTGACGGTGAGCAGCCGATGCAGTCCTAAATAAAGAGAGCGCTCCTCACCGTTTTGCCCTCAATTTATTTTGGAAATGTAGTAAATAATGCCTTTCAAATAAATGTAAAGAATCATTGACCTATTAACCGATTAGGTGGGGCAGTATGTATTTCCTGTCCTATTTGTTCCATTAGTGATTATTTTTCGACAGTGGATAAAGTAGTAGATACATAATTAGAAAAATCGCTTGTCCCACTAAATCAATTGTCCAATTCATGGATAAAGTGGGATCCACCCAGTAAATTGATTCTGTAAACTCATTTTGAAACCTGAAAAGCTGGATCCACAGTTGATTATAATAACTGTAGAACTCTAACGGCAGCACAGAACGGCAGGTGCGCTTAACTGACGAACGCGGTGGTTAAATGAACTAAGTACAGTTCTTATATTTTAGCTCGAATTGAGTTTACAGAATTGCTCTACAGGGGCTGAGCGTAAACGATTCTGTCAAAAATTTTCGGGAACGGATGATTTGTTTATGATTCCAAATTCAATTTTTTGTTATTTTTTGTTAGAATTTATATTGGCACATAACTGTTATCCATTTTGGCGCAGAGTTTCAGTTGCATCTGTTATTTATATTAAATAAAGTGCTGTTTTTAGTTAGTCTTGTCTTAAATTTTACGCCGCCAATAAAATTTCGTGTTCGGAGTCACTGAAAATGTTACAGCAGGCTTACGGTGAATCGACTTTATCAAAAACACGTGCTTATGAGAGAAGATTTGCTTCGCTATGGTAGGCCATCAACTTCTTCAACTGTTTAACATCGCAAAACTGAAGGAAATGGTGACTGAAAATCCTCATTCGAGTTTGAGAGAGATAGCCGCTGAACTTTCTGTGTCTCACGAGTCGATCAGTACCATTTTAAATAATCACTTGGGTATAAACATGCACGGACCTATTTTTTCAGGTCCGTGGAAACATGTTGCCGCTCGGCTAGTCCCAAAAGACCAGAATATTCTCCAAAAGCTCAATCGCATAAGAGTCGCTGAGGACATGCTAGAACGAGTCAATTCCGACCCAACATTCATGCAACGCATTGCTACTGGTGACGAGACGTGGGTTTACGAGTTTGACATGCAAACTAGTCAACAAGCTTCGGAGTGGCGCTTTCAGACTGAACCGAAAACGAAAAAATTACGCCAAAGTCGATCAAAAGTCAAAGTCATGTTGACTGTTTTCTTTGACTATCGCGGTGTTGTGCACTCAGAATTCTTGTCGGAAGGTCAAACGGTAAATAAAGAATATTATTTGAGCGTTATGCGGCGTTTAAGAGAGCAAATTCGAAAAGGCCAAATTTATGGAAAGAAAATTCTTGCATTTTGCACCACGATAATGCGCCATCGCACAAGGCCATCATTGTGAACGAATTTTTGACCAAAAACTCAACAAATACCATCGAGTAACTACCTTATTCACCAGATATGGCTCCAGCCAACTTCTTTCTTTTTCCTAAACTCAAATTACCACTTCGTGGCACCCGTTTTCATGCGGTAGAAGACATAAAGGTCACATGACCTTAATAATGTAGGAACTGTTATTATTTTAATTGGGAAAAGGGGAAATGTGAACAAAAAATTATTAGTTAACTTTTATGAAAAATTACTTTTTTTAAATATTCCAAAAATTATAATGTTCGCACTTCCTTACAGTAAAAACTTGCCACACGAAGAAAATAATTATAGATTTAAGCTTAATTTGACATTGAATACAATGGCTTTCTATGAAAAGAAAGTAGAAATAATAGACATAAATAAATAATTTTATATTGACAAAAGATAAATATTATCTTATGACTTATTTTAAGCGACAGATAGCAAATTCGCTATCATTTTATTTTAAGTATTTAGCCAATAACATAGCTAGCTCAGCGGCTTCTATTGAGCTGCAACATACTGACATGCCAATTCAGACGGTCTATTCGGCACTTGCCCTCTTTCTGATTTTGTCTACAAATTCTCATTTCCGTACAAATTGTAGATTTTTGCCCCCTTTTCTGATTCATATTTCCCACACATATTGCCCACTTTCGTTTTTCGCCCCCTTTTTACAAAACATATGAATAAATTAGGTTTTGGTACAAAATTTATAATACTGATTTAATTTGTCGTTTTTTGTTCACTATTTGAATAGTCGAGTACAAAACTGTAATTATAATAGGTCCACGGAGTTTTGCATAGAATTCTGCATAGAATATATTCTCGTTAGATAACGCTGACAGGATTCATAAAATAGATTGATGTCATTATTTGACATTGATACTTATGCGATATATGTGTTAAAATTACGATTAATTATTACAAATTGAAATATGAGTGTGGTGTTTTTTAATGGCCGCAAAGGCAAGAAAAAAATACGGAGTGATAAAGTTGTTTTTTTTTTAAGTCTAGAATTATTATAGAATAAAATATTAAATTTAATTGTTTTTCTCATAGTATTTTTGATTTTGATAGTACATAAGAAGGCAAATATCAACCTTATTCAACAAAACTATATGAAGGGGACATACTGAGATTATTCATTAAAAACACGAGAAAAGTGGGCGACATCCTATTAAAAAATATGGAACTCCGAAAAGGGGGCAAAAATCTACAATTTATACGGAAATGAGAATTGTAGACAGATCAGAAAGAGGGCAAGTGCCGAATAGACCCTCTTGAGAACCTAAATATCAGGAAAACTTGAGGTTATGTTTAATTACAGAATTTGAGAAGTAATGTTGCACTCTGTTTTATTTGCCAACACTCATGCACGTTCACTAACACTTAAATAATCCATCAATATTTCACATTAATATTCGACAAAACATCAATTAAAGAAAATAAAACTAAACTGCAAACATGACTTCACTTTCCCGCCTAGAAGTCCAGACCAGAACGTCAACTTTTTTTTATACCATGGATACTAGTCCTTCAGTCGTATTATTAGAGTTCATTGATTATGCTTAAACTGATGATAATGATGAGTGATGTGATGATAATATTATGAACATTTAATGCTAAATGATATTCCCCCCCAACAAGAATTTGAAAAGTGATGTTGCACTGTTTTGTTTTATTTGCCAAAGAACGTCAACTGCACAATACAGCAGACTACAGTAACGGCAGTCAGTGAGTGACACAGTACCGCAGATCAGTAAAATTCTCCTCATTGGAAAAGCAAAAGAATCTTAAGTCGACTAACGTTTACAGTTTGGAATAAAATGCGATGTATCGTATTCTAATGATGCTTGGAGTATTTGGCACTAAGTATATCTAGTCAGTCATGCATGCATAATATTATTAGGTTTGTTTGTACATATTATAAATATTTTGGTCACAAACCTTTAATTCACTGGCTGAATGCACTGAACTCTCAATACCCAACCCATAATAAAAAAATGATACTCAATATGAATGTCCAAAAAGTTCTTTTTAATAATGGTTACTTAACTAAAAGTGTCCGCCAATATCTAAATACTGTTATCTGTCGTAAAAAATAAGCTAAGAATTATCATGTATGTCATGTTTGTGTTGGTTCTTAGGCTAACTTCAACAATGTCCTTTCAAAAATAATGGAAAGCATACCAAAATCGGCCGAAATTTCGTTTTGGAGAAAGAGCCCTCTGGTATCATTAGCATCAATAAACTCGTCAGTGCGTGCGTGTGACGACGCGTACGTGCGGGATGGCTCGGCCGCGCTCGGTGCGTATGTATGAAGATACCATACTTTTATTCTACTATGGTTTGGTCGAGTGTGGTGTATACTGACACGTGGCGGGCCCCGCGACGGGCAGCAGGCCGACGTCGCTGGCGCCGCTGGCCACCTTGCGCGGGCCGTGCACTGTGCACTCGCGGCCCTCCTCGTCGCGGCGCGTCACCGAGAACTTGATGTCGTGACTGTCCACGCCGAAATCCCATCTGGAAGGACACGCGAGTTGTGATACAATGTTATTTCCCTTGTCTGTCACGTCTACTCTTAGAGGATAAGACTGCTAACAGTTGAATTTCTATGGTGTGTGGTATTACGACAGCAGAGCTCCTATTTCTGTATAATTAATGTTGTACTGACATTTAATTTTATAGAGTAAGACTGATTTTAATACCTATTTGATTGTGATATCTGTGCCAATGAAACAATACAAATAATTATTGGATCAAATAACGTATTTTCTTTAGTATTCTTAATTACCTACTTATATTTTAATAACTCATTTTGTGGTTTCTAGGGATTTGATAAATAGTTTTAGTGTTTTTTCCATATAGTGTAGAAAACTGCTTTAACGAGACTTACTAATCGTTCTTTGAATCATTCAAAGTCAAAATCAAAGTCAAATTATTTATTCAATGTAAACCTTTACAGGCACTTATTGACGTCAATACTAATAATAATAAAAAAACAGTTAACTAACTTATAGTTAAGACTTTGTTAATTTTTGCTTTGCATTAAACAGTAACTAGCAAGCAGTATTTAAAAAAATACTGAAATTTCGGTATACTGCCCAACTAGCAAAACGGTGTGCTATAACAGTCACGGCAACGTTCCTGTTTTACTAAACAGTTCTATAAAAGCGTCGTTATAAGCTGAATAGATGTGGAGTCAACGTGTATTCAACGGGATTTAGGCGCAAATTACTCCACTAGTTGGTGCAAAAGAAGCAGAGTAACTGTGGAATAAATCGCCTAATTATGGAATAGATCTGATTTAAGAGCAAACCTAACACATTTTAGAGCAGTAATAGCATTGTCGCGGCAACTACTGCACTATTTAATGGAGTTAAAGTTACATGGTTTCCAATATTCCACAAAATAATGCTATAAAGGTTGCCGATGTGCTACAAATCGATATTTTGATGCGATAAAAGCGAATAAAATCAGTGTTGCCAACTTAGCATATTATGTGCTAGATTTAGCATATTTTCATTTGGTTTAGCATGTCTTTTTAGCTTTTGGCATATAGCATATTTGATTGGCATATTTTTATTAAACACAAAAAGAATGTAAATCACAACTTTTGACAAAAATCGATATCGAAAACTCTATCGATGTTCCCACTGCACTAGCATTGTGAACAGGCAACCCTTTTTTCGGGCGAGTATTCTCTATTTAGCCAAATAAGTCTAGTCAAAACTCCGAAATCGTTTAGCAGTGAAAACCTTGAATACCATTTTTTACGTTAGATTTGGCCTAAAGAGAGTAGGAAAATGCTGGCTATTCTGACACTGTTCCTGGCGATGTACTCTGCTTTATAGGTACTAAAGAGAGTTATGACTCTGGCTTTCAGTCTTCCACATCAGCTGCTGTTGATGAAGATGAAGAAGATATGGATATTTCATTTCGTTGATTTTTATTTCGTATTAAATACTAACTCAGAATTATGTTGGCATTTTTTTTGGCATTTTATAAGGACAGTTAGCATATTTTTGGCATATTTTTTCCACAACTCTAGCTTAATTTAAAGTAGTTGAGTTGGCAACACTGAATAAAATACTGTTGTTCCAAAAAGTTCTGCTTTAATGCAACTGCAACTGAGTGAACAAATACCAATCACCTCCTTATGTTATTATCCAATAGTAATGGAAGTACTCAACCAAATATGAATTTTGAAGTATGGTTGTACGAGTACAGGTGTAGAAATCTTGCGAAATTAATTTACCGATAAAGTGATATGCCATAATTCACATATATTTATGGGCTCTGCTAAGAACGTTACATTAATAAATAAATATTAAAATAATATATAAATTACACGAATTTGGTGAATAGATTGCTGTTATAGCGCATAAATTCGATCATGTGTGATTCAAAGTCGGTAACAAAACTTGAATGGTTAGATATAACTATATATGTAAAGCTGGTTACTAAAATTTCTAGCCTGGCGGCTAGAAACGGCTTATTTGGCATGTTGTCATTTCTAGCGATAACTAGCGGCTGAAAACGGCTGCTTACATTTTATTGTACAGTATAAATTCACATGATTTAGTTTTAGTTTTTGTAGTTTTTCTGATTTATTTACTATAGGATAGGTACATTTAACATAAATAGACATTTAATAGAAACAGTGAAATTTGCATCCGTATTTATGTGTTAAATGCTCAAAATTCTCATACAAAATGTGACGCAGCAGTGGAATAGGACTATTTTAATTTATTTGTGAGAGACGTTTTGGAAATATGTATTTATCTATGAAATAAGGCGTGGACAGATACCTAGTAATAGTAAGCATTTAGTTGTATTTCTTCAATGCACCAAAAGCCTGTGAGCCTAAATTTTGCCGCGAGATTCCTGCGTTTGGTTTATAATGATGATTAGATCTAAAGTAAACTAATTTAGCTACCTTTATTCTTATAATTTTCATACACTATCGTATCATATCATATCATAAACACAAACTCTTGTTTCAGTTTCAGTTTCCTGTTCGTCTATAAATTAAATAATGGTGTATTCCGTGTTTATTTAAAAAAAAGCAGAACATAGTAAGTCCTACTTTTTAACAAAAATAAGAGTTTAACAATAAAAAATGTAATAAAAATTGTTTTTTTTTCGATGTCAAGTCGGCTATCTTCTACCTGGTATGAAGCGGCTGGTTATTCGTTTCTAGCCGCTGGTTTCGGTAACTACCGGCTTACAAGCCGCTGGTTTACAACTATAGATACAACTCTATAATCTGGTAGCCACTGAAATGATTCAAGTTTTTTCTCTTTCTAGATGATTGTTTATAATTATGAATGTGGACACATGGCAGGAAACGCATTTTTTTTTATTAGAAAGGTGCTACGGATGTAGAGTGGAAACAGATTTGAATACGAGAAAAATACATTTTATTTTAAATCTCTCTGTCTTGTTCATTTTCAAAACTCTGTGTTTTCAACATCTGAACTGCAATTATAGGAATTTTCAAAATACATTATTATTAACTTCTATTGCAAACAGTGAAGCCTGACAGTCGACTTCTTCACTGTATTCTATCAATTTAATTAATTAAACATGAATTTCAAGATTGTCGTGAACTAATAAATTGTGTACGGAACACTATCTTCAGAGTGGTTAAGAAAATATCCTCACATTAGAGCTCTAAAGGTCACTAAAAATTTGTTATTGCATCTTGTACTGAATAAATGTGATATAATGGCATTGAAAACAATTCTGGTTCAGTAGCTGTAATCTAAAAGCTATTATTGAACTAGTCGTTTTATAACGCTGTATCAGTAATCATGACGCTTTTTAATAAACGGGTAGCAACTATTCAGCAAATTGGCTCCGATAACGGAACGTTTAGTAGTGGCTGTATAGTTGCGACCTACAAAGACAAATAGCTAATTAAATGCTCTTATAGCGCTACTATAACAAACTCATGTTGAATAAACGAGTAATAGACACTATTACATGATTGTCGAATAGTTGCGGTATAAGTACATAGAATAAACGTTTATACGTTATAATTATAGCGCACAATAGGGAAAATAGCTAAAAAGTCACACGAACGCATCTTTAGCACAATATGATCTCGCGGTAGCCATTATTCAACATTTATTCGATCTTTAGTGGAGTAACTGATCGCTTATTCCAGTACTTTGCTAGTTAGGCGGTAATTAAAATTTCAATACCGGTATGGAAATCATCCCAGTATTCCATACCCTATTTGCATGGTTATTGGTACAGATATAAGGTGACTGCAAGAAACTGCAAGAAACTTCAAGGGCTAGTCAGGTCAAGTGTTTGAAACATGACAAAAATGACAAAAAAGATTGTAGACCAACGTAGGTACTTATCGCCCAGCTGACGCAGACGGGTCAACAGACAGGTGGGTCAACGGCCGGCCGCTGCCCGCGCGTTGTAAATAATCGTTATTTAATAGTTAATTCTTTCATTTTATTTTTCTTATGTTATTGCTTTAAAATTAATTAGATACTCAAACAAATTAAAATTCATAAAATGAATTATTTGATGAAAAATAAAAAAGCACAAATTTCTTTATTGTCATTTTAGTCATGTTTATAACACTTGACCTAGCGAGCCCTTGAAGTTTCTTGCGGTTTCTAGCTGTCGCCTTATATAATTTCGCAACTGGGCCACCCTGTTCTGTTAAAAAACAGTAGGTAAGTAAAAACCTTTATAAACCTATATAAATGACCCCTGTGGTCGGGGTCAACCGCGGAAACGTTAAGAAATAATAATACTAATGGACTACATAGCAAATGGTGAGATTGGACTATTATAGCCCACCAAGACGGGTTGGTCAGAATCTTACTTTAGGACACTCTCAAGGTCGGCGCACAGCATGTCCACCGTGTGCTTGTCGCCCGTCTTGATGGTGACTCGATGGTACTGCTTTTTGGATTCGCTGTTAGTATTTTTGGAGTAATAACACTTAGGAACTTTACCACCTGGTTTAACCTGAAAACAATACGTAGAAAATTACATACCTACATGGAACTAGAATTAAGTTTTTTTTGTGTTTTTGTTGTAAGTTTTAGCTAACATCGGAAATGCATGTAGCATGCATTCATATTTTTATCGCGAGTTAACTATTTTTTATCGCGAGCGTCCTATTTCACGAAATAAAAGTTTAGGTAGGTACAATGTCTGTTGGCTTTGCAGAATGGCACTAGAGCTGGTTATTTGATAACCTGTATAATGATAGGACAGGTAGATAGCAATTAATTGCGTAAAAAAATATTTAATATTTTTCCTAGGGACTGACGACACCCCATAGGAGTGTCCCAATACTAAGAAGTTCAAATCAGGTATATTTAATACTCTATGAGAACTGACGGAGAACCCAATAAATAAATAAGCTCAATAGCGCCTTTAAAGGGTACCTAGCACATAGGTTTTAACTAAATATTTTGTACCTAGCACATAGGTTTTAACTGCGTATATTTTTGCCGGGACATCGGTACATTAATCACAATCTTCCAACGAGCAACCGCTCGCTCTACACACAGAACAGTTGGTTCCTCATCTTACTATCCTGTGCGGAGCTATGCGCTGAGAACTAAACGTATCACTCGTCTCAAGGACCATCCTCATGGATGCACTAATCTTGCCACTTCCTCACTCGACCTTAGAAATGTATCCTCACAATGATCACAATGAGAGAACATAGCAAGTTTCCGTTACCATCGAACAGGGTGCTCATTTCTCTATGATGCTGAGTATCTAATCCAGCCACTTCCCCCCTCGACAATATTAAAAGTATAGTATATCCTCACAATAAGAAGCAGCGCGGGTCTATTGTCTTCGGGCGGCTGCGCGTGCTCATACTGTCTGTTTTGCTGAGTACCTAATCCTACCGCTTCCCTCTCGACCTAAGATAAAATATAGTATCCTCACAACACAATGAGAGAGCAGCGCGCGCGGGTCTCCGTTGTCCTCGTGCGGCTGCTCATTCAGTGCTCACTGTTTGTGATGCTAAGTACCTAGTCCTACCCTCTCGACCCTAATGAAATATACTTAGTATCCTCACAATGAGAGAGCAGCGTGGGTCCCCGTTGTCGTCGACCATGGTGCCGCCGTAGTGCGCTGGCAGCTGTTCCCTGTCGATGATGTTGAGTACATGCGCCGTCCATTTTTTTTTGTCTGTTCCGTAGATCTTGATCTTGGATATGGTGTACTCGTGCATAAACTTCTTTACCACTGAGAACGCGAGCGAGAACACTTTCGGAGCTGGAATAGGTAAGAGTGATTCGTGATGAAAATGATCGAAAAGATAATGCGGTGATCAAATCAACAATAATTATATCAAAAAGAGGCTGTTACAATTTTTAAATTTATAATAAAATAAAATTTTACTGAACCAGTAAAGCAGTCAGTGTCGTTGATGTCATTTACACCGAAAACCCATTATTAAAAAAAAATCCAGGTATATGCGCGTGCGTCACGCGTCTAAAAAGCGTTCAAATTCATAATATTTATTATGATAAAAGTACACACACGACAACACTTCAGGCTATAGAAAAACTGTAAAAAATCTCTAATCGATTTTCAACCTAAGCTGTTGGGTGTTGAGTTCACAAAAAAAACCGACTCCGAAAAATTGGACTGAAAATAAATGCACTTAAAAGTAAAAAAAATAATTGCGTAGTTTAATTTGTTCAATTTACTTGCAATTAACCTTTATTCTACTCAATCTTATAGTTTTAAAAACGAAACTACGCAATTATTTTTTACTTTTAGTGAATTTTTCAGTCTAATCTTTTGTAGTCGGTTTTTTTAGTTAAAATTTTTGTTTAAGTATTTTCATCGGATTGAAAGCGAATATGGGTAAACCTACAAAACGCGCTGGCACGTGTGAGACAGCGAGAAATAGACAGACAGCGTTCAAATGAGATAAGCGAAGAAAACGAGAAACGCCTATCACAAAGTAGGAAATCTACATCCAAAACAGAGGCCTGAAAGTAAAGTAAGTTATCGCCATAGATGATAAGAAGTGACAGAATTAATAGTGTGAACACTGTATTTTTAAATCCTAATAGAAATGTTTCGGAAGGAGTGATAAAAAGGTGTGCTTCAAGCTGGAATCCTCATATTTGAAATCTCAATGAAAACGAATTTTGACAACGCTAAAAAATAATCATGAAATAGTCATAAATAGTCATACATGTAAAAAAAATAGTCGCATTATAGTTTCGGCGTTATAGCTATAGGTTAGTGAGGATTATGGCTTGAACGTCAAGCTGTAATCCTCATTTCTGGTGCAAGCAAACGGTACAATCTTTCGAATTGGTTTAGGTTCCAAAAAATAGTCATGAAATAGTCACAACGACATGCCAAATCTCAGAAATAGTCCTTAAAAGATTCCAGAGATATAAAGGTAGGTACCCTGATGAGGATTATGGCTTGAACATTTGAAAACTTCAAATTTCTCCGTAACGCCTACGATTTTCGGTTTAAAGTTTGTACCAAAAAATAGTCATGAAATAGTCGTATAAAGCCAAAATAAAATTGAGCTAATTTAATTTGAAAAAAAAAAAAAAATTCACCCTACATTTCTATGAATGTACAGTCGTGTACAAAATTTAGGAGACTTGTGTGGAGTGATAAATAACTAAACTTGAAATCTTAAAAATTCATGTTTAGTACGAACTGATTTATTTATAAAAATGACTTACTAAAGTACAAAAGTTAGATATCGCAACTAGTATAGTAGAAAATTTTAAAATGTCTGAATTTACTTAAGAGTTTATTTTTCAATAAATGGTATTGTTATCGGATAAAATGTTTACTAGAAAAAATCAACCAGTCTCAGGAAGCTCGAGTGGGATTCGAACCCACGACCTTTTGGATTGCCGGTCCACTGCTCATTTTATCCATTATCTATAAAGCATTGCAAAATTTCAATAATAAAGGTATTGTTATCTATTTTTAAGTTCGACTGCTTTTAGTAGTGCACAACGAAACGCATAAACAACAAAATATTTTATGTTAATAGCAACTTAACCACCTAAACAAAAAAGCTCAAATTTGAACGGAAACGCATTCTAGATAATACTTTCTGAAATTGAAAGCGGCAGCAAGGTACAGGGTGGTGAAACTTTCGAAGATGTTTACATTTTACATACCTATGCATGTTATGAAGGAACACAGCATTTAGTTTATTTGTCTCTTTGAAACTTTAATGTTACACACATATTTTGTTGTTCATTAAATAACTATGTTAACATATACAGGCCGTTCCACGGATATGCCACATGGAGGGAAAGTACCTTGAATATTGTAGATTGAACATTTTACTGAAAGAAAACATTATTTGAATTTAAAAAAAAACAATTTAAACTGCATTCATAGATATTTAAATAATTACATGGTTGAACCGGGAATCAAACCTGTTACATGAGAAAAATAATCACTCTGTAGCTTTATCATACCGATCGAAAGGCTTCATCATAAGGATTATTTTTTGCTAAATAACATAGTGTCACAAATAAAAGGAAGACCATAAATTTTTACATTTTTAATACAAAATTAATCAATTTATGTATGTATTTATTTCAATATCAGTTGTTATGTCCTTACGGCAATGTCAGCTTTTCATTTTTCTGAACATAATTTCACATCAAATGTTATAATTTATGGTCTTCGTTTTATTTGTGACACTATGTCATTTAGCAAAAAATAATGCTTATGATGAAGCCTTTCGATCGGTTTGATAAAGCTACAGGGTGATTATTTTTCTCTACAATATTCAATGTACTTTCCCTCCATGTGGCATATCCGTGGAACGCCCTGTATAATTCCAACAAAAACCAGTAAGTACTTATAAATACAAAAAAGCTGGGTTCATGACGCCATTTTGAGTAGCGCGCTTTTGTTTCTCGGGATTGGTCAAATAGCGCTATCCCTGTCTACACTCAAACGCATCGATCGCAGTGCGATGGGCCGAAGTTCATTTTGCTTGTTATGTTTTTATCAAGTTCAGTTGAATGTAAGTCAAGGTCATAGATCACGTGTGTCGTCGGTTGTTGCATTCGCAAAATTTTGAAAAAATGGCTATTTGGTTCAGTGATATTGAAATCATGAAATAATCATTTGTGATGGGTACTCTGGTGAAGGATTTTAAGTGCTAAAGAAATCGTATGAATGAAATTATGAAATTTTACGAAGACGACGGGGTGTCGTTTTTGAAGTTATTGTGAGTAAAAATCAAAATCAATATATCTTTATTCAGTAAGCTTAAATTAAGCATTTTGAATCGTCTAAATTTATTTTTTTATGGATGGATGGATAGGCATAGGAACCCACCCACCCACCCCACCCATTCAGGAAGTCTTTTAGCTGTGGAGAAGAACGGGCACAAGAAACTCCACAGCTTTAAAATAATATAGAAGTAACGACATTTACAAAACAACATGTCGTTACCAAATTATACAATCAGTTATGTAATGTCATAAAAGACAAAGGATTAAGAAAAAAAACAATGTAAATATATTATTATAACCAGGCTGTTTTGTCTTCTAAATATTCCTTGACTGTGTAATAACCTTGCCTAAGTAAACAAGATTTTACATGATTCTTAAACTTATCTAAAGGTAAATCTAGTATAGTACTTGGTATTTTATTATAATAGTGTATACCTTGCCCCAAGAAAGAGCCGAGAACCTTTTGTAACCTAAACAGTGGCATTACTAGTTTTGACTTATTTCTAGTATTGAAATTGTGTACATCACCGTGTTTAGAAAAAGTGTTAATATTGCAACGCACAAAAACTATACAATTATAAATATACTGCGATGCAACAGTAAGAACACCAACTTCCTTAAAAATATTTCTCAAAGAAGTTCGCGATCCCAGTCTATAAATGGTTCTTATTGCTCGTTTCGTAAAATAAATATAGTTTTAACATCAGCCGCTGTTCCCCACAGAAGGACGCCATACGACATGACACTATGAAAATAACTAAAGTAAACAGTCCTAGCAGTTTCTACATCTGTTAGTTGTCTAATCTTTCTAATCGCATATGCTGCTGAACTGAGTTTGCCGGCCAAATTCGATATATGCGGATTCCATTGGAGTTTTGAGTCAAGGGTTATCCCTAGGAAAACTGTCGAGTCTACCAAATCTAATTTAACACCATTCATTCTAACATCGGTTTGTTCGGTCTTGACATTTGGTAGTATAAATTTAATACATTTCGTTTTTTTAGCGTTTAGCTGTAAATTATTCGCACTAAACCAACTGAGTACCTCTGAGAGAGCATTGTTAACATCGTCATAATTATTCTTACATCTATTCACATTAAAAATGAGTGAAGTATCATCTGCAAACAATACAATATCACAGAAGTTTTCTACAAAGAATGGCAAGTCATTGATATATATCAAAAATAAAAAAGGGCCAAGAATTGACCCTTGTGGAACTCCCATTTTTACATGAGAACCGGATGACTTAGTTCCATTAATGTCGACAGTTTGTGTGCTAGAACTAAGATACGACTGTATCAAATTACGCGCAAGACCTTTGAGACCATAGTGATTTAACTTCATCACCAGTGTCCGGTGCTCAACGCAATAGAAATCGAGTATAAAACGTACTTTCGATTTAGATTACAATTAACAAGCCGCCCGTCCGGTTTCGTCCGTTAACGATAGAGACAAGGATATATCGCTATTTGGTCGATCCCGAGTTGATTCAACAGACGCTACTCTTGGAGTGGAAAGTTCTGTTATTTTTTAACATTAGTGATACCTTAAACATACTATTACATAGTATTATACTTTTCTTCGATGTAAGTAATTAAAAGTTGTTGATATTGTTGGTGTCTAATTAGTTTATTGAATTTCTGATTTTCGAATATGCACTCAACCTACCAGCGTTGAAATTTTCTAGAAACATAAACTGAATGAACTAATCCCACATCAACAGATATTGAACTAACTATAATAATTGTGATCAAAACTAATTGCTGTGATATAACCATATATGTACTGAGATTTAAACAAGTTATGTAAAGCAAGCTTTCGATTGTAATAAATAAGGATAAGGGGGTTAAACTTACTCGCGTCCGTAGGTTTACCATTAAGACTCTACACGTGGGTCACATCTCTACACTGGGTGGTGCTAAATGAGTGACACTGACTGAGTGGTAGAGCCACGCTGCGTTGCGCCGGCTCGCTCGGCGTAATACCACCCTCTTACAAATATCGGGTGAAATAATAGCACTTGGTGCTGTTGTGTTTCGTCCGGCCAGTGAGGGTTCCGGAGGCCCTTCCCCCCCCCCCACCATTCCTATTCCTTAAAACGTCTAATTGGAAGTAATGTTATATATTAAGCGGAATATTTCACAATCATATCAAATGAAGTTACAAACTTTGTACACGACTGTACATCCATAGAAATGTAGGGTGAATATTTTTTATTATTTTCAAATTAAATCAGCTCAATTTTATTTTCGCTGCATACGACTATTTCATGACTATTTTTTGGTACAAACTTTAAACCGAAAATCGTAGGCGTTACGGAGAAATTTGAAGTTTTCAAATGTTCAAGCCATAATCCTCATCAGGGTACCTTTATATTTCTGGAATCTTTTAAGGACTATTTCTGAGATTTGGCATGTCGTTGTGACTATTTCATGACTATTTTTTGGAACCTAAACCAATTCGAAAGATTGTACCGTTTGCTTGCACCAGAAATGAGGATTACAGCTTGACGTTCAAGCCATAATCCTCACTAACCTATAGCTATAACGCCGAAACTATAATGCGACTATTTTTTTTACATGTATGACTATTTATGACTATTTCATGACTATTTTTTAGCGTTGTCAAAATTCGTTTTCATTGAGATTTCAAATATGAAGATTACAGCTTGAAGCACGCATAAAAAGTGGCCTGTGTCATTATTTGGTCCTTCAGGTATCTACGAGTATGTAGAAAAAATCAGGTCGATGCGTTGCTCCGTTTTAAAGTGAAAGACGGAGGACAAACACAAACACGCTTTTGCATTTACAATATTAGTTAGGAAGGATTTATAGCCGGAGTGGATCTCATTTGACTTATAGCTGAAAATACTAAAATCGCTATAGGTATGCCTAAGTATAATATTTTAAGAGTTCCCTCAGTTCCTCAAGGATCCCGTTACCAGAACTGAGTTCCGGTACCTGCCTACCATGCCTGACTTTCTCAATCGAGATATCTTATCGCCACCCGTGAAATACTTTTCATTGGGGAATCCCAGTGGCAATCTGTGATCTATTTTATCAGTTAGGTATACTTCATCAAATAATACTTTCTGAATGCAAATGCTTGACTTATTGCTGAAAATACCAAAATCGCTATAGGTATGACTACAATATTTGAGGAGTTCCCTCAATTCCTTGAGGATTCCATCATCAGAACTAGATTTTGATAAATGGCACCAATCTGGAGGTATAATATCCTTTCAGATAAAATAAGAATTTTTTAAATCGGTGACGGGTGTTCTGAGGTAACAAATATAAAAAATACAACCGATTGAGCAACCTTCTTTGAAGTCGGTTAAAAAGATTAAATAGAATATTGACGGTTTGAATAGCAGCCTGATGACGTACTGTTGTCCTTCCAATACAATTTAGAACGGTTCAAACAAACATACCAAAAAAAATTAAGAGGTCACCGACCGTTAACAAGGAAGCAGGTCTTGAGTATCTCCGGGTAGTTGGCCTCGTAGATCTGCAACAGCGTCACCACCATCTCGGCGGCCGGCTTCCACGCGTACTGGCGCATGCTGAAGCCCTCCAGGTCGAATAGCACCGTCACCTGGGGAGTTCAGCACCATCATCAGACTATGAGCCTCCTTCGCCTGAAATCAGCTCCCCTTAGACAAGCGGCCAACGCTCACCCCTTGCCTATTCGTATTTTTCACTAGCAATTGGCACAGTACACAGCAGTGTACGACGAATTACGAATAGACAGGACGTGAGCGTTTGCCACTGGTCTAGGCCCTTAGGTAGGCATTGACCGATTTAAGGTTGTTCCACACGTTTTTTTTAATAATCTTTGATTCAGTTACACGTCATTTTATACCTACTAGCGGCCCGCTCGTGACTTCGTTCACATAAACACCCCGTATCCCGAGTTGTGTCGAATTTCCAAATAAAAATATTTCATGCAAACCTTGTCCTGAATTTTTTTACGCACACAACATAAAAAAGGAATCAGCCATTTCGGTCGAGCCTTTCTGAAGTGATAACATATCGGCGATTGATTTTTATTTATGTAAAAAGATAAGATTGTTTCAACAAACCATAAACTTACTACAAAAAATCCGATAATAATTAACAAAAACGCATAACCTAGAAGGTACCACTTCTAAACAACCGCGTAATTAAATGACATCATGTATTAATCATAAAAAATATAGGCAGAAACATCTATAGTAAGTATAATAACTGCATAATTGGTTTATTTATACTTATATAACTTCGGTTAAATGTCAGCCAATGTCGGAGAAAAAAAATTACATAAAACATTATGTGTAGGTAATCTTCCATGTTTTTGCCGCGCTCTGTTGTGTTGTGCTGGCATTGGCATGCATGGGGCGTAGCCACGGTAATATTGATAATATTACCGTGGCGTAGCTACCGCCGCGCCGTCACTGATACGTGACCTTCGGGCTAGAGAGTCTGATCGTGATTAAAAAAAAATATTTTAGACCTATGGGACAGGAAGAGCTATCAGACTTGTCATTATACATGCCTATAGTAGAGGCAGAAAATCTAGAAAAACTGATAACAGCTCTACAGCTGCTATCAAAATTTATAGGAATAGGTGCTGCTCCTACGAGCAGCACCTATTCCTATAAATTTTGATACAGAGCTTAGGCTACATAGATAGATAATGACCCAGACTAGGATAGTTTTCATATCGGTAATAAGTTCCTGAGAAGCTTGATGGCGCAGCGGCTAGCACGTTCGGCTTGCGATTTTGCTCGCTAAGCAACTTTCACAATGCCGGGTCGCTGGATGGGTGACCAAATCAAAAACATCTCGAGCTCCTCCGTGCTTCGGAAGGCACGTTAAGCCGTTGGTCCTGGTTGTTATCGTAAGATGACAGTGGTTAATACCCACCAACCCGCACATTTGGGCCAGCCTGGTGGGTGGCCCAATATCCCCACGTGCTATTGTCCACGTGGGAGGCCTGTGCCCTGCAGTGGGACGTTTATAGTCTGATAATGATGATGAATAAGTTCCTGTGAGATAAAGTCTACTCAAACGAAGTCGCGCTAATAACTTAATAAATTACGAAAATTAAACACCTTCCATATTTATATGTGCATGTCTAGCAGCCGCTCGCGGTTTCACCCGCGTGGTTTCCGTTCCCGTGGGAATATCGGGATATAAAGTATTCTATGTGTTAATTCAGGTTATAAACTATCCGTATGCTGAATTTCATCCAAATCCATTCAGTAGTTTTTACGTGAAAGAGTAACAAACATCCATCAATACTTACAAACTTTCGCGTTTATAATATTAGTAGGATAGTAGGATTAGGTAAGTATTCGTAGTTTTGTGGTGGTTTCCCACAACTCAGGGAGAGTCTCATAGTCTCATCATCATCATCAACAGCCTTTAAAAATCGCATTGCTGGGCACACGTCTTCCGAAATCGACAACACAATCACATGGGGAAGTTGGGCCATAATAAACCACGCTGGCCCAATGCGGGTTAGCTAGTTTTAAAGACTACCATCTTTCGATGACAACTCGGACCAAGGTCAACGGTTTTACGTACCTTCCGAAGCACGGAGCTGTTCGACATATTTTTAATTTAATCACCCTTCGAGTAGCCCGGCATTGCGCAACTTGCGAACCGAACGCGCTAGCCGCTGCGCCGTCGAGGTAGTCTCAGATGTTAAAATAAATTCTTGTTCAGGATGTAGCACATTAGGTGGATGGGAGTACAAAATTATAAATTCGTCTCTCAATTTCATGCAACCTCAGTTAGACGACAGGTTATCCGTCAGTATTAATCATGAACATACTGTAGGTTCATGGTAATAATTAACTTGATTGACAGCAAAACTTTTGAAGTGATGTAAGTACTTTACAAGTATTACGTGATTTAAGTAAAATATCAAAAACAAAAACAAAGACAAAGTCAAATGATTTATTCAATATAAACCTCAGATTAATAACTTTATTATTCTATGATATAAACCTTTACAGGTAAGTACTTATTGACGTCAAAAATATGTAAGTATATAACAAAACAGTTAAATAATAATTATAGTTAAATTTTAACTAAGTAATCTAACCAACTAACTAATCTACCATGCACCAGTTCGGATTTTGGGAGAACCTTCGACTGAGAAGAACCTGGCAAGAAACTCAGGAGGCCTTACTCTTAGGGATGGGCCGAAATTCGTTCACATTCGGTTTAACCGGATTTCGGCAGCTTGAACCGAACTTCGGCATTCGGCCGACATTTGGTTCAAATGCCGAACTTTCGGTACAAGAAAATATTGAAATAACACTTGATCTTTTCTTACACTCATTGTATTTACAACACGAAAATATATCGTAGATATATCGAAGATAATAACGTAAACAATACCGCAATTGTCGCGTGGATAACATATTTGCTAATGACCGGCGACGGCGGGCCGGGACAGGAGACGAGGGTATTTGTTGCGGGTTGCGGCTGGGATGCAATACCAAGAATTGAAGGGAGCGCGTAAACTAGTTAGAACGTGTTGTAGTTGTAATAGAGAAAGCGCCGTGAAAAGAACCGAACTTCGGCCGAATATTGATTTTTTACCGAAAGTTCGGCCAAAGTTCGTATTCGTTCAAACCACATTCGGCCCGTCTCTACTTACTATTTTTTCCCTCTAAGTAACGAAAGTTACTGTCTTATGTCAACACCAAGTCATACAAAGTACATTTAACCCTTTTCATTTCCACGCCCCGTGTTTTTCCGAAAGTCGTACCCTTGACGCCACGGCTTTAATAATTAAATGTTTTTTTTTGTAATTGATTTACCAACGTTTGTTTCCACTAATTCTTACAAATTAAAACATGCATAACTTATGACTAGGTGTAACAGACACTTATAGGTAAATTCATCATGGTATGCTAAGTAACATTAAATTAATTAAAAGTAAATTTTATTGTTAACTAATTTTTTAAACTTAAAAGTAGGTAATCAAAAGAACTAAAAGTAAAAAGAATTTAAAAAGACAAAACTATTAACAAAAACAAGTAAGTATACAAATTACAGCTGTGAGGAGGACCCGATAAAGAGTGCAAAGCTTGTTAGGTGAGTCAGCATGAATATCGAATCTGTCGCTGTATTCGTTCACCAATTTGCATAGTCGCGCGATGGGAGAATCACAGCCAGATACGGTTTTACGAAAGGGAGCCACGAAAGGAGTTATTTTATTACGCGGCTATCGGACCGGTACCTACGCGTAGATTAAATTTTTCCAACAATTGCGGACAGTCGATTTTATTGTTAAAAATTTTGCAGGCAAAAGTCAAATCAATTAGTGACCTACGATCTTCCAAAGAGCACATTTGGAATGTGCCAATTGACTTATAAAAACGAAGGCATTTTTCTTTTCGAAATTCCATTTCTAAAGACTAAATTCCGCATAAACCTTTTCTGTGTACGCTCCAATTGCAGTGAATGGGTAGCGTAATGAGGCCTCCATACGACTGTACAATACTCTAAAGCACTTCTTACTAGAGCACTGTACAGTAGCGTTTTAGTCTTGTTACTGCGCAACCCTTTACTGTTTCTTAAGACAAAACCTAGTTCGCGTTCGTTCGTTCTAGACGCGCGGTTTGTAATGTTTTCTATGTGGGGCACAAATGTTAGTTTATTGTCAAAAATCATTCCCAAATCACGAACTTGACTTAATTCTTAATTTGACGACCTACTTGGTCGAGTGGTTTGTACACCGGTTTTCATGGTGTCGCCATCTCTGAGGTCCCGGGTTCGATCCCCGGTCGGGTCAATTTAGAAATTATTGTTTTTCTAAATTGTCTCGGGTCTGGGTGTTTTCTATGTATAATAAGTATGTATTTAAGTATTTTAAGTAAGTTTATCCGTTGTCTAGTAACCATTTAACGAGTTTCTTCGAAGCTTCTCTTGGGCTAGATAATTGGTGTGATTGTAGGAAAGATTTATTTATTTATTTATTTTTAATTCTTTGATTTTAGTTTGGTCTATGGTATGATGATGCGTAATTAAATTTTTAATTCGTCCATAACGTAAGAAAAAGGATTTTTCAGAATTCAAGTACATTTTGTTGTTTTCAAACCATTTAACAAGCTGATTGAGATCACTTTGTAGCATCATTGAATCCTGAATAGTGACTATAACTTTACTCATCTTAACGTCATCAGCATACATATATGTGTAAGAGAATTTAATAGTGTCAGGTATATCATTAACAAAAATTGTAAATAAAACTGGACCGAGGTGAGACCCTTGAGGCACACCAGATGTATTTTTTTTTCGTCTGAGTTAAACCCATTCACTACCACAGAAAAAGTACGATCTTCCAGGTAAGATTTTATCCACTTTAGAAGTGCATCGGAAATGCTATGAGCTGATAGTTTTTTTAGCAATATATTGTGAGACAACCGATCAAATGCCTTACTAAAGTCTGTGTATATGACGTCGACTTGTCTGCGAGAATCCAAAGCTGCAGTCAAGGTCTTTGAAAGATCTACTAAATTAGTATTTGTCGATCTAGACTGAACAAATACGTGTTGTTTAGGGCTTAACATTTGTTTGAAGTGGTGCTGTAAGTAAGGGCAGATGAGGGATTCCAGTATCTTAGCAACAGTCGACAAGATTGAGATGGGTCTATAGTTCTTAATCAGATCTTCACTACTTGATTTGTGAATGGGCACGACCCTGGCTCTCTTCCACTCCAAAGGAAATACTCCAGAGCGAAGTAACATGTTATAGATCAGTAAAAGAGGAGCAACTAAGTACTTTGCACATTTTTTATGAAAGAAGACGGTATTCCGTCAGGACCTGCTCCCTTATTCTCATCAATACTCTTCAATTTGTTCAAAAGAGTTTTAGCGTCAATGACTGGTAATAATAGTACTTGATTGTAAATTGCCCTTTGTGCTAGATTCTGAGAAAAAACGTAATTTTGTGATTCACTATTATCACTATGAGTATTATACACTGATGCAAAATACGAGGAGAACAACTCACATATATGTTTACCGTCCGAGGTAGTTACATTCTCATAAGTCATAGAATTTGGGAACGAACTAGTGCCACCGCGCTTGGCCTTAATGTAGCTCCAAAATAGTTTAGGATTGCTTGATTTTTTTTATCTAAATCACTGATGTATTGATTATATTTTTAGTAACCATTTGTGTGCTACATTGTAATTCGAGTTTATCCATTGGATTTTTATATTTGTTAAAGCGACGTCTGATTTTATACTTTTCATCTAAGGAACTAATTAAATTACGGTCGGAATTGATACCCAATGTCAACAATCATATGATCAACGTTTAAATAATCAACGCCCTAATAGCAGCAACTTAAAAGACCAACGATTCAAAAGATCGACAGATCAAAATATCAACAGTTTAAAATATCTACAGTTCAAAAGGTCGACAGATCTTTTAATCAACTGGCAAAATAACAACAATTTAGGTGTAATATAAAAATTGTTTTGATCAACACATTTTTCGCTATAGGTGTTTACTTACACTCAAATGATTTTAAGGTGATGTAAGTGATGCTGCCGCCGCCGCCGTTCATTTTTCAGATGTTTCATTCAATAAAACGGTGCATTTGTTGCCGGCAATACCTAACTACACAAAATATAGGAATAATAATAAGTGCCTTAACAAGAAAACTACCAAAAAAATTGAAAATGTTCTTAAATAAAACCCATTTTCACGTCATTTCAATGTCGAATATAATCATCTTAAGACAAACCCTGCAAAAGTGAGGCCTTGTCAAGATTTTTGTCACAATAATATTAAACTACCTTCAATATTTAAAACTATAACAGTGCAAGAAAAAAATAAAGCGAACACATTGAGTTATTTACCTCAATGAGCGAACATTCTTTTAACTTATTGTAAGTAATATAATATTAATAAGCAATAAATTATACTACAATAGGACCTGTAATATCATATGCATGTAACTCATTTTTGTAATAATAATATTACAATTTAAATATTATCTCATTAGAAGTAAGGATAATAATTTATAGACCAAACCAGCACTAAATGGCGCTTAAGTCATAAAAGTTAGTTTGTTTCATAGGTAATGTAGCGTTAAGTTAATAAATAAAACTATAAAAGATAATATTATAGTGTTCACTACCAGCTAAAACAAAAAGTATCTACAAACAGAATTTTTTCTGAGAATTATTATTATGACATATTATTATTAGTGGGTTACTATGATTAATATATTTATATTAATACTAAATTAGTGAAAAATTGTTGATTAAAACAATTTTTATATTATACCTAAATTGTTGTTATTTTGCCTGTTGATCAAATGATCTGTCGATCTTTTGAATCGTTGGTCTTTTAAGTTGCTGCTATTAGGGCGTTGATGATTTAAACGTTTATCATATGATTGTTGACATTGGGTATCAATTCCATTACGGTCAAACCAAGGACTTCTTTAGTTTTTGCTTAGGTACAAACTTTGTTATAATAGCAAAAATTAAGTCATTAAATATTTGTAGCACTTCATTTACATCGTTTGATTCTCCAAATAACTCCTCTTAATTACATTATTTAAGCTCCTTGTGAATATTCTGGTAATCCGTTTTGTGAAAATTAAACTTTAGTGTATTACTATTTTAAGGTAGTTTAGGTTCATTGATAAATGATATGTCAATGTCAAGGGGAGGATGAAACTGATCTATGAATCTCAATACGCTATGAGAAGGACTAACATTGCAAATTGGCAAACTAGACAGCACCAAGTCGTGAATTCTATTATACTTAATAACAACGAGGTTATGTTGTTTGAATCCATTTATATTCAACATGACGATTAAGGGTTGACACAAACCCGGAACAGCGTATCTGTTAGAGCTGTCACCCAGCAATCCCCACTCAATACTACCCATATTAAAGTCGCCCAGAATACAAGAATGGCAATCAGATTTTTCTAGGACGTTATTACAATTGCCTACAAAGTGATCTACCATTGACCGCTTTATAGGCGATGCCAAATACACTGCACAGAAAGCATTCTGACGAACGGTATGTGATACTGTGACTTGAACAGTGACCCAGAGGTCTTCTAATTTTGATTCCCACTCAGCCATGCGTTTAGAATTAATCTGCCTGGATACTGCAATTATGAAACCACCTCCATCTTTTTTAGTTTTACAGGCCAATTCAGCGTCGTTTGAACGTCGAACGAACGAACGAACGTCGAATGAACCTACAGAATATAGCAGCTGTAGAACAGTTGGATTATTTTCAATTCAATCAGAACCAACTCAACCATTCTGATGATAAGCGTTTACCATGGCCTACGGACGTTTGGAGAACATCAGACTCACCAGAGGCATCATTCACGCTCATTCTGTCGTTGATGCGAGATTGCGAGCGAACGATATGGGGTGCGGACAAACCAACACTGGTTTTTGTCACACTAATAATTTCCTACGTAATTTGAATAAATAATTATTTTATTTATTTACAAGGCCCTTAATGAAGCTTCTTACAAGGTCATCCTGTATCATATTGCGAATTGCGATGCTAATCAGGGATGACAGCAACAAAGCATTTGGTTTTGCGCGGCTGTTCGCCCGTCGCCGGCGGCAGGGCGGGCGGCCGCCATAAAGCCGTAGGACGGGTCTCCGGCCTCCGCTGACGTCCGCTACGAATGTTTATGACTCCTAAATAAGACCTCTCCGTGGAATAAATCCAACCGCAATGCGATTCGCACTACATGCCACACTATCCCAGATCTCTTGTAATAAAAGGTTGGATTCAAAACATCCTCACGATTATACATATTGAGCAAACAATATTCAAAACATTATTCTGTATGTATTAACTTGAAACAATTGACAGAAATTCGATAAATAATATATTTATTATGTTTAGTGCTGATTGCATGCGTAAAGAACACTCATATTAAAAATGTATAGCAGTAATGAATGAAAAACTCAAAAGTAAAGGTATTAGTGGTAACTAATCCTGGACCATTACAATATATTTGTCGATATAATAATTAGCAAACAATATTATAAGTTATTATAACCTCATAAAAATGAAGTAGGTACAAAGCAAACGTCGGCGTTGTCCAATAAAAAGCTGTAAAGTAGTATTCGTTAATCTTGCTATGCAAAATTCGTATGGATTCTGCTCTAGGCTCGTATTCTAAAACCAAAATCAAAATCAAATCCATGCTCGAATACAGTTAGAAAGGCATGGTAAGGCCCCTGATTATAACTCTTCGATGATGTGATGACTTATCTTGGCCCCGAAGTTAGACAAGATAAGTCATCATTGAATGGTGAATGAAACTCGTAGTAGCCTCTCACTAGGTGAGTAGTTTAGTAGAGTAACGACTTCATTGCTTCTCTATATAGAGCCCTATACATATGTATAGGGCAAAATTCAATAAAGAATGTTTGTAAACAAATTATTGACAATTAATTATTTGTGCAAATAAATCTAGTGTCACTCGGGTTTTTACTGTTTTTTGAGAGGTTCTCTCGTTAATCCCTAGAAAAAGTTAAAACCCGTATGACACTAGATTTTTGCACAAAATCGTTTATAGACAATAATTTGTTTACAAACAACCTTAGCGAATTTGGCCTAAGTTTAGAATAAATAATTTAAAATTAGTTTTAATTAAGCAATGTACTTGATACATGAGTAGTCTCCTAGTGCGGACAGGGTAAGACGTGTGCCCGGCTAGGAGCAGAGGGTTTCAGAGTAAGCGGCGCGGTAAGCAAAGCAATGTAGGCACTTACTCGATACACGAGTAAATGTAAAATGTCTAGTGCGGACAAGGCAAGACGTGAGCCGGCTAGGAGCATAGGGTATCAGGGCCCTTATTCTGTAAAGATTCCTTGTTTCGAAACCACGTCAATTCCTTAAAAAGTTACGATATCTTCCCAAAAACGTATGCGTTTGACGTTTGTGCGCGGTAAGGTTTAGGTGTGGAATCTATAGATTGCGATACAGAATCAGGGCCCAGCAGGGTAATATGAACACTATACTGTAGTATCGGGGTAAGCGGCGTGGTGCGGCCGGGCGTTACGTAACTCCCTTGCGGCTCTGCCCGCCTTGACACTTCCAAGTTCCGAGAACAACCGCTCGACCGGCAGAGTGCCCGACCACATGCATTATTGCAGCGGTCCCTAAACTTTTTAGGATGCAGCACACAAAAGGAGAAAGCTAATTTATATATTTTTAAGCAGGGGTCAGGCGGTCAGCGAAAATTCGGATGTTACGCGGGGTCCGCGGTAATTCATAAGCGCCATTCACATTTTTATCAAAAAGTTAATAAAAATGTTTAGTTTTATGGAAATCCAAATCAGACAAGAAATCGAAATGGTAAATACCTGTGTTTATGATTTTATAGGAATTATTATTGTAAAACACGGTCGTAATGTGCATTTACATGAAATATTAGAGATAACTTCAGGATTTTTTCTATCGAGCACAATGTTTCCAATCGTGTTTTGGCTTCGTTCATCCCCTCACGCATACGTTCTCTATTACACATTGAAAAATTTCAGTGCGAAATATCCAAAATATTTTGAATCTGTTATTCAAAATATTTTGGTTAATAGAAAACAGCCAATTTTTCCGTTTTCACCGCAGGCCCCTTAACCGCTATGGTTGATAATGATAACATTATAAAACTAATGAATGAGACTACAAGGCTAACAGGTTTTTCAAAACAATCTCAGATTATTTTATGGTGTTTAGCAAGCCTACAAAAAAGTTTAAAGTATATCTTAAAAAAATACCACACACAGATCACACACACATCAGATCAGCCCCTATGTATCGGCTAAAAAATATGGATATGGACATGGGCTTCATATGACATTTGAAGCCCATATTTTGTCCTTATATGGGCATATTATAAGCTTCAAATGTCAATGTCATGATAGACCCGCTGATAATCCACCAACCCGAATTGGGCCAGCGTGGTGGGTTATTTAAGGCATAATCTTCCTATGTAGTGTTGTCCATGTGGAAGGCCCGTGCCCCAGCAGTGGGACTTTTATAGGCTGATGATATACACACATATTTCCAGACCTCACTCAGCAATTTCGTCTACCCAACTTCTAATGAACTGATAAAATGATTCGTGTCGAATGTGGAAGATATCAAATTATAGGTGACAAACTTATATTTATTGCCAGCTCAAACAGCCCAGGAGTTGCAACTTGCTGAGCGCGTCATTGCCAGTTTTATTAGTTTCCATTTTTCATTTTCATTGGCAAAAATATGCATGCCAATAAATTGGGCTGCCAAAGTGAAATTTGCTGATTTTTCCATTTACTGCAATACTTTACGCAAAGCACACTTTTATAACGCCAAATAAACTATTAGGTACGTAATCAAATATATTTCCAAAAAAATATATAGTTTAGCAGTTAGATGCGTTGTTTCTGTTACGTGACGAGAAAAGAAAGCTATGTAAGACGGCTCTAAGTCTCAGAAACGGTCCAAAAACATAATTCATGGCGACTGCAAAGAGTGGGAAGATTATTAAAAAGATAAAAGGCGTCTTTTGTTTTCTTATTCAACCCATGTTACGATGTCACGGATCGCCCGCTGAACCCTCCTGCGCCCTCGTTTACAGTTAATTACCGGGAAAATAACAAACGCCGCTAGCTATATCATAACCGTAACAATTTAGTGGAATCACACTAAGTCTAAACAATATACAACTCATCAAAAAGCTCACTGCTAAAAACAGATTCGTTTAACCACGTCTCAGTGAAAACTATAATGTTGTAATCATTATAAAGAACTGCTTGATAAAAATTATGTGTCTTTGTTTTTAACCCGCGTGTGTTTTGATAGTATAATTTAAAAGTATCGTATTTTAATTTTATTTAAATGTTAGCATACATGTTTATAAATACAAAAAAAATAAAAGATAGAAGACAAATATAACTATAACTAAACAATAGAGTCCAGCATGCCTATATTTTTCACCAGAACATAATCGGCATCTTCAGGTTTCCTCATAAAAATTTTACCGTTTCGGACCCAAACGAATTTATATCCGATATCCTTCGCCTTTTTTCTGGCTGCCGCGTGGAGGGCCTTGTTAGCTGGAGATAAATGTTCAGCGACAAATATCGGGAAACATCTTCCAGAAATTCCAAGTAGAGCACTATTCATTTTATTTTCAGGTGATTTGCCTTTGTTTTACTTAATAGTCGATGCCAAAAGCTCGTCGCGTAGTCTTGGTAACGCCAACTGTATGACTTGACTATAGAGCGGGGGCGCGAGGAGGTACTTACGATTTAATTTTGCGGTGCGGGTGCAATGTAAGATGTCTGATTCCTTTAATATGCAACTAAAGTAAACTTTTGATGTTTTAAAATTACTTGCACGGAGCTCGCACAAAGAAGTTATATGTTTGATAATACAACAAACTTTAACTTAACTTCTTTCACACATGTTAAAAAATATTAGTTTGTACCTTAGATTAAAACAAAAACCTTTTTGTTTTAATCTAAGGTTTGTACTGTTTTTTTGTCTGATATATCATTCGTTGGCGTTGAAAGGGTTAAAAGAAAATTAATAAAATTACTAAGTAAAACGTTATGCTCGTACATGCACTATGTCCATGCATATTTGTCATTAGCATAAACTTCCACTTAATTTCCAAGTTTACAAGTTCGAAAGCACAGTGGTTTACGCGCTTTGCTATCTTGTTGCAAGTGAAGCCGTAGGTATTGTTAGGTACCTACTCGTTAGCCATGGCAGTCGTTAAAACCCACTAAGCTATTGAAGGTTGCCGGCTCCGCAATATAAAAAAAAGTATATCTTCAACAAGTAATTAATACCTTCAAAGCAGCTGGTCCGTGGGTCTGCACTTGCTTCCTGGCCGAGGCCAGGTAGTTCTCAAGGTGCAGCAGAACCATGCGGATGACGTCAGTGCGGCTGATGCTGTGCAGCAGGCCCCACACGTCCAGCCCCATGAACGGCACGATTATCACTGCAATTACGCACACACGGCGTCAGATCAACGTACCCAAAACTGTCAAATTTCTCCAATGAATCCTTAGAACCAAATATTATAAAAAGTTAGCCAGAGACTATATAGGCAATGAGCACCGCAGAAGCAGTGCACCGTTGAGGCTATGGAACACCAAGTAACAACTGCACAGTGTGTTAATATAGGTGGAATGATGCCCATCGCCGCTTTAAGCGGTTTCAGGATCGAGATTTGAATCAAGCCCTTGCAGAATCGCACTACTGGGTGTTGCGAAGCTCATACGCTCATACTATATACTCTAATCATCAGACATTGATTTAGTAGGTGATTAGACAAAATACACTTAATTACTTAGGCGTTGTTTAGTTTGTGGTAAATAAGGGATGGACCGAATATTCGTTTTATATTCGGTATTCGGCATATTCGGCAAGTTTACCGAATATTCGGCTAAATTATCGAATGATCGGAAAAGTGGTAGGTACTTAAACTTTTTACTGTATTGAGCCATGTATGAGTTAACTGTTAAATGTGTTATTTTAATAAGGTACAGTGAGGCTTTATGTTTTTGTTGACACTGTAGCTGTATTTCCAAAACAGCAGATAAAAAACATGTTTATTAATTAAAAACAAAATATAAGTATCTTTATTATTGAAATTTTGCATTCACAATGCTATATAAATATAGGATAAAATGTTTACTAGAAAAAAAATCAACCAGTCTCAAGAAGCTCGAATGGGATTCGAACCCACGACCTTTGGATTGCCGGTCCACTACTCTAACCGCTGAGCTACCGAGACCCCAGAAGACTCGCTGAATTTTTCCTAGTAGTTTTGATTTACGCTGCAAGCCAGCGATATTACGTCACTGTGAAGTCTACCCTCACATTCGAAAGAAATACTATTGCAAGTATTTAACAATCGATAAAGACGTAATTGCTTATAAATATCTTTATTATTGAAATTTTGCATTCACAATGCTATATAAATATAGGATAAAATGTTTACTAGAAAAAAATCAACCAGTCTCAGGAAGCTCGAATGGGATTCGAACCCACGACCTTTGGATTGCCAGTCCACTGCTCTAACCGCTGAGCTACCGAGACCCCCAGAAGACTCGCTGAATTTTTCCTAGTAGTTTTGATTTACGCTGCAAGCCAGCGGTATTACGTCACTGTGAAGTCTACCCTCACAGTTGAAAGAAATACTATTGCAAGTATTTAACAATCGATAAAGACGTAATTGCTTATAAATATCTTTATTATTGAAATTTTGCATTCACAATGTTATATAAATATAGGATAAAATGTTTACTAGAAAAAAATGAACCAGCCTCAGGAAGCTTGAATGGGATTCCAACCCACGATCTTTGGATTGCCGGTCCACTGCTCTAACCGCTGAGCTACCTAGAGTCCCAGACCCCAGAAGACTCGCTGAATTTTTCTTAATAGTTTTGATTTACGCTGCAAGCCAGCGGTATTACGTCACTGTGAAGTCTACCCTCACAGTCGAAAGAAATACTATTGCAAGTGTTTAACAATCGATAAAGACAAGATTTTTCTAGTAAATATTTTATCCTGTGAAGTCTACCCTCACAGTCGAAAGAAATACTATTGCAAGTATTTAACAATTGGGTGAAACCCATGTTCGGCCCATCTCAAATAATTACCTGGCGACCCTTCCTTGTCGAAGCCCGTGCTGCCACTAGGGAAGTGGTTTTTGAGAACCTCCGGCGGCTCCCACGACTGTAGGGTGGTGTCTAGGCCCCATTTCTCTCGCCACTCCATCGACTGAAATATATTTATTTTTTTATTTATTCTGGAACAAACAGGTACTACTCACAGTAAAATGTATAGTTCCACAACTTTTGTTAACTAACTTTACCCCTGCCTGCCTGCGACGATACCGTCAAGGGACACGTGACAACCGTATCCGTAACTAACCGTCTAGGTAGGTACAGTATAATTCAGACTATGCAGCCTATGATTTTTTTAATCGAACAAGTCGTTTTGGAGTTCTCTTCCATTCAAACTTGCAAACTTTATCTGATCTGGCAAAAACTGTTGTTTGTTGGTAAAAAGAACAATGATTCCGGTAGTAACAATTAATCATCTTACTTATTTCATGTTATTTTGATAAGCTTAGTTTAAGAGTGTAATTGGGAAGATACAATGGGGCTAAATAATAATACAATGGGATGGGTATATCCATGTGGACAAAAGCCCCAAACTAAATAAAAAACAGAGTCGTCGATGCTTGGAACAAGTTGCCAGCTGAAGTGGTTTCCGCACAGAACACAAATCAATTTGAAAATAGATTATAGACAAGTATTTAAAACTGGAAGAAAGTTAATTCACGAGTATGAGCTAACCGGATACAAGATGTCATCAGTTGTTTCAACCTCAGAACAATATGAGGTTTCAACTGCCTGCCTGTCAATAATAATAATAAATAAAGAGGAAAAAGAAACTACTTATTTCTCATAAATTATTTAATTTAAGCGATCGGTAGGTAGGTATACGCTGTTGTGTTATAGGTATATTGCCTTGACTTCGTTGATTTACCACCAGACATGCAACATTGTGGCGTGACTTTATAAAAATAAAATTTGTTGTCTGTAAAGTCGATAATTTTATCGTCCGTAAACCGACTAACACGTCATCACCGTGACCGTTATCACGTCAAAATAGGAACTGGTACGTTTGCCTAAAGTCTAACAGGCCTATTCTCTGACTAAACTGAGAGTTGAGATGATGAAAACACAAGGAAAGTCGTCATACACTGCTGAGTACTAGTGGCAATTGACAGTGAAAGTGACGAGTTTCCTTGGGTGTGTCAGTCGAGTTAGAGAATTAGGCCTGCAGATCATGTAATATTGTGGCGTGTCATAATTTAAAAAAAAAGAGGAACTGGTACAATTGCCTAAGTAATTATTTGTTAATTTTAAATAATATTGATACTTACTTACATAAAATAATATTAATACTTACGTCTCTAAGCATTTTTTCAGCTGCTTCTGCGTTCCATTGTCGAGCTGAAAAACAGAAATTATCCATTAAAACTTACCATAACTTTTTACTATAACCATCACCTCATTAAGTAATCAATCAATCAACAATAATTTAAATAAGGTTAAAAGGCATTGTAGGTGTTTACCTAATAAATATGTATTTTTGTAATTATTATTGTCATGTTTCAACTAGCGTACCTACGTTATTGTATAATATATATAATAACATTGTATATGTACATACATAGGTATGTACCTACATACCTTTTGTACCTACCTACGTATGTACAGCCACGATCAAAAAATATGTAAACAATTGTAACTCTTAATACAATTTAATAAGAGTCAAAGTGTATACATATTGGTGCTCGTGACTGTACGTATTTATAATCACGACTATTATTCCCGAAGGGTTAGTCAGGGACCAGGCAATGAGGACCGCAAAAGCAGTCCTCTGCCATAGTCCACTTCTCACCAAATAGCGACTGCACAATGACATGTGCTCAGCGTGACAGGTGGTGAGTCTATCATCGCCGCCCTATGATGTTGGATGTATGTGTAGTCCGTTAGTCGCCTTTTACGACACCCAAGGGAAGAGTATTCTTTCACCGCTACGCTACACGGTTACGTCACATCACAATACACTTATTATTTACTTACAGTAGTTTGACCGGGCCGTATTCCTAAGTTATATACCTACGGCTAGGCGGAGCGCTAGGGTTGGCGTCTACAAAAAAAAAGCAGGCGTGTGTAAATTTGTATTGTAAGTACCTATGTGTATTAGAGTTTTAGGTTTAGGATTTAAACATGTCATCAAAAACATACTTGTAAAAAAAAACAATTTTCGCAACTCAGTTCTTCTACCGTAAAAAGTTGTGAGAACCAAGTCGGTTGACTTGGTCAACCATGAAAACATAATGTATCTCACAAGTAATACATATAAGTATTATATTAAATTAGATTGTTTAGTGCGATTACATGGATCTCATAACTTTTTACGGTAGAAGAACTGAGTACCAAAATATTTTTTTTTACAAGTACGTACGTAGGTAAGTATGTTTTTGGTGGCATCTCATTTCTTTTTGTAGATACCTAGTCCTATTTTTTTCCTTTCCGGAACCTTCTACTTCTTGAATACCAACAACGGATATTATATTCTATTACAGGTACCTACACTCATTCATTCACTGTAAATGTAACTTTGTAATCCTATAATATTAATAAAGGATTACAAAGTTATTTATGCAGTTGGTGTATCTAGAAAACTGGACCCAATTGGGTCTATCCCCGCTGCCGGTGGCAACCTAGCTTAAGTTTTTTATAAACCTAACAATATTGTAGAAAAAAAATCTAAAGATAATTTGTTGAATAAAGGGAATTAAATAATAGTAGTGCTAGCCAGTACCTTACAGGGTTCATATGCTGAACTACTGGGCTTCGATTCCCTTAGGTAACAATTATTAAAATAAATTAATGAATCCATCAAATCAGTCTATAAACAGCCCACTGCTGGGTACAGGCCTTTCCACCATGGGAGAAAGATTATAACGGCCAATGCGATAGGAGTGCGAAATGAATTCCAGAAATAAATAAAAGTTAACTTTGAATAATCTTTTTGTTTGAAAGTTACCTTACTGTGAATGAACTTAACGTCATTAGTGGCCAAGCTGCAAGGTCGTAATAGATTTTTTAAACACTGAACAAACACAACAACGAATGCAATCTAATAATAACATTTTACAAATATAGAGTGTGTAGTTCCATGGCCAAGACCTTGGCTACTAATTGGTGCCGAATTCGGAGTGGAAACCAGTTTTGGTTGCACAACACACTCACACTCAACAGCACCGTTTTTAGAAAGTATATTAATCTTGCTGTGTATGCATTACGTTATTTTGTTTTTGTCATGAAACCATTTTTTTTTTGTTTATTTTATTCAATAATATGTAAGACTTGTACGAGTGTTAATTGTAAAGATTGTAGGTACTAAAGCAGCTCTTATTTCAATTTGAAATATCTTCCAGCAGGCTAGCAAGAAGAAAACGATAGAATTAATACCATAATATGTAAAATAAACTCATGTTTCTATTCACATGCATGTTACATATTACCTACAATTACATAAATAAAACAAAATTAAATATAAGTAGCTAAATAATAGCGCTTACTTTACCTATATCGATTCAACACGCGTTTCTCACTTATAAATCTCACTCATAAATTGTAAGATAGTCCCATATTAATTAAACGACAGCATTTCGCACGTTTAAGAAGGTCATTTTTTGTAATACATTATGAGGAAGTAATTAAAAGGGGAAGTCCTAAACTATAAGAAATAGGTAATTTACTAAAATTCTCATACGGAGCCGGTGAGCAAACTATGCTCCGTGGTAAATAAACTAAGAATATGTTTTCATGTCGTTTAACAATGCGATAAAACAACTTGCAATTACTTTAAAAGATCTGTTCGACCGAGTTCAGCTCCCGGTTGGTTGGTTGGTTTGGTAGGTACCATTATAGATAGCGAACTAATTATTAATCAACGATGATGATATTTAGATATACCTATATTAAAGAAAACAGCATTATCTAAAACCATATTATTGAGTATTTAATAATTGACAAATAATATGTAAAAATCAATTTCGTGTCTGAATTATCTTAATTAATTCATGATCAGCACACTTACCTCGAAGCCACCTTAAAAGAAAGTGGTCATTATGTTCCGGTTTCAAAACGTCTTTCACACTTCTTCGAAACTGTAACAATGAGAAATTACTTTATTAATTACGGGACATTTTTTTTTAAATGCTTAAACTACATAATTAGCCAGATGTTATAGCGATGGTGATAATAAAGCCGATGGAAGCCCACTTCATTCGGATTCAGCAAACTATTGAGGAACTGTTGCTGGCATATTTCTAACAGTCGGAACACAACAACACTAGTAACGTTGATGTTATGGCGACATACCTATGTAGATAAGATTGTGGTAGCTAGCCAGGCAAGCCAAGCAAACCGCGTACAAATATGTACTATCGCGGACTCCGTCGCTTTACACACCTACTTTTTATTTTTCTATACCTTCGTAATATTAAAAGATTTTTGCGGTAATAACGCTCAAACACACTTTAAAATATTGAAACGTTGACAAAATTACTACCTCAGGTGGGAATCGAACCCACACGTCTTCGCAATCCGCAATTTATATATGTAGGTACTTTACGGATGCGAAACACCCAAAAGCGAATATTTATTGTGTCATTGTCAAGGTCATTGTTAATAATTAACAACAATTATTGTTGTTATGTCCATGATTGTTTATCACAGGCTCACAGACTACGTTGTTTTTAAGAAAATACCCAGTTGCCAAGCAACAGAGTAGGTACGTCATTTATTGACATAACAATCTATTGACATATAGGTATTCCCACAAACATTTAGAAGTGTATTTTTTGTAGTAGCCATTCTCCACTGCTTCTTGTCTACTTTGTTTAGTTCAATAGTGCATCATGGAAGTGGACAACATATCTACGTTCAGCGTGGACGGCGGGCAAGACACAGTCGGGCTGCCGAGGATCGTGATGGTGACCGAGGGCTCCGACACGTCCGCGTCATCGGCATCCTCCACCTCCGCCTCCGAAGACAACTGGGCCGACCTCATCAAATCCTCGGAGATACCACCCGAATATTGGCACATACAAAAACTTGTGAAATATATGAAAGCTGGTAATCAAACTGCGACCATGGTAGCGTTGTCTTGCCTTAAAGACCACGATTTAACTATAGAGGTGAACCAACGGGCTATCCAGGAGATAGGTGGCTTGGAGTTGCTCGTCAACTTGTTGGAGACGAGAGATTTATGCTGTATTTTGGGTGGTTTGGCTGTTCTAAAAGATATTACGCCGAATATAGAGATAAGAAAGAAAGTCACAGACTTAGGAGCTATTCCCCTTCTTGTGGGACTGTTGTCGGATCCAGCCAGGGATGTTCAAATATTAGCTGCAGAAACCATTGCCAATCTAGGCCGAATTCGCAAGAGCAGAAAGTTTTGTAGAAAATTCGGCGGAATTCCAAAATTGATTGATTTGTTGGATATAAAAGAACGGTAAGCCATTTTAGTCTCTTTACATACATAAATGCATATAATCACGACTATTATCACCCCAAAGGGTTAGTCGGAGACAAGGCAATGAGGACAGCAAAAGCAGTCTTCTACCATAGTCTACTTTCCACCAAATAGCGACGCACATGTGCTCAGCGTGACAGATGGGTGAACCCATCGCTGCTCTATGCTGTTGGATGTTTGTGCAGTCTTTAGTCCGTTAGTCGCCGACCTTATTTTTAATTATTCTTTTTACCTTTGGAATATTCTCTTTGATTATTTTTAATAAGCTCTTATAATTTTGACTTATTTATAATATTGATAATAAAACAGGTATTTAATAACATCCCGAGAAGATTTAAATCTAGACGAACTACAGTATCTAGATATAGCACGCGCTGGTGCCAAAGCTCTATGGTCTATGTCTTCCTCGCAACGGAATCGGGAGGCCATGAGGAAGTACGGCATGATCCCGCTCATAGCCCGTATGCTGAAGACGATACATTTGGACGTGGCGGTGCCGGCGGTCGGCCTCCTGCAAATGTGCGCGAATGAGACCTCATTCCAGCTGGCCATACAGACGGAGAAAATGGTCACTGATCTCATTACGCACTTGGCCAACGAAGATAAAGACTTAAAGGTAACCACGTTTTGTTGGGTAACGTTGTCGCGCCAATTTGATGTTTCTTCATTTGAACGATGATGGGGCACTGTTGAGTAATCCGGCAACCGCTAGACATAGCGATCGCAATTGTAACGCGATTAGAATACTTAAGTTGTAAACAGCAGCTTTCATAATTTGAATTTTTAACCAAGAGTTGTATACAGCAGCTTTCATAATTTGAATTTTTAACCAAGAGGTCAGAAAATTGAGGTCTCCGAGTGAAGTGGACATCATCGTTCGGTTTTGGCTACACTTGACATTTTTGATGAGATAAAGGGACTTCGAAGATGTTGTGTAAAAAATAATGATGTAAGTATTTTTTTAATGATTCGCAGACGTATTGTAGTTTGGCGATTTACAAATGCGCTAGCGATTCGATCACGAGGGATATGATACGCGAAGCTGGAGGACTTGAGCTGTTAGTGGAGGCAGCTCAAGATAGCACGAACCGCGCCAACAAGCCCTTAATGGCGGCAGTCACGGGGGCGCTGTGGAAGTGTGCCAACAGTGACGCCAGCGTCAAGAAACTTGACACCCTCGGTGCTGTTCCCATATTGGTCAAACTTTTGGATGACGAGAACGACGGGGTGCTGACCAATGTCGCCGGAGCACTAGCGGAATGCGCTAAATATCCTCCTAACAGGGACAAAATTAAATCCGCTGGTGGTATTCCCATGCTAAGTAAGTAACATAGGTTAAATTAAATTAATTGAAGACACAAATTTATTAAATGTAAAGTATTTTTTGTCATAATATATTTTAGTTCATCACCTAAATAATACGCACAAGCCGTTATTGGAAAACGTCCCATTGGTTTTAATGGAATGCGCCAAGGAGCAGAATTGCATGATCGAAATCGATGAATTAGATGGAGTTCGACTTATCTGGTCACTACTGAAGAATGACTCGAGGAAGGTCCAAACAAATGCCGCTTTAGCTTTAAGCCCTTGCGTGCAAAACGCCGCTGATTCCGGTGAGATGGTCAGGTCGTTTGTGGGCGCTCTAGAACTGACTGTGGACTTGTTGGATTCTGATGATCACAACGTGCTATCCGCCGTGTGCGCCGCAATCGCGACTATTGCAAAAGATCACGAAAATTTGGCCGTCATTTCGGATCACGGCGTCGTTTCGAAGCTTTCAAAACTTGGTAAGTGGGAACTTACCATTAATTAGTTTCTGTGCTTTGAACGTTGTTGTTTATTTGCGTAAATTTTTCTAGTGAGCACAACGGATGACCACCTGCGAGCTAACTTGGGCGTAGCAATCGCTTACTGCTGCGACTGGGCGCAGAACCGCCAGGAGTTTGGGAAACGCGGTGCCATCACGCCCCTGGTGAACTACATGACGTCACGGGACCCCGCCGTCCACAGAGCTACCGCCCTCGCTCTGTACCACCTCTCGTTCTACTCCATAAATTGCGTCACCATGCATGCAGTAAGTGTTAAAATCATTTACATTTTACATATAAATATTAACATTTATAGGTAGGTAAGGTAATTATATAGGCCAATAGGCCTACATCGAAAAACTTTACAGTTAGGTAAGGCATTTAACAATTTATAAATATAATGAAAAACGTAAGGTCAATATTTGTTTTTACAAGCTTTTATTTAAGTTGCACTGTTCGTAACTAAGTAGGTACCTAAGTTGTCCGTCAAAATTGCAAATAATTTTTCGACTATTTGTTGGTATCCGATTAAATTAATGTTTGGGGTTAGTATCAAATGGTCAAAAACGCAAGTGGTCTACGGCATGAACTCACCTAAAAATCATTTGGGTAAATTTGCAGATAGTCGAATACGTCATCGGTCTATGACGCAACTCGTCGCAAAATTATTTCGTCGACTGTCATTATTATCAACTCGTTTTAAATGCATGTGGTCTAAATAGCTGTCACCGACAAAGCAATTCATCTCAAATGCATGTGATCTAAATTGCTGGTCGTCTACAAAGCAACTCGTCTTAAGTCCAACGAGTGTCCTTCCATAAGTGACCTGTTAATTCCAGATAACAAACCACTTTTGAGTGTTACACGCTGCATAAAATTTCTGACGAGTTGCTTTATTGACTAATTACTTTTTAAACCCCTTAAGGACCGTAAAACCAGACACAATTAAAAATCAATTGTTTCGCGACCGCCGGCGGTCTTATGATCCTTGACTTACTACCCTATTTGCGAATTTGTCTACATGATCTTAAGACAAGTAGCTACAGAGACCGGTTACATGTTGGACAAACCACATATTTGTCCGGTTGATTTTAGACGAGTTGCTTCATAGACCGAATACGTATTCGACTAGGGTCAATGTTCCATTCATGGACCAGTTAAGAGATTTGAACTTTTAAATTTTATGATAATCACTTGATAATTTACCAACTGTATATTTAGGTGCTTTTTATGAATATTTGGGCTTTACTCTGATGACTTATATACATTACTGTGTTTTACAAAAAGCATTTATTAGTACATGCACCATAAAAACCAAAAAATCGCAATGTACCATTCCTCGACCATCATAAACCGATACCTGACCAGGCAACGCTCCATTAGCTGACCACAATCAAAAAATTAAATAAAGGCCATAAATAGACAATTAAAACTATTATTAGTGATAAATTGTTTATTAAATTTGTTTCTCTGTAATAAACACTATTTTTTATAATTTTTTTTCACGGTATCGACTAAGGATTGTCTTTTTAGTGGAATGCCTTTTTTAGCATTAGCTTCAATATATAAAACTAAAAGTTTTTTCTCTTTATTGGTTTAATATCTCTCATGAAACAATTTTTCATTCCTCGTGCACCACACCTTTTAATTTATTACTGAGTGTGTTGTGTGGCACACCATAATGTCGTTCTGCTTCTCTTAACTTGAAACGACTTTTGCGAACTGCTTTTATAGCCGATTTCATAGCCGACTCTAGGTAGCGCAGATTTCTAACATTTCCTTATTCTTCTTGACTCGTGTAAAACCAGCAATCATTGTTACAACAATCACCAAAGCTAAGTGGTCGAGCATTAGGTAAGCCAATTTTCTCTCAGTACTAATAGATACTCGGTCGACTATTGGAAAACGACCAAATATAGAATAATGGATTCTTAATAATAAAACCTACACAATATCTCATGCTCAAAATCAAAGATATTCAGCTCTTAGGTATATTTTCCAAAAGTCGACCACTGTGGTCGGAGTTAGGGAAATGATTCAAAATTCAGTTCCAAAGTGTCGACCAGCCTCTAAAAACCATACGACCAATAAAAAAGCGAAAATAATGCTTTTAGTAGTTAATTAGTACATCCTCAATACCGCTGTCATGTTCAAATAATACATATATGCAACACTTTCAAGATTCATAAAGATTACGCAAGATATCAATAAAATATATTTTTAGTTAAATTGTTAAGCACTTACCGGGAGCAATCTTGACGTCAAAAAAACGTCAAATATTACGACCAATAAGGATGCAGCCGTTTAGGTCAGGTGACAGATATGGTGTTGCCATATTAATTAACATCAAAACTACTACTCGGTGTTGTCAGTTTTTTTAACTTTTTGCGTTTTTTATACATTTTGGTCGGCTGTTGGGACATGGTCGACAAGTAGAACAGTAACCTTATCTGCTATACCGAAATGATTTTTATGTGAGTTCATGCCGTAGACCATTTGCGATTTTGACCATTTGATACTAACCCCATTTGAGACGAATCGCTTTGTCGGCGGCCAGCTATTTAGACCACATGCATTTAAGACGAATTGATAATAATTATGACAGTTGTAGACGAAATAATTTTGCGACGAGTTGCTTCATAAACCGATTACGTACTTATTCGACTATCTGCAAAACCCAATTGGTTTTTAGGTGAGTTGATGCATTAGACCACTTGCGTTTTTGACCATTTGATACTAACCCAAATTTTGCATACACCTTTAGTTCTGGTGACAATACTATGTGAAATACTCATTACTCAGTACCTATTGTAATCATTTTAATATGGCCGCCGCTCCAAGATGGCAGATTGCAAATTTTTTCTCAATATGGGTATCTAATATGGGTATCAAATGAAAGGGCTTGAAGAGTTCATAACGATAAAGTTAAATATTAAACATTACACTAAATTTAATATGGCCGCCGCTCCAAGATGGCGGATTAATTATTTTTTTCAATCCCCCTAATTGTGGCAGGGGGTATCAAACATGCACTGTCGCTTACGTACCAAACTCGGGGCACCGGGCGCACCCCGTTTTATTAAATACTTAGTGTAAATAAACAAAATAATTTAAGTACTTAAATAAATAAAAAAAAGGGTCAAAAGAGATGTTAATAATACATCTATAAGACTAAAAAGCAAAAAATAAAATTTAATAAAAAAATATTTTTAAAAAGAAGTTTTTATTTAATTAAAACTTAACCCAAAAATTATTTAAACAAAAGAAGACGAAAAAAAACGCGAACTAAAAACAATAAAAAAAAGTCTAACGTTACACGTTTATATCCCTTCTATACCTACCTACATCACCCTAAACAATGTATGTTCGACGACTTTCTAATATACCTACATACTTACATTAAAGGACAATGTTCTGCGCCCATACATTGTTAGCCTATGAACCAACAATTATGAAATATTCTTTTCTAGGTTCGACATTGTAAGTAAATTACTGTAAAAACAAAGATTTTTGACGGACACTCCTGAGAACCTAAATATCAGGAAAACTCGAGGTTATGTTTAATTACAGAATTTGAGAAGTGATACACTCTCAATAAAACAAAAGAGTGTCGTCTCTTTTGTTTTATTTGCCAACACTCATGCACGTTCACTAACACTTATATAATCCATCATTATTTTACATTAATATTCGACAAAACACAAATTATAGAAAATAAAACAAAACTGCAAACATGACTTCACTTTCCCGCCAAGAAGTCCAGAACGTCAACTTTTTTTTCTTGACCATGGATACTAGTCCTTCAGTCGTATTATTCGAGTTCATTGATTATGCTTAAACCTTAGAGCATTCAGTTGGTTGAATGCTCTAAGGCTTAAACTGATGATAATGATGAGTGATGTGACGATAATATTATGAACGTTTATTGCTAAATGATAGTCCCCCCAAACCTCTTGAGTTCCAGTAATGATGTGGGACTTTACTGATATCTCGCACGGACTTCTTGAGAGAATTTGAAAAGTGATGTTGCACTGTTTTATTTTATTTGCCAAAGAACGTCAACTGCACAATAAAGCCACGCGTCTGTGAATAGAGCCACAGACGGTGAATAAAGCAGACTACAGTAACGTCAGTTAGTGAGTGACACAGCACCGCAGATTAGTAAAATTCTCCTCGTTGGAAAGGAAAAAGAATCTTAAGTCGACTAACGTTTACAGTTTGGAATAAAATGCGATGTATCGTATTCTAATGATGCTTGGAGTATTTGGCACTAAGCATATCTAGTCAGCCATGCATGCATAATATTGTTAGGTTTGTTTGTACATATTATAAATATTTTGGTCACAAACCTTTAATTTACTGGCTGAATGCACTGAACTCTCAATACCTATATTAAAAAAATGATACTCAATATTAATGTCCAAAAAGTTCTTTTTAATAGTGGTAACATAAGTAAAAGTGTCCGCCAAAATCTAAATACTGTTATCTGTCGTAAAAAATAAGCTAAGAATTATCATGGATGTCATGTTTGTGTTGGTTCTTAGGCTAACTTCAACAATGTCCTTTATGAAAGGTAAATAATAATAAAAAGGTTCTAGGGACGTAAAAATAAATATAGATCTTTTTAAAATGTAAACTGAGTAAGTACTATGTATATAAAATTTAAAAGCTTGAGGCACTGATGTACGCTATCCGTTTAACACTCACACTACACACACACTATATAAACCTGTGATATAAACACTTATACATTCTGTCAAAAAAGTTTTGGGAACGGATGATATGTATAAGATTCCAAATAAAATTTTTTGATTTTTTTTAGCACATAAATGCCGCCGCAAAAATGTTTTTCTTAATTTTTTTTTGTATTAGTGTGAAAGCAAGCCAAATAGGGCAGTTTTTAAGATTAGTCAGAAGCTATGGAAAATCTTTTTTTTTTCCATTCTGTTCTGATTAACCCAATTTTTAAAGTTAGGATCTAAATTTTAGTACCTTAGGTTAAAGTTAGGAAGGAGATTTTTTTACTCATAAAAGTGTAATCAATAGGCATGGCAATAATAAAAAAACATCGAAGAAAAGTCGACCCAAAAAAAGATATAATTTTTTTTTTTCGTCGTTGTATCATAAAATAACGAAAAAAAATTATGACTCGAAAACTACAAAAAAAAGTAGAACATACATGGTGGTTCAATGGATACTTATGGTAGTTTCCTATTACCACACATCGGCTTGACACCTTACAAGAAACACGCTGTATATTTACTTACTTAGTTAACATTTTGAAAAGATCTATGTTTTTCTATTAAAGTTCTGTCAACAGTTAACGAACACACTTCTTAAAAGCTTTTACCTTATCGGTTCTTATCACTACAGTTCTTACGTTGAGGAAATGGCCAAGGACTTCTTTAAACTAAAAGGCGTTCCAACTTACAAGTGGAAGTTGGCTTAAATGCAACTTCCACATGGCGCTTTATGAAGTAAAGTGGTAATTTAATCGTCGAATTATTATCAAGTATTTTGAATACACTAGAAGTTAATGTACTCATATTTTGTCCCTTTTGTGTGTTCCTTTCTATGTCATTTAATTTTGATGTAGGTAAGATTCCATATAAGGAATTCGTTGAGTTTTCTACAGCCTACAAAATTTAGGAGCGCTGATCTAGAGTAGCTAATGCAGATTTTACGCTGATCTAGAGTCTAAGTAGGTAAGGTAATGCACATTTTATGTATCTTTTATGTATTCTGTAACATTACTGGAAAAGTGAGAACTGCTCAAAATGGACCCTGTTTTCCAGGCGGGAGTGGTGCAATTCCTACTAGAGACTATTGGATCTAAGGACCCTATTCTCCAAGAGGCATCGGCTGGCTGCCTCTGTAACATCCGCAAGCTGGCCCTCGCCACAGAGAAGATCAAACTGAAGCAGTAATTCGTAAATTATTTCTTAAATATACTATACATTAGTTCTATTTTGGCTTTTCTTTCACGTAATTCCCAATCACGAACATGGAATTTTTATTCCATGACTAACGGCTCTTATATGCTGTTCGCGCCATCACGAAGACACTTCAAAGCAAAACTCAAATTTTGTCAAACCCAAAAAGAATACCAAATTAAACCGCTCCGTCGCTAAATATAAAAATAAAAGCAAAACATGATGTTCGCAAAATATCATATTAGCAAAACACCTTATTCGCAAAACATCATATTCTTAAATCACCACATTCTTACAATATCATTTTCTTGAAACATCATATTCGCAAAATAACATATTCGCAGGATACTGCATTTAAAGTACAGTCTGGTGTTTAAATATAATAGCCTCACATCATAATTCTAAAAACTTTGTTCGGTTTTGGAAGTCCACCAATAAATTGAATCCTAGGCTGGGCCTGCCAGCCAATGTTGAGAATGTTAATGAACCCAAGGGTATTGAAGTGGAGCCTGGGATGGTGAACGACGGTGGGCCCGTGTTCGTGACTGATGACCGGTTAATAGACAGTCCTTTGGCAATAACATCAGCAGAAATTTAAAAGTCAATCCAAGAAATGACAAAAGACAAATCACCTTGGCCTCAGTGTCGAACATCTGCGGCACGCTGGTGTTCATCTTCCGAGGGTACTTGCAATGCTATATACGTTCTGTATTCGTCACAACTACTTACCTGATGATCTTATGAAAACCATAGTAGTACCCATAATTAAAGGTAAAACTGTTGATGCCTCTGATAAATGTAACTATAGGCCTATCTCTTTGGCCCCAATTCTTGCAAATATACTGGACAGTGTGCTTACATACAAATTTACATGACGCCCAGTTTGGCTTTCGGCCTGGGCTGTCGACTGAGTCGGCAATACTTTGCCTTAAGCACACTGTCCGGTACTATACCGACAGGAGAATGCCCGCTATATGCGTGCTTCCTTGCGTCATTTGTCTAAGGCTTTCGACCGGGTTAATACAATGTTCTGTGGAATAAGTTAAATACAGATACTAGTGTGCCAACTGAGTAGTCAAAATATTTAAGTATTGGTATGACAATCAAACAAATCTCGTTCGTTGGGCAGGAGAATTCTCTAGTACTTATAAGATGCAATGTGGTGTAAGGTAGGGAGGGTTAACCTCACCAACGCTTTTTAATATTTACATGAATGGGTAGATTGAGGAGCTTAGCAGCGCCGGGTAGGCTGTTCTGTGGATTGCGGCTACGTAAACAACATCAGCTACGCCGATGTATGGTGCTGCTTAGCCCCTCAGTCAACGCCTTAAGATGTTGCTTACTATCTGTAAACGGTGTGCTGTGGCCCATGGACTGAAATATATTGTTAAAAAGAGCGAGATGATAGTTTTCAAATCTGGTACTAAAAAACTGGTTCCGCCAATGACTTTATGTGGATCTCTTCTTCAGATCGTCACCAAAGCTTTAGCTTAGAACTATTGTATTGTATTATTTATTAAATTTCAATATACTTTACTAACATAGTTTTAAGAAATAATGTAACTAACAATCTATGGACTAAATATGTCTGATAATAAATAAATTATTTTATTTTAATATTTGTCCATTATTTCTTGAAAGAATGGCTGGAAAATGTGGTAAATTCAGTTAACAATTACCAAGAAAACAATTTTTGACATGCGCAACTTGCAATATCAACTATGACATATGATAGATTGCGCAGGAGCGGAAAAACTGTTTTTTATTATGAATGACGAACAGAAAAGACGATGGAAATGTTCATGTTGCTCGACGAAGCACAAGACTCGTGTAACATTGAATTTGCTGTCTCGTTCCCAAATGTGGAACACGTCACTTTGAGAAATAAAATGTGCGTTATTAAGATTTCAACCTCAAATTTATTTCAGTCGTTAACTAATGAAAATATGATGAAGACGAAGATGAGGACACTCATTCAACTTTTCAAGATGATAGATTTAACAGAAGTTATCCAGAATTGTCGCAAATAGGAGCAGCAGATTTAGAGGAACTTAAACAAATGATGTTAAGCCTACGAAGAAAATTAAGAAATGAATAGAAGGAAAATGAAAATCTTGTTTTGGAAAATAAGAATTTAACAAAAAAACTAGCTGAAAGCGATAACAATTCTACAAAACAATTCAGTAGCTCTGGTCAAGAATTCAATAACAAACGAAAAGAAAAGCATAGTGTAAAAACTTTACCTGGAGCAAGTCAAAGTTCTTTACCCGCAGCGAATCCAAATTATGAAGAATCGAATATCCAGCGGGCTGAATTAATATTGACTAACTCAAAAAATGTCAAGCAACCGATGGCTGAAGAAAAACTACTTGACAGAAATAAAGCATAGAAAAACATTTACATTATTGGAGACCAACAACTACGTGGTTTGGCGTTGAAATTGCGGGAAGCTAGATCTGGAAAATGGAATGACGTGTACAACGTTACTAGTATAATTAAGCCCCAGGCACAAAGCTGTGACGTTTTGTCGAGTCTACACTCCTTAGCTAATGTTTTTAACACAGATGATGAGATTATTTTATCAGTAGTTTCGAATGACAGAGACCCATACCTTTTATATTGTAATCTATGTAACGCTCTGTGTATGTTTAGTTTTTGTAAAATATTTGTGATAAATGTGAAAGTTAACAAACTGTTGAATGAGAGTAAACTAAATTATGTAATAAATATGTTAACGAACAATTACCTATATAAACTGTACATACTTAAATGTTAATAACACAAATTATGAAAGTTTTTAGTCGTATTTGCAGAAGTTAACATTTAAAGTGAGCATATAAATAGACTTTTTGAAATACAAGAACGATTATATCAATTTTGGAATAAGGATTGAATTTAGTATTAGCGGTGATAATAAATGGAATTGATACCCAATGTCAACAATCATATGATCAACGTTTAAATAATCAACGCCCTAATAGCAACTACTTAAAAGACCAACAATTCAAAAGATCGACAGATCAAAATATCAACAGTTTTAAATATCTACAGTTCTAAAGATCGACAGACCTTTTAATCAACTGGCAAAATAACAACAATTTAGGTGTAATATAAAAATTGTTTTATATTACACCTAAATTGTTGTTATCATGACATCCAGAACCTATTTCTACTTTAGAATAGAATAAATATTACGCAGCCATACACGTGCTCTTCATGAACCCGCCTTTTACCATGCGCCATACTAATCTATGCTAAGCGCCATCTATGAAGTCATTTACGAACCAATTTCTTTTTTTTTTGATCTCGGAAAATCGCCCATTACCGACCAAAACGTCAAGTCCAGTACGCCTAACAATATATCAAGCAATCAAGAGACATTTGCTTCTCCTCAAAAGTCACCTCCAAAAGCACTATCAAATAATAACGTTGATTTTTTTCGTATATAATAGTTTTACAATAATGCACCATAACATAGTCGGAATACTCAACAAATTAGACGATTTAAAAGCAGTATTTGAGGATTTAAAATGATAAAAAGCTAGACATACAAGTTTTATGCTTATGTGAAACATTTATTCAAAGTGGGTAAGAGAAAAACCTTAAACTGCCCAATCATAAATAGCGGCGTACTTTTCACGAAAAACAAAAAAAAAAGAAGCGGTTTTATTATATATTTGTATTTATACCTATTGGTAAAAAAGGACTTTGACTTTAAAGTACTCAATATTTGTAATGAATTATCAGTGAGTAAAAGTTTTGAAGGTTGCGGAATCGAAATCCCTTCATACAAACTAATTATTGTTAATATATAGGGTCTAACAAAATCAATAAGCGAACGGTTAAGGAAAGCATCTATACATCACACTGAGCATGCTCACCAAATTTGGTCCAAAACTACAGGCTCGTTACCGAGATAATCAACAAAACGTATCATAATTCACCAAAAAATACACCCTTTCCAAAGCCGCACTGTGCTCAACTAGTAACCGCTCGGCTAGTCCCAAAAGACCTGAATTTTCTCCAAAAACTCAATCGCATAGGGCGTTGTCCTACCACCACAGATAACCACCGACGATGAACCAGAAGCGAGTCGAGCTAGAACTAGAAACGAATTGGCGAGCAGCGGAAAGCGAGTGTGTAGTTCCGATAGTTTTGTCGCTGGGCTATTAGCGAGTGTACGAGTGAGACGGGCGATTACTGGCGCCACTCGCTCGCGGCGCAGCGGCGGCCGAGCCGAGCGTACAGCAGTGCGATTCTCTACGTTAAAGCCTTTATAGCAGCGGCTGCCGCAGCTCTAAAAATGTACTCTGTCTCTTTCATGTTCATAGAATTGGAAAGAGACAGCAGATCACAGCCATGCGCGGTGCGTCTATGTGTCACTCAGAGAATTGCATAGCAGTCTTCTTGGCGGGAAATGACCGATGCCGCTGGATGGTCTCTCGGCGTGAATTCTCGCTGAGCGAGTATCGCTATAAGCGAGAATTGTCTTTGACAGTTCCTGTCACTCAGCGACGAACTAGAGGAGCGAGTCCTCGCCCCCAGTGTGAACAGTCAGCGATCAACTATTTATATATGCATTTCTTTTGTTTACACGGAATGTATATATATTGTACGTTTCTTGGGCGAGAAAATAGCTGATAGTTAGTCGTTTACTCGCCGCTGGTGGGACAACTGCCTAAGAGTCGCTGAGGACATGCTAGAACGAGTCAATTCCGACCCAACATTCATGCAACGCATTGTAACTGGTGACGAGACGTGGGTTTACGAGTTTGACATGCAAACTAACAATCAACAAGCTTCGAAGTGGCGCCTTTCGACAGAACCGAAACCTGGCCGATGTCCATGCCAAGAATGCTGAGGTCCACTGAAATGGGAAAAGGAGAGCTCTGAAGAGAGGGAGGAGTAAGAAAGGGAGTATCTTGGACGAGAATGCACAAACCTGGGTTTTTCTGGCATTAAACTCGACCAGGTTTTCAGATCCCCACTTGGAGACACGATCGAGAGTCAGGTTCAGTTTGGCAACCAGTTCTTGCCTTTTCACCACGATATCAGCTTGCTTTGCCGCAGGATGTCCTATGTACCGCTCATGCACCGTACTGTCATCCGCATAACAATGAATATTGCCCAAGGACAACATGTCATTGATATGCAGAAGAAATAGAGTAGGTGAGAGCACAGAACCCTGCGGCACTCCGGCATTGACTTTATAGAACTCGAAGGAACTACCTTCAAAAAGGACACGAATCCGAATTCAATGCGCACCCATAGGATGGGAAAGGAGGGTCTTCCAAGCAGTGCAGACGACGACAACAAATGTCAGCCCTCACTTACAGACACACTCCGGTTTTCGCGAGGAATTGCTCCTCAAGCTGATAGCCGGGGTACCTTAAGTAAGACGTGTCAGTAGGGCGACGAGTTTGAGTCTCCGTGAGAAAAAGCAATGCAGCCCGCGCCTTTTTAAGGTGTTGGTGGACGGCGTTGAGGTTAGAATGGAGCCCACGGATGTTAGTGAACTCCACCTCAAACAGCGAATTGGTGGTGGGAGAGGAGGAAGCCGCTGTATTACCTGCATTATTTTTAGGCACTGTTATTGGAAAAGGGGAAGGAAAGGACGTGAACAAGGAGCCACTACTGTTGCAAATAAATGAACAAAGCGAGAGTCTTCCACTTCAGCATTGGAAGACCGTTACAACCACAGCCGACACGCCGAACGGAAGGGCCCCCATACCCTCCCGTAAGTAGTCGCCGGGTCCCACCATTTCCGGTCACCAACCGGCACGACGATCCACTCCGAGATTATGCGCGACCTGGTGAGGCAGCCTCCCGGGGTGGTTAGCCCCGGTTGGGCCCCTGTACTATGCCGTGGGCGGCTAGCGGCACCACCGTTTCCACGGGTCTCCCTGGTCGGCGTGTCGAGTCTCGTCTCCCGCTCAATGGATCCACGGCAGAACTCTCTGGTCCACTGTTTGCAACAATAGCCGCTCCCCTGGCTCCGGTAGTGCGGCGCTATTCCCGGAACGCGACCTGTGACGAGCACAGATCACTTGGCGGGCGTACACTGCCGCACGGTGGTCGATAACCGGGCGAGCAGGGCTCTACCACCAAATGCTCAATTAGCACCACCCAGGGGTCACATGTAGGGTCACGAGGGTACACACACACTTACGGATGCGAGCATTGTAACCCCCAAAATTAGACTTTATCAGACAATATTTTATTGACATGTTATTGTAACCAGTAATATTACCAAGATTTTGTGATTGTACGTAATCTTCTTGACATGATATTGACAAATAAAACTGCATAACGCTATGTTTATTGGGATTTGGGGCTTGATTGTTATTAGTTTGTGTTTTACATCTAAACTTGTTACTGATTTTAATTACCTACATCTACTTACCTACCATTATTTGCATGACACTCTTGTTAAACGTGAGCACTTACTAAGTATTGTAATGCAACATAATTTGTAAACTATGTTATAGGCAAATAAATTTTCATTATTCATTTTCATTTTAAGACTTGTGATAACATTATACGGATATAGATACGGAATAGGTAACTCTCAAACCATGCATTTTTACATATTATTAGTTCATTGGCAAAGCCATAATTTGACATTTTTGTAAATTATCGAAACTAGAAACGCGGAAAGCATCACGGAAGCCTGACCATGAAGCCTGACTGACATGATAAAAAAAATTCGCACACCTATATAATTTGTATAAAGCATAAGGTATTGTTGTGGTACAGATTAGAATTTGCATCCTTGGTAACTATACAATGTGGCCCAAACTTGTTGTATAGGAAGAAATGTTCTTCGGCCCTAAATAATATTTGTTATAATTTCCTTTCAAGGCGAGCCACTCACTTCAAGATAGCCTTACCTGGTGGCGCCAAATTATTAGTGAATCGTTGACTAGACATGGTATACCACGAACATCTTGAGATTGGAAACTTCTGTCTAACCACAAATCCTGAGTTGTGTTGTTGTGCAATATAAATGAACTTAAAACATATAATGATGGTCATGAAAGAATTCGAGCTGATTGGAGTACTTACGTTGCTGTTCATTCCATATTATCATATCAAATCTAATGATTGTCCGTCCTTCAGGAAGACTAGCCAAACTAAGTCTTTTATTTAAGTCCTCTCAAGCAGACTGAGTGACCGATCCATGAACCTTTCCTGAGCTATTGTATGTTTTACTTAAAAGAATAGGAATAAACTTGTAACCTATTCGCAGTTTTAATTCCTATTCTGAAGCAGGGACTAAACCGCTACATACTAATTTGTAGGAGGTTTAGCCCACTAAACCGCTTTAAGATATTGTTTATATCTCTTGCAACAAAATCAGTACTATAGTTTGATAATATCTCGGTGGCTTCATTCTAAAATATAATTTTAATTTTTTCAAAGCTAAAATTTATACAGTTATATCATTTTTAACCAAAAAGTTTGATAAAGGTTCTATGTTGTTGAATACGCATAGGTTCGCTTTCTTTCATCTATCTATCTAGCTATCTGTCATGTGAGGGAAGGAATTAATTCACCTAAATGACTGTATGGTTAACATGGTTTTGAAAGTGTACACTAACTAAGACTTCATTCCTCCAAATCAAAAATACAATTCAACATGGGACACAAATGTCGTGTTAATTAAATCATGTTTCCAAGACTATCCTTATAATCAGATCATAATAATTATTGATTTATCACATAATTCTTACACTATATTTTCTATTGTTTCCGAAAAAAATGTTTTTTTACAACGAATCAAAAATAATATATCAATACCAAATGTGCGGAGGCGTTACTTGGTGAAACAACACAACTTTAACAAGTTTGCCGCGGCGATTTTTGCGAATTTCCTGACGCACTTTTTTTATTTGTTCTGCGTATAAGGCCCCCGTAATAGTGGTTCCATGATTGAGGTGGGTATTCAATCATTATCACCCCCTGGCTGTCCCAGAAAAAGAGCCCATAATCTTACCGGCGGATGGAATTGCCTTAAACTTCTTAGGCGTTGGAGATGACGGCCTCTTCCAAGTCATGGACTGTGTTGCGTTTCCGACCAGATAAGATAAGATATGATAAAATATGCTTTATTGTACACCACAGAAAACATACAAAAGGACAAACACATAGTACGTACAATTGGCGTCCTTATCGCTAAACAGCAATTTCTTCCAGGCATTACTTCTTTCTTCTTTATTTTATCAAATGTCTGGGCTTTACTTGCCACTATTTATTTTTCGTTGTTCAAGAAGTTTATACGCCATTATTACTTTTTATTGAACATCTCACACACACCTTGTACAGCATATATATATATATATTTTCTTGTTAGACTTTTTTTCTCGCTACATCAGCTCGTTTTGCGTGCTCGCTCTCTATACACATACATTTGCCCACATGTGGGCTACATACAGCGTGTCTCACCTAAGTTAAGTTTTTATTTACTTTTACTCAGTTTGTGGTGGAAGCTGATGTGCTGACGAATGAGCTGAGAGCGCTGGGTCGTCTGGTCGATGAAGGGATGTGTGATGGTCGGAGTTCCAACACTCCTTGCATGCCTCCATCGACCTAGACTCGCTCTCGTAGTGAGGGCCGAGGTAACGCTGGCAACGCTTGCGTGCCTGTACCACAGATTAAAGAAGAGTTCCTGTACGAAGTCGCTCGACCGAAATGAGCGACCGACCGAGTGATCGCTTCACCTTTGCAACTTCACACGTCGGTCGCGGCGATGGCGTGAACATATGCTTTGTAGGCTGCTTGATAATGCTGGCTCTCCAAGGCACGTGAAACGGCATACCTATCCAAGAATAGGGTTATGTCATTTTGTCTCAAGTCTCGTTATTGCATAAATTTTATATTCATATGCTCAATTCCGTTCCCTTCCTTTCCCTCTGTGAGCCGTCTGTAGGAAAAGTAGGTAGGACAAATGAATTGAAATTTTCAGATTTCATCAGTACTTTTTTTATAATAAATGAGCTTGCTCTTGGCCACATTCTTATCCGTGAGATTAAGAACTGGCCGACGATGCAGCGAGCTTGCCCAGAAGCAGCTTATTCACTTTAAAGATGTTGGGGCTATATGCGCTCGTTAACACAGACGCGCCGGCAGGGAATTCCATACCTTGGCTGTACGCATTATGAATGAAGACGAATAGCGCTTGGTGCGTATGAGTGGAATATCAACCAAGTAAGGGTGGTAACCCGACGTACGTCTGGACTCCCGATGGTAGAAAGGGGACGGTGGAATAAGCTCGTGTAGCTCAACAGCACACTCTCCGAAGTACAACCTGTAAACGACCGACAAGCAAGCAAACTGAGCGACGGTGAGTGAGACTGTGAAGCTTGGTTTTCACAACTGCGTTCCACTGACTCGAGCGCGGCAAGTTGATATTTCTAATAGTATTCTAGTATTTTGTAAGTAGGGTTACCTACCGGCAGTAGCTGCAAGATAATTATCATTCATACAAATAATCCGACGTTTTCGTTTAAAACTGGGGTCGCAATCTTCAAGATTATTACTTTAAAAAAATTATTATTTTGAAAAAAAACCCTTTTTCAATATCTAACCCAAACAATGATTATTTATTACAAACTTATTATTATTACAAATACCTATGTACCTAGGTATTATTTAAATCGTTTAACGATATTTTTATTTAATGTTCAAGTTCATAAGAAAGGCGATTGCGTTGTGTTTACATTTTGTCATTGATGCACATTTAGAGAGAGGCCTTTCAAGCATGCCGCAGATGTTTGCGTAAACACAATTCAACATTGCGTATCAGTAGCTGTAGCGTTTCCGTGACCTTGCCTAACGAGTTTTGCAAGTGATCAGTAAATCACACACCTAAGGTAATTACCGCTAAAACGAACCGCGACCGCTATTGTCAAAAAATATATGCAAAAGAATTGTTTTGTACCCAATTTATAAAAAAAACAAACTAATATACAGTTGCATATTGAGATTTTATAATGCTTTTTAAGTTTATAGTTTAACACAAAACAATGCCAAAGCTCACTACGAACCCTGTTAAGTAATGTAAATGGTTCGAAATGGATGGAAATGGTTCGAAACGTCGAAATAATTATTGTTTAGGTACCCCGTCTTGTCACATAACTACCTCGGTGGCGGAGTGGTCAACGCAGCCGCCCGGATTGCAGAGGACGAGGGTTTGATTCCCGCCTGAGGTAGACATTTTTTCAACGTTTCGTTAACTACGCAGCAAGTTTTAATAGCTTAGGTAGGATGACGACAAAGCATCCCGAATCCAATGCGCAGCGGTTTCACCATTCAATTTAATGATGACACGATATTTCCTTACACTCACAAAAATATTTTATTCTTCCTTTTGACAACAACTAGGTACTTACAGCATACATTATAAAAGAATTGCATAAAAATATTCATCTGGGTTACCAGACCATCCGATGTTTTAATTGGTGTCTGTCTGTCATACTCATCGCTTTCGCAAGACGCAACCAGAGTTTTGTCACGGTTATGCAGAGTGCTGCAGCTGCCTGCAGCTCGCACTGATCAAGGTTCATTCACCGGCGGGAATGGTACCAACATTATTCATACATTCACTAATGCGTCGGCGCCGCCGGCGGCGCCGCCGGTGACGGCATGACACTAGCAAATCTGAATGCATCAGAATTGCAGACGCATTGCTGAGCTGTGAAAGGTAAATCGTGAGTCTGCGTTTTCGACAGCTCTGTGACTCTGACGTGCATAATGTATCCATTTAGACGCTCTAATGTACCATCATTTGCATGTTTATATGTATTTGCCGCAGTAGGTAGGTAGGTACTTTCCACATACTATCAGGTTTTAAAAGTGCCAGATAATTGTGCGCTAGCTAACTAACTCACCACAGATCAAAAAGGTGCACGGGATCATCTCCCCAAGGTCATAATAACGCCATAGCGCATAGGTATAAACGGGACACTTCTTTGTCCGGTCCTTCGAGTGTCTATCCTTATCTTAATGAATGTTGTTTTATTTATTAGTCCACGAAGTTTTTCCAGAGGTTCCAGAAGGTTTTCCAGATAGACTACAGCATCTAATAATTAAGCACACTCACTTCTCGTCTTCCCCGCTAAACTGTTTCATGCATCGACAAATTTCAAAATACACTTTACTCCAGCTGGGAATCGAACCTTTAGATATCGAGCCGAGCGTTAGGCCACACAACCAGAAAGGCGTAAGTATGACTATAGCAAAGTTTATTTTAATATTAAATTAGATACTTCACAACATTAGGTAAACCTTAAGGTTTGTGGTATTTCTGTGAAGTTGCAACATTGTCCCTTTCTAAAGAATGTTGGTGCAACTTGAAAAACAAGATTGATAATGTTATGAAAGGACCCTTGGCCTCAATTTATTCGCGTCAAATACGTTACAGTATTGGACAGGGTAGCTTTATTGTTACTCAATGAAGTTTGTGTTATTTCAGTTTAAAAACTACTTATTTATAAGTATTCATTAGCTACTTCACAACATTAGGTAAACCTTAAGGTTTGTGCTATTTCTGTGAAGTTGCAACATTGTCCCTTTCTAAAGAATGTTGGTGCAACTTGAAAAACAAGATTGATAATGTTATGAAAGGACCCTTGGCCTCAATTTATTCGCGTCAAATACGTTACAGTATTGGACAGGGTAGCTTTATTGTTACACAATGAAGTTTGTGTTATTTCAGTTTAAAAACTACTTATTTATAAGTATTCATTAGCTGCGTTCATATTTGCGTTACGTTAATAGGTTCAACTTGTCGAATAACCTTGCTACGTCTAAATATGTGACGACAACATACATTACTAAATGACTTGTTCTAGAAATGTGTCGATCATGGTGGTTTTTACCAACAATAGGTATGACAGACTTCAGACAGACTTCAGACAGGTCTTCGGGATCCGTTTTGGTGAGATCGTTCTCTATAACGTCCGTTCTTTTCTTACGACGTTCAGCCATTGATTTTTCGTCTGCAGTATGATAGGATGATATGGATGCTTTCTATTACTGACACGACGTCTGCCGTCATCAGATTGTGTTTGCTAGATGAAGTCTCGAGGTCTTGGATGTTTTTATGCTTACACAAATGTTTGTTTCCATTATGTGTAGTCATAGTACCGAACCACAACAATGCATAAAGCTAAAATTAACGAATAAGACAAAGAGCTTGGTAATTATTGTCGTAGCTCACAATCATTTTATTGCACTACAATTATAGATACACGCAACGTATCAGATTTACAAGTAGCTACAGAGGTATACATATAAAGCCCTCCATGTTTCTTGAGATAACTTTCTCTCTATAACATTTTCTAATTTAGACATGTAGAAAAGCTACGGTAGGTACCTAGCTAAAAAATGTGAAATCTCAATTAAAGCACAATATGTTGTATGTTTATATGAAATAGAAAGCACAAATAGAAAATTAGTAAACCCGTGCTTCGTTAGTACAAAAGTAAATAAAGAAATCCTGCGCATGGACTCGCTAATTAAAACTGAGTACATAAGTGTTGGTAAAAGTCTGCCTAATGGACTACTAAATAGATTTATCAATACCTATGTAAGTTGCGAGCATGCTACATAGGGGAGGTCAGCTCAGAGCGGCCACCTTAACTTAAGGCCTTAAGAGGGGTGAAATGCCTAAATATTTGCATGTTTGAAACAAAATATCCAAATAACTGTCTATTTAATTCGAATAAAAAAATTGTCAATGACGAACGAATATCTAATAAACATTTTTAATTGAATGAAATTGTATTTACATAAACCACTTTTTAGAAAAAAAATCTCCAACGAATCCCTATTTCAGTCATAAATTGCAAAATTTCTCTAAATCGGCTCAAGCTTTTTATTTAGTTTTTACACTAAACGAAAGGTCTCAATAATGCAAATAATTTTAATTGAGAGTTTTTTCATTCCGTATTCTACTGGTGAAAATTAATTAAAACACGAAAATTAAAGTTAATCGGCGCGAGAGTGCCTGCCCCGTCTCCCTGTAATCCCCCGCTAGCCCTGCCGGCAGTAGCGATGCGCAGATTAACTCACTGTTAAGAAAAGAGTGATTACATCTTTTATATCCAAAGAGTTACATCACTCTTTTATATCTTTAACTCTTTAACTCCCTGGCTCAGATATGAACGAAATGAGCTAGGGAGTTAAAGATTAACTTAGTTGAATATGCGTACGACAAGAAAGAGAATTAGAACAACCATATATATTTTCCACACCTCTGCTTCTCAATTTAAGAAGCAAGTGAGTTTATTAATTTTATTTGTAATTGTTTAGATTCTTTTTTTTTGTTCATGCTAGTTGTTACGTCTGTACTTACTCTCTTTGTTCGATAATTTATTTAGCTGGTAATTAATGATTACTATTGGTGGAAAGTTAACTGATGTATGTGTAAAATGTATTTTTGTAATTTTTTAAACAAACCGAATTTTTTAAATTCCTTACCAGTGAAATTATGCCTTATTGCGTGAAAGATTTATTTACTTTAACAAAACTACCGTATAATATAACTAAATAACTCGCACTAGGCATGCGCGGGCGAAATATTCTATCTCTTTTTTACTCACAACCTAGACACATCTCTGTTTCTTTCTATTCTACACAATGAGTTTTGACCAAAATACATCTTAGCTACATGGATATAAAGATATAATTGGAGTTAAAGGGATATACGGAGTTAATCACTCCTTGCCTGGGATACTATATCTTTTGCGTTTGTCACTCCTGAGTTACACATCGCTAGCCGGCAGTCCGTTTCCGTATTTCATCGAGAGTGGACTGCGCGCCGGTTTCGGAGCGACTTCAGATAACATTTTATAGATATTTAAGAGTTTACACTCAATTGTACACATACATATTAATAGAAATACTTAGTTCAGTTGATACCTCTATGTTAATAGCTGTAAATACTGCTTTTATGCTTAATTATTGTTGGTAATTAATCATAGAATAAATAAGATCAGACATTTTAAAACTGTAAAATGCTGTGCTGCCGTGGGTACACCTATGTAACGTATCTTAAAAACTATCATTTTTAGTAAAACGACTTTTAAGTTTGGAAAACGTTTTTGATCGTAACTCAAAAAATAATAGATTAATTACGCATTTTGTTTTTTAACTAAATACCTATCAAATTATTTTCAAAAGCGGTCAGCAGTAAAATTATATTTCCCTACTTTAATGTGTTTATTTTTATATTAGGACCATTTAAATTTTTTTGCAACCTATTCTTTCATACAAATTCTGTTAGGCGAAGTGAAATGTGATTTGTTGCCGCAATAAGAGTGGACTACTTATTGAAATGGTCAATTTCTTGTATCTATAGTTACAGGAAATAGGCAAAACAGAAATTACCCCGCCTATAGCGAGGGTGCCAATAGTATTATTCTGTGCAAGAGGTAAACACTGATTTTCATTACGAATATAAAGAAAGTAACTAAAAATAAAAACATGAACAATAAGAAAAAATTAGTGAATTTTATTTTCAATAAATCAACATTTTTTTTTAAATATTTATTTAAAGTTTATGGTAAAATTCCACGTTGCCTCGGACAGAAACAAATGGCGTAACATCGTGAGGGAGAAAGTTGCATATCCGGGAGGTCACGACCCTCAGCATTGAGGAATACGACGCTAGGAGGAGGATGGTAAAATTAGTAATCATTTGAATCTATGGACAACACAGACCACGCCCACACAGTCCACGCTTCAGCAAGAAACAACTGCACAGACTGCACATGCGCTTAGGTGGTGAGCCTTTAGCCCGTTAGTCGCTTTTACGACACCCAAGGAAAGAGAGGGGTTGGTAGTATTATTTTGATGAGCCCATTGCCGCTCTATGCTTTTGGATGTATGTGCAGTCTTTAGTCCGTTAGTCGCCTTTTACGACGCTCAAGGGAAGAAAGGGGTTGGTATTGGTAGTATTATTTTGATGAGCCCATCGCCGCTCTATGCTGTTGGATGTATGTGCAGTCTTTAGGCCATTAGTCGCCTTTTACGACACCCAAGGGAAGAGAGGTGTTGGTAGTATTATTTTAATGAGCCCATGGCCGCTCTATGCTGTTGGACGTATGTGTAGTCTTTAGTCCGTTTGTCGCCTTTTATGACACCAAAGGAAAGAGAGGGGTTGGTAGTATTATTTTGATGAGCCCATCGCCGCTCTATAACGTTGGACGTATGTGCAGTCTTTAGACCGTTAGTCGCCTTTTATGACACCAAAGGAAAGTGAGGGGTTGGTAGTATTATTTTGATGAGCCCATCGCCGCTCTATAACGTTGGACGTATGTGCAGTCTTTAGACCGTTAGTCGCCTTTTATGACACCAAAGGAAAGAGAGGGGTTGGTAGTATTATTTTGATAAGCCCATCGCCGCTCTATGATGTTGAATGTATGTGCAGTCTTTAGACTATTAGTCGCCTTTTACGAAACCCAAGGAAAGAGAGGTGTTGGTAGTATTATTTTAATGAGGCCATCGCCGCTCTATGCTGTTGGATGTCTGTGCAGTCTTTAGTCCGTTAGTCGCCTTTTACGACACCGAAGGAAAGAGAGCAGTTTGTAGTATTATTTTGATAAGCTCATCGCCGCTCTATGCTGTTGGATGTATGTGCAGTCTTTAGTCCGTTAGTCGCCTTTTACGACACCGAAGAAAAGAGAGGGGTTGGTAGTCTTGTTTTGATGAGCCCATCGCGCTCTATGCAGTTGGATGTATGTGCAGTATTTAGTCCATTAGTCGCCTTTTACGACAGCAAGGGGAAGAAAGGGGTTGGTAGAATTATTTTGACGAGCCCATTGCCGCTCTATGCTGTTGAATGTATGTGCAATCTTTAGTCCGTTAGTCGCCTTTTACGACACCCAAGAAAAAAAAGGGGTTGGTAGTATTATTTTGATGAGCCCATCGCGCTCTATGCAGTTGGATGTATTTACAGTCTTTAGTCCGTTAGTCGCCTTTTACGACACCAAGGGGCCTTTCTTCCCCTTGGTGTCGTAAAAGGTTGGTAGAATTATTTTGATGAGCCCATCGCCGCTCTATGCTGTTGAATGTATGTGCAGTCCGTTAGTCGCCTTTTACGACACCCAATGGAAGAGATGGGTTGTTAGTATTATTTTAATAATAAGTAACCACTACACCTGTCAGAAAAACGATTCTCCCTAGAGCGGTAATACTACCAACCCCTTTCTTTCCTTGGGTGTCGTAAAAGGCGACTAGCGGACTAAAGACTGCACATATTACATCCTAGAGCAAAGAGCGGCTATAGGCTCATCAAAATAATACTACCAATCCGTCTCTTCCCTTCGGTGTCGTAAAAGGCGACTAACGGACTAAAGACTTCACATACATTCAACAGCATAGAGCGGCGATGGGCTCATCAAAATAATACTACCATTCCTCTCTTCCCTTTGGTGTCTTAAAAGCGACTAAGCGACTAGCGACTAACGGGCTGCACGTCATAGAACCAACAGCATGGAGCGGCGATGGGCTCATCAAAATAATACTAAGTACAAAAAGTGTGCGGCAAAGATAATTACGGCGCACATACTCATTACTGCCCGCTAAAATTTTTTTATAGAAAACACTACCTTTTTGTGCACTTAAAGGCGAACCAAATCGTCCTTTTCGAATAGATGGGATGAAAAAGCTTGTATGTACCTAAAATGAATTTCGGCTGACGACTGTCTTGGCATCCACAATACACCGTAGACGCGCATGACTCGGTGATGCTCATATAAAATAGGCAGTATTCCAGAAGATAATACTTATTCCCTCTGCATTGAACTATTCTTAGCAGTACCGTACGTTTCCGCTAGACGGCGGCACCATCGGCAAAAGAATATGCGAGCTTCGAATCGTCAAGGTCACCCAGGCCTCTTAGGGCCTTAAACTTTAAAAAATGCTACTATAGAATGGATTTTGAAATAGTTTTTTATATCAAAAGAAAGGGAATTTAATAAGCTTTCATAAAGTGTACGCACATTTTTCAAAAACTTAAATAGTTTATTTTAATAAGTACGTAAACTACGAAAACTGGTCAAAAAACTGTCATGCCTAAATATTCCAAGAAAGTCATTTAAAAAAAAAACAAAAACACCAAACTAAATTAAAAAAATCTTTATCTAAGATAAAATTAAATAGTAACCAATAAAGTTTCAAATGAAACAATCGTTTCAGCCTTCATGTTTTCTTACTTAAATCTGTGTACCAAAAGTTCCACCTGCGTAGTTTTTCTTTTGTAGTTGTTGACCATCTAAAAAATAATAAAACATTTATATCTTAATATACAAAAACATAAATTATTATAAGCGGCCAACTGCCCGCTTTGCTCTTATTCACCGCGCTTCAGTAATGTAAATACGGGCAAAGTGGTTACTTGGCCACTTTACCCGGACCGCTTTGCCTTTTTCCACCATTGTGTTTTAAAAATAGACTCAGCTCGCGGAACAAATGTTACACATTCAAAGCCAATTAACAACAATAGACGTCTAATAAAAATATTGAATTCTAAAGAGGTTTGATCAAAACAGGTTGAACTTACCCTGGATTTTTTAACAAAATGCAAAAATCCTTTGGACATATCGCCGCGGCCACGTTTGCTCCGATCGCCACCAAACGACTGCTTGGTGCGGGGCGGGACGCAGGAGGTTGGCTATAATTATGGCAGAAAGGCAACGTCCCGCTACCCAATTAGCAAAACTATATCGTAAAAAAAGTCACCAGCTTTTATTGAACTTTCATACCACTGTTACGCTGTATGAAGCTTTCAAATAATGTTTAGAACATCTTTGGGGCTGTAATAGGTCATATTAAAGCGTTTTCCCAACTTCAATAGTTAAGTCGAATGAAAGCTTTGCAGAATGCTATCATATGATATCAAGTGCTGTTATAGTAACTGAGATTCTATTTTGTTGAATGTTTGCATTAGCAAATTCAACGGTTTTTTGTTTTTTTATTTGCTTGAAAGTGTAACACAATTTTTTTGTTCTAAGTAAGTATTGTCAAGGACTTTATCAAATGGTACCTGTCATGACAAATTTATTTTGGATAGAAAAAGTATTATACGTACATACCTACATACATTTTATTATAATCACGACTACCGTCCCCGAGGGGTTAATCAGAGACTAGGCAAAAGTATCACGATTAATAAAAAAAGGTGATATTAGGTAGGTAAATGTTTTGGGTTTATTATTTCTCATATTAAAAACAATATTCATGCGCGTTCACTTATCCCAACCCGTGCGCGCTGTTACCCGCAATATGGGTCAAGCGTACGCATTCCGTCCACGCGTCTTATTTTTCAAAAATAATGAAATATTAAATGTTATGAAACGTATTTTTAGGTACATCTTAAAGTATGTTAAATTGTCTATTTAGATAATGTTACTTTATTCCTGTCAACATTTTGTTAGCGTTTTGATGAGATCAAATATGTCAAAGTGCGTGCTCTTGACCCGAATGACTCTAAATCAAGAAAACTGATTTTATTCGGCTTTTGAAATAACAGGATCTTTCATTAGAGTGCTTTTCGATCCAAAGTCATGAGAGTAATTGCTTATACGATCTCTTTGCTAGTTGGGTATCGTTTATAGTTACCGAAAAATTGGGTGTGGCCGCTTTGCCTCCTATGGCCGCTAAGCTGACTTGCCCTAGATTAATTGATATAAGTAGGTAAGTAGAATTAGCTATTATTTTATTAAGGTAGTAGGTATATAAGGCAACTGTTTATTAGCTGATAGTTTATTTTAACTTGTTTTCGTTCATTTATAATGGAGAGACTTTGTAGGATCTCTGCCACAGAGACCGATAGATAGAACCCGTCATCTAATAACAGTCTGAAGTTCATCATGGTTGGAATGGAATTGCTCTGGTAGTGGTAGGTTACCCCGGTTGTCGTTATATTCGACATCACAATTTTTACCTTAATTCTTTCAACAAAAGGTGGATGAAATTCAGTAGGTATGGTATGTCCGTTTAAGGGTTAATAGCAGCAAGGACGATAATATCTAATTTGTCTATGATAGCACTATAGCAGTATAGCAGAGAGATTGATAGTTAGTAGATAGTAGTCTAAAGTTTAGACGTAGTAAGTTTTTAACATAAGCCTTTTAAAATAGGTGACACAGGCACACGCAAAACTAAAATAAGTTGATAAAAACACCATTAGGCGATGGGGGCCTTAAGCGGGCACGAACCTTAAGCGAGAACCCTACTTCAAACTCACACTTTTATACGAACCGCGTTGTTGTTTGTGACCCGTTGACGTTACCCCCCGTCCCGCCTCAGGCTGCAACAATCGTTAGCGCCATCTCTGAGTGATAAAAACAAAAATCGAGATCGCGAGAAAAAAAGAAGGTACGTAGATTGTGTTTTTTCTTTATAGTGAATTATACTAGTTAGCAGAAATTTTAGGTTATGCTTTACAAAACATGAGTGTCGCTAAAGGCAAAGCGGGCAGGGCAAAGTATACTCATATCCACTATGCCCACTATAGCCATATCAAACATTAACTGTTTAGTATTTATTTCCTTAACATTTTGTTATTGGAGCTTTTATTTGACTTTTCAGATTTTGAATAAATATAAAAGAAAATCACAACAAGGTTCTTGGAGTGAAAACATAATGAAACAAGCTATAGAGAAGGTAACTGACTTGAAAAAGGCTATAAAAACTACGGCAACAAAATATGGCATGGGCATCCCACGTGCAACGTTACAGCGACATCTAAAAAAACAGGTTCGAACAAAAAATTTAGCACAGAACGAGAGCTAGATTTATTAAATTATGTATTTGAAATGGACAGTGTGTTTATGGATTATCCAAAGAGGAATTTCTCCAACTTGTTTTTCAATATGCTGAAAGAATCGCATAGTTCACCCATTTAAGAACGGTTCTGCTGGAACTGATTTTTACAAAGGTTTAATTAAACGACACCCGAACTTGACCTTAAGAAACCTAGAACTAACCTCCATAGCTAGAGCAAGAGGGTTTAATAAGCCCCAAGTGTACAGGTTTTTTGATTTATTAGAAGAACAAATGCCAAAGCATGGCTTTGAGGCTACTCGTCTTTACAATATGTATGAAACAGGTGTGCGAAAATCGTCTAACAAGCCACCGTGAGTCTTGACAAAAGTTGGAAAGCGTCAAGTTAGGCTAATTGCAAGCAGTGAAAGAGGTAGAACAACAACAGTGATTTGTTGTTATAATGCTGAAGGATCATTTATACTATCTTTTATGATCTTTGCTTGCAAAAAGATGAATTAGCGGCTATTAGATGGAGCAGCACCAGGTACTCAAGGTACATGCACTGATAAGGGGTGGGTTAATGGACCAGCATTTTTGGAATGGCCGAGATACTTTGTTGAAAATGTTCGACCAACTATAGACAAAAAAATAATACTTAGTTACTTGGTAAGGATAACCATGAATCCCACAAGTATTTACCGGCGTTAGAATTTGCTTCTGCAAATAATGTAATTTTCATTTCATTGGCACCCATACTACACATAGAATGCAACCTTTAGACTACTGTGTCTACGGGCCCTTGAACACATATTTCGAACAGGCAGTTGCTTCGTTCCAGAAAGCGCACTGGGCGAATTATTAATCAAAATGATACATATCGCAAGTTTTTCCGGTGCGTATATAAAAGATGCTACAGCTCATAATGCAGTTAATGGTTTTAAAACCACGGGACTTTATCCGTCAAACAGATACGTTTTTGATGATTGTGCCAGCATGTTTCTACAAGCAAGCGTCACAGAGAGACCAATATAACTATCTTCTCAGCCTGTTGAAACTGACCCTGATAGAACACCGTCTCCTTCTATAATTGATGAAATTATCCAATCTGAAATCAGTACTTTATCTCCACCTACAGATATACCTCTGGCCTATGCAGTTCAATCAGATGAACCAACAGAACATATGTGTGATACAGATGCTGATGTTTTGGAGGATCTACCTAGAAGTACGCAAGATAGGTATAAATTTTACATTTGTAACACGATCTTGCTCCTATTCCTGACACATGGATGCAAACAACTCCAACGACACCTATTAAAAGCGTTTCCTCGGATGGCAGGCGTGATACTGTCCTTACAATAGATTTCGGTCCGAGCACAGCACACGTTAGTCCTATGGCAATAAGACCACTACCAAAAGTTGGTCCCAATAAATCAAATAGAAGGAGAAAAGATAACGAAACGTTGAAAAAAATGTCTACCTCAGGCGGGAAACTTTTCAACGTTTCGTTTTATTTGAGTTTATTTGAGTGTTTTTAACGCAAATCAAATATTACGAGACGCAGAAAAACTCAAAAAGCCGACATTTTTACCAGCATTCCGATTAAAGATGAACAAAGAAATAAATGGGTGAATCCTGAATAAACCGGTTTTTCGCGTCAAAGCCGTGGCATTTTTTTTACTTGATTTTGACTGACTTTCTCGTGACTGGTGAAAACTTAAATTACATGTATATCAAAAGAAGGTTTAAAAACGAGTCAGTCTATCAATAAGGCACGGTAATTATGCACAGAAATAAATTGTCAAAGAATATAGGGTGAGATCCACGGCCGGTAAAACAGATCCATGGCTTAGATGCACGGATTTTAGAGCCATTAGTCAGATCCATCTGACGACAATTTAAAAATGTAGCTATTTATACAGGGTGTAATCGTTAAGTATGCACAGGCGATTATTCCGAAACTATGAGAGATATTAAAAAACTTAAAACTGATAACGAAAATACGTTATCTAATGAGTAAAATGGCATCAATAACTTTTTAAAAATCAAACGAGAAGTATACAAAATTTTGACATTAAACACTCCCATACATTTAGTATGAGATTAGTAGAAAGGTTTTAGTTTCCTTGTTTTAAGTGGTCTGGGGTACTTCCTGAGAAATATGCAAAAGTGGCGTCCGGTCAAATAATTCATAAATTATGATTTTTTTAATTCTTTTTTTGGCATAATTATTGAAGGCCGACTTTTTCTTACTGTTACAATAATTATAGTTCTATATTTTAAACATATTTTAAATTAACTTTCATTTCAAAGCTGAAAACTTGTCCCACTCCTCTCCTTAATACCTTAACACAGTACTGCAAGTCTGACTGAGGAGTAGTGGTTCTAAATCAATCCTTATGTATCCATGATTCCTCCAGGTAGAGAGAACCCCATTATACTATGAAATATATTGATTGCTCCTTGACAGAATGCCTAGCCAGGCGAGTGCAATAAATCATCAGTGATCGACAGTGTGAGTGTATATACATGGTTCGAATCAAATGATGAAACTGCACAATTAACACCAGATTATGAGTTTCTTGAAGCTTTTAATGCTGAGCTGTGTATGCAGGATGTCGTACCAGCAACTTCTGAAACGTTGGAGGATATTAAAATTACTACAAATGTCATTTCCACATTAACTACAGACGCCACAAAACAAATGCTCCACAAAATGCAACTAGCAACAGACAACCTGTGCAGGGCATGTGGAGGGGAAACGGAGTCCATGCAGTACCTACTGTGTGACTGCGACTCTTTTGTCTGGAAAAGAATGAATCTTCTTGGATCGGCCTACCCAAAACCAGAAGATATTAGGCTCTTCGCCCTCAAGGACATTGCCAAGCTTATGACAATTATCTTCACTGAGGAGGCAGAGTGATAGGACGGTGTTGCACAAAAGATCACAATGGGTCGACGTGCTACTGCAAGAGGGAGACCTCTGCAGGCCCCACTAGATAAGATAAGATAAGACAACTACAGACGCTGATGTTTCACAATATCATTCGGACCTCACATCTGATTCAAAGTTTACAAGAGTATTTGCTGAAGCTTCTGTGTCGAATTTCATGTCCGAAATCCCTAAAATATTAGGGCCATGCAAAGCTACTGAGACAATCTAGTAACTCAAAATTATTTTGAGCCGACACCTGATTTGAAGTCCTCTCAAAAGTATGTCCTTTTGTACAGGATGTCGGACCAGCGACTTCTAAATCACTCTCAATGATGACTACAGACATGTCAAAAGATCTTACATAACCGTCAGATTCCTTCAAAATTGACCATTGGCTTATAATTTCCTGTAAAAAAAACAGTCATATCTATATTAAATGATTTCTTTGTCTTCCTTAAAATCAGAGCTTTTAGACTGAATTAGAAGACTGCGATTTATGTTTTAATAAGTTTTTTTTTCTTAATTGTAAGTCTGAAATTCAAATGATTATTTTGTTAACAATTAATATTGTTGTTTTATTTCAATTTGGTACACAATAAGAGTAATTAACGTGCTTTATAAAAACTGCCGTGGTATAATTTGTCATTACCATATCTCTTAACGTAATCACCATGTTTAAACTATAATTACCGTGTTGCAAATGGCCATTACCATGTGTTCTAAAATTTTGGAGGCCTATATCGTCGTCATTCTGCCAAAACCAGTTAAATGGACAATAATGCAATTTGAGATAAATCAATTTGAAAGTTTACTGTGGATTATTTTGATAAATACTAGCTTTCATTAATTTTTTTAGATTTTTTCCGATGTATTATTTATCGTTCTGTATAAGTCAAGACTAGTTTATTCGATTATCCTTATAGAAACGGATAAAAATAAAAAAATATCTCCGAGAGGAGTGCATTTAATCACTTTTGGCTGGCAATTATCAAAAACAGTTATTTGATAAATTTGAATCTTTAAGTCTACCAATTTGTAATAATGCATAGAAGCAGATATTCATTTAACCATTATACATATGTAGAAAATTTTGTGTCTTTTGAATGTTACCAGAAGAACAGAAAAAAATAGTTAGACATAATTTTAGTCAGTTTTGCCTGACGAAAAAATTAAGAATTTTTCATTTATTCTTTTTATACTCATACATTTACATTACATTTTATATACATTTTTCTGGACACGTTAATATTCGAAACTATTAAACGGATTTGTATGAAATTCGGTAAGTAGATAGATAAGGCAAAAGATTAACACATAGGCTACTTTGCACTACACTGCTGGACATTGCTATTGAGCTTGATTAAAAGATCAATGTAAATAATTACTTGGTGATCGAGTTTCAACATTTAATCGCTTTTGGCTGGAGAGACTTTTTAAAATAGAACCAGTAGTAACTTTAGCCAAAAGTAATTAAATGCATATAGTCATTTTTTTCACAAAATCATTATTTCATCATGCATGTTAAGGGCGCGTGCCAAAATGAGTTAAAGTCAATAATGAAATTTTTACTGACGTATGTTATTAAAGTTTTCAATAAGTAAATAATTTTCCAAAACCGGCTAACGGCATTTGAAATACTTTGGCTGAATAAACCATCTGTGGACTTGCTCCAGTGCGTCAATGAGAAAATCAATTAAACGTGTTTAATAATATTTAGCAAGCGTAATATCGTTAAACAAATTTAATCGTTTTTATCTGGTGACTTTTTACACAACTGGATAAATTAGTCGGTATTTGCATAGACTATCACTGCAACTATGGGTTTTTGCGTTTAACCGATATTGGCAGACGACAGATCTGAAAAAAACGGCGATATCTTCTTTAATTGTACGCGTACAATGGGGCCTTTTGTATTAATTTAATGTTAATGCTATAATCAGTCGATATAATAAAAAAAAATTGCGAAAAATAACTATTATATTTTATAAGCAAATTTTTCTGAAATTGCATATTTCTCAGGAAATACCCTCTGGCTCGCGCAAGTTGTAATACAAGAAACTGTGAACCCGGCCGCGGGCCCGCGCTCGAACTGCTCCGCTTAAAAATTAGATTTTGTTATGATAATGATATTTAGATGATAGAAATTCATTTTTATTTTGTTTGATAAACCACTTTGAATTTATTTGTAGATTTGATTGTACTTTGTTAGATAATAGACGGATAAGTATTGAAGACTGCAAACTTACAGAGTGTTCCTTATGATGACTGATCTGATTAGTTAAAAGTATATTGATTGTTTTTAGTTTAGACGATGTTGATTATATTTAGAGTTTAATTAAAAGAAGATCTGTTTTTTATACCATAACCTGCAATAAAAAGTATGATTCCCAATTTGCGTTTTATTAAAGCTATTTCTTAATATTTGTCAACTATTTTTACAATAATAATCAAAGTTGTTGTAGGTATGCTCACTTTGCCCTATGCGTGCCCGTTTTACCCGTACCTATGCCCCTGCCCTCTTTAGGGCACCCCCCCCCCCCCCCCCGGCAAAGCGAGCATTCGTAAGGGTTTCATATTTGAGTTCCTATTTTATATTTGTAAAATTAATTAATAATTAGGTACTTACCTAGTATAATGTCAAATTACTATAAATTTGGCATCAGATTACGATAAAAGTTAATTGAATTTTGCACATTTGGACTGGTTTTCTTTCTCTTTACCTTACTGTGCCCGCTTCGGGCCCCCCTCTCCTACTTAGGTGTGATTACTTTTTGATTGGTTATATCTGTAATGTAAACATAATTGCATGGCGCAATAGCTGTGAATGGCCTGTGATGTGAATGCTCACTGCGCATCCACTTTCCATAGTTCAAAACGTATTAGCGCAATCCAAGAGTTTTCCTAGTTCGATGTTCGCTGGGCCCATTAAGATATGATTGCGGTCGTTGCACCAATTCTTACGTCAATCGCTGGCTACCTGGCTACCACCATAATAACTTCCTTCTCTTTCAGACTCGTATTTAGCTGTGTAATCGTCACTCACAATGGCACTTGACTTTCCATTCCAAAAAGGTTCTCAATTGATTTCGCTTGCTTTCGATTCGAGAGACGTTACGTATTTAGGTACTTATAATATAAAATAACAGTTTGTAAATGCGTAAGTTTTTCTTTATCTTTTTATGTGATTTTAGTTACGTTATAAGAGCTCGATGGCGCTGCGGCTAGGCGTTCAGTTTGCGATCTTGCCAGTAAAACAACATTCGCAATGCTAATTCAATCGATGGGTGACTAAAACATCTCGAGCTCCTCCGTGCTTCGGAAGGAGCGTAAAGCCGTTGGTCCCAGATCCCGGTTGTTGTCGTAAGATGGCAGTCGTTTAAACCCACCAACCCGCATTATGGGCTAGCGTGGTGGGTTATTAGGTGGCGAACAATGATACGAAACATTCGGTTCGGAATAGACGGGAATCGCGAATGCCGCTGAACTCTTTCGCCTTGCCAGAATCAAGTCCAAATGCAGAGCTGACTGCCAACCTTCACTCTAAGAAAAATAATGTTGGTTATGGCGTAATCTCTCCATGTGCCCATGTTTTCCATCTGAGGAGACCTGTGCCTATCAGAGGGACGTTTATAAGCTGATGATAATGTTACTTACGAGTACAAATTGTAATGTAACCTATTTTTGTTTCAAATAAAAAGTTACTTTTTATTATTTTCTTTTTATTTATTTTGTTTATTTTACGTCTCGGCACCGAAGGCACGGCCGCTTCGTGAACGTGTCCGTTTATTCGAAGAAGTGCTCGGTCCGTTAGCCGAAGGACTTAGGTTCAATTACCAAGTAGGGCGAAATATGTTTTAGATTGTTTGATGCATGGGTAAGTAGGTATAGCTCACAATACAGAGCAAACACAGGGGTATAGCTAGTTTGCAATAATCAAAAGAATCATTTATGGCATTACACAATTATACGAATAGGTAATTAAACTTGTTTAAAATGTCTTCATTATCTTATATCTTTGGTACTGTTTGGTTGTATCTATAACAAATTATAGTGATTAAATTAATCCTACGATGTTTTTAAAATATGCATGATCGTATTCATTACCTACGTAAAGTTGTGTAAAAAAACATGAATTATTATTAATAGTTGGCTGCTGGCGCTAAGCAGACGATGGAGACCACCATGATATGGAGAGTCCTATGATATGGCAAACACGACGGTTATTCTATTTATTATTTTGTGAAACGTGGACTGCAGGGGTTGTGGGCTGTGGCAGACTTACTACCTAACAACTCTTTGGGGATGGTAGGCGTTATCGTGAGACTCGTGAGTGTATGTACCCACAATCGAGGAACTTCGCCGTCAACCGCTTTTAATTAAGCGACTAGGCTTCAATCGTATGTAGGTATTAACTGTTTGTCCTATTTCCATACGTTCTATCGGCGCGCACAAGAGTCAGGCGTGGTCTATAGTCCGTTCAGCGCCTTTGGCTCCAATAAAATGGAGGGGAAAAAATATGAGATAGGTCGGTACCGTTGGAACCCAAGACAAAAGTACTTCTATAAATACTGTGACAAAAGTTTCGCTATGCCGTAAGGTGAGTGACACTGTGTTCTGCTACCTTAGATTTGGTTCTAGGCTCCAGTTGAGGGAATACCTGAGGTAGAATCCGGGACCTCTCAGGTGGTCCAACTGCTACACTGAGATAGGTCGGTACCGTTGGAACCCAAGACAAAAGTACTTCTATAAATACTGTGACAAAAGTTTCCCTATAACGTAAGGTGAGTGACACTGTGTTCCGCTACCCTATTTTGGTTCTAGGCTCCAGTTGAGAGAATACTTGAGGTAGAATTCGGGACCTCTCAGGTGATCCAACTACTACACAAATGCTAAGTGGTCACCGCAGCCTGTTGTTCTCTTGCAACACTATTGGAAGAACCTTATATTCTTAGATGCATGATTGGTCTAGATCTAAGCTTAAATTATTATAAAACCCGCAAATGGGCAGGCCTAACATGTCTGTCTGTAGCAATTTACACACTTTTTTTCCTCAACTGCTACAGACAGTGAAGGCTGGACTGGGCTGGCAGACAGTAAATCTGGTACCGTATCAAATAAAAGACTTCTAGTCTTCTATACTGTTATATATCACCGTTATATATCATCAGAAGTATTTCTTTCTTTTAATTAGGTAAGTAATTAACTAATAATAAAATAAAAAATGGCTTTCGTGTAACTTAATTTATAGTTTATAGCTTAAAAAATTATTAAGAGCTCATTAGTGAAAATACCACTATATTGTCGGTATAGATAGGTAGGTATAATACGTGGAGGTATATGTTTTGAATTTCTTCATAGCAATGATAAGATAATCTTTAACTTTGAATTTAAATGTGCTTAAATTGAAGTCGCGTGTTATTTGCGGTTTATACTAGGTATCTACTAACTATGTTGTGTAGGATAACATTATTTTAATGTAACATTATTATAACATAGCCGTTGATAAAATAACAAACTAGTCTTAAAAACATAACACACTCATTAAAAACATATTAATTATTGACAATATCTAACCGTAACAAAATGTATAAAGTGCACATGCACGTATTTTAATAGGTCAAGGATCATAAGACCGCCGGCGAAACAATTGATTTTCAATTGTGTCTGGTTTTACGGTGCTCAAGGGGTTACGCCAAACCTGTGGTCTAACACAGAAACACTCCAAGGCGTGGGATACCTACCTACTTATAAACAATAAAAGTTCAAATATTAGTAAAACTAGCTACATTTACCTTCATGAGGGCGAATCGTTGATCGTCGTCGATCCCAACAACGGTATTTGAAATTGGTGCCATTATCACTTAACCGGTTTTGTCTCAATTTCTTAATTATTTCGGTAGCCACGAACTGCGCTAAGCGTAGCGGCAGGTAGAAAACGCGTGCTGCTCGCGTGAGAGGCGGCGCGAATCTGACTGACGCAGACTAATAGATAGATACTAAATCAGATAGGTGTTGTTCGATTCCGTGAAGGGAATGGTAGCTACGTATTATGACTTTACCTCGCTACACTTTGTTGCTGTTGGTTAGTGCACGATAATTAAACAAAAACATAACTCGGCGATGCGTGTGCGCATCTGTGGTTAGCGCCAATTCAAGGTGAATGAGTCATTTCAAATTTAACATTAGTTTAGGGATTTTCAGGCAGTTTTTATAAAGGCCACTTCAAAACTCTACTCTAGTACTAGGTATAAATAACTCTAGAACTTTAATCACAATTTATAAAAATGTACCTATGTATATGTACCTTATTTTGATATTTAATAATTTGACTTAAAAACAACAAAAAAAGACAAGTACTTCATTAAAAAATATAAATTTAATTATAAAACATTATTACTCTATTAACAATCTTACAATGTACAATAATGTTATGTAAAGATCTCTATTACAGTTTAACACAGCACATTCACATAGCTAATGAAATATTAAAAACACAACTATCTTTTTTGCATTTCTATCACATTTCTCTTATGTTTGACACAGCCAAACCTATATTTAATCTGCTATCTATTACAAACATTACATCATCACTTCATCACTGTGAACACAACACCTCCTCTATCAGGCTCTTCATCGTGGACTTCCTTATCACTTCCCTCTGGATCAGACTCATCAGAATTTTCGCTATCAACTTGCCTGTACATTCCAAACTTGGTGGTATCGGAGGGAAGTAGTGGCATTTTTATTCCTGATTTTGCCATTAACTTCTCAGCTGCATGATGAGCTTCAACCTCCTTCAAATGAATGTTATACTGTTTTTGAAGAGTCATAGATTCGTCTAACGACAGCAGCTTCGCAGGTCCATGAATTATTGGAGGTGGAGTGGCCGCTGTCACTTCCCAATGTTTATGTTTCTTTCTAAGAATTTCCTTTTCTGGATTATGTACATCGGACTTTGTTGTCCTGAATGGCTTGAATTGTCCAGTCTGTTTGGCCTTTGGGCTTACCTCAGTTTTATCAACAAGGTATTTAATGTGAGGGATATCTCCTATTTCTATAATGTCATCAACACTAATAGAAGATTTCTCAGGCTGTAATACTTTAACTATCTTCTCTGTTGCTGTGCTTAGGCTTAAAATGTGCATAACATCTTCAGGTTCACTATCATCATCGGAATCTAAACAACTATCCTTGTTCCTGTCTACTTTACCTTTCCATTCCACGTCTAGTACAGCCTCCTTATCTATTTTCATAGTACTAAATAAGCTGCATGCATCTTCTTCGTCCTGCTTCCCTTTGAGAATAGCTACAACTTTATCGTGGAATGTCTGGATTTTAGCACCCTTATCTGCCAATTTAGATATGAACGACCTATTGTTCAAAAGTTTTAATTGCCGGTCCCGAAGCTCCAAAAGCTCAGGAACAGTTTTGGAAGCCAAATCTGTGATCTTTCCGTCAATTTCGGATTTTGGAGGAGGTGGTAGAAAACCTGGAACTTTTTTGTTGATTTTATTCATTATATTTATGACGGTCATATTAGTTTCAACAATACATTAACTCGGCTAGCTAGTTTTAACAATAATTTTTAATTTATTTCGCAACACAATCACATTTTAATTATTTTATTTCATTTCATGCACAGAACACATATTTCATGTCATTGACACTGACAGTGCTTCCACTTTCATGATTTCCTTTCCCCACGCCACAACTGAGATTTCCCCTTCTCAGGAATTTTTCCCCTCAAAACTTATTCTGTTAATAAATTACTATAAAAAAAAAAATTTTTGTCGCCAGGTGGGTGGCTTCTACTATTAGGGGGAGTTATGCGGTCAGCGAAAATTTTGATGTTGCGCGGGGGGGGGGGGGGGGGGTCAAAAAAGCAAAATCAAGATTTTGCTTTTCAAAGGTGATAAGTTAGACAGTCATTCCATATCAAAAATGCAAAGCGCCTACAAAAATTTATTCTAATTTTGAGATTTTTTCATAGATGGCATTGGGTGTAAGTGCCAAACTTTTTTTCTTTACAAATGGGACGTGTCTGTATCATATCGTAGTAAATGCCAGTGTCGGTCATCTGATTTGCTGTAGTCGTTTAAGCTGTCATTTCAAATGATAAGATTTATCTGTTAGAAATATTAGAAAGTACTTTGTAAACGAGTGATTCAAGGAATAAAACTAAAAAAAAACTACCTCTGAAAATCTTTGAAGGTAGGTACGAGGAAAGAGTTATGTTAACAGGAAAAAAAAAGTTATTCCGGCAAAAAGGTCACCTTCTATGCTGGTCAGTACCTACATTGTTATTGTTTATTTATTTAAATATTGTTTCATTTAATTTTACAACTGCGTTAATCAAATATTTTTATTACAGAAAATATGCAAATGTAAGAACCGATGACAAAAAAAGAAAATAAATAAAAGAAAAGCGAAAAAAGAGAAAAAAAAAAATAAAAAAAAAATAAAAAAGAAAAAGAAGAAAAAAAGTAGAAAAAAAAACTTTTCTACTGGAAAGTATGATTGCTTACTTACCACCAGAATATCAAGAATTCTATAGGAATTTGTGCAACATAGGGGCTAAGCACTAACTAAAATAATAATAATAATTTAAAAATAAAGGCACTTTGCTCCAATGACATTTGTTATAAAACTTAGCCCCAATGAAAGGTAAGTAAATAAATCTTGCATTTTGACCCATTTCTTAATTGATTTTAAAAAAAAAGGTTTTTTTTTAATAAAAATAAGTTCAAAAGTATTATGATTAATAAGTACAGTATAAACAGTACCTGTTTAATTTAGTTTTTGATAATAGAATGCCGCTATAAAATGATGACTAAAAACAAATTCGTTTTTATTTATTTCTCAATAATTGTGTTTTGGCACTTAGCTCATTTGTAATTTCCAAGCCTCAATTCGTAAGCGCCATTCACATTTTTATTAAAAAGTAAATAAAAACTTTTTTTTAAACATTCCAATTCAGTCAAAAAATCGAAAAGGTAAATTCTTATGATTTTATATGATTTATTATTCTAAAACACGGTCGTAATGTGCATTTATAATAAAAGTAACCTGGCGTTTTATGCTTGGATAGTATATATTTTTTATTTTTTTCATCTGTAATTCAATATCTATTTCGCAATATCTGTCAACGAATGACAGTTTTACAGCCGCTAGCTATCAAATCAAACATGACGTGACGGCATTGTTGACATTTCTCATTATTAAAAGCAAAAGAATTATGGTTTATTGAGCCATGTTAGACATTTTTAAGTAACATGTCTGTTTTTGAAGACAGTGTTTCCATATTAAAAAATACTAATAATAAAATAAATCGTATCCGCGATTCGATAAAAATAAGACAAAACTTGGATTAGGTAGCAAATAATATTAGCTTTACTTTATTACCAAATTCTATTGTATACATGTTAAGCATTTTTTCTGTGGAAAGTGCCGTTTCTCCTTTTAGAGGATTTTTTTCTATCGAGCCAAATGATTCCAATCGCGTTTTGACTTCGTTCATCCCCTCACACATACGCTCTGTAATACACATTGAAAGTTTCAGTGCGAAATATCTAATATATTTTGAATAACAGCTAATAGAAAACAGCCAATTTTTCCGTTTTCACCGCCTAAAGCCCCCTTAGAATATACTGCATGATTGTGTTACGTTCCGTAACATGCAGTATTCATAATGGGCGATTTTCTGACAGCCTAAATTAAAAAGTAAAAATTAGTTCAAAAACACTCGATAGATGTCGTTTTATGAAAGCTGGGCTACTTATGGGCTGTAATAAATTCTACACTTTTACTTGTCTACCAAAAGAATAAAAAATAGTATTTACTTACCTATTTATATTCAGGACATCCAGAACCTATTTCTATTTTGGAATAGAATAAATATTACGCAGCCATACACGTGCTCTTCATGAACCCGCCTTTTACTAAGCGCCATCTATGAAGTCATTTACGAACCAATTTCTTTTTTTTTTTTTGATCTCGGAAAATCGCCCATTATCATTTTTGGCGGCAGTTAAAATAAAAAAATTCTAATGATTTTGGTGAGATCAAAAGGTACGTCAGCTGGTCCCCGTTACACATAGCACATTTGAGGCTAAAAAAGGTACGTCAAAAATTAAAAAAGTATGCAACTTAAGCATAAAACTCCGGGTCTCCTTTCCGCAAACATGATTTTCCCTCGATTTCCCCTATTCATCTCTTTCCCCTTTTTCTTCCCCTCTGGACCCAAATTTCCCCTCAAAAGGGGAAGTTCCCCTCATTGATGTCATGCTTTTCCACACACACAGACTTAGTAGAGATGCTACGCATATTCGATTTACATCGATGTATCGAATTTCACTTGATGTTTACAATACGATACGATACTCAATATCTTTTCAAATCATTGGATTGATGCGATGATCAATCCAATGATTTGAAAAGATATTGAGTTACTCGATGTATCGCAGCATTTTGAAAAACATCGATTCAGTGATAATGAGCGATTTTCCGAGATCATAAAAAAAAGAAATTGGTTCGTAAATGACTTCATAGATGGCGCTTAGCATAGATTATTATGGCGCTTAGTAAATGGCGAGTCCATGGCTGCGTTCCGTGGCTTCACTCGAGTGCACTCGAGCGCACTCCGGCGCGAGCTCTACCCGTTCCGTGGCTTGGTGAAATTTTACTCTGACAGCTGTCAGAGCGTAGTTTCATCCGTTCTGTGGCTCAGAGCGCAGCAACCAAACAACCATCAAATCGGATGGTTGTTTTTCACTCTGACAGCTATTTGACATTTATATCATTGTTATAGTGTCAAATTTTGCAATTTATATCAGCACGTCTCGAAAAATTAGGCCTGTTTGTTTCGTATTGTTTTACTTTTTAATAACTAGGTTTAAATATTGCATAAAAGTGGAAAAAATGTAGACAAAAGAAGAGTTTTCTCTCGTTTTAGACAGAAATACTTCAGAAGAGGTTATAAAAACAACTCGATCGTTCCGTGGCTCAGTTGCAACTCAAACGAGTTAAACTTTAACCAAACAACTACACCCAGAACGACGGAACGCACTCCATGAAGAACACGTGTGTTGCTACGTAATATTTTATTCCATTCCAAAATAGAAATAGGTCCTGGAGATCCTGAATAAAAATTTGTAAGTACTATTTTTTTATTTTTTTGATAGACAAGCAAAAGTGTAGAATTTATTACAGCCCTTAGGCAGAAACGGGTCGGCTTTCATAAAACGCCATCTATCGAGTATTTTTGAACTAATTTTTATTTTTTAATTTGGGCTGTCAGAAAATCGCCCATTGGCTAATTTCAAGTGACAAGTAACTTAGCATTGTGTTCGGTGGTAACGGAACGGAATCTAGTAAAGCCGGGTCCGCTGCGCCAGATTATTGAACAGAACATTGTTCGAAAACATAAATAAGGGGCGTGGCCCATTGAGTAATAATGTGGTCCATTGAGTAATTTATGTTTTCGAACAATGTTCTGTTCAAAATCTGGCGCAGCGGACCCAGCTTAATAAAAAAGACAGCACCACGCATTAAAAAAATAATAAGGTTGGCTTTTGAATCGAGTCGTTTAAGGGGTTCTTAAATACCTAAAGATATATTAAAATTTAACTGCCACAGTTTCGTTAAAATATTAAAATCCCACTTAAAAGTTTTGTTAAAATCAGCCTTATACTTATTCTGTGCTTATACACGAAAAATAACACGATTTTAGGTTATAAAGGAACATAGTAACAGAACCGAAGCGGGGAGACGAGGGGGGAGGCTCGGGAAGCGAAGCCCCCCGCTATGAAAAAAGACTAAAGGGTTAGTTAATTGAGTTAGGTTGGTAATTAAGTTGACCAAAAACGCGCAAGCCGAGCCGAGCGAGCGACGAAGCGAGCGTGCCGCGGGAGTGGCCGGCGAAGCGCCAGAAACGACGTTTTTGTATCCTGCGTCACGTCAGCCACGGGTGAGTCACAAATGCCTGTCTTTGAGTAATTTTCGCACCTCGGAATATACAGAACTAAGCGAAGCAGATACTCTCAAATTTTTTGATTTACTCTACCAATACCGTAACGAGCAATGTATATTAAATTAACATGTAATAACACAAAGATACTCCGGGGGTCGCGACAGGTACCTATCTACCCGGTATCAAGCGGCTGGTTAATCGTTTCTAGCCCCTGGTTTCGGTAACTACCGGCTTACAAGCCGCTCTTTTACAACTATAGTGGTGGTATATGAAAATTATAAGAATAAAGGTAGCTAAATTAGTTTACTTTGGATCTAATCATCAATATAAAGCTGGCTTCTCATGGCCGGCGCGAGATATCACAAGTCCCACTATCCCGTAGAGTAATTCTTGTAGCTATCTCAGCTATATCATCTATATTATTTCTTGGAGCTTCAGAATCATCATTATCATCATCATCTATAGCACCTTCATAAAGAGGTGACCCTGGCTGGGATTCTTCAGAAGACGGTTGAAATGATTCCGTACATCTGTCTTGGCTTCCTCCTTCTTGACTCACAACATGATCCGACAATGTGGGAGGCACAGTCAAACTAGGCTCATCAGTGCTACTTGCAGTGCGATCCGAGCTGTTTACATCGCGATGCTCATAGATGCTACTCAAAGTGCGATCCGAGCTGTTTTCGGAGCGATCATCCCCCCTTGCATCACACATTGGTGGTTCTGAAAATGGAAAGTAGATTTCAGCTGAGTGCTGCTCTTCCGAAGTACCTAGGCCAGACGAAGTAAGTACTAGCTCATTAAATATAACGTCTTTAGACCTTATGAGTTTTTCACTTTTATTTAGTAAGCGGTAGCCTTCATCACCATCATATCCAATTAGGATGCATTTTTCAGCCTTTTTAGAAAGCTTTACTCTCTTTTGTTGAGGAATATGGGCGTAACATTCACATCCAGTTATTTTTGTGACTGATTCGTGGTATTTTCTTAAACCACAATTCAAATGGCGATTTACCATTTTCTAGAGTTGGGCCGCTTCTGTTTAAAACGTACGCAGCAGTGTTTATCAATTCTGCCCATGTAGCGAGAGGCCATTCTTCATGAGCGTGCATCATTGTACATACGGGCGGCTTCGACTAAGGTTCTATTTTCACGTTCGCTGAGACCATTTTGTTGCGGTGTGTAGGGCATCGTGAGCCTTTGTCTTATTCCAGCTGAGCACATCAGCTTGTATAATTTCTGCAGGTTCTTTAGCTCGTTCTCTTGTTCCAAACATTTGCCGGTCAGTTTTTCCGTAAATACATCCGGTACATATTTCAGAATCTAGACGAACTTTAATTCCGAGTTCCCTTTCAATAACTTCTCTGACGTGTTTCTTATTCTGGTGGGCTAACCGTTCGTGATAAAGTTGTAGTAGGTTATCCGTTGACAAGGCGTTCAGATCAGTAATTGACTTTGTAACAGTTTCTACATTATGCTTGTATAAACCCCCGTTCTTAGTTCTTTTGCCAGTTAATATTACATGTCCTTCAACTTTCAGCGAGCAGTGTTCCCTTTCAGACATGAAAACACTATTGTTTAGTCTGTCTTGAGTGGCCAGCACAGAGAATAGATTTCGCATAATATCAGGTACGTACCAGACATCACAGAGTCTTAGCCTGGATTCTTTGCCATTAATAACAGTTTTCAAGTCAACAGTACCTTTGCCAATAGCTTTGACAGTAGCTCCATTAGCAGTCGTCACTGTACGAGTATCCTTGAAATGCTCGAAACTAGAGAAAAAATCTTTACGGCAAGTGACGTGACTAGTCGCTCCATTGTCAACAAACCAACTTGCTGTATCATAGTTCGTAAGCATTGAGTTTACATCCGTAGTTACTTGCAAGAGCATTAAGTTCAAATTGCTTGGTGTCTGTTTGTTTTCTGACTTGGCTGGTTTCCCGTCAGCTTTCCATTTATGACACTGCCTGACCTTATGACCGACTTTTCCGCAGTATCCACATTTCTTCTTTGCTTTATTGCTATTCAGTAGCGCCAAAGCTTCTGCAGGACCTTCATTCTTCAATGATATGGCACGCTCATAGGCACAAAGTTGCGTAGTCAGATTTTCTATTGTTTTGTCAGTCTTTGACATCAACATCCAGCTCGATTTAAAAGAAAAGTAGGCTTCAGGTAAAGTATCGAGAATTTTACAGATTAACAATATATCTAGTAATTCGGATTTGTCTATCTTCGTTAATTCACTTTTCAAATCTGAACAAATAGTTTTGATTTTGGAGATGTGAGTCGTGATGTCATGTGACGGATCTATATAATAGCCAAAAAACTCCATACAAAGTGCGTAACTCTTGTCTTCAGACTTGCCGTCGAATAAACGATGTAGTTCGTCCCAAACATCTTTGGATGAGTTAAAACGCATGATTTTTTTTAGGGTTTCATCTGACATATTTGCAGTAAGCAGTAGTAATGCGGAACTATCAATTTTGTTGTAATGATCGAGAGCAGTATTATACTGAGAAATTTCATTGGCATTGCTAGTAGTAGGTTTCACGGGTTTCTCGAGGGTACCGTTTACCGCATCCAATCCACCGGTCATGCCTCTAAGTAGTAAAGTTGCCTTGAATATCCAAGTAGACCAGTTTTTTAAACCTTCCAGGTGACCGATGTCAATTTTGCAACTAGGTGATTGCATTTTGAATCTTTGTCTTCCCGGATTGCTTTGAAACTTGGTTTATCAAACACTCGATTTATTTATAACTTTCACTCGATTCCTTACGATCTGCTACCATGATAAAACTACTAATAAAATGTTTATACTGTCACTAATCCACGAGTCTCATTTTTAACTGATAAATTAGTTTTATCACCACTACCATTATACTTATACATAGTACCATTTATTTTATAATGCAAAGGCATTAATAAGTAAATACACACAAATATCAAACAATCATAGTATTACGATGTGATCAAAAGACTATGTATTACATTTTTAGTGGTCATGCTCTATGATAGCACTTAAATCTGCTGCTGGTAATTTTGTGCGTCTTCCACTCAAATATGAACAATTATAATGAGCGGTAGCTTCTCGCGTCTCTTTGTCGATCAATTACATTATAGGAATAATAAATCCTGGACCTTACATGTCTAGACTGTATTCGAACACGTAACAAGTAAACGTCTTGCTCTTCTATATATCCACTAAGACGACTTATCTGTTTCTCACGATACACTTCAATATTATATAAGCCATGTCTTAAATGCTCAGCATAATAACTGCGAGCTAACTTGACTTGATACGTACCCAGAGTGAAAAGGTAAGATCATCTTCTGACAGATTTAGAAAATCGTCGAAAATAGGCTGATCGCCGATCGATAAACAATGGCGGCGCTTGCTTTGCTTACAATGCCATCAACCTGTTTTGTGTTGATGGCATTGTAATCGTTTTCAGAAGATGTAGCGTTTTATCAAAACGCATTACACACACGAAATAATTGTTTTATGTTCTATGAAATTCCATTATATTTACATGTTAATATATTTTTTCCTAAATAGATTGCAGCGGAACGTTCTTACTAAAGGTTGTTCCTAGTTACCACTACTTTAGGCTTGTGTAGTACATGTACTAAAGAACTAAAAGAATTGCTTCCTAGCACTGAACTAGAACGAACTATTCCGCATGCTTATTCGGTCTTCGTTCATTTAGTACACTCAGTCGGACAGGGACGAGATGTTCCGTTCGGCAGTCTCGGCTCTTTCGGTCTCGATCACGATCGCCTGCATCAGAACGGTAGAGCCGAGAGCGTATAAAAGAGAGTATTTTTAGTGACTGAGAATGTGGTGTTTGCACAATTTAAAAGAATAATTTCGTAGGTGTGCGGTTAGCATAATATTACGATTTACTCTTTGAAAAGACAGTCCTACGTAAGCCTGCAAAGTATGAAGGGAAATCATTTTTTTTTCTATTACTTATGCTTTGTTGTTTATGACACCAATTTTCCTTTTTTACCTATCTACTTATTAAGTCTTAAGTAATTTGTGGTCTATTTACGCAATAAAACTATCTAATAACTTAATAAACTCTCATAGTACATCCGTGACTGAATATTTGTCATCAAAAAAATCGGTGTGGTAAATGAACTAATAGTACTATTAGAGTGAACTAGTACGTTGCCTGTAATGTACTAGTAAGGAGCGATCTTTGAGATGACCGAGCAGGCACAAGACTACACTACTTTCTTTTGGGCCACCGACCGCCCAAAAGTGCCCATTTCCTTTTCAGTTTTTAACACTTAGTACAGATGCAAATGTCATTGTTTATGTTAAATGTATCCTCTAATAAATAAATCTTATGAGAAACACCAAAAACTGAAAACAAAAAAAGAGACTTTCAAGTTCATAGAACAGGTGTAGTTCAAAAGAGAAACCTTTCATTCAGAAAATAAGTAATCTACCCGTTCTAGCTAGTACCTAATATAATTATATAACTTTGCTTTATTAACAATAGAAAAAAACAAGTGCTCAAAATTTTTTGATAATGTAACTACTTACTTAAAGGATTAATCATAATAAGATTTTTTATACCCAGAAACTTCCTAATTCACCTTTTATTTAGTAGGAACAATATGTTTAAAGCTAACTCAACTGCAGGTTCAGTACATAACGCTTTCATACATACATATACAGGTAATTACGACTATTATACCGTATCGCGTAGCGGTGAAAGAATGCTTGTTGGTGCGAGAGGCACTAACATACGACGTGGTTAGGCGGGAGGTAGGAAGGACTTACCGGGAGCTGGCTTTACGAGGTCGCTGGCACCGGGACACGAGCTGACGGGCGGCGATGCAGGCGATTTGATGGTCACGGCACAGCACACAGTCACTTCACCTAATCACAGGCACTATCATCAAAGGGTCACTATCAATAAGGGCAGTCCAAGGCGATACCAGCGCGCGTATATGTGTGTACGTCTCGCGGTCGCTTGCAGGCAGAGTGGGCGCGCGCGCGTCGGATTCCCACTCCTTACGCGCGCCAACTTCGCGACACCTCGCTAGGTGGCGCTAGGCATATTTTAATACGCCTAGAATGACACGTCGCGCCCATGGCGCGTACATCCTCCGGGGCCCAGGGTGGGCTCATCCAGAGGGAGCCTGGCAATCTTGAACACAGGCCTCCGGAGGTGTCCATTGGCGGTGTCCAGGTCCACCACCCGCACGACGCCATCCTTCCTAGGCAGGGTGCGAGTAATGCGCCCCAGTCTCCATTGAAGGGCAGGCAGGTTGTCCTCCTTGATGAGGACGAGCTCGCCAACTCGGGGAGGGGAGGATGGGGACAACCATTTGGAGCGGGTTTGGAGTGTGTGGAGGTAGGACTGGGTTCACAGCGTCCAGAAGCGCTGGGAAAGGGCCTGTACCATGTGGAATCGCCTACGTGTGGAGATCGGCCTATCTTCCACGGATAGTTCGGGAAGGGCCGTTAGTGGGCGGCTTATAATGGAATGTCCGGCTGTAAGCGGCTCAAAGTCTGAAGGATCAGACGAAAGTGGGCAGAGAGGTTTAGAGTTAAGGACAGCTTCGATTCGTGCTAAAAGTGTAGAGAATTCCTCGAATGTGAGGTGCTGTTCGCCAATTACGCGATATAAAAGTTGCTTAGTTGATTTTATGTTGATCTCATGTAACGCACCGAACCATAGTCCCTTAGGGACGTTCAATAACCAAGTAATGTGCTGACCAGCGAGCTTGTGCGCAATCGTGTCATTATTCGAGGCAAGAAAGTTTTGTACTTCAATGAGCTGATTTCTAGCGCCTACATAATTTGTACCGCAGTCCGAGCGGATAAGAACTGGGGCACCGCGGCGTGCTGTAAAACGCTGTAATGCCGCGAGGAACGCTTCCGTGCTGAGGTCCGAGACCGGTTCCAAATGAACCGCCTTAGTGGAGAAGCACACGAATATACAAAAGTACGCTTTTAAGAGTTTAACATTGCGTAGGGTACTAGATTTAACGCGGAATGGGCTGGCAAAATCGGTCGTGACTTGACTAAATACGGGCTGAGGCGTAACTCTATCGGCTGGCAGGTCGGCCATGTAGGGCGCTTGCGGCTGGGCCCGGCATCGAAAGCATCTAATGCATTTAAAGACTCGGTGTCTTATAATACGGTGCGCGGACAATATCCAAAATTGTTGACGTAGGATAGCGTGTAAAGTGTCAGCGCCAGGGTAGCAGTGTATTTTGTAGTAGTGGTCAATGATGAGGTCTACAAGTGGGCTAGAGCTGGGAAGTATGAGCGGATGCTGCGCGTCATATCGGATAGACGCATGGGACAGTCGTCCGCCAACTCTAAAGAGCTCATCTTTAATAAGAGGTGACAGTCGCTGGAGTCTGACGGAGCAGATTTTGCCAGTTTGAAGGCGGTGGATGTCCTCTGCAAACTCATTGTGCTGAACACTGCGCACCCAGTAAAGTAGGGCCTCTCTTCGTTCACTGACGTACAAGGGGCCTGAGCGTCGCGAATCTGGGTGGTGTCTGCAGTTGTGCAGAAAGCGTTTTAGACAAGCTCTCACTCCGACGAGCTTGTCTAGTGAGCTGAACCGAGTGAGCAGGTCAAAGTCAAGACCGGGCACTGTGACGGGATGTGTTTGGGCTTAAGGCCGGGCAGGGCGTGATTGGCCCAGAGCTAAGGCATCGCAGGCTAAGACTCACAAGGCTGTCTAAGCCACGTGGTAGACCACCATAGGTCGTGAGCTGACAGGGATTGCGCAGACATCCCTCTGCTTGCGCAATCTGCTGGGTTGAGCTCGGAAGGTACGTGTCGCCAGGTACATTCTGGCGAGCTTGAGCTGATTTTGACTACCCTGTTGGCTTCAAAGGGTTGAAGACGGTGAGGCGGTGTATTGAGCCAGGCCAGGACTATCGTGCTGTCTGACCAACATATGTGTCGCTGAATACTGATATGGGCGGATAACTGAACTGACACACGGATCATGAGCTGGGAGAGTAGGGTGGCGGCCGACAACTCTAACTTGGGGATTGTGAGGCGATTCTTGATTGGTGCGACTCGCGACTTGGCGACAATCAAGTGTACTACAGTATCTCCGGAGGCATCGAGCTCATGGAGATAAACAACGGCGGCAAACCTGGCTTCAGAGGCATCTGCGAGCCCGTGAAGCAAGTATGCAGCTGAGCCTTTGTTTGCACAAATGTGCCGAGTGAAGCGAATGCTAGACAACAGCAGCAGATCCTCTGAGATGTGGTGCCACTCCGTTTGTACTTCAGAGGGAGTGGGCTCATCTCATTCCAGTTTCAGTAGCCACAAATGCTGAAGCAGCAGCTTTGCGCGGAAGATAACGGGAGAAACCCAGCCGTTTGGGTCATAAAGTGAGGCTACGGTGCTTAAAATAGACCGCTTTGTGACATGTGTGATGGGGGGCAGAGAGATGCGGTAGGTGAACTCGTCTGACTGAGGGCTCCACTGTATACCCAAGACCTTAATGGACGTGGAGTCTGGGTTCATGTCGAAGTCCTTGGGCATGTCGCATTGGTTGTCGGGGAATCTCTCGAGCAGCTTAGGCGAGTTAGATGTCCATTTACTGAGCTGAAAGCCGCCTAGGTCTAGTAGACTTATTAACTCTTCCTCGAGTGCTTGGGCGGATTCAACTGTGTCATGACCACACAAGATGTCATCAACGAAGATAGACTTGCGAAGAACCTGAGTGGCTCCAGGGTAGCGATGACCTTCATCATCAGCTAGCAGCAGAAGCAGAGTGCGGATTGCATGGTATGGGCTTGATCTTAAGCCGTAGGTGACCGTATTAAGGGCATAGGTGAGCAGAAGGTGATCTGGTGAGGACCGCCACAGTATCAGCTGATACCGTCTCTGGTCTGGGGCAACCAGCACATTTCTGAACATCCTCTGGATGTCAGTGCTAAAAACGACTGGATGCGTTCTGAAGGACATGATGATGTCTACAATGTCCTGTTGAAGGGCGGGCCTGTGTGTAGGCATTCATTTATGCTGACACCATTGGAGCTTTTACAGCTACCATCAAAAACAATGCGCAGCTTGTCCGACCCTGACTTAAATACGCCATGGTGAGGGATATAGAAGTGAGGTTTATGGGCGAATGTATTTGGGTGACAGGGAGCCATGTGCCCTAAGTCGATGTATTCGGCCATAAAGTCGACGTATTTAGAACGCAGAGACGGGTTCGCCATTAGCTTCTTCTCAATATTGAGGAATCTGCGTAATGCGATAGGGTGAGTTTTACCTAGTTGAGGGGCGTCCTTTAGAAAGGGCAGAGCGACCGTATATCTGCCTGAGGGATCGCGTGTAGTGGTAGAGCGGAAGATTTCCTCGCATTGTTCCTCCAGGGGATCATTATGAGTGTGAGGTTGAGGCAGGGGCTCCTCAGACTCCCAGAACCTTTCCAGACTCTGACGTATGTCCTGGGCTGATTCAGCTGAGTCTGGTTGTGAGCTGACGACGTGAGCTGAGTTAACCTGCTGCGCCGGCTGCGCATACAAGTTCTCAATGGTTCCTATCAACGCGAAGTCAAAAATCGTGCCGAAGGCTATGGGCTTGCCCGGGCCCAACGAGACCTTAGTCCCGTCCAACACCTGGCCAAGAACGTCCGACCCCAATAAGAGGTCGATCGGGGCTGGTGTGTGGTAAAGCTGATCAGCCAATGGCAAGGGTGGCTGGCCTAGTATGTGGGAAATGTTTGGTACCTTCTCTAAGGGAAGGTAGCCAGTGTCGTTTTTTAAAATATGAGCTGTGGCAGTGATTGTAGGAGTATCATTGCGAGTGGGTTGGCATACTATTGTTATTGCCGCTTTTGACTCATGTTTGTGCTGATTCCCAACTCCTGTAATTTTTAAAGAAGTGGGTTTTGATGGCAGGTTCAAAAGTCGTGCCATGCGTGACGTTATTAATGTCAGCATACTGCCACAGTCCAATAAAGCTCTGGCTGTGTGAAGATGGCTATGTACGTCCGCGACTTTTAGTGAGACGGTTGGCAACAAAATGGGTGTGCCAGTGGGCACAGAAGGTGAGTGAGCTGATTGAGTAGCAGCCGAAATTGTATGAGCTGAGTATGTATCAGCTTGTGGGCATGGGTTGACTGGGCATGGGCTAAAGAGACATGGGCTAAATGTGCATGGTCTGAATGGGCATGGGCTGAATTTACCTCTTCGCTAGCTCCGTGATAGTTGGGAGTCATAATTGCTGGCGGCGTTCGCGGGGCCTACCTGGCGAACCGGACTTGGGCGGGCTGGCTCTGTGAGCAGAGCTGGGTTACGCCTGTTTGGCATGTGCGGGTTCGTGCCGCCTGCTGTTTCTGGGGCGCTCCCTCGAGTGTTCCCTCAGCTGTGGGGGTATATGAGCTGACGAATGAACTGGGTTCGCCGTATCGTCTGGTCGATGGAGAGACGTGTGGTGGTTGGAACTCCCACAGTTCTTGCATGCCCCCCTTGACCTGCACTCGCTCTCGTAGTGACAGCCGAGACAACGCTGGCAGCGCTCGCGTGCCTGTACAAAGTCCCAACGGCCCTGTGTTGGCTGGGCATTGTACCATTTGCACGTCATGAGCCTTTGTCCCCTAGTGGCATAATAGGGACAGTAGGGCGTCGAGCGTGAGGAAGAGGACGAGGATGATGATGAGGAGCAGCTTGCTTAGAAGGCCGAGTAGACGGGGAAGGGCTGACTGCAAGCCGGGGAGGTGGATGGGCGGTGACGCATTTACTGCATTGGGCGGAACGGTTGGTGAGTAGGCTGATCATAGGCACGGTGAGGCGATGGAGCTGAGGAGCGGCCACGGTAATGGTCGGGTTGTTGCTGAGCCATCTGAGCATAAGTGCGATGGGGCAACTGAGGAGGCGCGCGGCTATGAGAAGGGCCGGGCTGGGGCTGAATGGGTTGAGCCATGGCTATGTTGGAGAACTCTGTCTCCACACAGCGCGCGTGCTCCTTGAGGTAGGAGATGAGGTCCCTTAACGTGGGCAGGGTGTTACTAGACCCGTGCCTGCGTTCAAATAGCGTCCGGAGCTCGCCCTTGAGCTTCCGCACCACTATTGACACAAACACGTAGTCGTCTTCTATGGGCAGATCTAAATTGTTGAGGGCACACTGAGCTGATATGAGTGGCGTGAGGAACAGTGTGCGGATGTTCGAGCGCGTATGGATGCTTGCCAGCCCTAGGATGATGTCCACAAAACTATCAATGAGAACCCGGCGGTTCTCGTACCGCTTGGTGAGGATGTCCTTGGCCACGGCAAAATTCTCATTGGTGACCTTTAAGTGGGACACCATATTTAATGCCTCACCGCTGAGACTTGAGAATAGGTAGCGGAGCTTGACTGCGTCCGACAGGGTCGCCATGTCGTCAGTCAGACTCCTAAACAGCGCAATGAAGGAAGGCCAGTCCTCCACTTTTGAGCTGAACCTGTGCAGCGCTATCTTGGGGAGGACGGCTGTGGGCGTATTGACGCCGAAACTGGGCTGAGCGCAATGGGTTGGGGATGACGTGGAAGAGGTTGAGATTTCCTCCCTGGCCATAAGTATCCCCAGGTACGCTCCGGAAGCTTTTGTGTGGTTCTCAGTGTATGTCTTCTCGGTCTTCTCGTCCAGGTCCTCCTCGTCAAGAATGTTATAATACACTGCGTCCATTTTGTCTTTCACGTCTTGTATCTGTGTGAAACGTACGTTAAATTCCATTATGGAATGTGTGGTGCCACCAGCAATAATTTGTGATCCTATCTCAAGGAGCTGAAGTATGGCCTTAACGGCCTCCCTAAATATCGCGGCTTGTGACTTGGTCGGCATCGCGATGATTAATAGGAGACAAAAAAAATAATAAAAAAATAAACAAATTTAAAGGCAGTAAAAAGAACAACACCCTGTATATATTCTATAGTTGGGCTGGACGTATTTGCTTACCAAGGTAAGGGCAAATGGGCTAAAATTAATACAACAATAAACAAAAAAGACTATAAGTTAATAAAATTTTTGTAAGTGAATACTCACTTTGATGTTTTCAAGTAATAATAGTTAATTAATTGTATAATAATAAATCGAATAATTGTTGTTATCACATACTAGCTGCTCGCCCGCGACATCGTCCGCGAGAACACTCCGAACCGCGTGACGTGTTGGAAAAAAAAATGAAATAATATAATACATACATTATTCGCGGAATGTCTGGTGCGCGGGGTGTCCGGTTTCTTAGTTAGTTTACTTTTTCAGGTTTGATTAAATGAATTAAAGTCAACTAGGTAATTAATATATAGAAAATGTACCGTTTAGAATTTCCAGTTCTTTAGGTTTAGTAATAATTAAGTCAACTGATTGGGAGACTTGACATTTTGCGTATTTGGCGTTTTGCGAACGATCCTACAACCCTTATCCTGACAACTACAAACAAAACAGAAAGAATAAACCAAATATGTGCAGCTGTTCTGAAGTGATGCGCGAACAAGCGTTCGTGGGAATTGATTTGATTCATATTTAGTGAAAAAACATGTTGATATTAACGTATTAACACATACACACACATACAATATTGGCAATAATACGTCATTAGTATAGTATGATACATATTGTTTAATACATAGTGGTGGTTATTTAGAAAAAAAAACTAAATATAAGACATAAAAGTGGATTATAATATAACATAATAATAATATCAAATAATAATTGCTATTAAAAGATGCATGGCTGCATACATGATCTGGCACTAATAAACATGTTAAAGTAAAATATTAATAAAAAGAAAAAAAAACGTAAGCTTTCCAATAGTAAGAAATTGTATCATTCCAGTACTACCTAAGTCGAGATGATTATTTTTTGAAATTGTATTTTAGATTACTACATTACTTACAACTTGTAATAATAATTAAAAAAAAGTAAAACAAGATATATTGTAATGTGAGCGGAAGATTTAATAATAAATACTACTAATTAAGTCATTAGGAAGGAACTAGTACTTATAACCACAGGCTCGGCCTAGTTTTAAGTACTAGTACATTGTATACTACTTTACTTATATAATATATCTAGTAATGGGCCTCATAAAATTGTTAATAATTTTAGGTTCAAAGTTTTTGTGGTTCATGTTTACATCGCTCGCTGCCGCACACACACAGTGTCAATCTCCGTTACGTTGCCTGGCCGATGCTGCGTAGCCGCCGCTGCGCCGCCGCCGCGCTGTGTCGTTGTAGTTGTGCGGTAGTGAACGAAAATAATAGTTCATAAGATCGCAATGTACCCACTATTCTAAATATGTATACGAAATGTATGTGCTATTATAGATTCAAATTCAAATTTTAACTATTTTGAATTTGAATTTGAATCTCTCGTTATAATACCAGTCACCATACAATTATCTAGATGCGGGTGTGTTATACGTAACAAGAATTATATGTGTAATACAACGTAGCATGAAAAAAGGCAAAGGTAAAATAACTGAGCTCAATTATTATTTCAAGCACGAATAAGGCACACAAGCGCACGCACAACAACATTGTACGCATTAGATCACAACAACATTGTATGACACTATCGATTTGTGATCAGATAATCGGATGCATACACAAAATCAACAATAAAAATCACTAAACTTGTTAGCGTAAATTAACCTGGAGTTAGCACGAATCGGATACTGGTAACACGAACTTTTATTTGGGTAGGTAGGTAGATAATAAATTTGCCCGGGCTTAGCAACGACTATATCGTGCAGAACAGATACTGTATGGTAATGCAACCATAAATGTTAGGAAATAATATTTAGAAATGAGAAATTAAAATAAAAGTACGTGATAACTACGAGATATGAGGAAATAATGTCTTTAAGCGGACTGTAGTTTTATGAGCAGACTGTACAGGTCACCAAATTATGGTGTACAGAAATACGGGATAGGTCGCCGATTTATTATTAACGGACCGAATGGACCAAAATATGTTGGTGCGAGAGGCACTAACATACGACGTGGTTAGGCGGGAGGTAGGAAGGACTTACCGGGAGCAGGCTTTACGAGGTCGCTGGCACCGGGACACGAGCTGACGGGCGGCGATGTAGGCGATTTGATGGTCACGGCACAGCACACAGTCACTTCACCTAATCACAGGCACTATCATCACAGGGTCACTATCAATAAGGGCAGTCCAAGGCGATACCAGCGCGCGTATATGTGTGTACGTCTCGCGGTCGCTTGCAGGCAGAGTGGGCGCGCGCACGTCGGATTCCCACTCATTACGCGCGCCAACTTCGCGACACCTCGCTAAGTGGCGCTAGGCGTATTTTAATACGCCTAGAATGACACGTCGCGCCCATGGCGCGTACAATACTAAAACCCCCTCTCTTCCCTTGGGAGTCGTAAAAGGCGACTAACGGAATAAAGACTGCATAAACATTACACAGCATAGAGCGGCGATGGGCTCACCACCTGTCACGCAGAGTACATGTGCAGTCACTATTTGGTGAAAAGTGGACTTTAGCAGAGGGCTGATTTTGCCGTCCTCATTGCCTAGTCTCTGACTAACCCTTTGGGGATAATAGTGATTATATGTATGTATAAGACAGGCAATAAGGACCGCAAAAGCATTTTTTTTCACAAATTTTCGTTGAACCACATTGACATAATGGTTGTAAGCCGCTATTAAATAAATGGTAGCAGCAGCAACACACTCCACGTCCATCTTGTACGCTTGCCGTTTGACGACTACTACAGACGAATGTGTAGAGTAGACGCTTGCACGATGATCGTGCCGGTGATCGTGGCGAATATAAACGATCACACGATCGGCGATATTCGCCGACTGTGTAGTGGTGGCATTATACATCTGTGGTGTTGTCAACGAATACCGTCCGTGATTGCCGGTGTCGGCAGTCAGCAGGAGAGCACTGTGTCGTCACTGACACTGATACTGGGGATGCGTTTATAGAGAATGTATGAAAGAATATTTCGCACTGTGCCGGAACTCGGAACTGTGACTTCACTGATATGTGTGAAGCTACCTTTATTCTTGTCCAAATAGTAGAGAGAGCTTTCTAAAGCTGGAACAAACTATCGGACGCGGCTGACGGACGCGGCTGACGGACGCGGCTGATAACCGCGACTTATAGGTAATCTAGTCAATGAATGTACATTAGGTTGTGCAAACTATCGGACGTAAGTCGCGGACGTAACCTTGGGCGTTCGGACGTCCATCTCTACTAAGTCTGTGTCCGACAGAAAGCTGGCGCGCTATATGTTTGAAGGCTGTGCACACTTATCAGTCGCGGCTGTTAGCCGCGTTCGATAGTTTGTTTCCAGCTTAGATGAATGAATAGAAGAATGATTGGTCTCGCTGCGCTCGACTAGATACCTCCGTCGTACTTGTCAAATGCGGCAACAAATACTACGCCGAAATAGGCGTACCCGAGCCAGTCACTCTGACAGCTGCTGTGGGTGACGTGTACGTCCCGAATGTTTTATTCAATTTTGGGCTTAATTCAATCTAAAATGCCAGTTTGCGTATTAAAACTGTGTAAAAATAATACTTCTAAAAATAAGAAGGACACTGGGATCACATACCATCAGTAAGTAATGTATAATTTAGAAATTTCATCATAAAATAATATGAACAATAAACGCCATTCAGTGTTACCGCTTATACAAGAATAAAGTCCCCGTGGTTGAGATTTTTATTATGTGAATTTATTGTTATTGTCTTTTATTTTAAAGGTAACCTATTTCATTTGTCTTACAAAGTTACCATATACTTAACCTAGTTCTATGTTATTTCATGTTTACTTATATTTGTGATCTATAATAAGGTGTAAAAATGTTAGCTGACACTATAGTGCTGACACTATAGTGCTGACACTATATCAAGGGGATTCTACCGATGAAACTGAACAACTTTCCATAAAAAACATGGGTCGAAAATTTATTATTTTTCCCTATACAACATGCGCAATCAGCTAATTGACTCAAGTATGGAAAAGCTATTTTTTTTCATTTTGAGCTATGTTCCTGAAATGTTAACTTTTCGTGTCTGTAATTACATTGAAAATATTTGCGAAAAACATAATCTAGGTGATAAAGGATACGTGATCTGAATTATTTTTGGAATTTTTGTGTCTGTTTGTTTGACGCGCATCACACAAAAACTGCTGGACGGATTTTAATGAAACTGAGAACAGGTGTATAGCTTATGATTCGGGTAATATTATAGGTTTAAAGTTGCTTCACACATAATATCAGTGAAGCCACAGTTCCGACACAGTACCGGCACAGTGTTTTTCATAAATTATCTATGAATGCATCCCCACCTGTCAGTGATAATATATTATGTAGATATTATGTACAGTGTACAAATCATATTTAATATTTATTATCTTCTATCTAAATGGCGTTAAAAATATTCTATCAAAATGTTCGAGGTTTGAGAAGTAAAACTAAGTTATTTATGAGTAACCTACTAAACACCGATTTTGATATTATCTGCCTTACGGAAACTTGGCTTTTACCCGATATTTACGATGCGGAATTATTCGATTCACGTTATGTGGTTTGCCGGACTGACAGGGATTATGCTACTCATGGAACAACTAGAGGTGGAGGTACATTGATCGCGGTGCGTCGCGGTATACCCGCGGATGTGCGGTCGCTGTCTATGCTGCCTAGTCTCCTGGATACAGAAATTACACGCATTAATATAACACTCGGCCGAGCGCAGAATCACAGGAAATTATGCATATATTGCTGTTACTTTCTTCAAAGCGTACACCAGCCTATATCTCAACTAAAGTTCTTTGATTATATATCTAATTTAATAATGAATGACCCCGACAGTAAATATTTTATAGTAGGTGACTTCAATATTCCTGACACTTGGAGTGGGGATCAGGATTCCGGTTTAAACTTATCCAACCCATTTACTAATATGCTTACCTCACAGTTACACACATTTTTATGTTTCACGGGTTGGTCACAATTCAACAATATTTTTAACCACAATAACCGTTGCCTTGACCTTGTAATTTCGAACCTAAAATGTAAGGTCTCACGTACCGAGCCAATGTCGCTACCCGAGGATGCGCACCACCCAGCGCTGGCTATAGAGAGCATTACCGGCGACGTTCCTTGCCTTCGTTCCCCGCCGCGCGCTGTTCGCTGTTTCCATGCTGCTGATTATGACGCCATTAGTAACGAACTAGCCAACGTTAACTGGACCGAACGTCTCAATCATAGTGACATTAACTCGGCCGTGGAATGCTTTTATAACATTTTAAACCAGTTAATACAAAACTTTGTTCCAATAAAAAATGTATCTGAACGTGCCTTTCCTGTATGGTTTACGCGGTCCTTAATTCATCTATATAAAAAAAAATGCAAAGCTCACAAAAAATGGAAAACTTACAATAGATTAAGTGATTATCATAAATTTAGTGAATTACGCAAGGAAATTAAATTACAACAAAAATCATGTTACAATTCTTTCATATCGAAAACAGAGCTTAACATCAAGAAAAACAGTAAAGATTTTTGGACGTTCATAAATCCAAAAAAACCGATAAATTTATTCCAGACACATTGTATCTAGATAATTCCACTAAATCAGACGGACCCTCAATTGCTAATCTTTTCAATACTTTTATAAATCAATTTTCGAAAAGGAACCAATCCCTGTCCCCGATTATAAATCGGGCGGTGAGTCGAACTCTTGTATTATCAATTCAGTGCAAATTACGCAACGAATAGTTGAAAAATATCTATCACGAATTGACACCAGCAAGGGTTCTGGACCCGATGGATGTCACCCGCTCTTATTAAAAAGATGTTGCAAGCAGTTAGCGGAGCCGATTTCCTCTTTGTTTTGCCGTTCTCTGGCCTGCGGAACTATGCCATCTGTTTGGAAACAATCACTGGTTGTGCCAATCTTCAAAAGTGGTGATAAGCACAATGTTCGTAATTACAGAGGCATTTCGAAACTTTCTATTATCCCCAAACTCTTCGAAAAAATTATATACGACGAGTTATTTTTAGCGTTAAGGCCATTACTAATAACACAGCAGCATGGTTTCATCGACAGGCGGTCGACTGAGACAAATTTGTACGAATTTGTTGATGAGGTTCTGGTTGGCGTGGACAAGGGTTTCCAGGTGGACGCTGTGTATACCGACTACTCAAAGTGTTTTGATAAAATATCACATTCCATACTACTTGAAAAATTGGAGCATGTCGGTATTCACGGCGACCTTCTGAGATGGTTAGAATCGTACCTTCAGAACAGAACTCAAGCTGTTACCATCAAGGGTTTTATTTCTAATTTTGTACCTATAGCATCTGGTGTTCCGCAGGGCTCTCACCTTGGGCCCCTGCTTTTTAACATTTTCATAAATGATGTCTTTGAGTGTTCTAAAAATTCAAAATTTTTGTTATTTGCTGATGACACAAAAGTTTTTACAGTTGTAAAATCTATTGACGACTGCATGAAGTTACAAGATGATCTAGATAGGCTAAGTGATTATTGTAATATTAACAGGCTTTTCCTTAATATTAACAAATGTTGCACTATAAGTTATAGCAGAAAAAAAACCCCAATCATTTTCGATTATCAACTTCATAACAAAAGAGTTACTAGGGTGTCTGAGGTTAGAGATCTGGGAGTGTCACTGGATCGCGAACTATTACTTTCCTCTCATATAGATAAAGTTACGAGTAAGGCGTACAAAATGCTGGGTTTTATTCTCCGACAAGGTACTGATTTTCGAGATGCTAAAACCCTTATTCTATTATATAATTGTTTTGTTAGATCGCAGCTTGAGTATGCATCGACAGTGTGGAACCCTCAGTATGCTGTATATATTGATTCCATTCAAAAAATTCAAAACAAGTTTATTAAAAGACTTAAATATAAATTCAAAAATTTCAAAACCGATGATATCACCCCTTTAAATTTGCGAAGAGAACATAGAGATATAACTTTACTATACAAAATAGTCAATAATTACGTAGATTCACCGTACTTATTAAGCAAAGTTTCATTGAAATGCTCAAGACCCACCAGCCGTTCGCGTAACACATTTTCTGTACCATTTTCCCGCACACATTATGCTAAGAATAGATTTATTTCTAGAGCTTTGGATACTTACAATAAGAGATATAGTCACATCGATATCTTCAATCTAAAACCATCAAAACTAAAATTTGAACTTAAACAAATATAAAATAATAAATTGTTTGTGGTCGGATTAACTAGTTGCTCAGTGTGGTTTGTACTAAACAAATTTAATATTAAGTGTTGTGTTGTGTATGTATTTATTGAAGTATTTTAATGTCTATAAGTGGAAACTCTTTTGGCAAATGTAAAACCTAGTATAAGTTACTATCATGTAATACAAAAATGCTGTTTGTTTCCCAATAAATAAATAAAGAAATAATGCTCTCAGTGTCAGTGCCGCCACCGGCAAATCACGGACGTATTCGTTTTAAAAAAATTCATAGACAATGTTTGAAATAATATTTTCACCCCTCTTGCTCAAAAAGACCGTCATTGTACCTAGCGTTGATAAGCGAGGTTATTATAGCTTTTTTTGCCAATAAGGAAATAGTATTTTTTTTTTAAATTTTTGTCTGTTACATGACAATGAGCCTACAAAAACGAAAAAGTATTTAGTCATATGTAGAATAATCATGAATAAAGACTCGACTTATTACTGTTTACTTAGATCAACAACTTTTTTGAGATAGTTATTATTAAAGTTTATGGTAAAATTAGTAATCATTTGAATCTATGGACAACACAGACCACGCCCACACAGTCCACGCTTCAGCAAGAAACAACTGCACAGTCTGCACATGTGCTTAGGTGGTGAGCCTTGAGCCCGTTAGTCGCTTTTACGACACCAAGGGAAGAAAGCGGTTGGTAGTATTATTTTGATGAGCCCATCGCCACTCTATGCTGTTGGATGTATGTGCAGTCTTTAGTCCATTAGTCGCCTTTTACGAGACCCAATTGAAGGGAGGGGTTGGTAGTATTATTTTGATGAGCCCATCGCCGCTCTATGCTGTTGGATGTATGTGCAGTCTTTAGTCCATTAGTCGCCTTTTACGACACTGAAGAGAAAAGCGGGGTTGGTAGTATTATTTTAATGAGCCCATCATCGCTCTATGCTGTTAGATGTATGTGCAGTCTTTAGTCCGTTAGTCCCCTTTTACGACATCGAAGAAAAGTGAGGGGTTGGTAGTATTATTTTGATGAGCCCATAGTTGCTCTATGCTGTTGGATGTATGTGCAGTCTTTAGACTGTTAGTCGCCTCTTACGACACCGAAGGGAAGAGAGGGGTTGGTAGTATTATTTTGATGAGCCCATCGCCGCTCTATGCTGTTGGATGTATGTGCAGTCTTTAGTCCGTTAGTCGCCTTTTACGATACCCAAGGGAAGAAAGGGGTTGGTAGTAATAACAAAAAACTACTAAAAAAATGAGGTCTAATCATTGCTATACATACCTACCATTTTTCTACAGAAGAAACCTACGTCTAACCTACATAATAATATATACAATTATATTGATACATATTCGCATAAAATTGTTAATTTTTAAATATTTTCTGAGCCACATTTATAACCAGCAACTTAACGAATACATCACAGCAAAAATATGTTTCCCATTAACTCGGGTAACAGTTGAGCAGCTGGCAACAAATTTTTCACGCACACTAGCATCCTTGCGTATTGTCATAAACACACTACAATAATGAGTTGCCGCATTTACGGAGCTGTGGTTTATAGGTAGCGCGGTACCTAGACGAGCGCAGCGAGCACAGAACAATATACTCTAGCGAGAGCGAGACCAATCATTCATCTATGGTTTCCAGCTTAATTCTCGTTCTGTCTTTGATTGACTGTCATCCATCACTCATCATGAGCAGTGCTTCCACAATGAGGGGATCTTCGCCTTTTGAGGGGAAATTAGGGTCCAGAGGGGAAGAAAAGGGGAAAGAGATGTATAGGGGAAATCATGTTTGCGGAAAGAAGACTCGGAGTTTTATGCTTAAGTTGTATACTCTTGTAATTTTTTACACATTTGACGTACTTTTTTAGCCTCAAATGTGTCATGTGTAACGGGGACCAGCTCACCCAAAATCATTGGTATTTTTTTATTTTAACTGCCGTCAAAAATGATAATTATGAACACTGCATTTTACGGAACGTAACACAATTATACAGTATATTTTAAGGCGGCCTTAGGCGGTAAAAACGGAAAAATTGGCTGTTTTCTATTAGCTGTTATTCAAAATATATTAGATATTTCGCACTGAAACTTTCAATGTGTATTACAGAGAGTATGTGTGAGGGGATGAACGAAGTCAAAACGCGATTGGAAACATTTGGCTTGATAGAAAAAAATCCTGAAGTTACCTCTAAAAGGAGAACCGGCACTTTCCATAGAAAAAATGCTAAACTTGTATACAATAGAATTTGATAATAAAGTAATGCTAATATTATTTGCTACCTAAACCAAGTTTTGTCTTATTTTTATCGAATCGCGGATAAGATTTTTTAAATTATTAATATTTTTGACGTGACAACGTCTTATAAATTGGTTTGAAGGGTGACACTTCAAGAAACTGCGTTACGCTCCGCTCACGTTATGCGCTCACAATGAGAGCGAGTGAGAGGCACGCGTCCCTTCCACTCGGGCATGGTTAGCCCGCCTAAGAGCGAGAGAGACAGACATAAAAAGTGAAAGGCACGCGTCCCTTCCACTCGAGCACAGTTATTTCATCCTTCTTCCTACTATACGAATGAATATTCACATTAAAATTATTTTACCACTCAAAGTCGTTGTCACGTAAAACTTTCGCCCGTATACCGACTTTACAGGCAACCAATTTTTTAATATGGAAACACTGAATCTTCAAAAACAGACATGTTACTTTAAAATGTCTAACGTAGCTGCATATTTTTTGCTTTAAAAAAGAGAAATGTCAACAATGCCGTCACATCATGTTTGATTTGACAGCTAGCGGCTGTAAAACTGTCATTTGTTGACAGATATTGTGAAATAGATATTGAATTACAGATTAAATAATTAAAAAAGTATGCAACCCAAGCTTAAAACGCCGAGTCACCTTTCATATAATATGTGGACTTCTTGGCGGGAAAGTGAAACGTCATGTCTGCAGTTTTGTTTTATTTTCTAAAATTTGTGTTTTTTCGAAAATTAATGTGAAATAATAGTGGATTATTAACCGTTAAGTGTTTGTGAACGTACATGAGTGTTGGCAAATGAAACAAAACAGTGCAACATCACTTTTCAAATTCTCTCAAGAAGTCCGCGTGAGACCTCAGTAAAGTCCCACATCATTACTGAGGACTCAAGGGGTTAGGGGAACCTCATTTATCATTCATCATCATAATCGCCACTCATTATCATCAAGGGAAAAAAAGAAATAAAGAAACTAATGACTAGGCAGTATGGTCTCAGACCTTAGCCTGTTCCTTCACGGAACAAATATATATAAAAAAAATAATTAAAATATGTGTGTCAAGTTAAGTGTCACTTAGCGACTTCTTGGCGGGAAAGTGAAGCGTCATGTCTGCAGTTTTGTTTTATTTTCTAACATTTGTGTTTTTTCGAATATTAATGTGAAATAATAGTGGATTATTAACCGTTAAGTGTTTGTGAACGTACATGAGTGTTGGCAAATGAAACAAAACAGTGCAACATCACTTTTCAAATTCTCTCAAGTAGTCCGCGTGAGACCTCAGTAAAGTCCCACATCTTTACTGAGGACTCAAGGGGTTTGGGGAATATCATTTATCATTCATCTTAATCACCACTCATTATCATCAAGGGAAAAAAACAAATAAAAAACTAATGACTAGGCAGTATGGCTCAGACCTTAGCCTGTTCCTTCATGGAACTATTATAAATAAAAAAAAAAAGTGTCACTTAGCAAGTGTCATGTCACAAAGGGCTGTCTGTTAGCTGTATAATGTGGTTTAATGAATAAATTTTATTGGGGTCGGGAAATGTATTTTTGCGTAACTTATTAATGAAATTAATGCAATTATAATATTTGTATCACAAACAAGAGAACTTATCGCACCCACCATGGATGATACTACGGTTGGTTGAATGTTCTTGTTCATACAATAATTCAGATCAATATAAAATTTTCGTTTTTACAACTTTTCTGTTGTTTTTTAGCCTTTACTAATTCTTGTTGTCTTTTTCTAGGCTCCTCTACACTTAGAGCCAATAGAGCACAGTGAGGTCTGCGAGAAGAGATTGTGGATTGGCAACCTTGATTCCAGAGTTAATGAGTATGATTAATTAACTATAGCAAAATAATTCTATTTGAACTATTACATTTATCGCTTTACTACAACTACAATATACTAGATGTAAACAAATATTCTGGTTGAAATTAGCTGAGGTTTTAATCTTGTAATGTAGTAATGTTGTTCAGTCGTTTTCACCACCTGTGGGCTACGACTGGTCCTGGGTTTGTGCCTGCCTAATTGGTATGGTAACTTATATAAGTTACCATAGCTAAGTTACTATTGTTCAGTGTATACTGTAAATGTTTGATGAATAAATAAATAAAAAACATAAATAAGTTAAAGTGCATTACAAAAATGTAAACATCATTATTGTATTCCGATCCTGTCCACTTCAAAATTAATATATATTACTTATTAACAGTATATAAAATATCTTTAAAGATAAGATTCATAGTTCCCCAGTGATTGAGGACAAAGTGTGTATTATGAAGGTGTGCTTCTATATCAATTTTTAACTTACCATCTAGTGAGGACAAACTTCCCTATTGTGACATAAAAAAACTAACGGCCAGTTTCAATGACCTGTCTATCTGTTATTGTGCCTACCAGTTGACATAAGATATTTGACACAAGCTCGTTACAAATTGTGTAAATGTGAAATGTTACAAGTGTGAAACCAGCTGTAAACCATTTAGTTTGATAAATAATTATAGCTTGACATAATTTAATGATTTGAATGTATTTTAATTACCGGTATCAACTACTAAAACTGGTTCGCGTGTATGGGATTATTGAGAAGTTTGACATGCTGTTCCATCGAAGTGGACCCAACGCCGGACAGCCTCGTGGCTTTGCGTTTGTCACCTACAAGCTGAGGCAGGATGCTGTTCTTGCGATGAACTCTTTGAATGGACAACTGCTGGGATGCAAGAAGATTTGCGTGAAATTTGCTAAAGCAACATCGGTATGACACCTTTCTATAATGTTGTCTTGAGTCATACATACCACTATAAAAAAATATTTTTGCCTTGTGTTGTCAATTTGTAACTTTGAAAGATATAAAAAATGATAAAAAATATTAAAACAGTTCAAATTTTGTCAAATAACACCATTTTTTAAAATTTATTACAGGATGACTATGAAAGGTCTAAACCGGAACTAGGAATAGCAGCTCTGGCTGGAGCTAAGCCGGAGTTGAAACTTAGCAAAAAGACAGCAATCCAGTCTATAGAAGCAAAGCTCAAGATGATGGAGGATATGAAGCCTGGAGACGATTTTGTCATCAACAAATTGGCAGCAAACGAAGCACCTATCATCACACAGTACCAGATGAAGCAACATCAACCACCTAATAAATCAATAAGTTCCTTTAAAAGACGACATCCATATCATAGAAAAAGATAAACATTCACTTAGAATCTCTTATCCAATGTGTAATATAATATAATATTACACCTAATTGTAAGACTTAATGTTAGAAATAATTTATTATCTTAATTAAGGCTTGATCATAAAGAAAATGTCAGATGAGTAAATCTAATAATGTTTTAGGTAGCATTACTTATTAAACACTATTCAGTATTAAAATAACTTTTAATTTTAAGGTTTCGTGATTTATAAATCTCTAAAATACCATCAGTGTTCATATTATCACAGATAATGTAGTTTAATGGTTTTGTATAAGTGCTGTAGTCATATTTTTTTAAGATAATGTTTACGTGATTTGTCGCAATCGAATATTGTAATAGTAAATGATAAGATCAAAGTGTTTTGTGATAGATTATTTTATTATTAACTAGCGGCCGCTCGCAGTTTCACCCGCGTGGTTCCCGTTCCCGTGGGAATATTGGGATACAAAGTATCCTATGTGTTAATTCAGGTTATATCTGTATGCCGAATTTCATCCAAATCCATTCAGTAGTTTTTACGTGAAAGAGTAACAACATCCATCCATACCTACAAACTTTCGTGTTTATAATATTAGTAGGAAGTAGGATGAATGCTTTAATTTTTTCTTGTTGAAAAATTTGCCATAATTTAATAAAACAAGATTGACATTGTTGTGTATGCATAGAGATCTTTTGATTTTAATATGAATTAAATCAATATTGTTAACAGTAAATATGCTTTTTGTACAATTTGATATAAATAAGATAAAATAAAACATTGAAATTTTATATTTTTTTTATTTAAAAATTATTCAAATAAATAACATTTTATAATATGAAGTGAAGATTACAACTCGCTTGCCTTCTTATAAAGCAATAATCACTAGTTATGCTTGAGTTTTTGAAATTCTAACTAAAATACAGCAAACAGTATACTTAGAGTATACTTACGTAGTGTTTCTTGCGAATAAATGATTATGATTACAATTAAGTTACAGGCTGTAAATATTATACCTACTTACATAAAATATACAAAATAAGTATAGGGTTTACATTAAAATACTCTCGCTCGTTCTGAATCCTGGAGATATACTATTAGCTAAGGAATTTGCTAATCTTTGAGAAGGAGTTGCTATCAGGTAATCATCATCTTCTTCAAGTTTTCTTTTCATGCTGGAATATTGAGTTTCTCGGTCGTCTTCCTTGAGAAAGTCCTTGTATTCTATGCATAGGGGCCATATTACTTTGCCAGACCTGTAACAATTGAAAATAAGTTATACTTGTTTACCCATTCCATGTGGGTGGCACCATGTGTCATTTATGCAGGCCCAATCCTACTAGATTATTCTATTATTATTTCAACTCTATAATTATTATTTTCTAAACCAATAAGTAAACTTTTATGAAAGGTACAAAGACTTAAGTATTACAAAGAGGCGTAATTTGTTTAAACGGAAAATAAAATTCACAAAAAAAATTTTGGGCTTTGGAGCGAATTTTATTTATTTTTAATTTAATTTTTTGGTACGCCATTTTTGTTCTTTCACATATGAGTTCAGCTGTCGTAATACCAACACCAGACAACAGAAATTCAATTGACAGCAAACTAAGAGTCTTCGTGACAAAGGGATATCATTATACTCACTCGGGCAGCGTATAAGGATCGTACGGGAACCAGTCGGGCTGGTCGTGGCCGTGCCCAGACAGGCTGTGCCGCAGATTGCGGTCCAGCACCGCCTGGCAGTAAGCCACCTGGTGCGCGCGCGTCACGGATGCGAACGCGCGCGTCACCTGCGACGGGCACGAGCGCAGAGGGTTCAGCCCGCACGCCACTAGGCGGGGCAGGTTGAGGGACTCCACGAAGTTTAAATCTAAAACAATTGATTTTTTTTTTTTTTTTTTTTAACAAGATAGGTTTAAAGAGTTTATTCTCGAAAAAAAAATCTATTTTAATTTATACATTGATAATCACCGCACTAGTTGATAATGACAAGTACCTAATAAAAGGTGTTGCAATACTAGCGGTGTGACTAATAGGAAAAGTATTCCTGATTTTCACACTGGTGTGACATGTTGGTGTGACCACGAGACTGTACTCATGCCGATTACATGAGGATAAAAATAAATACGGGTACACACGATCAGTTCGCCGGCAGATATCAGCCTGTCATGTCAGTCAGTCTTCGATCAACAATACCAACTAGATAACGCGTCACGTACAAAATCAAAGCTAAATTCTGTCCACGTGAATAAATACTTTTTCAAAGCAATAAATTACTCCTGTCACTTTTAAAAGACGGTAATAACATTGAGAGGTGAAATCATCCTTAGGGGCAACAAATAAAGTACTTTTTCCTGTTATTGCCTTGCGAGAAAATAAGAGCTCACTTCTCGAGTGCGCTCTTATTTACCGAGACACATTTTTAGCGCCGACCTGACATCTAGTTGTATTGTTGATCAAAGCAGTTAGTAGTACAACGCACAGGCGGCGGCGACGGCGGGCGGCTAGTACTAACTGACAGGCTGATACCTGCCGGCGAACTGATCATGTGTGGGGCCCTTAAAGGTTGCTTCACACTTAACAGTGAAGTCACAATTCCGGCACAGTGAAAAATATTATTTCATACATTCTCTATGAAATTTGTCAAAACGAACACGTCCGTGATTTGCCGGTGGCGGCACTGACACTGAGAGCATTATCACTGCCAAGTGGGGATGCGTTCATAGAGAATGTATGAAAAAAACTACCGGAACTGTGGCTTCAATGATATGTGTGAAGCAACCTTAACACTCACTTACACACACAACAATAGTTAATTTATACAAAATAGTTAAATACTTTTTTATGTGAAAAGGTGGAAAACGAGCAGGGCGGTTCATTTGATGGGATGTACCTAATGACCGCCGCCCATGAACACCCGCAAAACCAGGGGAGTTGCAGATGCGTCGCCGACCTTGAAGGAGTAGGAATTGGAGGGGGGAGAGATGGGCGTACGACACGGAAATGGTAGTTTTTTTGATTTAACGATAATTATCCAATAGTTTTTTTAATTAAGTTAATTTGTAATATATTTTATTTTTACAAAATAAATTTAATATTTTTTATCTGTGGATTACAAGACCCGAACACGAGCAGCTCGTGCCCGTGTTTCGGGTCTTGTAATCCACAGATAAAAAGACGCAAATTTATTTTGTAAAAATAAAATATTTACAAATTATCTTGATAAAAAAAAAATATTGGATAATTATCGTTAAATCATAACCTACAATTTTCGACATATTTTATATTTTATTGTTACAACTGTCAAATAACCAATTCGTACTGCAACGAAGCGTGGCTCTACCACTAAGCTGACTTGGTTTGTAACAAAATGAGGAAGCCACCGGTAACCGCGTACTGCTTGTGGTCCTACAAAACTGACTCCAATGGACTCTGTTCGGTGCATTGAGAGACAACAGAAATGTTTTTAAGAAAATCTTAAGACAGCCAAAGATATCATCATTATCATCAGCTAACAATCGTCCCACTGCTAGGCATAAGCCGCCCACATCAACAGCACGCACGTGGGAATATTGGGCCATAACCCACCATGCTGGCGCAATGCGGGTTGGCGAGTTTTAACGACTACCATCTTATGACAACAACCGGGACCAACGGCTTTACGTGTCTTCCGAAATCAAGATGCATGGAGGAGCTCGAGATGTTTTTATTTGGTCACCCATCCAGGGACCAGCGCCATCGAGCTCCTCGCCAAAGACAGTCTGAGACAGTTCAATATAAATATTTTCACACATAACAAACATAATAATATACAACAATACTCACTTTCTTTATTCATAAATAGATAATGATTCTTGAACGCCACCAAATAGAAAATGGCATGACAGATCGCGTGGAACGCTCCATGCACCTTCGTATTATCACTAGCCGCTGTCGACTCTTGGGTGGCACCTATGTACGAGTGGCACCACTCCGCCATACTTCTCAGGTAGTGGATGAGTCTCGTGTTAGGCACCCTCACACACCGTACAAGAAGTCCGGCTAAATGGCTTGCAGCAGTTTTTCTGGTGGTCAAAGCACCTGGTCCTAGTCCGTGGAGACCAGCCGCTACCATCCATAGGTTGTTGAGGACTCGGTCTGCACACTGTTGGCTTATCGATATCGTGTAGAGAAGTAGGAACTGGACGTGTCTGCAACAGAAATGAGCACATTAAAATTTTAATAAAAATAAATGTTCAATGGGATATGAATGTCTAGTCAGCTCAGTAAAAAAATCGTCGTTTGCGAAGGGGTCATTGGAGTCCTATCTAAAGCCGGCTTATTTTTTTAAAGTCCTACAAAATGTTATAATGCCAACCATAAAGAGACATTTTTTGTCACACTAAACATTTTTCAGTAAAATATTAAAAAGTTTCTTACCTTATACCATGAGTTGGCAGGACTACTCTTTCAAATATGTTACACATAATATTCAAAGCGGGATGTCTCTCTTCTTCCAGCCATTTTAAAATTTCTAGCATACAATAATCCAAGGTTGCTGGCACTATATCTTGATCTTGCTCTTCCACATCCATCTCAAACAACGTGTCCTGTTGCATTTTGCTCTTTGTGTGGTCAACAATATTCACATCCATAATGACCATTCTGTGAAAATGTAATTGATTTATTAATCTTTTATAAAGTTCTGTCAATATATTGGACACTAGAATTTGAACTTTATTTCGTTAATATGTTAAGATTTATAATTAATAAGGTAAAAAAAACAAAGCAAAATCTGAAGAAACGGTGGCCACAAAATATGTTCAAGGTTGCTTCACACATATCAGTGAAGCCACAGTTCCGACACAGTACCGGCACAGTGTTTTTTATACATTCTCTATGAACGCATCCCCACTTGTCAGTGATAATGCTCTCAGTGTCAGTGCCGCCTCCGGCAAATCACGGACGTATTCATGACAAAATTCATAGAGAATGTATGAAAGAATAGTTTTCACTGAGCCGGAACTGTGACTTCACTGATGTGTGAAGCAACCTTTAAAATACACCGACGATATCCTAATCCGCGACTTTATGCACACGAGAATACCCGTATCCTATGAAGGTAATACCAACTCGAAAACCTTTGGGAGCTGGCAATCACAATCACACTGCCTACATTCAAAGAAGTAATATTGTAAATTGTGGTATGAAGTATTTCTCTAGTTATGCGTCTGATATGCGTTTGATAGCAATTTAAGCTAGCTCTGAAGCAGTTTACACAACATTACCCATGGTATCATTAATAGTGTATTTTCAAGATCTACGAATGAATGCCATAAATAATGTAGTGACAACAATTGAATAGAAAAGAACAGAATGGAGGAGGAGCTCGATGGCGCAGCGGCTAGCGCGGGATCTCGTTGTCACCAGTCTCCTTGGCCCCCGATTTCCCTCAGGCTGAGAACGTCAACTTACTAAAACGACAACTTCTTAAAATGACAAGTTTCGACAACTTCCTAAAATGACAACATTTTAGAATGACAACATCCAAAAACGACAACATTGTCATTATTACAAACACTATGAAAAACAAAGTAAGTAATTCAAAGTTACAACACAAACATCCAGTTAAATATTACTTGCTACTACGGAAAACTTATGACCATACGCTACGATCTAATACGTATAAATTTGACATTTCACAACTGAGAGTCGAAATTCACACCCCACAATAAGTACACCCCCTCCCCCCCCCCCCCTTATTAGTAAGTTGTCATTTTTGAATTTATCATTTTCGGAAATTGACTATTTTGAAATAGACGTTTTAGGAAGTTGTCGTTTTCGGAACTTGTCATTTTAGGAATTTGACGTTCTCAGCTCGAGGGCCCGATTTCTATAAATTTCTTTACAGTTTTTTCTATTATTCCAAGAAATCGCGGGGGCCAAGGAGACGAATGACAACGAGATCGGGGGCCAAAGGGATTAACCCGCTAGCGCGCTCGGCTTGCGATCTTGCCCGCTAAGCAACATTCGCAATGCGGGGTCGCCTGATGGGTGACCAATTAAAAACATCTCGAGCTTGCTCCGTGCTTCGGAAGGCACGTTAAAGTGTTGGTCCCGGTTGTTGTCGTAAGATGGCAGTCGTTAGAACCCACCAACCCGCATTGGGCCAGCGTGGTGTGTTATGCCCCAATATCTCCACGTGCTATTATTCACGTGGGAGGCCTGTGCCCAGCAGTGGGACGTTTATAGGCTGATGATGAGAACAGGGCCCTGATTCTGTATCGCAATCTATTCCACACCTAAACCTTACCCGCGCACAAACGTCAAACGCATACGTTTTTGGGAAGATATACTCGTAGAAACTTTTTAAGGAATTAATGTGGTTTTGAAACAAGGAATCGTTACAGAATAAGGGCCCAGGACGAATGACCAGATCTGAGACAGTCTCGTGATAAGGTCAGTAGGCTTACTCTTGAAACACAATTGCATTAATCAATTTCCAATCAAAAAACTAAAAAATGTTAAATGGCACTTTTGTAAGCGACAATAGTGCTACATTGGAATTAAATTGTGTGGAAATTGATTGAACAAATTATTATCGAGTCAAATTATTTTTTCAATGTAAACCTTTACAGGCACTTATTGACGTCGATACTAATAATAATAAAAAAACAGTTAACTAACTTATAGTTAAGAATTAACAACTAATCTAACGAGCTATTATAGTCTGTGCCAGACAAATGCGCATCGCTACCTCCAGTACCACTGCACGCCGAAACAGAATCGCGTCGAACCGAAATATAAGCCGTGGCGATAGAATTCTGTGTAAACAAACGTATCCTGGTACGAGAAAAAATAGCGCGCAAGTGTCTCGCCCCTAGCGACACAAACGGCTAAAACGGCTTATCTTTACTTATCCCAATATCGATACATATTAATTGCATTGGAATCGTATTGAGATTGAGTTTGCGTTCAAGAGCAACCCCCCAGATCAAGAGTACCAACGAGTAATTATTAACTTAATGAGAAAGGTGTGGTCTCCACTCTCCGCCCACCCTCATGGGAGACACGTGCAATGTATGTATGTATCAAAGCCACAAAAAAATTACCTGCTTATAATGGCTGTTATGATTTGCTCCTGCAGTAGCGGTATGTATTTGCTCATCCAAATTAAATTGTGTATATATGCCCTATTGATATATATCCCAGCTTTGTAATAAGGAAACTGATCTATGGCTGTATGCATCAGCAAGTCACTGCACCTGAAATAAATAGTAAACGAAAATTACAAAAACGATTTAGGTTCAAATTGTTAGATGCAGCTCTCTATAAGGAGAGATAGAACAAGTAGAAGCACTTGGCCTTCATCGCACCAAATAGTAAGTGACGATAAGGCCAAAGGTCTAGCTCGCAACCCGATCCCCCTTATCTCCAATTGTCGGATCACAACAATGGCAATGTAACCAACTTAGCTAACCAGGCGGACTTAAAACAAGCCCCTTTGCTTACCAACTAAACAATACATATGCCCTTTGAGAATTGAATCTGGTACCTCCGAATATACCATAGATGCGGTTACATGTCTTTGTTTAGTTAGTGAAAATCAGTAACTATTAGAGGTAGTTTTATAGTCACTTTCAGATATATTTGCCATGGTTTGGCACACCAAGCACTTAGTGAATTTTGATGATTTTTGAGCAACATGAGATTTTTAGTAGTAGTAGTTTAGTGTGTTTTTATGATTTAACACCTCCAGGCCCATTGTTTATATAACTGACAAAATCTATATTTTGCCAATACAGTTCAACATTCCAGCATTGTAACTTTGGATAACCACAAAAAACTTCCTTAGAAGTTATTGTGGCAAATGAAACTTTCAATGTAATGGATTTGTTTGAATATTGTTGTGTTGTTGTTGGTGACTCCACATCCTCCCCATGTGATGTTGTCCATGTGGTAAGACCAGCAGTGGAACGTTTATAGGCTGTTGTTGACTCCACAGAGTTTGTTGAACATGACTTCATTCCCATGTTCTTCACTTTAAATCACTTGTGTCAACTCAAACTCCTCCCTAAATCAGTTAAGGGAATTACAGTCTAGTTTTTTGTAAAATGTAATATATTATGGCAAAGTGATACATTTGCCATATGCCATACATATCTTTATGTAGGATCAGTTCTTTTCCTGTTTTTTTTATTGGTATGTCTTAGACAAAAGATGGGCGATTGTTACTGATTCGAACAATCAAATGGTTTGATTCTACTAATATTAACAATCGAATACAAAAACAATCGATTACTAGTTCACGAATTCGAATGAAACCGCTATTAATTCAATCACTTTGCCATACAAAATTGATCTTTTTTATTATAACATAAAGTCTACTTTTAATTGATATTCGAAGGAACGATCTAAAGTGTAATGGCAGGATTGGCGGGAATGGAAAAGGAGCGAACGCCATGATTGTTTATACTTCTTTCTTCCTCGCTTACACACACTTGTTTCGTTTATCTTTTTATTCCCTCTTACAAGTTAGTTCGATGGTTTGAATATTCGGCTAGATGAACTAGTAGTAGTAATGAAATTCAAAACGAAAGGAATGAGACGACGCTATACGTTCTTATTTGCTTCTCTTCGTTTCAAATTCAAATGATTTGTAAGGTTGTTCGAATAATTCGAATGACTTCTACAATCGAATAATTCGAATAATGTCATTTACAATCGCCTATCACTATCTCAGACATTATCGAACTGCAGTGTAGAACTGCTAAACAGATCCTCTGCAACCTCTTCTGTTAAAAAAGACTACATAAAAACATGACATTTTTGTTTTAATTTTAGAGCAAATCTGTTCCATATTGCATAATAAAACACAGTGTGACACCAAATTATTATGATCCAGATTATTTTTCATAATAATGATTACTCACAATCACAAAGACCAATTTTAAACAATTACCAAAAGTACAAACACCGTTTTACTGTGTACAAAGTACATGGTAAAAGATGTCCAGGATCTCCGGTAAGATTTGTATTGCCTAATGTTAAGCAAGTAACAACTAGTGTACAAATTAAAGACAAGAATGTGAATCCTGTGGACACCACTGTGTTTCTAGGCATCACGTTCGAATCAAAGCTTCAGTGGGGCCCACATATAGCTAAATTGTCCAATAGACTTAGCTCTGCAGCTTATGCAGTAATGAAGATCCGTCAGTTAACTGAAGTTGATACATCTAGATTAGTTTATTTCAGTTACTTTCATAGTGTAATGTCGTACGGCATTTTACTGTGGGGAAATGCTGCCGACATTCAAACTATCTTTGTGCTTCAGAAGAGGGCTATTCGAGCAATCTATAACCTAAAGGCTGGTGACTCTCTCAGAGAGAGATTTAAGAATATAAATATAATGACAGTTGCATCACAATACATTTATGAAAATTTGATTTATGTTCATAAAAATACTGAAATGTTTTAAAAAAAACAGTGATATTCACAATGTAAACACTAGAAGTAAGAACAAATCAGCAGTACCTTATACTAGGCTCCATAAAATAAATAATTCTTTTAAGGGTCTGTGTATAAGATTTTACAACAAAGTACCAAATGATATTCAGAAATTAGATTTTAATAAATTTAAAATCAAAATTAAAGAAAAGCTTTATAAAAAAGCTTATTATAAAGTGTCAGATTACACAGAAGACAAAACAGCTTGGATCTGAAATGCTGCAAGCACTCCAACAGCTATTTCTAACTGTCTTTAACTAATTGATACTACATTGTATTGTAGTTTTGTATTGCATCATTTATTATTTTTTAAATTCATATTTTGTATTGACCTGGTAATGACATATTCTTTTTTTGTAAATGTCGTTGCTTTTGTGCGCTGTGGTTTCTTGCGCCCATTCTTTGCCACAGTTAAAAAATTATGTCCTGAATGGGTGGTTTGTAAACTTTGTGCAGAAACAACTTTATATTATACAACAGATTTGTAATGATGATGATGTTGATGAAAAGATAGACCCCCTCTCCTTAATAATATGTTATTAATATAAACTAAAATAATAGTAGTTTTGTTACAACTATTTATATTGCATAATATTATGTAATGAAGGTACTTACATGGGCATATTGGCAATCACTTGTGCAATGACTGTGTGAATGTTGGACCATTTGGACAAGGTCTCTGGGGATGGAGTTTCCTGCCAGTTTTCACCATCAACTAGAAAATTAATCGATAGCATTGTTATAAGGTACACTTAATCTATGATAGTAAATATGCTAAAGCCATTTATTAAAGTGGTTATATAAAAGCATTTCATAGTCGGCTACAATGTTGTCTTACCTTTAAACAATTTCATTAGGCTAGTCATGACTTTTGGACAATGATAATTGTGTGCCGTTACTAAGCTTAACACAAATCTCCTGTACAGTTCCACAAGCTCCTCATCTCGGCTCGCCCACTCAACACTACACACTAACTCAACGTACTGGCTCAATTCTCTATCTAACAATACCACACAAGACAGACTGTCCTCGAAGAGAATCTTGTAATTCCCATCATTCAATGGGAAATCTTGCAATACTTTTAACAATTCACTGTATGGCCCTATATTGCCATCTCTGATGTAAGCCAAAAGTAAATGTTCCACTTGGTTCTTCTTAAATCTGAACTTCACACGCGCCACTGCCGCTTGTCGTTCCAAAGTTTTGCGCATCAACGAAGCAACAGACTTCTGAGCTGCTACTGCCATTTCTACTTTTTCAATTCTAATGAAACAGACTTAAGATATTCCACTATTTCCGGCTGCCGTAGCAATTCGGCTTTCTTATGGTTAAGAACTTCTCTCAAAATATTACTACTATCCTCAAAAGATGGTAGGTTGCCTTGGTCGTAACTTGTGCTTGGCTTATTGTAACTATGAGTAGCTTCTAGACTTTCCGCGTTTCTTTTATCTTTTAGGTAAGTTTGCAACCTCTCTAAAACAACTTTACTATTATCACCTTCTTTTCTTTCACCACTATAGCCTTCTTTGGACATCGCACAATAAAAAAAATTACATTTTAGTTCTTTTGACTGTTTCTAATAATACTATTAAGTTTTGTAACGTCAGCCGATTTTTTTTTAACGATATAGTTTTCAATAAAAGGACATGAATTATTATATTTTTGTAACAACAAAACACGTGTGTCGACGAACGAAATACGCGTACTATTTTGATTGACAGCTATCTAGTTTTTTTTTTATATTTGTTAAGTGAAGGAACAGGCTAAGATCAGAGATCATACTGCCTAATCATTAGTTTTTTTATTTATTTTTTTCCCTAGATGATAATGAGTGGTGATTAAAATGATGAATGATAAATAATATTCCCCAAACCCCTTGAGTCCTTATCCACTTAAGCGTCCGAGCCCAACAATATACGCCCACGATACGATACAACATGGCGCCCAGCGTCCAGCTGTTTCCAGAGCTGCTAGAAGAGTGTACAGAAGACTACGAACCCTGACTGAGCTGACAAAAAAAATTAGAACTAAACAACTACTCAGGCTATATCAAAACTTTATATACGTACGGAATGCTTAGAAAACGCAGTATTTAAATAAATTAACAGTTAATTACGAAAAATGCTACAAAAATTACAAAAATAAACATTATTTCACAACTACATAGATGAGAATAAAACAATATTTCTACTTCTTTCTCTCTAACCACAAATTAATGAGACTATCTCGTTTCTTTTTAGTGTCGCAACACTTCCACACACATAGACAAACTGGACCGTGAGGCAAAACGCCATCTTGACAAGCTACAAATAAGCTACAAACACTTTATCTATGGCTACAAATGTCTTCCTAGACTTGTCAACAAAGGACGTATAGGAGATTGTTTTCGCGTATTTTTTGTGATCTAATAAAGTTTATGAGCCAAAAGTACTAAAATAAAATGGTGAAGTGTAGTGCGCCCTTGTGCGGCAACTCTTCATTTAGAAAAACACCTGAAATTACGTTCCATTGGTAAGTTTTGTTGTGCCATCTAATCTCATAATGTTTTTTTCAGTCATTGTGTGATTATTATTAATCTTTCGGCATTGTAGAAGTAGTGAATAATTGTCATAAGTGCAAATCTCGTGAAATTTTAACGTAAAGTAGTTTCTGAAAGATTCTTGTGGTAACAATAATCAATTATATAGTAACTCTGATCTCGTTTGACGTTTCATGTACTTGTACAATTTTAAGGGGCCGTATTTAGGCTCCAGTTTGTTTAATAGGTATATTTTTGAAGGTTGATTAGATTTAAGTATGCAATATATTTTTTCATTAGGGATAAATTAAATATGAGTAATTTATTTTTATAATATTGTTAACTAAAACCCTATCCTACCCCTTTAACCCTATGGTAGTCGTAGGGATGTATTTTTGTATGAAAATATGCATAAAATAATAACTTTTTACATTTGTTTTTCAGAATTCATCTAAATCTTTACTAAAAGGTCCGGTAAGAAGCAATGCCAGTAGAGATCATGTTTTGAGGAATTTGCAAAAATTACAGCCGACTACCTCAAGTGCTGTATTAACTACATTAAGTCAGTTAACTTAAGTATTATATTGTTGTACAGTATTCTAGGCTATAACATGAATAAGATGAGTCTGCGCAGTCTCTCGACTCTGTTACTTTGAAATATACAGAAAATGATAAATTTATTTGTTTTCAGAAACCTTCATCATTACTTCCTGAACAGACTCAAAAGTATCCCGGATATAATTTTTACGGGACTTGCAAAATATACAGTAACCCGCAGTCAGGGTCGCTGACTACTCGACCCCCCGGCGGTCTTATCAATAGTTTAAAAAATTGTGACATTTTTTATTGTAATTTTTATTTTTATTAAAAAAATACCAGCACAGTATGTATGTATGTTGTTTTTAATTACTTATTTCAGTTTTCTTATTTTACCTAACGGTTCTACTACGAGTATTTCATGCAATTTATTAAGAGATCTATTACATCTTAAATGTGATTTTTGCGTAAAATGCGCATTTTTGCATTTTGTAGTAACTTGTTTAGTTGTATTTATCGTTATTATCAAAATAGGATAATAAAATCATGCTTAATATTACAAATCTCTTTGCGAGAATAAGCTGAGTTCGGACGGCCGGCGCATCGTATTTTGTAGTAATTTTGCAGTTATATTTATCGTTTTTATCGAAATAGGATAATAAATTCATTATACAATATTTATTTCTCAAGAAGTAACAATTATTTTGGTATAAATTTTGCTCAATAATATCGTAGGTAGAAGAAATTCACAGTTAACTTAAAGCGATTTTCGAAGTTTTTTGGTTTGTAATAAGATTTTTTTCTATATAAAATCAATGATATCTAAAAATTCCGAGGCCGCTACGCACTATACGACTATATAATAGATAACATTCTAATTTTTTTTTCATTTCTTTAGAACAGTAGTTCAATCTAGGAGCTCAAAAAAGTGCCTTAGCGCATTTTATGAAAACGTTCATCAATTTTGGGTTTCATAAAAAAGTTAAGCAAAATTTACATAAAGCGAGGCCGCTACGAACTATGCCAATAGCTATTTATTTATTTATTTATTATTTTTAGGAAGGTTAACAGCTGTTATTACAAATTTTATAGCTATGTAAAATCTAAAAGCTAATTATAAACCTCCACAAACTACTAACATGCTAAATTCTTAATTACAATTGTAAGATTCATTTTATCTCAATACTTTACAAAAATAAAATAAAAATACGTGTAATTATGAAAAAAAAAGAAACAAAAACAAGCAATCTATGAAGCATAAAACACATCATATTACATCTTATAAAGCTTATTGCTACCTAAAGTTACTTAAATTAACTTTACTTTACTTTAAAGAATAAAAGATATGTTTACATACAGTTCGCCTAATAGTCGCTGCGCTTGTCGAGAATAAATCGAAGTCATGCTCGTTGCTGTACCTGTTATAAGTTACACAGCCGCGGATCAAAAAAGTATTTTGTCGTTAATTTGTACGAACTAGTGGTATTTGAAGCAGTGGGCGTCGCCGCAGCGACAGTATATTTGTGCGAAGACCAATTTTGGACAATAGTTCTGGGCAGTCGATGTCGATGCCGTTAACTAGTTTAGATATAAAACAAGCGTCATTCACTTCACGTCGAATTTGCAGAGGCAAAAAGTGATACCGTTTGCAGCGATGCTCATAGTCAGATGATTGTTGACTAGCCTTATAGTCAAGATATCGTAGAAACCTTTTTTGTATCATCTCTAACCGAGTAATATAGACGTTATACTGCGGATTCCACACCTGCGAGGCATATTCGAGGTGGCTACGCACGAAGGCGCAATACAGAACTTTAATTGACTTCAGGGACTTGAATTCTTTAGACATACGCATCACAAACCCTAGGACCTTGGAGGCCTTACGTGCAATATGATCTATATGATCATCAAAAATTAATTTGGTATCATGAATAACACCCAAATCTCTTATATTATTTACCCTAGTTAGATTGTAGTTAAATATATTATATTTAGAATCAATTTTGTTCGTCTTACGTGTGAATGTCATATAGACTATTCTACATTATTCAATAAGTCAAAACTGGTGATGTATTTTTTTTCTTGGATCAAGAACGCCAAAATTGGCCATTTTACGCAAAAATCACAGTCGAGATGTAATAGGCCTATTAAGGTTAGTGAGGTGGCGTCGCAGCCAGATACAGATACAGACAGCCTGCCTGGCACTCAATGATAGATAACATAGCATTCTACTGGTGTTTTTTTTAATTTAATGAGTATCTTCAAATGTCTAAGTATAAAATATAAAATTATCCTCTTTACGTATAACATTACTATAGATGTAGGTACTTGAGGTCCCTTGCGTGCCTGAGTTCAGCCCCTTTTATTGTAAATGTGTGCATGAAATTTGTCTGTAGGCGTAATGGGCACGCTTTTTTGTTGTAATGTTTGGTCTGCTTCTATTATATGTCTGTGTAAAAATATATCGACATCACAGACATACTTGTCTGTGATCGACATGTAGAAATTATTATTACTTGGAAGTCACTGTTTGAAACTCGGACCAAATATTACATGGACAGAGTCTTACGACGTTGCCGCTTTTACATACGTGTATCAAAGTAAAGTATTTGTATCTCTGTCTGTATGACTGTAGTGTGATATGAATAAAAGAGATAGTGAATGTACGTTTGGCAGCGACGCACTGTCGGTGTGAGACGTGTCATTTCATGACCGACCACTCGGTCAAAAATAATAGTGAAATATTAAGAAATCTTAGTGTTTGTGTTATTTGTGTAATATACAATTGACATAATGTCTTGTTCAGCTGTGTATTGTTCGTCAAGAACAACAAAAGGAGGTGTGAAAGACCAGGAATTATCATTTCATACGTTAGTGATTTCTCATAATATGTATGTTTTACTATGAGTTTTTTAATAATAAAAACGACAAAAGATTAATTTTTGCTAATTCTAAATCATACTATATCGTACACAATTCATAAGAATCAGATTTAAAACCTAATTAAATGTAATTTAAATTCTTTGTTTTTGGCATATTGATTAGTGATGTACAGTCGACCAAATTGAATCATGACCCACCTTAAGGTCATTTTCCTATAGTCATTCTAATACGAGTAGGTTGAAATTAGCTTGAACATACATTACATGTAACGCATGTAACGAACCTGTTATCATTTTATAAGACACTGACAGCTGACAAGGCAAATATGAAAACCATCATGCGACGTTGCCGATTAGTGCAATTGACCATATTGTGCTGTGTTGTGCGGCGATAAGCGCTCTTGCCGTTCCGCTGTCAGTGACGGTGAGCGACTGAACCTAAGAACAATATTTAGTTATTGTTCTGAGGACTGAACAAACGGCGATCAGTTGACTTGAATTCATCCATATATCTGTCAAATCTCATTCAATACATTTATTTGTTAAAGAGTAAAGACATTTACACAAACATAATCACTTTCGTAATAATAGTGTAATCGTAATAGTAGTTAGTGGCCTAGTGGGTATGAATACGTTTAAAACGTTTTTTACCGAATATTACCGTATTTTAGCGGGGTAATTTTACCGCTTTACAACCCCAGTCTGTAACGGGCCCAGTTACTTTATAAAATCACATTTGGAATATGTCGTGGTCACTATATAATAAAATAGTAAAGTTGAAGAATTATAAACTTTATTTTATTAATATCATCAATAGGTTTTATTAAGTTTAAAAAAATGGCATTCACATGGTAAACTGAAAAACTAGAAAATAACTTTATAAATAAATTGTGGGTTTGAGCTTCATGTTGGGTAAACCAATTGGAGACAATTCTGGCAGTATGCACTGGACAGTTATCATGAACGTAGGAGAATACTGGCACTGCACGCGGGTAAACTGTTCGCAAAGTCGGTAACATTGATTCTTCCAATAAATCGACATAGTTCTTAGCATTTTGACGAGGATAAATTTGAACAAGTTCGCCTACACTTCCAGCATCCATCCAGGCCTACATGTTAGCTGAAATTCGGCCAGATAATTGGTTGGGCACTATGTGATCCTCTGTGTATCAAGTGTTATCGTAACGCCACAAAGTTAAGCGACCATATTGAGAAGAGCAAAACGATTTTTCGTCTGTAAAGATGGTGTTGGTCCAGTCGAAGTCTAAGTAATTACGTGCAAAATTTAATCTCTCAATTTTGTGTGCATCCGTTAAGTGAGCTTTCTTAGCATAATGCATAATGCCTGTAATGCAGCCCAGTGCGGTGCAAATTATTTCTTATTGTTTGTAGACATACGTCGTAACGTGCCGCAAAATACGGGGTATCAGTAAAAGGATGTTCTTCGTAATGGTGTTGCATTTCCGTTCTCTCTTGGTTCGTGATCCGACGAACGCTATGATTATATCGTCGTCTGTCTTCAAGGGTACCATCTTCAGCGTGCCTTCTGATCCAGGTTCTGATTGTGTGCCGACTTATATTGAACTCTCGTGATATATCCCGAATGCTGGAGCCTTGTTCACTGAGCACTACTATTCGAGCTTTTTGTTCTGCCAAATTGTCATTATACGATTTGTTTTAATTCAATCAAATTCAATTCAATTAATGTTTCAATTTTTTCAGACAGACTACAACTTGACATCAGACGCAACGTCACTTTATTTTTAAAACTAAAATACCTTTTCTCCGTAGTGAAAAGAGTTTGGATTATGTATGAATGACATCTTAATAGAAATTCAAATTAAGACTGCTTTGTCTAAAGCATATCTAGTGCAGTGATAACAAAGGTTAAAATTGCATACATCTCTGACCCGTAATGACGCATTTTTATTCATATTTAAAACGTACTAAGTGCAACATGAATAAAAGCGAAGAAACCTAACTACATTTATGATTTTAAAGGAATGATCGGCGAAGTGGGTCATGATTCAGTTGGTTCGACTGTACGTATTTGTGTATGGAAGCTTTATCAACATTACTAATATTCTTTTTATTATTCTTTTTTTAGGTTCCTTAAATGCCCGGAAATAAGACGTGAATGGGTTAAAGCTATTAGACGTGATAACTGGGAGCCTACAAAATATTCAAGGCTCTGAAGACCAGACCTATCGATCGATCGTCGATCGATGGTAAAATGGATTAGTCGACGTCGATCGATAGTTTCTACCAGACCAATCGATCGATGTCGATCGACAATCGGCCGGAAGAAGGATTGGGTGTTAGATCGAGATGTTTGTTTGATTACACGCGCCGGCCGCTTCACTTTTTTTATTTTATTTCGTGCCCATGGATACTAGTCGTAATAATAGAGTTCATTGATTTTGCTTAAAGTTGATGATAATGAGTGATGATAATATGAACGTTTAAATACTAAATGATATTCCCCCTAAACACCTTGGGAAGCACTTTAGATTAAGCAACACCGAAAAAGGGGAGAAGGGAAGGGTGAGGGGGATTGTGCAAAGTGCGAAAATACATAGTTTTCAAGGTATTTTTATTTTGAGGATATTTTAGGTTATATTTAGGAAAAAAAAACAAATATGCTACTAAGTAACCATTACCGTACCCCCTCCATCCCCATCCCCCCCCAAGATATTTTGTTTTTCTCTCAATGAAGCTAGTTTTCTGTTGTGTAATAAAAAAATAACCTCGAAATTCATGACAATCGCTACGCAAAAAAAAAACAAAAACAAAAACCGCTGCTTAAAATGTCATTTGGATAAAACAAGCGATCGTTGGCTTTAAAAAATGGCCGCGTCTAGATTCTTCTGCGTTTGCGTCTCCGTAATAATAGTACCAGCAACATCGTACTGGCCAAGAACAATGAGTCCTTTTCTGAATACATTTCGAAAGAAACTGTTGGAATTTAGCCAGGGTTAATCGATCAACGTCGAACGACCGTCGATCGATGGGTTAGACGAACGGTATCCGACGATCGATTAAAGCTACCACCACACCCATCGATCAACGTCAACCGACCGTCGTCGATCGATTGGTTAGTCAAACGGTATCCGTTGATCGATGCCGTCGATCGACGATCGATCGATTGGTCTGGTAACACCCTTAGTGAGAGGGTGGTATTTACGCCGGGCGAGCCGGCCCAATGCGTGCTGCAACGCAGCGTGGCTCTACCACTCAGTCAGTGTCACTCATTTAGCACCACCCAGGGGTCACGTGTAGGGTCTAAAGGGTAAACCTACGGACGTGAGTAACTTAAGCCCCAATTATAATAAAGAACTAGGTACACACCACTTTAAAGTGATTATATCGATATACTAGTCACATCTATAGTCACGCACACATGTACAGATAGAAAGCTGCACACTAACAAAAGACGGACATGCTAAAAATCCAAAGACTCTGTCCATTGTGATATTTGGTCCGAGGTTTGAAACTATAAAGAATCATACCATGTTCGATAGCTAAAACCATAACGATTGTTTTGATGTGCACATTATTAGGAAGAAGGATGATTACGAAGAGTAATAACAACATTTTTAGGACCAAAAAAATCCTATGCAAAATAATGGCGAACCGTCAAAATTGTCAACAATTTCATTTTTTTACTAATAGTTCTCGTACACTATGCCATAGTTTCAATGGGCGGTTTTCCGAGATCAAATAAAAAAAAGAAATTGGTTCGTAAATGACTTCATAGATAAGCGCTTGGCATAGATTAGTATGGCGTTTAGTAAAAGGCGAGTCCATGAAGAACATGTGTATGGCTGCGTAATATTTATTCCATTCCAAAATAGAAATAGATCCTGGATGTCCTGAATGAAAATAGGTAAGTACTATTTTTTATTTTTTTGGTAGACAAGCAAAAGTGTAGAATTTATTACAGCCCTTAAGTAGGTACAGCACGGCTTTCATAAAACGCCATCTATCGAGTGTTTTTGAACTAATTTTTATTTTTAATTTGGGCTGTCAGAAATTCGCCCATTGCTCTACGGATCAATTGATATCCATACAGCCACCTCAAATTTTCTTGCGGAACTACGAACTAGGTGCAGTGGGCAACAACCTTATCAAAGAACGTTGCCGTGTTTATGGCGCTTGGTCAGAAAAAAAATTTAGTTGCAATGTCACTGTCTACGAATGTAAACAAACTTAACCAATCTTTAACGATACTTAGTTTGCGATTGTTTTGATGTGCACTTATTTAGGAAATATGGTGAGTAGAAGAGTATTTCGACATTATTAAAGACGCTTACGCTGCAAAATTCCGTTTTGGCGAACTGTCACGGACCCACAAACTACGTGCTTTGACCTAAAATACGGGTGACTAAACCTACCATGGACGGTTGGAGGTTTAAATGCTCGGTGAGTAAAACTACCGTGGACGTTTCGCACTTATTTTTTCTCGGTGAGTAAAACTACCGTGGACGTTTGTAAGGATTCGGATTTTGTACAACTTTTAGGATGGAATAATAGGATCAGGAGAGTATAATATATTTAAATAGAATATAAAAAATACTTACTTATATAATTATGTTAATAAATAAAGGGTTGGACAGAAATATTTAATCTTTATGTTATTAATGTTGATAAAGCCGCTATACATTTATAAATAGATAAATCATTGGTACATAATAAGGAAAGTATAGCTATTGGAAATGGAACACCGAGGGAAAGGAGGTCATTAAAGAAAGAAGAGCGGTCATGTAGCACACAATAAAAGAATATGTGGTTAACATCACCAATGTCCAATCCACATTCGCATGTGGAGTCAGTTATTATTTTAAGCTTGGCAAGTCTCATAACTATTTTTTTTTTATACTAAGCCCGGCAAATGACCCCACTCCACCTGATGTTAAGTGGAAATGAGGTCCAGGCGCGAGGACAACTGGTGCAGCGTAAGAGACGTAGCATCAGTCATCCTCACTCTGCCGGCCCACAAAGTGCTTCTTCACGCCTCGTTTGAGAGACCCTATGTCATAGGTAGGAGGGAATACGTGTGCTGGTAGACTATTCCATCTTTTGGAAGTGCGGCAAAGAAACGAGTCACCAAAATTCTTTGTGCGTGATGGAATGTTAGAGACTGTAAATTGGTGACTCCGGAGAGCAGCACGCGTACTCCTATGGAGGAAGGGAGAAGGAGGGATGAGGTCAAAGAGTTCTTCAGAGCACTCGCCATGGTATAAACGGTAAAAGACGCTGAGTGACGCAATATCTCTACGCAATTGCAAAAGCTCGAGAGTTTTAGTGACCTCCGCATTGCCGATAATGCGCACAGCGCGGCGCTGCAATCTGTCCAAAGCATCGAGAAGGTACTTTGCGGAGCCGTCCCAAAGGTGAGAGCAATACTCCACGCAAGACCGCACCTATGTCTTGTATAACAGACACAACTGATCAGGCGTGAAGAATCGCCGCACCTTGTTCAAGACACCGAGTTTACGTGAGGCATTTTTAATCACGGTTTCGATGTAGTCCTTTTGGTTCAGATCGCAGCGGATATCCATACCGAGCATGTTAATACTGCTCTGCAGGCCTATAAAGATGTACCCTGAAGAGAGGGAAGGGAAAGGAATGGCGACTTTTTCGTTGTGAACGCGCACACCTGTGTTTTCTTGGCATTGAACTCCACCAGATTATCGGAGCCCCATTTAGAAATGAGGTCCAACACCCGATCGAGCTCAATGACAAGATTTGCTCGCTTCATTTCGGTGTCTACCCGCCCAGCCGTTGGGTGCCCTGTATATCCCCCATGCACTGTGCTATCATCTGCATAGCAATGAATGTTTCCAAGAAGAAGCATGTCATTGATATGCAGAAGGAACAGCGTAGGGGATAGAACGGAGCCTTGAGGAACACCAGCGTTCACTGAAATGAACCGCGAAGCGCATCCATCCGAAAGGACACGGATTCTACGCTCATGCAGGAAGCTAGCAATCCAGGTACAGAACTGAGCGGGCAAACCGTATGCCGGGAGCTTGGAGAGAAGAGCTTTGTGCCAGACCCGATCAAAAGCTTTGGCTATGTCAAGGCTAACTGCCAGTGACTCGCCACGCTTGTCAATAGCCTCACCCCAGAGATGTGTGACGTACGCTAGAAGATCACCCGTTGACCGTTTTGGCCGAAACCCATATTGACGATCGTGAATTAGGGAGTGATCTTCTAGCTTTCGAATAAGCTGTTTGTTCAATATTCGTTCTAGGATCTTACACAACACTGAAGTTACGGCTATAGGGCGGTAATTAGTTGGATCTGACCGATCTCCTTTTTTAGGGATCGGTTGTACATTAGCTTCTCTCCAAGATTCCGGCACACAACCCGAAGAGAGCGAGAGACGGGTACAGATGCGTTAACACAGGGGACCGCTGCACACATTTTCAGAACTATTACTGGGATGCTATCAGGACCGTTAGCTTTCCGGACATCGATTGACTGCAGTTCCGCACGGACATCACACTGCCTGATTTTAATATCAGACATTGTGTGGCCACAGAGAGGAATTGAGGGTGGCTGTGCATCACAGTCATCGATCCGGGAGTTAGCCGCAAAGAGTTTGGCCAGGAGATCGACCTTTTCCTGCGGCTTGTGAGCTAAAGTTCCGTCAAGACATCTCAGTGGTGGCAGCGAGGGTTGGCAGAAGTTGGATTGCACGGCTTTGACCAGACGCCAGTAGCTACGGCTGCCCGTATGATGCGTCAGGAGTTCTTGGCCTACTCGTGCAACGCGCTGGGCATCCGCTCTAATGTAGGCCCTCTTACACGACTTGGTGGCATTATTATAGGCTGCTTTTAGCGAGCGAGTTTCGGGATCCCCATGAGCTTTACCTCTGATCCAAGCGCGGTATGCCGTCTGTTTGCTCTCAACAGCGCTGGCACACTCGCGATTGAACCAGCGGTTGCGTCTGCCTTTGCTGATGACATAGGAGTGTGGAATATAGTATTCCATTCCTAATACTATCTCATCAGCAACAGCAGTGGCGCTAGCGGTAGGATCCTTCCCACTAAAGCAGCGCTGCCTCCAAGGGACGGATGCAAAATACTCCCGCATACCGTCCCAGTCTGCCGACGCGTTGTGTCAAATCTGGCGTTTCGAAACCGCTGTTGGCGGGCGCGATGCCAAGGGCACTGTGCTATCAAGCAGTGGTCCGAAGAACCTAAAGGAGCTCGAATCTTCACCCGGTATCCAGCTTGGAGACTCGTCAGCAGAAGGTCGAGTAAGGTGGGCGCATGGCCAACTATGTCTGGGATCCTGGTGGGCTGGTTCACCAGTTGCGTCAGGTCATGCGTGAGAGCGAATGCGTGAGCAGTTCTACCAGCATGGTCTGTTTTGGAGGAACCTAACCACAACTCATGGTGGGCGTTGAAGTCCCCCAAAAACACCAGTTCCGCCGATGGAAACCGCTCCTGCGCATCATCTGCTACCCGACTAAGATGTTCAATTAGTCGAGTTGTCTCCATGTCGCCGTTATGGGATCGGTAGACGCAGACGTATACACGGCAATGAGAGCCTAAGTCGACGTGTACCACTAGGAGGGAGAAGGAAGGGTCCTCCAGACAGCGCAGACGGCGACAGCAAACATCCGCCCGAACGAATAAGCAAACTCCGGCTTTGGCTTTGAAGGATTCTTCAAGCACAAAGCCGGGATAGTTCAGGTAGGTGGTGTCAGCTGGGCGGATTATTTGCGTCTCCGTCAGGAACAACATTGCTGGCCGTGCCGTCTCAAGATGGTGGTGGACGGCATTGAGGTTTGCATGGAGTCCGCGGATGTTAGCGAACTCCACCTCAAACGGTAAGGTTGTGGTGGGGGTGTGCACCGCTGTAGTACCAGTTTTGTTGTTAGGCGCTGTCATTTTAAGAGTGGAAAGAGAGAGGCGTGAATCGAGAAAATGATGCCGCGATGCGAATGGTCAAAGTGTGGTGGCCTGTTTCCCCAGGAATTTGCCCACAGACGAGTATTATTAACCTGCCGAACGGAAGGGCCCCTGAACCCCACCGGGAATGGCCGCCGGGACCCCACCTTTCGGTCACCAACCAGCACGACGGACCACGCCGAGATTATGCGTGGCATGGTGAGGCAGCCTCACGAGCTGGTTAGGCTCGCTTGGGCCCCTGTACTGTGCCACGGGCGGCCAGCGGGACAACCGTTTCTACGGGTCTCCCTGGTCGGCAGGTTAACGAAGTCCTCTTGGCACTGGTTTGACGGAAGCCTCCACAGACCAGATACATCGCAGCATCATCCTCTCGAGCTCTGGTTATACGCTGGCTGATCCCGTAACGCGACCGACAAGCAGTCACTTGACGGGTTTTACACCATGCGTACGGTGGTCACCAACCAGACGGGTCAAGCCCTACCACCAGTGGAGCAGATCATCGCTCGAAAGAGTCCGTTAGTCGCTTCTTACGACACCCACCGGACGGAGAGAGGGGCGGCGATTGGTATTCTTTCTCCGTCACCGCACGGATAAAAATACTTGCTACAGTCTTACCAAGTTTAGCTTTGCGAAACCATGGTTTAGCTAAGATATTTAATTTTGGTTGAATATGCGAGTAATATTTTCCCTTTAAATGTCGACTGTTCGTCCTATACCTCTGCCACTCATCCATTAAGAACACCGCAGGTAAAGAGAGCAAGTCATGGCTATAGGTCTTATAAGGGTACAAGTCCCCACAATGCACCGCATCCTTGGCAAGCCGGTCAGATATCTCATTCCCTGTGATTCCACAAAGACTCGGTATCCATGCAAACTCTACTGACTATCCTAAAGCATCGCATTTAAACAGACTATTTTTAATATCAAACAATATAGGGAAATAAGATTTCATACGAAATGGAACTCAATGCTTGGAGAGCACTCATAGCATCACTAAATATTATGGTTTTTTTTAGTTTCATAAGCAGTATATATTCAACAGCTTTTAACAGACCCATGCACTCCCCAGTAAGAACAGATGTCTCCGGAGGAAGTTTGGCCTTTTGTACGATTTTGAATTGGGAATGTTAGACTCCGACACCTACGCACACATCAGGGGCGGATTTCGAAGCGTCACTAAATATATGGTTAAAGTCATTGTATTTGGTGTCAATAATTACTTTAAAACTAACATTAGGATTGACATCAGTTTTAGCAACTAAATTGTAAGTAACGGACGGGCAGAACTGAAGTGAGTCGTAATCGATACTGAACAAAGGTAGACGATTAGCACGATGAATAGGAGAATGTAGGTTAATATATTTCCTATAACTAATTGTTATACAAGGATATGATTTAAGTTGCGAATAATTTGTAGAATTTATTTCATTAGAAAGCGAATGTAGTAATTGAAATAGTGGGTGATGATTAAATTAAAGTAAACGAAACAGAAATCTGTCCGAAAGGAACTGTCGCCTTAAGTGTAAAGGAAGTTTGCATGGCTCTATTTGTATAGCGTTTATTGGGCTTGACTTCATAGCACCTGTTATTATTTTAGGTGCCTTTGATTGTACTCTGTCCAATTGTTTAAATGCGGCTACGTTGCCTGGTTCCAGAAGGAATGTACCATAGTCGAGAATACTTCGAATGAGAGCGTTGTAAACTAATATTAGAGATTGAGGATGTGCACCCCACAATACGCCTGAAAGGCATCGTAGAAGATTAATCGCAATGTGGCTTGCCTGTAAGCCTTGCATCTAGCACTACGCCTAAGAATTTAAATTGGGATGCTACTGGGACAATGGGCGATTTTCTGACAGCCCAAATTAAAAAGTAAAAATTAGTTCAAAAACACTCGATAGATGTCGTTTTATGAAAGCTGGGCTACTTATGGGCTGTAATAAATTCTACACTTTTACTTGTCTACCAAAAGAATAAAAAAATAGTATTTACTTACCTATTTATATTCAGGACATCCAGAACCTATTTCTATTTTGGAATAGAATAAATATTACGCAGCCATACACGTGCTATTCATGAACCCGCCTTTTACTAAGCGCCATACTAATCTATGCTAAGCGCCATCTATGAAGTCATTTACGAACCAATTTCTTTTTTTTTTGATCTCGGAAAATCGCCCATTGTATTATTATAATATATGTCCGGGGAAATAGGGTTTCTTTTACTTGTAAATATGACAACTGTACTTTTAGAAGCAGATAATTCTAGACCATTGTCATCCATCCAAGATTTCAAGGAAACCAAGGCAGATGAAATATTTGAAGTTGCAAAATCTAAACACCGATTATCAGAATACAATAACAAATCATCGGCGTATTGCAATATATGTTATTGCGATACGCCGATGATTTGTTATTGTGTACATGTTTACCAAAGGAAGAATCTAAATAGTGTGTATGTATATTATATAAAAGAGGGCTCAGTACAGACCCTTGCGGCAAGCCTTTCCAGACAGTTCTTTTTACATTTGATTCCTTTGACAGCAATAAAGTTAAGTGCCGATCAGATAAGATATTCCTAATAAAATTTAATAAAATAATCGGTACATTTAAAGTTTCTAATTTTGACTTAAGTACTGATAATAATACGATATCGTAAGCAGAATTTATATCCAAAAAAGCGGCGACTACATACTTATTATAAGAAAAGGTTAATCGTATATCTGTTGTTAATATAGCTATGTTATCAATTGTGCTTTTACCTTTCCGGAATCCGTATTGAGTATTAGACAATAAATCCTGACTTTCTACATACCGCTCTAGACGATTTTTTATTAAAAGTTCAGCTAATTTGTTTAAAACAGATGACAACACTATTCGATGAAATGAAGATGCATCAGACGGAGATTTATTCGGCTTACGTATTGGCAACACTACTTGAGATTTCCATGACAGAGGAACACAGAACACAGAGACTAAAGTCACCGTCGACCTCAGAACAATAACTAAAGCATAGAAACCACGCTAAAAGACGAGCTAGACAACAGCTATCTTACTCATATGACTTCATTTAATTCTGTAACGAGAGTGAATAAAACCTCTAATCCACATTCGTATCTATTTTTTCTAGGTTGTCACAAAGTAAATGTCAAACGGATGTAATGGGCGATTTTCTGACAGCTCCAATTAAAAAGTAAAAACTAGTTCAAAAACACTCGATAGATGGCGTTTTATGAAAGCCGAGCCGCACCTGGTGATACTACCACAGATTAAAGAAGAGTTAACAGATACTTCACTCAGTAGAAAATTACCAATACTACTGCCATAATAGCCTACTAATATTTAAACTATAATAACCTTTGGGCCAAGGCCACTACCGTTTTGGTACCTCCCAATGCTAGAAGGCGACGCGGCAGACCGAGGCGAAGATAGCGTGACGAGCTGGACGCATATCAGCCAGATTGGACCACTGTGGCGGTAGACAGAAAAAAGTGGAAAGATGGAGGGGAGGCCTTTGCCCTGCAGTGGGACAAAATAGGCTGACAATAATAATAATAATAATAATAAATAATGCTCTTTGGTCAATGACATCATATGTCATGTCTTTTTATCGGATATTAATTTTATTTGCTATAATTGATTTTGAAATGCAACCGATATTCTTATAAATTTTAATAACAATACCAAATATAAAATACATATTATCACAGTAAAAACAATCATTTGCAGCAAAATGTTGGAAAAACACAAAATTAGAAAAACATTGTGACGTCTACACGTCAACTCGATGAACAGAAAATGATATTAAACGATGCAAACATAAGATAAACGAAGCGCACGCCCTCCACCATCGCCTACTCCGCCGACCTCAAGCTCCTCGTCTGATGATTTCACTAGAGCCGAGTCGAGCAGCGCCAGCAGGCGATCGCCGCCGTCCCCGCCGCCACAACGACCTGCGCGACGTGGACGACCACCGCTGCCGGCTCGCTTGGGATCAGTGGGGCAATCTGCCTCGCGTACGACCCCCGCTACCGGTGATGTAGTGCGCCGCATGCGATGGACTCAACAAATAAATGAGAACTGCATGCGCGCCTACTATGTGGCAACAGAGGGAGGAACTAACCTTACTGCGTATCGTGTTCGGCTGCTGTCTTTGTTTCAGACCCTTGAACCGACCATCGACGTGTCTGCCCAACGATTGTCGGATCAAGTGCGGGTGATCCAGCGTAACAACTTGCTGGATCAGTCAGCACTTGATCGGCTACGCCTGGAGTCACTACGTATTTGTGCGGCTTCTTCTTCGGTGCAGGATCGGCCTGCCCCACAATTACCGGCCGTGACGCCGGTTTTGGTGGCGCGAGTAGATCCGGTACCCGACGATGAAGATTTCATAAATACGAATGTAAATACACAGGCTAATGAGCAAATGAAGAGCGCTTTGAACGACGCCATTCTACAGTATCGTGACACGCGTAACTCTAGGCCGCGTATACCTTGTTTGCCCACAAATAGGCATAATTTGGCGTTAATGAGTGCCTTGAACGATTTACTGGTTCCTTATCTTGGAACCAGTGAAAATTTAATTGATACCCACTCGATCCTTTATTGTGGGGCCATCGCGGTGTGTCGCGTTGCTCGTGTCAAATTCCAGGATTTTGACCGAGTACCGCGGCGAACCGGGACTGCCCCTGCTTGGCAATTGAGGATCGAAGGGCGTATCAATAGGTTCAGGACACTCATTGCAAAGCTAATTTGCTTCAGAAATGGCAATAATCGGCCTCGCGTCATGCGATTCGTCACACAAGCCTTTGTCGGGACTGATGTTCGTCCGGAAAACTATATGGCTTGTGTGACGGAACGTATTGACTTTCTGAAGCAAAAAGTCTATGCGTGGGAAAACCGTATACGTCGCTACAGAGTGCGTGTGGACCGATACCAACAAAATCGCTTCTTTCAAAGTGACCAAAGAAAAGTATACAGACGTTGGGAAGGAGCTGATCAACGTGTGAGCGACGGGCAGCTACCGGATGTTAATGCCAATGCTAATTTCTGGCGCAACATTTGGTCGGTGCCCGTCGAGCACACGGAAGGTGAATGGATGAGTGTTGTCAGTGAGGCGTGTGAACCTATCGAGACCATGCAGCCTATTTATATTAGTACAGCTGACGTAAGTTGTGCGATCCGTACGGCCCAAAATTGGAAATGCCCAGGACCGGACGGACTGCACAACTTCTGGATCAAATGGTTTCGATGTTCACACGAGTTACTGGCAACGCAATTCCAAGAAGCTATACAGCTCGGCTCACTTCCAAGTTTGTTGACTACTGGTGTCACTTTTCTGCTCCATAAATCAGGTAGTACCACGGAACCGAAAAATTATAGACCCATCACGTGCTTACCTACGTTATACAAGCTCCTTACATCCATTCTGAGAACAAAAATTAACTCGCACATTGTTGCAAACAATATTTTGGACATGACTCAGAATGGATGTAGGGTTGGGTCCCGTGGTACTAAGGAGCTTCTCCTCATTGACATGACCATATGCCAGAAGGTTCGGCGTGGCAGAGGGACTCTCTCCACAGCCTGGATTGACTACAAGAAGGCCTATGATTCGGTGCCGCATACATGGTTATTGAGGATTTTAGAGTTATATAAAATTGATATAACTTTAAAATCCTTTTTGATGTCATGTATGCGGCAGTGGACCACCGTCTTGGATGATGAGATCCACCAGGATGTCGAGATAGTGTTTTTGGCATGCAGGATCTTATAAGGATAGAGCGTGGCATATTCCAGGGTGACAGTCTGAGTCCTTTATGGTTTTGCCTAGCTTTGAATTCTCTCAGTACTTTGTTGAGAAATTCAAGGTTAGGCTGTCCACTGCGGAGAGGGGGTGAAGTTATGTCGCATTTGCTGTACATGGATGACCTCAAGTTGTTCGCACCAAACCGCCAAGACTTGGTGAAACTGCTGAAAATTACTGAGCTTTCAGCAGTGCCATCAGGATGGAGTTTGGTGTGGATAAGTGTGCGGTTATGCATGTACAGCGTGGTAGAGTAGTAAATTCAACCAATTTACAACTCTCCGAAACGATAAACTTCAGAACTCTCTCTGAAGTTGAAACTTATAAATATCTTGGTATGTCACAGTCTTTGGGTGTTGAGGACAGGGACATAAAACAGTCGTTACGGGAGCGATTCTTTTGCCGCCTGAGAAAAGTACTTAACAGTCTTTTATCGGGTGGCAATAAGTCGCGTGCTTTTAATGGCTAGGTTATGCCTCTGCTCACATACTCCTTTGGCATACTAAGATGGACTCAGACCGAATTGGACGCCTTGGATAGAAGAGTCCGTCAAATGCTCACGACTTCCAGAATGCTACACCCGCGCTCATCTGTTATGAGGCTGTACATCCCGCGGAGATGTGGGGGTCGCGGCTTTTTAAATGCCAAGGACCTACATAACCGTGAGGTGTGCAGTCTCAGGGATTATTTCCTTAACAGTGAGTGTGGGATGCATTTGGATGTCATGGCAGTTGATAGACACTTTACGCCGCTCTCCTTGGCAACAGAAAACTGGCGTAAACCAGTGGTGCTAAGCACTCTCGATCGCAAGGACATATGGAAGAGCAAGGTGCTACACGGGCGCTACTATCGGGCTCTAACTGGGCCTGATGTAGATTTGTCTGCCTCGATGAACTGGCTACGTTTCGGTGACCTCTTTGGGGAAACCGAAGGTTTTGTCTGTGCCATTGAAGATGAAGTTATCAAGACGAATAACTACCGGAAATATATTACGAAGGACGGTACGGTCGACATCTGTCGGGCATGCCGCCGTCTTGGAGAATCACTCCGACATATTATTTCCGGTTGTTCTTATCTTGCTAACGGAGAGTATTTGCACAGACACAACCAAGTAGCCAGAATAATTCACCAGCAACTTGCTCTTCAATATGGCCTTGTTGAATCAGAGGTGCCGTACTATAAGTACGCACCTGCGCCAGTTCTCGAAAATGGTCATGCAACGCTCTACTGGAATCGCTCTATCATCACGGACAGGACTATTGTCGCCAATAAGCCTAATATCGTGGTGGTCGACCGATCTCAGCGCCGGGCAATATTGGTTGATATCACCGTACCTCATGATAAGAACCTCGTGAAAGCCGTTCTCGGCTTCTTCCTTCCTTAATGAGCTTGTCCTTCTGGACAAGCTCAGTAAGGACCTTGACTTGGCTCACGAGGTTACCGCCATGTGGGATGTGGATTCAACCATTATTGTACCGATAGTCGTTTCGGCAAACGGTCTTTTTGCTAAGAGCCTCGATCAACACCTAGAGAGGCTCTCGCTATAAGGTTGGGTAAAGGGTCAGATACAGAAGGCAGTACTCCTTGACACGGCACGTATTGTCAGGAGGTTCCTCACTCTGCAGCCCTAACCACCGATAGCTTGGGTCTATCCCCGCTGCCGGTGGCAAACTAGGTTAAGTTTTTTATAATATTTTATACTATTGTAAATATGTTTTTATATAAAATATTGTAAAAAATTTATCTTAAGAAAAATGTTTGAATAAAGAGAATAATAATAATAACAACCTACCGCGCGATCCCACAGCAATCGCAGGGCTGCCTCTTCGACAAAATTAAATTAACATAAATAAATATTTGTGTCTATTTTATTGAGAACTGTAAATATGTTCTGACTATAGGTGGTATTTTAAAATTGTATCGTTTATAAAATATATTTTTTTATAAATTGGTGCTGACATCATCATCAAAAGTAAATAGAGGTCAGTGTGTAGGTAAAATAAAAAAATACTACTGCACAACAAACCCATCTAATGCACATAATGCACCAGACGGCATCTTAGGTACGCGTACTACAAATGACAATTAAAATTGAACAACGTGCGTGCGCTTCGCTTGCGAAAACCGCACTGAATTTGGTCCGCAAACGGCCCGAGACCGCTCGGCCGGGTAGTAGGTTATTTTAGCGCGCAAGTATATGGAGTGACGGAGGCCTGGTACTACCTACCTAAGGGGTGTAATAAATTCTACACTTTTGCTTGTCTACCAATAAAATAAAAAAATTGTACTTACCTATTTTCATTCAGGACATCCAGGACCTATTTCTATTTTGGAATGAAATAAATATTACGCTGCCATACACGTGTACCTAAGGGGTGTAATAAATTCTACACTTTTGCTTGTCTACCAATAAAATAAAAAAATAGTACTTACCTATTTTCATTCAGGACATCCAGGACCTATTTCTATTTTGGAATGAAATAAATATTACGCTGCCATACACGTGCTCTTCATGGACTCGCCTTTTACTAAGCGCCATACTAATCTATGCTTAGCACCATCTATGAATTACGAACTAATTTTGTCTTTTTTTTTTGGTCTCGGAAAATCGCCCATTGGATGTCTTTAGAACACCATCAGATTGAATGTGTCGTTATTTTCTTTTTGTTGCTGTGTAAATAAGTGGCAACCTAACTTGGTTACATTATAATGACAGATTATTTTCACGATATGTTGTAGCTCCTCTCAGATAAATTTAATTATTTGCAAGGTATTCTTCCGAAGAAACTTCTAAACTAGCCATAGCATTGTTAGTGATATTTATGCGTTACGTGTGACAAAATGTCTTGTGTGATTGAGGGCTGTAAATCCCTATTATGAAAAGAAAATAATCAAGAGACAATAACCTTTTATCGGTAAGCTCAGACTGTTTTCGTTTTACCTAAACATAATAAATGGCATGAATCTATTAAAACCTTAGAGCAGTTGGTTGAATGCTCTAAGATTAAAACACACTAATAGTTTGTCTAAATAGTCATCGTGTCCAGTTCTGATCTGATTTAAGGCATTTATCAATGAAATTTTGTTCAAATGTTGAAGGTAATGTTTTTTGCCTAGTGACGTGCATTTCTATATCGATAAATCAGTATTTTGTGTAAGTGGTTTACACATCTATCTTTAAATTATGATATATGTATACGCCTCATTTACAACTTGTTTTACTTTTAACATGATATTAATAATTTATAACTTTAAAAGTACCTACCTCTTGATAATTTAAAAAATATACATAATTGAATCGTCTTCTTGATTACTACTACCACCATTTATCAGCATATTTACTAATTTTAAAAAATCTACATTTTGGTTACAGGTTTCCAAAAAATGATGATATATATAAAGAATGGCTACGGCCGGCGTGTAAGAAGACTAAATTGGATATGGAATAAACGCAGTCATATATGTTTCAAACATTTTACGATCAATCAATCATGAACAATGTCTGCGACACATTTGTACCAACAAGCATTTTGAGCAATCTTGTTAATCATTCTCTAGAACGAAGTTTCGATGACAAACACAGAATTCCATTGATAAAAGCCGTACCTAAGTTATGTTTGACAATACGAATACCAAACAGGAATTACAGGAATGTGCGCCTCGTGACAAATTATGAAGCTTTTTAACCAAAACCTTCTTATTTAAGAGACAGTGATACATATGTATATTTTCTATATTTCCTGTACAGTTTTCAGCTGTACGTTCAAAGCATAAAGTTCAATATCCATCTAGTTAATTTGACAGATAAGGGTAGGCCGATGTGACACTGACTGTACACAGCTTTTCGTTATTAACTCGAAAATCTTGGTGAATTCAAAAGTGATCACTTTACCGTTAACAATTTTTTGGCCTAACAATTCGCGTATGGAGAGAGAGAAGTGTATGGAAAGCGATACAAATCCTGTCTTCCGACGCTAAAATAATAATTCGGTCATTGTCGGCTTTTTCGCATGCCTTGGAAACGATATAAACTAAATCAGACAAATTTTCAGAAAACTACGTTATGGTGCACAAGAAAAACTCTATGACTACAACATTAGATTGAGATTCGGGTTCAGGTATTTCACAGATTAGTAGGTAACAGAGTAGGTAGGGTAGGGCGATATGATGCTACCTGTACAGCCAGCGTCACATCTATATCCTTGTATGTAAAATTCCCGCAACCAAATTTCATCATAATATCAATCAAGTAGAGTTCAATATCGATTGGAATATTTTGACGGATTTGGGTAGGTCGATCAGTGGCCGTGTGTACACAACATTTCGTTCTATTGTTAGGCCAAAAAATTGTAAAAGTGATCACTTTTGAATTCAACAAGTTTTGCGAGTTAATAACGAAAAGCAGTGTACAGTCAGTGTCACATCGGCCTACCCTTATCTGTCAAATTAACTAGATGGATATTGAACTTTATGCTTTGAAAGTACATCTGAAAACTGTACAGGAAAATATAAATATGAAGGATTACTAAGGAAATAAAAAACTTATAAATAAATATTTAAAACATTTTTATTAAATCACTGCCTCTTAAATTTGTCACGAGGCGCACATTCCTGTAATTCCTGTTTGATATTCGTATTGTCAAATATAACTTAGGTACGGCTTTTATCAATAGGATTCCGTGATTGTCAACAAAACTTTGTTCTAGAGAATGATTAACAAGATTGCTCAAAATGCTTGTTGGTACAAATGTGTCGCAGACATTGTTCATGTCATGATTGATTGATCGTAAAATATTTGGAACATATATGACTGCATTTATTCCATATCCAATTTAGTCTTCTTACACGCCGTCAATAGCCATTCTTTATTTATATCATCATTTTTTGGAAACCTGTAACCAAAATGTAGAATTTTTAAAATTAGTAAAAATGCAGATAAATAGTAGTAGTAGTAATCAAGAAAACCATTCAATTATCTATATTTTTTTAAATTATCAATAGGTACTTTTAAAGTGATAAATTATTAATATCATGTTAAAAGTAAAACAATTTGTAAATGAGGCGTATACATATATCATAATTTAAAGATAGATGTGCCAACCACTTACACAAAATACTGATTTATCGATATAAAAATACACGTCACTAGGCGAAAAAACATAACCTTCACATTTGAACAAAATTTCATTGATAAATGCCTTAAATCAGCACAGAACTGGACACGATGACTATTTAGACAAACTATTAGTGTGTTTTAATAGATTCATGCCATTAATTATGTTTAGGTAAAACGAAAACAGTCTGAGCTCACCGATAAAAGGTTACCCTTGATTATTTTCTTTTCTTATTATAAGGGATTTACAGCCCTCAATCACACAAGACATTTTGTCACACGTAACGCATAAATATCACTTACAATGCTATGGCTAGTTTATAAGTTTCTTCGGAAGAATACCTTATCTGAGAGGAGCTACAACTTAGCGTGAAAATAATCCGTCATTATAATGTAACCAAGTTAGGTTGCCACTTATTTACACAGCAACAAAAAGAAAATAACGACACATTTAATCTGATGGTGTTATAAATTTGACATTTACTTATAGAAAAAATAGAAACGAATGTGGAATAAAGGTATCATTCACTCTCGTTACAGAATTAAATGAAGTCACGTAGTATCCCTATGTAGTCTGTAATATGAGTAAGATAGCTGTTGTCTAGCTCGTCTTTTAGCGTGGTTTCTATGCTTTAGTTATTGTTCTGAGCTTTAAATAATGTTCTGAGCCGTCGACGTTTGAATCCCTAAGTTTGTAGTTTGAGTGTTTCAGTTTACGCATCAAATCACAGCCCAGTAAATTGTAAAAAAAAGTATTTTTGCATACTCTAGTTTCATGCAATCAATCAATCGAAAATAACGTAAGATAATTTATTATATAGTATGGTTGGCAACCCTACCTACCTATGGTGTATAATTGCTTTTATACCATAGGTAGTCCTTCGGGGATAGTAGTCGTGAATTTAATAATAAGTGAACCTTAGTCACCTTATGCTGCCACTACACAGTCGGCGAAAATCGCTGATCGTGAGTTCGTCTATATTCGCTTCGATCACCGGCACGGCCATCGTGCGAGCGTCTACACATTCGTCTGTAGTAGTCGTCCAACGGCAAGCGTACAAGATGGACGTGGAGTGTGTTGCTGCTGCATCATTTATTTAATAGCGGCATAGAACCATCATGTCAATGTGGTTCAACGAAAATTTGTGAAAAAAAAATGCATTTGCGGTCCTTATTGCCTGTCTCATAAATACATATAATCACTATTATCCCCGAAGAGTTAGTCAGAGACTAGGAAATGAGAACCGCAAAAGCAGCCCTCTGCTATAGTCCAGTTTTTACCAAATAGCGACTGCAGATGTACTTAGCGTAACAGGTGGTGAGCCCATCGCCGATCTATGCTGTCTAATGTATATGCAGTCTTTAGTCCGTTAGTCGCCTTTTACGACTCCCAAGGGAAGAGAGGGGGCGGTAGTATTCTTTCACCGCTACGCGACACGGTATAATAGTCGTAATTATATGTTAATGTAAATATGAAAGCTTCATGTACTGAACCTGCAGTTGAGTTTGCTTTAAACATATTGTTCCTACTAAATAAAAGGTGAATTGGGAAGTTCCTGGGTATAAAAAATCTTATTATGATTAATCCTTCAAGTACCTAGTTACATTATCAAAAAATATTGTGCACTTGTTTTTTCTTTTGTCAATAAAGCAAAGTTATATATTTATATTAGGTACTAGCTAAAACGGGTAGGTTACCTATTTTCTAAATGAAAGGTTTCTCTTTTGAACTCCCTACACCTATTTTAGGAACGGAAGATAAATGAAAGTCTCTTTGTTAGACCACCCACTAGCCATTTTAGTGCGTAGTTTTAAGTGGGTAAATTATGGACGCACGTGTGCAACGCTTCACTGCCTAAAGGCGAATGAATGTTCGGCGATTGTGTGTGTGGGCACCTCCGCAAACGCCCAGCGCGAATTCCTTTGATGCTTGCCCGAAAAACCATGTGTTCCTTCCTAGCACGGCCCCCCGAGCTAGGCACGTAAAACTAAAGCTAATGCTTCAGATGCTCAATGTACCTCTAGAATTTATCAACAGAATTCAATGTACCTCAACCGTTTTGACAGAAATTACGATAAAATGCCTGATCTTCCCAGCTGGGCCCTCGGCTGTATAACGCTCGAAATACATAAAAAATATACTGTTCTAATGTACCTCCAATGTACCTCCCGATTTATGTATTAAATTCCAGAAATTCTAATTAGAACAGAAGATATTCAGTTTTAAAGTTTTGTCATCCTAGCGGGGCCCTCTGTAACCAAAGTGAATACGAATAAAAAAAGTATACCATTTTTATGTTTTTCCAATGTACCTCTTAGTTCTTCGCAATTTACCAAATTTAGATACCAAATTATGATATTAGTAAATAACAGTACACGCTTGGTAAGATAAGGTCAGCAACAGGTAATATTTGCTGCAATGAGGGTAGCTGTGAATAGTTTATTTAATAATAATAATAATAATAATAATAATAATAAAATATACTTTAATTGCACACAAGAACATACACAGAAAAGAACATTTTTACAGAGACAAAGTACAAAACAGGCGGCCTTATTGCTAACAAGCAATCTCTTCCAGGCAACCTTGGGTGATAAAAATATAAAAGGAAAGAATAATAAAATGGGTGCAAGAATAAGGAAATAAGAAAATAGGAATATACGATGTGTTGTTTAAAAACTAGATAGACAAGATAAGACATAATAATTAAATAAATGAGATAAAATAGATCATGCAATATTATATAATAGAAAATAAATAAAGCTATGAAGACATACTCAAGAAATGACTCTGGACCTGACTCTTAAACGAATTCAACGTGCGAGCACTCCTGATGCTCTCTGGTAGTGCATTCCAAAGCCGGACAGCATGCACAGAAAAGGAGTAGGATAGGAAATCTGTGGAATGAAGAGGAGTTACAAGAGCAAGGTTATAAGCAGAGCGCAAGGTACGGCTAGAGGAAGAGGAACGGAAGGAAAAACAATTTCGCAGATAAGGAGGAGAAGTTGGTAGAAAGAGGACAGAATATAGAAAGGAAAGAACGTGTAAGTCCCTACGCCGTCGTATTGGGAGCCAGTTAAGCTGAGCTCGATAACTCGAAACATGGTCGTATTTCCTTAAATTAAAAATAAATCGAATGCATAGATTCTGCAGACGCTCCAGCTTATTAAGAAGTTCCTCCGAAAGATCAGCGTAGCATACATCAGCATAATCGAGGATGGATAGCAGGAGAGTTTGCGCCAAAGTGATTTTGGTGCTAGTCGGCAGAAAATTTCGAAGACGATTGAGAGAATAGTAAGCACCAAAAACCTTTTTCCGAACAGCCTCTACCTGGGGACGCCAAGTAAGGCACTGATCAAAAACAATCCCCAAGTTTTTTACATTCTTGGCGAATGGAACAACACTGCCCGCGAAGTTAACAGAAGGTAGAAGCGCAAAATTGATCCTTGAAACAAAATAAGGACTACCGATGATTATAGCCTGTGTCTTGCTAGGATTAACAGCAAGGCCATAAGACTTGCTCCAATCGTATATCATGTCAAGATCTCTATTTGTGACTTCCACAGCATGTGAAAGATCCGATAACGGTGCTTGTGTGTAGATCTGGAGATCATCAGCATACAGGTGGTAGGAACATGAAAGTGACTGTGAGATGGAATTTATAAAAATTGAAAAAAGAAGGGGAGATAAGACGCCACCCTGAGGGACACCAGCGTCAATATTGCACCACGTAGATAAAGATTCTTCAACACGTATGCGTTGCCGACGCCCCAACAGGTAACTTTGAAACCAATCAACCACGGAGGGCGATATCCCAATAGAATGCAAAACACAGAGGAGAATGTCAAAGTCCACTGAGTTAAAGGCATTACTGAAGTCTAGTAATGTCAACAAAGTAAGATGACGATTCTCCATGCCACGATGAATATCGTCAGTGATTTTAGTTAAGGCTGAAGTCGTACTATGACCCATACGGAACCCGGATTGAAAGGAATTAAGGAGATTATTTATGTTTAGGAAGGTAGTTAGTTGACGATGGATAAGTTTTTCAATGACCTTAGAGAGGAAAGGTAGTATGGAAATAGGACGGTAGTCGGAATACAGGGTGGGATTTGACTTTTTAGGAAGTGGAATAACAGTAGAATCCTTCCAAGCAGTTGGAAAAACTCGAGACGCCACTGAAGTGTTGAGGATGTGAGTAATAACAGGAGTAAGGATATCTAATATAGGAAGGATCATATTACGACTTATCGAATCATTACCCACAGCACTAGAGCCCATGGAGAGTATTGCTCTCCTAACATCGCCCTCCGTAAATTGATCTACGACAAACGGTGAAAAATCAGGTGTTGGTAAATTTGAAAGACGCTGCAAAGTGTCGGTCTTACAGTGGACACTAATAGGCAACAGGGAGGTAAAGTGAGAATTTAGAATATTTATATCTATGTTATTGGGACTACTTTGCTTAGATTTGCCAACCCCGAGAGATTTGATTTATTTGTTAGTTTTCCTACCAAAAAGCAGTTTTAATTTAGTTAGCATACCTACTAATATGTTTTGTTGACCTTACCTTACCAAGTATCATAATTTTGTATCTAAATTTGGTAAATTGCGAAGAACTAACAGGTACATTGGAAAAACCTAAATATGGTATACTTTTTATTCGTATTCACTTTGGTTACAGAGGGCCCCGCTAGGATGACAAAACTTTAATGCTGAATATCTTCTGTTCTAATTAGAATTTCTGGAATTTAATACATAAATCGGGAGGTACATTGGAAGTACATTAGATCAGTATATTTTTTATGTATTTCGAGCGTTATACAGCCGAGGGCCCAGCTGGGAAGATCAGGCATTTTATTGTAATTTCTGTCAAAACGGTTGAGGTACATTGAATTCTGTTGATAAATTCTAGAGGTACATTGAGCATCTGAAGCATTAGCATTAGTTTTACTTGCCTAGCTCAGGGGGCCGTGCTAGGAAGGAACACATCGAAAAACCGACAATTCACGGGTCGCAGGCGAATGCAGACGAATGCGGCGAGTATGCCCTCCACACAATCGCCGATGTGGTAGTATTCTTTCACCGCTACGCGTTGACATTATATAGGACATGACATTACATACACATTGACATATTGGTTGTATGCCGCTATTAAATAAATGGTAGCAGCAGCAACACACTCCACGTCCATCTTGTACGCTTGCCGTTCGACGACTACTACAGACAGACGAATGTGTAGACCAGTGTTGCCAGATCCGTAGGTCAAAACTATCCTAGATTTACTGCAAAATTATCGTGTTTTTATCGCATTCAAAAAGACAGAATTTATACGACTGGGCACTCCAAATATGGTAACATCCAACGTCACGAGCTAAAAAAAAAAAAGCTCATCGCCTTGAAAAAGGACTGACTGTGGTACCTTAAATTTCGTTATTTCCAAACTGTGACTGAACGAATGATGCTAAACCAGGTGGGCGATCAAAGAAGAGTGGTTTAGGGGGCTAACCTGGTTCGACGTTGCTCCCGCGTGCTGGCTGTAGTGGACGCGCGTCTCACTCTTTCTTGACTTTCCACGGCAAAAGTTCGTGATCACAGTAGTAAACTCGCGGCGATCACTTGGAAGATGTTATGACTTGACCGATAAATGAGGAACACGAGAGCTCGACTCAAAGGCCCTGTCGCGTAGGCAGGCTGGATCGGAAGTGAAGATGGCCGACACGACACGACGTGATATTGGTTTAACCCCATAGGATCGAGGATAAAAATGATGAGGGTTGTTACGGCGAAAGGCGTTCGCAGTAACAGCGGCGAAATAAGGGTTAGGCAGGAGGTATAAGGGAATAAAGTACTTACAGGGATGATGAGTCACAGGAACCGGGGGGCGAGCTGACCACGGGCGGCGAGGTAGATTGGTTTCCTGGCGCACAGTCACTACACTAAACTATTCACTAGGGGCAGTTCGTTAGGCGTTAGGCGTAACTTTACACATATGCTATTATTGTTAATGCTTTATTTCGAAGGCTGATTTCAAGGGCGCGCGACGCGTGGTTTCGTCTTGAGATCTCAAAAAGCACTAGTCTTGCGCGGGCGCCAACAGTCAAAATGGCCGCGCGACGGGTTAGTGCAGTCCAATATGCACTCTATTCCGGCGCAGAAACGGCTGTTATTCGTTGCGCTGTGGCGCAAACATCTTCCCGGGCCCCAGGGGTGGGCTCTTCCAGAGGGAGCCTGGCAATCTTGAACACAGGCCTCCGGAGGTGTCCATTGGCGGTGTCCAGGTCCACCACCCGCACGACGCCATCCTTCCCAGGCAGGGTGCGGGTAATGCGCCCCAGTCTCCATTGAAGGGCAGGCAGGTTGTCCTCCTTGATGAGGACGAGCTCGCCAACTCGGGGAGGGGAGGATGGGGACGACCATTTGGAGCGGGTTTGAAGGGTATGCAGGTAGGACTGGGTCCACAGCGTCCAGAAGCGCTGGGAAAGGGCCTGTACCATCTGGAATCGCCTACGTGTGGAGATCGGCCTATCTTCCACGGATAGTTCGGGAAGGGCCGTTAGTGGGCGGCCTATAAGGAAATGTCCGGCTGTAAGCGGCTCAAAGTCTGAAGGATCAGACGAAAGTGGGCAGAGAGGTCTTGAGTTGAGGACCGCTTCAATTCGAGCTAAAAGTGTGGAGAATTCCTCGAATGTAAGGTGTTGTTCGCCAATTACGCGATATAAAAGTTGCTTTGTTGATTTTACGTTGATCTCATGTAACGCACCGAACCATGGTCCCTTAGGGACGTTCAACAACCAAGTAATGTGCTGACCAGCGAGCTTGTGCGCAATCGTGTCATTATTCAAGGCAAGAAAGTTTTGTACTACGATGAGCTGATTTCTAGCGCCTACATAATTTGTACCGCAGTCCGAGCGGATGAGAACCGGGGCACCGCGGCGTGCTATAAAACGCTGTAATGCCGCGAGAAACGCTTCCGTGCTGAGGTCCGAGACCGGTTCCAAATGAACCGCCTTAGTCGAGAGGCACACGAATATACAAAAGTACGCTTTTAAGAGTTTAACATTACGTAGGGTACTAGATTTAACGAGGAATGGGCCGGCAAAATCGGTCGTGACTTGACGAAATACTGGCTGAGGCGTAACTCTATCGGCTGGCAGGTCGGCCATGAAGGGCGCTTGCGGCTGGGCCCGGCATCGAAAGCATCTAATGCATTTAAAGACTCGGTGTCTAATAATACGGCGCGCGGACAATATCCAAAATTGTTGGCGTAGGATTGCGTGTAAGGTGTCAGCGCCAGGGTGGCAGTGTATTTTGTGGTAGTGGTCAATGATCAGGTCTACAAGTGGGCTAGAGCTGGGAAGTATGAGCGGATGCTGCGCGTCATATCGGATAGACGCATGGGACAGTCGTCCACCAACTCTAAGGAGCTCATCTTTAATGAGAGGTGACAGCCGCTGGAGTCTGACGGAGCAGATTTTGCCAGTTTGAAGGCGGTGGATGTCCTCCGCAAACTCATTGTGCTGAACACTGCGCACCCAGTAAAGTAGGGCCTCTCTTCGTTCACTGACGTACAAGGGGCCTGAGCGTCGCGAATCTGGGTGGTGTCTGCAGTTGTGCAGAAAGCGTTTTAGACAAGCTGTCACTCCGACGAGCTTGTCTAGTGAACTGAACCGAGTGAGCAGGTCAAAGTCAAGACCGGGCACTGTGACCAGTGACGGGACGTGTTTGGGCTTAAGGCCGGGCAGGGCGTGATGGCCCAGAGCTAAGGGCATCGCAGGCCAAGACTCAGAAGGCTGTCCAAGCCACGTGGGAGACCACCATAGGTCGTGGGCTGACAGGGATTGCGCAGACATCCCTCTGCTTGCGAACGCCTTTCGCCGTAACATCCGGCTCGAAGGACCAGAATGTTACGGCGAAAGGCGTTCGCAGTAACAGCGGCGAAATAAGGGTTAGGCAGGAGGTATAAGGGAATAAAGTACTTACAGGGATGATGAGTCACAGGAACCGGGGGGCGAGCTGACCACGGGCGGCGAGGTAGATTGGTTTCCTGGCGCACAGTCACTACACTAAACTATTCACTAGGGGCAGTTCGTTAGGCGTTAGGCGTAACTTTACACATATGCTATTATTGTTAATGCTTTATTTCGAAGGCTGATTTCAAGGGCGCGCGACGCGTGGACAAGGGTAGTAGAAGTTAGGTTAGGGACGTAGCATCGGTACAAGTCTAATTCGATTGATAGTGATGTGAATGTAATTGAATATGATTGATCTAAATCTACCATACCGCCCCCCAAAGAGCGGCTTAGCTCTTTTAATTGAAACAGACAAATTTGAAATAAGTTAACTGAAAGCTGATTGAAAAGTGTAAATGTTATCTTACTATAGTTACTTACATGCTAAATTAATTGATAAATGTTGAAATATCTAGGTTTCGGGAATTAAGCGACATAACTTGGCTACAGGACGCTTGAAAACTCCTTTGGTTGTTTTAATGTCTACGACCCGGACAATACCGTCATTCCCCGGATAGAGTTGGGTAATTCTAGCCTTTTTCCAGAGTAACGGAGGTGTATTAGGCTCCATCAGCAACACCAAGTCACCCATCTGTAAATTACGTTCAGGCTTTAGCCAACGATCACGTTGCTGCAGCGTGTGTAAATATTCGCTGTGCCAGCGTTTCCAAAAATGTTGGGTGATTTGCTGTAGCAATTGCCAACGATTCAGACGATGAGTAGCAATGTGCTCTAGATCGTGCTCCGGTAAGGCAAGAAGCGGTTGTCCAATCAAAAAATGACCCGGCGTCAGAGTTTCTAAATCGTTTGGGTCGCTACCAATTGGACAGATAGGTCGTGAATTTAGTATAGATTCGATTTTGCAGAACACTGTACTTAGTTCTTCAAACGTTAATACACGTTCGCCTATGATACGCTTGAGTAATGTTTTAGAAGACTTCACTGCATTCTCCCAGAGGCCACCAAGATGTGGTCCCGAGGGAACGTTAAGATGCCAATGAATTTCATGAGATGCTAGATGAGATTGAACTTTATCTGAGTCTCTATCGATTTGAGCTTTAAGCAGATAAATATCCTTAAGATAGTTGCGTGCGCCTAAAAAGTTTGTGCTACAGTCGGAATATATGTCAGAAGGTAACCCTCTTCTCGAAACAAATCTATCTAAACATGTCAAAAACGCGTCAGTAGACAAGGTGGAGACTACTTCCAAATGCATCGCTTTGGTTGCAAAGCATATGAACACACATAGGTAAGCCTTAAAGATTTTAGGTTTGCGAGCACTGGAATCCTTGACGTTGAACGGTCCGGCGAAATCTAACCCAACCCTTTGGAAGGGCCTAGCTTGAGTGACTCTATCGGCAGGTAAGTTGCCCATGAATGGATTTATAGGTTTCGCCTTTAGTCTGTAGCAGCGTTGACATAGAAAAATCCTGTGCCGCACTACACGTCGAGCTGACACAATCCAATACCTACGCAATAGGATAGCCATTAAAATAGCAGGACCTGGATGACCGTAGAGCTGATGATAATGATCGATGAGAAGATTTGTGAAAGGATGCGACTGAGGTAACAAAAATGGATGTTTACTATCGAAAGGCAAGTTGGCGTTGACCAGTCGCCCACCAACTCGAAGAAAACCTAGATCATCGAGAAAGGGATGGAGGCGACGTAGGCTGCCCTTGATAGGCTTACGTTGACGCAACAATTTTATAGTATCGGCAAACGCTGTCGATTGAACCGATTTGATACAAGTTGACAACACTGATTTTAATTCGTATATCGTCAAATTACCTACTCGTTTATCCTTTGGTGAGCGAACATTATGCATATAACGAAGCCACCAACCGAGTACTCGTGTAACTTTAGATAGAGAGCTGTACTCTACAATGACGTGTTGGACAACTTCGTCTGAGGAAGGTGCAACAGCCGATGTAGAGTGCTTATCCGGTCCCGTCTCGGCTGTTTGCACTAAGTGTGCAGCAACAGGAGGAGTAAATATAAATGTAGAGTCCGTGTGGGTTTTCGTGTCAACAGTTTGCACGACATGTGCAGCAACTGGACCTACTTTCACGCCTGGCAAATCCACAGGGTCAAGCAGTTGACATGTGGAAGGCCATGAACTGTAACCAGATTTGAGCCAAGAAGGACTCCACCAAAGTGGATGAACTCTCCCTCATCATCGGGTCCACCAACGAGGCCCTGACCAGCGACGAGGTGATCGAAGCGGTCAGGAAGACGTCGGCAGTGGACCCAGAAGGCGAGTGGATTAAAATAGAGAGGATCCGAAAGGCCAAGGACCAAAAAGTAATAATAGGGTGTGGTACAGAGAAAGACGCGGATGAATTGAGGAAAAGAATAGAAAAAGAAAAAACGCTAAGAATAGAAAAGGCAAAGAACAAAAATCCGCTAGTAGTAGTTAGATATGTAAGGGGGGACAAGAAAGGAGAGCAAGTAGAGGAGGCCATAAGAAGGGAAATGGGAATTAGGAAAGAAAAGGAAACCAAGAACGGTGAGAAAGAAATAGAGGTGATTTTTGAAAGGAAGACAAGGAACCCGCACGTCGCACACGTAGTGGTCAAGGTGACCCCCCGGATATGGCTGCAACTGACAGAGGCGGGGACTCTTCATCTGCAATGGGGAAGTTCCAGAGTAGAGGATCAGTCCCCGCTAATCCAGTGTTCCCGCTGCTTGGGCTACGGCCATATCAAGCGGGTCTGTGAGGAGCAGCTGGACAGTTGCAGCCACTGTGGGGGCAACCATTTGTACGCGACGTGCGAGAAGAAAGATAGTCCCCCCAGCTGCCTGAATTGCACGAGAGCCAGTCTGGAAGATAAGTGCCACAATACTTTCAGTGTGGCATGTCCCATTAGGGCCAAATGGGACCGGCTGGCTCGCTCAAAGGTGGCGTATATGTGCTAAGGGCCCCGCGTCAAATCCGGAACAGACAGCAAAATGCAGTAAGGTACCTACAGTGAGAGACGGTATGACGAGGGGGTCGGCGCACACTACGGCCGACGGCTTTCACCTAGGGGTGTTGAAACTGGGGAAGAATGAGGACCACAGGGTGACAGGAAGAAGTGCAGCCAAAGCGAATGGAGGATATAAAGATGGTCTTTATGACCCTCCATTCGTGGAGGCGGTACTTCCTAATGGGATTGGCTCATTCAACCCCAGAAAGACATCGTGTAGAGATGGCTCTACAGTTGGTTGGAACACGTGCGGCCGTGGTGGGCGCCCCCCCCCCCCTCCTTAAATAGAAAACAAAAAACACTAAATACATGGTAGGTACACAAAACACAAAAGATACAAAATAAGCAAAGACAAACAAAGGGAAACAGTTATGGAAAAGTAAATAAAGGGAAATAGGACTAAATATAGATGCAAAGACCACATAAGAGGCAGGATTAAAACTTAAGTATATAAATAAGTATAAATTGGAATAAAATATTAAGAATAAAAGAAGGGAGAACGTACAATATAATGCATTAATTAAAATAGGTAATAAAGAGAGCAAATAAAATAAATGTAACTATAATATTAAATAAAGTATATATATTGAGACAGATATATAAGGGGATAATATGCGTAGTAATAGGAAAAGAAATGTAATAGTATATAAGAAAATAAATGTAATAGTATATAAGAAAATAAATGTAATAGTATATAAGAAAATAAATGTAATAGTATATAAGAAAATAAATGTAATAGTATATGAGAAAAGAAATGTAAATAGAATAGGAAATATATATAAATAAGAAGAAAATGGAATAGTAGATAAGAAAAGGAATGTAAAGTAATAAAGAAAAGCATGTTATAGTAAATAAAAATGGATAGTCAAATTTGGACAAAGAGATGTATCATATTAAGAAAAATATCAAGTAGAAGAAAACAAATGTATAGAGTAAAATACTAGGATAATATATACTGTATAAGACATTGTAAAAATATGAAAAGAATGCATTAGAAAATAAAAGAGAAAAGTTGTACAAAAGAGAAAGATACAAAAAAAAAAGGAAAAAAGAAACAAAAAGAAAAGAAAGAAAATAAATTAGAGTCGAGCCCATAAAGCTCAAGTTTATTAACCCCCCTCCAAAAAAGAAAACAAAAACAAAAACAGAAAAAAAGGCCTGCAAAAAAGCGGGGAGCAAAGCTAAAAAAAATAAAAAAAAAAATAAAAAAAAAGTGGATGAACTACTAAGTCGCGAGGAAGCAAGCCTCGACTCGCGCAATCCGCGGGATTGAGATGTGAAGGAATGTGCCGCCAGGTAGCGTTTGGAATGATGCCTTGAACCTGGGAAACTCTGTTTCCTTCAAAAGTTTGAAGCTTGTGCGGTGAAGTTCGTAACCAAGTTAGCACTATGCTAGAGTCGCACCATGCAATTATTGGTATGGATTTTAATTTGGAGTGCAAGACCTTACACACATGGTCCATAAGGCGAGCCAACAGGACTGCTCCACAGAGCTTGAGCTTAGGGATCGTTTGCCTTTGCCTGACTGAAGCGACTCTAGATTTAGCGATTAACAAATGAACTTGAACGCTGTCACCGTCACCGCTTTCACAACGTATATAGACGCGGCATATGATGCGGCATATCCGCGCTCCGATGCGTCGCTGAAACCGTGAAGTTGATATTTAGAATGAGGATCACCCATAACGTGGCGTGGAATCCGTATTTGATTTAAAGATTTGAAGTCGTCAACAAACTTCAGCCAAGTTTGCTGGACATCGAAAGGGAGAGTATCGTCCCAACCCAGCTCTAAAAGCCACAAACGCTGCATAAAAGATTTAGCGAAAAATGTTACCGGCGTGATAAAGCCACAAGGATCATAGAGACGAGCGATGTTCGATAGAACACCTCGTTTGGTTAGTCTTACTCATGTTAGAGACGTGATAGAGAAAGTTATCGGATGAGGGGTTCCATTCAATATTAGGTATTAGATAATAGATAATAGATAATAGATTTTAAAATATTGTCACCGGAATCCTCGAATCGATAAGGTGTTTCATAATGATCTGCAGGTAAACCCTTGAGTAGCTCGCCAGAGTTGCTAGACCATTTCCTAAGAAGGAAACGACCTTGAGCAAACACGTCAGTGACTTGGTGCTGTAGCGTCTTAGCACCCTCTAGCGTGTCACACCCAGTCACGATATCGTCTACGAAGGTGTCCTCCCGTAGGACACGTGCAGCCTCAGGATATGTAGAGTCGTTAAGATTCGCCAACTCATGAATCACCCTGATAGCCTGGTATGCAGAACTAGTGACGCCGTAGGTGACGGTTGTTAACTCGAACTCCTGCAACGGTTGATCTTGAGATTCGCGCCAGAAGATAGTTTGGAACCGCTGATCATCATCATGTAACCTGACCATTCGATAACATTGTTTGATGTCACAAGTGAAGACCACTAAATAAGTTCTAAACCTTAAAATGATATCCTGTATATTCTGTTGTAGCTTAGGGCCTGACAACAAAATTTGATTGAGGGAAACACCGGTAGAGCTGGGTAGAGATGCATCGAAAACAGCTCTCAACTTTGTAGTGCTACTGCTCTCCTTGAGCACGCCGTGATGAGGAATATAATATCTGTCAACCGCACTATGAGAAGGTACTAACTTCATATGTCCAGACTCTACATAATCTTTCATAAATTGAATGTAGAGCTCACGAAATGTAGGCTCTTTTATAAGTTTACGCTCTAAATTGTGAAACCGTTTTAACGCAATTAACCGAGTATCACCAAGCTGAGAGGACTCTACCTTAAACGGCAGCCTAACTACAAACCTCCCATTGGGATCTCTACTGTGTGTGTTAACAAAATGCTTTTCACATATGATGTCATCAGGATCTGGAATCGGCGGCAAAGGAGACTCTTCTGATTCCCAGAATTTAGTTATAGTAAGTTGTAACCTAGACTCGTTGGTAAGTAGGCTAATATTTTGATACTGAGTTGTAGTCACTGGGGTCGAACCCATGATGACCCAACCAAAGATGGTTGAATGAGCTGTAGGTAAACCATTACCTAATTTTAACTTTGGACCGCTAAAAATGTCACTGAAAAGATTAACACCCAAAAGTAGATCGATTTTACCCGGAATGTTGAAAGTCTTATCAGCAAGCTGAAGGTCGCTACATTTCTCTGGCACAATCGGATTGACCATTGCTGCAGGTTGATATCCCGTGATGCGCTTAAGTACAATGGCTTCAGTGGACAAACCAGGAACGGAATCGTCTGTGAGAGACAAGATTGAACAATCTACCCTTCCATGGGTAGCTTGCCGGTGTTCACCGACACCGAACAGATCGCAGGACTTACGACGTCGCAGTCGAAGTTGCTGTGCTAAAGATTCAGTTATAAGAGATGATTGAGCACCAGGATCTACAAACACACGAACTACATGTACCTGACCATCAACATCCTGGACTCCAACAAGAGCAGTGCCTAAGAGGCCGGTAGACAATGGTTCTATGTTAAGTAACACCTGTTTCGAAGAGGAGGGTTCGGGCTTCACAAAGGAATCCGCTGCTTTAAACTCATTATGTAATTTTGTATGATGACGTTTCTTGCATACTTGACAACAACGCTTAGATAAACATTGTGAAATACTATGTGGCCTTAAACAGTTGTAACAAAGTCTTTTTTCAGTTAAAAATAATTTCTTATCTTTCAGTTTCTCAAACTCTAAACATTGATAGATTGCATGATCACCACTACAATAATAACAAGTTGAATTAGTTACATGTAAGGTGGATGCATGAGGAATTAACGCTTTGGGATTATTGTTTACACATGTGAAATTAGTTGCTTCTAAAACCCTTAAATTGTGTTCTAAAAATGTCAACAAGTTACTAAAGCGCGGTATCTCATTTTGCTGTAATGTAAACTCAAATTTAGTTCTTAAGTCCAACGGTAACCTTTTAGATATTAAATGATATAAAAGAAAACTCCAAGAATTGACATCAAATCCAAGAGTATTTAATGCTTGTGTGTTTTCTTTTAAGGTGTTGAGAAAACGTTTTAAATTCTTTAAGTTGGAACATGAAACTGAAAGTAACAAATCTAAATGTTTGTCGGCTATCAAGCGCTTATTTTCATAACGTTCTTGTAAGAGATTATAGGCCACACCATAATTTTCACTAGTTATGCTTAAATGTTTAATTAAGTTAAGGGGTTCTTGTTCTAAAACACTCAATAAATAATGGAATTTTTGTATTGAAGATATTTCATTGTTTTGATGAATTAAACTGTCAAATATTGATTTAAAATTGGGCCATTCAGTGTGAATGCCTTTGAAATGTGTTAATGTAATTTTAGGTAAATGAAAACGACTTGATTCGCAACTAGACTTAGAAACTACCTCTTGTGTCACAGGACCATTAGTTGTTTTGGAATCCAATACACCTAGGTCAGACCAAATACTTTGAATTGAGTAATATTTCTCGTAAAACGTTGTAAAGCAAGATTCTATAGTTCCTCTCTGTTCTTCGGGCTGTGAAGCAGCAACTAACAACGTAAAATTAGTATCAAACTGTTCACGCATCTGATTTAGATCAACGAAACGAACACGAAATTCACTCAATTCCTGCGGTGTTGTAGGAATAGTTTGCACAAGCACTGTAGCCAGTTTATAAAGCTCGCATACGAAATCATAAGCCATGTTGAATTAACAGTGGCTATTTTCAATTCATTCGCCATAATTGATAAGTTATTTTATTTCGCAAGTAAAATAAACAAAACAAACTAGAGGTTATTATTAATGTCAGTTGACAGATGACTGACACTTGACAGTTGACAGCTTAATTGAACGATGTTCAGTGCTGTATGCGAATTGATATCCCCAAGGCTGCGTTCCGTGGCTTCACTCGAGTGCACTCGAGCGCACTCCGACGCGCGCTCTACCCGTTCCGTGGCTTGGTGAAATTTTACTGTGAAAGCGTAGTTTCATCCGTTCTGTGGCTCAGAGCGCAGCAACCAAACAACCATCAAATCGGATGGTTGTTTTTCACTCTGACAGCTATTTGACGTTTATATCATTGATAAAGTGTCAAATTTTGCAATTTATGTCAAAACGTCTCGAAAAATTCGGCCTGTTTGTTTCGTATTGTTTTACTTTTTAATAATTAGGTTTAAATATTGTATAAAAGTGGAAAAAATGTAGACAAAAGAAGAGTTTTCTCTCGTTTTGGACAGGAATACTTCAGAAGAGGTTATAAAAACAACTCGATCGTTCCGTGGCTCAGTTGCAACTCAAACGAGTTAAACTTTAACCAAACAACTACACCCAGAACGACGGAACGCACTCCAAGATAGATTTTATAAAACTATTGAAGGTATGCAAAAAAATATTTTCTAAAAATAGATTTTTATGCAATTAATGATATTTGAATATAATATGTTCCGATGCTTACGGAAAAGATGGGAATCGGGACGAAGGACCAAAACATGGGCGATCAAAGAAGAGTGGTTTAGGGGGCTAACCTGGTTCGACGTTGCTCCCGCGTGCTGGCTGTAGTGGACGCGCGTCTCACTCTTTCTTGACTTTCCACGGCAAAAGTTCGTGATCACAGTAGTAAACTCGCGGCGATCACTTGGAAGATGTTATGACTTGACCGATAAATGAGGAACACGAGAGCTCGACTCAAAGGCCCTGTCGCGTAGGCAGGCTGGATCGGAAGTGAAGATGGCCGACACGACACGACGCGATATTGGTTTACCCCCATAGGATCGAGGATAAAAATGATGAGGGTAGTAGAAGTTAGGTTAGGGACGTAGCATCGGTACAAGTCTAATTCGATTGATAGTGATGTGAATGTAATTGAATATGATTGATCTAAATCTACCACCAGGTTTGTCACAAAATTATCGTAGAACTGACAAAAAATATCGTGGAAAGTCGACGAATTACACAAATTATCGTGCGATACTTAATAATTATTTTTTATCGCATGCCCCTCGAAATTATCGTGGATCTACGATAATTATCACACGTCTGGCAACGCTGGTAGACGCTTGCACGATGACCGTGCTGAGGGCCTAGTCAACTGGCAAACGCTCGACCGGTGACAGCGTCAAAATCGCTCATCAAATTCGCTGGGCTACATCGATATCGATAAGCTAAGGGATATAGAACATACAGGCTTGTCTTAGTATTTTTTTGTTTGATGATAATGTAACGCTTAAGTAAGATTAATAAATAGGTAGTAACCACACCGATCCTTTTGAGTTTTAGTGAATTGAATGTCACTTTACTAAGAAATTCGGGTAGACTCCTTGAGACAATTTGAAAAATGAATCAATCGCTTTTTTCGCCGGAAGTTCGCCAGACAAGCACGTTTGTAAATAAGTACTTATAATGATGACGAGTGACTTACCTACCATAATATGATATTGATATGAGACCAAACCCATTTTTCAGCTTATAATATAAATAAATTAAGACTGAAGATCACAAGCAAACGCTTGCTGCCAAGAATTTCTCAAATATTAACAACTTGACGTCCGTCTGTAATGAAATAAGTGATAACACTAAATGTTACAAACCGCGCGAACATTTAAACAGTTTGATCTTAGATGCGAGTACCCACTAGGTTGTGATTAAAACGTTTGCATCTTGTATGAGTACATCGCCTAAAGTAACTCTATGGCGTAGCGGCTAAGGCTTTCGGGTTTAGTTGTCTAACTACAACACCTATCACATTACTTTTCTAATTGATTATTGTCCTAAATAAAATAAAATAAAAAACATTCCAAGTACATGGTTTTGCTAGTTAAATTAAAACTAATTTTAAAATATGCAAACTAGCGAAGCAATGTACTTACTGTTACTTGAAAGGTAATGCTAGAGGTTCAACTAATGCAAAAAATCCCCGCCCGCGCCGCACCGGTTTGTGATCTTGCCAGTTAGTTACGCAACTTTCACATTACCGAGCTAAAGGATGGGTAACCAAATAAAAAGCGTCTCGAGCTCCTGCGTGCTTTGGAAGGCACGTAAAGCACACTGCGGTTGTATTGGCTCAGGGCTTAAGCCTGTTATAGCCCAGTCTGCCTTAGTGCTGTCGTTCATGTGGGAACGTTCAGGACGTTCATAGCATGACGATGAAGACAACATCGCCTTAATATAGGATTGTTTCATTGTTACTTATTTATAGCGGTAGGTACCGAAAATAATTGAAATTAAAAGTCAAATAATTTATTAAATATACGCCTTCACAGACACAATGACATGATCGTGGTCTCTACGCGACAAGTTAAAATATTTATTTATTTTACATTATTTATTTCACTGCCATTCATTATGAGTTGGTTGAAAATGTTTCGAAATAAAACATAGGATTATTTATATGTTTACCAAAAATAATTTTAAAACAATTAATTTTATATAATTACCCTAGTATGTTGATAATGAATCAAGTACAACTTTAAGCCATCTTTAATGCAGTTTCATTGTTGGATACGACATGTGGTACACATCTCTTCTTTATTGTGAGCCTGATGCAGCATTAAATATTGGTGTTATTATGATTAACCATGCTTTTTGAAGGTATCCAGAATCTCCTAAGAAATTGGAACAATATACTTACTTATAGAAAATTGTCATACATAAAAAGTTAGTAGGTAGTATATATTTACCAAAAATAATTTAAAAACAATTAATTTTATTAATTTATTTTATATTCACAGGGGAATCGACAGTTCTATAAAAAGTATAACACTGAAAATGTGAAACAGCAAACCATTTACAGATTCACACAAATAAAAATGTGATAGTAACATTACAAACTCAAGCAACAATTACAATCGATTACTTCACAATCGCCAAATTGATAATAACTAAACTATTACAGAGTATGCTAGATATGGAACTTAATTTGTATTATATGTATAACAAGCCACCTTATGTTAAGCCACCTATTTAAAGAAAAAACAATATTATAACAAACACAATAGAACCCACCAGATTTAATAATCGGATAGTAATAATGCAAGTTCATACATATAATTACCTTTGTATGTTGATAATGAATCAAGTACAACTTCAATAGCTTAATGTTATGACTAGTAGAAATTGATATAAGTAGGTACTTAAACATTTTCTATAGATACCTACTGCAAGTAAAATTAAATATCAAGTAAAAAATAACATTAATGTTGTATTTCTTAGTATATTCTTATTGCCTTACCTAACTCTCTCAAAGTCAAAGTTTATTAAATATGAGGCTTCACTTTCTCTTATTGACATTAAAACTATATGTGTATAAAAATAAATGCCAATTGTGTGTATAAGAAGGTACTGTTTTTTAGTACCTACCTAAGTAAATCTTTTTAATAAAGTACAATAAACTTAGAACTAAATTAACTTTATACTTAATTTTTCCCCATCATATAAACCAAATCACTATTTTATGGGTTAAATATATTTATGGCACACTGTTCCTTTTCTTAAAATAAAAATGTTGTCAACGAAGGTACTGTTTATTTTGTACATAAGTAAATCTTTTTAAATAAAGCACAATAAACTTAGAACTAAATTAACTTTATACTTAATTTTTCCTCATCAAATAAACGAAATTACTATTTTATGGATAAATATATTTATGGCACAGACTGCTCCTTTTTGTAGAATAAAAACGTTGTCAACATTAGAGCTCCACAAAAAAAAATCATATAAATAACTAAATTCAACGATGCCAAAGCCATGTTCAATGCAGTTTCATTGTTGGATATGACATGTGGTACACACCCCTCCTTTCTTGTGAGTCTGATGCAGCATTAAATATTGTTGTTATTATCATTAACCATGCTTTTTGAAGGTATCCAGAATCTCCTAAGAAATTAGAACAATATACTTACTTATAGAAAATTGTCATAGATAAAAAGTTAGTAGGTAAGTACCTATGTATTATACAAAATTGCTTGATATTGTTTTTTACCAAATAACCATGTTTGTTCACCATTCTGAGGAAGTCCATCCTCCAAATTATGAGGTAACATTTAAGATTTTTGAATCGTCGTCTCAAATCTGCAAAACCACATAAAATAGTTTTATCTTTATGTCAATACTCTTTATTCTAGCAATTTTAACAAAACTGACATTTCCTGGTAAATCCCAATATAATAATAGGCATAATACTTACCTTTTACCTTTATTATGTAAGTAATAATTTATTTATTAAAACTTACCGTTTGAACATAAGGACTGATATCTTTTCCTATTATGAAAGATGCTTGTCTGTATAAGATTTATAGGGTATAGTCAATAGGTACACCTTACTACACTTAGAGCCTTGGTTTAATACTCTAAGCTACCTGGCAAATTAAATCTTCATTGGAACCTGTAAAACAAATAGGCAATCTAAGTTAGAAATTGATAAATGGACATTATGGATAGGTTACATTTAATATTTATACAAAAAGTCCCTTACTGTTGTCTTATTCTTGACCTTTCTTGTCATGATTAAAGGTACTTAGGTGGATTTATTTGGCCCAAATGTTTGTATGGTTTGAGAGCCCCTACAAATTGTTATGCAGCGACTTGCTCTTCGTTGCGGAAAATGTTGCATGACACACATTTATTTGGTCACTCACATCGCAACACAACAACTATATCAGCATGCAATTCCCGGCAGACCTTAGTTAGATATTTGAAAGTTCGTAAACGAGAACTCCGAGAACTATTCACAAGTACAACAAACTCGATTTCGTTAATTTGCTCCAAGTAACGTAGGGAAACATTTCTTCCTTAGCGCCTGAGCACTTGATTATCGCAGTCCACAATAGCCCTAAAAAGAGCATTTTAAACAAAACTTTCAACACAACACAACTATTCCTTCATCAGCTGATCAAGCAATCGCCATTTTGTGTGAATTTTTATCTTCAATGTTTGAGTGATCGCTAGATTAGCGATTCTTGGCTTGTCAAACTGTCAATTAGGTCTATTTTAGCGTAAATTTTACGTCGTAGGTAACTTTTGCTTATGTCAATCCCATACATTCGGTTTATCGTAGCGAAGATTTCGTAGCGTTTAATTTGTTTGCCAATTGACTAGGCCCTCTGGTGATCGAGGCGAATGTAGACGAACTCACGATCACGATCGGCGATATTCGCCGACTGTGAAGTGGCGGCATTATAGTCGATACCACAAAGAAGGCTCCACAAACAACTTATTTTATTTCTGTTTTGTATTATAATAATCTGTGCTGTCTGTCTGTCTGTGACACATTCTCATTTTCAGTTTGGTAGGGGTGGAGTGCGTGTGTATCTATTTCATATTCGATTGTTGGATTTATTTTCTCCTTTTTTTACTTATCAATGTGTTATTTATGTTTTTGCAACAATGCTCATATGATAAACTATAAATATTGACTTGGCATGTAGCTAGATCAGTGTATTTTTTTCTATGGGCGTTGAAAATCATGCAAAATGGCCAACGATTTCTGGTCATGTACTTGTTGTACAGAGGCACTGACTTGCTGGCTGCGTTTGAAGTTATCGCCAGAGGAAATAGAACAAAGATATAGAAGTAAAGAGATAGACAGAATACTGGAGAAAGACAAACAGACACTAAGACGACAGGTTAAATTGTTACTTCTCGGGGCGGGTGAAAGCGGAAAATCAACATTCCTGAAACAGATGAGGATAATACACAAAGTGAAGTTTGAGCCGGAACTGATGCGGGAGTACCAGCATGTGATATACCAGAATATAGTTCGAGGGATCCAAGTGCTGGTGGACGCGCGGGACAAGCTCGCGATACCGTGGGAAAACCCCAGGAATCTTGATGTGGGCCAGCAGGCGTTGCACTTCAACAGTAGTAGTACCCTGAACAGTAGTAGTACTCTGGACAGCAGACTCTTCATGCATTACGCACCGCACATACACTCTTTGTGGTTGGACAGAGCCATCAAAAGGGCCTATGACAGGCGGAGAGAATTTCAATTGGTGAGTGACACATTTTATGCCATTATTATTAAATATTTACTTAGTAAACAAAGCATTCTGTGGATGGGTAAATATGTAAGACCTGTGATGTTTGTCTTTGAGATTTCCTTTTTGTGAGTGATATGATCTTTTGTGTATGCACTTAATTTTTTGTTGTTGATTTTTGCATAGCTACAATAAATGTTGAAATTGATGATTTATTTTCAAATGTGTATACTTACTACTTAATATCTAGTATTTTGTTGAATGTATTGTTTTCTATTGAAAATATACCTTTATGCTGCAACTGCCATTAAGCTAGACACAATAGTAATTCAATTGTTACTAAGTTTCTTCACAGAGGAGAGATTATGTAAATTTAATAGTAATGTAAGCAAAGAATAGGTGTCAGGATCATAACAAATGGAAATTTGTGGTCCTTGCCTACAACTCCAGGAAACAGGTGTGTTGTATATCTATGTATACACCGTGGGAACGAGATATGCGACAAACTTCAACTATCGATTCTACAACTTAATTGGAGTCAAAAAAGTGGTATAATACATAGTCCTAAAATGCTTACGTTTTGAAATATTTGTTGTTTCTTTTTAAATAATTTTCAAGTTAAAAAATCTGAAGGATAACATACCCTAATAATTGTGACTGGTCTGATGACTTAGCCACTTTGTATGCAGAAGCGAGAAATGTCAAATAGTCAAGTGCCATAACGGCGTGACAGTCGACTTGCCGTCTGTCGTATCACGTCAGAGTGGTTCGTAAAGTGTCAAGTTTTCCTATTCACTCTCTAGAGTCTAGAGTTTATACTAAGGAATTGCTCAATGAAGTACAGTAGTTAATTGATTTATTTTGTATCAGAAATTAATTAAGTTAAAATTGCAAAATTGGACCTATGTTTAATAACATTATTTACTAGTAATACAATCAGAAATACGTAGTTTAAGTCTGTCGCATATGTCGTTCCCACGGTGTATAATATATTAGACTCTGCAAGTGGGAGCTCGAGCATGAAAAAAGTGTAGAGTTAATTAGGTTAGGTTAGTATGTTGACAAAAATGCGCGAGCCGTGCAAGAGAAGCGAGCGTGTCACAGTAGCGGCCGGGGAAGCGCCAGAAACAATGTTTTTACATGCAACGTTTTTCTTACATACTCTCTCCCTTTCCCTACCTCTTTTTAAGCTCTGTCCTGCTAAATTTCCATATTTTTTTGTTTTAAGGTTGTTTAATTACAAAAAAAATTATCTTAAAACATATGTATCTCTGGCAGATTGGGGTTGCAAGGGGGGGGGGGGTTTACAACCCTCCCTCTCCCCCCTCCCCACCTCAGCAAACCCCTCATCGAGGGTACTTATATCTGATCATTATTACCCTTAAGACATTTTCCACTTTCATGAGAACTTATAACTACTAAGTTTAAAATAATGTACAGGGACATTTAGCACACTCAAATCAAGCATTGTAAAGAAACAATGAATGTCTTTAAAGAAGATGTTATGTATTTGATTTCCTTTATACATATTATAAAAATTCCCAGATATTGTAAAACCAACAGCAAAAAAGTTTCTGGGTTTTAGTTGGTTTTATACTTCGATCACATATTAAAATTAGATACACAATTCCATACTAAATCGTAGTGGATTAGTGGCAGCTTTCACATATGTGTACATTTCATGTATATGTGTTTTGTAAGAATAGCAATTTTTGAAAGAACACTTCATCATGGTCACGTTTAACTAGCACACTACCTTAAAAGTTTTTACAAAAAAGATGATCTACTCCTTAGATATTATTATATAAAACATCTTTGAATTCAATTTGTTTATTAATTAACAATATATGTTCACCATTTACTTTTTTAGTTGCAATAGCTGCAAGTGAATTGAATTCCAATACTGCAATATAAAATAAATAAAAAAGGGTTTAACAACAATAATGTAACCAACCAGAACCAAAACCAAATGGACACTAGCATAGCAACAAGGAATTAAATTATAAAAAAAGAGAATTTTGTTAGGTTTTTTGAAGAAATTATATGACAATAATAACATGTAAGATGAGATTATTGAATTTAAAAAAAAATCCCAGTATTTGTAGTTTTTTCTGGATAATTACCCCACATCAACAATAAGTCACTTCCTTGATAATATGATTATTATCTCATGTATTGACTACCTTAAAAGTTTTTACAAAAAAGATGATCTACTCCTTAGATATTATTATATAAAACATCTCTGCATTCAATTTGTTTATTAATTAACAATATGTGTTCACCATTTACTTTTTTAGTTGCAGTAGCTGCAAGTGAATTGAATTCCAATACTGCAATATGAAATAAATAAAAAAAAATTAACAACAATAATGTAACCAACCAGAACCAAAACCAAATGGACACTAGCATAGCAACAAGGAATAAAATTATAAAAAAAGAGAATTTTGTTAGGTTTTTTGAAGAAATTATATGACAATAATAACATGTAAGATGAGTTTATTGGATTTTTAAAAAACTCCCAGTATTTGTAGTTTTTTCTGGATAATTACCCCACATCAACAATAAGTCACTTCCTTGATAAAAATATGATTATTATCTCATGCATGACATTGACTAACTGCGAAATACTCAATTTTCCTGTACATGTTTTTTTACCTCAGTTTATGTTCAAATGGCCAAATGTATGAATGAAGCTTCAATTATGCCTAGGTACTGTAATGTATTTCATATGAAGTGTTTCTTATTTTCCTCTCAATTTTAAATATGTTTTGAACTTAATAATTATTATAACTTAACTTAACAAAATAGGTAAGTGCAAAATATTTTGCGTAAACACAATGGTCACAAAAAGTAATCTATATATTAATAAGAATCTATTGCCGAAATGTTTGTACGCGCATCACTTCAGAACGGCTGCACCTGTTTGGCTATTTCTTCTTTTTGTTGTGTTTGTAAGTGTCAGGCAGTGTTGCCAGATCCGTAGGTCAAAAGTATCCTAGATTTACTGCATAATTATAGTGTTTTTATCGCATTGAAAAGGCAGATTACATACGTGTGGGCACTCTAAATTTGCTAACAACTAACGTGACGAGCTAAAAAACTAAACTAAAGTAAGTACTGAATGTGGTACCCATTGAGCTTTGGTACCCTTACATTTGTTAGCGACTCGTTCTTTCCGAACTGTGATTGAACGAACGGTACAAAACCAGGTTTGTCACAGTGTTGCCAGATGTGCGATAATTATCATAGAACTGACAAAAAATATCATGGAAAATCGACGAGTTATCGTGCGATACTTTAATATTATTTTTTATCACATGGCCCTCAAAACTATCGTGGATCTATGATAATTATTGCACGTCTGGCAACACTGTCAGGACATGGTTTGTATGAAAGAGAATGTTTGTAACTTTGTCAAGGGGACGGGGTCCAGGCGGACGTGTTCGCGGGCGGGCCGCTAGCTGTGGCGCTAGTAGATAAATAAATTCTTATTATTTATTTACAGGTTTGTTTTTGCTTAAAACTTTTGCTTAATTGTTTTAATAATAATGTGTTAAACTATTAAGTAAATTATTTATATATTTAAATAATTTCTCAACAAATTAAACCAGCTCATTAAGAGGAACTTGATTGGTTCTCTGTCAAAAAAAAAAGGTACTTAGATATAATATAATTTAAAGTCGGCTTTAACATTTAGTGCTATTTATAGCATTATCTTTGTTTTTGTCCTAAGTTTGTTATTCAAAGTTAAGTATTATTATGGTGTTGCAACAAAAGTGTTATGTCATTTGAGATTGCAACTAATGCTTGTACATAAAAGGATTTTATAAATTACCACACATACTCACATCGGACATAAATAAAATAATTGTAATTGCATTCCTTATCTCATTTGATTAGTCACTGGTCGGTTGCGTCATGCGTCATGCCGAGACTCGAGTACAACATGTGCGTCGGGTTAGGCTATCTAAACTAGTCGTTTGTCGAAAATCATCTGCTAATCTGCCGTTTCAATTATCGGACGCCAATGCCGACTACGTTTTCAGCTAGGTTATTCGCTGTATACCTATGTTTTCATAGTACAATCAGTTTTAGTTTGATCGAAACATACTGAGTGATCAAAAAGATGTTCAGATTTAAGTCAAACAAGTTTTAGTTAGTCAATTATAAAGCAAAAAGTGGTTGAATCATTGTTGTCAGTGTTAGTTAAAACGTACTGTAATACAATCTAGTAAAGTTAGTTGTCCTTAAATGCCAATATTTTCACGTAAGGTTGGTTTTTCAATATCTTTATGGCCTTGTTGCATCAAACATTTTGATGCTGACTGTACAATGGACAACCTTTTGTTTGGCATATTATTATGAACATAAGAGCACAGTTAGAAGCACTATTCTGAGCATTTAACAATACACAGTTTTATTTTTTGTGGAGTTCCACTACATACCTACTTAAGGGATTTTCTATGCGAATATTTTGACGATCTTGTCTACGACTTCGACGAAGCGCGTTCGGCTTGCCATCTTGCCCGTTTAGCAACTTTCGCAATGCCGCCGGTCGCTGGATGGGTGACCAAATTAGAAATATCTCGAGCTCCTCCGTGCTTCGCAGGCACTATAAGCCAGTTGTTGTCATAAGATGAGTTGTTACAAAAACCCACCAACCTTTTCATTGGGCCTGCGTGGTGGGTTATGGCCGAATATCCCCACATGCTATTGTTCACGAGGGAGGTCTGTGCCAAGCAGTGGGACGTTTATAGGATGATGATGATGATCGATTAACATCCTGAATTGTTGTCCCACTGTACCCTGACGATTACACTGCGGGGTAATAATAATCATTGTTGTCAGTGTTAGTTAAAACGTACTGTAATACAATCTAGTAAAGTTAGTTGTCCTTAAATGCCAATATTTTCACGTAAGGTTGGTTTTTCAATATCTTTATGGCCTTGTTGCATCAAACATTTTGATGCTGACTGTACAATGGACAACCTTTTGTTTGGCATATTATTATGAACATAAGAGCACAGTTAGAAGCACTAATCTGAGCATTTACCAATACACAGTTTTATTTTTTGTGGAGTTCCACTACATACCTACTTAAGGGATTTTCTATGCGAATATTTTGACGATCTTGTCTACGACTTCGACGAAGCGCGTTCGGCTTGCCATCTTGCCCGTTTAGCAACTTTCGCAATGCCGCCGGTCGCTGGATGGGTGACCAAATTAGAAATATCTCGAGCTCCTCCGTGCTTCGCAGGCACTATAAGCCAGTTGTTGTCATAAGATGAGTTGTTACAAAAACCCACCAACCTTTTCATTGGGCCTGCGTGGTGGGTTATGGCCGAATATCCCCACATGCTATTGTTCACGAGGGAGGTCTGTGCCAAGCAGTGGGACGTTTATAGGATGATGATGATGATCGATTAACATCCTGAATTGTTGTCCCACTGTACCCTGACGATTACACTGCGGGGTAATAATACCGTTAATAAATTATTCTAACGTGGACCGTGATCATGATTGTTTAAAAAGTTATACTATATATAAAAAGTTATTTTAAAGTGTCCAGATATTGTCTTTGCTAACTGTACCTTATTTTTTCACAAATGCTTAAGACTGCATATCTACTCGTGGACGTGGGGCATCCAGCATGTTATGTGGGTCTCTCCAAAAGGGTCATACTCCAAGGGTCACTCTCCAAGGGCATACCCACTAAAACGCAGTGCAATCCCAAAGGCGTCGGTAGCCGAACGGATAGATCTTCGGGTTGAACGCGAGAAATCGTGGTGCAACACCCATAGCTCCATTAGACTTGTGACGTGAACCCACTCCTCATTTTATATTAGAGGATGGAGGATTAATGTGTTAAGGTGGACATTCACGGTAGCGCCATTTGGCATCAATCCAAACGACTTAAGTCAAATGGATGGACGCCAAACATATATCCCATTCACGATCACTCCAATTTTCTTTCATTTACGTGTTTGACAGGGCCGAAAGACGTTTGATATGAGTTCAAAATGGATGTGAATTTGAGCATTTATGAGCAACCGCAGCGCGACGCCACGGCCCAGAGCGGTGGATTTTGGCGCGAATGGAAATCCAGAGTTTACATCAGTCTAAACGGGGTTCACACTCATGATCAAACGTTGGATGTATATCACGCTAGGGATGCGCGATCGGGTCGTCGATCCGATTTTTCTGATCGTAATGGATCGTAACGCGACGATCCGATCCGCGGATCGGATCGAATGCCGTCGATCCGATCTTCAGGAAATCGAGCCGGATCGTATGCAGTTAAGTAAGACGATTAATTTTAGATCTTTATTAGGTAAACCCATATAAACCTTATGAAGAAGTATGCATGTGACTGGATTTACACATTTTATGCTTCTAAACATACCCACAACATTAATTTATAATAATTTGACAGCTATAATATCAATCTACTCGCAAAGGTTGCCGCTAAAATCAAAATGTAAACAAAGTTAGAATACGTTCGTAACAAATAAACCTAAGTATGTACCCAATGTTTTTTTAAATACTGCGTTTTAATGCATACGATCTAAGCGATCCGATCTTTCAAGTTTTGGATCGATCCGGCAAAAAATCGTATGACCTCGATCCGATCTGAAAATCGCTGGATCGTATGCCTGCCGATACGATCTTTAAAAGGATCGGATCGGATCGGCGCATTCCTATATCACGCCATTTGACGCGATGGCGCGACCGTGAATGGCGCATTAAAAATAATCTTCAAAAAAAAAGCTTGCGGCGATGGATTGTACTTACTGACATTACTTTCCATGTGTACTTTCACATGTATTTGTCTAAAACTATTCTGTATTAAAGTATCTAATCCAATCAATATAGGTAGATCCTCCGCGACGTTAAAAGTATTGATGAAACACTTTCTCTTTAATGTTAATGGTGTTTGGTATGGACAGTTCAATAAAAAATTACGATTTATAAAAATCGTATGATCATGTATTTTAATAGGTGGCCAGGTATGTATGTTGTGGTTGTTTCTGAATCTTTTTATAAAGAAAACACAGCAATCTACAATAATGGTGCTTAACTGCAAAACGGAAGATACTTTTTTGGGAAGTTATCGTCATAAATAAATAGCCTAGATTTAGGCGGATTTTAGGCAGATACCACCCGCAGGCAGAGAATTTAGAAATCCCAGTTATTTCATAGCCTTTTAAGTACAGATCAAACTAGAACAAAATGTCAAATTTTGTCAATTAAGAGGAAACACTACACTACGTCGACGTGGCATGCAAAATTCTCATACAAAACAGAAAAACGACGTTTCGTAGTCCCTTGTTTCCTCCTTCAGAACTGGACTAATTTTATTCCTTTTTCAGCATCGGTTAAAGAAGGAGATTTTCTATGTCTGTGTGTTTGATTTTTTTGCATTAAGTCATTTATTTAATTACCACTCCGTTTTAAGGCGTCTTCAGAAACAGTAAGTAGCTGGTTTAAAAAAATCATACAGACAGAAAATCTCTTTCTTCAACCGATGATGAAAAAGTAATAAAAATTGGTCCAGGGCCCCAATTCTCATTTTTCGAGATGTAGTTTCGAATCGAGTTTTGATTTCGATCTCTATCTCGATAATCGACATTTTGTTCACGAATCTCCTATTCTCAGCGCTAATCGAAATAGACTTCGAGTTTTTTTTTTGATAAATATTGCCATTCTTTTTAATGCAATCAACTTGGGATGCGTTCCGTTTGACACGTTTCATCCGGTTTTAAACCGGTTGCAACTATGTACCTCAAACATTTTTACTGTAAAGGTATTTAAATGTAAATATTAAACTTGCTTTTTAATTGAAAAAGTAAATTTTTATTTTTCATCATTAAATCATTATATTTAATGTGTTGTGATGGAATTTAATTTCCTTATACAACTTGTATTGTTTAAAACGTGACGTATAGTCGATAAATTTTATGGTTTTTGTTTGTGGTTGTGTGCTTGTTTGGTGACGAAACGATCATTTTTAGTATTCACAAAACACACACAATGTCACAATGTCAACAAAAAATACCCAACGCTACAGAAGAAGCAGCTTCTTCTACAAATGTTGGAAGCCGATATACAATTAAGGAGTGGAAAGTTTTCTTCCACCTTTTAAAAAAAAGAGAGCGAGCTCTCTCAATATTTTAAATCACTTCCACGACAAAATTGGAAATTAACTCCTCCATATCCACCGTAATTTCGCCGCTATTTGACGTTTCATTAGCTTCTCGTAGTCGAAATTACGTCTCGACCACTGCCGACCACTCGAAGCAATTCGAGCGGCTCTCCTTCGAGAAATGTCGAGTTCGAGATGTTCAGAATAACTAAATTGGATTACCACTCGATAAAGTTCGAATTCGAATCAAACTCGAAGTCGATTAGCGCTGAGAATAGGAGATTCGTGAACAAAATGTTAATAACAACATTTTATGGTCGAGATAAAGATCGAAATCAAAACTCGATTCGAGACTACATCTCGAAAAATGAGAATTGGCCTCCAGTTCTGAAGGAGGAAGCAGGGGGACTACGAAACGTCGTTTTTCTGTGATTTGTATGAGAATTTTGCATGCCACTTCGACGTGGTGTTTCCTATTAATTTTAAACTTTATGATTGATTTAAGAATCAATATCGATCAGAGAAAGGAGAATGACCAAACCAGCCTATTCAATACCTATTGCGTCTTAATCATTCACATATCAAAAGTGTTCTCTTAAGTTATAATGATTACTGTTAAAAAAGGTTTTCTATAGAACGCCGCGTTAAGAGTCAAGTGATAAATAAATGCTGAACTGAACTGATAGTCATACGATAACAGTTGTCATAACCTCAAAATACCTAAAAAGTCTTAAACTAACAATGAAGATAGCTTCAAACTCCCGCATGATATTGTAATGTAATTTTTTCTTCATAATTCAGATCATTGCTGCTATTGATTACTATTTATTTCATTAAAGCGCTGTGTTACGCTAGCTAGCTAAAAAACTAGCCTAACTCCCATAGTAAAAAGGTCTTTCTCCTTTGACAGTTTTGGATAAGTTGACCAGGGGCCCAACCCAACTGTCACCTCTTACAGCAGTATTACTTTAATCGGGTTATTCCCCGAGGATCATGTCCCGGAGGATCACGATTTTTTTTTTATCTTCATGAACTTAATCAATACTATGTGAACCGTCAGCAGAAAAAGTGGTCAATCAAATTTAATAAACTTAAAGTAATATTGAAAAAAATAAAAGTCTGCTTATCCAACATGAAATATTGATTCGCTAAATAATGCGATACTGAAATACGCGCTGCAACTAAATAAGGCGTTCGCTAATTATAATTACAAATATATATATTTATAAATTAATATATGTTTTGTTAACGGTACAAGTTAAACACAATAGACAAAATAACAAAAGTAAATGTAATCACTTTTATCGCATTCGTGATCCTCAGGGACAGGATCCTCGGGGAATGTGATCCTCGGGGAATAACCCCTTTAATCTTACTATGCAAAATTCGTATGGGAACTTGCATAGTAAGATTAAAGTAATACTGCTGTAAGAGTTATGATAGGGCCCCTCTAACTGGCGTGTGTAGTTTGTTAGTGTTACACTTATCTAGTACGTTATAATAATACTTACCTATTTGAGGTTTCCTAATTAAGTTATCCAATTAAAAGGCAAATATTGCGCCGTAGATGGACAACTCATCATATTTTTTATAACTTGCCTAAATTATCTTTTTAGAGCACCTTCATTAGGAGGTGCTCCAACATTAAATTACTATAATGGCCTTACTTTGTACATATTAATAAGTACAACTTTTTATTGCTATGTGAAACCAAGTCTACAAAGGTATTAAGATATAATATATAGAACTTTAATACTTATTGTTATTACTTAGATGTCCTTTTCGGACGTAGCAATTTGGCAGGAAGAGCTCCCAATCCGGATCCCTTTACGACAGGCTCACCAGGGGCGCTACTGTCACCTATTGGAGTAGTATCCTACTAATATTATAAACACGAAAGTTTGTTAGTATGGATGGATGTTTGTTACTCTTTCACGTAAAAACTACTGAATGGATTTGGATGAAATTCGGCATACAGATAGTTTATAACCTGGATTAACACATAGGATACTTTTTATCCCGATATTCCCACGGGAACGGGAACCACGCGGGTGAAACCGCGAGCGGCCGCTAGTTACTTTAATAATACTGCTCTAAGAGTTGGTGGTAAGGTAAGGCGCCAAGCTGTAAGCTCGTATGCCGGCACAGTATGATAAAAAAAAATTGTAACTTAAAGTCTGTTTGCACTAGGCAAATAGTCGAAAGCGAGTACTTTGCTTCGTTAGTTTGATTATTTTAAAATCTTTTTTTTAATTAAGCAAAGTAGCGAACGAATGTGCAGGTCAACCTACCACTAAATGTCAAATTTCTTCAATTAATCTTGAATTTATCATTTGAGTATGAAGATCAATATTAGGTATCTCAACAGTTAAATTCGGTAGACAGTTCCTTAAAATTAGATCTTATTTTCTGACGGTTTTTGTCTTGTATGAGCATAACGTCTTTAAGTTTAAAGCAGAGTCGCAAACAAAAACTAAACCACATTGTCTACCCAAAAACTAGACATTGGCTAGTTAAATCATTGCAAGTAAGAAATTGTATTGAAGGGTCAATATCGATTAGAGTTTGACAGTTTTGGGTAGGTTGACCTGGTGGCGTGTGTGCTCGACTAAATTACTCGCCTAGTGTGAACAAGGCTGTAATTAATGAGGCATCAGCGATTTATCCTCCACGCCTAACCTGTGCAATTTTTATGAATGAATCACGCTAGCCAAACGTATGATACCGTGGCGGCGGGCGGTTAAGGGTTTCACTATTAACCTGATAATGATTGTTTAACGTAATGCTTGATAAATGTTATCTAATTTATTACCGTGTAGGTAAAGGTGGTTCTTGGTAATGTTTTTGTTAAGCCAAGCGCAAATTACCTGTTACTCGTATTGCGGGAAGTACTCGTACTTCACGCGCACAACAGCACTTCAGGCTATACGAAACAGCGATATATACGTTATACTAGATAGGCCCTTCCGACCACGCACTATGTTCCACTGATCTGCTGAGTCGACTCGGCACCTTGCTTTAGTATACGAAACTGTAAAAATTATCTAATCCAGGGCTTTTCGAATTTAACATTTTAAACTTTCATGGTCACTACAATTATTTTTATAAAAAAACGGGATTTTTACTATGTCTGAGTTATTGGTTACTCCGTGATCATGGTGCATGCAACTGCGCCGAAATATCGGGGACTCAAAACCAATAACTCAGACATGTAAAATCCCGTTTTTTCATAAAAATAATTTTCGAATTTAGTTTCATTGTGACGCCCTTGGGAGTTTGCGATTTGCTATAGTAGTTACGTGCTGAGTTTTGTACATTATATTTATTTAGTTACATACTAGCGGCCCGCCCGCAACTTCGTCCACGTCAATAAGGAACACCCCGTATCTCAAGACGAGTTTCCTGACATTGTCTTTCATACAAACCTTATCCTGACAAATACAAACAACAAAAAAAGAATTTGCCGAATAGGTGCAGTCGTCGTTCTGAAGTGATGAGTGAGGGTGCGCCAAAGTTCACCTAAAGTTTCAACTACGATAATTGGAACTTCGAAAATGTTCTTCCTAACATTTTTCATCCTAACAATCACAATAATTCCTAACTACTCTGTTTCTAATGTTCATAATTTTGAATCATTCAACTTCATAATGTCAGTCGCAATAAACATCAATTTTCCTATATTTTCTCAACATAAGTAACTGTTTTTTACACTATTATTCATATGGTTGAGGATACTAGCTGCCTTACTCCTGTAGGTCACCATTGTATTAATTTCCTTTTATATATGAGTAAAAATATTATGGAAATTATGCTTAGGGATAAAAGCGTGAAAAACAACAGTTAGGAATTACAATTTTTGGAAACATGAGTCTGTAGTACTACAAATTGTATGAATGAAAACTTGGGAAGAGTGATCATTCGGATTGAAAATCGGTAGGGGGCCGTCCATTAATCACGTGAGGCTCGAAAGGGGGGAGGGGGTTCGGCAAAAATCACGAAAAATCACAAGGGGGAAGGAGGGGGGTGTAGTAAGATATCACGTGTATTTATTTTTTCGTCAAACGCGCGATTTCTAAATAGAAAGCGGCGTGTAGTGAGACCTTGACTCGCCGTTGAAAAAAAAAAACAACCTGCAACCTTTCTTTCTAGACATTTTTATCATGATCCTTAATTTTTTAGAATAAAATTAGATTATATTTTATACTTACCTACCTGTATTTAAAGTTAATAAATATTCTAAAAATTTTAAGATTTTTATTAGGTAAGCACTAAAAAATGCACGTGATTTTGGGTGGGGGGCGGGGGGTTAGTCTTAAATCTCACCACGTATCACCAGGGAGAGGGGGGGGGGGGGGGGGGTGTTACAAAAATGCTAAAAACATTACGGCCCCTAGGAAGAACAATTTCGGGTAAACAATTTTAAGTGAGCCAATATGGACCTTATGAGCGAACATACATTCGTGGCATGGCAAGTGATTTTGATTAAATATCCACCAAAACACGAATTCCAGAAAATAAAACTAAATTGCCAACGTCACTCCCTATTTTCAAGAAGGCTTTAATTAATTAATTATCACATCGATTCATTCGTGTCTTGTCTACTGTAGGGTGCTAAGGTTTCGACGTACCGTATAGTTCCGTGTAAATTGCTCTCATTTTGCCGACGATAGAAGGATACAACTGCTATGTATCGGGCATTGTTTCTTCCATTAGTTCAAGGCAACGTTTTATTTCATTAGGACCTAACCTATTAGCTGTAGGTCAGGCTTGAGTTTAAATTGTAAAGGATAGGGGATAGAGTTTATTTACTAATGTAGAGAATAGGAATTTGTTTTAATGTACTGAGCTGTCGATTGATCATAAGATTCTTGCCACATTGTGTGTCAATAGGCGCCATATACCTCCATTATTTATTTATTTATTTTATATTCACAGGTGAATCGACAGTTCTATAAAAAGTATAACACTGAAAATGTAAAACAGCAAACCATTTACAGATTCACACAAATAAAAATATGTGATATTAACGTTAAAAACTCAAGCAACAAATACAATCGATTACTTCATAATCGCCAAATTGATTAATAAATACCTAACCAAACTATTACAGAGCATGCAAGATATAGAACTTAATTTGTATTATATGTATAACAAGCTACCTATATGTAAGCTACCTATTTAAAGTAAAAACAATAATACTTATAATGCCGCGTCCGCTCCGCACGCTTGGCACTTGCCGCAAACTCCAAACCTCTACAAACGTTTGGATTTGTGATTTGTTCGAGCGACGGATCGGCTACAACAAGCGCTTGCAAACCAAGCCAAACGCTCTATCCACACGTTTGATTTTGTGACGGCTTGTTGAGGTTTGCCTAGCGTGTGGTCGCGGCATAACAAACAAAATAGAACCCGCCAAAGGACCATGGGAAGAAACGTCCCCACCATCCAACAGATTTGAAATTAGTGTCATTTGAAGGGTCTAGTAGGATAGATATTTTTTTACTATGGCGACGTCCTTGAAGGACGACAATACGAGGGATTTAAAAATATATTGTTTTTTATTCCAACAAAATAAGATTGCAAGGGCAGACTAGCCTCCATAGGCGGCACCCGTTTACGTGTATGACAAGTGAATCAACCTTCGCTTCGCTCAACCATGTTTTAGGGAACGTAACGACCCGACGCACACGCCACCACCGCAGAGACACTTTGAGAGAGCATGACACACTCGAGCAACTCCAAGTAAAGCAAGAAAACAATAAAAGTTTTTTTTTAATTATAAATAAACCCAATACTTGTTGCAACTAATGCTGGATTTACACGAAGCCAATACTTGAGACAATCTAATATGCCAGTGCATTAAGCCAATGCTAATGCTATGCAAAAACGGCTTGAGGACAATCCAATGTAGTGGACTGTCTCAATTTACACGGTGCCAATATTGGACTGGCTTAGTGGATTGTCTCAAGTAATGGCTCCGTGTAAATCCAGCATAACACAGGTACTTTAGGCTTCTTTAGGTCCCAATGAACAAATTGACACGTATCCCATGACTGTTGTAGGACGGGGACAGGGTTCATACAAAATCCCACATGGTCCTTTAATAATCTGATAGAGCAATTGAAATCAAGTCTTCGCTGCAATTAATGATGGGCATTGGCTTATTCAACTTGCTTGTCAAACGCGGGTTCTTGATCGATCATAAAATTAATATTTTTGTTTACGCTCACACCAATTTTCTAGCCCAAGATAAGTTTCTTTTTAAAACTCGTTAATATGGTTAAACTAGATAACGGATAAATAAATATACATAAATATGGAAAAACACCCAGACCCAAAATCAATTCAAACGGTTTTCTCTAAATTGACCCGTCCGGCAATTGAACCCGGGACCTCAGAGATGGCGCGACGCCAAACCCGACGCGCCAACCACTCGACCACGGAGGTAGTCAAATAAACCTGGGCTGTGCATCGAAAGATCCGATACACACTTTGCATGACGGCTTGGGAATTGAAGCCTGGACTTTCGGTTATCGGGCCAAGCGCTTAGCCACTCTGCTACTACCACAATCAATCGCATATATATTATTATTGCACATACAAAACATCAAATTACATCACACTATCACACTAATATTATAAAGGCGAAAGTTTGTGAGTGTGTATGTTTGTTACTCTTTCACGTAAAAGCTACTGAATGGATTTGGATGAAATTCGGCATACAGATAGTTTATAACCTGGATTAACACATAGGATACTTTTTATCCCGATATTCCTACGGGAACGGGAACCACGCGGGTGAAACTGCGAGCGGCCGCTAGTTATTAATAAAGCTGATGATTGATTCGTTAAAGGTGGGTTAGGCGGTGAAAACGAAAAAAATGGAGTTATTCAAAATAATTTACATATTTCGCGCTGAAATTTTAAATTTGTATTACCGTAATGTGTGAGGGGATGACTGTTTCCAATACACGATTGGAAACATTTTGCTAGATAGAAAAAAATCCTAAAGGTACCGCTAAAATTTCATATAAATGCACATTACGACCGTGTTTTACAATAATAGGTCCCATAAAATCAAACACACGTACCGTCTTATTAATAAAAATGGTCAAATGTTACTACACCTCGGTTATTCTGTGACCTCGGTTTAAAGTGACGCTGTCTCGTTTTTGTTAGAGAAGGCAGACACATCGTCAATTTAATTCTAAGTGTAACTTTAATCAACGTTTATTAATAACAGGGATAGGTACTTTACCTTTTCAATTTCTTGACTGATTTGGATTTCCAAAAAACTAATTTTTTTATTAGCTTTTTGATATAAATGTGAATGGCGCTTACGATTTACCGCGGACCCCGCACCGCGCAACACCCGCGAGGGCCCGCAATTTTCGCTGACGTCTAATCCCCCTTAATGATTTATGGAATTAACATTTCGTAGAGTTGACACTATACAATGTGGTAGGGGTGGTACTTCTAACCTGTTAAGGCTAAGTACTATATCTAAATTCATCGACAAAAAAAATAATAAACCCCTTAAACCTCACGCGGTCGCATGAGACCGCACCTACAAAAACACACTTGACTTTGTACCGTGTTTTCATAGACAGACTACTTTAGTATGAACAAGTTTGGTTATTTCGGTTCTGTGGTATATCTTATGTATTGTTATCGCAAAATATCGCTTAGTCTATGCTCGATCTGTCAAATTTGACGTTCACAGTCGCGCCCAAAAAAAGTGTCAAAAAAATCCAAGGTTTGATTTTAAATCACAAAATAATTAAGTAATGATTTTTTTTCTCACCAAAATAATCTCAAACATACGAAACAAAGTAATTTATTAGTTAGCTAGTGTCATTAGCTACCGTTTGCCATTTTTTTCATGTTTCTCCGACGTATGAAACCTTGGATATCGCATAAAGTAAAAATGGTCATAAATTATAGGGGGAGGGGTAGGACCCCCATATTATATTTTTTGTCGATAAATTTAGATGTAGTACTTAGCCTTAACGGGTTAGAAGTACTACCCCTATCACACTGTATAACATTACTGTGCTATAAAAAAAAAAGCGGTATAATAATCTACCACCCCCTCTGCCCTTGGGTGTCGTAAAAGGCAACTAACGGATAAAAGACTGCACATACTTCCAACAGCATAGAGTGGCGATGGGCTCACCACCTTTTACGCTGAGCACATGTGCAGTCGCTATTTGGTGAAAAGTGGAATATGGCAGGGGACTGCTTTTGCGGTCCGCATTGCCTAGTCTCTTGACTAACCCTTCGGGGATAATAGTCGTGATTTTATGTATGATGTATGTATGTCTGAAATTCTATAAATTATTTATTAGTCTTTAATTTTGTAATTTTCTGTTTTTACGTCAGAATGTATTTTATTATATTTTTCTTAATTATGCATATTTGTTAAATTAATTAGCCTTTAAATAATTTGTAATTGTTACAAAAATAAATTATAAATTGACTTGTTCAAGTAGAAACATCTTCCTAAATGGAATTATCAGATGCTCTGATTGTTTGAAATTAGAATAAAAATCATTTACAATAAATTCCATCGTGGGTTGTTATTGTTACATAATAGTGTTGTCCATTGCCGATAAAAGGTCGGGTGTTAAATGTATTCACCTTCGGAACGAGCAAGTGTCGGTCGTCGACCTCACACCCAATTTACGGCTTACTTCTGGAAGGAATCGCAAATAGATACATTATAATCACGACTATTATCCCCGAAGGGTTAGTCGGAGACTAGGCAATGAGGACAGCAAAAGCAGTCCTCTACCATAGTCAACTTTTCACCAAATAGCGACTGCAACATGTGCTTAACGTGAGAGGTGGTGATACTATCGCCGCTCTATGCAGTTCGATGTATGTGGCAGTCTTTAGTCCGATAGTCGCCTTTTACGACACCCAAGGGAAGAGAGGGGGCGGGTGGTAATATTCCTCCTATTAGGCGACCTCCTTGGTCGAGTGGCTTGTACACCGGTTTTCATGGTGTCGCCATCTCTGAGGTCCCGGGTTCGATCCCCGGTCGGGTCAATTTAAAAACTATTGTTTTTCTAATTTGTCTCGGGGTCTGGGTGTTTTCTATGTATATTATGTAAGTATTTTAAGTATGTTTATCCGTTGTCTAGTAACCATTTAACGAGTTTCTTCGAAGCTTCTCGTGGGCTAGATAATTGGTGTGAGTGTAGGAAAGTTTTATTTATTTATTTTATTTATTCTTTCATCGCCAGGCGACACGGTTACGGTTATGGAGCCGCAAATATTTAAAAACAATACTTTGCCAATGTTAGACATCACGATTAACCAGAATCGGTTTTAATCTTGGAATGTACTTTTTTTTTAGCTAATTTGCGTAGAGCTGCCTCACTCACGTGACGCAAGTGATGAGTAAATGTATCGAATATTTACGTTCCGATTGCTATAATGGTGGTATCATGCAGTCATCAATAATGTTAAACGGCTGATGTACTCGGTCGTGAGTGTTGATAGTATATCTTGGTAGTGATTTCACCTACTCTATTTTATCCTATGGTTTTAGGTTATTGGCGATATACAAACTTAACTGATATTGGATAAAATGTTTACTAGAAAAAAATCTATATAGCATTGTAAATGCAAAATTTTAATAGGGACCCTGCACGAAATAAATGTACGTATCTTAATTATAATAATTATTAAATTAATTATAATAATAATAATTATTATTTTATTATATATTATATTGTTCCTCACTCTGCAGCCCTAACCACCGATAGCTTGGGTCTATCCCCGCTGCCGGTGGCAACCTAGGTTAAGTTTTTAATAATATTTTATATTGTAAATATGTTTTTTTATATAAAATATTGTAAAAAAATTTTCTTAAGATATATGTTGAATAAAGAGTATAATAATAATAAAATATACTTTAATTGCACACAAGATCATATAACAGAAAACATTTATACAGTGACAAAGTACAAAACAGGCGGCCTTATTGCTAACAAGCAATCTCTTCCAGGCAACCTTGGGTGATAGAAATATAATAAAAAGAATAGTTACTTGTACTATGCGCTGAATTAGAACTTACGTAAGTTAGCCTGATCATTGCACAAGGTCGTGGCCTTGTTGAAATTTGAAACAAATTCTTTAACAATAACAAACAATACATAAATCTAATGACTCCTAAAAACATTTTTTTCGACATCTTTCTTAATTTTACGCATGAAACAATAATTCTTACATGAAAATATTTGTATCGATATACCGCAGGTCACCCCCCTTAAAAAGTAAATTTTAATTTTTAAACCAAGCGCTTGATGGTTTTGTACATTTCGCAGAATAAAAACATTGCTCTAATCAAATTAATAGGTCTGAAACTTCAAACAGAATTGTTCTAATTTAAAAAGTCATTAAGATTGATTTTGCTTTGTAGTTCATTAAGAGACTTATGTCAGTTTTTGCGATCGCGCGGCACCCCCTTAACTGATATTGTAATTGCGTGTTTTGCAGTGTGTTTATTCATGTCGCAAATTAACGGAGCAACAGATCGGCGTGATTCCGTCGTACGTTAGAAAACTTTTATTGAATACATTTAATTTACTAATTATTAGTAGATTGCTTCTATCACATTTTTATATGTGAATAAAGGGATATTGCCCTAATAATCTTTTATACAATGTCCTGACCATTACCGTTCTCAATACATGTGGCAATTGATTTTTATTTAAGTAAGTAGATAATTCGTAAATAAATGTTGGCAGTCATGTAAAAATCTGCTGTTGTAACATGATTCTTCGCGAGGAGAATAATTCTTTATCGGCGGCCAGCGATGCTATGTCAATCATCGACCAATAAAGCCTTTGTTCCTAAGTCGTTGGCCATAATAACATGCGCAATACACAGACCCATTCATAATAGATCCAAGAGGCTTATCACAAAGGAATTTATATAGAATTACCACAGTCTTAGTTAGCTGCTTTTCGCAATTTGTATGACAAAATGACTTATTATAGTAGGTAGTAGGTAGGTATGCCTTAAACGATATTTGCTTTTCTTTATTTTAAGCTGTGTTGTGGTGGTTCATTATTAAAAGAATACTACCAATTAATCTATTCTCTTGGGCGTCGTGAAAGGCGACTACCCGACTAAAGACTGCACACATACATCTAACAGCATAAAGCGGCGATGGGCTCACAGACACTGAACACGTCTGCAGTTGTTTTTTTTTATTAAAACGTAGACTGGCGGTGCACTGGTTTTGTGGTCCTCATGGCTTGGGCTCAAACTTACCCTCTGGGGATAATACTCGTGAGTATGTCTGTATGTTTATTTTAATGTTCCCAGATCCATCAAGTTTTCTGAAGCAGATCCCTTTAGGATAATCCAACATTTTTGAAATTAGTCGTGTTTGAACTATACATAAAGCCGACCAACTTCAAATTTGGCCGGTAGATTTAGGTGCAGGCGTAAGATTAGATTTCCGCAAAACATAGATCGGACATTCTCTCCAGAACACGTGATTCGAAGATTCGTACGGATCGTAATTCTGTTTACGCGAAGTTGCGGATGGGACTATAATAATTATCTTGTATCTGATTAATGACTGATTTACTATTTACTTCGAAACTTGGAATAAGTTTGAATACTATTGCATTGTAGCTAAGTACCTACTTATTCTTACAACGTCGACACACTGTTTACGCGAAGTTGCGGATGGGACTATAATAATTATCTTGTATCTGATTAATGACTGATTTACTATTTACTTCGAAACTTGGAATAAGTTTGAATACTATTGCATTGTAGCTAAGTACCTACTTATTCTTACAACGTCGACACTACGTATGTGTGCCGAAGGTGGTGATCGATGTTTGATACATCCTACTAATATCCTAGTAATAAAACGCGAAAGTTTGTAAAGTTTGTTGTTTGTTACTCTTTCACGTAAAAACTACTAAATGGATTTGGATGAAATTCGGCATACAGATAGTTTATAACCTGGATTAACACATAGGATACTTTTTATCCCGATATTCGCACGGGAACGGGAACCACGCGGGTAAACCGCGAGCGGCCGCTAGTATAGCTATATGCTCTTAAATAATCTTATATTTTTGTAGACATGTCGTGGGTAGCCGCTGGGTGTAGCCAAACGTGGTACAGATCCTTGGGGGAAGCCTTTGTCCAACAGTGGTCGTCATTCGGCTGATGATGATGATATCTTTACACATCATACATCACGCCTGCTTCCCAGACGTGTAGGCAGAGACCAAAGCTTTGCATTTGCTACGATTCTACGTCACCCATCTGCTCCCTTACTCTTGAAACCGATCCAATTGCGATTGGTATTGTCAAGTTTCGTACTTTTGAGTTACGACACCAGCGCTATTTTGGATTTATGTTGAGTGAAAATTACATTGAGTTTTGTATTTAGTTCATTGAATATCCGCGCAATATGAATCCAAATTAACGCTTGTGTCGTAACGTAACTTAAGAGTACGAAACTTCACAATACCAATTTCGAAAAATCGGCTTCTAAAGTAAGGGGACAGATCTAAGTACGATATTTAGAGTGAATTAACAGTGATTATAATTAGAAGTTGTTCTTACAAAAAAATATAAAAAAACTGTTTGTCCGCATTCCAGAGCGACTCGGTGAGCTACTTCTTCGACGACCTAGAGCGCATAGCCCGGCCGGACTACGTGCCGTCCCACCAAGACATCCTGCACTGCCGGAAGGCGACTAAAGGCATCACCGAGTGCACCATCAACATCAACAGCGTGCCTTTCGTATTCGTCGATGTCGGCGGGCAGCGGACGCAGCGGCAGAAGTGGACGCAGTGCTTCGACTCTGTCACTTCGATACTGTTCCTCGTCTCATCCTCGGAGTTTGACCAGGTGTTGTCGGAAGACAGGTAGGTCAATAAGCGTCATATTGTGTTTGTGCTAATATCTAGTTTCACTCGGATTCTTACTGTTTCTTGAAAGAAAGACTGTTTCGTTTTGTTTTTCGTAAATCTCTCTCAAGAAAAGGTAATAATCCGCGTGACACTAGATATTTGCACAAAAAAATGGCAATATTTGTTTACGTTTGTAAACAAATATTCTTTATCGAATTTGGCAGTAGCATGGTCACCCATCTGATGTCACAGTATGAGGAAAGTTGCACTTGCACGATCACAACCCGAATGCGCAAACCTCTGCGCCATCGAGCTTTTCCTCCCTGTGACATATTTACTATATTATGTACTGTTATATTTAATTATTCACCTGAATGTAACAGTGTTGACCAACGTTGACGTTTCCTGACGTCACGTTGTAGAATACAACAATACGACGTGAGGTGACGTGGCGAAACGAAATGACAGTATTTGTTTCATGCAAATTATTTCCATGATTAGTTATGCACATCTGATTATGAAATCGTGTGTATATCATGTATGTATATTATATGAATTTAAACCATTAATAACATGTGCTACTTAGTACCATCACTCATCCTTGTAATAAACCCTATAGGTACGATCGGGGTCACCGTCGCTTTACCAGTACCAGTTTGCAGAAATTTTCGTATGAAGCGCACCACCCGCCCGGGTACATGCCCGTACCAAATAGACGATGCGGTGTGCAAGGTATTATGGCCTTTAGACTGGTAAAACGACAGACACCGCGATAGTACATCAATAAAGAAATATAAAACTGATTCATGTCTAATGAATGAAACTACCGACATTCTCTGTTCCCGTTACCAATCTAATGCAAAACGCATTAAAGCTGAAGAAACCTATCCAAGACAGGATAGGTTGATTGGCACTTAAATGTAGGTTTGCAATTTATTCATTAGTTACGTTATGATTTAGATTAGTTTAATAAAATATATTATAAATATTAAGTATAATCAGATCAGTAATTTTATCTTATGAGTGATCTGAGATCACAATGACATGTTTAAATTAAAAGTAAAAATTTAACATATATACGACGAATTACGAAACGAAATCTCGGATGCGCTTAGAGTGTAAGGGCCTAACTTACAAACACTATTTAGTTAAACATTGTTTTGTTTCTTTTGCTCAAATTCAAAATGTCGTTTGTATGACGTAGGCAAAACAATGTTTAACTAAATAATTCTCAAATATTGTTTATAAGTAGGCAAGGCCCTATGCCTATTTAGTAGCCCATAGTCTGGTTCAATGCAGGTTGGTGTGTTTATGACTATCATGTTACGACTTACGACAAGCGTAATCAAGGGGCTTTCCTTGCGTAACCGCATGCTGAAGTTGCCGGTTGCCCGTTAACCGTAAGGCTGACCACACGTTGGCAACTATTGATTGAGCAACTGTTGTCCCATTCCCAAATCGTTATCAATAAATTTTAAATTTGCTTTCCTCGACCTGTGAAAACTTCGTCCGCGTGGCAACAAAGAAAATAATAATTATCCAAATAAATGCAGCCGTTCAGAAGTGATGCGCGAACGTAAGTTCTTGGCAATTGATTTTTTTTATTAAGAAGTTTTTGTACAGTATTGGGTACAATTGGTTTATTTAGGTACACTTCGTTGATAATGTTTGCGTCTTATAATGATTCATAATTATTCATAGTAATTTATTCACATTCATATTAAAAATAATAAAATAAATATGTTTATTTATCGGACAACAAAAATCCATAATGTGATGATGATTTCGAGTACGAGTGGGACTCTAAATTACTCGAATAATACTAGCCAGATTGATGATTGCATACACGTCTGTATCTGATGCGAAAATCGCTAGCAACAATGTCTCTTTCTGTGACCACGAACCTCAGAACCATCACACCAGGATAAAATAACATACATACAGTCAAGAGCAAAAATATGTAAACAATTGTAACTCTTAATACAATGGAATAAGAGTCAAAGTGTTTACATATTAGTACTTGTGACTGTTCATAGTTTTTTTTAATTTTTTTTATTTTGACTCGCCATAGTGACTGCATCCTGCCTGATGGTAAGCAGCCGATGCAGTCCAAAATAATGAGAGCGCTCCCCACCGTGGAATAAGCACGGTAACGAGCGCACCCATTCATGACGGCCTGCATAAATGCCGTTTCACGCCCCGCTTAAAATACCTGGGACTGTAAGAGCTGGGAAACACATGCGCCGGCAAAGAATTCCAAAGCCGAATTACAAAATTAAAAGGTCTTACAGAGGAACAACTTGCCAAATATTTTGGTACGAGTACTGATAGTCTGTACAGTATGATGGTGGTTTCTAAGACCAGCACGTGTAGTCCGGGAGAGGAAAAGAGAGGGCGGGATAAGATCAAAAAGTTCTTCAGAACACTTTCCGTAGTAATTCCGGTAGAAGACACTGAGAGAAGCAATGTCTCTACGCAGCTGGAGGTCCTCAAGGGAGGCTGTAATCTCAGCATCTCCAATAATGCGTACCGCTCGCCTTTGCAGTCTATGAAGTGCATCGAGGAGGTATTTAGCGGAGCCGTCCCATAGATGGGAACAATACTCTATACTCGATCGCACCTTGTACAGCAAACAGCGCTGCTCGGGAGTGAAAAACCGCCTCACCTTATTGAGAATACCCAACTTACGGGAGGCAGTTAAAATATCACTCTCGATGTATCATTTTGGATTCAGTTCCCGGCCGATGTCCATGCCAAGGATGCTGAGGTTCACCGAAATGGGTAACAGAGAGTTCTAAAGAGAGGGAGGAATAAGGAAGGAAGTTACCTTGTGGACGAAAATGCACAAACCTGGGTTTTGCTAGCATTAAACTCGACCAGGTTTTTAGATCCCCACTTAGAGACACGATCGAGAGTCAGGTTCAGTTTGGCAACCAGTTCTTGCCTTTTCACCATGATATCGGGTTGCTTTGCCGCAGGATGTCCTAAGTACCGCTCATGCACCGTACTGTCATCCGCATAACAATGAATATTGCCCAAGGACAACATGTCATTAATATGCAAAAGAAATAGAGTAGGTGAGAGCACAGAACCCTGCGGCACTCCGGCAGCAGGAACTACCCTCACAAAGGACACGAATCCTCCGCTCTTCTAGAAAGTCTGCAACCCAGGCGCTCAAACGGGGCGGCACACCGAAGGCCGGCAACTTGGAAAGAAGGAAACGATGCCACACTATCGAAAGCTTTGAAGAATAAATGTATTCTCTACTATTATCCTCAAAGGGTTAGTCAGAGACTAGGCAATGAGGACTGCAGAAGCAGTGCACTGCCAAAGTCTACGATACGCCAAATTACATTTGCACATATGCTCAGTGCTCAGTGTGATAGGTGGTGAGCGCATCCGCTCTATGCTGCTGGAGGTGTGTGCAGTCTTTAGTCCGTTAATCGCCTTTTACGACACCCAAGGGAAGAGAGGGGTTGGAAGTATTCTTATAGTGAACCGCTATAGCACGGATCTCGCGGATATTTATTTTTATTTTTTATTTATTTATGAAACAATTAATATGCTAAATAAATGCAAATAGATCCGTAGAAAGTGTTTAATTTCAAATTGTAGTGTTGAAGTAAAATTTAGAAGCAACAAACGATAGTATCCAATGTGTGGTTACCCTATAGCGTGGTTCTTCATAACTAACAGTTGTCATGAACGATAAAACAATCCCTTTGTCCCCGCTATCGATCTAACTGGTTACCTTCTGTCTATTTATAACTCGCTCATTTGTGATTCGCAGGCGGAGCTATTGTATAATTTCAATAAATATGTTACTTATCCGTATATGCTATTAATACTTGTGTACGCTACTGTACTGATTAATTAGTAGTCCATTTAACATTTTATATTTCGTAATAAAAATCTTAATCAAACCGAAACTAATTAGTAAGGTCATTAGACCTTTGATAATATTATTAAAAATGATAATGCTGCTATCTATGACCGCAAAAATTGGTGAATTTAGATTATATTTTGTGATCTAAACTAAACACGATACTATTGTCGCGTCAAGAGATATTTCTTCATTATGTAACATTTTTAGTATTTCCGACCATACATTTGCGGGACGTCTAATTTGATATATGGTAAAATGTTGTGTGCTTATTTAGATAGTATCTGTTATTTACTCAAGAATATAACTAATATAATGCTAATCTAGGAGGAGAAGTTCACACCCCGACGGTGAGGTGGAGGCTACGTATGAAGACATCTCTAGTGCCATACAAGTCTCCAAAACTCATTACACCGTTGTCATGTTAGACTTTAACGTAAAACTGGGCAAACGAAGCGGCGATGAGCTGAAAGTGGGACGATTTGGAGTTGGAATTCGGAACCACTGGGCCCAACTGCTTTCGGACTTTCTGGAAAGGGAGGGACTCTTCATGGTGAACTAATTTTTTAAGAAAGCTGAACACCGCAACTGGACCTGTCTAAGTCCCGATGGTGCAACAAAAAATGAGATTGACTTCATCATGTCGACGAGGAGAGGAAGCAAATATTCAATGATGTCACTGTGATCAACGCGTTCAAAACTGGCAGTGATCACTGGTTGGTAAGAGGCACATTGAACATCAATATCAAGCTGGAAAAACGTTGATTGATGAAGTCTACGCTCCGTCCTGCACCTATCCAAATCCAAAAACCCGAAAGCTTCCAGCTCGACTGCAACTGCAAAATCGCTTCGAATGCCTATCCAAATCCAAAATCCCGAAAGCTTCCAGCTCGACTGCAACTGCAAAATCGCTTCGAATGCCTGAAGAATTGCGTAGACGTGGACGATTACAACAACAGGTTTGTGAAAACTGTCCATGAGGTTGGGTCTAAGTTCTTCAAAACCCACCGTACAAGAGGACCCAAAAAGCTCTCGGACCATATTCTCAAACTGATGGAAGAGCGGCGCGTGATGGTTCTGCGTTCTTCGGATGATTCGTCTCAGCTTCGGCGGCTCAATAGGCAGATCTCGCAGTCTTTGACTCGCGACACTCGCTGATTGAATACCTACCGTATTAAAGAGGCTATCGAGCGAAACGAGGTTCAAAATTGTTTGCAAGAGTTTTCGGTATTGGGCAGAGCCAACTGACGACGCTGAAAACCGATGACGGCAGAACTGTCACGTCCAGGTTCGAAGTTATGGGAGAGGTCGAGAAGTTCTAAGGACAGTTATACACATTAACGCGGCCATCTGTACAAAGGTTAGTTACAGACCCTAGAGATAAACTAACCCGACACTACACCGAAGATATCCCGGACATCAGCCTCTACGAGATTGGTATGGCTCTCAAGTAGCTTAGGAACAGCAAGGTATCGGGTGCTGACGAAATTACGGCTGAACTTCTGAAAGCAGGCGGAAGACCGCTACTCGCAGCTCTTCAGAAACTATTTAATTCCGTCGTACTCGGAGGTAGAATGCCAGAAGCGTGGCATGAAAGTGTGGTTGTGTTGTTTTTTAAGAAGGGCAACAAGGCCCTACTGAGGAACTACAGAACAGACCCATATCACTTCTAAGTCACGTTTATAAGCTGTTCTCGAAAGTTGTGGCAGGTTATACAGAAGACCGAAGAGTATAACCGGCCACTTTGCTTAGCGTTTGTGGACTATGAGAAAGCCTTTGATTCGATCGAATACATACAGAATACAGTCTCTCCAGCGGTGCCAAATTGACTACCGGTACATTGAAGTGTTGAAGTGTTTGTATGAAAACGCCACTATGATGGTTCGCCTTCAGGAGCAGACCTCGAAGCCAGTCCGGCTGCAGCGTGGAGTGAGACAAGGGACGTCATATCTCCGAAGCTCTTCACTGCTGCACTGGAGGACGTGTTAAGCTTCTGGACTGGAGAGGACTCGGCATCAATATTACCGGCGTGTACATCACTCACCTTCGATTTGCCGACGATATAGTAGTCATGGCTGAGACCCTGGAGGACCTCGGCACAATGCTCGGTGATCTCAACAGAGTCTCTCAACAAGAGGGCCTTAAAATGAATACGGAGAAGACGAAAACCATGTCTAACTCACGTGTCGTACCCACTCCTCTGAAGGTTGGAGACTCTGCTCTTGAAGTTGTTGACAAATATGTATACCTGGGACAAACGGTCCAACTTTAACAAAAGAGGTCAATCGTCGAATCCAACTCGACTGGGCAGCGTACGGTAAGCTACAAAATATCTTCTCGTCTAAAATACCGCAGTGTCTCAAGACGAAAGTCTTCGACCAATGTGTGTTGTCAGTGATGATGACATACGGTACCAAAACGTGGTCGCTTACTATGATCCTAATAGGCAGGCTCAAAGTCACGCAAAGAGCAATGGCTCTCCATTGCTCTGCGTGACTGAGCCTGTCTCTGAAACCCCGAGCATAGCCCTCTGGTTATGCTTGGGGTCAGGTGAACCGTTATCGAGTGGCGACCACGAACCGGAAGACGCAGTGTTGGCAGGCCTCCAACAAGGTGGTCCGACGATCTGCTGAAGGTCGCGGGTAGCCGATGGATGCGAGCAGCACAAGACCGGTCGTGTTGGAGATCCTTGGGGGAGGCCTTTGTCCAGCAGTCGATGTCCTCTGGCTGATCATGATAATGATGATGAAGCAAACGTATTCTATAATAAGTAGTACAAGAAGTAAAATATTTATATTTAAAACTAGCGGCCCGCCCGACTTCATGCGACTTTGTACGATTGAAAACCCCGTATCCCGTCCTGTGACGAATTGCCAAACTTTTTTGTTTTCTGCCGTTCTAATACCGTGTTGCGTATCGGTTAAAGAATACTACCACCCCCTCTGTTCCCTTGGGTTTCGTAAAAGGCACAGACAATACAACCAAATAGACCACGCTTAAACGATCTTTAGTACGAAAACAAAATCGCTAAAAGGTTGCGGGTTGCGGGGAGAGGTCACCTAATTTTCATTGGTTCGTTCAAAGACATGTCAAAATTGACAATGTTAGTGATAGTTCACTAGTGATGGGCAAATCTTCCCTTGATATCGATAACTGAACTTATAGGTGTTACGGAAAAATGAAAAAACATGTTAATTACTATTCATATTTATTGTGGTTAGAAAACAAAATTTCTTTTCAACTAAAACATAGTAATACCACAGAATAATATTACAAGCAGAAACGACACTATCGACACAATTGCAATACAATATCACCATACGGTGCACGCCAATACGGTCCAAAATAACTTTGCACCTGTACTCATACCTAAGTCTTTCAACAGCCGGGACAATCGAATGTAAATCTTATATCTAAGGCGGTACGAGCGCGAGCCGCTGCATTCACAAAATCCTGCTTGATAAGCTTGACGTAACCCGGCCGCGTGTTGCTCATATAGGGTTGGTTGAATGCAAATACTGCAAATATAAAGCGCTTGCGCCACGTACCTACCTATAATAAAAAATATACGCTTTTTCGTGGTTTGTTTGATAATGATCAATAAAATACAATATTATTAAGTAAGTAATACTTAACCATCAAACATTGAAGTAGGTGGTTATGCGTACCTACATATTAATACTCTGTAGTATCTACTTATGTTACTATGTCTTACTATGCTTATGTAAAGTAAGTACAGGTGGCAATGGATCAACCTACATACCCTACAATCTCGAAATATATTTATGTGGGTAGGTAGGTATTTTAAGCGCTATATAAACAAAATAACAGAACATAAATACTTAGATATTAGTTGACTTGGGCGGTCAGAAGAACTCACGTAGACCAACTAGCGTACAATCCATTTTTCGATCTCGCACACTAACATAAAGACCAGGAGCCGTGATGCCGATTACAAACTAACTAATATTACACTTGACCAACTTGACTAACATATTCTGCCATCTTAAAGATGATGGGACACGTCTTCTGAGGAAATGCCTACTAAAGTAAGTAAGTACAAAATCGACGGGCATATGCTACTTTTAAATTACGTTCGCATTGCGCGATAATCGACATTCACGCGGACGAAGTCGTCCCCGGGCCACTAGTATCAAATACAAGATTATTTGCTTTTAATATACATACCTATAAAAACCGTACGTATAGATAAAATTTTGGAAATGCCTGAATCCATTAATCCATTGGTAAATGAATAAAAACTCACCGATGTTGATATTTCATGGTGTAACTTTACCAAGGACTACCGCTATGTTTGGTTTCGTAGAGGGGCATTATTAATGCATAACCACAGTACCTGTCTACTAAACCTAGTCTAACTTTGGACCGCGTTTTGTGTTAAGGTCGACCGCAATCAGTACCTAATGAATAAACTATTTACGAACTTAAAATCTATTCATGCGTGATTGCTGACAAATTGAGTAAATTGACTCAGTAGGTACCTTATATACCTAACCTACAACGATAACTGCATTGAATTTGTCTACTTCTCTCATCAAACTAGTTAAATCATTAGGTATCATATTATTATTAATTGTCTATAAATACTACAAGTACCTACTTGTTTACTTACCTTACAGAATTCTTGGGAAGTCTGTGAAAGGTTAATTCATTATCTTTAAAGAACAATGGCAAATATCCATACTAAAAATTGTCTGATATAAAATATGAGCGCACATAAACAAAAAATATGTCAAAAGATTCAGCGTTATATAAAGATTCTTTATGTGAAGTTATTTTTATCTGAGAAAGCCGGAAAAAAAAGATATTGCATTTTGATTTTTGGTAAGGTTAGGTTCTCGGACCAAATAATATTTGGTCCGAGGTTATTTTAGTTGATTTTTTTTCTTTACTTTGACAATATGACATCGAAAAGGAAATCATGTAGCATACTGCCGTACTTCAGAGACGTCAATTAAGTTTACGAAAGTGACAGCAAGAGAGTTTTTTTAAACATAAAGCTAATCACACACTACGCAGGTACGGTATAATATCTGTATCTAAGCAGATATCTGTCAATATCGCTCTCTTTAGAAATCATATGAACCAACACACACAGCGCAGATAATTAATATTTTATCGTACAGTATCTGTGAGCACCGACATATACCGACAGATGGTGATATTATTATCTGCGTAAACAAATATATCTGCAGATATCATCTGCATCTGCCGTATCGGCATCAGTGTGAAGGATTCCGATCCGAGTGAATGTATCGTCTCGTATATTATCGTATCTGTTTAGTGTGTGATGCTTTCAGATAAATAAGTTTATAGACGCAGATAAAATATTACCGTATCTGCGTAGTGTGTGATTCGCTTTATATTGACGTCTCTGAGTACGGCGTTATGAACACAGAACACATTATGAATTTGTCAGTTCTTACAAAAGTAACTTAATCTGCTGCTTTTTCTTATGGTGCTGTCATAATTAAAGGATGCCACAGCATGACGGTCGGCAATTGTTGACTTGTTGTAAAAATTAAAATGGTCTATAGTGGTGTCATAGTCACACCATGACATATATATATACGAAGAATATCTTGTACCTACCTGGCTACCACCACTACCAGTTTACCTGCTTGATCGAATGCCTCTATAGCGCTTTTGGTAATGGCTCTGTCACAGATTCCGCCTAATATGCTAGGGTCGTGGGTTCGAACCACACCTGTGACAAACATTTGTATTTACTTTTGGATCAAACCAATGTACCTATGTCTTGTTGTCAGATACTTACTTATTTATTTAGAATCTCAATCTCTTTATTAAGTACAGGGGAATAGTAAACAGTAAAACCAATTTATCATGATTATATTTTTTATTCTTCATCATCTCTAATTACAATTTCATCCAGAAATCCTGCCGGTGCTGTAATATATCCTTGATGTCTGGCCCATCCCAAATACCAAACAAGGGTCATAATGTGAGCACAACAACCTACAGTACGCCGACCCACTAGGCAACTGCAACAATATTCAATGATGCCAGTGCGGCCGGGTATATTATTTTCAATCATAATGTATACATAATATTGTTTTCGTGATATGTGACGGGATTTAATTTTTCCTCTTATTAATGTTCTAGGTCCACTGCCTCTAAGATCATACTCATTTTCATTGATATGTTCACCTCTGTCCACCTCTATTCTGTATCCCCCATGGAAACGCACATGCTCTCCGTAATAGGATCGAGCTTGCCTTATTTGGTATGTCCCCAAAGCGAAGAGAATTAAATCATTGTATTCCAATGTAGGAAAACAAAGAAGATTATTTTGATCAGCACACATATTTATAAAATTGGATGAACGTCTGTTCATGTTGAGGGCATCAACCATGTTTGCCAGATTGTTTTCTAATGCCATTCGTTCTCTTATAATATTAAGAATTTGTGTTGCATTTACGTTATTTTCAAAGCGAACACCAAACCTATTTAACAAAGCCGCTGCTATCTGAAAGTTTTGCATCATGTGTGGTAGAGACCGATGGAAATATTCTTGACGTAATAATTTGAAATCTCTTTTAAAATGTCCATTGACGGCCTCTACCACCCATCTGCACATGGTAACACAGCGGCTTCGATTGGCTTGTGCTGTTGTCAATTGATGTTCGCCTTCTAATAGAGAGTCTGGCATACATGTTCGATAACCACAACTCTCTAAAACACTTATGCTGTCCCTAAATCCTCTATCAAGTATGAACATATCATCATCTCGAAAATATGATCTTAAAGCAGACCCATCACGGAACAAATCATTCATAATTACTGCATCTGAGGTTGTTGCTTTATATGGGCCAAAACAATCAACAATATATCCATCACTCGCTACAATCATAAATGGTTTTAGTAGATTTCTATACTTATGCAGGGAGTATGTTTGTTTTTGAAACATGTAGTTTGCACTTTTGTGTATATAAATGTATGTGCCGTCACAAATTACTATGGCATTCCCATTACCATATAGTCCACTAGGTATTAATAAATTATGACTTAACAACTGTTCCCAGGAAATATGGTTAATCCCTAGGTTTCTGGGAACAAAATCTTGCACTAGAACCTCCCTTACTTTATCCATAAGGACTTCTAATGTTCGTCTTGGCACATTTACTAAAGTGGAAATTCTTTCATCAGAATCACCTGTTCTGAGTTTTAATAAAAACGCAACAAGCCCCAAGGTACCTCTCCGAATTTCCATTATTCGAGGTACTTCCTCCAAGATCATGTTAAAACTTTGTTTTGTACGACCTATCCAGTATTCAAACATTCTTTCATCCATGTCTTCAATATTTTCAAAATCTAATTGTTGGTGGACTTTGACAAATGAAAAAATATGTTGCACTTGTTGAGCCGTAAATGATGAGTAACTATTTTGGGAGTCAAATAATGTTTCCCACATATTGCCCATCAAATGCTCTGCACAAATACGAGCTTCTTTTGGAAGATAATATTTATGATTGGACAGTATTAATGCTCTCATTTTATCATTTATGCTGTGCAAAGACACACTGCCACAATTAGGAAAGACACAGTGATGATTTGTGTTTGCTGCTCTTCTATAATTAGGTAATGTTATGCAATTATTACTAGTTACTATAGCATCTGATTGAGATTCCTCCTCTTGTGGTACTGGCTGAGATATTTCAGGCTCCTCTTGCGGTGGTATGTGAGATGATTGAGGCTCCTCCTGTGGTGCCTGCGATATAGTGGGGTATTGGTTTCTGGCATCATCTACAGTACTTCTGCGTCGAACTTCTCTTTGCACTCGGGACCAACAAGCATAACATACACGGTCAGTTTCTGTAACCTAAAAAGAAATAATTGACTGTATTTTTTATGCAGTAAATAATCAAACATTTTTAATAGTTTTCAAATTAATACATACATACATTTATAATCACAACTATTATCCCCGAAGGGTTAGTCAGAAACTAGGCAACGAGGACTGCAAAAGTAGTCCTCTTCCATAGTTCACTTTTCACCAAACAGTGACTGCACATGTGCTCAGTGTGACAGGTGGTGAGACCATCGCCGCTCTAAGCTGTTGGATGTATCTGCAGTCTTTAGTCCGTTAGTTGACAAATTAATGAACTATAATATTATTTACAAAACCTTTTAAATTAATAAATAACAATAAAAGATCCATTTATTTGAAACAAAACATACCTGTCTTGGTGCTACTCTGCTTTCTATAATAGATATCATTGATTGAAGAAGTTCAGAGGCATCACTTCTTAAAATTCTCTCACTCCTTCTTCTTAAAGTTGAACATCCACACAATAGACACACACTTGAGTGGCCTTGCTGACTTGGTCCAGCTTGAGCATTGTCAGAAACTTGCTGAAGGTTTTCATTAACAGCAGACATTGCAAGATCTCTGCATGCCTCACAGACATGGTCATCCTCTGAAACCTGACAAAAATATTTGACAATCTCAGCATACATAAATAATCATAATCTTATAAAATGAATATAGGTAAAAATGTCCTGTAATCATTGGTAACAACAAAGCCTAAGTAATAGTTACTTTAGTTGAAATTAAAAGATTTATAGTTAACACGCAATAAAATATTAGGCAGCAGTTACAAGTTGTAAAGTTTTTTGCGCCCATACTTCTTCGCATCTAAAAGAAACCCTGAATGGGTGATAGGTAAAAATAATTGGACTATTCAATAGAGTTAAGCAATACCTATTCTTATGTAGTATAAAACTGTTTTGACTTTGGTACTTACGATTTGAGGGTATACCCAGTTGCAGAGTATGCCAGCAGCTCTTGGATTAAGTGTCAGGACTTTATATCGGCGCAATGTATTCACGCATATATTACAGTTCACACATAACATGCGCGTAGACCACGATTGACTCCCGCGATCACTCATTGTTGAAAAACAAATCCAATTCACAAGGCAAAACTGAGTCCAGTAGGGAAAAGCACAATGTTACGCAGAAGCAAAATCAGAGTCCTTTGGGCACGCAATAGTCACAAGAAAGAATCAATCGGAGTCCGTAAAGCAGTCCAGGTAAAGAATTGATAACAAAAACCGAAAAAACACTTTTATCAACCACCAACGAGAAAGAGTGCGTAGCATTCTGTCCGGCACAGATTACTGTCCGGTTGGTAACTGTCACAAGTCTGTCAAAGTGATAGATAAGGCAGTACTTCACCACAATTTAATTCGATACTTATAATATCGATACATCATGCAGTACTTGGTTTTTTTAACTCGATACAAATACGGTAGATGCTTAAATGGCAATAAAGCGGCTTCTACAGACACCAATCACCAATAATAAAGTGGGTACAAGAAACTTACTTACTGTTTCGTGGGTGGAATCAAAGTCAATTGAATATTAAAACGATAAAAAATAATTGTATTCACATCCCGATTTTCAACATGGCTGATGGATTGAGTAAAAACACATCTTTGATATTCTTTTTTATTACTCGATTTAACGCCGGCTTTCAAGGGAATATTTAGATATTAGTAAAAACATGCGAAAAACAATAAATTCGTTTGGTATAAATAACATTAATGGGCGCTATCAAAAAGGCGAGACAATTTTTTGCCATTGTTCTTTAGTGTTAGTGCATCCTAATGCAGAACAGTAACGCTTTTGTATCACCTTCCTGTGAACTTTCCACTTGCTAAAATAAAAAAATCGGTCGCGTCCTGCGTACTGCGTGCGCCCTGTGAAATGACCACCCGGGAGGAACGAGCGTGTAGGTGAATAAGTCGACCGAATTACGGAGTGTCACCCCCCTGGCATCACGTTACTTTGTAGCCAGTGTGGCAGTGCTAGCATCTGAGCGTAGTTCAGCGAAAGCACTGCCAATGGGTTTGGTGTATAGTATTCAAATAAAACAACCAATATTACATTAATTTATATTAATTGTGTTGAATTTAAACAAAAAAAACCCTTTACTTACTAAAGAAAGTAATTTGTAATTTTTACCCGACTAATTATTAGTAGGTACTTAACATAAAAGTGTGAAATAAAAAAATATTGAAAGAAAACAAAAAATCTGACTGCGTCAAAAATATTAACTGAAAAGCAAAAAACAAGCCTAAGGCGACTACAAGAGACAAGACATGAAACTTAGTGCTGCCACCAATTATTATTGTTTGTGGTTGGGCTAATGTTTTTGGCCTCAAAATTTCCTATCGTATTTTAGCGATGGTACTGTCACGCTCAGCAGCCCCCAAAATGTTGTAATTTAGTCCATGTAACTTAGGCTACATTTATTTTTTTCTATCATAGCGAAAAGTTTCATAACGTTAGCTTTCTCAGTTGCGATATAAATTAGAAAAATGAAAGTAAAAATCTCCATACACAAAGTAATTTCATAGGAAAATACCTATTATTATATAAGGCGCATCAGTAAACGTGTGATGAATTTATATTTATTATTATACAAGCTTTTATTTAAATTAAGTAATCACTATTCCTGAAATAAAATACATGATAAATCCAAACTGGGCTCAATAGTTCGTATGTATACACTATATTGTACAACAAAATTATAAAAAATTGTCAATTTATGAATGTTTAGGTATTGGTAGTTCTTATCAAGGTATCAATCAATAGATTATCAAAATACCTAAACTATAATAATAATTAATATTATATAATATATAAATATTCAAAATGTACTTCAATATAAAACTAAACACTGTTGAACCCTTTTAAAGAAAAATTAAAACACTCAAGAAAACAGTTTCTTATTTTCAAATATGTTTATTAAAATAAATATGAAAAAGTAGAAGCATGTACCTATTTATCACCTTGTAAAACAAATTTTATCGAAAACTTATTGTTTATGTCTATATTGCGTCTCGTCACTAGTTACTCGTGCCATTATGTCAGAGCGCGATAGCGTTATGTGAATTCAACTACGAAAGAAAGGGATGTGAAAAAAGACATCAACGCGAGCTATTCTATGTGTTTTCCTTATATTTAATTTTGGTAATGAATTATTTTAATGATTATCAAGGGAATAATCGCTTAACGGTGAAATGTAATTCCGTCTTTAGTGAGACTAGACGTTGTGCTACACTTTCCACACCATTTCACCGAACAATACGGCATAATTACCACTTAATTTTATTTTTTTCTTGGGAACACAGCCGCAGTTTCGCTTTGACTCTCGGCGGCGGAATGAGGAACGAAAAGGGGGCGGAGCCGGCTCTTATGCAGTGTCACTGCCTAACCTTGGCGAATGCATATCCCTGGCAAAGCGTGGTCTATTTGGTTGTATTGTCTGTGGTAAAAGGCGATTAAGGACTAGAGACTGCACATACATCCAACAGCATAGAGCGGCGATGGGCTCACCACCTGTCATGCTGAGCACATGTGCAGTCGTATTTGGTGAAATGTCGACTATGGTAGAGGACTGCTTTTGCTGTCCTCATTACCTAGTCTCTGACTAACCCTTAGGGGATAATAGTCGTGATTTGATATGTTTTCTGCAGTACGACATTTATAGGCTGATTGATGATGATGATATTAAATCGAAATAAAAGAAAAACACTAAAATATAATTTCTGCTTTTCCAGGAAAACGAACCGTCTCGAAGAGGCGCTCAACATTTTCGACACTATCGTGAACAACGTCAACTTCAAGGGCATCTCGATCATCCTGTTCCTGAACAAATCCGACCTGCTCGCCAGGAAGGTCGCCAGCAAGGAGACCGACATCCGCTGGTACTACCCGCAGTTCACGGGCGACCCGCACAGCCTGCCCGACGTGCAAGTGTTTCTGTTGAACATGTTCGCGAACGTTCGCCGCGAACCCAAGACCACGCTATACCACCACTTCACTACCGCCATAGACACGCACAACATCGAGGTTGTATTCAACTCCGTCAAAGACACTATCCTCAATCGCAACCTGGAATCTCTGATGCTGCAGTGACGCGCGCCGCGGACTCTCGCCGCTCGGTGGTTTTAGCATAACGAATTGTGATACACGTTGGCAATACGCGATCTTTATTTTTGCAGCGAACACTGGATGCTTTCGTCGCTCCGTCGATATGTCGGTCGTAATAACGAGGGCGCATTGAAAAGACAAACTTGTGATTTTTACTTTTTTATGCCACGAATTATGTATAAAATGTAATTATGTAACTTTTTGGTATGTAACCATTACCAAATGTAAAGAAGTCGTCGGTGAAGTTGTGTATAGTCTATCGTATAGCTATGATAAAATTTGTATATCAGTATATTTATGACCAAAAATATAGATTTTGCACTCGCTAATATTTTGATCACTTTTTGGATGAATTTTACGTATGTATCTACGCATGTACTCGTATTTATGTACAAGGGATTAGGTATAAATACTGGCTGCGTTGTACACAAATTAGTGTTAGAGGTAACGTGTACAATGTATAAGCGATGTAGCGGGAGGTCTTAGACAAATATGGTATAAGAATTTGATGCTCCGACATGTAACTCAATTTATTTCTTATGAGATTTTTTGGAACAATTTGATTGTTTGCAAAACGATTCGTAATGTTGCAGTGCCAAGTTGAGACGACGCGTCTAGGGTGTAGTTAGTGATTGGTTTATATAATATCTTTTAGGTGTAAACTCTTGGTTATTGACGGTATGCCACATAAAGGTTTGATTCCGAACTCCGCTGCACGCAGCAGTGCTGCCGTAGCGCTACTGGTCCCCGTATATTCTGTATGAAGCTAATCACACACTACGCAGATACGGTAAGATATCTGTATCTGAGCAGATATCTTTCAATATCGCTCTCTATATAAATCATATGAACCAACACACACAGCGCAGATAATTTATATTTTATCGTACAGTATCTGTGAGCACCGACATATACCGACAGATGGTAAGATTTTTATCTGCGTATACAAATATATCTGCAGACAACATCTGCCCTATCGGCATCAGTGTGAAGGATTCCGAGTGAATGTATCGTCTCGTATATTATCGTATCTGTTTAGTGTGTGATGCTTTCAGATAAATAAGTTTTTATACGCAGATAAAATATTACCGTATCTGCGTAGTGTGTGATTCGCTTAAGTTTATATGAGATTACATTCCGAGCGACGCAGCAATGTCGCGGCAGCAAAGCAATGCAATTTAGTGCTGCGACAGCACTGCTGCGAGTTCGGAATCATACCTTAATCAGCGAGCTCACTTTAAAAGTTGTGTTTTGAGACATTCTTCAAGGGCATTGTTACGAATATTCGTTGTACAGATCAAATCATAAATGATGATAAAGATGATCAAGTTGATCGAAGCATACTAAATGGTCATAATATATTTAACTAAAATAGATTTAAATTCGTAAGTTAAAAGTATATTTTTGCCTGATTGAATAATGTTACAGTGTTAGTCAAAAACATACTTTAATTAGATGAAAGGTCAGGTTTGCTATTCTTGAATTCCAAGATATTATTGACCACCTATGTTGGTTTGATCGATTTGATACTGATTGTACAATAGACTTTCTTACCTAAAGGGAAAAAAAATAAAAATGATGAATAAGATTTGTTCCGTGATTGGTTTTTTAAGCCGTTGGCTGTAGACTGCAACGAAACTACGATTGTACTTGATGAGTAGTTTAAATCCGACATTTAAATCAACGTTAAGACGCTCAATGCAGTCAAAGGAAATTATTACTACTACAGTAGTATATAAAAAAAAACACGAGCGATTGTTTTTTTTAATATACTTACCTATAATGTAATTAAAGATGAAGATCATTAAAAATCAAACTTTAGGGAGTCAATTCTCGCGTGTCGCAAAATGATATGGGCAGCTGCTGTTTATTTATGCTATTCAAAGTTTAAATAACAATAAGAGAATTAAACTATATTCAATTTGGTCTGCAGTCTGTTATCTCTCACCAAATATTCCGTCCCTTGGCGCAAAATAATGCAAACACGTAATCTCACTAGCTTCTATGGTGTATATTTTATTTATAAATTTTTGTACAATTTATACATACATACATAAAGAAAGGGCACAAAGGTTCAGTTATCGTTAATGTAATTATGAGTCTTTGACTTTAATGAATGATGGTGAATGTGTATTTCGAGTTCAATAATATGAGCAGTTTTGTACTTTGCCATAGTAACTCATTTCACAGTAGCTAGAGAAGTAGTTTTTATTCCAAGGAATAATAATTAAAGGTGGCCAGATATTATTGAACTCGACTGTACAGATTGGTAACATAGAAAAGTTGATCTGATGATTTAAAATATGATTTTGCGGTGATGCATAATTTTGATCATAATAATTATACTCATTTAGCTATGTAAGTTTCAATAAGCTATAGTGTATTTATTTAAATCGTATGAAATTTTATTTTTATTTACAAGTTTTTAGATAGTACATTATCTATTTATTCATTGTAAATTTTATATGAACAGTTAACGAGGCTATGTGTAAATACCTCTTAGTTTTACTGCGTACATCAGTATGAAATCTAGTAGCTCTAATTAGCAAAGCATGCCTTCCTGTTCGCTCGCTAAATAGAATGAGATTTAATTTTGCCGAATTCGAAATACATTGCTCCCGACGCGCCCGCATCCTAATCAAGTTCTTACACGACCGACTTTGTACCTACTTTGGGATTGCTTGTCGGTGCCTTACTATTTGATTGACTCGACGCACATACCCATTCAAATCATTTTTGCCCGACAATCTGGGGGGTTACTCTCGAACGCAAACTCAATCTTAATACAATTCCAATGCGATTAATATGTATCGATATTGGGATAAGTAAAGATAATTCCGGAACGCTATCTCGATAATATTTTGTTTTTGTAATTTGTTTAATTCCAATGTTATAAAAGTACCATTTGACATTTTTTAGATTTGTGATTGGAATTTGACTAATGCAATTCTGTTTCAAGAGTAAGCCTACAGATCAGACGGGAGATGGTCACCGATTTGTAGTAAGACCGACTTAGTAGGATGTTTTCGTTGGTATTATCGAATTTATGTTTCACTTTGAAACAAAAATCGGACATCGATTTATCTGTCCTGTGCAAGCTCACTAGTAGGACGAGCTATGCGAAGCAATGTAGGACGAACTGTTGTAGCTACATTTCGGTTTTAAAAGTAAGTTTTATGGTTAAATAGGAATGTGGGGAACAGTAATAATATGCATTTAAAGGTGCCATTGCGTGGCGCACATAGTGTCTGCCGCTGTACGAGACAAATTGCAAATGTTTAACTGTCAACACAGCACGCAGTAAAAGGGACTATTTACGTACACAATAAAGAAATGACTAAAAACGAACGAGGGATGTAGATTTTGTAACGCTATTTGTAGTAATCATAGTTCGTATAGGCACTTTTAATTATTATTTTTTATTTGAAAGTACAAACCGATTCAAACGTTTATAACCGATTGATGATGATCGATGAATAGTTCCAAAACGTGAGTAATATAATATGTGTCAACCGACCTCTTTTTTCTTGTTTACTATGAAATTATTTTCACTATGACAAATAAAAAGTACTATTGTTGATTTAAATACAATGAGCACAAACAAACGATGACAACAAATTCGTCAGGTCATTAGAAAATTATATCAAATAATGCAAAAAAAAAAATCTACGTGACATACAAGTTACATATAAACTACATTGCAAGTTATTTAGAAGGCGACTACTAGAAACCGCAAGAAACTTCAAGGGCTGGTTAAGTCAAGTGTTTAAACATGACAAAAATGACAAAAAAGAAATTCGTGCTTTTTTATTTTTAATTAAATAATTCATTTTGTGAATTTTAATTAGAAAGCCTTTGAGTATCTAATTTATTTTTAAGCAATACCATGAGAAAAATAAAATGAAAAACAATTAAAAATATTATTTACAACGCGCGGCCAGCGGGCGGTCGTTGACCCAGCCGGCTGTTGACCCGTCCGCGTCAGCCGGGCGATAAGTACCTACGTTAGTCTGCAATGAGACCCCATTTATTTTCCTGATGCGTGATGTGCGTATTTTTCTTATTTTGTTGCTTTTAAATAAATTAGATACCTACTTAAGACTATCCAATTAAAATTCGCAAAATAAATGATTTAATTAGAAATGAAAAAAGCACGAATTTCTTTTTTGTCATTTTTGTCATGTTTAAAATACTTGACCTGACCAGCCCTTGAAGTTTGTTGCGGTTTCTAGCAGTCGCTTTATATAAACTACCCCACTTGCCTGAGCCTTGTCACATGAACAGCATATGGGCGGAATGAGCCAAAGTCATAAACTACCTTATTGGCCCGCCGAATACGGGTTGTAATGCAATGGCAAGCTTTAATACTAAAACTATTTGCTTTCTTAATAGTTTAACCACAGCACACATAATGTTGATATCTTTAATTGGTTTTCTACCTTATCTCAATTGCATAAAGTTCTAAATTGGTGGCAATATACATCACACTGCCTTTTATAGGGTTAAAATAATAATCTACACACAATGAAGGTTTATGATACTAAATAGTCTATACACAAGTGTTAGTAAAGGCTTCAGAGTTATTTTAACACGTAGTAATGCGGTATGATTATGAATTTGCTGTGTATACCGCAAACTCATGTACAGACTCCACCATACGTCTTACCAGAAAATGTCAAATTTCTTCGATCAATTTTGAACTTTATGTTTTAACTGTAAGGATAAATATCGATTGGAAAAAATTTACAGTTTTTTGGATAAGTTGATTGTGTGTACATGCGTCACGTCAGTTTATCTGACACATTTTGCTACTAAAGTATCGGAACATTCCTTCTTTAATTATTACACATTAATAAGCCTTGTGACCTGTACTTGTGACAGTTGTTTAGTCATAGATATTATTGTAGTGCAATAAAAGTTAGGCTACTAACTGCCGTACTCAGAGACGTTAATTAAGTTTAAATGACAATTAAGTGTCTTTCCTTGTCTATTTAGTACTATACATGAGAAAGTGACAGCAAGAGACTTAATTGTCATTAAAACTCAATTGACGTTTCTGAGTACGGCAGCAAGTGTCAAGTAGGTTTTAGGATCCTATCAAGCTCCTTTGAAAAAACAGGCTACCTTTATAGTTTTATACCGATATCGGCAAAATACGTCTTATTAACTTTATGAGATGTGAAAGCAAATATAAACAATAAAACATAATTCGTGTTAAACAGAATTCTTAATTTAAAAGGAAATTGAAAACTACTAACTAATCAACTTTAAATAAATTTATACGGGACCTTATGAAATGCCGTTTATTTTTTCACATCAGTGTTAGATATAAGTCCAGTAATCTTTTTTTTTCATGTTTATTTGTAAGCAAGTAATAAACTCAAAATATCTATTAGATGTTTCGTGTCTTAACGCATTATATAAAAAATAATGCCTCAGAAGGAGCTTAGCACTCTAGTACTAAGTTTCTCCAACTCACTTGATAAGTTCGAGCTCGTGCAACCATTCTATTTATGTACTCCAGTACTCATGTATGAACACAGTAGTTGGTTTGACATGGTACTACAGTGTTTATCTTTTCTGAAGCCGACTGTGCCACTCCAAATTAAGCAATCGTTGCTAAACACAATATAAATGCTTTCTTAGCCGTATCATAAATTAATTAAAAAGTTCACTAAGTGCTCCGTGTATTCAGTAATATTTATGTAATGTTAGACGAAGTGTAAATCTACATTGGAATCAATAATCACTTTGATTTAAGTAAGAAGCGGATTGATGTAATCAGTGCTCAATGTTTGATATGTTTTTGCATTGACCATGGAAAGTTTGTGTATAATTAGTTTAATTATTTAAACTATACTTAAGATTGGTTATAATTGTATATCATAATAATCGTAAATTTTTTCATTAGCATTTGAAGTTTTGTAAAAATTTAACAAAAAGAAACATTGGTAAAAATAACATTTCTCATTTCATTCCAAAGAATACTTTGTTTAATCGTTAAAAAGTAACTCGCTCAACTAACACTTTGATACCAAAGGTTGAATTAAAAAGAATTTTTGAGGAAATCTGTAAAAACTACAATTCTGTCCAAATCTAACGTTGACTTAGCAAGGAGAGAGACTAACGCGGTATTACAGAACTGATGATCGACAGACCGGCATTTTGCAAATCGTACGAAAACTTGACACAGAGAAATAGTGCGGTTTTGATAAGACGTTTTATTATTTTAGTATTGTGCTTTAGTAAACTTTCATCCTTTGTAATAAGAGTCACAAAAGTATAGTAAAAGTTTATATAAAACTTCGATTTGAGTGTTCAATTCATAAACATGAATTACTCTCCCTATAAGAACAATAACTATGATATGAGATACGACAGAGTTACAACAAAGATCTCTTAAAAATTTAGGAAAAATGCTGCTATTCCGTACAAATGTTTGATTCTCCTCGCTAAAAATAATGTAAAAGTTAAATCATTAATTGTTTTTAATCTGTTTACATGTTCACTGTTACTATTTGTGACTTTTAATGTACCTTGCAACATTTTCATAGGCTTTGATGCTGATCTCTAATGTTTTGTAAAGGTATTGACATTATTAATTGTGGTCGCCATTATTATCACCTTTAAACAAAGCATTAAGGTTTCTGAAGCCCGATATTAAATTATGAAACAACTATTCTTGAATTATACGCACGCACAATTTTACTAAATATAGTCTACCTTGATCTGAATTCTCGTCTCTGTTTGTACAACAGACTTCGGTATTCTGTTTTGAACGTAATGCATGACTATCTGTTAGAGATAATTTTGGCCTAAGTAAGATATTATTCAGTTGTATAATTTGACAAGTAAATTATAATAGGTTTTTATTGTAAGCTCAGCATAATTATGATCGTTCAGAATGGAATGAGTATTCTAATCAAATGTTCTTAGTGAAAGTCTGTATAAAGTGACAATCGACTGTGTTAAAATCATGCGATTACTTGCACCTTATGTTCAACTATGAGGCGATTTCATTTGGAAAATATGGCAAAAAAACAATCAAGTCCAGAAATAAACTTGATTTTATGATCAAAATCTTTAGTAAGTAGATTCTTTACGTAACGTAAATGGTATCTCTTCAGTGTCATTAGAATAATTAATTATGTCATTACAATTTACAAGAGTTATTTCGAATCCCGATAGGCGGAATTCACGGTTAGATTCTTTACAAAACAAACCTGGGGGCTAACGGCGATAGTCAATGGGGGGCTAATTGTCTAACTTCAACACCTATCGCAAGACCTTTCGAGTGCAAGTACATAAGTTTGCTAGTTTGTTTATTTTTTTTATTTTTTATTTTTTATAAAAGAGGGAGGCAAACGAGCAGGCGGGTCACGTGATGGAAAGTAATCACCGCCGCCCATGGACACCCGCAAAACCAGAGGAATCGCAGATGCGTTGCCGGCCTTTATGAGATGAATAGGTTTAAGGAAGGAATAAGAATTGGGAGGGGGGGGGGGGGGGGGGGGAAGGGCCTCCGGAACCCTCACTGGTCGGACGAAACACAACAGCACCAAGTGCCGTTATTTCACGCCGAATATTCGTGAGAGGGTGGTATTACGCCGGGCGAGCCGGCCCAATGCGTGCTGCAACGCAGCGTGGCTCTACCACTCAGTCAGTGTTACTCATTTAGCACCACCCAGGGATCACGTGTAGGGTCTCAAGGGTAAACCTACGGACGCGAGCAACTTTAACCCCCTTTATTTAAAACTTTTAAAATACTAAAACTAGCAAAGCAATGTACTTACCTACGTCTACTTGAAAGGTATTGGCGATAATCGTTAAAGTTGTCGAGCCGGCCAAGTGCGAGTCGGATCCGCGCACGAAGGGTTCCGTACCATTATCTATACAACATTAAACACTATATTAATATTCTGTGAATATTTCAAACGTCTACCTGTTGCCGTTATTAATATCGAGCAAAAAACGGCAAAAAATCACTTTGGTTGTATGGGAGCCCCCCTTAAATATTTATTTTATTCTGTTTTTAGTATCTGTTGTTATAGCGGCAACAGAAATACATCAAGTGTGAAAATTTCAACTGTCTAGCTATCACGGTTCATGGATACAGCCTGGTGACAGACAGACAGACGGACGAACGGACAGTAGAGTCTTAGTAATAGGGTCCCGTTTTTATCCTTTGGGTACGGAACCCTAAAAATGGGTTACAAAGTCAAACTGGTTCGCAGGTTCTCTCTATCGAATGAATTGGAGATCGACTTTGAACTTGTACAGATCCCTGTTGCTCTGAGATACTGCCAGCTAACACCTGTTTTCAAAGTTATCCATTCATGTTTGTGCAACTTTATTTTCCATCATTGTTTTTATCGTGGCAAAGGTTTTAGACTTGTATTCCTTAAACGTGGTGCGAACACCGGATAACTAGATTGAATTGTGTAAGTGTAACAAGTGATGTTGGAACGTGGGTCTCAAGTTACTAGCGAGTAAGTAGAGGCCGTGTGATCGGCGGGCGTCTGAAGGTTTTGTGAAGCATTCACTCTTGTGTTTTTTTACATCTTTTTTGTAACTGGTGTATATATTAATATAAAATAGTAAACAAATTGTTTTGACACTTTGTATCCGGTTTTTCCCATAAGATTCTTGGTGCTAAAAAAATAGCAGAATAAAAATGTAGACAAGTACCTTACTCATAATTTTAATTATTCAATTTCAAAGTACAATGATTGTTGTTTTTAGTTGTTTTAAGAGATGTTGTTTGGTACCGTATTATTATATCAATTCATTAACATGTATAAATTAGCAACTTGTTAGATAGTTTAATGATTGTTTTATTGCGAACCTTTTGTTTATGTTGAAGTAATAAAATGATTATGTGATGTTAAAACAGGTTTTAATCGACTAGAAGATTTTATGTTAGAACATTGTAAATATTTCAGTTAGTAAGCTGATGATTGATGGTTGAAACATTTTGTGGTTTCAATATTATTATATTACTACTATTGTTTGTAATAAACTCATGTTGCACCAAACAGAGTTATGGGCGCGTTCAAAAACCACTTATTCATATTTTATTTATAAATTTAAGTTTATGTCTTAGGCTTAAAGCTATCATCGTAGTCTGTCTCGATTTAAGCTGTCCCGTATCCAATGCTTTACCAATACGGGTAAAACAGCGTTGTAGCTCTCCAAATTGTTCGCATAGTGACATTATTATGTAAATTGTAACTTTAACCACAAACACAAGCGCAAAGTTAGAAGCAATATTAGATATTAGTTTGGAATGGTCAGTAAATGCTTCACAAAATCAAAATAATGTTATAGGTAATAAAGCTGTGGTGCCAATGATGATTGCTCCTATAAAAGCTAATATCCGATGAAAATTATAGTGTTATTAACATCTTGGCCTAAATGATAGTATGTTAGTAGAGTTTGGCCCAAAGCTCACGATGTGCGGTTATAGTTGTATGTTACGAATTTTAAACATATGTTAGGAGTCATTTTACACTCATGTTATTGTATGCTAGAGTGTTGACAATATCTTTTGGAATTACTCTATATTTTGTATACAGCCCAATATTTATTGTACAGTGTAATAAAATATCATGCATGTATATTGAAATGTTTTATTTGCGCACCTTTTTGCAAAGTTCCACCCTCTTTTGTCTTAGAAGATTCGAACTTGTGTAAGTACAAGTCTGATTCAAATAGGATGGCGTCCGTGAAGTTAGCCACAAGTTGCGTCGAGTAGCGAATTTTAGGTGTCAGCGGGGCGTTACAGCGCGGGGAGGGCGATGTGCCCCCGCCCGCTAGCAGACCGCAACCCGCGGTGGCCCTGCCGCGCCGCTCGGTCACGCGATATAGGTACCTGCGCGCACCGGCACTCGCAGCTAAATTCACAACTGCCATCATCCTAATTGAATCGAACTTTTACTTGTACAGGGTCTAAATACAATGACAAAAAATGGGCTGCAGCTTTATAGTGATTTCTCAAAGTTATGTTTTCTAACAAACTAAATCAAACCAGACCTCGGTAGCCAAGTGGTTAAGGCAGCCGCCCGGAATGCCGATGGTGCGTGGTTCGATTCCCGCCTGAGGTTGTAGTCTTTTCAGTATTTAAAATTTTACTTAAGTATATTTAAGCGTTAATAGAACGCTAAAATAAAAATAAAAACATTAAACTACTTAAATCAATTAAAATAATGCACATCATGAAACATGCTGTATCTTTACTTTAATAACACGCACGCACGCAAGTGTCAAAATAAAAAGATAGCTCAGTGTCACAGTATAAATATAAGCTAAAGCCTCGGACCAAAAGTAATATTTAATCCGAGGCTAAAGCAGTACGGAAGCTCGGCCTTTTTCTTGTTTTATATGGGCCTTTCTCTGTAAGCTTGCACAGGACCCATATAAATGCTGTCCTGGATATTATTATTATTATTTGACATAAACCAGAGTTCTATTTAGAAGAAAATCAACTATTATTTCACTTAGGCAAGGAAGCCCACTGAATCTATACATATTTTCCGAGTTATTAGCGATTTTCCAAAAAATCATGACAGGGGACTGTTTTGAAAGTGTCAGGGGATTGTGTAGTGAGGTAGAGGACTGTTTTACTTAGAAAAAAGTCAATTTATATTAATCAATCATTTATTATTTTTATGGCATATTTGCGTATTAACAATCAACAAAAGTTTCTTTAGAAAATATCAACTAAAAATATAACATTCTTCAAACATCCATATCAAAAATTAGCCTTAAGTACTAGAAACATTTTGTACTCACTGAGATCAATAGTCTTATTATTATAATATCAATCTGTAAATGCTTTATGCAGTATACATTGAAATAATTACTATTATTAGTATAATTATTAGAAAACAGTCTTTCAAATACTTTCAAGTTCAACTGAGATCTTCATTTAAATCCTAAGGATTTTCCTTAATCAAATAAGGCACATAATAAAGTTTTTTAAATCACAATCAACTTAACATATAAAAACTAGCGTTCGAAAACGACTACTTCAGTAGGGAATTTTGCCAGAGGACTGTTGCCAGGGGACTTTGTATTTCGGATAATTTCCGCAATGTTTACAAAACGGATGTAAATTAGTTTTTTAAGAACCTACCTATCTTTTTAGGCATACATAACAAACCAATAAACTATATAACAGAGATAATTAAACCAATTAATATGAGTATTATTACTTACCAGAGGACTGTTTCGGGTAGCAGTCCAAACGCGTATTCACGTCACAAGGACGCTCTGACACTAAACAAAATGGCGTCTCGCCGGCGATTTCTTCATGGTCGCCAACTTCACGACAGTTGCGTTTCGTTTCACTCAAAGAAACGTTTGTAAACCTTATAGTTTTCTTTTATTATGGCTTTGATTTTTTGACAGGGGACTGTATAGAAATTCAGGGGAGAAAGTTTACAAGTTTACTTAATATATTATATAGGTCATCAGAATCCTTGTTTTACGACAATTATATAATTTTATTATTTTAGTGTATTATATTACTTGCCAAATGTATTTAGCTTCACTAGTGTCTTCGTAAATCTCATTTCTATGTGGGAATACAGTGATGGGGACAGCCAGGGGACTGTAATTTCAGGGCTTCTATCACGTCTAAAAAAAAAACTTAAAATAGTCACGACTTTAAAAACAATTTGCCTGTAGGTAGAGTTTAGGGGTTTAAGTTTTATTAGAAGTGATGTCTATTTGAATATTTTAATTACTTTTTGTAAAAATTGACTGGGACAGCCGATTACAAGCTTACAGGAAAAGGCCCATATACCTACGCGCCAATTGAGCGTTAGGGTTGTCCTCTTATTTTGTAAAACTAAAAAAGTTTTTGTTTAGTTAGCTCTGTATCTCAGCTAGTTAGCTCTTTTTTTGAGATAACTAGCAAAGCATAAGGGTTGTCACTTTTAATTAAAAAAATTCAAAACTAATAAATTAAAGATGGCGGCTACTTTACTTATTCTATTATCGGATTCATTGTAGTAAACCACACAGATCCCCTGGTATCGATTTTTAAAGCAATCGGTCGTATAAATTTAAAGTTAAAGATGGAGGCTATTTTCTCTCATACTAATAACGGAGTCGTTGTCAAAAACCACACAGATCCCTAGATATCGATTTTCAAAGCAATCGGTTAAATCTCAGAACAATAACTTTAGTTATTTAGGGTTGAATAATTAATTAGTTAAGATGGCGGCTACTTTCCTCATTCTATTATCGGATTCATTGTCGGAAACCACACTGATCCCCTGATATCGATTTTTAAAGCAATCGGTTGAATAACAAAAAAGTTCAAGATGGAGGCTATTTTGTCTCATACTAATAACGGAGTCGTTGTCAGAAACCACACAGATCCCCAGATATCGATTTTCAAAGCAATCGGTTAAATAACTAAAAAGTTCAATACGGCGTTTACTTTTTTCTCATTCTAATAACGGATTCATTGTCAGAAACCACACAGATCCTCAGGTATCGATTTTCAAAGCAAAGTTTATTAACGATGAAGTTTCGTAGTATCAATTCTTATTATTTTTCACCATTAAAATAACGCGAGCTCAAAAAATATACTTAAGTAAGTACGGCAAATATCACCTAAACCACCAAACGATTTATTTAAAAGAAAAAGCTTTTTATTTAGTAATAATAAATCATTCTTACCTTTCAACATCAGCAGGAAGTTTAAAAAACGAAAGCTCCGGTTTTGAAGAAGCCAAGTTCAAGCAGCTGTATACTACGCAATACTCTCGCGGCATTTTTAAAAATCGCGCGCACAGCGCACGCAATACACAACAGTGAACACTCGTCTGGACGCGACACGCGCTACTGCTGAGAGCACTGCGATGTCCGCTTAGGGGCCCTGCAAAGACGTGCGTCTGTGGGCGTGCGTCGTTTCGAGCGTTTGTACGTAGCTTCCTTACTGCTTTAGCTCATATTTATACTGTGTCAGTATGCTTCCGAGTTTAGTGTGCATGTTCGGCTATCTTTAGTGCGTGTAGTAGGTACAGCTGTACGGGTTTGGAAAAGGTGTATTTTTTTGTGAATAATATGATAATGTTTTGTTGTTTATCTCGGTAACGAGCGTGTAGTTTTGGAACAGATTTGGTGAGTAGGGTAAGATGGGGAATGGCGGTCACATAAGCAGTAAACGAAATATCTTCGTACTTGAAGGACTTACGGTAAAAATAACAGACTTTTACATAGCTTATTTAGTGGACTTAAGTTGTCTAAGATACATACTTTCAATATATTAAGCTTTTGTAATTGTTTGATATTTTTTTTAAACCTTTCGGTGACCGCCATTACACGCAACCTGCGGGTAATGGTGGTCAACTATATTAGTATTACTAGTCATTATTATTATTACTACTAGATTACTATTATTAATAGACATAAAGTCCAACAAGCACTTATGTTACACTAAAACATATGTTTTAGTTTAATTACATACCTATGTAATAAATGGCTTGTACAAAGAAATAATATAATATAAATAAAATAAAAGAAGAAAAAGCAGAAATTTTAAAGTTTTTTTTAACCAATCTCGTCCGAAACTTGAACCAGCTGTCAAACTCACACCTCACAAAGAAACATGGCTGCGCTTCGTAAATTAGTTTACTCAGGTATATAGGTACTAGATGGCGATATCGGTGTCGTTTGTTTAATATGTTTGGAAGTATTAGATTTTGATGTGACCGGCATTGCCCACTGACCGGCATTCCCCATCTTACCCTACCTACGCTCAGTGTGATATATAGATGCTCACTTTAAACGTTCGCTTATATATAGAATGAGAAGGTAATAGTAAAAGTATAGTTAAGTACATACAGGCTGTCCCACTCCCACAGCAGGGCAAAGGCCTCATCATTGAAATCAAGTCATCGCTACAATTAATGGGTAATTGGCTTAAGAGGAAAAACTACGTCGACGTGGCATGCTAAATTCCGAGATTGTCCGTGACCCCAGCGGGATAACCCCTTCAGATCGGCTTCAAATTACGCACCGATTTAATTGATAATATGTTTAAATTTGTTAGCAAATACCAGAATTTGTTGATCAATAGTTATCGAGATATCCCATGTTAAAGGGTATCCCGCTGGAGTCACGCTCGTCAAAGTTATTTGATCTAACGAGCAGGAACGAGACACGCTACTGATATAGTTATTGTGCTAAGTTTTTGTTGATTCAATTACGAATCCATCCGTGAAAAATCTAGGATTCTACCTTCTGTAGTTACCGTGTAATCAAATACCTACTTTTCGTCGAAATTCGTCCGAAAAGTAAGTTCTAGTTGAGGTATAAGAAAAAAGGCTACATTCATGAAATTTGGGGAAGATTTTGTTGACTCTGAGAGAAAATTTGTTAGACAAAAACGAGAACTCTAGCTACAGTACATCCTGAGATATAACGCTAATTATGGTTATCCCGCTGGAGTCACGGTGTTGATACCTAAACATGGTTTTTCCACCGGGAATGCAGCAAGTAGCGAGTTTATGACTATAGCCAAGATTTTGTTGATGTAAAAATCTAACCAGTTTCTACTTTTCAGTTTCCTAGGTACAGTCGGAATTTAGGAGAAATTAAAGTTTATAACTTTTCCGTACTAAAAGTACGCGTATAATCCGACCAAATTAAGTTGATTCCTTAAAATTACCAAGATAGCGGCCAATTATTTTGTTTATGGGCCGATTCCGATAAAATGTGGTTGGACATTATATTTAAATATTGGTACACCATAATTCAATACATACACCTAATATCACCATAAGTATAATACCTAATGTAATGTATGAATAACTATTTATATCAACACCTATACTAATGTAGATAGATAGATATACCCTTTTATGATTTAGGTACTATCTAATCTAAGGCATGTTTAAATAAAATCAAATTTATTTAGAAAAGTATTTGTTTTTATTGTAATTTTAGAATAAAACACTGTTTGCAATCATAGGTATAGTACTTTTTTACATTGATCGGTTCACGTCGTATAACGTTACACGTGTACAAAAAAAAAATCGACGAGCATTTTGGTGTAACCATAGACAAATAAGATATCATCGAGCAAAGGCACGAGCGCGGGTAACAGGGTGACATTAATTATTTATTATCCAACGTTAATTGTAAACCGCTTAAAGTTTGTCTTTGTATATGTTCATTTGCCACCATCTTCTATTTCTATTTTTCTTTTTTTTTGACATTTCAACCAAGAGTAAGATAAAAAGAAGTGTGACAGGCTCACTCGCCGTGAGCCTTACGTCGAACACAGCGTCAAGCATTCGAAAGAACGTTACACTACATGGAATGTTACATGGAAACTGAGCATTTGTCTGTATTGTACCATTCGTAAGAACGTTACATTACACCGTAATGCTCGAGCAAATGCTTTAGTCTATATTCACCTTAATAATACACATCTGGCCAAAGAAATCGAGGACGTCCGAGGGCACGCTGGGTTGATGACATCGTTAGGGTCACTGGCAGCACCTGGATTGGATGAGATCGGCACGGAACAGAAGGGACTGGCATAAATTAAGGGAGGCCTTAGATAGTAAATCATAAAAGGGTAAAAATCATTCATCATTCATCAATCTACATTAGTATATTAGTTATTCATACATTTAGGTAAGTATATATATAGTGATATTAGGTGTATGTATTGAATTATGGTGTACCAATATTTGAATATAATGTCCAACCACATTTTATCGGAATCGGCCCATAAACAAAATAATTGGCCGCTATCTTGGTCTTTTTAAGGAATCAACTTAATTTGGTCGGCTTATACGCGTACTTTTAGAATGGAAAAGTTATAAACTTTAATTTCTTCTAAAATACTGTACCTAGGAAACTGAAAAGTAGTGTTGTAAAGAGGTACAATGTATGCTCTATGGTATCATTTGAATATGGTTTGAATCATGTTCGATTCAAAGCATATTCTGACTGACAGAATTTTTTCTGTTTATGTCAAATAATGTTTGTTTTGATTTTTGTCTGAGTAAATGTTTTTCACGTACGTAAAGAAAATATAAACATATTTTATTCAGTACAAACAATTGTTTTGTCTTGCATCCATTATCAAGTTATTCCACTCACTCTGCATCAGTGATTTACAACAGGTTATGTGCACCAACATCGAAATTTGAACAGTGGATGTGGACTAGAGATTTTGGAGCTGGAGATAGTTCTGAACACGGAAACAGCTACAATCAAACAAATAAGATGAGTACTAACCTTCCTACTTTCGAACGATTAGAGGGGTCGATTAATTTTTCGACATGGAAATTCCAAATGGAACTTTATTTGACTCACGAAGATCTTTGGGAATATGTATCAACTACGCCTCCAGTAACAGATCTAACCGGTACTAAAAAAGATTCCAAAGCAAGGGCAAAAATTTGTCTTATGATTAATCCGGAGTTATTGGTACATGTGAGACAAGCGAAATCGACGAAAGAGTGTTGGGAAGCGCTGGTAAATGCTTTTGAAGACAAGGGTGTCACCAACCGATGCCGTTTGCTAGGCCGACTCATTAGTTTCAAGCTGGAACAATTTAGTAACGTCAAAGACTACATTACGGCGATAATGAAAGTAGCACAGCAGCTACGAGACATTGGTAAAGAGGTCGATGATGAAATGTTGGCAGCGCTAATGTTACAAGGATAGACAGAGGTCTATAATCCAATGAAGATGTCCATTGAGAACTCAAACATTACCCTGACGTCAGATTACGTCAAAACCAAGCTGTTACAGCAGGACGATGTAAAACCATCGACGTCCTCTGATGAGATTGCTTTAACTATGCACAACAAAGCTAAGAGTAGCAATGTAGGAGCAAAGGAAGGCAAAAAGACCAAAAAACAGTTCAACAAAGAGAAGACAGTCAAGTGCTTTATTTGCGGTGGACCTCATATAGCTATGAAATGTCCAAAGAACCCAAATAAAAAGGATAACAAAGTATCATCATTGCTGACTGCGTTCACTGCCATGACGAAAGATAATAACGAATGGATCGTTGATTCTGGAGCGTCATCTCATATGACCCATCGCAAAGACTGGCTTACAGACTATAGAGTGTTAGATAGTGCTGTAAATATTAGTGTAGCTAATGGTCAGAGTTAAGTGCAATTGGATCAGAAGATGTGCAGAAGGCTGAGTGAATGCAATTTGGAGTAAATGATGTGATGTATGTTCCTGGACTGACTGCAAACCTACTTAGTGTAAGTACACTTGTAGACAGAGATTTTACTGTAGTATTTTTAAAGAATGGTTGTGAGATATATAACAGGAGTGATTGTTGTATAAAAGGAAATGTACTCCATAGCTGCGAGAAGGTAAAAGGAGTTTACAAATTCAAAGCTATTACAAATACTAACCAGTCTGCTTTTTCAGCAACGATGTCTGATGAATTTGAGCTGTGGCATAGGAGATTGGCACATCTTGGAACATCAAACATGAAGCTGCTTAGAGATGGTTTAGCAGAAGGAGTGAGGTACCAAATTCCCGATAACCTACAATGTGAGCCGTGCCTTAAAGGTAAGCAAACACGTATACCTTTTAAAAAGAGTGGCGCGACCAGAGCAACTGAAGTACTAGAGCTCGTACATTCAGATGTCTGCGGTCCTGTGAGCGTAGAGTCGCACAGCGGGAAGAGATATTTTCTTTTACTTATTGACGACAAAACCCGATACACGTTTATTTACTTCTTGCGAGAGAAAAGTGAAGTATTTTCAAAGATTGTCGAATTTAAAAAATTGGTTGAGAACCAAACCAACAAAAAGATAAAGATTTTTAGATCGGACAATGGAAAAGAGTTTGTAAATAAACAAGTTAGTCAATTATTTAAAGAAATCGGTATTATTCACCAAACAACTGTTGAATACACACCAGAACAAAACGGGGTAGCAGAAAGGGTCAACCGTACCATTATGGAAAAGGCTAGATGCATGCTAGAGGAAGCTAACCTACGCTTTTCTTACTGGGCAGAAGCAGTTAATACGGCCGTTTATCTGAAGAATCGCTCACCCACCAAAGCTGTGAAGGTGACACCGTTGGAAGCATGGTCTGGAGAGAAGCCTGATCTCAGACAGTTGAGAGTCTTCGGGTGTAAAGCTTTTATGCACATCAACAAAGCTAAGCGAAAAAAGCTGGATGCGAAAAGCAAGGAGCTCGTTTTTGTTGGATATTGCACCGAGTCGAAAGCTTACAGGCTGTGTGATCCTGCTAAACTTCATATTCATAAAGCAGGAGATGTGGTCTTTTTTGAGGATCAGTTCTTCAACCAGAGAGAAGCTAAGGTTTTTAGAGAGAAACCTAAATCAGAATTGAAAGAAAATCTTCAAAGAGAAACAAAAGGACCTCTTGGGCAACTAATGCTAGATTTTTCAACAGAATCCCAAACTGAGACTATTGAAGAAAGAATAGATTTAGGAGAAACTATTCAAGAAGGAACAGTTGATCAGAGACCAGCTCTGCAGGAGAGGCAAGATGAGTTTTTCCATGATGCTGATGATGTCGAGAGTGAATTGGTTGAGGAAGAGTTCGCAACACCGCCGACAAGAGAAAAACGATACCCTCAAAGAGAAAGAAAACCAAGAGAATATAGTGATTATCATCTGTATCAAGCAGAAATTGAAGAACACAGCGAACCTGCAACTGTGGAAAAAGCACTCAGTGGTAATAACAGAGAGAAATGGCAAGAAGCCATTAATGCTGAGTTAAATGCTTTAAAGAAGAACGGAACTTGGAGTTTAGTCAAGCCTGATCCTAACATGGTTAATGTTAATTTAGTAGATAGTAAATGGATCTTCAAAATTAAAAAAGAACCTGGGGGGAAAATTAGGTATAAAGCCAGGCTTGTAGAGCGCGGCTTTACACAGAGGCATGGACTAGACTTCAACGAGACTTTTTCTCCTGTGATCAGACATAGTACCCTTAGATTACTATTCGCGTTTGCAGCTGAAAATGATTTATCAATAGATCAAATGGACGTGGTCACTGCATTCCTTAATGGAGATTTAATGGAGCGAGTTTATATGAAGCAGCCTAGACTCTGTGAGGAGAAAGGCAAAGAGGATCATATATGCTTGCTCAAGAAAGCTCTTTACGGACGTAAGCAAGCTCCTCGAGCCTGGAACAAGAAACTTCATGATGCTTTGACTGAGATGAAGTTCAAGCGATTGGGTAACGAGCCATGTGTCTACATTAGGAATATGATTATTATTGCCGTTTATGTCGATGACATTCTGATATTCTACAAAAATGAGAAAGAGAGAGACACAGTAAAGAAAGAACTAATGAAGAAATTCGATATGAAGGACTTGGGGAAAGTGAATACTTTTTTGGGTATGAATATAAATCGGCTTAAGGAGGAGATCAGTGTCAATCAGAGTGATTACATACAAATGGTTCTGAAGAAATTTGGAATGTCTGACTGCAAACCAGTTAAGACACCTCTGCCAACTGGACTAAAACTAGAGAAGCCCAGTAGTGATCATATCCCACCCACAGAGATTCCTTACCAAAATTTAATTGGATCGGTGATGTACTTAGCTGTATGTCTCAACTTGTAGTCAACTTGTCAGGTCTTGACCTGACATCAGTTATGCAGTTTCGTACCTCAGCCAGTTCAATAGCTGCTATACGAGTGAGCACTGGAATGCAGCTAAGAGACTCTTGAGATACCTAAAGGGTACCATCGACTACAAGTTGAGATTTGTGAAAAATGGACTAAGTTTTACTGGATATGTCGATGCCGATCATGCAGGAGATCACTGTGATCGGAAATCGTTTACGGGATTTGTATTCATTTTAGGAGGAGCACCCGTGTCTTGGGAAAGCAAGAAGCAACGCACCGTTGCACTTTCAAGTGCAGAAGCGGAATATGTAGCGATGTCCGAAGCGAGTAGAGAAGCTACGTTCCTAAAGACATTGATGAGAGAGATCTCACGAAAGGATGAGACTGTCAAGCTGTTGAGTGACAGTCAGTCAGCGACTCAGATTGCCAAGAATCCAGTTCATCATCAGAGAACAAAACACATTGATGTTAGATGTTACTACATCAGAGAGAAACTTAATGATAACATTGTGTCGTTAGAATACCTGCAAACAGAGCTAATGTCTGCAGATATCTTTACTAAAGCTTTACCGAAATGCAAGCACGAGTTCTGCGTAGATCAGATGAATCTTAGAGCCTGAATGTTAGAAGGCTATGCATGAGCGATTGTGTTTGTTGTGTATACTTTGGTAACGTTTAAGGTTTTTATAATGATGTTTGTTTTCTATGTTGTGAGCCTGCTGCTGAATACATAGAGCTATCCACTTAAGGAGGAGTGTTGTAAAGAGGTACAATGTATGCTTTATGGTATCATTTGAATATGGTTTGAATCATGTTCGATTAAAAGCATATTCTGACTGACAGAATTTTTTCTGTTTATGTCAAATAATGTTTGTTTTGATTTTTGTCTGAGTAACTGTTTTTCACGTACGTAAAGAAAATATAAACATATTTTATTCAGTACAAACAATTGTTTTGTCTTGCATCCATTATCAAGTTATTCCACTCACTCTGCATCAGTGATTTACAACAAGTAGAAACTGGTTAGATTTTTACATCAACAAAATCTTGGCTATAGTCATAAACTCGCTACTTGCTCCATTCCCGGTGGAAAAACCATGTTTAGGTATCAACACCGTGACTCCAGCGGGATAACCATAATTAGCGTTATATCTCAGGATGTACTGTAGCTAGAGTTCTCGTTTTTGTCTAACAAATTTTCTCTCAGAGTCAACAAAATCTTCCCCAAATTTCATGAATGTAGCCTTTTTTCTTATACCTCAACTAGAACTTACTTTTCGGACGAATTTCGACGAAAAGTAGGTATTTGATTACTCGGTAACTACAGAAGGTAGAATCCTAGATTTTTCACGGATGGATTTGTAATTGAATCAACAAAAACTTAGCACAATAACTATATCAGTAGTGTGTCTCGTTCCAGCTCCTTTTAGGTCAAATAACTTTGGCGAGCGTGACTCCAGCGGGATACCCTTTAACATGGGATATCTCGATAACTATTGATCAACAAATTCTGGTATTTGCTAACAAATTTAAACATATTATCAACTAAATCGGTGCGTAATTTGAAGCCGATCTGAAGGGGTTATCCCGCTGGGGTCACGGACATGTTAAATTCCCATACAAAACAAAGAAAAACCAATTTTTATTACTATTTTAGCATCGGTTAAAGAAATAGATTTTCTACGTCTGTATGTTTGATTTTTTTTTACCAGCCATTTAATGTTTCTGAAGACGCCGTGAAACGGAGTGATTTTGTGTAATTTTGAAGGCTCCTGGTTATTAAATAAATGACTTAATGCCAAAAAAATCAAACATACAGACATAGAAAATATCTTTCTTTGACCGATGCTGAAAAAGTAATAAAAATTGGTCCAGTTCTGAAGGAGGAAACAGGGGACTACGAATCGTCGTTTTTCTGTGTTTTGTATGAGAATTTTGCATGCCACGTCGACGTATTGTTTATTCGCTTGCCTAATCATGTTGGTGATCACAAACCCGGGCTATGCATAGAAAAATCTAAAAACACAAAATTTGTACGACGTGGCAATGGGCGATTTTCTGACAGTCCAAATTAAAAAGTAAAAATTAGTTCAAAAACACTCGATAGATGTCGTTTTATGAAAGCCGGCCACCAGCCGTACCTACCTAAGGGCTGTAATAAATTCTACACTTTTACTTGTCTACCAAAAGATTAAAAAAATAGTAAGTACTTAGCTATTTATATTCAGGACATCCAGAACCTATTTCTATTTTGGAATAGAATAAATATTACGCAGCCATACACGTGCTCTTCATAAACTCGCCTTTTACTAAGCGCCATCTATGAAGTCATTTACGAACCAATTTCTTTTATTTTTTGATCTCGGAGAATCGCCCATTGAACCTGGGATCTCGAGATATCGGGCCGAGCACTGTATAGCATACTTACATACATACTACTATAATCACGACTATTATCCCCGAAGGGTTAGTCAGAGACAGCAATGAGGACCGCAAAAGCAGTCCTCTGCCACAGTCCACTTTTCACCAAATAGCGACGCACATGTGCTAAGCGTGAGTACAGGTGGTGAGCCCAGCGCCGCTACCCCTCAAACCCCAAGCGGTCGCATGAGACCGCACCTACAAAAACTCACCTGACTTTGTACCGTGTTTTCATAGACTTACAGACTACTTTAGTAGGCACAAGTTTGGTTATTTCGGTTCTGTAGTTCATCTTATGTATTGTTATCGTAAAATATCGCATACTTTATGCTCGATTCTGTCAAATTTGACGTTGACAGTTCGTGTCAAAAAACTGTCAAAAAAAATGCAAGACTGAGGGGTTAGGCTGTTGGACGTAGGTGTGTACAGTCTGTAGTAAAGGACTGTTTTTGCTATCCTCATTGCCTAGTCTCTGACGAACCCTTCGGAGATAATAGTCGTGATTTGGTCCGAGGTCGTGATAGTTATATGTATCTACCTATGTACAAGATTACCTTCTTTTTCCGTCTACACTCAATATCCGATCTGTGACACACGCAAAAGCTACCTGCATTGAGCTAAGTATATAAAATATAGCTAAATGGCTACCTGCAATGAACTGACTCATCTAAAATCTGATTTCACAATAAAAGTCGCCAATAAATCGTAAAATTTCAGAATTCTTTGGTTCACAGTCATCTAAAAGTTATTAAAGTTTGGTGGCACTGACAGAACGGTAAAGAATTTATTTCACGTTAACTGAGCTGAGCAGCTATCTGAGATCCTGTCTGCGTCCACAATTTATTATTCTCCAATTTGTCGACAAACACCAGAAGCATATCTACATCGGTAGGAATCCCAAAGGTAGGTACTACAAGAACAAATCAATCACTTTCATAATGAAAATACGAGTTTATTACATACTTATCTAGTTTTATTGTTTTAATATAAACGCACATACTTAATTTCATAGCATCTTGGGGGTTAGTCACTCGCGTCCGTAGTTGTCATGCCCAGTGGCCTGATTCACGTATTTCGTAATAGTCGAAATGTCGTTTACGTTTAGAAGTCGTCCTATTGAAAAACAGTCACAAATCCGTATTCACCTGTCATTTCGCTAGAACGATTACTCGATAGGAACGCAACTCAGCGATTTGTCAACTATTTAAACTTAATGTTGCCATTACAGTTCTACCAAATAAATTCAAATACTTTTTGTTAACAAAACATGCAGAAATGTTTATTATTTTTTTCCAACGACTTGGAAGTTGTCTAATTTGACGTGTAATCGCTGAAATCCGATAAAACTAAACGTCAAAATAATAGGTGAATACCGCGGGGGCAACGATCGAACTTCGATTAATGCACGTGAATACGCTTAAACAAAACCGACTTAAACAAAATCGTGCGATTGATACGTGAATACGAAAAGTGACATCAGCGATCAAATCGCTTGCATGTCGTTGAAGTTTTGTTACGTGAATTAGGCTACTGGGTGGTGCCAAATGAGTGACACTGTCTGAGTGATAGAACCACGCTCCGTTGCAGTATGAATTGGGCCGGCTTGCCCGGCGTAATACCACCGTCACAGGGAATATATCGGCGTGAAAGAATAGCACTTGCTGTTGTGTTGTTTTTTGTCCGGTAAATGAAAGTATTGGGAGGCCGTAGGCCCATCTATCCCCCTCCCCCCTTACAATTCCTACTCCTTCCTCAAAGATCAGCGACTTCTCTGGTTTTGCGGGTGTCAATGGGCGGCGGTGCTTATTGGTGTATCAGGTGACCCGTCTGCTCGTTTGCCCCTTTTTCACATAAAAAAGCATTAGCCCATATTGTCCCACTGCTGGGCAGAGGGTTCGAGTTCCCTTCTTTCTAATATTGTTTGCCAGCACAACACAATTAGATAGGTACTCATATCGCCCTCCACCTCCGTCTTATACTACGGCTAGATCCGATAAATAATGAAGATACGATGAAAAAATGGTATAAGTCAGACCTGTCTACGGTTAGATCTGTTATCGAATTTAGACCTGTAGACATTTTCACACGTAGACAGAGGATTCTCTGTCTCTACGTTTTCCGTTTTACCATTGAGCTTCTTAAACTACATTTTTCAAAGCTTTTGACTTTATGTTTTTAGTAGTTTTTATAGCAACAGTGTCTAATGAACCTCTTAGATAAGAGATCCGAATGAAAATATTTTACATTATTTAACATTCAGTTAGTATATACATATAAGATTTCTTTATAGATTACGAATCTAGATATTAAAGCTAACATAAACTCGAAGATAACCAAACGTTATCAAACACACATTTTTGTTAAGTTCTCTTTCTAGCAATTTATTATGATTCTGAGATTTAACAACAAAAAGACGACCCGCTACGTAACCATCTATACGTTCAATGCTCGCGGACAAATTGTTGCTGACGTCTGCTCGATCCAGTGCCTTAATATGTAAAATCATAATTTTCAATCTGTCGCGGAACTCATCACACGAACAGAAAATCCTTGAGACACATTAATATTTCTATCGTTCCCTCCAAAGTAACATCAAAAGGTTTTACAGAGGTTTATTTCATATTGCATAACTGGAGAGGCGAGATTAGCAAAAGTTGGCCGACTCCAGATGTTTCATATTAATCAGAGCGAGCGATTCGTCCGCGCCCTTCCCGTCGCAGGATCTCGAGAAAAATAATTAAGATCATAACTCTTTTGCGCGAGTACAAAATGATTTAGAGAATACGCCCGCCCTGACGGAGACAGCAAGTTTCTTGCTTTGAAAGAATAATTAAATAATGAAGAAATTTTATTCGTACCTGACTGGCTTCAACAAAAGTTCGTGTCCTATAAACACAACTTAGATATACTTTTTCCATGTATAGCGATCAGCTGCAGCTCTATTAGTTTAAAATTTCTGTTGATTTAAATTAGATTCGGATCTCATTTCGAACATTCTCTGATTCACCCATGAGTAACTATTAGAGATCGCTGTAAGTGTTAAACTCGACAATCTGTAAGTCCCCTATTTTTTTTTAAATTATTGGCGTACGAACAGACCAGCAATCCACATGATGTACTCTTAACTACAAGCGTTGCGATCTTCTAAGTTAACCCACCGGATAATATGTTACCAAATATATTATCATCATCGGCCTATAGTCGTCTCACTGCTGGGCACAGGCCTACCCACATGATTAACAGCACATACGCATAATAGGAACAACACAAAAAAATATTTTTGATTTTCCATGCTCTGGTGGAAGGCACGTCAACTTATTATCGAGTAATTATACTGTTTTAGAAACAAAATTGGTATCAGTACCTTTTTATTAAAAACATTTTATAAAAATGTGTCTGATAGTCCGACACTATGAAAGAATATGATTTTTTTTTTCAACTTTATCAATTGCCTCTTTTTGACAATGTAACATAGCACATATCTTTAACTGAATATAAAAAATATCTCGGTGATTACTGATAACTCTGTGGATCCTGGATATAAAAAAAAATTAAATTAAAGTTAATACTTCTATATAAAAGTGGAACCAACACTTCCGATACATGTCTGAAGCAAAAACCTATAATAAATCTATCTTGCTTAATCTTCATAGTTTGTCATCGTGATAGGGCAGCCACGGAGAAGGGCTACTTCCGCATCATGGTGATCAAAGAGTCTACTAACCGAACTCAAAAGTCCATCCCCTACTTCGTGATTTTCAGCCCTTATGAGAGAAAAAGCCCTTAAGGGCTTGTTAGTTTGGCCTCAGTTGTTTTGTTGTAATCGGCGATAGAAGCTTTTAACACACTTCCTGTTAACTGCGCTCGCCTTCTCATTCTGGCAGTTGTTATAAATTCAGAGTAGAGTGTGCTTGGGTGCCTTTAAATAACGCTAGCGCTTAGCCTTCTGAGAGTTTGTGCATTGTTTTGTATTAGAAAGGATATTTTTATACATATTAACTTGCTTCTAATCTTGAGAGTTGTTACGAAGTATCAGCTTCTATGAATAACAATATCTTTACGGGGGTTTCGTTGGTTTAAGACCCGATAACGTTTTTTTACTACGAGCCTTTATATCTTTTCACTAAGCACTGTTTAATTGTGTTTATCAATAGAACAAGAACGAACAAAATAGTTTTATCAAAAAGAATCTCCGATCACAAACTATGACATGTCACGAGTCACGAAAGTTTATTCATTAAAAGTTGCAGAACAAATGTTTATTTTAGTACTAGCTATTTAATTTGGGAGGTGCGAATCGAAGTTAGTACCTCCGGGAGTGTTTAAAGTTCTCCAAAACAGAGTACGGGATTTCTGTCAGGATCTTAGCAAATGGAACGCTGTGGTCTCTGCCTACACCTCCGCTAAGCAGCTATTGCTATGCATGGCTGTGATATGTTGTCTCTTTCCAATTTTATGAATATAAAAGAGACAGAGTCAATTCTCAGCCCTGCGGCAGCCGCTGCTACCAAGGCTTTAACTTAGAGAATCGCACTGCAGGCGTGATGACTGTGTAGCGATGGGTAGCTCGCGAGCGAGTTGTTAGGGTTAAAAAGAGCTAGCTCACCTATTCTAGCTCAACGTATATCTAACGCACTTTCGTTAAATTTAGCTCAGTGTTTCATCGGAATATGTCAGCTCGGAATCGAGCTTGGCTCTACAGACAAAGAGAGACATAAGTATGCGTTTCGAATGACGCGTATGAGCGAAGGAAGAAATATATACAGGAACAACGAATTATGTTTAGTACTCTTTCAAAAAGCTAAATTAAACTAAGGTACTTATTAATCAGTATGTATCTCAAAAGTGTCAATCGAGCGAGTCTGATCTGTACATATTTAAAGTTGAATGCTCTAAGTATTTAAACGACTGAAGAGCCTGCTATCTTCTTAAACTACACTGAGCTAAATAAGCTACTGAGTTATATAGCTTTTGTCCGGGTAAAGAGCTGTATAGCTCTTATCTCTTCAAAGAGCTAAACTCATGACAAGTGATGTGTGAAGGTATGTATGTAAAACAGAGTACACACCACACGAATTCACATTATTCACTACTGTTCAAAAAATATTACGTAGGCCGGCCGTCACCGGATCACAGTAACGGCATTATTACACCGTTAAATCAACATGTCCCACAATTTACAATGGAAAATGTGAAAATTGCAACAGCCACATCCTTTCCTGTCGTATCATGACATTCATGACTAGTGTTGCTTATCGATAGTAAAGACGTAACCAATAGTATCGATAAATACACATTTAGACGGGGATTAACGCTAACTACATATTATTGGCATACTACGCATACCTTTTTATACCCGACGTTTCGACCGAGTTGCACCGGTCGTGGTCACGGGCGGACTGGTGTCGCGAATGTCGCGATGTGCTGCCTCCATATGCGCGGTTAGCGTTAATCCCCGTCTAAATGTGTATTTATAATGGAACGCGAAAGTTTAAAAGTGTAAATAGTACTTATCGATAGGTATCGCCACGTGTTATTACCGATCGTATCAATTGTTTTTGTTCAACATATCGATGGTTGATAAGCTAATAATAATTGGCCTAAGCGACATTTTTTGCGATATCAAGTTTAATGTATATTCGGAATCAGCAAATTTTTCTCCGTCGTTTGAGTCAGGTTTCGAAATTTTTTGACAAAGTATATACTTTTTGGCGCTTAGCACCCAGAGCAAAACAGGCTTCATTTCTAAGCTCATTGATCTATACGACACAAAATTAGGCAAATTTGATGGCTCGATGACTTAAGCTATTTAGATTTTTCGAACTTTTATAACATGTGTCGTTTAAGGCATTTGGCTTTTTGGTTGCGGTTTTGTCGTTTAGTCTATTTTGCATTAAACCAAAACAATAAGCTTTGTCGTTTGGCCCACTTTGCATTCATTTATATTAAAAAAACTGTGTCGCTCACAAATATCTTATGGACATTGGATGTTACTGAATAATGATGGCCTAAGCATCAATATCTACTATTATCTAGTAAGGGTTCCCCTAATGGGCATCTTGATCAAACTACTTCACTCTGGTGCAGTGCAATATTGGGCAATGGGCATATTCAACTGTTTGTTAACTTGGGGCTTAATTAATATTTTCTCGTATTATTTTATTCTATGTTGATGCTTAAGCCAGTTTGTTTTCAGCTATTTTACTAACTTTATTTGAACCATTTAGCCTTTCTCAAAAAATTACTAAATTTGATGCATTTTGGGTTAACCGCCATAAATTTTCTTAAATAATACACAATTACTAACGATAATAGCTTAAAAAACTTCCTTTCTTAATTAAGGATACACTGTATTAAATTAAAGTCTATATTAGATAGGTGTTTATTTATGATTTGTTTCTAAAAACAAAAACTTTAATCCGTCCTCCTGCAAGTTTTACAAAATGTCGCTTGGATCAATTAGCCTTTCAACCGTCGATATATACATACATAATCACGACTATTCCTAATACTACGTCCCCGAAGAATTAGTCAGAGACTAGGCAATGAGGACCGCAAGAGCAGTCTGCCATAGCCACTTTTCACCAAATAGCAACACCACTGTGCTCAGCGTGACAGACAGTGAGCCCGTCGCCGCTCTATGTTGCTGGATGTATGTTCAACTTTAGTCCGTTAGTCGCCTTTTACGACGCCCAAGAGAAGAGAGGGGATAGTAGTATTCTTTCACCGCTACGCGATACGGTTTATATTTTGGTTCAAGCTAGCGGTTTTTGCAATACTATCGAAACTATCGAATGCAATACTATCTATAGTATCGCTGTAATCAATAGTATTTCTCACATGGTAGATAGATAGATAAACGCTTTATTGCACACACAACAATACAGAAATCATAGAGTAATTACAATACTAATTATAAATAATAAAAGCATTACCTCTGAGGTGGCTAGCGATCACATTATGACTGCTGGACACTTGAAACCAAGATGGCGTCAAGTGGCACGCCCCCCGCCAGGTAGCCATTTTTTTTTAGTATGTTTTGGGTGTCGGGTTACGTTATGAGTCATATCTCAGAAGTTAAGAAGGGAATATGCATGCATCATAAGTCTACGTATTCGTAATGAAATAAGCTAACTGCTTGATTAATAATATTTACAATTGAAACTATTAGTTTATTATCAAAACTAATGCGGGCAAAGGCGGTCTTATCGCATAAAGCGACAACTTTTGTGGTAAATAGGACAATGGAAAGAGAGCAACAAGCAGTGCACCAGAACAAGCAAGGGTACTATGGATAGTATCAATAGTCCAATCAATACCCTGAATTTTTTTTTTTATGAACCAGGCAGGCCAACGAGCAGATGGGTCACCTGAATAGTTTCGAATTGAACAATCGTTAGTAAAGCTATCGATTGTTTAGCAACACTATTCATGACTATCCATTCAAGGTTTGCGGTGGCATGCACGCCAAAAAGGTTGGCGTTTAACCACGACCTATATTGAGGCGATGATTGCCGGCACAAATCATCGCGGACGATTTAATATGACGCATTCGGCGATGTGCGTGGGGCATGATGACGTTTCGCCGCAAATCCGCAATGCTGTAAATGTAAGCTGTTCGCCGTATTGCGTTTTTTGCAACAATCGCGTCAATTGTTGTGATGTATTGTATCAGAAACCCACCATGTCGCATTGGGCCAGTGTGGTGGGTTATGGCCCAACCTTACTATACGCTGTTAGTAGATGTGGAAGGCCTGTGCCTAGCAATGGGACGTTAATAGGCTTTTGATGATTGTATCAAATGATGTATCAAAACGATGGCGCAGCAGCATCGGTTTGCGATAGGGTAGTTGAGGATGTGGTTATGAGGAATAGGAAGGGGAAGAGGAATTGTATACCACAAAACAGAGAATTCGGATAAGGATGCGGAAAATTTATTTATGAGGAAGAGGATGCAGAAGAGGAATTTTTAACGTTGATTTATAGGGAAACGATAGCTGTAGGGGAACTGTAATAATTGAGGAACTTCCGCAACATGTAGAAGCGGAAGAGGAATCCTCATCAATCCTGATGCTTGCCAGTAAGCAACTTTCGTAATCACCCGACATTGGATGGGTGACCAAATTACAACATCTCGAGCTCCTCCGTGCTTCGGAAGGCACGTTAAGCCGTTGTTGGTTGGTGCCGGTTGTTGTAAGATGGCAGTCGTTAAAACCCACCAACCAATTTGAGCCAGCGTTGAAGGGTTTTTTTTTTAATTTATTAAGGGTCAACAAACAATTTTATACATTGTATTTTACAAACAGTAGTTTTCTTATTAAAATCAAATATTTTTAAATGTATAATCAACACCGTTATCCGCTAGTTTGTATAATATAAAATAACAAAATTATTTTTATTAGGTGCTACCTCCTAGAATTTTTTTTAACTTGGCTTACTTACTTTTAAGTTAGTACGTACTTACTAACATCAAAGTTAACAATAAATAAATAAACACTTCTTGCAAATACTTGATATACACCTGCAAAAATAAGTATCACAGTTTTAAAATTGTAATAACTTTTAAATTACACAAGATAAACAAGACACACAAGATTTAAAAATGTTACTATTGTATAAGTTACTATAGTTTCAAAGAAAGCTGATAAAATTGCTATAAAACGTTTTTTATTTTAAATCTCTAACTACTATTAGTTTAGAAAAAAAATGAAATTTTAAAAGTGTGATACTTATTTTTGCTGGCCAGTGTAAGGTCATGGCCCAATATCCCCACGTGCTATTGTCCAGGTGGGAGGCCTGTGCCCAGCAGTGGCACGTTTATAGGCTGATGATGATGGTGATGATGGAAAGAGGACCTTGATGGCGCAGCGGCTAAGGAGTCCGGTTTGCGATGCTTGCCAGTTATAAATATAGGTAAGTAATATAAATATTATACCTTCCTACACTCACACCAATTATCTAGCCCAAGAGAAGCTTCGTTATTAAACTCGTTAAATAGTTACTAGACAACGGATAAAAATACAAAAAATACTTAAATACATACTCATTATACATAGAAAACACCCAGACCCGAGACCATTTAGAAAAACAATAATTTCTAAATTGACGCGACCGAGGATCGAACCCGGGACTCGGGACCTCAGAGATGGCGACACCATGAAAACCGGTGTACAAACCACTCGACCAAGGAGGTCGTCATTGCCAGTAAAGCCAGTAAAGCAACTTTCCCAATGACCCGGTACTAGATTTACATCTACTTACACCCGTATTCACAAACATTACTTGTCTAAGCAAAGTAGAAATGCTATGCGAAGTAAGACATTTCTCAGTGCGTTTTGTATTACAAACCTGGCTACTTTAGCTATGCGTTCATTTTAACTGTGTTTATGAATAGGTTTTTGAGACCCTTTGCGTCCGAGCGCACTGTGAGACCTCATAGTAATGTTTGTGAATCCGGGTGTTAGTCTTTAAAACCCACCCAGTCGTATTGTGGCAGCGTGGTTCATTAATTCATATTCATATAATCACGACTATTATCCCCTAAGGGTTAGTCAGAGACTATCGCTGCAAAAACAGTCCTCTGCCATAAGCCACTTTTCACCAAATAGCGACTGCACATGTGCTCAGCGGGACGGGTGGTGAGCCCATCGCCGCTATATGCTGTTGGATGTCTGTGCTGTCTTTAGTCAGTTAGTCGCCTTTTACGACACCCAATAGTAGAGAAGAGAGGGGGTGGTAAGTCAAAGTCAAAATATATTTATTCTATAAACTCAATCAATAAGTACATTGAATCGTCCAAATCTTTTTTAACCTACCACCCATTCAGGACGTAATTTTTTAACTGTGGCAAAGGGCGGGCGCAAGAAACTACAGAGCACAGAAGCAACGACATTTACAATAAGTTGTTGCTTCTGTGTAGTATTCTTATTAGTAGTAGTTGGTAGTATTCTTTCACCGCTACAGTAATATTATTCTGTGCCGCTACGCGGCACGGCAGCGTGGTGTGCATGATATGACGCAATCTCCCCACGTGCTGTTGCCCATGTGCTCAAGTCAGAATTGGGACGTTTATAGGCTGAAGTGATGATGATAATTTTGCCACCAAAATTCTGGTTTTCGTTAACGGTACTGGTGAATAAAACTTGCATTACGAGTAATCGTTGTAATTAAAATTAATTAAAATACACACTTTCATTATTCTGTCAATTAATAACCGTGTCACGTAGCGGTGAAAGAATACTACCACCCCCTCTCTTCCCTTGTGTGTCGTAAAAGGCGACTGACGGACTAAAGACTGCACATACATCCAACAACACAGAGCGGCGATGGGCTCACCCACCACCTGTCGCGCTGAGCACGTCATGTTTTTTCTTTCTTAACATAAGTCTTTTGTATCTAGGCTAAGTTTTATAAAGCAATAAATTATCTTATCTTATCTTATGTGCAGTCGCTATATAAAACATGGTTGAGCGAAGCGATGGCTGATTCACATGTCATACCCGTGAACGGGTGTCGCCTGTGGAGGCTGGTCTGCTCTTGCTAACTTATTTTTATTATTAGTATATTAGTAGTTGTAGTCTTACTTTTATTTTTCTGTACTGTAAGACATTGATTACATTGATTATTTTATATTGATGAATACCTGAACTTTTTATTTTTATTTTTATGTCCTTGTAGTTCTTTTGTTTTTATTATTGTAATGGAAAGTGCCCTTCTATGATAGAGAGGGCATTTTTCAACTCTAATTGACGCTGTAAAAGAAAGAGAGAAAAGAAATGCCCTTGCTGAGTTTCTTGCCGGTTCTTCTCAGTACAAGGCTCCCGCCCCATAGTTAGACTTACGAACCGATGGCATAAATGACATTCATAAGTGCTGTAACCTAAACATGGCCTAACCTGAATAAATTATATTGAATCTTGAATCTTGAATCTATAAATTTGGTGTCGGGAATAACAGTCGTGTTTATATGTATGTATGTATGTATGGCACTGGACAGACTCGAAAACTTTAGAGAATCAAGAAGAAACGTTCGCGAGATGCCCAGCTTTCCAAGAAAACTTCTATGGATTTTTCAGTCATCATCATCATCATCAGCCTATAAACGTCCCACTGCTGGGCACAGGCCTCCCACGTGGACAACAGCACGTGGGGATATTGGGCTATAACCCACCACGCTGGCCCAATGCGGGTTGGTGGATTGTTTTTCAGTCACTACAAGTTAATATTCTATAGTCGCCCATAATCTAGTTACCATGTAAAGGCTGGTGTTTTGCAAAATCTTTCAAAAGAACAAATCACCAAAAAGCACATGGTCCAGCCGGCAGACCGTGAAAAATTAATTGCATTGGTCTCGGCCATTTATTTAATTAACGACTTAATAAATCGCACATTTCAATTCAATTTAGGCCGTGGCTCTGCAGCTAGGAAGGAAGCAAATTTGGCGCTTTCATGTATTTTTTAATTCATTATACTTTTTGTGGCAGACAAATAGCCGACATACGACCTTAATTTAGCTGAAAAACAATGTAATTGGTTTTAATAATTGTTAAACGGAAAAGTTCAAAAGCGCAGCGGTTTCAATCAGTGTTGCGATTTAAAAGAATAAGAATAAAACTATTTATTCTATACATATAATCACGATTGTTATCCCCGGTGGGTTAGTCAGAGACTAGGCAATGAAGATAGCTCTGCTGTAGTCCACTTTTCACCAAATAGCGATCACCCCTCTATACCGGATGGTCACATCATTTAACACGTTCTTCAATGCAATTGACATGATGGCGGTGAACCCTGGTACATTTAAAACTAAGTTGCTCGAAGAATTGATGCGGCGCAGTGAGTTAGTGGACTACTAATCTGCCTCTCACTGTAGTGCATAAGTGCTTATTTGTAAATCATTAAGACTTTTCATCCAAATTAAATCAGACTAGTTTAATTATTATAGTACATATTTTGTAACGTAGCACTACATTGTCAACCTAGCATTATTTAATTTTATTTACAATATGTGGTAAACGGTGTTGGTGACAATTCTACCAAATCATTTGTCATTGTTTTTAACCATTAAGTATTGTCATCTCGGACCAAATTGTGATATTTGGTCCGAGATTGTCATTATTTGTTTACCCCAATAAAAAAAAAAAAAGTGACTGCACGTGTGCTTAGCGTGACAGCCGTGCGATTCTCTAAGCTAAAGCCTTGATAGCTGCGGCTGCCGCAGCGCTGAGAAATTACTCTGTTTCTTACATATTCATATAATTGGAAAGAGACAGCAGATCACAGCCATGCGCGCAGCGTCTATGTGTAGCTTAGAGAATCGCATAGCAGGTGGTGAGCTCATCGCCGCTCTGTGTTGTTGGATGTATGTGCAGTCTTTAGTCCGTTAGTCGCCTTTTACGATACCCAAGGAAAGATAGGGGGTGGTAGTATTCTTTCACCGCTACGCGACACGGTTATGATATTACTGATAATTTTGTCAACTCTCTAAACCTTTCATGACATTCTGGTGGTAAAAATGTATGAAAATGTGTCTTTCTTATACGTAACTTACATTTAATATAGGTGTCAATTCTTTTCCTTAATTTCAGACAATATGAGTAGGTAGAGACGTTGGGACCGTGGGGTTTAGGTGCCCACCAGTTTTATAGAGATATTTCAAAAAAGCTGGCGGAAGCCACCCGAGACCCCAGAGCCAGCAGCTATCTGGGTCCAACGCCTACTCGCCATCGAGCGAGGCAAAGCGGCGTACTGGGTACTCTGCCTGATGGGGATGATCTGGGACAATTCTTTTATTTAAGTATAGTTTTCTTTGTAATTTAGTTTTTTTCTTTTTAAATTGTACATTTTTTTAAATTTTATTATTAGGTAGGTCCATCTATTATAACTTTTATTTTTCTTGTAAATAAATAACATTCCAATAGCGTAACAAACTAGTTAAAAAAAATAAGTAGTAGTCCATACAGCTGAAAATTTGAAAATAAAAGCTTGTAATTAAAAAGGTAGGTAGTTAGGTACAGCTAGCTATAAAACAACTTTATGGGAATAAAAAAAAAGTTTTATTTAAAAAAATTATGAATGAAAGAGCAATGAAAGAATGTATGAAGGAATAATACTTACAATAAACGAATCAATGTACCTACGTAGGTACGTTTTTTTATTGGAGAGTGATTGCGCGTTTGTCCTCGATTTTACCTGTTGGAAAATATTTGATACCTGGGAGGAATCACAGGATGCCCTAGGGGTATTTTGTGATTTAACCAAGGCTTTTGATTGTGTTTTACATGAAACTTTGGTCAGGAAGCTTAACCACTATGGAATTAGGGATGCTTCTTTGAGCCTTCTGATCTCATACTTGAGTAACAGGATTCAAAAGGTCGACATTAACGGTAAAAGATCTCCGGGATCAGTGGTTAAAATGGGAGTTCCGCAGGGTTCAATACTTGGTCCATTCTTGTTTTTGGTTTATATTAATGACTTACCTTATTTTGTAAAAGACAGTCATGAGATAGTATTGTTTGCTGATGATACTTCACTTTTATTCAAAGTGAAACGACGACACCCAAATTATGACGATGTGAATAATGCGGTCTCAAAGATTTTTCACTGGTTTAGTGTTAATAACTTGCTATTAAACGAGGGAAAAACCAAATGTGTAAGATTTGTATTGCCTAATGTTAAGCAGGTAATAACTAGTGTACAAATTAAAGATAAGAATGTGAATCCTGTGGACACCACTGTGTTTCTAGGCATCACGTTGGATGCCAAGCTTCAGTGGGGCCCACATATAGCTAAATTGTCGAATAGACTTAGCTCTGCGGCTTATGCAGTAATGAAGATCCGTCAGTTAACTGACGTTGATACAGCTAGATTAGTTTATTTCAGTTACTTTCATAGTGTAATGTCGTACGCCATTTTACTGTGGGGAAATGCTGCCGACATTTAAACTATCTTTGTGCTGCAGAAGAGGGCTATTCGAGCAATATATAACCTACAGGCTGGTGACTCTCTCAGAGAGAGATTTAAGGATATAAGTATAATGACAGTTGCATCACAATATATTTATGAAAATCTTGTGTATGTTCATAAAAATATTGAAATGTTTTCAAAAAACAGTGATATTCACCAATTAAATACTAGAAGTAAGAACAAATTAGCAGTGCCTTATACTAGGCTCCATAAAATAAATAATTCTTTTAAGGGTCTGTGTGTACGATTATACAACAAAGTACCAAATGATATTCAGAAATTAGATCTTGATAAATTTAAAATCAAAATCAAAGAAAAGCTTTATAAAAAAGCTTTTTATAAAGTGTCGGATTATACAGAAGACAAAACAGCTTGGGTCTGAAATGCTCCAAGTACCTACTCCAACAGCTATTTCTAATTGCCTATAATTAATTTATATAGAGCACCATATTTAATTAAACTATTTACATTCAAATTCATATTTTGTATTTTGTGACCTGGTAACGACATATAATATATATATATTTTGTAAATGTCGTTGCTTCTGTGCGCTGTGGTTTCTTGCGCCCGTTCTTTGCCACAGTTAAAAAATGATGTCCTGAATGGGTGGTAGGTTAAAAAATATTTGGACGTTTCAAAGTACTTATTAATTGAGTTTATTGAATAAATATATTTTGACTATTGACTATTGGAAAGTGATAATGAGGCCGAAGGCAGAGCACGCGCAGTCATAAATGCCTGTTTACTCTGGCCAACCCCTCAAACCCCAAGCGGTCGCATGAGACCGCACCTACAAAAACACACTTGACTTTGTACCGTGTTTTCATAGACTTACAGACTACTTTAGTATGAACAAGTTTGGTTATTTCGGTTCTGTGGTTCATCTTATGTATTGTTGTCGCAAAATATCGCATAGTCTATGCTCGATTCTGTCAAGTTTGACGTTGACAGTTGCGCCAAAGAAAGTGTCAAAAAAAATCCAAGACTAAAGGGTTCCAAGTCTCGGACCAAATATCATGGTCCGAGTTCCAAGTTATAGCGTTCAGGAAAAACAGACGCAGGCAGGTCATTCAACATCCTAGCTGTCCTAATGAGGAAACTAAGAAGCAAAAAAAACGTGCATGAATACATGAATGGATGAAATAACGAATGAATTAATTATTATAAACGTATAGTAATGAATGAGTAAATTTTTGCTTTTAGGAAAAAACGGAATTTTTACCATGCTTTTGTTATTGGTTCTGAGTCTCCGATATTTCGGAGTTGCATGCACCATGATCACGGAGAACAACCACCAACCAACCACAGAAACATGGTAAAAATATAAAGGTTTTTCCTAAAGGCAATTGTAGTGACAATAAAAGTTTAAAATTAGTAAATTTTTGCCTCTGTTTATTTTACATTATAAGTTTGACTGCTTTTAGACCAGACCCTGTTTCCGAAATTTCCATTATATCCTCATTACATTATAAACGACTCATTGATGGGCTTTAGTTTACACACGTGGTTTAAGCATTAGCAGTAGTTAGCTAGCACATAAGATTAGCCCGAGATTACAGATTGGCTTCATAAGGTTATTTTCATCACCGTGACAAATTGATTATCGCAATTAGGGCGGCGAGATGTGTCCTTGGAAAACATCGCAAGAAACTCGGTATATAAGGACTAATAATCTTTGTCTTTTTTCATCTAGTACGGGTGAGGAATGTCCTTCGTCTCACCTGATGGTAAGTGACGATAAAGCGTGGAAGAGCGCTTCACCCGGAATGCTAAACTACTGAGGAACTGGCTATCTTATCTCTAAACTGCCGGAACACAACAATGTTGTTATGGCGCCAGACTTTAGATAAGATGGTGGTAGCTAGCCAGGCAAGCTTAATAAGCCCTATCCAAACTAAGTACATGTATCCGACCTGTGTGTTAGCAGTGGCTAAGACACCGGTCTTAGACCCAGAGGTTTCGGGTTCTATTCCCAGCGCAGGGTACCTACATCTTTGTGTATTTGGTTTATTTAGGTAGGGCTTGTTAGACCACAGAGAGTCTTGACAAATTGTAAAATAATATGTAAAATACTTAATTAGATTCTTATATTTCATTTGGTTTTCAAACAATAAATTTTGCATTAAAGTTCCTGATGGGTCGACGTGTTAATGCGAATGCAATAAAAACATTTTTTATCTTCGATAATATGTTTTTAAGATTAAATAAATTACATAGTTAATTATGCTTAAAAAATATTATAAACGGTCATGTCACCCTCGTCCCTAAACTCATGTAAGTACTTATTTATCATGAAACACACTGATTGGTTACGAATAAACGATTTACACAACAAAATCGGAAAACGTTAACATGGAGCATAAGCATGTTGTGAATAATGAATAATTCATGGCCGCGGGCCAGTCGAGCTTTCAAATTGTTTTACACACAAAACACTCCGCTTTGTTTTCGGGTCCAATATACATTTTAAATTGATAAACAGAATAGGCGTAGGATTGGGATCAAATGAGGTTTACGCGGCGGTTGCGCCGGGCGATCGGTATGCGGCCGTCGAGCAGTTAATTTTTGCCTATCCAACTGGCTACATACAAATGAATGTCGGGCTTAATGGTATTGTCGTGTTGATGAGGTTTTCGGTGTAATTAGGTTTTAATAGTGAACCAGTTTAATAACAAAATTAATAATGCACGGTGGTAGGATTCTCAGAATCACATTGCTGCGTTCCGGTTTGAACGGTGCCTACCTTCTAGAATCCATTAGCAAGTTCACTTGATTCAATGCCACATTACTTTCAATTTATTATGTTAAAGGTCATCCTTTATTTTAATAGCAAAATATTCTCTACCTATCTAAAAACTACATTGAGTCGCGTATCTCAGAACAATACCTTAACATTCGGTACTATAGAGTTTTGAAGGGATCGGCCCTTCCGCGTTTCCCCATAGAGCGTCCATTCTCTTCACGAGCAATTGTTTCGGACACATGCCTATTGGTCCGCTAATAACACTAACGAAAACCATCTTCTCGCAAATAAGCTCTGTAACCGACCAGTCTGATCGGGCCTGGTACATCCCTGTTATTGCAAGTGTTCTGTTCAGTGAGACGGCTCCACTGTTATTGGCTGGGCCCTAATGACACATTGCAATACGGAGACTTGATGAGGGTGTAAAGCTGTGAGCCGGAAAGCCGATAACAAATATGGCAATAACAAGAGCATAATAACAACTGAGGTATGTGTTCCACTCGTTAGTAAAGACTTTGATTGATGAATACTATCCGAAGAGGTCCTTGTTACCAAGTTACTGCTGATCCGTTTTATACAAAGCTGATTGTGAACAACACTGTGACACAGTTTAAGTTTTAGTGATTATTTTGTCATGTCACTCGTTGATATTGTCGTTAATAGGGTCATGGTTTGATTGTTTCACAGTGCGTTACCGGTTTAATCGCTTTTATGATCTAGTGACCTAGAGAGGAAGAACAGGGTCTATTCCTACAGTGGGAACGTGGGTAGACGATGTGCTCGGTAGTAGAGGTGGGCGTTAAAAGCAAAAGCACTTAAAAAAGTATACTTTTAGACAAAAGTAATAAGCATGCTTTTAGGTTTACACTTATTATGCTTTTCACTTATAAAAGTGTACGTCCTGCCATCTATGTCTGTATAAAACTACATCAATACTTCCAGTATTTCAGATTTTTTTAGCAAATCCACGATAATAAACTGTCGAATGTAATAATGAATAAAAAATATAAGAAAGTTCAAAACTTAAATGCTGTTTGCTTTTTAGCTTTTTACTTACAAAAAGTTGGCAACGTTGTGTTTAAACGAAAAACGAAAAGCAGACAGACAACTTTACGTTTTTTGGTTAAACACAACGTAGCCAGCTTTGTAAGTAAAAAGCATTTTTAAAAGCATGCTTTTTGAAAATCGTACAATGCTTATACGTTAAAATAAAATAAGCAATTTTTCCCAACTCTACTCGGTAGAGCTTGTTCTAAGTCCACGTATTTCCTATTAAAACACGCATAAGTTTTAGCAATGACTTGACTTCAAAGATGGAAGCATTTATCCGGCATTGGGATAGTATGTACTTAAATAATCTTTTTTTTAATACTTCTATCATGTAATTGCACACAGATGGACGGCGCGAAGCCATTCGAAAACCACGCCAGCGAAGTCGAGAACAACAGCAACACAAGATAATATTTAAAATTTCATATCTTATCACGTACTCGCCATCAAATTTATTGTTTTGCGTGGGTACAGACAGAGGCAGTATGTATTCTCCCCCGATGCTGACTTGACGCCATAGCTTTTGGCAGTTTCGCCACGAACGCAGTTATAAATTCACTGATCAGGAAAAAGGAAATGTGTTTTTTGTTGGTCGGTAATGCGTTGGGGAAAACGTTTTAACGAGTTAATGTGTGTCATGCGTGAAGTGCATTAAATATGTACAGATAGTAACCTAGATATTATTTTTTTTATATATTAATATTTCCTCCCTCTGTCCGCTAGACAAAGACGTCAGGGTGGTCATGCAATGGCGTGAGGTTCTGCGCTACGGAATGATTTTCACTTGATATTCTAACGGCCGAAATTAGTAATCAATCTATTTTGCCAAATTTATTTTGGCATTCAACTTTTCAACAAATTACGGCTTTAACTCTGCAGATAAAACTCACAAAACAACAGATAGATGGATTATTGATTAGTCGTTTATTAAAGGATCCTATTAAAGGTTAAAGGTTACTATTAAAGGTTGAGCCATTGTGTGTAGCGGCTCACTTAAAATACTTCCAACCCCTCTGTTCCCTTAGGTGTCGTAAAAGGCGACTAACGGACTAAATACTGCAAATACATCCAACATCATGGAGCGGCGATGGGCTTACCACCTATCACACTGAGCACATGTGCAGTCGTAATTCGGTTAACCGAGGAATAGTCCTCGGTTAACCGAATGGCAGTGGACTGCTTCTGCAGTCCTCGGTCGTCCTGTGTTGAGTCTCTGATTAACCTTTTGTTGATAATAGTGGTGAATTTATGTTTGTAGGGTTCTTTTAAAGGTTACAGAGTTATAAAGGGAGTGAGATGCGTGTCAAATACGTGTACAAAAAAACCATTACCATTTTTCCTAGTTTTTAACAAACTTTTGTTAGGATTCTCCTACAAAGTTGTCGATTCTTTTATAAGATTTTAATACAAGCAAGCTCTTTTGCCAACATCCTTCATGATCCGTATCACATACGTGTCAACTTCTGAATGCGAGAAACCCTCCGTTGCCTCAGTCGTCCAACGCGACGTGCCGTGATCAAATTACCAAGAACCTCCTTACCATTATTTGGTCAGACACTTTTCGGATTCAAATAAACTCTCCTACATTACTGGTAAATCTTCTCACGGGTTCTTGTTAAGTCAGTATGAAACAGCGATGTATGTTAAGACAAGCGATGTCTTGTAGTTAAAAAGAAGAAATGTATGTGTAGCAAACTTCAAGTTAGCTTGTCACACAATATTGTTGCTTCTTTGAGCTTCAAGAACTTTATTCGACTTTGTTGTAAACGGTCATAAATAAAGGTGCATGCATCAAACCGTGAAATATAACTAAGTTGCGCTAGCTCCTTCCATCAATAATAGCTGGGTCATATAGGGTTCGAACCCTACGGATCAACACCAAACCATTTCTAATTTCAGTTTATATTAAAAGTTTCTTTGTGTTGATTGGTACAAGAATTTTTTTTTATTAGTACGGCCAGGTATGTACACCTAATATTTAAATTTACGTGTTTCCGGGAATGCTTGGCGCATAGAACCATTTTAATTTTACAGGCGTTGCACTCGAAACCTCTCAGTTTAAAGCATGACGTAATTCGAATGACAAGTCTACCCATAGAACAATACACATACATTGTGAAGTCATGACTTGAAGCCTTCATCGTAAGCACTGGAATTTTACAACTTATTATATACGCCTGTATACTGTCCCACAGCAGAGGGTTAAAGTTACTCGCGTGGTGCTATTTGAGTGACACTGACTGAGTGGTAGAGCCACGCTGCGTTGCAGCATGCATTGGGCCGGCTCGCCCGGGGTAATACGAATATTCGGCGTGACATAATGGCACTTAGTGCTGTTGTGTTTCGTCCGGCCAGTGAGGGTTCCGGAGGCCCCCCCCTCACAATTCCAATTATTTTCTTATACTTTAAACCTATTCCTTCCTTAAAGGCCGGCAACGCGTCTGCGATTGCTCTGGTTTTGCGGGTGTCCATGGGCGGCGGTGATTAGCCGGTTTCAAGCATTCCCGAATACACAGATCAGACAATAAAGCCGAAGGCGGAAGCGCGCTTCACCCTGAATCCTCAACCATTGAGGAACTGGCTATTATCTTATCTCTAAACTGTCGGAACACAGCTATGCTATTAACAAGGTTGTTATGGCGCCAGACTTTAGTAGTTTACTACCACCAAAAAGCCTACTACACAAATAATTTTCCCCCGCTGTGAATCGAACCCGGGACCTTTTTATCTAAGACCGGTGGCTTAAACACTAGATCACAGAGCGGTTAAAAATATAATAATAGATTAAGTGTACGACTGTACCTTAGTCTGTGAGTCTGTAAGACATGAGCAACGCATTAAGATGCAGCAGCACTAAGTGCTTATCGCTTCATTAAACCCTAAGCACAGTATAAACTAAGTGTCAGGCGCGAGTGATGTTGTGTTGAGCGTGTTCTCGGGAGATTAGCGGCGGATGCGCTGGGCACCTTAAGCTTTGGCTCAAAACATTGGTTCAAGGGCTGTTACGTAACTTTAGATAACTTATTATTTAGTATTAATAAAACATATTATTGTGCGTCAGTAATCTTTTTTTTTGTTTTACTGCCAGCTTACTCTTAGAAACAGTTTTTAATACCTTATACCGCTTCGGAATGTATAAGAATAGCACGGCACGGAATGCATTCTTTTATCGAGAATAGCACGGCAATAAACTCGGTAGAAACACCTTAAATAAAACTGAGCGAGTGAATGTTAATTCTCTAATATTAATATACTCGATCGCTACAATTTGCCTAGACTAGAGTCAATGTAGTAGAAATGTAAGAGGTGGCCATTCATAGCCTAGTCATACCTAGAGAAAGTTTTAATTCCAATTTAATTAAACAAACGACTATGTTTGTATGTAGGTCACTGCAATCTGGGCTTAGGTGTGGACTAGTGTTGCGCAGCATGCCCGCAGATTAGAAGCTAACTTTATGGCGCTGTCAGTGGGACGGTTACGACTTGATACTTGGCAATGGCAATTATTTTGATACCCTTCCTTTTCTTGCTGCCATTTTGTGGCTTAAAGGCTCAGGCAACGGGTGGCGGTTGGAGATTAGGATATATTGCGTCCGGAAGACTCGTTACACTAATTTTTGGGTGTAAGTTGAATGAATTTTATTAAAAAGTGTTCAACAAACCCTTGCTTTGAACACTTTTTAATAAAATTAACCGTTGGTTAAAAAATATGTATTGTTGACATTATTTTTAAACTTTGCAGGGCAGATCTTGTCCTCGCCTGTACCTTATCTTAATAGATACTCTCTCTTCTCTTGCCATTGCAAGAGACGATAAAGCCGAAGAAGAATGTCAAAGAGTACTTAATTTATTCTTTATCCTCATTCCTAATTTTATTCCAACTATCGTCGGTATAAAATATTTGCACAAGCTACAAGCTCAGATAAAATGGTGGCCAGATCGCCAACTATGTAAATTAATATTAGTACTACTTGCCTCACTGAGTTAAATACTAAATAATGTTATTGCTAACAGAAAAAAGGTAAATATCCAGAAAATGTGAAAGAAAATAGAATTTCAATTGTAAATCAAAAAGATTCTAGGCGTAAATAAAACTGTGAGTTTTAAAAGCGATTCGCAGTTTCATTAACATGTGACATCGCATCCGATGTAACGATACACCTTGTAACAGTGATTGCGAATGAAATGACTGCACTACCTACCGAATTAAAATTTTATCCGCACGCGTTTACTTTACGTAGTATTGCAACGTCAGCGCGTTTTGTGGTAATTGCAGTATTGTAAATATTAGCATCCGACTCGAAGGACCAAATTTTGGCTCGGTACTTTAGGAATAACTACTGGTAAAATGATGGGTATTGGTTTAATTGTCAAATGCGGATTGGTGATCGCAAACTTAGCTATGCATCGATAAATTCGAAACACACTTTGCCAAAGCTAAGAATGAACCCAGGACTTCCTTCAAGGTTAGAGAACGAACAGAAATATTTTGTCTAAGCTTCTACTATAACAGTGCAATTATGATCTATTTGAACAAGATCATTAATGTTTCAACAGTATTCCAGCAAAGGCTAGAGAGTATAATAATTACTCTGGCAGCATGTTATTTGGATTAGGCCCCGCCACAGCGCAAAGACGTTGTGTCGTAAACATGAGCTTGCAAGTTTAGCATTTAGGCACATACAGACGGCATCGGAAGTTGCTAAACACTAGAACTTTGTCAAAGTAACTAAATAATCTGAAAAGTGCTGGTCAACTTCTCTAAAATTTATTATGACTTGGTACTAAATAGTTTAGAAACTTATATAAGTATCTGAACCGTATCGTTTACCCTTTTTAAAGTGTGTAAAGTTTTTCGAAAATGAAGAGATAAGATAGCCAGTATGCCATTAGTGAAGGATTCAGGGTGAAATGCACTTCCACCCTTGGGCTTATCGTCATTCGCTCCGGTTCATACTGACTAATTTCCATTACGACAATTTCCTACATATGTCTGAATCTCAGCCTTTGTTTACCGGTGTGAAGGAAAAAAGTTGATTTATAAAATTTTTCATACAGGAAAACTAAATTGTAATTTAAGATAATAAAATATTCGTAAGGTGGCTGGCAGCAATTGGACTAGAAGAGCCGAAGATTGGGCTTAGTGGCATGCCTTGGGAGAGATCGATGTCTAGCAGTGGTCTGCCACGCTCTGATTATGATGATGATGAAACAGAAACAGGATAAACTAGTATTCTACATTTAGGTACGACGCAATTTACAGTAATGTAATTGTAAGTATCCACTCCCAACAAAAAGGAAGAGCTAGATAGATTTAATCAGTTGAACTTTCAAAGTATTTAGCATTTAAGTTCCTGAGATACAGTCTTGTTCAAGGACTAGCTAGGTGAATTTGAATTCTTTAGATATCTAGCGGGCCACACGGACTTGTGTTCTGCCACGCTCAGTTTATTTTTGAATAGTTTTTTATTTATTTATTTATTTATAAATAGTACAGACACAATAATTAAACATTACTAAAAGCGAAACATATAGAAATGGAACTGCTGAACATCACAGTATGGATAGTTCTTCTAACCTCTAGTCAAAATACAACAATACATTACCCTGACAATACTTCCTATTTTTGTGGCGACAGGATAAGATAGGTAAGATGGTGTTATCCAGCCCTGCAAACTTAAAACCAGCATTATTACCACTTACCTACATTAATATATATCTTCCTCTAGAAATTCGGACTTGGGACCTCTAGGTCGTAAACCGGTGATATAACCACTAGACATCAGAGGTGGTAAACTAGTAGAGTGACCGGGTGTTAAATAAAGAGGCCTGTCGCCACTTTGCTTCACGACCGCGCACCGGGCGATCATACTGTGTACGGGCTCTCGAATTTAATTTATTGTAATCACTATTACAGATAAACAGAAAATAAGGTTGGAATTGTCATTTCGTGTTTTGTCATTTTTACTCTAACTTTAAATTAAGTTAACATAAAGGGAACAAAACACGGAATAATTAATCGTAGCTTATTCCTTGTTTATTTGTAGGGCACTTAAAATACAGTCCACTTTTATTAGGAGTTATCGACCCAACAGGCCGTAATGCGAATGCGACAGCCGAGGGCGTGAATGTCGTGTCTGACTGCACCACTACGACTTAATTAAACTACGGAGCCAAACGACCACATTGTCTAATACAGCTGCACATGTGCTCAGCATGGTAGGTGGTGAGCCCATGTGGAGAGTCCAGGTGTTGGATGTATACGTAGTCTTTAGTCCGTTACTCGCCCTTTACTAAACCCAAGTGATGAGAGAGGTTCGTAGTATTCTTATAATGAACTATACCACACGGCTATGTAATTTAGTTTAGGTACTGATATAAACAAGAATAGTCCACCAGCTCGACGTGATGCAGCCACCTAAGTTTCCTCAGCCGGACGCGTAGGTGGATTGCAGCACGGACCGGGTGTTTAATAAAGCCGGTAACGCGACGGCCCGGGTCGTGACTGACCCGCTGCATCCCTACTACGGCTACGACTTAATTAAACTACGGAGCCGAACGACCACATTACGCATTTAACGGCGCTGTCCGCGTGGAATTGAAACGGTGATGTAGTGGCTCGCACTGTTTAGATGTTAATGACGATTTAACTTAATGAACTGTAATGGCGGACGGAGCTGTAATTTAATTAATCCTATGACGTTCGTAACTTAGGCAGTTATGGTGGTGGGCCGGCCAATAAGAATGACTCGTAGCAGTGACCCTGTCGACCGTGATGTGTAGGGGACGATACCGCGATAAATTTGAGTGACTCACTCAACTAAATTTGATTAAATGTTTATCGTGATATGATATATTGACAGATTATTTAAAAATCTCTTATATTATAATTAAATAAATAAATATATAAAGCAACGTAAGTGATATAAACGTAAGTGTATATCACTTACGTTGCTTTATATACCTACGTTGCTTAGGTACAACAAACTTTACATTACAAACTAGACGACCCGATCCGACAGACTTTGACCGATCCAGATAAGGTTAAGGTCTTTCTTAAATTTTAGAGGTAATAATAATTGTTAATTAGAAAGATAACTAAATATTTTTTTAAGGTTAAAGGTTAGTTCTATTCTCGGCTGAGGTAACCTTTAATTGGTGTAGGGTTATTAATTGTTACGCTGCTTTTTTTTAAAATAAAAGAAGGAAGTTTATTTAAAAGTCCCATTGAAAAGAAGGGGTTAACTTTTTCTTGAACTCGTGGAATATTGCGGAAAACAAATCAAATTTTCCTAAAAAAAAATGAATATATTAAAAAGGCTATTAAAGAACTCTTCTTAATAGGACTTCGCGATAGGATGATGAATAACTTTTACGTTAGTGACTTTTGATAAAACTTGTAGAAACCATTTTTTAAAACACAACTATGCTCACAGCTTCTCTAACTTTCCAGGAAAGGCGTTTCATAGTCGAATGACCAATGAACCGCGAAGGAGTCTGCAAAAAACCTGAATAGGAGTAGATAATCAAATAACATATAGAAATTTATTATTGTACATAGATTTAAATTATTAACTGCACTTTTTGTGCAATAACCATATTTTTTTTTTTTCAGCGGTAAATTGTTGTAAATTTATATGTTAATTATTAAATAAACGAGTGGAGCTAAGGCGAATTTGAACATAAAGGTATTCCTACCAAGCCTAACGAATAAACAGTCTAAGCTTCGTCAAATCAATTAACTAAAACTAATCAAGAAATCCTAACAGACTTGCTCATTTAATGGGTTTGCTGAATGCGTACTAACTCAGATTCACATTAGCTAAACTAATTCTCTAATAGACGTAGAACAGAGCAGCGAAGCCGTTTGCCGTAATCTCCGTGTTCGTTCACGAAATGAAAGTTAACAAAGCTTTTGCCGCTCCGATTTACGATAACCGTCATTCAGAGACGAGCGCCACTATCGTACACTCAAATTACCATATTAGGCGCGTACAAATACATATGTATTTATATTTATGTATATTATGACGCAAATTGCAGCGTAATGATAATAACTGTTGGCCCTTAGGGTGTTTGTTCGTGATAAGGGTTTTGACAGATTCGACGCGGTGAAAAGCGCTTGGCGGAATTGTTGGGTGACTTTCTGGTGATAGTCTTTCTGGATTTTATGGTAAAACCAGTACGAACCGAGTCGAGATCTTAGCCTAGAGGTGCCCTCGGGTTTACCACTATTGACTACAACCCCGGGAAGGACCTAGTAGGGACGACAACTCGCTAGCAAGATGCCCTCTCCCGCTATAGAAGCTCTCGCGATCGTTCAGTCTCTACGTCATTAATACTAGACTGGCCCAGAGAAACGTCAGACAGCACCTTTACTTTATTTAACCTTTAAAATTAGAAAAAAATAACAATATTTTTTTCTAATTTTTTTGGCGTTATGCATGCATGCATCATCATCAGCCTACAAACGTCCCACTGCTGGGCACAGGCCTCCCACGTGGACAACAGCACGTAGGAAATATGGGGCCATAACCCACCACGCTGGCCCAATGCGGGTTGATGGGTTTTAACGACTGTCACCTTACGAGAACAACCGGGACCAACGGCTTAACGTGCCTTCCGAAGCACGGAGGAGCTCGAGATGTTTTTAATTTGGTCACCCATCCAGCGACCTGGCATTGCGAAAGTTGCTTAACGGTCAAGATCGTAAGTTGAACGCGCTAGCTGCTGCGCCATCGAGCTCCTGCACATGCATGCATGCATATAACACGACTAATTATCCCCGAAGGGTTAGTCAGAGACTAGGCAATGAGGACCGCAAAAGCAGTCTTCTGCTATAGTCCACTTTTCACCAAATAGCGACGGCACATGTGCTTAGCGTGACAGGTGGTGAGCCCATCGCCGCTCTAAGCTGTTGGTTGTATGCGCTGTCTCTAGTCTGTTAGTCGCCTTTTACGACACCTAAGGGAAGAGAGGGGATTGTATTATTGTTTCACCGCTACGCGACACTGTTGTTGGCGTTATAAATATAATAATCATGATGCAATTTAATTTTCCATCACTGATATGATATGCTGAAATTGTATAAGTTCGTAATTTATTACGGAACCAAACCTGTGGTGGAAATGAAGAATGAGGAAATTATGAACTAATCGGATGTTTACTACATTTAACAAAACTTTTTACGGATATACGTAAAACTAACGCGATTTAAAGCCACCGGCCAAAGTTTGCTTATCTGTTATCAGGTGGTTTATTACAGCGCCAAAACTTTTTGCCGGCCAAACTTTATTTACAACTCTGAAAAATAACAGTTCACGAAATAAAATTTATCAAAGAACGTCGACTTGGAGGGTCGCTTTATGTAGCATATGTTCCCACTTGACGCGAGAAACTTCTAGAAACAGATAAACAACTACCGTTTGGGCGACGACGACGCGCGACGGAGCTAACTTCTTCTGGAGCGTTTTATTTTCTGAGCATTTGACGTCTGCGGAGTTTAGTTGAAGGAGTATTGTTATATTGTTAGCCGCTGACCTCATTTGTTTCGCACATTTTCGTTTAATAGTGGCCATTTTTACAAGCTTTTATTTAGCTTGCAATGTATGTATGTACAAGTATGTATGTCTTGTTCGGGTGGAATTTTGCAACTCAATTTTGATCCACTTCCCGCTAAAATTTTGCATACATGTGTAAATCGCGTGACAATGCAATATTATAATGACATGGTGGTGATCTGATGATGGAGCTGGGTGGTGGCCATAGGAACTTTGCAATGTAACAACACAACCTCGTCGAGTTAGGGTTAGTTTGAATCGTCTTGACGAGTAGTTTGTCTTTCAATGGTAACCAGGGTCTGATGATGGAGCTGGAATGTGGTCATAGGAACTCTGTAATGAAACAACGCAACCCCATCGAGTTTCAGCTCGTTTCATTCGTCTTGACGAGTACGTTGTTTTTAGATGGTTACCAGTGTATGAACTGATGTTGGAGCTGGAAGGTGGTCCTAGGAACTCAGTAAAGAAACGACGCAACCCCATCGAGTCTCGGCTCGTTTGATTCGTCTTGACGAGTACTTTGGTGCTAGATGGTAACCAGGGTCTGATGATGGAGCTGAAAGATGGCCATAGGAACTAAGTAATTAAACGACATAACCTCATCGAGTATGGGCTCGTTTGATTCGTCTTGACGAGTACTTTGGTGCTAGATGGTAACCAGGGTCTGATGATGGAGCTGGAAAGTGGCCATAGGAACTCAGTAATTAAGCGACAAAACCGCGTTGAGTTTGATTCGTCTTAATGGGTGGACTGTTTTTGATGGGCGGTGAGTGGTGGTGGTTTAGTGGACGTGAATAAATTTTGTTTACATTAATATTTGTATTCAGTGAGATGAACAGATGAAAAACGTGTCCAGGGATAACCAAAAAGTAAAAAATAAATTAAAAATAAAAAGCCTTTACAAAAAACAAGCTTTTATTTAAAATGCGCTAAAAAGAAAAAAAATAACTTATACTTTAAAACTTTAACTATCAACTTATAACGTCATTACACTATTTATATGATATAAAAGGTTGTCGCGAGATTTACTATATGTGTAAAAACAAGTAAATTAAATATGTAACTTGATGTGATTGATTTTAACTATTCTAATTTATATTATAATTTTCAATCTAAGAAAATACGAGTAAGTATTTACTTAAATCACGCGACAACCTTTTATATCATATAAATTGTGTAATGACGTTATAAGTTGATAGTTAAAGTTTTAAAGTTTATGTTATTTTTTTCTTTATAGCGCATGTAAATAAAAGCTTGTTTTAAAAGGCTTTTTATTTTAATTTATTGGACCTCATTCTTTGTTAAAATAAGGCTTGAACTGCTGTCGATGTCATTTGATGTATGGTCAACTCAAGGAACATGAACTAAGTTCTTTGAGCCAACTACACGTTAAACGTTGGGTGTCGTAAAAGGCGACTAACGGACTTTAGTCTGTTAGTCGCCTTTTACTGCACATACATCCAACAGCATAGAACGGCGATGGGCTCATCAAAATAATACTACCAAACCCTCTCTTCCCTTGGGTGTAGTAAAAGCGACAAACGGGCTAAAGGCTCACCACCTAAGCACATGTGCAGACTGTACAGTTTGTTTCTTGCTGAAGCGTGGACTGTGTGGGCGTGGTCTGTGTTGTCCAAAGATTCAAATGATTACTAATTTTACCATAAACTTTAAAATATTAACTATCTCAAAAAAGTTGATGATTTAAGTAAACAGTATTATGTCGAGTCTTAATTCATGATTATTCTACTTAATATTATAGACTTCTTTGTTTTTGTAGGCTCATTGTAATCAGACAGACAAAAATTAAAGAAAAAACTTTGTCCCCTAAGGCAAGAAAAGCTATAAGAGACTTCTTAGCGGGAAAGTGAAGCGTCATGTCGGCAGTTTTGCATTATTTTCTATAATTTATGTTTTGTTGAATTTTAACGTGAAATAACGGTAGATTATTTACTGTTAAGTGTTCGTGAACGTGCATGAGTGTTAGCAAATAAAACAAAACAGTGCAACATCACTTTTCAAATTCTCTCAAGAAGTCCGTGTGAGACCTCAATAAAGTCTCACAGCTTTATTGAGTCTCGAGGGGTTTGGGGGAAAATCATTTACTATTAAACGTTTATTATCATTATAATTCACTTAATGTAAAGTAAATAATAATTACTATTAAAACTTGACACTGGCTAACTGTGCTGATCGCACAAAGCCATTATCTAAGAGAAAAAAAAAGAAAAGTTATTTTTCCTCGCTCTGGAACGCTACAATGACGGTCTTTTTGAGCATGAGGAGTGAAAACGTTATTTAATTGCATAACTCTTCTTTACTTCAGGTAAACAGTAAATTATTTAGTAGTCCCTTCATAATCCAGCCGTCAACTCTACTAGCCAGACAGTCTGATCCCAGATCCAAGCACTTCTCACAAGCACGCTCGATGCAACTTCAAAGTGCTTAGCTGTCTCGATTACAGCACTCATTGCCAATAATCCAGGTAGTCAACTCGCATAGTGCACAAGAAATAAACAAAAAAAAATTGCTGTTAGACTCGTCAGACTTTCAATAATATTGTTTTTGACGACTATTTATAACAAATCGTCAACATTTTTGTAAAGGTGTTATTTCATGTTATTCATGTTATTTCATGAATATTCTCGTAGACTCTATTCTGTTTTTACAATAATCGAGCATCGCACAGTGCTGTAACGAAGTGATATCAAAGAGCTGAGCCGTCCCAAACGAATCCTCGTTACTAATCCAGAATAGCATAGTGAACAACATGCAGCAGAATAACATGCATGTACTGATTTACATGCTAAGTCTGTTTTGTTCAAAAGTAATAAAAAAAACACCTTCTTCTTCTTCCGGCCCAGGACTATCGTATCTCTATTTGACGGAACACGCAATGATCTGGAAGATAGCAATCGTTAAAACCTACCTACGCCTTGAGCCAGTAGCGTGGTGGACTATAGCCCTCCCTATGAACTATCCTTGAGAAGGCCTCGGCCAACAGTGGAATGTAGGGCAGGAGCCCCGGTTTTGGCCACTTTAAGGGAATTTATATGTTTAAAAATTTTCTACTAATACAAGAATGTGTAATGTGGCGGTTTGAAATAACCAAAATTAAGGGTATACATTTACCTTTTAAAGTTTCTATGCGATGTTTGATTTGAGTCAATATATATTTTTTTATATGGTTTTAAATATAAAAGGTGTGATTTCACCATTTCTGGTCACTTTTCCCCCAGTTGTGGCCATACCATTGCACCAGTTGTGGCCATTAAATTTGTAAGGGGATATTGCGGTTTACTTTTAAGAAATTAAAACAAATAATTATATAAGTAAATATTTATTGTTAGGTAGGTAACAGTTCCAATATGTTGCCATTCCAGGTACATAGAAAACCTCGCTTTGAACACGGGTACTTGGAATTGGAAGGTTTGGGCTAGCAGTAGCTACTTTCTTACCACCTTGTAGGTATAGCTCTTATGATGGTTTACGCATTTCTGATTTCCATACAAACTAACAAGTCGAAATTTAAAAAAAAAACAGGGATTTAAATAGTTTGCTAAAAACGTTTTTCAAAAACGTTTATTTAACTGAGTTATTGCGATTTTAAACTTTTTAAAAATGTTTTCAGCTAACTATTCAGATCCCTGTATTTTACTCTAGCATGCAAAGTTTCATTAAAAATGGCTTATTGGTTTTAAAGTCAAAATTCGACTTGGAAGTTTGTATGGGAAACCGAAATGCTTACGCATTTCGGTGTTACCCCCTTAAAGCCAACTCAATTTTGGAAGGCAAATAAGCAAAAAGCTTACTCTTCGAATTATCAATTTTGCATTTTTTTAATATTTTTTTGGAGCCATTTCATCCAACCTAAGTACAAAAGAAATAAAAAGATGTAATGCCAAACCAGTTAGTAATTGTGAAGCAGCAAACATAAAATAAAAACAGAGTGGCCAAAACTGATGTTGTATTGGAGTCAGTTGTGGCCACAAGCATCGCCACAACCCAAGCAAAGTACAAATTAGTGTATTAGTTGTGGCCACCCCCTCTTCCCAATACGGTATTTAAACGAGTAACAAAATAACCTCAAAACCATGTTGCTAGACATTCTAAAAATAGGCTTCAATAAAATCCAATACAAAAATTAAAAAGCTTTCTGAGAAATTTATTGATTACTTACCTAGTGTCTCATAGGGTTTTCCTTAAGAAAGTACCAGAAAATTTTGATAAAAATTATCAACCTCATAAAAAACTGTCTTGAAGCTTGATAAGTGACAGTTGTGACGTCTTAACGTCACAACTGTCACTTATCAGAAAGGACCTTAGATAAAGGATTTTTTACCACAGACTATGAAAGAATTCTGATTTCTATGCCTTATTTATTGACCTCTAAAGTTGCAAGTGGCCAAAACCGGGGTAGTGGCCACAACTGGGGCTCCTGCATAGAAGAAGAAAAAAAAAATAGAAATAACAGACACGAGTCAAAAGCAAAATAACAATGTAACAAGACACAGAAAAAGAAAACTGAATTATAGATATTAATTATAATGTAGGCTTAGGGCCATGACCAGATCCCCCTGTATACTAAAAAACTATTATCTCTATTTTACTTTATTTTATAGGAAGGATTTTCTTCCTATCATCATTTTGGCCGATGATGATCAAAATAAATAAAACAGTAGTTAGAAAACTATGTAGGTGGAACATTCAAATACTTACAAGACTTTGAAATATCGCGTTGCATTGCATAAAACTATTTTAACGGGACCTAACACTATTAATTTTGTACATATAGGTAGGTACTTACTGCTTGACTTAAGCTAACTGTTCGCTTGTGATCACGGTCGCAGCATCGCGGCCAAAACGTCAAGCAGTAAGTACATTATGCACTTACTTACAAAATTAATCGTGTTAGGTTCCGTTAAAATAGTTTTAATTCAAATACTTAGATTACTGTCATCGTTTTAGCTGTGCAATGAATCTTCAGTTCACCACATATGAATAGACACTTGAACCGAACGAACTGAACCGGTACAAAGCCCCAAAAGCCGTGCCGGTGTGAATACGTAATGATAGTTGCCGTCGCTGACACTTAATACGTCACCTTCTTTGTTCTGGATAATCAGCGCGGAAACGGGAATTTCAGGCATGTCTGTGTGACGGAATCTGTTGCGGACACGACTAGCTACAAATTACTATGGGTATTAAAACTATGCATGGGGATAATGTTCGTAAATCTATGTACTTATATATGTATCTAAAAGAAAAGCCTGTATAGGACTAATAATACACCATTTTCACTTACATTTACTTGTTGTTCACGAACACTAAACGGTCGATAATTTAACACAAATTATACAAACATAAATTGCATTAGTTTCCCTTAGAAACACTACTTCCGATATATTTTTAGTGCTATCTTTTAAAAGTAATGATAACAGGATAACAACTACCACTATCCAGCCCCAAAACCGTCATGTTACCCCACATATGGCCACAATAATATGTCATTTCACCACTAACACATTTATATGCAATCTGCGGAGCGTCACCCCATAAATCTCCCCAAAATATTGCCGCTGACACCACAAAAGAAACATTCCCGCAAAACATGTTTCCCGGCAAATACACGCTCCCCAATAAAAACATCTTGCGCATTCCTTCGCCCACAATTACGATATTAGGCGCATTCTTGGCTATTCGCATTCGATCCCTATCGTTGCCGGTGATAATGTCGGCGAGCATCTGTGCTCGTTACATGAATATTACAAGTTCTCTTTACATATACTGCAGGGTTCGCGTTGCTTGTGTACAGGCGTTACGACGCTCTCGGTTCACCCTTGGGGTAGGCAGACAAGGGTGTTATAATAGCCCATAATACCCGCATTTGCATTGTTTATCATCAAGTCAATAATGTTTGCAGGGTTTTGTAGTAGAACGGCTTATTTATAATTTATTTATTTTTAACGGCCTCTGTTGTCTAGAGGCTAAGCCACTGATCTTAGACCCAGAGGCCCCGGGTTCGATTCACAGCAGTTGGTTAGTGGTAGCGCTTGTTACGTCCGCCTGACTAGCTACCACCATCTTATAACTTTTGGCACCTCATCAACCATGCTAATAGCATTGTTGTGTTCCGACAGTTTAGAGATAAGAGCCAGTTCCTCCAGTGGTTGAGATTCCGGGTAAAGCGCGCTTCAACTTTCGACCTTATCGTCACTTGCCATCTGAGATAAAAGCCAAACGTTTTCTTGTTTCAATTTAAAAAAAAAAGATTTTTTACTCCTCTTGCTTAAAAAGACCGTCATTGTAGCGTTTCAGAGCGAGGAAAAAATAGCTTTTCTTATATATTTTAAAGTATGTTTTTAAAAATTTTGAGCCTACAAAAATGAAAAAGTCTTTAGTCAAAAGCAGAATAATCATGAATAAAGACTCGACTTATTACTGTTTACTTAAATCAACAACTTTTTTGAGAAAGTTATTATTTAAGTAATGGTAAAATTAGTAATCATTTGAATCTATGGACAACACAGACCACGCCCACACAGTCCACGCTTCAGCAAGAAACAACTGCACAGTCTGCACATGTGCTTAGGTGGTGAGCCTTTAGCCCGGTAGTCGCCTTTGCCGACACCAAAGAAAAGTGAGGGGTTGGTAGTATTATTTTGATGAGCCCATCGCCGCTCTATGCTGTTGGATATATGTGCAGTCTTTAGTCCGTTAGTCGCCTTTTACGACACCTAAGGGAAGGGAGGTGTTGGTAGTATTATTTTGATAAGCCCACCGCCGCTCTATGCTGTTGGATGTACGTGCAGTATTTATTTAGTCCGTTAGTCGCCTTTTACGAATCCGAAGAGAAGATAGGGGTTAGTAGTATTATTCTGATGAGCCCATCGCCGCTCTATGCTCTTGGATTTATGTGCAGTCTTTAGTCCGTTAGTCGCCTTTTACGACACCGAGGGGAAGAGAGGGGTTGGTAGTATTATTTTGATGAGCCCATCTCCGCTCCATGCTGTTGGATGTACGTGCAGTATTTATTTAGTCCGTTAGTTGCCTTTTACGACACCGAAAGGAAGAGAGGGGTTGGTAGTATTATTTTGATGAGCCCATCGCCGCTCTATGCTGTAGGATGTATGTGCAGTCTTTAGTCCGTTTGGGTCATTTTAGCTCCTTGTATAACAATCTACTATTATTGTTTTACTATTGCTTTTTATTGTCTCGTAGATGGTGTGAAAAGTAGAGTATTAAAGTTAATATTATATTATTATACTTTTTCCTCGGGGGATAAAGGGCGACCTTGAATCCCACGCTGCACTCAGGATTCTTGTCTCAACTCCTTCGCTTTGCTCGGGAGTTAACTCTAATCACCATCGCTGCGCTCGGGACTTAACGCTAGAATCCTTCGTTTCGCTCGGGATTCAATACGGGGCGCCTGCTACATAAGACACTACTTTATCCTCTTGATGCAATATCTACTATAAAATGTTACTACTGTTTAAACAATAACAACTAAATATAGTCCGGTTCCCTAACTCGAAATACGGTCCCATCCGGAAGAAAGGATGAAACTTGGCAGGAATGTAGCTTACACATATGTGCTTTAATGTCGATATAGAAACACGCTGAGATATGATTGCTTTCCCCTTACCCCCCCCCCCCCCTCCTCTTTATCTCCCTAATTCTGGTTTTCTTTATTTTCTACAAAAGCTGTAGGACTGAGGACTTTACTTCTGTAGTACTAAATCATCGTTGATAAATTACCTACAAAACGATTTCAAATATATAGTGCTGATATTGATAACTTTTAAAATACGGCTATTAACATAATTATAAAATTTAAAAAAAAGGGTTTTTTTTCCTTCTTGCTTCATTTATAGGAAAATGACATGAGTTGTAATAAAATAGACTAGAGAGGTTAAATACATAGAGCTACAATTTGACACCTAATTCATTATGGTACAAGTATGGGTTCCTGAGTTATTAGTCACCGCGTATGATTCCACAAAAAAAATTAATTCTTTTTACCCAATTACACTACAGCGAAGCAAAGGAAGGGTAATGAGTATGACATCTATGTTTTTATGTATGTACATATATATGTATGTATCTATGTAAAGATGTTTGAGCGAAGCGTAAAAACTATTAAAACTATTTTTGCAAATGAGGCATCAAACTTTTTGTTTTTACCAATGATTTAGCGTGCCTACCGAAGCACGGAATCTGGCATTTATTGGTATAGGTACTGGGATTCAAGCAACTTATTAAAACTACCAGTCAAGTCCAGTGAAAGTTATTAATTTATAATTTGGTGTTTTTATTAAAATTGCAGGTATCTCCCCCACACTTACAGAGACCATTAAAGGGAAGCCCTGACTTCCTACATAGGCATCGCCCTTTAATGCAGCTGCGGCAGGAACTCTTCGTCAACTCCTTTACAGATGCTGAGGTTTCTTTGACCGTACTCCATAATGAAGTCCAAACCTTCAAAGTGCTTTTACGACACGCAAGGGAAGAGAGGGGTTGGTAGTATTATTTTGATGAACCCATCGCCGCTCTATGCTGTTGGATAGTATATAGAGTTTTTCCATCTCTTCCCTTGGGTGTCGTAAAAGGCGACTAACGGACTAAAGACTGCACTGCACATACGTCCTCCATCATAATAATACTACCAACCCCTTTCTTCCCTTGGGTGTCGTAAAAGGCGACTAACAGACTAAAGACTGCACATACATCCAACAGCATAAAGCGGCGATGGGCTCATCAAAATAATACTACCAACCCCTTTTCGTCCCTTGGGTGTCGTAAAAGGCTATTGTAGAGCAGGTGGTGTGAAAAGAGATTTTATATGCTTTTGGAACAATCAATGATCCAATAACCATAAATATATATCTTTACTTTGGTCGTTGTGTATAAATCCTCCTCCTGTCCTAAGATATTTTTTTTTATTCGACTATCGCCCGAAATGAATAACGTATCTATAGATTGTTTAGCCTAAAATAAAATGGTTCCATACAAATTATGTAAAATTTCTAACACAATTTAGAGATAGATTATTAATTTCGGCCATTAGTCATAAAAAAAGTTTCGCATGATGGTCTGTACTCTTTATGCATCTAGCTGATTATATCGCACAATAAGACATTATGATGTGTTCATTTAGTACCTCATATATTTTAATGTAGGTACACTTACATATCAGAAACCCACAATTCCATTACTCAGCTCGCCAAACGGTTATAGGTCATACTGTTGATTAAACGCAAGCTCCACTGCGTTGAATTGTTTAATCAAAATTCACGCTACATTATCCTAAATTAGGCTCATTCAAAAAACGGCGTAAGTGAATATTCTTTAGGCAGACAATCAGCTGAGCGACGTGTTATGACCTCCCGGCTCATCCTCCTTGGAAGGATCATTTACGTAATGGCGGATCGAATGAGTATGTGTTACGGAGACACTTTTTTATTATTTTAATTTACATTAACATCGACTCTGACATGACGTCAAATATGTGAAAATTAAGGCAAGTAGATTCGCCGTAAAAAGTATTTCGTTGTAGTGAAGTGAAACTACAATGAATTTGATGAAGTTAAAAAAGTTTTTAAGTCATTTTGTCAGGTTTTTAATTTATTAGCTTGTTAGCTAAAACTAGCCCCTGTGATCGTGATAATGAAGTAGTAGTCTACTTGAAAGTCCAGAAGCCACTGCACTACGACGAACTACTTGAACGTCCAGCACTAACTGCTATTATGACGAACCTTTCAAATTATATTTTTTGTAACATTTAAACTGAATATACAACTGCTACCCATTTTCCAGCTATCAAAAAAGTGAAGTTTGCGCTTTTTTCCAACATTCTTGTTAGTGAGTTAGCCCTCTCTACGCCCAGTGTAGGGCCGAGACCGTAATAAAACGTCACAGGATACGTCTGCCGCTGACATGTACGCCTTCGATCTCCAATTACGTAGATTGGCCCTCCCACGCGTCGTATGGGCTGTTAACGTTTCTCTGAGGAGCGTCCGTTATTTGTACTTACTCAAGTGGCTTGGGAAACGTAAGAATCGATAATGGTGCATGATTTATGAACTGAATTTTTTTTTGATATGTCTTAAAGTTGCCAAGGTCATTGTACGGATGGAGTTGTTGAACATTGTTAGTAAACAGTGATTGTGTCACAGATAAGATAACTGCTCTATGCATTTTGAGAAAAGTAATGTCTAAAATACACAACACAATAATACGTTTTAAAAAAGTCTCTGCTACAAAAACAAAGAAAAAAAGTACATTTATTTCTGGTGGTATTTGTTTTTTTACACTTAATATTATAAAGATGTTACATCCGTTTCTATGTTGGGGAAATCTCTGGAACTACATCTCCAATTAAAATAAAACCACTAGATATCTACGTAAGTAAAATAGGCTATATCTAATACCGGGCAAATACAACACGTTCAAAACTTACAGACAAAGACTTACACAGACTGTACTTAACGCACGAATCGTACGGAAGCGAGTTGCTTGTAAATTCAAAAATATTACCAACATAATGTACCTACCCGGATGAGTAACCGGGCCGGGTACCCATTTGGGTAATGTTGGGATCGAACGGCGCATACGTCAGCCGCAGGTGCATCGGATGACGCGTTTTATTACGAGCACGACGATCGCTGGCGTCTGGGCCATTGGCGTATTTCGCCACAAAAATATAACGTCAAAATTTGAGACATAAATCTTGTGTTAATATTTTGGTGAGAGAATACAGATGCTCATGTTTAAATATTGGTTAAAGGACCATGGGAAATTTTGTCCCCACCATCCAACAGATTTGAAATTAGTGTCATTTGAAGGGTCTAGTAGGATAGATATTTTATTACTATGGCGACGTTCTTCAAATACGCGGGATTTAGGTTATAAAAACTATATTGTTTTTGAAAATATATTTTTTTTCCAAAAAATAAGATTGCAAGAGCAGACCAGGCTCCACAGGTGGCACCCGTTCACGAGTATGACAAGTGAATCAACCATCGCTTCGCTCAACCATGTTTTAGGGAACGTAACGACCCGACGCACACGCCACCACCGCAGAGACACTTTGAGAGAGCATGACACACTCGAGCAACTCCAAGTAAAGCAAGAAAACAATAAAAGTTTTTTTTAAATTATAAATAAACCCAATACTTTTTGCAACTAACACAGGTACTTTAATGTATTGGATGTCGTAAAGGCGACTAACGGACTAAGACTTGTCCAGAAGGGGCGAATTCGCCGCGAATCGTTTCGCGCGAACACAGACTCGCGTTGTCGAGGTACTGGCTGCCCATATATTGCGTCCACAAGCATTGAACGAGTTTCGCGACGAATTCGCGGCGAATTCGCCCTGAATCGCCCTAAAGAAGAGGGTGAATTCACCGCGAATCGCTTGCTTGTGGACGCAATGTATTGGCAGCCAGTACCTCGACAACGCGCGTATGAGTTTGCGCGAAACGAATCGCGGCGAATTCGACCCTTCTGGACCAGGTCATACATCCAACAGTTTAGCGGAGATGGGCTTATGACCTGTCACGCAGCTACATGTGCAGTCGCTATTTGGTGAAAAGTGGACTGTGACAGAGGACTGCTTTTGCCGTCCTCATTGCCTAGTCTCTGACTAACCCTTCGGGGATAATAGTCGTGATTATATGTATGAATGTATGTAAGTGCGGAGAAGAATAAAATATTAAAACCACAGACAATTGTCTGTGATTAAAACACATGTGAAGTTAAAACACACCTCGGTAGAATGACTAAGCGCTCGGCTCGATGACCTGAGGTCCAGGGTTCAATTCCCGAGTCAGGCGATGTAATAAATAAATTTTCCTACATTCACACCATTTATCTAGCCCAAGAGAAGCTTCGTTATGAAACTCGTTAGATGGTTACTAGACAACGGATAAACATACTTAAAACACTTAAATACATACTTATTATACATAGAAAACACCCAGACCCGAGACAATTTAGAAAAACAATAATTTCTAAATTGACCCGACCGGGGATCGAACCCGGGACCTCAGAGATGGCGACACCATGAAAACCAGTGTACAAACCACTCGACCAAGGAGATCATCAAAAAAAAGTGTGTTTTAGATAGGTATATATATATATATTTTTTATTTTATTGTGTGATAGGCTTGCATTTGGCCACTATCTCATCATCTCATCTGATGGTAAGTGATGATGTGGCCTACGGTGGAACATGCTTGCCAAGAAGTAACCTGTTCACTCGTGATTTGAAGACCCCAATATTGTACCATATAGGAAACACCGACTCTGGCAGGGAGTTCCACAGCTTTGCAGTACGAATGATGAAAGTAGACGCAAAGCGCTTCGTACGCATAAGCGGAATCTCCACAGTGAATCTATGCATGGCAAGCGTGATGAGTAAGCCAATACCCATCAATTAAATACTGCATATACATCCAACAGCATAGAGCGGCGGTTCACCACCTGAGTACATGTGCAGTCGCTATTTGGTGAAAAGTGGACTATGACAGAGGCCTGTTTTAGCTGTCCTCGTTGCCTAATTTCTGTCTAACCCTTGGGGGGTAATAGTCGTGAGTATGTATTAAATAAATAAATGAAGCCTTTGCTCTAAAATCCTCAATTTAATACATCGCTGATTAATAGTGGAAACACTTACGCTATAGGTATAAAATAAAAAGAAAGTATGGGCAGGTCAGAACTTTTAATGATACCTAATAAAACACGGCTGTTCTCATACTAATGTACAGTTTATGTATTAATTATCATTTTACGAAACGCATGGGAAGGTACTCAAATAATTTAAAACCATACTAATAGAAGACTCGTGCTCTATTCAAAAGATAAATATTCTTCAATTTACAGTTCAGTTGAAACCATTTCTCCGACAAAAGCAATTTAACCCTCTTTCAAAATACGTGGACTGCCTAAGGAAAGAGGGTTATTTGGTCGTTTGATAATTAATCAACTTTAAACACATTTATCGCTATATTTTGCAAAAGCAGTCAACATTACATAATATAGTCTTTTGTTTTATTGCATAACCGTGTCGCATAGCGGTGAAAGAATACTACCACCCCCTGTCTTCTCTTGGGTGTCGTAAAAGGGGACTAACGGACTAAAGACTGCACATACATATTAGCCGCGTAAAGCGGCGATGGGTTCACCACCTATCACACTGAGCACATGTGCAGTCGTTGTTTGGTGAAAAGTGGACTATGGTAGAGCACTACTTTTGCGGTCCTCATTGGCTAGTCTCTGCCGTGGCCGCAAGTATTTTTTTATTTTTATTCTATTTATTAGTATCACCAACGTTTGTTCTTAATATTGCTTGTTCACAGACACAGTTGGTTGGTTGGTTAGTTTCTACATTTAGTTATCTGTTTACACAGTCAATAGATAACTAAATGTAACAACCAGTTACACGTAAATACAACATGTACTAAAGTCTACATTACAATAAAAACTAATTTAAGTTAGCAACAAGCTTTAAGCACCTTTGTTGCACTTCAAATATTGATTGTATTTGTGTTATTGGTTGTACTAATAAATAACTAGCCAACGATAAATAACTAGCCAGAAGTTGCATTCAAAAATGTTGTCTTAACGGTTCTTTCAGTTTCAGATTTGTTCATACATTAAAGTTGCTCACCCTGCATGAGATTACAGAATCACCCGATCCACCGAGCTCGCAAGCCTTGTTTTGGTAAGCTACAAAGGCCCCACTCGGCAGTAGTATCGCTTTAACATTTCCGAAATGAAGCGTAAAATCTCGTCCGCCACATAAAAATTGAGTAACTTTCAGTACGATTTTACAAACTCACCGACAAATTATTCCAAACACCGTCACGTATGTGGCGCATTACATTTTGAACTTTAAGTGTGTGGCGCTTAAGTTTTGTATAGTTTTACGCGCCGGCAAAAGTAAGTTTGCACAACTATACCTATTCAGTGGTAAACCTTGATTTCACGATTGAACGCGTTGGAAACACATTGTGGGCTCAATTGATCCCATATTCATAAATCCAGGCCCTTTCCCGTGACAGATTTAGTATTGTTGTTGTAAGATTACTTTATGCTATTGGTGCTAGTAACAACGTAAAAACAATAAAAAAAGACTTTATTTTTTTATATAGATTGTATTCGTTGTTTTGCATACAGTCCATCTGAAACGGGCGTGATTTACCTATGTATGTATGTACGAGAATACACTGTTTTATTTTAGTGAATGTTTTCCCGCTAATGAGTTGACCAGACCATAAAATTAAATAACTTTCCCTAAATAAATGACACATGGGTCGTACAATTTTGTAGCTTTTTTGGCCTTCCCAATCCCCCTTCGAACAATGAAGAGCTGTATAGGTATAAGGGAGCAAAAAAATAGTTTTTCGACCAAGTTTCTTAGGAAATGTTATTCAGTTTTACTGTCTGTGGTCCTACTATCACCTCTTAGAGCAGTTTTTCTTTAATCTTACTGTACAAAATTACCCTCTGCCATAGTCCACGTTTAACCAAATAGCGACTGCACACGTGCAGAGGTGGTGCGTTCGTGACAAGTGGTGAGTAAATCGCCGCTCTATGCTGTTGGATGTATGTGCAGTCTTTAGTCCGTTAGTCGCCTTTTACTACACACAAAGGTAGAGAGGTAGAGAGGCTCTGCAAAACTCTTTACAAAATTCATATGGGAATAAAGTAATACCTACTGCTTTAAGAGTCGATGGTTAGGCCCCAGATCAACCCCCTCGCGGAAACAACCACTAAAATAAAGCGGTCTATGTATGTTAACATAGTGTACTGTAGCCATGATGTGAACTGTAAACAGAATTTGTGCAGGTGCCGCATTCCGCAGTAGCACAGAAGCCGCAGCCGCGCCTGTAATATCTGACGCGGTTTTGTTTTCGCGGAGCTCACGGATTTCTGCGGTTTTTGTATCACGATACCAGGGCTGCCGCGCGCGTAACTCAGCACACAGCACACCGCGCTAGCGGCCCGCCTAATTAAATTTTGATTGAACATTAACGTACCGCGGTTCAATCTGCGTTGTTTGTAGCTGCATACTTATTACTGTTTGGAATGGAATGTTGTACTGTTTGACAATATTAGTTTGTATTTATAGAGCTTTTACGACTTTAAGTGAGCAATTCAATTGGACCCGGTCAAACCTCTTAAATTAATAGATTCCCATTCTAATGTTAATATTATTGTAAGCTTTGGTGATTGTATTTATACTGTTTTAGAAAATTGGCTAGTTAATGTTTATTAACCGTGTTGCGTAGCGGTGAAAGAATACTACCTACCACCCCCTCTCTTCCTTTGGGTGTCGTAAAAGGTGTCTAACGACTGCACATACATCCAACAGCATAGAGCGGCGATGGGCTCACCGCCTGTTACGCTGAGCACATTGTGTAGTCGCTATTTGGTGAAAAGTAGACTGCTTTTGTGGTCCTTATTGGCTAGTTTATGACTAACCCTTCGGGGATAATAGTCGTAATTAAATGTATGTATGTAGGTAACGTTTATATTTCATTGCGGCGAATTGTTATTAATTCGGCGAAAAACTTGGTGATCCTCAAGACGATAAACCTCGGAGCTTTTCTCAGTGACTAGTAGATCCGGTGTATTTATACTTCCTGGTACAATATTAATACTAGTAAATTAAATTAGTCGCAATATTTTATCAATATTAAAAACCTGTCCTAAACAAGGAACAATTGTTTAACGTTTTATTTTATTTGAACCTAGGCAACCCTAACACGATGCGGTCCTTTAATGTGTTCATTTGTTTCGAAGCGCTCAGGAATTTTTGCACGAGTTCACACTTGCTTGTGTTCAGGGATTTAAGTTAAATCATATTATTCTAAACATTTGAAAATTACACACAGTTGTAACAGAGGTGAAATACACAGGTGTCATGCGATGAAAGGTATTACTGATATGTTATTCTTAGAATAGTAATAATTATCCTAGTACGTTTAATGTGATGTGTCGAGGTGTATCTTCTTCCAATTTAGCCGTTCAAGCCGCTCCAACTCATTTCAGCCGTTACTTTATTTTACTTTTAAAGCTCAGTTATTTTCAATTTCTACTACTTACCTACCACAATATAAATACGATAATTGGAAATCACATTTATTCCTTAAAGTGATAACTTAAGTTAACCATTCATAATGATTATCATTCTTCACCTTTAATCACAAAAAACAATAAATTCCCTATAAGTTTTAGCCGTTTGTGTCGCTAGGGGAGAGAAGAGACACTTGCCCGCCATTTTTTGTCTAGTACCAGGATACGTTTGTTTACACAGAATTCTATCACCACGTGAGCGTCAAGTTGGCAGGCACACCATGGAATTAGATGGTTTTGACTATGTCAAAAAATTGTGTATAAATAGTGATAAATAGTGACGTATAGCATATAAATAGTGATACTATGGTTCAAAAGATATTTGAGTATCTTGGTGTGCCTGCTGACTTGACGTCAAGATAGCAGGCACATTAAGAAATACAGTTCGTATCCATGTGATTTATATGTCAAAAAACTGTGCATAAATAGTGAATCGAATACGCAAAATTTCAACAATTGTACTTCAATACAAACCGAGATATTACGGTCTCTAAGTGGGCTGCCAACTTGACGATTCTTGCGATGGCGATTCCAGAGAAACGGGTTGAAGTTTTAAACAAATAAATACATGAAAAAATTGTGTGTGAAATTGTGAATCATTCAATATAAATAAAAAAAGAATTCTTCTTTGCTATTTTCCAAAAATCTAATGTAAACTTCTACCATACATTCGATTTTAAGTACAATCGTGCACAATTTTATTTATTGACTTAAGATACTGACATAAAGTCTAATTATTTTTAATTCAAGTCATAAAATTACACTTAAATCTATCGTTGTAATGTCAGTTTCACGTTATTTCTATGGAAACTTATGTCAAGCAATTTGTAATTTTAGTGACTCGAATTAAAAGTCTCGGGATAGTGGCGGATGAGCGAGTTTCGCGAACGATCGAGAGATGGCGTGATTTTGTTTACGTGCGGTGAGCCGGTGATACGAGAATGGTGCGCGAAAAGTTTTATTTGTTTGTGTTGAAATTGATAAGCAGTGAGTACATTTGCATCAGAAGTGAAAGTGTTTAAATCGTTTAATAACAACCTACATTTTTATAGGTACGCAGCTTATTTTCTATAATGGTATTTACAAAAAAGATATACCTAGGTACGGTCGGGGTCGCCGTCGCTTTACCACTTTGCAGCGATTTTCGTGTGAAGCGCACCGACCGCCCGGGTACCTACGTGCCCGTACCAAATAGACGACGTGGTGTGCAAGGGATTTTGACCTTTAGACTGGTAAAGCGACGGAGTCCGCCATTGTACCTAATGTGAGGTAGATATTTTCTCAGTCATTCAAAACTTTCATATTTACTATAGGATATCTCAGAAATGATAGACACAGTAAGTTTCCAAACGTATCTTTATTCTCCAACCAAACTTATTATCAGCTCAAAACTTAGTAACAGCTCAAAACTTATTAGCACTGGTTCAAAACTTCATCCACTATAAATATAAAACTTAATAAATTTAACAATAACAATTCCGCGCTCATCGACTAGCCACGTCCGTTCGCTTGAGGCGTCCGCATTCGAAAGAGCGCGGTCCACTCCACCGAGCGAGCATCGAGCCAGCTCACTGACAGCCGCTGTAAGTGTTGCCAGCAGAAAAATACCAATATCTGTGCAAATGTGACCAAACCATAAATTATGATTTTATTCTTTTTTTTTTAAATGAAACAAAACCTTACACTCGACCATCCTGAACAACGTGTATGCCCTCATACACGCACCCGGTGGAACCTTACACTCGGTGAAATGGAACACCCTCCGTAACATAAGTACATTTTTTTTTTAAATCTCAACGTATCAATCACAATTACAAAATAAATAAGAGAATACCGCAACATTATCCCGTACCAATTGTTAAGATTACACATTGTATTTTTTTTATAAGTTTAAATATACCGATCATGCATACAATATTTTCCAATAATTCTTTTTTTAAATGAGTACCTTAATAATTTTAGATAATCAATACAAAATGTAACTATAATCATAAATAAAGTGAAACAGTCTTGTTATTTTTAGCTTACTAATAACTAGACCCTGTCCTGCTGACAAACACACTTCGTTTGTCTTAGGGCAACTTAATTCAATCCCTTCCAAAAACAACAACGTTTGGCCAGGCCATGTGAAACTGCAAAATGTATAAAAGCAAACAAATAAAATAACCGCGACATTTACATATTATTCTGACAATTCCCCATCGTTTGCATCACTCACGGCATCATCATCATTATCTATTTCTAGAGAGGCTATGTTGATCCACGGTTGCATTCGGTCTGTGGCAACCGTTGTTTTTCGTTTATTTTTCATTCCCTCAAATCCTGGAATTGGCGCAACCTTATATCGGTCGTTCCCTAAAATCTTCACAACCCTGTAAGGACCCTCGTATGATGGCATAAGTTTCGTACTTTTGCCATTGTTTTGGAAAGCAACTTTGGTTATTTTAACTAAATCGCCATTATTATAAGTGCGTGCTGGTTGCCTTCCCTGGTCATAATAACGTTTTTGATCAGCCTGAACTTTATCTAACCTGCCCTTGATCGTGGCGCGAATAGATTGCAAGTCAGAAACTTCAAGAATTTCCCCCGTTACCTCATTCAGTGATGGGTTAAATTCGCTATTCATTTCGATACCAAATAAGACTTCTGCGGGTGATCTGCCAATAGTTTTCTGTATGGTGTTGTTAAGCCCCCATTGGATTCTACCTAATTTATCATCCCAGTCCCGTTCATCAGCAGTTAGGTTTTGTGCTGTCAATGAATCAAGGATAGTACGGTTATACCGTTCGACTTGCCCGTTTGATCTTGGGCAGGCTACCGCGTTTAGTATATGTTTTGTTCCTCGATCAAAACAAAACTTTCTAAATGCATGGGATGTAAAGCAAGACCCTCTATCACTTATAAGTCGGTCGGGGGCTCTGAATGTATCAAAGATGTCCTGTAGCGCCCTTATGGTGTTTTGTGTGTTTGTATTTCTAACTGGCTTGATAAATACAAACTTTGTGAATGAGTCTACGACGGTTAGTATGTGAGTGTATCCTCTCTTTGATTTCACAAAGGGTCCGAGGTGGTCAGCGTGCAAGGTATGAAAAGGCTTAACCTTTTCTATAGGGTGTAATAATCCTTCGCGGGCATTACTGTTCTTTTTGGCGTATGCACAGTCAATACACGCCTTAACATATTTTTTAACAAACCGCTTCATCTTGGCAAACCAATATTTTTTTTTTATTCTGTCGAATGTTTTCTCGAAGCCTACATGACCAATATCATCACGATTTCTCTTGCATACCTGCCATCTCGCACCCTTCGGAACCACCCATCTGACAAGTTCTTTATCTACCCCTATACATCTAAACAGCTTGTTGTCTCTCAGAACATAATTATCTTTGATATATTCTACCCCTTTCGCGTCTAGATCACTACTTACAATATCACGGATACGCCGCAATTCTGAGTCCCCTAATTGTAACGTAAGCAGCCAGTCCTCGTCACTTATGGCCATCACTGACGGATACTGCTCGGGATTCTCAGTGTCTTTATCGTTAATTGGATTTCTGGATAGAGCGTCAACGTGTCCCATCTTACTACCCGCCCTGTACTCTACGGAACAGTCGAACTCCTGTAAAGCCAACCACCACCGAGCAATTCGAGGTATAAGATCTCGTTTTTCGAATGTAGACCGTAGAGCACTGCAGTCGGTAACTATTTTAAAGGTTTTCCCTAAAAGATACACCCTAAACTTCTTAAGAGCGCAAATTACAGCCAGCGTTTCTAACTCGTAGGAGTGGAAGTTCTTCTCCTCCGGCGTAGTCTGGCGACTATAGTAAACCACAGGATGAAAAGAACCCTCACCCCGGCGCTGCAGCAAAATTCCACCAACACCTATCCTGCTAGCATCTGTATGGAGTTCAGTCTCTGCCGTAGGATCATATATAGCAAGTACAGGTCGCCCTATCAGTTTGAGCTTTAAGGATTTAAATGATTTTTCTTGATCATCTGCCCATTCCCACGCCACGTTCTTTTTAAGCAGCTTGGTAATGGGATGGGCTAATTGGGCAAACCCCTGTATAAATTTCCTAAAAATTGTCGCGCACCGTGAACATTCTCTGGACAAGGAAAGTCTTCTACACTTTGTATTTTTGCTTTACCCGGTCGCATACCCTCTGAACTAATTTCGAAACCTAAGTAATTTATGGTAGTTTGTAAGAAACTACATTTCGCTAAATTTAACTTGAGGTTGGCCTTTTTTAATAAAATCAAGACTTCTTCTAACCTAGCTAGGCATTCTGCTGGGTCCCTGCCAAATATCAAAAGGTCATCAATGTACACGGTGGCCTTATTAAACCGAACTGGACCAAGGACGTGGTTCATTATTCGCTGAAATACGGCAGGTGCGTTCGCGAGGCCAAACGGCATACGATTGTACTCATATTGACCGTCCGGCGTGACGAACGCGGTTAAGTGTTTACTTCCCTCCGAGATTGGTACCTGATAGTACCCTGACATAAGGTCGAGCGTGATGAACCACGCCTGCCCCGATAACCTAGTTATCTCATCTTCTATTACAGGTATAGGGTACCGTTCCTTAACTGTGATCGAGTTAAGTAGCCTATAGTCCACGCATAATCGAACACCGCCATCCTTTTTACGTACAAGAACAATTGGACTGGCGTAATTAGACACTGACTCTCTGATAACGCCTGCCTGCAACATTTCGTCAATCATTAATCTAACCTTTTCTCGTTCGTGATGTGACAATCTATATGGTCTGTAAACTACAGGACGTTGACTATTTAGCTCGATATTCATCTCGGTAACGTTGGTGCAACCCAAATCTGCCAAACTGTGTGCAAAACATTCCTCGTGACGTCGCAGTAGTTCTAAGAGCCTGCATTTATCGTTATCTGATACAGCCTCGCCTAAACAAATTTGATTCTCATGTAGGCTCTTGACCGACGAAATTTCAGACGGTTGGTGTGAAGTTATTGGAGTTTCTAGGTCCAAGAGCCTATAAACAGCCTGCACTCTTTCTCCTCGTGAAAAAATGAAGTTTTCCTGTAAACAACATGGTACAGCGCATGGTGTTACTGTAACAAACAAAAACCCATTTTTGACTTCGTAAACGCCACCACAAACTACATATTGATTGTTAGGCTTTCCTACGATTTTAGTATCTAATATCAGGCTCCCCGTGAATGTTGTCGCCGTCGCAGCTCGAACACATGCGGCTCCATAAATATTACATTGTGCCAATACCCTAACTCTTTCTAGGTGTTCTTCCTCTTCATGTGGGTCAGGTAGCTCTGCTTCGATGTTCAAGAACCGTAGCTTGTTTGAGTCTTTATAAACTACAATGTGTGGCTGTTCCGAATAAGTCTGACCAATAAGTATGGGCTTCTCCAGGAAACTATCTTCTACAATCCTACATGATACAGTAGCAGCTACGCCATCGATAGATAAAGTTAGCTGCGCAGAACCTTCCGATTGAACCAGCTGATTACCAAATCCCTTCATCGAAGACGGAGTATTATTATGACTACGCCCGAGGCTAGCAAAATCAGTTTTTCTTATAAGTGTTACTTCACTACCAAGGTCAACGAATGCTTCCAGAGCCATACCGTCAACATAAACTGTTTTTGTAAATTTATCACAAGGATTGCAACTCGATATGTGCATGGTCTTGGCTACATGGTCTGTTTTTGCCAGCCCCGTTTCACGCTTATTCTTACATGTATCTGCCGTGTGTCCTACTTTATTACAGTGACTACACTTTACCAAAGGTTTTGAACATCTAGACCATGGGTGCCCCTTCTCCTTACAGTTATAGCAGAATAGATTCTGATTGGCCCTGAAATTCGATCGACCAATCGGTCTGTCATCCATAGGGTTAACAGCCCGTTCCCTATGTGGTGGTTGGTAAACAGGGACTTCCTTGTTGTTGCTTAGCAAAAATTTCAAAAGCTGGTCCGGTTCTTTGCAACGTAATGCCAGGGCACTAGAACTTATAGTCCTATCCCCAATACCGTGAATGATGCAATCGACGGCGCGCCTACCCGAAATTTCGCATTGATTAAGCAAAGCTAGCTTTTCGTAGAAATAAACCTCGATCAATTCGTTGGGCCTACTTTTTCGTCTACACATGTCTTCTAATAACTGACCATAGTTTTGCTCGGATGGAAAAGCGTTTCTTAACTTTGCCTGCCATTCATCCCAAGTAAACAAAATAGAATGAAGACTCTCGTACCAAGTCTTTGCTAGCCCTGTGAGTTTTTGCATAGCGAAATGAACAACGGTCTTTTCATCCCAGCTATAAACCTTCGCACATTCATTGACCTTTCTTAGCCATACGTCAATTCTTTGATTTTTTTCTGAAGGATTAAATTCAGGAATAATGTTTTTGTGACCAAAATTTCTATTCATGGAAAATGTGCTTTGGTTTAAAGGCTGGGATGGCAAGACGTCTTTAATAGATTGTATTATCTGAATCACATCTTTAGATGAAAAAGTAGGGCTACATGACCTTTTTGTGCGATGACCGGTGCTCGCGAAGTCTCGATTCATCCTGTCGTCGCCGTGGTAGCGACTGCAACGTTCCGGGCTCGCTCTTGCACCCTGCAGCTGGCTGTGATGACGGCCGCTGCGTTCTGTGCTAACCCTTGCGGCCGGCAGCCTGCTGCGGCTACGGTACTCACGACTGGTTCCAGGAACTGGCGTCTCCAGTCGCCGTTCACTTTGGCGCCGGTGCTGTTCTTTATCACGTTCTCTTTGGAGGTCCACCTCCATGCGGCGTATGCGACATTGCTCTCGTTCCAATGCTTGCTCCCGTTCGAACAAGCGGCGGCTGCGGCTGCGGCTGCTGCTGCGGCTACGACTGCGTACGCGAACGCTTCTGTGCGTGCTAGCACGCCTGGAGCTTCTAGGCCTTGAGCGCGAGCGCCGAGGTCCCTCCAGATTGTATTGAGCATTATCCTCTTCGTTCATCTTCCAATTCTCGAAACAAAATTTTCATTGGTTAATAACGAATATCAAAAAAACTAAATATCTCGTAAACTACTAGTCCTAGCGCAAAACTAACCAAATTTTACACCCCCCTGTTAAACCCCCGCAACTTATTTTTTCCAACATACCAATTACATTATATACTTTTAATTACCTACTTTCGTTTTATAGGGGTATATTGATTAAACTTGGCATTCAATGTAATCTAGAATTCAAACCGGAAAGCTGTCTACTACTGCTTATTCCATACATCCATCCACCCATGACCACTATTCCCAAAAGGTAAACCAGAGACTAGACAATAGGACCGCAAAATCAGTTCACTGCCCCAGTCCACGTCATACGAAATAATTACTACTGCACATGTGCGCAGCGTGATGCTTAGGTAATCAAATCAAAATATCTTTATTCAGTAAGCTTGAAATAATCATTTTGAAACGTCTAAATTTTATTTTATTTTATGGATGTTGGAAGTACATTTCAACAATGCGCCGCCATCACCCTCTTATAACATCGTTTCACTTAAAGTTGGCATTAATTTTAAAGAGCGCGGTCCACTCCACCGAGCGAGCATCGAGCCAGCTCACTGACAGCCGCTGTAAGTGTTGCCAGCAGAAAAATACCAATGTCTGTGCAAATGTGACCAAACCATAAATTATGATTTTATTCTTTTTTTTTTTAATGAAACAAAACCTTACATTACTACTCGGCCAACATAATTAATCGCATTAAAGCTAGACGTTTATCATAATTGTTCAATGATTAACAATCTAAATATATTGCACTTCAATTAGTTTGCACATGCTGAGTGGTCAGATTTTAAAATGGAATATCGAAGAAGATACGTTTAGTTTGTAAATTATTGAACAACTGTGATAAACGTCTAGCTGACATGCGCCTAATTATGTTGGTCGACTAATACGTATTACTTCATAGTAGGTACTTACCAAGCTAATCTTTCGTAAAGTTAACTAGGGTCAAGTATATTCCTAGTGCATTAAATGTTAAAGTTACCTGCCTAGTCTTTTATGACTAATAAACAAAGAATAAGCTACGAATAGTTATTCCTTGTTTTGTTCCTGTCATTTAAACGTAATTTTTAATTAGAGTAAAAGAGACAAAACACGGAATAACTATTCGTAGCTCATTCTTTGTTTATTAGTCATAAAAGACTAGGCAGGTAGCTTGTCGGTGGTCGAGTAGTAAATATGAAAGTTTTGAATGACTGAGAAATTATCTACCTCACATTAGGTACAATGGCGGACTCCGTCGCTTTACCAGTCTAAAGGTCAAAATCCCTTGCACACCACGTCGTCTATTTGGTACGGGCACGTAGGTACCCGGGCGGTCGGTGCGCTTCACACGAAAATCGCTGCAAAGTGGTAAAGCGACGGCGACCCCGACCGTACCTAGGTATATCTTTTTTGTAAATACCATAATAGAAAATAAGCTGCGTACCTATAAAAATGTAGGTTGTTATTAAACGATTTAAACACTTTCACTTCTGATGCAAATGTACTCACTGCTTATCAATTTCAACACAAACAAATAAAACTTTTCGCGCACCATTCTCGTATCACCGGCTCAGCGCGAATAGAAATAGAAATAGAAATAGAAATATCATTTATTTGCGTTAGAATAAGGTACACAGTAGATGTTTGAAGCAAAATATATAAAATCTGCCTATTCAGCCATTACAAACAGCATGCAAATATCTATAATTAACATTAAAATTTAAATCAAATATTGTCAAAGTATGAAAACTCAATTAACGTATTTAATTTAAATTACATATTATTACAATTATTATATAAACATTATTAATTATTAAATGTCAAGTTTTATTAAAAAAATCATTAATCGTATAAAAAGCATGTTCCATAAGCCAGTTGTATAAGGCCCTTTTAAATCTATTAAATGGCAATTCTTTTAAGAATTCAGGTATTTTATTAAATATTGTAATACTCATCCAGTAACAGTTTTTTTTAAAACGAGTACTTTTGAGAATTATAGCAGAGACCAACCTATTGAAATTTCGTGTGCATCGTGGATAAACTTCCTTAGCCTGTTTAAAATAATTTAAATTCTTTTTTACGAATTTAGCAGCTTCAAATATATATAGACATGGAAGTGGTAGTATGTCTAACTTTTTAAAGAGTGGTCTGCAAGGTTCGTCAGGCGCAGTACCACATATTGCCCTTATACACTTTTTTTGAGCTATGAAGGCCCTGTTTATGTCAGTGCTATTACCCCATATGATGAGTCCGTATCGCAGAACAGACTCAACATAAGCGAAGTACGCAGTAAGGGCTGTATTTCTAGTTGCTGTTTTTGTTACTTTATATAGGGGCCGATTATAATAACCGAGAGATGGCGTGATTTTGTTTACGTAAACAAAATCACGCCATCTCCCGGTCGTTCGCGACACTCGCTCGTCCACCACTATCCCGAGACTTTTAATTCGAGTCACTAAAATTACAAATTGCTTGACATAAGTTTCCATAGAAATAACGTGAAACTGACATTACAACGATAGATTTAAGTGTAATTTTATGACTTGAATTAAAAATAATTAGACTTTATGTCAGTATCATAAGTCAATAAATAAAATTGTGCACGATTGTACTTAAAATCGAATGTATGGTAGAAGTTTACATTAGATTTTTGGAAAATAGCAAAGAAGAATTCTTTTTTTTATTGATATTGAAAGATTCACAATTTCACACACATTTTTTTAATTTTTTTTTATTTATTTGTTTAAAACTTCAACCCGTTTCTCTGGAATCGCCATCGCAAGAATCGTCAAGTTGGCAGCCCACTTAGAGACCGTAATATCTCGGTTTGTATTGAAGTACAATTGTTGAAATTTTGCGTATTCGATTCACTATTTATGCACAGTTTTTTGACATATAAATCACATAGATACGAACTGTATTTCTTAATGTGCCTGCTATCTTGACGTCAAGTTAGCAGGCACACCAAGATACTCAAATATCTTTTGAACCATAGTATCACTATTTATATGCTATACGTCACTATTTATCACTATTTATACACAATTTTTTGACATAGTCAAAACCATCTAATTCCGTGATGTGCCTGCCACCTTGACGCTCACATCACCACGGCTTATATTTCGGTTCGACGCGATTCTGTTTCGGCGTGCAGTGGTACTGGGGGTAGCGATGCGCATTTATCTGGCACAGACTATGCTCGTTAGATTAGTTGTTAAGTCTTAACTACAAGTTAGTTAACTGTTTTTTAATTATTGTTATTAGTATTGACGTCAATAAGTGCCTGTAAAGGTAATTGAATAAATAATTTGACTTTGACTTTGACTTTGAATTAAATATTATAACCCACTTTATTTTAATGATGGAGGCCTTTGCTCAGCAGTGGGATAGTATAGGCTTTACTATTTTAACGTTTAATGTGTAAACATAGTTATTTATTGTTTCTCTCTTCTTCTCTCAAAATAGAGACATATGTTAAGAATGGAACTGTTTTCCTGATGGTAAAATTATGCCTTGAATTCCTCCCCTAACACTTATTTCTGCCGCATGTAGCACGCAGGTTGAATTCCCTTACAAAGTTTTTATGATACTGTTTGTTAGAGAATTCTACTATATTGCTGTCGTGTGAGAGTTCGCAGGTTGATCCAGTGTGCACAGCATCAAGGCATAACAACAGAAGCTTCAGGGTCGGTAAAGCGCACTTGCTTCTCACGTTAGTTGTGTGGTTAAAATTAGTTAAAGAATAAAACCTTAATGTTTTTATATTTTAGCGTTTTATGAACGCTTAAATATACTTAAGTAAAATTTTAAACACTGAAAAAAGACGACAACCTCGGGCGGGAATCGAACCACGCACCTTTCGCATTCCGGGCGGCTGCCTTAACCACTTGGCTACCGAGGTCTGGCTTTCAACCGTCGAAATTTGTCAGTGCTTGATGCTTATGTTTTTAGTCAACATTGCTTCATCAAATCTTAGAAAAATAAAATTTACATAAAACCTTAACTTGAATACCTACCTACTGTACAATAATAATTACTAACTAAATATAAACAAACTCAGTTTGTTGGCGAAAGCTAACAACTGTAGTCAATCGATTCCATATTAAGCTATTATGCAATTTGTCTACTATGCCCCAGTATCATGAATAAGTGCTGTAAGGTAACGCGTTTCAGCCGCGATCATCTGAACCTGATCGATGGGTACTGAATTCTTCACTCGATATCCGACTCGGTGGCCTTGGAGAGTCTTATGTAAGGTAACACGCTCGCTTTATACCGAACCCTAGGCACTAAGTTATTCGCCGCCTATTAGGACGCTCTCAGAACAATAGGCCGCCCTCAGTAATTTCTATCTTTGAAAGTAAGAGTTTAGCCCTCTTCCGTTGGGGCAGAACTTAAGAGGAAACACTACGTCGAAGTGGCATGCAACATTCTCATACAAAACACAGAAAAACGACGTTTCGTAGTCCCCTGTTACCTCCTTTAGAACTGGACCAATTTTCATTACTTTTTCAGCATCGGTTAAAGAAAGAGATTTTCTATGTCTGTATGTTTGAATTTTTTGCATTAAGTCATTTATTCAATAACCAGGAGCATTCAAAATTTAGCGATATCACTCCATTTTAAGGAGTCTTCAGAAACATTTAATGGCTGGTTTAGAAAAAAAATCAAACATACAGACATACAAAATCTCTTTCTTTAACCGATGCTGAAAAAGTAATAAAAATTGGTCCTGTTCTGAAGCAGGAAACAGGGGAATACGAAACGTCGTTTTTCTGTGTTTTGTATGAGAATTTTGAATGCCACGTCGACGTAGTGTTTCCTCTTAATACTCGTATCTAGACATTGAAATGAAATTCATAAATGAATGTGCCCCTACTGCTAGTATACTAAATAGTTACCATTTCTAGCAATAACTAGTCGAGACAAAGCAGCGACCGAGTCAATAGCCGTGGAATCTAATATTGCTTATCAAATCACCTGACGGTCGGAGGTGGCTGATGAAATGTCTTGTTACAGTGCAATGATCTGTGATTATTGAACTACGTACCTACTTCTAAACAGTTATGTACCTTTGTTGTACATGTTATTTATGATACAGGTTAATTTATCAGCTAAAACAAGGTAATTTTTTTGGGACGAAGGAAGCATATTGTTTGGCACGAACAAGGATTTTTTCATGTGTGACGAAACTCAGTGGGACGAACAAAGAATAAACCAATTTATCTGCTACGTGTACTATGGCAGAGATCTGCTTCTGCAGTCCTCATTGCCTAATCTCTGAGAAACCCGTTTTCGATAATACGAATCTATTTATGTACGAGTATGTACTTATAAACAGTTATGAAGCTTTAATGTATAAGTTATTTATGATACAGTGTCAAACAAGGTAATTTATCTGCTATCGTGGTATTAAAAAGGGCTCTAACTGCCGCACTAGGGCCACATTACCGCTTAGAATAACCAAGTACTGTAATCTGGGGTGAAAAGCAACTGCGGGGTGTATACAACATTTTTATTGTCAAATGAAAGCATTGCCAACTTTCAACAAATTAAGTTCGTTTAAAAATGCAAAGGCACATTTTACGAATAAGCGTGATAAAAAAGGTTGTTTTAGATGTTTATTTTTTTCCATAAAAATGTTGTAATACATCCCACAGTTTGCTTTGCTTTTCACCCCAGATTACAGTACTTAAAATATTATTTTCTTTTAAAAATTAACAAAGCTTTCTTCCACAATGTTATTATGTACCTTTTTACAATAAAATTTCATAAGTGCTATCTTGTCTTATAATATTTAGTAATTTTTCACTTACCGTATATAGCGCTTTTACCCATTGGGATATTAAGTGTAACCACATCTTTTTACTCTTCTTCAGCAGTGAAAGTGGTTGCCATTAATTTGGAAATGTCTTTAAAGGCGAAGAGCATGAAGTCTTCTGGTTTCGTATAGGCTTATCCCAGGAGGCTATATATTTTACCAGGAACTGCACAGGAAGTATTTCTGTGCAGTTCTTGACTTTCTCAGGCAGTGCTACATGGATTCCGCTTTTCACCAGACGCCTTATTCAAAACTGGTAGTGAATAGCATTGCATTATGTGGAGCATTAGTTTTATGGTAAAGTGCCATGTCAGTGCACCGATGGTTAGTCAGGCCTGCCTTCTACTCCAACCGCATATGAACTTACTCTATGCGAAAGCGTCTTCGATTTCGCTTAAAAAATACTGTTTCATAATAGATAACTCTTTTCATTCTGTCTGCCTGTTTTTGTTATAATTCTCAAAGACTTTAGTAGCGTTTTTCCCCAGTTTCATTTTCACCCGAAAATATTACAATTTTTAATTACTTACTATGAATCAGTTTCGTTTTCACCAGAATATTTACGTGTGCCATTCTCATAGATCTGCGTAACTAAACTCATACAAAAAAGACAGGTAAAGGTGAATACAAAAGTGTTTCAGTCTTTATTTACATTCGGTGCCACATTAAAGGAGTATAACTAGTTATCTTCTTTTTTTGCAATGTCGCCGAGTTAAGTTTTAATGTCTCCGTTACACCGAGTGTTCATCAATTCAACTGGCAGCAATTAGTTGAGTTTATCAGCGGCCCGCAGTGCCTTAAATTTACGATAATGTTATCACATTAGCGGGACGGTTCATACCTCATGCCTCATGCTGGACTGTTTGAGTAGGCGGCAGTACCGATTCATTTGAAATGTTTGTGCTAAATGCAATATTATCAATTATTCAAATTAGTATACGACCAATACTGAAAGTAACTTCTACTATTTCATAAGTTATTAGCTTATACTAATGCAGTCCTATAGCTGGATTATTTCATAAGTTAAGCTTAAAATTCGAAAACAGACACTTATTTATACATTAGAACCCATATTTTGTAATAAGGCTGTTAGACATCATGGAATTATCATGTTTTGTTCTATCACTCCTCACTTATGCAGTCCTATAGCTGGGTTAATTCATAAGTTATAAGCTTATACTAATGCAGTCCTATAGCTGGGTTACTTCATAAGTTATAAGCTTGTACTTATGCAGTCCTATAGCTGGGTTCCTTCATAAGTTATAAGCCTATACTTATGCAGTCCTATAGCTGGGTTACTTCATAAGTTATAAGCTTATACTTATGCAGTCCTATAGCTGGGTTATTTCATAAGTTATAAGCTTATACTTATGCTATAGCTGGGTAAAGGCCTCTATCATTGATTGCCCAGGCTTGCCAAATGCGAGTTGCATCATTCAAACCCGGAATATGCATCGAACAATAAGAAACTCTTAACCCGATATTGGAATTGATCCTGCAACCTCCGAATATCAACCGTGTCTTGTAGTGGTGAAAGAATACTACCACTCCCTCTCTTCCCTTTGTTGTCGTAAAAGGCGACTAGCGGACTAAAGACTGCACACACATCCAACAGCGTGGAGCGGCGATGGGCTTACCACATGTCACGCTGAGCACATGTGCAGTCGCTATTTGGTGACAGGTGGACTATGGTAGAGGAATGCTCTGCGGTCGTCATTGCCTAGTCTCTGACTAACGGGATAATAATTATAATATGTATATGCGCTAGAGCTCCTACTAAAGCCAAAAATAAATGCACATCGCGAAAGGCCGGGAACGAACGATTTAAAAAAGTATGTAAAATCAGAAACTCTTAACCCGGCATATGAATTATTGAAGCCGCGACCTCCGAATATCGGGCTATGCGTTTTGCCACTCGGCCACCCATGAAGTGGTAATAAGATTGGAGCGAACTCGCTCACTCACACTCCACTTGTGTGAGTTTTTTCACTCCAAGAAAACTTACATAAGTTTAAACTACGATCTGTATGGAATCGTAGCAGCTCAACCTGTACTGCTACGTTGCTACGGTGCTACGGCCCAATACGATGAAGAATGTTTAACAAATTATTGATATTTCTTTGTGCAAATATCTAGTCACTGGGCTTTTTACTGTTTTTTAAGAAAACACAACACTTTTGGTTGTTTTCTCATGCATCTCTCTCAAGAAAAAGTAAAAATCAGAATGACATTAGATGTTTGCAAAAAGATATATCAATCATTTCACTAACATTTATCATCTTTATCAAAAGCCGTGGTCTGTAGCCGTAGTATAGTGACGGCCTTGTGAAACTAACTTATTAAAAGTAGACATGAGTTGAACCATCTTAACAAAATAGTAGCAAAACTTAGATTTCGACACCTAAGAGACGATGGCTTCTACGAGTATGAGTAGGTACTAACATGAATTTTATGCAATTACGTCTTTATTTAAAAATACAGTTATATAAAGAAAATGAATTAAATAACGTATTTTACAAAATTCTCTATGACTACACTGTTTCAAGCAGACAAAGGTATGTTGACATATTATATAAAGCCCTTAACGCAAAAAAATAGGGCAAATGAAAATAAATAAGATTTAATTTCAGCGGTCCACGCGGCAGTCGCAGCACATTCATATTAATACATTTTAATGGCACCGAGCTCTGCAGTAGTTCACACGCGACCCGTGCAAATGCGAGTTAACACCTGAAAAAAATCTTATTAACTTAAAAAGTATTTTCCTGAAAGTAGGCTATAAAAACTCGTGTCTCGTAGTTGCATTATCATATGCCACAAAGTTAACATTACTTTAGGGAAGTATTGTCAATTTACCGTGTTCGAGGAAAAAACAACCTTTTTTCATATGACAATGATCATTATATTATCAATGGAGTTGTTGACTGCCCGTCGCTGTTAAGATCAATCAATTTTAATGTCCCACTTAATCAGCCTCGCGCCTGCAGATACGTTCCATTTTCAATAAGGGGTTCTAAAACTAATCTTGGTCGCCACGCCACCATGAATAGACTTCAGCGACAATACTTCTTCTTCTTCTTCAGCGTATCATCGTCCACTGCTGGACGTACGCCTCTCCAGACCTCCTCCAACCAGCCCGGTCGCCAGTGAATCTGGTCCAGATCGGCCCTGCGACCGCCTTGATGTCATCGGACCAACGAGCTGGAGGTCTGCCGATGCTCCGCTTCCCCGTTCTTGGTCTCCAGAATAGAACGCAGTTGCTCCAACTCTCATCATCACGGCGACAGAGATGACCGGCCCAAGCCCACTTCATCCTTGCAACTCGGTTCCCGATATCGGTCACGGAGCGACAATACAACGCACTTAAAAGCGAATCTATTGATATATTCACAGATAATCTGCAAAAATTTAAACGTAACATACTTACTTCTTTCTCGCCCGGGTCTGTTTAGTTAGCTATTATCTCCATTTTCCTTCTTGTGTTTTTAATGTTTATCCACCTTTTACGTTAAATCTTAGTTAAGTTTTAGGTTATTAAATAAAATATTGAGTTCACGTTTGCATGCCGTGGCAACCTTTAATTAAGTCAGCACTTAGAATGAGATACAGTTCACTTACATAAGTCTTTTGTAGTGTATGTCTTGTTGGTTGTCCAAATAAATAAAATAAATAAATAAATTATAGATAAGTGTTGTCTTCATCAACGCTTACACATTTCCTTATACACCGATACATTTTAGTGGCATTTCAGTGTTTTCCCGCGGCAGAACGATTTACCTTTAGTAGTACTATCAAATCATACAAGTTATATTTGACAAAAATGACAAAAAAATGTCGACCGTTGAAGTATAGTATGTGTTTTGGTCGAACAGCAATTTTTAAAAGCACTCAGCTTGCTCACTACCAAACAAAATTAGTCCTTAGACAGGGTCTAATAACAACAATAAGCGTACGTTTAAGGGCGGTATCTATACATCATTCTGAATACAATGACAAAAAATGGGCTCCAGTTTATAGTGATTTTTAAAAGTTATGTTTTCTAACAAACTAAATCAATTAAAATAATGCACATCATGAAAAATGCTGTATCTTTACTAACACGCACGCAAGCGTCAATAAAAAGATAGCTCAGTGTGCCCCGAGTTTAGTGTGCAGGTTCGGCTATCTTTGTGGGCGTGTAGTACAGCTGTATGGGGTTTGGAAAGGGTGTATTCTTGGTGAATTATGATAATGTTTTGTTGATAATCTCGGTAACGAGCCTGTAGTTTTGGACTAAATTTGGTGAGCATGCTCAGTGTGATGTATAGATGCTCCCCTTAAACGTTCGCTTATTGATATTGTTAGACCCTATATATACATCTCGTTAAGTACTCAAACATCTTTTTGTGTGAACGTTTTGAGAGCGCTCATAGAGCACCTACGGCAAACACGACTATTATCCCCGAAAGGTTAGTCAGAGACTAGGCAATGAGGACAGCAAAAGCAGTCCTCTATACCTAGTCCACTTTTCACCTAATAGTGACTGCACATGTGCTCAGCGTGACAGGTGGTGAGCCCATCGCAGCTCTATGCTGTTAGAAGTATGTGCAGTCTTTTGTCCGTTAGTCGCCTTTTACGACACCAAAGGGAAGATAGGGGGTGGTAGTATTCTTTCACCACTTCCGTAGAAATACATAACCCGCTACGAAACACGGTTACTGATAAAAAAGTAATAAAAGCGCAGTTGGCGCAGTAGGTTCTGCTTTATTTACTACGTTCTCAATAACCTTCGTATACAAAAGGAAGCTTTTGGTTTCCTCACTCCTTAGCCCGAGTCCTGAGTCACGGCGCATCGCGGAAGCGGATTGCGGAGCCTAGAAATAAAGTATGTAAGCGCGCCCGCTCGCAGTTCGGACAGGTTCTTACATGTCGAGTATTTGTTTCGTGCGCGGTGGATTCCGCCAGCGCGATGCGCCGTCACTCAGGATTCAGCCTTAGGCCTGCTGTTTTACTATGCCATAAAAGAAGCATACGCTGCCCGAGTTATCCTAACTTGTTAAGGGTAGTTTGAGAAAAATCGCTTGTTTGCGAACTTGTTATGCAGCATCAAGGATTCTTTACTGCGAAATACGAAATGACGTGATATTCTACCTAATTATTACTGAGGAGTAAGATTGACTTTCGATTGCACAGCAGATATTATTAACACGCTTTTATTAGGTCAACCTGTATGTAACAAACTATGTAATGGAATCTAAGGTAACTAATTTAACCTTCTTCCAAGGGTCGTAGCCTTAGCGTAATGAAAATTGGCAGCTGTATGTAGTTCTGATGACAATACAATAATATGGTACTGTCGAACTGATTTGATGATGGAGCCCGAAGATCATGAACTGGAACTTCATGATGGAAAATCGTCTCATAGCTGTTTTGGATTTCTTAGAAAAGTCTTGTACTGAACTTTGACCAGGATTAGGTTTCAAGGTCTGATGATGAAGCCGGAAGATAGGCACTGGCATTCCATGATAGAGTATCGTATCATAGTCGTGTTTGCACTTGTGAGAAAGGCCACGTAATGGACTTTGAACACGATCAGGTTTCAAGGTTAGACCAAAAAGTATAAAATAAATTAATAGTTTAAAAAAAACTAGAAAAACACGCTTATATAAATGCACGTAAAAACAAAAAATAAATTATGGATCGTTCCAGTTGTCTCTATTTCTGGGCTGAAGTGTAAACTATCTGCTTTTAATTATAATATTTATTTGATTGTAAAAGCGTGGGGCGCTGGAACAGGAAAGACTTTCTTGTTAACAAATACTAATACTAACTTCCTGGCGGAAGCTGCATGAGGTCGCACAAGAGCATAACGTTTATGCCGCCAAAGGGTTACCAAAGGGATCCAAAGATATCTCGTTCACGAACAAGAACTTTACATTCTGCCACTGTTGACGCATTAGCCTTACGTACATAATTTCCTGAAAGAAGAGGCGTTAAAAATGTCGGTGAATGTCGTATCTCCTCGCTGCTGGCGCATGTTTTGTCTGAGTTCGACAAACTGTTACTTTGAACGGATTGTTTAATGTAACCTGTTTCCCGTAACATCGCTTAACTTGATTTCTCAGAGAGTTATACAAAAAGTTTCCTTTTACAATCAAATATTATAATTAAAAGCACATAGTTTACACTTTAGCCCAGAAATAGAGACAACTTGAAGGATCCATAATTTTACGTGCATTTATAAAAGCGTGTTTTTCTAGTTTTTATTAAATTTTTGTTTACCTACCTACAGAGTTTCTAGTTGGATTAGTTTTGTTAGGTATTTTATTTAACTAATATTATAAAGTGGTAAACTTTGTTTGTTTGTGTATAATATCTAAAACTACAAAGCCATTTTTTTGAAAATATATAAAAAAATTGTTCTCTAAAAGAATGACACTACCCCTGATTCTTTAAATCGCCCTTGTGGTCCCGGTTCGATTCCCAGAGGAGGGTGCATAATATTATTGTAGTCGTTTTGGTTGGGCTGGCTACTACCACAATCTTTTTTTTTCTGCTACGGGTAAGCGCTTGGCCTTTATCTCACCTGATGGTAAGTGACGATAAGGCCGAAGGTGGAAGCGCGCTTCACCCGGAATCCTCAACCACTGAGGAACTGGCTATCTTATCTCTAGCTGTCGGAACACAACTATGCTATAAACATCGTGTTATGGCGACAGACTTAGATAAGATGGTGGTAGCTAGCCAGGCGGACTTAACAGCCCTACCACCAACCAAACCGAGCACACAAAGATACCGCCCGCTGGGAATAGAACCTGGGACCTCTGGGTCTGAAACCGGTGGCTTAGCCACTAGACCACGGAGGCTGTTGAATTCTTACGCTTGTATACCTACTTAGTATTGTAATTTACTACAATACAAGTTCGTATTAACTATTTACTAAATCCCTTGTCACATTACTAACAATTTAGTTTCTATTGTGTCTGATCTTACGGCAGCTGAACTCTTTGTAGGTATAGTAATTTACTACAACATAAGTACGTTAATTTAAATATCCTACGCGGAATCACATCCAATCACTTAAATACGTACTACCAAGTAATATTGTCTGCATAAACCTTTGTTGTTTCTATTATCTCATAAAATGAGAGTGCAGTACATAATATCAACGCAATATATAAGTCTTCCCTCCCGCTAGTTCCAGTTACTTGGTTGCAAGTTGCCAACGTGAAATATTCCCCCGTTACCGGGCAAAATTATCCGCAACTTTCTTTATTTAGAACGTGAACTTTGCCCGTAAAAGTATTAAAATATGCAGACTTATAAACGCAGAAGCTTGTTGCATGATACAACATATTATGTTATCGATATAGTGATGTGCGGGCTTTTTAATTTATTAGCAACTTTGTGCATTACTCATAAACACTATTTAAGCATTATTTAGTTGGGTTATTGTACATTTGCCACAAAGTAAGTTCGTTACATTTTGTACACTCCTTACATTGAAAGTTAATAGGTATACGGAAAATTACTATATTTCAGAAAAAATATATATAGATGCGATTCTTTAATAAACGATTAATTGGAAATGGTTGGACAATTTTTCATTAATATTTCTTTTAATAACATTTTGCGAGTAACTTCCTTCCTTATTGTATTTTGACGCTGTTCCGTAACACACATAAGAAATTGTGCCATTTTCTACATTTATATTATTGATGGGATACTGTTTCGGAACACCAACAAAAACAAAAAATTTCGTCAAGAATTTACTTTACGACATTATAAATTATAACACGTTTACGACTTTCGTTTTTGGTGTACGTAATTTCGTAATTGTGACCGTAAAACGTAAGTGTTGAATAAAACTGTAGCGCTGTTTTGTGCTGGAGTTAAAACTTCCTTTGTGTTGTCTTTATAAACTCGTATTATGTTAAAGTCACTCGCGTCCATCAGTTTACCTTTGTGACCCTAGTATAATATTAAAGTTATAAGATTTGAAATCTAATATGTAGGTCTGAAATAGCAACAGATATAAAAATAAAAAAGTAAAGGTAAACAATCCGTATTGCTACAAGTAAGCAACAAGGCCACCGTGTTTTGGTAAATCCCGCTAGTGGAAATGTTTCCAGCACTTTACCCGTATTAAAATGTGTGTCTCTAACTAGATAGAGACAACATTTAAAAAAATAGATTACCTTTTATTACTTATTCGTAGTAGGGCCCTTTATGTAAATATACATAATTGGGCATAAGGAAATAATAACGTAGGCTGAGGTAATTGCTTACCATCTAACAGATCTTAAATACCAAATAGGGTTGTTGAGGATGTGGTTATGAGGAAGAGGAAGGGGAAGAGGAATTGTATAGCACAAAGAGGATGCGGAAAATTTATTTATGAGAAAGAGGATGCGGAAAATTTATTTATGAGAAAGAGGATGCGGAAAATTTATTTATGAGAAAGAGGATGCGGAAAATTTATTTATGAGAAAGAGGATGCGGATAATTTATTTATGAGAAAGAGGATGCGGAAAATTTATTTATGAGAAAGAGGATGCGGAAAATTTATTTATGAGAAAGAGGATGCGGAAAATTTATTTATGAGAAAGAGGATGCGGAAAATTTATTTATGAGAAAGAGGATTCGGAAAATTTATTTATGAGAAAGAGGATGCGGAAAATTGATTTATGAGAAAGAGGATGCGGAGAATTTATTTATGAGAAAGAGGATATATACGGATGAGGAAGAGAAAGAAAAAGAATGTGTGATGAAACTGGCACATTATTAAGTGTATTTCATCACACTCTCCATTTTTTTAGTTAATAATATAAACAAAGTACCTACGCCTACTTTAATTATTTGTTATTTATTTGTTGCGGGCCGGAGATTTTGCGCGCAATTTCAATTTAATTTATGAAGAAGCGATAGCGGAAGAGGAACTGTTATAATTGCGGAACTTCCGCAACATGTGGAAGCGGAAGAGAAACCCTCATCAACCCTAATATCAAATATAACTAAATAAGCCAGCTTAGAATAAATAAAAAAAAGAAAACCAACAAATATTTGGTACAAAAGTATTATAGCTACTAAAAGCATATTATGTCGTCTTTTCTTGTAAACGATGTAACTCTATATTCTGTCTTTTTCATAAGCCGGGTAACATAATAGCCCCAAAGGAGACAAGACTGGCTGTACTTAGAGACATTTCATAAAAATTAAGAACGAGGACACTTAATATTGTTTGGCAAGTCTGAAGTTGTTTCATTAGGTGGGCAAGGCCGTCGCGGCGCAAAAGTGCGATTAATTGAGTAGCTATCATAAAGTTTATTAACACAAAACACGCCCTAAAAAGTCAAATTAACGATAACCTTCTAAATGTGAACATAAAGCTTAAGTAATATTTAAAATATAAAAAAAATTATGACGTGTCAGAGCGACCGTCCTGTCAATATACCTAGTGTCATTTTTAAGGAATATTGATCTCCACTTGGTGGTAGTAAGTATTCTTTCAACGCTACGTGACCTGGTTAACTTCATTGCACATACACAAGAGGCCTATTACATCTCGACTGTGATTTTTGTGTAAAATGCCCGTTTTTGCATTTTTTTGTAATTTTTTTTATCAAAATAGGATAGCAAAATCATGCTTAATATTACAAATGTCCACTCTGCGAGGATAAGCTGAGTTCGGACGGCCGGTGCATCGCATTTTGAAGTATTTTTGCAGTTGTATTTATCGTTTTTATCGAAATAGGATAATAAATTCATTATAAAAATTTTATTCACCATGAAGTAACGATTATTCTGGTATACATTTGGCTCAATTATATTATCGTAGATAGGAGAAATTTACAGTTAACTTAAAGCGATTTTTGAAGTTTTTTGGTTTAGAATAAGATTTTTTTTTCTCTATAAAATCAATGATGTCTAAAAATTCCGAGGCCGCTGCGCACTATAGGACTATATAAGAGATAACATTCTAATTTTATTATTTCATTTGTTCAGAACAGTAGTTCAATCTAGGAGCTCAAAAAAGTGCCTTCGCGCATTTTATGAAAATATTTCTCTGCAATTTTGGGTTTAATTAAAAAGTTATGCAAAATTTACAAAAAGCGAGGAGGCTACGCACTATTCCAATAGCTATTCTACTCTATTCAATAAGTCAAAATTGTTAATGTGTTTTTGTTTCTGAGATCCATAACGCCAAAGTTGGCCATTTTACGCAAAAATCACAGTCGAGATGTAATAGGCCTCTTAAGATGACCATATCTTGCCTTATAAGCGCTTTGGATTAAAAATTCTGTTAGCTTTTAGGGCATGTTGAATAAATAAATAAATAAAATCATAATGTTAGTATGCAAAGACTGTCTTATCGCTAAAAGCTCTTTCAGCTTTTCAGACAACCTTTGGTTTATAGACCAAAAAGCTGGAGAAACTGAATAAAATTAGTGCCAGAATTATTTCACCACTGCAAAACTCTCTTTCATAATTAAAATAAAATAATTCCTACTTTTCACACCAACTTAAGCTTCTTTTGAAACATGTTTGAATGGTTAACTACTAGATAATTTTACGACATTATAAATTATAACACGTTTACGACTTTCGTTTTTGGTGTACGTAATTTCGTAATTGTGACCGTAAAACGTAAGTGTTGAATAAAACTGTAGCGCTGTTTTGTGCTGGAGTTAAAACTTCCTTTGTGTTGTCTTTATAAACTCGTATTATGTTAAAGTCACTCGCGTCCATCAGTTTACCTTTGTGACCCTAGTATAATATTAAAGTTATAAGATTTGAAATCTAATATGTAGGTCTGAAATAGCAACAGATATAAAAATAAAAAAGTAAAGGTAAACAATCCGTATTGCTACAAGTAAGCAACAAGGCCACCGTGTTTTGGTAAATCCCGCTAGTGGAAATGTTTCCAGCACTTTACCCGTATTAAAATGTGTGTCTCTAACTAGATAGAGACAACATTTAAAAAAATAGATTACCTTTTATTACTTATTCGTAGTAGGGCCCTTTATGTAAATATACATAATTGGGCATAAGGAAATAATAACGTAGGCTGAGGTAATTGCTTACCATCTAACAGATCTTAAATACCAAATAGGGTTGTTGAGGATGTGGTTATGAGGAAGAGGAAGGGGAAGAGGAATTGTATAGCACAAAGAGGATGCGGAAAATTTATTTATGAGAAAGAGGATGCGGAAAATTTATTTATGAGAAAGAGGATGCGGAAAATTTATTTATGAGAAAGAGGATGCGGAAAATTTATTTATGAGAAAGAGGATGCGGATAATTTATTTATGAGAAAGAGGATGCGGAAAATTTATTTATGAGAAAGAGGATGCGGAAAATTTATTTATGAGAAAGAGGATGCGGAAAATTTATTTATGAGAAAGAGGATGCGGAAAATTTATTTATGAGAAAGAGGATTCGGAAAATTTATTTATGAGAAAGAGGATGCGGAAAATTGATTTATGAGAAAGAGGATGCGGAGAATTTATTTATGAGAAAGAGGATATATACGGATGAGGAAGAGAAAGAAAAAGAATGTGTGATGAAACTGGCACATTATTAAGTGTATTTCATCACACTCTCCATTTTTTTAGTTAATAATATAAACAAAGTACCTACGCCTACTTTAATTATTTGTTATTTATTTGTTGCGGGCCGGAGATTTTGCGCGCAATTTCAATTTAATTTATGAAGAAGCGATAGCGGAAGAGGAACTGTTATAATTGCGGAACTTCCGCAACATGTGGAAGCGGAAGAGAAACCCTCATCAACCCTAATATCAAATATAACTAAATAAGCCAGCTTAGAATAAATAAAAAAAAGAAAACCAACAAATATTTGGTACAAAAGTATTATAGCTACTAAAAGCATATTATGTCGTCTTTTCTTGTAAACGATGTAACTCTATATTCTGTCTTTTTCATAAGCCGGGTAACATAATAGCCCCAAAGGAGACAAGACTGGCTGTACTTAGAGACATTTCATAAAAATTAAGAACGAGGACACTTAATATTGTTTGGCAAGTCTGAAGTTGTTTCATTAGGTGGGCAAGGCCGTCGCGGCGCAAAAGTGCGATTAATTGAGTAGCTATCATAAAGTTTATTAACACAAAACACGCCCTAAAAAGTCAAATTAACGATAACCTTCTAAATGTGAACATAAAGCTTAAGTAATATTTAAAATATAAAAAAAATTATGACGTGTCAGAGCGACCGTCCTGTCAATATACCTAGTGTCATTTTTAAGGAATATTGATCTCCACTTGGTGGTAGTAAGTATTCTTTCAACGCTACGTGACCTGGTTAACTTCATTGCACATACACAAGAGGCCTATTACATCTCGACTGTGATTTTTGTGTAAAATGCCCGTTTTTGCATTTTTTTGTAATTTTTTTTATCAAAATAGGATAGCAAAATCATGCTTAATATTACAAATGTCCACTCTGCGAGGATAAGCTGAGTTCGGACGGCCGGTGCATCGCATTTTGAAGTATTTTTGCAGTTGTATTTATCGTTTTTATCGAAATAGGATAATAAATTCATTATAAAAATTTTATTCACCATGAAGTAACGATTATTCTGGTATACATTTGGCTCAATTATATTATCGTAGATAGGAGAAATTTACAGTTAACTTAAAGCGATTTTTGAAGTTTTTTGGTTTAGAATAAGATTTTTTTTTCTCTATAAAATCAATGATGTCTAAAAATTCCGAGGCCGCTGCGCACTATAGGACTATATAAGAGATAACATTCTAATTTTATTATTTCATTTGTTCAGAACAGTAGTTCAATCTAGGAGCTCAAAAAAGTGCCTTCGCGCATTTTATGAAAATATTTCTCTGCAATTTTGGGTTTAATTAAAAAGTTATGCAAAATTTACAAAAAGCGAGGAGGCTACGCACTATTCCAATAGCTATTCTACTCTATTCAATAAGTCAAAATTGTTAATGTGTTTTTGTTTCTGAGATCCATAACGCCAAAGTTGGCCATTTTACGCAAAAATCACAGTCGAGATGTAATAGGCCTCTTAAGATGACCATATCTTGCCTTATAAGCGCTTTGGATTAAAAATTCTGTTAGCTTTTAGGGCATGTTGAATAAATAAATAAATAAAATCATAATGTTAGTATGCAAAGACTGTCTTATCGCTAAAAGCTCTTTCAGCTTTTCAGACAACCTTTGGTTTATAGACCAAAAAGCTGGAGAAACTGAATAAAATTAGTGCCAGAATTATTTCACCACTGCAAAACTCTCTTTCATAATTAAAATAAAATAATTCCTACTTTTCACACCAACTTAAGCTTCTTTTGAAACATGTTTGAATGGTTAACTACTAGATAATGGATAAACATACATAAATAATTAAATATATAGAAAACACCCAGACCTGAAATCAATTTAGAAAAACCAGTTTTTTCAAGATTGGAACCGGGGCGTGCTAACCACTCAACTGCGAAGGTCGTCATATAAATGAATCGTAATGAAAGATAAAATAAAAGTTTCATTGTATGTTCGACTTTGTTTGAACAATAAGAAACTTGTTACTATTTATTAGAATTTTCTGATTCACGGCTCAGTTGATCCTGAAATGAAATAACTTTTCGCTTCGGTAAATATATTGACTAGTTATTTAGCACCCACTGTTTTGATGATTAATGATTATCTTTCTTCCTAAGAATCGAAAGTAGTAGTTAGTTTGTTGTTCCTTGTTTGTATATCCATCCAAATACCGTGGGCGAGGTACAACGCCTTAGGTTTAGACGTATTTAGGGTTCCCTATGCAGAAGTAAATTTTATCTTGCATTTCTTCCCTCGAAGATTTTCTTCAAGGTTACCATGTTGGCTGTATGGCGACAATAAGGCCGCAGCTTCGTCCAAAATTATATCCATTGGTAGAAATTAAGCATATAAGAACTATATGCAATGTATTTAATATTAAGACTGGGAGAAAATGCCTAAGGCATGAAGTCCGCCTCTGTACAGTTGTGCATAAAGTATTAAATAAACAAATAAATAAATACACAACGTAACACTGTGTGTAACTAAATTAGATAAGTAGGTATGTGCTTAACCCTAGAGAGTAACTTAATCAAAGTAAACTAAATTAGATAAGTAGGTATGTGCTTAACCCTAGAGAGTAACTTAAGCAAAGTAAACTAAATTAGATAAATAGGTATGTGCTTAACCCTAGAGAGTAACTCAAGCAAAGTAAATTAAATTAGATAAATAGGTATGTGCTTAACCCTAGAGGGTAACTTAAGCAAAGTATGTGTCAGGATCGTAGCAAATGGAAAGCTTTGATCTCTGCCTACCCCTCCGGGAAACGGGCGTCATGTATGGATGTACAGTCAGCATCAAAAGTAGCTTAGCATATGAAATTTTCAAATGATGAAATGATCAAAACAGTACATGAAAATATACTTTTGCATTATTGCCTTAACTATTTTTTATGAACACAAAAAATGTCATATAATTCTGAAATGTTAAATGATGATATGTAAAGACACTTACACGTGACTATTACTTTTGCCACCTTGTTTTTGTTCAGTTACTTTTGATGCTGACTGTATGTGCTTATGATAATTTAAATTAATGATATAGTAACTTTTTCAAATTTTATTAATATCTGTCCGTGATCTTCTAAAGTGTAATAGGATCCGAAACAAAAGGATAAAATAATATGAACAAATTATACGCGAGTATGTTCGTAAAAAGTGTATCAATGTTTGCGTAAACTTTAGGAAACAATAATAGTACCTATATTTTTTCCCGGCGCCTGCTTCATTATTTTTAAAAGTGCACGGCGCGGCGCATTACTGAGTAACGCACATCTGTTGTGAATGTGTCCCATATAATAAAATAGTATAGAAGTAACAGCGTCATGTCCCGCCATCCGACGTTTCGTCGTGTAACGAGTTTTATCATAGAAAAATGTGTGCGGAAAATATTCAAATTTAAAATGCACCGGCAAAGCGAACACGCTAGCGCCACGCTGGCCACGGCACTGAACGAAGTGTTTGTACAAAATATTGTTGATTATTCCTCCTCGCAAAGATGCAGCAGCATGTCTGAAAAATTAAACTTTTGAAAACAGACAACATTCTAAAATCATTTGTTCAAGTAAACTTTTTTAAAAGTTCTTTTTAATCGTCCAAGCCTTGTTTTGCCTACTTCCTATCCAGGACGTCTTTTAACTGTGAAGAGGAATGGACGCAAGAAACTCCACAGATAATTACCTAGTTATAACGACAATTTTACGTATATAGACTTATTTAAATCCTGCTTCATGATGTCGTCTTTTTTAAAGTATGTCTATTTTCATTTTCTGTTGACTGTTTCTATTATATTAACTTAATTGTACAGTGATCTCATAAAAATAATAACTTGCGATATAATTTGTGTAATATTATAATTATAAGTTGATTATTTTAAAAGATACCATTGCAAGAATACGTTTCTTCAGATAAGAAAAAAAACAATGAAAATCGACCCGACATAAAATGTCGAAGTAAGTGTAAGTCACAGACCAGGTGTAAGTATACAAAAATGTTTCTTCCTTCCCTTTCAAGTCTTAGAGAATCAAATCAAATTTATCCGTGCGGTGACGGAGAAAGAATACCAATCGCCGCCCCTCTCTCCGTCCGGTGGGTGTCGTAAGAAGCGACTAACGGACTCTTTCGAGCGATGATCTGCTCCACTGGTGGTAGGGCTTGACCCGTCTGGTTGGTGACCACCGTACGCATGGTGTAAAACCCGTCAAGTGACTGCTTGTCGGTCGCGTTTCGGGATCAGCCAGCGTATAACCAGAGCTTGAGAGGATGATGCTGCGATGTAATGGTCTGTGGAGGCTTCCGTCAAACCAGTGCCAGAAGGACTTCGTTAACCTGCCGACCAGGGAGACCCGTAGAAACGGTTATTCCGCTGGCCGCCCGTGGCACAGTACAGGGGCCCAAGCGAGCCTAACCAGCTCGTGAGGCTGCCTCACCATGCCACGCATAATCTCGGGGTGGTCCGTCGTGCCGTTCGGTGACCGGAAGGTGGGGTCCCGGCGGCCATTCCCGGGGGGGTTCGGGGGCCCTTCCGTTCGGCAGGTTAATAGTACTCGTCTGTGGGCAAATTCCTGGGGAAACAGGCCACCACACTTTGACCATTCGCATCGCGGCATCATTTTCTCGATTCACGCCTCTCTCTTTCCACTCCTAAAATGACAGCGCCTAACAACAAAACTGGTACTACAGCGGTGCACACCCCCACCAAAACCTTACCGTTTGAGGTGGAGTTCGCTAACATCCGCGGACTCCATGCAAACCTCAATGCCGTCCACCACCATCTTGAGACGGCACGGCCAGCAATGTTGTTCCTGACGGAGACGCAAATAATCCGCCCAGCTGACACCACCTACCTGAACTATCCCGGCTTTGTGCTTGAAGAATCCTTTAAAGCCAAAGCCGGAGTTTGCTTATTCGTTCGGGCGGATGTTTGCTGTCGCCGTCTGCGCTGTCTGGAGGACCCTTCCTTCTCCCTTCTAGTGGTACACGTCGACTTAGGCTCTCATTGCCGTGTCTACGTCTGCGTCTACCGATCCCATAACGGCGACATGGAGACAACTCGACTAATTGAACATCTTAGTCGGGTAGCAGATGATGCGCAGGAGCGGTTTCCATCGGCGGAACTGGTGTTTTTGGGGGACTTCAACGCCCACCATGAGTTGTGGTTAGGTTCCTCCAAAACAGACCATGCTGGTAGAACTGCCCACGCATTCGCTCTCACGCATGACCTGATGCAACTGGTGAACCAGCCCACCAGGATCCCAGACATAGTTGGCCATGCGCCCTCCTTACTCGACCTTCTGCTGACGAGTCGCCCAGCTGGATACCGGGTGGAGATTCGAGCTCCTTTAGGTTCCTCGGATCACTGCTTGATATCCAGCACAGTGCCCTTGGCATCGCGCCCGCCAACAGCGGTTTTGAAACGCCAGATTTGGCACTACGCGTCGGCAGACTGGGACGGGATGCGGGAGTATTTTGCATCCGTCCCTTGGAGGCAGCGCTGCTTTAGTGGGAAGGACCCGACCGCTAGCGCCACTGCCGTTGCTGATGAGATAGTATTAGGAATGGAATACTATATTCCACACTCCTATGTCATCAGCAAAAGCAGACGCAACCGCTGGTTCAATCGCGAGTGTGCTAGCGCTGTTGAGAGCAAACAGACGGCATACCGCGCTTGGATCAGAGGTAAAGCTCACCGGGGCTCCCGAAACTCGCTCGCTAAAAGCAGCCTATAATAATGCCACCAAGTCGTGTAAGAGGGCCTACATTAGAGCGGATGCCCAGCGCGTTGCACGAGTAGGCCAAGAACTCCTGACGCATCCTACGGGCAGCCGTAGCTACTGGCGTCTGGCCAAAGCCGTGCAATCTAACTTCTGCCAACCCTCGCTGCCACCACTGAGATGTCTTGACGGAACTTTAGCTCACAAGCCGCAAGAAAAGGTCGATCTCCTGGCCAAACTCTTTGCGGCTAACTCCCGGATCGATGACTGTGATGCACAGCCACCCTCAATTCCTCACTGTGGTCACACAATCTCTGATATTAAAATCAGGCAGTGTGATATCCGTGCGGAAATGCAGTCAATCGATGTCCGGAAAGCTAACGGTCCTGATGGCATCCCAGCTATAGTTCTGAAAATGTGTGCAGCGGAGTTGTCCCCTGTGTTAACGCATCTGTACCGTCTCTCGCTCTCTTCGGGTTGTGTGCCGGAATCTTGGAGAGAAGCTAATGTGCAACCGATCCCTAAAAAAGGAGATCGGTCAGATCCGACTAATTACCGCCCTATAGCCGTAACTTCAGTGTTGTGTAAGATCCTAGAACGAAAATTGAACAAACAGCTTATTCGATACCTAGAAGATCACTCCCTAATTCACGATCGTCAATATGGGTTTCGGCCAAAACGGTCAACGGGTGATCTTCTAGCGTACGTCACACATCTCTGGGGTGAGGCTATTGACAAGCGTGGCGAGTCACTGGCAGTTAGCCTTGACATAGCCAAGGCTTTTGATCGGGTCTGGCACAAAGCTCTTCTCTCCAAGCTCCCGGCATACGGTTTGCCCGCTCAGTTCTGTACCTGGATTGCCAGCTTCCTGCATGAGCGTAGAATCCGTGTCCTTTCGGATGGATGCGCTTCGCGGTTCATGTCAGTGAACGCTGATGTTCCTCAAGGCTCCGTTCTATCCCCCACGCTGTTCCTTCTGCATCAATGACATGCTTCCTCTTGGAAACATTCATTGCTATGCAGATGATAGCACAGTGCATGGGGGATATAACGGGCACCCAACGGCTGGGCGGGTAGACACCGAAATGAAGCGAGAAAATCTTGTCATTGAGCTCGATCGGGTGTTGGACCTCATTTCTAAATGGGGCTCCGATAATCTGCTGGAGTTCAATGCCAAGAAAACACAGGTGTGCGCGTTCATAGCGAAAAAGTCGCCATTCCTTCCCCTTCCCTCTCTTCAGGGTACATCTCTAGGCCTGCAGAGCAGTATTAACATGCTCGGTATGGATATCCGCTGCGATCTGAACCAAAAAGACTACATCGAAACCGTGATTAAAAATGCCTCACGTAAACTCGGTGTCCTGAACAAGGTGCGGCGATTCTTCACGCCTGATCAGTTGTGTCTATTATACAAGACACAGGTGCGGTCTTGCGTGGAGTATTGCTCTCACCTTTGGGACGGCTCCGCAAAGTACCTTCTCGATGCCTTGGACAGATTGCAGCGCCGCGCTGTGCGCATTATCGGCAATGCAGAGGTCACTAAAACTATCGAGCCTTTGCAATTGCGTAGAGATATTGCGTCACTCAGCGTCTTTTACCGTTTATACCATGGCGAGTGCTCTGAAGAACTCTTTGACCTCATCCCTCCTTCTCCCTTCCTCCATAGGAGTACGCGTGCTGCTCTCCGGAGTCACCAATTTACAGTCTCTAACATTCCATCACGCACAAAGAAATTTGGTGACTCGTTTCTTTGCCGCACTTCCAAAAGATGGAATAGTCTACCAGCACACGTATTCCCTCCTACCTACATAGGGTCCTTCAAACGAGGCGTGAAGAAGCACTTTGTGGGCCGGCAGAGTGAGGATGACTGATGCTACGTCTCTTACGCTGCACCAGTTGTCCTCGCGCCTGGACCTCATTTCCACTTAACATCAGGTGGAGTGGGGTCATTTGCCGGGCTTGGTATAAAAAAAAAATATATATTTAAATCCTGCTTCATGATGTCGTCTTTTTTAAAGTATGTCTATTTTCATTTTCTGTTGACTGTTTCTATTATATTAACTTAATTGTACAGTGATCTCACAAAAATAATAACTTGCGATATAATTTGTGTAATATTATAGTTTAAAAGTTGCTTATTTTAAAAGATACCATTGCAAGAATACGTTTCTTCAGATAAGAAAAGAAACAATGAAAATCGACCCGACATAAAATGTCGAAGTAAGTGTAAGTCACAGACCAGGTGTAAGTATACAAAAATGTTTCTTCCTTCCCTTTCAAGTCTTAGAGAATCAAATAACGTTTTACTTCAAAATATTTGTAAAATATTACACATAAAAAAGAAAATATCAGTATGACCACGTATTTTTTTGTAATAGCATGTATAAAAAAATACTTTTGTTGAAGGAACCGCGTCGCGTTTTTCACTCCCTCGCCCTGCCACGACTGCCAATTATTTCCTTCGGCCGGCTGGAGGGCGTAAAACCCATCGTCTAATTTGTTTGCGAGCGCCATAGTAACCGCCCGCAATCCAGGTTACTGCCAGCACGCCAGTTAAATTAATAACAGGAAAACAAACATACTAAATATGACAAAAATATCTATCAGCTTCTGTGGTCTACTCGTTACATTGCCGGTCTCTGACTCAGATGTCGCGGGTTCAAATAAGTTGCCACAATTTTTTTTAATAAAGGTTATTGATGACCTATTTGTAGAATGGGTAGCATAGCACAGAGGTTCATTTCCTGGTCGGGTCAATTTAGATAAACATGTTTTTCTAAGTTGTACTCTATGTATAATTATATAGCCATTATAACAGGTTTAAATAGAAGCCATAACTTGGTCTAGATAATTATTATTATTGTGAATGTTCTATTAACATATATTATGTTCTGGTAACTATACCATTACTAACAAGATATTATGCTTGTGTTGTAAAATAGTATTTACGAAGCTATGGGGCTCAAACCACGAATTCTGGCATTCAAACCGCACGGGTTGTCTATCCGTTCGGATACCGACAAACTATGAGGTTTCGATAGTTACGATACCTACCTACATTTATTAAGACCGTTATATCTACATATATCAATAAAATCCAGAATGATGTGATAAATGCCTTTTAAATTTAAGACACATTAAGGATAGACTTTAAGAAAAGGGCTACTGCTCGAAACGATTATTATATCCACAATAAAAATGCATGGAATTAACATTCCTCTAATTTCGCACATCGAATGGTTCTATTGCGTACAATAGTGTCCAAGTAAAACTTTATAGATTATCTTTTGTTTTCAAGTAAGTTCATATTTTATTGTATGATTTGTTATTGACATATTCATAAGTAAATGTCGTTATATCTAATAAAGCTGTGGAGTTTCTCGCGCCCATTCTTCTACACATCTAAAAGACCTGCTGTGTGGGTAGGTAGTAGGAAAATTAATTTTGGACGATTCAAAAGCACTTTAAAAAAGTTTAAGTATTTAAAAAACGATTTTTGTACTTTGATAACTTTAATTATAAGATTGTGGGTGTTAAGAGCATTTTCGCTACTTCCAGCCGGTCCGGTGAGGTCAGAGCCATCTATTATAAAGAATTGAACTCTGAGCAACCCTGTTTCTTTCTTCTCGGGTCGTTGAGACGAAAGTGATGCTAATTTGAGTGGCATTCACCTTGATTTGGTGATATTGACCTCGTATTGGACGTTACCCTACGGCTGTTTTCTTTTATATAAATATTTCTATCTGTTGAAGTCAGACTAATTAGACTATTTTGTTTGTTGCCATCACACTGAGTTTGTTGTACCATTTTCTGAACGAGTCAACGACACGTAAGATATCAAAGTAGAATATTTTGTTTCAAAGTATAACATTATTGTTTTTACACATTACTTGTGTAAGTGTTTTTATCATCTTGGTTATAAATCATATTTTTAGTTTTATTGTTTTCTGAGGTTTAAGCGAGCACTACACATTGAAAAGTCTCCCTGTGACCACGGACCCTGTAAAGGGTTCGAAACGTCCGGATAATATTAAAAACTATGTTATAGTAAATTAAATGCGAGTTAATCCTTAAAAAATTGTATCATTACATATTTTTAGGTTATATTACCTATATTACAAGGCGTGGACTAAAGTTAAGCTTATTTTTTACGTAAAAATCAGATAGCTTCAGTACTAGGGCATGTTTAATTTAGTCTACGTTTTGTAATAGATTTGTCAATGTTTAATTTTAAAAATCGATGTTAAATTTCCACAAAAGAAACACATATCTAACCCCTTGAAGATCGTAAAACCAGACAATTGTTTCGCGACCGCCGGCGATCTTATGATATGAAAATGTCATGTGACATGAAATTGGCGGCCGAAAAGTGAAGAGACAGGATTGTCAGGTGAGGTCAGTGCCATCTATTACTAAGAAACGAACTCAGAGCAACGCTGTTTCTTTCTCCTCGGGTCGTTGAGACGAAATTGATGCTAATTTGAGTGGCATTCGATTCAAATTCATCGATGTTTAATTTCAACAAGAGAAACACATATTTAAATGTCATGTGACATGAAATTGTCGGCGGAAAAGTGAAGAGACATGATTGCAGTTTTTAACAAAAAAAATGGGCTTTGTTGAAAGTTCTATAAAATGTGAGTGTCACTTTAAGTGCTCCTGAAAACAAATGTGTGCAATAAATGGTCCCAGCTTTTATGATTTGAATTTTAAAACCCAAGTCGAATATAAAAAAGCACTTTAAACTAGAACTTCACTTACTTCACAACAAGCGATCGAATTACTCCAAAAGCCTAAGCTCCAGTGCGAAACGAGCGATATTTTCGCCTACAAAACGCTTACAAACATTCGTACGAGCTGACACCTGACACGATAAAACATACCATTTTTTTTTGTTATGCAGATGTGTCGTTAAGCGAGACACATGAAACCGGCAATCGGGCGACACTTTGTTCGTTTTTCCTGGCGCGTGTGTGCAGCAAAAATATTCTTTATATAATATATAATAAGGCAGAGGAGCTGCACCATACAGCCTCAAAGTGGTTTCATTTGTTTAATTGTGTTTTTATTTTATTAATTTATTTGTTTTAGATTATTTCTATTAATGTAATATTTAATTTTATTGTATTGTATTCAATTTTAATTGCATTGTATTAATTTTTAATTTTAATATCCCTACTTTTTGCATGCTACCGTGGTTGGCTGAATGGGATGAGCGTAAAAAATTAACGCTCTTTTATATTTGCGTAAGACGCAAATAAAATAATTTAATTTCATTTCATTTCTTTTACAGCAAAAGCAGTCCTCTATCATATAGTCCACTTTTCACCAAATACCGACTGTACAGGTGCTCAGCGTGACAGGTGGTGAGCCCATCGCCGCTCTATGCTGTTGGATGTATGTGTAGTCTTTGGTCCGTTAGTCGCCTTTTACGACACCCAGGATAGAGACGGGTCGGTAGTATTTTATTAAGAAGCCAACCACACAGCACTGATTACCTGTATGTGAAAATATTCAATGACCTTACGAAACTTGCATACTGCAACTGGCATATAAAATTACTGGGTTTTAGAAGAAGCTGCTGATATGGAACAAGGAAATTTTTTAAAAAGATCAAGTCCATAGGTACAGACTGTTTTCCTGCCGTACAAGACCTTTTACAAAAAAAAACAACTTTTTAAATTCTCGATCCTTTTTTAAAATTAATATTGACATGATAGAATGTCATTGTTTACATATCACATGTAAGTAGGCTTCCTTTTGAACAGGGGTCTTACCATTAACACTCAGAGCAGTTTACCATAATCTTACTATTCAAATTACCATACGAATTTTTCATAGTAAGATTAAAGTAATATCTAATGTGACAGTAGAACTCCTGGGGAGAAGTCACAGTAAAAATAAGTTTGGGAACCCCTGCAGTGTAGTCCGTAATGGCGGAAGTGCTCGCGGGCACGAGACGTAGGAAGTGCGATTCGCGTTGTTCTAGAGATCGATTGTTGTTGTTAATATTTGCCTGCGAACTTGGTAAACACACTCCGACTAAACTTAGCGATCTAAACATTAATATTTACATTACGCTGTAAATTTGAAGTTTTGTACAAGTGATTCGGCATACTATACGAGTATATAAGAGTATCTTTATTGTTGAAATTTTGCATTCACAATGCTATATAAATATATAATAGAGAACAGTGGACCGGCAATCCAAAGGTCGTGGGTTCGAATCCCATTCGAGCTTCCTGAGACTGGTTGATTTTTTTTTCTAGTATACATTTTATCCTATATAAGAGTATACGAGAATGAAGGTGTTGTGTTATTAATCAAAATTGTTTGTTCTTTTCTAGAAGCACTTCAAGCATGTTTGTAACCTTGTACTGTCGTTTTAATGTTGGCTTTGAAACGACGATTCCAATCTTACATCCGGTTTTAAGCCCCTTTCAGCTACACACAACTCTGCATTCCTCTTTTCGCGAACCTGAAGGGCGTGGAATGGGTTATTAGGTTATATATTTTAGGTTTTAGCAGATGAACAGATTGACTTTGAAAGCCCTTAATTCAATAGTTCAATAACTTTCCTATCCACAAGCGAACTCCAAGTTTTTCCACAATTCTTTCACTGTGTCAGCTGGATTGTGGAATAAACTACTGGCTAGCATTCGTGAGAGTTCATCGGTTGAATCTTTTAAACAAAAGCTAAAAGAGCACTATATATCACACTAAATCGATTATAATTTAAATACACCAAATACTAAAATTAAAATGTATACAAACTTACAAAGATAAATAGTAAACTATAAATAAAAGAATTGACCCACATCATCCCCATCAGGCAAAGTACAACTTATATATTAATTTATATATGTACTATATATAGGTATATATATGTATTTATATTTGTGTGTTGTGTACTTATATGTATTTATGTTGAAGTATGTATTTTAAGTAGGTACGTATATATGTATTCACAATTAGTCCCGCTTATATCTATTTCCTACCACTAGGGTTGGCTGGAAGAGATCTCTTCTAGAGATAAGCTCACCTTTGTATATGTCCTGTGTAACCTATGTCTAAATGTAATTTCTTATGCAATAAATTAGGTATTAAGAGAGTTTACGCATTTCGATTTCCCGTACAATTTTCCAAGTCGAAATTTTCAAAGACCAATAAGCTAATTTTAATGAAAGTTTGCATGCTAAAGTAAAATACAGGGATCTAAATAGTTTAATGGAAACATTTTAAAAAAAGGTTTATTTGGCCGCTAAAGTCCACTATAGAAAGTTTAAAATCGCAATAACTCAGTTAAAAAAAACGTTATTTAGAAATGTTTTCAACAAACTATTTAGTTCTCTATATTTTACTTCAGCACGCCGAGTTGCAACAAAATTGGCTTACTGGTTTTTAAAAATTTCATCTTAAAAATTTGTATGGGAGAAACCCAAATGCGTAAACCCTCTTAGTAACTTTACGTAATTATCATCATCAGCCTATAAACGTCCCACTGCTGGGCACAGGCCTCCCCAAAAGGGGGGGTTGGGCCATAACCTACCACGCTGGCCCAATGAGGGTTGGTGGTACGTAATTATATTTATTAAAAAACAAGGTGCAAGAAAATCGGCTTACTAAGTTATCTAGAGCAAGATCGCAGCCTCACATCATCCTACTTTCCTACTTAATATTATAAACGCGAAAGTTTGTAAGTATGGATGGATGTTTGTTACTCTTTCACGTAAAAACTACTAAATTGATATATGAAATTCGGCATAAAGATAGTTTATAACCTGGATTAACACATAGGATACTTTTTATCCCGATATTCCCACGGGAATGGGAACCACGGGGGTGAAACCGCGAGCGGCCGCTAGTAGTAAATAAATGGTATTGTCAATCTAACTTGCCACAAGTAATTTTTCGTATAACTTGTAACTTAAATAATTCCTGAACACTCAATACTTTTATTTGGTCATCGAGTGTGCCGAAGCGATGTAACGTGTCCTATAATATTTTTATATCAACAGCAGAAGGAGCTCCATAAAGTGATTAATCGACATTTATGCTATAATGGTGACATAAGTCCCAGAAGACGCGCCCTAATGGAGGACTATTTACGTTGGAGCTCAAGGGATCTCAATTTGTAAAGACAAAGCTCTTATCCATCATCGCGGAGGTCCGCAGGAAACTCGCAGTGAATCCGCTAGCATTGTGTATTTTTGCTGCTGATAGAAAAATATTATATTGGACTGGGAAGCGGTTTGGCGGTCGAACGGACAGAGTCGCTCTTGCTGAATACGAGAAATGCGTGCGTTTAATCCTCGTAACTCTGTAGTTTATGTACTCAGACTTGCACAGTTACATTTGCGTAAAACGTTTTTTTTATAATGCGTTCGACGTGTTCTAATTTGGCGTCAAGACCTAGCGTAGTTGGTCCCTTCGTGGTGGTTGACGTCTGGTGGTGTTTGACCTCTGTAGCTTATTGTATATTTTAACCACTCGTCCACACAGGCGTTCGTTCGTTTAAAAAAAAGGTAAAAAATATGTTGAATTCTCCCCTGTAGCGGTAAGGCTTCTTAAGTAACATCCATTAGTTTCGGCTACGCTCCGGGCTCCAGGTCAGCGGTTAAAGATTACGTGATGATGTTCACAAGTCGCTTGCATTGCATTAAACATTAGCGGCCGCCGCATCGTTTGGCAATGCAGGTAAAAGAAACGTGTCGTACGACTTGCCAACTTGGGGGACTTTTTTAAATCGTTCGTTACTGGCCTTTCGCGATGTGCATTTATTTTTGGCTTTAGGAGGAGCTCTAGTACAAAGGCTTCATCATAAGGATTATTTTTTGCTAAATAACATAGTGTTCAACATAGTGTAATAACAAAGATTCCGCAGTGCCTAAAGACAAAGGTCTTTAACCAATGTGTGTTGCCGGTGATGACATATGGCACCGAAACGTGGTCCTTAACTGTTGGCCTTTTAGAAAAGCTCAGAGTCACACAGCGAGCAATGGAGAGAGCTATGCTCGGAGTTTCTTTGCGCGATAGAATCCGAAACGAGGATATTCGCCAAAGAACCGGAGTTGCCGACATAGCTCGTAAGATTTGCAAGCTGAAGTGGCAATGGGCAGGCCACATCGCTCGACGAACCGACAACCGTTGGGGAAGAAAGGTTCTCGAGTGGAGACCACGCACTGGAAGACGCAGTGTTGGTAGGCCTCCCACTAGGTGGACCGACGACATCGTGAGAGTCGCAGGCAACCGGTGGATGCGAGTGGCGAGTTGTCGGTCAGGATGGAGGTCAAAGGGGGAGGCCTATGTTCAGCAGTGGACGTCTTCAGGCTGGTGATGATGATGATGAATAACATAGTGTCACAAATAAAAGGAAGACCATGAATTTTAACATTTGATGTGAAATTTTGTTCAGAAAAATGAAAAGCTGACATTGCCCTAAGGACATACAACTGACATTGAAATAAATACAGACATAAATTGATTAATTTTGTATTAAAAATTTTAAAATTCGTGGTCTTTGTTTTATTTGTGACACTATGTTATTTAGCAAAAAAAAAGCATTTCGATCGATGTGATAAAGCTACAGGATGATTATTTTTCTCATGTAACGGGTTCGATTCCCGGTTCAACCATGTAATTATTTAAATATCTATGAATGCAGTTTTTATTGTTTTTTAAATTAAAATAATGTCTTTTTTCATTAAAATGTTCCATCTACAATATTCAAGGTACTTTTCCTCCATGTGGCATATGCGTGGGACGCCCTGTATATAATCACGACTATTATTCCCGGAGGGTTAGTCAGAGACTATTCAAGGAGGACAGCAAAAGCAGTCCTCTTAGTTCACTTTTCACCAAATAGCGACTGCACATGTGCACAGCCTGACAGGTGGTGAGCCCATCGCCGCTCTATGCTGTTGGATGTATTTTTTGGATGTTGTTGTTTGTCTGTTGGATGTCTTTAGTCCGTTGGTCGAATTTTACGACACCCAAGGAAAGAGAGGGGCATTCTTTCACCGCTAAGCGACAGGGAAACTTAACTTGGAACAAACCAGCTTATCCAGTGACCCATTGGGGAAGTTGTTGAACTGTTATTTGTTACGTGTTATTTGAATGTCAAGTACGTGACAGGTTGAGGCACGAACTCGAATATAAACTAGACATACAAAATATTAACGCCAGCAATACATGTGAACTTATAGCAAATGAAGCGTAGAGGAAAGAAATTTTACATATAATAGAGATTGTAAAAAAAGCAAATATTAGGAATAAAAGTGTATCATAATTTTTTATATTTTTTTATTTGTTAACGGGTAAGCGCTTGGCCTTCATCTCACCTGATGGTAAGTGACGATAAGGCCGAAGGTGGAAGCGCGCTTCACCCGGAATCCTCAACCACTGAGGAACTGGCTATCTTATCTCAAACTTTCGGAACACAACAATGCTATAAACATTGTTGTTATGGCGACAGACTTAGATAAAATGGTGGTAGCTAGCCAGGCGGACTTAACAGCCCTACCACCAACCAAACCGCGCATACAAAGATGTACCCCCCGCTGGGAATCGAACCCGGAACCTCTGGGTCTGAAATCGGTGGCTTAGCCACTAGACCACAGAGGCGGTTAAAAAGTGACTAAGAATAATGATGAATAATTCAATCGTTAGCCTTAAGGCGGTCGGTAGCGGACCGGATAGATGCTCGGGTTAAATGCGAGAAATCGTGGTCCAATTCCCATAGATCTTTTATACTACTTACGTGAATCTACTTCGACACAGTCATTTAGATTAACAGAATGGGTTAACAGGACTATAATTAATTTATTAGACGCACATTAATAATAAACTTTATTTTAAATAAATAAAAAAGAGTCTTCGTGACAGCCAAGGGAATATCCCTTTGTACAGTCAGCATCAAAAGTGGCTTAACATATGAAATTTTCAAATGATTGTTACGGTGGAAATGACCAGAATTGTCTGACATAGCTGTTGAGTCAAAAGTACATGACAATATACTTTTGTATTATTGCCTTAACCATTTTATGAACACACATTATGAACACAAAAAATGTCATATAATTCTGAAATGTTAAATGATGAGTATGTAAAGACACTTACACGTGACTATTACTTTTGCCACCTTGTTTTTTGTTCAGTTACTTTTGATGCTGACTGTATGTCATAAAAGAGGGGAAATAGCAAAATAAATAGATAAAAAGTTTCATAATGGCATGATTGCAAACAGAATGCAACTGCACCAAGGAGCTCACCCTCCCATCACTCTATTATTTGATTTTAAAGTTAAGCATTTATGAGATAGAACATTTTACGACTAAGATCTTCTAAAATGATCTTTTATACGGCGTATAAGTAGTTGTTTAGCCGCTTGCCTATCAGTCAGGCTGCAAAGGTAATGCACGCTCCTTCATGTGTATGAATATGCAATTAACGACGGCGATGCGTGTCGTACCGTGGCGCAGTTCCTGCTGGCCGTTCCTTTTGTCTGCAGCGCGAATGCAGTAAAAGAAAACGCAATTACTCGCACTCGCACCTGATGTAGCGAGCGACTTAACAATCTTTGCGTGAGTTTTTGAAAAATTCTGTAAGTTCATTTTTAAATCGCTTGCCGTCGTAGCGTAGTCTACATTAATTTTATTGTACGTTAGACTACGACGACTACGACAACGGACGGGACTACGACGTAGACTACGTTATGTTAGTAGTACACAATTCAATACTTATATTAAAAGAAGGCGATTTGTATGTTTGTACGTATGGGGTGGGGTGATCTCTAGAATAACTGAAATGTTTCTTAAAAAAAACTTTTTAGTTAATTTATGGAAAGACGCTATCCCTGAGTAATATACCAAAATATGATTAAAGCTGTAAATCTGAGTATCTAAAAATCAAAACGGAAGAAACCGTTGATTGCTTTATTGCGCAATCAAATGGATGAACATACCTACACGTGAAAATAATAATATTTAGTTTCTTCTGAGAAAAATGATTTTTCAATTAGATATCCTAGGAGTGATGCTAGATTATTCATTTTGCTTTGTCTTATGTAAGTACCTAATCAGCTGTGAATACTTCAAAGAAATGGCCCCCTTAAGAATAATCAAAGTGTAGGAGTAGAAACATGTTAGGGCGAGTAACTATTTAGTACTACGAGCGTTGATACTCGTAAACAACCGGTGTGGAGTGCCCGTAAAAGATCTTACGCAGCCATTGAGGTAGTATAACTAAAGACACCGCAAGAAAATTTTTGCGCACTGAGCTGCGGCCCAAGGGTATGGTTGCCAGCTTTAAAAAAAAAGTATTTTAAGGTAAGATAAGAAAAATAAACAGTATTTTAGAAAAATGATCAGTATTTTATTTTTTCAATGAATAAATATGACTGCGCTGCACCGCGCGAACAACGTTCGCAACTTTTTTACTTTTTAAACAGGTAGGTATATGGTTACCAGTGCACAGTGACACTTTATTTTTGTTTAACAGAAAAAAGTATGGGTTGGCTTTTGAATCGAGTCGTCTGAATTTGAAGAAACTAACATTTTAAGTATTAAAAAAACCACTTAAAAATCGGCCATAAACACGAAAAATTACGTTTTTAGCTTATATAGTACCATACTAACAGAACCGAAGCAGACGGACGGGGGGGGGGGGGAGGGGGGGGCGGAGCCAAGAAACGCCAGGAACGACGTTTTTGTAGGTGCGACGTTTTTTACATACTCTCTCCCCTTTCCCCACCTAAAGGGGGGGAGGGGGGTTCGCCCTACCCCCCTCCCTCAAAAATGTTGGTTACGCGGTTCTACAGTTTTTCCAAAACCCAATTGTTACGTACGATACAAACCCTCAAAATACAAAATTAATATAACTTATAAACTACTTGTTTGCGGCAGGGGGGGTAAGTGGGAGAGTACACCTGCCCCCTCCCCCCTCTGCCTACGTTCTCCCACACTCTCCACCCCGATTCAGGCAACTCGATTCAAAAGTTTTACCAAAAGTATAACGTAGTGAAAAACTGTATAATACTGACTTGACTTGCTAAAAACATAAGCATCAAGCACTGACAAATTTCGACGGTTGAAAGCCAGACCTCGGTAGCCAAGTGGTTAAGGCAGCCGCCCGGAATGCGGAAGGTGCGTGGTTCAATTCCCGCCTGAGGTTGTCGTCTTTTTTAGTGTTTAAAATTTTACTTAAGTATATTTAAGCGTTAATAAAACGCCAAAATATAAAACATTAATCTATGAACGCAGCTTCATCTTAACCGAATGTTTAAATATTTGTAAAAATATTTCTTTCGGATCTCAGAGGTGAAAACTTCTAAGATTTGATGAAGCAATGTTGACTAAAAACATAAGCATCAAGCACTGACAAATTTCGACTGTTGAAAGCCAGACCTCGGTAGCCAAGTGGTTAAGGCAGCCGCCCGGAATGCGGAAGGTACGTGGTTCGATTCCCGCCTGAGGTTGTCATCTTTTTTCAGTGTTTAAAATTTTACTTAAATATAAAACTTACTGTTTTTAACAGTATAGCTGGCAACACTACCCACAGGCTGTAAACGCCTCAGTGATTGTGAGTGATCCAAGCGATTGGCTTTGCGACCGCAAATCGGTGCGCAAACAATTGGTTTGCAGCGTACTATCAAGTTATAATACCTCAATGCACGCAGCTTCTACGCCGCCGTAAACAACGGTAAGGTTAACGTGGCTCAGGTGTTGCAAACCTTTTTACTTTAAACTCTTTTGTTCTTGTTGACTTTTAGATACAGTTTTTTGTTTTTTTTAGAGCTGGCAGGAAGGGGAGCGTAATTCGAGTATTAATCGTACATTTGTATTTATCATTTGTTTTGTATCTGAAAATAGTATTATAGTACTGACAGTGTTATTCTGAATATAAAATGTGTTTGTCTTTGATAAAGGTACCTAAATACATTTGCTAAATTGATTTACCTGTTTTGTTGTTAACGTTTTACTTGCGAACTACTGGATGGACATGGATGACAGTTGCTTGTATACTACGGCTAAATAGGATGAAGAATGTTTGTAACAATTTGTTCACAATATTTTGTACAAATACACTCAGATTTTTACTGATTTTTGAAAGATCCCCATTGTTAGTGGTTTGCTCGTCAATCTCTCTCAAGAAAAAGCATAAATCCGAGTGATATTTAGCAAAAATAATTGTGGTTAAAGTTACTCGCGTCCGTAGGTTTACCCTTGAGACCCTACACGTGACCCCTGGGTGGTGCTAAATGAGTGACACTAACTGTAGAGCCACGCTGCGTTGCAGCACGCATTGGGCCGGCTCGCCCGGGGTAATACCACCCTCTCACGAATATCCGGCGTGAAATAATGGCACTTGGTGCTGTTGTGTTTCGTCCGGCGAGTGAGAGTTCCGGAGGCCCCTTCCCCCCCACCTCACAATTTCTATTCCTTTCTTAAAGGTCCTCCTCTGGTTTTGCGGGTGTCCATGGGCGGTAATTGCTTTCCATCAGGTGACCCGTCTGCTTGTTTGCCTCCTTCTTATATATATATATATATATATATATATATATATATATAATATAATAATAATTTGTTTAAAAATTTTTAGTAGTTGAAAAGGCCTCTATTAATTAAATCAAGTCATCGCTCTAATTATTAGGTAGTGGTGATTACACCACGCTTGCCAAATGCAGGTATGCATATTCAAAACCCCGGCATTGCAATGTATCGAAAAGTCCGGCTTGGGAATGGAAACCAGGACTACTAAATATCGGGCCGACCGCTTGATGTCCATTTACACATTCTAATTTTATTAATTTTTTATTGTTATTTTTTTTCCATTACAAGAAAAGCCGTTCCGCAGCCTGCCGAATTCTCTGGGCAAACACTGAAAAACCAGTGCTTTGCTCTTTGAGCAAAGGTATCACTGAGTTTTTGCCCTTTTGCATCGCTGCGGCACACATGTACCAATAAAATGTTATTGAAATGTTTTTTATTTGTATCTAAGCAGTGTGTTTTTATGATGCAAATAAATATTTTATCTATCTATCTATCTTTACCACTTTGCCGCCTATGCAATCTGTTCCGACAATTTACTAAAATAAAACCGAATCAAGAATAGCCCCGGGCGGTAAGATAGCGACTCGATAATTATTCAGGAGCGTCACACTTGGCTACGAACAGCGACAGCTAGCGGATTGCGACGCGACGCGCGATTTCTCTGTTCCTTAAGAGGAAACACTACGTCGACGTGGCATGCAAAATTCTCATACAACACACAGAAAATCGACGTTTCGTAGTCCCCTGTTTCCTTCATCAGAACTAGAAGTATTTTTGTTACTTTTTCAGCATCGGTTAGAGAAAGAGATTTTCTATGTCTGTAAGTTTGATTTTTTTTAATTAAGTCATTTATTTTATAACCAGGGACCTTCAAAATTTACCAAAATTACTCCGTTTTAAGGCTTCTCCATAAACATTAAGTGGCAGGTTTAAACAAAAAATCAAACATACAGACATAGAAAATCTCTTTCTTTAACAGATACTGAAACAGTAATAAAAATTGGTCCAGTTGTGAAGGAGGAAACAGGGGACTACGAAACGTCGTTTTTCTGTATTTTGTATGAGAGTTTTGCATACCACTTAGACGTAGTGTTTCCTCCTAAGTTCTTTCTATCACCGTTGACTAAGACTGCTGTAGTATAACACGCAATGAACTAGTAAATCCGCTTGCGCGTCGTATACGCTCGTGCGTGTGGTCCAAGCCTCACACTCGCCCTTCGGATGGGTTGATGAATCGAGAATAGCTTAGTGACTTTGTGGTGTATGTATACCAAAATTCCTGGAACCTTTACTCCCATTCCTTTGACGGAAATATAATTATTATAATGTCTTTACACCGACAATTGAACGGAGGAAGTGTAAGAAATAGACATTTTTATTTAAATATTTTTGTCATCATAGAACACTCTCCTTAACAAATTTATTTTTACATTCTGTGAATAATTGTTTAAGAGGGTTTACGTATTTCGGTTTCCCATACAAACTTCCAAGTCGAAATTTTAAAAAACCAATAATCCAATTTTAATGAAACTTTGCATGCTAAAGTAAAATACAGAGATCTAAATAGTTTGTGAAAAACATTTTTAAAAAACGATATTTAACGAGTTATTGCGATTTAACACTACAGTACACGCGCCTCTATTTGGAACGCCAGTACTCGCGCGCTCTACATACGTAGAACAATTTCAAATACCTGTTTTTCAGTGAGTTTGAATAAATAAAAATATTGAAATGAAACACTTTTTTACGGATTAACTCGCAATTAATTTACTATTTACATAGTTTTTATATTATCCTGACGTTTCGAACCCTTTACAGGGTCCGTGGTCACAGGGAGAGGAAGTCTCTCTGTGACCACGCGAGTTAATCCGTAAAAAAGTGTTTCATTTCAATGTGTAGTGCTCGCTTAAACCTCAGAAAACAATATAAATAAAAATAAATAATGTATACTATAACAAAACATACTTTATTAAAAATCTTCTAGAAATAAAATATAACTTTTTTGTTTATTGTTTAGTGGTTTGTACACCGGTTTTCATGGTGTCGCCATCTCTGAGGTCCCGGGTTCGATCCCCGGTCGGGTCAATGTATTTTAAGTATGTTTATCCGTTGTCTAGTAACCATTTAACGAGTTTCATAAGGAAGCTTCTCCTGGGCTAGATAATTGGTGTGAGTGTAGGAAAGTTTATTTATTATTATATTTATTATTTAGAAAACTTGACGAAAATTAGTAATTTTATGACTTATAAACTTGAAACACTTTTATTTTTATTCACTCGTTTCTTCTACACTACATTTTTCGGTTTTACTACAGTCAGAGCATTGGAGAAACTGATGCTCGAGACAAATCCATTTGTTTTACAATGTGTAACATTGGTGGACTTATGGAACGCTCTTCCACAAAAGGAACATTTTCCGACACGTCCAGTATTTTGAGGTGGTACTTGATTATGATGCGGTTCCGGTGGATTATTCATGCCCAATAGCATGTTTCCTTTCATTTTCAATGATTTTGGAAGGCTTTCTAGCGCAATCCGGCGATTTATGCATGGAGCCACGAGATGAAAACCAACTTCATACAAAAATCCCTTATGTCACAAAATATCAAATATAAACTCAACTACATAAAAATGTGATAATTTTCTAATGTATATTCAATTATATATAATATATAAGTAATAATGAATAATAAACACCAAATAAAAATACTAAAATCACTTAACGCACATATATAAACTCGGTGAATATCACGATAAAAAAGTTACGCGAATACCCGCGCGCTCCACTATTGTAGAATTTTAGTTTTGAAACAAAATATGTCACTCGTATGATCGCTCCGGTTGCCGTGCGGTCACTAATTGTGTTCATTACTTATTCGTGGAATTATACAAAGAGTGTCAGTGTTACCTACCCTTAACATATTTAATAAATAAACAAAGTGCACGACAGTAGAACGTGCGTGTAATGGAGTGTTAAAGTCCACTATAGAAAGTTTAAAATCGCAATAACTCAGTTAAATAAACGTTTTCGAAAGATGTTTTCAACAAACTATTTAGATCTCTGTAATTTACACTAGCATGCAAAGTTTCATTAAAATTGGTCTACTGGTTTTTACAAATTTCAACTTGGAAATTTGTATGGGAAATCGAAGTACGTAAACCCTCTTAATCAACCTCCACTCTGTTGAATTTGGGTGGACTTGCAGCCGTATGATATTATGCGCGCTCACCTTTACAATTATATACCTACTTATTACAATTAAACAAAATAAAAAGGTATTATATTATTAAGTAATATGCCTTGATACCAACTGAAAATTGAATTCTTAAATGGATCCGGTCTAATAACCAGTAATATATTTCAAGAATTAATAAGATTATCAGTGCTATTAAAGCGGTGAAAGTGCAGGTTTGTTACAGCTTCCATACGGCATGTAAGTTTAGTTTTATTTGACAGACGATTTCCGTGTTTTGTTTAAGACAGCGATCGGTTGAACAAAAAATTAATTTTAATATAATTTAGCTTTTCTCTTATTTCCGCGATCGTGTTGATTTTGAGCCAGACATCCCAATAATATTTCAAACATCAGTGTCTTTACTAAATGAGTAACACTGACTGAGTGGTGGAGCCACGCGTGAAATAACGGCACTTGGTGCTGTTGTGTTTCGTCCGACCAGTGAGGGTTCCGGAGGCCCCTCCCCCCCCCCCCTCTCCTTCTAATTCCTATTCCTTCCTTAAACCTATCCCTCCCTTAAAGGCCGGCAACGCGTCTGCGATTCCTCTGGTTTTGCGGGTGTCTATGGGCGGCGGTGATTGCTCTCTATCAGGTGACCCCCTGCTCGTTTGCCTCCCTCTTTTATAATAATAATAATAAATATTTGCATCAGGCAGCGATCGATTGAACGTTCGAAAAGTGATTTTTACTGAAACATTATTGGGATATCTGGCTCAAAATCAACACGATCGCGGAACGAAGTGAGCGTGGTTAAGCCAGACTTCCCAATAATATCACTACTGACACCAAGAGAAGAGAGGGGGGTGTTATAGTAGTTTTTCACCGCAACGCGACACGATTAAATATGGCCGGCCATACTCGATTTTGTTCATCATCATCATCATCATCATCATCAGCCTATTAACGTCCCACTACTGGGCACAGGCCTCCCACGTGGACAATAGCACGTGGGGATATTGGGCCATAACCCACCACGCTGGCCCAATGCGGGTTGGTGGGTTTTAACGACTGTCATCTTACGACAACAACCGGGACCAACGGCTTAACGTGCCTTCCGAAGCACGGAGGAGCTCGAGATGTTTATAATTTGGTCACCCATCCAGCGACCCGGCATTGCGAAAGTGGCTTAGCAAGCAAGATCGCAAGCCGAATGCGCTAGCCGCTGCGCCATCGATTTTGTTAAACTGAACAAATCTCGCACTCGGGCTTCTTTAGTCCGTGACTTGGCAATGGTAGTTAAGTTGCCCTCTGCCAATGACGACTGCGTGTGGTGGCTAGCAACTGAAAGCTGAAAACCAAGGCCTGTTTACTGACGATTTACTTCTTACTTATCTTTCTTATCTTAGTGTGACCTGCCGAGCTCTACTTGCAGAAACACATCATATACATATGTAGCTATACACCCTCATTTTTTAGTCGTTTTAATGAAATTAATTGTGAGTTCCACTCATTAAACTAGACTACTACTCTGTAAATCAGAATTCAATATTACAAAAAATTGCAGAGCATACATGGGGGTGATTCGGGTAGCCCTAATGATACTCTACCTCTAGACTTCCGCTTGACCCTATTTTCTGGGACATGCTGTATGTAATGGGTCTATATTGGATCGCCGAATTTTTTGTTCTCCTAATTATCAATGGCACACAAACAATACGCCTTAATTTTTTCGTACTATTTTACTTTTCTTAAGTGTTAAGCCTATTTTCACTTTGCCTAACTCTTTATCGCCGAATTTAAACTTCCCAAATGCGACATTAGGCGGAACCATTCATAATCCCTACTATTTACAATTACTAAATTGTAATCCGCACAAAGTTTAAACGCACAAAAGTATAACACTTAATCCTTTTTATATGGCAAAATAACTTTGCAAGTTACTTAAATGCATGCATATTGCGTGCAAACAAGCATGCAAGCAACCAAGCATACTGCATGCAAGCACAAGTCTAACCTGGTTAGGTTGCATGCTGTATGTATGCTTGCCTGCATGCAGCATGCCCCGCTGCGCTTCGCGATTGTCTTAAATTTCTAACCTATCACGTGACCAACAGGAGTAAGGCAGCTTGTATTTCTGTCGGGTGTGTAATGTTTGATATAAATACATAAGGTCTAACGTTCAGATAATATAATATCATTTCATATAATTTCATTTGACATAACAACTGACTTAATATAATAAACATTTAAAATAATTTTAGATTCTATAATTTTTTATGATATACTTAATGTACCTTTGATATAACATACATTTGACAAAATAATCTTATAATATGAAACATTATTCATGTAATAAGCAAGCAGCATGCAAGCAAGCAAGCAGCATGCAAGCAAGCAGCAAGCAAGCAGCATGCAAGCAAGCATGCAGCATTTAAGCAAGAATGCAGCATACAAGCATGCATGCAGCATGCAAGCCAGAATGCAGCATGCTAGCAGGCATGCAGGATGCAGGCAGTCATGCAGCATGTAGGCAGGCATGCTACATGCAAGCAGGCATGCAGCAGGCATGGTTTCTGTCACGGCTCTGGCGCTTCGGGACTCCGGCGGTCCCACGCGAGCTTATCGTCGCAGATGGGTTTCGGTCACCGGTTTGGTAAACCCACCTGCTCCTCAGCTCGCGGGCAGCCTCGCCCCTCCGCGCCTACGCGGGCTTAAATTACACTCTAGCGTAGGGCAGACAAGTCTACGTGGAGTCGGTTTTGCCGCGATTCGTTTCTGTCACTGAATTTTTAGCACAACCTCAACGAAAACTCAACGTATTAAGACTATAGACTTCTTTAGACTATATTTGAAACCGAATTAGGGTTAAATGCAATTTTTATTTTTATGTAAAAATTTTATCCAATAAACGTTATGTCCTTTGAAATTATATGAAATGATACGCACCCATTTCTGTCGTCTAATAAAAAAATATTAAAAATATTAATTAAAGTATGAACTTAGGTACTTACTTAATTATAGTAATAAGTTAGGGCTTTCAACATTAAAGCGTAATCTTCGTAATGCCGAAAGAATGTTATGCCGATACACTATGTGCATTTAATGTTAGGGATTCTAAAATTAGGGTTTTAAATTTTTAGGCAAAACTATAATGGTGCGAAAACAACTGTTAGGCTAGACAATTATTGTGCGTTAAAAGTTGAAGCCAACATAGTTCGGCCATATGAAATTAGAACCAAAAATTTTAGGCGAACCGGAAGGGCACCCGTATGTAATACTCTGTATAGGCTAACAAATAATAATTACTTTATTAATTTACTTAGTGAAGCTCAATCACTTACTGCCGGGTGTGGTAGGCGTAGTGCAGGGTGTGGTGTCTCAATATCTCTGCCACGTAGTTCCGGCCAGGGCACTCCCCTCCTCACTTCATAAAGCGCTGCGGCCTCTTTAATCCGTAGGTCAAGAGGAAGCGTCCCGGTCAGAACCAGTGCAGAGTTGAGCAAAGCGGTTCGATACGCCCTGCACATTTTCTGAGCGAAGCCCCGTTGCAATGCATTTAGCTGCTTGCGCGTCATGATCTTGTCCGCGGCCGTGGACCAGGCCGCAGCCGCATACATCACAACGGGTTCCATTGCAGTGATGTAAATTGACCTAATCACCTCCGGGTTCAGTCCCCAGCTCACCCTCGCGGCCCTAGATAAGTGTCTATATATATTTGCCGCCTTTTTACATACGTTAGCTACATGATTGTTAAAAGTGAGTTTGGAATCAATGGTGAGCCCAAGAAGTTTGATTTTGTCGCAGTTCTCGATTGCAACTCCGCCCATGTTGAGGCGGGGGGTGTCAAATTTTAACTTGTTGGTGATTGTTAAACTGTTAGTGCACAATACTGGAGCTCACGCTTATCACACAAGACACACAGATACACGAGCACGTGCACGATATCTGCATATACACAGACGGCAGCAAGATTGATGGCAAGGTTGAGCGGCGTTATCCTTATGGAACAGCGCGGGCGAAACCCGTGCCATCAAACTTGCACTGCCGTCATACAGCACCGTGTATCAGGCTGAGCTCCTCGCACTACACAGAGCCTCGGAAGTGATGCTAAGTAGAAGGGAGGTAACTTTTGGAATCTATAGCGATTCCATGGCAGCTCTCCAAACGGTTACAAACGGTTACGTGACTTCCCTCCATCCCCTTGCAGTTGAAATGCGCGAAAATCTTAGATATGCATCTAAACAGGGTAAACACGTCAGCTTACACTGGATCAAAGCGCATGCGGGATTGGAGGGAAACGAGAGAGCCGACCAACTCACCAAGGAGGCTGCTATAGGTTCCAAGAGAAAGCCTGACTACGACTTGTGCCCAGTTTCATTTGTCAAGAGAATCATTCGTAATGAGTCTCTTGAGAAATGGAACATAAGGTACAAGTGTAGTGACACAGCCGAGGTTTTTTTTTTTTATTGGCAACGGGTAAGCGCTTTGCCTTCATCTCACCTTTTTTTTTTTTCTTTGTTTTAGTCGGAGAAAATGCTTCTCTGCACTGGCATGAGGCCTCGAGAGGAGCGTGAGAACCCCATGCACTGTCCGGGGCTGGAACCCATATGTCCCCACCCGCCCCCCCGTGGGGGAAACGGGTGAGTAAGGACATACGGGCCCGACCCGGTAAAAGAACCGACATCTGCCATCAGGAGCATATAGCGACGCCGCGGTACCCTGATACAACCCGCGGACGCCTCATGCTACGGACCCAGTTAGACCTGGGTCCCCTGCAGCACCGGGAGCGGACTGGCAGATGCAGTCCGCTCCCCAACCGGGAGGAGGGCCGTGCAATGCAGCCTAGCGCTCCTCCGCTAGGCCGCGGCCCTCCTCAGGGGGGGGGAGGAGGTTTCCCTCGACCCCCCCCCTACCGCTTACTCCCTGCGAGCGCGCAGGGAGCGTCATCGGCTTGCGTGTCACCCGCGCGAGCGCGCGGGAACCGAAGCCGGCCCGCCAAGCCCTGGGGCTTGTGTGTGGTGGAGGAAGGCGGCATTTGTGCCGCCCTCGACTCCCCCCGGTGTGTGGAGGAAGGTGGCGTTGATGCCGCCCTCGACTCCCCCTCGCGTGTGGTGGAGGAAGGTGGCGTTTGTGCCGCCCTCGACTCCCCTCGGTGTGTGGAGGAAGGCGGCGTTAATGCCGCCCTCGACTCCCCCTCGCGTGTGGTGGAGGAAGGCGGCATTTGTGCCGCCCTCGACTCCTCCTCCGTTGCCGGTTGCCCGGCCTCGTCCGTCGCCTTTACCGGCGACTCAGCCTCCTCCTCCATGGGCATGACGCCCGTCCCGGCCCACTTCCTCCTCGTCGCTTGAGGGCGGCACCTCCATCCCCCCATGTGGTGGTCGTGTGGGAGCCCAGCCTCCTGACACACGCCACAGACCGCCCTCTCCGCACCACAATTTGCCACCCTGTGCCCGGGGGCGCCGCACCGGAAGCACAGCGCGCCACGCTGAGCCACTGAGTCACAAGTGTAACTCACGTGGCCCAGACCGTAGCACGCGTAGCAACGGGTGGGGCGCCTCTCCAGGAGCTCGACCCGGACGGTCGCCCAGCCGACCTCGACCTCCCCCTGTTCCACCAAGAGTTTCACCGCAGCGACCGGGAGCCGGACCACCACGGAGCACCGGCCTGACGGTCCGGTCCTAATTGGCCCCACAGTCACTCGCTCCACCTCGCACCCCACTCCGTCCGCGATCGCCTGACCGATACCACCCCCCCGTCCGGCATGTCCGGGTTGACGCCCACCAACCGAATCTCTGCCGTCCTACACGGCCGCCCCACCACCACGTCCCTCGGCATAACCTCGCGGAGCCGGTCCGCCAGAGCGTCAGCCTGAGGGCCGCTGGATACGCCCGGGATCTCCAGGATACGTCCCCCCTTCGCGGTCTGCCGCACCCGGACGCCGTCACTCCCTGACACCCTCTCCAGGTCAATCCGCCCCATGGCCGCACTCATTACTGAGGCGTACGTAACCCCCTTTGCCGCTGCCTCCGGCCCGATCGTCACGGTGACAGCTGACGATCGAGGCAGCTTCAGCTTTGCCACGGGGGCGACCCTCCTCGGCGAACTTCCCCCCGCCTGCGGGGCCCAGGCAGCCGCAGCCGCGGTCCTCCTAGCCCTGCCCCTGGCCTTCTTCGAGGCCTTTGTTATCCACCCGTCCGGCGGATCGAGCGCCGGTGTTACACCATGAGCCTTCGGGGGCGCGCCGGGGGCGCCGTGAGATTCGGCAGCCACCCTGGCGTAGCTCGCCCCAGGTCCTCCTACATTCCGCAGTGGCGGCCTTCTGGGGGGGTCAACTGGGAGGCGCCTCTCAATACTGGTCAGTCTCCCTCCCAGCGACTCAAGCACCTCCCTCTTCAGTGCCGACAACATATCCTCCACGCCAGTCGGGGCCACGCCAACGCTTTCGCGTTTCCTCCATACCGCACTCCATTTGCGAACTCTCCGGGTCAATCGCGGCTCGGACCCGCTTCCTCTCCGCCTCGGCCGCCCGGTCGGAACGACCGGCGCCACTACCACCGGGCACCGCCGGCTCCACGCCGCCCGAGCCATTAGCCCAGGCGGACGCTTCACCGGACACGTCCCCGGCCTCCACGTCCATCTCGAACCCTCTTCGAACACCGCCCCCCACGGGCACATTCCCACCCTCACTTCCAGAGGCATTACAAATCCCCGAGGCCTGGTCGCCTACCTCGGGGCAGTCTTCGGTGACCAATTTCACACGTGGAGGCCCGGATACCTCCACGCGCCGGGTGCTAGCCGGATCGTAGCGCAGAACAACTCTCTTTGGCAAACCTTTCATGATGTGGAAATGAAAGGGTTTGCCATCCCCCTTTGGTCGCTAATGGGTGGGCTGTTCGCCGCCCACCAACCCGTCCGAGAACGAACGGGCGCCCGTCGCCGCGCCCCGCAACGACGGAACCTTTGCGCTGAAACGGCGCCCAGAAGGGGCGCCGGACTACCCCATTCCCCCCCGTGTAACGACGCCCAGAAGGGGCGCCGTCAAAAACTCCCCTCAAAGCCGCTCTAGATTGAGCGGCGAGCGTGCGACCCAGAGTGGGCCGCACGTGGAGATCCCCCCCGCAGGTCAGAGTGACCCGCTGTGCGGTCCAGAAGGGACGCGCGTTGAAGGGGGTGCGATGCCCAGAAGGGGCACCACCTACTTTATTCGGCGCCCAGAAGGGACGCCAGGGATTAGCATAAGGCCCCTTGTCCCACGCTGAACGTGGGCCGAGAAGCCTTACCCCATGGTGCACCACGAGGAGGTTCCCAAATTTGCACCCCGCCTTCATCTCACCTGATGGTAAGTGACGATAAGGCCGAAGGTGGAAGCGCGCTTCACCCGGAATCCATAACCACTGAGGAACTGGCTATCTTATCTCAAACTGCCGGAACACAACAATGCTATAAACAACGTTGTTATTGCGACAGACTTAGATAAGATGGTGGTAGCTAGCCAGGCGGACTTAACAGCCCTACCACCAACCAAACCGAGCACAACACAAAGATGTACTCCCCGCTGGGAATCGAACCCGGGACCTCTGGCTCTGAAACGGGTAGCTTAGCCACTAGACCACAGAGGCGGTTAGGTTACCAAAATCTACTTCCCAGATGCCATAAAAGCTTACCACACCACCCGCAAGCTTACACATACGCACCTCACCACACAGGCTCTCACGGGACACGGCGGGATTTCCGCATACCTGAACAGGTTCAGGTGTAAGGATAGCCCGTCGTGCGTCTGTGATCCTGACAAACAAGAAACCCTCCTACACATCCTCTCCGAGTGCCCTTTAAACGCTTTGGAGAGGTTAAACATTGAAATACAAACAGGTATCAAGGTAGTCCCGGCAAATTTCGCAGACCTTATTGAAGGGAAATATAGTAAAACATTTTTAGAATTTTGTGTCTAAATTGTTACTATTGTTAAAAACTGAAACAAGTCATTATAAATTTATAAACTAGATGCTGAAGGGAATGACATATATATCTGCGTATATATGTGCTCTTTTCCTATTAATAAAATAAGTATAAAATGTATCTAGTAATAAGTAACAATAAATGTCAAATTACCCAATAAGTCTACCCAAATTGGGAAATTGTTTTTAAAATATGAAAGCCTATAAACACCAATAGAGTTAAGAATCGTAAGTTAAGAACCCTAGAATGAATAAGAAATAGTGTAAGAATAATCTTTTGTTAATTAATTAAACTGACACGTAGACAGAAATTATTTGCCCAAGTACTTAGAATATAAGAATAAAACAAAGAAAAGAGATAGACAGCATAGGGAGTAAATGCGGAACACCCACCCACCGCTCTAGGAATGAATGGTGATGGATGAATGTGTGGTATGAGGTATGAAAGTACAAGAGGCATAAATGATGAACTAAATGACGAAGAGAATTAGCGTAAAATAGGCTCCGATTATGTTGGAGCAAGTAGGAAAAAATCAAAAAAAATCACCTAGGCCAAAATTATGAAAAATAGTCAGATTGTACAGCACTGTCAACCACAAAATAAATATATATTTGTTTATACTTATCAATTGTAGCGATAACTTGATTTAAATGATGGAGGCTTTTATCTAGCAGTTTGCGAGCAGGTCTCCCAGCAAAAAAAAAACCTCAAAATTAAATATAAATATTAAGAATGTTTACAAAAGTGCATCATACCCAGGGGGGTACCGACACATCCAGTGTCGGAGAATCCCCCCCTGAGCGTTCTCGCCCAGGCTGCCCTACGTATTCTGGGGAGGGCAAAAGTTCGCTCGTGTCAAGGCATGCTGCAGGCAGAAGAAAGGCGAGACAATTGGCACCCTCTCCTACGCTTCGCGTGGACTTCTGCAACATCAGGGGAATCCACTCTAACTTGAGCGCCGTCCATTACCACCTCGAGACGGAGAAACTGGCCTTGCTCTTCCTCACCGAGACGCAGATATCCCCCCCTCCTGACATCTCTTACTTGCGCTACCCGGGATACAACCTGGAACATTCATTTGTGCCACGAGCCGGTGTTTGTAGGCACAAACACCGGCTCGTGGCACAAATGACATAGGCATGTCAGGGAGGATATGTGCGTCCGTCGCCTTGGCAATCTTGAAGATAGGGACCTCTCCATCTTATGGCTACACGTCGACTGCGGACGTCGTGCCTGTATAGGTCCCACAGCGGTAACAACGGAACTGACCAACTTATCGAGACCGTCCAAACAGCGACAGACTCCCTTCTCCAACAGATCCCCTCGGCCTAGATTGTGGTATTGGGAGACTTCAATGCCCACCACGTCGAATGGCTTGGTTCACGCACAACTGACCACGCGGGTAGAGCCGTTCATGACTTCGCTTTGGCCTACAGTCTGTTCCAATTGGTAACCGAGCCAACACGGGTTCCAGATGTGGAGGGCCATGCACCTTCTTTATTGGACCTACTGCTGACCTCGCACCCAGACGGCTATCAAGTTTCTGTTGATGCACCACTAGGCTCATCAGACCACTGTCTGATTCGCAGCACTGTGCCTCTCACAGAAACTTCAAAACCGCAACCAGCGGCTAGCCGTCGAGTCTGGCATTATAGGTCGGCGGACTGGGATGGGATGCGAAGTTTCTTTGCGTCCTACCCGTAGTGGCGAGTTTGCTTCTCGCTGGATGATCCTGATGTCGCCGCTGACTCTGTCGTTGATGTGATACTGCAGGGAATGGAACTTTTCATTCCAAACTCTGTGGTTCCCATTGGCGGCAAGTCCCAACCATGGTTTGGTCGTTGCTGCAAAATGGCGTCTCGCCAAAATCGTCAACATTACCAAGCCTGGGCTAATGCGGTTGTTATCAAAGGATCCAAACACCAGTGCGCTCAAAAAGAAGTACAACTTTGCCGCCAGGTCTTTTAAGAAGGACATTGCCAAGGCGAAGTCATCATTCATAGGTAGAATCGGCGAGAGGCTAGTGCGTCTTCCTTCGGGGACGCGTGCGTTCTGGTCTCTCGCCAAAGCTATCTTAGGGAATTTTTGTAAGCCGTCCCTACCACCATTGCACAAGACAGATGACTGCCTGGCCTACACTGCAAAGGAGAAAGCCGATCTCTTGCGCTCTCTTTTCGCATCAAACTCGACCTTGGACGACGGGGAAAACTCTCACGTTCAAAACCCAAACGTTCAGTTTTTTTTTTTTTTTTTTTATAAAAGAGGGAGGCAAACGAGCAGGCGGGTCACCTGATGGAGAGTAATCACCGCCGCCCATGGACACCCGCAAAACCAGGGGAATCGCAGACGCGTTGCCGGCCTTTAAGGGAGGAATAGGTTTAAGGAAAGAATAGGAATTGGGAGGAGGGGGGGGGGGAGGGGCCTCCGGTACCCTCACTGGTCGGACGAAACACAACAGCACCAAGTGCCATTATTTCACGCCGAATATTCGTGAGAGGGTGGTATTACGCCGGGCGAGCCGGCCCAATGCGTGCTGCAACGCAGCGTGGCTCTACCACTCAGAAAAAGTTCAACAAAGTTCCTGCAAAGGTCAGTTCGTAAGGCTCTTTTTTCCCTTGATATCCATAAGTCGAGTGGGCCTGATGCAGTTCCACCCATTGTGCTTCGGACGTGTGCTCCTGAATTGGCACCAGTTCTAACGCGCCTTTTCCGGCTCTCTTACACTACTGGCGTCGTTCCGAGCTCTTGGAAGACAGCCCTTGCTGCCGTCCAACTACAGGCCAATAGCTATTCCCTTTTTACTCTCCAAAGTAATGGAGTCCATTATAAACCGCCAGCTCTTGGGGTACCTAGAAGAAAACCAGCTACTAAGTGATCGCCAGTATGGTTTTCGTCGCGGTCGTTCGGCTGGTGATCTTTTAGTGTACCTTACTCACCGATGGGCGGAGGCAGTCGAGAGTAAAGGGGAGGCACTAGCAGTTAGCTTGGACGTAGCGAAAGCCTTTGACAAGGTATAGCACAGGGCTCTTCTTTCTAAACTTTCATCATACGGGCTTCCTGAGAAATTGTGTTCATGGGTTGCCAGCTTCCTTACTGGGCGTAGCATCAGAGTCGCAGTCGACGGTTCGTGCTCCGACATGAAGCCCGTGAATGCTGGAGTCCCGCAAGGGTGTGTGTTGTCCCCTACTCTGTTTCTTCTGCATATCAATGACATGTTGCATAACAACAGCATTCATTGCTATGCAGACGATAGTACTGGGGATACGCTCTACACCGGGCGAGCTAATATTTCTCTGGAAAGCGTCATCGAGAGCCGGAATAAACTTGTGACTGACACCGAGAACATGTTAAGTCATGTCTCGAATTGGGGCCGACATAACCTAGTCCACTTTAACCCCTCAAAAACACAAGTTTGCGCATTTACCGCAAAAAAACATCCCTTCGTCGTACCTCTAAACTTTGAGGGAGCTCCCCTTGATACCAATCCGACTATTGGAATCCTTGGCGTCGTTATTTCGAGTGACGTTCAGTTTCGTGGTCATTTGGAAGGTAAAGCTAAATTAGCTTCGAAAAAACTGGGTGTGCTTAATTGAGCGGGTCAGTATTTCACGCCGGCCCACCGCTTACAACTGTATAAAGCACAGGTCAGGCTGCATATGGAATACTGCTCCCATCTTTGGGCTGGAGCACCCCAATACCAACTCCTTCCATTTGACCGCATTCAACGCAGAGCTGCTCGAATTATCGACGACGTGGATATTTCAGGTCGGCTCGATCCACTGGCTCTTCGGAGAGACGTTGCGTCTCTCTGTATATTGTACCGTATATATCATGGGGAGTGTTTTGAGGAATTGTTCGGCTTGATCCCTGCCGCTGATTTCCTTCACCGCACTACACGCAATCGACTGTCATTCCATCCACATCACCTTGATGGATGGCGGTCTACTACTGTGCGTTTTTCAAGAAATTTCTTGCCTCGATCTACAGTGTTGTGGAACCAGCTCTCGGCGGCGGTATTTCCGGACCGTTACGACTTAGTGATCTTCAAGAAACGAGCCTATTATTTCCTTAAAGGCCGGCAACGCTTCTGCGATTTCTCTGGTTTTGCGGGTGTCCATGGGCGGCGGTGATTACTTTCCATCAGGTGACCCGCTTGCTCGTTTGCCTCCTTCTGCTATAGAAATAAATAAATCTAAAATCATAAATAAAGACATGGATTAACCCATTCAGCCTTAGGAGTCGCGAATATTACCTACTTTGTTTAAACTTGTTAAGGTTGCATCGTCGTAAAGAAGTTTTGTACTTATTCCTCTGTTCCTTATCCTTATTCTGTAAAGGGTCTGCGTACAGATAACATGCCAACCAGTTTGAAGTGGGAAGATGGCTGAAAGGCGCACGGAATCGCGTTATTCGCTCTGCTGGCCACTTTGATTGCCGTCTGTTGTTCCACTAGTCTTGATGGATAGGTTTATCATGAGTAAAGACCCTTTGAAGATATTAGGTTGGTGTTTATCTACCAAGCAAAAGTAGTGTGACAGGATCGTTGCAACCCCTTCCCCCCTCCTCCACTACCCCTCCAGGAAACGGAAGTGATGTATGTATGTAATGTATGTTTATATATTTATATATTGCGGCTAGGCTGCAGAAATATGTACTAAATCCACGGGCTGAATCCAAAATAGCCCGAACTAAGGTGACTGAATAACGTATAAACATACATAAATACTAATAAACCTCCATGATTCGGTCGCAAAGGCTCGAGCTCACCACACAAACATTTGCCCCTACTGGTATTCGAACCCAGGACCGTGGGTTGCGTAGAGCCAGGGTCGCTGACCACTCGACCACCCGGCCGTGAAAATCCGTCGAAATATGACAACTACAAATAACAGGATCTGTAACCAAAGTTGTCGACACTTCATTTAAAAGTAACGTTTTATGGGCACACTTTTTTAACAGTTTGTAAACCTTATGTCATTGTAATAAGAGTTACTGTCTACGAAACTCGTAACTGTATATGGTTGGGAGTAGATTAATTGAATTTTACTTAACAATCCCGAGGTGTTTGAATCACAACCCAGTGGGAGGGCAGCGAAGCGAAAACCCATGTACACAACGACATGGAAGTGATTTATTTGCAAAATGCGTGATACACAATATAGACATAATACGAACGAAATTTGTTTGCGCCACAGCGCAACGAATAACAACCGTCTCTGCGCCGGCAGAATTAGAGTGCATATTGGACTGCACTAACCCGTCGCACGGACCTTTTGACAAGTATACCAGACGAACCTCTTGGACCGCGGGCATCACGCGGTCGCCCAGTTAGTGTGCTAAGAGCGTTCAAGGCGAACCCACGCGTCGCGCGCGCAAGAACTCAGCCCGTGACCACGTCAGATATGTGTTCAGTGTGTGTTCAGTGAGAGCGCTCCGTTTACCAGCTCAACTACCCCTAAAACGCCACCGACCGTGCCCTGAGTGAACTGTGTTGTGTGTGGCCGCCCTCAAGCCTGCGCCCCCGCGCCTAGAGCGCCAGCCGCCTTCAGCTCCAGCACGATCCTGTGACCACAGCTCGGACCCCGGTAAGTTCCTTCCCACCTCCCGCCTAACAACCTTTACTCTGCCTTCTTTACTCTGCTGTATTTGGCGGTCCTTCTGACTCGCGAATACATTATGGTCCTTCGAGCCGGATACACCCCAGCATACAGTCCACTTAATATCACCCTACCCTACACATTTCATTTTTTTTTTGCCTCGACTCGTGCCGCCACCCATACACGCCTACACAACTACACATAACACCCACACAATGCACACGCAGGCCGGGCCCAGCCCAAACACCCCTTACTGCCCTTACTGCAGGGGTGGCTCCCGCCCCATCTGCGGGACACTCCGGCACAACGACCCATCGACAGCCCGCTGCATGCGTCCGCGCACGCACAGCAGCCGTCGCAGCAGTAGGTACACGTCACCTTAGGTATTCAGCCCCACATTATTTATACAGTCCACTATTATATATATATATATATATAGGATAACTATATCAGCCCGTTGTTTTAATATTAATCTCGTGTATGTATCCGATTGTCTGATCACAGATCTATGTGTAGGGACCTATACGATCGTTGTCTAATGATACATTGTTAGTAGTTAAATTATTACGTTACGTAGGGTAATGTAACGAGAGAGGGTTTCCCGTTTTATTACGTTGCGTGTGGTATTATGACGAGAGATTTATTTTCCCGTTTTATTTTGTAATGAATTTTTATGTTCGTGTCGTGTTGAATCGGCTCAGATCTCGTGCATGCTCACCACGCGTGCCAAGTAGCGTGCCTTTAGTTTTCGCTCGTGTTAATTTTATATATTTTTTCTGTTTTTAATTTTTGCCTTGGCAATCGGCTCATTCTTGTGCGTGCTCACCACAAGAGCATAATACTTTTACACACGTGCACCCACACATCAGCCTGCAGCGCATACACACACACACACATGCAGTCTGCCTTTTATTTTTATTTTATTTCTTTGCTTTATCGCGGTCGCTTTTATTGCGCTGCGCCACAACGCGCACGCCTGCGCTTTTTTGTGCCTATATGCTATCATGCTCAGTGCACGACTCACGTGACTACATGGTAGCATGCCCAGTGTACAGCCTTTTTTGTTGTTGTTTTTGTGCCTATATGCTATCATGCTCAGTGCACGACTCACTACATGGTAGCATGCCCAGTGTACAGCCTTTTTTGTTGTTGTTTTTGTGCCTATATGCTATCATGCTCAGTGCACGACTCACTACATGGTAGCATGCCCAGTGTACAGCCTTTTTTGTTGTTGTTTTTGTGCCTATATGCTATCATGCTCAGTGCACGACTCACGTGACTACATGGTAGCATGCCCAGTGTACAGCCTTTTTTGTTGTTGTTTTGTGCCTATTTGTTGCTATGCTCAGACCACGATTGCGTGTCTACATGGTGGCATGCCCAGTGTACAGCCCTTTTTTGTTGTTGTTTTTGTGCCTATATGCTATCATGCTCAGTGCACGACTCACGTGACTACATGGTGGCATGCCCAGTGTGCAGCCCTTTTTGTTGTTGTTTTTGTGCCTATTTGTTGCTGTGCTCAGTGCACGATCTTACTCATACAGTCACACACGTGCATTCCTCTCAGCTCATCATATACACACCCACTCGACATTAACTCGACACAGCACGAATCGATCGAATCGAGGCTGTAGTCTCCTGTTACTCCGTTCCCCCCCCCCCTACCCCCTGGGGCCCGGGAAGATGTTTGCGTCACAGCGCAACGAATAACAACCGTCTCTGCGCCGGCAGAATTAGAGTGCATATTGGACTGCACTAACCCGTCGCACGGACCTTTTGACAAGTATACCAGACGAACCTCTTGGACCGCGGGCATCACGCGGTCGCCCAGTTAGTGTGCTAAGAGCGTTCAAGGCGAACCCACGCGTCGCGCGCGCAAGAACTCAGCCCGTGACCACGTCAGATATGTGTTCAGTGTGTGTTCAGTGAGAGCGCTCCGTTTACCAGCTCAACTACCCCTAAAACGCCACCGACCGTGCCCTGAGTGAACTGTGTTGTGTGTGGCCGCCCTCAAGCCTGCGCCCCCGCGCCTAGAGCGCCAGCCGCCTTCAGCTCCAGCACGATCCTGTGACCACAGCTCGGACCCCGGTAAGTTCCTTCCCACCTCCCGCCTAACAACCTTTACTCTGCCTTCTTTACTCTGCTGTATTTGGCGGTCCTTCTGACCCGCGAATACAAAATTATTACATATTATATAAAGTAAAGTCGCCGTTTTCCTGTGTCTGTGGCACCGCACTATTCTCCTAAACCACGCAATGGATTTTTATGCGGTTTTCACTAAAAGATAGAACGTTAACTGAGGATGGTTTTTGTTTATATTTGGTAGATATATTTTTTCAAATGGCTGAACTATGACGGTTTTTCTTAGTTAGCGTGGAATAAAGCGCGGGCGGGCCGCTAGTATATATTAAATTATCAAGGCAATAATAATCGATTGGCCAGCGGCTAAGGCGTTCGTTTTGCGATCTTTCAAGCAAACATAAAAAAGATCTCAAAATCCTCAGAGATTCGGAAGGCGCGTCAAGCCGTTGGTCTCGGTTGTTGTGGTAAGATAGAATACCTAGTAGTATAATTCATTATTGTACACAAAAAAACACAGAAAATATAAAACATTACAATTTAATAGAAATCGTACAATGGGCGGCGATAGATATCAGATACACAGTTGGAGGCGTTAAAAAAGTGACTATTATATATCCACTCGTTTGTTTCGCGGCCAGCGCTCAATTTACCTTGTTTGTCACGAAGTTTTGCGTTACCGTAGTACACTTGAACAGCTGCATTAAAACTGTTTTTATGACCCGATCCTGTCTGTATACGAACAAATGATGTTTTATTTCGTATAGCTTATGGATGAAGCTGAGTATTTCAAAAAAAGGAGTACCTGTAATGGTAAAATAATTTATGAAATTCTCGAATTTTGTTAAAGAGAAAATTCACGTCTTGTAATAGGAATTGATTTATAGTATTAAATCTAAATCGATAACTAGTGTTTTTTTACATTATTTAAAACTAGAATAATATCCCTTTCCGTACATGCCAAACTTTTTATGAATTGGAAGTCGTATTATCAAAACAAACCACTTCACACACAAAAAAATAGTACGGTGTGAACTGACATAAATTCTTCAAAATTATTTCTTCAACCAATCACAGCTCTCTTCTACTTTTTTTTTGAGATATTAGTGTTGCCAAATTCATAATCAAAATTACCCAAAAGGTTTTGGTGTGGCTGTATATAAAAAAACCTATCCAATGGGTAGATAGAAATCGAAGAGCGATCGGCCCGGTCCTGTAGCACCGCGCGACAAACGACCGTCTTTTGTTCGCGGTGCTATAGTACCGCGAAGCAATCAAGTGGATAATATTATACAAAATATATAATAAAAGATTGTAACAGGTCTAGTAATTCATACCCACTGAACGCGCCAATACGACGCGACGACCATTGGCGGCCGTCTATACGCCAGCCAATGAGAGGCGAGCGGGCCGCCGCCGCGAAGCGCGCGCCGCGCCGCCCGCGCCGCGGCGCCGGACACAGTGATGCAAAAATTCCCGATTAATCGGGAGATCTACTGATTTTGGCTTTTCCCTCCCGATATCCCGATTTAGCGACCGTGTCTCCCGAATTTTTACATTGTGAACTTAAGTAACAATTATTAGTATTATTTAGCATTCTAAAGATGATAACACCAAAAGTGACCTGGTAACACTAAACCAATGCACGGGTATGTAAAAATTAATTCCCCAAAAAATTCTTACACGGCCTCTCAAACTCAATATACACCAAACATATTACAGCGAAACGCCTTGCAATTGAGTACCTATAATATTGCTTGGTCGGGAGTTAAGTTTATTATATAAGGTGACTGCTAGAAACCGCAAAAAACTTCTAGGGCTGGTCAGGTCAAGTGTTTCAAACATGACAAAAATGACAAAAAGGAAATTCGTGTTTTTTTAAATTTTTAATTAAATAATTCATTTTGTATATTTTAATTAGATGGTCTTTGAGTATCTAATTTATTTTAAACCAATAACATAAGAAAAATAAAATTAAGAACAATTAAAAATAACGATTATTTACAACGCGCGGGCAACGAACGGCTGGCCGGCCGACTGTTGACCCGTAAGCGTTGTCAGCTGGGCGATAAGTACCTACGTTAGTCTGCAATCACGAGACCCCATTTATTTTCCTTTAATTGAAATGTGCGTAAGTATAAGGTGCAGTTAAGTCCAACGCCACTTTTTAACTGTAATTATGGTAAGTGTTATGATGTATGAACGTAATTTCAATTCAATCCTAGTAAATATCTATCACACCACACATTATGAGAAGTTACAATTATCTTTCCTTACAAATGAAAGATCAATGGGTAGTTGGGTAGTTATCTAATATCGCGTCCGCACGCTAAGCACTTGCCGCTAACTCCAAACCAAATTACCAGATGACCTTTCATGTCCTCGACAACTAAACAGCCTAAAGCATTGTGATAAGTTACCTATGTTATGTTGTTGTTATTCAAGCGGTTATTTTACTATTCAGTCTTACTTATTTATTTACACTAAATTAAGTCAAACTAATGTCTCGCATGAAAGGCAACGTTAATACCTAAAAAGCTGCGTAATTAATAGGTGTCGGTAGGTACTTACTTACATGGTGTTAGAAGCATTCCAGTTTATTACATCAGCGAACAGGAAAGGTGATAAGCTTCCCATCACACCTCACAGGCTTTGGACTGTCAAACTAACGTAATATTACATAAAAATTAATCCTTCGCCAAAATAACGTAAATAAAATAAAATTTATTAGAGGACGAACTAAAATAACTCTTGTGATCGGCACATTATTATTACACTTATTTAACGTGTTTAAAAGAACACCACCTGTTCTACCTACAAGTCTAATACGACTTAACACTCATTTGTTACACAAAACATTAATTTGTTACTGAACTGATTACTTTATTCACGGTAGCCTATTCATAATAATACTAATCATTTGCTAATTAACTCATACTAGTTATTAGTTTAATCACCCACACACAAATGCACCTCACATACACACCAAAACTTTTCCGAGGAAACTGCACACACCTGCTGCGCTGCGCTGCGCAAGAGACTCAAGTGAGTTCAGTGACTCGACTCAGCACAGCAGTGCCACAGTGCGATTCTCTAAGTTAAAGCCGTAACGTTGGTACACCGCCTGCCGCAGCGATAAGAATTTACTCTGTCTCTTTCATATTCACAGAATTGGAAAGAGACAGCAGATCGTTTACGTGTCGCTCGCTTGCGCATCTTGCATCTTTGATTTTATTCGGCAGTCAACTTATGCATTCTGTCTGGTGCATTCGCGTCGCGTGTGCGTAAAAATGCCTAAAGCACGCCGAATTAGTGTAATAATAATTATGTGCCGATCACAAAAGTTGTTCTAGTTTATCCTTTAATAAATTTTAATTTATTTACGAAATTTTAGCACAGGTTTTTACTTTTATTTAATCATTATTACATTAGTTTGACAGTGGGAAGCTTATCACCTTTCCTGTGCGCTAATGTAATGAACTGGAATGCTCTATAACACCACGTAAGTACCTGCCTACCTATCAATTACGCAGCAGTTTAGGTATCAACGTTGCCTTTAATGCGATACATTAGTTTAACTTAATTTAGTGTAAGTAGGCAAGACTGAATAGTGAAATAACGCTTGACTAACAATAACACAAAATAGGTAATAGGTACATACTTATTTTAGTTTAGTTGTCGTAGACATGAAAGGTCATCGTTCGGTCGTTGGTCGTACCTTAGATAACTACCTACATTTGATCTTTCATTTGTAAGGAAAGGTAGCTGTACTTACCTATCTTCTCATAATGTGTGATAGATTTTTTTTTGTAAGACGTAGGGTAGGATTGAGTTGAATTTACGCTCATACATAACACTTATCATAATTACAGTTAAAATGTGGCCATAACTTGATGCAATCGATAGTCTTTGGACTTAACTGCACCTTATACCTACGCACATTTCAATTAAAGGAAAATAAATGGGGTCTCATGATTGCAGACTAACGTAGGTACTTAACGCCCAGCTGACGACGCGGACGTGTCAACCGACGGCCTCCCGGCAGTTCGTTGAACTTCGTTGCCCGCGCGTTGTAAATAATCGTTATTTTTAATTGCTTTTCATTTTATTTTTCTTATGTTATTGCTTTAAAATAAATAAGATATTCAAAGACAATCTAATTAAAATTTACAGAATGAATTATTTAATAAAAAATGAAAAAAACACGAATTTCATTTTTGTCATTTTTGTCATGTTTAAAACACTTGACCTGACCAGCCCTAGAAGTTTTTTGCGGTTTCTAGCAGTCACCTTATATAGTTTTGTTCGTCCGCACTGTTGTTGTGACAAATAAATTGTCCGACTCCGATGATTCTTATAAAATCCCAAGTACTAGTACCTACTGGAGCTAATCTAAAAAAATACTCGCAAAATTATAAAGATTAGAAGAGAGGAGAAGAAAGAGTATAACCAAAATTGTTAAGTATAAGTTTAATAATGACCGAAAAATGTTTACAAAAATGGCAAGCAAGAAGTGGTATGAAATTGAACAATGAGTAATCACTGTACCTGTAATATTTTTAATTTAGTTTCATTAATAGCATAAAATACTGTTGTTTTATTTTGACAAAAAAATCTCCTGATTTCTCCCGATTTTTAAGTGGAAAATTACCCGATTTTTAAATTTTCGCTCGATAACACACTGTCCGGCCCGGACAGTGTGTTATCGAGCTTCAAAGCGAACCTACGCGTCCCGCGCCCTTGAACTCAGCCCTAACGTCCTCGCCCTATGTGAAGTGAGTGACTAAGTGACAACACAGAGCTAGTGCTATCAGCTCGTGACTAACGCCCCTCGCCTACGTGTGCTAAGCGCGACCTGCCAAGCGTATTTTAATACGCCTAGAATGAGACGTCGCGCCCATGGCGAGTACACCCACTAAACCCGCATAGGGCAGTCTCTCAATCGCTCCATGTAGGAGTGCACAGCAGTGGGACGTTTATACGGCTTATCGCCGTCGTCAGCCAGTCAGCAAAATATAATCCTTGAAATTATATTTTTAGTTATTCGTTTTCAAGGTCTGGATAGTATTATACAAGTACTGAACTGTTGTTAATATTATATTCTTGGGTGGTTGAACGACCCATATCAGAAAAGGAATTGTGTAGTCTTTGCCCAAATCAATCAATTTTTTTGTTTTCTTCCAAATGGTTTAAACTTTGTTCTAAAACAAATTTTATTTAAGTAAGCATTCGTATGAATAATACGTAACATTTTCTTTCAAACCTCAACACAGCTCAGACTATCTTACCCGTAACGGCTGGTGGTTAATCCCGGATCACGCCGCACATTTGTCGGGTTACAACCTTTCGGCATCTATCGAGATTGTAATTAGTTTGAATATATTGTAATTAGTTGTTCGCTTTGAGACAAATTGGCTTCTTCGCCTATGTTAACAGCCTGAAATATGTCCGCTGAAATATTCATCATAAGTATTGTTCCTATAATGAATTATATTAATTATAGGAACAATAGTTACCTATAATTACCTATGTTATAACCTATGGATATCTGGATTTCATGTGTTTAGTGTTTCTTTTTCTCGATTCTTCTCAATAACGCCCGGCATGTATCTTCAGCGAAAATTTACAGTTTTTCGGTTAATTACATACATACATACATATAATCACGACTATCATCCCCGAAGGGTTATTCAAAGATAAGGCAATGAGGACTGCAAAAGCAGTCCTCTGCCATAGTCCACTTTTCACCAAATAGCGACTGCAAATGTGCTCATCGTGACAGGTGGTGAGCCCATCGCCGCTCTATGCTAATGGATGTATGACACCCAAGGGAAGAGAGGGGGTGGTAGTATTATTTCACCGCTACACAGTCATTAAACCGGTTAATTAAATTTTATATTTCTCAAACTCAGTCTTCAAAGATATTTATTCAATAAACTCAATAATCAATAGGTAATTTAAATCGTCCAAATCATTTTTAACCTACCACCCATTCAGGACGTCATTTTTTAACTGTGGCAAAGAACGGTCGCAAGAAACCACAGCCCACAGAAGCAACGACATTTACAAAAAAAAATAGGTCGTTACCAGGTCATGAAATACAAAATATATATTTTAACTAGCGGCCCGCCCGCGCCTTCGTCCACGCTAACTTAGAAAGACCGTCATAGTTCGGCCATTTAAAAAAATATATCTTTAAAATATAAACAAAAACTATTCTCAGTTAACGCTCTATCTTTTAGTGAAAACCGCATAAAATTCCATTGCGTGGTTTAGGAGAATAGTGCGGTGCCACAGACAGAGAAAAACGGCGACTTTACTTTATAATATATAATGATTATAGACAATCACAAATAGCTGTTGGAGTACTTGGAGCAACTCAGACCAAAGCTGTTTTGTCTTCTGTAATCTGGCACTTTATAATAAGCTTTTTTATTATAAAGTGCCAGATTTTAAATATTAAATTTGTCAAGATCTAATTTTTGAATATCGTTTGGTACTTTGTTGTAAAATCGTAAACATCGACCCATAAAAGAAATATTTATTTTATGAAGCCTTGTACAAGGATACTGCTAATTTGTTCTTACTTCTAGTGTTTAATTTGTGAATATCACTGTTTTTGACAAGATTTAAATATTTTTATAAACATACGTCCAGGTTTTTTGATAAATGTATTGTGATGCAACTGTCATTATATTTATCCTTAAATCTCTCTCTGAGAGAGTCATCAGCCTTTAGGTTTTATATTGCTCGAATTGCCCTTTTCTGTAGCACAAAGATAGTTGAATGTCGGCAGCATTTCCTTACAGTAAAATGGCGTACGACATTACACTATGAAAGTAACTGAAATAAACTAATCTAGCTGTATAACGTCAGTTACTGACGGATCTTCTTTACTGCATAAGCCGCAGAACTAAGTCTATTCGACAATTAAGCTATATATGTGGGCCCCACTGAAGCTTGGCTTTCAACGTGATGCTCAGAAACACAATGGTCTAGACAGGATTCACATTCTTATCTTTAATTTGTACACCAGTTATTACTTGCTTAACATTAGGCAATACAAATCTACACATTTGGTTTTTCCTCGTTTAATAGCAAGTTATTTACACAAAACCAGTGAACAATCTTTGAGACCGCATTATTCACATCGTCATAATTGGGGTGTCGTCATTTCACTTTGAATAAACGAGAAGTATCATCAGCAAACAATACCATCTCATGACTATAGGTTTGTCTGTTACTTAAGTATGAGATGAGAAGACTCAAAGAAGTATCTCTAATTCCATGTTGGTGAACCTTCCCAACCAATGTTTCATGTAAGACACTATCGAAAGCCTTGGATAAATCACAAAATACCCCTAGGGCATCCTGTGAATTCTTCCAGGCTTCAGTTGTTGAGCGACCTCTAGTAAAACCGTACTGTTTACAATGTAAAAGTTTATATCTATAAATCTATAATCTGTAGGATCTTATGGTTTTGGCAGCAGGAATCATAGGGGGCAGATGCTTGTCAACTTCCTCGAGCGGGAGGGACTTTTCTTGATGAATTCGTTCTTCAAGAAACAACCCCAACGGAAGTGGACATGGCAGAGCCCCGGTACTATGACAAAAAATGAGATCGACTTCATCATGACGGATAAGAAGCACATATTCAGAGACGTCTCAGTGATCAACAGGTTCAATACCGGCAGTGACCACCGACTTGTACGAGGCTCTCTCAATATCAACTTTAAGCTTGAACGCGTTCGCTTGATGAAGTCCAGGCTCCGTCCTAATCTGCTCCAAACCATCATGGGATCTGAAACGTTCCAGTCAAACCTCGAGAACCGATTCGCTGCCGTGGAAACCAGAAATGCTGTTCACGTTGACCAGGCTATCGAAAACGTGTCTCAAATCCTCAGGGAAGAAGGTTTGAGATTTTGTGAAGTTCAGCGTAAAGGCAGGAAGTCAAAGTTTTCGGAAGAAACGCTCAGGCTTATGAAGAGACGGCGCGAAGACCCACCTGTCACTTCGTCTGACCAACGGGCCCTCAACAAGAAGATTGGGTGCGATATGACCTCCGATGCTCCAATACACGCTCGATTAAACGAGTAATTGAGTAGAATCGGGGGTCTAAAGTGTTTGGTAGGAGCCACCTGACGAAGTTAACTACGGCCAGCGGAGCAGTCGTTGCTTCGAAGCCAGACGTCCTTTCGGAAATAGAAAATGTTCCGTCGGGCGAAGTGTGCGATGTATGGCCAGCTATACGCCTCGCATGCATCTCAACCTGATCCCGAAAATGAGGAAACCAGAGCCACGTTGACCCGCCACTTTACCGAAGACTTGCCAGAAATCAGCCTAGGCGAAATTGAGTTGGCTCTTGGACAGCTTAAAAACGGAAAAGCTCCAGGTGAAGACGGTGTTACATCTGAGCTCCTGAAAGCAGGCGGTAAACCTGTGTTAAAGGAGCTCCAATACATCTTTAACACCGTTCTCTTTGATGGGAGAACTCCGGAGGCGTGGAGTAGGAGTGTCGTCGTGTTATTCTTCAAAAAAGGAGACAAAACCCTTCTGAAGAACTACCGACCCATTTCGCTCCTGAGCCACGTCTACAAGCTGTTTTCAAGAGTCATCACAAACCGCCTTGCGCGAAGACTCGACGAATTTCAGCCCCCGGAGCAGGCTGGGTTTCGAGGAGGATACGGCACCAAAGACCACATTTTGGCAGTGCGGCAGATTATACAGAAGGCCGAAGAGTATAATCGGCCCCTGTGCCTTGCATTTGTGGACTATGAGAAGGCATTTGACTCTATCGAGACCTGGGCTGTTCTTAAATCCCTGCAACGATGCCAAGTCGATTGGCGATATATCCAAGTGTTGAGGTGTCTCTACAATGCCGCCAACATGGCCGTCCAAGTACAGAACCAGCAGACAAAACATATCCACTTACATCGAGGTGTGAGACAGGGGGATGTGATATCCCCAAAACTATTCACAAATGCCTTAGAGGATATGTTTAAAACGCTGAACTGGAAAGGACGTGGCATCAACATCAACGACGAATACATCTCACACTTGTGATTTGCAGATGACATCGTCATCATGGCCGAAACGTTGCAGGAGCTACAACACATGCTGAACGGCCTAGCTGATTCTTCTCGACGCTTCGGTCTGCGGATGAACTTGGACAAAACCAAGGTTATGTTCAACGAACGTGTCGTCCCGGAACCGATTGCAATACAAGGCAGTGCTCTCGAAGTTGTTAAAGAATACGTATATCTCGGGCAAATTTTACAGATGGGTAGAAACAACTTCGAGAAAGAGGCCAATAGAAGGATACAGCTGGGCTGGGCTGCATATGGCAAACTACGTCGGGTCTTTACGTCGCCAATTCCGCAATGTCTTAAGACGAAAGTCCTCAATCAGTACGTCCTACCCGTCATGACATACGGAGCCGAAACGTGGACACTGACGGTAGGGCTGGTTCACAAGTTTAAAGTCGCTCAGCGGGCTATGGAAAGGGTTATGCTCGGTGTTTCTCTGAGGGATCGGATTCGAAACGAGGTGAGCCGGCAGAGAACCAAGGTAATCGACATAGCCCACCGGATTAGCAAGCTGAAGTGGCAGTGGGCCGGCCATATCTGTCGCAGAACCGATGACCGTTGGGGTAGACGAGTTCTAGAGTGGAGACCGCGTATCGGCAAGCGTAGCGTAGGATGCCCTCAGACAAGGTGGAGCGACGATCTTCGCAAGGTGGCTGGCAAGAGCTGGATGAGAGTGGCCGCGGATCGTGCTCTGTCTGTGGCGTGTTTTTGGAGAGGCCTATGTCCAGCAGTGGACGAGTATAGGCTGATGATGATGATGATGATGATGCTATCTATAAAAATTAAGTTGAATTTAGGTCTAGCATCAACTTTTCAAAAACTTTACTAAATCTCTCATCTTCTTCTCATAAATCTTTATAGCTTCATTTAGTATTTACATTAAGGTCTTAATTGACGTAATATGCCCTCTAATGACCCCGTAATTGTATTACAAAATTAAATTAAATATTATAATTAAATTTATACTTAGCTATAATATTAATTAAAATAAACAACAAACAAATAAGATTGCCATTTTTACACAATCTATATTTATATACTATACTGACACAGACTAATCTCAACTTATAAGATAAGAAACATTTAAGATGAATTATAACTTATTAGTGCTAAAGTTTATACTATAACGTTTTACTAAGAGAAGCCCATTAATGAACTACGAAAGTAAGAATTATTTTATCCTATCACTGACGGTTAGGAAGATTTTCCCTGTAATCCGAGAAAAGTATATAGAATATAATCAGAAAGAAAAAAAGAACAATAAATAACAGATAAACTATACCATTTCATTGAAAATGGGGGTTAAATCGATAGGTATTAGTGTCCTCTTACTCCATACGCCCGCTGGTACCTACACCCTGAATGGTAAAAATCCTGTACCGTTACTATTTTAGATTTTAGATCTACATTGTTATGGTCAGACAACAAAGTAAAGTAACATAATCATAATATTCTTCTATCAGTTTAAGTTACACTGATCGCTTGCAAACCGTATGCAGAAAATAAAATGTATTTTTATACCCACTGTGGTACTTTTTATCCGGTAGCGACGAACGCCAGGTTAATAATGATGTAATGTAACACTTATCGGTAAATTATCAAGATAAGTGTTGCATTAAATCATGACGCCGCGAATGTTGGTGAGCAATTAAAAAAAAACTTTTTTTTAGAGTATAATAATAAAATTATTTATTTACACACATATACAAATAGTTTTTACAAGAGAACTTAATAAAAAGAATAAAACTAAGTGTTCGCCTTATTGTGACCTACGGTGACCAGAAGGCTAGCAGCTAACTCTACGGCGTGTTAGCCAAGCGATTTCAAAAAGTAATGGTGCGAGTTATCCTATAGTTGTCAGTGCAGCAGTTCTAGGAGCACCCGAATCACCCCATGTATATTTCGCGATTTTCAATAGTTTTCGAACTACGTATACATTTTTGAATTACTTTAGTTTCGATAATTTTTTGGCTGTAACTCATATGTTACGGTAAAGGTATTTTTTACATGGGCCCGTTAAATGAATAATGTGCCCCATATTTTAAAGTGATTAGAATGCCCCTAAAGTTGCGTTACCTCTGGCCTTGCTCTTGACCTTAGTCACTTGGAACATTCTGTATGCAGATACTTTTTAAAGATGATTTATTTATCTCTTAGCCCGTAAAACCGGACTCAATTGAAAACCAATTCTTTCGTGACCGCCGGCGGCGGTCTTATGCTCCTTGACCTATTAAATAAATACTTTAAACTACTTCGTTAAATTGCAGCAATACGATAACGTAGCTCATTGAGAGGGAGAGAGCTGCTGGCACGAGGGACATCGACAGCGGCAGAGTGGACAGCAGCCTCACCTTCACTGGCTTCAGGCTTACCAACCTTCGGAAGTCGGAAACTAACTTCAGCTCAGCAGGTTCAACTTCTGCAAACATCACAACAAACAAATATGTTTATATGGTAGATCCACTGGCTAGCAATGATACCCATATCAACACTTGTGAAAACATAATATTGTCATTCATTTCAAGAAACACATATTATGATATTGTTGTAAGTCTTAGTTGTAAACGTCAGACCCCCTGGACCAAGTGCGTTATTTTATGTTTGGAGACTATCAATGTTCAATACCTTTTTAATACTATTTAATACCTAAATTAAATTATCTAGTACCTCGACGAGCAGTGAAAAAACATAAAAATAAAGTGGCCAGACATTGTGACGTCAGGTTGTCTGTACCACATTTTTTTCACGTAGTTGGAGACAATATATCTTAATTATTTATTTGTAAATATTCAATACCTTTTTATTTTTTTATTTATTTATTTAGAAACCAAACAGCGTTTTATACAGTTTTTTCTTATAGTAATGCATAGGTAGTAAGGCCAATTAGCAGGTTTCCCTAAACAAACCACAAGTAGGTAGCAATCATTTTGATGTTACAAATTCAAAACAGACCAATCAAAAAAATAACTACTAAAGATGAGAATTGTCTCTGCCCTGAGATGGCGAACTCATTATGTCATATACATACACGCACATACATAAACATACATACATACATTATAACATACATACATACATTATAACATACATACATACATTATAACTAATTTAACTATAACTAATTTTAATACATATATATATTTTTTTTAAATATGGCGTACCAGGAATAAGTTACGGATGAATAAAATTCTTTATGAAGCAAAACTTATTTTATGGCTTTTTAATTTGTAGTACCTATACATAATATATTATGCATATGTATGACTGGATGAAGATGGGTCAAGAAAGCACATTTCCTGCTGACGTTGTTTATAGGACAATTTAAATTTGTACATAATTCTGTTATGTCTGCACTATATATTTTATCCAATAATATTTTTTCAAATATGTATGCAATACAGCTAACGTACATTTTGTCGCCAATCAACTTGGTTTCAAATTGTTTTAGTATCTCTCCGCGCAATTTGTTAACATTTAGTGTATCGTTGGCTATAATCATTTTAATTAATTTCAAGTATTCATTATCTTCATTGGCATTTATGATGCTATTTAATGCGTAGTTATCAGCAACTCCAACTGCGATTGCTTGTGCAACTGCATCAAAAGCACACGTGTTTGAAACAATAGTATTATTATCAGCAGGAGTGGTTAAAGAGTCATTTCTCAATAAAGTAATCTTTTATTATTTCTTTTATTTTCTTACCCTTTTTTCCAATAGCTACACCCCTAAAATTTTCTAGCATAGAAGGCGTATCTGAAAAAATTGACTCATTGTTTATTCTTTTTGTTAATTTATTATTAGTTTTCGTATCGTTTTGTTCTTTTCTTTTTCCATTTTTTTTTATTCGTCTGTACGATATCTCTCCGATTTGGTTTTTATCTAGCATAAATATCTTTTCACCATTTTAAAGGAAACTTTGACGTTAGACGAAGTTGGGGCTGATATTTCTGATTGAAAAGTTTTTTTCCATACTGTCGACCACAACGGTAGTCGTCCTATGAGTCGCGTTAAAGTTGTTAGAAAATGTGGGAAATAATACAAGTTGTCATGTAATTCATAATCACCGTCAGTAAGAGTGAGCAATAGATTTTCAGTATCAATAGCATCATAGAACCATTAAGGATTTTTTCCTGCAAACTGCTTATTATCAATGTCTTTTGATTCGGTGTCTGAAAACAGATACTTGTTGTTTGATGACGTCTGCAAAATTTGAGTAGTGTCTTCTATTAGAAAGAAGCCAGCCGCCTTAACCTGATTTTAGCTTGTTCACATCTTGTTAACACTCCTTTGTTATTTTGTTCATCATATTTGTTAAGACACATTGTGATTAGATCAATTAGAATAACTTTTAATGTATCATAATCTTCACATAGCTTGATTTCTTAAAGATATTTGAAATAAAAAAAACTTTACTCTTTGATCCATATGTTTGAAACATGAAAGGTTAAAAATAATTTTTATAAAATGACTGGCGTCGATACGAATGAAGCATTCCTCTGGTGTTTGCTCTTTTGTTTCTATAGTCAAGTCAAAATATATTTATTCAATAAACTCAATTAATAAGTACTTTGAAACGTCCAAATATTTTTTAACCTACCACCCATTCAGGACATCATTTTTTAACTGTGGCAAGGAACGAGCGCAAGAAACCACAGCGCACAGAAGCAACGACATTTACAAAAAATATATATATTATATGTCGTTACCAGGTCACAAAATACAAAATATGAATTTGAATGTAAATAGTTTAATTAAATATGGTGCTCTATATACATTGATTATAGGCAATTAGAAATAGCTGTTGGAGTAGGTACTTGGAGCATTTCAGACCCAAGCTGTTTTGTCTTCTGTATAATCCGACACTTTATAATAAGCTTTTTTATAAAGCTTTTCTTTGATTTTGATTTTAAATTTATCAAGATCTAATTTCTGAATATCATTTGGTACTTTGTTGTATAATCGTACACACAGACCCTTAAAAGAATTATTTATTTTATGGAGCCTAGTATAAGGCACTGCTAATTTGTTCTTACTTCTAGTATTTAATTTGTGAATATCACTGTTTTTTGAAAACATTTCAATATTTTTATGAACATACACAAGATTTTTATAAATATATTGTGATGCAACTGTCATTATACTTATATCCTTAAATCTCTCTCTGAGAGAGTCACCAGCCTGTAGGTTATATATTGCTCGAATAGCCCTCTTCTGCAGCACAAAGATAGTTTGAATGTCGGCAGCATTTCCCCACAGTAAAATGGCGTACGACATTACACTATGAAAGTAACTGAAATAAACTAATCTAGCTGTATCAACGTCAGTTAACTGACGGATCTTCATTACTGCATAAGCCGCAGAGCTAAGTCTATTCGACAATTTAGCTATATGTGGGCCCCACTGAAGCTTGGCATCCAACGTGATGCCTAGAAACACAGTGGTGTCCACTGGATTCACATTCTTATCTTTAATTTGTACACTAGTTATTACCTGCTTAACATTAGGCAATACAAATCTTACACATTTGGTTTTTCCCTCGTTTAATAGCAAGTTATTAACACTAAACCAGTGAACAATCTTTGAGACCGCATTATTCACATCGTCATAATTTGGGTATCGTCGTTTCACTTTGAATAAAAGTGAAGTATCATCAGCAAACAATACTATCTCATGACTGTCTTTTACAAAATAAGGTAAGTCATTAATATAAACCAAAAACAAGAATGGACCAAGTATTGAACCCTGCGGAACTCCCATTTTAACCACTGATCCCGGAGATCTTTTACCGTTAATGTCGACCTTTTGAATCCTGTTACTCAAGTATGAGATTAGAAGGCTCAAAGAAGCATTCCTAATTCCATAGTGGTTAAGCTTCCTGACCAAAGTTTCATGTAAAACACAATCAAAAGCCTTGGATAAATCACAAAATACACCTAGGGCATCCTGTGATTCCTCCCAGGTTTAGTATAATAGATTTAAATTTTGTAAAAGCTTTTACTACAGCCCCAATCGAGGCTGCACAGTCATCAACGACGACTTCATTCGGAGTTGCATTGTTTTGACTTTCAAACCATGCGGCGAGCCATTTATATACAGAGCGTCCCACGGATATGCCACATGAAGGAAAAGTGAAGTGAATATTGTAGATGGAACATTTTACTGAAAGAAGACATTATTTAAATTTAATAAACAATTTAAACTGCATTCATAGATATTTAAATAATTACATGGTTGAACCGGGAATCGAACCTGTTACATGAGAAAAATTATCACCCTGTAGCTTTATCATACCGATCAAAAGGCTTCATCATAAGGATTATTTTTTGCCAAATAACATAGTGTCACAAATAAAAGAAAGACCATGAATTTTAACATTTTTAATCAAAATTAATCAATTTATCATATGCTCTAAATGAGTCCCTTCCTGTTGAATACATAGTCGAGGAAATGATGCGTACTTCTCAAGTGGGTACATTTATTAGTAATAGGTACCTATGATAATGTCAGTTGTATGTCCTTATGGCAATGTCAGCTTTTCATTTTTCTGAACAAAATTTTACATCAAATTTTAAAATTCACGATCTTCCTTTTATTTGTGACACTATGTTATTTGGCAAAAAATAATCCTTATGATGAAGCCTTTCGATCGGTATGATAAAGCCACTAGATGATTGTTTTTCTCATATAACGGGTTCGATTCCCGGTTCAACCATGTAATTATTTAAATAACTATAACTGCAGTTTAAATTGTTTTTTAAATTTAAATAATGTCTTCTTTCAGTAAAATGTTCCATCTACAATATTCAAGGTACTTTCCCTCCATGTGGCATATCCGTGGGACGCCCTGTATAGTCTCCAAAGTATGATTGTCTGATATCTGATATCGTGATATTACATAAATGCATAAACCATGGGTATTTTGATCGAAGGTTTTTTGTTACAAACAGAGAGTTTTCAATGCATACAACGTACTCACCTATTACTGTTGAGTTGTAAAGCCTAGCGAGTATTACTGCCAATGTATTAGAGGCATTCTGCAATGTTTGCGCAACGTAGACAGTTGCCAGTTTCAACATTAAATAAATACTAACTAAAAAGATCCTAAAGTTGTTTGCGGGGTTGTATTCCTGTAAAAATATTTACAAAACTAAATTAAAAACGGTAACATGCTTTAAGTACTTTCTTAAGTTTAAATGTGAAAATTTTATTTTTATGAAGTTTTCCTCATTTTCTGATATAAAAAATAAAACAATTTTGTATTTAATAATAAAATGATATATAAGCCAATTTACCTGCACCACAATAGTTTCTACTATTTTGAAAACGGTTAGAGTATGAAGAAATATCGATGTCAACAAGGAAGTAACAATCTGTAAACAGATTAAAATATTGCACAGAATGCTTCGATCACATACAAACTAGATACACAATCTTGAATCACAATCCTATATACAAAGTGGAGATGACACTACGATAGTAAATGAAAATATTGGCTATACTAGTTCATAGAAACAATTCGAAACTATCAAATTAATCTTCGCACTGAATTTGTTTTTTTTTTCTTACAAACGAAAAAAAAAAAAAAAAGATTTATTTATTAGTTTCAAATTATTTCTATGAACTAGTATAGCCAATATTTTCATTAATAATTGTCGTAGTGTCATCTCCACTTTGTATAAATTGTAACGGAATTAGATATTATTACAAGAAAAAAAATTTTTTTTTTTCTACTGATATTTTTTACTAATATTAAGAAGTCGGATAATGCCTACGTTGTACTCAGCTGACTAATTGAGAAGCTTCTCTAGAGCTTTGAGCATAAACTCGGTCATTCCGCTTGTAAAAATGTTGCTCGATAGTAAAAATTTTCTCGTCAGTAAAGAAAATTTTTCTGTGACCGCCCTTTACGTACCGCTTAAAAAGTTGTTTTGATACCACCCTATTCATTTTTAAATTACCGGTTAAATAGACCAGATAGTTATATGACCAGTGCGACTCTTATATGCTGCAAGTCCTCAATCATCTTTTAAAATACGCGACATGGTTCTAGGTGCTATATTTATTTCCCGAGATAAAATCGTTTGCTTCCGGACAAGATCTCTTTGAATTCTTTCCTTGACTGCTTTGATCGCCTTTTTAGTACGAATACTACAAGGACGGCCAGATCTTTTTCTGTCACTAACAGAGGACGTTCCATTGTATCTATTAATAGCCCGGTATACAAACATTCGACTAATACCAAACAATAAAAATTTATACACATCCTAGCTGTATCTATTTACCTTGATTGACAAAAATAAAACAGCATTATTTTTAAAATCAAGGCTTATTTTCACCTTTTGTTGACGTTTTGGAATAATAGTGCTTAATCTCTGACTAACCATTAGGGAATAATAGTCTGTGCGTATGTCTGTCATTATTTAACTAAACCTTACATATATTTGGGAGTTAAACTCACGTTTGTGTCCGTAGGTTTACCCGTGGGTGGTGCTAAGTGAAACAATGGCACACGTTGCTATGTGTTTCGTCTGGTGAGTAAAATACCGGAAGTCCATCTATCCCTTCTCCCCCCCCCCCCCTTCACAATTCCTACGCCTTCTTCAAAGATTCTACCCCTTTCTCAAGGTCGGCAACGCATAATATGGCATAGCGCTTATCCTCTGGTTTTGCGGGTGACCATAAGCGGCTATGATTACTTTTGATTAAAGGTGACCCGCCTACTTGTTTCGTCTTTACTATTTTTATGTGAAAAACATACAAATAGTAATGTTAAAAAAAGGTTAACGTACATAAAAATAAGGTACGTGCGGCGGCGCATAAAACCGTGCCGAAATATTGGATGCACAAAAAAAACAAAAAATTTGGTAATTTTACAGTTAGGTACTCCAATGTTAATAATTATGATACTTTAATAATTAAGTAACTTGCATCTTACCTGGCCACTGAAACATCTATTTAATTTCTCGCTGCATACCACTATTTCTTCGTAAAATAATGCCCACATCTTTACATATTCTCTTTTAAAAACGGTTGTTATGTTAATTATTGAAAAATCTATATTGTTATCTTGTTTCACTATCCCTTCGATTGCGAAAAGAATAGTGAGATTAAGGCGACTCAGTAAGCCTTTGATGATTGCAGTGTAATATATAAAAGCATTTATTTCTAAAACCAACCTTACTTCAAAATAAATTTCGTATATTAAACAAGGGATTTCGTACAGAAAATTTTTAACAACCAAAACAAAAAGGACCGTAGAATTAAAAGTTCTAATAGCAGTAAAAACTATCAAATAAAGAACAATAAAGTATTTTAATGATGCCCTCGTGTAGTTTCTGTTATTAAGAGTGTTATCAAGTTTATTGTAGACGCAGTAGAAATCATTGAATGTAGAACTCGTTCTTACGGAAAGGATCAAAATGACGCCACTATAAAAAAATCTTAGACTGAAGACTAATCCTGCAAAAAACTTGGATTGACCAATTTGAATGTCCACCAACAAACGCTGGTAACAGAAAATTATAGACAGAAGTAGCTCTATCACGGTACGTACAATAACAAGCGTCTGTCGCCTCTTGGACATGACGTAATAATTTCTGTATACACCGAACAAATTTTCTATGAAAATCATCGCATTCAGCATTTTAATTTCCATTTCTCGAATTCTTTATTTTTTATAAGTGCTTATAACAACTACTGCTCTTATGTGTTATAATAAAATGTCGTAGTTGCCATGTTTGCGTATTGAGAAATAATCGAACATGTCATTTTCCAGTCCAACTGTTTACTAATTACTTAAGGCCCTAACACATTATGAAAGACAATAATAACAGTATAAAACGGGTGTAACAGTGCGTGTCATCAAATCGTCCAACCTCATTACTTCAATTCAATATTCAATTTATAATCATCATCATCATCATCATCATCAGCCTATACTCGTCCACTGCTGGACATAGGCCTCTCCAAGAACACGCCACTGAGCACGATCCGCGGCTACTCTCATCCAGCTCTTGCCAGCCACCTTGCGAAGATCGTCGCTCCACCTTGTCTGAGGGCGTCCTACGCTACGCTTGCCGATACGCGGTCTGCACTCCAGACCTCGTCTTCCCCAACGGTCATCGGTTCTGCGACTGATATGGCCGGCCCACTGCCACTTCAGTTTGCTAATCCAGTCGGCTATGTCGATTACCTTGGTTCTCTGCCGGCTCACCTCGTTTCGAATCCGATCCCTCAGAGAAACTCCGAGCCTCCCTTTCCATAGCCCGCTGAGCGATTTTAAACTTGTGAACCTGCCCTACCGTCAGTGTCCACGTTTCGGCTCCGTATGTCATGACGGGTAGGACGTACTGATTGAGGACTTTCGTCTTTAGACATTGCGGAATTGGCGCCGTAAAGACCCGACGTAATTTCCCATACGCAGCCCATCCCAGCTGTATCCTTCTGTTGGCCTCTTTCTCGAAGTTGTTTCTACCCATCTGTAAAATTTGCCAGAGATAGACATATTCCTTAACAACTTCGAGAGCACTGCCTTGTATTGCAATCAGTTCCGGGACGACATGTTCGTTGAACATAACCTTGGTTTTGTCCAAGATCATCCGCAGACCGATGCGTCGAGAAGAATCAGTTAGGCCGTTGAGTATGTGTTTTAACAACAATTTATAATCTAGTAGGTAGACGAACGCCGAGTTAAAGTGAAAGAGATAATAGAGGTTATGAAAATGTCTAAAGAGCGTCACATAATAACTCAAGATTTAGGCGTGAGAAAGCTTTCCGCGCGTTGGGTGCCGCGTTTGCTCATGTTAGACCAAAAACGTGTTGTGAATGAACATTTTTATCATTCTGTTGGCGCAGTTTAGGCGCAAAAATACAGTCAAAACAGTGGACTGCAAAGGGGAAACCGTCTCCAAAAAAGCAAAAACTGTTTTTTCGACTGGGAAGTGATGGCAACTGTTTTCTGGGATATTCACGGAGTTACCTTAATCGATTATCTCCAAAAAGGAAATTCTATTTCAGAAGCATACAATGCATTATTACTTGACAAGACCAAGGCAGAAATTTCAGAAAAACGGCCGCATTTGCAGAAAAAGAAAATCCTGTTTCACCAAGACAATGCGCCGTCTCACACATCAGCTGTTGCTATGGCGAAAAACCTCAAGTTACAATTTGAACTGCTAAACTATCCGCCTTACTCACCAGATCTAGCCCAAAGCGACTTTTTTTTGTTCCCTCATCTAAAAACTGCGCTCGGAGGACAGAGATTTTCTTCAACTGAGGAGGCAACCACATTCGTGAACAATTATTTTGCAGAGAAGAACGCCGAGTACTATTTGGACGGGTTAAATGGATGGGAGCATTGCTGGTAGAAGTGTGTAGTGTTACAAGGAGACTATGTAGAAAAATAAAAATAAAAAACTTTTCAGACCAGCACCAAGGTCGCGCTGGCCGAGCTGCCCGGCGCGCCGCTACTCGCTTGCGCGCGGTACGCGTTACACTTATACACGAAGACTTTGTATCGGTGATCAGGACCTACTGACACGTACATACATATTATCACGACTATTATCCCCGAAGGGTTAGTCAGAGACTGGGCAATGAGGACAGCAAAAGCAGTCCTCTGCCATAATCATTTAGTATAGTAATTTCATTTCATTTAATTTGTTTAATAATTCTCTTCAATGAATGATGTGTTCACCAATAAGTGGCAATTGTACTAGTACAAGTGCTGGAAAATTGTAAATATGATTGTTATGTACCTATCTACATTTTGCTGTTGGTGTTCCAATATCTTGTCTTGCCATAAATTCTGCCCCTCATATTAAACATGTCTAGTGTAATGAAAAAAAAAACGAAGTGAAATTTTAAAAGCATGTATTTTATGCGTTTAACTGTGTAGATTACAACAAATATTTAAACTATTCAAAATAACCACCTTTAGCTTTTACACATTTCTCAAAACGTCCTGGCTATTCATCTGTAGACGCACATACCACATCTAATGGTATCAAGGCGGCTGTCTTCACTAAGTCTGCTTTTGACGACAATTTCGATGAGGTTTAGAGCAGGCTTTCTCCTGTAAAATATTACATAAGCAATAATCCAAAGGATTAAGATCAGAACTTGCAGGGGCCAATCTTCAGAGACGATGAAATCCGTTAAATTCAAGTCTAACCAGCGCTGGTTTTTTTTTTTTTTAAATTGGTTTAACTATGAGTTTGTTTGGTATGTTTGTATCCTTTTTTGCGCTTTATTATAGGGAGGTTAGGTACTTCCCCCACAGAAAAGGGGTTACTAGGGAAAAAGGGGAAATTGGGTCGAAAGTCAAAATTTGGGAACAGTTGGATAAGGGATAATTTAGGATGTTGGGTTGTTTTAGGGAGATTAGGGATGACGGTTTAAAATGAAGCTACTATTATATATTTTTGCTTAGACTTAAGGTCTTTGCCTATTCAAAAAATAATTGCGGGTCGCTATTTGGGTGGGAAGAAAAATAGAAAGAAATGAAGGGGAAGAGAAAGGGAGAAGGAAGGGAAAAATAATTAGGGACACTGGATGAAGTTTTTATAATAAAAACTGCAGTGGTTCACATCTCTAAGGGTGTGGTTTATGTTTATGTTTATTTATTTACTTAGGTTCATTTCAATTTATTATTATTTTGTTTTAGTTGTTTAAATTATTTTAAAGATTTATTTCTTGCTCAAAAGTTGTTGAAGGTTTAGTATTTATTTTAAGTTTTATTTAGTTTTGTGTTGATGTTCATTTTAAAATTTGTTTAAAGTATTTAGTGTTAGATATTATTTAGCGTAGTGATTTTAAGGTTTGTTAATGTTTTAAATTGGAAAGTTGTACATTTGGTTTAGTTTTAAAATTTTTCTTTAAGTTTAATTATATTTAATATTTTAGAACAGTGATTTTAGTTTTATTGAGGTTTTGGTTTAAGGAATTTGTATGTTTAGTTTTTATTAGTTTATTTAGTTTATTTATTTATCTGAGTTTTTTATTGTTTTTAGAAAAAAAATATCATTTTAATTTAGTTTTTGTCTAAGTAATTTGTTAGTTCCCGTAGTCGGTCTGGCTCTGCAAGCGCAGAACCATCGACCGAATACGGGGGCACTCGCGGGCATTGGTGGCGTTGTGGCCAATGTCGATCTTTGTGCCCATGCGCTGGTTGTGGGCCGAGCAGTTGTAACACTTGGCCCCAGAGTTCTTATTGGGACATTCTGGCAACTGGTGGCCCGGGCTGGCGCAATGGGCACAGGGTCTCTTTTCGGCCGCACATTTCGCCTTTGTATGGCCGTACTGCAGGCATTGGTGGCACTGCACGAATCGGGAGAAGTCCTCAACGTGGACCCTACTATGGTCCACGTTGAGTCTCCCGAGAGCGAGAATGGTACTTCGCATCTCGGGAGTGACCTCGATCACCGCATTGTACAGCGCCGGGTTTCTATTCGAGGTTAGGAAACAAATACGACTGACAGCCATGTCGTTCTGGGTCACAAGGACCTCCGCCAACTCCTCGCGGGCAATATCTTTAGATATGCCCTTTAGGATCATCAGCGGTGGTCGTTGCTTCGCCAATTCTGCGACGAAGTTAGGGCTCTTGTCATGACGGGCTATTGTCTCCTCGCATTGCTTCCTATCCTCGAACTCCACCCTCAATTTACCGTTGGGTATTGGCAGTACTTTGACGGGAGCATATTTATGCTTCCGGAAGCTAATCTCCTTCTTCCACCGAGAAATAAGCTCCGGAGGCTTGAGCGTGCAGTCGTACGCCGAAACGAGGACTGCTGGGTATGTTTTGGGCGTAGGGGGTATGGGCCTGGCAGTGACGCTGGCATAGGAGGGAGCGTTCGGGAGTTCGGCTTCTTGGACCGTGTGGACAGTGCGAGCGCCGGCCGACGGACCCAGGACGGGGGGGTGCTCCTTCAGTGCGGCTGTCACCATGTTACCGGTCAACCGCACAAGGTCTTCGAGACGTGCCTGCTGCACCATCATCTCGTCGACCTTTTGAGCAACCTCCCGCCGGATCTCCGCCGCTGCCTCGCTCTGAATAGCGACTACGGCGCTCACACTGTTGTCCAGCTTGTGGCCTAATTTCCGAAAGCTTTCCTCGCTAACATGGTCTTGGGTGGAGGAGAACTCTGGTTCGGGTTCGGGCCGCGTGTAGATTTCCTCTTCAATTACCCTCTCGAAGGTTTGAAGTCGTCCTTAATCCTGGCCGTGGCCCACAGAATCCTCTGCTTGTTGAGCTTTGTCACAGATTTACCCTCCTGAACCGCCTTACTTATCTCACTAAGGCTCTCCAGGAACGAGGCCTTTAAAGACTTCTTATGCGCCACAACGGACCTTTCAGGGGCGGTTGGTGTCTCCGGCTGACCCATCTCGCCCTGTTGCGGGCTTGTAAATGCAACATTATGTGCCATATTGAGTTAGGTTAGGGTTACGTTAGGTTGGGGTGCAAGTTTGGGAACCTCCTCGTGGTGCACCCTGGGGTAAGGCCTCTCGGCCCACGTTCAGCGTGGGACAAGGGGCCTTATGCAAATCCCTGGCGTCCCTTCTGGGCGCCGAATAACGTAGGTGGTGCCCCTTCTGGGCATCGCACCCCCTTCAACGCGCGTCCCTTCTGGACCGCACAGCCACAGCCACAGGTCACTCGGACCTGCGGGGGGTATCTCCACGTGCGGCCCACTCTGGGTCGCACGCTCGCCGCTCACTCTCGAGCGGCTTTGAGGGGAGTTTTGACGGCGCCCCTTCTGGGCGTCGTCACACGGGGGGGGGTTGGGGTAGGCGGCGCCCCTTCTGGGCGTCGTTACACGGGGGGGTTTGGGGTAGTTCGGCGCCCCTTCTGGGCGCCGTTTCACTGCAAAGGTGCCGTCGTTGCGGGGCGCGGCGACGGGCGCCAGTCTTCGGATGGGTTGGTGGGCGGCAGACAGCCCACCCCCTAGCGACCAAAGAGGGTTGGCAAGCCTTTCAACTTCCAAAATCATGAAAGGTAAGCCAAGGAAGAATAATGTGCGATGCGATCCGGCTAGCGCCCGGCGCATGGGGGTACCCGGGCCCCCATGTGGGAAGTTAGTTACCGATGGCCCTGCAGGAGCGAGTGACCAGGCTCCTGCAGCGGCGGCTGCTACTGGTGCTGGTGGGAGTTTGCCCAAGAGGGGCAGAGGTCGTGGTGGGCCCGGGAAGGGCGGTGAGGCCGGGGACGCGCCCGGTGAAGCGTCCGCTCGGGCTAATGGCTCGGGCGGCGTGGAACTGGCGGTGCCCGGAGGTGGTGGCGACGGTCGTTCCGACCGGGTGGCCGAGGTGAGGCGGAGGAGCGACTCCGAAGGGAGTGGGTCTTCGTCCGAGGAGGATCCGGCGGTCTCTGAGATGGTGGTGGATCTCGTGGAGGAGACGCGCAAGCGCACGCTGGCGACTGCAAGGGCCGATTCGAGCGACAGCGGCGATTCTAGTGACGATTCTCCCGCTCCGAAGAGGGGAGCGATCCCCCCTGGGAAGGGGTCGGCCAACCTGCAGAAACATAAAGAGGAGGTCGAGGGCCTGTCGTATGATGAACTATACGGCAAGGTGTATAACCTCGGCAGTGTGGTCTATGACGCGCTTGGTCGCCTCAAGAAGTCCTCCAGCAAGGAGGCCCGCAGGAGGATGCTTATTATGATGGCGGCTGCGGAGCAGCTAAGGATGCTGTTGCGCCGGAAGAGCCAGGAGGATGAACACCAAGAGAGGAGGATGGTGGCGCTGCAGCAGGAGGTCGAGGCGTTGAGGACGGCCGCACGGACGCCCCCTTCCCCCCCTCCCCCCCCTCTCCCCAGACGGGCGTGGAGGAAAAGTTGGAGGCCCTAAAGAGGGATCTTCTCGAGTCCCTGGGAGGGCGCCTCGATGCCATCGAGAGGCGCCTCCCAGCCGAGCCCCCGCTGCCGGCGGGCAATGTGGCGAAGGCAGGGGTGAGCTACGCCGGGGTGGTCGCCGGACCCCATGGCGCCCCCGGCGCTCCCCCGAAGGAGCAGGAGCAGACCGAGTGGAGGACTGTCGCCTCGAAGGCGGCCAGGAGGAGGGCCAGGAAGGTTGCGGCCGCGGCTGGCCGGCCCCCACCGGCGGAGGGCGAAAAGCCGAAGAGGACGAAGGGAGCGAGCCCCCCCCCCAAAATGGAGCTGCCGAGGTCGTCCGCAGTTGTGGTCAAACTGGGACCTGAGGCGGCGGCGAGAGGGCTTACCATTGGCTCGGTGATGGAGGGTGCCATGGCGGCCATTGACTTGGAGAAGGAGTTTGGATTGCGGGGCATCCAAATACGGCAGGCTGCAGCAGGGGGAAGATTGCTGGAGGTCCCAGGCGAGTCCAGCGGCCAGGTGGCCGACGCCTTGGCGGACCGGATCAGGGGGGCGGTGCCGGAGGGCGTGGAGGTGCAGTGGCCGTGCCGGATGGCCGAGGTCCGGCTTGTGGGCCTCAGCCCGGAGCAGGCGGGAATGATGAGGCGTATCGCTGACTCGATTGCTGCGGCAACGAGCTGCGCTCCCGAACGAGTGACCATGGGGACGTTGCGGGTCGGACCGACTGGTCTGGGCTCAGTGGTGGTTCGGCTCCCGGTCGCGGCAGCGATGCACTTGGGGCAGGCCGGCCATATTGTGACGGGGTGGTGGAGGTTGAGGGTTGAGGTCCTAGACAGAGGCCCCATTAGGTGCTTCAAGTGCTACGGTGTGGGCCATCTGAGCTACGCGTGTAGCTCGGAGGCCAGCCGTGGCACCCAGTGCTTTAGATGCGGCACCCCTGGGCACAGGGCCGCCGAATGCGGGGCGGGCAAGGCCTGTTGCGGCGTCTGTAAGGAGGCGGGACTTCCCCATGAACATCACATGGGGGGGAGGAGTTGCCGTCCTCCCAGGATGAGGGCGAAGTGGGCCCCGTGGCCGCGGGCCCCACCTGCGGCGAGGGAGGGCGAATCGCCCATGGAGGAGGAGGAGCCGACGGCAAGGCCGGGCGAGGCCGGGCAACCGGCGGAGTTAAGGGAGTCGCCGGGGAGGGCGACGATGGACGGGGCCGGGCAACCGGCGGCGGGAGGGTCGAGGGCGGCGGTATAACGTCGCTCTCCTCCCTGAGCTTCATAGCTCAAAGGGTCCTTGGCTGCGGGCTTCACCTGCGGCCAAGGTTGTAGTGTGCACATGGCGCCGTGCGTGTGTGCATGCCGAGTTTGGGTGGGGGACTCTACCCCCCTCACCCCCCCTAGAGTGCCCAAGGGGCGCTGGGTTGCGTGGCCCCTTCTGGGCTGCGTAGCCTTTAGTGGTGTCCTCCCTCTGAGGTACCTTGTTGTCGCGTCGTCGCGTTGCGCCCGTGTGGCTGCGCGCGCCGACCCGGGGCCGGCGCGCGCAGCCACACGGGTCGCCGGGTGAGCCCCGCGGTTTAATTCCCCAGGGATAGGCACCGTGGCCTCACCTGATTCGGTAGATGTCCTCCAGGGTTTAGTGGGTATCCCCCTCCGTCTCACCCCTTCCAGCCTTGGGGTAGTAGCCAAGGCAGCCGACTGGGGACAATGGCGTCCCCATATAGTTGGTGGGAGGTGGAAAGGCGGACGGGCGAGTCCCACAAAACCTGGGCCCCTTCTGGGCCTGGGTATGCATCAAGCATTCCCTGGGTTAAAAAAAAAAAAAAAAAAAAAAAGGGTTACGTTAGGTTACAGAGAAAAATTTTTAAAGTTAGTTTTTTGAAGAATTTTGTCTAGAAATTTTTTGCCGAAAAGTTTGTTTTTGTTTATTTTTAGGTCCAAAATGTTTGTATTAAGTTTTAGAATAATTGAATTTTTGAAGTTTTTGGTCGAAAATTTTCTAAGTGTTTTTGCACTTTTTTGTTTATGGGCGAAATTAATTTTTTTTCCAGAATTACTTCTTATAATTGTAGAAAACCTTAAAATAAGAATTTGGGGTATTTATGTTATTTCCAAGTAGGAAATTTAAGAGTTCACCACCACCAGTTTTTCCACCAGCGCTGGGTTGGGTTGATTTCGCTTTGTGAGCTGGTGCTGAGTCTTGTTGAAATATCCATTGTTTACCAGCGAACTCATTGTTACTTAGTGGCTTAACCACCTTCTCTTATATATCGCTTTGGTAGTTAGTTGCTCGTATTTCACCCCTTGTTCACAATAATGGAGCTTTGTCACCCCTTCGTAGGACACGCCCTACCAAACCATCACAGATGCTGGGTGGTGGTCTCTTTCGACCTTCGGAATTTTCTCAGTAGCTTCTTGGGAGCTGTATGCATCCACCTTATTGTTTTGACGGTAAAATTTCTCTTCAACACAAAAAAAAATTATAGCGGCTTTAGCAAGTTGAAAATCTCGACTGGTGTTCTCTTACATTAATTGTGTAATGCAATCACTGCGATTCGAATCTCTGTGGTACCCCACTCCATGTTTACACAGCTATGTGTTAGATCGAAATTAATAGCATAAAACCTACTTAATAAAATGATATCTAGTACTACCGTCATATTATTTATTTTGAAATACCGTCATTTAAGTTGGGACAGAAGTGACAGAACTTATGGCAAGACTAGGTATAAATAAATAAACCGTATAGATTAAAACAAATAGTCTAAGATCCGAGTACAGAACGACCTTCACCGGGAAGGTTAATGGATGAAAAGTATTTTATATCAAATTTAATATGTTAAATAATATATCGCGAGTGGGTTGGCTGAAAAATTACAGTCCAGTACCATTAATGATTAATTTATTAAATTTAAAAAAATATATTTTTTTACATTGCAGTGGTTTATTGCAGTGGTTTGGTGTGTGTGTGTTTGTAATGAGCATATCTTCATATAAACATAAATTTTATTTATTTAACCAGACGGTTGCAAATTACTAATATTGACTTGCCTGTTTACACTTGCACTTGAAATGTATAATTTTATAACTATGTCAATTAAAACTATAGAATTTTAGTGTAAAGTTTTTATTACAAACCTTACTTAACTGTACTAGTCCTATCCAAGTTTCATCTAGATTAGTTGGCGCCAAAACTCGGATTTATTGCGCCTAAACTGCGCAACAGAGCGTTGGAATGTTGTCTTAAAAAATTCTTGCTCAACGAACAAAAGTCTAAACCGAACGACTAAACTCGAGCTCAACCACGTCATGCACTTGCCGGGGACAATGCAGCCCGGCACCGCTGAGGCAGGCCAGTACGCGTAACACGGTCTCACTTATGGATCTCCTTTCGTTTTCACTAATTTTTGCAATGTATCACAAATTACCATACGTACATACTTATAAATAAAAAATGAAATAAAATAAAAATCATTTATTTCAGGCAAATTAGCCCATATTCACTTAAAACAAAATCTCAATTACATCAATAAAATATAACTACCTAATCAAATCAATTTAAAATAATAAAATAATAATCAAATGCAACATAATAACATTATATCAAACATTTTAGATTAAATTCATTACATTATAAATCAATTAACATTTGTTGTATATTATCTATGGTGTAGCGGTATACGCGGGGCTGCGTTCCTTGCTATCTTTAAATCATGCAATAAACCAGTGTGCTATATACCAGCAGTCGTTTTACTCCTGTCCTTACGCAGATATAACACAATTAAATTACAATTATTACAAAATTACAATAACAATCATAAAAATAAAAAAAAAATATAAATAAAATAATAACTAATATTTGCTGTTAGTCAGCGCATGCACCATACAACAATGACGCATGTATTGGCAATCGAACCTGTTCGCAAACACAGTTAAGATGCGGTTGGAGCTGGCCCGAACCCTGCGCACCAGCGATGTACACTGCTTCCGCATTATGGTGTAGAAGCAGTCCACCTGTGCATCCGCGAACATTCCTGACGCACTGCAGTATCGGGGCAGCCCCATCAGCATCCTGAACGCGTTATTATACTGAACACGTAAGGCACTGTACTGTTTTTGCGTATGATTTACGCACAGGCTGCACGTATAGAAATTAGTACAGTAAGCTCGAAAAAGAGTTCGTTTAACCTCTGCTGAGCTATGCGCAAACCTACGGGCCACCATGTTCGCTCTTACAGACAGCGCCCTACGCTCCCTTTCTATGTCTGCATCATCTTTCAGGTCGGAGGCAAGAATATGACCAAGGTATTTAAATTGGTTCACGCACTGCAGTGACGTTCCGTACAATTTTATGGGAGGGATGGAGTTCGGACATTTCCCTCCGGCCCGAAAGACTATGCATTCACTCTTTTATACATTGTATACTAGGCCGTGTACGCGGGTATACCTTTCACATATTTTTAACATTTTTGTGATACCACAGACCGATGCACTCAGCAAGACCATGTCATCAGCATAATTTATATTATTTACTGGTACCCCGTCTATGTGACAGCCGAGACGGCTGCCGCTGAGTTCACCTATCAGGGCATCAACGTACAAGTTGAATAGCTTCGGTGAGGTCAGCCCTCCCCGCCTCACCCCGCACTCCATCCTATACGGTTCCGACAAGGCACTCGACCATCTCACAACATTGACCTGATTTTGATACCAATATTTAAAGATGCTATTGAGTTCTAATGGCACCTTGATATCGCTTAACTTCTGCCATAGGATATCATAACAAACCAGGTCATAAGCTTTGGAGAGGTCGAGGAAACAGGCATATACGGGTGTACGGCGGTCTGTGTAGTACTTAACAGTCTGCTTTAAACTCAAGATAGCCGTATCTGTGGAGATTCCTGGCTTTAAGCCGAATTAATAACAGTAGCCAGCGAAATAAGCCTATAATTAGATTTATCGCACACATCACCAGTTTTATTTTTAACAATTCGCACTACCACAGTCTTCGTTATATCAGCCGGCAAGTACGAGTGCCCTACACAAAAAGAATAGAGCATCGCTAGCACCCTAGGCAGATGGGGGCCCGCATGCTTTAAGTGCTCGATGCTGAGCCTGCCGTGGCCAGGGGACTTGCCACGCGACATTGATTGTATAGCCTTCCTAACATCTTTAGTTAAAAACCTAGTACTCAGCTCCCGGCCACAAGGACCCGCATCACTCGCCGACTGCGACGAACCCAAGGATGATTTGATGGTAAAGTGCTCTCTAAGCATGTCAGCTATGCCTTTAGGGTCATTAACCCATCAACACTCACAGGAAGGCTCGGCTTGCTATTTAATTTATTTGTGGCCTTCCAAAAGTTGCGAAAGTCATGTCTTGAATGCTTAGACGATAAAAAGTCTATTTTTAATTGTTCGTTATGGTTTTTACACCACTTTAAACTAGACTTGAAGATCTTTCTACTTTCAACCATCTCATCATAAACGCGACCAGTTTTGGGTTTTCCATTTAAGATCCAATTATGTTAAATTTACATCTAGCCTCCCTGTGAGCATCCGGCACATGCCTGTTCCACCCCAGAACGGCTTTTTCTTTTTCGATTTACAATCAAGTCAAGATTTCCAGCGACAGCTGCCTGCCTCAATGCGTTTACAATTTCACGGTACATATTGCCAATAACAAATCTATTGTCAAAATTATTACTTAAATGGTCACAACAACACGTCAACTCTGTAGGAAAATCTATTAATCTTAATTTTTCATTGCATAATTTACTATACAAGTCTACTTGTTCGGGATTGCGGTTACCCCACAATTCTTTATTAATAACATTAAATTGATCAGTTAACATTTTAGGTTTTATTATGTCAAAATTACATTCAAAAATTAATGGAAAATGATCCGACCATAAAACATCATAATCGATAAACACATTTTTAATAGATGGCACAGACGAATTATTGACTACACAGTGATCTAACCATCGTCTACATCCGTGTGCTGTTTACCGAGCGAGCCGGCTGCGATCGCGCATCAGCTGTGCAATACATCTACACCTAACCACTGCGTGTCGCGATAACAAATCTTCGAACAGCTACGTTAGGGCGCAAAAGTCTCCTTTTGCTGATACATTAAGGGCTGACGGCGAGTGGAAATTGGTACAGCGAAGGTAACCAAAATGAATTACCGTTACCATGGTACAACTGGAGTTTCACAAGATAACGAAGGAAACTTCAAAGCCGCAGTTAAGAAAGTGCCTTAAAGTGCATTTAGACACAACTGACGCCGACATAGTGAATTATGTATATAAGAAAACAAAAGAGAAGATAATACCTATTGGAAAGAATTTCATTCAAAACAGAGAAATAGCACAAAGCATTTAAGTTCCTTGTATCCAGGGTATAATTTTTAGACGTTTTGTGCATTTTAAGCCAAATAAAACGAACAGTGCTCATACTGTGCCCGGCACTGCTTCTAATAATAATAATAATAAAGACGATAATTATAATTATAATGTCCAGTAGTTCAACACACAGATTAGTAAGTTTTAACTGTAAGAATGTTAAACGCTCAATCGAATATGTGAAATCACTGTGCCGAACTTCAAGTAGGTATAATAGCATTGCAAGAAACTTGGCTTATGCCGGATGACCTTCAGTTTCTCAGCGCTATTGACCAGGACTTCGGCTTCGGGTGGACGAGTACGTCAACGGTGGACACAAAGGCGGGCATGCTGCGCGGCAGGTCCTACGGTGGGGTAGCATTGCTGTGGGACAAACGCATTTTCCAAAGCGTGTCGGTAGTGAAATGTGATAACCCGAGAGTATGTGCAGTAAAGACATGTATAATATTCTCTGGTAAAGATGTGTATTGGTTTTCACCAAAGATCATTCTTATTTTTTAGTCTAAAGGTATATGCTTACAGATAAAGTAGAAATATTTAAACGAATTTACGGATCACGTCTCAGCTTTGTAAGTGCTATTAGTAATGAGAATATTTGAGTCAGTGTACGTACTTGGGGACTTTAATGCTCATCCGAGCGAAAATTTTTTTGACGAGCTTCCTTTATTTTTGTAATAAACAGGAATGGGTATGTGTGGATGTAGATGTGTTATGATTGAACTCTTGGTATCGCGCCCAGCCAACGTAGACAGCCTGGCGCTGCCGGCGCCGCCACCTCCCCTCGTCGTTCTTGTTAATGGAGGGTAAACTTGCGATTTGCGTTGGTTGTTGCAATTAACCGAATTGGATAAATTCGACAAATTAGCATGATCGTAATCGGCCACAGTCATATCTATATGCGAAAGTCCGATCGGTCCACTATCCACACACGCGCCATGCTTTGCATTTATTCGTATATTTCGACGAAACCATTCGGTGTCGACTGATTTGATGATGAAATTTAGTCTTTCACTGCATCTTTTAACGTGACATAGTTTGATTTAATTTCTTTCAATTCGTTCTGGAGAATTTTAATAAATCTTTTAAGATTTTAGTCGCATCCAAGATCCAAGTGATCCCAAGTAATCGGCGGCAACTTTTCTAGTTCTCGAGCCACGAAACATTAACATTATAAAGGTTCATAAGAGGTTCTTACCTATTTTATAACATAATCTATTTACTTCATTTTGTGCTGAATACCTTATAGGTTAAGAACCATAAAACAATGTTACATTTTAATTTATGGAGATAGATGAAGAATTGTTGAAGTTAATAATCGTCGCATCTTACCTGGCCATTGTAAACATTAATTTAATCTCTTGTTGCATACATAGGTCACACTAAAATTACTACAAAAAACCGAGTGGTAGAGCCACGCTGCGTTGCAGCACGCATTGGGTCGGCACGCCCGGCGTAATACCACCCTCTCACAAATATTCGGCGTGAAACAATGGCACTCTGTGCTGTTGTGTTTCGTCCGGCGAGTGAGGGTTCCGGAGACCCCTCCCCCCCCCTCTCACAATTGATATGGCAGCGAACTTTAATCTAGATTTACCCCAGGGGGGTACCGACACATCCAGTGTCGAAGAATTGTTACGTTGTAAATACAGGGCCCTGTCTGCCTTTACTAATCTACAAAAGAAGTTCGCAATGGTTGAATAGTACTTACCTGAAATCATTGCTTTAGAATGATCAAATGTCCAAAAACATTAGTCCGTGTAGCTTGTTTGAATTAAATCCATTTTTCTTCACATTAAAGACATGGAGCCTTGGCTGACACATTACAAGACACACTTTTCTTGCATTTTCAATTAAAACATATTTCTAAATCAGTTTTAGTAAGACTTAAACTTAAATCTAAAGAGATTTTATTCCGTGTTTACGTTTTGTATTTGACATAACACCATAGACAAAATGACAGCCACCGTAGCGACGCCTAGCGGTAGCGGGGCGAAGTAGCTGTCAGCTTTTAATTTCACATAAAAGATTCAATTTTAAAAAATAGTCGAAACAGTTCTAATAATAAATTACATAATAAATTAATATGTATAATAATTACTTTAAGTAATTAAATTTAATTCAAGCAAATCCGGAAATAGAACTATTTTTTTCTATAAGGACTTTTATCTAGAACATTCGAACGGGAGTAATATTTTTTATATGGATATTGTCTCTGCCCGTAGGGGTTACCAGAGAGGAAACTAATACTCCTTAATATTAAGACAGGGTAATTAGTGAGTTAAATATCACAAAACATAATTTTAAATTAAAGAAAAATGCATTTCACATTGCTAAACGTTAATTTTTTTTTAGGTCGTGTGTTGTTATTGTTGGCAAATTCTGTTAGCAGAGGGCGAGTTGTGACAGACGTCATATTTGACGTTTTGGTTAGTTTGAAGGAAAATTCTAAAAGAACAATTTCTTATGAATTACCCGACAATGGGAGTAGAAATTATAAGCTGGCCTTCGATTTATAAGTGTTTCCGGCGAAAGGAAAGCTGCCGAGTTGCGACGCCGAAACGAGTTCAATCTCTGGCGTGACGTGGTGCGATGAGTTGAGATCAATGCACTCAGGTAGGCGTGGGTCGTAGTCACCTTTTGTTTTAATCTGAGGTCGTAATAATGTAGTGGATTTGAAGCGTCATTAGCTTGAGAATATAGTCAACAAGTGTGTGGTTTATTTACAGGAATCCGTGCCACAACCAACCGGTCGTGACGCCGCTGGCAGCCACGCGTAAATCTAGGATATCCCAACGCGTGAGTATCTCAATAGCATTGTTTAAATATAATAAGCCGTCATCTTAGGAAAGCAAATCGATATTTCATGGTGTCTGAATCCTGCCTTGTCGCCAGGCGACGCAGGGCTCTTGGCCATGTGGCAGACGTGTCAAACCCCTTTATTAAGTGGATATTGCCCCATCCAACAGTAGTCTGGCATTGTTTAGTTATATTTATTGGAATATCGTAGCCGTGTAGTGCCTTGTGTACTAGTTAAATGTGAAACAAAGCTAAAATTAAAACATGGTGCTAAATGTTAGTGTTGGAGTGTGAGTTTTTAGTTGTGCAACAGCGTTGGGAAGCTTTTGATAACCCATGGCGCTGCGAGTCCCTGGTTATGATAGGTTGCAGCCCCAGATACACAGATAGCAGACTGCGGGACCCTAATTTATGTAACAGTTCTGAACTAGGCGTGTAGTGTTATAAATAGGCCCCGTGTTGATAATTTCAGATGCTTCGAGAGGCCCGTCTCGCCGCCAGGATTTAGAGCTGGGCCCTAAAGCCTGGACGCGAGACCTGCCTCTTCGGGGCACCAGCGGCCACCTGCTGCCAGCGAGCTGTCGCCGCACAGGCGTTGACGGTTTTTGTACCCCTACTCTGGGTTTAATCGTTCTTTATTCAGGAACATATTTTTACATTAGGGTTTCGAAACCTTAACATAGTATTTTCTTTTATATCCAACTACACCAAGCGTTGGTGAAGTTGTGAAACCTTTGAGGATCTGCGAGTTCGACCTGTGTGAAGTTGTATGGTGACATCGTCTCCAGATTCGGATCGACTATACGATCCTGGCGTCCATAAATATTTATTTTATATCGGTATAACCCCACGGTTCTCTAGAGTATCGGCTTTAAACGTGTGAGAGTTTTAATACGGTTAAACGGTTTAAAACATTTAATTTAATATTTTAATAGACGGAGTAATTTAATTTTAATTTCAACATCATACTCCGGACGGTACTGGTTTATCCCGACCCCCACGACCATAGCTTGCACGACTGAAATATTAGCTGGCTGGTTAGGCAGTAGTAGGAACAGTATTATAAAATTTATTTTAAATTAAAATTATCACCGACCCGCTTGGTCACTTTTGACTCTTAGGATTTTAGTGTGTTTTAGGGGGTGATATAGCTTTGGAATAAGGTTTAGATTACTTTAAACAGTAAATTATAGTTGGCAAAATTAATAGAAAGTTTGTTGAACTTTCATTTGAGATTGACCCTAGGGTCAATTTCAACTGATAGTTTTTTTTTGTTATTTTCGGCTAAATAAATTAAAAGGTGTAACGTAGATGATTTGTACCTAACATAATATAAGGAAAAATTGTGACTAACCCCCTCTTTTGAATAATAAGAGTGAAATAAAATTTATTAATTTTATTTTATTGTTGTTGGACAAAATATTAGTGTGTGTTCTTTTACAATATACTGCCTAGCTGTTGAACATTTTATGGTTTTATTTGATAACAACCCACTGAAGCTTGCATTTGGGATTTTCTTCCTTTTCCCCAAAAGGGACAAAATCACAAATGTAACAGTGGCGCACTCAACGTGTGTTTTGGTTAGGGATAGTGGTTATGTCTTATGCTGTAACTAAAAAGCCAGAATACCGATAGCGTTCTAGAACCGTGGGGATTATTACTTTTAAGAAAAACCGTCACGCGTGCATTGGCACGGATTCCTCCCATTTTATTTTAATAACGAATTTTTATTCGTTATTATTTTAAAATATTGTATTAATAGTGCATTTTTTTTTAACGTTCATAACACTTTTTTATATGTATACAAGTGTTAATTATTTAATTATTGTACTCAGCTTAACTAGAGTATTATTTTATGACACAATAGGTTAAAGTTGACACAATTTTTATTTGAAAATAAGTGTTTTTTTAATGCAAGTGTTTATAGTATTATTATTATAATACTGTGTTTGTGGTGGTTTACTACTATTTTCTGTGGATTGTAACTGTATACTTAGGTTGAAACTGCCTATTGAGGAAGCCAGCTTATATTTTAGTAGTTTTTTTTTTAAATCCAAAATGGAACGCCCAATTTCGTTTAATTTGCTTCGTAAAGACGAGCTTACGTATGAGGTGGAGATTCGAGACGCAGCACCGGCGACAACGGTAGAGGGATTACGAGTTCAGATTAGGGAACTTAGTAAACTAGTTTGCTCAGATGATATCGTAGAGACTACTCGGGATCCTAAAGTAGAATTACAAATTATTAAAGCCAAATTGGCAGAGATCGCCGAAGTAATAGGAAAAGATCCTTCAAATTTTAAAAAAATTAACCGTATAAAGGCTTTAAGTTCCCACCTTTTTCACCGCTTGGGCAGGGTAACTCCTCCTCCTGAACTTGATTCCGTATATCAGACTATTGACAAAGAGCTTAACGGTTATTTGTCAAAAGTTGATAATATTAACGCGAGTTTTCATGCGTCGTTTACATCGGCACCAGAGACACCGAACGTCCTTGAAGTTGAACCTACTCCTGAAGTCGTATATTATAGTAAGAAGGATGCAACAGTCAGATCTCTCGACTGTAAATTTAATGGTACCGGTTGCGTGAAAGCTTTCATAGAGCGTCTCGAGGAACTCTGCGAAGCTAGGGGTATAAGCGAAACTTCGTTACATAAATCAGCTCTGGACTTGTTTTCTGATGGTGCTTTGTTGTGGTACCGGGGTATAAAAGCCTCGGTTGGTAGTTGGTCGGAACTTAAAAGACATTTACGAGTACTCACAGCGTTCGCTCCGCCAGACTACGATATGCGTCTCATTTCAGAAGTTACTAATAGGACTCAGGGGCAAACTGAATTGTCCTGTATTTACATAGCGGTCATGGAGAACCTCTTCAACAGGCTCTCTTATAGAGTAGCGGAACCTGAGCGTTTGGCACGGATTAAGTTCAACATGCGGCCGGAATACGCGACGGCGTTGTCAATGTTGGCGGTAAATACCCTGGAGGGATTAAAGGAGAAGTGTAGGCAACTCGAGCTAGGTTTTGTTAGCAAGGCACAGTTCCGCGAACCGCCGAAACCTACCGCTTCTTTTGTTGCACCAGACTTGGCTTACCAAGCTCCGAGGGGTTCTTTGAGAATAGAGGCCGTGCAAGCTGATCCTGCTATGTATTGTGTTCGTTGTAGGGTAAGGAGCCACTCATTATCTACTTGCAAATCCACAGAAGCAGTTTGTTTTCGTTGCGGTAAGAAGGGTGTGAGGACACCTTCGTGCCCCAACTGCAATAAAAGAGCAGTCGGGACTAAAGGTCAATCCTGTCAGAACTGCAATTCAAAAAATTAATTTCCCGGAACTACAGCCATAATTTTATTAAGTCCGATTGGGACAACTATTTAAAATGGTTACAAGTTTTTTTAAACTCTTTAAGAGTAGATTCAGTACGTTATAAGACTAGGGAGGATGGTCGGCAGTCGTCATTTAACCGTTTCTATATATAATGCGGATTATTACGGTTTACTTGACTCGGGTTCATGCATTTCAGTATTGGGTTCCGATGTTGGCCAACAGTTCATAAAAGCTGGTGCAACCTTACACTATGATGGGTGCTTGGGCAACATCGTAACAGCCAATGACTCGCGTGCAACCGTGAAGGGTTATTTATATTTACCAGTTACTCTTATGGGAGTGACTCAAGTTATTAAATTTTATATAATTCCTGATATCACCACACCGTTAATTTTTGGCGTTGATTTTTGGAGGGCTTTTAATTTAGCTCCTGAAATTTTTAATAGATTGCCTTTTAAGTATTTTCAAAACTCTAAACACCGTACTTGCGTATCGGAGGTTAGGCATTTGCAGCCGTTTGATGAATTAACACCCGTTCAGAGGTTGAAAGCGGAGTCATTAATAAATGAATTTAAGAAGGTGTCTTTTGAGGTTAAAGGGTTAGGTCGTACCCAACTGTTGCGTCATAAGATAGACACGGGTGATGTTTCTCCTATCAAACAGCGTTATTATCCACTATCACCTGAACGCCTTAAGGAACTTAACCGCCAGCTGGATGAGATGTTAGAGATGGGAGTAGTAGAGCCTAGCAATAGCGCGTGGAATAACCCAGTCCTATTAGCTCCTAAACCAAACGGAGAATGGCGATTTTGCCTTGACAGCTGAAAATTGAATGCAGTCAGCAAACAAGATGCTTATCCGCTTCCCTACGTCTCTCACATCTTAGATCAGTTACGTGACGCTCGATACCTTTCGTCAATTGATTTAAAATCTGCATTTTGGCAAATTGAGCTTGACTCCGCTTCATCTAAGGAAAAAACCGCATTCACGGTTCCCGGACGAGGTCTTTTCCATTTTAAGGTTATGTGCTTTGGGTTCACGGGGGCACCAGCCACCCAGCAACGGTTAATGGACATACTGTTTGGTCCTGAGTTTAATAATAAAGTGTTTGTTTACTTGGATGACATTATAATATGCTCATCGACATTCGAGGAACACATTTCGCTTCTTAAACGGGTTTTAGAAAAGTTACGACAGGCTAAGTTAACGATTAACTTACAAAAGTTAAAATATCTAGGTTACAGGGTAGATGAACATGGTTTACACACTGATCCGTTGAAAGTTCAGTCAATAGTCAACTTTCCCACACCTACCACCCGGAAGGAGGTGAAAATGTTCCTTGGAACAGCGTCGTATTATAGACGTTTCATTAAAAATCAGTTCTATAGCGGCACCTTTAAATGCACTTACGAGTACTAGCAAAAAAGCCCCGCCTTTTAAGTGGACTGCTGAGGCAGAAACCGCGTTTACTACTTTAAAAACAGCGTTGGTCTCTGCACCAGTATTGGCTTGTCCCGATTTTTCCCAGCCATTTGAGATTCATTGTGACGCATCCAGTTTTGGGATAGCGGGCACTCTGACTCAGTTTATAAAGGGAGAGGAGCATCCAATAGCATATTGTAGTCGTTCACTGAATTCGGCAGAACGCAATTATTCGGCGACGGAGCGAGAGGCCCTAGCGGTGGTTTTTGCTGTAGAACACTTTCGTCCTTATGTGGAGGGAGGTCCTGCGTTTAAGGTGATAACCGACCACTCGAGCCTGAAGTGGTTCTTTAATTTAACTAATTCTACGGGTCGATTAGCTCGTTGGGGTTGTCGGTTATCGCCTTACAACTTTGTTATTGAGCACCGCAAGGGCAAGGACAACGTAGTTCCAGATGCACTATCGCGTGCCGTTCCGGTGCTCGAAATAAAGGTGCCTGACGCAGACACTTGGTTCCAAAAGTTGTGGGACAAGTGTGTTAGTACTCCTAGGTCGTGTCCTAACTTTATTATTAGAGACAATAAACTTTTTCGTTTTTCAAAAAATAAATTCGGTGTGGCGAGTGATTATGATTGGAAACAAGTAGTACCGGAGGGAAATCGTCTGGAACTTTTAAAGAATCACCATAGTGGTGAATTATCTCCACATTTTGGAGTATTTAAAACTTATAAACGACTTGCACTACGTTACTACTGGCCTAACATGTATAAGGATGTAACTAACTACGTGGGGAAATGTGATACGTGCGCCGCATATAAACACTCACAATTGCCAACCCCTGGTCTCTTAGGTAGCGCGAAAGACTGCTCTAAACCGTTTGAAACAATAAGTTTTGACCTCGTTGGTCCCTTGCCACGGTCTAGAGCGGGCTTCACATATCTCTTTGTGGTCGTATGCTGTTTTACGAAATATTGTTTGCTCTTTCCTTTACGAAGAGCTGTGGGTAAGGCTATAGCGCAGAAACTTGAAGATGGCGTTTTCTTGGTTCACGGCATACCCCGTACGGTGATAGCGGACAACGGAACGCAGTTCACGGGCAATGAAATTAAATCTTTGTTGGAGAGGTACAAGGTACCTCAGGTTCACTTTACACCTCGCTATTGCCCCAGCGTGAACACAGTTGAACGTTATAACCGTACGATTATGACCGCCGTATCAATTCTTGTGGAAGATGACCATAGATCGTGGGATGTTAATATTTCGAAAATTCAGTATGCAATAAACACTTCCACTAATGAAGTAACACGTTTTACCCCATTCTTCCTAGTACATGGTAGGGAGGCAGTTAGTTGCGGAGAGGTTTTCGGCAATAATACCGATGGACCGCTCACCCTGGCGTGCGCTTCTCGCGGTGTATATGCGGACCAGTTAGGCGTCTTAGAGGAAATTTTTAATAAAGTGAAAGGCGCGCTTATTAAATCACATGACCGTAGTGCTCGTCATTATAACAATGGGAGGAGGCCCTTAGAATTTGAGGTGGGTGACACTGTGTGGAAAAAGACATATCCACAGAGTGACGCCTCCAAATTTTTTATGGCTATATTAGCTCCTAAATATGAAAAATGTTTTGTTAGGAAAAAACTTTCCCCCCTAGTGTATGAATTAGAAGGCTGTAGTTCCGGTAAAAACCTTGGTGAATGGCACATCAAGGACTTTAAGTCTTCATGGGAAGACTAAGATGTATTAGTTTTAGTAATTTATCGATCATTGTATCATGGTACAATGTTTTGCTTGTTGTGAGCGGTTGAAAAGTGACAAAGGAGGGCTGTATATGCCCTGTAGTCGCTGCTGTTGTTGGCATTGGTGGCTGTATATGCCACGGTGCTGGAATTCGTTATGTGGTATATTTTGGTTGCTAGATGGTTTAAAAGTGACGAAGGAGGGCTGTATATGCCTTTAAGTCACTGCACTATGGGCGTTTGATGCTGTATATGCCGCGGCGCTGGAAGCTCTTTTAAGAGGAGCTTGATGTTTGTGGTTGTGTTTTTGCGCATTGGAAAGTTTCGACTTTTGGCGTGATGACATTCTATTTGTTAAGTTGGAATGTTTTAATTCCTTTCTTTTTTATTTTAATATTATAGGTTAGATACCTTAATGGAAGGGTTATATCTCCGGACCGTTGGTAAGGCAACGTGGTGATAGTCCTGAGGAAGGTGGCCATTTATTGGCGGGCGTGTAGGCTGCTTTGACGGAATAAGTTTTTGTTGGATTTTCTTTGTGGGCGGTTAGCCAAACCTCAATCTCCGGACCGTTGGTGAGGCAACGAGATGATAGTCCTGAGGATGGTGGCCATTTATTGGCGGGCGTGTAGGCTGCTTTGATGGAATTCGGTTTTTTTTGTTGGATTTATTTAGGGGCGGTTAGCCAAACTTTTAGGTGGTGGTGAATATTTGTTGGTTTGGGTTGTGGGTTTTTTTTTGGTTTACGGCTGCCCAGCCGTGTAAGAAGTTTACTGGGCATTACTTTAAAAATGTGCTTATAGGTAGGAGCATTTAGATGTTTGTGTATTGAGGAGGTATCGTTTGTTAGGAAGGGTAGACTTGGACGTGTAGACGATTCTTACATGTATTTATTATTTTATAGCTCTTTGGGTTTCGTCTTTTCCATGTTTGTAAATGGATCAGACCTAACCTGTAGAACATATATAGACGTTTGGTGTATGTATTTATTATTTTGTGCCTCTCTGGGCTTCGTCTTTTCCATATTGCTTAATGGATCAGACTTAACCAGTGGATTAACTGTAGGTCTATTTCAGTAACCTGTATAGTTAAATAAGCCATTCACCCCAGCGGATTAGTGACTGGTACCAAAAGCCTTAACGCGAGGCGTCAGTGCGGCTGGTGACACTGTAATAATAGGTTAACTGTATAGCCACCAGTTTTTATGTTTATGTAATAATATCATTATAACCATAATTAGTGTATTTAATATATATAAAGTAGTCAATCATTTATAATCTAGTATTTTGGTAATATTTATATTGAACTCCTTAAGGTTTGTCTTTTCCATATTGCTTAATGGATCAGACTCACTTTGTGAGTCTATTGTGGTGACTTTTCAGTAACCAGTATTGTTAAAAAATTAAGCCATACACCCCAGCGGATCAGTGACTGGTACCATAAGCCTTAACGCGAGGCAACAGTGCGGTTGGTGACACTGTGATAATATGTTAACTGCATAGCCACCAAGTTTTTAGATTTATGTAAGAGTATATTATAATTGATATTATTATATTTATTATGTACATTAGTTTATATTCAGATAGAAGCTAGTATATTTATTGGGATATACAAACTATATATATATGGGATATTTGTACGTTTAAATATATATATATATATGAAGAATTGTCGTACACAAGTCTGCGTTTTGTTGTTTTTTTTTACTGTCATAGCATATTGTATAGCTATTTACAGGAAAGTTTTAAGTTATTGTGTAGTGCAGCTACACGGGTAGGTTTTCTTTTGGTTGTTTGTGCTTGCTTGGTTGTTTGAAGTGTAGTGTGACGCTGGAGGGCCAGCGTCGAGATTTGCCCTGGTCGGTCAAATCTCTGGTGGTTGGGGAGGTACTGTTACGTTGTAAATACAGGGCCCTGTCTGCCTTTACTAATCTACAAAAGAAGTTCGCAATGGTTGAATAGTACTTACCTGAAATCATTGCTTTAGAATGATCAAATGTCCAAAAACATTAGTCCGTGTAGCTTGTTTGAATTAAATCCATTTTTCTTCACATTAAAGACATGGAGCCTTGGCTGACACATTACAAGACACACTTTTCTTGCATTTTCAATTAAAACATATTTCTAAATCAGTTTTAGTAAGACTTAAACTTAAATCTAAAGAGATTTTATTCCGTGTTTACGTTTTGTATTTGACATAACACCATAGACAAAATGACAGCCACCGTAGCGACGCCTAGCGGTAGCGGGGCGAAGTAGCTGTCAGCTTTTAATTTCACATAAAAGATTCAATTTTAAAAAATAGTCGAAACAGTTCTAATAATAAATTACATAATAAATTAATATGTATAATAATTACTTTAAGTAATTAAATTTAATTCAAGCAAATCCGGAAATAGAACTATTTTTTTCTATAAGGACTTTTATCTAGAACATTCGAACGGGAGTAATATTTTTTATATGGATATTGTCTCTGCCCGTAGGGGTTACCAGAGAGGAAACTAATACTCCTTAATATTAAGACAGGGTAATTAGTGAGTTAAATATCACAAAACATAATTTTAAATTAAAGAAAAATGCATTTCACATTGCTAAACGTTAATTTTTTTTTAGGTCGTGTGTTGTTATTGTTGGCAAATTCTGTTAGCAGAGGGCGAGTTGTGACAGACGTCATATTTGACGTTTTGGTTAGTTTGAAGGAAAATTCTAAAAGAACAATTTCTTATGAATTACCCGACAATGGGAGTAGAAATTATAAGCTGGCCTTCGATTTATAAGTGTTTCCGGCGAAAGGAAAGCTGCCGAGTTGCGACGCCGAAACGAGTTCAATCTCTGGCGTGACGTGGTGCGATGAGTTGAGATCAATGCACTCAGGTAGGCGTGGGTCGTGGGCGTGGGAATGTATGGTAGAAGTTTACATTAGATTTTTGGAAAATAGCAAATAAGAATTCTTTTTTTATTGATATTGAAAGATTCACAATTTCACACACAATTTTTTCATGTATTTATTTATTTAAAACTTCAACCCGTTTCTCTGGAATCGCCATCGCAAGAATCGTCAAGTTGGCAGCCCACTTAGAGACCGTAATATCTCGGTTTGTATTGAAGTACCATTGTTGAAATTTTGCGTATTCGATTCACTAATTATGCACAGTTTTTTTGACATATAAATCACATAGATACGAACTGTATTTCTTAATGTGCCAGCTATCTTGACGTCAAGTTAGCAGGCACACCAAGATACTCAAATATCTTTTGAACCATAGTATCACTATTTATATGCTATACGTCACTATTTATCACTATTTATACACAATTTTTTGACATAGTCAAAACCATCTAATTCCGTGGTGTGCCTGCCAACTTGACGCTCACAATTTAACAGTTCTGTCAGTTGAAGATACAACAGAAGCAGATAAAAATAGTTGGTACGTAGACAATGGCGCAACTAGTCATGTTACAAATAGATCTGACTTATTTGAAAGCTTTCAATATTTTCAATATAATCACACTGTTACTACAGCGTCTGGACAGACAATCAATGCTATTGGCAAAGGAACTATACGTCTCGATGCTCGAGTCGAACCGCTTCTTTTAAAAGATGTAAGGTATATTCCAGCATTACAAAGAAATTTATTTTCAGTTCTTGCTGCTCAAGACAAACTACAGAATAGCATATTCGAATCCCTCTCAGAATCATGTACATTGAAGGTAAATGGTAAAAAAATAGTGAACGGAAAGCGAAGAAAGCTCGGTGGACTTTATAAACTTAATGTTAAAATTCTCACACCAAAGCAAGAAGTAAATCATGTCACAAATTCACAATCGTTACAATTGTATCTTGAACGCTTCGGACATCAAAATAAAAGACATGTAAAAAAGGTGGTAGAAAAGGAATTTGACATAAAATTGGACTATAATACAGAATTATGTGAAGGTTGTATTAACGGCAAAGCACACAGGTTGAAGTTCGGAACTAGAGAACGAGCAGCGAAGCCTGGGGAGCTCATTCACTCTAATGTTTGTGGACCTTTTATGTACTCAATCTCCAAATTTCGATACTTTGTTATTTTCAAAGATGACTCTCGGTATCGTCATGTCTACTTCTGGAAACACAAAAGCGAAGTTCACAGCAAACTTAAACAGTTTCTAGCTGAGATAAGAACCGCTGGCCATGTTGTACAAGAGTTCCTAAGTGATAATGGAGGAGAATTTGTTAATGAGCAGGTATGCAATACATTTCGACAGAATGGTATAAAACATCGTTTCACTATGCCATATACGCCGGAACAGATTGGATGCTCAGAACGAGATGATAGGACCATAGTAGAAACTGCTAGGTCCATGATGCATGCACATAATGAAATACCGCAAGCTCTTTGGGCGGAATTGATTAATACTTATGTCTACATACTTAATCGAACGGGACCGACAACAGTTGAGGGAAAGTCACCCTTCGAGCTATTTTATAAAAAGAAACCAGGCATCAAACACTTGAGGATAATTAGATCGACGTGTTATGCACACTTACCAAAACAGAGGCGAAAGAAACTTTGTAAGAAAGCTAAAAAAAGCATACTTATCGGATACGATGGAGATGATGGCTATAGAATATGGTCTAAAGAAGATCATAGGCTTATCAGATCGAGAGACGTGATTTTTATTGAACGCCCTCTCAAAAAAAAACGTATACATCAGACAGCAGTGAAGGCACCTAAGGTAGATAAAAACAGTTTTGATATACCAATACCCTCCACTGAACCAGAGACACAGCCTATCATACCAGAAGAAGATTCACAGATGAGACATGATCAAGAAGCTGTTGAATCAAATGTACCGATTGATCCAATTAATGACTTCGTTAATTTTGATACTGCTGAGTCCGACTCTGATGTCAATGAAACTTCATCAACTGGAAGTATTTTACAGCGTCGTGATATAGAACAAAATGAGTCTAGAGATGACTTATTAAGAGAAGATGTATAAGCTCAAGAAGCATCTCAAGAAGACGTTCATTTAGATCAACGTCTTAAAAACTTCGAATTGAGAGAAGATGCTGAAGGAGACAATTCGTTTCTTTATAGAGAAGCGGTAGGAGCCCTAGCATATCTGATGGTGGGCACAGTTGTAGCTGTCAGCGAAACTGCACGAGAAATATTAAGGCTAAAACGATTGATTGAAGACATAAAACCATCAACTATGACTCCTGTTCTCCATGTGGATAATGAGTCTGCAGTCACGCTTGCACTGAATCCGCGATATGAGTTCCACAACAGAACAAAGCATATCAAGCTACGACATTTATTTACACGAGAAGCCATAGCTGATGGGACTATGATGATTGCAAAGATTGGTACAGAAAACCAAATTGCTGACATGTTTACGAAGGCACTTCATAAGCCAAGACTGGCTATGCTTTGTCGTCAGATTGGCGTGCTCGTTTAAAGACTATGTTTTTCCCTAGCTTCAAGAGAAGATGTTAAGAGTTTGTATATCAAAACTCTTTAAAGATGAAGCTATGGAACCTCCATAGATAAATGGAAGAACTATTACTTGTGACATCCTTCAAATGATTGAAAAGAAAATATGATGCTGTCATTTCTTTATAAATATTGTTTGTTTGTAAATGTTCTAAATATAATTAAACCTATACTATTAGATTTATGCCTCTATTTATTTAACTTTAATAATGACTGCCTGGCCTACACTGCAAAGGAGAAAGCCGATCTCTTGGGCTCTCTTTTCGCATCAAACTCGACCTTGGACGACGGGGAAAACTCTCCACCAACTATACCGCATTGCGCTTGTACAATGCCAAACGTTCAGTTCCTGCAAAGGTCAGTTCGTAAGGCTCTTTTTTCCCTTGATATCCATAAGTCGAGTGGGCCTGATGCAGTTCCACCCATTGTGATTCGGACGTGTGCTCCTGAATTGCCACCAGTTCTAACGCGCCTTTTCCGGCTCTCTTACACTACTGGCGTCGTCCCGAGCTCTTGGAAGACAGCCGATCACAAAAAAAGGCGATCGCTCAGATCCGTCCAACTACAGGCCAATAGCTATTACCTCTTTACTCTCCAAAGTAATGGAGTCCATTATAAACCGCCAGCTTTTAGGGTACCTAGAAGAGAACCAGCTACTAAGTGATCGCCAGTATGGTTTTCGTCGCGGTCGTTCAGCTGGTGATCTTTTAGTGTACCTTACTCACCGATGGGCGGAGGCAGTCGAGAGTAAAGGGGAGGCACTAGCAGTTAGTGGACGTAGCGAAAGCCTTAGGTATGGCACAGGGCTCTTCTTTCTAAACTTCCATCTTACGGGCTTCCTGAGAAATTGTGTTCATGGGTTGCCAGCTTCCTTACTGGGCGTAGCATCAGAGTCGCAGTCGACGGTTCGTGCTCCGAAATGAATGCTGGAGTCCCGCACGGGTGTGTGTTGTCCCCTACTCTGTTTCTTCTGCATATCAATGACATGTTGCATAACAACAGCATTCATTGCTATGCAGACGATAGTACTGGGGATACGCTCTACACCGGGCGAGCTAATATTTCTCTGGAAAGCGTCATCGAGAGCCGGAATAAACTTGTGACTGACACCGAGAACATGTTAGGTCATGTCTCGAATTGAGGCCGACATAACCTAGTCCACTTTAACCCCTCAAAAACACAAGTTTGCGCATTTACCGCAAAAAACATCCCTTCGTCGTACCTCTGAACTTTGAGGGAGCTCCCCTTGATACCAATCCGACTATTGGAATCCTTGGCGTCGATATTTCGAGTGACGTTCAGTTTCGTGGTCATTTGGAAGGTAAAGCTAAATTAGCTTCGAAAAAGCTGGCTGTGCTTAATAGAGCGGGTCAGTATTTCACGCCGGCCCACCGCTTACAACTATATAAAGCACAGGTCAGGCCGCATATGGAATACTGTTCCCATCTTTGGGCTGGAGCACCCCAATACCAACTCCTTTCATTTGACCGCATCCAACGCAGAGCTGCTCGAATTATCGACGACGTGGATATTTCAGGTCGGCTCGATCCACTGGCTCTTCGGAGAGACGTTGCGTCTCTCTGTATATTGTACCGTATATATCATGGGGAGTGTTCTGAGGAATTGTTCGGCTTGATTCTTGCCGCTGATTTCCTTCACCGCACTACACGCAATCGACTGTCATTCCATCCACATCACCTTGATGGATGGCGGTCTACTACTGTGCGTTTTTCAAGAAATTTCTTGCTTCGATCTACAGTGTTGTGGAACCAGCTTTCGGCGGCGGTATTTCCGGCCCGTTACGACTTATAGTAGAGTATCCGAGTATACAACGACCTTCACCGAGCGGTTAATGGATGAAAAGTATTTTTCACCGCTCTTGCTCAAAAAGATCGTCATTGTAGCGTTCTAGAGCGGGGCTAAAATAACTTTTCTTGCCCTAGGGGAAAAAGTATTTTTTTTTTAAATTATTGTCTGTCCCATGACAATGAGCCTATAAAAACAAAAAAGTATTTAGTCTTAAGTAGAATAATCATGAAAAGACTCGACTTATTACTGTTTACTTAGATCACCAACTTTTTTGAGATAGTTATTATTAAAGTTTATGGTAAATTTGAATCTATGGACAACACAGACCATGCCCACACAGTCCACGCTTCAGCAAGAAACAACTGCACAGTCTGCACATGTGCTTAGGTGGTGAGCCTTTAGCCCGTTAGTCGCTTTTACGACACCCAAGGGAATAAAGGGGTTGGTAGTATTTTACAGTATTATTTTGATGAGCCAATCGTCGCTCTATGCTGTTGAATGTATGTGCAGTCTTTAGTCCGTTAGTCCCCTTTTACGACATCAAAGAAAAGTGAGGGGTTGGTAGTATTATTTTGATGAGCCCATCGCCGCTCTATGCTGTTGGATGGATGTGCATTCTTTAGTCTGTTAGTCGCTTTTTACGACATCTAAAGGAAGAGAGGGGTTGGTAGTATTATTTTGATGAGCCCATCGCCGCTCTATGCTGTTGGATGTATGTGCAGTATTTAGTCCGTTAGTCGCCTTTTGCGACACCCAAGGGAATAAAAGGGTTGGTAGTATTATTTTGATGAGCCCATCGCCGCTCTATGCTGTTGGATGTATGCGCAGTTTTTAGTCCGTTAGTCGCCTTGTATGACACCGAAGGGAAGAGAGAGGGGTTGGTAGTATTATTTTGATGAGCCCATCGCCGCTCTATGCTGTTGGATGTATGTGCAGTCTTTAGTCCATTAGTTGCCTTTTACGACACCCGAGGGAAGAATGGGGTTGGTAGTATATTTTGATGAGCCCATCTCTGCTCTATGCTGTAGGATGTATGTGCAGTCATTAGTCCGTTAGTCGCCTTTTACGACACCCAAGGGAAGAGATGGAAAGACTGCATATACCTACTATCCAACAGCATAGAGCGGCGATGGGTTCATCAAAATAATATTACCAACCCTTCTCTTCCCTTGGGTGTCGTAAAAGCAACTAAGGGATTAATTTTTAATAAAATAAAACAATTGATATTGTATTACATTGTTTTATTTTCTCGCATTCGTAGTGAAAAGCAGAGTGTAACACACGGCGCTAAAAACCCATTAAAACTCGGTTTCTATTTACTCCCTCGCTAAAGCTCGGGAGTAAAACTACCTCGTATATAATGGATCATTTTAGCCCCTTGTATAACAATCTACTATTATATCAAATTTAATGTGTTAAAAATATATTGCGAGTGGGTTGGCTGAAAAATTTCAGTCCAGTATATGGTTAATTAAATTTTTAAAAATATTTTTTTAAATTTTGCACTTGTTTTGATAATAAATTAATTACATAGGTACCAATCGAAAGTATGAAGTCTCTATAATATGCAAACGTTACGTTGACTATTTTTTTCCTGTCATAACGTTGGGTAGGCAGGTGTAAACAGGCAAGTCAATATTAGTAATTTGCAAACGTCTGGTTAAATACATAAAATTTATGTTTATATAAAGATAAGCTCATTACAAACACACACCCACCAAACCAGTGCAATGTAAAAAAAAAAAAATTTTTTTAATATTTAATTAATCATTAATGGTACTGGTCTGAAATTTTTTAGCCAACCCACTCGCGATATATTATTTAACATATTAAATTTGATATAAAATACTTTTTATCCATTAACCTTCTCGGTGAAGGTCGTTCTATACTCGGATCTTAGACTATTAGTGATCTTCAAGAAACGAGCCTATTCCTTCCTTAAAGGCCGGCAACGCGTCTGCGATTCCTCTGGTTTTGCGGGTGTCCATGGGCGGCGGTGATTACTTTCCATCAGGTGACACGCTTGCTCGTTTGCCTCCTTCTGCTAGAAAAAAAAAATCCTATACAAACATTTGGGTGTTTGAGAGCTGTGCTCGCGGTGGATCCCACACAATTTGCCCGAGGCTCAAAAAACGGACCGCGTCACTGGGTGCAGTGCCATGCTTACCGGATTCAACGAAGGTGCGTCAAATTTAGTGTGGGACGTAGTAACAGGTGACGAAACATGGATTTATTGCTACGATCCCAAAACAAAGCAGCAATCGAGCGTATGGGTCTTTCAAGATGAGCCGAAACAAGCTAAAGCGGCGCGCGGAAAAAGTGCATCTAAGTGGATGATTGCTTCTTTTCTTAATAAAACTGGACACGTGGCTACTGTTGCTTTAGAGAATCGTCGTACCGTGAATAGTGACTGGTACACGACCATTTGTTTGCCGGAAACTATTGACGAACTCCGTAAAAATAACCGTAAACGCCGTGTCATCTTGCACCACGACAATGTTAGTTTCCAAGCGGCCAGACAGACAAACAAATTTTTGAAGATGAAAAACGTAGAACTTATGAGCCATCCTGCATACAGTCCCGACCTAGCACCGTGTGACTTTTTTCAGTTTCCAAAAATTAAGAACCAATTACGCGGTCAACGATTTTCATCACCAGAAGAGGCTGGCGAAGAGTATAAAAACACGTTTCTGAGGTCACCACGGAGGAGTGGCACAAAAGTTTTCAAAATTGGTTTAATCGAATGAAAAAGTGCATTTACGCAAAGGGAGAATATTTTGAGAAACAATAAATCATTTTTGACTTTTAATAGTACTTTTTTCTTGTTCATTCCGGAAACTTTTAGTGCGCCTCATACTATTTCGTCATAAAGTACATTTTCTGTTTTAATAACTTTTGTTCTAATTATTGGAAAATCGAATTTGTTATCTTGTTTCACGATCTCAAGGCGTGGAAAGCGTTGCGTCTTCACCTGAAAAATATATTTATGTGTGTGTGTGTGTATTAATTATGTTGTTAATGTGAAATGATAAGCATCCCCTCTCCTTACTTCACTAAGTTTATTTGTACTGGCACCTCGAGACCAACCGTTAGGTTATGCAAGAAGTGCCAGACGTCCCTGCGCCAATAGAACACTCGCGCAGGAGACCACCAACGTTAAGTCTTGACGCCAAATTAGTGCCCGCCGCAGCGCGCTCTTCATTCGGTACTCATAAGACTAGTGTCTCGGGAGAGTATCCCCGTGAACACGTGTAGTTCACTGCCTATTGTCCAGATAGGTAGCCGGAGCTGTCGAGCTCGCTCACTTCTCGTTGCACGAAGGGCACAACTCGCAGTTGCCACTGCTAGGGTCGTCGACTCTAAAGTTGACTTCCAAGTGTCCACCTTGGTAGCGGAGTAGTAAGCACACTCACTTCTCGGAACCCATCCAGGCGCCTAGCCAGTTCCCACGTCCTACGCGGCTGGCTGGACCGGAGGCTACGGCATCTAGGAGGCTGCCTCTACTAGTTTTCCAGACTAGTACCGGAGATGTCAACACCAATGTCCAATGAGAACCACCGGACAAAGCTGCCAACTATAAGGGAAACTCACGTTTCCCGCAGGACTTTTTGCTTCTGGCCCCTCAGAGACCGCTACTAGGCCCCGCTCGCTGTGCACGAGTTTGGAAGTCGTGGCACTAAATACCAGGACAGACGAACATTCCCAAGCTCTACAGCTAACCACACGCCACTACGAGGTGAAATGATAAGCAGTAAAACCAGCTTCCACAACTTCCATTTTAGTGTATTTCATGTCATCATCATCATCAGCTAGAAGACGTCCACTGCTGGACAAAGGCCTCCCCCAAGGATCTCCACCACCGGTCTGCCGGTGTGCTGCTTGCATCCAGCGGTTACCCACGACCTTTACCAGATCGTCGGACCACCTTGTTGAAGGCCTGCCCACACTGAGTTTTCGGGTGCACGGTCGCCACTCGAGAACCGTTCTGCCCCAACGGCCATCGGTTCTAGGGGCGATGTGCTCTGCCCATTGTCACTTGAGCTTGGCACTCTTTGGGCTATGTCGGTTATTTTAGTTCGTCTACGAATCTCCTAGGGAGTAAGGGGGAACGGTATCAACATCATATCCGACCCTACTGTCAACCTCACCTGTACGCGCCTGTGATTTCGTATGAATAGCCGGCGGCGGCGGCTTTCGGGTCGCCGTGGTGCTCCCTGCTAGACAACTAACGAGGCTCTGACGACCGAGCCATGGCGGTATAACCATACACCACAGCCGGGCAACCGGCTGTAAGAGGCTTCAGCAGCCTGGCGCCTAAATAACGTCCGAAAAGTCTGGTGCAAAAGGCAACGGGATACCATTGCACTATCTATCCCATGAGAGTTATGAGAAGGTCCAATACCAATGATAGTTTGCGTAGTGATCCGCGTAGCGACCGGCGCCCTCGGTTGTCCGAGAATCAGGGTGTGAAATGTGTTACCGGCCATGGGATAGTAGGCGACCAGGCATCCTGTGGAAACTATGCTCCTGGAAGGGCGAAGATCTAACTACGTAACGACATCAGACTTGGAACATAGAATGTAAGAGGCCTCCGTGATAAGGGGAAACTCCATATTCTGGACCATGAGCTCGAAAGATGCAACACCGACATCACGGGTCTTATTGAGACGCATTGGAGGGAAAGTGGACATCGCAACACTGAGAAACACACCATCTACTTCTCTGGAAATGAAAACTCCAGCTTTGCTGGTGTGGCAATTGCTATACCCAAACGATGGAACAAGTCGGTCATGGGCTACAACCCTATCAGTGAGAGATTGATGACGATTAAGCTCAGCGCAACTCCGACTCCGCTCAACATCATCCAAGTGTACGCCCCCGCAAGTGCCGCATCAGATGAAGTAATTGAGGACTTCTAAAGTCAATTAGAAGCCAGTATAGCTGCCATCCCAACAAGAGAGTTATTAATCGTCCTAGGCGATTTCAACGCCAAATTGGGATCCACCATTACTGATGCAGGCCTAAGAAATATTATTGGACGATATGGTCTCGGTGCTAGGAACGACAGAGGTGAACGACTTATCCAATTTGCAGCCGACAACAACCTGACTATAATGAATACAGTCTTCCAACATCACCCTAGAAGGCTCTACACTTGGACGTCCCCTTGCGGAAAACACCGGAATCAAATAGATTACGTAATGATTAGAGCTAGATGGAGGAGCTCCATTACCAATGCACACACACTCCCAGGAGCTGACTGCCACTCTGATCATCAGCTCCTAGTTTGTAATCTAAGAATCAAGCTACGCAACTCTATTAGTAAAAAGTCAAGTAGGCGTATGGAAATTAGCGATAGAGAAGGTTTTAAAAAGATTTTACGGGACACAGTGCATGATTGGCGAGATGATGAAGACGATAACCATCCAAATACTCTTTGGCAGAAGGCCAAGGTGTACATTAAAAAGTTGGTACAAAAAACACAGCCTAATCCCCTCCCGATAAAACGTCAACATTGGATGTCTACAAATACGTGGCTCAAGGTTGAACACCGCCGAAAACTAAAAGCCAGTGGCACCAATGTACAAGTTCTGAACTCTATTAACTCCGAAGTACAGGCTGCTTGTCGAAGAGATCGCAATGTAGCCCTCAATAACATATGCGCAGAACTAGAACGACATTCACAAAAGTTCGAAACCAGGGATCTTCATAAAAAGATAAAATCTATCACTCGCCAATTGAAACCCAAAAGCTGGGCTATTGAGAACAAAGATGGTGCAATAGTTACCGAGATCAAAGACATTGTTGACACCTGGAAAGATTACTGTCAGTCCTTGTTCGTCGACACTCACACTTCACGGACTATCATACCATGTTCTCAGCCTTCTGAATTGGAACCCGTTTTATTGAAGGACGAAATAAAAGCAGCAATAAATTATTTGAAGCCTGATAAAGCTGTAGGCGTGGATGAGATACCTATTGAGATAATCAAGGCAATGGGAGAAACAGGAGTAGATATTACACACACCATCTGTTGTAGAATCTGGATGACTGGCGATTGGCCGAAAGATTGGTCAAGCTCTCTTTTCATTCCATTGCACAAAAAGGGCTCTACTAAAAAGTGCAACAATTACAGACTGATCTCCCTCATATCCCACGCAAGCAAGGTACTTCTACATGTAATTAACAAGCGGCTGCAGTCATTTCTGTCCCGCGAAATCGCACCCGAACAAGCAGGTTTTGTTAAAGGAAGAGGAACGAGAGAACAAATTCTCATACTACGTCAAGTCATAGAGAAGTCTCGTGAATTTAACAACCCTCTCTTCATATGCTTCGTAGACTTCCGGAAAGCTTTTGACACTGTGCAATGGCAGAAACTGTGGGAAATTCTCACAGTAATGGGTGTACCAGATCATCTAACGTACCTCATTCGAAGACTATATGAAGATGGCACAGCAACGGTTCGCGTGGATGGGATTGACTCGAACCCATTTAAAACGGAGGCTGGTGATAGACAGGGATGCATTCTATCTCCATTGCTTTTTAATATTTACACCGAGTATATAATGCGACTTGTACTGGAAGGATGGGACAAAGGTGTTTCTATTGGAGGTCGGAAAATTTGTAACTTACGGTATGCCGATGACACTACACTTCTTACAACATCTAAAGAAGATATGGAACATCTCCTGAAATGCCTGGAAACAACCAGTATTGGCCTTGGACTTGCTATCAATCGTGACAAGACCAAAATGATGATAGTAGATTGAGCTTAAGACAACCAACCGACCGTCAAAAGTATAGCCAACTGTGATGTTGTTCAGAGCTATATATACTTGGGCTCCAACATTACAAATACCGGAGGCTGTGAAGACGAGATACGAAGGCGTTGTGCTGTGACGCGATCTGCCGTCGAGAGGCTCAAGAGAATTTGGAAAGACCGCAGAATAACAAAAACCACTAAAGTGCGACTAATGCGAAGTCTTGTCTTTCCGATTTTTCTTTACGGAGCAGAGATGTGGACCTTGAGGCTAAAGAAGAGAAGGAAAATCGATGCACTGGAGATGTGGTGCTGGAGACGTCTTCTGAAGATTCCATGGACTGCTCGCCGTATCAATGTATCGATCCTAAAAGAGCTTCACATAAAGGAAAGATTATCTTCGACTGTTCATATACGAATACTGAAGTTCTTTGGGCACATAACTCGCAACGAAGACTCATTGGAGCGTCTCGTAGTTCAGGGCCGAATGGAGGGCAAGAGATCCCGTGGTCGCTCTCCAACCAGATGGGTAGACCTCATTAGATCCCTCACTCAATCTACCATGACCGACTGCTCACACAATGCCACTAACAGAGCCGAATGGAGACGAATAACGAGAGCCGTCATTCCCCCAGACCCCCCCATAACCACGACCACTCTGTCAAGAGTGCCCGACTAAAGAAGAACTAATCTCCTAATTTATGATTCGATCACATAGAGAAACCCCGAGCGTAGCCCTCTCCATTGCTCTTTGCGTGACTTTGAGCTTGCTAATTAGGCCCATAGTAAGCGACCACGTTTCGGTATCGTATGTCATCACTGGCAACACACACTAGTCGAAGACTTTCGTCTTGAGACACTGCGGTATTTTGGAAGAGAAGAAATTTCGTAGCTTACCGAACACTGCCCAGCCGAGTTGGATTCGACGAATGACCTCTTTCTTAAAGTTGGACCTACCTAACTGGACTGTTTGTCCCAGGTATACATATTCATCAATAACTTCAAGAGCAGAGTCTCCAACCTTTAGAGGAGTGGGTACGACACATGAGTTAGATATGATTATCGTCTTCTCCATGTTAATTTTAAGGCCCACTTGTTAAGAGACTGTTGTTGTTGAGATCACCGAGCATTGTGCCGAGGTCCTCCAGGGGAGACCATGGAGGACTTCGGCTCTGGCTAAGAAGCCATGACTACTATATCGTCGGCAAAAAGGTGACTGATGTACACGCCGTTAATATTGATGCCGGGTCCTCTCCAGTCCAGAAGCTTAAACACGTCCTCCAGCGCAGCAGAGAAGAGTTTCGGAGATATGACGTCTCCTTGTCTAACTCCACGCTACAGCTGGACTGGCTTTAAGGTCTGGTCCTGAAAGCGAACTGTCATAGTGGCGTTTTCGTACAAAAACTTCAACACTTTGATGTACTGGTAGTCAATTTGGCACCGCTGGAGAGACTGTAGCGCGGCCCATGTTTAAATCAAATTAAAGGCTTTCTCATAGTCCACAAACGCTAAGCAAAGTGGCCGGTTATACTCTTCGGTCTTCTGTATAACCTGCCGCAGCGTATGTATGTGGTCTATGGTGCTAAAGCCTTTTCGGGATTCGGCTTGTTCGAAATAACCGAGTACTAGGTGTGTAATCGAAACTACACACCTAGTTATTTCTATTACTAAACATGTTGGCCATTGATGAACTGGTAGACCTGTGTAACGGTAAAAATTAAGGGTTTAATTCACTCACAAGTAACCGTACTTGTAAATGTAAACCAGTAGTTACCAAGCCGTTCATCAATCCCATATGATTCTTCCTCTGTTGAATTGATTGATGTTTCTTCCAAAGGTTCCCTTAGTCAGTGCACAATTAAAAATGTACCACAACTCATACCAACCAACCAGACTTCATGTAAGACAGATTGTAATAGTGACTTCGTAATATTATGTGATGAATTTGGTAAAAACATGGGTCGGTTGTTATTTGACTTGGGACATTCAGTTATCAATCAGTTATCAATTATTGACTGTCTGAATCAGTTTTCTTCTAGTCAAGCTCTCTGCATTGTATACCTTATCTTGTCTTGTTAGCCCATATTGAAGACAAGAGCAAAACAAATAAACGTAGGTAGCTAACTATTTCAACGCAATTGCTTTTTATATGGAATACCACAGTGGAAAAGTTATTTATTTACAAAATGACATGCCGAAATGTTGATTTGTTACCATGGTGTCCTCATGTACTACATTAATAACAAAAACTTTATTAACGTAATAGCCACCTGATGAATATACCATACCTGACAAATGTAATTTGACGTTTTTATCAACGATGATATATTTTTAATAGAGCTTTCACTTCTACAATTTGTATATTTAATAATTTTCTTAACCCCTTGTCTGTCACGAACACTCCTAGAGGTTTATCATCAGCCTAAAAACGTCCCAATGCTGGGCACAGGTCTCTCACGTGGACAATAGCACGTGAGGATGTTGGGCCATAACCCACCACGCTGGCCCAATGCGGGTTGGTGGATTTTATTGTGTCTTTTTTAAGTCAGTTAAGCTCTAACATCATTCCACTGTACCAATTGCTTTTATAGATAATACGATTTAGATTCGTCGTACTTGTCTTCATTCATAATGCGTACAGCCAAGGAATTGAATCCCCTGCCGACGTCTGTGTTCCCGAGTGCATAATATATCCCCAAAATATTAAAGCTCGAGTGAATAGGCTGCTTCTGGGCAAAATTAGTTTTAGGTGAATTTGAAAAAGTAATGCATTTCAGAATATAATTTCTTATGTGATATTTGCACTTTTTATAAGAATGCTAAAATCCTATTCAATTTTAATTTTAATCAAATTCAGCAATCATTAATAATTTAATTAATCTGGATGCTTAGTCATAAACTCGAAATAGAAAAAAATGGTAAAGGATGGAAAATTGGTCTTAAAATCATTCGAGAGAAGAAAGAATGTCTACATATGAAGCGGTACCAAGATGCGAACGAATGCGAATAGGAAAATATTCTAGTGAACTTATAAGTGCGTCGATAAGTTCAAGTATTTGGAATGAACTGTTACTAACACCAACCGAAGAGAAGACTAAATTAACTTTCGCATAGTAAACGCATTCAGATGTACTGCAGCTGAGCACTTCAACAAGTGCTGATGTCTAAGTTACTAAGCAAAGCTACAGAGGGGACTAAAAACAGTGATTAGACAAATTCTAATGTATGGGTGTGAAACATGGACACCAAGGATAAAGGAGAATAAACTCTTAGTAGGTATTAAAGGACCTCGATGGCGCAGCGGCTAGCGCGTTCGGCTTGCGATCTTGCTCGCTAAGCCTCTTTCGCAATGCCAGGTCGCTGGATGGGTGACCAAATTAAAAACATCTCGAGCTCCTCCGTGCTTCGGAAGGCACGTTAAGCCGTTGGTCCCGGTTGTTGTCGTAAAATGACAGTCGTTAAAACCCACCAACCCGCATTGGGCCAGCGTGGTGGGTTATGGCCCAATATGCCCACGTGCTATTGTCCACTTGGGAGGCCTGTGCCCAGCAGTGGGACGTTAATAGGCTGATGATGATGATGATGAGGTATTAACGGAAGATATTTTGAAAGATTCTGGGACCAACCGAAGGAGAAAATGAAAACTAGAGAGCAAGGTTCAATTTAGAAATAGATGAGGTAGTATTCAAATCGAAAAAAATACTCGTAGAAGAAATAAAGTCCGACAGGGCGTCGTCGTCAGGTAAGCCGTCCAAGATATTGCTCGAAGGATAAAGTCGCCAAAGACCTAAAGGATAAACTGGCGGGTCGGAACTGGCCCAAAACCGAACAAAATAGCGTGCGTTAACGTCGGAAGCCAAGATCAACTTCAGGTCGTTGAGCCAGTGAAGTAAGTAAGTATTAATACTTGTACCTACTATGATTTATTTTATTAAAAGCTTTCGAGAAGTTGGTCTACACGGTGCACGAATTCAGAATATAGGTACTACTAAATCAGTGTTGACACTATGAACCCGGAAAAGGAATGCGCAATTAACCAGAAATCCACTTGCCGCGTCGCAATACACTCGTACTCATACACGCCTCAGTCTAAACGACTTTGTTGAACTGTAGCACCACGATGACGTATGTGACGGTGAGCGACAGCATAGCTGGCAGCAGCGGCATCGTCAGCGGCAGCTCGCCCAGCAGCCGCGGCCGCACCGGCTCCAGGCGCACCAGCCGCGCCAGGTCGCGCGACGCATGCATTTCCGGAACTTCAGGATCTAAGAAATCATGACTCATTTAAACTACATAGGGCCTATATAGCTCATATATGTGTAAGTGTTTTTCAAGATAATAATTTAGCTGAATAAAATAAGAATATAATTATAACATGCGCTTAAAATTTTCGAATGTGCATTAAGACCTCAAACATCGTCTTAACCTCTCGAGTGTCGCAAGGCAAAATGCATCGGATACCGGTGAGTGTCGACGCCTTGACCTGCTGACATCAAGTGACCTGACCTATTTTACTATTTTGCTTATATAACCTATGATTCTCATCCGTTTTTTATGATTTTTAAATTTTTTTGATACCTAAAAACATTGTCTAACCATTAAAATTAAGTATTATCAAATACATACCCTTTTAACTGCATGTTATGGCATTTTATTTTACCAACAGTCAAAAATTCTTCAATACACAAACTTTGACGATTCAGAAATCATGTAAAACTTGCACTAAATCACATTATTTTTGGTTACACACCAAGCTTATACACTTATCATCATTAAACATTTAACACTTTGCACCATACGCATTTGTAAACCAAACTATAGAAATAAAATACAGCTCAAAGCGCCATTTTTATTCCAAAACTGTTTGTCATTTTCGCGACCACTTACGTTTCAAATATTTTTACACTATGTAACAAGAGATAAAAGTTCAAGAAAATCACATTTAAACAATCTATATATGTTTCTGTTTAATTTGACATATAATACTTGTAATTTACTTACGATAAATCATCTAAACATCTTGTTTACAAGCAGTTGCACTGACACTACACAAAACTGTTTTAAATTTTCTCGAAAACTTACGTTTCAAATATTTTTACACTGTGTAACAAGAGATAAAAGTTCAAGAATATAACATCAAAATAATCTATACATATTTCTGTTTAATTTTACATTTAATACTTGTTACTACATTTAATACTTTGTACTTACGATAAATCATCTAAACATCTTGTTAACAAGCAATTGCACTGACTGACATTACACAATCTTGTTTACAAATGCGTCACCATTTGTTTTCAACGACCAATACTCACACTTTTTCTATGAACACGATAGCCAATCATAATTTAGTATACGAGCGCATAGAACACAGAATCGAATGATGTCAAACACTCTTATTGGCTAAAATAAGTTGAAGGCAGTAAAAAATTAACCATAGATCTTGTCACTGGTGGGACACTCAGCATTCCCGCCGACACTCAACGGTACTTTTTTTTCGTGGGAATGCCGGTATTCCCGCCGACACTCGAGAGGTTAATGTTTATTTCATAAAAGCTAAAAGGTGGATTGATAAAAATAAATACTATCCGAGAGGCTAAATATGAAACTTACAGGTAATCATGACGTTTTGAAGTTTTGTGAGAGACGTTTTCAGTGAGTCCCATGTATTTTGTAATTTTTGTGAAAATTGTAATATCAGAATTATTGAACCAAAGCAGATGCATATAACTGGTATTGAAACTTGGTCATCAACTTGTGAGGTCGTAAATAGCTCCTAAAACAGATTTGTTAGTTACTAATTATTTGATTTTTTTATAACTTTGATAATAATCCACTGTGCGCGTTCTTGTTATATTTATAATAAAATAATGGAAACATTATTTGGCCTTTTATGAAAAATAAGATCTTCTTCAAAAGCGCACTTCGCCCGGATTCGTCTAACTACTGAAGAACTATCTTATCTTTAACTGTTGGAACACAGCAATGCCTTTGACGTAGTTACGGATACAGACTTGGATAATAGTAGTATCTAGGCGAACTTAGTACAAGCCCTAGGTGGTCTAGGTGAGACCACCTAACACACTATCAAAAATGTTTTCTGGCTCCAAACCTGTGGTTTGTCCACATACACCAGTCTGTTTGCATGCCCTTGGCAGTTACTAACTTTGGGTATAGTTGGCACACATATAAACTCGTATCCGTTTCAACCAAGCAAGAATATATTTATAATTGCATATCACTATTAGATAAATACCACTATTAGATGAGTATTAGATTTTTTTTAATAAAGCAGAATTGTGCTGATTGTCGTCTTCACCTTAGCGACCCGCAAGTTGCCTCTTCACGTAATACGGGACGTAATCCATGGTTGAGATAAACTTAATTAAAATTTGTATGTTATCGAAGCGACGACTACGCCACCCAGTGACAAAGTTAGTTTTTCAAGTTGGTTCCTAGATGGCGCTGATCTAATAATATTTAACCACGCATTTGACCCTCTAGTTTGCTAAAAAAATATATAAAAACTTACCGGGTTAACAAAAGATTCTACAATCAAACTAATTCCAAAAATAAAAAACACCAACCCGTTTACAAGCAATACAAGCACCTGAAAAAAATTATAAAATACGTCAATAGTTTTCAATCCCACTTTAATATTGGTCCTAAGGAACAGACGAACTGTAAATATTTTTATGATTAAAACCCACTGTTATTACTTACTTGACCCTGACCCTTAACTAACTTCACTAGCCTTGTTTGGTAACTCTACGTCTAGTAACTTATTCTAAAACCCTTTTATCTGCAACACAATAATGCAGGGCACTGCATCAAGCTCGTCGGCTGTAATAGGTACGAGTACGTGGGATAAAGCATTTGTAGCTAACCACAGAGGTTATTTGCAACCCTACCATCGGTTAAGTGTGAGGAGACCTCGGGCCTCGGGCATTAGGTTTCAGACTAATGCTTGGGTCCGGTACTCAGTTTCGAAAGACGTAGCTGTACACGTTGTGCCGAAAATTTTTCATCGTTAAATTTTTTTTCGTCTCTGCAGTGTCATTAAAACTCGTAAATTACGCCTCAATTACTTGAGCCCCAGCGTACCACACAGAAAATATTTCGTCACAACATTGTTTATCACTACAACGACATTCGAACTATGTACCTACTGGACCCTTATTGCTTATTAATACCGTGGTCGATTTGGTTAGTAGTAGCATTGTTGTGTAACGACAATGATTTATGACATAAGACAGTTTCTTAGTATTTAAGAATTCTGGGTGAACTACTAAATAAAAGTTTGTAAAAATACAATAGAATAAGGCATCCTTACATGCCCAAAAATATTTACCTGCTTACTGAAACAGACATCTACCATCTTACTGCAAACGATCAAACTTTGGCACTGGACAGCCCAACGATCGAAGTCAACTTCATGAAAACGCAAGCGTCTTGACATCGCAACAACGGATTCTAGATCTTCAGTTTTTTGTTGCATTATACTTTTTATAACACAATGAGTAGATGAATCCATGCATTTGATTAAATATGTTATTCGTGTAATAATTGAGACGTACAAATAGAATTCCAGATAGTATCTTAATTCCAGATATATAGTAAATAATTTATGATATACAAAGTAGCTTAAATCTTCACCATTCTTAATTTTTTGTACTAGGGCAAACATTGATGCAAGTGATGCAAATAAGAAATACAACAACGGGACCAATCGACTTGCATTTGTGTACGATACTTGAGGATAGAACTCATTAAGTGAACTTATGTTCTGAATTAAACTCAAGAACCGATAACTGTTTTTTATAGAATGAATTATTATCAAAGCGATACCTATAATTGTAGCAATTGGTAACATAACCGTTACTGCGTATGGTCTTGGTTGATTCGCAGCTACGAAGGCGTCAAAACCGCATGTAACAAGAACTGTTAACAACTCAATCACTATCCTGAAGACTACTAATAATTTCGTCCCTTTGTTGAAGATGCAAAAATTTCTGTGAATGCCAAATGTGTTTTCCAAAACAAGAAGAATTTGCATTTCTTGCACCATAACTGATGACTTTTGAATACTATTACAGGTGTCTTGTAAAAATTTATACTCACAATACAATACCAGAAGTTGTTCCATTATACAGTATAAATCGATTAGTTAAAATTACAAACTGTTTACTGTTCTCGTAACACTAATATCATTATAATACTTTTTGGGAATTGTCCTTTTCGGTACCTATAGGTTACCACTTACGAATTACACTTGGATTAATTTATTAATGTGTTTGCAATATATTTTTTTATTTATTTTTAAAAAAATGGTGCAAAGTTCGTTTTTATTTATCTAAATATTTAAATAAAAATGAAATGCAGTAGGTTGGTAAACGCTTCACTTGAGAACTGCCCCCTTACTCTTAAAACCGATAGCTATTGGATCGGATTGGTATTGTGAATTTTCGTACTCCTAAGTTACGACACCAGAGCTAATATAGATTCATATTGCGTGGATATTGAGTGAAAAAAAACAAAATACAATGCGATTTAGTTCACCCAATATGAATCCAAATTAGCGCTGGTGTCGTAACTTAAAAATACGAAAATTCACAATACCAATCCGATTAAAAAGCGATCGGTTTTTGAGAGTAAGGGGGCTGATCTTATTTTTAATTTAGTTTAGCAGATACAGATATTCATTAAACAAAAAAATTATGTTAAAGTCTAAATTGAACATAGTAATAGACAAGGAGTGCCGAAAAGGTTTAACAATTAAAGTACATATAAAAGATATGGAGGGGAATAAGTTCCTAGTTAATAAAATATATGTATAGCTTAGATGTATAGTGATGATAAACATTTACATAAAAATAATACATACCTACGCTTAAGCAAATCTATAACAATTCCAATATGCATACATTAAAGTAATCGGAAGGCTGGGTCACAATTTTATTATCTACCTGCTTAATCCAATTAAGATCTTCTCACGGCAAGAAAAACTGGTAAAGTTACGCGGAATAGTTTGCAATAAAAAAAAACTGAACGTCTTTTTTCCATTCCTTTATTTTATAAAAACAGCGTCAACATACTGCTTTTACAAACTTTATAAAAGCTTACCTGAGCCGAGAGTAGAACTATATAAAATGCAAAATAATGTTACACATTAATATTTTGTGCCTATTTATACGGTAAATAATAAGGATAAAGTATTTAATATAAATAAACATCGTTAATATAAATAAATGAAAATATAGGCACCTTTAGTCCAAGGACATGTATTTTTTTACAAATAAAAATATTTATTAACAACCAGTTGCTACTCCACTGCTACCTTGGTTCCAGTCATCATCTCAAATCAGCATAGGTAGCTTCGAATTCATAATTTGTATATTTTAAAGTGCTTATTGACAGAGAACGTTATAAAAGATCGTGGTGTCAACAGCAGTATAAAGACAAAGCAGTCGAAGTTAAATAGGGTGAAATTCGAGGCATATTTTGACTGCGTTATTGTACAACAATAAAAGTCCATGAAAGTCCATGTTATTTACGTAGTACATTATAACTCAATGATGTTATTATGCAATGTGCATAGAGTGTCATTGATTGCAGTGTAATATAATTGTAAGCAATTATTTCTAAACCATTCCTCAAAATAATTTATATTACACATGAGATTACGTACACACGGCGTCAGATCAACCTACCCTAAAGTGTCAAATTTCGCCAATGAATATAGATCCTTAACATTAAACAATAAAGCTCAATATTGATTGTAGAAATTTGTCAGTTTTGGGTAGGTTGATCTGACGCCGTGTGTACATAAACACATTGAAAGGACCATACGGGTGGTTCTTCGGAAATGTGTTCTCCGTGTAATTTCCATGGTACTTTTGAAATCGCTAAATTATAAGCAAATTACACAAATATTTTGAAAGCTTAGGAAAATTCAAACAACATATAAAGATTCGACACGAAGCGGATCTATACTTACGCAAAAAAAATATAAAGAATTTGCGGAACATGGAAATTACAATAAAGACAAAAATAAAATGTTGCTAAACACCATGTATGACATTTATCTCAAATAAAAGTTACATGGTAGTATTTAAGAACTACATACATTAAAACGATATATTTAGAAAAAAATTGTAGCTTTAAGTATTTAAAAAACGTACAAACATGGAAGTTATAATTATGTTAATAATTACCAAATTTTTCCCATGAAAAAGCATGTGGATTAACATAATTATAAAAACAACAAATATTTAGTAAAAAGTAACAATATAAATAAAACAAGGTTATTTCCATGGGTTTTACGTAATTTCCATGGTGTTTTATACACGGAAATTACTCCATGAAAGTTACTAAAAAGCATATATTTTGAAATTTCTCAGCATTGAAATGATATAACCTGCTAGTTTGTTGCTGGTTATCTACATCTGGGAGTCAGGTACAAAACCCGTTTACCAAAAATAGTACAATTATATTGCAAAAATGTGACATGGTAAGGTTTGAGAACTGAAAACCAAAAATTTTTAAATTGTAGAACTTGCTCGGCACCGAAAGCGCGGGGAAACAGCGACAAGGCCACCTACCTGCAAGCTGCGGCCGTAACTGACGATTCGCAAACACCAATCACGATTCACCTATCCCTAACCAGTTCAGTGCAGTGCCCCTCGCAAGGAGTGCAGCGAAAATGTTGTTAGGCGTCTGTTACGTACTTACTTATGTCCTTAAAATCAAAAGTTTCCGTCCGATGGGATTTAAAATTGTATCATTTATAAAACGATTTGTCTATTTTAAATTTGTGTACGAATCTAATTAAAAACGTAAATGATTTAAAAAATATCCGCGATTGCACAAAAGACGGCAAACGTGTTACGCGTGAAAAACGTGCAAAACCGGATTTAAGGTTTCAGGTATCAAATAAATATTGTTACGGCGAAGGGCGCTCGCCGTAACAGCGACGGAATAAGGTGTGTGGACCCAGGACAGGTCTGGTTAGGTTTCGGAAATGAGGGCATGCGACTTACTTGGTAGATGATTGGTGGGGGCAAGGCAGGAGACGGGGCAGCGAGCTGGCGGGCGGCGATGTAGGCGATTTGTCACGGCACAGCACAAAGTCCTTTCACCTAATCACAGGCACTATATTCACAGACACTATCTTCACCGAGTCACTATCAATAAGGGCAGATACCAGCGCGCGTATTTTGTGGGCGTCTCGCGTTAGCTAGCAGACAGACGAGTCGGCGCGGTATGTCTCACGAAGCGAGCGACCGCGGGTCGCGCAGCGGTGGCGCCGCGGCAGATAGGCGGACGCGGCCGTCAACAACCGCTGAGTCAACCACCTTACAGCTGGCGGTATGATTTGAATGGCCGTTGCGCTGTGGCGCAAACATCTTCCCGGGGCAAAGGGTGGGCTCATCCAATGGGAGCCTGGCGATCCGGAATACAGGCCTCCGAAGATGTCCATTCGCGGTGTCCAGGTCTACCACCCGCACGACGCCATCCTTCCCAGGCAGGGTGCGAGCAATGCGCCCCAGTCTCCATTGGAGGGCAGGCAGGTTGTCCTCCTTGATGAGGACGAGCTCGCCAACTCGGGGAGGGGAGGATGGGGACAACCATTTGGAGCGGGTTTGGAGGGTATGAAGGTAGGACTGGGTCCACAGCGTCCAGAAGCGCTGGGAAAGGGCCTGTACCATCTGGAATCGCCTACGTGTGGAGATCGGCCTATCTTCCACGCATAGTTCGGGAAGGGCCGTTAGTGGGCGGCCTATGAAGAAATGTCCGGCTGTAAGCGGCTCAAAGTCTGAGGGATCAGACGAAAGTGGGCAGAGAGGTCTTGAGTTAAGGACCGCTTTGATCCGAGCTAAAAGTGTGGAGAATTCCTCGAATAGATAGATAGATAGATAGATAATACTTTTATTGTAACAGTTTACATTAAACACAAAACATAAAAAACAAGTACATTACACAGTTACAATTTGGCGGTCTTATTGCTATAAAGCGATTTCTTCCAGACAACCAGTCGGATGGAGAGAATTTAAACACTTTAAAATCGGAGGTGTAAACATGTCAAAGATTTCATAACTTTTAATTACTAAACACAAAAAAATAAATTAAATTTAAACAGACATACATAAGTACATACATAGTATGTAATGTAATATATACATATACAATACTTATACATAATAGTCTCAGGTAGGGAGTAGCGAAATTTGCAGCCTTGCAGCGGGATAAGGTTAGAAGGAGAGGTAGAAGTTTTTCACGAGCTCTTTAAAAGTGTTCACAGACTGCGCACGCCTGATCGCAACTGGAAGCGAGTTCCAGAGGCGGACGGCCTGAACAGTATATAAACAGTCATAAAAGGTGGTGCCGTGCAGAGGGGTTTTAAGGCTCAGGTTTTCCGATGATCGCAATGAGCGCGAATTGGATGCGTGGAGGAAGTTAAAACGTTCTTTAAGGTAGCAAGGATAGGTGGGATTAAACAGTATGTTGTAAAGAAGGGCGAGGAAATGAGTTTTCCGGCGAAGACGAATAGGAAGCCACTTGAGTTTAGCGCGGTATTCAGAAACATGATCATACTTGCGCAAGCCAAATATGAATCGTATACAAAGATTTTGAAGGCGCTCAAGTTTGTTTAGCTGGTCCTCCGTGAGATCAAGATAGCAGGCGTCAGCATAGTCTAGAACGGGAAGCAGCAGAGATTGTGCTAGCGCAATTTTAGTGGCAGTGGGTAAAAAGTTGCGTAGTCTTCTTAAAGATGCCGAAGATGCGTAAAGCTTACGGCTTACAGCTTGCAGCTGCGGCCCCCAACCCAAGCAATTATCAATTATCACACCCAGATTTGTTACAGTTTGACTAAAAGGTATAGTCACTCCATCAAAATCAACCTTAGGAAGGGCATTCAAGTTGACTTTAGCTAGCAACCTGGAACTGCCGACCACAATAGTTTGTGTTTTCCCTGGGTTGACCCTGAGTCCAAAGGCTTGGCTCCAAGCAACGATTCGTCCCAGGTCCGCGTTGGTAGTTTTAATAGCTTCGGCGATATTATTGAGTGGTGCCTGGCAATAAATCTGCAAATCGTCTGCATATAGGTGGTAGGAAGAAGAAAGGTGAGGTGTTGTTCGCCAATTACGCGATATAAAAGTTGCTTTGTTGATTTTACGTTGATCTCATGTAACGCACCGAACCATGGCCCTTAGGGACATTCAACAACCAAGTAATGTGCTGACCAGCGAGCTTGTGCGCAATCGTGTCATTATTCAAGGCAAGAAAGTTTTGTACTTCGATGAGCTGATTTCTAGCGCCTACATAATTTGTACCGCAGTCCGAGCGGATGAGAACCGGGGCACCGCGGCGTGCTATAAAACGCTGTAATGCCGCGAGGAACGCTTCCGTGCTGAGGTCCGAGACCGGTTCCAAATGAACCGCCTTAGTCGAGAGGCACACGAATATACAAAAGTACGCTTTTAAGAGTTTAACATTACGTAGGGTACTAGATTTAACGAGGAATGGGCCGGCAAAATCGGTCGTGACCTGACTAAATACTGGCTGAGGCGTAACTCTATCGGCTGGCAGGTCGGCCATGAAGGGCGCTTGCGGCTGGGCCCGGCATCGAAAGCATCTAATGCATTTAAAAACTCGGTGTCTAATAATACGGCGCGCGGACAATATCCAAAATTTTGGCGTAGGATAGCGTGTAAAGTGTCAGCGCCAGGGTGGCAGTGTATTTTGTGGTAGTGGTCAATGATCAGGTCTACAAGTGGGCTAGAGCTGGGAAGTATGAGCGGATGCTGCGCGTCATATCGGATAGACGCATGGGACAGTCGTCCACCAACTCTAAGGAGCTCATCTTTAATGAGAGGTGACAGCCGCTGGAGTCTGACGGAGCAGATTTTGCCAGTTTGAAGGCGGTGGATGTCCTCTGCAAATTCATTGTGCTGAACACTGCGCACCCAGTAAAGTAGGGCCTCTCTTCGTTCACTGACGTACAAGGGGCCTGAGCGCCGCGAATTTGGGTGGTGTCTGCAGTTGTGCAGAAAGCGTTTTAGACAAGCTGTCACTCCGACGAGCTTGTCTAGTGAACTGAACCGAGTGAGCAGGTCAAAGTCAAGACCGGGCACTGTGACCAGTGACGGGACGTGTTTGGGCTTAAGGCCGGGCAGGGCGTGATGGCCCAGAGCTAAGGGCATCGCAGGCCAAGACTCACAAGGCTGTCCAAGGTACGTGGGAGACCACCATAGGTCGTGGGCTGACAGGGATTGCGCAGACATCCCTCTGCTTGCGCAATCTGCCGGGTTGAGCTCGGAAGGTACGTGTCGCCAGGTACATTCTGGTGAGCCTGAGCTGATTTTGACTACCCTGTTGGCTTAAAAGGGTTGAAGACGGTGAGGCGGTGTATTGAGCCAGGCCAGGACTATCGTACTGTCTAACCAACATATGTGTTGTTGTATACTGATATGGGCCGATAACTGAACTGACACACGGATCATGAGCTGGGAGAGTAGAGTGGCGGCCGACAACTCTAACTTGGGGATTGTGAGGCGATTCTTGATTGGTGCGACTCGCGACTTGGCGACAATCAAGTGTACCAAAGTATCTCCGGAGGCATCGAGCTCATGGAGGTAAACAACGGCGGCAAACCCGGCTTCAGAGGCATCTGCAAACCCGTGAAGCGAGTATGCAGCTGAGCCTTTGTTTGCACAAATGTGCCGAGGGAAGCGAATGCTAGACAACAGCGGCAGATCCTCTGAGATGTGGTGCCATTCCGTTTGTACTTCAGAGGGAGTGGGCTCATCCCATTCCAGCTTCAGTAGCCACAATTGCTGAAGCAGCAGCTTTGCGCGGAAGATAACGGGAGAAACCCAGCCGTTTGGGTCATAAAGTGAGGCTATGGTGCTTAAAATAGACCGCTTTGTGACATTTGTGATGGGGGACAGAGAGATGCGGTAGGTGAACTCGTCTGACTGAGGGCTCCACTGTATACCCAAGACCTTAATGGACGTAGATTCTGGGTTCATGTCGAAGTCCTTGGGCATGTCGCATTGGTTGTCGGGAAATCTCTCGAGCAGCTTAGGCGAGTTAGATGTCCACTTACTGAGCTGAAAGCCGCCTAGGTCTAGCAGACTTATCAACTCGTCCTGAAGTGCCTGGGCGGATGCAACTGTGTCATGACCACACAAGATGTCATCAATGAAGATAGACTTGCGAAGAACCTGAGCGGCTCCAGGGTAGCGATGGCCTTCATCATCAGCCAGCTGAAGCAGAGTGCGGATTGCATGGTATGGGCTTGATCTTAAGCCGTAGGTGACTGTATTGAGGGCGTAGGTGAGCAGAGGGTGATCTGGTGAGGACCGCCATAGTATCAGCTGATACCGTCTCTGGTCTGGGGCAACCAGCACATTTCTGAACATCCTATGGATGTCAGTGCTGAAAACGACTGGATGCGTTCTGAAGGACATGATGATGTCCACAATGTCCTGTTGAAGGGCGGGGCCTGTGTGTAGGCATTCATTTATGCTGACACCATTGGAGCTTTTGCAGCTACCATCAAAAACAATGCGCAGCTTGTCCGACCCTGACTTAAATACGCCATGGTGAGGGATGTAGAAGTCAGGTTTATGGGCGAATGTATTTGGGTGACAGGGAGCCATGTGCCCTAAGTCGATGTATTCGGCCATGAAGTCGACGTATTTAGAACGCAGAGACGGGTTCGCCATTAGCTTGTTCTCAATATTGAGGAATCTGCGTAATGCGATAGGGTGAGTTTTACCTATTTGAGGGGCGTCCTTTAGAAAGGGCAGAGCGACCGTATATCTGCCTGAGGGATCGCGTGTAGTGGTAGAGCGGAAGATTTCCTCGCATTGTTCCTCCAGGGGATCATTATGAGTGTGAGATTGAGGGAGGGGCTCCTCAGACTCCCAGAACCTTTCCAGACTCTGACGTATGTCCTGGGCTGATTCAGCTGAGTCTGGTTGTGAGCTGACGACGTGAGCTGAGTTAACCTGCTGCGCCGGCTGCGCATACAAGTCCTCAATGGGTCCTATCAACGCGAAGTCGAAAATCGTGCCGAAGGCTATGGGCTTGCCCGGGCCCAACGAGACCTTAGTCCCGTCCAACACCTGGCCAAGAACGTCCGACCCCAATAAGAGGTCGATCGGGGCTGGTGTGTGGTAAAGCTGGTCAGCCAATGGCACGGGTGGCTGGCCTAGTACGTGGGAAATGTTTGGTACCTTCTCTAAGGGAAGGTAGCCAGTGACGTTTTTTAAAATGTGAGCTGTGGCAGTGATTGTAGGAGTATCATTGTGAGTGGGTCGGCATACTATTGTTATTGCCGCCTTTGACTCATGTTTGTGCTGATTCCCAACTCCTGTAATTTTTAAAGAAGTGGGTTTTGATGGCAGGTTCAAAAGTCGTGCCATGCGTGACGTTATTAATGTCAGCATACTGCCACAGTCCAATAAAGCTCTGGCTGTGTGAAGGTGGCCATGTACGTCCGCGACTCTTAGTGAGACGGTTGGCAACAAAATGGGTGTGCCAGTGGGCACAGAAGGTGAGTGAGCTGATTGAGTATCAGCTGAAATTGTATGAGCTGAGTATGTATCAGCTGTGTGGGCATGGGTTGACTGGGCATGGGCTAAATCTACCTCTTCGCTAGGCACCGTGATAGTTGGGAGTCATAATTGCTGGCGGCGTTCGCGGGGCCTACCTGGCGAACCGGACCTGGGCGGGCTGGCTCTGTGAGCAGAGCTGGGTTGCACCTGTTTAGCCTGTGCGGGTTTGTGCCGCCTGCTGTGTCTGGGACGCTCCCTCGAGTGCTCTGTCAGCTGTGGTGGGGGTACATGTACAGACGACGAATGAGCTGAGTGCGTTGGGCCGTCTGGTCGATGGAGGGACGTGTGGTGGTTCGTGCTCCCACAGTCCTTGCATGCCCCCCTTGACCTGCACTCGCTCTCGTAGTGACGGCCGAGACAACGCTGGCAGCGCTCGCGTGCCTGTACAAAGTCCCAACGGCCCTGTGTTGGCTGGGCATTGTACCATCTGCACGTCATGAGCGTATGTCCCCTAGTGGCACAATAGGGACAGTAGGACGTCGAGCGTGAGGAAGAGGACGAGGACGATGATGAGAAGCAGCTTTGCTGGAAGGCCGAGTATACGGGGAAGGGCTGACTGCGAGCCGGGGAGGTGGATGGGCGGTGACGCATTTGCTGCGCTGGGCGGAACGGTTGGTGAGTAGGCTGATCATAGGCGCGGTGAGGCGATGGAGCTGAGGAGCGGCCACGGTAATGGTTGGGCTGTTGCTGAGCCATCTGAGCATAAGTGCGATGGGGCAACTGTGGAGGCGCGCGGCTACGAGAAGGGCCGGGCAGGGCGTAAATGGGCTGCGGCTGGGCTATGTTGGAGAACTCTGTCTCCACACAGCGCGCGTGCTCCTCGAGGTAGGAGATGAGGTCACTCAACGTGGGCAGGGTGCTGCTAGACCCGTGTCTGCGTTCAAATAACGTGCGGAGCTCACCCTTAAGCTTTCGCGCCACTATCGACACAAACACGTAGTCATCTCCTATGGGCAGATCCAAATTACTAAGGGCACACTGGGCGGACACCAGCGGAGTGAGGAAAAGTGTGCGTATGTTAGAGCGCGTGTGGATGCTCGGCAGCCCCAGGATTATGTCGACGAAACTATCGATGAGAACCCGGCGGTTCTCGTACCGCTTGGTAAGGATGTCCATGGCCACGGCAAAATTTTCATTGGTGACCTTTAGGTGGGACACCATGCTTAATGCCTCACCGCTGAGACTTGAGAAGAGATAGTGGAGCTTGACTGCTTCCGACAAGGTCACCATGTCGTCAGTCAAACTCCTGAACAGTGCAATAAAGGAAGGCCAGTCCTCCACCTTTGAGCTGAACCTGGGCAGCGCTATCTTGGGGAGGACGGCTGTAGGCGTATTGACGCCGAGACTGGGCTGAGCGTTATGGGTTGGGGACGACGTGGAAGAGGGTAAGATTTCCTCCCTAGCCACAAGTATCCCCAGGTATGCCCCGGAGGCTTTTGTGTGGTTCTCAGTGTATGTCCTCTCAACCCCCTCGTCTAAGTTCTCCTCGTCAAGAATGCTGTAATATACTGAATCCAGCTTCTCCTTAATACCCTGTACCTGTGCGAAACGCACGTTAAATTCCGTTATGGAATATTTGGTGTCGCCAGCAATGATCCGTGACCCCACCTCTAGGAGTTGGTGTATTGCTTTGGCGGCCTCCCTAAAAATCGCGGCTTGTGACTTGGTCGGCATCGCGATGAATAAAAGGAGACAAGAAAAAAAAAAAAAATTAACAAATTTAAAGGCAGTAAAAAGAACAACACCCTGTATATATTCTATAGTTGGGCTGGATGTATTTGTTTACTAAGGTAAGGGCAAATGGGCTAAAATTAACGCAACAATAAAGAGAGCAAAACTAAGTTGGGACGCCTTGTATATGGCCTACGGGTGGGCAAACGCGTGTGTGTGTATGTGTATGTCTGTGTCTCTATTGAACGCGCGTACGTAACATTAGCCGACCGCAAAACAAAAAACAAACAAAACAACAAAAACAAAAAAAAAATCACGTTATCCGTAGCCCACTGTTGGGCAAGGCGCTCACAGTCGGGCAGACCTGTAGCGGACACTAGCGCGAAGAATGAGTCAGTCGCAAACAAAAAAAAAATAAAAATAAACTAATAATAAAAACTTAATTAAAAAGGTTGGGACACTCTGTCTGTGTCCCACAAGTGGGCAAACGTGTGTAGAAGTACTATGCTCTTGTGGTGAGCACGCACAAGAATGAGCCGATTGCCAAGGCAAAAATTAAAAACAAAAAAAAAAAATTAATACTAGCGAAAAATAAAGCATGCTACTTGGCACGCGTGTTGAGCATGCACGGGATCTGAGCCGATTTAATACGACACGGACATAAAAAATTCATTAAAAAATTAAACGGGACACCATCTCTCGTCATAATACCCCACGCAACGTAATAAAACGGGAGACCTTCTCTCGTTATAATACCCTACGTAACGTAATAATTTAACTACTAACAATGTATCATTAGACAACGATCGTATAGGTTCCTACACATAGATCTGTGATCAGACAATCGGATGCATACACGAGATCAATATCAAAGCAACATGCAAAAATAATTGCGTTAAAATAATTCGGATGTTGTGTGGTCGCAATCCTAACACAAATGATTCATAACTACCTCACCAAATTTTTATTGGGACAGGGTAAAGTTATTTTTTAGCGGACTGTAATTGAATGAGCTGATGGAACGTGATACCAAGTTATAGTGAAATGGTAAAAGTTTACTGGTTACGGGAAGGTCGCCGGTATTTAAATTTACCGGTTCGAATGACCAGAATGTTACGGCGAAGGGCGCTCGCCGTAACAGCGACGGAATAAGGTGTGTGGACCCAGGACAGGTCTGGTTAGGTTTCGGAAATGAGGGCATGCGACTTACTTGGTAGATGATTGGTGGGGGCAAGGCAGGAGACGGGGCAGCGAGCTGGCGGGCGGCGATGTAGGCGATTTGTCACGGCACAGCACAAAGTCCTTTCACCTAATCACAGGCACTATATTCACAGACACTATCTTCACCGAGTCACTATCAATAAGGGCAGATACCAGCGCGCGTATTTTGTGGGCGTCTCGCGTTAGCTAGCAGACAGACGAGTCGGCGCGGTATGTCTCACGAAGCGAGCGACCGCGGGTCGCGCAGCGGTGGCGCCGCGGCAGATAGGCGGACGCGGCCGTCAACAACCGCTGAGTCAACCACCTTACAGCTGGCGGTATGATTTGAATGGCCGTTGCGCTGTGGCGCAAACAAATATATTTTTAAACATTAAGTAAGTACCACAGATTAAGATATTTTTCCAGTTCTTCTACTCTACGATGTACTATTATATTTGGAGCTGCTGCCACAATAGAAGAATTCATAAAACCGGTTAAAAGAGTTTTGATTTTTTTGTGAAAATTACTAGATATATGCACGGACCTGAAAAAAAGACGGACGTAACCTCGTCTAATCATGAGTGAAGCATGCTAATGGCTGCCCGTTAATGGTGTGTGCGTAATTTGAGGGTTACCATCATAAACCATCAATTTCCCTAATTTTTCAATCTCGCAAACTAAAACATTGTTAACATTATGTAATCATATACATATTATTAAAACGTGACATTGCATAAACCATGTTTTTATTCGTTGTGAGTTCCTGATATTTCAGCAATTTAAACGGTTGCACTTCAGAATCTTAATGTTGATGACTTAACAAACATCATTTTTAAGACCACAGCGATAGAAAAGAAAACACATGTTACTTGTACGTATAAATAAATGTATTATTTATGGGCGATCAAAGAAGAGGGGTTTTAGGGGGCTAACCTGGTTCGACGTTGCTCCCGCGTGCTGGATGTAGTGGACGCGCGTCTCACTCTTTCTTGACTTTCCCCGGCAAAAGTTCGTGATCACAGTAGTACACTCGCGGCGATCACTTGGAAGATGGTATGACTTGACCGATAAATGAGGAACACGAGAGCTCGACTCAAAGGCCCTGTCGCGTAGGCAGGCTAGATCGGAAGTGAAGATGGCCGACACGACACGACGCGATATTGGTTTACCCCCATAGGATCGAGGATAAAAATGATGAGGGTAGTAGAAGTTAGGTTAGGGACGTAGCATCGGTACAAGTCTAATTCGATTGATAGTGATGTGAATGTAATTGAATATGATTGATCTAAATCTACCATACCGCCCCCCAAAGAGCGGCTTAGCTCTTTTAATTGAAACAGACAAATTTGAAATAAGTTAACTGAAAGCTGATTGAAAAGTGTAAATGTTATCTTACTATAGTTACTTACATGCTAAATTAATTGATAAATGTTGAAATATCTAGGTTTCAGACATAACTTGGCTACAGGACGCTTGAAAACTCCTTTGGTTGTTTTAATGTCTACGACCCGGACAATACCGTCATTCCCCGGATAGAGTTGGGTAATTCTAACCTTTTTCCAGAGTAACGGAGGTGTATTAGGCTCCATCAACAACACCAAGTCACCCATCTGTAAATTACGTTCAGGCTTTAGCCAACGATCACGTTGCTGCAGCGTGTGTAAATATTCGCTGTGCCAGCGTTTCCAAAAATGTTGGGTGATTTGCTGTAGCAATTGCCAACGATTCAGACGATGAGTAGCAATGTGCTCTAGATCGTGCTCCGGTAAGGCAAGAAGCGGTTGTCCAATCAAAAAATGACCCGGCGTCAGTGTTTCTAAATCGTTTAGGTCGCTACCAATTGGACAGATAGGTCGTGAATTTAGTATAGATTCGATTTTGCAGAACACTGTACTTAGTTCTTCAAACGTTAATACACGTTCGCCTATGATACGCTTGAGTAATGTTTTAGAAGACTTCACTGCATTCTCCCAGAGGCCACCAAGATGTGGTCCCGAGGGAACGTTAAGATGCCAATGAATTTCATGAGATGCTAGATGAGATTGAACTTTATCTGAGTCTCTATCGATTTGAGCTTTAAGCAGATAAATATCCTTAAGATAGTTGCGTGCGCCTAAAAAGTTTGTGCCACAGTCGGAATATATGTCAGAAGGTAACCCTCTTCTCGAAACAAATCGATCTAAACAGGCCAAGAACGCGTCAGTAGACAAGGTGGACACTACTTCCAAATGCATCGCTTTGGTTGCAAAGCATATGAACACACATAGGTAAGCCTTAAAGATTTTAGGTTTGCGAGCATTGGAATCCTTGACTTTGAACGGTCCGGCGAAATCTAACCCAACCCTTTGGAAGGGCCTAGCTTGAGTGACTCTATCGGCAGGTAAGTTGCCCATGAATGGATTCATAGGTTTCGCCTTTAGTCTGTAGCAGCGTTGACATTGAAAAATCCTGTGCCGCACTACACGTCTAGCTGACACAATCCAATACCTACGCAATATGATAGCCATTATAATAGCAGGACCTGGATAACCGTAGAGCTGATGATAATGATCGATGAGAAGATTTGTGAAAGCATGCGACTGAGGTAACAAAAATGGATGTTTACTATCGAAAGGCAAGTTGGCGTTGACCAGTCGCCCACCAACTCGAAGAAAACCTAGCTCATCGAAAAAGGGATGGAGGCGACGTAGGCTGCCCTTGATAGGCTTACGTTGACGCAAGAGTTTTATAGTATCGGCAAACGCTGAAGATTGAACCGATTTGATACAAGTTGACAACACTGATTTTATTTCGTAGATTGTCAAATTACCTACTCGTTTATCCTTTGGTGAGCGAACATTATGCATATAACGAAGCCACCAACCGAGTACTCGTGTAACTTTGGATAGAGAGCTGTACTCTACAATGACGTGTTGGACAACTTCGTCTGAGGAAGGTGCAACAGCCGATGTAGAGTGCTTATCCGTTCCAGTCTCGGCTGTTTGCACTAAGTGTGCAGCAACAGGAGGAGTAAATATAAATGTAGAGTCCGTGTGGGTTTTCGTGTCGACAGTTTGCACGACATGTGCAGCAACTGGACCTACTTTCACGCCTGGCAAATCCATAGGGTCAAGCAGTTGACATGTGGAAGGCCATGAACTGTAATCAGATTTGAGCCAAGAAGGGGACTCCACCAAAGTGGATGAACTACTAAGTCGCGAGGAAGCAAGCCTCGACTCGCGCAATCCGCATGATTGAGATGTGAAGGAATGTGCCGCCAGGTAGCGTTTGGAATGATGCCTTGAACCTGGGAAACTCTGTTTCCTTCAAAAGTTTGAAGCTTGTGCGGTGAAGTTCGCAACCAAGTTAGCACTATGCTAGAGTCGCACCATGCAATTATTGGTATGGATTTTAATTTGGAGTGCAAGACTTTTTACACACATGGTCCATAAGGCGAGCCAACAGGACTGCTCCACAGAGCTCGAGCTTAGGGATCATTTGCCTTTGCCTGACTGAAGCGACTCTAGATTTAGCGATTAACAAATGAACTTGAACGCTGTCACCGTCACCGCTTTCACAGCGTATATAGACGCATGCGGCATATCCGCGCTCCGATGCGTCGCTGAAACCGTGAAGTTGATATTTAGAATGAGGATCACCCATAACGTGGCGTGGAATCCGTATTTGATTTAAAGATTTGAAGTCGTCAACAAACTTCAGCCAAGTTTGCTGGACATAGAAAGGGAGAGCATCGTCCCAACCCAGCTCTAAAAGCCACAAACGCTGCATAAAAGATTTAGCGAAAAATGTTACCGGCGTGATAAAGCCACAAGGATCATAGAGACTAGCGATGTTCGATAGAACACCTCGTTTGGTTAGAGTCTTACTCATGTTAGAGACGTGATAGAGAAAGTTATCGGATGAGGGGTTCCATTCAATACCTAAGATTTTGAAAATATTGTCACCGGAATCATCCTCGAATCGATAAGGTGTTTCATAATGATCTGCAGGTAAACCATTGAGTAGCTCGCCAGAGCTGCTAGACCATTTCCTAAGAAGGAAACGACCTTGAGCCAACAAATCAGTGACTTGGTGCTGTAGCGTCTTAGCACCCTCTAGCGTATCACACCCAGTCACGATATCGTCTACGAAGGTGTCCTCCCGTAGGACACGTGCAGCCTCAGGATATGTAGAGTCGTTAAGATTCGCCAACTCATGAATCACCCTGATAGCCTGGTATGCAGAACTAGTGACGCCGTAGGTGACGGTTGTTAACTCGAACTCCTGCAACGGTTGATCTTGAGATTCGCGCCAGAAGATAGTTTGGAACCGCTGATCATCATCATGTAACCTGACCATTCGATAACATTGTTTGATGTCACAAGTGAAGACCACTAAATAAGTTCTAAACCTTAAAATGATATCCTGTATATTCTGTTGTAGCTTAGGGCCTGACAACAAAATTTGATTGAGGGAAACACCGGTAGAGCTGGGTAGAGATGCATCGAAAACAGCTCTCAACTTTGTAGTGCTACTGCTCTCCTTGAGCACGCCGTGATGAGAAATATAATATCTGTCAACCGCACTATGAGAAGGTACTAACTTCATATGTCCAGACTCTACATAATCTTTCATAAATTGAATGTAGAGCTCACGAAGTGTAGGCTCTTTTATAAGTTTACGCTCTAAATTGTGAAACCGTTTTAACGCAATTAACCGAGTATCACCAAGCTGAGAGGACTCTACCTTAAACGGCAGCCTAACTACAAACCTCCCATTGGGATCTCTACTGTGTGTGTTAACAAAGTGCTTTTCACATATGATGTCATCAGGATCTGGAATCGGCGGCAAAGAAGACTTTAGAAGATTCCTAGAATTTAGTTATAGTAAGTTGTAACCTAGACTCGTTGGTAAGTAGGCTAATATTTTGATACTGAGTTGTAGTCACTGGGGTCGAACCCATAATGACCCAACCAAAGATGGTTGAATGAGCTGTAGGTAAACCATTACCTAATTTTAACTTTGGACCGCTAAAAATGTCACTGAAAAGATTAACACCCAAAAGTAGATCGATTTTACCCGGAATGTTGAAAGTCTTATCAGCAAGTTGAAGGTCGCTACATTTCTCTGGCACAATCGGATTGACCATTGCTGCAGGTTGATATCCCGTGATGCGCTTAAGTACAATGGCTTCAGTGGACAACCCAGGAACGGAATCGTCTGTGAGAGGCAAGATTGAACAATCTACCCTTCCATGGGTAGCTTGCCGGTGTTCACCGACACCGAACAGATCGCAGGACTTACGACGTCGCAGTCGAAGTTGCTGTGCTAAAGATTCAGTTATAAGAGATGATTGAGCACCAGGATCTACTAACGCACGAACAACATGTACCTGACCATCAACATCCTGGACTCCAACAAGAGCAGTACCTAAGAGGCCGGTAGACAATGGTTCTATGTTAAGTAACACCTGTTTCGAAGAGGAGGGTTCGGGCTTCACAAAGGAATCCGCTGCTTTAAACTCATTATGTAATTTTGTATGATGACGTTTCTTGCATACTTGACAACAACGCTTAGATAAACATTGTGAAATACTATGTGGCCTTAAACAGTTGTAACAAAGTCTTTTTTCAGTTAAAAATAATTTCTTATCTTTCAGTTTCTCAAACTCTAAACATTGATAGATTGCATGATCACCACTACAATAATAACAAGTTGAATTAGTTACATGTAAGGTGGATGCATGAGGAATTAACGCTTTGGGATTATTGTTTACGCATGTGAAATTAGTTGCTTCTAAAACCCTTAAAATGTGTTCTAAAAATGTCAACAAGTTACTAAAGCGCGGTATCTGATTTTGCTGTAATGTAAACTCAAATTTAGTTTTAAGTCCAACGGTAACTTTTTAGATATTATATGATATAAAAGAAAACTCCAAGAATTGACATCAAATCCAAGAGTATTTAATGCCTGTGTGTTTTCTTTTAAAGTGTTGAGAAAACGTTTTAAATTCTTTAAGTTGGAACATGAAACTGAAAGTAACAAATCTAAATGTTTGTCGGCTATCAAGCGCTTATTTTCATAACGTTCTTGTAAGAGATTATAGGCCACACCATAGTTTTCACTAGTTTTGCTTAAATGTTTAATTAAGTTAAGAGGTTCTTGTTCTAAAACACTCAATAAATAATGGAATTTTTGTATTGAAGATATTTCATTGTTTTGATGAATTAAACTGTCAAATATTGATATAAAATTGGGCCATTCAGTGTGAATGCCTTTGAAATGTGTTAATGTAATTTTAGGTAAATGAAAACGACTTGATTCGCTACTAGACTTAGAAACTACCTCTTGTGTCACAGGACCATTAGTTGTTTTGGAATCCAATACACCTAAGTCAGACCAAATACTTTGAATTGAGTAATATTTCTCGTAAAACGTTGTAAAGCAAGATTCTATAGTTCCTCTCTGTTCTTCGGGCTGTGAAGCAGCAACTAACAACGTAAAATTAGTATCAAACTGTTCACGCATCTGATTTAGATCAACGAAACGAACACGAAATTTACTCAATTCCTGCGGTGTTGTAGGAATAGTTTGCACAAGCACTGTAGCCAGTTTATAAAGCTCGCATACGAAATCATAAGCCATGTTGAATTTAACAGTGGCTATTTTCAATTCATTCGCCATAATTGATAAGTTATTTTATTTTTACAAGTAAACACAAGCAAAACAAACTAGAGGTTAATATTATTGTCAGTTGACAGATGACTGACACTTGACAGTTGACAGCTTAATTGAACGATGTTCAGTGCTGCTAGTATGCGAATTGATATCCCCAAGATAGATTTTATAAAACTATTGAAGGTATGCAAAAATATTTTCTAAAAATAGATTTTTATGCAATTAATGAAATTTGAATATAATATGTTCCGATGCTTACGGAAAAGATGGGAATCGGGACGAAGGACCAAAACATGGGCGATCAAAGAAGAGGGGTTTTAGGGGGCTAACCTGGTTCGACGTTGCTCCCGCGTGCTGGATGTAGTGGACGCGCGTCTCACTCTTTCTTGACTTTCCACGGCAAAAGTTCGTGATCACAGTAGTACACTCGCGGCGATCACTTGGAAGATGGTATGACTTGACCGATAAATGAGGAACACGAGAGCTCGACTCAAAGGCCCTGTCGCGTAGGCAGGCTAGATCGGAAGTGAAGATGGCCGACACGACACGACGCGATATTGGTTTACCCCCATAGGATCGAGGATAAAAATGATGAGGGTAGTAGAAGTTAGGTTAGGGACGTAGCATCGGTACAAGTCTAATTCGATTGATAGTGATGTGAATGTAATTGAATATGATTGATCTAAATCTACCAATTTACTTAACATAATGTTTGATGATTATGTATTAAGTAATGAATAATAATAAAATAATCATTTATAATGATGAAATAATCAGTGCCATTAGAGCAAATTGGGAATTTTGATATCGCCTAAATCATACACAACTTTGCCTTCTCCATCATAGCAAGGAATTTACCATCACAAACATAATGTATTATAATAAAAAAACAGGGTGTACCTATTTAAATAGAGATGTTTGTAAGAGAAATACTGACATATAATTTATATATTACTTAGATAATTAAAATAATTTGTACTTTATTTCCGTTAACACAATTTAGTTTCAAAAGCTTTTTTATAATAGTTCTGTTAAATTTTTATTCAAATCATTTAAATCTATAGTAATCATGTTAGGCATAAAAGGATATTAGCAAACTCCCATACAAACTTTTGTCATCTTTTTTTTTAAGCGTCTATAAATGAAAAAAATATGTTGGTCGTGGTGCTGCTTCAATTTTCGGTGATAGCTGAAAGAGAAAAATAATGTCAAAATTTTAAAGACCCAAAACTAAAACAAAGCATTATATAAAAAAAGTTCATACTTGTTGTGAAGAAGTAGTTTCGCTTGATACATGTAACCAAGGCTGATCTAAATCACATGCTTTTGATCCGTTGTTTGTCTTAAAGAAAAAAATATCATTTTATGATAAATTATTCAACAAAGACTGATAATTTTAGATATCTCTGTGTTTGGTCATATACCTGCTGAAAAGATGTATTCGACAAATCTATATTGTTGTAGGGATTCTTTACTGGCATCTGATATTTCTGCATCGATATTTTATTAAGTCATCAGGTCTAGGTCTATACCAACAACGAAATCATAAGCCGTATACAATGACTTGACACAAACAGAGCAAATGGTTATTGGCAGATGTAAAAAAAAACAAACAAACATACAAATATTCACATTCTTAATATCATATTATTCTACTATTCTATAGTCTACTAAAAATTGTAGGTTTGTTACCACTTTATTACGTAGATTTTTAAAAAGGCACAATACCTGCAACGAAGACGATATCGTGCGTGATGATGACGTCGCCTGTTGATCGTTTGCTTCCTCTGACATTTGATGACATCTTAAAAAGCGTTTTACTAAATTAAATGTTACATAGCATCAAACATTAAATTAATCCTTGTGCAAAAAAAACAATAACTACCTGCAGTATAGGTAACGAAGTGCTTTGTATTTGTGTTTCTGGAGAGTTCGAAAGTAACTGCAAGTAATAAAATAATTAAGAAGCAGCCAAAGAAATAATAAATTAATAACAAATATTACAAACACAATAATATTAACCCTTTTTGGAATGGCATACGGAACCAAACACCGTAGCCCCTTAGCCGTAGTTACAAAATCTACGTCATCAAAATGTGCACTGCACACGGTACTAGCAGATGATGGGTTCCAATTGTTTTCTCCTCTGCAGTTTCAAATAATTAAGACTCAGTCATCTCTACGATTTTTATTTCTAGAAAACCAATTAAAAAGGATGCAAGTGTTATTTCATTAAAAAATATAATATAGGTTCTATTATTTTCTTTTGCGATATATATACGGAACTCTAAAAAGTTACGAAATCTGATCGTACCGAGTCACATGCAACAATACAATTTTCCCCACTTTAAGGGTAATTTTCCCGTAAAAAAGTGGCCACATTGTTGTACTTTTGTTTACAATTTAACAAAAAAATATCACGAATCGTTAATACTTACGCGTGGTAGGTGATTCCTTGTGATTTTTTAAAGTTTCCTCATGTAGTTCTTTGATGATTTCACCACACAAGACGGCATTTTTTTCAAATTTTCGTCGATACAAAAAGACGTGTCACTGTCGCTGTCACGCGGGGTAAAATGGTGGCGGGTTTTGTCGGACCTGCTGTATTTGTGTGAGTGTAGTGTCATGTACAACAAACGAAATTGTAGGACCTTGCACGCTTCACATCTTTATAGTGGGCCTTTTCGTAAAAATACATCCCGGTTACAAAATGGAGAATAAGGAAAATAAAATTATTATTAATTATAATAAAATATAAAATACAGTTATTTTTAATAAAAGAATTTCCTTTATTATTAAACTAACACTATAGTAGTAATATTTCAACACAATATTATTTCTCTAACATTTATCTTTGAAACATTAAGCTGTAAAATATATCCACTTTGTAACTTTTAGGTTAAGCAGTCTTGCTATTTTTTAGTTATTATAATTATAATAACCGTTTAAAAGTTCACAATAATTATGAAAAAAAGTACTTTTAGTCTGTTTTAACAAATACTGTCACAACAAAACGTGTCCTATCAAATAATCTAAATATTTATATTTTTAAGTTAAAAAAACATGAGACAGTTACAAATTGGAAAGACGTAGTAACGCGTTGGAAACTAATAAGGTTAGTTCACATGTCTTTATAATTTGGTAACTTCTATAAATTATTAGCACTTTCATGTTTTTGGAATACGGACCATATTTAAAAAAAATATGAAATAAAGTAAAAACAAGAAAATATACTATGGTTCATACCAAAAAGCAAGTTACGTAATTAAATCAAATTATTAATGAAATCACAATCAGCGAGTGTCAAAACAATGTATTTATCAGTATTATGGTCCCTGGGTAGGTACTACCCCACTGCCGGTCAACCCCTAATTCCTCTCTACCCATAACTCTCCTTTTTTAAATCGGCTAAAAATGTTATACTGGTACCACGTGACAAATAGAATCACCATGTGAGCTTAACCTTATATTTCCATTTTGTAACTTCAACGTTCCACCTATATGTAACCAAACAAAATGGAAGTAACGCTTAGCTGGTTAATAAGACGGGATTGCATTACTTTAATATAACTGTTATTGTATGAACAAAAGCAATGATTAATAATTTTTACCATTATTTAGGTTAGCAATTGCTACAGCTTCATTAATATAATATACACAATTACCAGCTAAATCCCAGTTAGAAAGTGGAAGAAAAAATTTGCACAGTAAGTTTCGACACAAATTGACGTTTTTGGAGACGTTTGACAACTTCTTCAAAATGGCGTATCAAACCATAATGATGCCATGAACTAAACTAAATATAAAGCTTAGTAGTTTTCTTACAATCTTTTGCTCTAATACGGGTTACAAAGTGGATTTTCCGCAAATGGCTGTAACGTAGGACACAAATTAAATGATAAAATTTATGAAAAATACTATAGGATTAACCATAAATAATGTTTAATTGTGATAGGTAGTTCTCACCTATTTTAATATCCTTACACTCTCTTTGCCTTTGAAATGAATATAATTTATTAATAATCCGCACACAAAGTTTAAGTAATCACTATTGGACATATGTAAATAAGGGGGTACAAAGGGAAACTTTCATTAATATTAAAATAAAGATAAAAATAATTTAGTTATTTGTATGTTCTTATTAATATAAATTGTATAAAAGAACGAATTAAAGTCATTTTTTTATACAAACAGTCTTGCACATCTATGAAACTTGCGTGAGAACTCATAGGACAAGCCAAAACACGTGTGGACATATTTTAGCGAAATCGCCCTAGTATGACATTCCGTCCGTCTTTTTTTCATCTTTTTTTCAGGTCCGTGGATATATGTTGATGCATGGCTAATAGAATAAGAATAATAGTAATAATAGTAATTAGTTTTATCTTTAGAGCTTCCTTTTGATTGGACAATTGGACAAATCAACGTTTTAATTTTTAACTGTATAAATGGGTCTAATATTTTTGCTTTGGTCAACAATCGAAAACCTTTTCTACTGTCTATTTAACTTATGATAACATGAAGCTTACCTAGCAACGCCGCAGATAAGTTCATGGCTTGCCCTACAGAATAAATAGTCCTATTTGATTCGCATAGCATTTAAAGAGGATCGTAGCAAATGGAAATCTGTGGTCTCTGGGAAGCGAACGTGATGTACATTCTGTCAAAAAAGTTTCGGGAACGGATGATTTGTTTAGGATACCAAATTATTTTTTTTGTTTTTTTTTTGTTGTTAGATTGGCACAACTGTTAGATTGATACTATCGATCCTTTGCTCTTGGTATGCCTATAACGCAGTGTGTCTAAGTCGAGTTATGCCTAGACCAAACGAGATGTGGGCGTATTGCGACTTAGGTCAATTCCGTTTTTGTCCAATAGCGAGATAGGCTTAGTGAGACTAAGGTTCATTGCGTTTTAGTCCAATAGCGAGATGGGCTTAGTGAGACTAAGGTTCATTGCGTTTTAGTCCAATAGCGAGATAGGCTTTGTGAGACTAATGTTTATTGAGTTTTAGTTCAAGAGCGAGATGGACATCATTTCTTACTTACTTAACTATAATAAAAAATGCTAATTAAATAAAAATATTGTAAAAAGAATTCAACTTATTCTCAAAAATGTAAACAATTAAAACAAAATTGTAATCCTTATGCTACGTTAAACAATATTAGCCTATATTTAACTCTTATAGGATTTTTCAAAAATAACTACTTACTTAAGTATTACTTAAGTATTACAAAAAACAACGGACTTCTTTTTTTATGTTGACTTCTTTTTTCAATTATATTATAATGTAAATCAGAGTACAAAACCAAAGTAAAAATTTAGACCAACAGCGACATACTGTTATCGAGAAATGGGCAATGTGAGATACAGTCCAATAGCGACATACTCGTAGTCGTATCGCGAAATGGGCAATGTGATATTATAGTCCAATAGCGACATAGTCGTATCCCGAAATGGGCAATGTAAGATATAGTCCAATAGCGACATAGTCGTATTGCGAAATGGGCAATGTGAGAGATAGACCAAACGCTTATTTGAAATGACGTTTAGGCATAACGCGACTTAGGCACACTGCGTTATAGGCATACCAAGAGCAAAGGCTATCGATGAGCACAGCCTATCACCTATTGTTACTATTGATGCGTATAGCCTATTACACGTCTATCCATTTTGGCGCGGAGTTTGAGTTGCATCTGTTATTTAGATTAAATACAGTGCTGTTTTTAGTTAGTTATCTAGTGTGTATTGCAAATTTCTTAATGGATAAAAACATCGGACAAAGAGTTTGTCTAAAATTTTATTTTGTACCATTTTAAATAATCACTTGGGTATGAAACATGTTGCCGCTCGGCTAGTCCCAAAATACCTGAATTTTCTCTAAAAACTCAATTGCATAAGAGTCGCTGAGGACATGCTATAACGAGTCAATTCCGACGCAACATTCATGCAACTCATTGTTACTGGTGACGAGACAGTACTACAGTGTTGTGGAACCAGCTCTCGGCGGCGGTATTTCCGGACCGTTACGACTTAGGGATCTTCAAGAAACGAGCCTATTCTTTCCTTAAAGGCCGGCAACGCGCCTGCGATTCCTCTGGTTTTGCGGGTGTCCATGGGCGGCGGTGATTACTTTCCATCAGGTGACCCGCTTGCTCGTTTGCCTCCTTCTGCTATAGGTAAAAAAAAAAAAAAAAGTGGGTTTACGACTTTGATATGCAAACTAGTCAACAAGCTTCGAGTGGCGCCTTCCGACTGAACCGAAACCTAAAAAACCACGCCGAAGTCGGTCAAAAGTCAAAGTCATGTTGACTGTTTTCTTTGACTATCGCGGTGTTGTGCACTCGGAATTCTTGCCGGTAGGTCAAATGGTGAAAAAGAATATTTTTTGAGTGTTATGTGGCGTTTAAGAGAGCTAATTCGACGAAAAAGGCCAAATTTGTGGAAAGAAAATTCTTGAATTTTGCACCACGATAATGCGCCACGCACAAGGCCATCATTGTGAACGAACGAATTTTTGACTAAAAACTCAACAAATACCATCGAACAACCACCGTATTCACCAGATATAGCTCCAGCCGACTTCTTTCTTTTTCCAAAACTCAAATTACCCCTTCGTGGCACCCGTTTTCATTCGGTAGAAGACATAAAGGATAATTCGCGGCGAGAACTGAACTCAATTCCACAAAAAGCGTTTAAAAAATGTTTTGATAATTGGATTATTTTTGTTATTTGTTAATATTCTATGTAAAAAAGTTTAGTAAACATTTTTTTTAATACATATATTCATCACGCCTGTTTCCCGAAGGGGTAGGTACACTGAAAAAAATAAATAGCTGAACTCGTTTATCTTGCAAAGCTTTTATTATTAGTAACTTAAGTTTTTAGCTACTGGTAGCACTCAGTTTATTAGTCCCATTTTTTATGTTGCTAGTAGCTAAAATGTATGCTACTGTAAGCAAAACTTTTTTTTCAGTGTTGGTAGATACCACAGCTTGCTCTTTGCTGCGATCACGGCACAGTTTCTCTACGATTACGCGAACATTACTTTGTTGATATTGTCTTTTTAGGTAAATGAATCAAGCCTACTGGCAGTATTTAATTTATTAAATAATTATTGAGAATTCGCAATTAACTGAGTGCAAATTTAGCAACCGTGCGTTACTAACGTCGCGTGAGAACCACTTATATCTACGGTAATTAACGTAAATAAACAGTGAACTTACTTTTTACTTCAACTTAACTAACTTAAACTCATCATGTGTATGGCGTACCGCGCTGTACACTTTCTTTTAAAAATGTTGTCTTATAATCTACAATTTTTTTTTATTTTGTTTGGGATATTGGTTTGAAAAGTATTAAACTTTGAAGTTAGTATGAGGTACGTTGTATGATGCGTGTTACCTTCATCATGCCTATAGATATAGCATAACTGGAAATAACACTTGAAAAAAGGAACTTGAGATCCTACGCAATCGGAGCGGGGCGAGCGGCTCATCCAACTAAGTTACCGAGACATTGGTTTTCCTGTGAAATTTTTACTCTAAGCCATGTTCGATTAATACTTCTCAAAATTCGCAAAAGATCAAGCACGTAAAAACTATGACACGTCTCAGGTGGTATATTATCAATATTGATTTAAAGAGTATTGTGAATGCAAAATAACCATTTGAAGTAATCGGTAGTTTATACAATCTACACCGTAGAGCGGTATTTGTGATGTTGTTGAAAGTTGTACCAAACATTAATGTTCAGAAAAAAATTAAAAACATAAACAATGCTAAAATAACAGAACCGCCTTAATGTAAAAAGTTCGACGCAGCCTTATATTAAAAAGTATAAAATTTATATCGCCTAACTTTTTTGGGAATCATAAACACAGTGGTGGTTTAATATACTTTCTGTTATTACTAAATTCAACCTCAATGTCATTTTGTTTCAGATCAAATTACTACTGAATTGAAAACTTAACTTTTAGTTGTCTTACAATTAATATTACGGTCCTTTATATTATATTATACTTTTTCCAAAAATAGCCTCCTCTTAATCATACTAAAGAATTAACATGCATGTTAAAAATATAATGAAAACCATTGACAGACAATTACAACTATCCCGAATAACAATTTACCGAGAATAAAAATTTTATATACCAATAAAACTAACTCATTAGAACATTAACACAAACTAGTTTTGTCAAAGCAATATATTTTTCCTATTTATCTATCTAAAACTACACTGGTTTTGTTTTAAAACAAAATATAAAAATATTCTGATTCCGTTATAATAATTCAATGCCTAATCAGTATGGAATTTATCACAGTTTCTGAACTTACCATCAGGTGAGAATGAGATAAAGATCAAGAACCTTAACCCTTGTGAATTAAAAAAAAGGATTGCTCCAGGTTTGTTATCTATCATAGAAAAAAATTGCTCAAGATTACTATAATACTTCTAAGCCTTATAATGGCATTCTCAGCAAAGTTTATGAGCTCTCCGCTCTTGGTAAGAATGGGGCTTTAACCAAGAGGTACCAGAATAGCGTTTAAAAGTTATGGCTAGTCTATATGGTAATCCTTAGGAAGATTGAATGATACACGGTCCATTTAATAAAAGAAGTACTGCTTTCGTTAATAGATCCGGTTCGAAGGACCAAAATAGTTTACTTTTAGTAAGCTTACATTTGGATCAATTAATATAAAATGTCATTTGAATGCTCGTGTATGCAGTTTGTTAAAGGTGTAGAATGATACGAATACAGAATTCAGCAAAAGTTCCAAAAATAATTACACAGGCATGATTTAACTACACAGGTTTGTAAAATGCAACGATAATTTTTGTTGTAATAACATTGCATTTTAGGTGATAAGTTAATTATCGTACACTACGGGAAAAATTATGATCATATTCTGCAAAAGGATCAAATGAAACAAATAAGTATTTTATGTTAAGTTGTAACTTCATTACGGTTAGTAACAATTACTTTTACTCTTGCACAAATTATTTCTGTATATATCGGCTCACGTGAATAATTTTATGACTGATAGTCGTTCATTCCGTCGCACCGTTGTAAAGCTTTTACATTTTATGTAGCAGGAATGTTGCTTACTCGTACACAAAGACCAGGTACCTTGGCATTAAACTACAGTTATTCTCTCCTGACGTTTGGTAATCGCATGTAATGTAGCGTCCCTGTGTGCGCCGCGCCTAAGCCTTAATGGCGAGCCCGTTGAAATTTACGAGCTTCCCAAAAAGAAGAATGGGCATTCATTTACTGCTCACCATTTAAAAGTTATTGCTAGTCTGTCATGCCAAACCTCTATGACATTAGGGTTTCAATGTTAAGAAAGGATGTTTTTCATGAAGCTTTTAGTAGTAGCTATCTTTGTTGTAGCTTTGCGAGTGCTCTGCAATTTTTGAATAGTAATTTGATTAAAGACAGGACTGAACATTGTCATTATTATAATTCGAGACTTGTAGTATGAAGACTAAAATCAAACACCTGTCTTTTAGAGCTAAATAACTAATATAATTACAGTTAAAATAATGCAACAAGTCCTTCACGACAAAGGGTAGCAAAAACACAAGTTAAAATGTAATAAACTTCGCCGACAAGTGTGATTAGAATATCGGAAAGTCATACAAGGTGAACGAACGGCACTTCCTTTCACAATTAATTTACAAGTTCCAAAGCTTTGAAGTTTCATTACTTTCATTAGCTGTAGATTGGCTCTGAACTCCACCGCCGAGTGTCTCCATTTGCAGCAAAGGAGTGTGAACGGAATATGTAATGCGCTACTGAGTTTTAAAGTAAAAAAATATATGAAACTTACAGTAGCATGTAAAAAAATCAATGCTTTTATTATTTAGTTTTAAAGCGAAAGATGACACTGTGCCATAGTATCACTTATATAATACACAATTATTTTTACACTGTTTTGTTAAAGCCATAGTTCAAAACTTTTATTCAAATACATTGCACATTTATACAACAAACAAATGTCATCTGTCCCTCAACTAGGTACTATTATGCAGTGTTACACCTATCTAACTTATTTAAACACATCTCTCCTTAACTCGCTCATACTTTGAATACAATCCATACCTACATATCTTTGAGAGGTTTATTTTATTACATTTGAGTAGTCCATACTCCTCGTTGTTAATTTTACAACCAAATAAGCCCATTTTAATGAAACTTTGCATGCTACAGGAAAATACAGAACTAAATAGTTATCAGGAAACAAACAAAACCATAGCAACCTTGTTGTTATGGTGATATAGTTGCTTACAATCATTGAGATATTATAGCTAGAGATGATGCCGCGGAGCATGTTTTTGCACACTGAGTGGCGGCCCATGGCATGGGCTGCAAACGCCTCAGAGATTGTGGCTCGTAAAACTAAACTCAAAATATAATCCATGCATAATACAGTTAGAAAAGGATATATGCAATGAATAGCACCATCCCTTTCTAACTGTACTCAAGCAGACTACTACTCCGCTACCAAGGACACTTGGGAGTCGACTGTAGAGTCGCCGACCCTAGCAGTGGCAACTGCGAGTTGTGCCCTTCGTGCAACGAGAAGTGAGCGAGCTTGACAGCTCCGGTTACCTATCTGGACAATGGACAATAGGCAGTGAACTACACGTGTTCACGGAGAGACTCTCCCGAGACACTAGTCTTATGAGTACCGAATGAAGAGCGCGCTGCGGCGGGCACTGATTTGGCGTCAAGACCTAACGCAGATGGTCTCCTGCGCGAGTGTTCTACTGACGTAGAGACGTCTGGCACTTCTTGCATAACCTAACGGTTGGTCTCGAGGTGCCAGTACAAATAAAACTTAGTGAAGTAAGGAGTGGGGATGTACTCAAGCATAGATTTGATTGTGAGTTTGTTTTAGAATACGAGCCTATGAGTGATCCAAGCGATGAGGTGCGGTGTGAGTTATAATACCTCAATTCTTATAATAGCTACAGAAGCAAACTCCAAACAATTCGAGATAAAACAATGCTAACAATACCAATATTGTTGTTATGGCGACAGACATAAATAGGTAATAATAAGAGCTACGACAAAAAAACCTACTACTTACTAAACTGAAAACAAAACATACTCTGCCTCTTTGCCTGGTGGCTTAACTACAGAAAAAGAGGTTAAAAAAAATCAAAATACAAAATCATTTATTCAATTTAGGCTACAATAATTGAGCACCTATAAATGTCACTATGCCATCGGTTCGTAATAAGTCCTAATTATTTGGCGGGAGCCTTGTACTGAGAAGAACCGGAAAGAAACTCAGCAAGGGCATTTATTTTTTCCCTTTCTTTTAAAGCGCCATTACAAATTGGAAAATGCCCTCCCTATCTAGAAGGACATTTTCCATTACAACATACAAACCATTTAATACAATACAAGGCAACACAGCACATACAAAAGAATATCTAATAACAAACAGGTATGCTCAATTTGCGAAATAAACAACGTCTTACAGTATCTTTGAAACAAGAAAAAGGTGGAGGTGGTTCATTAAATATCCTGCACTAAGTCTCTTTATAGTAACATAATAAATACCGGGTAAAAAGATTTAGAATGTTCGCTTGAATAATAGGTACATATTCTATTCATACAAGACAGGCAACAAAGGCAAAAGCGATTCAGCGGAAAAATCTAGAGCAATGAATTATTTATGTTAATTTATGTAACAAGCCGGGTCGGAATTATTATTCCGGGGTTTATCCGCCGCTGATTTGATAACGACTCGCCCCTGGGTGTTACTGCGACTCCGCATGCCCATAGTACCGGGCGAGGAACGAAATCACGTGATATTTTTAAGGATGTTGTTTTTGATATTTTTAGATAATGTAAAGTATACTCTACCTTAGCTTTTCATATAATTATATTTTGTGTTTTATGAAATACTATAAACTTTAAGGGAACCGAATTTAAGGGCGACGAGAAACTTCACCGCCTTCGCCGACCCAAGCCGTGTGACCGAACAATTCTCTGTGATTTATGTTATTGTTTGTACTTGTTCCGTTTGTACGTAAAAACACATGTATTCACGACTATTACCCGCGAGGGGTAAGTCAGAGATCAGGCAACGAGGACCGCAAAAGCAGTCCACTGCTACAGTCCACGTTTCACCAAATAATGCACATGTGCTCAGCGTGACAGGTGGTGAGCCCATCGCCGCTCTATGCTGTTGGATGTATGTGCAGTGCAAACGTCCGTTAGTCGCCTTATACGACAACCAAGGGAAGAGATGGGACGGTAGTATTCATTAATGAGCCTCTACCAGCACAGCAGACGTAAAAACACGTCTGTAAAAATTGGCGTTTTCACCACTTAAAAATATTAAAATGAGAGAAATGACTTAACAAACACCAATATTACTTACATATGCTTTTGTTTTATACTTTTGTGAGAGTTTAAAAATCATAAACTCGAAAACAAGTACAAACAACATAAACATCACCAAGAATTCTTCGGTCACACTTGAGGGAACCTGCAGTTTCTCGCCGTCCATAAATTCGGTTTCGCTGGAAAGGCAAAATACGAAAAAGCAAACTCTTCCCCAAAAATGGTTGAGAAGACATAAATCACAAACAGTGGTGTAAGTCAGTATACCTACCGCATCAAAATCGCATATTAGTGATTTTGTAACAGTTCTAAAATCACTAATATGCGATTTTGACGATACACGCCGAATGAATTACACGTGCAAGTGACCTTACACCCCGCAGTGAATGTTACTGGCACCGGAATGTCCGGGTCTTATCCCGGAAAGCCGAAGATACGAATCGCTGATATGAAGCAGAAATATGGTTAATCCTTTTGGGACCGAGATTCGGTATTAATGCGGAGTGTAATTTTAAAAATGTTATTCGTTTCACGCATGTGACATATTCGGTATCTTTCAAATTATGTTGTATCCTCAATGAGTTATAATAAAATATAAAGACACTTGGGAAATTTGTTTTCCGACATTTAGTTAATTGACAAATACTTGCGTATATACTTACGTACTCGTATATTGATGAAGAATGAACGAACAAGAGTGTTTATTAAATTAGTATTTAATAAACACTCTTGTTAGTTAAAATATAAACTATTTCTAGTGAAATAGTTTATTGATTCTTGAGCATCGTTAGTAATAGCGATTTTAATAAAAGCAATATACTTACATAGATTTAGTCCGAAAAGTATTTCACTTTGATTTAACCTGTCTGCTAAACATTCCAGAATCTCTTGAGAATAATGAATTAAGTATTTAAGTATTTAAATTACAGTTATCAGCATCATAGAAATATTTTACTAATGATTGTTTTTAATATTAACCGACTTTGTAATAATACCTGTCAAAAGGTTATACTTCACCCGAAAGCACATAAATGATTTAAAACACGTCTTTAGCTTTCGGATGAAACAGTAGCTGTTATTTATTCAGTCAAATTGAACTTAGCTGAAGTCTGCTTTTAATCTTGTTCCTCACATTAATATTAACGAACAGAATTGTGGATATATAATTAAGTATTATGGTTATAGAAGTTTCTTTGGTGAAGACTCCCATGCTGTAGACACTTTTTTACAGGATAAAATAATGTTTATGCATATAACGATGTGTGTGCGTAAACAAATTTACCCTCTAAAAGAGGGTTATGTGAGACTCTTCTCCTCCTTCTTTGCCCAGTTAATAAAAACTCAACGGGTTCTGAGAGGTCTGCACACTAAAAAAACTAGTGACATAGAGTTTTGGTGGAAGTGACTCGATAAGGAGCTATTTTGATTGGGTTCTATCATTCATGAATGGAAACTCTTTGAAAAGTGGAATCCGAACGTAAGATTATGTCAAGGACATAATTCACAAAACTAACTGACTCCACAGTCAGCACGATGCATCGATAAAACTGATTAAAAAAACATGTTGCTGTTTAGAATCCGAACAGAACTAGGGATGGATTTTTCCACTTTATAAGTAGGTGTGCCGCGCTTTAAATAGCCTGAGCCTAATAACCTCTTTGTTTGCCTTGGAAGATTGCTGCGGTGATAAAAAATGGAAAGTGTCGCGTAGCCGTAAACGAATACTACCACTCCCTCTCTTCCCTCGGGTTTCGTAAAAGGCGACTAACGGACTAAAAAGACTGCACAATACATCCAACAGCATCGAGTGGCGATGGGCTCACCACCGTCACGCTGAGCACATGTGCAGCCGCTATTAGGTGAAAAGTGGACTATGCCTTTACCCTTATGTCGTGATTATATTATTAAGTAAAAAAAACATGTAAATTAACAAAATCTGAGACTTCATCTTGCAGTATTGCAAGGTGAGCGATGGCTTTAAAAGCCTTAAATAATACCTGAGTTGCGAACAAAACAGATCGTACCTTTTATATGGTAATCAACTTATGGAAGCTAATGATAAAGGTTTATATTTAGCTTAACTCACCACCGCTCTATGTTCCTTAAAAATCTTGAAGAAGAAATGCAATGGCTTTTAAGATAACAAGATTTGTCGTCTCTAAATAAAGTTTGCTTTTAATATAATATGGTTATGTAATATTAACAGTACAAAATGTAACAAGACTATTTGAGTTTTTAGAGAGTGTGATTACTAGCAAGGGAACATAGTGTTATAAGTTTCTGGTATGATAAATAGTTAACAACGATAAAGGATTACAAATCTGCAAACATGACGCACTTACTCATCCGTGGATGCACCACAATAATTATAACCTTAGATACTTACTATTTGTAAAAACAAAAACTTTGCGGAAAACGAGAAAACAGTCTGCTTGATAGAAAGATGTCACTGCAGCCTTTAAACGCTAGCAACCTCCTTGAAACTCGCACTCCCCGTCACAGAGAAAAACCTCTTTTCTCCTTTCTTGGAATCCCACGCCATAGACCCTAGGGAGTACCTTTACAAGGAGCTCATTCCACAACCTAAGCGTTCTCTGCGAATTCCTGTGAGTCCCCATTGTGTAAATGTCTAAGTAAAGTTATTGTCACTCGGAATGCTTTGTTGTATTCCTGCATTTATTACACATATAATTAAACTATGTTGTTAATTATGAAACATTATTATTAAATAGTGTATACTTGGTAATCACGTAAAAAACATCCTGACGTTGAATTTATATGAATTCCTGTCATAAAATCGACAATCAAAAAAAAATTAAAAATAATCTCATAATGTGTCAATATTTTAACTACCCTACTGGCATATTCGATCATATAAACTATAGATACACGATTGCTGCTTAAATAACGGCACCACGAAATAAGGCATAAATAAGAAATATGCCTTGTTTTGCTCTCAAAATTTCGAATATAGAACTTTGTTCCAACTTGCTTGAATCTAGCGAGTCTAGTTCCAAAGTGATGTAACTCCAATAATATTTTTAAGAATTTGTACTTAAGTGCTGGTTTTCTTTACAATAAATGTTTATCTTATGTCGTTTCATTTCTGATGTTGATGTATGGATATGCATGTATTAACGCGGGACAATTTTTGAGTTTGATTTGTATGAGACCGTGCGTCAATTGTTTTTATGATCAAAGACTGGCGTAGATTATATTATAAGTACTACGTTTACTAGTCTTATTATTAGCCATTCTTGTTAGGTACTGACTATACCTACATTTGTCTTTACTACAAATATCAATTATCACATATTATGTTGACGGAACATCACTTGAGAACGGACCTACGGACGTATTAATGTGTTAGTAATAAATTTGTCAGTAGGAGGTTTGTATGAATGATATTTTTGGGCAATCACGAGACAATTCGGATATTTTTATGTTAAATTTTGACGTAACGAATTGAACGAATACAACAACTATGGTGGATGCCACGCGATGCCAGGAGACGACGCGGTAGCCCCAGAAGGAGATGGCGGGACGAGCTAGACTCCTACTGCAAAGACTGGCCCTCAAGAGCCCTTAATCGCTAAGAGTGGAAAAAGGGAAGGAATGCCTTTGCCCTGTAGTGGGACGACGTTGGCTAAAATAATAATAATAACGATATTAATATTCATTACCGAAGGTCATTACGTAAAATAACGCCCAGTTTGAACGTTCGCCTGTCAGTTCACTTACCATTGAGATACGGGTGTTCCCGCGGACGAAGTCGCGGGCGGGAAGCTAGTTTAGAATTAAGTTGAGCTCTCGTCTGTTTTCTTTTATGCCTCTGTGCTGCCACCGAATAGCGCATTCCATATGTCTTTAACTAATACATTCAGTAAGTGCTGTGAGAAAAAATATTGTCTTAGGGTCAACCCAAGGCTGAGCTATCTTATTCGTGACACTTAGACTAACATTAGTTATTTCACTGACTGACCTTAAAAGTGATAGACGCGCCATTGAGAAAACCCTCGGAAGGTTGTTTGTCCTGTCTACCCATCAAGTAATCCCAGTGACAGAGTGGCTGACGGTTAGCCTCATTGAGTGAGCGAATCGAATCCGTCTGAAATGTCTGAGATTGAATTAGAGATTAAAATGTTCAGGTTCATGTTTGATGGTATGGGAATCGTAAGTAATAGGTATACAATATACATTAGTAAATATGGTATGACAAAGTACTTGGCCAGTCCCAGGAAAATATGATGTACCTACTACATCTTCAACCGCAAATTGTACCACAGTATTAGCAATAAAATTTATTCTATTCTATTCTAACAGTGTGGTCTGGTGGATAGACCGGTTCAGACTCAGAGTTTTTGGGTTTTTTAGTATAAATAAATATAAAATTAAAATCTATCTGTGGTTTTTCCTACTAGAGCTAGAAATTCTAGATAATTTGTCAAAGGCCGTGCCTTGTGGTATAGCGGTTTACTACAAGACCCTTCCAGACCAACCTCTCTTTTCCCAGAGGTGCCGTAAAGGCGACTAAGAGACTAAAGACTGTTTATACATCCAACAGCTTAAAGCGGCGATGGGCTCACCACCTATCACGCTGAGGGTTTAGGCGCAGAATGTCCAATTCGCAAAATGTCCAGCGGTCGCAAAAAGTTCAAGTCGTCATTATTTATTTAATTTGTCCGGCACAATAAAACGGTATCCACGAGTTATTTTTATTGTGCCGGACAAATTAAATAAATAATGACGACTTGAACTTTTTGCGACCGCTGGACATTTTGCGAATTGGACATTCTGCGCCTAAACCACGCTGAGCACATGTGCAGTTGTAATTTGGTGAAACATGTGTGGACTGCTTCTGCGGTCCTTATTGCCTAGTCTCTGACCCTTTGGGCACTTTTGGGGATAATAGCCGTGAGTCTATGTATGAGTATGTATGTTAAGTCAATTTTATAACTGCTAAACAACAAAAGTGACAACACTCTTGTAACACTAACACACAACATTTTTTTGAACTAGGTGTTGCCTTAATTTATAGGTAGCTACAGCCTTCATAAATATATAATAATATTACGGGTATCGGAAGCCAGTGACACAAAAAGTTATAAAAAATAAAAAACTAAACCTAACAATTTAGACATTTCTTGAATTGTTTCCCTTAAATTGTGCTCTGAAATATAGATTGAATTCTATAAATGAAATGTACAAAAGAAAATGATTATACTTATACCCTAACTAACTTGGAAGCTTTTAAAGTGCCTTTATTGCTGTAGTACCATCAATGTAACTAGTGACACACTTGTATATCGCTAATTCCATCGATGGTACTAGATACAATGTTGTTTGGTACCATTATATTAACAGTAGACTAGTGACACATTGTTGTTTTCAAGTACCATTAGGAAAAATACTGGCCACTTAATTATTTTAGATATTATCATAGTTTAATGCTATATAAGCAATCCACTTTCATTGACTTTGAAAAGTGTCAACTTCCAGATTGGTAGGTTTCACTAGAAGATATTGTGCGTAAATAAAATGTACTAAACAAGTAAAAAATAACGAATGATTCTGTTGTAAGTCTTATAGTACAAGGGGAAAGTATTGTTGATGTAATAATCTGCAAAACAAACCCTAATGCATATATGAGTAGGTAAAGCTTAGTAAAGATTAATTAATAGCCATATATCAAGTAAGCATTAACTACAGTGATAAATGTTGCTAGTAAACATATTAATGACGACCTTCCTTACGAGATCGTGGTAATAGGAAAATAGTGGTTATTTTAATAATATACCCTTTTTGATATTAGGTATAATGAATAAACAATACATATATATATACATAAATGCATAATCACGACTATTATCCCCGAAGGGTTAGTCAGAGACTAAGCAATGAGGGCAGCAAAAGCAGTCTTCTACCATAGTCCACTTTTCACGAAATAGCGACTGCATATGTGCTCAGCGTGACAGGTGGTGAGCCCATCGCCGCTCTATGCTGTTGGAAGTATGTGCAGTCTTTGGTCCGTTAGTCGCCTTTTACGACACCCAAGAGGAGATAGGGGTGGTGGTATTTATTCAAAGCTACGCGACACGGTTGAATTAACAATAAGATTTTCAAAACATCAGTTTGAGCTGGAATACCAAGAGTTATTATAATAAGGTGTATTTACAACATAGGTACGTGTGCAATCTTTTTTACAACAATTAATAGGAACTATTCAGAAAGTTGGAATTTACATTTTATCTCCTAATTTTAAATAATAAAGTAAATGCACGGTGGCGTCAAAAAAGTGGTTTGCGGTTATTTTTGATTTTTTTTTGTATAAACAATAAATAGGTACCATAGACACAAAAAGCATAGACAATAAATAAAATTTTACAATATCCTTCATTCCTTCAAGTGATGAACATTACTCATATGGAGTGGATATCAACCCATTCATTTAGACTTGACGACTTATTAAGAGGAGACTAAGCCTTCGCAAGGCGATGTAATTTAAGATATGAGTTCCTTGCTGTAATCATAACATTGAAATGTCAAGCATTAAGAAATATGCAACGTTGCTATTCTAGAGGGTGAACAAGAATCTAATTAATATTCCGTCAGCAAGTCGTGACCTTTTATCGCCAAACCTGAGGAGGAAATTAACGAGGGAAGTTTTGCAAATAAACAATCTACACCGGCACCACCTTTACCGATTGTCAGGGAAGCGAGTTTTTAAAATTAAAGGAGCACGGAAATGAAACAGTCAATCGCCAGTCAGAAATGTGTGCTTATTAGAAATGTTTTCTTTGTCTGTGTATTTTGTATTTGTAAATCAAGAGAAAGGCAACAGAAGAGAGATTTATTGAAAATGTACTTTTTACACAGTTTTAACTTTAACGTCAGCATCTTTGTAAACCCCTACGGTAAAGACTATGTATTGAGAGCATTTGTGTTACAATCTTCGATCATCTAAATTATTCTAAATCGAAGGTAACAATACAAAAGAAAGTAGACTAGAAAATAATGAGGTCACTCCTACGGCTTAAACCAGTCAGCAATAACTGTGTATGTACTAACTAGTAAATGAAAATGTGCCCAAGCAAAATAAAAAAAATGTTGAAATAAAAACGATTACAATATAAAAAAGTTTGAGTTATCTGAAAAACGTTTCGCTAATGGCAATTCCCATTGTCGCCTTTCGCCACAAAAGCTGAATGCGAGTCAGGGCTAAGTCCTTGTTCATTCATTCCACAACTTTGGGATTTGGACGAATTTAAAAGCCAACATTTGTCACCATTTCGAATGTTTTTTCTTGCATTTCATTACGAATACTTAAGGCATGTTAAGCTGATGGTCTCGGTTGTTGTCGTAAGATGGCAGTCGTTAAAACCCACCAACCCGCATTGAGCCAGCGTGGTGGGTTATGGCCCAATATCCCCACGTGCTATTGTTCACGTGGGAGGCCTGTGCCCAGCAGTGGGACGTTATAGGCTAATGATGATGATGATGACTTATTTATTAACTGTGTCCAACATAATACAGTAAGGTACACTGTAACTCCAATATTTTAGTTTCACTATTTTTGTGACCTAACTTAAAGTACCTATGTACTTACCTGTATGAAATGTATTCTACTCTGATAACTCTTTAATGACTCTAATAATAACTAATGACTCTTATGACTCTCTATAAAAATATGAATAATCTTGTTCAGTATCTCCGTTTACAAACTCTAATTAACTATAAAATGTTACAGTTAAATACTATTTTAGCGGTTAGAGCAGTGGACCGGCAAGCCAAAGGTCATCGGTTCGAGTCCCATTCGAGCTTTCCTGAGACTGGTTGTTTTTTTAAACACTTTTCCTATATCTATATAACATTGTGAATGCAAATTTCAATAATAAAGATATTTATAAACAATTACGTCTTTATCGATTGTTAAATACTTGCAATAGTATTTCTGTCGTCGTGGCCATATCTTAAAATTGGCCATATCATGAAATGCTCAAAATGGTTCATGAAATAAAATATTGGGTTAGAACATGAATTATACACTGCCCCACTGCTGACAGTTAGAGATAAGATAGCCAGTTTTTCAGTAGTGAGGATTCCAGGTGCGGTTCCATGTACGGGAACTATCATCACTTACCTGTGTGTGTTTGTGTTGAGACAACATCCTTTCCTGTTGTCGATTATAAACAATCAGATATACAGCGTGTTTCTTAAAAGGTGTCAAGCCGATGTGTGGTGATAGGGAACTACCATACCTATCTATTGAACCCCCATGTATGTTCAGCGATTTTTTTGTAGTTTTCGAGCTATATTTCCTTTTCTTTTCTAAGTATTTTATGATTATTTTTTTTGTAAGTATCTTTTTTATGCGTAGACATTTCTGTGCACTTTTTTTTAAACTAAGTTGTTACCTTTCTAATACCATTACAAGTTACAAAAAAAAATCAACTAATGTCGTAATATAGTTAGAAAAGAAAAAAAAATATAGCTCAAAAACTACCATTAACCGCAGAACATACATGGGGGTTGAATAGATAGGTATGGAGTCCCCTATCACCACTCATCGACACCTTACAAGAAACACCCTGTATAAATACTTACGAGTATAAATACTGGAAAAAAATCAAACAGTTTCAGGAAGCTCAAATAGGATTCGAAACCATGACCTTTGGATTGCCGGTCCACTTTACCCTATTTCTATATAGCATTGTGAATGCAAAATTTCATAAATAAAGATAATTAATAAATACTGGTTTTGGCCCAACCTCCCTATATGCTCTTGTCCGTGTGGGAAGTCTGCACCCAGCTGTGGGACGTTTATGGGCTGATACATATATACATATAATCACGAATATTATCCCCGAAGGGTTAGTCAGAGACTAGGCAATGAGAACAGCAAAAGCAGTCCTCTACCATAGTCCACTTTTCACTGAATAACGACTGCACCTGTGCTCAGCGTGACAGGTGGTGAGTCCGTCGCTGCTCTATGCTGTTGGATGTATGTGCAGTCTTTAGTCCGTTAGTCGCCTTTTAAGACACCCAAGGGAAGAGAGGGGGTGGTAGTATTCTTTCACCGGTACGCGATGCGGTAACCGATCCTTCTAGATGCTCTCTTACTTGTTTGCACAGTGAACAAAATTGAAACTGCAGATCGCTTTTCTCGAAAGATAAGCCTTTGGAAATGAAAGCTTAAAAAAATGCTCTTTAGATAAAAATGTTTTTTGCCTACGGGTAGTTAGTAATTAAAATTCTCAAGTATATCCCAACTAATCTAAGTTGGCGCGGCACGCGTGAAAGTTTTTGTCTCCGGCAGTTGGCAAGGGCGCGCCTAGGTAAGCCTGTGGGCTGGCGCGGCGCATGGCGGCGAACTGCCAGCCCAACTTTCTCACGTGGATCATCGAAGCCCTACTCCTGGTCGTCGATGGGTTTTCACATTTCTGCTTTAAGAAGGTTTACGCATTTCAATTCCCCATACAAACTTCCAAGTCGAAATTTTTAAAAACAAATAAGCCAATTTTCATGAAACTTTGCATGCTGAAGCAAAATACAAGGATCTAAATAGTTTGTTAAAAACATTTTAAAAATAAGGTTTCTTTAGCCGAGTTATTGTTATTTAAAGTCCACTATAGAAAGTTTAAAATCGCATTAACTCAGTTATTTAAACGTTTTTTAAAAATGTTTTCACTTTACATGTTACTTTAGCATGCAATATTTTATTGTAATTGGCTCAATAGTTTTTAACAATTTTGACTTGGAAGTTTGTATGGGAAACGAAATGCGTAAACCTTCTTAACGCATTCAGTCTGGGGTGTACCAACGGTGGTAAAATAACCATATTTTGCTGCAAACATCATCTTGCGGCGAACGTTGCCACCCTGACTTTGTCACGTTCAGGGGGGTTACTCTCGAACGCAAACTCAATCTTATACAATTCCAATGCGATTAATATGTTTCGATATTGGGATAAGTAAAGTTAATTCCGGAACGCCATCTCGATAATAATTTGTTCAATCAATTTCCACGCAATTTAACTCCAGTGTGGCGATATTGTCGCATACAAAAGTGCCATTTGACATTTTTTAGATTTGTGATTGGAAATTGATTAATGCAATTCTGTTTCAAGAGTAGCCTACCAGACAGGAGTGTACCACTGGTTTGCCGGTCCAGCCCAACTTGTTATCTCGTGGATAATCGAAGTATTATTGTCGATGGTTTTTTACTTTTCTATTTGAACACGTTTGGATTAGGCTGTCAAACCGGTGGTCATTGATCAAATGACCAGAGTAAGTCAACCCATCACAAAATGACAATTTCTTTCAATTTATTTTGTACTTTGTATTTAGTCAATAATAATTGTACTAGTTTTGTGTCGGTTAATGTGCCGGCATGTGTGCAAGTGGGTCACGTACCTACTTAAACGTGAAATCAAACTTCAATTACTTAATTGTTAAACCCATTTGTTGTCATATTTATTTAATTTTTTATATAAGGATATGCCAGAAGAAATACATGCTTCATAATTATGAATTTCTTCATTTTATAATGAAATATAATTTTTATCTTTAATTAAATTTACACTGCCTTGTAATCTGTACACTCTCACAGAACATAGATAAAGATGTAACTGTTCTGTGGTACATCTAGGCAGTACACATACTCATAGCACTCCCTGTTAACTGCAACTACTTACTTTTTATTGTATCGTTTTTGAAGAAGAAATAAACTTAGAAAAGACTGGCATGTCGACTATGCACATTATTATTAGATTCGTTAAAGTTTGACAAACTGATATTTTGCACAGAGGACGTCCAAGATCCCAAGGGTGCCATTAGTTACTTTTTATCTCGGTTAAATACAATGATCCCGGAGGCTCTCATTTTGTGACAGTCCGAAATTTACGGGGGCATAACCGATAACTTAGAATCATACGTGAATGTGATTAACACGCCATAAGAACTTCCAGTCATATTTAAAATGGTTTTTTTCTTTTATTTAATTTTGTGTCCTTTGGCTCTTTTTCATAGGTTCTTTGTAGGTAGGTAAGTATCTTTATAGGTTAGCATAACAAAATAAGATTTTGACTCATTTTTTTTTTACTAAATTCATCATAATTCCGAATCGACCGATTACTTTAAAAGTCGAAAATAGTCCCTTGCTAATAGCTAAGCTAAGTCAAGGTTTCCAAATAATTTAAGTTAGTAAGTACTTTGCAATGTTAGGAATAATGTTTCACGTTTATGAAAAGTTCAATTGGTCGAATTAAAAATGTCACCGTTTGACATTGGGCCAAAATAAGTCATTAAAATAGGTATAAAAACCCATAAAAGTTAATACCCTTACATATGAAAAAGTTGCTATCGAGGATAAGTAGTTCTCCGGAATACTTGTTTAATGCTTTGGCGGATTTCCAACCATCTTCGGTCGAGTCAGACGTGAATCTGGCAAGTTTAGCCGACCCATACTTAATACGAACATTTCAGTAACTGTCGAAAATTGTTATCGTGGTACATTACAAGCCACGTCCATCGCATGTTAATCAAGTCCTTCTCAACGCAAGGCGACGCTGCAGACCGATTAACGAATGAGCTAGACGCATCTCTACCAGATTAACCCGCAGCGACGAACCGACGACGAATCCGTTGTCGCACTTCCAAAAGTTGGAATAGTCTACCAGCACACGTATTCCCTCCTACCTATGACCTAGGAAGGTCCTCGTTTGAAGGGCCTCTAGGGTCCTTCAAACGAGGCGTGAAAAGGCACTTTGTGGGCCGGCAGAGTGAGGGTAACTGATGCTACGTCTCTTACGCCGCACCAGTTGTCCTCGCGTCTGGACTTCCCATTCACTTAACATCAGTTCAAACTTTCATAGTGTTACGTGTGTCATGTGTGCCGTGTGTTTTGATGACAGCAATCGAAGGTAAAAAGTATGGTTCACGAAGTTCGATGATTAACGGCCGAAATTAATAACCGATCCTGAGATAGAGATATGCCTATTAATAACCGATCCTGAGATAGAGATGCCTATTTTGGATTTGTTACTAGGAAAATGTTGTTATTTCCCGTCATATAACAGAAATATCTAGGCAACAAATCTCAAGTAGGCCTATCTCTATCTTGGGATCGGTTATTAATTTCGGCCGTAAAAGTTCCGCTCTAGAACTTTTACGCTACAAATTGTCCCAATAGTGGGCAAATGTTTTGATTATTTAATTTAAAATAAAATAAGTTTATCGACTTAAAAAATGTTTTCTTCATACAATATCCTCTCTTTTTCATCTCCTTTAGATCCCTCAAAGTCTGAGTCTATGTAAGTCCACTGCTGGACATAGGATATATTTGGCTCTCCTTATCCCACTGGCTTTGCGTTAATCAATTAAGAGTTCTTTATTATATTTTTGGTAACTAGCACAGATCTACTTTAGATTGGTGTGTGTTAATTAGTTTACCTATTTTATAATTAGAAGAGAAAACAATTGTCTTAAAAAATTGTCATAAACACTCTAATTGGCTTTTAATCGTTCTTTTGCTGCATCAAATTTATGCTCAACTGGACGCGCACTTCGTTGAAAAGGTAAAACAATTAAATTGAATCACATGCCTCGATGAGCAAAGGTTGAAATCTGGTTATGGCAGCTCGACTTTATAATGGCTTTAAGCTTTGTCGTTTGATTAAACACTTGTTCGTATAAAAGAACAGAGGCAGGTAAAAAAAAAGAATAACCATTTCAGAAAATCCTTTTTTACTCCACAACGGGATATGGAAGGCAAGCTTCATCTCATCTGATAGTAAGTGTGATAAGCAAAGGTGGAAGCTCAATTTAACCAGAAACCTCAACCGCTGATAACTGGCTATCGTATCTCTATCTTTCGGAAGACTATTGTAGTATGCCGGTAGATATAGTAACTATTGACATTATTGTTATGACGACAGAATTAGAAAAGACGGTGGTAGCTAGCCAACCAGGCTTAGCTCAATGTAGACGTTCTAAAACTTAATTTATTTCACTTACCGAGGCCTGTCTTCTTTCCCTGCCTGTTATCTACGTATGTTAGAAGTTACTGTTGAAAAGGGTGGTATAAAAATACCTGGTATAAAAGCTAAAAGGCTTCCTCTCTCTTTAAAACTCGGCCTTTAAAAGGGAGAAAAAAGAGGGTTAATAAAATTATTTCCAAAAATAGATTTTCGTACGTCATTGAACAATGCACGGAAGCCGTGATCCGGATTAAGCCAGTAAATTGCTTTAAGCCCGCACTGCCCCGCGCCGATAGAGTGTCGGCTTTTACGCTCAAATAGTGCACTTTCACGTCACTACTGCCTAGGAAAATCCTTTCGTTTTGTCGATGGCTACCGACAGCCGTAGCTGTGATCAGAAAACTAAATGGGGATGATGGAGACAATAAAAATCAGCGGTCGATTTATATGCGGCTTTATGTAGCTGCTGCAACTTACGAGGGTATAATGTATGATTGGCAGAATATACCACCTGATGCGACTCGCTTAAGGCTTAGTATCTTACTACAATAACAAAGTAGTTTATTTTTATTCCAATACAGGAAAGCACTTGGCCTTACCTTAGTAAAATAGGTTCAGTCATTGCCATAAAGAAAAAAACACAATTTTCTTTACTATCAGGTTTTCCCAAGACCTGTGTTCATGGGGCTGGTGATAATAAGTGCCGTTAATGCCCTGTAAATTTGTTTGGCAAACTAATCCAATTTAGTGTAATTGGGTTTCCCGAGAGGACTATGTCCTATGTCTACACAAAATTGTGTTTAGGCGAATGAAATTAGAACCCCTTGCCCCATTAGAATCGCTTCTGGAATTGACAACGGACAGGTAAGTTTGTTACGATGTGCATAAGTTTATTACGGTATACTATATCAGCTTGCGGTTTACACACGGAATTTGGAAAATGCGAGTGTACCCGAGGTTATCAAGATGGGTGAAACGATTGTCGGTTTAAATTCATATTAGCACTTGAACACAATTCCAAGGAAATTCTATTTAATAATGGTTTGACATTTATTTCTCAAAAATAATGAAATTCACTTAAAAAAGAAATACGAAATGATCTAACAAGCGGTCTGTGTATAAGGTGTACGAAACAGTTTTAAACATTTAAGTAGTGAAATTGTCTGGTGGTGAAATTGTCTCATTTGGAAAATTCTAAAGTTAACTTTGACAACCACTTTAACATTGCATCATGATGTCCATTATAATGTCCACCATCAAAGTGATTAAGGTCTTACATTCATGGTAATGATGTTACAGGCGGTGCAGGTTCTATAAAAACATTATCAAGTGCTTTCAATCTCAATTTTGTATTTATTCTGACGATTGATATGTCTACATCATTATTATCATTTGCGCATCGACGATTAACATGATGAAAGCGATTCAAATTATACTTCGACGTATGTTGTGTTGTGTTTGTTGGCTGATCATTTGTTTAAAGCTCCCCGAAGGAAATACTGTATTTGAGCCACAATATGAAGCTGACTCTTTTAAACGTTTATATATTCATAGAAAATATGATTGGGGTATTCAGAAATTACAACGAAATGACTAAAGTTAAAAAAGTTCTGACCATAATGCGAATACTAATAGCAACAGTGACCACTTCAGTTATATTCCTTCTTTATTGCCTGAATTGTATTTTGTATTTGTCAAATTTTACTCATAAGTTGATTTTATTAACTCATTATTCACTTGTCGTTATTAACAGTTTCTTATCTTATATATATCCCATAAAGAATAGTGCTATTTTTTATGGTTTGATTCACGAGTTGTTCGAAGTTCAAAAAATATATGAAAAAAATCTAAAATCTGCAAGGAATTTAAAAAAACTAAGCACAGATTCTATTTTGTTATTTCTATTATTTGCAACATTTCACATTTGTGCATTTGTAAATTATGTGTTGAGAAAAACTATAAATTTATATGACATTTCATATCATGTATGCCACACGGTCATTGAATTAAGATGTGTGTTTATTTTCATTGTTTACATCAAAATGATTTCTACGTTACGATTATTAATGGTTCAATTTGTTTATTCCCTTGATAAAACTATTGTCCATGATAAGATGCAAATATCTCAAAAACTAACTAACGAACATCAAGTGGAGAACATTCATGAAAACATAAAAAAGTGGAAAGATATTTATAGGAATATAGCAAGCTGCGGCGTAAAAATTTGTCAATGTTTTGAAAATCAAGTATGCTCGTTTTCTATACTGCAGTATCTAAGTTCAGTTCGAGATAATTGACGTGAATGGAGATTATATTTTTATGAATGACACTATATTTCAGATCTCAATGATGCTGTTATCGATTGTGATATGGTATATTCTATGCACCTACATGTTGTAACGGTACAGAATGAATGGTATCCGTCCGTTAGTAAGGAATGCATGGGAGTAGCACTAAAATAAATATTAATGCGTAGCACCATTAATAATAAGCATGAAAAGGGAATAATAAACTAGTTCAGAATAATGGTCAGTGGTCTAGCGCTTTATCTTTAGTTTGAATTTCGCGGGGACTGCTCTGTGTGCTCCTTGCGACATAGGCGCCGTCTAGCGTGAGTTATTTACTTGAGCTTCGCATAAGGTTGCTAGTTTGACTTCTTTATTTTGAATTTCGCGGGGACTGCTCTGTGCGTCCCTTGCGACATAGGCGCCGTCTAGCGTGAGTTATTTACTTGAGCTTCGTGTTAGGTTGGCAACGGGCTTTATCTTTATTTTGAATTTCGCGGGGACTGCTCTGTGTGGCCTTGTGACATAGGCGTAGGTTGGCAAGCCGGTAGACATACGGGCGGGCGCCACCTATGGTCGGAATACGGAACTTTTTATAATTTCACAAAATACAGGATTATTGGCTTAAGTGGATGATTATTGAGAGGGAATTGTTAATAGAAGGCTACATTTAGATATTCAAAGATGTAATATTGGCTATCTGACGAGATTTGGTTAGATTATGGAAAAATTTTAGAATTGCGCGGCGAAAGCGGCAATGAGCGAGCGAGAGGTTGAGAAAAAGACAGAAAGAGAGGTCGGATGATAGCTCCACGTGGCGCGACGCGAAGGCGGGGGGGCATCGGGGAAGCGGCTAGCGATTGGTTGAAGGAAGAAAAGCGGTCTCGCGCGGAAAAATGGGAAGGCGCGTGGCGGGAAAGTTAAGATGCTTGGGAAAATTAGCGGACATTGAATTTTGGGACGTCGGCGGTGCGGTCCAACTTAAGAGTGCGGTACGACTCATACGGGGAAAATAGTGTCCGAGCTTTGATAGTGCGCTAAGTGATATTCGAGCTGCGATATTAATTAAGATTTGTGAAATTGAAAGTTATTAATAAAGTAAACTATTGCGATCGCAACTCGAATCCGTTAACGGAATGAAGTATTCTGGGGTACATCGGCGGAAACGAATCACGGTGGCAACAAAAACCTATGTACCTTTCAACAGACTTCGGTCTGGATGATCTTTGATTGTATTTAATAAGATCGGCGTTTTACACTATTACGCTAAACAATACACTATCTTCGACGGAGTAATGGGGGAGAGACAGTTGTCTCCCTAGTGAAAGTTGAAGATAGGTCAGACACCATTTAGCTGGAGGTAGACACGTATGACCCAGTCCAATCTCGAGTCTACCTCCGTACATACAGTGTAGTGATAGGAAAATAACACACTGAGTATACTGGCTCGACTGATAGAACATTTAGGAGTTAGTTGCTTTCAGGGGCAATGCGACTCTCACCACACATCACGAATTTAAGTTAAATGTGGCTCGGCCTAGTTTGCAAGGTACACAAAAGGGACTGTTAGTTCGACAAAATATAGGCATTTTCAAGTGAGGAAAGTTGTAGGAAACTATAGGTAGGCGGATATATATATATGGTTAGTTATTAATTTAGACCAATAAGGTAGGGATAATTAAGTTACGGCGCTAAATAAAATTATGATGAAGTGATGTGGGTCCTAGCTAGGCAAGTAATCTGTTACCGCAGGCCGATAAAATTCTAATTGTTTTCCTAAAGTTGTTACCAATTAATTATTCATTTTAAATAATTAACAGAAGTATGATAATATTGTACCATCATTACTTTGGAATACCTAAAAGTCTAGACTGGTTTCCTATTACAAGAATAATACTAAAAAGTTATAGCAAATAAGCTTAGTCGTACTGTGATGTTTGATTTCTAATGCTGAAATGACCAAACAGGCATTTTTTAGCTTTCCCTGGGATGCAATACGATCTCATATCGCTACACTCTTCAAGGTGTTAAAGTTTTACATCCGATACCTTAGCAAAAATAAGCTGATACAAACTGAACAACTAAAACCAGTTTAGAACCTAAGATAAGTCGTTGAAAGAAGACATTGCAAGCTATGAGCTTCTAATAATCTGAAACATAGAAATAATTGATTGATAACAACCAGCTAATTAGCCTGACAATGGTCTACTAATACCATTTGAATAGACCTCTTAAGATATGTAAGTACTTACTTCTAATAATATGAAACATAGAAATATTTGATGGGAACAATCTAATCAATCAGACTAATACCTAGTACAGTCTAATTTATACTTATTAAAGTGAGTAAAAGATAACTTCTAAATGTAATTTATTTAATGATTAACAGTGATAATTAACTACCTACTAAAGGTATACTAACTATGATTTAGTAGTCTATCAAATTAACCACTCAGTCTGAGAGACAGAGGGTGTAAGTTAATGGAAAAATAATTAACTACATTCACTCCCTAAAAGTCAGGGATGTTGAATAAATTAGGCATCTTTCAATAAACTTGAGATGTATTTATACTTTATAAGATCTGTATAATAACACTAAGAGTAATCCAAAGTAATTTACTTCAAATGATAGTATTCTATTTCAGTTCACTTCCTAAAGTCAAGGATATTGAATGAATTAAACATCCTTTAATAAACTTAAGATGTGATAATCTGCCAATGCAGCCAATCCAATGTAGTTATATTGGAACTTTATAAGACCTGTATAATAAATACTAGGAGTAAATAAAAGTAATTTTACCTGTATTAATAGCATTCTACTTTAGCCACCGCCTGAAGTGGCGTTTGATTAAATTATCCACCCTTTACGGAACTGAATATAAGTTATTGCATTGAATAATTAAGTTCTTAATGTGAAAAGGATATTTGGATGATAGCAAGCCTTGAGATAAACTCTATTGATTTATGTGGAATAATAAGAATTTAAATTGCTAACACATAGTTCATAATGTAAAATGAAATTAGATTTTGAGAGGAGATGTAAATTCTCAGTTTGAAAGAATTAAAGCTACAAGCTAATAATTAATGTTAAAGCCAAAGTGGACGGGGCCATAATTAAACAATGAGATGTAATGGCACGCTATGGAGCGGCGGTTGGAGCTCATAAACTTCCACAAGACTCTTATATTTCCACAAGACTTATAAACTTCCACAAGACTCTTATATTTCCACAAGACTTTTAAACTTCCACAAGACTCTTATATTTCCACAAGACTTTTAAATTTCCACAAGACTCTTATATTTCCACAAGACTTTTATATTTCCACAAGACTCTTATAATTCCACAAGATCTTTATATAAATTGCACCAGGCCTCTTATGTATCATGCTACTGATAATAAATAATAATACCTACAAGCTAAGCTATCATCTGATTACCTTTGAGTGGTTACAAATCTTCCCCGCAGCTGCAGTGAAGGATTTAGGTCACAGTTCAGACGGAGTCATTGCTAGGCTACACATATTTATGTTAGGATTTATAGACTGGTAGGTAATTAGGTCAGGAGAAAATAATTTAACACAGGGATAAGCCAATTACTAAACTTTCACGAAAGAACTTGAGTTACTTAAATGCGGTTAACAACGGAGGGTTCACTAGACGATCTGGCCAAAATAGTAGTTATTATAATATTACATTGCTTGACTGAAATTCACTGCAAATAGAATTAAGCTATGCTAAGGTTCCATCTTCATACAAACGCTACACACTCTACAAAACTCCAGACACAACCATTAGATTGTAGATAAATTAGGTTAATTAGTTTTAAGAATTAGATAATAATTTAAGTTAAGGTAAAGCGGCGAGGATGTGTGTATGTATTATAAGCTAGCTAGGCATATAGGTGTGAAAGGCATTAGATTTAGGTTTAGATTTAGGTGTAGAAAATTTCAATAAAAGGGGGGGGAGGTTACAATTTGGTAAGCCATGACCAGGATCAGAAAGTTAAGTTATAAATTATCATTATTATAGTTGTATTGGATTTCAGTCAAGCGGTAATACTTTAATTTAGAAGTGGGATTTTTTTTCCCACAAATTGTTGTCGTGTTGCGATGCGTGAGTTTAGAATTGGCTTAATAGGGAATAATTCAATGAAGATTAATTAATTCAGAGATAGTGGGTGAATTATAATTTGACACTTTTCACAATAAACGTTATCTTCTAAAGTTGATTCATACACTTTGTATTACGGGCTCTTGATAGTGGGTGAATTATAATTTGACACTTTTCACAATAAACGTTGTTATCTTCTAAAGTTGATTCATACACTTTGTATTACGGGCTCTTGATAGTGGGTGAATTATAATTTGACACTTTTCACAATAAACGTTGTTATCTTCTAAAGTTGATTCATACACTTTGTATTACGGGTTCGACCAATATTGTAGACAGTCGCAATGAGAGCTGGAGCTAAATTTTGTTGTACGAAATCTGTAACAAAAAGATTCTCAGGTTAGGTTAAAGGTCAAAGGAGATAAAACTATAAAACAATAATGTAATGAGTATTATTTGAAATACAATACCTTTCAGTTAATATCTTTTCCTTCTTTATTTAATGGCGGATTTCGCCAGCATCAGGTACCGTGCGGCTGTTAGACGTTGTTGTTTTCCCAAAGTATCATAAGTGCACGAAGTACATAGATATAGTTATTATCCGGGGGTCTGGAGTATTAAATTTTAAAATTGTTGAGTTATCTGTGAATACTGAAACCTTTAGTAATTGTTTTCTTGAATACTGAAACCGTATCCAATTTTTGATAGGACGCTAAGATATTAATTGTTGACGTTAGGAGCTATGGTAACTGTAGTTTTGTTTCTATTCCTGGTGATAGATTTCATATAGGCATAGGCAACTGGTTCATACAGCCTTGTGTTGAGTTATTTTTAGGATCGTAAAAAGTCGATAGGGTGACATAGTTCAACATTTATTGATTTAGAAAGATTTGTGGAATAGGGGGCGGTTTAATTATTATTGCTGTCGGATGGGAAGGCTAGGGGGCGAGATTGGACAGAGGTAACCAACTTAATTATTGCTGGATTCAATTTATATTATAGGACGGCGATATGCTGTACAATATTATAAAGTTATGACGCTAACAGCATAATATAAAACTAATAATAATTATATTTTGACTAATAATCGTTGAGCGATTGCGGTTTTTAGTTGATGTGCTATTCCACGTATTATAATTTATTTTGTTGGTTATGTTAGAGAAAAAAAAATTACAATAGTGTACTTGAGTCTCACATCTGAAATCCATAGAGTAGTTTAGGCTAGTCAAGGACTATAACGTTCTTTGTCTATGGTTGGACCATAGAGACAAATGATTTAGCGAGACCATAAACAATCTAGAATTAGGAATGATTATAAAACATGACGTCATAAAACCAATCGGAGAGGAAACTTCCTTATCGCGTAATCATGTGATTTTGTTATAGCAAGTGGAATCACCTGTTATTTTCCATACCTGTTATTTTTAATACCTGCGATTTTTACATTGAAAGAGATTTTCCTAATACTTATCACGTAGTAGATTAGAATGCAATGACATGGGAAATGCCGCTTCATTTTGTTAGTTCGCTAAAATCCTAGGAAAAGTAACATAAAATAGTATTACGGTTCAAAATACACGCGTTGATGAGGAATCGCGATTATAAGTAATAACAAGTAGCAGGGATGTCATGTAGGGGATAGAATCATATGACTATTCATTGCTAGTAGGAATTTTGGTTTAAAAGCAACGTAGTTTGGGATGCATAATGTAAACGGATAAATACGTCTAGTAGGCGATAAAAGTCGTTACCGTCTGGAAACAACTATCTAATATCTACTCTATTGTGGGGAGGTTACTTATTAGCGAGGCTAGATGGCGTTGGGTTACCAATAAAAGATTTTATTTTGGATGATGGTAAAAGGGTGCTGTCTAATAATAATATGTATAATTGAAATACTCTTGCAGCGTTGTAATTAGTCGTTACCGGTAATCATTGCTTCTTACCGTATAGTTGAAATCGTGATAAATAGTTAATTATGAAGATTTATAAAGGATTATTATTAGCTTAAGATGAGGTTAACGTACGCAGAGGTAAAGCTCGCTGGGCACAGCTTATTATACCTACTTACCTAATATTATCAGTTGTGAGTTACCTAGAGATATCTAAGTCGGGAGAGCGGTGAAAAGAAAAGACCTTACTACATGACTAATTAGTTAGGATAGGTAGAGATAGATAAATCATTAAATTCACTGGGTTGGATTAGCCTATTAAGAAGGGTACCTTGCACAATTGTCTATCTCCGTTGAACGATTAAGATGTTAAAAAAAAAAAATAAAAAAAAAAAAAATATTTCTCGAGGATACCTAAGATTGACGGATGATGGATAATTGTGGAAGGTGGATATTAATTGAGCTTGGGAGCAAAATAGGGGTCGAAAGAAAAATATAATAGTAAAGAAAGAATAATAAATCGAAAGAAAAAATAATAGAGAAAAAAAAAAATAGTTGACTGGCTTGAAGTTGAGATTTAACTGCAAAATTAACGAGTTATAGCACTGTTATGCTATAGGGATAACAATAGCGTATGTTATCACATCAATTTTAAAGGCGAGTTGCGGGCGGATGTCACGTCATAATCAATAGTTAACTCGTTTTATTATTTTAAAAGTTAACGCAAGCTACTTATAAAACAGTGATCGATTTTATATACCACAATTTTAAGTTGTAGGATAAATTTAAACTCATAGTCCGCAGAAACATTCAAGCCGGAAATAAAGCGATTATATTGCGAGCTGAGAATAAATTTCTTAGTGTAAACTTTATTAATAAGTAAATCCCTGATATTGCGTTATCGAGATTACAATACAAAATTAACTATCACAATTCGAATCATCCAAAGTAATTATTTAGATGTTGTCTCGCGTCGACAGGTACAAATTTTAATTTAGATGGGTAAAGACATTAGAACTGAAATGGGTTTCGGATGTGTGACGTTCTTAGGACACGTACTGTTTAGTAGCATAATTTAAATTTAGTAAAATCGGCCGTATTGGACATATTTCGTTTGGCGGATATATATATTTAACCGAGGTTATCGTGGAGGTAAGCATAGTTCAAAGTTTACTAAACCCGACCTAGAGTCATAGCCTATCTTTGTATGTCAGAAGAAAATAATAAATTTATAAGTAGTAGATTTTAAAGTCAATAGTAAATTTATTTTCCCGAGGTGAGACCTGAAACCTAGTTCGCACTAGGCCATTCAAATACTTTAACCGGTAATGTTGATTATAATAAATAAAGATGTTCGGGATTTATAATAATATTCTAATACTGCTATATTAAAATTGTTATTATGAAATTAAATAGGTTTGCTTAACAATTGGCAAATAATTATTAACTCAAGAATTTGTTTAGTACAAAGTAAATGTCTACAGGTTTAGAAATGATAGGACGAACGAAACGCGGTTTTGACTTGTGGGAAGGTCAGCGCAGACTGTCACAGTGGGATGATCTTGTTGGTTATTTATTAGAATTGCTAGAATTCTTAAATAATCTAGATTATTGGCATCTAATATGTACGTGATGTAATTGTAGATGATTAAAATTAGTGCTAAGGTAGGTTATTGTCGAAGTTATGGCACAACCTTAAAATTGTTAGTTAATGTGAACTGCATGTTGCATCTAGATTGTTTTATACAAACTAATTGATTGGGAGTTTTCACATATGTAGGCCGGGACATTGAGTTGATGAAATAGTGTTATCAAAATCATTCATCACGGAAAGATAAAGATATTTTATTTGCAAGTGTGAATACAAAAGTTTACTTCGGTTAGTATTATTCTGTTCTATACTAGTTTTGTGGTAGCGTTTTACCTAGGGTTGTTCTAAATTATAAGTAATTAATTGTTAATTGTCTGTTGTTGTCTTCTACGTTAGAGAAGGAACGGAGAAAGATAAGGGGGACTCATTTTGTTATAGTCAGCTGTATGATAGATAATCCTCCTAGTAAATATTTCTTGTGATTGCGGTAGCAACATAGAGTGTTTATAGGATGTTTTGTTCATTAACTAATTATCTTCACCGCAGCTGTGGATAGGGATGGCTAAAGTATGTGAACAGGGGTGGAGAAGATAGGTCATTATAAATTAAAATAAATACTTGAATTGCAATATGCCTGACTAAATAGTGCGAAGAGATGGAGTAACTATGTTAGAGAAATTCTCTATTGCATAATATTCGAACTTTTGACATTTTCAATTGTAACTTTAGAATTTTGATTAGAGTATTTAACTAAGCGGGTCCAACGAAGAAGGCATGCTGAAAGCGAGGTCTTTGGTCGTCTATGCACACAATAAAATTATAGATGACACAAGGGAGCATTCTTAATTGGCACTGTTAAATTAGTAAAAGTAGCTTGTTTAGGGTGTTCGAATATTTTTAGTCGCACTGGGCACAAATAGAACTTAGTTAAGCGTGTAGGGTTTATTTTGATTTACCTGGTGAAGTAATTGAATCGAAGTTTCGGAACTGTGCTGTAGAAGTGGGAATTACTCAGCACACAATAAAATTAAGTGGTTTCCATTTAGCTTCATTTCCTAAACTAGCCTTTCTTAAAGTTGCGGAAATTCTGCTGTAAGGTGGTTCCTTTGGGGGCGTCTTGTGAAGTCTAAATCAGGACAATTATACTTGACTAACCCATAGAGAGATAATGTCTTAGGCTGCAGAAACAGAGGCCATTGATGGCATTTCATTTTGGCGTGGTCAGGGGATCTCGTGTTGCCGGGGAATTTTACCATCTGGACGGAAGGCTGAAAAGTAAAGTAGAATGCATAATGAGTAACCAATTAGAGTTACAAACATTCGGGAGATTACCATCTTAATAATGTGTCTTGTGCGAGTGTAAAATTAAAATCATCTAATAAAAAAAAATAAAAAATAAAAAGAAACTAGCACTATTGAATCACGCAGTTTGGAATTCAGTAAATACGAGAAGGAACTTACGATATTAATTACCATGAATACTAAGACGAAGTGTCACCTTTAATGACTTATTATTTACCGATTTGACCGATTATTAGTAATATAAAAGGTAGGAAGTTAAGTAGAGTTGTGGGGGCGGATAAGATAGTTACCGGTCTGTTTAATTTAAAAAGAAAATGATATTTTTCAAAGGTATAGGAAAGTAAGGGGATATTGACGTATTATATATTAGCAAATGAGACTAAATGTTGTCTTTCGTGCATAGTAATAACTAAGGATGAGACATAGTTACTAGATAGGTTTTGGCATAAGTATTTGCTTATACGTATAAGCTCAGTACTTGTCAATTAGTATACAATGTCCAACGCGTACCGGGGTATTAACAAGTACTTATCGATGACGCATACATTGACAGTTAGATATACATAGCACACAAACTTCTAATAGATCTGAACTACGGGGTAGCTAGTTCAAAACTCAAGGACGTGTTTCGAGATGCGTACCCCCTTAGAGTGAATGAGTTTTTCCTAAATATTTACGATCGACAACCTTATTGTAAGGCGTTAAGACCTCTATTTGTATGCACGGTGAGTGGGTGTCACTGCGTACCGGACGGAAGCGAGTCTAGTATTCTATCTCGGTTATTTGTAGGATTAGACATAGATGTATCTCATCTAAAATAAAGTTATAACTCTTGGGCGATGATGGTATGCCTACTGGTTTTGGTTGATATGGGGGTTTGGTTAAGATTTCTTATCCGCGGAGAGGAAAATAGGTTTCCGTTAAAAGAAGTAGCTAATTAGGAATTGTGGAGGACGCGGGTTCGATCCCTGCCTGAGGTAGACAATTGTTCCGACGTTTCGTTATCTTAGGTAATTATATAAGCTAAGATGAGATTGGTAGCGTTGAAGTATGAAGGAAAGTTTAATTCAAATTATTAATAATTATTCATTAACCTAGTTGGAACTAAAAGACCATGACGGCGAAGTGGTTGATGCTTCACCCACGAAAGATCCCAGGTTCGATCCCTAGGTTGCAACATTTAGATGCGGAACAAGTTGTAAGAAAAGACGTAAGTTAAAAGAAGGCCATGATGACAGATGTACTTGAAATTATTCTAGGAAAATAATTTAAAGAATAGAATAATTGAATGGTTCGGAAGATGTTATAAACTTTACGTCGGAATCGTCATAGAGTTGAAGAGTTTCCGCTAGGGGGCGTTAGTAGACAGAGCAAGAGACTGTTATATTGATTTATATTATAATATGATTTGTTGTTATGATGGTAAACAAAAGGCAAATCATTATTCGGAGGTTGTGTATGATTAAAGAAATGGTAGATGTCTAAGTTATTGGGAAATATTTACCGAGACTAAGTTTACTGGGATTTCGTTTCGAACACGAGAACTGGGTATGCGATTATGATTTTGTGTCAGTTGAATAGAATGAGGGGTGTGGGCTATTTTGCAATAAGAAAGCTTATGGAGGAAGGAGTCATTAGGGATTTGGGGAGGAACTATAAATAGTAGGAATATCTTTGAGGGCTAGGATGACAATGAGGTTGGCAAGGAAGGAGGTGCTATTTTGTACTTAATTAAGTACAGGGTTTAGATATAATTCGCCGCAGATAAGAGTGGTACTTTATCTGCTTAAATTCTATCGGGGGCGGCTGTAACGGTACAGAATGAATGGTATCCGTCCGTTAGTAAGGAATGCATGGGAGTAGCACTAAAATAAATATTAATGCGTAGCACCATTAATAATAAGCATGAAAAGGGAATAATAAACTAGTTCAGAATAATGGTCAGTGGTCTAGCGCTTTATCTTTAGTTTGAATTTCGCGGGGACTGCTCTGTGTGCTCCTTGCGACATAGGCGCCGTCTAGCGTGAGTTATTTACTTGAGCTTCGCATAAGGTTGCTAGTTTGACTTCTTTATTTTGAATTTCGCGGGGACTGCTCTGTGCGTCCCTTGCGACATAGGCGCCGTCTAGCGTGAGTTATTTACTTGAGCTTCGTGTTAGGTTGGCAACGGGCTTTATCTTTATTTTGAATTTCGCGGGGACTGCTCTGTGTGGCCTTGTGACATAGGCGTAGGTTGGCAAGCCGGTAGACATACGGGCGGGCGCCACCTATGGTCGGAATACGGAACTTTTTATAATTTCACAAAATACAGGATTATTGGCTTAAGTGGATGATTATTGAGAGGGAATTGTTAATAGAAGGCTACATTTAGATATTCAAAGATGTAATATTGGCTATCTGACGAGATTTGGTTAGATTATGGAAAAATTTTAGAATTGCGCGGCGAAAGCGGCAATGAGCGAGCGAGAGGTTGAGAAAAAGACAGAAAGAGAGGTCGGATGATAGCTCCACGTGGCGCGACGCGAAGGCGGGGGGGCATCGGGGAAGCGGCTAGCGATTGGTTGAAGGAAGAAAAGCGGTCTCGCGCGGAAAAATGGGAAGGCGCGTGGCGGGAAAGTTAAGATGCTTGGGAAAATTAGCGGACATTGAATTTTGGGACGTCGGCGGTGCGGTCCAACTTAAGAGTGCGGTACGACTCATACGGGGAAAATAGTGTCCGAGCTTTGATAGTGCGCTAAGTGATATTCGAGCTGCGATATTAATTAAGATTTGTGAAATTGAAAGTTATTAATAAAGTAAACTATTGCGATCGCAACTCGAATCCGTTAACGGAATGAAGTATTCTGGGGTACATCGGCGGAAACGAATCACGGTGGCAACAAAAACCTATGTACCTTTCAACAGACTTCGGTCTGGATGATCTTTGATTGTATTTAATAAGATCGGCGTTTTACACTATTACGCTAAACAATACACTATCTTCGACGGAGTAATGGGGGAGAGACAGTTGTCTCCCTAGTGAAAGTTGAAGATAGGTCAGACACCATTTAGCTGGAGGTAGACACGTATGACCCAGTCCAATCTCGAGTCTACCTCCGTACATACAGTGTAGTGATAGGAAAATAACACACTGAGTATACTGGCTCGACTGATAGAACATTTAGGAGTTAGTTGCTTTCAGGGGCAATGCGACTCTCACCACACATCACGAATTTAAGTTAAATGTGGCTCGGCCTAGTTTGCAAGGTACACAAAAGGGACTGTTAGTTCGACAAAATATAGGCATTTTCAAGTGAGGAAAGTTGTAGGAAACTATAGGTAGGCGGATATATATATATGGTTAGTTATTAATTTAGACCAATAAGGTAGGGATAATTAAGTTACGGCGCTAAATAAAATTATGATGAAGTGATGTGGGTCCTAGCTAGGCAAGTAATCTGTTACCGCAGGCCGATAAAATTCTAATTGTTTTCCTAAAGTTGTTACCAATTAATTATTCATTTTAAATAATTAACAGAAGTATGATAATATTGTACCATCATTACTTTGGAATACCTAAAAGTCTAGACTGGTTTCCTATTACAAGAATAATACTAAAAAGTTATAGCAAATAAGCTTAGTCGTACTGTGATGTTTGATTTCTAATGCTGAAATGACCAAACAGGCATTTTTTAGCTTTCCCTGGGATGCAATACGATCTCATATCGCTACACTCTTCAAGGTGTTAAAGTTTTACATCCGATACCTTAGCAAAAATAAGCTGATACAAACTGAACAACTAAAACCAGTTTAGAACCTAAGATAAGTCGTTGAAAGAAGACATTGCAAGCTATGAGCTTCTAATAATCTGAAACATAGAAATAATTGATTGATAACAACCAGCTAATTAGCCTGACAATGGTCTACTAATACCATTTGAATAGACCTCTTAAGATATGTAAGTACTTACTTCTAATAATATGAAACATAGAAATATTTGATGGGAACAATCTAATCAATCAGACTAATACCTAGTACAGTCTAATTTATACTTATTAAAGTGAGTAAAAGATAACTTCTAAATGTAATTTATTTAATGATTAACAGTGATAATTAACTACCTACTAAAGGTATACTAACTATGATTTAGTAGTCTATCAAATTAACCACTCAGTCTGAGAGACAGAGGGTGTAAGTTAATGGAAAAATAATTAACTACATTCACTCCCTAAAAGTCAGGGATGTTGAATAAATTAGGCATCTTTCAATAAACTTGAGATGTATTTATACTTTATAAGATCTGTATAATGAACACTAAGAGTAATCCAAAGTAATTTACTTCAAATGATAGTATTCTATTTCAGTTCACTTCCTAAAGTCAAGGATATTGAATGAATTAAACATCCTTTAATAAACTTAAGATGTGATAATCTGCCAATGCAGCCAATCCAATGTAGTTATATTGGAACTTTATAAGACCTGTATAATAAATACTAGGAGTAAATAAAAGTAATTTTACCTGTATTAATAGCATTCTACTTTAGCCACCGCCTGAAGTGGCGTTTGATTAAATTATCCACCCTTTACGGAACTGAATATAAGTTATTGCATTGAATAATTAAGTTCTTAATGTGAAAAGGATATTTGGATGATAGCAAGCCTTGAGATAAACTCTATTGATTTATGTGGAATAATAAGAATTTAAATTGCTAACACATAGTTCATAATGTAAAATGAAATTAGATTTTGAGAGGAGATGTAAATTCTCAGTTTGAAAGAATTAAAGCTACAAGCTAATAATTAATGTTAAAGCCAAAGTGGACGGGGCCATAATTAAACAATGAGATGTAATGGCACGCTATGGAGCGGCGGTTGGAGCTCATAAACTTCCACAAGACTCTTATATTTCCACAAGACTTATAAACTTCCACAAGACTCTTATATTTCCACAAGACTTTTAAACTTCCACAAGACTCTTATATTTCCACAAGACTTTTAAATTTCCACAAGACTCTTATATTTCCACAAGACTTTTATATTTCCACAAGACTCTTATAATTCCACAAGATCTTTATATAAATTGCACCAGGCCTCTTATGTATCATGCTACTGATAATAAATAATAATACCTACAAGCTAAGCTATCATCTGATTACCTTTGAGTGGTTACAAATCTTCCCCGCAGCTGCAGTGAAGGATTTAGGTCACAGTTCAGACGGAGTCATTGCTAGGCTACACATATTTATGTTAGGATTTATAGACTGGTAGGTAATTAGGTCAGGAGAAAATAATTTAACACAGGGATAAGCCAATTACTAAACTTTCACGAAAGAACTTGAGTTACTTAAATGCGGTTAACAACGGAGGGTTCACTAGACGATCTGGCCAAAATAGTAGTTATTATAATATTACATTGCTTGACTGAAATTCACTGCAAATAGAATTAAGCTATGCTAAGGTTCCATCTTCATACAAACGCTACACACTCTACAAAACTCCAGACACAACCATTAGATTGTAGATAAATTAGGTTAATTAGTTTTAAGAATTAGATAATAATTTAAGTTAAGGTAAAGCGGCGAGGATGTGTGTATGTATTATAAGCTAGCTAGGCATATAGGTGTGAAAGGCATTAGATTTAGGTTTAGATTTAGGTGTAGAAAATTTCAATAAAAGGGGGGGGAGGTTACAATGTTCGTTCAAAATTTTTTATCACAGGTAAACTTTGCCATTTTGCTATGTCATTAATCAGTAAAGATTTATTTAAAAAAGATAACATTACAAAATTATGTCACTGATATACCGTGTCGCGTAGCGGTGAAAGAATACTACAACCCCCTCTCTTCCCTTGGGTGTCGTAAAAGGCAACTAACGGACTAAGGACCACATCACCACCTGTCACACTGAGCACATGTGCAGTCGTTATTTGGTGAAAAGTTGACTATATGGTATAGGACTGCTTTTGCTGTCCCTATCTACTCACCCCTATAGGTAGGGTATCGCAGCTGGAACTACGGGTCCGGCTGTGTTGCTCAGGGGTACTACGGGGTTCCGGTTCCATGGCACTCCGCTGGTCGTGCCTTAACTGGCGCCTCCGGCGGGATTCCGAACGTGGGTTGGACTCGTAGTGATTTGTGGTTAGCCGTAGAGCTTGGGAATGTTTATTTGTCCTGGTATTGTGTGCCAGGGCTTCTAAAGTCGTGCTCAGCGAGCGGGGCTTAGTAGCGGTCTCTATGGGGCCAGAGGCGAAAAGTCCTGCGGGGAACGTGAGTTTCCCTTGAAGTCGGCAGCTTTGTCCGGTGGTTCTCATTGGACATTGCTGTCGGCATCTCCGGTACTAATCTGGAGAACTAGTAGAGACAGTCCCCTAGATGCCGTAGCCTCCGGTCCAGCCAGCCGCGTAGGACGTGGGAACTGGCTAGGCGCCCGGACGGGTTAAGTGAGTGTGCTTACTTCTCCGCGACCAAGGTGGACACTTGGTAGTCGACTTTAGAGTTGACGACGCAAGCAGTGGCAACTGCGAGTTGTGTCCTTCATGCAACGAGAAGTGAGCGAGCTCGACAGCTCCGGTTACCTATCTGGAAAATAGGTAGTGAACTACACGTGATCACGGGGAAACTCTCCCGAGACGCTAGTCTTATGAGTATCGAATGAAGAGCGCGCTTCGGCGGGCACTGATTCGGCGTCAAGACCTAACGCAGATGGATGGTTGGTTTACTGGCGCAGGGACATCTAGCACTTCTTGCATAACCTAACAATTGGTCTCGAGGTGCCAGTACAAATAAAATTAGCGATGTACGGAGAGGGGATGTCCTCATTGCCTAGTCTCTCACTAACCTTTCGGGGATAGTAGTCGTGATTATATGTATGTATTAATACCATATATTTTTTACAGATAAAGATGGGATCCTACATATTAAACTTCTTGTCAATATCAATGTCCTTTGGAATAACATTAAAGATTTTTAAAGTAGGGCAGGCCTTAGACAATACAACCAAGGATTTGAAAAGAGCGCTAGCTAGATTGTACATTGTTTCCCAGAACTGTAAGTACTAATTATGTCATATTTAGTTCACGTAAGTATAAAATTGCCTGATGCATACTTTCTTATTTTCAATATTCTAAAAAGACAACCAAATATCGTCTTTTTGGGCGGGTGTATCAACAATCAATAAGCCTCGTTCCTGTATCCCACTCCTAAAATGTCATGAGTAAAATTTTACAAAATGACTTGATTTCGAAAACAGTATGTCATGCATGGGTGTAAAAATAAGTCATTGATCGATTGGAAATGACTTCACCAGATGGATTAATGACCTGTGTGTATCATGTTTAGTACTATGCCCCACTGTGGACTCTTCGCTGAGATATGATGATATTTTTAAATAATACGTACTGCTCTTGTTTTAACATTTTTTTACACATTTTTTATAATCTCTTACAGCTAGAAGATCTGCTGATGTACGATCGATAAAAGATTTGCAACGCTTGGTCAAGTTTAAACCTGTGAAGATATGTCAGCGCTACCCCATACTGATGGCTGCTGTACCAGGATTGGTATCTCTGCAGGCGAACTATGCGATTGTTTTATTGCAATTCAATAAAGTAATATGAATGTAAAACAGTTTTTTAATCACAGTTTTTACTCTGTAAATCGAAGATTCCATCATCAATGAATGTCATCGTACCACATGACGACGTAAGTTGAAAAACAGCGCGCTTAAGTCATAAAACCAGTGTCACGCTCTGCATCGAATAATACATTTTGTATTATGATGGCTCAATAAAACTCTCTGTGGCGTATTGGTTAAACCATTCAGACCCAAACGCTTTGAGTTAGATTAATTTCTATATTTATTATTTTGCTTCTTGTTGATAAAATCAGTTCTTCGGTGTATTATTATTAACATAATTAGCAAATATTTATACGTTTTCATCATTGCGGTGATTTTTGACGGTTTGCAAAATACTACTGCATATTGCTTAAGTTTTATTTGTAATTATCAGTTGTTACTTGATGAACAAGACTGTAAGTAACAATATTTTACACAAACATACATACATTAATCACGACGATTATCCTCGAAGGGTTAGTCAGAGCACTAGGCAATGAGGACAGCAAAAGCGGTCCTCTACCACAGTCCACTTTTCATTAAATAGCGACTGCACATGTGCTCAGCGTGACAGTTGGTGAGCCAATAGCCTCTATGATGTTCGATGTATGTGCAGTCTTTAGTCCGTTAGTCGCCTTTTACGACATCCAAGGGAAGGTGATAGTATTCTACGCTACGCGACAAGGTTAAGCAACAATAAAAGACTAAAAATATTTTAAGGTAGCTATGTGCGTTGCTGTAAATGACAACTAACACTTTTAAATTTAGAACATATCATTTATTACTTATGTTAGTAAAATTCATCTTATAACTATGTTAGTCTTATGTCTTTAAACACAAATACCTACTTAGCATAAAAAACTCAAAAAAAACAATAGCTACTACAAATAAAATAAATCGTAGTATCAGCCTACAAAAAACAACTTAATCTAATACCGCGCGTCACTCCCGGCTCAAAGGTTTCCATGCTTTGACTATAAACATGTAATTAAAGGTTTCCATGATACCGGCCGCGTTGCCGCGCTGTATCGCCAGGGAGATCCTTTGAACCAGGTAACTTAACCTTTTAAATTGTACATTTTTTATGTTATAATAAAATTCAATTATAACATTAGGAAGTAGGTAATGCAAGTTTGTCTGAGTTCAATGGCGTGTAGGACTTGTCCCACGATGTTAGTTTGCGAATTATTTCATTTTAAGTTTTACTGACTTAGAAATTGAGATTTAGAAAATATTTTTGAACTGCAACAGCACTATGATGTAGTTGACGATGAGCGAAAACGTGACGGGCACCAGGGACATCGCGAGCGGCAGCTTGGACGCCAGCTGCGGCTGCTCCGGCTCTAAGTTCACCAGCCGTACCAGCGCACGCACTATCTTCGTCTCAGTTACTCCTGGACCTAGAACAGTATATACATATAAACCTCCATACATCACGCCCGCTTCACGAGGGCTCTGCTTTTCATTTGCTACGATCCTGAGATCCTGACACATCTCTTTTGTTTTGTTCACTCTTAACTTCATACTCCTCGTCGGTTAAGGGCACTTTTAATCTGACTTTTCAAATGAACGTCCCCAATACCTGGAATAGAGTATTACTCTACTGGTCGGCCAACTAGCATAGAACCCTTCATGGAAACGTCACATCATCGAAGTATGCGTGAATCACCGCTTGCAGCAGTATTTTAACTGTGTGTTAAATTCTGTACCTTTTTTTATAGCAGAATGAGGCAAACGAGCAAGCGGGTCACCTGATGGAAAGTAATCACCGCCGCCCATTGACAGCCGCAAAACCAGAGGGATCGCAGACGCGTTGCCGGCCTTTAAGGAAGAAATAGGCTCGTTTCTTTAAGATCCCTAAGTCGTAACGGTCTGGAAATACCACTGCCGAGAGCTGGTTCCACAACACTGTAGTTCGTGGTAAGAAATTTTGTGAAAAACGCACAGTAGTAGACCGCCATCCATCAGGGGGATGTGGATGGAATGGCAGTCGATTGCGTGTAGTGCGGTGTAGGAAATCAGCGGCGGTATCTGCGGCGATGGACTCTTTACTTGTCACGCTGAGCACATCTGCATACATATATACCTACAAACATCACGCTTGTTTCTTGGGTTGTATGTATTCTTGGTTTCTTTCAAGAGACCACAGATCATTTGCTACGATACATATAATAATATGACTGTCATTCATTCATACATGCTCCTCAGTTTAAGGTACTCTTGACTTGAAATTTCTCGCAACATCTCTTTCTCATTTTCATTCTAACTAAGTTTTTGGAAGATAATCAGATTGTACTCTATACAGATTCACGTAATAAGCCTCACGTAACTATGGGGATTTGACCACGATCTACTTTCAATCTGGAGCATAATTCGTTCGGCTACCGACATCTTTTGTTCTTATTGGACTACATATTTATTGCATTATGAACTATTTCATGTAATAGAGTATTAACTTACTTTCTATTAAAACTGTTTGAAGCCTTGCCATAGATCTGGTAAGGGTAGTCCATGATTTGGTCAAGTTTTGCCCAAAATTTATTATCACTATTATTGTAAAAAAGTACATGCCCATATTGACTACCGTTAGTACATATTGATAATTATACGTTGCGCAAAATTCCTGGAAACGAGTTTTAAGTTATTAAAAAAAATATTATCATCATTATCTGCCTTTAAACGTCCCCCTGCTGGGCAAAGACCTTTCCACGTGGACAGCAGCCCATGGGAAATTCGGGCCACAGCACCCCAAGTTTGCACAATACGGGTTGGTTGTAAAGTAAGGTTGGAAGTAAAACATTACAAAACACTACAATTAATATGCTATGCGAATCATACAGCACTAAGGGGAAAAATATTGCTTGGAACATTAGAAGGAACGTCTGTACCTATAAATTTTTAACCATTTAAATTTTTGGGAGCAGTCAGGAGAAATTATTTGAAGTTTATATTATTTCATACCTAATTTTTTACTAGGTAATTTCAATTTTAATTTATTATTTATATTAGTTAACACCTTTAGTTAAATTTTGGTTATAATATAGTTTCAAGTTTTAAGAGTTATAATTTGGACTTTTTTTAAAATTTTAGGTGCATTTAATAGGTAGGGTATATAGTTAGTGAGTTTATTTAGATATAAGAGTATGACAATTTAAAAATAGATAAAAGTATAATTTAGAAGTTGAGTTTTTAGAGTTCGTTTTTTTTTTTGCTAGCCTATACTGTCCCACTGCTGGGCAAAGGCCTCCCCCGAGTCCCTCCATCCATCTCTATCCTGAGCCACCTCATGCCAGTCAGTCTGGTGTGCGTCCAGATCGTCACGCCATCTCTTTCTAGGCCGGCCTTGGCGGCGTCGTCCATCTCCAGGGACCCATGAATTATGGGTAATAATTAATAATAATTAATTATAATTAATTATTGTTATATTATTTGATGAATTTATATATATACTTAGTTATTACGTTAATTTATTTAAAAGTTTTAATAATTTGAAAGAATTAATTTAGACAAGTTTAATTTCCGTAGTCGGTCTGGTTCTGCCGGGGGCACTCGCGGCCGTCTGTAGCGTTGTGGCCTGTATCCACCTTTGTGCCCATGCGCAGGTAGTGTGCTGAGCAATTATAACACTTAGCCTTTTCGGTCTTATTTTGACCCTCGGTTATTCGGTGTCCCGGGCTGGCGCAATGGGCACAAGACTTTTTCTCCGACTTGCACTTAGATTTTGTATGTCCGTATTGCAGGCACTGGTGGCACTGCACAAAGCGGCTGACACCCTCAACGTGGACCCTACAGTGGTCCACGTTGAGCTTCCCGCCATCATCCACCAGGGGCCTTAGCATCAACTTTTATAGCAGTATTACAGTATTAATGAATACTCCTCTAAGCCCCAGGTGTAAAGAAATGTTTTCTCACTTCCTTACCCGTGCACCAGTACATCATACATACATACATACTATATTCAGTATAATTCCCGAAGGGTTAATCAGAGACTAGGCAATGAGGACCACAAAAGCAGTGCTCTGCCATAGTCCACATTTCACTCAATAGCGATTGCACATGTGGTCAGCGTGACAGGTGGTGAGCCTATCGCCGCTCTACGTTGTTGGATGTATGTGCAGTGTAGTCTTTAGTCCGTTAGTCGCATTTTACGACATCCAAGAGAAGAGAGGGGGGTGGTAAGTAGTATTCTTTCACTGATACGCGACACGGTAAACATCAAATATACGTTTAAATATTAAATCAAAAGTCTATTAACCGGTTTTGTGAATTCTTCTATTGTAGCAGTAGTTCCAAATATATAGTACGTCACGGAGAAGAACAACTGGCAACATATCTGAAATATATTTTGTTTAGAAAATTTTAATTAATGTTCTTTTTATAAAGCCTGAAATGTTTATAGTTAGGGTTTTTTCTAATTACCGTTCTACTAAAACACTTATTGAGTAACTTGCTGCAAACGACCACATCCCGGCAATGCTCAGCCCACTGTTTGATGTCATCTTCAATTAATTGTGGCGCCCTTTCAATCTTTGGTTTTACTATGACATCAATGTAACTTGCAAAATCAAGTTCTTTCTTATGAACTATCTCATTTATAACTAGACGTACAGATGAATCAATGCTTTGTATTAGATACTTTAGTCTAGAAAGAATCGACACATACGTGTAATATGTCAAAAAGTACCGAATTTCGAAAACCGTCATGAATACTTCATAAATTATATCAGTTAATTCCATATTTATATATTCACCAAATGTTAAGTTATAATTTATATGTATAACTGAAACTAAGCATGATGATGTAAAAATAATTATGCGAGTATTTGTATTTGCAATTGATGGTTTGTTACTATTATGCAGTTTTTGAAGGTGATTTAGAAGAGTAATGAACTCTTCACTTCGATTCACAGCTGTCAGTAACAACAACACCATCGTTACTAATGACATATTTGTATGCACTATCATAAGTGCATTAAAAATTTTGCGCGTTCTACTTCGTGTTAATAAATTGTTCACACAAATCAACAAAGTCAGCAACAAATCAAAAACGAGTCTAACGCTTACTAAAATCTTGACCCTTCTGTTGTAAACGCTATAATTTCTGTAAATTCCTAAGATATTTTCCATGACAGCGAGTATGCGGGACTCACGGTATTCCATGGTTATTAAATAATAACAAACACACACAAAACACTTTAACTTTTAATTTCAGTGGGAAACCACATGATATTGTGGGAAAGGTAGGTTAAACACATGCGCAATATGGCAAGAAACAATTAATAAAATCGATACATTTCCCTACTTTATATGCAGACATGATTGCAATTAAAATACCATTATAAGTAAATTGATTAAACTAGTATGTCGTCTTTGTCAAATTACAATTTCAATTTGATAATGGACTACTTCTATTATATTTCAATAAACTGAAGTTAGACTTAGTAACAACTGTGTTCTAAAAGTCTCGTTTTAAAATTACCATAGCAATAAACAAAAAAGAGCCGTGTCGCTTAGCAACCTTAGAGCATTAAGCCATGCTCTAAGGTAGGCTTTATAGAGCGGCGATGGGCTCACCACCTGTCACGCTGAGCACATGTGCAGTTGTAACTTAACTAGTCTCTGACTAACCCTTTGGAATAATAGTCGTAAGTCTATGTATGTATGTAATAACAATAAACAAGATTGTAAATCTCGTTTTGTTTACGAAATAAAGCATATTTGAAAAAAAAAGTATTTCATTGATGTCATAAATTGTTCGTTGTAGGTAAAGTTGTTTGCATTACGCTTTTGAAATGTATGTAAATAATATTTTGACAATTAGTAATAAGAAGTTATGATAGATAGTTGAATTTAGTGTGAGACACTTTTCACGATGTAATTTCAGAATGTATTTCAAAATGATCAATGTATTATACACTGGCCTGCAAAAATATGTATCACACTTTTAAAATTGTAATAACTTTTTAAGTACACAAGATATACTTTCGAAACAAAAAGGACTCGAAAAAAGTTAAATTTTGTAAAACAAAAGAAAAGAAAGCTGATAGAAATTGCTATAAAACGTTTTTTATTTTAAACCTTCTATAGTTTCGAAAAAAACTAAATTTTAAAAGTGTGATACTAATTTTTGCAGGCCAGTATATTTTCATCTTGCCACAATTTATGACAAAAGGTTTTATTTTTTGTTTGGATTACTTACATTCAATCTCGACTATTATCCCCGAAGAGTTAGTCATAGACTAGGCAATAAGGATTGCAACAGTAGGTCCTCTGCCTCATTACTTAATCTATGTCAATTTCTAATAACGAAAATCTAGAAAATGTTTTGTTTGTTAAAGGAGACCGACGAAGTTCTTAGGACCTTGGGCCTGGTACACTGATGATTTATATGCGGTTTTGTAGATCAAAACCAGCGGATTCCAACAATATTTAATTTATAAATCTGTTTTAAGGGATAGTACAGATATTGGGAGTTAAGTAACTCAAAGTGAGGTTAGTTTACGTAAATTAAACAAAAGGCTTATACTTTTTACTTACTATTTATATTGTATAATTTAATTAAATTGTATTGCACAAGTTATTAGAAATAACTCTATGAATTTTAATTAAAGTCTGATTCCTGTAATAGTCAGACCCAATTTCGCCGATCTCCTTTATTTTATTTTGTTTATTTATTTCTTTTAGGAAAGCTTACAGACAAATATTCATATAAATTAACAACTTAATTTCTATATTACTAATTACAAGCTTTTATATTTTGTTCCATTAATCAACGTGTACATAACATGATGATTTTAGGGTAAATCTCTAAACTGCAATAATCTAGATGCGTATATGCCAAAACAACAATAACAAAATAATAATTTAGAATATATTTATACTTTTAAGTATACATTTTCACATACATATACAATATAATATGTATTTACATACCTACATGCATAATAAACCATAATAAACAAATAATTCAGATAATTTTATTACAACAAAAATACTTAAAATGTATTTATTGTCTAAAAATTCTTCCGAGTATATCTATAATAAACGCGACTGTCTGGATGTTATTCCCGTGGATACTCGGGATTTGTTCTTAACGCGTAAATTAAAGATATACCCAGATGAAGTTTCAGACTATGTTTTTTAATAAGGCCGCTGTTACTAAGTAAAATTGGTTCAATATTATTTCTAAATCTTGAAATTTAACAAAATTCAGCACAGATATTTATTATATATTTATAAAGCCATATTTTGACAATATCAAAAAAGGTCTTCTTCTTCTTTCACACTCATCAGATGAAGTCAACTATAAAGTTTTACTTACTGATTTAGACAATCTTTTTGAATTGCAACAGCACTATGATGTAGCTGACAATGAACGACAATGTGACGGGCACCAGGGACATCGCGAGAGGCAGCTTGGACGCCAACAGCGGCTGCACTGACTCTAAGCTCACCAGCCGCAACAGCTGACGAACTATCTTCGTCTCAGTTAATCTTGGACCTAGAACAGTATATACATATAAACCTCCATACATCACGCCGTTTCTCGAGGGCTATGCTTTTCATTTGCTGCGATCCTGAGATCCTGACACACCTCTTTTGTATCGTTCACTCTTATGACATTGTTCATACATGCTCGTCGGTTTAGGGCACTTTTGATCTGACCTTTCACATGTACGTCGCCGATATCTGGAAAAGAGTATTACTCTACTTGTCGTTCAATTAACAAGGAACACCCCCCTTCATGGAAACGGTCACATAAGAATTCCGAAATAAGAGCTCGAGATGTTATTTATTTTGGTCATCCCAGTGACCCGACATTGCGAATGTTGCTTAACTGGCAAGTTCGCAAGCTGAAAGCCTTAGCCATACGCCATCGAGTTTCTCAAGCATCGATTGGAACTCAAAGCAATGCCGATATTATGGAATGTTGTCAGAAAACTATGTTTCCAATGGCATCCAGAATAAGTAGGAATAGATTCACGTCAATAGCTTAACGGAATATGGGAATGGAACCACGATTCTTTTTTATCACAAGCATTATTCGTAGGGCTACAAACTATTTGCGTCTTCTTATTTGACTACCTATTTATTGCTTTACATATTACTTTACTTATTGTAGTGTTAACTTACTTGATACTAAAACTGTTTGCACCCTTGCCAGAGATCTAATCAGTGCTGTCCACGCCTTGTTCAAGTTTTGTCCAAAATTGATTATCACCATTATGGGCCACAACCCCCCACGTTGGCCTAATGCGGGTTGGTAGGCTTAAGTAAAACATTATAACACACCACCATGTTACGAAAACAAAGCTACCTAAAACTTAACGTGCGGTGGTCCGATAGAAAAAAGGAGCTGGAGATATTTTAACTCGCATGTCCATCCATCCATGGCATCGCGAATAAAACCTCTTTAAATGCTATGCGAATCAAATGGGACTACTTATTCTGTATGGCAAACGAAGAACTTATAGCAGATCTGCGGCGTTGATAAGTAAGCTTTATGGTAGGGCATAAGTTAAATACACAATATAGAAAAGGTTTACGATTGTTGACTAAACCAAAAATATTAGACCCTATACAGTGAAAAATTAAAATGTTGATTTGTCCAGTTGCCCAATCAAAAGGAAGCTCTGAAGATAAAACTCATTATTATTATTTTTATTCTATTTGCCATGCATCACACATCTAGTAATTTTCACAAAAAAATCAAAAGTCTAACCGGTTTAATGAATTCTTCTATAGTGGCAATTGTTCCAAAAATATAGTAACTCATACAGTAGAAAAACTGGAAAAATATCTGAAACATATTTTGTTTAAAAATATTTTTATTTGATATCTGAATTATTAATATTTATTGTTTGTTTTAATTACCGATCTACTGAAGCACGTATCAAGTAACTTGCTGCATATAAGACCACATTCTGGCAATGCTCAGCCCACTGTTTGACGTCATCTTCAATTAAGTGTGGCGTTCTTTCAAACTTTGGTTTATCTGTGGCGTCAGTGTAACTTGCTAAATCAATGTTATTTTTGTGAACTATCTCGTTTATAACAAGACGTACAGATGAATCAATGCTATGTATTAGGTAGATAGTCTTCTTCTTAGTCTAGATAGGATCGACGCATACGTGTAAAACGTCAAAAAGTACCTAATTGTGTAACCTCCCCCCCCTTTCTATATATTTGCTACACCTAAATCTAAACCTAAATCTAATGCCTTTCACACCTATATGCCTAGCTAGCTTATAATACATACACACATCCTCGCCGCTTTACCTTAACTTAAATTATTATCTAATTCTTAAAACTAATTAACCTAATTTATCTACAATCTAATGGTTGCGTCTGGAGTTTTGTAGAGTGTGTAGCGTTTGTATGAAGATGGAACCTTAGCATAGCTTAATTCTATTTGCAGTGAATTTCAGTCAAGCAATGTAATATTATAATAACTACTATTTTGGCCAGATCGTCTAGTGAACCCTCCGTTGTTAACCGCATTTAAGTAACTCAAGTTCTTTCGTGAAAGTTTAGTAATTGGCTTATCCCTGTGTTAAATTATTTACTCCTGACCTAATTACCTACCAGTCTATAAATCCTAACATAAATATGTGTAGCCTAGCAATGACTCCGTCTGAACTGTGACCTAAATCCTTCACTGCAGCTGCGGGGAAGATTTGTAACTACTCAAAGGTAATCAGATGATAGCTTAGCTTATAGGTATTATTATTTATTATCAGTAGCATGATACATAAGAGGCCTGGTGCAATTTATGAGCCCCACCACCGCTCCATAGCGTACTGTACATCTCATGGTTTAATTACAGTTCCGTCACATTGGCTTTAACTTTAATTATTAGCTTGTGCCTTTAATTCTTTAACTGAGAATTTACATCTCTCCTCAAATTTAATTTCATTTTACATTATGAACTATGTGTTAGCAATTTAAATTCTTATTATTCCACATAAATCAATAGAGTTTATCTCAAGGCTTGCTATCATCCAAATATCCTTTTCACATTAAGAACTTAATTATTCAATGCAATAACTTATATTCAGTTCCGTAAAGGGTGGATAATTTAATAAAACGCCAATTCAGGCGGTGGCTAAAGTAGAATGCTATTAATACAGGTAAAACTACTTTTATTTACTCCTAGTATTTATTATACAGGTCTTATAAAGTTCCAATATAACTACATTGGATTGGCTGCATTGGCAGATTATCACATCTTAAGTTTATTAAAGGATGTTTAATTCATTCAATATCCTTGACTTTAGGAAGTGAACTGAAATAGAATACTATCATTTGAAGTAAATTACTTTGGGTTACTCTTAGTGTTCATTATACAGATCTTATAAAGTGTAATTACATCTCAAGTTTATTGAAAGATGTTTAATTTATTCAACATCCCTGACTTTTAGGGTAGTGAACTTAAGTTAATTATTTTTTCATTAACTGCCACCCTCTGTCTCTCAGACTGAGTGGTTAATTTGATAGACTACTAAATCATAGTTAGTATACCTTTAGTAGGTAGTAAATTAGGTAGTTAATTATCACTGTTAATCATTAAATAAATTACATTTAGAAGTTATCTTTTACTCACTTTAATAAGTATAAATTAGACTGTACTAGGTATTAGTCTGATTGATTAGATTGTTCCCATCAAATATTTCTATGTTTCATATTATTAGAAGTAAGTACTTACATATCTTAAGAGGTCTATTCAAATGGTATTAGTAGACCATTGTCAGGCTAATTAGCTGGTTGTTATCAATCAATTATTTCTATGTTTCAGATTATTAGAAGCTCATAGCTTGCAATGTCTTCTTTCAACGACTTTTCCTAGGTTCTAAACTGGTTTTAGTTGTTCAGTTTGTATCAGCTTATTTTTGCTAAGGTATCGGATGTAAAACTTTAACACCTTGAAGAGTGTAGCAATGTGAGATCGTATTGCATCCCAGGGAAAGCTAAAAAATGCCTGTTTGGTCATATCAGTGTTAGAAATCAAACATCACAGTACGACTAAGCTTATTTGCTATAACTTTTTAGTATTTTTCTTGTAATAGAAAACCAGTCTAGACTTTTAGGTACTCCAAAGTAATGATGGTACGATATTATCATACTTCTGTTAATTATTTAAAATGAATAATTAATTGGTAACAACTTTAGGAAAACAATTAGAATTTTACCGGCCTGCGATAACAGATTACTTGCCTAGCTAGGACCCACATCACTTCATCATAATTTTATTTAGCGCCGTAACTTAATTATCCCTGCCTTATTAGTCTGAATTAATAACTAACCATATATATATCCGCCTACCTATAGATTCCTACAACTTTCCTCACTTGAAAATGCCTATATTTTGTCGAACTAACAGTCCCTCTTGTGTACCTTGCAAACTAGGCCAAGCCTCATTTAATTTAAATTCGTGGTGTGTGGTGAGAGTCGCATTGCCCCTGAAAGCAACTAACTCCTAAATGTTCTATCAGTCGAGCCAGTATACTCAGTGTGTTATTTTCCTATCACTACACTGTATGTATGGAGATAGACTCGAGATTGGACTGGGTCATACGGGTCTACCTCCAGCTAAATGGTGTCTGACCTATCTTCAACTTTCACTAGGGAGACAACTGTCTCTCCCCCATTACTCCGTCGAAGATAGTGTATTGTTTAGCGTAATAGTGTAAAACGCCGATCTTATTAAATACAATCAAAGATCATCCAGACCGAAGTCTGTTGAAAGGTACATAGGGTTTTGTTGTCACCGTGACTCGTTTCCGCCGATGTACCCCAGAATACTTCATTCTGTTAACGGATTCGAGTTGCGATCGCAATAGTTTACTTTATTAATAACTTTCAATTTCACAAATCTTAATTAATATCGCAGCTCGAATATCACTTAGCGCACTATCAAGCTCGGACGCTATTTTTTCCCGTATGAGTCGTACCGCACTCTTAAGTTGGACCGCTCCGTTGACGTCCCAAAACTGAATGTCCGCTAATTTTCCCAAGCATCTTAACTTTCCCGCCACGCGCGCCTAAGATTTGCCCGCGCGAGTCCGCTTTTCTTCCCTTCAACCAATCGCTAGCCGCTTCCCCGACGCCCCCCCGCCTTCGCGTCGCGCCACGTGGAGCTATCATCCGACCTCTCTTTCTGTCTTTTTCTCAACCTCTCGCTCGCTCATTGCCGCTTTCGCCGCGCAATTCTAAAATTTTCCCATAATCTAACCAAATCTCGTCAGATAGCCAATATTTCATCTTTGAATATCTAAATGTAGCCTTCTATTAACAATTCCCTCTTAATAATCCTCCACTTAAGCCAATAATCCTATATTTTGGGAAATTATAAAAAGTTCCGTATTCCGACCATAGGTGGCGCCCGCCCGCATGTCTACCGGCTTGCCAACCTACGCCTATGTCATAAGGCCACACAGAACAGTCCCCGCGAAATTCAAAATAAAGATAAAGCCCGTTGCCAACCTAACACGAAGCTCAAGTAAATAACTCACGCTAGACGGCGCCTATGTCGCAAGGGACGCACAGAGCAGTCCCCGCGAAATTCAAAATAAAGAAGTCAAACTAGCAACCTTATGCGAAGCTCAAGTAAATAACTCACGCTAGACGGCGCCTATGTCGCAAGGAGCACACAGAGCAGTCCCCGCGAAATTCAAACTAAAGATAAAGCGCTAGACCACTGACCATTATTCTGAACTAGTTTATTATTCCCTTTTCATGCTTATTATTAATGGTGCTACGCATTAATATTTATTTTAGTGCTACTCCCATGCATTCCTTACTAACGGACGGATACCATTCATTCTGTACCGTTACAGCCGCCCCCGATAGAATTTAAGCAGATAAAGTACCACTCTTATCTGCGGCGAATTATATCTAAACCCTGTACTTAATTAAGTACAAAATAGCACCTCCTTCCTTGCCAACCTCATTGTCATCCTAGCCCTCAAAGATATTCCTACTATTTATAGTTCCTCCCCAAATCCCTAATGACTCCTTCCTCCATAAGCTTCTCATTGCAAAAAAAAGCCCACACCCCTCATTCTATTCAACTGACACAAAATCATAATCGCATACCCAGTTCTCGTGTTCGAAACGAAATCCCAGTAAACTTAGTCTCGGTAAATATTTCCCAATAACTTAGACATCTACCATGTCTCTAATCATACACAACCGCCGAATAATGATTTGCCTTTTGTTTACCATCATAACAACAAATCTTACTATAATTTAAATCAATATAACAGTCTCTTGCGCTGTCTACTAACGCCCCCTAGCGAAAACTCTTCAACTCTATGACGATTCCGACGTAAGTTTATAACATCTTCCGAACCATTCAATTATTCTATTCTTTAAATTATTTTCCTAGAATAATTTCAAGTACATCTGTCATCATGGCCTTCTTTTAACTTACGTCTTTTCTTACAACTTGTTCCGCATCTAAATGTTGCAACCTAGGGATCGAACCTGGGATCTTTCGTGGGTGAAGCATCAACCACTTAGCGTCATGGTTTTAGTTCCAACTAGGCTAATGAATAATAATTAATAATTTGAATTAAAACTTTCCTTCATATTTCAACGCTACCAATCTCATCTTAACTTATATAATTACCTAAGCTAACGAAACGTCGGAACAATTGTCTACCTCAGGCAGGGATCGAACCCGCGTCCTCCACAATCCCTAATTAGCTACTTCTTTCAACCGAAACCTATTTTCCTCTCCGCGGATAAGAAATCTTAACCAAACCCCCCCATAACAACCAAAACCATTAGGCATACCATCATCGCCCAAGAGTTATAACTTTATTTTAGATGAGATACATCTAATGTCTAATCCTGCAAATAACCGAGATAGAATACTAGACTCGCTTCTGTCCGGTACGCAGTGACACCCACTCACCGTGCATACAAATAGAGGTCTTAACGCCTTACAATAAGGTTGTCGATCGTAAATACCTAGGAAAAACTCATTCACTCTAAGGGGGTACGCATCTCGAAACACGTCCTTGAGTTTTGAACTAGCTACCCCGTAGTTCAGATCTATTAGAAGTTTGTGTGCTATGTATATCTAACTGTCAATGTATGCGTCATCGATAAGTACTTGTTAATACCCCGGTACGCGTTGGACATTGTATACTAATTGACAAGTACTGAGCTTATACGTATAAGCAAATACTTATGAAAAAACCTATCTAGTAACTATGTCTCATCCCTAGTTATTACTATGCACGAAAGACAACATTTAGTCTCATTTGCTAATATATAATACGTCAATATCCCCTTACTTTCCTATACCTTTGAAAAATATCATTTTCCTATTAAAATAAACAGACCGGTAACTATCTTATCCGCCCCCACAACTCTACTTAACTTCCTACCTTTTATATAACTAATAACGATCAAATCGGTAAATAATAAGCCACTGAAGGTGACACTTAGTTTTAGTATTCATGGTAATTAATATCGTGAGTTCTTTCTCGTATTTACTGAATTCCAAACTGCGTGATTCAATAGTGCTAGTTTCTTTTTATTTTTTTTTTATTAGATGTTTTTAATTTTATACTCGCACAAGACACATTATTAAGATGGTAATCTCCCGAATGTTTGTAACTCTAATTGGTTACTCATTATGCATTCTACTTTACTTTTCAGCCTTCCGTCCAGATGGTAAAATTCCCCAGCAACACGAGATCCCCTGACCACGCCAAAATGAAATGCCATCAATGGCCTCTGTTTCTGCAGCCTAAGACATTATCTCTCTCTAGGTTAGTCAAGTATAATTGTCCTGATTTAGACTTCACAAGACGCCCCCAAAGGAACCACCTTACAGCAGAATTTCCGCAACTTTAAGAAAGGCTAGTTTAGGAAATGAAGCTAAATGGAAACCACTTAATTTTATTGTGTGCTGAGTAATTCCCACTTCTACAGCACAGTTCCGAAACTTCGATTCAATTACTTCACCAGGTAAATCAAAATAAACCCTACACGCTTAACTAAGTTCTATTTGTGCCCTGTGCGACTAAAAATATTCGAACACCCTAAACAAGCTACTTTTACTAATTTAACAGTGCCAATTAAGAATGCTCCCTTGTGTCATCTATAATTTTATTGTGTGCATAGACGACCAAAGACCTCGCTTTCAGCATGCCTTCTTCGTTGGACCCGCTTAGTTAAATACTCTAATCAAAATTCTAAAGTTACAATTGAAAATGTCAAAAGTTCGAATATTATGCAATAGAGAATTTCTCTAACATAGTTACTCCATCTCTTCGCACTATTTAGTCAGGCATATTGCAATTCAAGTATTTATTTTAATTTATAATGACCTATCTTCTCCACCCCTGTTCACATACTTTAGCCATCGCTATCCACAGCTGCGGTGAAGATAATTAGTTAATGAACAAAACATCCTATAAACACTCTATGTTGCTACCGCAATCACAAGAAATATTTACTAGGAGGATTATCTATCATACAGCTGACTATAACAAAATGAGTCCCCCTTATCTTTCTCCGTTCCTTCTCTAACGTAGAAGACAGCAACAGACAATTAATATTTAATTACTTATAATTTAGAACAACCCTAGGTAAAACGCTACCACAAAACTAGACTAGAACCGAATAATACTAACCGAAGTAAACTTTTGTATTCACACTTGCAAATAAAATATCTTTATCTTTCCGTGATGAATAATATTTTGATAACACTATTTCATCAACTCAATGTCCCGGCCTACATATGTGAAAACTCCCAATCAATTAGTTTGTATAAAACAATCTAGATGCAACATGCAGTTCACATTAACTAACAATTTTAAGGTTGTGCCATAACTTCGACAATAACCTACCTTAGCACTAATTTTAATCATCTACAATTATATCACGTACATATTAGATGCCAATAATCTAGATTATTTAAGAATTCTAGCAATTCTAATCAATAACCAACAAGATCATCCCGCTGTGACAGTCTGCGCTGACCTTCCCACAAGTCAAAACCGCGTTTCGTTCGTCCTATCATTTCTAAACCTGTAGACATTTACTTTGTACTAAACAAATTCTTGAGTTAATAATTATTTGCCAATTGTTAAGCAAACCTATTTAATTTCATAATAATAATTTTAATATAGCAGTATTAGAATATTATTATAAATCCCGAACATCTTTATTTATTATAATCAACATTACCGGTTAAAGTATTTGAATGGCCTAGTGCGAACTAGGTTTCAGGTCTCACCTCGGGAAAATAAATTTACTATTGACTTTAAAATCTACTACTTATAAATTTATTATTTTCTTCTGACATACAAAGATAGGCTATGACTCTAGGTCGGGTTTAGTAAACTTTGAACTATGCTTACCTCCACGATAACCTCGGTTAAATATATATATCCGCCAAACGAAATATGTCCAATACGGCCGATTTTACTAAATTTAAATTATGCTACTAAACAGTACGTGTCCTAAGAACGTCACACATCCGAAACCCATTTCAGTTCTAATGTCTTTACCCATCTAAATTAAAATTTGTACCTGTCGACGCGAGACAACATCTAAATAATTACTTTGGATGATTCGAATTGTGATAGTTAATTTTGTATTGTAATCTCGATAACGCAATATCAGGGATTTACTTATTAATAAAGTTTACACTAAGAAATTTATTCTCAGCTCGCAATATCATCGCTTTATTTCCGGCTTGAATGTTTCTGCGGACTATGAGTTTAAATTTATCCTACAACTTAAAATTGTGGTATATAAAATCGATCACTGTTTTATAAGTAGCTTGCGTTAACTTTTAAAATAATAAAACGAGTTAACTATTGATTATGACGTGACATCCGCCCGCAACTCGCCTTTATAATTGATGTGATAACATACGCTATTGTTATCCCTATAGCATAACAGTGCTATAACTCGTTAATTTTGCAGTTAAATCTCGACTTCAAGCCAGTCAACTATATTTTTTTTTTCTACTATTTTTTTTTTTTTTTCAACATCTTAATCGTTCAACGGAGATAGACAATTGTGAAAGGTACCCTTCTTAATAGGCTAATCCAACCCAGTGAATTTAATGATTTATCTATCTCTACCTATCCTAACTAATTAGTCATGTAGTAAGGTCTTTTCTTTTCACCGCTCTCTCGACTTAGATATCTCTAGGTAACTCACAACTGATAATATTAGGTAAGTAGGTATAGTAAGCTGTGCCCAGCGAGCTTTACTTCTGCGTACGTTAACCTCATCTTAAGCTAATAATTATCCTTTATAAATCTTCATAATTAACTATTTATCACGATTTCAACTATACGGTAAGAAGCAATGATTACCGGTAACGACTACTTACAACGCTGCAAGAGTATTACAATTATACATATTATTATTAGACCGCACCCTTTTACCATCATCCAAAATAAAATCTTTTATTGGTAATCCAACGCCATCTAGCCTCGCTAATAGGTAACCTCCCCACAACAGAGTAGATATTAGATAGTTGTTTCCAGACGGTAACGACTTTTATCGCCTACTAGACGTATTTATCCGTTTACATTATGCATCCCAAACTACGTTGCTTTTAAACCAAAATTCCTACTAGCAATGAATAGTCATATGATTCTATCCCCTACATGACATCCCTGCTACTTGTTATTACTTATAATCGCGATTCCTCATCAACGCGTGTATTTTGAACCGTAATACTATTTTATGTTACTTTTCCTAGGATTTTAGCGAACTAACAAAATGAAGCGGCATTTCCCATGTCATTGCATTCTAATCTACTACGTGATAAGTATTAGGAAAATCTCTTTCAATGTAAAAATCGCAGGTATTAAAAATAACAGGTATGGAAAATAACAGGTGATTCCGCTTGCTATAACAAAATCATATGATTACGCGTTATGGAAGTTTCCTCTCCGATTGGTTTTATGACGTCATGTTTTATAATCATTCCTAATTCTAGATTGTTTATGGTCTAGCTAAATCATATGTCTATGGTCCAACCATAGACAAATGATTTAATAGTCCCTGACTAGCCTAAAACTACTCTATGGATTTCAGACGTGAGACTCAAGTACATTATTATATTTTTCTAACATAACCAACAAAATAAATTATAATACGTAGAATAGCACATCAACTAAAAACCGCAATCGCTCAACGATTATTAGTCAAAATATAATTATTATTAGTTTTATATTATGCTGTTAGCGTCATAACTTTATAATATTGTACAGCATATCGCCGTCCTATAATATAAATTGAATCCAGCAATAATTAAGTTGGTTACCTCTGTCCAATCTCGCCCCCTAGCCTTCCCATCCGACAGCAATAATAATTAAACCGCCCCCTATTCTACAAATCTTTCTAAATTCAATAAATGTTGAACTATGTCACCCCATCGACTTTTTACGATCCTAAAAATAACTCAACACAAGGCTGTATGAACCAGTTGCCTATGCCTATATGAAATCTATCACCAGGAATAGAAACAAAACTACAGTTACCATAACTCTTAACGTCAACAATTAACTTAGCGTCTCAAAATCGAATACAAAGTCTTAGTACTACAATCTTCAATCACCATACATTCAACCGTAGTATTTTTTCTTGTAACAATCTCAACCAAAACAAAAATTACACCCGAAGCAATTTCATTGTCCCCTAAAATCGAGTGCCAAATCGACAGATGTGTCATTATCTTACATTGCCTCTCGCAACAACGGACATCCCTGGAAGGTATTATATTTCAAATAATACTCATTACGCTATTGTTTTGTAGCTTTATCTCCTCCTTTGACCTTTAACCTAACCTGAAAATCTTTTTGTTACAGATTTCGTACAACAAAATTTTAGCTCCAGCTCTCATTGCGACTGTCTACAATATTGGTCTTAATCTATTATCAAGAACCCGTAATACAAAGTGTATGAATCAACTTTAGAAGATAACAACGTTTATTGTGAAAAGTGTCAAATTATAATTCACCCATTATCAAGAGCCCGTAATACAAAGTGTATGAATCAACTTTAGAAGATAACAACGTTTATTGTGAAAAGTGTCAAATTATAATTCTTCAATATCTCTGAATTAATTAATCTTCATTGAATTATTCCCTATTAAGCCAATTCTAAACTCACGCATCGCAACACGACAACAATTTGTGGGAAAAATCCCACTTCTAAATTAAAGTATTACCGCTTGACTGAAATCCAATACAACTATATTAATGATAATTTATAACTTAACTTTCTGATCCTGGTCATGGCTTACCAAATTGTAACCTCCCCCCCCTTTCTATATATTTGCTACACCTAAATCTAAACCTAAATCTAATGCCTTTCACACCTATATGCCTAGCTAGCTTATAATACATACACACATCCTCGCCGCTTTACCTTAACTTAAATTATTATCTAATTCTTAAAACTAATTAACCTAATTTATCTACAATCTAATGGTTGCGTCTGGAGTTTTGTAGAGTGTGTAGCGTTTGTATGAAGATGGAACCTTAGCATAGCTTAATTCTATTTGCAGTGAATTTCAGTCAAGCAATGTAATATTATAATAACTACTATTTTGGCCAGATCGTCTAGTGAACCCTCCGTTGTTAACCGCATTTAAGTAACTCAAGTTCTTTCGTGAAAGTTTAGTAATTGGCTTATCCCTGTGTTAAATTATTTACTCCTGACCTAATTACCTACCAGTCTATAAATCCTAACATAAATATGTGTAGCCTAGCAATGACTCCGTCTGAACTGTGACCTAAATCCTTCACTGCAGCTGCGGGGAAGATTTGTAACTACTCAAAGGTAATCAGATGATAGCTTAGCTTATAGGTATTATTATTTATTATCAGTAGCATGATACATAAGAGGCCTGGTGCAATTTATGAGCCCCACCACCGCTCCATAGCGTACTGTACATCTCATGGTTTAATTACAGTTCCGTCACATTGGCTTTAACTTTAATTATTAGCTTGTGCCTTTAATTCTTTAACTGAGAATTTACATCTCTCCTCAAATTTAATTTCATTTTACATTATGAACTATGTGTTAGCAATTTAAATTCTTATTATTCCACATAAATCAATAGAGTTTATCTCAAGGCTTGCTATCATCCAAATATCCTTTTCACATTAAGAACTTAATTATTCAATGCAATAACTTATATTCAGTTCCGTAAAGGGTGGATAATTTAATAAAACGCCAATTCAGGCGGTGGCTAAAGTAGAATGCTATTAATACAGGTAAAACTACTTTTATTTACTCCTAGTATTTATTATACAGGTCTTATAAAGTTCCAATATAACTACATTGGATTGGCTGCATTGGCAGATTATCACATCTTAAGTTTATTAAAGGATGTTTAATTCATTCAATATCCTTGACTTTAGGAAGTGAACTGAAATAGAATACTATCATTTGAAGTAAATTACTTTGGGTTACTCTTAGTGTTCATTATACAGATCTTATAAAGTGTAATTACATCTCAAGTTTATTGAAAGATGTTTAATTTATTCAACATCCCTGACTTTTAGGGTAGTGAACTTAAGTTAATTATTTTTTCATTAACTGCCACCCTCTGTCTCTCAGACTGAGTGGTTAATTTGATAGACTACTAAATCATAGTTAGTATACCTTTAGTAGGTAGTAAATTAGGTAGTTAATTATCACTGTTAATCATTAAATAAATTACATTTAGAAGTTATCTTTTACTCACTTTAATAAGTATAAATTAGACTGTACTAGGTATTAGTCTGATTGATTAGATTGTTCCCATCAAATATTTCTATGTTTCATATTATTAGAAGTAAGTACTTACATATCTTAAGAGGTCTATTCAAATGGTATTAGTAGACCATTGTCAGGCTAATTAGCTGGTTGTTATCAATCAATTATTTCTATGTTTCAGATTATTAGAAGCTCATAGCTTGCAATGTCTTCTTTCAACGACTTTTCCTAGGTTCTAAACTGGTTTTAGTTGTTCAGTTTGTATCAGCTTATTTTTGCTAAGGTATCGGATGTAAAACTTTAACACCTTGAAGAGTGTAGCAATGTGAGATCGTATTGCATCCCAGGGAAAGCTAAAAAATGCCTGTTTGGTCATATCAGTGTTAGAAATCAAACATCACAGTACGACTAAGCTTATTTGCTATAACTTTTTAGTATTTTTCTTGTAATAGAAAACCAGTCTAGACTTTTAGGTACTCCAAAGTAATGATGGTACGATATTATCATACTTCTGTTAATTATTTAAAATGAATAATTAATTGGTAACAACTTTAGGAAAACAATTAGAATTTTACCGGCCTGCGATAACAGATTACTTGCCTAGCTAGGACCCACATCACTTCATCATAATTTTATTTAGCGCCGTAACTTAATTATCCCTGCCTTATTAGTCTGAATTAATAACTAACCATATATATATCCGCCTACCTATAGATTCCTACAACTTTCCTCACTTGAAAATGCCTATATTTTGTCGAACTAACAGTCCCTCTTGTGTACCTTGCAAACTAGGCCAAGCCTCATTTAATTTAAATTCGTGGTGTGTGGTGAGAGTCGCATTGCCCCTGAAAGCAACTAACTCCTAAATGTTCTATCAGTCGAGCCAGTATACTCAGTGTGTTATTTTCCTATCACTACACTGTATGTATGGAGATAGACTCGAGATTGGACTGGGTCATACGGGTCTACCTCCAGCTAAATGGTGTCTGACCTATCTTCAACTTTCACTAGGGAGACAACTGTCTCTCCCCCATTACTCCGTCGAAGATAGTGTATTGTTTAGCGTAATAGTGTAAAACGCCGATCTTATTAAATACAATCAAAGATCATCCAGACCGAAGTCTGTTGAAAGGTACATAGGGTTTTGTTGTCACCGTGACTCGTTTCCGCCGATGTACCCCAGAATACTTCATTCTGTTAACGGATTCGAGTTGCGATCGCAATAGTTTACTTTATTAATAACTTTCAATTTCACAAATCTTAATTAATATCGCAGCTCGAATATCACTTAGCGCACTATCAAGCTCGGACGCTATTTTTTCCCGTATGAGTCGTACCGCACTCTTAAGTTGGACCGCTCCGTTGACGTCCCAAAACTGAATGTCCGCTAATTTTCCCAAGCATCTTAACTTTCCCGCCACGCGCGCCTAAGATTTGCCCGCGCGAGTCCGCTTTTCTTCCCTTCAACCAATCGCTAGCCGCTTCCCCGACGCCCCCCCGCCTTCGCGTCGCGCCACGTGGAGCTATCATCCGACCTCTCTTTCTGTCTTTTTCTCAACCTCTCGCTCGCTCATTGCCGCTTTCGCCGCGCAATTCTAAAATTTTCCCATAATCTAACCAAATCTCGTCAGATAGCCAATATTTCATCTTTGAATATCTAAATGTAGCCTTCTATTAACAATTCCCTCTTAATAATCCTCCACTTAAGCCAATAATCCTATATTTTGGGAAATTATAAAAAGTTCCGTATTCCGACCATAGGTGGCGCCCGCCCGCATGTCTACCGGCTTGCCAACCTACGCCTATGTCATAAGGCCACACAGAACAGTCCCCGCGAAATTCAAAATAAAGATAAAGCCCGTTGCCAACCTAACACGAAGCTCAAGTAAATAACTCACGCTAGACGGCGCCTATGTCGCAAGGGACGCACAGAGCAGTCCCCGCGAAATTCAAAATAAAGAAGTCAAACTAGCAACCTTATGCGAAGCTCAAGTAAATAACTCACGCTAGACGGCGCCTATGTCGCAAGGAGCACACAGAGCAGTCCCCGCGAAATTCAAACTAAAGATAAAGCGCTAGACCACTGACCATTATTCTGAACTAGTTTATTATTCCCTTTTCATGCTTATTATTAATGGTGCTACGCATTAATATTTATTTTAGTGCTACTCCCATGCATTCCTTACTAACGGACGGATACCATTCATTCTGTACCGTTACAATTGGGAAGAACGATAGGAATGCTGCATTAATGACATCACTTAATTCCATATTTATATAATCCCCAGATGTTACGTCATAATTTATTTCAAAAACTGAAACTAAGCATGATGAAGTAAAAATAATTATGCAAGTTTTTGTATTTGTTCTTAATGGTTTGTAACAATTATTTAGTCTTTTAAGGTGACTAAGTAGAGCAATGAACTCTTCACTTCGCTTGACAGCTATTAGTAACAACGTTATCATAGTTACTAATGTCATATTTGCATCTGTGATCATAACTGCATTTATACTATTGAAAGCTCTACTTGGTATAAATAAATTGTAGACCCCAATTAACAAAACTAGCAATAAATCAATAACTAGTCTAACGCTTACTAAAATCTTGACCCTTTTGTTAAAAAGACAAAAATTTCTGTAAATACCTGAGATATTTTTATGACAATATGTATACGGGACTCACGGTACGAGTATACCATAGTTATTAAAATAAATTTGAATAAGACTAGTAAAACCAAGGTACTCGTAATAATAATGTCTAACCGTCTAACCGTATGACATTCTAATCTAAGTAGAGTGTGTTTTAAACACATGAGTAATAATGACAAGAGAAAATTATTAATATTGTAGGATAAAATTTATTAATTCCTCTAATTTAAGTGCATACATGATGACGATAAAAATATGTACCTTTATAGGTAGATTGATTAAACGGTAATGAGTCTTCTTTGACAACTTACTCAAATTATATACTCAATTGAAAACGTCTATTAATTTGATATATTTTACAATATCCTTGTGTGGTCTGGAGGTTTTTGCTTAACTATGACCTGACTGTTTTTCCCAAATGACAAAACTAATACAATTATTCAGACCTATCTATCATCAACTAATCCCAGTCCACTGGCTGGCGGTTTGACCCAGTCCTTGGCTCTCCGCATGCCATCTGTCCTCCGCAGATCGTCGTTCCATCTGGTCGGGGGCGTCCCTCACTGCATTTGCTCGGTCGCGGTAGCCACTTTAAAATTCGTCCACCCCGATCAGTTATCAGTTCTAAGACAGTTGTTCCCAGCCCATTGCAACTTTTCATTTAAAACTCAGTAAGACTTTTAGGAGCAACTGTGTTCTAAAAGTCTCGTATTAAAACTAGCTTAATAACAATAAAAGATAAAGAATCGTTGAAAAAAGGTTTACCTCGGTCAAGAATTCTGCCGTCGTAACAATAAATCGATGGCTCCTAGGTAAATAATCGTATGTGCAAAAAGGTAATTTTACACCAGGGCATTTTATAGACATTTTCATTCATAATTACTTTAATTTTAGTGCTTTATCTTTAATTTACATATTGTGTACATAACGAATGGCGCCTCAGTATGTTTCCAAAAGAAAATCTGAAATTGGTTTAGTTTTCGAAATAATGTTGTTCAAATTATTTACATCGGTAGTTAAATATTTTTAAAATCTTAAGTGGCACTTACGATAACTTACGTTGAAATATATTTGCAAAAGATATCGTATATTTGGCATACAATTGTTTACGTTGGTATTTTGTTACTCTATTTACACGCAAGTAGCACATACCATTTTTAACTATGTGAATAATTTATAGTTAATGTAGTATCTCATGGTTAGTAACCTATAAAATAGTTTTTTTAGAATGTTATGGTAGAATAAATTGTTTAAATGTGTTATTATTTCCAAGTATTTCTACTTTATTTGGTCGATTAACACGAAACTTACCATATCAATAATATAATAAGATTAAATATTGGTTTATGTACATAGTAAAAAAACTACGAAATATAATTTTTTATTTATTAAATTAATGAAAATTAAAAAAAAGTTATAACGCCAATTAATTATTAATAGCAATAAAATTAGGTTACGGCGATTAAAATAAAAATTAAATTAAGGCAATAACTTACCAGCATATTTTTTATAATTAATTACCTATTACAAAAATATTAAAGGAGTTCAAAGAATATTACAAAATATTATAATTACTAGCATACTAAATAACCAATTTTGAACATACCTACATAAGTATGGTATGCACTTTAATAATAAATCAACAATAGGAACAACAGGTAAGTAAGTATATGATTTAAACTTATTAATGAAACTAAATGAACAAAACTAGCTTATATTATACAGTATTTTTATAGAGATTGCGTTGATTAACACTAGAAGCACCATGGCAGACATCGGTGACCGACAAAGAATTAAACTTTATTGTGTTTGGCTGTGTGGCAGTTAATGTGTTAACAAACATACATACCAAATCAGGACCGCTTCCTGGAGGGGTAGGCAGAGATCACAGTTTTCCATTTGCTACGATCTTGATAAACATCTTTTGCTTCACTTACTCTCTTAACGTTTTTCATTTACATGCTCGTCGGTTTAGGGTACTTTTGACATGACCTTTAACGAGAACGTTACCGCTGAGGTCTTCCCCTTCTAACTATCCCATTCTCTCTCGCCTCATTCACCTTATTTGTAATTTCTTTTTATCCATCCTCTCTACATAACCAAACCATCTTACTGACTTTCATGTTTCTTCTGCCACACCAAATTTCACTTCCGTACATATTAATGTCGGCACTAAGACTCCTCCATGCACAGCTTTGGGATACTTTCCGGTTGCTCTTAAAGGCGTTAAGTGCCCCATTCACTATACTCCCAGTATTCACTCACTTTTTAATATCTTTATCATGCTTTACATGCCTAGTAAACATCGTGCCCAGGTAAAAAAACTCTTTCATTTGCTCCACTTTTTCTTCTTTACTTCACTCGTCTCTATCAAGCACCATAACTTTCGTCTTACTTACATTCCTTTTCATCCCTTCACTTATTTTAATTCATTCATTTTCCTTTTACAGATCTTTGCATACTAGTTACCATCTCCTGTAAGTCCATCGCTGACGATGCAAGTAGTACCTGATCATCTGCATAGAGAAGACATTAGACGAGCAAATCATTCATTTTTAATCCACTTTCATCATCTTTCAGATTTTGCAAACAACTGTCTATGTATAGATTTAATAGCCACGGGAAGGTGACAAAACACATCTCTGTTTAACACCCTTTTTGATGCACTCGGCTTTTCGAACCACTTAGTGTACGATCAGTGGAATATAAGATGATTACTGTGATTACTTCGATAATCAGTGCCTAAAACACCTGGTTCTTTATCAGATCAATTTTCTTATAATATTACCTTTGTCGTCTCTAATCTTTTTAGTTTCAGATCTGGGGGACACAGTGTCAACAGAAAAGGTTGACGGTGGAGCTTGCGTGTTGAATAGCCGGAAAAATCCGACTGATAATCATGGTTTAGGTTACCTACTAACAAAGTACGGGCAAAAATCATTTATGCAATCCATAAATGATTTTAGGATGTACTTAATAAAGTAAAGTAAAGTAGAATTAGTTCATTGTCACGGAACCCTGAAAGTTTAAATACCTATGATTAAGACTAAATAGTTTCTTTTATTTTCATGTAAGATTTAAGTTCAAGTGTTACAATTGAAATTGACCATTATTTAATGTGGACAATAGTGTGGTGTTTCGGAAAAACTGTTTCCTATAAGTTCAGAAAGGCCTGAATTTTTTACTAAATCAGTCCCAGGTGGTAGGGGCGACATTGAATATACTATCTTATTTTGTAGATACAATGGGCCATTTCACATGGTAAATAATTGTATGTGTCAAATCCGATATTAGACACACTGTCAATTACAACGTAATTAATCGTATGTGGTACAAGCGATTAAATATGGAATTTTCTTAACGCCGTAAAAAATCGTAAATGTTACATACGATAGTTTTTTAAAACAATTAACAACGTACACAATCGTATCTGTCACATACCAGATTTTTATGTAAAAATATAGAAAAAAACAGGATAAAGCGTCAATCTTATTTAAATTAAAAGTAAACTATTAAATATACTTACTTACCAATCTGTTTTCTATGTCATTTTCAATTATAGCATACAGGTTTTCTTCTGGGGATAATAATTCAAAAACATCGATTTCTTTCTGTGTCAAAGCACATGATTGTTTGTGAGCGTAAGTATTGTCTCGAGTGGTTTTTTTTTATTTTAATCACTCACTATTAAAAACTTATAAAGTAATACAAACAAAACCAAAATATTTTCAACAAAAATAAAACGAACGGACGCGCGCGCCTTGACCGCGTATATCCTCGCAACAGTCAGATACAACAATTTACGCGGCATGAATATATTACTTACTATTATTTACGTGAAAAAAAAACCTTGTTTTTTAAGATTTTTAACTTTTTGGTTTTGGAATTGATAGCAACTAATTACTTAGTTTCAAAAAGCTTAAAACATGAAAATGCCCAAAATGTTGGATACGATAGTTTACGTAGGAGCCATCGAAATGCAGTAATCGACAATTTTGAAAAATCCTGTTTTCTTTAAAAATGGTGTTAACTGGTACCTAGCTACATATGTATAAACTTTTTTTATTTTTATGTTTGTAACATATAAAAACGTTAGGCTAAAATGCAGTATTTACACAAAAAGTTTTTTAATACTAAGTTAGAATGCAGTAATCGTGTGATACTAACTAAAAATGCAGCACTTGGATGTTTACGTTATTTTACCTTAGTACAATAGTACTTTTTAATGCTAAGCATTTTCTAAATAAAACGCAGTAGGTGCCATTACTGCATTTTATATTAGCACGCGTAGCATCTCATACGACCAGTTTTGTTTCAATGAAACGCAGCAAATGCTAATACTGCGTTTTAACTTAGTACCACGGAAGAAGCTCAATGTGTCAAAGGCTAATACTGCGTGTTAACCTAGTAAAACAGCTTGCTTGCGTCACTCGGGGTAGCGAGACGTATGTGCAGTGCTGCAGGTGACTACGTCGATATTTGTTAAATTATTACAAATTAATGTAGAAGTTCTAATTGATTTGGAGGCTCTTAAAGGCAGAACAAAAACGGGAAAACCAAGAATAAGAAAACTTAAAACAGAATCAGTTAAAGTAAGAAAGGAAGCTATGAAAAAAGGCAAGATCGAAAATTTTTCGCTGAAGGTTGTCGTAATTTGAAAAAAAATGTTTGGTATTATTTAAACCCCTTGTGTGTCAAGGGGCCTCCTGGAGGCCGGTCGCCATTTTTTTTTCAAAATGGCTGCATGTGTCAAGCTACTTCCGTATTACTTTCTGTTTATATCCGGTCTAGGTATAATGACGATTTCCATTAAATTTTTATACAGAGACTATATAAAAAACTTACATCACTGGAATCCTTATTAAATAAGCTATCTGGCTATGTATAATAAAGTATATTTTGATTCTATAATAAATTGCAAAAAAAAATGAAAGTAGGTGAAAGTACTTTTTTTTTCTTCGATTTAATATAAAATAATAAATTTAATTATAAATAAAAGCATGAAAGATGTAACAATTATTATGATAATTATTTGTTATATTTAAAATGTGGAATACACGCTTAAAACAGAATAAACCTCGCCATTCATTTTTTATATGCGCCAGATGTGGCGCGTAAGTACCGGGCGATAACAGACACGGGTCGAACCTCAGAACAATAACTAATGTTCTGAAGGTCGAACCCACATAAAAAAGCTCGCGCAGAACCTCCATTCGTCGCCGTATTAAACATCTATGGCGTTGTAATGCCGTCTTTGTCCCACTCTATACATTAAAACAAAGACAAAAGAATTAGCAATAGTTTTATGAGCACAATTCAACTCTAAATATGACGGCGTAAAGAGGGGCCTCCAGGAGGCCTCTGACACATACGGGTCTGACAGTTAGCGACCTCCTGGAGATCGCTTGACACACAAGGGGTTGAATTCTGGGAGCTTAGTTATGAAAGTCATGGTTACGGATAATGGCCAAAAAAAACCCAGGCCCGAGTTAGGATGTGGGCGAGGGCGAAAGGCTTTTTAAAAAGCTTATTTATAAACAGATAAGAAGATGTTGATGCTCGGAGGAGCTGGTTAAGACTGACTTTATTTAATCTTGTATTACAATATATAGTATACTTAATGTTCTTGTTTACATGACAAAAGGTTATCTAATTAATGCTGTACATGAATTAGGTCGTTGGCAATCATGGTCATAACAATGGTGTTGATTGTCCTCGTTTCCTGCTACGTGTTATCTTCATGGCTGCTTCCTGGTACGTGGTGTCTTATCGTGCTATGTGGGTGGTTTACACCTACATAACTCCTCCCCTCTTAAGAGAAAGGCGCGTCGTAGATTGAAGCGGCTTGAGAACAACTTCTTCGCCGTCTTCTGGCGTGATACTCCTGGTCTTGGTTCTTCGAAGCCACCAGAATTTGTATGCTGCCGTCGTTAATGCTGCTATGATGATTATGATGTATAATAGTATGGATGACCAGCTGGGTGAGGTTGTTATCCATGACACTTTTTCTGGGGGTGCTATTTCTTTTGACCTTTGTAGTAGTTTATTTAGATCATCTAATTCGATTGTTTCTAGGTTTACTGCGATTGCAGATGGGTTTGGTGTTTTATATGCGCGTGGCAGTGGAATCGATTCCTTTATGTTAATGTATTTCTGATGTGTTGTTAGGTATCTATCTGCGATTTGAATGGTGCATCTATTGTCTATTGTGATTAAATAAACACCTTTAATTCGCTGATACTGGACATCGTTTCCGCATGTTGTTTTCGCTACTTCTTCTTGCTTTATCATCGCAATCCAGCTATTATCTTGAATTTGTTGAATTAGGTTATTTCTGTAATTTGCTAGTATGTATGTGCAGTTATGTGGTTCTTGGTGCTGTATAAGTTGTGCTATGCAATCGTTGGATTGCTGCAGTTTTTGCCATTCTAGATGTTTACAGATGACGTCTTTGTCGGTGATCTTCAAACATGGTTCGTTGGGGTAAGCAAACTCGTCATTTCCCAAGATAAGGTAAGGGTTTTGTGGAATTAGGATAGTGTTGTTGTTATTGGGGATGGGGTAAAGGTGTAGGAGGTTATATGGGTGTTCTGTTACTAGTGGTATCTCCAATATGAAGTTAAGTGTTTCATTAGTACCATATGCTTTTACTGTAATTGCCTTTTCCAATAAGTGTATATTTTTTAACTTAGGTGAGTAGGGCAATCTTAAGTTTAATTGGTTTTGTATATAATTTAATTCTTCTATGAGGTAGCTTGGGTCTATTATACTAGGGTGTAGTTTGTTTAAGTGCGAAAATGTAATTGCATCTTCTAACATATACAATCTATTGTAGAGCTGTTGGAACGATCTTCCTATTTCACTGTATATACTTGTTATTTCATTTCTTTTTTCTAATGAATTTGTTACTTTTGAGATTTTATTAATAGCTAAAGCTATTAATTCTTGATTTGATTTTATTTGTTTAAGTTTAGTTTCGTATTCCTGCGTGAAATCTTTAACTAGTCCTATCGTGTTCTGTTGGCTATTTGCATTATTGTTTACTACTGTTTTAAGTGTTTTAATTTCGCTCTCAAATTTTGCTGCGTCTTCCTGATCTAGATTTCCTGTAATTGATTTTATTATTGAGCCTAATCCGTTTATTAATCCTCTTTTTTGTCTGTAACTTTTTCTAAGACCTATTCTTTCTAATCCTAAATATTCTAGTTTACTTTCTACTGTATCGATTAAATATTCTATTTGCTTGTGTGTTGACAAGTCCTTTATTGTATTATTTTCTTTAAGTTTTATTGTGAAGTAATTACTACATATTTCTATGTATATTTCTCGTAGTTGTGTAATATTATAGATGACTATGAGGTGATATGTGTCTAGTTGATATTGGGCCTTCGCTTCGGTTAGCACTAAAATTCCATTGTGGTTGTCTATTGGCTCAATGATCGCTGTTGCTGTGGTGAGGTGGCATATGATGGTGATGCAGGCGATGGTGTTCCTGAAACATTTTCAGGACGCCTTAGTAAGCGGAAGTGTACTCTAATAGTTTTCGCGTTAATATGTTTTCCTACTATCTCTGCTATTTGTTCTGGGTGTATTCGGACTATTGTGTATGGTCCTAGGTATCTGGGTTCCTGCTTATTAGACCTTGCTGTTTTTGCTACCTGTTTATACACCTTGTCTCCTACTTTGAAGTTGGGTGTTTCTGTATTTAAGTTGTTTTTATCTATTACTACTTGTTTGTTTTTTGATAATTTTGAATTCACTAGTTTTTGTATGTTTTCCATAATTTGTTTGTGTTTAATTACATATTCCTGATAAAATTCTTGTGGGAAATGTAGTTCCAGTGGGTTTCTGCTACTTGTGTGTCCGTATAATAATTCGAAAGGAGTAAATCCTGTAGCTGAGTGTATTGTGTTATTGTATGCTATTATTGCGTATTTCATGAGGTTAGATGGTTCATCTTTATCTGTGATACGTTGAATTCTAATTATTTCTGCAAGTGTTGAATGTAATCGTTCTATAGGTGAATTTGAGTTAGGGTTATATGGTGTTGTAAAATGTATATGTATGTTGTGCATTGCACAAATTTCTGTTATAACTTCATTGTCGAATTTTGTGTCTGAGTCAGTTGTTATTTTTATTGGAATTCCTATTGTAGAGAAGATACTTAATAGGGCTTCGGCTATGTGTATGCTTGTAGCGGCCACAAGTGGTATTGCTTGTGCATATTTTGTGAAATTGTCAATTATTGTTAAAAATGTTGTACCTCCGCTACTGTATAAATCCATGTACATATGTTCCATGGGTTTATGTGGTGTTTCTGTGAGTGATAATGGTAGTTTTAAGGGATTACGTTCGTATTTGCTTTTTAAGCATTTTTCACATTTGTTTATATATTTTTGTATTGATAGTAGCATGTTTGGCCAATGATAATTTTTGTGTATTTGCTTATAGGTCTCTTGTATCCCTCTGTGAATTGTTTTACCTTCGTGATATTTTTTTATTAATTCTTTTTGTTCGTTAATGTTTTCTATTAGTGTCGCTCTATTTAAGCAACGGATTAGTTTAGGACCACGGTCATTGAACGTTGTTTTATATATTTTACAAAAGAGTGCGTAGTAATCTTCATGATGGAAGTAACAATGAAATATTCTGTCTGGGATTGTGTGTTCTAATAGGAATAATTTTATTTGTTCCAAAGTGTTATTGATGGGTATAAAAACGTCTTTTATTATTATTCTTCCTTTTGTTTAGGTGCTTGTCTATAATTTCTTACGAATATTGGTTTTTCATCAGTTAAACGTAAGCTGTGTTTAACTTCGTGTGTGAAAGTTAATGGGATTTGTTCGCAATGAAATATATCTCTGTAGTTATAGCAAAGTTTTCTTATGTTTCTTTTTTCTTCGGGATTCATGTGATCTGTTCTTAATCTATTTAGGTTTTCTTTCAGGTAATTTTCTGTTTTTTTATTCACTGATATGTTATTTATGGATACTATGTTTGATAAGTTTGTCTGTTTTAGTTTTGTTAGATTTAATTGGCAACTATTTTTTAATTTAATTGTATTATTTGAATTATTTATTACTGATGTTGTCAAGTTTCCGTTTTTTACTGTAACTAAAGCTGCTGGGAAGTGAAGACCGTCTTGTGTTATTTTTTCGGTCAATAGGTATTCGCCTTCGTTATTATTACAAAGTAAACTGATTATTTGTTCTGATTTGGGTTTAATTGTGCTATATGATTTAATGTCATCCCTGATTGGTATTTGTGTCTTGTCTGTGCATAACATCATATTCTTAATATCTAATTTACATTTTAATGGTATTAAAAAATCTAATCCTAATAAACCTCTAAAATCAGTGTCAAAATCGAATAGTAAAAATTTATGAGTTATTGTTCTCTTAAATAAGCTATGTGGAAGTGTGATAATTGCTACTTTGTCGTGTTTAGAAGTTGCGTGTGCTGTTTTTATATAGTGTGTTTGTTCTCTTATTTCGCAATTAATGTTTTTGTTTTTTACTATATTAGGGTGAATTAGTGATTGTGAGGCACCTGTATCGAGTAAGAATCTGCCTCCTAACTCGCTGATATATATGTAAGGTAAGCGGTTATAATTCTGTACGTTATTCATGTAAACTATGTTATAAGGTTTTCGAAATTGTCGGTGAGAAAATTTTCGTCATCATTTACATCTTCATTATTTTCGGGATTATCTATTTCCTCATTTATTGAATCATCTTCTTGATCCAATGTTTGAAAGTGGAAATTTTTATTTGATTGGTTTGGTGAAGGTTTCTTATTATATTGTTCCTTCCTATTCTGAGCTATGAATTTGGTCTGAGTGTTTGTATTAAAGTTAGGTTTCTGGTAAGGAGGTTTATTATTGATTTGTAGGGTCCTCCTATTCCTAAGTTTAACCTCTTCTTGTTTCGCGATTGTTACTGCTTGTTCCAAATTTTCAACGTGTTGTAATTTTATGAATATTGCAGTCATTGGGTTTATCTTTTCTAAAAATACATTAAGCGCCATTTGCCGATAAAATTCTCTTTTGTTGGGATCAGATAGTATAAGTGTACTTTCTAAAGCCCTTATTTTTTCTGAAAAAATATCTAAGTTATTATCTTTGTTCAGGCGCATTAATTCCTGTATTAATTGAATTTCATTACGGAATTCGCCAAATCTATTTTTTAACGTCGCTTTTATCTCGGACCAGGTTTTTGCACCTGTTCCTTCTGAGAGCGCCTCAACAGCTTTACCGGTAAGTTTGTTTCTTATTAAACAAGCTACACTGGGGTCGTCCCCATTCGTGATTAAATTTAGTGCGTTTTCTACGCCTTCTAAATAGAATGCTAATGTTCTTTTGTTGCCATCGTATGATGGTAACAATATAGAGAGGGTACTATAGTCAATTGCAATAGTTTTTTCCTCGACTGTGCTAATGTCTAATTTCTTTTCGTTGGCCATTTTTATCCTCAGATTAGAAATACCACAATTAACACAACAAAATATAGGTTACACAAGGTTAGTGTGAAAGGACTCTTGGTAGTAAACAGAGTTTTATGCTTACCACTTGAGCATTATCGATGATAGATTGAGTCTTCTGTTTGATATCTGCTGCCGACGACCACTGTAGATTCTTGACCCGCGTTACGAAGTCGAGCTCACTGATTCGAACTTGATTCGCTTATGAACGCGTGGTTTACCGACTGCGCCAGTTAGGATGTGGGCGAGGGCGAAAGGCTTTTTAAAAAGCTTATTTATAAACAGATAAGAAGATGTTGATGCTCGGAGGAGCTGGTTAAGACTGACTTTATTTAATCTTGTATTACAATATATAGTATACTTAATGTTCTTGTTTACATGACAAAAGGTTATCTAATTAATGCTGTACATGAATTAGGTCGTTGGCAATCATGGTCATAACAATGGTGTTGATTGTCCTCGTTTCCTGCTACGTGTTATCTTCATGGCTGCTTCCTGGTACGTGGTGTCTTATCGTGCTATGTGGGTGGTTTACACCTACATAACTCCCGGCGGAAACAAAATGTATCTCAGATTTTTACTAAAAATGTGTGATTAAATACTGCATAGTTGGAATCGTCGAAATATTTTTTTAAAAGTGTGAAATTGCATTTCGAAATTGAAAAATTAAATCAAATTAAAATTAATACAATGATCGGGTGTATCGGACTAGCTTCCGCCTTCGTTTCAGTCAGCGGTGTCAATCCTGGTCCTTAGGTATCTATCTACCTACCAACCTACCTTCGTTGTACTTCGTTTCGATCTTTGCGTCACTTATATTATTACCAACTTTTGTTTACCTTATTTACTACGACTTTGGCACAATTTTTGACTGGGACAAGCATTGCGATTGATTATATATTTCAAAATGGATGCATGTGTTGTGTGCGATCGTTCATTATACCCAGGTGCTCGAAGACACGTTCTGACACAGCGTTTTTTTTGTCTTTTTTTTAATACTTAAGTTGGGCCAGATTTGAAGAAAACTTCAATCATCCCGGACACACATTGGACGATGTAATCCTAGATTTAGACATTGAATAATGTTCATAATCATATCGTATCGTATCATTGATGACTTTTACTACTACTTTAAATAATATTTAAAAAAAAGTAAGTAAGTAGTGGTGGTATTATTTATACTGTCGAAATTTTGGATTATATCCCCTATTACTCCCTGCTAAACACCCATTTTAGCAATTTAATAATCCTTTTACTAAAACATTAGTATGACCCCTGCAAAACTTTCAATAGCAATTTTATACTTTTAAAAAAATATTTCGGCAGTGTCCCTTATGCAGTAATTAATTACTCAACAATACCAGTATTTTGAAGTACATTTCATTTGCGCCGGGCCTGGGTTTAAATTTCATACTAAGTGACCATTGTCCTTTATTAACTTATTGCTTCAAAAGCTAAAGGTTAATAGACGTGTTTAAGAAAGTACATAAATACTTTTAGAGAAGCAAATTAAGAAGATAGAAGTCTGCAAAATATATTTTCTAACCACACTAGGATTTGAATAAAGAAATGCCACTCGAGAACCGTTCTGTCCCAACAGCCATCGGTTGAGAGATGTGCCCTGCCCATTTCCACTTGAGCTTGGCGACTCTTTGGGCTATGTCGGTTACTTTAGTTTATCTACGAATCTCCTCATTTCTGATTAGATCGCGTAGAGAAACCCCGAGCATAGCCTTCTCCATTGCACTTTGCGTGACTTTGAGCCTGCCTATTAGGCTCATAGTAAGCGCCCACGTTTCGGTACCGTATGTCATCACTGGAAACACACTGGTCAGAGACTTTCGTCTTGAGACACTGCGGTATTTTGAACGAGAATATATTTCGTAGCTTATCGAATGCTGCCCAGCCGAGTTGGATTCAACGATTGAACTCTTTCTTAAAGTTGGACCTACCTAACTGGACTGTTTGTCCCAGGTATACATATTCGTCAACAACTTCAAGAGCAGAGTCTTCAACCTTCGGAGGAGTGGGTACGACACGTGAGTTAGACATGATTTTAGTCTTCTCCATGTTCTTTTTAAGGTCCACTTATTGAGAGCTCTGTTGAGATCACCGAGCATTGTGCCGAGGTCCTCCATGGTCTCAGTCATAACTACTATTTCGTCGGCAAATCGATGGTGACTGATGTACACGCCGTTAATATTGATGCCGAGTCCTCTCCAGTCCAAAAGCTTAAACACGTCCTCCAGTGCAGCAGTGAAGAGTTTCGGAGATATGACATCTTTTTGTCTCACTCTACGCTGCAGCGGGACTGGCTTCGAGCTCTGGTCCTGAAGGCGAACTGTCATAGTGGCGTTTCGTACAAACACTTCAACACTTCGATGTACCGGTAGTCAATTTGGCACCGCTGGAGTGACTGTAGCATGGCTCATGCTTCAATCGAATCAAAGACTTTCTCATAGTCCACAACCGCTAAGCAAAGTGGCCGGTTATACACTTCGGTCTTCTGTATAACCTGCCGCAGCGTATGTATGTGGTCTATGGTGCTAAAGACTTTTCGGAATCCGGCTTGTTCGATTGGCTGGAAGTCATCAAACCTGCGTGCGAGACGACTAGTTATAACTCTCGAGAACAGCTTATAAACGTGATTTAGAAGTGATATGGGTCTGTAGTTCCTCAGTAGTGTCTTGTTGCTCTTCTTTAAGAACAACACAACCACACTTTCATGCCACGCTTCTGGCGTTCTACCTCCGAGTACGACAGAATTAAATAGTTTCTGAAGAGCTGCGAGTACCGGTCTTCCGCCTGCTTTCAGAAGCTCAGCCATAATTCCGTCAGCACCCCATGCCTTGCTGTTCTTAAGCTGCTTGAGAGCCATACCAATCTCGTACAGTCTGATGTCCGGGATATTTTCGGTGTAGTGTCGAGTTAGCTTAGCTCTAGGGTCTGTAGCTAATCTTTGTACAGGTGGCCGCGTGGATGTGTATAGCTTTCCATAGAACTTCTCGACCTCTCCCATAACTTCGGACCTGGACGTGACAGTTGTGCCGTCATCGGTTTTCAGTGACGTCCGTTGGCTCTGCCCAATACCCAAACTCTTGCGAACCATTTGGAACCTTTGTTTCGCTCGATAGCCTCTTTAATACGGTCGGTATTAAATCGGCGAGTGCCGAGAGTTCGAAAAAGACTTCGAGATCTGCCTATTTAGCCGCCGAAGCTGAGACGAATCATCCGAAGAACGCAGAACCATTACGCGCCGTTCTTCCATCAGTTTGAGAGTATGGTCCGAAAACTTTTAAGTCCTATTGTACGGTGGGTTTTGAAGAACTTAGACCCAACCGCATGGACAGTTTTCACAAACCTGTTGTGGTAATCGTCCACGTCTACGTAATCCATCAGGCATTCGAAGCGACTTTTCAGTTCGAGCTGGAAGCTTTCGGTGTTTTGGATTTGGATGGGTTATGTAGTTAGTGAAAAATAATTACTGTTCGTATATGTCGAATTTATTCTTACAAACTAATAATTTCTAAGCATTATTAATATTTTATGTAGGTTCCTATGTGAAACGTATACGTGTAAACTAATACTGATGTGATTGTTAAATTTGTTAAATGTGTCCATAAAAAATAAAAATAAAACAAATTTTATAAAATAACACTTTTTTTTATCAATTTTACCTAGTAAATAATTAGCAAATTCTGTTTACTTCATTTATGTATTTTATTGATAACAAAATTTGCATCAATTGTGATAGTACTAAATGCAGTAAAAGCATTTTCTAGACAAAATGCAGTAAATGACACGATACTGCATTATAATTTAGTATAACGATTGCTCAAAGACAAGAATACAAAGTAAAAATGCCGTAACTGGCATTTAAATGAATTACAACGCAAATATTGATTTGAGATTTATAGACTTGATAAATGTGCATATTTACATAGTTATAAGTAAAAAGTATATTAAAAGTGACCATATAGTAAACAAAGATACTAGAAAAACCTTTAACCGCGTTTATCTTGGATCCGCCATTTTGCAAGTACTGCATTTAATGTTACACGGGCAGAATTGCACCCGCGTCCTCCGCAATCCGGGCGGCTGCGTTGACCACTCTGCCACCGAGGTATTGGTTACACCGACGAAATTTTTCAACGCTTTTGACTTTATGTTTTTATAGCAACAGTGTCTTATCAAACCTCTTAGAATTTACATCCTTATACAGCTTGTATCAAGCGGGGCCTGCCATATTTCACGTACCTAATCACTTACTAAAACATTTCTTGATATTCGGACATTGTGGAAGTACATACTTTTGAAAATAATACGAGTTTATCGACATTATGACAACACTATCAATCAGCTCATTGGAGTAATGAACTCTGTCTAGTGTTACTTCCTCCTTTGCCTCTGCTGTGATCCTAGTATTTTTGTGCCTATTGTGCTGACTCCACCCGCTTTCAACTATTTTTTTTTGATAAAGTTTAAGGGTTCCGTGTTGTTATTTTTTTCACTAAGAACATAAGTTACGACTACCTACTTTTATTAGCTAGAAAAGAAAATGGAGACGGTTATTTAGTCAATTATTCTCTGTCTACTAATAATGTTAACTACTAATGTTAGGTTAGCTTAAGCTATATTGTAAAGTTGTTTGTGGATCTATAAATAAATTTAAAAAAAAAAGTTCCTATCACCAGGTCAGGTCAAGAATGTGTTATCTATCAGGTAAGTAGTTTTGACGGGTAATTAGTATGGAGGTACGAATCCAAAACATTTAAGATTTTGAGAAAATTAAATGTAAATGTAAAGAGTTGCCTGAGTGTTCATGAATTGAAAGGCTTGTCATACGAAACGCACTGAGAAATGTCTTACTTCGCATAGCATTTCTACTTTGCTTATACCGCGATTTTCTAAGCAACACATAGACGCTGTGACTGCTGTCTCTTTCCGATTCCATGAATATGAAAGAGACAGAGTCAATTCTCAGCGCTGCGGCAGCCGCTACTACCAAGGCTTTAACTTAGAGAATCGCACTGCTGAACAATAACTAAAGCAGTATTGTTCTGAGGCAAGTAAATGTTTGTAAATACGGGTATCATTCAGCACTGTACTAAACTCACCCGTTTACACGCAGTAAAAATAACAAAACAGAAAAATCTCTCACCATGTGAGACAAGTAAATGTTCTTTTTTTTTTTATTGCAGACGGAGGCAAACGAGCAAGCGGGTCACCTGATGGAAAGTAATCACCGCCATCCATGGACACCCCCGCAAAACCAGAGGAATCGCAGACGCGTTGCCGGCCTTTAAGGAAGGAATAGGCTCGTTTCTTGAAGATCACTAAGTCGTAACGGTCCGGAAATACCGCCGCCGAGAGCTGGTTCCACAACACTGTAGATCGAGGCAAGAAATTTCTTAAAAAACGCACAGTAGTAGACCGCCATCCATCAAGATTATGTGGATGGAATGACAGTCGATTGCGTGTAGTGCGGTGAAGGAAATCAGCGGCAGGGATCAAGCCGAACAATTCCTCAGAACACTCCCCATGATATATACGGTACAATATACAGAGAGACGCAACGTCTCTCCGAACAGCCAGTGGATCGAGCCGACCTGAAATATCCACGTCGTCGATAATTCGAGCAGCTCTGCGTTGGATGCGGTCAAATGGAAGGAGTTGGTATTGGGGTGCTCCAGCCCAAAGATGGGAGCAGTATTCCATATGCGGCCTGACCTGTGCTTTATAAAGTTGTAAGCGGTGGGCCGGCGTGAAATACTGACCCGCTTTATTAAGCACACCCAGTTTTTTCGAAGCTAATTTAGCTTTACCTTCCAAATGACCACGAAACTGAACGTCACTCGAAATATCGACGCCAAAGATTCCAATAGTCGGATTGGTATCAAGGGGAGCTCCCTCAAAGTTTAGAGGTACAACGAAGGGATGTTTTTTTGCGGTAAATGCGCAAACTTGTGTTCTTGAGGGGTTAAAGTGGACTAGGTTATGTGGGCCCCAATTCGAGACATGACTTAACATGTTCTCGGTGTCAGTCACAAGTTTATTCCGGCTCTCGATGACGCTTTCCAGAGAAATATTAGCTCGCCCGGTGTAGAGCGTATCCCCAGTACTATCGTCTGCATAGCAATGAATGCTGTTGTTATGCAACATGTCATTGAGATGCAGAAGATACAATAACAACACGTAATAAGCGCAAGGTTGTATAGGAGGAGGAGATATCAATGCGCTCATTTATGCAGGAAATAAGACAGATGTTTACCGATTTCACTAATACAGAAGATAATAAATTATTGTCTATACAAAATTCTGTGGCGACTATCAAGGAACAAAACGATGACTATCAAGGAACATTCATTAAGCTTTCTCAGTCAAAAATACGACAAAATGCGGGAGGTGTTTGAGTGTTTTAAGAAAAAACAGAAAAATACCCAGAAATACATTGAAACACTAGAAAATAAAATTGAGTTACTGGAACGTAAATCGAGATTCAATGAAGTGGAAATACGAAACATCCCTAAACTGTCCAATAAGGAAACAAACCAAGAGTTACCAAAAACTTTTCAAGATATATGCAGCAAGATTGGTGTAAACTTTAGTGGAGGAGAAATAAAATCTTTACACAGAATAAACACAAAATTGGAGTCAAATGAACCTATTATTTATAGTGGACTTCGTTAGCGCCTCGAGTAAAAACAACTTGCTTACTGGTCTCAAAACATACAATGGACAGCATCCCACAAACAAATTAAATACCAAACAACTACTTTTAAACGGTCCAGAGCAACGCATATACATTTCAGAGTCTTACGTTTAAGGCAAAAAAGTTATTCCGCATGGCAAGAGATTTTGCAACTGAGAACAAATATCGTTTTTGCTGGACCGCGCACGATGACGCTTTCCAGAGAAATATTAGCTCGCCCGGTTTAGAGCGTATCCCCAGTACTATCGTCTGCATAGCAATGAATGCTGTTGTTATGCAACATGTCATTGATATGCAGAAGAAACAGAGTAGGGGACAACACACACCCCTGCGGGACTCCAGCATTCACGGGCTTCATGTCGGAGCACGAACCGTCGACTGCGACTCTGATGCTACGCCCAGTAAGGAAGCTGGCAACCCATGAACACAATTTCTCAGGAAGCCCGTATGATGGAAGTTTAGAAAGAAGAGCCCTGTGCCATACCTTGTCAAAGGCTTTCGCTACGTCCAAGCTAACTGCTAGTGCCTCCCCTTTACTCTCGACTGCCTCCGCCCATCGCTGAGTAAGGTACACTAAAAGATCACCAGCCGAACGACCGCGACGAAAACCATACTGTCGATCACTTAGTAGCTGGTTCTCTTCTAGGTACCCCAAGAGCTGGCGGTTTATAATGGACTCCATTACTTTGGAGAGTAAAGAGGCAATAGTTATTGGCCTGTAGTTGGACGGATCTGAGTGATCGCCTTTTTTGGGATCGGGTGGACAAGGGCTATCTTCCAAGAGCTCGGGACGACGCCAGTAGTGTAAGAGAGCCGGAAAAGGCGCGTTAGAGCTGGTGCCAATTCAGGAGCACACGTCCGAAGCACAATGGGTGGAACTACATCAGGCCCACTCGACTTATGGATATCAAGGGAAAAAAGAGCCTTACGAACTGACCTTTGCAAGAACTGAACGTTTGGCATTGTACAAGCGCAATGCGGTATAATTGGTGGAGAGTTTTCCCCGTCGTCCAAGGTCGAGTTTGATGCGAAAAGAGAGCCCAAGAGATCGGCTTTCTCCTTTGCAGTGTAGGCCAGGCAGTTCCCTAAGATAGCTTTGGCGAGAGACCAGAACGCACGCGTCCCCGAAGGAAGACGCACTAGCCTCTCGCCGATTCTACCTATGAATGATGACTTCGCCTTGGCAATGTCCTTCTTAAAAGACCTGGCGGCAAAGTTGTACTTCTTTTTGAGCGCACTGGTGTTTGGATCCTTTGATGACACCGCATTAGCCCAGGCTTGGTAATGTTGACGCTTTTGGCGAGACGCCATTTTGCAGCAACGACCAAACCATGGTTGGGACTTGCTGCCAATGGGAACCACAGAGTTTGGAATGAAAAGTTCCATTCCCTGCAGTATCACATCAACGACAGAGTCAGCGGCGACATCAGGATCATCCAGCGAGAAGCAAACTCGCCACCACGGGTAGGACGCAAAGAAACTTCGCATCCCATCCCAGTCCGCCGAACTATAATGCCAGACTCGACGGCTAGCCGCTGGTTGCGGTTTTGAAGTTTCTGTGAGAGGCACAGTGCTGCGAATCAGACAGTGGTCTGATGAGCCTAGTGGTGCATCAACAGAAACTTGATAGCCGTCTGGGTGCGAGGTCAGCAGAAGGTCCAATAAAGAAGGTGCATGGCCCTCCACATCTGGAACCCGTGTTGGCTCGGTTACCAATTGGGACAGACTGTAGGCCAAAGCGAAGTCATGAACGGCTCTACCCGCGTGGTCAGTTGTGCGTGAACCAAGCCATTCGACGTGGTGGGCATTGAAGTCTCCCAATACCACAATCTCGGCTGAGGGGATCCGTTGGAGAAGGGAGTCTGTCGCTGTTTGGACGGTCTTGATAAGTTGGTCAGTTCCGTTGTTACCGCTGTGGGATCTATACAGGCACGCGTAGACGCGATGATGACGTCCGCAGTCGACGTGTAGCCATAAGATGGAGAGGTCCCTATCTTTAAGATTGCCAAGGCGACGGACGCACATATCCTCCCTGACATAGGCACAAACACCGGCTCGTGGCACAAATAGGAAAAGCTGTCACATACTCAAGCACGCACTACACTTACGCAAGCACACACACACACACACATACACACACACACACACCCCCACACACACACACACACAAACACTCACACACAAACACACACACGCACTCACACATACATATAAAATTATTGTAATTTAGTACATAAGTTTAAAACCTGTTGTACTTTCATTTTGGAACGAGCCATTTTACCCGGAGGTGGGTTTGTGGCTGCGCTGCAGTTTAATACTATAGCAGACACTTACGAGCACAAATTGTAATGTAACCTATTTTTGTTCCAAATAAAAAGTTATTTTATTTATTTATTTAATGAATGTTCCAGGTTGTATCCCGGGTAGCGCAAGTAAGAGATGTCAGGAGGGGGGGATATCTGCGTCTCGGTGAGGAAGAGCAAGGCCGGTTTCTCCGTCTCGAGGTGGTAATGGACGGCGCTCAAGTTAGAGTGGATTCCCCTGATGTTGCAGAAGTCCACGCGAAGCGTAGGAGGGGGTGCCAATTGTCTCGCCTTTCCTCTGCCTGCAGCATGCCTTGACACGAGCGAACTTTTGCCCTCCCCAGAATACGTAGGGCAGCCTGAGCGAGAACGCTCAGGGGGGGATTCTCCGACACTGGATGTGTCGGTACCCCCCTGGGGTAAATCTAGAGTAAAGTTCGCTGCCATATCAATTGTGAGGGGGGGGGGGGGGGGGGAGGGGTCTTCGGAACCCTCACTCGCCGGACGAAACACAACAGCACAGAGTGCCATTGTTTCACGCCGAATATTCGTGAGGGGGTGGTATTACGCCGGGCGAGCCGACCCAATGCGTGCTGCAACGCAGCGTGGCTCTACCACTCGGTGTCACTCATTTAGCACCACTTAGGGGTCACGTGTAGGGTCTCAAGGGTAAACCTACGGACGCGAGTAACTTAACCCACAAAATGACATAAGTACTAAATAAAACTTACGTGTGATGGAAGATTTTATCACTAATTGACTAAATTAATAACAACAAACCTAAAAATAATACGCAGCGCTTAGCCAGTTTAGACTTTGGTAGTATTTTGTGATGAATTGATGAAAGACTTAACTAATTTAAAAGTATATTGTGTCTTCTCTAGTTTATTGTACCTCAATGTTTTTAAACAGTTTTTAGACTGACCGTGAGTGTGTGATCGTCACTCCAATCGCGTCAGTTCGAATTTCTCCAATGAATGTTTATCCTTAGAACCTAACAATAAAGTTCAAAATTGATTGCATCACCTCAGTTCGAACTTCTCCAATGAATATATAATATAATCCTTAGTGCCGAACACTAAACAACTTTAGGCTTATCTCTATATTACCATTTCTTTCGAAAGTCCTTGAAGCTTTAGTAAGTAAGCAAATATCTCAGCACGTGCATAAGAACTCGCTTATAACTGATTTTCACTCCAGTTTTAGACTTGCTCACAGTACATGCACTGCTCTGCTTAAAGTGACTGAGGATGTGAGGGATGGCATGGAGCACGGTTGGGTTACTGTGTTGGTCCTTATCGACTTTTCCAACGTCTTCAACACTGTTGACCATGACCTGCTGCTAGCCATTCTATCACATTTAAAAGTCTCTTTAATAGCGTTGGAGTGGTTCTCGTCCTATCTTCGCAACCGCGAACAAGCTGTCAGAGCTGACCAGAAATTATCGAAATGGTGTAAGCTCCATACTGGTTGTCGCGGAATAAAACTTGCACTGAACTATAAAAAAGATATTTTAATTTCATCAATGTAAAATTTGCACACACAATGTCGGTAACTAAGCAACCGCCAAACCATCAACCCAAAAATCTATGACAAACTCCGAGGGGGAAGAACCGGTAGGTTAATATGAAAAGTTGCCAAAACGGTTAGGCACCTTGACTGTCCTGCCCGACCGTGTCACCGTCAGCTTATTATCACGAACTAAGTCCGGTTTGTCCTGGTTGTCTACTGGAGCTGAGTCAGGAGTTGAGTCAAGTTCTTTGTCAAGAGCTAAGTCAGGTTCCTTGTCCTTGTTGTCTACTGGAGCTAAGTCAGGAGTTGAGTCGAGTTCTTTGTCAAGAGCTAAATCAGGTGTCTGGTTGCCGTTTATTTCTAAGGTATACAGTCGTTGCAGCGGTCTCGTCCTTTCTCCTGTTGCAGTGCGTACTTTGGCTACTCGACTATGCCCATCAGCCCCAACGTAGATGTCGGTCACCAATGCTAGTGGCCAATTTAGTCGTTTTTTGTCCTCTATTTCTAATAGGACAACGTCACCTACACGTATTTCGCTCTCTAGCTGTGGTTTTCCCTTCTGAATTAAATGACTAACGTATTCGGTCCTGAAGCGTTGCCTAAAATCTTCGCGTAGTTTTTGACAATAGTTAGCCCTTACATTTAATGTTTTGCCATCGATATCATCAATATCCGGTACGCAATGCTCTGCTATAGGTTGAATAAACATTGAAGGAGTAATCGGTTTAAGTTCATCTTTGCTATTACTCATATATGTTAATGGCCTACTGTTGATGGTCGCTTCGCAGTCGCATAACACTGTTTGCAGCTCTATTAATGTTATAGACGCCCGTCCTAAGACTCTCTTTAGCATGTCCTTCATAACCCCTACCATCCTCTCATAAAATCCTCCCCACCACGGAGCACCGGGAGGTATAAAGTTCCATTTGATACGGGCTACTGTTGAAAAACAAAGAATCTTATTCCAGTCGATCCATTTGAGACAGTTATTAAATCCTGTAAAATTGGTGCCATTATCACTAAAAATCTCTCTTACTCTACCTCGTCGTGCTATAAAGCGACGTAAGCACATTATGAAATCAGTTGTTGACAATGATTCTGTCACTTCGAAATGCACTGCGCGATAGGTGGCGCATGTGAAGAGAACGATCCAACACTTTAATCCTGTTCTCAATACAAGAGGACCAGCTAAATCAACACCACTGATTTCAAATGCAGTGCTGGCCTCTACGCGCGCCTTCGGTAAACTGGCTCTGTGTGTTTGTAAGGCTTTAGCCTTAAATCTCTTACAGATCACACAATCTCTTACAACCTTCTTGACTAGCTTTCTTATGCCAATAATCCATAGTGTTTCTCTAACGTTAGCCATCAACGTCTGCGATCCAGCATGATTTAGTATCCTGTGACGCTCTTCTACTAGCCGTTGGACTATAACACAACTTGATGGTAGGACTACAGGTGATTTGAAATCAAAACTTTCATTTGTAAGGCACAGTTTCGTTTCCAAGCGTGCTATTCCGAATTCATCTATGAATGTTTGCATCTTCTCTAGTTTATTTTTGTATATAGATTGTATTAAACGGAACAAAATTTTTTCAGCAAACTCAACTTCATCCAAGATTAGTTCACAATTTCGTCTGTTCAGTTTATATTTTAGGCGTAAGATCCAACTTGTCATCCTTACAATCTTAGTATACTTAGAAAAATAAATAAATCTATCTACAAATGTTTTATCTTTCTCTAGCACAACATTTACCGTACTCTTTTTACGTTCTTCATTGAACTGCGTAATGTCTACGGTAAATTCTGCTGATGTAGGCCATTCTTCAGATTCATAATAGAGCCAGGAGGGGCCTAGCCACCAGCGGCTTTTCAGGTATTTTTTGATGTTGATCCCCCTGGATGGTAAGTCAGCTGGGTTTAAGCTTCCTGGTACGTGCCTCCATGCCTCTATTGCTGACGATTCTTTAATCTCACGAACTCTGTTTGCCACAAAGACACTCCATTCACCATCACCTCGTAACCAAGATAGAACCACCGTAGAATCGGTCCAATAATATACTGGACATGCAGGTAAGTTTAATGATTTAATCACGATTGTACCCAGTCTCGTAGCCAGAGTAGCAGCTATCAACTCTAATCGTGGTATGGTTATATTTTTCAGCGGTGTAACTCTAGACTTTGCCATAACAAAGCTTACATTTACGCTACCGTCATACTCCGAGCGTAGAAAAATACAAGTTGAGTAGGCGTTGCTACTGGCGTCACAAAAAACATGGAGCGAATTTAAACATTTAGTTATATCACCTCGAGTAAGTGTTCTAGGTATTTTTATTTCGTTGATTAAATCTATATCCTTCAGCCATTCTTGATATTGTTTTCTTAAGTCTATTGGTAACTCATCATCCCATTTCAGTTTCTGTGTCCATGCTTTCTGTAATAACATTTTTGGTATAATAGTAACTGGACAACAACAACCCAATGGATCAAAAACCCTTTGAGCTACTGAGAGTAACGTACGTTTAGTGACTTGGCCCGTTTCTGACTCAGGTCCTATAATGATATTGACATTGCAGTTTAATGTATCACTCTTAGTATCCCAAATCAGACCTAATACGGAAACCGTTTTTGGCTGATCGCTAACACACTCCGGCGAGGTCACCCAACATCGAAGATCAAAACCGCCTAAATTCATAACATCTTTAGCTTCATCAATAAATTTGTTCATAGAATCCACACACTTGACACTTGTTACGCAATTGTCTACGTAAAATGATTTTTTCAACTTCTTAGATGTCTCCATAAACTGTGGTGGACTGTGATCCAGATGATAATTTATTGTTGCTGCTAAATGAAAGGGGCTCGATCGTACTCCAAAAACAACTCTACGATGACGGTAAGTGGCAATACCTTTGCCTTTGTCATTAACGTCTGACCACCATAAAAACTTGATATAGTTCCGATCCTCCGAATTAAGCGAAATTTGTAGAAATGCCTTTGCAATATCTGCGGTAATACCAATAGCTTCTTTTCTAAAATCAATAAGTAATTCCGGTATTAATTCTATTAAATTCGATCCTTTTTCTAGGCATGCGTTTAATGATAAACCGTTGCAGTCCTTCGCCGAAGCATCAAATACTGGCCTTATCCTTGTGGTTAGGCTGGATTCTTTTATTACTGCATGATGTGGCAGAAACAAACCATGATCCTTATCAAACTGATTAGGTGCTAACTCGATTATATCGAGCTTTAACCATTCCTGTAATACAGCGTCGTAATCACCCACCTTGCCTAAAGATTCTAAACGTGCCGTAGTAGACATTAAACGTTTTTTAGCAATATTGTAATTAGATTGAGGACGAGGCATATTTATGCGCCACGGCAAGCATACTTCGTACCTATTCTCACTATTAACTACAATAGATTTCTTAAAATTACTTAAAACTTCTCTTTCGTGATCTATTTTAGATACTTGTTCTGAAGGATCTCTAATCCCTAACGATTCCAAGCTCCACAAGTCAGATATGTCAATTTTAGCAAGAGCATGTAAAGTCGTAGTCATACTCACGAACGAGCTATACACTCCTGTCACTGGTCCTTGAACTGTCCAACCCAATTTAGTTTTAATAGCAGTAAGGTTATTATCTAAGTGTAGGATCTCTCCAGTCAATAGAAAACCTGAAAAGTCAGCACCGATTAGTACACCAATTTCGTCAGGACAGTCACTTGTATCAGTTAAAAGAATAGATTTAAGACGTAGTTGCTTAATTACGGACGTAGTAACCCTAGGCAAGAAACCACATATTTGGTTTTGTTCTAGTACAGAGATAACACAACTACATTCATTAACAATGCTTTTAAGGTGTAAATTGTAAACGAATCGTTCTTCTGCTTTCGATTCTATACCACCGAATACGCAGTGAGTGATAGTTTCCTTTCTGATCGAGTTCAATCCTAGTTTTTGCACTAAATCTTTGCGTACGTAAGATCGCTGAGATCCATTATCTAACAGGGCTCTTGTGCAAACCTCTTTGCCACCGTGACAAATTTTGACAACAAAAGTTTGAAGTAATGTAGTTGACTTTAATTGACACAACATATTGCTTGACTTTAAATTATTATTGTCATTGTCCTTGCTTGCTGACTTCTTGTCATTATCAAAGACGTCATTTTTCTCATAGAGATCAATACACATTAATGTCACATGACGTTTTTGGCAGAACAGACATTTAGGAAAGCTTTTACACCTTTTGCTGATATGATTCGACTTTAGACATATAGTACAAGCTTTAATATTCCATAAGAAATCTTGCCTTTCTTTATGTGACATTTTAATAGCTTTATGGCATTCAGAACTAGCATGAGAATTTTTGTCACACCATATGCAAGATAGAGGCGTAGATCTTTTAGTAGTATAATTACTATTTTCAGTTAAAGATTTAGACACAAAGCATGCAGTAGGCTGCTTAGATCCCGAAGAGGAAGGTTGAACGAAACCTTCTCTTGCCAGTACAATTCTCTCCTCGGATTCTACTTCTTCTCTTAGAAACCGAATTAGTTTACATAAATCGTCACCTCTCGTATCGCTTCTTACTCGGATACGATTCCAAGTGCGTAAAATATCCTCTGGCAAGGCAGATTCTATCATAGGAAATAAAATTGAATCATACTTATCTTTTGCGACTCCTAGTGTCTCCAAAGCCTGTAAATGTGTTTGGAGACTGTCGTAAAGGGATGGTAAATCATTTGCTTGTTCCTTTTGTTTCATTAATACCAAATTGAGCAATCCTCGTACATAGGTTTCTATAAGGAGATCATCACGGGCGAAACGAGCTTTTAATGCTTGTATAGCTTTATGGTAGTTTTCTCCAGAAGGGGGGTAAGCTTCTATTAACTGTCTGGCGCTTGTACCAACCACCATAGCTTGCATCAAGAATTGAAATTTGTCAATATCTTCTAAGTCTTCGTCTTCATGTATTTTCTTGAATCCTCCCCAAAACAATAACCAATTTTTCAAGTTTCCATCAAATTTCACGAGTTCCAACTTTGGCATACTATTAAGTACTCGTCTTTTTGCCATTTTTTGAACATCTACTACGCTCTTGACGGAAGACTCGGACCTTAGTGATGACTCGCTTTTGGCTTTGGGAATCAATATATTTGTTACCTCTTTGTATTTGCTTTCAAGGTGGTTCCATCGCTGGCGATATTCCAGTGCCTTGTCCTGGTCTGCCTGGAACGCTTTTTCGTCGAAGGTGTCACTCTCGCACCAAATGTCGCATATTGCAGACTCAATGGATAATACGCTATCTGCAATTTCTGCTAAAAGCGAGAAAGCACCATCTAATATTTCCATATTTTTTAGTTCGATGGCCCTCTCTACCGCTTCTGCAGCGACTGTAAATTCTCGTCTTTTTTGTGTGCGTTTTCTTTTTAACGGTTCCATGCTTTTCCGCTTTAAAATTTCTTCCTTATTACTGTTCACGGTCGCCAAATGTCGCGGAATAAAACTTGCACTGAACTATAAAAAAGATATTTTAATTTCATCAATGTAAAATTTGCACACACAATGTCGGTAACTAAGCAACCGCCAAACCATCAACCCAAAAATCTATGACACTGGTGTTCCACATGGAGGTATCCTATCCCCCTTCTTTTTTCCCTGTTTATCGACACTCTGACCCCCCGCATTCGCTGTTCCCACCACTTGTACGCTAACGATATGCAATTGTATCGGCAATGTCATGTTGAGGATATTGACGATATTGACAGTACGGAGTGTCTGTTAATCCCATCAAGTGCCAAGCTATTGTTATTGGTAATCCACGACAACTCCGCAAACTTGTCGTCTCTGTTGTCTCGCCAGTCTCTTTTAACGGTGTCAACATCCCCTTTTGCTCCTTGTGAAAGAGCTTGGTCTGCAGATCGACAGCTCACTCAGTTGGTGTCCTCAGGTCACTGAGGTTAGCTGAAAAGTGACTGCTGCGTTACGTTCTCTCTATAGGCTCAAGAACTTTCTGCCCCTAAAAACCAAGGTTTCTCTTGTACAAACCCTTATTCTTCCGATTATTGATTACGCTGATATTTGCTATCCCAATTTAAATAAAGATATTCTGAACAAGTTGGATCGCCTTCTCAATAATTCAATTCACTTCATCTTTGGCTTACGTAAATACGATCACATATCATCTTATCGCCTCCAGATGAAATGGCTGGCCATCTCGCAACGTCGTAAGTCCAGGATTCTCACAACTTTATTCTCAATTTTAAACTATCCTCACTCTACATCTTGTTGGCAACATAATCATTAATGCCTTTGCATTAATTATAGGTTTTAGTGCGTAAGAGAGGTACATATATAGTTCGCTCTCTCTTCTCTGCCTCCATCTTGTGTAACCACGCGATATTCGTAGCTCCGCATATATTATTAAGTAATTTATTGTAATTCAGCGTAATTGTCCTACAAAAAGCATTAAAAGTCATCTCAGTATATTGTGCGTGTATTATTTGTATTTGTACAACAAACCCAGTGTGCGTTAGTGGAAGCCGTTCCTGCTACGAACATTCTGGTACTTCGACAGAATAGTAGCGACGAAAAAGGTCCTTCGCAATCTCAGAACCAGCCATAGGAGTGAGAATTGAACGAGCGTAAGAATACAAGCATTTTATTATTTGGAAGCAGCAACAAAGAAGAGCAGCATTATTCAATCGAAATTTGGTTTTTACCATCGATAATCGACATCTGCATGGTGTAGGCTACACCTAGTGGAGGAACTTCCTTTTGTTCTTAAGTTGGCAAACGATTGTGTTGTGCCAACTAACTACTGCCAATTGTAATAGACGTCATCGGGGAAGTGCAGCGTGCAACGTGCCGATTCGACAAGATTCGGCCAACCACACGTCGCCGCCAATCACGCATCGCCGCGACAAACACGCGTCAGTGCAGCCAACATCAACGCAAGAAAGGAAGCGTACGAGTCGAGTCGCGAGTCACCACACCAAATCGAAATCCGCCATTAGGCATTTTATTTATTTTTACTGAGTGCACCGAATTTTTATTTGCAGAGTAACAACAGTGTTTTGGTTTAGTAAATATTAATTTAGTTCAATTTTAGGTAAATTTGCTAAGTGCTCGTGTTTACATAATGGCAAAGCGCAATGGGCAAAAGTGGTCCAAAAGCTGAGACTAGATCCTCCACTGATGAGACTTATGGGAAATGTAAGTTTATTCTTGTCATATGATTCTGGCAAAAGATTATTAAAATCCGTCCCGGCAATTTTTTTTTGTGGTCAAGCTAAATTGACTATAAATAATTTTACGTTATGTGTGGCACCTGTTTAGACATGTTTGCGCCTGTCTAAATAAGATACGGTATCTCGTTTCTTCGCCCCTAATTGCCTTCTCCCCCCTCCCCAGCTCTCCCCGCTCCTCCACCGCTGTCAGGTTAACGTGACTATAAAAAAAATTCCCGGGACGGATTTTGATAATATTTTAAAAAGATCATATGACAAGTATGTACTTTCATTTTCCATAAGTCTCATCAGTGGAGGATCAGTCTCATCTTGGACCAAGTTCCATACATTTATACCCATTGTCCTTTAAAAGAATTAGTTGCTACTAAGGGTTATTGCAAGGCAGTCATTACGAGATTGAAAAACAGTATTGACTAAAATGTCGATTGAAAAAATTAACGTGAAACGCAATAGGTTACGAAGTGTATTCGACGATTACAATTCCGCTTGTGTCAAAATTCTAGCTCTTGACCCAGACCACGGTGAGGACAACGCCGATGTAGAGGAGAATTTTATTGAGCTTATCTCCCAATTAGACGCCATCTACAATAGGCTAGTAATGACCGTGCCACACGTTAGGATAGAAGGCGAGAAAGCAACGAGTCATAAACTAAATTTGCCCCAAGTAAATATTCCAACATTCGATGGTAAGTACTCTGAATATACGCCATTCTTAAACTTATTTACTGCTATGATACACAACGACACAACGATAACACCTATACAAAAGTTGTATTACCTTAGAGGTTTTCTTAAGGGAGAACCTCATACACTAATTAATAATCTAGGACTGATTGACAGCAGTTATGCGGATGCGCTCAAATTGCTTAAGGATAGGTATGACAATACAAACAAGAGCATATTTTTTCACTCTTGGACATGCCTAACATGACAAGGTCAACGACCTCAAACATTCGTCATCTAATTTCAGAGACCAAGCAGCACCTTGCAGCTCTTAAAAACTTTTTATAGACTTGATAAATGTGCATATTCACATAGTTATAAGTAAAAAGTATATTAAAAATGACCATATAGTAAACAAAGATACTAGAAAAACCTTTAACCGCGTTTATCTCCGCATGTAATGTTACAAGGGCAGAATTGCACCCGCGTCCTCCGCAATCCGGGCGGCTGCGTTGACCACTCTGCCACCGAGGTATTGGTTAGACCGACGAAATTTTTCAACGCTTTTGACTTTATGTTTTTATAGCAACAGTGTCTTATCAAACCTCTTAGAATTTACATCCTTATACAGCTTGTATCAAGCGGGGCCTGCCATATTTCACGTACCTAATCACTTACTAAAACATTTCTTGATATCTCGGGCATTGTGGAAGTACATACTTTTGAAAATAATACGAGTTTATCGACATTATGACAACACTATCAATCAGATGGACCCGGGTATGTCCTAAAACTACGACCAGCCACCGGAGGACGGGCCGCAGCGTCCTCTAGCTAAACGGTGACCCGCTGCGATCCCCAAGCCGCCTGCCAAGCGTGGGGATTATGGCAAAACCCCCCCCCCCCCCCCCATGACAGACAATATTTGCCCACGGCCCCCAGTCCCCGGCAGCTCCTTTATCCCTGGCCCAACGGGTAGCTGGTCAGGTAACGGAGGAGCAGGGGGTGCGAAGAATCACCGGCAGTTGCTCGGCTACCCACACACCCACCAACGAACCTTGGCCCTGGCAACACACAACATCCGCACGTTGAGGACCGATGCAAAGATTGTAGAGCTGGAGGAAGAATTGAGCAGATTGCGGTGGGACATCATGGGACTATCAGAAATCCGACGAGAGGGGCAGGATATGGTAGTCCTTGATTCTGGCAACATGCTCTTCTTCCGGGAAGGAGAACGAAAATCCCAGGGTGGTGTTGGGTTTCTCGTCCACAAGTCCCTTGTTAACAACGTTATCAAGGTCGATAGTGTGTCAGGTAGAGTTGCGTACCTTATACTCAGAATCACCGATCGGTATTCGCTGAAGGTCATACAGGTATATGCACCAACCTCGACACATCCTGACGAAGAAGTAGAGGCTCTGTATGAGGAGATATCTGAAGCCATACATTCCTCCGAAACGTACTTCACCGTTGTTATGGGGGACTTCAATGCAAAGGTAGGCACAAGGAACGGCGATGAGTTGAGAGTGGGGCAATATGGATATGGACAGCGGAACCAAAGGGGCCAACGGTTGGTCGACTTTATGGAGAAGGAGGAACTCTTTTTGATGAACTCTTTCTTCCGGAAGCGACCAACCAGGAAGTGGACGTGGATAAGCCCCGATGGTTCAACCAGAAATGAGATCGACTTCATCATGACGACCAAGAAGCGTATATTCAGTGATGTCTCCGTGATCAGTAGGGTGAAAACCGGTAGCGATCACCGGATTGTTAGAGGCACACTGAATATCAACATCAAGCTCGAGAGGTCACGTCTGGTGAAGTCCACACTCCGTCCTGGCCCTGCCCAGATCCAGAGCCCGGAACACTTTCAACTCGAACTCCAAAATCGCTTCCAGTGCCTAGCCGAGTGCGAAACTGTGGACGAGATCAGCAGCGGGCTTGTGGAAACTGTCCAAGCTGTGGGGTCTAAGTTCTTTAAGACCCCACGCCGGAAAAAGCCTCAAAAGCTCTCAGACGGAACCATTAAGTTAATGGAAGACCGGAAAGAAATGATACTGCAATCTTCAGCTGATATGTCGGAATATGGCAAACTCAATAGACGAATCTCGAAATCTGTGCGACACGACCTGCGCTCCTATAGTGCTAAATGCATTAGGGACGCAATTGCGCGGAACCAAGGCGCCAAAGTGTTCGCAAAGAATTCGTCTATTGGTCAGAGCCAAATGACTAAGCTGAAGATCGAGGACGGCAGTGTCATTTCGTCGAAGCCGGAGATTCTGAGAGAGCTCGAGAGGTTTTATGGACAGTTGTACACCTCAACACAAGAGCCCGCTGTTGGTACAGCTCAGGACACCAGAGCTAAGTTAACCCGACACTATACCGAAGATATCCCTGACATCAGCCTGTATGAGATTAGTATGGCTCTTAAACAGCTTAAAAACAACAAGGCGCCGGGTGATGACGGAATTACCACTGAACTTCTGCGAGCGGGTGGAAAACCGATACTCGTAGTCCTCCAGAAGTTGTTTAATTCCGTCATGCTCGAAGGTACTACGCCAGAAGCATGGCACAGGAGTGCGGTGGTGCTCTTCTTCAAGAAAGGCGATAACACCTTATTGAAGAATTATAGACCCATCTCACTCCTGAGCCATGTGTACAAGCTGTTTTCGAGAGTCATTACGAACCGTCTCGAACGCAGGTTTGACGACTTCCAGCCTCCCGAACAAGCCGGTTTCCGAAAAGGCTTTAGTACCATAGACCACATACATACGCTCCGCCAGATTATACAGAAGACTGAGGAGTATAATCGGCCCTTATGTTTAGCGTTTGTGGACTACGAGAAAGCCTTCGATTCTATCGAAACCTGGGCTGTGTTGCAGTCCCTCCAGCGTTGCCATATCGACTATAGGTATATCGAAGTGTTGAAATGTTTGTATAGAAACGCTACTATGTCGATCCGATTACAAGACGAGAGTACGAAACCAATCCAATTGCAGAAAGGTGTGAGACAGGGAGACGTCATATCTCCGAAACTGTTCACAAATGCGTTGGAGGACGTTTTCAAGCTCTTGAATTGGAACGGATTCGGCATCAACATTAATGGCGAATACATCACTCACCTTCGTTTTGCCGATGATATAGTCATAATGGCGGAGTCGCTGGAGAACCTCAACACCATGCTCAGCGACCTCAATATCGTATCCCAACAGGTGGGTCTTAAAATGAACATGGACAAGACGAAGATCATGTCGAATGTCCATGTTGAACCCGTACCGGTAATTGTTGGGAGCGATACTATCGAAGTTGTCGACCACTACACCTACTTAGGACAGATTGTCCAGTTAGGTAGGTCCAACCTCGACAAAGAGGTCGCCCGGAGAATCCAACTCGGATGGGCAGCGTTCGGGAAATTACGAGATATCTTTGCATCGAAGATTCCGCAGTGCCTAAAGACAAAGGTCTTTAACCAATGTGTGTTGCCGGTGATGACATATGGCACCGAAACGTGGTCCTTAACTGTTGGCCTTTTAGAAAAGCTCAGAGTCACACAGCGAGCAATGGAGAGAGCTATGCTCGGAGTTTCTTTGCGCGATAGAATCCGAAACGAGGTTATTCGCCAAAAAACCGGAGTTGCCGACATAGCTCGTAAGATTTGCAAGCTGAAGTGGCAATGGGCAGGCCACATCGCTCGACGAACCGACAACCGTTGGGGAAGAAAGGTTCTCGAGTGGAGACCACGCACTGGAAGACGCAGTGTTGGTAGGCCTCCCACTAGGTGGACCGACGACATCGTGAGAGTCGCAGGCAACCGGTGGATGCGAGTGGCGAGTTGTCGGTCAGGATGGAGGTCAAAGGGGGAGGCCTATGTTCAGCAGTGGACGTCTTCAGGCTGGTGATGATGATGATGATGATCAATCAGCTCATTGGAGTAATGAACTCTGTCTAGTGTTACTTCCTCCTTTGCCTCTGCTGTGATCCTAGTATTTTTGTGCCTATTGTGCTGACTCCACCCGCTTTCAACTATTTATTTTTGATAAAGTTTAAGGACACTAAGAACATAAGTTACGACTACCTACTTTTATTAGCTAGAAAAGAAAATTGAGACGGTTATTTAGTCAATTATTCTCTGTCTACTAATAATGTTAACTACTAATGTTAGGTTAGCTTAAGCTATATTGTAAAGTTGTTTGTGGATCTATAAATAAATTAAAAAAAAAAAAATCCTATCACCAGGTCAGGTCAAGAATGTTCGGCCAACCACACGTCGCCGCCAATCAAACCGCCATTAGGCATTTTATTTATTTTTACTGAGTGCCCAGAATTTTTATTTGTAGAGTAACAACAGTGTTTTGGTTTAGTAAATATTAATTTAGTTAAATTTTAGGTAAATTTGCTAAGTGCTCGTGTTTACATAATGGCAAATTTAAAAGAATTAGTTGCTACTAGGGGTTATTGCAAGGCAGTCATTACGAGATTGAAAACCAGTTTCGATGTAGCGGAATTGACTAAAATGTCAATTGAAAAAATTAACGTGAAACGCAATAGGTTAACATTCGTCATCTAATTTCAGAGACCAAGCAGCACCTTGCAGCTCTTAAAAACTTAGGCCAACCTGTGGATTCCTGGGACAGCATGATAGTATGTATTTTGTTGCGGAAGCTGGATGTGCTGACTGGCCGAGCCTTCCAAATGGAGGGACAAGACAAGGAACTTCCCACAGCACAAAAGATTCTTGATTATTTAGAAAAACGTGCTCAAGCTTTAGAGTCTACTGAGTTTCTCGGCCAGAAGCTGCAAGCGCAGCGTCTAACAACCCACGCTGTAGTTGCACAAACGCTATCAACGTGCATGTACTGTAAGTCAAACCACAAATTATTTAAATGCCCAGCCTTTGCATCTATTGCACCCAAAAAACGCTTTGAATTTGCAAACGCAAACAAGTTATGCATAATTTGTTTGTCAAATCACAAGCGCACATGTAAATTCCATTTTAAGTGTCAAGAGTGTAAACAAAATCACAACACGCTACTGCATGGCATGGATGTTCAACAAGCCACTCCTCCTGTAACCTTACTAGCTGGGAATCCTAAGAGTCAGGTTCTTCTACCTACTGTACAAGTTAAATTAATATCGCGGTATGGTCAGACAATTTTAGCCCGAGCTCTCCTTGACAGTGGGTCACAAGCCTCATTTGTTACACAAAGGGTAGTTGATTTGTTAGGTATGGTTTCCACACCTACCAACACTAATATAATAGGTATTATTAATACTGAAAATACAGTCACTAAATGCATAAACCTTGAGGTTCATTCAACAGTTTATTCATTCAAAATTAATGTTAATTGTCATGTTGTAATGAAAATAACAACCGAATTGCAGCAAGTTCATTTTGATTCATCCTTCATTGTATTTCCTCCACTCTGCAAGTTAGCTGATGAAAGCTTCAATAAGCCAGGTGATATACACTTGTTGCTAGGCGCTGATATTTTTTTCAGGTCCTACTGCCGCAGACGGAGCTCGCTGCATCTGATAACAGTTAACAGCCCGCAACTCCGAGTACTGTCACAGCGGAGCAGCCATCTATATTACACACCTCGTTCGGCCACATAGTTGCCGGTCGCAATGCCGCTTCAGCAGCTTCCAGAAATCAGGTGGTGTCTTTATTTTGCTTAGAATGTAATACTAATTTGAAAGATACAATTAATGCATTTTTAAAACTGAAAATGTGCCAGAAATCTTCCCAGAGCAATTGCCAGAACACGAATATTGTAAAAAACTATTCCGTGAAACTACTAAGCTTGAAAACAATAAATTCCAAGTTTCAATGCCAATTAAAGTTTCATTAGAGCAAGTTAATTTTGAGCTAGGGGACTCATTTCATTTGGCCCTAAAAAGATTTCATAATTTGGAGAAAAGGCTACATAAAAATAAAAATCTTTTCATAGAATACAAAAAATTCATTGATCAATTTATTGAACTTAAACATGGCGACTACATAGATATCAGTAGTCTCGACTTATCTAAATAGCCTGTTTACTTTCTTCCTCACCATGCTGTATTAAAAGGTAGTAGTCGCACAACAAAACTAAGAACTGTGTTTGATGGTTCTATGCGTACTAATAAAAGGGTATCTTTAAATGATCTCTTATTAAATGGTCCAGTAGTACAAAAAGACCTTTTTGAGATTTTAATTTCCTTTCGATTAGGAAAATACTTCTTCATTTGTGACATACAAAAAATGTTCAGATCGATTGAAATTGATCCATTACAACGTTCACTTCAATGTTTATTGTGGCGTGACTCACCTGAGCTTGATATAAGATGCATAAAATTAAATACTGTGACATACGGTCTCAAGTCATCATCTTATCTAGCCACTCGCTGTCTAATTGAACTTGCCAATAGGTATGAGAATCAGTTTCATATGTAGACGATATATTGTATAATGATAATTCTATGGAACAATTAGTTAGAACACAGTCTGAGCTAATTCATCTTCTTGCTCTGGGCGGGTTTCAGCTGCACAAATGGGCAACCAATTGCGAAACAGTTTTACAAAATGTACCCGTAGAAACTCATTATTTTGGTGAAGTAGATCTACAAAAGCATGATCTATCCCTAAAGACGCTAGGTATCAGCTTTGATGTCAAGGGTGATGTCCTCAGTATCTCATGTCCAGAGCACTATCAAAGTAAGCACGACACCAAACGTGACATACTGAGTTACATCAGTAAGTTGTTTGACCCCTTAGGTCTAATTGGCCCAATACTGGTTCGTGCCAAGCTAATAATGCAAAAGCTTTGGGCTAGCAACACTGACTGGGATACCTCACCTCCCGACGACATCCGACAGCTGTGGATCGACTTTAGTAGGGATTTAGTTGACATGGATCCAATTAGCGTGCCGCGTTACTTGTACTCCCATGATGCAGTATCAAATCAGCTGATAGGGTTCGCTGACGCATCCTGACGTTTCCTCTTAACTCGTAATCCCTACGCGCGCGCGTAAACCCTGCGCTCCTGACGGACTTCAAATCGATATCGAGTCGGCTGTGCTTATCGGAATATGAACGCTCGGGTCACGAGATAGGTTTCAGTTTCGCGTGGGGGTCGTTGGAGGGTGAACCTTCTGTACGGTAGTAGTATTGGTTATTCTGTGCTTGTACCAAGACGAATAACGAAACAATTTTAAAACACATAAGTTTATGCTTATTAATTTTTGACGTTTTTTTATGCTTAAGTTTTTATAAAAAAAGATATTTGAATGATTAAAAATGTCAACCTTATTGGTTAGGTACTAATGTTTTCCAAAACTCATTTCAGCCGCTACTTTATTTTACTTCAATAACTCTCCAATTTATATTACTTACCACAGTATCAATACGATAATTGGAAATCATATTACACAATTCTATGACCACGGCTTATATTTCGGTTCGACGCGATTCTGTTTCGGCGTGCAGTGGTACTGGGGGTAGCAATGCGCATTTGTCTGGCACAGACTATAATAGCTCGTTAGATTAGTTATTAAGTCTTAACTATAAGTTAGTTAACTGTTTTTTTATTATTATTAGTATTGACGTCAATAAGTGCATGTAAAGGTTTACATTGAATAAATAATTTGACTTTGACTTTGACTTTGACTTTGCATCCATGGAGGCCTATGGTTGTTGTATTTACTTACGTACAGTAGATATTGAAGGAAATACTCGGATTCAGTTACTATGCTCCAAGTCCAGAGTCAATCCACTGAGAAAACAACTCACAATTCCTAGGCTTGAGTTAAACGCAGCACTGCTCCTCTCCAAGCTCATAGAGAAGGTACATAATCCGTTATCAGCAAATATAGGAACTCAGACACTGTTGTTACCCTGAGAATTAGTTTGGTGCGCTCAGTAAAAATAAATAAATCTCGAATCTCAGAACTTTAAACGAACGAAATTTTAAATACTAGGCATGTTTTAGTATAATTTAGAATCTGTATTTTACGTTAGTCCTATATGTTAGAAGCATATTTGAAAGACATATGTTAGTTTATTTTTGTTTAACTTAGATTCTATTTCCTCGTAGATTAAAAGCTTGTAACCTGTTTAAGCTTAGTCTGATATGTTAGAAGCACATATTTGAAAGACATATGTGAGTTTATTTTTGTTTAACTTAGATTCTATTTCCTCATAGATTAAAAGCTTGTATTGTAACCTGTATAAGTTTAGTCTTATATGTTAGAAGCACATATTTGAAAGACATATGTTAGTATATTTTTGTTTAACTTAGATTCTATTTCCTCGTAGATTAAAAGCTTGTAACCTGTGTAAGCTTAGTCTTATATGTTAGAAGCACATATTTGGAAGACATATGTTAGTATATTTTTGTTTAACTTAGATTCTATTTCCTCATAGATTTAAAGCTTGTAACCTGTATAAGCTTAGTCTTATATGTTAGAAGCACATATTTTAGTATATTTTTGTTTAACTTAGATTCTATTTCCTCGTAGATTAAAAGCTTGTAACCTGTGTAAGCTTAGTCTTATATGTTAGAAGCACATATTTGGAAGACATATGTTAGTATATTTTTGTTTAACTTAGATTCTATTTCCTCATAGATTTAAAGCTTGTAACCTTTATAAGCTTAGCCTTATATGTTAGAAGCACATATTTTAGTATATTTTTGTTTAACTTAGCCTCTATTTCCCCGTGGAATGAATACTTGTAACCTGTAAAAGTTCAGTCTCATGTTATAAGAAATAACCTGTATTTGTTCAGTATTATAAATATTGTAAGCAAACATTAAAAGTAAAATAGAAATAGTATATTTTTGGATAACTTATTTTTTTTAATTAAGATTACAATTCAAAACCTTTTAATTCATAATTAAACTCAAAACATGTCAAAATTAATATAAAATATAACTATAACATATTAATTAAGTAGTCACAGAGCTTTATATACGCAAAGGATTTGTATCTTTATTTGAATAATTTTAGTATCATTGTTTTTCTGAAGGCCGCAACTTATGTTGGCAACATAACAAATCAAATCAAATCAATATCTCTTTATTCAGTAAACTTAGAATAAGCATTTTGAATCGTCAAAAGTTAAAGGATGGACGGGCACCCGCCCACCCACCCCGCCCATTCAGGAAGTCTTTTAACTGTGGAGAAGAACGGGCGCAAGAAACTCCACAGGTTTATAATAATATAGAAGTAACGACATTTACAAAACAATATGTCGTTACCAAATCATACAACATACAATTAAACAAATTATGAGCGTCAATACAAGTTGGAACATGTATAGAAGGACATTTTCCATTACAACAAAAAAAAAACATTTGATACGATTACAAAAAACAGGTATTGCTCGATTTTAAATAAAACGAACAACGTCTTACAGTATCTTTGAAATAAAAAGAAAAACTATTAAATACTACCAATAAAAAAAATAAGATTGCAAGAGCAGACCAGCCTCCACAGGCGGCACCCGTTCACGAGTATGACATGTGAATCAGCCATCGCTTCGCTCAACCATGTTTTAGGGAACGTAACGACCCGACGCACATGCCACCACCGCAGAGACACTTTAAGAGAGCATGACACACTCGAGCAACTCCAACGAAAGCAAGAGAACAATAAGACAACTTTAAATGCAACATAAATTTTGAGTGGGTACCTTTGTCTGTAAGACACTGCTGTTAAAGGCTATCATACCAGCGTAAAATTAATTATTAAAAAAAAAAATATTGCTAAGAAAATAAAATGTGAAAATATTATTATAACCAGGCTGTTTTGTCTTCTAAATATTCTTTGACTGTATAATAACCTTTCTTATGTAAACAAGATTTTACATGATTCTTAAACTTATCTAAAGGTAAATCTTATACAGTACTTGGTATTTTATTATAATAGTGTATACCTTGCCCCAAGAAAGAGCCAAGAACCTTTTGTAACCTAAACAGTGGCATTACTAGTTTTGACTTACTTCTAGTATTGAAATTGTGTACATCACCGTGTTTAGAAAAAGAGTTAATATTGCACCGCACAAAAACTATACAATTATAAATATATTGCGATGCAACAGTAAGAACACCAACTTCCTTAAAAATATTTCTCAGAGAAGTTTGTGATCCCAGTCTATAAATGGTTCTTATTGCTCGTTTCTGTAAAATAAATATAGTTTTAATATCAGCCGCTGTTCCCCACAAAAGGACGCCATACGACATGACACTGTGAAAATAACTAAAGTAAACAGTCCTAGCAGTTTCAACATCTGTTAATTGTCTAATTTTTCTAATGGCGTAAGCTGCTGAACTGAGTTTGCCGGCCAAATTCGATATATGGGGATTCCATTGGAGTTTTGAGTCCAGGGTTATCCCTAGGAAAACTGTCGAATCTACCAAATCTAATTTATCACCATTCATTCTAACATCGGTTTGTTCGGTCTTGACATTTGGTAGTGTAAATTTAATACATTTCGTTTTTTTAGCGTTTAGCTGTAAATTGTTAGTAGTAAACCAACTAAGTACCTCTGAGAGAGCATTGTTTACATCGTCAAAATTATTCTTATTCCTAGTCACATTAAAAATGAGTGAAGTATCATCTGCAAACAATACAATATCACAGAAGTTTTCTACAAAGAATGGCAAGTCATTGATATATATCAAAAATAAGAAAGGGCCAAGAATTGACCCTTGTGGAACTCCCATTTTTACATGAGAACCGGATGACTTAGTTCCATTAACATCGACAGTTTGTGTTCTAGAACTAAGATAAGACTGTATCAATTTAAGCGCAAAACCTTTGAGACCATAATAATTTAACTTCATCGCCAGTGTTCGGTGCTCAACGCAATCGAAAGCCTTGGACAGGTCGCAGAAAACTCCAAGAGCGTTCTGAGACCCCTCCCAGGCATCAAATATATGTTTTATTAGAGCAACACCTGCATCAGTAGTGGAACGACCCTTTGTAAAACCAAATTGCTTACTATGTAAAAGATTATTTAAGTTAAAGTATTCTACTAACTGTTCGAGAATAATTTTTTCATAAATCTTACTAAGTGCTGGTAGTATTGAAATTGGTCGATAGTTACTGGGGTCTTCTTTATTTCCCGATTTAAATAAAGGTATAACCTTACTAAACTTCATAAGATCAGGAAAGATTCCCTTATCAATACAGTTATTAAATATGTCAGCAAGACAGGGTGCAATAGAATATATGATATTCTTAATTATCTTTATAGACATGCCCCACAAATCACCTGTGTTTTTCATTTTTAGTGATTTGAAACTTTTAATAATATTATTAGAGTTAATATATTGAAAATTAAAAGAAAAAATACATTTGGGTACATGTTCTTCGAGAAAAGATTGTGCCGCCACTGGTGATGAATTTAAATTAGAGGTTGTTACCACAGGTATATTTATGAAGAAATCATCAAAAATATTAGCAATTTGTGCATCCGAATTGACAAGGTTGTCATTAACTTTTAGAGTAAAAGTGTTGTCCCGTGGTTTTAATTTACCAGTTTCACGGTTGATGATATCCCAAGTGGCTTTTATTTTATTATTAGACTTTTTAATTTTATCTTTAATGAAATTTGATTTTGCTAGTATGCACACTTTCTTAAACAATTTAGAGTATTTTTTTACATATACTGTAAAATTTAAATTATGGTTATATTGTCTTAGATTATATATCTCAAACAGTTTATTTCTACTTTTATAAATACCAGGCGTGGCCCAGTCACAGAACTTAAGTTTTTGTGAAAACTTTATTGTTTTAGAGGTAAACACCTGGTTGTATTCTGTCTTTATTAAATCAAAGAGATTACTATATAGTTCATCCGGATCATCTTGTACAAAGAGCAAAGTATCAATTTTACAAGCTACATTGTTTTTAAAATACCTACTCCATTCGCTTTTTTGTAAGTGGTTTACATGTTACAGTTTTAGGCTCCTCCTTAACATCAATATCATAGCTCACCTTCAAACCGCAATGGTCAGATGTAAGGCTACTAATAACTGACTTAGATACAGGGTCATAGTCTGTAAAAATATTATCGAGACAAGTGGCCGAATGTGAAGTTATTCTAGTGGGTTCAAGAAATAGATTTTTTAAATTAAAACATTTAAATAAAGCTAGAAGACTAACACTCACTGAAGTGTTTTCTAAAATATTTACATTAAAATCCCCACATACTAAAACAAATTTATTTGTTAATTTTATTTTATTAAGTACATCTTCCATTACCGATTCAAAAACATCGAGATTGCCCGAGGGGGGTCGGTATACACACACTATTATAAACCTATTTAACTCTACGCATGATAGCTCAATATTACGCTCCTTTGAAAGACATACAATATCATTTCGCTCTTTGTATTTAATATTATTACTAACAAGTATTAAAGAACCGCCGTGAATAGCTGTGCTTCGTACGTACGCACTTGCTAGTTGGAAATTATTTACATGGAAAGACGTGTCATGTGTTTTTAGCCAATGCTCAGTTATACAAAATATATGAATAGCCTGACTTTTTGCAATTAATTCTAATTCTAAGTCCTTGCCGGCCAAACCCTGAATGTTTTGATTTATAATATTAATGGATGTGGACTTGGCTTTTGTCATAGACCTCAGTTTAAACTAGAGGTAGTCACCTTACTACTAGTTATAAAAGATGCATTAGTAGAACTACTAATGATGACATTATTATCAATAGACTTTGTTATACCAGGTATAACTGGGTCTTGTATATTATAAGCTAATAAATTAGCTATCTGGGTCTTATATTTCTTTGGCAAATACATAGTATCTGAAGTCAAAATAAAATTATTAATAAATTTATTAATGTCAAAAATAAAATATTGTCACTATGACGCCATAATAAATTATATAATAATAAATTTAAGTCAAAAATACGTTTGTTTTGTTCCCAGGTTAAGTTTTTACAGTAGGGAAAAGCACTAACAATTAACCTGCAATTTGTATTCGCTTGAAATTGTAACAAATAAGTTATGTTTTCTATTATGTCACGTTTCTTAATTTGTGAACTGTCACCACATAAAATAATTACATTAGTGGAACTGCTCAATGACTGCTGAGATATGCTACGTACTATAGCATTCATTGATAAACCTGGGGCACAGACATTCGTTACTTGTTGATTTAAACTTCCATTCAAAAGCAACCCCAACCCCTGACCCAGTCTATCAGAGAACATAACTGTTTTTCTTTTTAATTCATTAGCATTGTTTATGATCAAGCTATGTAAATCATAAGTAGGTATAATTTCTGTACAGGCCGTTAACGGACTGGGATCCATGACAGACAAGTTAGTCGACTGAATACTTGAGTTTGATAATAAAGGACTTTCACATCTGTTTATCTCATTATTAACTAAAGAGTCGTACCGATCAGCATTGTATTTGCATAAATCAATCAACTCTGTAGCTGATTGAATATGCTCTTCGATTTCCTTTTGTGCAGTTGAATATTTATTGTTTACACTATCAAGTGTCTCATGCAACCGCTGAATATCTGATTGTAATTGCTGAGTGTCCCGGTCATACATTTCCCTACTTTTAATTAATTAATTATTATAAATCTCTAAAGAATCTAAAAGGCTCATACGTTCTTTCCTAAGAGCAATATTTTTGTAAAAACAGTTGTTCTTTTTGATTAATTTTTCAGTTTTCCTTATAAATCTATGGATTTTAACATATTTCTTAATTTTATTGTTGCTTAACTTATTAGTGTTGTGGTTGTTAAGTGGAAGTCGTTCTGCTGAGATTCCATCAGGTGATGCCATAAGCTCCTCGAACAAAGATTGAGTATGTTCCACTTCATGCTGCTGCTGCTTCTCAACGAATTGAGAAATCTGATGGTTGGCTGCACTGAGGTGCCTTTCCAGCTCTGTGATGCGGTCCAAAGCCCTTTCATAAGTGCTGTATTGCTCCTCGAAGTTGGAGACCACCCCTTGTAGATGTAGGTTATGCTGGTGAAGCACATCCTGATGTTGAATGTGCAGTTGGCTTAATTCATTCTTAAGCTGTGAGTTTTTGTCAATAATGGACTTTATTTCCATCTCACTCTCTTCTCTCTCTCGTTTTTTTTTTTTTTATATAAGAGGGAGGCAAACGAGCAGGCGGGTCACCTGATGGAGAGCAATCACCGCCGCCCATGGACACCCGCAAAACCAGAGGAATCGCAGACGCGTCGCCGGCCTTTAAGGGAGGAATAGGTTTAAGGAAGGAATAGGAATTGGGAGGAGGGGGGGGGGGGGGAAGGGGCCTCCGGAACCCTCACTGGTCGGACGAAACACAACAGCACCAAGTGCCATTATTTCACGCCGAATATTAGTGAGAGGGTGGTATTACGCCGGGCGAGCCGGCCCAATGTGTGCTGCAACGCAGCGTGGCTCTACCACTCAGTTGGTGTCACTCATTTAGCACCACCCAGGGATCACGTGTAGGGTCTCAAGGGTAAACCTACGGACGCGAGCAACTTTGACCCCCGTAGCAGTCGTAGCAGCTGATTGAAGGAATCCTTGGATACTTTCAACTCCTGAAGTGTCTGTCTGAGCTTGAGTTCAGTATTTTGTGTAACTGCCTTACGGGTAAGCATTTTGAGTTTTTATTTGTACTCACCTGAAAGTATTAAAACAAGATTAAGATCTTATTTATGGTAATACCACTAAGTATATTTATCTTTTATGAATAGCTATATACTAGAAAGATTATTGGATAACAATATACTAATATAACTACTGGGGGGTAGATGTGTCTCACATAAAAAGGTGCATAAAAGAAGCTATTATATTATAATAACTATATTAGGTACTGATCTAGATTTAATTGAATTGAATAATTCGATGTACTTATTTAGTATAGAAGTAATTTTAACTAGCAAAAAAAATAAAAATGACAAACTACAAGTAAAACCAAATTATGTAGGCAACTGTAGTTTCTAAATTGTACAAAGTTACAATATCTTTTAACATGTGCCTCTAAAATCTAGTGATATAATTGAAACAGCTAAGAAGTACCACTACTTGAGGTGTTGTTATTATGTAAAAAACAAATAACCAGCTTAGTACATTGGCACTTGCAAATGAAATGTAAGTAAGTACATATAGTGTTTTGGGATTGTTAAAAATAGCTATTATAGGTACCTACGTCTTATTAGTTAAAGATATAATGAAAACAATACTCCCCCGGTTTATATTGCTGCAATCCACGGCAAAAGTTGTAATTTTCACAACTTTGAGTCTAAAAATATTATCACAGTCAGCTGGCGATGACAGTTGGAATTTTATTATTGCAAATAATTTAAAAACTAAACAAATGTTTGCAGAGATAACACTTGTAGGCGTTTTTCGTCACTTATTTTATTAATTAATTGAAAAATTAACTAGCTATTATGCTTTATACAAATAATATCAAAATTAAATACGGAGCTAATTATTTTGACAACTTAACCACACAGTGTTGACGGATGTCTTTGCATTAATTATAGGTTTTAGTGCGAAAGAGAGGTACATATATCGTTCGCTCTCTCTTCTCTGCCTCCATCTTGTGTAACCACGCGATATTCGTAGCTCCGCATATATTATTAAGTAATTTATTGTAATTCAGCGTAATTGTCCTACAAAAGGCATTAAAAGTCATCTCAGTATATTGTGCGTGTGTTATTTGTATTTGTACAACAAACCCAGTGTGCGTTAGTGCAAGCCATCCCAGCTACGAACACATCTTATTTAAAACCTTGTTTCCCTCTTCTCAGCTCCTCTCATGCCCAGCACCTTCGCTCATCAAACAATCTTCTTCTTGCCACTCCCCTTCACCATTCAGGTTTCGTGGGCAATTCCTTTACGGTACAAGCCATCCGCTTATGGAACGCTCTCCTTGAAGAAGTAAGACGGGCCCCGAGCAAAATTATATTTAAGAAAAGGATCTACAATATGCTTCTCCAAGAGTCTTTATCATCCTCGTAAGAGTTTACTTTCACCGTATTTTTATTAAATCTAAGTAAGTTCATGTAGTTTATATTAAAATTGTGTAATGTTATTTATTGTATAATTATTTACCTATGTAAGTTGATTTGTGTAGTTTATTTGTTAGTTCACAAGATTTTGTATTGCACCGCCTACAACTCTTTCTGCCTAGCCCTAAGGTTGACTGGTAGAGAATGCTATTTGGCATTAAGTCCGCCTTTTGTACATTTTGTTTTCTTTGTGCAATAAAGATTAAATAAATAAATTTAATCTTTATTGCACAAACAAGTTTTGTTTTGTTTACGAAATCAAGCAAATTTGAAAAAAAATGTATTTCATTGATGTCATAAATTGTTCGTTGTAGGTCGTTTGCATTACACTTTTAAAATGTAAGTTATTTTATTGTAATATAAATAATATTTTGACAATTAGTAATAAGAAGTTATGCAAGATTGTTATAGTTGAATTGAATGTGAGACACATTTCACGATGTTAATTTAGAAAGTATTTCAAAATGATTAACGTATTATTTTTTCATTTTGCCACAATTTAAGACCAAAGGTTTTATTTTTTGTTTTGATTACTTACATTCAATCACGACTATTATCCCCTAAGAGTGAGGACCGCAATAGCAGGTCCTCTGCCTCATTACTTAATCATAAACTTTATAAAATATTTTGTTTATCAAAGGAGACCGACGAAGTTCTTAGGACCTTGGGCCTGGTACACTGATGATTTATATGCGGTTTTGTAGATCAAAACCAGCGGATTTCAACAATATTTAATTTATAAATCTGTTCTACGGGATAGCACAGATATTGGGAGTTAAGTAACTCAAAGTGAGGTTAGTTTACGTAAATTAAACAAATGACTTATACTTTTTACTTACCATTTATATTATATAATTTAATTAAATTGTATTGCACAAGTTATTGATAATTACTCTATGATTTTTAATTAAAGTCTGATTCCTGTAATAGTCAGACCCAATTTCGCCGATCTCCTTTATTTTGTTTATTTATTTCTTTTAGGAAAGCTTACAGACAAATATTCTTATAAATTAACAACTTTTTTTCTATATTGCTTTTTCCAAGCTTTTATATTTTGTTCTATTAATCAACGTGTACATAACATGATGATTTTAGGGTAAATCTCTAACCTGCAATAATCTAGATGCGTACATGCCAAAACAACAAATATAACATATAACAAAATAATAATTTAGAATATATTTATACTTTTAAGTATACATTTTCATATACATACACAATATAATATGTATATACATACCTACATGCATAATAAACCATATATAAACAAATAATTCAGATAATTTTATTACAACAAAAACACTTAAAATATATTGTCTAAGAATTCTTCCGAGTATATCTATAATAAACGCAGACAGTCGTCTGGATGTTCTTCCCGTGGATACTCGGGATTTGTTCTAAACGCGTAAATTAAAGATTACCCAGATGTAGTTTCAGACTATGTTTTTTAAAGGCCGCTGTTACTAAATAAAATTAGTTTTATATTTTTTCTACATCTTGAAATTAAACAAAATTAAGCACAGATATTTATTATATATTTATAAAGCCATATTTTGTCAATATAAAACTTCTTCTTTCACACTCATCAGCTGAAGTCAACTATAAAGTTTTACTAACTGATTTAGACAATCTTTTTGAACTGCAACAGCACTATAATGTAGCCTACGATGAGCGACAATGTGACGGGCACCAGTGACATCGCGAGCGGCAGCTTGGACGCCAATAGCGGCTGCTCTAGCTCTAAGCTCACCAGCCGCAACAGCTGACGAACTGTCTTCGTCTCAGTTACTCTTGGAACTAGAACAGTATATACATATAAACCTCCATACATCACGCCCGTTTTTCGAGGGGTATGCTTTTCATTTGCTACGATCCTGAGATCCTGACACACCTCTTTTGTATCGTTCACTCTTATGACATTGTTCATACATGCTCGTCGGTTTAGGGCACTTTTGATCTGACCTTTCACATGTACGTCGCCGATATCTGGAATAGAGTATTACTCTACTTTTCGTTCAACTAACAAGGAACACCCCCCTTCATGAAAACGGTCACATCAGGATTCCGAAGTAAGAGCTCGAGATGTTATTTATTTTGGTCATCCCAGTGACCCGACATTGCGAATGTTGCTAAACTGGCAAGTTAAGATATACAAGATATTATGGAATGTTGTCAGAAAACTATGTTTACAATGGCATCCAGAATAAGTAGGAATAGATTCACGTCAATAGCCTAACGGAATATGGGAAATAAACCACGATTTTTTTTATCACAAGCATTATTCGTAGGGCTACAAACTCTTTGCGTCTTCTTATTTGACTACCTATTTATTGCTTTACATATTACTTTACTTATTGTAGTATTAACTTACTTGATACTAAAACTGTTTGCAGCCTTGCCAGAGATCTAATCAGTGCTGTCCACGCCTTGTTCAAATTTTGTCCAAAATTGATTATCACCATTATTATATAGAAGTATACGCCCATATTTACGACTATTAATAAATATTTATAATAATTCGATGCATAAAAGTCCTGAAAAAAAAGTAAGTAAGTTATTTAAACCATATTATTCATCAATATCAGTCTAAAAATGTCCAACTGCTGGGCAAACGCCCTCCTACATGCATAACAGCACATGGGAAGTTTGGGCCACAACCCCCCACGTTGGCATAATACGGTTTGTTAGGTAAATAAAACATTACACACCACCATGTTTCGAAAACAATCTGGGAACAAAAGCTTAACGTGCGGTGGTCCGATAGAAAAAAGGAGCTGGAGATATTTTAACTCGCATGTCCATCCATCCATGGCATCGCGAATAAAACCACTTTAAATGCTATGCGAATCAAATGGGACTACTTATTCTGTAGGGCAAGCGAAGAACTTAAAGCAGATCTGCGGCGTTGATAAGTAAGCTTTATGGTAGGGGGGCATAAGTTACATAGACAATATAAAAAAGGTTTACGGTTGTTGACTAAAACAAAAATATTTGACCCTATGCAGTGAAAAATTAAAATGTTGATTTGTCCAATTGTCCAATCAAAAGGAAGCTCTGAAGATAAAACTCATTATTATTATTTTTATTCTATTTGCCATGCATCACACATCTAGTAATTTTCACAAAAAAATCAAAAGTCTAACCGGTTTAATGAATTCTTCTATTGTGGCAATTGTTCCAAATATGTAGTACGCCATACAGTAGAAAAACTGGAAAAATATCTGAAAAATAATATTGATTAAAAATATTTTTATTTGATACCTGAATCATTAATAGTTATTGTTTGTTTTATTTACCGTTCTACTGAAACACGTGTTAAGTAACTTGCTGCATACGACCACATTCTGGCAATGCTCAGCCCACTGTTTGACATCATTTTCAATCAATTGTGGCGTTCTTTCAAACTTTGGTGTTTTTGTGACGTCAATGTAACTTGCTAAATCAATTTCATTTTTGTGAACTATCTCATTTATAACAAGACGTACAGATGAATCAATGCTATGTATAAGGTATCTTAGTCTAGAAAGGATCGACACATACGTGTAAAATGTCAAAAAGTACCTTATTGCAAAGAACGATAGGAATGCTGCATTAATGACATCACTTAATTCCATATTTATATAATCCCCAGATGTTACGTCATAATTTATTTCAAAAACTGAAATTAAGCATGCTGATGTAAAAATAATTATGCAAGTTTTTGTATTTGTTATTAATGGTTTGTAACAATTATGCAGTCTTTTAAGGTGAATAAGTAGTGTAATGTACTCTTTACTTCGCTTGACAGCTATTAGTAACAACGTTATCATAGTTACTAATGTCATATTTGCATCAGTGATCATAACTGCATTTATACTTTTGGAAGCTCTACTTGGTATAAATAAATTGTAGACCCAAATTAACAAAATTAGCAACAAATCAATAACTAGTCTAACGCTTACTAAAATCTTGACCCTTTTGTTGAATAGACCAAAATTTCTGTAAATACCTAAGATATTTTCCATGACAATAAGTATACGGGACTCATGGTATACCATGGTTATTAAAATAATTTTGAATAAGACTAGTAAGACCAAGGTACTCGTAATAACAATGTCTAACCGTCTAACCGTATGACATTCTAATCTAAATAGAGTACATGAGTAATAATGACAAGAGACAATTATTATTATTGATGGATAAAATTAATTCCTCTCCTTTAAGTGCAGACATGATGACGATTAAAACTATGTACCTTTATAGGTCGATTGATAAAACGGTAATGAGTCTTCTTTGACAACTTACTCAATTTATATAATTGAAAATGTCTATTAATTTGATATATTTTACAAAATCCTTGTGTGGTCTGGAGGTTTTTTCTTGACTATGTCCTTCCTAAACGACAAAACTAATTTAGTTATTAAGTCCTATCTATTATAAGCTAATCCCAGTCCTCTGGCTGGCGGTTTGACCCAGTCCTTGGCTTTCCGCATGCTATCTGTCCTGCGCAGATCGTCGTTCCATTTGGTTGGGGGCGTTCCTCACTGCATTTGCCCGGTCGCGGTAGGCACTTTAAAATTCGTCCACCTCAATTAGTTATCAGTTCTAAGACAGTTGTTCCCAGCCCATTGCAACTTTTAATTCAAAATTCAATAAGACTTTTAGGAGCAACTGTGTTCTAAAATTCTCGTATTAAAACTAGCTTAATAGCAATAAAAGATAATGAAACGTTAAATTTTTTTTGACCTCAGGCAAGAATTGAACCCGCGTCCTCCATAATCCGGGCGGCTGCGTTGAAAACTCCGCCATCGAGGTATTGGTTGGACCGACGAAATTTTTCAACGCTTTTGACTTTATGTTTTTAGAGCAACAGTGTCTTATAAACCCTTTTAGAATTTACATCCCTAAAGATCTGAACGAAAATATTTTACAATATTTTTAAACATTCTGTTAAGATAAGACTGCTTTATAGATTTGTTATATTTGATATGCGTTAAAAAAACGCTCAAATTAACTCAAAGATAACGAAACGTTATAAAAAATGTCTACTTCAGGCGGGAATCGAATACGCGTCCTCCACAATAATAGCAATAAGCAATAAGGCGCAGTGTCGCGTAGCGGCTCAATAAAACAATGCTACCAGCTCCTCTCTTCCCTTGGGTGTAAAAGGAAACTAACGAACTAAAGACTGCACATACACTGAACAGCATACAGCATAATTTTTTTATAAGTGCGCATAATTTTTTATATCATTCAGTTACCTTATTTACCATGTTCAACGGTCATTTTGTCGATATGTTTGTTCAATTTTGGTTTCTATATTTTTCACTTAATAAATATAAAATTAAATCTGTTGTTCTAGATTAAGTTACTCTGTAGGTAATTTATCATAATTATTCGCAATGATAAAAAAAAAATCCGGTAGAGCGGCGATGGACTCACCACCTCTCACGCTGAGCACGTGACATGTGCAGTTACTGCACATTGTGCAGCTGTATACTTGACTATGGCCGTGGACTGTTTTTGCCGTCCTCATGCCTAGTCTCTGACTAACCCTTTATAATAGGATAATAGTCGTGTATTTATGTGTGTATGTATGTAACAGCAATAAACAAGGTTTTAAATATCATTTGATTACGAAAACAATAAAATAAAAAATATTTTTTTTCATAGATTTCATAAATTTTTCGATGTAGGTATTCAATTATTAACATTATTAGCAAATATTGATGGGTAAATTGATAAAGTCGTTTTCATTACACTTTTAAAATGTAAGTTACATATAAATAATATTTTAACAATTAGTAATAAGAAGTTATGTAAAATAGTCAGAGTGCGTGTGAGACACATTTTATGATAATTTAGAAAGGATTTCAATATGATTAATGTATATTATTATACTTTCGTCTTGCTACAATTTACGACAAATGGTTTAATTTTTTATTTGTATTACTTACGTACTACCGTCATATTTATTTTAAAATACCCTCATTTTAAGTTGGGACAGAGCGATATACAATCACGAAGGGTTAGTCAAAGACTAGGTAATGAGGACCGCAAAAGCAGTCCTCTCCCTCCTTTTATTACTCAATTTAAATCAATGTATAATAACAATCATCTAGAATGTATTTTGTTTATTAAATTTATTTTATAACATATAAATTATATTTTTTCTACATCTTGAAATTAAACAAAATTAAGCACAGCTATTTATTATATTATGTTTTATAATAATATGTTATTACAATAAAATCACTTAAATTTTTTTGTCTGAGAATTTATTCGAGTATATCTATAAAAAACGCGACTGTCTGCATGTTCTTCCAGTGAATTCCTATGATTTGTCGCGAAAAATATAGATATACCCGGATAAAGTTTCAGACTATTTTTTTTAATAATAATAATAATAAATTTTTATTTCCGACCATTTTGATCTATAGTTTTATTAGTAAATGTTAGTAATAATTGGGTTTAATGTTGTAATGTTAGTGTTGTTATCTATTTATTACATGATGTACTATTTCTTAAGCCCCGTTGCAATCTCTCTCTTCGCAGTATCTTTGAATGGGGCAGTCCTGTCTAGCAGCAATCATCTTATGGATACTGTTGCTACTCTTACGTAAACGCTGCAGTAGAGAAGCCGCTTTTATGCGCATAATAGCATGAAACCCGTCTGTGCGAGAGTCAGGAAACATTTTTGAAGCGCTACAGCGCCACGGTAGCCCCAACAGCATGCCAAAGGCGCTGTTGTATTGTACACGCAGAATGTTGTAGGCTCGCCGCGAATACGTCACCCACAGTCCACTCGCATAAAATGACTGGCAGTACGCTTTAAACAAAGTCAATTTTAAGTTTGCATTGCATCGAGCGAATCTGCGGCCAAGCATATTAGCCCTTACCGCCAACGCCCTGCGTTTCCTCTCTATGTCATCATCATCCCTTAGGTCTTCCGTGACAACATGGCCTAGATATTTAAACCTCGGCACCACCTTTAATACAACACCATTGAGATGATAAGGGCGGTATCAGCCGAGGCCATGGTTAGGTGATTTGGACACAAGTATTTTACTCTTCGTACAGCTGTATTTTAGACCATGTACCTTTACGTAAGATTCACAGGTAGCTAGTAATTTTCTTAACCCTGCTATCGATGGACTGAGCAACACCATATCGTCTGCGTAGCTTATGTTATTGATAAATTATTGGTTAATGCAGGTAATTTAGATGTGTACAATTAGGTAAAATAATTTTATTTGCCCAGCAGTAGGACGTTTATCGTGAAATCATAGTGAGATCATTTGATTTGATATAATATTATTTAGGATTTAGTATTTGTGTTTAGACAGAAGTGTTACATATCCCCCCTTTTAGAGTAGGATTTTGCCTAGGAAAAATCCAATTATGTAAGAAAAACAATCCTCAAGATTAATACGGAAGACCAAATTCATCTGCATACATCGTCGTATATACCCTCAATTCCATTCATTAGTCTCTACATTCTTCATAATGCAGTCATAAATTAACATATGACTACAACTTACATCCCATAGCAGCCTATCTTCAGTTAAACACCCAATATGACTGTAGTAGTAAGAGTGTTGAATAACTTTGAAGAACTAACAATCTCCCAAGACATTAACAACTGTAACCAAAGATAAAAACAATCCCGAAAATTGACGGAAACCCCGCCACTCACAAGACAGTAAGAGTCAAGTTAAATACATGAGACAATAAGATTCAACAGCAGTTATTGAAACGGTTACAGTTGAGAAGCGATCCCTATCTATTAAAAAAAATTAATAATTATATATTAATTTTTTTTGTATTCTTTTTTTGTATTCTTTTTCTTTCTTTTTTTATAGGTATTCTTTTTATATTCTTATTCTTTTTCTTTCTTTTTTTATATCTGGAAATTCAACTTGGGATAGAACCAACAACGACCTCATCATATGTAGACCCGAAAAGCGTGTGCAATTGCACACATTTCGCCGGACAACAAAACAATATTTGCCCGAAGACCTGAAAAAGTGGATTTCCCCTTTTATTTTATTATTTTTATTATTTTGTAGGATAACCATCGACTGATGAGTACTTTATGTTTTTAGACATTGCACCGGTTAAATTTAGTTATGATTTTTCAGTATATTTGTTTAGCTTATGTTCACGCTGCTGTGCATCTGTGTATAAGTTATAGTTTCTATAAGTAAAACTTTATTCAGTATAAACTTGTTTTATTTTTCATGATAAGTTTTAATAAAAATGTTAAAGTGTAGCTTGTAGCTATAGATTTATTTTATTTAATAAGGTTTTTCCAGCGATAAACATTAAAAATAAGAACTTATTAATTATATTTTTGTTTTAAAATCCTTGATATGCCAAGAACCAAGATTTTTACCATGCATGTCGACGAGTTCATACACTAAGGGTGACAATTTAGCTTTAATGCGACACTTAATATATTTAGGAGCAAGTTTCTTTGAGAAGTATTTGTCTTTGTCACTTTGGTAATAAGTTCTACGCCAGACAATATCACCCACATTGAATTCGTGACTTTTACGACGAAGATTGTACGGGCCACAATTCCTAGCATGCGACTTTATTAACGAACTTTGCACCTGATCGAATTTTTTCTAAGTTTACCAGTATTTTCTGCATACTCATCCCTAGGCGTAAACACTATATTATCCGTCAAGTCGACATCAGTATAGTGGGAACCACAAACTACCAATTCCCGTCCGAAAACTAAAAAGGATGGGGTGAACCCCGTAGCTTCGCTAACGGCAGTCTTTAGAGCGAATTGAATTTTTGGAAGGTTTAAGTCCCAACATCTATGATCTTCCTCAATGAACGTGGATACTGCTGTCATAATGGTTTTGTTGTATCGCTCAACGGTGTTTACCTGTGGAGTATATTTGGGAGTAAAGCGCACGTTAGGTATTTTATATTGAGCAAACATGTGCTGTAATTTTTGACTAACGAACTGTTTACCATTGTCCATGAGAATGGTACTGGGAACACCATGAGCCAAAAAAACTTTTTCTTCAATAATGTTGGTTATTACTTCTGCAGTCGCTCGGCGAATAGGGAATATAAGCGAATACTTCGAAAAGCAACACGTCACGACCAAAATCATAGTATTTTGTTTCCTAGTCGCAGGCAGAGGTCCCGTTAAATCAATACTGAGCATTTGGAAAGGTCTGGAACAATCCTTAGGACGACCCATCAAGCCTAGAGAAGCATGTTGAGCCTGTTTATGTGAATTACATGAGTCACAGTTATTGACAAAATCAGCTACGTCTTTCTGCATGCCCGGCCAAAAATAATTCAACGACAATCTTCTCATAGTCTTAAAAATTCCCAAATGTCCAGACGTTGGACTAGCATGATTTTCCTTCACAATATTCAACCTGGATTCGCTAGGAACCACCTCCTTCCATTCAAACTCCTTAGTTAAATGGTTCATATTTTTCATGTAGCGGTAAGGTTTGTTATTAGCTATTTTGTTATTTAGAAATGAAGTGGGAGACGCCCGACAACCATTATAAATATTTAGATACCAAGGATCCGACACATTAGGTGCGACTTGGTTAACGTTGCTTATAGTCGCCACGGGCACAGCACGGGATAAGAAGTCTGGAACGACATTGTCCTTCCCACGCCTATGCTTTATATCGAAATTAAACGCTGAGAGACGCACTCCCCACCTGGCCAACCGACCAGTAGGGTTATTAATATTAAGAAACCACTTTAAGGATGAGTGATCAGTGTAAACTGTAAATTTTATACCATTATCTAAGTAACACCTCCAGTGCTCTATTTCCAAAATAACCGCTAAGGCTTCGCGTTCTGTAGCGCTATAATTACGCTCTTGGGCTGTCAGCGACTTGCTCATGTAGGCTTTTACCCTCTCGTCGCCGTTTAGAACCTGTGTAAGGACAGCACCAATCCCATAGTCGCTAGCGTCCGTGTGAACCTGAAAGGGCTCCAATAATCTGGCGGCGAAGTCAGGCATTGTTTGAGTGTGACGAAAGCAGTATTTGACTCGGCTGTCCAAGCAAAGGGAGCAGCCTTTTTTCCCTGTGACGTTAGCTTATTCAATGGTGCAGCTAATTAACTAAAATTTGGGATAAATCGGCGATACCAAGAGACAGTCCCCAAAAATCGACGAACCTCCTTCCTATTAGTATTAGTGGGATAGTTAAGAATGACATTAGTCTTTTCAGAATCAGCCTGAAGTCCATTAGAATCAACCACATTACCCAAATATTTTAATTTTTCTCTAAAAAACTGGCATTTTTCATAGTTGATAGTTAGATTTGCAAATTTCAACTTTTCTAAAACTTTCAAAAGCAGAGAAATATGACTTTCAAAGGAGTCAGCGACTATCACAATATCATCAACGAACACGTAGACTCTATTTTCAAATTCAGGACCATAAAACAATAAATCCACCAATTTCTGCTGTGTAGCCGGAGCATTTGTCAACCCAAAGGGCATAGACCTAAATTGGAAGGTTCCTCTAGAGGGAACGTAGAATGCAGTTTTACATCTGTCCCCTGTGTTAGCGACGCGCTCATTACGAAAAGTATAATTATAAATAATGTAGGCAATAAGTTTAAGTTAAATTTTTGTATACCTTCCAATGTTTGATTTGAGACACTGTGCGCCTGCGAGCGCCGCTCGATCCGAGCCAGCAGTCCGCATTTTACCTCACCAGCGACAACCCGCGTCGCTCTGTTGTGGCAATAATCCATGTGCGTTATAATAAACGGTTAATTCACAATAGTTTTCGGTCTTTAATTTCGTCAGTGTACCTCGGAACAACAAAAAAGTGGTCCTTCGAGCCGGATATATGTTTCTAACACCGCCGAAAATGGTACACACGCGAAGTTCTGTGCGTCGCGAACGTGGTGAACCGCAGCAAACCCACGAGGACGTTCTTCCTGGTCCGTCTACATCCACACAATCTGCAACATGCACCGATGTGAAGAGTCTGCAGAAACAAACGTCGACCAAAAGCATCAAATCCAGAAAGTCGTCGGCGTCTTCCTCCGAGGCCAGGCGAAAACGACTCGAACTGGAATTACAAGCTGCACAGGAGAAAGCTAAAATACGCATGGAACTGATTGATAAACAATTAGAGGTTAATATTGCGAGTCTCGACGAAGAGGAAAATCAATACAGTTCACACGACGAAGAAGAAGTACCTCCAGTGTGCGTCAATAAGTGGTTAGAGGAGCTAAAAAATGAGCCGAATATCGACATCCATATTCACGACTCAGCATCGTCGGTGCTGCCAACCGCGCCCGCACAGCAACGGGTGACGACGGCAGCCGACGAACCAATACAGCCGCGCCCAGCACCAGCACGTACGTCATGGTACTCTCCGATAGCGACGCCGCAGCCGCATACGGCGGCACCTACGGCATCACAACTACTGTCGGATCAGCAGGTACGGGAGCCTGAACTGCGAAGAAGCAACCCTCACCTGCCACGTAACGCACTACCAGTACCGGAAGTTTTACCGCCGCCGTCCGTACCGGCGCCGTTGGGAAATTACGCCAGTGCGTCGGAGGCCACGATTCAAATGTTAGCTAGTGCACTACAAAACGCAACGGCTAACTCAGCCGCTAACGGAGGAGGTAACGCCAACTTACTGAGCCGCATTTGCACACCACGTGACTTACCAGAGTTTTCGGGTGAACCTTTGGAATGGCTGCAGTTCAAACAGGCGTACGACGAGTCGACGGAAGTATGTAACTTCACCGAAAAGGAAAACTTATGGCGATTACGTAAGTCTCTCCGAGGCGCTGCTAAAGAAGCCGTCTCCGCTTTGCTGATAAGTGCGACATCGCCTGCTAGAATAATAGCTACCCTAGAGCTACGTTTTGGTAACCCTGAATACCTAATATCGAGAATAATACAAGATATCAAAAGGTTACCGCCGATGGCAAATGAATATCAGAAAGATATTGTTACATTCTCATGTAAAATTCAGAACTTTGTAGAAGCAGTACGAGCAGTACGACGAGAAGAGTACCTGTATGGAATGAACATTGTGTCCATTATATTATGTAAACTCCCATCTGTTCTGCTTGCAAAGTGGACTGACTACAGTTACGAGTTGATTACTACTGAAAATAAGAAGTCACGACTTATAATACTATCAGACTTTCTGAGTGATGAAGCCATGAAGGTATCAACTGCAGCAAATATCTACTGTTTCCCGGGGCGCAGTGACAACTTTAAGCAGAAGCCTAGTCACTACCCACATTACCAGACGGTCTTAGTGCAAGCCGAGCGTTCCACGAACGACAAATGCAGTTTTTGTAAAATGTCTGCACATAAATTAACCGAGTGTAAGAAGTTCAAACGAGCACTACGCAAAGCTAGATGGGAACATGTGAAGCGAAACGGCATATGTTTCAAATGTCTTATTGCCCGCCACAACAGAGAAACCTGCCCGGCACCCGTATGCAACAAAGACAACTGCAATCAAGCGCACCATAGACTGTTACATTATTCGTACGACGATCGTGAGCGCAGTAGTGTGATAGTGCAACAAACGGAGCCCGTCGTCGCCCCGCTAAGTAGCCAAAGTGAAACCGTTACGCATATAAACGCGAGTGATAAGTGCGCGGTGCTATTAAAGGTCGTCCCAATACGTATTCACGGCCCAAACGGTGTGTTTAGTGCGTCCGCGTTACTAGACGATGGTTCTACAGTATCACTGATAAGCAGTGAGCTCGCCACCCGCGCAGGGCTGCGCGGCAGCCGCCAAACAATGCGAGTGAGCGGCGCATGGACCGGCAACGAGCTAGTGTGCGACGCTACGGTAATGAATGTAAACATATCAGGTATGGACAGTAATAAAATTAATAATATCACAATGCGAAGTGTTCACGAGTTTAATTTGCCAATTCAAAAGTTATCTATTGTTAATAATTGCAATAACTATGAGCATTTATTAGAAATAAAATCTAAGTTTTGTACATCGGATTGTAAACCAGAATTGTTAATAGGCCAAGATAACTACCATTTATTGTTACCGTTAGAAGTTAAGTCTGGTAAACGTAATGAGCCGGCCGCTACGCTAACTCTCTTGGGTTGGTGTGTTCACGGCATTGTGCCTGTGCTGCAAGGCGCGTCACCCTCACAAGCAACAGTCTGCTTTGCTCATTCTGAGACAGATTCCACCAACGTAGACGATACGAACCTGCTGCAGGATATCCATGAGGAGGTAAGACGCTCATTCGCACTGGATTCGCTAGGCATTTCAGGCAAACTCAGACAGAATGCAAACGACGCGCGTGCCGTGGCCCAGCTACAACAAACAGCCGAGCTCGTCGATGGTCGTTGGTATGTAGGGTTGCCATGGAAAGATGAGAAGTGTAAAATGCCAGATAGTTACCCTAGCGCTTTGAAACGGTTCCTAAGTATTGAAAAAAAAATGTGTAAGGATCAAGGTTTTGCTCAAAGGTATGCAGATTGCATAAATCATTTATTAGAAAATGACTATGCTCAAGAATTAAAAGATACTAAACCTGTTGATAAAACCTGGTACTTACCACATTTCGGGGTTGACAACCCTAACAAGAAAAAATTGCGTCTCGTGTTTGATGGAGCTGCTAAAGCTGATGGATCATGCTTGAATGATTATTTACTAACAGGGCCTGACCTTTTATCATCGCTTTATGGTATTATGCTGCGCTTTAGGATAAATAGCATCGCAGTCACAGGTGATATAAAGGATATGTTCCTCAGAGTGAGGATCCGCGCAGAAGATCAGCACGCGTTTCGTTTCCTGTGGAGAGACAACCCTAACGAGCCCATCAAAACGTACGTGATGTCTTCACTTATATTTGGTGCCAATTGTTCGCCGTTCATAGCTCAGTTTATAAAAAATATGAATGCAGCACAGTCTGAGTCATCGCTCCCGGCCGCTGTTGACGCGATAAGGAATTCGCACTATAGTGATGATTATATTCATAGTTTGCCGAACGACGAGATGACAGCGATTAATATGGTGAAAAATGTGTCTTTTATACATCAACAAGGTGGTTTCGAGATTAGAAATTGGACAAGTAATAATCTTGCGGTGCTTAAGAGCGTTCCAAAATGTACCTTAGGTCCAGCTGCAACAAGGTTCAAAATGGCGGGACAGAATGAAGGCGAACGCACACTCGGACATATTTGGTATCCAGTTACAGACGAGCTGGGGTTCGATGTCTCCCTCAAGCGCATTCCCGAAGATGTTCTTTCAGGGAAAAGTAGACCAACGAAGCGGCTTATGTTGCGAGTTATAATGTCTATTTTTGACATTTATGGATTTTTGTCACCATTTACGATACAGGGTCGTATTATGTTGCAGGATGCTTGGCGTTTGAATATAGGATGGGACGATTGCATTCCCGATAACATTTATTCCAAATGGTGTACTTGGATTGACCTACTTAAAGATGTAAACAAGGTGCGAGTAGCAAGGCATTACCGCAACGCAGCGGGCGCGAGCGAGTCAGAGAAACAGGTGGACAGCAGCTGCGGTGATAATATGATTAGCCGTAGCCGTAGCCGTAGCGAGCTCCGACCTACGCACCGCGCTACGACTCACAGCTACGAGGATGCTACGACGTTACCTGCGGCTGCGACAGGTAACTATGATGGCTTGCAATTGCATGTGTTTAGCGATGCATCCGCCAAAGCAATGTGTGCCGTAGCTTATTGGCGTTGGACCGATAATGGCAAAACAAAGGTCGCACTGATTGGAAGTAAGTGTCGCGTCATGCCCGTCAAGCCATTAACGATGCCGCGAGCCGAACTACAAGCAGCTTTGTTGTCTGCTAGGTTTATGGATTCGATTATGCGTGAGCATAAGTTAGCAGTAACTCAGCGTGTACTTTGGTGTGACTCCACTACGGTTTTACACTGGATCAGAAACAATACACGAACCTATAAAATGTTTGAGGCTAATCGCTTAGGCGAAATCGATGAGCTTACGCGTATGGAAGAGTGGAGGTACATACCTACTAAAATGAATATCGCTGACTTGGCTACCAGAGAGGTATTTGATAAGTCCATATTTAATAGTGAATGGTTTACAGGTCCGAAATTCTTATACAATACGGAGGATGCCTGGCCGGTCGATTTAATACAACATATATCGCGTGAGGTAGATACTGTTTGCGTTACAGCTAAAGAAGACGTGCTTGTTGACTTACCTGTACCTGATCCCAAACACCTTTCTTCCTGGTTGCGATTGCTGAGGGCTACAGCTTCTGTTCTGGTGTTTTTAGATAAATGCAGGAAGCGTACGGCTAGCATTGACTGCACGATGATGGAACGAGCGGAGCGTATGATTATACGATACGCTCAAACCGCGTCATTTGCTGATGAAATAACTGCATTACGTAACAGAAGACCCTTGCATAGTACCAGCAAGCTACTTACCTTAACACCTTATCTCGATGAGCACGGGATACTTCGCGTCGGAGGCCGCATAGACGCTGCAACAGATGTGGACCTGCAAATTAAAAGACCTGTCATATTAGACGGACGATATCCGGTGGCGCGTCTTCTTGTACGTCATTACCATGTGAGATGTGCTCACGGTAATCAGGAAACGGTCGTCAACGAGCTTAAACAAAAATACTGGATTATAAGACTGGTTGACATTAAGACAAAGTCGGGTGTGTTGCGCCGGTCTGCAGCACGCGTCGCACCTTTCCTGCATAGTGATTAGTGCTGTCCCAGCACTAGGGGGGGGGAGTGTTAGCGACGCGCTCATTACGAAAAGTATAATTATAAATAATGTAGGTAATAAGTTTAAGTTAAATTTTTGTATACCTTCCAATGTTTGATTTGAGACACTGTGCGCCTGCGAGCGCCGCTCGATCCGAGCCAGCAGTCCGCATTTTACCTCACCAGCGACAACCCGCGTCGCTCTGTTGTGGCAATAATCCATGTGCTTTAATAAACGGTTAATTCACAATAGTTTTCGGTCTTTAATTTCGTCAGTGTACCTCGGAACAACAACACTCTGGCTTTATTAAGATCTGCCAAAATGATTTAGAGAGGTCAATGCTAGATAAGTACCTAACATCTCTAAGATTATCTAAGATTTCAGTTATATACGGCAAGCTATAAGCGTCCTTACGAGTGACAGAGTTCAATTTTCTACTGCCCAAACAGAACCTATATTCACCGTTCTTCTTTGGAGTCAGAAGAACGGGGTTAGACCACGGACTCTCACAAGGCTCAACGACATCCTCTTTAACCATTTCATCAAGTTGTTCCGAAAGAATTTGTTGCTTTTGAGGAGACATTCTATAATAACGTTGCCTAATAGGAGCAGCATCACCCGTGTCGATAGCGTGAGTTACCAATGAAGTACGACCCAAACCGCATTTCTCGTATGATATGTTTTGAAATTGAGATATGATGTTGTCTGCGGTTGCTTTTTGATCAACGCTTAATTGTGTATAAGAACAAAGCTTCGCTGGATCATCAATGGTGATATTTGATAGATTGGGTTCGTCAGGAGAGTTCATAACGAGACAATCCAACTTACTGGGAAACAGATTAAAAGATCTCCAGAAGTCCATTTCCAATATTAAGTTGTTCTGTATTTCAGGTACAACGTAAACTTTAATGATATGGGTCTGGTTATTAAAAGTTAGAGGAAACCACCAGCTGCAGAAAGCTGTAATGGATCGCAAGAGTTTAATTTATAATTTAAATTTAACAAGTGTTTGTGGGAATTATTCCCTAAAATAGTTATACTGGACCCAGTGTCCAGAAGACCCATATTACTTTTGCTCCCCACTTGGATCGAGACAAAAGGTCGAGACGTGCTAGTGTTATATTTCGGAATTGGAGACGTATGGTGACTGGAAGAGAGTTTAAGTCCCCAACCCCGACCCTTCAGTTTTTTGAACTAGTAGTAGGACCGGTACAGTCTGGACACTCTGGAGTACGAAGGCCCTTTTTGCCGCACTTAAAACACAAAATGTCGCGCGGTTTCCTACACTGACTGAGTTGGTGTGTATCGTTGCGACAACTAGAAAAAAAAAAATTAAAAAAAAATGAAAAATGTTTATTTCAACAAAAATAGGATAATACAAGATTATACAGTATACCTTATAGCAAATTACATCCTACTTTGTCGTAAAGATATATCAGCAGTTTAACTGTGACATCAACACTAAAAAAAAATTTTGTTACGTTGATGCCTGTACGTTTAACAAGAAGAATAGCCTCATCTTATCCTTATGTTACATACAATTAAGTTTATTAAGTTATATTATATAAACCCAACATACAAAAAAAAAATGAATATTAATGAATATGTATATAATATATTAATAAAATAAAAATGATATATATCAAATAAAGTATTAGTTTTTGAAATTTATATAAAATAAAAATAAATTTAGTAATTTGGAATTATGACAGCTTTACAAATAATTTTTCTGTGGAATCGTAAGTAAGAGTTGAGAGCCGTTTTGCTACGACTCTTTTGGCGTCATAAACTGAAGCAGATTTAATATTACAAAAAGAAACAACCTTGTTGTAAATCGTGCAATTAATAAAAGGAGGAAAACTTTGGGCGAAAGAGGTATTAACTGGGTGAACTGGTACTTTAAATATTCTCTTCAATAGCAATTGGCTGTAGTTTTCTGATTGAAGAGTTATTTTATGAGTAAAAATAGTTGATTTTAGAACAAATAACTGTCGAACGGTTAAGACTGTACTGTCCTTATACAAATCTACCGTTGGATACCTGTATGGTTTAAACAACATTTTTTTTAAAACTGATCTTTGGGCTCTTTCAATTGTAATCATTGTACTCTTTGAGCAACCACCCCAGCTCATTATGCAGTAAGAAATGAGAGATTCACATAAAGCCCGATAGACAGATCTGAGCAGTTTGAAGTTTGCTACGTTACGGAGTCTCCTCATTATATGAATGGTTTTGCGAACCCTCCCTGACAAATTACTAACATGGGCCTTAAAATTTAGATTTTCGTCCAGAATAACACCAAGGTATCTTATTTGATCACACCTTTGAATATGATGGCAGTTACAGAAAGTGGCATCCTGGCAAATGTGGATTGGAAGGGATACTAAAGAGTTTGAAGGTGCTGAGGCTAGTGTTTTATGAAAACAGATGAATTTAGATTTATTGGGATTTATTGTAAAAGATTTCTTTGAAGCCATTTACTTACTATTGACATTCCTTCTTCGGCACATGTTAGAGTTTCTTCCCAAGAAGCACCGTGAAATAAAATTGACGTATCATCAGCATAACATATTATATCAGCATGTCTGAGGCTAAGGTCGTGGATACCATTCATATAAATAATAAAAAGAGTTGGGCCGAGAATACTTCCTTGAGGCACGCCATAATCAACAGAATTAAGTACACTGGAAAAGCCGCCAACGCTAACACATTGTTGACGCCCCTGCAGATAGCTTTCGAACCATGCAAGGGAGATGCCACGGATACCCAAGTGTTCTAGTTTCTTTAGAAGTATCGGGGCGGAAACAGTATCAAACGCCTTGGCAAGATCTAAGAATACACCAATGCATTTATCGTTACGGTCAAGATGTTCAGCCGTTGTATTAACCACAAGAGAAACTGCCCCATCAGTCGACTTCTTTTGACGAAAACCGAATTGATTATCTGATAAAAGGCAATAAGGTTCAATGTATTTAATAAGGCGCTTGTTGACAATCTTTTCAAGGAGCTTGGCGAATATATTCAAAAGTGATATGGGGCGATAATTGTCAGGTGAATCACGGGAGCCTGCTTTGTAAATGGGAATAACAGAAGCTATTTTCCAGGCGTCTGGAAAAATTCCTGTGGCTAAACTTGTATTAAAAATTAAGGTCAGAGGTTCAACAACAAATTCTTTTAAATGTTTTAGCAAAAGATTGGTTAAGCCGTCTATGCCCGGGGCTTTGTCAATGTGTAGGTCATTTATAAGAGCATTAACTTCAGAAACGTCGGTAGGCTCCATAAAGAAAGAGTTAAGTAGATGTTTTTTACACTTGGTATTAGCGGCTAAGCTTTCTTGGGTAGCGTTGAGACCAGTAAGTATATTATCAGCAAGTTTTTTACCTATTGTTGAGAAGTGGGAGTTACAGACATTTAAAGATTCTGCTGAATTAACTGAACCATCAATAGTAAGAAGTTCTCGGGGTTCTTTTTTATCGGTTGAAAGATAACAAATATTTTTGATGGATTTCCACAACTTCTTTGGATTATTTTTATTTTCATCCAGTTCTTTAGATTGATACTGATGTTTTAGGTTTTGTAAAAGACGGTTGCAGAAGTTTCGGTAACGTGTGTACACTAGTCGCGTCAGCTGATTTTCTGGGTTACGTCTGGATAAAATGTGTAAACGGTTTCTATGTCGCATGCATCTGATTAAACCCGGAGTAATCCAGGGTTTCAATATACGTTGAGACCGTTTCTTTAGCGAAGTTTGTGTATGGTTGATCAAAATTGTGTTAATAGTTGAGGTGAAAATGTCTACTAAAACGTTAGCGTCTTCACATTTGAAAAGTTCTTGCCAATTAATAGTTTTATGCTCTTTTATCATAGCCTCTATATCTCTTTTTGTGGTATTTACACAAGGCTTACATAATTTTGACTTGGCAAAAGACATTCCTGCCATCACTAAATCATGGTCAGTTATGTCTGAGGAGCAAACTAAACCAATCAGGGACAGCGAAGATTTTACATATATGTGATCGAGGCAAGCCATTTTCCTAGTAGGGATAGTTATTGCCGGTTTCAAGTCATGTTCAGCTAATAGGCAGAGATAATCTTGACCAGACCCAGTATCAGTGGTTGAAATTATATCAATATTAATATCGCCGACTAAGAAAAGGTTGTTCTCGTATTTGCATGACGACAGTATACAATCAAGTGACGATAAAAACTTATCAGTATTAGTGAATGAAGGTGATCGATAAATGCCTAGAATCGTAGCTACTTGTGATATGTCAACCTGCAAGCAATTTGCATCATCTATGTTCTGCTCTGACACTGCAGCACTCCAGATATCCCTGACGTAGATTACTACTCCGCCTCTGTGATTTATAATTTTACTTGTTGCGTATTCTGAGTAGTGCGGAATCTTCGGAATAATGGTAGATTCAGTAATCCAGCATTCAGTTAGAACAATTACATCGTATTTTAGATTGAGTCGAGTTAACGTAGTTAAAAACGTATCAAAGTTTTTATTTAGGCTCCTGATGTTTAAAGTTATAACTTTAAATTTTTTGTCTGATAAAAAAGTTGCACATTTCTCCGGTTCATTTACGTCGAGACACACAATATCCAAAGAGTCTAAGTCAGTTATTAAATGTTCTATAATCTCTTTTATATTTTTGAATTAAGGTGCAGTGATAAATTAATAAGGTGAGTGTGCGTCTCTTGATTAGAAAAGAAGTAAGTGCAACTAATAGTTTAGCGCGGATTTTGTAAAAATATACTTTTTGTATGAATATTGAATTTAAGAGCTGTCGTATTTTTAGTATTATATATATAAAAAGACGAAATAAAATAAAAATAAAAATATAACATATTATGTGGTTTAAAAAGACAATTAAAATTAATAAAACTATAAAAATAACAAAAATTGAACACCCGGTTGTTTCAACGCATAGAGTTAATTTACCAACAATTATTATTAAGTTGTGGTAAGCAAGCTTACAAAACGCTGTCCTATATATTCTGTTCATCTTCGGTTCTTGTAACTTCTTCTTGGATTCTTCCAATAATACTCTTGAGATCTTCACGGGAGGAAATCTGCATTGCTTTTTTCCCTTCCCTCTGGCGTACATAAATTGAGCCTTGGGAGCACCAACAGAAAGCATATCCATTTGACTTAGCTTTTGCACGAGCATCACGAAATAAAAGTCGGTTCTCCTTAGTTAATCGTTCGTTAAAGTAAACTTTACAAGCAGGACCAGGGATCTCAAAATCGGCACTGGTCAAGGTTCTTCTGGCTTTCGATGCTCGAAGAACATGATCGCGCTTCGATTTACGCAGCAGACGTGCCACAATAGGTCGCGGAGCGCTGTCACTGCTGGGTGTTGCTGATTTGCGAGGGCCGACACGGGAGACCCAATCTATGTCCACGTCCTCTAGATTAACACCCAATTTACGAGATACTAAAAGAAAACAGTGATCCAAGTTTTCGTTTTGAGTTTCTGGGATTCCGGAAATTTCAATCTCGTTATTAAGATGTGCTTGAGCTTCGGAGTTTAACTCCTTTTGCAGTTGAGTGACTGTTGACCTTAGAACCTGAACTTCCTTGGTACTCTCCTCCACAGCTTGTAGTCGAGACTCGTTTGTAGCAACGATACCATCCAGTTCATCTAGGCGATCGTGGCAACGCGTGAGAGAATCAGTGGCTACCTCCAATCGTTGCTTTAACGAGGATATTTCCTTGGTGAGAAGACGGAGTTCGTCCGTGAGCTCTTTTATTTCCGAGCAAGCAGTATCAGTAGATGATGGAGGCCCAGACTTTTTCCTCAAAGTAACGTTTTGGGCGTCAGTAGTGAGTCGAACTGGAGTCGAGCTATTATTTCCACCTTTTCGAGCCATTGCACAACAGTCAGGACATTTCCAAACATTATGACGCTCTTTAGGGATGCAATCAAGCTTGATACATAGGTCGCAAAAAGTTTTGTTACACGCATCCGAAGTGCATTTTATAGATTTTAGCTCGTTTGTATGTTTTAGGCAACCGTAGCACTTCATTATACAGTAGTTATAAATTAAGTACACAATAACCTCTCAGCGGTGTTATAAGCGAGTTGCCTGTCTGTGTTGCTTAATCTTTGGTGTATTGCACTGCGCATGCGCGAGAACGCGGCAGACGTCACGAGTCGAGGAGCGCGCACGATTTTGGTACTTACGTGCTGCGCGTAACCGTGAGATTCGCCTGGGCTAATGTGGAACTCTGCGCGATGAACGTAATGGCGACCGTGCCGGCTTCTACTCAGGTTATAACATTTATGATTCAATTCTTGTTGATCACACTGTATTCGATGTAACTGTTATGATTATTTGATGGACGGAACACTAAACTACACTATTTTAATTAGATAAGAAGGATATATAGCGTTATTAACACTTAAACTATTTATTTTGTGGAGACAATTTATAAACACAGTTGACCATGTTAAGAGGCGACCAAAGATGACTAGGGCAATACACTTTTCTAGGCTCAATAGCTGCAACGAAGGATCTATTAGGAGCACTGCCGTTAAACTTTATATGAGAACTCAGGAGCGAGAGTCTGAGCACTAGGCCCTGGAGGCTAAATCTTATTTTACTAAAATCAGCCGAGGTGTTGCGTTCAATTGTTACGTTGTAAATTCAGGGCCCTGTCTGCCTTTAGTAATCTACTAAAAGGTTCGCAATAATTGAATAATAGTTACCTGAAATCATTGTAGATAAAACATCAGATGTCCAAAAACATTAGTCATTGTAGCTTGTTTGAATTAAATCAATTTTTCTTCACATTAAAGACATGGAGCCTTGGCTGACACATTACAAGACACACTTTTCTTGCCTTTTCAATTAAAACATATTTCTAAATCAGTTTTAGCAAGACTTTACGTTGGATTTGTAGAAAAATAAGTTCCTTTGTTTACGTTTTGTATTTGACATAACACCATAGACAAAATGACAGCCACCGTAGCGACGCCTAGCGGTAGCGGGGCGAAGTAGCTGTCAGCTTTTAATTTCACATAAAAGATTCAATTTAAAAAAATAGCCGAAACAGTTCTAATAATAAATTACATAATAAATTAATATGTATAATAATTACTTTAAGTAATTAAATTTAATTCAAGCAAATCCGGAAATAGAACTATTTTTTCTATAAGGACTTTTATCTAGAACATTCGAACGGGAGAAATATTTTTTATATGGATATTGTCTCTGCCCGTAGCGGGTTACCAGAGAGGAAACTAATACTCCCTAATATTTAGACAGGGTATTAACTCGAGTGGAATTGATTTCCAAATTTAAAAAAGGACGAAATTCAGATTGCTAAACGTTAACTTGTCTCTAGTTCGAGTAGTTTTCTAATTGACAGATTCTTTCAGTGTCAGAACGAGAGATGAAAACGTCATATTTGACGTTTTGATAGTTTGAAGGAAAATTCTAAAGGAACTGCGTTATTAAATATTACCCGACTATGGGAGTAGAAATCAAAAGCTGGCCTTCGATTTATAAGACTTCCGGCGAATTGAAAGTGCCGGGTCTGATGACGTCGAAACGATTTCAATCTCTGGCGTGACGTGGTGTGATGTGTTGAGATCAATTCACTAAGGTAGGCATGAGTCGTAGTCACCTTTTGTTTTAATCTGAGGTCGTAATAATGTAGTGGATTTGAGGCGTCATTAGCTTGAGAATATAGTCAACAAGTGTGTGGTTTATTTACAGGGATCCGTGCCCGAAACGAAGTTCCGGTCGCTGGCAGCCACGCGCACAGATAAAATCTCCCAGCGCGTAAGTATCCCAATATCATTGTTTAAATATAATAAGCCGTCATCCTAGGAAAGCAAATCGATATTTCATGGTGTCTGAATCCTGCCTTGTCGCCAGGCGACGCAAGGGTCTTGGCCATGTGGCAGGCGTGTCAAACCCCTTTTGTTACGGCGAAAGATGTTCGCCGTAACAGCGGCGAAACAAGGGTTAGGCAGGAGATAAGGGAATTTCTGGGGCTTACCTGGTTCGGGCTGGAGCTGGTTGGAGCTGAAGGCAGGCGCGGGGGCGCGGGCTTGAAGGCAGCAACACACAACACAATTCACTCCACTAGGCACTGATCGGAGGCGTTTTAAGGGTAATTGGGCTGGTAAACACAGCGCTCTCAAGTCACAAACACTGAACACGTGGTTGTTCACGGGCTGAGTTCTTGCGCGGGCGCGCGCGTGGATTCACCTGGAAGGCTCGAAGCACACTACACTGGCGCCAGCGCCGATCCGCTTCGTCCGGTATAATTGTCAACTCGCTGTGATTGGCCGATCATTCGTTGCCCATTCGTTGCACCAATATGCACCTTAATTGACCGGCGCAGAGACGGTTATCCATCGCGCTGTGGCGCGAACACCTTTATTAAGTGGATATTGCATCATCCAACAACAGTCTGGCATTGTTTAGTTATGTTCATTGGAATATCGTAGCCGTGTAGTGCCTTGGGTACTAGTTAAATGTGAAACAACACTAAAATTAAAACATGGTGTTAAATGTAAGTGTTGGAGTGTGAGTTTATAGTTGTGCAACAGCGTTGGGAAGCTTTTGATAACCCAAGGCGCTGCGAGTCCCTGATTATGATAGGTCGCAGCCCCAGATACACAGATAGCAGACTGCGGGACCCTAATTTATGTAACAGTTCTGAACTAGGCGTGCAGTGTTATAAATAGGCCCCGTGTTGATAATTTCAGATGCTTCGAGAGGCCCGTCTCACCGCCAGGATTTAGAGCTGGGCCCTAAAGCCTGGACGCGAGACCTGCCTCTTCGGGGCACCAGCTGCCACCTGCTGCCAGTCGAGCTGTCGCCGCCTAGCGGATGAGCAGGCGCTGACGGTTTTTGTACCCCCTACTCTGGGTTTAATTGTTCTTTATTCAGGAACATATTTTTACATTAGGGTTTCGAAACCTTAACCTAGTATTTTCTTTTACATCCAACGACCCCCAGCGTTGGGGAAGTTGTGAAACATTTGAGGATCTGCGAGTTCGACCTGTGTGAAGTTGTATGGTGACGTCGTCTCCAGATTCGGGTCCACATCCAGACCCTGGCGTCCATTAATATTAATTTTATATCTGTGTAACCCCATGGTTCTCTAGTGTATCGGCTTTAAACGTGTGAGAGTTTTGATACGGTTAAACGGATTAGAACATTTAATTTAATATTTTTATAGACGGAGTAATTTAATTTTAATTTCAACTTCATACTCCGAACGTATTGGCTTTATCCCGACCCCCCACGATCATAGCTCATCCCACTGAAATATTAGCTGGCTGGTTAGGCAGTAGTAGGAATAGTATTATAAAATTTAATTGAAATTAAAATTATCACCGACCCGCTTGGTCACTTTTGACTCTTAGGATTTTAGTGTGTTTTAGAGGGTGATATAGCTTGGTAATCAGGTTTAGAGTACTTTAAACAGTAAATTATAGTTGGCAAAATTAATAGAAAGTTTGTTAGACTTTCATTTGAGATTGACCCTAGGGTCAATTTCGACTGATAGTTTTTTTTGTTATTTTCGGCTCAATAAATTAAAAGGAGTAACGTAGATGATTAGTACCTAACCTAATATAAGGAAAAATTGTGACTAACCCCCTCTTTTAAATAATAAGAGTTATAAATTTTATTTTATTGTTGTTGGACAAAATTTTAGTGTGTGTTCTTTTACAATATACTGCCTAGCTGTTGAACATTTTATGGTTTTATTTGATAACAACCCACTGAAGCTTGCATTTGGGATTTTCTTCCTTTTCCCCAAAAGGGACAAAATCACAAATGTAACACAATATTTAAATTTATTATTGATTTCTCTAAATCGATCAAGCCTTGGGACGATGTTGGCTGTTTAACAGTTTCAGGTTTAAGCGACAATAAAATTTTATATTGGGAGTCGAAATTATTTTTAGCTTCTAACAAATCGTCATCGTCGTCAACTACGACCCTATTAAGGCGATGATAAATGTGGTTCAACAATACTTCCGTTCTACAAAACAAGTTTTTATCAAAGTTAGATTTGAGAGTTTTTAAATTTTTTAAATATTTATTCAGAGCAAGTTTGATACCCTCAATATCCAAAACCGGATCCAAATGAGATACTAAAATATCTTCGGAGGGAAGCTCCTTAGATAGCTTTATAATTTGCCTCCGTAATTCCATCACAGAATCCCCCGGAGTAGCTCCCCGCAAAGCAACTTCGTAATCCAACTCGGCTTTTTGAAGCGATAAAAAATTTATAGTGTATTCTGCCAATGTCTTCTATCCAATCGAGTATTCTAAACCTGGGTGAGTTGTCTAGAGCCGGTTCAATGTAACTCAGCGAAATTAAAGTAAAAGAAACACAATAAAATATAAGTGGGTGTCTGGAAAAAAAAATTACCGAGAAATTTTCGAAATTTTTAAATTTAAATTTTTTTAAAATTTTACATAATAACGATGTTAAAAACGGTTTTAAAATGAATAGGGATGAATTAATTACTATGACTTACTGTGTGATCGGAATTAAAGAACACACAGTGCAAAATCACAAAATAAAACCAAAATTCACTGACACCCACTTTCACTGTAAAAAATATTAGTTAATAATAGTTAAAGAACGACACAGAGCGAGCTATCCTGAGGGAGCTGGGCGCCAGTGAAACAAGTTAGTTGCCTCAGAATAGGAATGACAACAATGTATAGGTTACAAAGTTTTATTCCCAATCTTTTAGAAAAGAATTTACAAAAACTCAGGGAAGGGGTTCACGGATCGCTCACTCTGTCCGCTTGACTGGGACTTAAAAGGGACTTAGCTTTAGGCTAATCTTCCTCGTAGACTGCAGCTACCCGGAACTTGGAGCCGGCAGGGTGAGTCTGCGCGCAGGGACGAAAGCGGAGTCGTGTACGCTAGGCAGCTGGTCGCACACGGGCTCTAGCAGGCGGGCAGGCAGCAGGCAGCAGGCAAACAGCGCACAGGCCCAGTGGGTTTAGCCTGGTATAGGAACCCGAGATTTCGGGTTATATTTCGCGCAGAATTTTAACAGCATGACGTTGTAACTAATGTCGAGAGTAGGTAGACCCAGCAGTAAAAGAGAGTTGTACTCGCAACGGGCGAGACGTCTTGTAAGCGTATTAAGATACGCCTAGCGCCATCTAGCGTTGTATGGCGAAGTTGGTGCGCGGAGTGTGAAACCGGACGCGCGCACGCGTCACTCTGCAAGCTAGTTACCGCGCGCGCACGCAACAGCCTGACCGTGAAAGTTTATAGTGACCCTGAACCTTAAGTGAAGAGAACGCCTGAATGCCTATGGTTTAGTGAAGTGACTGTGCGCCAGGAAACCAACCTACATCGCCGCCCGTGGTCAGCTCGTCTCCCGGTTCCTGTGACTCATCATCCCTGTAAGTACTTCATTATCCATACCTACCCAGTCCACAACCTTTATTACGTCGCTGTTACTGCGAACGCCTTTCGCCGTAACATTTTGGTCATCTTCGAACCGGTAATATTAAAAACCGGCGACCTTCCCGTAACCAGTAAACTTTTACCATTTCACCATAACTTGGTTTCACGTTCCATCAGCTCATTCAATTACAGTCCGCTAAAAATAATTATTTCCGCCCATAATCTAATTCGTACCATCATTTCTAAATTCATTTGTTCACGTAACTTTACCCTCCCCCAATAAAAATTTCGACAGGTAGTCGTGAATCATTTGTGTGAGGATTACGTTACGTTATATGTTAACGCAATTATTTCTGCACGTTGTTTTGATGTTGATTTCGTGTATGCATCCAATTGTCTGATCACAGATCTATGGTGTCATACAATGTTGTTGTGATTTGAGCGAACTTGTGTAGGTACCTACCTAAATGATGTTTTCCTAATGATACGTTGTTCATACTCCTAACGGTAAATTAGTAGTTAAATTATTACGTTACGTATGGTATTATGACGAGAGATGGTATTGTTATTTTTCCCGTTTTATTTTTTAATGAATTTTTTATGTTCTTGTCGTGTTAAATCGGCTCAGATCTCGTGCATGCTCACCACGCGTGCCAAGTAGCGTGCTTTATTTTTTCGCTCGTGTTAATTTTATATATTTTTTTTTGTTTTTAATTTTGTCTTTGCAATCGGCTCATTTTTTGTGCGTGCTCACCACATGAGCTTAGTGTGTTTCATTTAGTTTCATCAGTTTTTTTTTATATCGCTTACGGCTATTTGCGTGCGTCGAATTCGCTTCTACACACGTTTGCCCACTTGTGGGACACAGACAGAGTGTCCCAATTTTTGTTTATTATGTTTTTATTATTTGTTTACTTATTTTTTTTTGCGACCAAATCATTCTCCGCGCTAGTTTCCGCTACAGGTCTGCTCGACTGTGAGCGCCTTGCCCAATAGTGGGCTACGGATGACGTGATTTCTTTTGTTGTTTTGTTTGTTGTTTGTTTTGCGGTCGGCTAATATTACGTACGCGCGTTCAATAGACACAGACATACACATACACATGCGTTTGCCCACCCGTGGGCCATATACAAGGCGTCCCAACTTAGTTTTGCTTTCTTTATTGTTGCGTTAATTTTAGCCCATTTGCCCTTACCTTAGTAAACAAATACGTCCAGCCCAACTATAGAATATAAAGGCACATGGCCCTTATCGTGCTGCCTTTCCATAGTGTTGTACTGACTAGTCGCTATTGCGGGTGGCGTAGGTTAGCGGGCGAGGAGAAGGTAGTTTTATAAAAATACGACTCAGAGATGATTACTACAGTATATTACTTCTACTTAGCACAATTATAATTACAAAATCATGAAGAGTTATTCGGATGATTTAAGATTGCAACTAGGACGTCCACCGAACACGTGGACGCGTGCGCGCTCTTTGACTGTCCAAACTAGAATGCCACTTCCGTTAAAAGATGGCCGCCCTTCCAGTGTTCGGTGTTACGTCAGAGTCACAGCTCTGTTGCGTTCAGAAATCATAGACAATCACAGTAATCGATTAATTATCGAGTCGATTTCCTCGATGCGCCGTCACGGCCAACCCTGACTGTCGCTCGTCCTCGTGCGTTTGGGTGTGTGCCTCGTAATTATTCGTCAGGCCCTGTAGAAAAGAAAACACCTGTATTACAAACCGCTCGGTCATAGCTCCTGACAATAAAGAGGGTCTCCGATACTACGAGGACCGGGCGTACTAGGCCCCTTCATCCTGCTAGCACTCAACACATGTACCACTGGGATCGGGCATACAAGGCCCCTTCATCCCGCTGCTATTCAACACTATACAACTAGGATCGGGCATACGTGGCCCCTTCATCCTGTCTCCTTCAATACTAGTCAGCGTGGACCGGGCGTGCGCGGCCCTTACATCCAGCAAGCAAAATGTGGCCCAGGCATACTAGGCCCTTTCAACCGATTCGATTGTAACGTGGATGGGGCGTACTGGGCCCACCTGTCCAGCTACTACACAAAAGAATAGGCGTACTAAGCTTATGCTTACCACACACTAAATTGTCATGACCATAACTAGAGCGATTTACTAGGAAGATTGACATCTAATATGTACTCACTTCTATGTACATCGGCCTGATGAGAGACCACAAAATAATCATTTTCGGAAGCTGTGAGAGTGTCTGAAGTAGCGGTTAGCGTGTGATCGCTAGAGATTGAGACTGTTTCACCATCGGAAGAATCCGACAAATCAACTTCATCTTCATCGACCGCCGTTTCGGCATCCTCTTCATCATTAACCAGGGTAGTGGCAATGTCCACAAGACCTTCAAAGCCTCTTGGAACTGCGCGCAATTGTTCATGTGAGTACTTGTAGATGCGGTTTGATTTATTGGTGTTTTTTAATTCATACCGATCATTGTCTAAAGCTCTAACTATAACAAAAGGACCCTTAAATTTTCTTGTGAGTTTCGTTTGATTGCGTTCACTGGCCTTGATGAAAACATAATCACCTTGTGCAAATGGATGCACAGTAGCCTTGCCCCTGTTAAATTTCTCTACCTGTGACTTGGCGGCCTGAATGATATTATTAGACGCCTGGTTTCTTATGGTACCTAAGTCTGCCCGGGGAGAGTCTTCTGAACACGGGGAGATTTGTGAAAGCCCTAGTGACTGCGCACGTATACCGAACATTAATTCAGTGGGTGTAAATCCTGTAACTCTGGACTTAGTACTGTTAAGAGCCAGCTGAACCTCATCTAATTCATCTCGCCAAACTTTACTACTGTCATTTTCGATAATTGTTAGTAAGCCCTTAAGAGTGCGCATAACTCTTTCCACCTGGCCGTTGGCTCTACAAGAACCAGTCGCGATTAAGTGTAGTTCGATATTATGTTCAGCGCAAAACTGTTTAAATTCAGCGCTTATGTAGCACCTACCTTGGTCTGCTATAATTCTTTTCGGTGAGCCAAAAAGAGATACGGCTCGTTTTAGGGCTTTTACTGCTGAAGCAGCGTCTAACGATTGCGTATACTCAAGTAGTACGTATTTTGTAAAAGCGTCTATGATTACAGAGGCGTATTCCTTTCTGTCGCTCTTACCACTCAATTTTCCCGTAATATCTATATGGATAGTGTGCCATGGAGTGCTGACCTTTGGAATCGGGTGCAATCTAACTTGCTGAGCTCCCGAGATGCCTTTAGAGGCTTTACAGATGATGCATGAGTCAATAAATTTACGAACGTACTTGCACATCCCAGAGAACCAGTATTGTTCGTATATTTTATCCAGGGTTTTCTCAGGGCCCAGATGTTTAATTTCAGTGTGTACATGATTAATTAGTGTCCAAATTAGTGATCGGGGAACAATAGGCAGCCAACTAGTTGCTTTGTTTCTTTCGACTTTACGGTAAAGGACACTATCCCGAACGTCGTAGGTGTGAGCAACTGTCTCGGGCAGTTCGTTATTTTCGTGCTGTTGTATAAGGGCAAGGATTTCAGGGTCTCGTTGCTGCTCAACTTGCAGCCAGTTGCTGTGAAGTTCTACAAAGTTCACCTGCTTCAAAGAATTTGGTGGTGAGTCTGAGGCACCATCCTTGGTGCTACTTTTTACGGTTGTAAAATGGTTCCTCGAAAGGTAATCGGCATGTCCCATGCTACGGCCCTCCTTATATTTGATCTCAAAATCATATGCTTGTAAGAATGCCCACCAGCGGTGGACACGTGGGGTTAAATCCGTTTTAGATTTTGAAGATTTTAAGGAGTTACAATCGGTGTAGACTGTAAAATGTTGCCCATATAGATAGTGACGAAAGTTCTCTACCGCACGGACTACTGCTAGCGTTTCCAACTCATATGAGTGATATCTTGATTCAACTTCTGTGGTGCGGCGGCTAAAGTAAGCGACCACATGTGGCAGATCATTTTCTTTTTGGATCAAGATAGCACCATAACCCTCGGAGCTAGCATCGGTGTGTAATTCAATGGGTTTTTCTGGGTTGATGATCGTTAACACGGGTTTCGACGTGAGAATATTTACAATTTGATTGTGGACTTCCGCATGTTTGGGTGTCCATGTAATGCGTCCTTTTAGTTTAGTTAGTGGGTATAAGGGACCTGCTAAACTAGCAAAATTTGGGATAAAGCGCCGGAAATACGATGCTAAGCCCAAAAACTGTCTTACTTGAGTCGCAGTGGTTGGTGTTGGAGCGTCAATAAGAGCCTGAATTTTTCCGGGATTAGGTCTTACTTCACCAGCCTTTATTGCGTAACCTAAGTAGCTAACTTCCTTTTTCATAAATTTACATTTAAAAATGTTGAAGGAAAATCCAGCGTCTACAAGAGCCTTCAGTACCGTATCAAGGCGCTGTAGACCCTCAGATACATTTTCTGAGTAGCATAGCACATCGTCCATGTAGGCTAGGGTAACTGTGTCTTTCAGGGAATTTAGTGCTCTGTTAATACAGCGCTGATAGACAGACGCAGACGCAGAATTCCGCAACCCAAATGGCATGGCTAGATATTCATATTGGCTTTCCGGTGTAACGAAGGCTGTCCGCTCAACGGAGTCGGGTGCTACCTTTATTTGATGATAGCCCGAGGCCATATCTAGCGACGAGAAGAAATGGGCACCGTTCAGGCGATCTACCTGTTCGTCTACCCGAGGCAGAGGGTAGTGTTCAGGTCGAGTATTTGAGTTCAACTCCCTATAATCCACGCACATTCTATCTGAGCCGTCCTTCTTTTTAACGAGGAGAATAGGGCTCGCGAATGGGGATGAACTCTCACGAATAACTCCAGCATCTAGTAATGATTGAACTTTTTCTCTAACAATTACCTTTTCGGCAGGTGAGAGCCTATACGGGCGTCGCTGCACCGTCTTGTGTGAGTCAATAAGATCTATTTTCAACTCACCCGTTTTCACTCGTCGCGTAGGAATGCCATCAATGAAGTAGTCTGTGTACTTACGCAGCACCTCCAGCAATGCTTCTCTCTCAGCGCCTTCTAAATCAGTATCGATGTTGCTAAAATCGAACGTATTATTAGTTTCACATGTGTTAACACGTTTGCGCATTGAGAACTTCAGCATGTCACTATTGATCTCTATGTGAATGCCTTGTTCCAGTATCTCTCTACCAATGATAATAGATTCTGATATAACATCATCCGAAACAACATGAAATAGGATGGGTATGGAAATATCTTGTATCATAACAGAGCTAAGAATTTGGGTCCGACATTCAATGTTATCCCCCCCTATACCGGCCAAGCATACATAATCATTGCGCACAGTGCCAGGAATTTGGTCAGCTAGATTACTTTTGATCAAAGAGCAGGCCGATCCGCTGTCAAATAAAAATGAAATTGTCTTACCAGTTGTAGTCGATAATATACCTCTCATTAACTTGCGATCACACACGTGGACCTCCTTCTTCAAAGACTGCTCGTTGCCGGTCTTTTTTTCAGGGCAGCTGGAGCTCAGATGTCCTAATTTTCCGCACGCGAAGCATGTTACGATTTTCTCCCTCTCAGGTCGGTCGTTGGCTTTAGGCTTCGCTAGATTTTCACGACGCTTGCGGCATTCTTCTATCTTGTGTCCCCGGTTACCACAGTAGTGACAGGATCCACCAAATCCGCCAAATCTGGCCTCAGGTACTAGGCGGATTTTCTTCGCAGTGATGTCACCTCCGACGCTGTCTTCATGACGTCTCTTGATAGAAATTCCCCCGAGAATGCGACACAATTGCGCTCGAGTTGTTATAGTGTAAGAGTTTAACTCTCTCCTAATTAGGGCATCTCTTTGACACAGGACGGATATGACAAAACCGGCAATAACGTCCTCCGGCATGTCAACTCTCGGTATGCGCTCGACAAGGTTCCATAAACGCAAAGCCGCTTCTGAGGCGGTTTCTTGAGTTCCAATTTGAAACCTCATTATATCGTCAAAGTAATCTTGCACAAGCATAGGCCTCGCAAATTTAGCCAGAAGTATTTGTTTAACTTGAGGCCATTCTATGTCCGGTGAGTGCAGCTTAGTTAGGCATGAAGCGGCACGGCCCTTCAAGGAATGGATCAGAGCCAAGAGTAGATCGGATCCTTTTAATTTTCGGCTAGTCACAATAATTTCAGTAATCTGGCACCAACCTTCAATATCAGCTTCCGCCTCGTCTGGATCAAATTTAATCAGCTGCGTAGTACTGTGTTGCGCAGGTGTCGTTTGCGTAGCTGCCAGTAAGCGAGTAAGAATCGATACCATTCCACTTAGCAAATTATGGGCACCTGTTACGTCACTTTCGTTGGATCGTTGCTCATTGTCGCTGACGATCTCCTCAGGTCGGTTTGGCCCTTCACATCCCACTTCTGATAAAGGCACATGGCCCTTATCGTGCTGCCTTTCCATAGTGTTGTACTGACTAGTCGCTATTGCGGGTGGCGTAGGTTAGCGGGCGAGGAGAAGGTAGTTTTATAAAAATACGACTCAGAGATGATTACTACAGTGTATTACTTCTACTTAGCACAATTATAATTACAAAATCATGAAGAGTTATTCGGATGATTTAAGATTGCAACTAGGACGTCCACCGAACACGTGGACGCGTGCGCGCTCTTTGACTGTCCAAACTAGAATGCCACTTCCGTTAAAAGATGGCCGCCCTTCCAGTGTTCGGTGTTACGTCAGAGTCACAGCTCTGTTGCGTTCAGAAATCATAGACAATCACAGTAATCGATTAATTATCGAGTCGATTTCCTCGATGCGCCGTCAAATATATACAGGCTGTTGTTCTTTTTACTGCCTTTAAATTTGTTTATTTTTTTTAATTTGTTATTATTTTTTGTCTCTTTTCATTCATCGCGATGCCGACCAAGTCACAAGCCGCGATATTTAGGGAGGCCGCCAAAGCTATACACCAGCTCCTAGAGGTGGGATCAAGGATCATTGCTGGCGACACCAAACATTCCATAACGGAAACTAACGTGCGTTTCGCACAGATACAGGGCGTAAAGGACAAGCTGGACTCAGTGTACTACAGCATTCTCGACGAGGAGAACTTGGACGAGGGGATTGAGAGGACATACACTGAGAACCACACAAAAGCCTCCGGAGCGTACCTGGGGATACTTATGGCTAGGGAGGAAATCTCAACCTCTTCCACGTCATCCCCAACCCATAGCGCTCAGCCCAGTTTCGGCGTCAATACGCCTACAGCCGTCCTCCCCAAGATAGCGCTGCCCAGGTTCAGCTCAAAAGTGGAGGACTGGCCCTCCTTTATTGCACTATTCAGGAGTTTGACTGACGACATGGCGACCTTGTCGGAAGCAGTCAAGCTCCACTATCTCTTCTCAAACTTCAGCGGTGAGGCATTAAGCATGGTGTCTCACCTAAAGGTCACCAATGAAAATTTTGCCGTGGCCATGGACATCCTCACCAAGTGGTACGAGAACCGCCGGGTTCTCATTGATAGTTTTGTTTGATATTGTCCGCGCGCCGTATTATTAGACACCGAGTCTTTAAATGCATTAGATGCTTTCGATGCCGGGCCCAGCCGCAAGCGCCCTTCATGGCCGACCTGCCAGCCGATAGAGTTACGCCTCAGCCAGTATTTAGTCAAGTCACGACCGATTTTGCCAGCCCATTCCTCGTTAAATCTAGTACCCTACGTAATGTTAAACTCTTAAAAGCGTACTTTTGTATATTCGTGTGCCTCTCGACTAAGGCGGTTCATTTGGAACCGGTCTCGGACCTCAGCACGGAAGCGTTTCTCGCGGCGTTACAGCGTTTTATAGCACGCCGCGGTGCCCCGGTTCTCTTCCGCTCGGACTGCGGTACAAATTATGTAGGCGCTAGAAATCAGCTCATTGAAGTACAAAACTTTCTTGCCTTGAATAATGACACGATTGCGCACAAGCTCACTGTTCAGCACATTACTTGGTTGTTGAACGTCCCTAAGGGACCATGGTTCGGTGCGTTATATGAGATCAACGTAAAATCAACAAAGCAACTTTTATATCGCGTAATTGGCGAACAACACCTCACATTTGAGGAATTCTCCACACTTTTAGCTCGAATCGAAGCTGTCCTCAACTCTAGACCTCTCTGCCCACTTTCGTCTGATCCTTCAGACTTTGAGCCGCTTACAGGCCGCCCACTAACGGCCCTTCCCGAACTATCCGTGGAAGATAGGCTGATTTCCACACGTAGGCGATTCCAGATGGTACAGGCCCTTTCCCAGCGCTTCTGGACGCTGTGGACCCAGTCCTACCTCCACACACTCCAAACCCGCTCCAAATGGTTGTCCCTATCCTCCCCTCCCCGAGTTGGCGAGCTCGTCCTCATCAAGGAGGACAACCTGCTTGCCCTTCAATGGAGACTGGGGCGCATTACTCGCACCCTGCCTGGGAAGGATGGCGTCGTGCAGGTGGTGGACCTGGACACCGCCAATGGACACCTCCGGAGGCCTGTGTTCAAGATTGCCAGGCTCCCTCTGGATGAGCCCACCCTGGGCCCCGGAGAATGTACTCGCCACGGGCGAGACGTCTTGTAAGCGTATTAAGATACGCCTAGCGCCATCTAGCGTTGTATGGCGAAGTTGGCGCGCGGAGTGTGAAACCGGACGCGCGCACGCGTCACTCTGCAAGCTAGCTACCGCGCGCGCACGCAACAGCCTGACCGTGAAAGTTTATAGTGACCCTGAACCTTAAGTGAAGAGAACGCCTGAATGCCTATGGTTTAGTGAAGTGACTGTGCGCCAGGAAACCAACCTACATCGCCGCCCGTGGTCAGCTCGTCTCCCGGTTCCTGTGACTCATCATCCCTGTAAGTACTTCATTATCCATACCTACCCAGTCCACAACCTTTATTACGTCGCTGTTACTGCGAACGCCTTTCGCCGTAACAAGAGTTTTCTCACCGGGAGTCGGCTACTTTTTATATGCCGACAATTGATGAAAAAACTGGACTGTTATTTTAAATTCCCCAAATGATATGTACTAGTCATGACGCTCGAGCAGAGACAAAAACAGAGCGACCATACCATAGAGAAGACAGATCAATAATGGCTCGCTTACACAATCGCAAAATTATAAGCGATACACTATTTTTTTTCTTTTATATGATTTTCCCTTTAATCAACATTATTTAATTAAAGGAAAAATACCTTTAGCACCTCCAGATCAAATTGTAAGAAACCACCTCAATCCGGCTGGAACACGCTTTCAACGTCCCAACACAAGTAGCTAACGACAGGATGTTTAGAGTAAGTGAAACAAGCTCTGTTATTTGCGTCCCTGTCAGCTGTCAAATATCAATGCTTAGTGCAGGTAATTTAGATGTGTACAATTAGGTAAAATAATTTTATTTGCCCAGCAGTAGGACGTTTACCGTGAGATCATATTGAGATCATTTGATTTGATATTATATTATTTAGGATTTAGTATTTGTGTTTAGATAGTAGTGTTACAATGCGTACAAATTGTACTTAATTATGTTTAATAAATTGTACCTACTTAATTAGATCTATGACACTGTAAAGTAACATTGTTACTTAGAGGGAGAAAAAAGTAAGGCCTCCTGAGTTTCTTGCCAGCTCTTCTCGGTCGAAGGCTCTCCCAAAATCCGAACTGGTGGTAGATTGGTTAGGTAGGTAGATTAGGTAGGTAGAGCAGATAGATTATGGTCTGTACCAGCTAGATGTGCATGAAGGGTCATTTACTCCACTTGTACCAGTGGGGTGCTGCAGTTTAGGTACGTTCGGCCGGCGTGTCTCCCAGGAAGGCCGCCTAGGCGTATGACAGTAAAGGTTGCCGCTCGGCTCGCACGTCGCGCGTCGTCGCTTAAGGCCAGGTATTTCTCTCTCGCGGCTTCTCTCTCGCTCTCTCGATGGTACGGGACGGGTATAACAGCGAAGCGGCGCGTTTTATAGGTTTTATTGCCTATATGTATAGACTTTATAGGATTCTCTGCTAATTTATCTGCGAATTGTTTGTCTTTCGTTGAGTACAAAATTAAATGTAAAGTATCAGTAGGTTAGTCATAATATTGAAAAAACATTACAAAAAGGGGTAATTTTGGGATTTTTTTTTCTATCGAGTGAAGTTCATTGGATCTTGTAACTGAATGAGACTTTGAATAGATTAGATCCTTAACTATGGCCTGACCACAGCCGCTGTGCCGCGCCTTGGGTATGCGCGGGTGGTGGGGGGAGTGGGAAGTAAAGAGCATGAACTCACATGAGATTCGTAGTGTCAGACAGATCTTACGATATCGAAGCACAGTTTATTGAAGCTTCATATTTATGAGTATAAATACATCCAATCCGTTTTTGTCCAGTATGATTTTTAGATAAGTACAATATTAAAGAACCAATATAAATTAAATCAATCTTTAATTCTTGGAAATATATAATATAAACTTTCTTTGTTTGCTTTTCTTTTTATAAAATATTCGGCCACTTTAAAAATGACTGTCTTGATTATCTCGAGATAATGCACGACCCATTTTTAGATATTTTATCTCATGTGCGTCTGACACACTACTTGCCGCCGTGAGCGATGACGGCAGAATGACAAAATGGAGCAACTGTTTCGCCCCCCCGCCTCGCCGCTCGCGTGCCCGGGGCGCGGTGCGGCGGTGGCGGTCAGACTATAATACATACTTTTTTTTCCAGAATTTAAACCATTATTTTCTATGTCTCAGATGGTTTGAAAAACTCAAAGCGCGATCTATCTAGCCTTAACTGGTAATCCCTACGCGCGTGCGTAAACCCTGCGCTCCTGACGGACGTCAAATCGATATCGAGTCGGCTTTGCTTAACGGAATATGAACGCTCGGGTCACGCGATGGGTTTCGGTTTCGCGTGGGGGTCGTTGGAGGGTGAACCTTCTGTACGGAAGTAATATTAGTTATTCTGTGTTTGTACCAAGACGAAAAACAAAACAACTTTAAAACCTCGGACCAAATATCACAATGGACAGAGTCTTTGGATTTTTAGCATGTCCGTCTTTTGTTAGTGTGCATCTTTCAATCTGTACATATGTGCGTGACTAAGAATGTGACTAGTATATCGATATAATCACTTTAATGTGGTGTGTACCTAGTTCGTTATTATAATTGGGGGTTAAAGTTACTCACGTCCGTAGGTTTACCCTTTAGACCTTACACGTGTCCCCTGGGTGGTGCTAAATGAGTGACACTGACTGAGTGGTAGAGCCACGCTGCGTTGCAGCACGCATTGGGCCGGCTCGCCCGGCGTAAATACCACCCTCTCACTAAGGGTGTTTTACCAGACCAGAAGCTGATCGACTGGTCTGGTAGCTTTAATCGATCGACGGATACCGTTTGACTAACCAATCGATCGACGACGGTCGGTCGACGTTGATCGATAGGTGTGGTAGCTTTAATCGATCGACGGATACCGTTCGTCTAACCCATCGATCGACGGTCGGTCAACGTTGATCGATTAACCCTGGCTAAATTCCATCAGTTTCTTTCGAAATGTATTCAGAAAAGGACTCGTTGTTCTTGGCCAGTACGATGTTGCTCGTACTAGATATTATTACGGAGACGCAAACGCAGAAGAATCTGGATGCGGCCGTTTTTTAAAGCCAACGATCGTTTATTTTATCCAAATGACATTTTAAGCATCGGTTTTTGTTTTTGTTTTTTTTTTGCGTAGCGATTGTCATGAATTTCGAAGTTTTTTTTTTATTACACAACAGAAAACTAGCTTCATTGAAAAATATCTTGGGGGGGAGGGGTAGGGGGGAGTGGGGGAGGAGGGGGTATGGTAATGGTAACTTAGTAGAATATTTATTTTTTTCCTAAAAATAACCTAAAATAACCTCAAAATAAAAATATCTTGGAAACTATGCATTTTCGCACTTTGGCTCCCCCTCCCCCTCCCCTTCCCCCCTTTTTCGGTGTTGCTTAATCTAAAGTGCTTCCCAAGGTGTTTGGGGGGAATATAATTTAGTATTTAAACGTTCATATTATTATCATCATTCATTATTATCAACTTTAAGCATAATCATGAACTCTATTATTACGACTAGTATCCATGGGCACGAAATAAATTTATAATAAAGTGAAGCGGCCGGCGCGTCTAATCAAACAGCTCGATCTAACACCCAATCCATTCTACCGGTCAATTGTCGATCGACATCGATCGATTGGTCTGGTAGAAAATATCGATCGACGTCGACTAATCCATTTTACCATCGATCGATGTCGTCGATCTATATCGAAATATTTTACAAGCTACATTTTAGCGAAAAAAGAACAACAATGGAAGTTGATAATTCTAATTTTGATATTACCGACGAAGTTCAGTACGAGTCAGAAAAGGAGATCTCCATTCGTAATGATACTCCGGTCGTTATTAAGTGAAAGCGAAAGTCTATACCTCAATTGAGAGCGGCGTCTTCTGCGGGAGGATCCAGTGGTAGTAAGGCTAAGAAATTATCTAAATCCCGTCAACGTTCCAAACATTGTGGATTTGACATGGAGCCGCCTTTTCTCCTCCTCATTCTGCAGCGGCGTCCATTTTCAGATGTGATAGTGTCTACCAGACCTATCGATCGACGTCGACTAACCCATTGTACCATCGATCGATGCCGTCGATCGACGATCAATCGATTGGTCTAGTAACACCCTAATATCCGGCGTGAAATAATAGCCCTTGGTACTGTTGTATTTCGTTCGGCCAGTGAGGGTTCCCGAGGCCTTCCCCCCCCCCCCCCCCCCCTCACAATTCCTATTCCTTCCTTAAAGGCCGGCAACGCATCTGCGATTCCTCTGGTGTTGCGGGTGTCTATGGGCGGCGGAAATTACTCTCCATCAAGTGACCCGCCTGCTCGTTTGCCTCCTTCTATTATAACAAAAAAAATGTGTAGTAAAGTGAAGAGTAATACTTTTTACTATTCATATTCCCGCCCATATTATTAAAATTCAAATTTGAACTACGACTGTAAAATTTTTACTGTAAAACAAGATTTTTCAAAATGTTTGGAACAGAGCCTTGAATATTTTGTAGGCTCCCAGTTATCACGTCTAATAGCTTTAACCCATTCACGTCTTATTTCCGGGCATTTTGTAAACCTAAAAAAAAATTATAAAAAGAATATTAGTAATGTCGATAAAGCTTCAATACACAAATACGTACATCACTAATCATTATGCCAAAACAAAGCCTTTAAATTACATTTAATTAAGGTTTAAAACCTGATTCTTATGAATAGTGTACGATATAGTATGATTTAGAATTAGCAAAAATTAATGCTTTGCCGTTTTAATTATTAAAAATCTCATAGTAAAGCATACATATTATGAGAAATCACTAACGTATGAAATGATAATTCCTGCCCCCTCACTCTCGAATCTAATCTCAATGTCGATATCAAAGCCGTCAAATAACAATACAATAATAGGTGCGTACTCTTGACGCGCTTAAATTCGGGATCAGATTGAAATCGAAATCATGTTCATATCGGAAAGATAAGTATGAAGTTTGCTGCCAATAATGTCATCGATAGTGACAACCTTTTGTGTTTTTGACGTATCGATAAATGTAATGCATAATAAAAATCCACTTTAATATCTAAAATTAAAGCTGTATCTAATTAATGAAGTTATAACTCATTTTATATCAATAAATCCTTCAATGTTAAGCAGAATTTACAAAACAATATTGCATTATTTAAAGCGACATCAACATTTTAGGACGTATGAAGCGCTGCCTTCGCCTTGAAGTGCTTTAAAAAGTAAAAAGTCTGTCTGTGGCGTTGTCTGTCTGTCTCTGATTTGACAACATCACTTTCTGTCATGAAGGACAATAAATTATTATTAATTTTCTGCGATGTAAGATCTAATAAATTTGTTTGTTGTAGAAAGTAAAGATTAATATTACACTTGCTATAATTGACCGACGACCAAAGTTTTACTTATTCCACCAATAGTCAATTAAAGTTTCGTAACGTCTTGAAAAATATTTGGGATTATCGAATCAAATATCATAAAATTCATTGTTCACCTTTATTTTATAGTTTTGGGCTCAAAAAAAGACCACTAAAAGCTCAGTATTCGGTTTTGATGAATGAGGCAAACGGGTAGAGGCAGTAAGGAAAGTGGTTGGACCGTCTCAGATGCAGTAGAGCATCCAGCACAAGATATTTTTGAGGCACGGACGTGAGGTTGCCAATGCTCTCCAACAAGCAGCAAATAAATAAATAATGAAGCTAATGAAGACATGTGTATTTTTTTGTTATCTGGATTAAATAATTGTGAACAAGCAATAGGTATACAATTGTGTGTAAGGCAATAAATTTTGCTGAATAGTATTATTGTTTTATTAAAAGAGTATTTATTTTGTAAAGATACTGAGAGTTAAAGAAACTGAATATAACCTTACTTAATTTACCAAAGAAACTTATTTTAAAATTTATTATAAATCATATGAGGCACCATGTTCCCCAATAAGCAACGTTAACGTTTCTGCTAAATTTTAGCTCGGTTCTTAGAGCGTTTCTTTAAATAAGAAAAGAAAGAGCCAAACACGCCATCATAGTACTTACTTACAAATAAGTAGGTACATACTCGTATATACATACATATAATCACGACTACTATCCCCGAAAGATTAGTCAGAGACTTCAGAGACTAGACAATGAGGACCGCCAAAGCAGTCCTCTACCATAGTCCACTTTTCACCAAATAGCGACTGCACATGTGGTCAGCGTGACAGGTGATAAGCCCATCGCCGCTCTATGCTGTTTGATGTATGTGCAGCTTAGATTAAAACATTGTTTTAATCTAAGATGTGCAGTCATATAAATAATTTATTTAAGTAGGTAACAAGTCAACCATTTCACTCGTTAATATTCTTTAGTCAGTTAGTCGCCTTTTACGACACCCAAGGGAAGAGACGGGGTGGTAGTATTCTTACACCGCTACGCGACACAGCTGCTTAAAAATGAGTACCTATTTACCGAAAAATACGTAAATTCAATACACATAAAGTACCACTTTAGTTATTGTGACAATGTCAATTGACAGCCAATCTAAACACCATCACAATACCAAATTTAACTGTCAAAATAGCATCCAGGGTACGAATTTCAACAAAACTTAATGTCATTTAGTTCACGCAATATCCGCGCCACATGAATCCATTTTATCGCTAGTGTCGAAACTCAAGAGTACGAAAATTCACAATACCAATTCGATCCAATAGCGATCGGTTTCGAGAGTAAGGGGGCTGGTCTTTCACACCTTTTGTTGTTCTTAACGAACAATAAACAGCTGAACAAGACATTATGTCAATTGTATATTACACAAATAACACAAACACTAAGATTTCTTATTATTTCACTATTATTTCGCACAATCCAGCAATGTTTTGACCGAGTAGTCGGTCATGAAATGACACGTTTCACAACGACAGTGCGTCGCTGCCAAACGTACATTCACTATCTCTTCTACTCATATCACACTACAGTCATACAGACAGAGATACACATACTTTACTTTGATACACATATGTAAAAGCGGCAACGTCGTAAGACTCTGTCCATGTAATATTTGGTCCGAGTTTAAAACACACAAATTTATGCTTATTAATTTTGACGTTTTTATGCTTAAGTTTTTTATAAAAATAGATATTTGAATGATTAAAATGTCAACCTTATTGGTAAGGTACTAATGTTTTCCAAAACTCATTTCAACCGTTACTTTATTTTACTTTAAAAACTCAGTTATTTCCAATTTCTATTACTTACCACAATATCAATACGATAATTGGAAATCACATTTAATTTTATTCCTTAAAGTAACAACTTAAGTTAACAATTCATTATGATTTATCATTCTTCACCTTTCATTCTAAAAAAAAACGATAAATTACCAATAAATTTTAGCCGTTTGTGTCGCTAGGGGAGAGAAACTTGCCCGCTATTTTTGTCTCGTACCAGGATACGTTTGTTTACACAATTCTATGACCATGGCTTATATTTCGGTTCGACGCGATTCTATTTCGGCGTGCAGTGGTACTGGGGGTAGCGATGCGCATTTGTCTGGCACAGACTATAGCTCGTTAGATTAGTTGTTAAGTCTTAACTATAAGTTAGTTAACTGTTTTTTTTATTATTATTATTATTGACATCAATAAGTGCCTGTAAAGGTTTACATTGAATAAATAATTTAACTTGACTTGACTAGGCCACCGCGCGTCACTCACGGCTCAAAGGTTTCCATGATACCGGCCGCGTTGCCGCGCTGTATCGCCAGGGAGATCCTTTAAACCAGGTAACTTAGCCTTTTAAATTGTACACTTTGTACTTTGTACTAATGTTATAGTAAAATTCAAGTATAACATTAGGAAGTAGGTAATGCAAGTTTGTCTGAGTTCAATGGCGTGTAGGACTTGTCCCACAATGTTAGTTTGCGAAGTATTTTATATTAGTTTTACTGACTTAGAAATTAAGATTTAGAAAATATTTTTGAACTGCAAAAGCACTATGATGTAGTTGACGATGAGCGAAAACGTGACGGGCACCAGGGCTATGCTTTTCATTTGCTACGATCCTGAGATACTGACACACCTCTTTTGTTTTGTTCACTCTTATGTTCATACTCCTCGTCGGTTTAGGGCACTTTTAATCTGACTTTTCAAATGAACGTCTCCAAACCTGGAATAGAGTATTACTCTACTTGTCGTCGAACTAGCGTAGAACGTCCCCTTCATGGAAACGGTCACATCATCGAAATATGCTTAAATCACCGCTTGCAGCAGTATTTTAGCTGTGTGTTAAATTCTGTACCTTTTTTTTATAGCAGAAGGAGGCAAACGAGCAAGCGGGTCACCTGATGGAAAGTAATCACCGCTGCCCATTGACACCCGCAAAACCAGAGGGATCGCAGACGCGTTGCCGGCCTGTAAGGAAGAAATAGGCTCGTTTCTTTAAGATCCCTAAGTCGTCGCCGCCGCCGAAAGCTGGTTCCACAACACTGCAGTTCGAGGTAAGAAATTTGGTGAAAAACGCACAGTAGTAGACCGCCATCCATCAAGGGGATGTGGATGGAATGGCAGTCGATTGCGTGTAGTGCGGTGTAGGAAATAAGCGGCGGTATCTGCGGCGATGGGCTCTTTACCTGTCACGCTGAGCACATCTGCATACATACTTACCTACATACATTACGCCTGTTTCTTGAGAGCTAGACTTTCTAGACCACATATCATTTGCTACAATACATATATGACTGTCATTCATTCATACATGCTCCTCAGTTTAAGGTACTCTTGACTTGAAATTTCTCGCAACATCTCTTTCTCATTCTCATTCTAACTAAGTATATGGAAGTGCTTGATTTTCATAAATATTTGTAAATGAAACCAGAATGATATCACATTGTACTCGATACAGATTCACGTAATAAGCCTCACGTAGCTATGGGGATTTGACTACGATTTATTTTCTATCTGGAGCATAATTGGTTTGGCTACCGACATCTTTTGATTTTATTGGACTACATATTTATTGCATTGTAAACTATTTCATGTAATAAAGTATTAACTTACTTTCTATTAAAACTGTTTGAAGCCTTGCCATAGATCTGGTAAGGGTAGTCCATGATTTGGTCAAGTTTTGCCCAAAATTTATTATCACTACTATTGTAAAAAAGTACATGCCCTTATTGACTACCGTGAGTACATATTGATAATTATACGTTGCGTAAAATTCCTGGAAACGAGTTAAGTTATTAAAAAAATTATTATCATCATTATCTGCCTTTAAACGTCCCCCTGCTGGGCAAAGACGTTTCCACGTATACATCAGCCCATGGGGAATTTGGGCCACAGCACCCCAAGTTTGCACAATACGGGTTGGTAGTAAAGTAAGGTTGGAAGTAAAACATTACAAAACACTACAAATATGCTATGCGAATCAAATAGCACTAAGAAGGGGAAAAATATTGCTCGAAACATTAGAAGGAACGTCTGTAACTATAAATGTATAACCATTTAAATTTTTGGGAGCAGTCAGGTTAAATTATTTAATACCTTAGGGTTTAAATTTTTACTTAGTAATTTCAATTTTAATTTATTATTTATATTAGTTAACACCTTTAGTTAAATTTTGGTTATAATATAGTTTCAAGTATTAAGAGTTAAATTTGGAATTTAATTTTTTTTTTAAGTTTAGGTGCATTTAATAGGTAGAGTATATAGTTAGTGAGTTTATTTTGATATAAGAGTATGACAATTTAAAAATTGTTAAAGGTATAATTTAGAAGACTTGAGTTTTTAGAGTTTGTATTATTATTTGATGAATTTATATATATATGTTATTTATAACGTTAATTTGTTAAAAAGTTTTAATAATTTGGAAGAATTAATTTAGACAATTAATTTCCGTAGTCGGTCTGGTTCTGCAAAAGCAGAACCATACGGAGGCACTCGCGGCTGTCTGTAGCGTTGTGGCCGGTATTCACCTTTGTGCCAATGCGCAGGTGGTGTGCTGAGCAATTATAACACTTAGCCTTTTTGGTCTTATTTGGACACCCGGTTATTCAGTGTCCCGGGCGGGCGCAATGGGTACAAGGCTATTTCTCCGAGTTGCACTTGGATTTTGTATGTCCGTATTGCAGGCACTGGTGGCACTGCACAAAGCGGCTGAAGTCCTCAACTTGGACCCTACTGTGGTCCACGTTGAGTGGTGAGCCCATCGCCGCTCTACGCTGTTGGATTTATGTGCAGTCTTTAGTCCGTTAGTCGTATTTTACGACATCCAAGGGAAGAGAGGGGTGGTAAGTAGTATTCATTCACTGTTACGCGACATGGTTAACATCTAAAATACCTTTAAAAATTAAATCAAAAGTCTATTAACCGGTTTTGTGAATTCTTCTATTGTAGCAGTAGTTCCAAATATATAGTACTTCATGGAGAAGAACAACTGGCAACATATCTGAAATACATTTTGTTTAGAATTTTTTTAATAATGTTCTTGTTATAAAGCCTGAAATGTTTATAGTTAGGGTTTGTTTTAATTACCGTTCTACTAAAACACTTATTGAGTAACTTGCTGCAAACGACCACATCCTGGCAATGCTCAGCCCACTGTTTGATCTCATCTTCAATCAATTGTGGCGCCCTTTCAATCTTTGGTTTTACTATGACGTCAACGTAACTTGCAAAATCAAGTTCTTTCTTATGAACTATTTCATTTATAACTAGACGTACAGATGAATCAATACTTTGTATTAGGTACTTTAATCTAGAAAGAATCGACACATACGTGTAATATGTCAAAAAGTACAAAATTTCAAAAACCGTCATCAATACTTCATAAATTATATCAGTTAATTCCATATTTATATATTCACCAAATTTTAAGTTATAATTTATAGGTATAAGTTACTGAAACTAAGCATGACGATGTAAAAATAATTAAGCGATTATTTGTATTTGCAATTAGTGGTTTGTTACTATTATGCAGTTTTTTAAGGTGATTAAGTAGAGTAATGAACTCTTCACTTCGATTCACAGCTGCCAGTAACAACAACACCATGGTTACTAATGACATATTTGTATGTACTATCATAAGTGCATTAAAATTTTTGGGCGTTCTACTTCGTGTTACTAAATTGTTCCCACAAATCAACAAATTCAGCAACAAATCAAAAACAGTCTAACGCTTACTAAAATCTTGACCCTTCTGTTGTAAACGCTATAATTTCTGTAAATTCCTAAGATATTTTTCATGACAGCGAGTATGCGGAACTCACGGTATTCCATGGTTATTAAATAATTTTAACAAACACAAGTAAAACAAGCAAGGTAATATAACTTTAACTTTTAATTTCAGTAGGAAACCACATGATATTGTGGGAAAGGTAGGTTAAACACATGAGCAATATGGTAAGAAACAATTAATAAAATTGATACATTTCCCTACTTTATATGCAGACATGATTGCAATCAAAATACCAATAAAAGTATATTGATTAAACTAGTATGTTGTCTTTGTCAAATTACAAATTCAATTTGATAACGGACTACTTCTATTATATTTCAATAAACTGAAGTTACAACTGTTTTCTAAAAGTCTCGTTTTAAAATGAGCATAGAGTAACAAACAATAAAGAGCCGTGTCTCGTAGCGGCCTTAGAGCATTAAGCCATGCTCTAAGGTAGCGGCTTCATAGAGCGGCGATGGGCTCACCACCTGTCACGCTGAGCACATGTGCAGTTGTAACTTAACTAGTCTCTGACTAACCCTTTGGGATAATAGTCGTAAATCTCGTTTTGTTTACGAAATAAAGCATATTAGAAAAAAAAATGTATTTCATTGATGTCATAAATTGTTCGTTGTAGGTAAAGTTGTTTGCATTACACTTTTGAAATGTAATTTATTTTATTGTAATATACAATATACAGGGTATGAAAAGAAGCTTAACGAAGCCGAGAGCCACGTAATCTGTCCATTATTACGAAGTTTTTTCTGTACTGGGCCATACCTGGGAACCTTCTAATTAGGGAGATATTAAGTGTTAAAGTCACAATATTGTGACTTTGGTTTTGACAAAAATAAATGTAAAACATGATTACTAAACTTTCTGCGAAAGAAACATTATCAAAATTATTTAAATTTCTTAGTCAAATAGGCTTATGAAATTTCAAAACGCAATGAATGTCGAGCGCAGGCAGCGCAGCCACTGCCGCACACGCACACAAATGCACACGTATATCAGTCCAAATCAGCTGTACCGGCAGCACGCGAAGATACACGACTCAGCACGACTCGCCGCCGCGGGCAATGACCTCACCATAATTTAGATAAATAAGTACCTACATCTCTGTAGTAACTGTTAACTTATTTATCACTTTATTAGATCGAGCGGTTTTTTATTTTTGACCCAACCTACTACTTCATCATCATCATCAGCCTATAAACGTCCCACTGCTGGGCACAGGCCTCCCACGTGAACAATAGCACGTGGGGATATTGGGCCATAACTCACCACGCTGGCCTAATGCGGGTTGGTGGGTTTTAACGACTGCCACCTTACGACAACAACCGGGACCATCAGCTTAACGTGCCTTCCGAAGCACGGAGGAAGCTCGAAATATTTTTAATTGGTTACCCATCAGGTGACCCTGCATTGCGAAAGTTGCTTAGCGGGCAAGATCGCAAGCCAAACGCACTAGCCGCTGCGCCATCGAGCTCCTAACCCACGACTTACGCAAACTTAACAATTACGAGTTACTAACAGGTCTTCTGCATGTTAAAAAGTAAGATTACCGTCCTAAATTAAGTTTCATTAACTAAACTAGGAAGAACTAGGAGCTCGATGGCTCGGTAGGTATGTGGGTTACATGCAAGTACAGCAAACACGGAATACAAATAATAAGACGCGAACGGACAAGCTACTAACAGTTACAAATTACTTTTACTAAAATTAATGAAATAGATCGACAATATTGTTAACTAGTAGGGTAATAATAGGTAATCGAATCGCTCTTCTCTTTCAAATGATTAAAGGGAAATTGCTACACATTTCACTAAGGCGCTCTGATTGCTTTCAATTGTATGGAAAAATGAAGTTACGTTTATTAGAAATTCTGCGTGTTAGGCAGTATGATTTTTAGTAAATTAGAAAGAAAGTATGTAATTTATTATGATTTGATGTAAAGGGTTATTTTATACTTTGATAGCGAGATAGATATTTCCAAGTGCCTTTCACAGATAGAACACATTCCTGTTTAAACGACAGTGAGCATTGCTATTTTTTCTCTCTAGGAGTTTAATGCTACGTTTAGGCTTTGTACTAGGAGTATGAAAAATAAAGATGTTTATTTAAAATCATGCATAAATTGACAACCATGGAGTCCACCAATTGTAAACACTTTTTCTTTTGCCACAAGTTTTAATAATTTATTTGTTTAATTTATTAATTTGCCTCTCCATCGGCACGGTAGCAACAATGTATGTCGTTTTCATTTTTGTGTACCGTCAGTTGTCAGTAAAATGGTTATTTCCGGGGATTTGGTTATAGTGCGCTTCCACCTGGCACAGAGTACAATACCACAGAATAAATAATAGTACTACATCATCATCATCATCATCAGCCAGAAGACGTCTACTGCTGGACAAAGGCGTCCCCCAAGGATCTCCACCACGACCGGTCCTGTGCTGCTTGCATCCAGCGGCTACCCTCGACCTTCACCAGATCGTCGGACCACCTTGTTGGAGGCCTGCCCACACTGCGTCTTCCGGTGCGCGGTCGCCACTCGAGAACCGTTCTGCCCCAACGACCATCGTACTACACAATACTACAATTACTACAAGTGCTTACCCGTTACGAAATAAAAAGAGTCTTTTGAATTGAATAGGTACCTACCATAAAGTAAAGACAGTACTTAATTTACCAATGAATTAAAAAATTTCATTTCATTATATTTTTCCTGTAGGTACATTTGAAAGCTCTCATGGCCTTAATCTCAACCTGATGGTAAGTGACGATAAGGAATAAGACGATAACGCACTTTGGATCTCCGAAGGAGCTGAGTATTTATTCATTCCAAAACGAGGAAGCGCTTGGCCTTCATCTCACCTGGAGGGTGATAAATGACGAAAAGGCGGAAGCGCACTTCATCTGCATCCCTCAACCACTGAGAGGCTGGCTATCTTATCTCATACTTGGAACACATTGCGCCAGACTTTATGTAAGATGGTAGTAGCTTGCCAGGCGGACTTAGCGCTAACCACTAGACAGCAAAGGCTTCTTCCTAGTCCGTTTGGCTAGCTCTCTACCACCATTTTAATTAAGTCTGGTGTCCTAACAATAACGTCGTTTTCATTGTTGTGTTTTGTTAGTTAGAGGTGAGATAGCCAGTTTATCCCACTGCTAAAATAAAAATAATGGACTTTTGAAATTACAATAATGGAAAACTAATTTGAAGTTCTGATTGTAATGATAAACTAAAAGAATGAAGCTCAACCTAGTCATAATGAATGACTAGCCATCCCCCAGCCGTCTAGCGCGCGCGCTGCTTTTGAAGGGGTGTACGGGGGGCGCGCCTCCGCGCCCCCTCCCCCTACCCCCCGTCCCCCGCCACGGCGCCGCCGCGGCGGGCGGCATAAGTCAAAGGAGTACCTAGTTACCTACTAGTAGGGCGGCTTTTAAATTCTTTCAGTTCGGTTTCTTCTGTGATCGAAAGCGCAAGCGCATAGTTTGATAACTTGACTGATTCTTTCGTCTATTTTATCTCTTCTCTTCGCGTTGTGGTTCGTGGTTGTGTAGTTTGTGTGTGTGTGTGTTTGCGAATTTTCTGTGAAAGATGCCTTTCCATGCATTTCATCATCAGCCTATAAATGTCCCACTGCTGGGCACAGGCCTCCCACGTGAACAATGACACGTGGGGATATTGGGCCATAACCCACCACGCTGGCCAAGTGCGGGTTGGTGGGTTTTAACGGCTGCCATCTTAAGACAACAACCGGGACCAACGGCTTAACGTGCCTTCCGAAGCACGGAGGAGCTCGAGATGTTTTTAAATTTGGTCACCCATCCAGCGACCCGGCATTGCGAAATTTGCTTAGCGAGCAAGATCGCATGCCAAACGCGCTAGCCGCTGCGCCATCGAGCTTTCCATGCATTTAGTGTTCGCGAATACATTAATATGGTGCTGTGTTACGGCATGGCCCATTTAAATGCCTCCGAGGCACTAAGACTTTACGGAATTGATTGAACACCCAACCGCAGTTCAGCCTCGCGACCCGCGAGTTTTTACTCGGGCTGTACAGCGCCTGCTGGACAATCAGCCGATAATGCCGGTTTCAGAGGAAGGTGGCAGGCCAATACGTTTAGCGACAGAACAAGCGATTTTGGACGTGGTGCGCGAAAACCCACGCCTTGGAACGCGAACGGCAGCAAAAGTTTTAAGGAGACGCCATGGCCATCGCGCACGACATGTAGTGTCGTATAACACGGTGCACAAAGTGCTCACGAGAGACAGGCAACGACCCTATAAAATTCACAGGGTTCATGCGATTGTGCCAGGAGACAGGCAACGTCGAATGGCTTATTGTGCGTGGGTCCTAGGCCAGAGCCGTCGGTTTGTGGAAAATTCTATTTTTACCGACGAGTGCACGTTCACCAATAACGGAATGTGGAACCGCTGAAACGCCCATTATTGGTGCTCGCAAAACCCACACCAGATGCAAGAGACTGGATTTCAGACACGCTGGAAACACAATGTTTGGGCAGGTATAGTCCATAACCAGATTCTGGGACCCGTCTTCTTACCGCCTAGAATGGACGGTTCTGCGTATCTAGAATTGATAAGCAATTATTTAGCGGATACTCTCGACGATATGCCACTGGCACAGCTGCAAGTAACTTGGTTCCAGCATGATGGCGCACCCCCACATATCGTGAGGCCGGCCCGCGAGCGGCTTACGGAGCTATTCGGCAACCATTGGATTGGGCGGTATGGGCCTCATGAATGGCCTCCACGATCGCCGGATTTAACCCCTCTGGATTTTTTTTTGTGGGGCCACGTCAAAGACAGGGTTTTTGACCGCCCTTGCCAAACAGCTGATGAGATGCATCAAAAAATTGTCGCTGTTTTCGAAGAGCTTAAGCAGCGGTCTCTACGAGAAGGAATCCTGGAGTTGGTCCACCAGGAAAATCTGGAACGGGCGCGCTTATGCCTACACGTGGGAGGTCGGCAGTTTGAACCGCAGCTCGTCAGTATCGAAAGGGCCCTTGATGACATCGATGGAGAGTATGTAAGTAGGTAGACTAGCCTAGACTAAAATTTTCTACAAACAATCATAAAGCGAAAACATTGAGTTCATTAATAAAACCGCGCAGGGTGCGTGGTACGGTACAGACATGGCGCGCGCTTTTTTATCCCACTCATACGCCTATTGACTTCTATCTCGTCCCGAAACACACACACATGCACACTTTGTTGCACGCGTTTCATTGCGTGTCTTAGAAAACACCCGTTTTTTAATATCTAAAAATTAAAGTAGTTTCCCAGCAATTATTTTTACTGAATGTTTCTTAGTTTGATGTACACTATGTGTATATTGCGGCTTCGTTAAGCTTCTTTTCATACCCTGTATGTACAATAAAATAGTAAGAATACTTTCTGAAGCTGCAATAGGTAGTAATAATTATTTTAATAAGAGAAAGTGTAAAAACGTAATAGGATGGAACAAGTATGTCAGGGAGGCTCATACGAAGGCTCGGGAATGTTATCAAAAATGGTTATTACATAACAAACCGAATAATGGTTTTATTTATGAGGACATGTGTATGTCCCGTAAAGTATTTAAGTCACAACTAAAATGGTGTCAAAATAATTCACAACAAATGAAAATGGACATAATTGCTGAATGTCATAAGGAGAGACAGTTTAAAAATTTTTGGAAGTGTACAAATAACTTAAATTGTAAGATAGGCCTTCCTGTGAGTGTCGCTGGCAAACATGAACCGTCTGAGATTGCGGACGCATTCAGATGTCATTTTAGAGTGGAATCCGCATTAGACCCAGCGCTGCCGGGGCTCGATGCTGATTGCCAAAATGAGATACTTGCTTCTGGTGACCGCTTTTCGGCTAAACAAGTAGAATCTGTTATTAAGAATATGACCAGAGGTAAATCTCCTGGCCATGATGGCCTCAGCATTGAGCACCTGCAAAATACGGGCATACACTTGCCGCGAGTGTTGGCAATGTTTTTCACGCTGTGTCTGAAATATTCCTATCTGCCTGATGAGATGATGTATACTATTGTAACACCTATTCTTAAGAATAAGACAGGAGATGTATCGGATCTGTCCAATTATAGACCGATTTCACTAGCCACTATCATTGCGAAAGTGATGGACAGTCGCTTGATAAGCGTTTAAATGAACATCTGCAATTGCATGACGCACAGTTTGGTTTTAAACCTGGACTATCCACAGAAAGTGCAATTTTGTGCCTCAAGCAGACTGTGCAATACTATAGAGCTCGTAAAACGCCGGTCTATGCCTGTTACCTAGACCTCTCCATGGCGTTTGACCTGGTATCATATAATATACTTTGGGAGAAACTGAAACGAGATACCAGTCTTTCTGAAGGATTTATATCGTTACTTAGGTACTGGTATGCCAATCAAAAAAATAGTGTTCGATGGGCAGGTGCATACTCTGACACGTACAGGCTTGAATGTGGGGTGAGGCATCATCAATCCCCCCCGGATTACCTCGCCACGTTTGTTTAATCTTTACATTAATGCGCTCATTGAGGAGCTCAGTAGCACTGGTTTAGGTTGTCATATAGACGGAGTTTGTGTAAACAATATCAGCTATGCCGATGATATGGTGCTGCTGAGCCCCTCCATGGGAGCATTGAGAAAACTGTTGAGCATTTGTGAGCGTTACGCGGAGGCTCACGGACTTAGGTATAACGCTCACAAAAGTGAATATATGATATCTAAAGCTGGAACTAAATGCATTAATTTCGAATTACCTGTAAAACTTTGTAACGTTAATCTAAAGAGAGTGTCACAATATAAGTACCTGGGTCACTGGTTCACTGATAGTTTAAGTGATATTGTAGATATAGATAGGGAACGCAGGGCGCTGGCAGTCCGATGTAACATGCTGGCTCGTAGGTTCGCACGTTGCACTAAGGAAGTTAAAGTTACACTTTTCAAGGCATATTGCCAGTCTTTCTATACGTGTAGCCTATGGGTCAGTTACACGCAGAGGGCTTACAGCGCACTGCGAGTCCAATACAACAACGCTTTCAGGGTGCTGTTGGGATTGCCTAGGTTTTGCAGTGCCTCAAATATGTTCGCAGAGGCGCATGTCGATGGTTTTCATGCGATAATTAGGAAACGCTGTGAGGCGCTGTTAAGGAGAACACGTGACAGCTCCAACAGCATCCTGATGGCGTTAATTGACCGATGGGACTCCTCATTGTTGGAGCACTGGTTACGCCTGCATGCAAAGCCTATAGGGCATCAGTGAGCATATCTGGCGTGGCTTGCGTTTTGACAATGGACTTATATTCATGTACGTACGATTTTATTTTAATGTTGATTTTATTTCATTTTTATATGGTTTTATTTGAGTGAATTTTAATTTGATTTTATTATTTATTTTGATTTGATTTATTTTAATGTTGATTTTATTTAATTTTTATATGGTTTTATTTGATTTAATTTTAATTTGATTTTATAATATGTTTTGGTTCGATTTATTTTATTTTAATTTGTCTTGTATTTATTTTATTTAATGATTTTATTTTAAAAATGATGTTATTTTATTTCTGTATTGATTTCATTTTATTATTATTGAATTTATTTGATGTTGATGTAACTATTATAATAATCTTACTAACTTAGTTTAAGGAACATTGTTACTAACACTTTATGGACCATGTTTATGAAATAAATTGTTTATTATTATTATTATATAAATAATATTTTGACAATTAGTAATAAGAAGTTATGCAAGATTGTCATAGTTGAATTGAGTGTGAGACACATTTCACGATGTTATTTTAGAAAGTATTTCAATATGATTATGTATTATATTTTCATCTTGCCACAATTAATGACAAAAGGTTTAATTTTTGTTTAGATTACTTACATACAATCACAACTTTTATCCCCGAAGAGTTAGTCATAAGAATAAGAGTTAGCAATAAAAATTGCAATAGTAGGTCCTCTGCCTCATTACTTAATCTATGTCAATTTCTAATAACGAAAATCTAGAAAATATTTTGTTTATTAAAGGAGACCGACGAAGTTCTTCGGATCTTGGGGCTTGTACTCTGACGATTTATATGCGGTTTTGTAGATCAAAATCTAAACCAGCGGATTCCAACAATATTTAATTTATAAATCTGTTCTAAGGGATAGCACAGATATTGGTAGTTAAGTAACTCAAAGTGAGGTTAGTTTACGTAAATTAAACAAATGGCTTATACTTTTTACTTACTATTTAAATTGTATAATTGTATTGCACAAGTTATTAAAAATTACTCTATGATTTTTAATTAAAGTCTGATTCCTATAATAATCAGACCCAATTTCGCCGATCTCCTTTATTTTATTTTGTTTATTTTTTTCTTTTAGGAAAGCTTACAGACAAATATTCTTATAAATTAACAACTTAATATCTATATTACTAATTACAAGCTTTTATATTTTGTTCTATTAATGAACGTGTACGTTATATACACGTTTATGATGATTTTAGGGTAAATCTCTAACCTGCAATAATCTAGATGCGTATATGCCAAAACAACAATAACAAAATAATAATTTAGAATATATTTATAATTTTAAGTATACATTTTCACATACATACACAATATAATATGTATTTACATACCTACATGCATAATAAACCATATATCAACAAATAATTCAGATAATTTTATTACAACAAAAACACTTAAAATGTATTGTCTAAGAATTCTTCCGAGTATATCTATAATAAACGCGACTGTCTGGATGTTATTCCCGTGGATACTTGGGTTTTGTTCTTAACGCGTAAATTAAAGATATACCCAGATGAAGTTTCAGACTATGTTTTTTAATAAGGCCGCTGTTACTAAGTAAAATTGGTTCAATATTTTTTCTACATCTTGAAATTAAACAAAATTAAGCACAGCTATTTATTATATATTTATAAAGCCATATTTTGTCAATATTAAAAAAGGTCTTCTTTTTCTTTCACACTCATCAGCTGAAGCCAACTATAAAGTGTCACTAACTTATTTAGACAATATTTTTGAACTGCAACAGCACTATAATGTAGCTGACGATGAGCGACAATGAGACGGGCACCAGGGACATCGCGAGCGGCAGCTTGGACGCCAACAGCGGCTGCACTGGCTCTAAGCTCACCAGCCGCAACAGCTGAGGAACTATCTTCGTCTCAGTTACTCTTGGACCTAGAACAGTATATACATATAAACCTCCATACATCACGCCCGTTTCTCGAGGGCTATGCTTTTCATTTGCTACGATCCTGAGATCCTGACACACCTCTTTTGTATAGTTCATACATGCTCGCCGGTTTAGGGCTCTTTTGATCTGACCTTTCACATATACGTCGCCGATATCTGGAATAGAGTATTACTCTACTTGTCGTTCAACTAACAAGGAACACCCCCCTTTATGGAAACGGTCACATCAGTATTCCGAAGTAAGAGCTTGAGATGTTATTTATTTTGGTCATCCCAGTGACCCGACATTGCGAATGTTGCTTAACTGGCAAGTTCGCAAGCTGAAAGCCTTAGCCACACGCCATCAAGCATCGATTGGAACTTAAAGCAATGCCGATATTATGGAATGTTGTCAGAAAGCTATGTTTCCAACGGCATCCAGAATAAGTAGGAATAGATTCACGTCAATAGCCTAACGGAATATGGGAATTCAACCACGATTTTTTTTATCACAAGCATTATTCGTAGGGCTACAAACTCTTTTTTTTATGCTTAAATTTTTATAAAAAAATATATTTGAATGATTAAAAATGTCAACCTTATTGGTTAGGTACTAATGTTTTCCAAAACTCATTTCAGCCGTTACTTTATTTTACTTCAAAAACTCTCCAATTTCTATTACTTACCACAATATCAATACGATAATTGGAAATCACATTTAATTTTATTCCATTAAGTAATAACTTAATTAACAATTCATTATGATTTATCATTTTTCACCTTTCATCCCAAAAAAACTATAATATACCTATAAATTTTAGCCGTTTGTGTCGCTAGACAGACACTTGCCCGCTATATTTTCTCGTACCAGGATGCGTATGTGTACACAATTCTATGACCACGGCTTATATTTCGGTTCGACGCGATTCTGTTTCGGCGTGCAGTGGTACTGGGGGTAGCGATGCGCATTTATCTGGCACAGACTATAGCTCGTTAGATTAGTTGTTAAGTCTTAACTATAAGTTAGTTAACTGTTTTTTTATTATTATTAATATTGACGTCAATAAGTGCCTGTAAATTTTTACATTGAATAAATAATTAGACTTTTGACTTTTGACTTTTGCGTCTTCTTATTTGACTACCTATTTATTGCTTTACATATTACTTTACTTATTGTAGTGTTAACTTACTTGATACTAAAACTGTTTGCAGCCTTGCCAGAGATCTAATCAGGGCTGTCCAGGCCTTGTTCAAGTTTTGTCCAAAATTGATTATCACCATTATTATAAAAAAGTAAACGCCCATATTTACGACCATTAGTAAATATTTATAATAATTCGTTGCATAAAAGTCCTGAAAAAAAAGTAAGTAAGTTATTTAAACCATATTATTCATCAATATCACCCTGAAAATGTCCAACTGCTGGGCAAACGCCCTCCTACATGCATAACAGCATATGGGAAGTTTGGGCCACAACCCCTCACGTTGGCATAATACGGGTTGTTAGGTAAGTAAAACATTATAACACACCAACATGTTACGAAAATAAAGCTACTTAAAGCTTAACGTGCGGTGGTCCGATATAAAAAAGGAGCTGGAGATATTTTTACACGCATGTCCATCCATGCATGGCATCGCGAATAAAACCTCTTTAAATGCTATGCGAATCAAATGGGACTACTTATTCTGTAGGGCAAGCGAAGAACTTATAGCAGATCTGCGGCGTTGATAAATAAGCTTTATGTTAGGGCATAAGTTACATAGACAATATAGAAAAGGTTTATGATTGTTGACTAAAGCAAAAATATTAGACCCTATACAGTGAAAAATTAAAATGTTGATTTGCCCAATTGTCCAATCAAAAGGAAGCTCTGAAGATAAAACTCATTATTATTATTTTTATTCTATTTGCCATGCATCACACATCTAGTAATTTACACAAAAAAATCAAAAGTCTAACCGGTCTTATGAATTCTTCTATTGTGGCAATTGTTCCAAATATATAGTACGCCATACAGTAGAAAATCTGGAAAAATATCTAAAAAATAATATTGTTTAAAAATATTTTTATTTGATACCTGAATCATTAATAGTTATTGTTTGTTTTGTTTACCGTTCTACTGAAACACGTGTTAAGTAACTTGCTGCATACGACCACATTCTGGCAATGCTCAGCCCACTGTTTGACGTCATTTTCAATCAATTGTGGCGTTCTTTCAAACTTTGTTTTTTTTGTGACGTCAATGTAACTTGCTAAATCAATTTCATTTTTGTGAACTATCTCATTTATAACAAGACGTACAGATGAATCAATGCTATGTATTAGGTATCTTAGTCTAGAAAGCATTGACACATACGTGTAAAATGTCAAAAAGTACCTAATTGCAAAGAACGATAGGAATGCTGCATAAATAACATCACTTAATTCCTTTATATAATCACCAGATGTTACGTCATAATTTATATGAAAAACTGAAATTAAGCATGCTGATGTAAAAATAATTATGCAAGTTTTTGTATTTGTTATTAATGGTTTGTAACAATTATGCAGTCTTTTAAGGTGACTAAGTAGAGTAATGTACTCTTTACTTCGCTTGACAGCTATTAGTAACAACGTTATCATAGTTACTAATGTCATATTTGCATCAGTGATCATAACTGCATTTATACTTTTGGAAGCTCTACTTGGTATAAATAAATTGTAGACCCAAATTAACAAAATTAGCAACAAATCAATAACTAGTCTAACGCTTACTAAAATCTTAACCCTTTTGTTGAAAAGACAAAAATTTCTGTAAATACCTAAGATATTTTCCATGACAATAAGTATACGGGACTCATGGTATACCATGGTTATTTTAATAATTTTGAATAAGACTAGTAAGTCCAAGGTACTCGTAATAACAATGTCTAACCGTCTAACCGTATGACATTCTAATCTAAGTAGAGTACACATGAGTAATAATGACAAGAGACAATTAATATTATTGATGGATAAAATTAATTCCTCTTCTTTAAGTGCAGACATGATGACGATAAAAAATATGTACCTTTATAGGTCGATTGATAAAACGGTAATGAGTCTTCTTTGACAACTTACTCAAATTATATACTCAATTGAAAACGTCTATTAATTTGATATATTTTACAATATCCTTGTGTGGTCTGGAGGTTTTTTCTTGACTATCTCCTTCCCAAATGACAAAACTAATTTAGTTATTCAGACCTATCTATCATAGGCTAATCCCAGTCCACTGGCTGGCGGTTTACCTAGTCCTTGGCTCTCCGCATGCTATCTGTCCTGTGCAGATCGTCGTTCCATCTGGTCGGGGGCGTCTCTCACTGCATTTGCCCGGTCGCGGTAGCCACTTTAAAATTCGTCTACCTCAATCAGTTATCAGTTCTAAGACGTTGTTCCTAGCCCATTGCAACTTTTCATTAAAAATTCAGTAAGACTTTTAGGAGCAACTGTGTTCTAAAAGTCTCGTTTTAAAACTAGCCTAGTAGCAATAAAAGATAAAGAAACGTTAAAATTTTTTTTTTACCTCACGCAAGAATTGTACCCGCTTTCTCCGCAATCCGTATACCACTCCGCACCGAGGTAATGGTTAGACCGACGAAATTTTTCAACGCTTTTGACTTTATGTTTTTATAGCAACAGTGTCATAACAAACCTCTTAGAATTTACATCGTAAATCTGCACGAAAATATTTTACGATATTTAAAAAATCATTTAAGAAAAGACTGCTTATAGATTCGTATTATTTGATTATTTGCGTTAAAAAAACGCTTAAATAAACTCAAAGATAATGAAACGTTGAAAAAAATTCTAACTCAGGCGGGAATCGAACCCGCGTCCTCCACAATAATAGCAATAAGCAATAAAGCGCTGTGTCACGTAGCGGCTCAATAAAATAATACACACCCCCTCTCTTACCTTGGGTGTAAAAGGAAACTAACGTACATACACTCAACAGCATAGATCGACGATGGGCTCACCACCCGCCACGCTGAGCACATGTGCTGTTGTAACTTGACTACGGCAGTGGACGGCTTTTGCCGGCCCCATTGCCTAGTCTTTGACTCTCCCTTCGGGATATTAGTTGTGAATCTATGTATGTATGTAAGTAATAACAATAAACAAGTTTGTAAATCTCGTTTTGATTACGAAATAACCAAAAAAAAATATTTTCATTGATGCTATACATTTTTCGATGTAGATATTCAATTATTAACATTTTTAGCAAATATTGATGGGTGAATTAATTGGTAAAGTCGTTTTCGTTACACTTTTAAAATGTAAGTTATTTTATTGTAATATAAAATAATATTTTAACAATTAGGAATAAGGAGTTATGCCAGATTGTCAGAGTTTAATTGCGTGTGAGACACATTTCACGATGTTATTTTATGAAATGTTTTTCAATATGATTAATGTATTATATTATACATTTAGCTTTTTAAGTGGGTAGTTCTAAAAAAATAACAAAATAATCAAGTCTTCAAAGATTTATTTAATTTTTACCAACAGTTTGCTTACACATGAAAACAGTAAAGAACGAAACACCGATAATCACTTTTTAGACCTCCAATGATACAATTTATAACAATAATTTTAGATTACTCACGTAACTGATAATTTAATCAAACCAAGGAACACGCCGAGAGCGATGTGCACAGTCCGAGCGCCAACGAGCAAATGGCCGACAGCCGGTCTGCGCGGTCCTTTTATATGCAGTGGAATGGTTGATGCGTTGCTACAGCTCGCTTACGTCAGGTCTGAGCTAATACGGCCTCTCCTGACGTGGAGTCGTCCTCGACGACATCTTGGAGTGACTGCAGCGGGCTGGATGCTCCTTGTGGCATTGACAGCCCTTCATGTGGTGCCGAAGATGGTCCAGCGACAGGCTCGTCTGTTTGTTTTAACGCTGCAGATTGACCTTCACCAGAACCATCAGTTTCGCCATCTGCAGTAAAACTAGTTAACAAGTCTACTTAGATGGTTAGACAACGGGATAATTAACACTTTCACACCTCTCTTTCATACTGAGTGTACTTGTAATAATGTAAATCAGTAAATAAGAATAAATAGAGCGCTCTTGTTTTACCAAACCAACTAAATAGTTTCCGACTCCAATTCGCCAGGGTTGACGTCGATACGACGAAAGCTGCATCTGCGAACATACAACAGACAGAGGGCGTCCCCTACTGCTGTACTCAGACACAGACGCGGGGTTACACGTCTATTGGTCTGAAAAAGACGAAGTGATGCTCAATCACTCACTCTTTCCTTACATAAGCTACCCTTCGTAGAAGGAGCTTTATACGAGACAGAGACCCCAAGTCTGCATATCTCGGACAGAGGCATAGGGTCCGCATGTCCACAGGGTTCATACCTCGTAGAACCACTAAGCAGGTGCCCACCACTACAGTGTTTATGATTTAGCCCGTCAAGTCTGCTGTCATGGTAGATAAACATACTGAGAGAAAATTATAATATGTAGCTATCTGAATAGAGTGTTATTGTATAATTGGTGTGCTTAGTGTTATAATTTACCTAACCTGCCTATAAGATAACTACATAACGACAATGTCTAACCTATGACAAGCCAAATCACAACTCTGTATCACCCCAGCCTGCTTAACTCACGTTCGAAAAATATGGCGCAGGTCTCATGGCAACACTCTCCAAGCCAGGGCACCATGTATTGAGCTGCTGCTTGAGTGGTCTTCCCGTAGGATCCACTCAACAGTCGCAGCTCGTAGCGATCACTCGGCATAGTCCGCACCACTCTATAAGGCCCGCGCATACCGGAGTCCAATTTGCCTGTTGACTGCGAATATTTAATTACAAACACCAAATCATTAACATTAAATTTACGTGGCGTGTGTCGATTTCGATTGACACGTGCATCTTGCTGAGACTGATTTTTCTTCAGCAGCTCGCCGGCCCTGAATCTACACAGCTCCCGCCATGCTTCTCGGTTTTGAGAACAATCAATGGCAACATCACGTACAAGTGATTGAATAATTGGGGTTGTAGCATCGATGCCTACAAGTAAATTCAATGGTGAAGCCTGTGTTGTCTTCTGTTTTGTCAGATTAAGGATGAGTTGAAGTCTCCACGTCTGCTCGGACCAGGAGGCACCTTTATGGTTGGCTTCAATCCGGATCATGTTCAGGACGGTTCGTACATACCGCTCCACTTGCCCATTGGAGTTGTGCATTTCGGGCGTGATGTAATGAATGTCAGAACCAATATCTGATAGTAATTTCGTGAACTCAGCTGATTCGAACATTCTTCCGCGATCAGTTATGACGAGTTTGGGTACTCCAAAAAGAGAGATAGCATTTGTGAAAGTGCGTTTTAATTCAGCTACGTCTTGTCTATAAATCGGGTATAGAAGGCAGTACTTTGTAAAGGCATCTACTACTAATAGGACAAACTTATACCCCTCGGATTCTGGTAAGGGGCCCAAGACGTCCAAGTGTAAGGTATGGAAAGGGGTATCGGGCTTTTCCCAAGAGGAGATTGGCTGGTGGGGTGCTCTAGGTACACGTTTTTTGGAGATACACACTAAACAGTGACCGATATATTTTGACACGAACTGGCGAAGCCCGGGGAACCAAAAATGCTTTAAAATAAGGTCTATTGTTTTATCAATTCCAATGTGCCCGTGTTCGTCGTGAAAGACTCTAAGCAAACTCAGTCTATGCCCCTTTGGTATGTAACATAACGGCTTTGGATCCTCGCCAGTTCGTCCATATCGATAGTAGAGAACGCCGTTTATTTGAACATACCGACGAGAATCCAATTGGCCATCACGTAACTCTTGTAACAAATGTTGGGTCTCGCTGTCGGTACACTGAGCGATCTGGGCCCAGTTGCGCGGTCTATTAATTTGATTTACCTGAACAGGTGGATTTCGGCTGAGATAATCAGCATGAGGCATCATGACACCTTTACGGTAAAGAATATCAAAAGAGCAGTCTTGTAAGTAGACCCACCATCGAGCAACTCGTGGGAGCAGGTCCTTTTTCTTTTCAGTGAACTTAAGAGCATTGCAGTCTGTGATCAGTTTGAATTTTAAACCAATTAAATAATGACGAAAACGCTGCAGTGATCTCACGACCGCCAGGGTCTCCAGCTCATAAGAGGTGGTACCTGCTTCCCGCTCCTTGTGTGGTTTTACTGAAGTAAGCCACCACATGTTTTTGGCTATCAGGCTGAATCTGCATCAAAACTGCGCCATAGCCTTTGCTGCTGGCGTCAGTAAGTAGTTCGGTAGGGAGTTTAGGGTCAAAGATTGACAATACGGGCTCACCGGTCAAGTGTCTTTCTTGGTCAACTTAGAGATGCAGGTAGTCTCGGTTGCATAGTTTGGCACATAGCGTCTAAAATATCCGGCTAAACCTAAAAACTGCCTAACCTGCTTCACGTTACTGGGGATCGGGGCATTAACCAAAGTTTCAACTTTACGCGGACTCGGCCTTACCTGACCCTGACTGATCTATTTCCCTTACTTTTATTTTCTCCTGATAGGAAAGTTTATACGGTCGGTAGACTACCGGTGTGGTATCCGTCAGATTTATATGCATCCTACCCGTAGTAACAGTGGTAGTTGCTGTCCCGGATATTAGGTACTTTGAAAAATCGCTGACCACTTTCAATAGACACTCACGTTCCACTCCCTGAAGGAGGGTGTTAATCGTAACTGATTTGTCAACAGCTTCAGTTGTTACTGCGCTAATGTTATATAGAGAACGAGTCAAATATTGTTTATGTTTAGTGCACACATAATGTGACGCCATCTCGGTTAAGAATATCCGTGCCTATTATAATTGGACAGCACATGGACGACCCCGGCATCATTATCAGATCCGCCTCGATGAAAATTCCGTCAAACTCGAGTGTCAAAGTAACAAACGAATTAGCATATAAAACGCCATCACTTATTCCCTTCAAAACACAGGTGGTTGGATTTCTATCGCATGAAAAATGTTTTAGTGTGTCCGCCGAAATCAAGGAGATATTTAAAGCGCCACAATTAATTGACAGGTCGGTTGGGATGCCCTGAATAACAGGCGTGACTATGTCGTTATTTTTTGTTGAGAAGTAGTCAGAGGTTCGGTTCATAAATTAACGTTACGTTTGTTTTGAAACTGGGATCGTTCCTTGGCGAAGCAATTGTCCTCACTATGACCGGGCTTTTTACAAATATCACAACGTGGTGTACCTTTACTTATGCCGGCATTCGCTTCTGAATTAGGTTTCATCAAATTCGAATCAAATCTAAGCTTTTTTTGGACACTGCGCCTGTCTATGTCCAGTCTGCCCGCATCCGAAACATTTTAGATTGTTGGCGCCACTTTGCAGATAATGTTTTTTATTTGAGTTCTGATAATTAGTTCTTGAGTCTTGTTTGGTGCGAACAGGCTTGGCATAAATGGAGAGAAACGATACCACCTCGTCTGTGGTTAGGTTAGCGTTCGCTGCTGCCGCCCGAACTTGGGGATCCGTAATCCCCCTTATAACTATTAGTACCATCAGCTCCGCGCTGAGACCTTTGACAATGCGTAATCGTAGTAGGGTGCGTCGCGCGTACTCGGCATATGATGAATATTTATCTGAGGTGGTATTCATAGTTTTGTAAAGAATGTTGGCGTAATCCAACTTTCGCGGGCATTAAGGTTTAAATTCACGCACGAAGCTAGACAAAGTGCGATCGTTCGTCACCCATTCATTTAACCAGGTACGCGCGTCACCCCTAAGGCAGTTAGAAACGCGTGATAGACACTCCGAATCCTGCCAGTTATTCGTCAGCCTAGCACGTTCGACTTCGTCACACCATACCTCTATATCGTGTAAAGTGGGGTCAAAGTTTGACACGAAATAACTCTGTGGACGTGAAGAGTTTAATGACCTAATTGCCTCAGCTAACATACGTGTCGACTCAGGTATTTGAGTTTCAAGATTAGAGTGTGAACTACTACTACAAGCCTGAGGTACCTGGTCCGCTGAAACTCCCGAAGCGTGCATGTTCGGAATATTAATTAAAGAATTGTTTGAATTTAAGCTATGACTATCATTAGGACGCGTCACCAAAACTGCACTAGAAGTTGGATCTAGCCTGTGTTCGTTTATTTGGGAACGCGTGCCAGTTGGGTGACTGCTCTCGAGTGTATTAAGGCGTGACAAAATAGATTTTAAGGTTTGTTGCATTTGGATATCACGATCTTGAAAAACGGGTGATAATGACGGCGTGCGCGGTCGGTTACGCGGCCTGGATGCATAATTGTTTTCGCTAGACGTGCTACTACTCGTGCTATCGCGACGGCGGCGAAACCTACTACGCGACCGACGCACAGTATCCCGTCCACGCGACCTTTGTACGTCCTTCCACCTACGAGACCTACTCGGCGACCTACGTACATCTCTGCGTTCGCGTGACCTATTACGCGACCTACTACGCGACCTACGCGTGCATTCGCCTCGGCGTGTCCTATCACGCGGGGTCTGCTGACCATCGGACATATTATTAACGTTTCAAAACTTAAAAATGCCAACAAGTTACTGAATAGTAAAATCGGTGCTTCGCTTTTTAAACTGGTAGCAAAAATACTAAAATCGCTAAGCAAAAATAATGGACGTAAGTGCTTGAGCAATCCCACTTCAGAATTTAGCTTTTTAAGTAGGTAGTTCTAAAAAAATAACAAAATAATCAAGTCTTCAAAGATTTATTTAATTTTTACCAACAGTTTGCTTACACATGAAAACAGTAAAGAACGAAACACCGATAATCACTTTTTAGACCTCCAATGATACAATTTATAACAATAATTTTAGATTACTCACTTAACTGATAATTTAATCAAACCAAGGAACACGCCGAGATCGATGTGCACAGTCCGAGCGCCAACGAGCAAATGGCTGACAGCCGGTCTGCGCGGTCCTTTTATATGCAGTGGAATGGTTGATGCGTTGCTACAGCTCGCTTACGTCAGGTCTGAGCTAATAATACTTCCATCTTGCTACAATTTATGACTAAAGGTTTTTTTTGGTTTGTATTACTTAACCATAACTATTATCCCCGAAGGGTTTGTCAGAGTCTAGGCAGTGAGGACCGCAAAAGCAGTCCTCTATCTCTTAATTTATATCAATTTATAAAAAAAAAATCTAGAAAGTATTTTGTTAATTATATTTATTTCAAGCTAGCGGCCGCTCGCGGTTTCGCCCGCGTGGTTCCCGTTCACGTGGGAATATCGGGAAAAAAAGTATTCTGTGTGTTAATCCAGGTTATCAACTATCTATATGCCAAATTTCATCCAAATCTATTTATAGTTTTGCGTGAAAGAGTAACAAACATCCATCCATACTTACAAACTTTCGCGTTTATAATGTGAGTGGAAAAAGTATATAAAACAAACGCGACTGTCTGGTTGTTTTTCCCGTGCAGTCCTGTGATTTGTTCGTAACGCGTAAATTTTAGATATACACGAGTGAAGTTTAAGACTATTTTTTTTTATTAGCCGCAGCCGCTGTTACTAAGCCACACTTTTTTCAATAACCTTTCTACATCTTGATATTAAACAAAATTAAGCACAGCTACTTATTAAAAATTCATAAAGCCAAATTTTGTGAAATGAAAACAGGTCTTCTTCTTCCACACTCATGAGCTGACGATATGATTCAAAGTCAACTGTAAAGTTTTATTAACTGATTTAGACAATCTTTTTGAACTGTAACAGCACTATGATGTAGCCGACGATGAGCGACAACGTGACGGGCACTAGGGACATCGCGAGCGGCAGCTTGGACGCCAGCTGCGGCTGCACTGGCTCTAAGCTCACCAGCCGCACCAGCTCACGAACTATCTTCGTCTCAGTTACTCTTGGACCTAGAAAAGTATATACATATAAACCTACATACATCACGCCCGTTTCTCGAGAGCTATGCTTTTCACTTGCTACGATCCTGAGATCCTGATACACCTCTTTTGTTTCGTTCACTCTTATGACATTGTTCATACATGCTCATCGGTTTAGGGCACTTTTAATCTGACTTTTCACATGAACGTCTCCGATACCTTCAATAGTGTATTACTCTACTTGTCGTCCAACTAGCAAAGAACAACCCCCTTCATGGAAACGGTCACATCATCGAAGTACCCGTGAAACACCACTTGCTGCAGTATTTCAGCTGTTATAAATTCTGTAGCTGCGGCGATGGGCTATTTACTTGTCACGCTGAGCACATGTGCAGTTGCTATTTGGTGAAAAGTGGACTATGATAGAGGACTGTTTATGCTGTCCTCAATGCCTAGTTTTTGACTAACCTTTCGCGGATAATAGTCGTGATTATATGTATGTACAAGTTCTAACTATATTGTAGAGCTTGATCTCATTATCTCTTGCACGTGCTTTTTAGGATAGGATAAAATGTCGCATTCTTGCATCGGTACTAAACAGCAATAAAGGTTATCATTTACAGGTACCTTTACTCGTATAATGTGGTGTACCTTTATAGGTACCTAAGTACAGTCACGTTTTTGAAAACAATTTTCCATCAAGTGAGATGAAGGTCAAGAATATCTCATATTAGAAAAATTCATAAAATTCCAAATCACATATTATAATAACCTGGTGAACTGTAAACAGGAGTGATTACTCGCGGTATTTCACTGTGAACTGTGAAGGGATTTTTCTCTCGACTCTTATCACTTAGTCACTGAAGGAAAACTGTTAGAAACTTGATTTCATCATCATCAGAATACAGGTTTAAAGACATTTATATCAATGAAAGTAGAAGCTATATAGATTTTCGAAAAGGTGTTAATATGAGAAAGTGAGATAGAGAAATAGATGAAGACGACACAAATGAAGGTGAAATAAATGAAGGTGAAACATATGAAGGTGAAATAATTGTAGTGAATAAATGAAGAAGGAAGAATAAGAAAAAATGGAAATAGGAAAAAAGCTGGAAATGTTTTTGTTGTTGATACTTTACATTCAGAGAGAAGTTTTTTGATAGTGAGGGATTTTTTTTTAATGTGACACGTCATAGTGACTACATCCTGCCTGATGGTAAGCAGCCGATGTAGTCCAAAATAATGAGAGCGCTCCCCACCGTGGAACAAGCACGGTAACAAGCGCACCCATTCATGCGGCCTGTATAAATGCCGTTTTACGCCCCGTTTAAAAGACCCGGGATTAATAGGAACTGGGAAACACATGCGCCGGCAGAGAATTCCAAAGCCGAAAAATTATTTGGTACGAGTGCTGATATTTTGCACAGTATGGTGGTGATTCAGTTAGGCTCGGACTTCATGCATTCGGAATCAGTCCGGCCCGGGGAAAAACCAAATTCGGCAAGTAATCGACTACACGCGCTCCGTTTTGAATCCGGAGAGAAATTTACTCAGTCGGTCTCTAGCACTTGCGCTGGATAGTCGTCCAGTCGACAATGGAAAGTTTAACTTTAATTGAAATTGTATGCTTAGCTGTAGCCGTTAAAAGGCCTATTACTTACATCTCGACTGTGATTTTTGCGTAAAATGCTCATTTTCGCATTTTGTTGTAATTTAGCAGTTGTATTTATCGTTTTTATCGAAATAGGATAATAAATTCATGCATATTATTACAAATGTCATTCTGCGAGGATAAGCTGAGTTCGGACGGCCGGCGCATCGCATTTTGAAACAATTTTGCAGTTGTATTTATCGTTTTTATCGAAATAGGATAATTAATTAATTATAAAATATTTATTCATTATGAAGTAACGATTATTCTGGTATAAATTATGTTCAATAATATTATCGTAGATAGGAGAAATTCACGGTTAACTTAAAGCAATTTTCGAAGTTTTTTGGTTTAGGATAAGATTTTTTTCTATATAAAATCAATGATATCTAAAAATTCCGAGGCTGCTACTCACTTTAAGACTATATAAGTAATAACATTCTATTTTTTTATTTCATTTGTTTAGAACAGTAGTTCAATCTAGGAGCTCATAAAAGTGCCTTCGCGCATTTTATGAAAATCTTTTGTCTGCAATTTTGGGTTTAATTAAAAATCTTTATTATTGAAATTTTGCATTCACAATGCTATATAGATATAGGATAAAATGTTTACTAGAAAAAAACAACCAGTCTCTGGAAAGCTCGAACGGGATTCGAACCCGTGACCTTTGGATTGCCGGTCCACCTGCTCTAACCGCTAAGCTACCGAGACCCCAGAAGACTCTGAATTTTTTCTAGTAGTGCTGCAAGCCAGCGGTATTACGTCACTGTGAAGTGTGTGTGTGTGTGTTTTTTTCTAGTAAACATTTTAATTAAAAAGTTAAGCAAAATTTACAAAAAGCGAAGCCGCTACGCATTATTCCAAAAGCTATTCTACATTATTCAATAAGTCAAAATTGTTAATGTATTTTTGTTTCCGAGATCCGTAACGCCAAAATTGGCCATTTTACGCAAAAATCGCAGTTGAAATGTAATAGGAAACAGAGGAAAGTGAAAAGATATTGGGTTTATCCTTTTCACATAGACCGCATAACGAAATATGTATTCTACAAGTCTTATACAAAAATTAGGTTCTTTCCTGATAAATTCTACGAACACTACTACTAGTAGGTACTATTATTTATTCTGTGCTACTTCTACTATCACCATAATGAGGCGCTCGGAATCAACTACTATTTTGCAGTTTTTCTTGCGCACGCGACGCGACCGACCGCTTTGAGCGTCTGTCATCGACTGGCGCGTGATTCCTCCGGACCGGACCGGAACGGACGTTTTTCGAGTTCTCGTGTGGTCAGCTCCATACAACTTCATACGATATTGATAGGCCCCACCCCCCGTGCTGAAAAATAACGGACCGGGTACTCGGAGACGTCCGGAGCATGTTTCGGTTGCTTCCGGGTGAAATCGGGATCGGAAGGCTCCTGATCACATGTAGTCGATACAGTAAAAATTCATATATTTGTTTGAGCTACGGAATGAATCCGGGGCAGTGTTTTTTCGGGTCCGTGTGATTCCGGATGCATGTAGTCCGAGCCTTAACGACCAGCACGTGTAGTCCGGGACAGGAAAGGAGAGGTCGAGATTAGATCAAAAAGTTCTTCAGAACACTTTCCGTAGTAATTTTGGTAGAAGACACTGAGAGAAGCAATGTCTCTACGCAGCTGGAGGTCCTCAAGAGAGGCTGTAATCTCAGCATCTCCAATAATGCGTACCGCTCGCCAAGTGCATCGCATAACCCACCAACCCGCATTGGGCCAGCGTGGTGGGTAATGGCCCAATATCCCCACGTACTGTTGTCCACGTGGGAGGCCTGTGCCCAGCAGTGGAAGGTTTATAGGCTGATGATGAAGTGCATCGAGGAGGTATTTAGCGGAGCTGTCTTATAGATGGGAACAGTACTCAATACTCGATCGCACCTGAGTCTTGTTCAGCAAACAGCGCTGCTCGGGAGTGAAAAACCACCTCACCTTGTTGAGAATACCCAACTTACGAGAGGCAGTTAAAATAACACTCTCGATATAGCATTTTGGATTCAGTTCCTGGCCGATGTCCATGCCAAGAATGCTGAGGTCCACTGAAATGGGTAAAGGAGAGCTCTGAAGAGAGGGAGGAGTTAGGAATGGAGTTATCTTGGACGAGAATGCACAAACCTGGGTTTTTCTGGTATTAAACTCGACCAGGTTTTTAGATTCCCACTTGGAGACACAATCGAAAGTCAGGTTCAGTTTGGCAACCAGTTCTTGCCTTTTCATATGTCCTATGTACCGCTCATGCACCGTACTGTCATCCGCATAACAATGAATATTGCCCAAGGACAACATGTCATTGATATTCAGAAGAAATAGAGTAGTTGAGAGCACAGAACTCTGCGGCACTCCGGCATTGACTTTATAGAACTCGGAGGAACTACCCTCACAAAGGACACGAATCCTCCGCTCTTCTAAAAAGTCTGCAACCCAGGCGCACAAAAGGTGCGGTACACCGAAGGCCGACAACTTGGAAAGAAGGGAGCGATGCCATACTCAATCGAAAGCTTTGGCGACATCAAGGCTAACTGCCAGAGATTCGCCATCACATCATCCATCACTTCACCCGTTGATCGCTTGGGTCTGAACCCATACTGGCGATCGTGGAGCAGCGAGTAATCCTCTAGGTAATGAATGAGCTGGGAGTTAATTATCCGCTCAAACACCTTGCACAGCACAGAAGTTACAGCGATGTGTCGATAGTTGGCTGGATCCGAGCGATCCCCTTTTTTGGGGATGGGTTGTAGGTTCGCTTCCTTCCAAGACACCGGCTTAATACCGGTATCGTAAGACATCCTAAACAATGGTCAACACAGGAGACAACTCAGCCGCGCATCTGAGCAGCACAATCGCCGGAACCCCATCCAGCCCGCTAGCCTTCCGCACGTCGAGCGACCGCAGCACGTTACGTACATCACACTATCTGATACGAATATCAGGCATGGTGGCCCTACAATGTGCTATGATAGGTGGAGCGGCGCCACAATCGTCGAAGCGCGAATTAGCCGCGAAAAGGTAAGCCAACAAGTTCGGCTACTAAAGCGGCTGGTAGGCTAATAAGCCATCTGGATGTTTCAACGGAGGCAACGAGGGAGAGCAGAAGTTGGCCTGCACGGCCTTAGCGAGCCGCCAATAGCTACGGCTACCCGTAGTCGTAATATTATGGTATATTTGCAACAAAATATGTTTCCAATGGCTTTTTTGAAACGCTTTGTTCATACTAGTAGTCCTATTAACCCAGCTACAAATGTATGTATGTATGTAAAATTTATCCAGAATAGGTATGGATTCACGTCAATAGCCTAACAGGTAATGGGAATTAAACCACGTTTTTTTCTATCTCAAGCATTATACGTAGAACTACAAACTTTTGCGTCTTCTTATTGGACTACCTATTTATTGCTTTACATTTTACTTAACATATTGTAGTATTTACTTACTTGATACTAAAACTGTTTGCAGCCTTGCAAGAGATCTAATCAGGGTTGTCCACGACTTATTCAAGTTTTGACCAAAATTTATTATCACCATTATTATAAAAGAGTACACGCCCATGTTTACGACCATTAGTAAATATTTATAATAATTCGTTGCATAAAAGTCCTGGAAACAAGTAAATGAGTTATTTAGTCGAGGGTGGTGCTTGCATGCAGCATCCAAACTTGATAAATTGGTGAGTTTAACACTATATATTTTTAGCGGGATTAACACTATATATTTTTATTCTTTTTTTGTATATAATCATCATTAAGATAAGATAATATAATCAGCCTTTAGGGCAAGCGAAGAACATAACATTATAGCAGATCTGCAGCGATGATAAAGTAAGCTTCATGGTAGGACATTAGTTAAATAGACAGTGTACGATTGTTGACTAATGCAAACATATTGGTACAATGGCTAGATGACCACAATTTAGAAATTAATATATCTAAAACTAAATTAATGCAGTTTAAACCAATACAGAAATGTTCGCTAGCAACTAATATTTTGTATCATAATAGTAAATTAGATTTTGTTACCACACGAATAGAAATTGATTCAGATATTAATTGGAAACTACACATACAAAAAAGAGCTTCTAAACGCTCTCAATTTATTTATGAACTTTACGAATTAAAGAAAATGTACAGACTTGAAAACAGCCACATGTGCCTACTATGCAAATGCTAACTCTTGGTTAAATTATGGAATAATATGGGGAAACCGCACAGACGTAAACCAACTTTATGTACTACAGAAAAAGTGTATTAGAATTCCAATTAATATTAAAGACACAGAAAGCTGTGGGCCCCATTTTATAAAACTTAATATTCTTACACTAACGTCACTATATACACCGAGATTTTTTATTGGTTTTGGAGCCGAAACCCTTTTCATGTTTATCATCAGTAGAAGCTATTTAGCTTGTAAAACTAAAAAAATGAGCATAAAAAAATCATTAAAAAATATAAATAAAAAACGTAAGAATCCTTAGTACCGGACGATCTTATCAAAGTCAACGACCGAGGCGCTTCAAACTCTCTCGCCCCGCCGCCGGCGCAGGCCGTTGCATTAGTGCAAAGTGCATTTTTTTACCGGCCGGCTAGTCTCGCGAAATTAGGTCAACAGGTCGTACGTAATTTTGGCTGTAGTCAGTGTTTCGCCGCGAGTGCATCGTTGTAATGGATCGACACTATGAATACTCAAACATTGAGTATTTAGCGATGATTCGATTTTATGCCTTATCTGGCGATAACATTAACGAAGCCAGGCGACGCTACGCAGCACCCGAGCATCTGCAGTCGCTGCGCATGCAAGGGATTCGCTCTCCTCAAGTCGCGATAGTGGACGCTGTTAATGTGGTAAAAAGTGACAGAGACACACTAAGAAGATTAAAAACCAATTCAATGAAACGTGCGAGAATGTGCATCCAAGTTAATGGTAGACATTTTAAAAGAGATTACATGTTTTGATACTTTTTTTGAGTAAAAGGATAATTAAGCTTTGTAATATCAATAACTAAATACAGTTCGGTTTATTCTACGTTCATGGTTTCACTTGTCCCAGTAAAGAATTGTTAACATCGGAAGTGGGATGTTTCACACGTGGGAAATTAATGGATAAAAAGTACTGTTGGATATAATATCTACCTACTTTCATGCATTGCGCCAAAGACGCATTATAAGTATATCGGTTATTGCCTATTGGGTGCATTTACAGTGCTGAAAACTGTTCATGAAGAACTGGGTGAGCTTATTCCATGTTATACTTACCTACTATTGAGTTTTGTTTCAAAATATAAATGGGTAACTCAGTAAAAGTCTTGTGTGGTGAAAAGGAACACTCAAGTAATTTCTTTATTTTGAACTTGCATTGCAAGGGTGCAAGAGTGTTTCAATTGGGTGTGGTCACAAAATTAAGCTATATTCCACATTAAAGTGAAAAAGCACTATTTATATTCTAATACAGTGGACATTACAGGCTAAGATTAATTTAACAAAGTATAATAATATAAAAGTTATCAATAATTGCTCTTGTAAATAAATATTATCATAATGTCATTAATTATAAGCTTACACATAAAAATAAAAATAATATTCTTTAATGTACTTACACTATAATATTAGCAACAAAGGGACAGACACAAGGTAACATACCATTGGCAGCCTTATCGCTAAAAAGCAATGGATAAAAGTGAAATTTTTAGGGCAGTTACGTGTTCTATATAAATAAATTTGATAAATAAATAGATAGATAAGTAATCAGCAGTAGTTCAAGTTCTAGAAGTAAACATAAAGTAAACCTTGTAAAGAAGTACCTATAAGAAATAGTTGAAAAGAAATTATATTAACAACTTAACACTACCTACTGAAAATCCTATTGAGTTCTGTCTGTGGTTCTATTACGATAAACTTGCTAAGGGCATGTCATGTCAGCTCAGTGATGAAATTTAAGTTAATGACAACACAATTATTAAGATGAAGACGCCAACTAGCAAGGCTAGCTCAAATAGGGCTATACAATGTTTAACATATGGTAAGATGGGCACAAGGACTTTGCATGTCTTGGCTCTTCAAATAAAAGGATAAGCAGAAAACAAAGTGCTTGTTTTGTGATAAAATAAAGTTTTGTGAGTCACATTAACAGTTTGTTTTAAAAAGATACTTACCTTAAATAAATATTCAAAGTCAAATAATTTATTCAATATAAGCCTTTACAGGCACTAGGTATTGTTCCTTCTGTAAGATTATACCTATAGCAATAAGTAGAAGACTGTAGAAAACAATCCACAAGCTTACAAGATAAAACTATAAAGTACATAGTTGAATTTAGTTTGCTCTTACTTATTATTGACATAGGTACTTACTTAGTTATAACAATGGGATATCAACAAGTTCTTTCATAGATTTTGGCAGCTCATGTAATATTATTAACTGATTTTGATTCTTGAGTAAGTACCTACCTAGCTAAGTTAAGTTTAGAAGATAATTTAAAATAAAGTGATTGTGACAACTTCATAAGTTTCTTTCATGGCTAATTATAATGATATGATATCATTGTTGAAATAGAGAAAAATAAATGGTTACACTTTGATAAAAAAAAAAGTGTTGGTTATTAAAATATGTCATATTAGCAGTTGATAGTCTTTAGAAGCACACTGAATTTTATGAATATAATACGTATATTATGATTTGGTAATTCAAGGCACTCAATATTGTCTTTTTAGTATCCTCAGGTTTGAGTTGAGTGTTGAGTGTAGTTCAGTGTTGTAACCAATTTGATATTAGTATGTAGTTTAATTATGATTCGAAGATCATTAATAGTAAATGCTCTGCATAACCTTATTTTGTAGGAGTGTCAACAAGGACAAATGAGAAATATTAACTAAATACTAAAACAAATATTTTAAATAAAAATTAATAAGTAGGTACCTACCTATATTATTTTATAACACATTTGCTCGTAAAGTAGATCTTATTACACCGATTTCAGCATCGTAATGTAATAAGTTTCACACTAGTGCGGTAATGTAATTTAAAAATTAGTTATCATTTGAATCTATGGACAACATAGGCCTTTAGCCCGTTAGTACCTCTTACGACACCCAAGGGAAGAGAGGGGTTGGTAGTATTATTTTGATGAGCCCATCGCCGCTTTATGCTGTTGGATGTATGTGCAGTCTTTAGTCCGTTAGTCGCCTTTTACGACACCTAAGGAAATACAGGGGTTGGTAGTATTATTTTGATGAGCCCATCGCCGCTCTATGCTGTTGGATGTATGTGCAGTCTTTAGTCCGTTAGTCGCCTTTTACGACACCCAAGGGAAGAGAGGGGTTGTTGGTATTATTTTGATGAGCCCATCTACGCTCTATGCTGTTGGACAAAGAAAAATATATGTTGGCTTACCAAAGATTCATGCACTAGAAAAACAACAAAAAAAGTCATTTTCGGAATATGTTTTTTCCTTACAAATATGTTATAAAACGTCGTATGGCATACGTGCGCTTTGATAATTACAGCCTCTGCTTTCTTGTAGCCCTCGCCTACGGCTCGGGCTAGCAATATCGCCTCAGCTGTAATTTTCATCTTACCGCACTTATATCATAATGTACTAATGTTTAGGTGCAATGTTTAAATTAATGCTTGCATTCTGAAGTTTTAAGATTATTTTATGTTGAGTTGCTATTAGAGGTTCAAAAATAGTGCTGCCAAGGTGGCATAATTATAATTAAATTATTAAAAGGTGAAACTTAAAAATGCGAACAGGTTATACAAGCTAAGTTAAGTCCAAAAGTTAAGGAAAGGCGTTTGCAAATGTGTGGTTAGTTGCATTGTTGTTGTAGCCAGGGTTGATGCATCCTATTACCAGAATGTCTATTTCTTTCGACCCTGTATGTGGACCATCTGGGGCCTTTTTGTTATAGAAATGGTAAAGTTTATTGCAATTATTGATGGTTATATTTTTTTTTTATTAAATATTAATATGGCTAGAATCTGTGGCATATGCGAATAAGGGTGCTTTACAGATCTAAATAAGCATAGCAAAGTGTTTGGTTATCCAGTGTGAGTAGTAATAGTAAGTGATACAGGCATTGCCTTCAAAGGAAAGTAACTGAGAGAGTATTTAAGGTAACTGTTACCCTGCGGTAAGGCCGGCCGCAGGCGGGGCACAGTAGATACGACAATGTCACATTAGTAGGAATATTTAGGTTTACGCTAAAAATCCTAATTTTTGTTTATTGTTTGTAACAAATGGACATAAGTACTTACAGGAAAAAGGTACAAACTATAGAAACGTCTATACCGAGTTTCGGTTTAAATGGATTTGTCAAACTGAAAAAAAAATGTGTGCAAGATAAATACAGAACTTAGCATTTCAAATTATTTCTGAGTGCTAATAAAGCTAACAGCAAGTATTTCGAACCGACAGGTAGAGTTTAGGATATGGTTAAAAGCGTATATTACTTTCGAAGCTTCACATTTTATATTTTAGCCAGGAAACATGTCGAAAGTCATCCCTTATACTTACATGTTTACTCAGTACCCTATAAAATGCGGGAATATAGCAAAAAGCGTTTTCGTTCGACATCAATAAATAGCAGCATAGTGCGCGTCCGCTAGTCGGGAGAGTAGCTACGTCACGCACGCCGCCACTAGCACCTCCATTTCGGAAAAGGGTAAAGGTCAAACAAAGACATTAAACTATATCGCAAAACAGTACGAGTGCTTAATTTACATATTTTAAAATTCCGCCTATTTATTAAACCTTATTATTAATAACAGCAATATTACAAAGAGCTAATATAATTAAGAAAATGATAGTACTTAGTTAACCAAATAATTTCGAATTAATTTGTATTTGTGTGACAGTTTAGCTAAATATTATAAAAAGTCGAGTATACGAGTTTATGCCAAAGAGTAATAAGGACAAGAAAAACAACTAAGACTTGTTTTAATATATGGCATGTTGGCAAGCTAATTGTTATTTATTTACTTTTAATAAGTTGTCTTAACATTGTGTACCATGTGTGTTTTAGTGTAAAAAAATATACACTTCGCCATCGATATGACAAATACCTGTGTATGTTTGTTATATTTGTACATCATAGATAGATAGATAGATAGATAAAACGCTTTATTGCGCACACAAAAATACAGAAAACATAATATAAGCATATTAAAACTAATTGTGGGCAAAGGCGGTCTTATCGCTTAAAGCGATCTCTTCCAGACAACCTTTGATGTATAAGACTAAGAAAAATAGCGACAGGCAGTGCACCGAAAACAAGCAAATATAAAATAAAAAAATAGAATTCAAATACTTAATATAAAAATAAATTTAATATTTTAACAATACAGATACGTACTAAATATATATAATAAAATACTAAAATAGAATAATAATTGTTGCAAACTAGGACCTAGTCAAGAGATGCCTGAATTAATGATAAATGAAAATACTGCTCCATTAATAAGGGGAATGTGCTGAAACAGTCATTTCCTAAGCCTAAAGGTGTGAACTGTAACAGGCATTCTTCAAGACTAAATGAGAGAGTAAAAGAATGATCATAGGGGGAAAATACTGCTCCATTGATAAGGGGAATGTGCTGAAACAGTCATTTCCTAAGCCTGTTAAAGGTATGAACTGTAACAGGCATTCTTCAAGACTAAATGAGAGAGTAAAAGAATGATCATAGGGGGAAAATACTGCTCCATTGATAAGGGTAATGTGCTGAAACAGTCATTTCCTAAGCCTGTTAAAGGTATGAACTGTAACAGGCTTTCTTCAAGACCAAATGAGAGAGTAAAAGAATGATCAGAGGGGGAAAGGGGAATGTGCTGAAACAGTCACTTCCTAAGCCTAAAGGTGTGAACTGTAACAGGCATTCTTCAAGACCAAATGATAAAGTAAATAAAGATCACAAGAGAGGTTATATATATATTATAGCGGTGTTGCAAGGCTTGCATAAGACTAAGAAGCCTTGAGGGAATCTAAGGGTTTTTAAAGAGGAATATGGTCATGATAGGCCGAGTTATGATGGCCTATATAAATTAACGTTACAAACATTTTCAGATTATTCATCAACATCGATATTTAGATTGGTGATTTCTGCTGATTTGCGGCGTGCCTGAGGACATGCACGATGCAGGAGGGCCGTGTTGGCAACACTTGGACGTGAAGCAACGGGAGACAGCTGTCAAGCTGACAGCTGTCACTTTGAAGAAAAACCAACGGCCGCGTGGGCGGTTTTACGGAAATAATATTAGAGATTACATGTTTTGATACTTTGTTTGAGTAAAAGGATAATTATGCTTTGTAATATCAATAAGTAAATACAGTTCGGTTTATTCTACGTTCATGGTTTCACTTGTCCCAGACGTAAAGAATTGTTAACAGTACCTAAATAATGAATGTAATAAAAAGTAGTTACGTACTTATTTTAGTTAATTCGTATTTTTTAAAGTAATTTAGTACTTAGCTAACTTATTTCTGACGGTCCTAAGCCCGTAAATAGGATGAAGGAAACGTTTGAATCGTATTTCAATAGTGATTAGAATAACAAATAGAACAAAAATCACAAAAATCAGCTGTTCCACAACGCGCGTGTAAGTAGGTACATACGCACACTCGATCGACTGCGAGTTGCGACTTGCGCTCGAATGCGTGAGTTCATAGGGGTCACGGTCACGGTGTTTACAAGTTGATAAGGAGAACGTTACTACGTGTTTTCGACAAAAAGTCACTTTTACCACTTTTTTATATTTGCTCGTAAAGCGATTATTATTTCTTAAATAGGTACAACACTTTTTTTGTATTATTACGTTTTTGGCTCCAAAACCAATGAAAAATCTCGCTGTATATTTGAAATTAGTAAACTTGTCAGATAAAACAAGAATTCATATACACTGGCTAAAGACCAAAAAATTTAAGACACAAAAATAGACTGGCTATTCCCTTTACTAAACTCCATAATATGGAACTCTGTTAAAAACTCTGGACAACTATAAAAACAATTCTCTGTTAAATTATATCATATTATGGTCAGTTCATCCACTTATCACATGTCAATAAAAATATTAGACAAATTTTTTTTTAAAAGAAAGCATTATATACAATGTTAAAAAATAATTTAACAGAGAATTGTTTTTATAGTTTAACAGAGTTTTTTAATAGTTAAGTATAGTATTAGTTAATAAGTAAAGATTTCAATTATATGCAATAATTAAGTTACAATGTAGTTAGTATTTAATTTCATTGTTGCAATGCCCATGCAGGGCCATGTTTGATGCTAATATTTTTTGTAACATCTATGTACAACATGAGGCAATAAATATCTATGACTATGACTATTAGACCCTATGCAGTGAAAAATCTAAACGTTTATTTGTCCAATTGTCCAATCAAAAGGAATCTCTGAAGATGAAACTTATGGCCGGTAACTCATTATTATTATTTTTATTCCATTAGCCATGCACCAACACATCTAGTAATTTTCAATAAATAATCAAAATTATATTAACCGGTTTTATGAACTCTTCTATTGCGGCAATTGTTCCAAATATATAGTACGTCGTAGAGTAGAAGAACTGGAAAAATATCTGAAACATATATATTGTTTAAAAAAAATTATTTGATAGCTGAATTATTAATAGTTATTGTTTGTTTTAATTACCGATCTACTGAAACACTTGTTAAGTAACTTGCTGCATACGACCACATTCTGGCAATGATCAGCCCACTGTTTGACGTCATCTTCAATTAGTTGTGGCATTCTTTCAAACTTTGGTTTTTCTGTTACGTCAATGTAACTTGTTAAATCAATTTCATTTTTGTGAACTATCTCAGATAACACAAGACGTACAGATGAATCAATGCTATGTATTAGGTACCTTAGTCTAGAAAGGATCGACACATACGTGTAAAATGTCAAGAAGTACCTAAGTTCGAAGAACGACATAAATACTGTATAAATCACATCATCTAATTCCATATTTATATAATCACCAGATGTTACGTCATAATTAATATGAAAAACTGAAACTAAGCATGCTGTTGTAAAAATAATTATGTGAGTTTTTGTATTTGTTATTAATGGTTTGTAACAATTATGCAGTCTTTTAAGGTGACTAAGTAGAGTAATGTACTCTTCACTTCGCTTGACAGCTATTAATAACAACGTTATCATAGTTATTAATGTCATATTTGCATCAGTGATCATAAGTGCATTTATATTTTTGGAAGCTCTACTTGGTATAAATAATTTGTAGACCCAAATTAATAAAATTAGCAACAAATCAAAAACTAGTCTCACGCTTACTAAAATTTTGACCCTTTTGTTGAAAAGGCAAAAATTTCTGTAAATTCCTAAGATATTTTCCATGGTAATAAGTATACGGGACTCGCGGTATACCATGGTTATGAAAATAATTTTGAATAACACTAGTAAGACCAAGGTACTCGAAATAACAATGTCTAACTTTATGACATTCTAAGTAGAGTAGGTTAAAACACGAGTAATAATGACAAAAAGACAATTATTAATATTGATGGATAAAATTGATTAATTTCCCTACTTTATGTGCAGACGTGATGATGATAAAAAATATGTAACATTATAGGTAGATTGGAAAACGGTAATGAGTTTTCTTTGTCAAATTACTTAATTTCAATTTGATAATTGAAAACGTCCATTATTTCAATAATATTTTACAATAACCTTGTGCGTACAAGAGGTATGTTGACTCTTTCTTGACTATGACCTGACTGTCCTTCCCAAATTACAAAACTATTATAGTGATTCAGACTCATCCATCTATCACCAGCTAAATCCTTGGCTCTCTGCATGCCTTCCGTCCTGCGCAGATCATCGTTCTATCTGGTCGGGGCCGTCCCTCACTGCATTTGACCGGTCGCAGTAGTCACTTTAAAATTCGACTGCCCCAACAGTTATCAGCTCTAAGATACTTGTTCTCGGCCATTGCAACTTTTCATTTAAAATTCAGTTAGACTTTTAGGAGCAACAGACCGTCTCATTTTAAAACTAGCTTAATAGAGAGAAAAAGAAACGTTGAAAAATGGTTCTACCTTACGGAAATCGAACCCGCGCCGCGTCCTTCGCCATCCGGGGGCTGCGTTGACCACTCCGCGGCCACCGAGGTATTGTTTAGACCTGACGAAAATTTCCAATGCTTTTGACTTTCTGTTTTTATAGCAACAGTGTCTTATCAAACCTCTTAGAATTTATATCCTTAGAGGCCTGAACGATAATATTTTAAAATATTTTTAAACATTCAGTTAAGATAAGACTGCTTATAGATTCGTAATATTTGATTATTTGCGTTATAAAACGTTTAAATAAAGTCAAAGATAACGAAACGTTGAAAAAATGTCTTCCTCGCGCGGGTATCGAACCCGGGTCCATAATAATAGCATTAAGCAATAAGTTGAAAAGAATATACCACCCCCTATCTTTCCTTGGGTGTGTTGGAGTACTATTTTATTTTAATGTGACTGTCAGGTGACAGCTTAATATTTGAATACTTAATATAATTCATCACTTATATTAAGTGTTCAAGGTTAACAATTACTTGGTAAAAGAATTAACATTGATTGTAATATATGTTTTCCTTTATATTTTTAATATAATATGGTATCTTATTATTTTTGTACTGGTAATATTATTAGGTTGGCAACACTTACCACGGACACTTGTTTACGATTTAATGGAAAATAAACGATAATCTGTCAATTTGGATTGTAAGAAAAACAATAAAAATAAAGCGGTGTTAACTGTTACTTTGCTTTTTGATGTTTGAAATTAAATAAAACTACACTTTGCTTTTATCAGAAGTAGCATTTTTGTGAATTACCAATTAATAATGAAAAAAGTTCTAAACGCTCACGCCGCGCCACTCAGATCGGCGAACTTGATAGACGACTGAAGTTTGGAGAGGTTAGATGAATACTATTATGAGAAAATTATGCTTTTAATGCATGTGATATTTCTAATAAAAGAGCTGTTGATTCTTAGATTAAAACAAAAAGGGAAGATACGGCATGCTCCTACTTGTAGTCATTCAGAATATAGTCCTACTCAACTACATAAGCAAACACTCACACACGCACACCTATAAAATGTAAATCGAGCGAGCGAGAGCGGTAAGTTTTCAGGGAGTCAGCGAGTAGCGCGTTGACGTGTCGGTCGCTTCGCAACAGACGAGTACGTACGACCGATTCCGACGCCACTGCGGAGTAGCGTCTTTCTCTTTTTCACACATTAGAATATCTGCAATAGTGCGATGTAGCCTGTTCGCTCGGCAAATTGTGACTGAAGTGAAATTGTGCCTTTAGGCCTAATTTTGGCGGCTCACTCACGAGACGCTTATGCCGTATCTTCCCTTTTTGTTTTAATCTAAGTGTTGATTGCATTATTCATCGGCACGTTTACTGAGCCTAAATATTTAAAAAAAAATTAAAGATGTTTGCAAAGAACAAAAAGATTTATCACGGGCAACTAATATTAATAAGAATAAGCAAATAAATAATTTAATTTGTAAAGGAGAATGACCAAACCAGCCAATTCAATATCTATTGCGTTTTAATCATTCAAATATCAAAAAAATTCTTTTAAATTATAATGATTACCGTTAAAAAGGTTTTCTATAGAACGTCGCGTTAAGTAGTCAATGCTGAACTGAACTGATAGTCAACATACGTTATTAGACTAAAGTCTATTCTATGATCTAAAAGTGCGCGCGTCCAAGGAGCGGGATTGGTGCGGCAGGCGCGGATGAAATCATCGGTGTCATACCACAGAATAACTAAGTCATACAAAATCCCGTTCGGATTAGTATTATTCTTACCGATTTGTATGGCGCCTATGACGTCGTTCACGCCGGCCGCTCCGATTTTGCTCCAATGGAGGCTTGATTTACTAGACAATATTTACATAAAGGTTGCTTGCTTATTTTGTAATTTACAGACTACATGTATCTGTATTTCTGACTAAGTACTCAATACAATATATTTGTTTGTTACTCTTGACGGTATTGAAGGAATTCAATTAATCAAATAAGTATCTTCCTTTATCGCCAAGTTACGTACCATAGACAAACAACCAAAATGAATGCCAATGACTAACAAATGTCAAAAAAAAAACAAAACACTGACTTCTTGGCGGGAAAGTGAAGCGTAATGTCTGCATTAAAACTGTTTTAACGGGACTAAACACGATCAATTTTGTAAGTAAGTACATATCTACTTACTGCTTGACGTTTCGGCCGCGATGCTGCGGCCGTGAAAGACTCTTACCACTTCAGGGACATTGTAAAGGGCATAAGGTTGGAACCTGGCGACATTATGGTGAGTTTCGACGTGGAGTCGCTTTTTACAAATGTCTCTTTGAAGAATAGCCTGGAGATAATAAAGGGTAAACTTTACGATAAAGAGCTGCCGAAGGAATATATTGTTCTAATTGAAAATTGCCTTGATGGGAATTACCTCCTCTTCAGAGACCAGTTCTATCTACAGATCGATGGTGTTGCAATGGGTAGCGCACTCGCCCCGGTTTTTGCAAATCTGTGGAATCTGTGGACGTTGAAGACACAGCATTAGCAACTGGACCCCAAATTGTGAAACTGTGAAGGAGGTACGTAGATAATGTTTTTCGCATTATCAGCGGAGGCCAGCAAGAAGTTGACTTGAATTCAATCCACCCAAAGGTAAAGTTTACCTATGAAATAGAGAGGGACAGATCTTTGGCTTTCCTTGACGTGCAGATAAAGGTAAGAGTAACACTCTGTGTACCGCAAACCTACTCACACGGACAGGTACCTACACGCCTCTTCTCATCATCATCCTCGGCATCTTCAGTCTGTGATGACCTCACTAACCAACAGAGCTCAGAACCTGTGTGAGCCTGAACATCTTTAGGCTGAGCATGCTCACGTTCAGGAGTACTAAAACGCAACGGATACAAGGTGTCACAGAAGAGGAAAAAGCAGAATACTAAGAAAAATCGTCTAGAAGTGAGTCGCCAGGCAGCGTTTTTACCTTAAATAAAAGGCGTAACGGACAAAATTGGAACAGTAATAAGAAACTTCTCCATTAAGACTGTATATACTCCGTTATGCCAAATATCTAACAAATTGCGGTCGCCTACAGACGTCATACCTTTCCAAACACCGGGAGTTTATAAACTCGATTGTAGCTGTGGTAGTTCGTATATTGGACAGACTAAGCGGACTATCGCAGAACGTGTCAAGGAACACATCGCAGCTGTCAAAAATCGACAAATAGACAAATCGGCGGTAGCTCAACACCTGCTGGAAGCTGGAGTTAATCACTGGATGGAGTTACATGATCCAAAAATCCTCTCCACCGATCGTTATTATCATAGCAGGATAGTACGTGAAGCGATTGAGATCAAGAAGTATAAAAATTTCAATCGGGAGGACGGGTTTCAATTATCATCAGCATGAAATCCAGTGATTAGCAAATGCAAACCGCAAAGTCAGTCTATAACAAGAAACTCCGATACTGTTAGTGTATTGTGCCGGAGTCGTGTTACTGAAGATTCATTGCACTGTGACAATTTAAGTGAACGTATGAGGGTGGATGAAGAAACAAATACCCGCCCGAGCCGACGACGCCGCGCACCGCCAGTTCGCTTGTGACCACGGCCGCAGCATCGCGGCCGAAACGTCAAGCAGTAAATAGATATGTTCTTACTTACAAAATTAATCGTGTTTAGTCCCGTTAAAACAGTTTTGATGCAATGCAACGCGATAGTTTAAAGTCTTATATGTAATGTCTGCAGTTTTTTGTTTAGTTAAGTACCTACCTAATTAAACAAATTCATAAAAAAATGTTGTGCTTACTACCTACACCAATTTCAATTAAATAATACAAAACAAAACTTGTTTTATTTCTATATACCTATCTTTTTCTTAAAGTAGGATCAATAAGTAAATAGCTAGATACTTTTAATATTTATTTTTAATTTAATGGTATTTACTCCATTTCACATTTTAAAGCACAAAAACGTTAGTAACTATTAAATTAAAAAAACTAAGACGCCAATATGTCTTTGTCCCGCGTAAAACTGCGTTTACGATGCTTCAAGTTGACTACTTGTTTTCTATTGGTCAAGCGATGTCACGCCATATTTTTGTTTCGGATCACCCTGAGCGTTAGTCGGGCCCCAACCTGTACGAGGAAAGGATGGCGCATACGCGAGTTTTAACTCGTTCCCGAGGTAAGTTTTGGGAAATGTGTTTTGGTCACTGTGTGCAGTCAGTTCGGTAGTACGTTTTAAATAATGAACAGAGTGATGTATTGTGTCATCAAATAAGTATGTTGTAGATGATTGCCTCGATATTACGAACTGTAAATATGTACTAAATCAATTAGGTTGTTGGGTACCTAATTATAATGAAAAAAATCCATTTTCTCGTCATTACGGTGGCGTCATTGCAGTGGCGTAGTGAACCACCAGAATGACGAATGATGCTCGTAATAATAAATACCTGTATAATTGAATTAACCAAAAACTTACTGCTGATCAAAATAACAAAGTTTATAATTTTATTGATAAATAAATATAGAAGCTGTTTTGCGTTAGATTTATCTGAGATCGGTTGTACTCACATAAGTAAATTAGATATAAAATTAATGGATGAAACTCCTGTAGTGTATCGTTCTTACCGATTAAGCCACGCTGAAGGAGAATTAGTGCGGGATATGGTCAAGGAATTGCCAGACAATGACATAGTTGAGGAGTCAGACTCCGCGTATGCAAGTTCTATATCATTAGTAACAAAAAGACGGGGGATTACAGACTTTGTGTTGATTACAGAGCCCTCAATCGAAAAACCATAAAAGATTTGTACCCATTACCACGGATTGATGATCAAGTTGACCTTTTAAGTGGCAATACCTTCTTTGTCAAGAGATATGAAGGTCCTGAGTCTTACCATAGACGATAAACTCACGTTCAACACACACGTCGCGAATGCCTGCAGGAAGGCCCTTAATATTTACAAACAGCTAAGGACGACACGTAAAGCATTTAATACTTTAGGGTGGCTGGCGCGCCACGGGTTAATATTTATAAACAGCTAAGGACAGCAGCAAGGGCCAGTTGGGGTTTGAACCCTGAGGTCGTGAGACACATCTGCGCACGCTGTAGAGCCAATCATCACGTACGCAGCGGCGGCATGGGCCCCCGCGGCCAAAAAAATAGGGACTCAGAAGGAGCTGGCAGCGGTCCAGTGAGGGGTCGTACAGAAGCTCTGTGGCGCGTACCTCAGTCTCCCTGAATTCGGCAGTTTGCTGTCCGGGATACTGCCTCTCGATCACCGCATTCTGGAGGCTTCGGCCTGTATGACGCGAGGAGAGGCAGGTCTCGAGCATTGCCGGATGATAGGGAGATGGAGGTGCCTGTAGGCTTTGCAGAGATCTCGCACCCCGCCCTGAATGCGGGGAGTGAGTTCATGGCTCTCTGGGACCAAGGGGCCCTCGATAGGTATGCCGTGCAGGAGGTCAAAATTTACACCGATGGCAGTAATATTGACGGCGGCTTCGGAGCCTCCCTATCCATCTGGAGGGGGTAGCCGAAGTCAAAGCCGTTAAAATTTCACTAGCCAACTACTGCACGATGTACCAAGCTGAACTCCTCGCTATATTTAGGGCGACTGCGGAGATCTTGAACAGGGGTGAAGCGAGCTACGGTATTTACAGTGACTCCAGGTCTGCACTGGAAACTGTGACAAACCGTAGTTCGCTCCACCGCTTAGCACTCGATTCGCGGGCAAACCTGCAGAAGGCCTCCACGCAGAGCAAACTCGTCAGTTTATTCTGGGTGAAAGCTCATGCGGGGTTGCCCGGGAGCGTGCGGACGAGACCGCGAAGGAGGCTGCGAATTCGTTGCGGAGGAAGCCGGACTACGGTCAGTGTGCGATCTCATTCGCCAAACGTTTCATCCGTGATGAGACAATTGGCGAATGGGCTCGGCGATACGATGCGGGAACGACGGCCTCCGTGAAGAACGTTTTCTTTCCGGACGCGGTAGCTGCGTACCAATTGATTAGGAAGATTAAGCCGACTGGTGTACTAACCCAGGTGATGACGGGGCATCGTGGATTCTTCTCGTACTTGTACCGTTTCAAGTGCAAGGAGGAGTCCATCATTCATCTACGACCCCGAGCAAGAGGAATCGATCATGCATGTAATAACGGAATGCCCGGTTCACGATTACGACCGTATGAACAATGAAAGAAAAATAGAAACAAAATAAGCAAAGATAATATAAACAAAATAAAAAGTAGTAAACACACGAGGATATCATTTTTGGAGTTTTGCACTAAAATCGCTAACCCAGTCATCAGAAGAAATAAGAGGTAGCCAAATATAAGTATGTTTTCACAAGTATAATATATATACCTAGGCTTAACATATTGCTAGTTATGGAATAAAACAAAATTGTAATAGGCAAAATATATTGATGATTTGTAATGTGAGGTAAAATAGATATTAAATGAATAGAAATAAGCAAATAATTGTAAGAAAAATGGAATACAAGTTAGAAATAAATGTAGCAATAAGAATAGTGCAAAAACGGAAGTATCATTTATAAATTAGAATAGAAAGTAGAATAATATAGAGCATTTAAAATGCAAGAAAAATGTAATAAACGTAAGTAATAAATAAGCAAGTAAGATCAAGAGTATATAGGGCACGAAAGTGTGAAAAAAATGAAAAAGAGAATTGTAAATATTTATATACGAGTAGTATTAGAATAGAAATAAGAAAATAGTGGGATAGGACACAACAGTGCCAAGGAAATGTAGGCGCAAAGCCACTTGTCTTAAAGAATAGGACAGCTACTATAGAGCAGCATAGACAGTTTATATCTTTATTTATATCTTTTAACAACGTCTCCGACTTAACCCACGTCGGGGGACAAAAAAAAACCTTCTTTGTCAGTCTTGACATGTCATTATCAAATTCCGATTAAAGATCACTGTAAACTCATGACGGCGTTATAACTCCTGATGGTCTTTATCTATTTAAAAAAGCTTCTTTTGGTCTAGTCAGTAGTCCAGCAGTTTTTCAGTGCACAGTCATACAAATGATTGGAAAATGACGAAGGAGCGCAGTAGCATATATGGATGACCTGTTAATAGTTAGTCTCATCTTTGAGATATGTCTTTAAAAACTAGAGCAAACATTTATTTTATTATTGGAGGCTGGCCGCACATGAATGTTAAGAAATGTGGCTTTTTCGACACTGTAATAGAATATTTGCGATATGAAATAACAGCTAAAGGTGTCAGACCTGGCAACGCTAAGATTGAGGCAGTAAAATCTTTCCCTGATAAAAAAAAAATTTACGAAGTTCGACAATTCGTGGGCCTCGCGTGTTATTTCCAAAGATTCATCTTAAACTTTGCGGTAATAGCTAGACCTCTAACAAATCTTCAAGGCAAAATATTCCTTGGGAATAGATAAATTAGTTCAACGTCTGATTTTAACGCTGTATAATCCACAACATCGCACTGAATTACATTGCGATGCGTTAAAAAATAGGTTAGGTGGTATTTTATTTCAAAAAGAATCTGATTCTCTAAAATTAAAGCCTGTGACGTACTCTAGCCGAAAAACTACTATAGATGAGGAAAAGTTACATGCCTATGAGTTAGAGACTCTTGCTGTCGTCGTCTCTTTAAACATATTTAGAGTATATCTATTAAGCAGACACTTTATTATTGTAAGCGACTGCAATGCCTTACGATCTACTTTTGCTAAAAGAGATATATTACCTAGAGTAGCGCTTTGATAGATAGCATTTCAGGAACACGATTACACAATCGTTTATAAACCAGGACATTCAATGCAACATGTAGATGCCCTTAGCAGAAATCCTCTACCCTGTGTTGACGGTAATGATAAACTTGAATATTTATCTCGTGTTATGAATATCACTCAAGATGACTGGTTATTAACTTTACAGTTAGCATTAGTTAGCAGATCCAACATATTCAATCTGCCCTTGAGGAACCCAAGTATAAGGAAGTTGCAAATATAAAACAAAACTTTGTATCGAAAAATAATCGCTTGTTTAAATATACTATTTACAAGACACTACTGCACACGACTGTTTAAAAAGTCGGCATTGCGGTTCTTAAATCGTAGATATTTTTTGTTTCGGCATACTAAACCTAAACATGGATTAATTATAAAAGCCGGCATCAAGTGAAAGTTGGCTTAAAGGAACCAAACTCAAAGAAACTTGAAAATTCGGTATAAGTAGTAATCGTTGTATGATATTTCAGTAAAGTCGACAAACAGGGAAAGTCGGCACAAGGGTCCTCACTCACACTTAGGAGACGACTTAAAATAGGTCGTCCCAAAAGGCGCTAGATGGCAAATTTGTCAACGCAATCATGATGTGTGATCCAACCAGACCCTGAACAGATCAGTGTCAGCGATCAGGGCCTGCTTGGAATTAGCTGCGGTTCGCAGCGTTAATGTTTTAACTTACTTAATAACTAAACTCACCAAATGATGAAGGTTAACCCGCCTTGCAACCTTTTGAGAGGACAGGGAGGGGGGGGGGGGAGGAAACGAAGGATGTTGCAGTTCAGCTGCTGTGATGCGGTGTGACGCCTGCCTCGTGGTAGCGTTCCTCGCCTGCCGAATCCTCGTAGGCCAGTCCAAATCACACACGCACACATCCGTTGCACTCCGGCCAATTACACATAGGAGCCTCTGCTGGCTGTTCGCAAGGCGATTAGTACGATATAAGCCGATTAATAACAGTTAATCGGATATAAGCCGATTAATAACAGTTAAATTCACCACGAATGCACGTGGGCATGTACCGACACAAACAACTGAAGTCACAACAACGCGACGCGAATTCTGCCGTCAGAAATATAAACGCGTACAACCCGCGGTTGTTTTTACACCATATAATGAGGTCTAAGCTGTCCCGTACCGTGGGAAAATAAAAAATCAGCACCGAAACTTAACAGACCTCCGCCATTACGTGTTATTCCGAAAACCGAACCGATATTGAACTGAACTGACATACGAATGTCAATGTCAACTGACAGTTTTGTTTTTATATATCCGTCAATGTGGGTAGGCAAAGTACCACCCGTACGGCCTTAACTTGATTTTAAACAATGTGATTGGTCATTTTTCAACGAAAAATATAATCAAGCGAGATTTCTGGTTTCCGAAAATGACGAAGTTCATTTCTAAGTATGTAAAATCATGTTTACATTGTACATTTGCTAAAGAACCGGCAGGTCCAAAGTGGGATTTTTACATAGCATCTCTAAAACATACACCCCTTTTCATACTTTGCACGCGGATTATTTAGGACCGTTTGTTAAAAGTATTCGTGGTAATCAGTATCTTGATTTAGTCGTGGACGGGTTCACAAAATTTTGCATTATTAAAGCTTTACGAAATACAAAATCCCAACCTACCTTGAAAACTCTTAAAGATATATTTTTTACTTTTGGACATCCACACAGATTAATTATTTATAAAGGTTCGTGTTTCACTTCGGGTGAATTCAGGCGTTTCTGTACAGAATCTGAGATTCAACAAGTGTTGAATGCTGTGTCTGCTCCAAGGCCAACGGTCAGGTAGAGCGTTATAACCGTACCGTTTTGGATGGACTTAGGGCTTACTCCGACCGTTCTGGCGAGAACAAAATAAATGGGACCAGGACCTTGGTCTTCAAATTCAAATTCAAATTCAATGGGGACTTATTAACACATTTAATAAAGGAATATGCAAAACTCCAGCTGCAGTTTTGTTTTGTAGGCGTCCTCTAAATCGTGGGGAGGGATTTTAGGAGAAACTATCATAGAAACGAGACAGAATGACAAACAAATAGAAGATGTTAGATTGGAAGCATTTGAGCACATCGAAAATGATCAGGGTAAACAACAGATAAGATTTGATCAGAATAGAAAGATACCTAAGATGAATACATCTATATAAGATGAAGAATCTTTACTTAGTCTCCAACTGAATACAGTTGGAGACTAAGTAAAGATTCTAAAATCTCTACCATCCAATGATAGCAAGAGCCGTAAACTTATATAGGTCCATTTCGAATCAACAAAATATTACCAAATGTCCGCTATGTAGTATCAAGTATCCCAGGGTCAAACATTTCTAGAGGAAAATACACGAATGTTTAGTCAGATCAGAACCGTATTCAGCCTTGGATTACAATAGCTAATATAATATATAATAGTGACACATCAGATGATGAATGGCGGAGATTGACGTTAATTGATTTAAGGTGATTCATAAAAAAGCTTTGATGATTAAATAAGGAAAACCGTGGGTATATGTAATATTAAAAAAAGTTAAAGATATATATTACATATAAATATAATGAAGAAAATGTGTTTTGTAAAAGTTGATGTTGATGATAGGTATATATCTAAGTTATTAAAGTATAAATGATAAGTTATCATTATATTCTATGATTAATAATGTTATGTTGATATTGTTGATGAGTAATATGAGTATTTGGAAGGATTGACACGACCGTGAAGTTTTGCAGCTCTTTGAGTTTCTAATTTTACGGTGAGATATCAACTGCAAATCTCATGTTATATGTTGAGTTGTTAAATGTTATGATGATGTTGTTGATAAGCATTTAGGGTGGATTCGACCAAACTGGAATAAGACCTACTCCGAGATTAGTCTGTACAAATTTGCCGTTTAATCTAGGTATAAGACCTTATTCCAGTTTGGTCGAATCCACCCTTAGAAGGATAAACACGATGGTAAAGTCTTGCAGCTCTATAGCGATGGTCGATTTAAACCATAAATAGTTATTGAAACTATTTATCGGTGCAATACCCAAACTATGTATTGGTCTACGGTGAATCTATTTATTGATAGAAACATACAGATATTCAATACTTGACCTTAAATATAATAGCATAGCATAGCGTTTACAAAAAACTGTACCTCATTTGTGCAATCGCGTAGGTTTGGCAACGTCGCGTATTACCGCGCATTTATAACCGACCAATACGCACATCTTCTATTTGTTTGTCATTCTGTCTCGTTTCTATGATAGTTTCTCCTAAAATCCCTCCCCACGATTTAGAGGACGCCTACAAAACAAAACTGCAGCTGGAGTTTTGCATATTCCTTTATTAAATGTGTTAATTAGTCCTTCAGACATTTTAGAAAATATTTGAAGGACATGAATTGATCATTTTTACAGACCACAAGCCTCTAACGCACACTTTTAAAAAACAAGATTCAAATATAGAGACTCCACGTCCTACAAGGCAGTCATTATTTATAAGTGAGTTTACAACACACATTCAGTACATAGAAGGGCGAAACAATGTTATTACAGACCCTTTATCGCGAGTCGAGACGATTTCCTGTCCAACCGCATTAGATTTCGATGAACTAGCTGTAGCGCAGAAACATGACGAGTACATTGTTCAACCCACGCCAGCGGATGCAGTCAGCAATGTATGCATTAAAAGTATGTGTGTACCTTTTAATCATAACAATGTTTATTGCGAAATATCTATAGGCAGCGTACGTCCATACCTACCGCAGGGGTTTAGAAAGATAGCATTTTAATCAGAACCTACATAATTTGAGTCATCCTGGTATTCGGCTCACTAAAAATTGATTTCGCAATAATATTTTTGGCCAGGTATGAATAAAGACGTAGGAAAATTGGCAAAGTGTTGTTTACAATGCCAGAACAGACTACATTTTTTTAAAAAGGCAGCCGCTGTTACTAAGTCACTCTTTTTTCAATAGTCTTTGAAATTAAACAAAATTAAGCACATCTATTTATTAAATATTAATAAAGTAAAATTTTGTGAAATCAAAACAGGTTTTCTTCTTCTACACTCATCAGCTGACGATATGATTCTAAGTCAACGGTAAAGTTTTAGTGACTAATTTAGACAATCTTTTTGAACTGCAACAGCACTATGATGTAGCTGACAATGAGCGACAACGTGACGGGTACCAGGGACATCGCGAGCGGCAGCTTGGACGCCAGCTGCGGCTGCACTGGCTCTAAGCTCACCAGCCGCACCAGATCACGAATTATCTTTGTCTCAGTTACTCTTGGACCTAGAACAGTATATACATAATTATCTATATACCACCATTCATCACGCCCGTTTCTCGAGGGCTATGCTTTTCATTTGCTACGATCCTGAGATCTTGACAAACCTCTTTTGTTTCGTTCACTTTTATGACATTGTTCATACATGCTCGTCGGTTTAGGGACCTTTTAATCTGACCTTTCACATGATCGTCTCCGATATGTCTATGATGAAATGGAGTATTACTCTACTTGTCGTCCAACTAGCAAAAACACCTCTCTTCATGGAAACGGTCACATCATTGAAGTACGCGTGAAACACCACTTGCAGCAGTTATTTAGCTGTTACACATTCTATGGCTGCAGCGTTAGACTCACCACCTGTCACGCTGGGTACATGTGCAGTCGCTTTTTGGTTAAAAGTGGACTTTGGTAGAGGATTGCTTTTGCTGTCCTCATTGCCTAGTCTCTGACTAAACCTTTAGGGATAATAGTCGTGATTATATGTATTTATGTACCTATGTACAAATTGTAACTATATTGTAGATCTCCATCTAAATATCTCTTGCACGTGCTTTTTAGGATAAAATAAAATGTTGCATTCTTGCATCGGCACTGAAGGTTATCATTTACATGTAACTTTGACTCGTATATGTGGTGTACCTTTATAGGTACCTAAGTACATGTTTTCGAAAACAATTTTCTATCAAGTGAGGTGAAGGTCAAGAATATCTGATCTAAGAAAAAAATCATAAAATCCCATATTCATATACTAATAACCTGGTGAACTGTAAACGGTCTTTTTCTATGGACTCTTATCACTTAGCCACTGAAGAAAAACTGTTAGAAAATTGATTTCAACATCATCAGAAAATAAACGTCCCCCTGCTGGCCATTAGTCTTTCCAAATGTAAAACAGCAAATGGAGAGTTCTTACCATAACTTACGACAACAACGAGACCAACGGCTTACGTGCCTTCCGAAGTATATAGGAGCTCGAGATGTTATTTATTTGGACATCCCAGTTACCCGACCTTGCGAACGTTGCTTAACTGACAAGATTGCAAGACGAAAGCCTTAGCAACTGCGCCATCGAGTTCCTTAAGCATTGCTCGGAACTCAAAGCAATGATAATGTTATGGAATGTTTTTAGAAAACCAAGTTTCCAATGACTTTTTTAAAATACTTTGTTCATAATAGTAGTCCTATTAACCCGGCTACAAATATGTATGTAACTATGTAAAATATATCCAGAATAATTAGGTATGGTTTCACGTTAATAGCCTAACGCGTTATGGGAATTGAACCACGATTTTTTTCAATCTCAAGCATTATCCGTAGGGCTACAAACTCGTTGCGTCTTCTTATTTGACTACCTTTTATTGCTTTACATATTACTTGTAGTATTAACTTACTTACGTAAGATTTGCAAGCTGAAGTGGCAATGGGCAGGCCACATCGCTCGACGAACCGACAACCGTTGGGGAAGAAAGGTTCTCGAGTGGAGACCACGCACTGGAAGACGCAGTGTTGGTAGGCCTCCCACTAGGTGGACCGACGACATCGTGAGAGTCGCAGGCAACCGGTGGATGCGAGTGGCGAGTTGTCGGTCAGGATGGAGGTCAAAGGGGGAGGCCTATGTTCAGCAGTGGACGTCTTCAGGCTGGTGATGATGATGATGATGATTAACTTACTTGATACTAAAACTGTTTGCAGCCTTGCCAGAGATCTAATCAGGGCTGTCCACGACTTGTTCAAGTTTTGACCAAAATTGATTATCATCATTAATATAAAAAAGTATACGCCCATATTTACGAACATTATCAGTAAATATTCATAATAATTTGTTGCATAAAAGTCCTGCAAACGAGTTAAATGAGTTAATTAGTCCATATAATATAATATCCATCATTAATAAGATAAGATAATCATGCGGGTTGGTTGGTAAGTTATACATTACATTATCAAACAAGTGTGCTATGTTGGTCATTACAATCGAAGCGGGTTATTGGAGGCTTAATGGAGCCGAGGATTATAATTATCAATGCACACCCGTTTCATACGACGTTTTTCAACACACTTGTAAGAAAAACACATTTTCTGAAAAAGACTGCATGTTTTTGTTGTTTTTCTAGTCTACCTTTAAATCTTTAGTAAGCCAACATAATTATATTTTTCTTTGAACTTAGATCGTAGAAGGCTGTCAATATAATTTTGTGTTTCACTTAATATTTCCGGCGGTGTAGACTATTTTAGTTCTTCATTATTAGAACAAGACATATTTATTTTTAAACTTTCAAAGTAATATTAATCAAGAAGCCTCTGTATGAATAAACAAAATATAGGTATGATAGGTAGACGGCAAATTTTATTACGCACGCTGTTTCTCGCGCGCAAGTAAAAATAATAATAAGGCAAAGGACAACCGCCCAACAGACTATAGATGTTAAAAATATAATAAACTAAACAATAATGTTACGAATTAATGATAATTTATTGATAAACTAAATAATTTGGTAAAATTACTACGTGTTTATTTATCTAAAACAGTTTATTTATTCATATTTTAATCAAAATAGTTAATTTATTACAAAAATATCTGCCTTTAAAAAAAATCTAATTATTAAAACTATGTTGAGCTTCTATTTTTGAACTAAGTACATTACCGCACTAGTGTGTAATAATTATAATGTTGATAAACGTTGTCCAATTGTCCAATCAAAATGAAGCTCTAAAAATAAAACTCAAGGCAACTAATTATTATTATTCATATTCCATAAACCATGCACCAACACATCTATTAAAATCAATAGCATAGCATATTAACCGGTTTTATGAGTACTTCTATTGCAGCAATTGTTAAAAATATATAGTACGTCATAGAGTAGAAGAACTGCAAAAATATCTGAAAAATGACATATTATTGTTTAATAATATTTTTGATAGCTGAATTATTACTAGTTATTGTTTGTTTTAATTACCGTTCTACTAAAACACGTATTAAGTAATTTGCTGCATACGACCACATTCTGGCAATGCTCAGCCCATTGTTTGACGTCATCTTCAATCAATTGTGGCGTTCTTTCAATATTTGATTTTTCAGTGACGTTAATGTAACTTGCCGAATTCATGTCATTTTTGTAAACTATCTCATTTATAACAAGATGTACAGATGAATCAATGCTATGTATTAGGTACCTTAGTCTAGAAAGGATCGACACATACGTGTAAAATGTCAAAAAGTACCTTAGTTCGAAGAACGATATGAATGCTGTATAAATGACATCAGTTAATTTCATATTTATACGAGTATACTCATCAGATATTACGTCATAATTTATAGATAAAACTGAAACTAAGCATGCTGATGTAAAAATAATTATGCGAGTTTTTGTATTTGCCGTTAATGGTTTGTAACTATTATGCAGTCTTTTAAGGTGATTAAGTAGAGTAATGAATTCTTCACTTCGCCTAACAGCTATTAGTAACAACGTTATCATAGTTAATAATGTTATATTTGCATCAGCGATCATAACTGCATTTACACTTTTGGAATCTCTACTTCGTATAACAAAATTGTAGACACAAATTAATAAAGTAAGCAACAAATCAAAGACGAGTCTTACAGTAACTAAATACTTGACCCTTTTGTTGAAAACGCAATAATTTCTGTAAATACCTAAGATATTTTCCATGACAATAAGTATACGGGACTCACGGTATACCATGGTTAAATAAATATGAATAACACTAGTAAGACCAAGGTACTTGTAATAACAATGTCTAACCGTTTGGCATTCTAAGTAAAGTAGGTTAAAATAAAACACATGACTAATAATGCCAAGAGACAATTATTATTATTGATGGACAAAATTGATTAATTCCCCTACTTTAAGTGCCGACATGATGACGATTAAAAATATGTACCTTTATAGGTCGATTGATTAAACAGTAATGAGTCTTCTTTGACAACTTACATAATTTTAATTTGATGATTGAAAACGTCTATTACTTATTTCAATAATATTTTACAATAACCTTTTGCGGTCTAGAAGTTCTTTCTTGACTATGACCTGACTGTCGTTCCCAAATTACAAAACTATTATAGTGATTCAGACCCATCCATCTATCATAAGCTAAATCCCAGTCCACTGGCTGGCCGGTTTGACCCAGTCATTGGCTCTCTGCATGCCATCTGTCCTGCGCAGATCGTCGTTTTATCTGGTCGAAGGCGTCCCTCACTGCATTTGCCCGGTCGCGGTAGCTACTTTAAAATTCTTCTACCCCAATCAGTTATCAGCTCTAAGACAGATGATCCCAGCCATTTTCAACATTTCATTCAAAATTCAGTTAGACTTTTAGAAGCCGTTCCGTTTTTAAACTAGCTAATTAACAATAAAAGATAAGTAAATGTTAAAAAAAAATCTACCTTAGGTGGCAATCGAACCGGCGTCCTCCGCAATCCGGGCGGCTGCATTGACCATTCCGCCACCGAGGTATAGGTTAGACCTGACGAAATTTTTCAACGCTTTTGACTTTATGATTTTATTGCAACAGTGTCTTATCAAACCTCTTAGCATTTACATCCTTATACCGTGTATTACACATTACTGCCGTGAATTCACGCGCCAATTCACGGCATGAATTCACGGCACAAGTCGTAACCTCCACATTCACGAGATGCTCACAATCGTTCGTGAAACCCGCCGCGAAATGGACGTAGAAGCTGCTGCTGCAATAACTGTTTGCTGTGGCAACATACTAGAGGTAGACGTCCAAACATTATTGTTAGGGGCCGTGAATGTGGGGTGCAAATTTGGGAACCTCCTCGTGGTGCACCCTGGGGTAAGGCCTCTCGGCCCACGTTCAGCGTGGGACAAGGGGCCTTATGCAAATCCCTGGCGTCCCTTCTGGGCGTCGAATAACGTAGGCGGTGCCCCTTCTGGGCACTGCAACCCCTTCAAAGCGCGTCCCTTCCGGACCGCACAGTGGGTCACTCGGACCTGCAGGGGGGATCTCCACGTGCGGCCCACTCTGGGTCGCACGCTCGCCGCTCACTCTCGAGCGGCTTTGAGAGGAGCTTTGAGGGCGCCCCTTCTGGGCGTCGCAACACGGGTGGGCAGGGGTAGGTGGCGCAACTCCTGGGTGCCCTTCGGACAAGGAAAGTCCTAAAAACCAGTCTATTTCAGGACTTTAAACTGTTAAACCCCCCCCTCTTTTCGTAATGTCAGGTACTAATGGAAAGAGTTTGTCATGTTCCGCGGCTGACGCCCGCCGCTTGGAGGTAACCGGGCCTCCAAGTGAGAAATTGATTACCGAAGACTGCCCTGAGGTACCCGACCAGGCTTCAGGTGTCAGTAATGTTACTGGGAGATCGTCATGTGATGCGGCTGACGCCCGCCGCCAACCAGTACCCAGGCTGGTTGGTGCTAAATCAGCTACTGAAGGCCCCTCTAGGGTAGGCGACCAGGCCCTAGAGACCGGCAATGTGTCTGGAAGGGGGAGGACGGCGAAGATGCCGCTCACGCGCATTTACGATGCCAGAAAACCGGAGAGATCCGCTAGCGAGGGCCGGAAGGACAAAAGGCGAACGAGGCTGATCGATACCGCATTGGAGGGGTCCGAAGGTGAAAAAGACTAAAATGATCCAGAAATCCAAAAGATGTTGGTCGAACTTGTGGAGGACTCCAGGAAAAGATCCCTCGCTGATTCGAGGATCGATTCAAGCGATGGGCTGGAGGAGTCCATGCCCAAACTGGCAAAGGAAAAGACTGGAGGGAAGGCGAAGAAGGTCGCACTGGAGGAAAACGTGATTGCCCAGCGAAAGGAGAAGCTGGGCACCTCGGTAGGGCTTGCCGCGGCGATTAGGGCTGCGAGGAACCCCTCTACAGAAGAAGAGTGGGAGGAGGAAGAGATGGAGGAAACCCCCCCCCCCCCGCCGCCCCGCAAAGAGGAACATCAACGCGAGGTACAGGGGGAAGGGCATCATGAAGAAGGTCGCCCTGGAGGGAAAAGCAACTGCCCAACGAAAGAAGAAGCTGGGCACATCGACTGGCCTGGCCAAGTGCAAAGAGGCGGCACAATACTCCGCAGTGGGGGAGCCGGATGATGAAATGGAGAAGGAAGCCCCAGCTCCTTCGAACACCAGTAGGGAAGCAAGGAGGCCCTTCCTCAAAGATAAGGATTTGGAGAAAGCCCTGGATGTAACCACCAGTAAGCTCTTGAAGGCCAAAGACATGGCTAACATCAGGGCCGGCATAAGGGCGAAGTCGAAGCCGGAGATCCTGGAGAAGGCAATGGAGGGTCTGACGGCGATATCCTATTCTGCGGACGTCTCCAACAACCTCAAGGGGACTGTGAAGAGGGACATAAACCAAGGGGTTGGCACAGTCCTCGCTCAGGGAGATGACCACGTCTGAGGAGGCTAGGAGACTCCGGAGCGAGAACGCGAGGCTCCGTCACGAGGTTGAGCTGCTGCGGGCCGAAGTCAAGGCCATAAGAGAACTGCAGCAGGAGCCCAGGCCGTCCCGACAGAAGGGCACGGATGTCCAGAGGGAGGTGGCTGTCTCCATGGAAGGCGCCATGGAGGCCCTTAAGAGGGAAATGCTCCAGACTATCGGGGGGATGATCAATTCCCGAATGGATGAAATAGAAAGGCGCCTCCCATGCGAGCCCCCCGTGAGGCCCCCATTGGCACATGATGTGCGCAGAGCGGAGACGAGCTACGCCAAGGCGGCCGCTGGGCCTCCCAAAGCCCGCCATGCCCCCCCTGTCGAAATATTTGAGGAGCACGTGGCCGTGTGGGAGATCCCGCCGCCGCCTCAGAGCGTCCCCGGCAGAGTTGCGCCGCAAGTGCGCTCGGCCTCCCCTGCCCTGGCAGCGGCCGCCAGTACCCCAGCAGTAGAGTGGAGAACAAACATCTCCAGGAGCGCCAAGAAGAGGGCGAGGAAGGCTGCCCGGGCTGCCAAAGCCCCAAAAAAGACGGCCGCTGCGGGTTCTGCTCCCGCGGTGAAGCTGGTGCTGCCGCGGTCCTCGGTTGTCACCATCACCTTGAAGCCTGAGGCCGCGGCGAAGGGCGCTACATACGCGTCAGTAATGGAGAAGGCGACGGGCGCGATAAATTTGAAGGACCTGGGTTTAGAGGCGGTACGAATGCGGAACACCGCGGCCGGGGGCCGCAAGCTTGAAATCCCGGGCGCGGCCAGTGGGCCCACGGCGGACGCGCTGGCGGCTAAGATCCGGGAGGTGATTGCGGAGGAGGCGGAGGTGGCCAGGCCCTATCGGAAGGCGGAGCTCCGACTGGTGGGCCTCAACGATGGGGTCAAACCCGAAGAAGTGAAGGCGGCCATCGCAACAAAGACCGGGTGCCCGCCAGAAATGATAATGTTGGGAGAGATCCGAGCTGGGCCATGGGGGTCCAACTCCATGTTGGTTCGGCTCCCGGTTGCGCAGGCCAAAACCCTGGTGAACGCGGGCCGCATAGTTGTGGGTTGGGTGCAGGTCCGGGTGGTGGCCCTGGAGACACTACCGGTTCGCTGCTACAGGTGCTACGGCGCGGGTCACACCAAACACAATTGTGACTCCAAGGTAGACCGTAGCACCCTGTGCTACAAATGCAGCGCCCCAGGGCACCAGGCGGCAGACTGCGAGGCGGATAAGGCCTGCTGCGCCGTCTGCAAGGAGGCGGGGCTCCCACATGTGCACCGGCTTGGCGGAAGGACGTGCAGGCCCCCCATTACCAAGTCAAAGAGAGCCCCTTGGACAAGGGCCCCCCCAGTGGTGAGGGAGCGCGTCGCGCCGATGGAAATGGAGGAAAGCTTAACGGGACCAAATGTCAGCACGCCCTAAAGTCTTCCTCCAAGCAAACCTTAATCACGCCGCCAACGCTCAGGACCTTATGGTCCACCAAATGGCGGAGTTAGGGGCTAATGTGGCCATTGCAGCGGAACCGTATTTCATCCCTGCGCGGCCGAATTGGATAGGATCAACAGATGAGAAGGTGGTGATCACAACTCCGGCCGTCTCCAATACGGTTCCGCTGACCCTGGGAAACTGGGAGGTACTGGACCAGGAGACCCTGAGTGATCACCTCTATGTGTCATTCAGGGTATCCGGCCCCCAAACACCAGCCTCACTCCCCAGCAGGGCGTCCGCACGGCTCGCTTCAAGAGGTGGGCCCTCACAAAACTGGACAGGGAAGCTGCGTCTGAGGCGGCACTGATAGAGGGCTGGCTGCCGCCTCACCCCGCTGATATGGACGTAGACCAGCGTGCCGTCGAATTCCGGGGGTCAATGACCCGGATATGTGACGCCGCCATCCGAGGAGGCATACCCCGGAGGAGGAGGCGGAGTTGTACGGCCGCCTCCAGGTGGCGCGATGGGAACTCAAGGAAGAGGTGATGAGGGCGAAGAAGACGGCGTGGGGGGAGTTCCTGGCCGACTTGGACAGAGACCCGTGGGGGCGCCCATACCGCGCAGTCCGAAACCGGATGCGGAATCCTGCGCCCACTACCGAGTCGTTCCAGCCGGAGCTCCTGACCCGGGTGGTGGACGCCCTCTACCCGGACCGGGTGTTCGAGGTGGCCCCCTTTGTCGCCCCGGAGCACGACGCTGAGGTCGACCCGCAGACGATCCCGCGGGTCACGGACGGGGAAATGGAGACGGCCGTGGACCGCGTCCGCCTTAAAAAGAAGGCCCCGGGCCCTGACGGGGTGCACGGGAGGGTGCTGGCGCTCGCCCTAGACCATCTCGGAGGCAAGTTCAGAGAATTGCTGGACACTTGCCTACAACAGGGCAGATTCCCCAAAATTTGGAAGATGGGGAAACTCTGCCTCCTCACAAACGAGGGGCGCCCGCCCGAATCGCCAGCGGCCTACCGCCCTATCGTTCTGCTCGACGAGGCGGGCAAATTTCTGGAGCGCATAATCGCAGGCCGCATCACGCAACACCTGGGATGCGAGGGCCCCGATCTGGAGGACACTCAGTATGGCTTTCGGCGTGGTAGGTCCACTGTAGACGCCATAATCTTCCTGAAAAGGGCAACGGAGGAGGCTATCGGGAGGGGGAGAGGGTGTTGGCGATATCGCTCGACATTGCCAATGCGTTCAACACCCTCCCATTCAGCGCGATAACCGAGGCGCTAAGGTTCCACAGAGTCCCCTGGTACCTGAGGAGGATCATCGGGGACTACCTTAAAGACAGATCCGTCCTCTTTGTGGAACCGGGAGGTGCGCGGATTCGTGCGCACAACATGGTGTGTGGTGTGCCTTAAGGTTCTGTCCTGGGGCCACTACTTTGGAACATTGGGTACAACTGGGTCCTAAGGGGGGTTCTTCCCCCTTGGATGGGTAGTCCCCCCTAGTCACGGCAAGGGGCCGTGACTACCAGGAAGCCTCCCGGAGGGCGTCTGCAGGCGCCACACTAATGGTGACGAGGATCAGGTTGCTGGGCCTGGAGGTGGCGTTGCCAAAAACGGAGGCCATCCTATTTCACGGCCCCCGGGGCCGGCCCCCCAGAGACGCCCACATACGTGTGGATGGTGTGCCCGTCAAAGTTGCGCCTCAGCTCAAATACCTGGGGCTTATACTCGACAGTCGTTGGAACTTCGGGGCGCACTTTGCCAGTCTTGCTCCGAGGGTGGTGGGTGCGGCGAGGGCACTGGCGAGGCTTTTGCCCAACGTGGGAGGCCCAGGGGACAACTGCCGCAAGCTCTTCGCCGGAGTTCTGAGGAGCATGGCCTTGTACGGTGCCCCGGTTTGGTCGGACGCCCTGTCTCGGAAGAACGTCGCCCTCCTGCGCAGACCGCAGAGGACAGCGGCTATCCGAACCATCCGGGGCTACAGAACCGTCTCGTTCACGGCCGCCACGGCCATAGGGGGTATGCTCCCCTGGGAGCTTGAGGCCAGGATACTCACGGAAGTATATGAGTTCCGTGCAGTGGCGAGGGCTCGAGAAGAGAATCCCGCGCAAGCGGAGATTGAGGAGGCAAGGCGCGCAGCCCGTGATATGGCGGTGTGGCAATGGGAGGAGACACTAACAACCCCGGAAGCCGGAGCCCGCACCATTGAGGCGATCCGCCCAGTCCTGCAAAAGTGGCTGGACAGACCACACGGAGCAGTGTCCTACCATCTGACACAGCTCCTGACAGGACATGGGTGCTTTGGTGTGTACCTGCACCGGATCGGGAGGGAAGAGACTTCGGTCTGCCACCATTGCGGAGAAGAAGAGGACACGGCTCAGCACACCCTTGAGCTGTGTAATGCCTTCGCGCCACAGAGGCGTACGTTGGAGTTGGCCCTAGGGGGGAGAGGCACTCTAACTCTGCCCGATGTGGTCGCCGCAATGGTGGAGAGTGCGGAGAGTTGGGCAGCCGTTGCCGGATTTGCTGCGGAGTGCATGGGCCTCAAAGAGAAGGCCGAGCGCGAGCGGGAGGAATCCGCCAACGCTGCGCCAATGAGGAGGAGGAGGGCCGGGAGGCGGCGTAGGAGGTATGCCGACCTCCATCCACCTTGAGGTGATGCCGGGCGCCCGGCGGAAGACAGGTTCCGTCATGTCCAGCCGGACGTCCGATGTTCTCTGTTTTGTGTTAGCGTAAGTTGTCGTTAGGTTTTAGTATGTGTGTGTGGGCACTGGCATGGATATGTCGCCATATCACCCCAAGTGCCCATAAAATTCGTTTTAAATGTTGGGTGCAATGGACAGCACTGCCTGTGCTGTCCAGCGTAGAGTGTTGTGTGTTGTTTCTGGTTCGTGTAGTTATTGTTTGTATTGTGGGTTGTCCTTTTACGGACCTGGTGCGTGGCCCCACGCGGACGTCATGATAAGCCACGGGGCGCTCTTCTGAGGGCGTCCCCTGGCTCGGAGCGGACACGGTGGGGGTCACGTACCAGTAAATGTGCGGGTCATTGTGGTGTCTTTTGGGGAGCTGGCACGGAGGCTTTATGCAGAAGCCATGATGAGCGACGAAGCGCCCCCTCTAAAGGGGAGCGGGTTGCTCGGAGCGGATGCGGGGAGCCCCGCGCCAGTTAATAGGGTCTAAGTCGTGGTGCGTTGTGTTTCTTGTCTTTGTGTTTTTTCGTTTGTGGTCGTTTATACTTATACGTTTTTGTAGGACTGGTGCGGGACCCCCTGGGAAGCGATGATGAGCAGCAGGACGACTGGATGACCAGACAGGTCGCTGTGTTGTCCTGCGGTCTTGGAGCAACCTACCAAATGGGGTGTCGCATCGGTGTTGGGTTTTTATGTGCGCATGCCAGCGAAATCGCGGGGCATGTTGTGTGTTGTGTCCGGCGAGTGGGTGGCCGTCGTGTCGGCATGAACGGGTAAAACCGTGAGTGCCGACACGATGACATCTGTGTTGTGTTGTGCTGTGTCCGCATGCCTGGGTAAAGCCGGGCATGTCAGTCATGTGTCGTTTTGTGTCTGCCCTCTAAATGGGCTGGGTCGTGTTGTGCCGTGTGCGCGTAGTCGCCGTGGGTTGGCGCGTAACGGCTGCTACGCAGTGGTTATAGGCCAACACACGGCGACGGGGTGGCACCGCGAGGTAATACCCCCGTGGTCAGGTCCCGTGGCCGCCACCTCAAGCCTTATGCTTTCGGAGTTTGGTCCCCCGGTGATTAGTGGGTAGGACCCTCCCTCTCGCCCGACGATTACGTCGTGGAAAGGGGGACGGGAGAGTCCCACATATCCAGTCTCCCTTCAGGAGGCTGGAATCCATAAACAGGGATTACACCGGGAAAAAAAAAAAAAAAAAAAGGGGCCGTGAATGTGGATTTGTACGCGTGAACGCTGCTCGAACCCTTTGTCGCTGGACAAAATACGCGCGCGATCGCGCCTGTTCTCCGATCAGATCGGGGACGTTCGTGAACCCCGCGAAAACCGTCCACATTCACATTCTCGCCTGTTTACGGAGCTTCACGGCACTAATGTAGACAATGTGGAGCCGCCATTAGAGATTTGAAAATATTTTAAAATATTTTGAAACATTCAGTTACGATAAGACTGTATAAAGATTCGTAATATTAGACTATTTGCGTTAAAAAACGCTTAAATAAACTCAAAGGTAACGAAACGTTGAAAAAATGTCTACGTCGGGCGGGAATCGAACCCGCGTCCATAATAATAGCAATAAGTAATAAGGCGCCGGCCGTGTCTCGTAGCGGCTCAATAAAAGAATACACCCTCTCTTCCCTTGGGTGTGAAAGGAAACTAGCATAGATCTACGATGGGCTCACCACCTGTCACGCTGAGCATATGTGCAGTTGTAACTTGACTATGGCAGTGGACTGCTTTTGCCTTGTCTCTGACTAACCCTTTGGGATATTAGTCGTGAATCTACGTTTGTGTGTATTATGTAATAGCAATAAATAAGATTAAGATTAAAACTCCTTTTGTTTTCGAAATAAAGCAAATTAAAAAAAATATATTTTATTCATATCATAAATTTTTCGATGGACTTCATGTCTGTAGTTTTGTTGTTTTTTTTAAAAATTGTGTTTTGTCGAATATTGATGTGAAATAATAGTGGATTATGTGTTTGTGACCGTGCTTGAGTGTTAGCAAATATAACAAAATAGTGCATCACTTTTCAAATTCTCTCAAGAAGTCCGTGTGAGACCTCAATAAAGTCCCACAGCTTTATTGAGTCTCGAGGGGTTTGGGGGAAAATCATTAACCATTAAACGTTCATCCACTTAATGTAAAGAAAATATTAATTACCTATTATTATAAAATTGACACTGGCTAAATGTGCTGATCGCACGAAGCCATTATTTAAGACAAAAAAAATTTCGATGTCGGTATTCAATTATTAACATATTTAGCAAATATCGATGGGTGAATTGATAAAGTCAGTTTTGATTACACTTTTAAATTATAAGTTATTTTATTGTAACATAAATAATATTTTAATAATTAATAATACGAAGTTTTGCAAGATTGTCAGAGTTGAAGTTGCGTGTGAGACACATTTGACGATGTTATTTTATGAAATGTTTTTTAATATGATTAATGTATTCAATTATACTTTCACCTTGCTACAATTTATGACATAAGGTTTTTTTTTGTTCGTATTACTTACATAGCATACAACCACGACTATTATCCCCGAAGGGTTAGTCAGAGTCTAGGCAGTGAGGACCGCAAAAGCAGTCCTCTACCTCTTAATTTATATCCATTTATAATAACTAAAATCTATAAAGTATTTTGATAATTTTATTTATTTTAAACTAGCGGCCGCTTGCGGTTTCACCAACGTAGTTCCCGTTCCCGTGAGAATATCGGATTAAAAAGTATCCTATGTATTAATCCAGATTTTAAACTATCTATGTGCCGAATTTTACCCAAATCTATTTGGTAGTTTTTACGTGAAAGCGTAACAAAAATCCATCCATACTTACAAACTTTCGCGTTTATAATATTAAAATAATGTTATTATAAAAAAATACTTAAAATTTATTGTCTGAGAATTCATCAGAGTATATAAAACAAACGCGACTGTCTGGATGTTTTTCCCGTGCAGTCTTGTGATTTGTTCGTAACGCGTAAATTTTAGATATACACGGATGAAGATTTAGACTATTTTGTTTTATTAGGGCAGCCGCTGTTACTAAACACTTTATTCAATAATCTTCCTACATCTTGAAATTAAATAAAATTAAGCACAGCTATTTATTCAAAATTCATAAAGCTACATTTTGTGAAATCAAAACAGGTCTTCTTCTTTCACTCTCATGAGCTGACGATATTATGATTCAAAGTCAACTGTAAAGTTTTATTAACTGATTTAGACAATCTTTTTGAACTGTAACAGCACTATGATGTAGCCGACGATGAGCGACAACGTGACGGGCACCAGCGACATCGCGAGCGTTAGCTTGGACGCCAGCTGCGGCTGCACTGGCTCTAAGCTCACCAGCCGCACCAGCTCACGAACTATCTTCATTTCAGTTACTCTTGGACCTAGAAAAGTATATACATATAAACCTACATACATCACGCCCGTTTCTCGAGGTCTATGCGTTTCATTCCATCGAGGTAACGTCATTCGAACTAGAGTATCAGACCCATTCTGAGAACCTGACACCTCTTTTGTTTCGTTCACTCTTATGACATTGTTCATTCATGCTTGTCGGTTTATGGCACTTTTAATCTGACTTTTCACATGAACGTCTCTGATATGTCTATGATGGAATAGAGTATTACTCTACTCGTCGTCCAACTAGCAAAGAAAAACCCCCTTCACTTTACAAATTCAATGGCTGCGGTGGTGGACTAACCACCTTTCACGCTGAGAACGAAATAAAGACTGCACATACACTCAACACCATAGAGCGGCGATGGGCTCACCACCTGTCACGCTGAGCACGTCGTGTGCAGTGGTAACTTGACTGTTTCATGCGGACTGTATGGGCTCAATCCATTCGCCTCGACGAAATAGAAAAGATTGTCAGCTGTCTGACTTGACGCCTTCATCTTGTGTCAAAATCGGCTTTCGGTAGAACACGTTGCGTGCGTAATTATTTCTCGGTATATAGTTTTTTTTTAAGGCAGCCGCTTTTACTAAGTCACACTATTTACAATAATCTTCCTACATCTTGAAATTAAACAAAATTAAGTACAGCTATTTATTAAAAATTCATAAAGCCAAATTTTGTGAAATCAAAACAGGTGTTCTTTTTCCACACTCATCAGCTGACGATATGATTCAAAGTCATCTGTAAAGTTTTATTAACTGATTTAGACGATCTTTTTGAACTGTAACAGCACTATGATGTAGCCGACGATGAACGACAACGTGACGGGCACCAGGGACATCGCAAGCGGCAGCTTGGACGCCAGCTGCGGCTGCACTGGCTCTAAGCTCACCAGCCGCACTAGCTCACGAACTATCTTCGTCTCAGTTACTCTTGGACCTAGAAAAGTATATACATATAAACCTCAATACTATGCTATGCTTTTCATTTGCTACGATCCTGAGATCCTGACACACCTCTTTTGTTTCGTTCACTCTTATGACATTTTTCATACATGCTCGTCGGTTTTGGGCACTTTTAATCTGACTTTTCACATGAACGTCTCCGATATGTCTATGATGGAATAGAGTATTACTCTTCTTGTCGTCCAACTAGCAAAGAACAATCCCCTTTACGTTACAAATTATAGAATTTGTAACGTAAAGGGGGTTGTTCAGCCATAGGACTGCAGCGGTGGACTTACCGTAGAGGACTGCTTTTTCTGTCCTCATTGCCTAGTCTCTGACTAACCCTTCGGGGATAATAGTCGTGACTATATGTATGTATGTATGTACAAATAATTGTAAGTAACCATATTGTAGATCTTGACCTCAATATCTCTTGCACGTGCTTTTAGAATAGAATAAAATGTTGCATTCATGCATCGACGCTTAAGGCTATCATTTACAGGTAGGCTTTACTTGTATGTGATGTACCTTTATAGGTACCTAAGTGCAGTCACGTGCACCAATACAGGGTCAATTTTGGACCCCCCGCCAAAAGTAAATATGGGGTATAAAAAGTAATATTAAAATATTGGCGTAAAAATAATAAATGTTTTCTAATTTTAAATATAATTTCTTGGCTGCTTTTTAAATGCTATATTTCTAGGTGCGTGCGCTCACCCTCGCGGTCCAAGCGAACGGAGCGCCGTCATTGGTGGAAGGGGGAATAAATAGCGGTCACGCGCATGCGCTTTGAAAACGAGGCGGCCGCGCGCTAGGTGACAATGATTTTAATTTTCGTAAGAAAGAATTGAGATAAAAATGTGACAAAAAAATATGTTTTTTTATTTGATTATTTGGCTGTACTGCTGTTATAGGATCACGCGAAAAATTTTGGCGGGGGGTCCAAAATTGACCCTGTATGTATGAGGCAAAGTGTCCTCTTATTCCATTGTATTAAGAGTTACAATTGTTTACATATTATTTCTCGTGACTGTACATGTTTTAAAAACAATTTTCTATCAAGTAGATGAAGGTCATGAATATCGGATATTAGAAAAATTCATAAAATCCCCAAATGATATACAAGGTTATAAGTATATGATTTGGGGATTTTATGTACTGTGGTAAACTGTGAACGGTGAACTGTATACAAGAGTGATTGCAACTCGCGGTATTTCTTTGTGAACTGTGAAGGGCTTTTTCTCTGGACTCTTACCACTTAGCCACTGAAAAATAATTGTTAGAAACTTGATTTCATTGATTTCAGAATATAAACGTCCCACTGCTGGGCACTAAACTTTCCACATGTGAAACAGCAAATGGAGAGTTTTTTCATAACTAACGACACCAACGGGACCAACGGCTTACGTGCCTTCCGAAGAAGAAGCTCGAGATGTTATTTATTTGGTCATCCCAGTGACCCGACATTACGAATATTGCTTAAATGGCAAGATTGCAAGACGAAAGCCTTATCCACTGTGCCAACTAGTTCCTCAAGCATCGATCGGAACTCAAAGCAATGGTAATGATTTGGAATGTTTGCAGCAAACTATGTTTCCAATTACTTTTTTTAAACACTATGTTCATACAGTAGTCCTATTATCCCAGCTACAAATGATAAAATGTTTACTAGAAAAAAATCAACCAGTCTCAGGAAGCTCAAATGGGATTCGATTCGAAAAAAAGAGCAGTGGATCAGCAATCCAAAGGTCGTGGGTTCGAATCCCATTCAAGCTTCCTGAGACTGGTTGATATTTTTTTTCTAGTAAACATTTTATCCTTTATCTATATATCATTGTGAATGCAAAATTTTAATAATAAAGATACTAATAAATAAATATGTATGTATCACCTTCCGGCAAAAAAGTGTCACAATACAAAAGTAGCTGTTCCGAAAAATGTAACTTTTATAGTTTTTTGTTCATTTATACGTTAATAGGCTTTTGTATGTTTATTAAAAGATGTTACACTTAACAGCAAAATTGTATTTTTTTAAGTAACTTTTAAGTGACCTTTCAGTAACTTTTAATTTGATGTGTACCTATTAAGACTCTTTTTCGGTTATAATTTCTGTAGTCACTATTTATTTTATTAAAAGGCTTCAATATTATTTAAAAATAAAGAAAAGGTAACCAAATTATAAACTTCTTAATAAAATAAAATAAAAAACATGAAAAACGAACTTCTTTCGAAGTTTTGGCTTATTTTTTAAACGTAAAATTTACCGATAAAAAGTCACATCACATGTTAATACGCTTTTCTTGCCACACAGTGGTGTGGTCTGTGCACGTCAACTCTGTATTAACACTTAAATGACAACACAGAACACAATTTATGACACTGTTCACGCCGGTGATCGGAGCGAAACAGCTCCATGAAAAAGAGAACTTAGTGCCATCTAGCGGTAACCTTGCGCAACATAATAACGACGTTTTTGCAGCCGATCTAAAAATACGCGCTATTTAATGCTGTAATTATGACATTTAGTACCTAATGTGTGTTGTGACACTTTTCTTGCCGGGACGCGGTATGTAAAATATATCCAGAGTAGTAGGTATGGATTCACATAAAGAGCCTAACGGGTTATGGAAATTAGAACACGATTTTCTTTCTATCTCAAGCATTATCCGTAAGGCTAAAAACTCTTTGCGTCTTCATAATTGACTACCTATATTTATTGCTTTATTTATTTATTTCTAGGAAGATTTACAGACAAATAACATCTATAGCTAAGATTAGTAAGTAAACATATGCTATTAACAAATCTTCACAATTATATAAACAAAATGTTCAGTTAACTCGCTGAGTGGATAATGTTAATTTAGTTTAAAATACAGATAAAAAAGAGATTACTTATAAATTATTGAAATTACTGTTACAGTAGTAGGTTGTTGTCATGTTGTTGTACAGCGATACTAGACTATCCTTAAGATTTTTATTGTAATTTATTAAATTAAATCATTATGTATATACTTATCTATTATATCTACTCTACTGTCTGCTATCATTGAAAAAACTTGAACATACAATATTTTTTACCGTTGAGGCGCTGGAGCAGAATAAGTCAATATCGAATGGTAGGAGGTTAAACGATTTGCAAGCTCGTATTACAAATGTATTGGCTCTATATTTAGTCTTTGCTGGAGGGACGATCAGTGCTGATCTTTGTCTTAGTCTGAGTGTGTTGGTTCTTAAACTGATCTGAGACAAGAGTTCTGGGCAATCGATATTACCGTTAGCTATGTTAATGAGATAACAAATGTCATTAATCATTCTTCTGGTTTCTAGTGGTAAAAAGTGGTATTTGTTGCATCTATGGTAATAGTCGGTATTGTATTGACGAAATTTAAAATCAAGGTACTTAAGGAATTTTCTCTGAACACGTTCGATGCGTTTTATATATATGTCATATTGAGGATTCCATATTTGAGAAGCATATTCAAGGTGGCTGCGAACGTAGGCACAGTAAAGAACCTTCAGTGTCTTCATGTTGCGAAAGTTAGAGGAACTTCGCAAGATAAAACCTAGGGCTTGTGACGATTTTTTCACGACGTATTCAACATGTTTATCGAATATAAGTTTGTCATCGTGAACAATGCCAAGGTCCCTAATTTCGTGAACTTTTAATAAGACATGGTCCTTCAATGTGTATTTCGAGTCAATTAATTTAAGACATCGTGTGAAGGACATATAAAAACATTTGGAAACATTAAGGTCCAGTTTGTTAATCGAACAGTAGTTCTCAAATCTATGTAGATCTGCCTGAAGATCCTCTACATCATTCTGAGAACGAACTACTTTAAGAATCTTCATATCATCCGCGAATAAAATTATTTTGGAGTTTTGAAAACATTCTTTTATGTCCATAATGAAGATTGTAAAAAGCAGTGGTCCGAGCAGGGACCCTTGAGGTACCCCGGATGGTATTGGAGCCCAAGTTGATGTGTAGCCACTTAATACGACTGCCTGACTACGATTGTCAATGTAGGATGAGAACCACCTAAACAGATCGCCAGATGAATTCCAGCTGACGACAGCTTGCTCCTCAGTACGAAATGGTCAATTCGATCAAAGCACTTACTGTAGTCGGTATAAATTACGTCTACTTGAGCACGTTTCTCCATACCAGCAGTTATAAATTCATTCGCGAGTGAGAGATTTGAAACTGTGGAACGACCCTTGAGAAATCCATGCTGAACATCACTGAAAGAACACTTTAAAGCTCCATAGACCTGTTCATAGACTAATCTCTCTAATATTTTGGCGAAAAGGCAGAGTTTCGAGATCGGTCTATAGTTTTCAACGAGTGTTTTATCACCTTTTTTGAAGATCGGTGTTACGAATGCCGATTTCCATATCGGTGGAACTAGGCCTTCCGTGAGGGAACGCTCAAACAGTGTGCATATCGGGATTAATAGACTGTCCGCACAACTAGTTATAAATATTGGTGGTATACTAGTTGTAAATATTGTTATCTGGGCCGCCCGACTTGGATAGATCCAGAGATTTTAAAAGTTTAAGCACTGCTTCTGGGCTTATTATTACTGAACCAATACTCACGCCAGAGTCAACCAAAGGTGTTGGAGCGACAACTGATTCTACTGATTCAACATCGCCAGGATTATTAAATGTCGATTCAAAGTAACGTCCAAACAGGTTGCTGATAGTCTGCCCCATGTCCGCCGTTTCAACTTTATAGGACATTCTGCTGGGATAGGAACCTGATTTTTTTTTACTTTTTACATAGGACCAGAAACATTTAGGGTCTTTTTCTATGTGTTCTTCAATAGCGGCTATGTAATTATTGAAACATTCTTTTTCTATGAGGATTGCACGTTGACGAAGAAGTGAGAAGGAGTGATAATCAGATAAATTGCCGTAGGTACGGTATTTGCAATGATATTTATGTTTCTCTTTAAGTATTTTTATTAAGGCAGAGCTATACCACGGTGGATATGATTTAGACGTGACTAACTTTTTAGGTACATATCTATCACGAAGCTCATAGATACGGTTATAAAAGAAGTTAACGGCATGCTCAAGCGGAGCATGACATCTTAAATGTTTATTCCAATCCGTATCAGAAAGCTCAGCTGATATGGCGGCGTAGTTTGCCTGGTTAAACATGTAACGAGTCCTGCGTTCTTGTGAAAGAGTATGAATTTTTACAAAGTCGGCATGTATACACAGTGACTTATGATGAGCATCCTCTTTTATCAGGGGAGAGTCACACAGCCGAACGGTTACTACGTCGTTTGAGAGTACAAGGTCTAAAAGCCGCTGGTTGCAGTTTAGTTCGCCATTGTATTGACCAAGATTGCAGATGTTAAGAGTATCTGTTCGTGCATCATCGAGACCGCTCGGGTGCCGCCGCCGGCGGGTGTTCTCATGCGAACTTCACACCACCGCGGGAGGCGCCGGGCGCCTTACTTCACAGCAGACAGACCACTTCGCCACGGATCACGGACGACACCAGACGCGCGCGCTTTATTTAGTTAGCATAATTAAACCAATGTTCGTCTATAATACCACATTATACATTTTATACAGTCCACTACTCTCATCATTTAAGTCCTCTAGTTAGGACCCTAACAAATGGTCCTTCAATTCGCCGTTTTATTGCATCAGTAGTACTACGACCGTTACATTTTTAACGAACCTTATACTTCGTCGTTTCAAAATCGCCGTGTCACTACGTGTCATTTCTTCTACACTCGCGGGAAGTCGCTTACAAGTTGGAAGAAAAGGAAGACTAATAAAGGAACGAACGCAAGAAGGATTCCCGAAGTCTTCAAGTACTCAGCTGCATATTTTGTTCGAGTCATCGCTTCGCGGGAGGAATCAGGTTACCTTGTGGATAACGACAGAGGTTTTGTGAGTTTGTTCCATTCATTTCCTTATTTCAACCCTTCTCAAAGTACGCTTTATTTTCAAAACTTTCTCTTTTTTTTTTGTTTCACTACCTTCGCTAATATTTGAGTCGAAATTAAGTAGTAATCATCCTTATTATCATTATCGTTTCTCATTTATATTGTACATTTGCACTATTCATATGATTGCTGCTATACGACTGCGCCTGCGCTTGGCTTTTCGCTTGATTTGTTTACCGTTAGCCGGTGCACGACAGCTGACTGAGTAGGTCAAGGTCGTTCGAGCGCACGTCAGCAATCAATTGCAATTTCGTGCATACGATATTTCGTTGCTTTTATTGCAGTTTTTTTTGTAACGTTAATTCTTAAATTCATTCCTTCCGTTTCGTTAGCCATTAGCAATGTCTGTTGAAGAAACTTTAATTCGCAAGCGTAGTGCTATGAAGGCAAAGCTTACACACTTCAGCACTCACATAGACACAATTAGCAGCCGCCAGGAGCTTTCCAATTTGCAACGTATCGAATTGGAGGGTCGCTTAAATAAATTTGATGCCTTATATGATGAATTTGACAGTTTACAGTTGGAGATCGAAATACTATCGGGCAAGTCAGAGGACGCTTATGCTGAGCGGGCCAAGTTCGAAGAGCGTTATCACTCGCTCGCAGCACGGGCACGCAGCTTGCTGGCGTCTGCCAGCGGCAGCGACTACGGGTCTGTGGCAGGCTCGGCAGCTGGAAAAGGCACAGGTGCATCGCAACATGCTTTTATACGCTTACCTAAAATAGATTTGCCTCATTTTGATGGTGGTTATCAGTACTGGCTTGAGTTTAGAGACACCTTTTCCTCACTAATCCATAGTAGTAGCTGCATAGACAACATCAGCAAATTCCATTACCTTCGCGCGTCGCTAAAGGGCAACGCACAAGAAATTATTAAAAACATTGATTTTAAAGGCGACAATTATGAAATGGCGTGGAATTTGTTGTGTGAACGCTATAACAACAGTAGGCTTTTAATAAACAATCACGTGCAGGCGTTGTTCAATGTTGAGCGTGTAACTAACGAATGCAGTGTTTCGTTGCGTCGTCTTATTGACACAATTAATAAAAATATTAGAGCACTTAAAATATTGAACGAGCCCACAGAGTATTGGGACACGCTTATAGTGTATATGATGTCAAGTAAGCTAGATTCCGCTACTAGTAGAAATTGGGAAGAACATCGCAATACATTGTCTAAATCACCAACATTGTCTCAATTTTGCATGTTTATTAGTAATAAAGCTGATTATTAGTAATTAAGCAGATAGATTAGTTAACAAAGTAGAAAATAAACCTAGAAGCTTTATAGTAGCAAGAAGTAATAGTAGTGAAAATAAAATTAATAATAAAAATCTAAAATTAAATATTCAAACCTATAATAATAAAATAATTTGTCCTTTATGTTCTAAAAATCATTTTTTGTACACATGTGAAAATTTTCGAAGTTTCCCAATAGAAACTCGAATTAACAAAACGAAAGAATTTAAATTGTGTTTTAATTGTTTACGCCCTGGTCATTTAACAAAACAATGTAGATTGTCACATTGTAAGTATTGTAAGGCTAAACACAACACGCTTTTGCATGTCGAGCAGTCAATGCCAACCAACTTTCAAGACCCAATGCCTAGCAGTTCTAATAGTGTTGCCCTACCTATTGACATATGTGGAGTTGCCCCTTTACCTATTAGCACTCCAGATAGTGTCGTCTTATCAAGTGACACTTCTTTACATCAAAATACTGCTTCGCACATTTTGCTTTCCACAGCGCTGGTGAGAGTGGTCAGCGGCAGCGGGGAGAGGTTCGACGCCCGAGTACTGCTGGATAACGGTAGCACAGCCAATTTTATAACACAGACGCTTTGTGATAAGCTGCGATTGCCTCGGCGTAGCACGACCTCCACAATCACAGGTATAAACAACCAAACCTCAATTACTACACAGTCTTGTAACCTTAGTATTGAGTCTCGCACCGGTGATTATAAAGCACAAATTAATTGTTTAATTTTGCAGGAGATTACTAAGGTCGTGCCTTGTAATTTAGTTAATATAAATAGCATCCCCATACCTACAGGCGTAAATCTAGCTGACCCATCTTTTCATATTCCGTCAGTAATTGACATTTTAGTTGGCGCTGAGGTATTTTGGGATATCCTAGGTGCTACATCCATTAACCTAGGCAGGAATAAACCTAAATTATTCGAAACTAAGTTCGGGTGGATTGTGTCAGGCCCTGTGGCTCTTACAGCACATCCTCCCACGTCAAAGCAGTCACACTTCTGTAATCAGGCCATACTTAGTGATATGCATACAAATTTAGAAAAGTTCTGGGAACTTGACTCGGTCTCTTCTAAACATTCCTTATCTCAGGAGGAAAGAGCTTGTGAAGAAAGTTTTCATCTTCATACTACTCGGGACGATAATGGTCGTTTTGTGGTGACTATACCACTAAAGGACAAACCGAGTGTCTTAGGCGATTCCTTTGAGATGGCTAAGCGTCGTTTTTTGTCCTTAGAACGTCGTTTTATACGTGACAACGCTTTTAAAGAACGTTACGTATCCTTCATGGAAGAGTACGAGCGTTTGGGTCACATGACAGAAAACAGTAGAACTAGGAACCTGCACTCGGGACAGGTGGAGTATTTTTTGCCTCACCATGGTGTCGTTAGGGAGTCTAGCTCTACAACGAAGCTGCGTGTAGTATTTGACGCTTCAGCCGCAACAACATCCGGATTATCATTTAATGATATCCAAATGGTAGGTCCTACTGTTCAGGACGACCTCTTTTCAATACTTCTCCGTCTTCGACAACATAAGTACATAATTTCGGGCGATGTTGAGAAAATGTATAGAGCCATCTCTATTTTACCAGCTCAACGTTGTTTACAGCAAATTGTCTTTCGGCCTGATCCTAAATTGCCTTTAAAGACCTACACTTTAAACACCGTCACCTACGGTACTGCATCTGCTCCTTATTTGGCAACAAAGTGTTTGGTCAGTCTTTCAGCAGCTGCCACTTCCAAAAGTTTGAAGGACTCTATCGAGAGAGATCTCTATGTGGATGACTACATAGGAGGTAGCAACTCTATACAAGAGACGATAGAGTTAGGTAGAGAAGTTAGCTCTATCTTGGCTTCAGCTAACTTTCATCTTCGCAAATGGAAGTCAAACAGTCCACAGGTGATGGCACAAATTACTAACGAGAATATAGAGTCCGTTAATTTAAACCTCGACAGAAATGTATCTTCCAAAACGCTAGGGTTACACTGGAATTGTAAGTCTGACAGTCTAGTTTTTTCAATCGACATAGACACCAGCGGCCCGGTAACAAAGCGTCACATTTTATCGGTCATTAGCCAAATTTTTGATCCCCTTGGTCTGGTGGGACCTTGTATTGTAGAGGCTAAAATTGTCATGCGAAGGCTGTGGATAGTAAAGTGTGACTGGGATGAGCAAGTTCCAGAAGACATTCTTACTCTTTGGCGCTCCTTTGCAAATACCCTGCCATATATAAATACTATAAAAATACCAAGGTGGGTTCTAAGCGATGACGCGATCACACATGAACTTCATGTCTTCGTAGATGCATCTGAACGAGCTTACGGTGCATGTGTGTACGTAAGAGCTATAAGTTCCGATGCCTCAATAACAATTCGTCTGTTAACTTCAAAAAATCGCGTAGCACCGATTAAACCAACGACTATACCCAGGTTAGAGCTGTGCGGGGCTCTGTTAGGAACAAAACTGTGTGTTAAGGTTTTGAGTTCTCTTACCTTATCGATAAGTAAATGTTACTTTTGGTGCGATTCAACCATAGTGTTGAGTTGGCTATCTATGACACCAAACTCTTTAAAGCCTTTTGTAAGAAATCGTGTCGACGAAATACAAGAGAGCACTGCACAACATACGTGGAGCTACGTGCCGTCCAAGGACAACCCGGCGGATCTTGTTTCGCGCGGGCTGAAGGCTGACCTTATCAGCGAAAGTTCTTTGTGGTGGTCAGGACCTCAATTTTTGTTAAAGGACAATCAATGTTGGCCACAAATGCCCAATGTATCTGTGAAACAGGATCTACCTGATCTTTCATCACATTTTAATATTCATTCATATCATTTAAATAATAGTCATTTATTTATAAATACCTTAATTAATAAATTCTCCAATTTTAATAAACTACAAAGAGTTACAGCATATATACACAGATTCATACACAATTTAAAAAATAAACAAAATAAGATTAATGGTTCCTTAACAAGTGAAGAGCTTAATAATTCGTTTAATTTTATTATACATCATGCTCAAATAGAGATGTTCCCTGAGGAATATTTATTACTTAAGTCTCGAAAATCCTTACCTCGTAAAAATAGAATCATATCATTGACTCCCTTCGTTGACAATGACAACATAATTCACGTCGGTGGGAGACTAGACAACTCACTTTATGACTACAATGTCAAGCACCCTATTTTACTATGTAGTAAACATTTCATAACAAAATTAATATTTTCAAAATTTCATACAGATTTGTTACATGCTGGACCGCAGCTACTTTTAGCAAACATTCGACAAAGCTTTTGGCCATTAGGTGGCAGAAATCTATCTAAAGGCACAGTAAAAAAGTCTCTTAAATGTTTTAAGCACAAGTGTCAAAATATACAACCCATAATGGGACAGCTACCGACTTCAAGGACTCAACTAGAGTTCCCGTTTTTGAACTGTAGTGTCGACTACGCTGGGCCAGTTTTGATAGCCGACCGTAAAGGGCGAGGGTGTAGGCTTATAAAATCATACCTGTGCATTTTCGTTTGCCTTGCAGTCAAGGCTGTTCACATCGAGCTCGTTACAGACCTGAGTAAGCAGGCTTACATGGCCGCATTAAATCGATTTGTTGCTCGTCGTGGCAAGCCCCATAGTATTTTGTCCGACAACGGGACCAACTTCGTTGGTACTTGTAACGAGTTGCAACGCTTCCTACAGGAGTCAAATATTTCATACGACATTGCTCAACAAGGTATCAAGTTTACTTTTGCCCCTCCATACTCTCCTCACTTTAACGGTATTGCTGAAGCCGCCGTCCGTTCTACTAAGCATCATTTAAAGCGGTTACTTCAATTAACGAACTTCACATATGAGGAACTCACTACATGTTTGGCTCAAATAGAAGCTGTTCTTAATTCGCGTCCTATCACCCCACTTTCCTCTGATCCTCTAGATTTGACAGCCCTTACTCCTTCTCACTTTTTGATTGGACGCTCGCTTACTTCTGTTCCGCATCCGCAGGTATCTGACATCAACATCAACAGACTCCAGCGCTACCAGAGAGTTCAGCACATCAAGCAACATTTTTGGCAACGCTTCCAAATTGAATATGTCTCTCTGCTCCAGCAAAAGACGAAATGGAGTACTTCCGCAGAGCAACTGGCAGTCGGAACGCTCGTCCTTATTAAGGAGAAAGGACAGCCGCCGTTGCTTTGGCCGTTGGGGCGAGTCACCAAAGTCTTCCCAGGCAGCGACGGGACAAGGCGTGTGGCCGAGTTGAAGACCAAGAGGGGGACACTGCTTCGGGCCTTTAATAATATTTGCCCTCTTCCTCTCAGTTGAATCCTTCAAGCTGGGGCGGGAGGATGTTCGTGCATCATCGAGACCGCTCGGGTGCCGCCGCCGGCGGGTGTTCTCATGCGAACTTCACACCACCGCGGGAGGCGCCGGGCGCCTTACTTCACAGCAGACAGACCACTTCGCCACGGATCACGGACGACACCAGACGCGCGCGCTTTATTTAGTTAGCATAATTAAACCAATGTTCGTCTATAATACCACATTATACATTTTATACAGTCCACTACTCTCATCATTTAAGTCCTCTAGTTAGGACCCTAACAGTATCGATAAACCCTAGAATGTGTTCCTTATTTGTCGCTAACTCCGGTGACAGTTCACTATCATCACGTTTAACCCAGTTAATATAATTCTGCAGGTTAAAGTCACCTAGAATGATAAATTTATCAAGAGGATGTGCCAATACCAATTCAGTTAACTTTTCCATAAAGTTTTCCAATTGTACCTTATGTCTATTACCTCCGTCTTCATTTATGACATAAACAGTACATATATGTATATTATAACGAGCTGGTGGTCGCTTGTTAGTGACTGATATGGTTACCCAAACATCCTCCGCAGAGCTAGACCAATCCTTTCTCTCGATAATTGAAAGATCGCGTCTAACAGCCAACAGAACTCCACCTCCTAAGCTTTGCTTTGTACGCGAATAGTCGCGGTCGCGTCTCCAAACGAGGTAACGGTCATCGAATAACTCCATGTCAGATATGCCGTCATGTAACCATGTTTCAGATAGTGAAATGACGTCATAGGAACTCAGACTGACCATTCTATATAATGTATCGGTTTTTGTGCGTAAACCTCGCACATTTTGGTAATACAAGTTATGGGCCGCCATTTGAACGGTAAAACAATAGGGAACGATATTTTATTAAAATTAAGATATTTATAGATTTGCTCACTAGATCACCCAAGTGCTCCTCCAGCAAAAGTAAAACATGTACGTTTAAAAGACTGTTAATATTTGATTTAATATAATAAAAAGTGTTTTTAATTATGATATTGATGATAAAAGTGGCTTGGCATTTATATAATAAATGATCTACATATTCACAGCTCCTCAAGGAGTAATTACATACGTATGAATTATTAATATTGTATGTTCTGCAAGACAAGACTAAATGTAATACCCCTCTAAACATAATAACTAAAAATAGACAGTAAACAATAAAAAAAAAAATAAAAAGAAAAGTTAAATTAAAATTAAAAGTTTGTTCTACATACATTAAGCTAACTTTGACAAATCCCTCTCTGACATTATCTGCATCACCGGTGATGTAGTATTCCGGCGAACATGTATTTTGCAGTGTCTCACCCACACAAACTGAAACCCCCGTTCGGTAGCAACTTTCTTTGTCGATGATAGAAGAGTTTTGTTTGAGTTGGTGAGATGGTCGTTAATAAAGATCTTGTGGTTTCCTTGAAGACCTAAAGCTGATGGTAATAGTGGAGTTGCTTTTAGCGTCGATCTTGCAGCAGCAATGAAATCTTCCTTTATGTATTTATTATTAAAACAGGCGATTATTGGTTTCGGTTGGTTGGTTTCTCTGGATTGGACCCTGGTCACAAAATCTAATTGATTTCTGCTAATAGGAAAGTTTATCTTTTCTTTAAATATTACTTTACATATTGTAGTATACTTACTTGATACTAAAACTGTTTGCAGCTTTGCCAGAGATCTAATCAGGGCTGTCCACGACTTGTTCAAGTTTTCACCAAAACTGACTATCACCAAGATTATAAAAAAGTTCACGCCCATATTTACGACCATTAGTAAATATTCATAACAATTCGTTGCATAAAAGTCCTGGAAACGAGTTAATAGAGTTATTTAGTCCATATAATTTATAATAAACATCATTAAGATAAGATAATATAAGATATTCAGGCCATAAACATTGTTTTCATGTGTAAAAGCCGAATAACGAAAATTAACACAATTTAATAATTTTTTAGTTCTATCCGGAACACCCACTAATGCGGGTTGGTAGGTAATTAAAACATTACAACACACCACCATATTACTAAAATAATAGTAATGGTATAGGAAAGGTTTACGATTGTTGACTAAAGCAAAAATATTAGACCTCTATACAGTGAAAAATACAAATGTTGATAAACGTTGTCCAATTGTCTAATCAAAAGGAAGTTCTGACACATCTAGTAATTTTCACAAAAATATCAAAAGTCTATTAACCGGTTTTATGAATTCTTCTATTGCGGCAATTATGCCAAATATATAGTACGCCATAGAGTAGAAAAACTGGAAAAATATCTGAAACATAATATTATATTATTTAAAAACATTTTTATTTGATACCTGAATTATTAATAGTTATTGGTTGTTTTAATTACCGATCTACTAAAACACGTATCAAGTAACTTGCTGCATAAGACCACATTCTGACAATGCTCAGCCCACTGTTTGACGTCATCTTCAATCAATTGTGGCGTTCTTTCAAACTTTGGTTTATCTGTGACGTCAGTGTAACTTGCTAAACCAATGTTATTTTTGTGAACTATCTCGTTTATAACAAGACCTACAGATGAATCAATGCTATGTATTAGGTACCTCAGTCTAGAAAGGATCGACGCATACGTGTAAAATGTTAGAAAGTACCTAAGTTCGAAGAACGATATGAATGCTGCATAAATCACATTCTCTAATTTCATATTTATATACCCACCACATATTACGTCATAATTTATAAGAAAAACTGAAACTAAGCATGCTGATGTAAAAATAATTATGCGAGTTTTTGTATTTGAAATTAATGGTTTGTAACTATTATGCATTCTTCTAAGATGGTTAAGTTGAGTAATGAACTCTTCACTTCGCGTCACAGCTACTAATAACAACGTTATCATATTTAATAATGTCATATTTGCATCAATGATCTTAACTGCATTTACACTTTTAGAAGCTCTACTTCGTATAAAAAAATTGTAGAGACTAAATAATAAAGTTAGCAACAAATCAAAAACGAGTCTTACTGTGACTAAAATCTTGACCCTTTTGTTGAAAAGGCAATAATTTCTGTAAATACCTAAGATATTTTCCATGACAATAAGTATACGGGACTCACGGTATACCATGGTTATTAAAATAATTTTGAATGATACTCCAGACCAAGGTACTCGTAATAACACTGTCTAACTGTTTGATATTGTAAGTAGAGTACACATGAATAATATGACAAGAGATTATTATTAAAATTTATTGATACAATTGATTAATTCCCCAACTCTATGTGCAGACATGATTACTATTAAAAAATGTACTGTTATAGGTATATTGATTAAACAGTAATTTGTTCTCTTTGTCAACTTACTTAACTTCAATTTGATAATTGAAAACGTCTTTAAAATATCAATAACATTTTACAATAACCTTGAGCGATCCAAAGGTATTTTGACTCATCCTTGACTAAGACCTGACCGTCCTTCCCAAATGACAAAACTATGTGATTCAGACCCATCCATCTATCATCAGCTCTTCCCAGTCCACTGGCTGGCCTGATTGACCCAGTCTTTGGCTCTCCACATGCCATCCTTCCTGCGCAGATCGTATCATTCCATCTGATTGGGGGTATCCCACACTGCATTTGCCCAGTCGCGGTAGCCACTTTAAAACTTGTCTACCCTTATTACTTATGAGCTTTAAAGACAGGTTGTTCCCAGCCCATTGCAGTGGCGTGCCCAGGTATTGAGATTAAGGCAAGCCCGAAGATCTAAGTCTAGTACCTAAGTACCTATTCTATACGTACGAAAAATATATGGAACTCATAACATTGTATGTAGGTATTTTATATGAGTGGGACAAACAAAAATGCAACTAGCATAGTATTCAGATCTATAAATACCATTAAAACATTTACTAGTTTGCGAAATACACAAATCTGAAGTAGGTTTGTTGTTTGCGTGATGATATGAGTTGTTGTTTGAATATGTATACCTGGGACAAACAGTCCAGTTAGGTAGGTCTAACTTTAAGAAAGAGGTCAATCGTCAAATCGTCGGCAGCGTTCGGTAAGCTACGAAATAACTTCTCGTCCAAAATACGGCAGTGTCTCAAGACGAAAGTCTTCGACCAGTGTGTGTTGCCAGTGATGACATACTGTCGAGGGTAGGGCTCCTGGCAGAACCACGACGTCAGTGCTCCGCCAATAAGTATGAACAAAACACGAATGCAACTTATACCCCCTCGACCGGAGATTTATTTATTTGACTCACAAAACATCTATGTACACAACAGTCAATACACAATATATAACAAGGTTACACGCACATAAGGTAATACACACACACACACACACAGTAGGTAATACACATATGGTCATGCACACACAATACACGTAAGGTCCATGCAAATTAAAGTCAGGCACAAAAGTTATACGCACAAGGTTATATACACGCACACACACACACAGGTACATAAATGGTCAAATCCAAGTTAGTAATTACACGTCAGTCAGATACACAAAGCACAATTTATACAGTGTTTATAAAGTTTCCCAAAATACTCAACTTCCCACACTGGCTCTAAACTTTACTAGGTATATCTAATACTTCTTCAGTTTTCTGATTTTCCATAAGTTTCTGGTTCATTAGCTACTATAAGCTACTCGGATTGCTGCTTGAATTGAACACACACAAAGCACAATTTATACAGTGTTTATAAAGTTTCCCTAAATACTCAACTTTCACACTGGCTCTAAACTGCTCTAGGTATATCTCAATTACTTCTTCAGTTTTCTGATTTTCCAAAGGTTCCAGCTAGTTGCTGCTCGGTAGACTGCTTGAAGTGAACATGAAGACCGAAATCCCGCTCGGCCCTTTTATACAAAAAAGCTTCTAGAAGATTTGAATTATTCTAGCCAATTAGAGAGCAGAGAAGTAGAGGTAGTCGCCCCTTTTTAATTACAAAAATATTCTGAATGCACATTCAGATCCACTATGAACTGACACTTTAAAATCCACTAAAATTCCATTTATATCCAAACGCTCTGATTCTAAGTTATACAACAAAATATAAGTCTAGACCTATCTTAAAATATATTTGCGTATGCGATTCGTTATAACACATCTAAGCAATTGCATATCTTAGAGCGCTAGTCTAGTTTTTGCGAGAATTATTCCTAAACAATGCTACGTGCAGATTACAATAATTCCGCGCGGCTAATTTTGATTTCACCACCACGTCGGGCGTTATGTCTACCATAATTCTAAATAAACGCCATTCACGTGGGCTTAGCCGTTTCGGAGGAACAATACAATACGTTGTCCGACCATAAAACATTTACAAGTTTACCACGATCGCCATGTTAGTTTTATCTCCTATTGTTATTTCGTTCGTACTATGCTTACATTGTATGACTAATTATCATTTAAAGAGGCTACTTGTTAAGCTGCCCATCAATAACAATCGATAACAATCAAATTCGTGACAATTATTAAAACTTTCAAATTACGTAATTAGCAGCTACATCTACTCATCAAGAGAGGGAGCTGTAGCAAACATGCAAATTTCTAGATGGCGATGGTAACTTTTTTAACCGCTACGTAAATACGACGGCTAAAATTTTCTAAGTTTTTCTTTTATTCGTATACAATCACACGCAAACGGCTATGCTTACATGGTATGAATATCTATCCTCTACAGAAGCTACTTGTTAATTTAAACATCAATACCAATCAATTTCGTAACAATAAGTAAAACTTCATAATTACGTAAATAGCAGCTTCATTTTTTTATCAAGAGAGGGCGCTGTAGCAAACGTGCAAATTTCTAGAAGGCGATGGTAACATTTTTTATTCGTTACATAAGTACTGCGGCTAAAATTTTCTAAGATTTTATTTTTATTCACATTGTATGCGTATACAATCAAACGCAAGCGGATGCGATGCGGTATCGCCCTATTGTTTATCAAATCAATCATTATACAAATTCCAATCCCTAATTGATTCCGAACCTAATAGTTACATTAACTTGTTCGTTCTCTACGTACCTAACCATTAATTTGATCACCGAATAATCTGTCCGTTACAATTCTCCCCCCGGCGAAGATTTTCTCGAAGCCCATTCTTCCCGGTAGGACAGCATGACGGTTAATGGTGCTCAGGCTCGCGGCGTAGCGGCTCCTAGCTCGACGTGTAGCGGCTCCTAGCTCGCGGTGTAGCGGCTCCTAGCTCGACGTGTAGCGGCTCCTAGCTCGCGGTGTAGCGGCTCCTAGCTCGACGTGTAGCTGCTCCTAGCTCGCGGTGTAGCGGCGCTCAGGAGCACAGCGTATCCCTCCCCTCGGGTCGGGGGGAGGCGCAGATAGGCAGGTCCTGGCACGCTGGCTACAGATGCTCAGGATGCAGCACAGCCTCCCCTCTGCATCCAGGGAGGCGCGGTAGGCAGGTCCTGGCACGCTGGCTACAGATGCTCAGGATGCAGCACAGCCTCCCCTCTGCATCCAGGGAGGCGCGGTAGGCAGGTCCTGGCACGCTGGCTACAGATGCTCAGGATGCAGCACAGCCTCCCCTCTGCATCCAGGGAGGCGCGGTAGGCAGGTCCTAGCACGCTGGCTACAGATGCTCAGGACCGCAGCACAGCCTCCCCTCTGCATTCGGGGAGGCGCGGTTGTTTCTTGGTCCGTCCCTTTTGGTCCGGAGGAGGTGCAGTCATCGGCGACGTTCAGCACGATGAGGCCACCCGCGTGCCATGCGACGCAGGGCCATAATCGCAGAGTTGGTGCTCAAGCTGGTGACGATATGCACTGCCCTTGTAGTGAGGCAGGTGAATAACGCTCACCACCGCTTTTCGTGCCGTCGTCCAACAGTTACGCTCATGGGCCTGAAGTAGTTCAGCCCACAGTTTGTAAATGGGCGGCAGACTTACGCGATCTCGTCCTCGCCATAGGAAGAGTTGCGCCGGTTGATCCTCTTTTCTTATTTTGGCCTGCAGGAACATTTCCTGTATATCGGCGGTTACTGCAACAGGCTTTTCCCTGAACCTGTACAGTATCCCTGGCAGTGACGTCAAGAGGTCCGGTCCTTCCAATAGCTTCTGGTTCAGGCTCACGTCGCTCGTGACAGCTGCTGCGTCGAACACCATACGTATCTTCCCTGGTTTGTTCGGATTTCTTACTGCAGAGTGCGGTAGGTACCAACTTTTCGAACTGCTCCTGTCGGTGCGGTCAGATAGCGCTGCGTATATCTTGTCTAGCAGATTCTCTATCTGAGCACTGTAGTCCGAAGCGAATACTGGATCCCGATCCATCTTCTTCTCGATTCCCTTTAGGCGCCTTAACACATTGCCATAACTCGGTGGCATGGTAGTCTGATCCTTACGCCATGGTAAACCTACCTCGTACCTACCGCCTACGCAACAGGCTGTCCTCTTTATGATCTCGAGGGCACGTTCATCTTCAGCCCTTGGCTTCTTCTTCAAAGATACTCCAAGGGCGTCTATCTCGTAGTGTTCCTTGATGAGATTGTCTAGGTGTTCCTCTTCAACGCCATCGGTGTTCCTGGATCGTGATGAATCCGACAGTCGGATGTGAACCACTGCTTCATGGTCTCCAGTGAAGGTAGTCCGAGGCATATGTCCAAGCAGTACCCACCCCAAGCTGGTGCGAGATGCTACGGGTTGCAATCTTCTGCCGGCTAGCAGCTGTCTGGTCACTATAAGATGCCAATGGTCGGCACCTATCAACAACTGCGGTCGTGCCATCTCGTAGCATACCTCCTTTGCGTTAAGCTTGCTCAAATGTGGATATCTAAGTACGGACTTAGGAACCGTTTGTCCACGCAAGCTGATGCCCTCGATCGTCCTTGCTTCCAAATCAAAGTAACCAGTGTTTATACCTCTAATCTGAAACTTAACTCTGCGGCTGTCTGGTTCCCTCGTCACGCTATTCACCCCGTGCAGGTGTATATTCTGGACAGGTCCATCGGCTTGAATACTTCTGGCTGCATCCTTGTCGATCAGTGAAATCGTTGATCCTTCATCCAATAAAGCGTATGCCTCCATCTCGCCTGCCGGTCCCTTTATTATAACCGGGCAAACTTTCAACAGCACTTGACGACCTCCACTTGAGGCGACCGTCGTAGCTACTGTTTCCTTTCCTTCGCTGTTACTTGTATCAGCAGCGATGACTGGAACGGATGGAGCGACATCTGAGTGTAGAAGTCTATGATGAGGCCGGCAACACTCGTTCACACCGCAGGGCCTCGCTTGACACGACGGTCGTCGATGCTTGCTAACTATGCATTTAAAACACAACCGTTCCTTTTTAACGACTTGCCATCTTTCATTCATACTTAAAGCGGCAAACTTCTTGCATCTAGTCAATACGTGCTCACCTTGGCAGCAGCAACAACGCACCCTATCGCTCTCTTCAGCAACGTTATACGTAGCTGCACGTCGCATCGTAACAGCTGGGCGCGGCTTACGCTCCTCTCTGCGTTCGTCCCTTTTCATTAGGGTGCTGGGTGCCGGTGAGTAGGCGTGGCGTAAAGCGCGGTCTGCTTCACGCATTAAAAATTTCGATAGCGTTACTATCTCAGGTTCCGTATACGATCCGTATTCTTCGGCATAATCACACCATCGGGCTGCGATAAACGGGCTTAGTTTCGCGACCACTTCTCTGGTCAGCATTGGGTTACTTAAGTATCCTCTTCGGTCTACCTGCATCAATACACATACTACGTTCTGTAGTTTAATCGCAAAACTATTCAAGTCTGATGCGGCGGGACCCGGCCTTGGCAATCTTCTTAGCTGCTCCAAGGCTCGATCTATAATAACTTCCGGACGCCCGTAACACTGCTCCAAAGTCCGCATGATTACAGCTGGGTCCGTAGTAGTAGCCAATAACGCCGACACGCACTCTCTTGCTTCACCTTGCAAACAGTTGCGTAACCGGGCAATGTTCTCTACTGGCGTAAATTGGTACATCTCAGAGGTCTCTCTCATAGCCGCCTTGAATGGAAGCCATTCCGTAGCTGCACCCGTAAATATGGGCAACTCGGTGGCCTGTCTTGGGCGTGGCCTCGTCTGTACCATGTTCTGAAAGAGATCTGCCAGTCGATCGATCCCTCTATTCCTGCCGGGCGTCGGGGATGGTCGTCGACGAAGGTCCTCTTGAGTCTTCGGCGGCGGCGCGGGTCGTTCTGACTCCCCCCGTATGTGGCCTGGGTCGCGGCAGTATTCTGGATTTGGAGCTGTTCTGGATTCTGGCAGCATCGTCGATGAATGCTGGTTGAGCCATGTGTCAACACGATCTTCCAAATTCGTGTTATCGGCCACGCTCTCAACCCCATCTTCTTCAATGACGGCGGTGTCCCATGCCAGCTTCTTCTTTATAAGCTCCGCTTCCATCTGAAGTTCCTTTTGCTTCAGTTCCATCTGAAGTTCCCTTTGCTTCAGTTCCATCAGCATTCTTTCCGCCTCGTATTCCGACTTTCTAAGGCGGGAGGTGATGCTTGTCGTCGATCGTATTGAAGCTGCTCGTGCAGCTGGCCGTGATGCCGCGGGCGCGCGTTGCTCTTCAGCAGCGTCGGTAAGCCTAGACTGTGCACCCCCACTAGGTTCTGGTCGTTCCCCTTCATGGATCCGGGGTAGGGGTCGACACCCCTCATGCTCGATGCTCGGTTCAGGCACTGAGGGTGAGGCGGGTGGTAACTCGTACGTACCTCGTCCAGCTTGCTCCAATAATGCCTCTGCATCCTCCTTTCGACGAACACCGCTCCTTGTCTGCGGCATCCTAAAGTCAAGGTCTTCGATCTGATGTTCACTTGATGTTCACTTCCTGTGCAGGATCCGGCTCGAAGGACCACAATGTCGAGGGTAGGGCTCCTGGCAGAACCACGACGTCAGTGCTCCGCCAATAAGTATGAACAAAACACGAATGCAACTTATACCCCCTCGACCGGAGATTTATTTATTTGACTCACAAAACATCTATGTACACAACAGTCAATACACAATATATAACAAGGTTACACGCACATAAGGTAATACACACACACACACACACAGTAGGTAATACACATATGGTCATGCACACACAATACACGTAAGGTCCATGCAAATTAAAGTCAGGCACAAAAGTTATACGCACAAGGTTATATACACGCACACACACACACAGGTACATAAATGGTCAAATCCAAGTTAGTAATTACACGTCAGTCAGATACACAAAGCACAATTTATACAGTGTTTATAAAGTTTCCCAAAATACTCAACTTCCCACACTGGCTCTAAACTTTACTAGGTATATCTAATACTTCTTCAGTTTTCTGATTTTCCATAAGTTTCTGGTTCATTAGCTACTATAAGCTACTCGGATTGCTGCTTGAATTGAACACACACAAAGCACAATTTATACAGTGTTTATAAAGTTTCCCTAAATACTCAACTTTCACACTGGCTCTAAACTGCTCTAGGTATATCTCAATTACTTCTTCAGTTTTCTGATTTTCCAAAGGTTCCAGCTAGTTGCTGCTCGGTAGACTGCTTGAAGTGAACATGAAGACCGAAATCCCGCTCGGCCCTTTTATACAAAAAAGCTTCTAGAAGATTTGAATTATTCTAGCCAATTAGAGAGCAGAGAAGTAGAGGTAGTCGCCCCTTTTTAATTACAAAAATATTCTGAATGCACATTCAGATCCACTATGAACTGACACTTTAAAATCCACTAAAATTCCATTTATATCCAAACGCTCTGATTCTAAGTTATACAACAAAATATAAGTCTAGACCTATCTTAAAATATATTTGCGTATGCGATTCGTTATAACACATCTAAGCAATTGCATATCTTAGAGCGCTAGTCTAGTTTTTGCGAGAATTATTCCTAAACAATGCTACGTGCAGATTACAATAATTCCGCGCGGCTAATTTTGATTTCACCACCACGTCGGGCGTTATGTCTACCATAATTCTAAATAAACGCCATTCACGTGGGCTTAGCCGTTTCGGAGGAACAATACAATACGTTGTCCGACCATAAAACATTTACAAGTTTACCACGATCGCCATGTTAGTTTTATCTCCTATTGTTATTTCGTTCGTACTATGCTTACATTGTATGACTAATTATCATTTAAAGAGGCTACTTGTTAAGCTGCCCATCAATAACAATCGATAACAATCAAATTCGTGACAATTATTAAAACTTTCAAATTACGTAATTAGCAGCTACATCTACTCATCAAGAGAGGGAGCTGTAGCAAACATGCAAATTTCTAGATGGCGATGGTAACTTTTTTAACCGCTACGTAAATACGACGGCTAAAATTTTCTAAGTTTTTCTTTTAACCGTATACAATCACACGCAAACGGCTATGCTTACATGGTATGAATATCTATCCTCTACAGAAGCTACTTGTTAATTTAAACATCAATACCAATCAATTTCGTAACAATAAGTAAAACTTCATAATTACGTAAATAGCAGCTTCATTTTTTTATCAAGAGAGGGCGCTGTAGCAAACGTGCAAATTTCTAGAAGGCGATGGTAACATTTTTTATTCGTTACATAAGTACTGCGGCTAAAATTTTCTAAGATTTTATTTTTATTCACATTGTATGCGTATACAATCAAACGCAAGCGGATGCGATGCGGTATCGCCCTATTGTTTATCAAATCAATCATTATACAAATTCCAATCCCTAATTGATTCCGAACCTAATAGTTACATTAACTTGTTCGTTCTCTACGTACCTAACCATTAATTTGATCACCGAATAATCTGTCCGTTACACATACGGTACCGAAACGTGGTCGCTCACTATGGGCCTAATTAGCAGGCTCAAAGTCACGCAAAGAGTAATGGAGAGGGCTATGCTCAGGGTTTCTCTACGTGATCTAATCAGAAATGAGGAGATTCGTAGACGAACTAGAGTAACCGACATAGCCCAAAAAATCGCCAAGCTCAAGTGGCAATGGGCAGGGCACATCGCCCGTAGAACCGATGGCCGTTGGGGCAGAACGGTTCTTGAGTGGCGACCGCGCACCGGAAGACGCAGTGTGGGCAGGCCTCCAACAAGGTGGTCCGACTATCTGGTGAGGGTCGCGGGTAGCCGCTGGATGCAAGCAGCACAGGACCGGTCGTGGTGGAGATCCTTGGGGGAGGCCTTTGTCCAGCAGTGGACGTCTTCTGGCTGATGATGATGAGTTGCTTTATTTATTACCGAAAAGTTCAAAGAATTTACCTTTCCATCGCCAATAATAACATTTAAGTCCTTCACAGGAATCTCAGGGCACAATGTCAAGCTTTGAACTGAATTTAAAATGCATTTTGTATCTCTAAATAAACATATTTTCTTAGAACACCTCACCTCAGTAATAACAACAGTGAAGTTATCACAATAATAAAAAAAATGGCTAACGCGCGCGCATGCGCGCTAGAGATGTGCCGACTGATGATTAACACAATCGTTTAATTCAAATACTCGATTACAGGATTTGAATAATTTCGTACGATATTTGAATCTTAAATCGTTTGAAAATACTCGCATAAATAAATAAAATAATTATATAATGAACTGTAGAATTTAGTGTGAATAATTGCTGTGTTATTTATGAAGTCAGTGTCTTCAGTCTTTTTGTGAAGTTGTAAGATAAGCTCTTAATAAATTAATTGCAGTGTGAAAATTTTGTAATGAACTTTTATAATAAGAAAGTGAAGTACAAAGAGTGTAAAAACCAATATTAATTTAAAAATCACCGAAAACTACATATACATACATACACGCAAAAAACAAATTGAAATTGCGTTTAAGCTCCACTATAATAACAATTATAGTTATTTGTTTTGTCGAATATTAATGTGAAATATAACGGTAAATTATTGATCGCAATAAAATTTGCGTAAAAATTATATAAACAATAAGAAATTTATTAACCGTTTGGTATCCGTGAACGTGGATGAGTGTTGGCAAATAAAAAAAATAATGAAGCAACCCTTTTCGAATTCTCTCAAGAAGTCCGTGTGAGATCAGTAAAGTTCCGCATTTTTACGATGGTTTACGGGAATATCATTTAACATTACACGTTCATATTATCACTCATTATCATCAACTATCTGCAAAGGAAACAAGAAATAAAGTAATGACTAGGCAGTATGGTCTCTGACCTTAGCCTGTTCCTTCAAGGATGAAACTTTATCATTTTTACAGACCACAAGCCTTTGCGCACGCTTTTAAAAAACTAGATTCAAATAAAAAGACTCCACGCCGTACAAGGCAGTCATTATTTATTAGTGAGTTTACAACACACATTCAGTACATTGAAGGGCGAAACAATGTTGTTGCAGACACTTTATCGCGAGTTGAGACGATTTCCTGTCCAACCGTCTTTTCGATGAACTAGCTGTAGCGCAGAAACATGACGAGTACATTGTTCAACCCACGCCAGCGGATGCAGTCAGCAAAGTATGTATTAAAAGTATGTGTGTACCTTTTAGTCATAACAATGTTTATTGCGAAATATCGACAGGCAGCGTACGTCCATACCTACCGCAGGGGTTTAGAAAGATGGCATTTAAATCAGTACCTACATAATTTGAGTCATCCTGGTATTCGGACCACTAAGAAATTGATTTCGCAATAGTATTTTTGGCCAGGTATGAATAAAGACGTAGGAAAATTGGCAAAGTGTTGTTTACAATGCCAGAAAAGTAAGGTTACTAGACACACTTTAGCAGAATTTGATGAATTTCCTTCAGTGGACAGGTTTCAACACATACACATGGACATTCACAACGGCGTTGTCAAGATGGATGCTGCAGAGCTTTACGCTGTTTATTTTTGATAGCAGAGCAGGTCATCTTGACAGCTACCAAGGAATTAGCTTTTGTGTCATTAAATTGTCAATTTCAAGACGGCCCCACATAGAGATGGGTGACCGCAAACTTAGGTAGTAATTATCATAGTAATTAATGTAGGTCAGATTTAATATTCTATTTATATATTTTTTTTTAGTTTTCTTATACAAGAAATGTATTTTGTGCCATAAGTAACTTTAGTTCTTAAGTACTACGCGCTTAGGCACGTATTAGGTCACGTCTCACATGTGTATGATTGTACGTGTTGTTTGTGAAACTTTTCACAGTACGTAGCGATTGCGGAACCATTATGGTAAGAAATGCTCTATACGTACTATGGTGTATGTAGGTTATTGAGTTATAAATGCAACTGTGCATACTTAGCATTTAGAATTAGCTAATAACAGTAATTTCACAATATCTTTATTATTTTATAAACTAGAACAGATGAAATGACATATATCGTATGCTCCCACAAGTTGTTTCATTACGTATTGGAAGCCAGTAGAGCTAGTTGCCAGTTGCCATTTCTCTCTCTTCTCTCGTTTTCATTTTTTTTAAAGAAAGTTTAACTTTTTGTGTTAACAATGGGCAGCCCGCAAAGCAAACACGAGAATGTGGCTATCGCCCAAGCCCAAGCTGTTTCCAACAACACATAAGTTGAGACAAAGATTAATTATTTGTCAACCAGGAAGAATCGGTACCGGGAATTCCCGGGAGCATGCCCAAATAGACATACCCGGGTGAAGTTTCAGACTATATTTTTTAACGAGGCAGCCGCTGTTACTAAGTCACACTTTTTTCAATAGTCTTCCTACGTCTTGAAATTAAACAAAATTAAGCACAGCTATTTATTAAATATTAATAAAGTCAAATTTTGTAAATTAAAACAGGTTTTCTTCTTCCATACTCATCAGCTGACGATATGATTTTAGGTCAACGGTAAAGTTTTAGTGACTGATTTAGATAATCTTTTTGAACTGCAACATCACTATGATGTAGCTGACAATGAGCGACAACGTGACGGGCACCAGGGACATCGCGAGCGGCAGCTTGGACGCCAGCTGCGGCTGCACTGGCTCTAAGCTCACGAGCCGCACCAGATGACGAACTATCTTCGTCTCAGTTACTCTTGGACCTAGAACAGTATATACATAATTATCTATATACCACCATTCCTCACGCTTGTTTCTCGAGGGCTATGCTTTTCATTTGCTACGATCCTGAGATCTTAACAAACCTCTTTTGTTTCGTTCACTTTTATGACATTGTTCATACATGCTCGTCGGTTTAGGGACCTTTTAATCTGACCTTTCACATGAACGTCTCTGATACCTGAAATAGAGTATTACTCTACTTGTCTTGCAACTAGCAAAAACACCCCTCTTCATGAAAACGGTCACATCATTGAAGTACGCGTGAAACACCACTTGCAGCAGTTATTTAGCTGTTACACATTCTATGGCTGCAGCGTTGGACTCACCACCTGTCACGCTGGGTACATGTGCAGTCGCTTTTTGGTTAAAAGTGGACTTTGGTAGAGAATTGCTATTCCTGTCCTCATTGCCTAGTCTCTGAATAACCTTCAGGGATAATAGTCGTGATTATATGTCGCTGGCCCCGGGCAATAAAGCGGTAATATCAAAAATCTAATTTTACAGGAGAAAATAAAAGAAGCTAATTTGTTTATAGTTCAGCGTACAGTGATCCAAAACAGGCGTTCAATATGTCAAATGAAAGTTAATTTTTTTATTAATTTATTCTTTTAATAATATTTGTAATGTTATAAATATTTAATGAAATAATTGAAAAAATGTATAATACAAATTATAGACGATACCGTTTCAATTGCAACATCAATAACGACTTTATAAACACACCGACTACTGAGATTCAGGAATGTAAGTATATAATACGACGTCATTTCCACCTTAGATCAGGAGCGTACCCGCCGATTACCACCTTCTTCAGGGAAAAATTGTAGCCAAAGCTTAGCTGTATCATCCAATAATCCGCTATTTTAGAATCCTATCAATGAAACATATTTATAAGTAACCACTGTAACTAACTGACGTTACATTGTAATTTATTTTTATTTTTAACCATTTAAGACAGTATTTTATGATATTTATTATTTTTTTAATGTTACTACTACCTACCTAATTTTGTTTAACTAAATATTATAATAGCTGTATCATTCTATAACCGCTATTTTAGAATCCTATCAATGAAACATATTTTTATGTAGCCATTGTAAAAAAACTGACCTTATATTGTAATTTATTTTTATTTTTAACCTTTTTAGACAGTATTATTTTTATAAATATATATTTTTTTTTAAATTATACTACTACAAATTTTTGTTTAACTAAATAAAAACCTTTAAAATCACATAATTTTTATTAAGTATTAAACTTTGGAAACAGAAAAAACGCACAAACCCTTAAGAAAGTGAATATTATTATGCTACCTTAATTTAAATAAAATCACATATTTTTTTATCTTTAGTGATCTTTTACAGATATATTGTATGTGACTATTAAAATAATAACTTATCGTCAAAAATGACACCTAATATTTTTATTTCACGGACTATTTCAATAACTGTCTCTCCCATCTCCAGACGGTGTCAAACTTTAACTTTTTGGTTATTATCCTGGCCTTGGTTTTCTGTGGCGGGAAATTAAGTTTATTTGACACACCATATTTCTGGATACGGGAGAGAGCGGCATTGGCTTTAATTGACACCTCGATGGATGTGCTGCCTTCTACTATTAAAATAACGTCGTCCGCGAAGGCCTGGCAATAGACGCCGGTTCCTGCTAGTAGATTGAGCAGGGGGTCGAGTATAAGATTCCAGAATAATGGTCCGCCAATTGAACCTTGGACGCAGCCCTTATTCGTCCCCTTACTATACTCTTCCCACGCATACTTCACCGTCACCGTACGTTCTGCTAAATAGCTGTAGACCAGCCTCAGCAGATTGATTGGACATCCCTTTTCTTCTAATTGAACTCGGATCTGTAGCCACCACGGATTGTCGAAGGCCCCCTCAATGTCCAGCGAGACCAGAGCCATAATTTTCTTCACTTCCAGATTACGTCTGATCCGTTGGACCATGTCATAGAGGGCGTCCTCTGTACTGCGCTGTGGCACAAATCCGTACTGCGCGGGATTCAGTTTTATCAGCACATGCCATCGTACTCTTCTTATTAATAATGTCTCTAAGATTTTACCCAAAATTGCTAATAAACCTATTGGACGATATGACTTGCGGTGTGTGTAGTGGTCTTTACCGGGTTTTCTGAGGAGGATTATAGTGGCTTCTTTCCAGGGTTTAGGGAAGTGGGAGAGCTTTAGGCATTTGTTGTACAACGCCAGGGACAAAGGGAAGTCGGTATTTATTGCGGCCGCGCATATACCGGCCGTAAAGCCATCCTTACCCTGAGCTTTTTTGGGGTTGAACGAGGCCACTACGTGTCAAAGTTCAGCCTCCACGAAAGGAGGGTCGCAAAAACCATTTGTACCACCCTCATTCGCTTCGGCTGATCTTCTTCGCGTTTCTTCATGGTCCTCGTTCTCCCCCACTTCGGTATCCACCGGGTAAAAGCTGTCTGCCATTATGCGGACCGACTCCCGTGGGCTGGTGTTCTTGCCGTTCTTGGCTATTGGTAGATCCTCATAGCTGCTCTTAGTTTCACCTATAACTCTATATATCCCCTCCCACATCGTTTTCTTATCCTGTTTGCCACAAAACTCCTTCCAACTCCGACGCGAGGCCCTTAGCACCTGTAGGCTACCTTCGCTCGAGCCAGCCGGTCCCACTTAGCTCGGATTGGACATACCACATTGAAGGTGTTGTGGCAGTCTTCGAGGCCGGCTCTCTTGCAGTTCAGACAGCTGGGGGGACTGTCCTTTTTCTCACACGCGGCGTACAGGTGGTTACCCCAGCAGTGGCTGCAGCTGTCCAGCTGCTCTTGGCAGAACCGCTTGATGTGGCCGTAGCCCAAGCAGCGGGAGCACTGGATAAGCGAGGTCTGATCTTCTACTTTGGAGACTCCCCATTGCAGTTGAAGAGACCCCGCCTCTGTCAGCTGCTGCCATAGAGCTGGGGCCACCTTGACCACCATATGTGTGGATTCCTCGTTTTCTTTTCATAAATTACTTTTATTTGCTTCCCTTCTTGGATTCTTGTCTTTCCTATCTTTCTTTTTATAGCTTCCTCTACTTGTTCTTTCTTTTTATCCCCCTCACGTGTCTTACTATTACTAGCGAAGGGTCTTCTTTTCTCGTAATTGTTTCGCCATTTATAAAAACAAAAGAAATTTTATGGAAGTAGGTATTTTCGTAATATTCAAAACCACACAATCGCACTAAAAGAACATTATTAGCGCAAGACGTTACACGCTGCACTCACACTGCCCGCCGTTGTATCAATTGTTTACCTAAAAATGGTGTTAGAAAGCAAGCGGTATTCATTTATGCGTAGGAGTGAAAGGGATGACGTTCTGTGTAACATGACAGTACGTCTCCGACCGAGGCTACAATAAATTTACGGGAAGAAAGGCGTAATCGCTTGTACAGAATAAAATGTCCTGTGATTACTAAGTATTAGTGTTTACAGTTTATTGATAAAATAAGTTTATTTTATAAAACGCGGTTAAATGTATTACTGTTTCTCTTTATTTAGAAATTCAGTGTAAAGGTGTTCACCGGTGTTTTGTGTTATGTTTCTTAGAGTAATGCATTAATATACAACTTCGTCTTAAGTGAACTTTCCATGCAATAAAGCTGTTATTGTCATTTATTCTATAGAAATATTAATTGAAAAAATCTGAAAAAAATAGGAGTGATAGATTGATACTTAGAGAAACCAAAAATCAAATAACATTAAAAAGGGCGTAACCGGCGCTTACCGCTATATTGCCCGGGGCTAGCGATGTATGTAATGTACAAATTGTAACTATATTATAGATCTCGATCTCAATATCTCTTGCACGTGCTTTTTAGGATAGAATAAAATGTTGCATTCTTGCGTCGGCACTGAAGGTGATCATTTACAGGTAATTTTAATCGTATATGTGGTATACCTTTATTTTACCTAAGTACCACATGTTTTCGAAAACAATTTTCCATCAAGTGAGGTGAAGGTCAGGTATATCTGATATACGAAAAAATCCTAAAATCCACAAATCATATACTAATATCCTGGTGAACTGTAAGCAGGAGTAATTGGAACTCGCGATATTTCTTAGTGAACTGTGAAGGTCTTTTTCTATGGACTCTTATCACTTAGCCACTGAAGAAAAATTGTTTTCATCATCATCAGAAAATAAACATCACCCTGCTGGCCATTAGTCTTTCTAAATGTAAAACAGCAAATGGAGAGTTCTTACCATAACTTACGACAACAACGAGACCAACGGCTTACGTGCCTTCCGAAGTATATAGGAGCTCGAGATGTTATTTATTTGGACATCCCAGTGACCCGACCTTAAGAACGTTGCTTAACTAACAAGATTGCATGACGAAAGCCTTAGCAACTGCGCCATCGAGTTTCTCAAGCATTGCTCGGAACTCAAAGCAATGATAATGTTATGGAATGTTTTTAGAAAACCATGTTTCCAATTACTTTTTTTAAACACTTCGATCATAATAGTAGTCCTATTAACCCGGCTACAAATATGTATGTAACAATGTAAAATAGCTCCAGAATAAGTAGGTATGGTTTCACGTTAATAGCCTAACGGGTTATGGGGAATTGAACCACGATTTTTTTTCTATCTCAAGCATTATCCGTAGGGCTACAAACTCGTTGCGTCTTCTTATTTGACTGCCTATTATTACTTTACATATTACTTGAAGTAATAACTTACTTGATACTAAAACTGTTTGCAGCCTTGCCAGAGATCTAACCAGGGCTGTCCACGACTTGTAAAAGTTTTGACCAAAATTGATAATCGTCATTATTATAAAAAAGTATACGCCCATATTTACGAACATTATCAGTAAATATTCATAATAATTTGTTGCATAAAAGTCCTGCAAACGAGTTAAATAAGTTAATTAAACCATATAATATAATATCCATCATTGATAAGATAAGATAATCAGCCTAAGATATGCGGGTTGGTAGGTAAGTTATACATTACATTATCAAACAAGTGTGCTATGTTGGTCATTACAATCGAAGCCGGTTATTGGAGGCTTAATGGAGCCGAGGATTATAATTACCAATGCACACCCGTTTCATGCGACGTTTTTCAACACACTTGTGAGTAAAACACATTTTTATTATTGATATTTTGCATTCACAATATAGATATAGGATAAAATGTTTACTAGAAAAAAAACAACCAGTCTCAGGAAAGCTCGAACGGGATTCGAACCCGTGACCTTTGGATTGCCGGTCCACTGCTCTAACCGCTGAGCTACCGAGACCCCAGAAGACTCGTTGAATTTTTTTCTAGTAGTTGATACGCGATCCCGATCCTCCCGTTCGAGCTTTCCTGAGACTGGTTGTTTTTTTTTCTAGTAAACATTTTATCCTAAAACACATTTTCTGAAAAAGACTGCATGTTTTTGTTGTTTTTCTAGTCTACCTATAAATCTTTGGTAAGCCAACATATATTTTTCTTTGAACTTAGATCGTAGAAGGCTGTCAATATAATTTTGTGTTTCACTTAATATTTCCGGCGGTGTAGACTATTTTAGTTCTTCATTACTAGAACAAGACATATTTATTTTTAAACTTTCAAAGTAATATTAATCAAGAAGCCTCTGTATGAATAAACAAAATATAGGTATGATAGGGTACGTGAAAGAGACGGCAAATTTTATTACGCACGCTGTTTCTCGCGCGCAAGGAAAAATAATAAGAAGGCAGAGGACAACCGCCCAACAGACTATAGATGTTAAAAATATAATAAACTAAACATAATGTTACGAATTATTGATAATTTATTGATAAACTAAATAATTTGGTGAAATTACTACGTGTTTATTTATCTAAAACAGTTTATTTATTCATATTTTTATCAAAATAGTTAATTTATTTACAAAAATGTCTGCCTTTAAAAAAAATCTATTTATTAAAATTCTATTCTATTTTTGAACTAAGTACCGCACCAGTGTGTAATAAGCTACATTACGGTGCTGATATCGATGTAATAAGAGTCACTTTACGAGCAAGTGTGTTCAAAAATATTATATTACACCACCACGTTACGAAAACAATTTGAGATCTAACGCTTAACGTGCGGTCCGACAGAAAAAAGAGCTGGATAAATTTTAAATTGCAAGTCCATCCACCCATGGCACCGCGAATAAAACCTCTTTATATGATATGCGAACCAAATAGGACTAGGTACTTAATCTGTAGTGCAAGCGAAGAACTTATAGCAGATAGCGTCTTTTATAAGTAAGTTTCTTGTCAAATCATAAGTTAAATAGACAGTATAGGAAAGGTATTGTGAAAAATTATAATGTTGATAAACGTTGTCCAATTGTCCAATCAAAAGGAAGCTCTAAAAATAAAACTCAAGGCAACTAATTATTATTATTCATATTCCATTAACCATGCACCAACACATCTATTAAAATCAATAGCATAGCATATTAACCGGTTTTATGAGTACTTCTATTGCAGCAATTGTTAAAAATATATAGTACGTCCAGTCTTTACCCGTGGACCCGGTGGGTCGACCCATTACCGGGTCCACGGGTAATTTTAATTCCCCGTGGTCCCATGGCACTAGGGATTACATTTGGATGATTATTTCGACTTCGATTATATCGATACTAAATTAATTACAACCATGAACTTCAACTTAAGATTACCCATGTACATACATCCTACAGCATATAGCGGCGATGGGTTCATCATAATAATACTACCAACCCCTTTCTTCACTCGCGTGTCGTAAAAGGCGACTAACGGACTAAAGACGGCACATACATCATCACTTCCTTACTTACTTAGTAAGTATATATTTTTTTTTGTTTATTATACTTATGGTGGATTCGACCAAACTGGAATAAGGTCTTATACCTAGATTAAACGCTGAATTTGTATGGACTAATCTCAGAGTAAGTCTTATTCCAGTTTGGTCGAATCCACCCTTAATTACTTACTTATTTTTTATATTTTTCATTTTTGTAATTAATTTAATATCGATATAATCGAAGTCGAAATATTCATCCAAATGTAATCCCTAGTGCCATGGGACCACGGGTAATTAAAATTACCCGTGGACCCGGTAATGGGTCGACCCACCGGGACCACGGGTAAAGACTCAGTACGTCATAGAGTAGAAGAACTGGAAAAATATCTGAAACATGACATATTGTTTAAAAATATTTTTATTTGATAGCTGAATTATTACTAGTGATTGTTTGTTTTAATTACCTTTGCTGCATACGACCACATTCTGGCAATGCTCAGCCCATTGTTTGACGTCATCTTCAATCAATTGTGGCGTTCTTTCAATATTTAATTTTTCAGTGACGTTAATGTAACTTGCCGAATTCATGTCATTTTTGTAAACTATCTCATTTATAACAAGACGTACAGATGAATCAATGCTATGTATTAGGTACCTTAGTCTAGACAGGATCGACACATACGTGTAAAATGTCAAAAAGTACCTAAGTTCGAAGAACGATATGAATGCTGTATAAATGACATAAGTTAATTCCATATTTATACGAGTATACTCATCAGATATTACGTTATAATTTATAAATAAAATTGAAACTAAGCATGCTGATGTAAAAATAATTATGCGAGTATTTGTATTTGCCGTTAATGGTTTGTAACTATTATGCAGTCTTTTAAGGTGATTAAGTAGAGTAATGAATTCTTCACTTCGCCTAACAGCTATTAATAACAGCGTTATCATAGTTAATAATGTTATATTTGCATCAGCGATCATAACTGCATTTACACTTTTGGAAGCTCTACTTCGTATAACAAAATTGTAGACACAAATTAATAAAGTAAGCAACAAATCAAAAACGAGTCTTACAGTAACTAAATACTTGACCCTTTTGTTGAAAACGCAATAATTTCTGTAAATACCTAAAATATTTTTCATGACAATAAGTATAAGGGAATCGCGGTATACCATGGTTAAATAATTTTGAATAACCCTAGTAAGACCTAGGTACTTTAATAACAATGTCTAACTGTCTAACCGTTTGACATTCTAAGTAAAGTAGGTTAAAATTATATCGTCCTTGGTTAAAATAAAACACATGAGTAATAATGACAAGAATCATTATTATTATTGATGGATAAAATTGATTAATTCCCCTACTTTAAGTGCAGACATGATGACAATTAAAAATATGTACCCATATAGGTAGATTAATTATACGGTAATGAGTCTTCTTTGACAACTTACATAATTTTTATTTGATAATTGAAAACGTCTATTATTTCAATAATATTTTACAGTAACCTTGTGCGGTCTAGAGGTATTTTCTTAACTATAATCTGACTGTCCTTCCTAAACGAAAAACTATCATAGTGATTCAGACCCATCCATCTATCATCAGCTAAATCCCAGCCCACTGGCTGGCCGGTTTGACCTAGTCCTTGGCTCTCTGCATGCCATCTGTCCTGCGCAGATCGTCGTTTTATCTGGTCGAAGGCGTACCTTTCTGCATTTGCCTAGTCGCGGGAACCACTTTAAAATTCTTCTACCCCAATCAGTTATCAGCTCTAAGACAGATGATCCCAGCCATTTTCAACTTTTCATTCAAAATTCAGTTAGACTTTTAGGAGCCGTTCCGTTTTGAAACTAGCTAATTAACAATAAGAGATAAGTAAACGTTAAAAAAAAATCTACCTTAGGTGGCAATCGAACCCGCGTCCTCCGCAATCCGGGCGGCTGCATTGACCATTCCGCCACTGACGTATTGGTTAGACCTGACGAAATTTTTCAACGCTTTTGACTTTATGATTTTATAGCAACAGTGTTATCAAACCTCTTAGCATTTATATCCTTATGGCGGCTCCACATTACTGCCGTGAATTGGCGCGTGAATTCACGGCATGAATTCACGGCACAAGTCGTGACCTCCACATTCACGAGATGCTCACAATCGTTCGTGAAATCCGCCGCGAAATGAACGTAGAAGCTGCTGCTGCAATAACTGGTTGCTGTGGCAACATACTAGACGTAGACGTCCAAACATTATTATTAGGGGCCGTGAATGTGGATTTGTACGCGTGAACGCCGCTCGAACCCTTTGTCGCTGGACAAAATACGCGCGCGATCAAGCCTGTTCCCCGATCAGATCGGGGACGTTCGTGAACCCCGCGAAAACCGTCCACATTCACATTCTCGCCTGTTTACGAAGCTTCACGGCACTAATGTGGACAATGTGGAGCCGCCATTAGAGATTTGAAAATATTTTAAAATATTTTGAAACAATCAGTTACGATAAGACTGTATAAAGATTCGTAATATTAGACTATTTGCGTTAAAAACGCTTAAATAAACTCAAAGATAACGAAACGTTGAAAAAATGTCTACGTCGGGCGGGAATCGAACCCGCGTCCATAATAATAGCAATAAGTAAAAAGGCGCCGGCCGTGTCTCGTAGCGGCTCAATAAAAGAATACACCCTCTCTTCCCTTGGGTGTGAAAGGAAACTAGCATAGATCGACGATGGGCTCACCACCTGTCACGCTGAGCACATGTGCAGTTGTAACTTGACTATGGCAGTGGACTGCTTTTGCCTAGTCTCTGACTAACCCTTTGGGATATTAGTCGTGAATCTACGTTTGTATGTATGTATGTAATAGCAATAAATAAGATTAAGATTAAAACTCCTTTTGTTTTCAAAATAAAGCAAATTAAAAAAAAAATATTTTATTCATATCATACATTTTTCGATGGACTTTTGGGCGGGAAAGTGAAGCGTCATGTCTGCAGTTTTGTTGTTTTTTTTAAAAATTGTGTTTTGTCGAATATTGATGTGAAATAATAGTGGATTATTTACTGTTAAGTGTTTGTGACCGTGCTTGAGTGTTAGCAAATTTAACAAAACAGTGCATCACTTTTCAAATTCTCTCAAGAAGTCCGTGTGAGACCTCAATAAAGTCCCACAGCTTTATTGAGTCTCGAGGGGTTTGGGGGAAAATCATTAACCATTAATCGTTCATTATCACTCATTATCATCCACTTAATGTAAAGAAAATAATAATTACCTATTATTATAAAATTGACACTGGCTAAATGTGCTGATCGCACGAAGCCATTATTTAAGACAAAAAAAATTTAGATGTAGGTATTCAATATTTAGCAAATATCGATGGGTGAATTGATAAAGTCAGTTTTGATTACACTTTTAAATTATAAGTTGTTTTATTGTAACATAAATAATATTTTAACAATTAGTAATAAGAAGTTTTGCAAGATTGTCAGAGGTGAATTGCGTGTGAGACACATTTGACGATGTTATTTCATGAAATGTTTTTCAATATGATTAATGTATTGAATTATACTTTCATCTTGCTACAATTTATGACAAAAGGTATTTTTTGTTCGTATTACTTACATACGTACAACCAGGACTATTATCCCCGAAGGGTTAGTCAGAGTCTAGGTAGTGAGGACCGCAAAAGCAGTCCTCTACCTCTTAATTTATATCAATTTATAATAACTAAAATCTAGAAAGTATTTTGATAATTATTATTATTTTAAACTAGCGGCCACTTGCGGTTTCACCCGCGTGGTTCCCGTTCCCGTGGGAAGATCGGGGTAAAAAGTATCCTATGTGTTAATCCAGGTTGTAAACTATCTATATGCCGAATTTTATCTAAATATTTAGTAGTTTATACGTGAAAGCGTAACAAAAATCCATCCATACTTACAAACTTTCGCGTTTATAATATTATAAGAATGTTATTATAAAAAAACACTTAAAATTTATTGTCTGAGAATTCATCCGAGTATATAAAACAAACGCGACTGTCTGGATGTTTTTCCCGTGCAGTACTGTGATTTGTTCGTAACGAGTAAATTTTAGATATGCACGGGTGAAGTTTCAGACTATTTTGTTTTATTAAGGCAGCCGCTGTTACTAAATACTTTATTCAATAATCTTCCTACATCTTGAAATTAAATAAAATTAAGCACAGCTATTTATTCAAAATTCATAAAGCTACATTTTGTGAAATCAAAACAGGTCTTCTTCTTTCACTCTCATGAGCTGACGATATTATGATTCAAAGTCAACTGTAAAGTTTTATTGACTGATTTAGACAATCTTTTTGAACTGTAACAGCACTATGATGTAGCCGACGATGAGCGACAACGTGACGGGCACCAGGGACATCGCAAGCGGCAGCTTGGACGCCAGCTGCGGCTGCACTGGCTCTAAGCTCACCAGCCGCACCAGCTCACGAACTATCTTCGTTTCAGTTACTCTTGGACCTAGAAAAGTATATACATATAAACCTACATACATCACGCCCGCTTCTCGAGGTCTATGCGTTTCATTCCATCGATGTAACGTCATTCGAACTAGAGTATCAGACCCATTCTGAGATCCTGACACCTCTTTTGTTTCGTTCACTCTTATGACATTGTTCATTCATGCTCGTCGGTTTATGGCACTTTTAATAATCTGACTTTTCACATGAACGTCTCTGATATGTCTATGATGGAATAGGTATTACTCTACTCGTCGTCCAACTAGCAAAGAACAACCCCCTTCACTTTACAAATTCAATGGCTGCGGTGGTGGACTCACCACCTTTCACGCTGAGCACATGTGCAGTCGCTTTTTGGTGAAGAGTAGACTATGGTAGAGGACTGTTTTTTCTGTTCTCATTGCCTAGTCTAGTTAGTATGTATGTACAAATAATTGTGAGTAACTATATTGTAGATCTTGATCTCAATATCTCTTGCACGTTCTCTTAGGATAGAATAAAATGTTGCATTCATGCATCGACGCTAAAGGTTATCATTTACAGGTAGGCTTTACTCGTATGTGATGTAACTTTATAGTCAAAGTCAAAGTCAAAGTCAAATTATTTATTCAATGTAAACCTTTACAGGCACTTATTGACGTCAATAATAATAATAATAAAAAAAACAGTTAACTAACTTATAGTTAAGACTTAACAACTAATCTAACGAGCTATAGTCTGTGCCAGACAAAATGCGGATCGCTACCCCCAGTACCACTGCACGCCGAAACAGAATCGCGTCGAACCGAAATTTAAGCCGTGGTCATAGAATTGTGTAAACAAATAGGTACTTAAGTACATGTTTTGAAAATGTTTGTGTCATGTTTTCTATCAAGTAGATGAAGGTCATGAATATCTGTATTAGACAAATTCATAAAATCCCCAAATCATATACAAGGTTATTAGTATATGTTTTGGGGATTTTATGAACTGTGGTGAACTGTGAACGGTGAACCGTAAACAGGAGTGATTGCAACTCGCTATATTTCTTTGTGAACTGTGAAGGGCTTTTTCTCTAGACTCTTACCACTTAGCCACTGAAGAAAAACTGTTAGAAACTTTTTTTTTCATCTTCATCAGAATCTAAACGTCCCACACTAGTCTTTCCACATGTGAAACAGCAAATGGAGAGTTTTTACCATAACTTACGACAACAACAGGACTAACGGCTTACGTGCCTTCCGAAGTTTATAGGAGCTCGAGATGTTATTTATTTAGTCATCCCAGTGACTCAACATTACGAATGTTGCTTATATAGCAAGATTGCAAGACGAAAGCCTTATTCACTGCGCTAACGAGTTTCTCAAGCATCGATCGGAACTCAAAGCAATGGTAATGTTTTAAAATGTTTTCGGCAAACTATGTTTCCAATGACTTTTTTTAAACACTTTGTTCATACAGTAATCCTATTATCCCAGCTACAAGTATATATATGTATGTATGTAAAATATATCTAGAATAAGTAGGTATGGATTCTTTTAAAGATCCTAACGGGTTATGTGAATTGGACCACGATTTTCTTTCGATCTCAAGCATTATTCGTAGGCCTACCTATTTATTGCCTTACATACTACTTTACATATTGCAGTATTAACTTACTTGATACTAAAACTGTTTGCAGCTTTGCCAGAGATCTAATCAGGGCTGTCCACGACTTGTTCAAGTTTTGACCATAATTGATTATCACCAAAATTATAAAAAAGTTCAAACCCATATTTACGACCATTAGTAAATATTTATAATAATTCGTTGCATGAAAGTCCTGAAAACGGGTAAATTGAGTTATTTAGTCCATTTATTATAATAAACATCATTAACACTTTGCTGGACACTAGACTGCTTCATCAGTTATAACAATAAAACTTTTATTGTGTCTAGAATATTGTCCGCCAATGTGTTAAGATAAAATAAGACAAGATAATCAACCTAAAACATCCAACTGCTTCCCACATGTATCACAGCACTATGCGAAGAATAGGCAATAACCCACAGCTTAAATTAAAAAGAAACATAGCAATATATGAAAGTGTTTGTCTATGCTAATTGTCTTTGAAATATTTGTTATTATGTGTAAAAGCTGAATAACGAAAATTAATACAATTTAATAATTTTTATGTTACACCCCGAACACCCACCACGTTGGCCCAACGCGGGTTGGTAGGTAAGTAAAACATTATAACACACTACCATCTTACTAAAATAATATACTTAGATAGTATAAGAAAGGTTTACGATTGTTGACTAAAGCAAAAATATTAGACCTCTATACAGTGAAAAATACAAATGTTGATAAACGTTGTACAATTGTCCAATCAAAAGGATGTTCTGACACAACTAGTAATTTTCACAAAAATATCAAAGTCTATTAACCGGTTTTATGAATTCTTCTATTGCGGCAATTGTGCCAAATATATAGTACGCCATAGAGTAGAAAAACTGGAAAAATATCTGAAACATAATTTTATATTATTTTAAAATATTTTTATTTGATACCTGAATTATTAATAGTTATTGTTTGTTTTTATTACCGATCTACTGAAGCACATATCAAGTATTTTGCTGCATAAGAGCACATTCTGGCAATGCTCAGCCCACTGTTTGAAGTCATCTTCAATCAATTGTGGCGTTCTTTCAAACTTTGGTTTATCTGTGACGTCAGTGTAACTTGCTAAATCAATGTTATTTTTGTGAACTATCTCGTTTATAACAAGACGTACAGATGAATCAATGCTATGTATTAGGTACCTTAGTCTAGAAAGGATCGACGCATACGTGTAAAATGTCAAACAGTACCTAAGTTCGAAGAACGACATGAATGCTGCATAAATCACATTATCTAATTTCATATTTATATACCCACTACATATTATGTCATAATTTATAAGAAAAACTGAAACCAAGCATGCTGATGTAAAAATAATTATGCGAGTTTTTGTATTTGAAATTAATGGTTTGTAACTATTATGCAGTCTTCTAAGATGATTAAGTTGAGTAATGAACTCTTCACTTCGCGTCACAGCTACTAATAACAACGTTATCATAGTTAATAATGTCATATTTGCATCAATGATCATAATTGCATTTACACTTTTGGAAGCTCTACTTCGTATAAAAAAAATGTAGAGACAAAATAATAAAATTAGCAACAAATCAAAAACGAGTCTTACAGTAACTAAAACCTTGACCCTTTTGTTGAAAAGACAATAATTTCTGTAAATACCTAAGATATTTTCCATGAAAATAAGTATACGGGACTCACGGTATACCATGGTTATTAAAATAATTTTAAATGTCACTCCAGACCAAGGTACTCGTAATAACACTGTCTAACCGTTTGATATTGTAAGTAGAGAACACATGAGTAATATGACATGAGATTATTTTTAAAATTGACTGATAAAATTGATCAATTCCCCAACTTTATATGCAGACATGATTACTATTAAAAATTGTACTACTATAGGTAGATTGATTAAACGGTAATGGGTTTTCTTTGTCAACTTACCTACTTAATTTTAATTTGATAATTGAAAACGTCTTTTATATATCAAAATTATTTTACAAGCGATCTAGAGGTATTTTGACTCATCCTTGACTAAGACCTGACTGTCCTTCCTAAATGACAAAACTATGTGATTCAGACCCATCCATCTATCATCAGATCTTCCCAGTCCACTGGCTGGCCTGATTGACCCAGTCCTTGGCTTTTCACAAGCCATCCTTCCTGCGCAGATCGTATCGTTCCATCTGGTTGGGGGCGTCCCTCACTGCATTTGCCCAGTCACGGTAGCCACTTTAAAATTGGTCTACCCTTAACAGTTATGAGCTCTAAGACAGGTTGTTTCCAGCCCATTGCCACTTTTCTTTCAAAATTCAGTTAGACTTAAAACTGTGTTTTAAAAGTCTCGCTTTAAAGCTAGCTTAATAGCAATAAAAGATAAGGAAACGTTGAAAAAAAAATTCTACCTCAGGCGGGAGTCGAACCCACGTCCTCCGTAATCTGGGTGGTTAGAAATAAAGAAATTTTTCAACGCTTTTGACTTTATGTTTTTATAGCAATAGTGTCTTATCAAACCTCTTTAGAATTTATATCTTAGGAGATCTGAACGAAAATATTTCAAATATTATTAAACATTCAGTTAAGTTAAAGACTGCTTATGGATTCGCAATATTTGTTTTTTTGCGTTAAAAACGCCTAAATAAACTAAAAGATAATGAAACGTTAAAAAAAATGTCTACCTCAGGCGGGAATCGAACCCGCGTCCATATAATAATAAGGCGCCTGCCGTGTCGCGTAGCGGCTAAATAAAAGAATCTACCACCCCCTCTCTTTGCTTGGGTGTAAAAGGAAACTAACGAATGGTATGGAATGGTGTTGAGTGTATGTGCAGCCTTTAGCTGCACATACACTCAACACCATAGAGCGGCGATGGGCTCACCACCTGTCACGCTGAGCACGTCGTGTGCAGTGGGAACTTGACTGTTTCATGCGGATTGTATAGGCTCAATCCTTTCGCCTTTTTTTTTTTTTTTTTTTTTTTTTATTGTTCAAAACATATAAAATACAATTTTTTACATTTAATATCCTCAGCAAAAACCTCGTGGGTTTATGTGCCTTGGAGAGTTCGAAATAAATTTTTTCTACTTACTAACTTAATCTTAATAAAAATAAAAACACAATATCAACATCTGCCGGAGCACTCGCACCAACAGCGGCCGTGGTCAGTGTTTATAGCTCGACGAAAAGACTGTCAGCTGACTGACGTCACCCCTTCTTTTTGTCAAAATCGGCTTTCGGTAGAACACGTTGATCGCGCCGATGATGTCGCTTTGTAATGAGAACTCCGTAATTGATAATTATTTTATAATTATTTACACCGCGACACAGCGAATACATTTTTTGGTAGTAGAGCGTAGGTTAGTTTCAGTTAATTTTGTTATATACGGGCGTTTAATTCGGTATTCGTGATTCGGTTTCTAGGTTACTTATATAGGTATTATCTAAGTTTTAATTTACTTGGACACCATGTAGGTGTGATTTGGTGGTCTGTAAGCCTTGCGGGAAGGGTTGCTTACATTTGACAGACTTTTTTCAATAGTCTTAGTTTAATTAGTGATTTTCTGGCTGCGGGTTTTGTATAGAAAGAATATAAAATGTATTTTCACTCCTCTTGCTCAAAAATACCGTCATTGTAGCGTTCCAAAGCAAGGATAAAATAACTTTTTCATCCCCCCATCTCGGAAAGAGTATTTTTACTCTTCGATATCTGAGTGCAAAAGCCGTTTTTACCCGCTAGAGGACAAAGTAAATTGAATTTATAACATCGTGTGCACTTAGTATGTGTATTCAAAACATCATTAAACCTATTTTCTTCTTCCTCCATGGTGCCGATTTATCATACGACCTTTTTAAATTGTTAAAAACTCAGACTCGGAACCTTTTTGGTGTACCTACTTTTTTAATTTGGTTGGTAATTTCCTCGTTGAGGTGGGATGAAAAGTTACGTGTTGCACTCGAGTGCAAAGATTTTTCACCTCGTGCTCTTTTCATTCCCTCGGTAACGCTCAGGATTCTAATTTTTGAATCACTCGCTGCGCTCGTGATTCTATTTTAGAGTCCTTCGCTTGCTCGGTCATCAAAATTGAGCACGCGGTTAAAAAGCAAGTTTGCACTCTTGTATAACAAATAACTATTCTTGCCTTATGGGAAAAAGTATTTTTTTTAATTTTGGTCTGTCACATGACAATGGGCCTACAAAAGCTAAAAAGTCTTTAGTCATAAATAGAATAATCATGAATAAAGACTCGACTTATTACAGTTTACTTAAATCAACAACTTTTTTGAGATTTCCCGCCTGAGGTTGTCGTCTTTTTTCAGTGTTTAAAATTTTACTTTTTTGAGATAGATATTATTAAAGTTTATGGTAAAATTAGTAATCATTTGAATCTATTGACAACACAGACCATGCCCACACAGTTCACGCTTCAGCAAGAAACAACTGCACAGTCTGCACATGTGCTTAGGTGGTGAGCCTTTAGCCCGTGAGTCGCTTTTACGACACCCAAGGGAAAAGAGGAACTGGTAGTATTATTTGAGCCCATCGCCGCTCTATGCTGTTGGATGTATGTGCAATCTTTAGTTCGTTAGTCGCCTTTTACGATACCGAAGAAAAGTGAGGGGTTGGTAGTATTATTCTGATGAGCCCATCGCCGTTGTAAGCTGTTGGATGTATGTGCAGTCTTTAGTCCGTTAGTCGCTTTTACGACACCAAAGAGAAGAGAGGGGTTGGTAGTATTATTTTGATAAACCCATCAGCGCTCTTTGATGTTGGATGAATGTACAGTCTTTAGTCCGTTAGTCGCTTTTACGACACCAAAGAGAAGAGAGGGGTTGGTAGTATTATTTTGATAAACCCATCAGCGCTCTTTGATGTTGGATGAATGTACAGTCTTTAGTCCGTTAGTCGCCTTTTACAACACCCTAGGGAAGAAAGGGGTTAGTAGTGAGCCAATCGCCGCTCTATGCTGATGGATGTATGTGCAGTCTTTAGTCCGTTAGTCGCCTTTTACGACACCAAAAGAAGGAGAGAGGTTGGTAGTATTATTTTGATGAGCCCATCGCCGCTCTATGCTGTTAGATGTATGTGCAGTATTTAGTCCGTTAGTCGCCTTTTACGACACCCAAGGGAAGAAAGGGGTTGTTAGTATTATTTTGATGAGCCCATCGCCGCTCGCGCTGGTCATTAATGTGATTTGAATTTGGAACATAATTAGAAATCGCATACGTACATTTACTATATAGGTAGTATGCAGGTAGGTGTGCAGTCTTTAGTCCGTATACGCCTTTTACGACACCCAAGGGACGAAAAGGGGTTAATGGTCGGTATTATTTTGATGAGCCCATCGCCGCTCTATGCTGTTGGATGTATGTGCAGTCTTTAGCCCCTTATTGGCTTTTACGACACCAAAGGAAAGAGAGGGGTTGGTAGTATTATTTTAATGAGCCCATCACCGCTGTATGCTGTTGGATGTATGTGTAGTCTTCAATTCGTTAGTCGCTTTTTACGACACCCAAGAGAAGGGAGGGGTTGGTAATATTATTTTGATGAGCCCATCGCCGCTCTATGCTGTTTGATGTATGTGCAGTATTTATTTAGTCCGTTAGTCGCTTTTACGACACCTCAAGGAAGAGAGGGGTTAGTAGTATTATTTTGATGTGCTCATCGCCGCTCTATGGTGTTGGTTTGTATGTGCAGTCTTTAGCCCGATAGTCGCCTTTTACGACATCAAAGAAAAGTGAGGGGTTAGTAGTATTATTTCGATGAGCTTATCGTCGCTCTATGCTGTTGGATGTATGTGCAGTCTTTAGTCCGTTAGTCGCCTTTTACGACACCAAAGGGAAGGGAGGGGTTGGTAGTATTAGTTTGATGAGCCTATCGCCGCTCTATGGATGTATGTGCATTATTTATTTAGTCCGTAAATCGCATTTTACGACACCGAAGAGAAGATAGGGGTTAATAGTATTATTTTGATGAGCCCATCGCCGCTTTATAGGGTTGGATGTTTGTGCAGTCTTTAGTCCGTTAGTCGCCTTTTGCGACACCGAAGGGAAGAAAGGGGTTGGTAGTAATATTTTGATGAGCCCATCGCCGCTCTATGCTGTTGAATGTATGTGCAGTATTTATTTAGTCCGTTAGTCGCTTTTACGACACCCAAACGAAGAAAGGGTTTGGTAGTATTATTTTAAAGAGCTCATCGCCGCTCTATGCTGTTGGTTTGTATGTGCAGTCTTTAGCCCGATATTCGCCTTTTACGACATCAAAGAAAAGTGTGGGGTTGGTTGTATTATTTTGATGAGCCTATCGCCGCTCTATGCTGTTGGATGTATGTGTAGTCTTTAGTCCGTTAGTCGCCTTTTACGACACAAAAGGGAAAAGAGGGGTTGGTAGTATTAGTTTAATGAGCCCATCGCCGCTCTATGGATGTATGTGGATTATTTATTTAGTCCGTTAGTCGCATTTTACGAAACCGAAGAGAAGATAGGGGTTAGTAGTATTATTTTGATGAGCCCATCGCTGCTTTATGGGGTTGGATGTTTGTGCAGTCTTTAGTCCGTTAGTTGCCTTTTACGACACCGAAGGGAAGAGAGGGGTTGGTAGTAATATTTTGATGAACCCATCGCCGCTCTATGCTGTCGGATTTATTTATTTATTTACTTTAGGTACAGCAACAGAATACAAATTAAAACAAACACATAAAAACAATATCAAATACATGTAGGCTAAGTTTTCAAACATCGCAAGCTTGCAAAGAATGCAATCAATAATCTTAAGGACAATGGCTCAGGTTCCCTGGTTCATTACAAACACCGAAATCCACAAAAATATGAATATAGCTACTGTGAATGAAGAGATTCAGAAATCCATAGAAAAATACAAAAAGCGACTCGAAAAACACCCAAACGCCCTTGCTGTGGGTTTAACCAGGCGCAGTTACCATAAACGTCTTAAAAGAAAAGACATATTACTCTAAGATTATTGTCTTCCAAAGTGAAATGAGTAGCTGCCCTCGCTGGAGGACGCACTCGACCTAACAAGAACACACAGACTATCTGCTTATAGTTGACTACTGATTGCAGATAAACACACATAATAAAAAAAAATGTAGGCAAAATTTGCAGTCCGATTATAGCTGAACACAGCATTTTCTTAGTAAACTACAGTTTGTTACAAAAAAAAACGATTATGATGTAAAAAGAAAGAAAAAATTAAACATATTACCTACCTACAAACAAAAATTTAAAAAGAAAAGTTTTTATGACAACAAAAAAAATTATAACAATTAAAACTACACAAAAACCGAAACAAAAACAAAAAGAGGCACTTACAGCTTTTCTATAGTGTTTAAGTAAGATGCATGAGACAGATAGAAGATATCCGAATCCTTACAGACATCGTTATAGGCTCTGCACATTCGAAAAATAGGGTCATTAAATGTTGTGTTACTGTTACGAATCAGCAATGCGAAAAGTTTTTGCGTTCGCTTACTACCACCTATTTTTGAAAAGGTAACACAATACTAGACTTTTAGCGAAAGTTTATGTTGAACAAATAATGAAGTTACCTTTTATATCACAACGGCTGAACGGTTTACGGTCACAATTTCTTAACCCTTTAATAATAGCAGTTAATTCATTGGAACGGCTCGGATTTCCAGTTTCAGAATGGTCTTTTTTGCTCTTACATGTAGTGCTTGCTAAAGTAATCACTACCATTAATAATCGGCTTGAACAAAAAAGTGTAGGAGAGTCGAATATCATACATCCGTAGAACAAGGCTATTTGGTAAAAAAGTAGGGATAAAATTTGAATATTTATTTTTCCTTTAATTTTTAACAGATAAAGAGGTATGTGTTGCTTAATACAGATATAACTCTATAAAAATACAAAAATAAAAACATAGAATGAACAAACAGTAAGGTTTATTTTTAAAAAGAAGGTGCCTTTCCAAATAGCCCCCAGGGTGGGGTTATTTGGTTTGCATACAAAATGACAGAAAATATCTTTATAAACTGTTTTTATTTAATATAAACACAGACGGCGATATTTGGTAACATACATTTAAAAATTTACAAATAATGCAAAAGTCAACACTAAATAATTTAACATTTTTACTTAAACACTAATTTGGAACAAAACTGTCCGACTCTCGCTAAATGTAGTTCTTAACATCACACGCGCGGTATTCTTTTCTCTGGTTGGTCGAGATTGACAGATATCGGAGTTACCAAATGTTAGAGAATAAAGAGGTTGAGTTCACGTTAATATTTTTGCGTTCGTTCAAAAAAATATTTTTTTTTCCAAAAAGCCCCACGGTTACCAAATAGCCCCCCGTTCTACCGGTACCCACTTTTACGGATATAATATTTTTTTTAGAAATGGAATGTCGGCTATTTAGAGTGTACTAATAGAGACTCACTGGGAGTTAAACGGATGCTGTTAAATCGGTTTCACGACCCCATGGAGGGGAGGTTTTCCTTCCTTCCTTAAAGGCCGGCAACGCGTCTGCGATTCCTCTGGTTTTGCGGGTGTCCATGGGCGGCGGTGATTACTTTCCATCAGGTGAGCCGCTTGCTCGTTTGCCTCCTTCTGCTATAAAAAAAAAGGTCAGTACATGGCTGCAGTAGTAGTCAGCCGAACATGCTCATGCTGCGGGGATGCTACTCACTCGGCGTTAGCGAAATGGACTCGCTTTAGGTCTTTTTCTCCATTCAGGCGTAATGAATATACGCAATAGAAATGTTTATGCTATTATTGTTTTGGTGATCATAGCTATACAACAAACATTGCCGGAATATACCCGTTTGTGACGGATGCGGTAGTAGAAGTCACCATCCACTGTTGTGCTTCAATCGGTCGGATGCGACGCAGCAGCACAATGCTGACCGTGAACATTATGGTGTAGCGCGTCGGTCACCCATCCCACCACCACGCACGGGCGCCACCTCGACAGGATAGGCAGTCATGTGGTTCGCCAAGGGCCTCACCACCACACACGGGCGGAGGCTATTTACCGCGACGACGGGATCGGCAGTCGGGTGGTTCGCCAAGGGCGTCACTCCCGTGTTATCAGCGAAAGTCACACGCAGCTGATAACAATAATTCAAATTTGGATCAGCAGGCGCTCTAACGGAGAACGACGGTTAAATGATCAGGTTCAACGGCCAATGAATGTTCGCCAAGATGTTCGTGCAGATACTCGTTATCGGAATAATGATCGCAATCGCGACTGGGATACGGTTCCTATCTCTCATACAAACTCACTCGCTCATCATCGGACTATTTTATTACCTACGGCTATTGTTAAAGTTTTTATCATGTTTCATTTAAATTCTAAATATATTTCGTATCGGGCGTTACTTGACGCAGGATCCCAAGAATCCCTCATTAATATCGGGTTGTCATGGAAGCAACGGTTGTCACTACAACTAGTAAAGGAGCCAGTGAGAAGGGTAGGAGTATTTGAGGTAGCGGAAACTTTTGGACGTTCGGTTGTTTCTTTTACTCCAATAAATAAGGAGTTTATTATTGTAACCACACCTGTGACATGTTTACGGGACTTAGTAGGTAACCAGCTTATGATCGGATTCGGTGGCTGATCTCACTATCGGTTTGGAATTAGCGGATACGGCGTTTTACAAATCTAAGCCCTTGAAATTATAGCTCGGTTTGGATGTTTTCGGTTCACTAGTAAGTGGGGATAAAATTGAATTAAATACTAGTTGTTGTACGGAATATCGGTCAGTTTTCGGTTATGTGCTTTTAGGCCCTGTAGGGGGCAGTAAGCCATCTTATATTAATTCCGGAGATTTGACTATTTCGGAGTTTCTCTTTTGAAAGTATTTTTATAATTTTGGGAGGTTAAGGAGCCTCCATTGGCTTCACTACGGACTCCCGAACATAAGTAAAAAAATACTACGGTTCGATTAGAAGAAGGTAGATTTATGGCTCGGTTACCTCTTTTCTCTTCGCAGCCTCTACCAGGGCAGTCACGTCCCATTGCTAAGAAACAGTTTCAGCCTTGCAGTAATGTTCCTACGTTAACGACATACTTTATGGGGCTAGCTCGGAACCGGAAGCTCTAGAAGTCCAAAAAGAGCTTATAGACATTATGGCTGCGGGTGACTCTGAACTTCAGAAGTGGCTATCGAATAGTCCTAAGGTTTTAGAAAACCTACCGGATGAGCACAAGCTAGTGCCTCTTTTGTTTACGGGTCCAGATAATTGTCATACCGTTTCTGTTTTAGGCGTTCTTTACGATCCAATCAGGGACGTATTTTCATATGAAGTGGATGACCCCACTAACGGTCAGGTTACTAAGCGGAGTATCCTATCTACGGTGGCTCGGATGTATGATCCAAACGGTTGGGTTTTTTTTTGGGCCAAGTGCCTCTTATAGCGGTTGTGGATAAATAAGCGAAGATAGGTCGATAAATTGGCTCCTATAAAAGAATTATTTAGTTGCGACTTCAAAGAATCTGTATTCACCTTCTGATTGTACTACAATAGATGAACAATTACTTAGATTTAGAGGTAGGTGTCCATTTCGTATGTACATCCCTTTAAAGCCAGATAAATATGGCATTAAATTACTGATGATAAATAGCAATATACACGGGAAAAGATTCTACCCCAAGAGGAATACCTTTTTTTTTTTTTTTTTTACCCGGTGTAATCCCTGCTTATGGATTCCAGCCTCCAGAAGGGAGACTGGATATGTGGGACTCTCCCGTCCCTCTTTCCACGACGTTACGTCGGGCGAGAGGGAGGGGCCTACCCACTAATCACCGGGGGTCCAAACTCCGAAAGCGTAGGGCTTGGGGTGGCGGTCACGGGACCTGATCCACGGGGGAATTGACCACGCGAGGGCCACCCCGTCGCCGTGTGTTGGCCTATAACTACTGCCTAGCAGCCGTTACGCGCCATCACACGGCGACTACGCGCACGCGGCACTACAAACAGCCCCTTGGGGGGCAGACCCACAAAACATACATCCACACATACACTGACTCACAGTCATCACGGATTGCGTGGGCACTTGGGGTGGTATAACGAAATACCCATGCCAGTGCCCACTTACACACACACACACAAGCATTTACTGACAGATTCAGTAAACGACAACACAAAGACACAGCACCCCCAAGTCATCGGGCGTCGGGCTGGCCGTGGCAGACGACGATTTCTGCCCCGGCCAGCCCCACGCCCGGCATCCCCTACGGTGGACGAAGATCGGCGTATCTCCGTCGCCGCCTCCCAGTCCTCCTCCTCCTGATTGACGCAGCGTTGGCTGACTCCTCCCGGACGCGCTCGGCCTCCTCCTTGAGACCCAAGCACTCCGCAGAGAAGCCAGCCACCGCTGCCCAATTCTCCTCACTCGCCACCATTGCAGCGACCACATCCGGCAGAGCCAGAGTGCCCCCCACTCCCAGGGACAACTCTAGCGTACGCCTCTGTGGCGCGAAGGCGCTACACGACTCAAGCGTGTGTTGAGCCGTGTCCTCCTCTTCGCCACAATGGTGGCAGCCCGGGGTCTTCTCCCTTCCAATCCTGTACAGGTATTGCCCGAAGCACCCATGTCCGGAGAGCAATTGTGTCAGGTGGTAGGACATCCCCCCGTGGGACCTACTTATCCACCCCTGTAACACTGGGCGAACAGCCTCGACCGTGCGGACTCCGGCTAATGGGGTTGTGAGGTTCTCCTCCCATTGCCACACCGCCATGTCGAAGGCTGTTCGCCTTGCCCCCTCGACCTCCGCCTGCACAGGATTGTCTCCGCGAGCTTTTGCCTCCGCCCGGAACTCGTAGACCTCAGTTAGCACCTTGGCCTCGAGCTCCCAGGGAAGCATCCCTCCCAAGACGGTCGCAGCCGTGAACGATATGGTCCTGTATCCCCGGATGGCTCGGTTAGCCGCTGTCCTCTGCGGTCTACGCAGGAAGGCGACGTTACTGCGAGACAGGGCGTCCGACCAGACCGGGGCACCGTACAGGGCCATACTCTTTAATACTCCGGCGTACAATCTGCGACAGCTGTCGCCGGGACCACCGATGTTTGGTAGCAGCCTCCCCAAGGCCATCGCCGCTCTAACCACCCTCGGAGCGAGGCTGGCGAAGTGGGCCTCAAATTTCCACCTAGCATCCAAGACCAATCCCAGGTATTTTATCTGGGGTGCAACCCTGATTGGGACGCCGTCTACCCGCACGTGTGCATTTCTGGGGGGGCCGCCCCGAGGACCATGAAAGAGGATGGCCTCGGTTTTCGGCAGCGCCACCTCCAGGCCCAGCAGCCTAATCCGCTCTACCGTCAACGTCGCGGCCGCAGTCGCTCTTCTGGATGCCTGCCGGTAGTCACAGCCCCTTGCCGTGACTAGAGTGTCATCTGCATAGCAGATGACACTCGTCCCAGGGACCCGGTCCCCCCTGAGGACCCAGTTATAGCTCAAATTCCACAGCAGTGGCCCAAGGACGGAACCCTGCGGCACACCACACACCATGCTGTGGGACCTGATCCGCGCCCCCCCCCGGCTCCAGAAAGAGGACTGATCTATCCTGCAGGTAATCGAGGACAATCCTTCTCAGGTACCATGGTACCCTGTGGTACCTCAGCGCTTCCACAATCGCGCTGAAGGGGAGGGTGTTAAACGCATTAGCGATATCCAGGGATACCGCCAACACCCTCTCCCCCCTCCCAATGGCCTCCTCTGACAGCCTCTTGAGGGACAAAATGGCGTCGATTGTGGATCTCCCTCTTCGGAAACCAAACTGTGTCTCCTCCAAGTCAGGACCCTCATTACTCAGGTGTTCAGTAATGCGCTCCGCCAGGATTCTCTCCAGCATTTTGCCCGCCTCGTCGAGTAATACGATAGGCCTATAGGCCGATGGCGAGTCTGACGGGCGTCCCTCCTTTTGGAGGAGACACAGTCTCCCCTCCTTCCATGCCCTGGGGAATTTGCCTTGTTGCAGGCAGGCGTCCAGGAGCCCCCTCAGCCTGGGTCCGATATGGTCGAGGGCAAGGGCCAGCACTCTCCCGTGCACTCCATCCGGGCCCGGGGCTTTTTTCTTCAGGTGGAGGCGGACGACAGCCATCTCCATTTCTCCGTCCGTGACCCGCGGGATCGTCTGCGGGTCCACCTCCCCGTCGTGCTCCGGGGCAACATAAGGCGCCACTTCAAATACCCGGTTTGGAAAAAGGGCATCCACAACCCGGGTCACGAGTTCCGGCTGGAAGGACTCCGTGGGGGGCGCCGAGCTCCGCATTCTGTTTCGGACCCAGCGGTATGGGCGCCCCCAGGGGTCCCTATCCAGATCGGCCAGGAACTCCCCCCATGCAGCCTCCTTGGCCCTCATAATCTCCACCTTGAGACTCCACCTGGCCAACTTAAGGTGGCTGTAGGACTCCGCCTCCTCCTCCGGCGTGTGTCCCCTTCTTCTTCGGCACCGCTGGTACAGCCGCCTCGCATGGATGCAGGCAGTGCGGAGGTTGGCGATGTCCACCGACCACCAATAGACTGCGCGCTGCTGCGGCCGATCCCCGACGACGCGGGGCATGGCGGCGTCGCAAATCCGCACCATGGACTCGCGGAAGTCAGCAGCCCGCCTGTCAACGTCCAGGTTAGCGGGAGAGGGCGGCAGCCAGCTCTCTATCATTGCTGCCTCGTTCGCAGCGTCCTTGTTAAGGCGCGTCAGTGCCCACTTTCTGAATCGCGCCGTACGGACGCCCTGTTGTGGGGTAAAGCCAGCTGTTGGGGGACCGGATAACCTAAAGGACACGTACAGGTGGTCACTTAGTGTTTCTTGGTCCAGTACCCTCCAGTCAGTAAAGCGTGAGGCTATGGCGGGGGTCGCAAACGTGACGTCTACGATGGACTCCCCCTGCCATCTCACGCATGTACTGGTGGTGCCCCTATTGAAGACGACCAGACCCGTCTCCACGAGGAAGTCCTCCACGATCTCGCCTCTGATGGTGGTCGCAGGGCAGCCCCAGGACCTGGACTTGGCATTTAGGTCCCCTGCGACGATGGTCTGCAACGGAGCCAGTCTACGGACGACGCCCTGCACTCTTCCCACATATGTCTCGAAGTCACTGCGGGTGCGATTTGGCGAGAAGTAGAGGCCAACCAGCGCGATGCCGCCCCATTCAACTGCCACAAACCCCTCACCACGCTCTCGCAGGGACAGGGGAGCCGTGCCAGAGGTAGGTGGGGTCGCGATGGCCACCTTCCCATCCGAGGACCCTAGCCAATTCGACCGCGCGAGGACAGCGTAGGGCTCCGCCGCGATCGCTACATCCACACCTAACGCCGCCATCTCGTGGACCAAGAGGTCCTGGGCGTTGGCGGCGTTGTTGAGGTTCGCTTGCAGGAACTTCCTAGGCCGTACTGGCATTTGGTCCCGTGGATGTTTCTACAATGTCCATCGGCGCACTGCGCGCCGATGGAGGGGCCCTTGTCCACGGGGCCATCTTCGGCTTGGTTATGGGGGGCCTGCAGGTCCTCCCTCCCATTGGATGGTCATGTGGGAGCTTCGCCTCCCTACACACCACGCAGTTTACCTTCTCCGATTTGCACTCCGCTGCCCGGTGTCCTGGGGCACCGCAGCGGAAGCACAGGGCACTACGGTCGGTCTTTGCGTCACACGTATATTTCGTATGACCCGCCCCGTAGCACCTATAGCAGCGCACAGGGAGCCTTTCCAACGCTACAACCTGCACGTGCACCCACCCTACCGTTATGCGGCCCGCATCCACCAGTACCTTTGCCTGTGCCACCGGGAGCCGAACCAGCATGGTATTCACCCCCCATAGCCCGGTTCGAACTTCTCCCATCGCGATGAGGCTCCGCGCGCAGCCCGTCTTTGCCGCGATGACCCCAGCCACCATCTCCTGCTCGATTCCATCGCTTAGGCCCACGAGCCGGATCTCGGCCTTGCGGTAGGGCCTGCCCACCTCCGCATCCTCCGCAATAACCCCGCGGAGCTTCTCTGCGAACGCATCAGCCGTTGGCCCGCTGGCCACACCAGGGATTTCCAATTTGCGGCCACCCGCCGCTGTATTGCGCATGCGGACCGCCTCCAAGCCCAGGTCCTCCAATTTAATGGCCTCTATCGCCTTGGTCATTACCGTGGCGTAGATCACGCCTTTTGCCGCGGCTTCGGGCCTGAGCGTGATGGTGACCACCGATGAACGGGGCGGGACCAACTTTGCCGCGCGGTCGGGGCCTGCGGTGGCGTTCTTCTTTTGTGCGTTCACCTTCGCACCCCCGTTAGCGGCCCGGGCAGCCGCAGCCGCGGCTTTCTTCGCCCTCTGTTTCACGCTCTTGGAGAGGAAGGTCGTCCATTCCGCTGCTGGTGTGCTGGGGACCGCTGCCAAGGCAGGGAAGCTCAATCGCACATCCGGCGTGGCTCTAACGGGTGCCCTTTGGGGCAGTGGCGAGTTCTCCCGTATGGGCACCGGCTCCGGGGGTGTCTCCACTATGGGGGCGCGGGGAGCGCGAGGAACGCGGGGAGATCCAGCAGCCACCCCGGCATAGCTGCCATCAGTCCTCCTTCTGTCATGCGCCAGCGGTGGCCTCATGGGTGGCTCATAGCTGCCGTCAGCCCTCCTTCTGTCATGCGCCAGCGGCGGCCTCATGGGTGGCTCATAGGAGAGGCGCTTCTCCATTTTCTCCATTCTGGAGTTCATCATGCCCCCCAGGGACTTGAGCATGTCCTTTTTGAGGACCTCTAGCACGTCCCTTTTCAGGCCATCCCTCATATCCTCCAGGGAGAGGGCCACCTCTCTCTGCACATCCGTGCCCTTCCTACGGGGCTGTCTGGGCTGCTGCTGTTGTGCCTCCTTTATGGCCTTCACTTCCCTCCGCAGATTTTCCACCTCGCGACCGAGTCTCTCGTTATCCTGCTGGATACGTTTTGCCTCCTCGGACGGGGCCATCCCTCGGAGCGTCTCCAAGGCGGCAATGGCATAATTTAGCCCCTGATTTATATCGCGGCGGACCGTCCCTTTGAGATTTTTCGAGCAGGTCGTGGCACGGATCACCGCACCCAGCCCCAATGCCGCTGTGCTCAGGAGTTCCTGCTTGGACTTCTCCGTCATCCCCAACATTACTTGCTCCACCTCCTTGCTTTTCTGCCATCTGCCCTCTGGGCTATTTTCCTGCAGCCACTTTTCCACCTCCTGCTGGTCTTTGAGGAAGGCTTTAGCAGCCCCCTTCTTCGCAGTTTGAGCATTGGAGGGAGGGATAGCCTCCTCCACTTCCTCCCAAGATTCCTCCCCCGGCGAAGGGTCTCTTGCCGCCCTTTTCGCCTTGGCAAGCCCGATCGAGGTGCCAGGCCTCTCAGAGCGCTTGCAACCTGCACTCCTCTCAGCTGCCACCCTCTTGGCCCTGCCCTTTGTGTTAATTTTGGGCCTCATCGGCTTTGCTGTCTCTTCCAGCTCCTCGTCAGACGGGTTTGTTTGCATGGGTCTTTTGCGGGATCCAAGAGGAATACCTGTGCCAGAGTATTACGCGCTCGAGCTTTCAACAATAATTCATAATTCAAATAGAAACATTACATAATGATAATTGGTTTACTTCTATACCTACTGCTGATAAACTAATGTCAAAAACTGTAACAACTGTTGGAATACTGATAAAAATAAAACAGAAATACCTACTCTTCTTTCTGAAACAAAAGACCGTGACCTAAATACATCAATGTTTGCTTTCCATAATGAACTGACTTTGTTGTCATATATCCCTCCAAAGCTTAGCAAAAGAAAAAAGAAAAATGTCATAATGCTTTCTACTATGCATTATCAAGCAGATAAAGATAAATCTGTTAATTTACCGGAAATTATAAGCTTTTGTAACCAAACTAAAGGAGGAGTTAACACCTTTGACCAGCTTTGTCATACCTACAGCGTATCCCGAAAATCTCGCCGATGGAGCCTTTGTGTCTTTTACGGAATACTGAATATCGTGGAGATCAATTCCATGATATTTTTACATTCATCTGATGCCTCTGGCAAACAAATTTTTAACCTCTAGAACGCTAAGCGGTCGCATGAGACCGCTCTCTCCCACTTGACTTTGTACCGTGTTTTCATAGACTTGCAGACTACTTTAGTATCTTATCTTATCTTATAGCATAACATATAATGATCGTATTAAGATAATAAGTTGTAAGAAATACTCGTTATTACTACTAGATTAAGCCTGTAAAATCCGTAGGTATGTTACCGAGTTACGAGTGATTTTTAAAGAATTACTATAAAACAAATAAACTGTTGCAATCATCACTTTATTGTGATACCTGATGGGTACTAAATATATCAGTTAGTATATTGTTGTTTACAGAACGACAAAATATGGTTTGATTTTAGAGTAATATTTTTTTTGCAAAAGGCGGGAATTGTGACGTCATCCGCAAATTAAAAAAAATATGGCGCACCTGCTGTCATTATTTCTGACATTTAAATTCCAAAACCAAAGCATGCTCATGTCGGTCCAAATGTGCTTTTAGCCTCTTTACAGCGACATTATTGGATTATTCCTGGAAGATGGGCAGTCAGAAATGTTACTTTCAAGTGTATTTCATGTTATCGGCTGAAGGGAATAACAAAGCAGCCGATAATGGGTAATTTACCTTAGGATCGTGTGGTCGCAGCTCGACCGTTTCACGATGCCGGTGTGGACTTTGCGGGTCCATTTAATGTAAAAGCGCATAAATATCGGAATCCTCGGATCTTATGTGTCTTTGTTTGCCTGGCCACAAAATCGGTTCACTTAGAGTTGGTTTCGGAACTCTCAACGGAAGCTTTTATTGCTACTCTTACTCGGTTTGTTTCAATGCGCGGGTTGCATTTATTAATTTGGTCGGTTCGGACGACAAATTTTAAAGGCGCGGATAGGTATTTGCGAGAACTGTATGTCTTTTTTGAGAAAAATGAGAATGCCTTCGGGCAAGAACTGTCGCGTCGCGGTATTACCTGGATAGTTGATCCATCATGGGGCGGTTTGTTCGAGGCTGAGGTAAAGTTGGCGAAAAGGCATCTCAAACGGTGTATCGGTGAAAAAAAGCTCACCTTCAAGAGCTTAGTACGGTTTTTTGTAAAGTGGAGGCGGTATTAAATTTAAGGCCATTGTGCCCTATTTCATCGGATTCCAATGATCTTGAAGTCTTGACACCGGATCATTTTTTGATTGAGCAGCATTTGAATGCTGTTCTTGAATATTCCTTGCAGGATGTAAAGATGTAGCCGTTATCGTGCTGTCAGTTGTTACAACAGTTAAAACAAAGCTTTTGGCATCATTGGCACTTGGAATATCTTCACACCCTGCAACAGCGAGTAAAGTGGACGGACTCGGTTATACCTCCTAAGGAAGGAGATTTGGTTTTACTAAAGGAGGAGAATGTCCCTCCTCTTCACTGGCGACGCGGTCGCAAAATACGGTTATATCCAGGTTCGGACGGTGTGGTCAGGCTCTCGGATGTTCGTGTAGCTCAGTGCTTTTAACCCTAGATAGATAACCATAATTCACAGTACACTAAAGATAACCATACGTCGAATCGACGTGCGAATGTTTGAGTGAGCATATTTTGGATTATGTATATACTTTGTATATGGATGTGATTATGTCTTATTGTATGTAAATAAAATACATTAGAGTATATTTATATTTTTATTAGAAAAATGTTAAAGAACAAAACAAGGTACTTTCTCACTTTACAAAACTTAAATATTTAAGGAATTTTTAAAACTTTTCAAAATCAGTTTTTGTTATCTCTATAATATTAAAAACCAAAGTAAATATCACTTTTTATTCATTTTTCCCTAACAGTTTTTAGTTTTAAATAACAAAATTTATATTATATTATTATAAACTAACCCTTTGGCGTCCTATGTGCTGGCGACTTTCTCCCGAGAGGTAGCTCTTTTCGTTCTTGCTGTATCCACCAATTGTTAGGATAAATATATTAAACTAACAAATATATACCGCACCCACATACATATTAATCCAAATTAACACAATCCAAAAAATATATTCCGAGAAATAATTACTCACGCAACGTGTTCTACCAAAAGCCGATTTTGACAAAAAGAAAAGGTGACGTCCGTCATCTGATAATCTTTTCTATTTCGTCGATGCGAAAGAATTGAGCCCATACAGTCCGCATGAAACATTACCACCGCCCAATCAAAACCATCTGATTAAACCTTAGAGCATTCAACCAACAGGAGACGCCACTGGCAGACGTTCCTCTCTGCCAAGAGGGTATGCCCAATGGTCATACCTGTTATATAAAACTAGTTTTCGCGTGTCACTGCACCATTTGCATGTCACAGTTGACGCGTCACGACGGGAGCAAATAATGCCAAATTGCAGCGTCTTTTCGTGCAAAAAGCGAACATATACATCAAATGTACAAAAGGATAGCGTTACTTTTCATATGTAAGTATTATTTTGTCTTTATACTATTGATAAATGCACTAAATTTGCAATAAACTGAAAAATATTGTCAATCAAAAAGTGTTGCCACTAGAACGACAATCTGCAACTTTGTGTAACTTTTAAAGTTAAACGTGCTAACATTAAAAACTACTTTTATGTCCCATTCATTATTGTTCAAACTATTTTTCACTATGCATGCTAATTAAATGAATGATAGTTAACTATTTATCAATTGTTACTTATTTTCATTTTCTTTAGTCTTTTGTAACTAAATTGCTTTAAAAATTATCAATACTATTAAACTGTATGTTTATGATCAGTCTACTTCATTAATATATTATATTTACAGCCTGTCATTTATCCCGAAATTAGGAAAATTTTATTTCATTACATTGGCACACTGAAACAGTTCTAGAGATACGACAGTACAAAATATCGATATCGACTTCATCATAATGTTTATTCTTGTCATAAATTTTTCAGATTTGCAACCAAAAGATGTAATTATTCGAGATGTTTGGATCCGAGTTTGTGGAAATCATGTTTCGTGGACTCCTAAGCGCACTAGTACACTTGCTCACAGCATTTTCAAACTTATGCAATCCAATAACAAGATTGAAAAAGCGTGTCGTGCCTACTCCCGTTTTCAGAATTTAAGCTTTTTATTCTTCGATCACTTAGAAAAACTAGATGCACAATCAAGGCTCTCAAAACATCTGCACAAAAAGAGTTTGTTATCTAGCGAGATGTTTAGATACTTATTTTGTTTAGTAAGCTAAATGTCAACATGATGGAGAGCTTCTTCAAAAATTCTGCCAAAACATATATATACTTACGTCAATTAATGTATATGTCAAAGCTGCCACTATCCGCTACGATTTAGTAGGATTGTGAATCTATTTTTATATGGTGTTTGAAGTTTTTATTATGATAAAGTACTAAACATTACTTCTTTGAAATACTTCCATTACAAATAAAGATTATTGAAATTGTTGTTTGGTTTTCTCATTTAGTTTTCCCAACTTTAAGAAATCCTTAAAGATGAAAAACCTTTATTCAGATAAATAATAGGAATATTTTACAATTATTTGAAATAGGAGCAGTTAATGTAGAAGGTTCATTTTCATTTTGTTAGTCTACTTTCATAATCATAGTCCTCTTCTTAGATAACCCTTCCTACACTAACTACATAAAAATAATTGATCGGCGTTTAGAACCATGAAAATACATGTTTTTCAGTTTTTTAGTTCCTCCTTTAAGAGTCGTAAGGTTAGGTAGCCAAGTATTTTTTTTAAAATAATATTTCAGCATTTTTAAAATACGACTCCCTACCTATCAGTCTATCCTCTTGCGATTTTAACTATAAAGAAAAGCAAAGTGTCTATCTTATCTAACCATACGGCCCCTATAGACCAGTGGCAAATGCTCACTCCATGTCTATTCGTAATTCCTCGTAAACTGATGTGTACTGTGTAATTTATTTATTTATATTTCTTCTTCTTTATGACGAAGTTTATTCACTAGTACTACAAAATTCACTAGTTGTAGAGTCACCCTAAAGGGTGGCTATCCTAAGGGCAGTCAGCTCTTCATATTTGGACTTGTTTTTGGCAAGGCAAAAGAATTCAGCGGCATTCGCTGTTCCCGTCCACTCCCGAATTTTTCGCAACCACTACTTTCTTCTGCGACCAGGTATCCGTTTTCCTGCAACTTTTCCTATCATTATCGGTTCCAAGAACTCGTATCTGTCGTGTCTAAGCACATGGCCCATATTATGCAACTTTTCTTTGCTAGATAGCTTGCAAAAGCTCACGTTTCTGGCTGACCCATCGCAGAACTTCCTCATTGGTGACTTTTTGAGTCCAGGATATAGACATCATGCATCTGTATGCCCACATTTCAAAAGCTTCTATACGTCTGAGATTCTGAGATCTTCCTTTATAGTCCAAGCCTCACATCCGTATAGGCCAGGGGGGCGCTAAATAACCACAACCAAACCACAACTGAACCGCAGCCGTTCTGCCGACTTCGTAATTCGTATAGCGCCATCGCGTGTGTCAAACGCGATATCACTACAACGGCAGAGGTTGAATTGTATTTTGGTTGAGATTGTTCAGCGCGATCGCCCCCCTGATGTAACATTGAAGAAGACGTATTCGGAAGGCGATTATAAGGTTTCGGTTGCAAAGAACTTTTCTTATTTTTCCATAGGCACTGCGGGCGATATTTACCTATATTTAAGGATCACCAACATGACATCTATGTCACGTTGGTGATCTTAACCAATGGTTACCATTATAGAGCTAATAAAGTAGGTAATACGTGTCTAATTAAATATTGTCACAATTACAGGAAATCAAATTTCTAGTGAAAAGTAGGTACAGCAGCACGCGCGCTTTGTACAGTTAATTAAAACTAGTCAGGAGCCTAAATTAAAAAAAAAATCTTGTATTTTGACATTGAATTGAATTGAATTAAATTGAATCGACATCGAAAAAAATTGAATCGATAGTGACTACCTCTATAGACGTTTACATAAATATGACGTTAGACTTGTGCACGGACAGGTAATCTCTGTGTGTGAATATAATAGTGTGCGTCTATTTTATGCTAGTGTTCAACAATGTTGTCGTTTGCGTGCGTAGCGACGTCATTTAAAAATGCATTAGTGTGTTAACAATTTCTATGTGTGTTTCCTTCCCCCCGCAGGAAATGACAGACTTGTTTGCATAGAAATTAGTGCGTGTGTCGTCTTCTGTTGGTTGAATGCTCTAAGGATTAAACCTTAAATTACCCTACAAAAAAAAGAAACCGAAACCTAATCTATAGGCAAACGCGATAATTTGCTTAGAGCCCGTTTTTACCCTAGATAGATTACCTTCGTCGAATCGACTTATCGATTTAAAAAAATCGATTTAACTCGTTTGTTTTTTGTGTCATTAAACTGGCCGTTCCTGCCAACTCAGTCTGCCGTCGGAGCTTGCAGGACATACCCGTATCGCACATGTAAGAGCAATACTTTCCTAAATATTTACGCAGCTTACCGAACGCCCCCCAACTGAGTCCGATGCGGCGTTGAATTTCTCTTGCCTGTCCGTCCTTTTCGCTAACGCTATCGAAAGCTTTCTCGTAATCGACGAAAGCTACTACGAGGGGCTGGTTGTACTCGTTACACTTCTCTATAACCTGTCTTACGGTGTGGATCTGATCTAGCGTCGAGAATCCGCTACGAAAGCCTGCTTGTTCCGCCGGTTGGGATGAGTCGAGTCTGTGTGTACGGCGTAGTAATGCTGTACAGGTAGATAGTGGTTGTAGTTAAGTAAGTTATAAGTTTAGTTTAAGTTCAGGAGAGCAGCGAGACGAAATGTTCCGAAAAGTAGTTATTTATTCCCGTTCACAATGTAAAGTTGTTAGTGATTGGCTCGGTGGCCTAGATTGCACTCAGCTGTTTTACGTAATTCGTGTAAATACAATTAAATTAATATTATGATAATATAGCATATTTAAGTGAGTCAGAGCTATGAACTGAATCTAAATGTATGGTATGACCGTACATACTCCTAATCCGAAAGAAAGACAAAAGTCAGTCGAACTGAGAACCACTAGTACAAGTAAAATAGTAAATAAAATATAGTAAAAAGTAAAAAGAATAAAATATATTAAAATGTAAAAAAAACACTCAAGTATTGAGTAAAGTATAAAGTATTAATATGACACAGTAATGAATCTTCTATAAAATTATTCGACACCGGTGGCCGCAGTTTGACCCCGCCGCGGGTGCGTGCGCGCGTAGCCGCTGTGTCCCGCCGCCCGCGCCGCCGCTGCCGCCGCCGCCGGTGCCTCCGGCCGCTTATGGTCCTTGCTAAGTCGTGGCCACGGTGCTGCACCTGACTGGAGCATCTGATGAACCTTTGATGATGCAATAGGCTGAAGTTCTATGTCTTCATATTGACGTTCTCTTAGAGAGCTTGTTGCAGTAGTCTTAGGGCGCCTTATGACCTTTTTGGTAATCCATATGATTGCTGCGATTAGCGTTATCGCCACGAGTGACTAACTAATTGCAAATTGATGGATATCGTGTGACGTCACTGTACTCGGAAAATGCTCATTCTGTTTCAGCGTCTGAAGTTGATCTTCAACACGTGCCATGTTTTTATTATCATTAATAAGTTCTAGTTGGAGAGTGCGACGTGTGCTTATTATCCCGTTGATGGATTTATTTAGCGATGGTATCTGCATGTCGTACTCCATTCTAGCTGCGCTGTCGTAGTTGTTGTGAGCGTGGATAGTCAGATCCTTTTTTTGAATTAGGCAGTCTTGTTTTAGTGATACTATTGCTGAACTGTTGATATCATGTAATTGTACATCGCCTGCGCACACAGTTCGGAAAGCGCACGCAACACATCATACCGCCAACCATGTATTTGTAGTATGCAACTTGATCCATTTCGCGTCACATTTCATTTTCTTTATCGCACAGGGCGAGGCCGTTTGATGACCCAGTAATTTAACTTCGCAAGGTGAATCAGAGTTTTAAAGATTATAAATAGGTAAACTTATTTTATTACACAGACAAAGTTGTTTGAGTTTCGTTGAACGCAGTGACTCATCTCCTCTTCTGTTAGGCTGGCGTATGCGTTGCTTTCGAGACTTACAGCGATGTATTTAAATGAAATTCCGACTGCTGCACTCTCATTCTTAGTCTGTGAGTTTTTTAAAGGCAGCGGGATTACTTGATATAAGACATAGTCTTCGTCGCTCGCCAATGGAATGTGAATCTCGAACATGAAGTATGTGTCGGTAGCTCGAGCTTTTACATAAAGTAGCTTGTAGATATCTTTTATGTCAGTTTGGATATTGTTTACAGGCAGCGTTTAGGTTTTTGGAAGTTTGCCTGATATCATAGTTAGTTGTTCTATCACATTGACTGGCGTTAGAAGATGAACGTCCATATGACCCTTGTAGATATCAACCATCGTGTTGTAGAGTGTCTCTTGCATATGTTGTAAGTTCGTTAGCAGTAAGTACGCTGTAAGCGAGGCAGAGCTTAAAACGCTTGTTGCCATTGTTATCTCTTCCTCATAGCAGTTTCAATCTTTGCCAATCTAATGTCCGTTTGATTCATGTAGGTATTTATTACAGTGAATTGTCGATTAATGTTTTCTTCATTTTTTTATATGTCGTTTTCAAGCGCGACGATTGAAGTTTGATTTTTAATTAGTTGTAAGAGATGCTCTTCGTTGTTTTGCACAGCCTGGATATCTGATTGGTATTTTTCGGCAAATCATTGATCCAGTATACCAAATAAGTTGTTGGCCACGTAACCTACCCCGTCGATCAAGCCACGTTTGCTGCGTCCCAATAGTTGCTTATGTGGTGCGAGTAGAACTTGGTTGTAGTACTGTAATATTTCCATTTCATGTGTCAGTTGAGTTATTGTTGTTTCGCAGTAACTTGGTTCTAAATACTTACATAAATTATCCAGATCTTGTAAAAAGTTTCTTAGCTTTTGAACTCCATTCCAGTATGTGGTTAGGTTGTAAAACATTAGGAGCCTCCATTCGTCATGGGCGGTCTGTCCCAAGGCTGATAACTTGTACGCTCGTATGTTGTTGATCTTCTGGGATAAAGCCGCTTGATCCGGTAACGAGTGTCATTAAAGTCAGCAACGTGGTGAACATGGTGATAAAACTTTTCTTTCCAGCTCGTTGTTGCCTTAAATTTGATGTTAAATGCGTAGTGTTGACCTGGTTTCGGTCTTTATTCGCTTGATCGTGTGTTTTGTTGTTTGTGTCGTTTACTCTAATCGGTAGCAGCGACAATTTCGTAATGGGCCGCTTCAGGATACCACCTGGCGTTTTTATTGTTGCGACTCGCACGTGTTTGTCACTGCCGGGATGAGTCTCGATCACTCGACCCATTGCCCACTTTCCAGGGGGAAGATTGTTCTCTTTTACAAGGACAACATCGCCTTTCTCCATATTCGGCGTAGCTTTTTGCCATTTGCTCCGAGCTTGTAGTGAACTTGGACCAAACTTTCCAAAATCGTTGAAACATGTTTTCAGTTAGTTGGCATAGGCAGTGATTAAATTCGTCCGGGTCTTCTGTCAGCGGACATAGCGGCCTTGAATTCATGCACGCCTCTATTTTAGATAACAGAGTGGAAAACTCCTCGTAGGTAAGTTTTTGTTCCCCTAAGATGCGGCGTAGGTGATGTTTCATGGACCGTACCGCCGCTTCCCAGAGTCCGCCAGCCGTTGGCCAGGCAGAAGCGTTGAAGTGCTACCCACCTTCATTTTGCTAATTTCGTCAAAGAAGTCGGCACTTAGTTCTTTTGTAAAATGTTCGTATTCATTGTTTAGCATCTTTGAGGCCCCTATAAAGTTAGTCCCGCAGTCAGAATAAACATGTTGTGGTGTCCCTCTACGCGCGCACATTCTTTGGAAAGCAAGGATAAAAGCTTCTGTACTTAAATCTGTTACAAGTTCTATATGCACTGCTTTTGTTGCCATGCAAACAAAGATCGCAATGTAGCCCTTGGACGTCCTAACTCCTCTTTCTTTGTTCAGTTTAACTTGCACTTGACCTGTGAAATCGACCCCAGCGTGATTGAAGGCCCATGATGGAGTTACTCGTTGTGGTGGTAAATCAGCCATTATCTGATGGTTTTCTTTCAAATTAAATCGGTGACAGCGTACCTACGCATCGACGTAATTGAGATTTGACTGCGCCGTTGCCACCTATAATCCAAAACTGTTGTCGTATATAGGCGAGCGTGAGCCGCGCTCCACCATGCAGAGTTGTGATGTGGGCTTGGTCTATAATTAATTTCGTCAATCTTCCATCCTTCGATAAAATCGCAGGATTTTTCCTTTCCATTGGCAAGTTGGTTTTATTCAATCGACCACCCACACGCATAATGCCGTATTTATCTAAGTAAGGAGTCAATTTAAATATACTGCTCTTGTTTGACAAAATTTGATTTTTAGATAACGTATTTTGTTTTAAATTCGCTTCTCTGCACATTCTTTGTAATTATTTGTATTGAATTATTTAATTCATTTGTTGTCAAGTAGATAGGTATCGCGTGTTGTTGAGTTTCACATTTCCGTATTGTTTGGTTGCTAATCGTTGCGTTTTTGCTGAATCGCAGTATCCACGCGACAATACGGGTCACTCGAGTTAATGAACTGTGTTTTTGTAATAAATTGTTAATTATAATATTATTTTCAGTTTGCTGTAGGGTTGGCCGCTCTCGTTTTCTTTCGATGTTAGTTGTCAATAAACAGTTAATTGCTGCGTTAGTTTGGTTCTGAACTTCTGTGAGGTTTTTTGGTATGTCTGGGCCTGTCCACTATAAGGGATTGTTTAAGTGTTTTTCAGGGAATAAGCCTCTGATAGCGCAGTCTGCAGGGTTGCTTTTTGATTCGATGTATAGCCAACGTGTTGCTGGTATTACTTTTCTTATTTTTATTACTCTATTTTCTACGTATCTTTCCCACTTTGAAGCTTCTCCTTGTAGCCATGCCAGCACTACTTTGGAGTCACACCACGCCCATGTAGATATTTCGAAATCCTTAAATGCGTTAGTAACCTTCTCCATTAATTGCGATAACAACAATGCACCACATAGCTCGAGTCGCGGTAATGATAGTTTTTGAGCGATCGGGGCAACCCTAGTCTTCGCAGTGAGTAAAGTAGTTTCTAGCTTCCCCGATGTGTTTATCGTTCGAGTGTAGATGACGCAAGAGTAGGCCTTCTCACTAGCATCACAGAATCCAATCAACTCAATTTCTCTTCTAATGCTTTTGATCCATCTGTTAAGTTTGAAAGTTTTAATTAATGGTAACTGGTTTTTGAGCTTTTGCCATTGGTTTTGTATATCAATAGGCACTTGTTCGTCCCAATGTATTTTTTCTGTCCACACTCGTTGGAAAATAAGTTTGGCAGTTACAGTTACTGGCAAAAGCCATCCCATTGGATCGTATATCTGTGAAATTTCTGAAAGTAGGGTTCGTTTGGTTAGGTTTTTCTTAGATTTTTCTTTCAGGTCCCAGTTAAAAGTGAAAGTGTCTGTAGTGGAGTTCCATCCAAGGCCGAGCGTTTTCGTGGAATCGTTAAATTAGAAATTAAAGTTGGTCTTTGAAATTTGATCTTCGTTTAGGTGTTCCAGTAGCTGTGGATCGTTGCTGGACCACTTTCGTAAGTTCATGCCTCCTTTCTTTAGTAGCCTAATCAGTTGATCTTGTAGGTTTTTGGCTGTTTCTAGTGAATTATTACCTCCGAGAAAATCGTCAACGTACACGTAGTTTTTTAATATTTCTGCAGCGTCAAGGTATTTGTGTTCTTCATCTATTGCCAACTGTTGTAGTGTTCGCATAGCCAACCACGGCGCGTCAACCATTTTGTCCCATATGTCACAGTACATAAGGAATATTCTTGCAAAATCTCTGAAGGTGAGTTGCGCCATACAATTTTTTGCAGATGCTGCTGGTCTTCTGCAATCCAGATGCATCTGTACATCTTCTCTACGTCCGCGGTGAAGACGTATTTGTAGGTTCGCCATTTCAAAATTAGATCGTGGATGTCTTTTTGCAGATTGGGTCCTTTTTCCATAAGACTGTTTAAACTCTTGCCAGTAGAGTTGACCTGAGACGCGTTAAAAACTACTCTTAATTTGGTGGTGGTTGAGCTTTCCCGTAGTACGCCGTGATGCGGTAAGTAGCATTCGTTTTGTTTGTAGTGTGATGTAACTTGACACGGCGGCGCAGGCTTCATATGTTTTAATTCCAAGTATTCATTTATAAATTCTTTGTACATTGACGACAGTTTTTCGTTCTTACCTAATCGTGTTTCTAACTGTAAAAATTGCGATACAGCTGCTGGTTTGGATTTTCCAAGATCTTTTTCGTAATTTTGAATCATGGGCATACGAACAATATATTTTCCATCTGAAGCTCTCTTTGTTGTTTCATTATAGTAGATTTCACATTGATCTTCTTTATTGATGTCTGCAGTCGTGTGAGATATATCTTCGCTCTCCCAGTATTTAGTTAAGTCAGTGGTGTCGACCAATGTGGCGTGGTAGTTGAATGTTTTGAGTTTGCCACATAAAATCCACCCTAATTGAGTCTGCTGTGCGATTGGAGATACTTGATCTCCTTTCAAGACTCCATCTAGGATTATGTCGGCATAAATGTCAGCTCCCAGTAGAAGATCAATAGAGCTGGATATGTTGTAATCGGGGTCGGCGAGTTTTAAGTTTTGTAAGTGGGGCCAATCCGCCTTTTTGATAGTAAAGTTTGGTAATTGGTTTGTTATCTTCTGTAGAACCAATGCTTGAGTATTAAAGTAAAAATCAGAATGTAAAGACTGGCAGGTAAGGTTTACCATTCCATTGCAGTTTCCAGTGCCGCTTCCCACTCCCGAAACCGTAGCATTGAGCTTCGTGCGCGGCAGCCGGAGCAGTTGAGCGGCATTTTCAGTGATCAGGTTTACTTGCGAGCCTTGATCTAGTAGTGCTCGTATTGTTAAATAGGTTCCGTTGAAAGTTTTGATCTTAATTTTAACCGTTGTTAAGAGAATCTCGGTGTTGTTGGTTGATAAATGATGAACATTGGACTGAGTTGAGGTTGAGGGACGGGATAGAATATTGTTCCCTTTTGTTGTTGAAGTTGCATCATAGTTCGATTTATTTATGTGCAATAACGTGTGGTGTTTTAAGTTACATTCTTTGCATGTTTTTTGTGACGTACAAGTTGCGTCGCCATGACTGTATAGACAGTTTTTACAGACTTTGATTTTTGCCACTGTTTTGTTTCGTTGCGTATTGTCCAAGCTAATAAACTTGTCGCATTGCATTAGCACGTAATCGCCTGTGCACAGAGGGCATTGTCCGTATGACGTTGTGTGAAATGACTTTGGATGTTCTTTATTGCATTCATATAAGGTTGATTTCTTTAAATAGTTATTCTTGTTGTTGAAAGGCTTGTAGTTATAGTTGCTATTTCCTACATATGTTTTGTTGATTGGTTTGACGTAACTTTTATTGAAAGATTGTTTCAAAGTGTTTGGTGTATCTCTATGGCAGTTCTTTACAGTTTCGTATGCAATGAACTTAGTCTCTAGAAACGCTAAAAATTCCTGTAAGATAGGTAATTCGCGATGTTTTGCAGTTCTTTCACATATTCGTTAAAGGCGGCGGGATCCAATTTCTGAGACATGTAATGTACGATCATGGAACCCCAGCTTAATACTTCCGTGCTTATGTTGGCCAGACCGTTCAAGCTCTCTGTTATTACGTCATGCATTCTTTTTAGATTGTAAACATTGGGTTGTTGGATGATCGGTAGTTGTTGCATTGAGTTTATAAAAGAAGTAAATTGAAGACGGCGATTGTCATAGCGGTGCGTTAGTATGTCCCAGCACGAATCATAATTGTCGGCGTTGATCGGTAGATGTTGGTTAAGACGTTCCGCTTCATCTTTAAGCTTTGTCTTTAGATGCTGCATCTTTTGCGATTTGGAGATAGTAGTGTTGCAGTGTTTAGTTTCTTAAAATATGTCTTTGAAAGAGATCCATTGAATGTAGTTGCCGGAAAACTCTGGGATTTCTATTTTCGGCGTAGACCGTTGAAAATGACTGGTAGTATTTTTGTTCAAAATATTCAAATTTTTTATTGTAATCTTCTTTTAGAATAGATCTTTTTAATGCGCCTTCCAGCTCCCAGTGTAGCCTATCAATAGAATCCCATTTTGATTTCAAAATTGACAAATAGTCTTCGAACTCCCACTTTTCAGTTATAGCTTTAATGTTTATTTTTGACATGACTATTCATTGCCTTAAACCTACATTCTTGTTGGTTCATTAGTTCTTTTATCTTCTCGTCAGTATCTTCTTGCAGCATGTCAGTTAAGTGAAAGTTTACGTTTTGCGGTTCCAGTTGTTGTTTTTCATAAGACGCTAATAACTCCATCATATGTAGTTTGGTCGGAACGTCATTAATAAAATAGCTCACAGTCTCTTTTCTTTCGACGGACTCAAGCAGTATTTCATGTTGTTTATCGAACTCGTTTTCTAAACTGTTTAAACGCTTTTCTTGAGGCACTGTCCTTTTTGAAGTTAGAGCACAGTGCCTTAATGCTCTCAAAGGTGGCAACTTGTTTGGTAAGTAATTCCATTATGCTGTAGGTAAGTTAAATGTCAATAACTAAGAATAAAAAGTAGTAGTTAACTTACTGTATGACTTAGTTGTTGTTTTCAGGTGATAGTTCAAGTACAGGACACGAGGACGACTGTAGTACTCCAGAAGTCTTCTTCTTCAGCGGTTTGTAGTTTCCAGTAAAGGTCCTGAACACTCACGCGTACCCGCAACCGTCACTACGAAATACGCGCCTTCTCAATTAACTTGGTGGGACCCGCTTGTGGGAAGCCAAGTAACCGATTCGTTATCGCAGCTAAAGTCACGGCACACTCTGAGTTTAAAGGCTCAAAGGACCAAAATGTACGGCGTAGTAATGCTGTACAGGTAGATAGTGGTTGTAGCTAAGTAAGTTATAAGTTTAGTTTAAGTTCAGGAGAGCAGTGAGACGAAATGTTCCGAAAAGTAGTTATTTATTCCCGTTCACAATGTAAAGTTGTTAGTGATTCTCACGCGACGTTCGATTGGCTCGGTGGCCTAGATTGCACTCAGCTGTTTTACGTAATTCGTGTAAATACAATTAAATTAATATTATGATAATATAGCATATTTAAGTGAGTCAGAGCTATGAACTGAATCTAAATGTATGGTATGACAGTACACTGTGTGTAAGGCGCAATGTCAAAATTTTGGTGAACAGCTTATAGATATGACTTAGCAACGATTATTGGTCGATAGTTATTGAGATTTGCTGCGTCACCCTTCTTGTGAAGCAATATAACAACAACGTTTTTTCACGTATCTGGAGTCGTTCCTTCAAATAGCGAATTATAACTAATTACTACGCGACAAAGCGGATACATTGACTATGGCAGTAAAATGCTTATGCCGGCCCCATTGCTTAGTCTCTGACTAACCCTTTAGGATAATAGTCGTGAATCTATGTATGTATGTAAAAGCTTTAAACCAGATTTTAAATCTCGTTTTTTTTACGAAATAAATAAATTTAAATTTTTTTTTTTAACATTATTGGCAAATATTGATAAGTGAATTGACAAAGTCGTTTTTATTAGGTACACTTTTAAAATGTAAGTTATTTTATTATAATATAAATATATTTAAAAATAACATTATACAATAAGTACTAAGAATATATGCAAGATTGTCAGAGTTGAATTGCGTGTGAGACACATTTCACGATGTTATTTAGAAAGTATTTAATATGATTAATTTATTACACTTTCATCGTGCTGCAATTTAAGACATTAGCTTTTATTTTTTGTTTGTATTACTTACATACATACAACCACGACTATCTCCAAAGGGTTAGTTAGAGACTGGGCAATGAGGACGGCAAAAGCAGTCTCTGCCTCTTAATTTATATCAATTTATAATTACAAAAATCTAGAAAGTATTTTGTTTATAATATAGGTATTTTTTTTAACTCGGCGCTGCTCGCTATAGGTGAATTTTACTCAAACGTATATATTTTTGCCCAAATTTTTTTTAACCAACCACAGCGTGCCGTGCTTCTAAGTACTAGTAGTTTTGAGTTGTGTCTTTGACTTGCTATTTACCAGTAAAACAATCAGTTAGAGCGGTGCCTTTGCGAGTTCTGGATGTGCAAAGTGAGTATGGGTATTTTCTACCCCTTGCGAGTATTTGTGATATGAATTTTTGGCACAAATTTCTTTTGTTTCTTCAGATTTAGTAATTTTTCGTACGTATTTAGTACATAACATTACGCCAGCAAATAAATGATAAAAAATCATAACAGCATTTACAGTTATACTACAGCAGTTCCTATGAGATTAACGATTTTGAATAGTTTAATTTTAAAGGTGAGATTTTTCAAGTACTTTTATCAGATGATGTGATTATTGCTGTGCAGATAACGACGCATTAGCCTGACTTCATGCCTGAATATTTGAATCATGACTTTGGAAGTAGCTTATTACAGCGTAGATATAATTTAGGAAAGGATTGACTATCCCGATGGGACATTTGTACCACAAACCAAGAGTTTGGCATTAGCTCTTATCAAGCCCCAGATCAACTATATCTAATTTATCTGTATTTGAAAGATAATATACTTTTTAACAGTTTAAACTTCGTGAATGAATGATGTAAGAAAAAGTCATCGCATCGACTTCAAGAAAAGTAACATCAAGATGCCAAGAATGCCCACCTAAAAAGGATCGTAATACCAATACATGTTGTAATAAAAAGTAATCAAGTTGTTCTCAAATTTGTAATAAAATGGTATACCGAGAGCATGCGGTACCTACTTGTTTGTGCTAAATGCATCAAAAAAACTTTGTAAATATTACTTTGATACAGAATATCTTTCCACGCACAAAAGGCTAATTAGTAGTTTTATCGTAGATTTATTATTGTTATATTCATGTTATTTTTTTATGAAAATGTAAACCAAAAGTAGAACAATATTGGTTTACATTCAAAGTTATGCTATTGTATTTTAAAATAAGATAATAAGTTTACACTTTTTCGAAGTAAAAAGGTTGTTTTTTTTAATAATTAAGTGGGGGGGGGGTAACAATTCATTGTATTTTTTTATATATTTAGTAATCTATTTTTAATAGTCAAATAACAGCATTGAAATGTATCTTATTAGTATTATTTAACACTTTATTAAGCAAACTTTACGTATACGAAATATCTTAAACCAATAAAGCAATAAATATTGATAAATACCTTAAATTAAAATCGTGGGTATTTTTTACCCATAGCCAGTATTTGTGTTGCGAATGTTATTACAAAAAAGACACTTAAAATCTTTTGTCTGAGAATCCATTCGTGTATATCTTTAACAAACGCGACTGTCTGGATGTTCTTCCCGGGAAGTCCTGTGATAAATTATAGATATACCCGGGCGAAGTTTCAGACTATATTTTTTTAATACGGCAGCCGCTGTTACTAAGTCAAACTTTTTCAATATTTTTCATTGATCTTGAAATTAAACAAAATAAGGCACAGCTACTTATTAAATATTTATAAAGCCAAAGGTCATTGGGCATATTAATTGACCCAGATCATAAAATGTTGCGTATAAAAACCATATTATGTATTAAATTAAAGATTTGAATCTCACTTTTCATTCCATATAATTATTTTGTTTAAAATCCCCCGGAGAATAAAAATATTAAACAAAAAATGTTGGTTCCTTTATCGATAATGAAACACGAAAGTATTTATTAGTTCTAATACAAAGAGTATGTAGTTGCGTAGGACTATTTTTTTATTCATACTATAGTCCTCCTCATCGATTTCGACGACGGCGACCCTGACTATCATAATTATTATTATTCCTACAACTAAGGGCATGCCGTACTTGTCCGTGCCTTCCTTTATTGTTTATATCTATGGCCTCACCTTACACTTCACTTATGTCGTTCGTCTTCCGTCGTTTCGATCTGTGCATCTCTACTACTTACGCTAGTTTCTATTGTGTAATAAATTACGTTTTTTGTAGAATTTTTATCTTCCTTTCAATCGTTTTTGTGACACTGAAGTGTAACTAAAAGGCCAAAAGTATCCAGAATTATCATTAAAATCAAAATGTAGTAGGTATTTGTTTTTTAAATATATTTTTCCTTAACTCTCTCACGGTTTGCAAGCATGCGACCTATATTATTGTGTTTCAGCGACAATTATTTGCATAGACCACATTTATGTCTCTCTCGTGCCGCTTGCAGCGGCGTACTACTTTTCCAACGCAGGGAGAGCCCCAGCGATACATATGAAATAGTAGTATAAGTGTAGTGCGCCGCATTCGATGGACTCAGACTATAAATGAGAACTGCATGCGCGCCTACTACAGGGCAACAGAGGAAGGAACTAACCTAACTGCGTATTGAGTTAGGTTGCTGTCTTTGTTTCAGGCCCTTGAACCGACCATCGACGTGTCTGCCCAACGATTGTCGAATCAAGTGCGGGTGATCCAGCGTAACAACTTGCTGGATCAGTCGGCACTTGATCGGCTTCGCCTGGAGTCACTGCGTATTTGTGCGGCTTCTTCTTCGGTGCAGGATCGCCTTGCCCCACAATCACCGGCCCTGACGCCAGTTTTGGTGGCGCGAGTAGATCCGGTACCCGACGATGAAGATTTCATAAATACGAATGTAAAGACAGGCGAATGAGCAAATGAGGAGCGCTTTGAACGATGCCATTCTACAGTATCGTGACACTCGTAATTCTAGGCCGCGTATACCTTGTTTGCCCACGAATAGACATAGTTTGGCGTTAATGAGTGCCTTGAACGATTTACTGGTTCCTTATCTTGGAACCAGTGAAAATTTAATTGATACCCACTCGATCCTTTATTGTGGGGCCATCGCGGTGTGTCGCGTTGCTCGTGTCAAATTCCAGGATTCAGACCGAGTACCGCGGCGAACCGGGACTGCCCCTGCTTGGCAATTGAGGATCGAGAGGCGTATCAATAGGTTCAGGACACTTATTGCAAAGCTAATTTGCTTCAGAAATGGAAATAATCGGCCTCGCGTCATGCGAGCCGTCACACACGCCTTTGTCGGGACTGATGTCCGACCGGAAAACTATATGGCTTGTGTGACGGAACGTATTGACTTTCTGAAGCAAAAAGTCTATGCGTGGGCAAACCGTATACGTCGCTACAGAGTGCGTGTGGACCGATACCAAAAAAATCGCCTCTTTCAAAGTGACCAAAGAAAAGTATACAGACGTTGGGAAGAAGCTGATCAACGTGTGAGCGACGGGCAGCTACCGGATGTTGATGCCATGACTAATTTCTGGCGCAACATTTGGTCGGTGCCCGTCGAGCACACGGAAGGTGAATGGATGAGTGTTGTCAGTGAGGCGTGTGAACCTATCGAGACCATGCAGCCTATTAATATTAGTACAGCTGACGTAAGTTGTGCAATCCGTACGGCCCAAAATTGGAAATGCCCAGAACCGGACGGATTGCACAACTTCTGGATCAAATGGTTTCGATGTTCACACGAGTTACTGGCAACACAATTCCAAGAAGCCATAGAGCTCGGCTCACTCCCAAGTTTGTTGACTACTGGTGTCACTTTTCTGCTCCAAAAATCAGGTAGTACCACGGAACCGAAAAATTATAGACCCATCACGTACTTACCTACTTTATACAAGCTCCTTACATCCATTCTGAAAACAAAAATTAACTCTCACATTGTTGCAAATAATATTTTGGACGTGACTCAAAATGGATGTAGGGTTGGGTCCCGTGGTACTAAGGAGCTTCTCCTCATTGACATGACCATATGCCAGAAGGTTCGGCGTGGCAGAGGGACTCTCTCAACAGCCTGGATTGACTATAAGAAGGCCTATGATTCGGTGCCGCATACATGGTTGGTGAGGAAACCGAAGATTTTGTCTGTGCCATTGAAGATGAAGTTATCAAGACGAATAACTACCGGAAATATATTATGAAGGACGGTACGGTCGACATCTGTCGGGCATGCCGCCGTCCTGGAGAATCACTCCGACATATTATTTCCGGTTGTTCTCATCTTGCTAACGGAGAGTATTTGCACAGACACAACCAAGTAGCCAGAATAATTCACCAGCAACTTGCTCTTCAATATGGCCTTGTTGAATCAGAGGTGCCGTACTATAAGTACCTGCGCCAGTTCTCGAAAATGGTCATGCCACGCTCTACTGGGATAGCTCTATCATCACGGACAGGACTATTGTCGCCAATAAGCCTGATATCGTGGTGGTCGACCGATCTCAGCGCCGGGAAATATTGGTCGATATCACCGTACCTCATGATGAGAACCTCGTGAAAGCCGAGAAGGACAAGCTCAGTAAGTACCTTGACTTGGCTCACGAGGTTACCGCCATGTGGGATGTGGATTTAACCGTTATTGTACCGATAGTTGTTGACAAAAACAAACGGTCTTTTAGCTAAGAGCCTCGATCAACACCTGGAGAGGCTCTCGCTAAAAGGTTGGGTCAAGGGTCAGATACAGAACCGCAGTACTCCTTGACACGGCACGTATTGTCAGGAGATTCCTCACTCTGCAGCCCTAACCACCGGTAGCTTTGGTCTATCCCCGCTGCCGGTGGCAACCTAGGTTAAGTTTTTTATAATATTTGTAAATATGTTTTTTTATATAAAATATTGTAAAAAATTTTACTTAAGATTATATTTTAAATAAAGAGCATAATAATAATAATGAAATACAATTATAATTTAAATAAATTATGAGATAAAAAGAGATAATGCAATATTATGGTACATTAGGGAAATAAATAAAACTAAGACGTTAAACGTAAAAATTGACTCCGGACTTGACCTTTGAACGAATCCAACGCACGAGCACTCCTGATGCTCTCTGGCAGAGCATTCCATAGCCGGACAGCATGCACAGAAAAGGAGTAGGAAAGGAAATCAGTGGAGTGAAGTGGAGTCGTTAGAGAAAGGTTGTAAGCAGAACGTAAAGTCCTACTAGAGGAAGAAGAACGAAATGAAAAACAACTTCGTAGATAAAGAGAAGTTGGTAAAAAGAGGACAGCATATAGAAGGGAAAGAACGTGTAAGTCCCTACGCCGTCGAATTGGCAGCCAGTTAAGCCGAGCTCGATAATACGAAACATGGTCATATTTTCTTAAATTAAAAATAAATCTTATACAGACATTCTGCAGACGCTCTAGCTTATTAAGGAGTTCCTCCGAAAGATCAGCGTAGCAGACATCCGCATAATCAAGAATGGATAGTAAAAGTGTCTGTGCCAGAGTTATTTTGGTGCTAGTCGGTAAAAAATTACGAAGGCGGTTGAGGGAACCGTAAGCAGCAAACACCTTTTTCCGAACTGCCTCCTCTTGGGGGCGCCAAGTGAGGCATTGATCAAAAGTAATTCCTAAATTTTTGACAGTTTTTGCAAACGAAATATCAGCGCCCGCGAAATTAACGAGGTAGAAGTTCATAATTAATTCTAGAAAGTTCTATTTAATTTAGTTGAAATATTATTATTATTTAAGAAATTACATTAATTAATCTATATACCAATATACACTAAGTATATTTGATATTATTAAAAAAAATAACAAAAGTAAAATCTAATATTAAAATATTTACAACTTAAAAAGATAAATAGAAAACTATAAAAAAAAGAATTCACCCAGATCATCCCCATCAGGCAAAGTACCCAGAATACTAGCCGCATTGCCGCGCTGGATGGCGAGGCTTAAGCGTTGACCCAGATAGCTGCTGGCTCTGGGGTCTCGGGTGGCTTCCACCAGTTTTTTAGAAATATCTCTAAAGAGCTGGTGGGCACCCAAATCCCACGGTCTTAACGTCTCTACCCCAAACGGCTCAAATATGAAATCTCCAGTCAGATTCTCATACTTGCGCCGTTTGAGGTTCTTCGCATTAATTGCAGCCGAGCCAGCATTAATGCATGAACTTGGAAGATGGGACGGGGCAAGCGTGTCGACATATGTAGCATCCCACACCAGTGCCCGTCCCACCCTCCAAGGTACCAGGGTCATGCCGTCCGGCCTCTTGCCATCATCGCGTGCCAGGCCGGCGGGCTCTAGTACGGCAGGCACTCCAGCGGTGACTAGAGCTCGACGAACGATGTCATTCAAAGAATGATGGCAGGCAATGCGGCCAGCGCTCCGTGTACAGGACAGCCCGTGGTGTCCGAGGGTGTCTACCGGTGCGCCACAACGACATTGATGGGGGACGATACTGGGGGCGCCAAGACGCAGGGCAGTGGCTAGGCGAAAAGTGCTGCGGTCTAGAAAAGTACCCGTATTCGATGAGGGTAGTGCCTGCAACCAAAGACCCGACTCCCATCTCCCTACAGCTAAAAGGCGGGCACGCTCTGCGGAACTAGAAGACGTGTTGACAAGGTTATTTCGCAACAGTTCGCAGAGGGGCCCGTCCCAAAGCCTTTGGGAGGAGGTGTTGTTTGGAAGATCAGAACACGGGCAAGATGCGCTCCATGCGGCCTTGGCCTCGTCCATGTAGGGTATCAAAAAGGAATTGGATGTTCGGTTTAGTATTTTGTTTGTAAGTGGTAGGGAAGCATGGACCGAGGACAAGAACGCCGGGAGGTAAACGTCAGCAGTTTTACGGATACCCAGGCCACCGAATCTAATTGGAAGTGATGCTTGGGTCCAAGAGCGGTCACTGAAGTAAATGTTTAAAATGGAAGACAGTGTATGTATTATGGTGCTATCTAGGCTGGCAAGAAGGTCAGGAAACTTCCACAGCTGACAGCACCGCAAGACATACGTGAACTTAGGAACGAAAAGTGAATAGCGAATTAAAGCGAAAGCCATGTGACAATTAATTTTGAAAAGGCGGTCTAATGAATAACTAAAATTTTGTAATTTTGATGATATATAATTTTGGAAGGAATCATTTAGAATAGGAGAGCCCAGGAGGTGAAGAGAACTTTCGTCTATCACTTTTAAGAGAGGAGCAACGTCTCTAAAGCTAGATATTATACCGTGTCTGTCGACGCAACTGTCCGCTATGAAAAGTTCGCACTTAGCAAAATTAAGCTCCAAACCAATGGCTTGGAACTCGCGGACTAGGATTAGGAGGTCCGAAAGGACAGTTGATGCATCGCCGCCTAGAGTCCCATCATCTAGATACCACACGTTAAATTTTGAATTTAGTTGCTCAATGACCGGGTGAATGGCGAGACTAAAAAAAGCTGGGCCCAAAGGGTCGCCCTGTTGGCATCCTACGGCAGATGAGATGAGGTGTTTCTTATACAAAAGATTGGATGGGTTGTTATAACACTGCATCATGAATGGTAATAATGCAGGAGCTTTTGATTGTATTTGATCCAACATGGCGACCCTGTCGACAGAGTTAAAAGCGTTTTTAACGTCGACTTTTAATACCACCTCACCGCCCTGATTAAATAAAAATGATCGGAGTGAGTGGACAGCTGCCTCACAGCCTCCTTTGCTGCCAAAACCTAGCTGCTTCGGTTGGAAGTAATTTGTTAGAAAATTTACAGATTGGCAACAAATTTTAGCTGTGAGGCGCCGGTAAGTAGAGCCAATGGCAATGGGGCGAATGCCACCATCCCTCTTCCTCAGAGCGCAGAGGTTTGCTCCGTATAAAATATCCACAACATCTTGAGCTACCTCACCCCGCAACATCAGATTACATAGGCTTGTCAACGCCTAAAGCATGGAATCGCCTGCCTCACTGCAACAACCGCTGGTGAGATCTTTAAGATGCTGTGGGGTGAGGCCGTCAAGACCGCCCGCAGAGCCTGGAAGAAAAGAAAAGATGGCACCGCGAACTGTATCTACTAACGCTTGTATAGGTGTAGTTGAGGCGTCAACGGCGGTGGAGTGCGCAGAAATATGTCTAAGTGGTACATGCGTAGATGAGGGGTGCTTACTACGTAAGGCGGTGAGGGTTTCTGGGCAGTCAGGAGCGATCGTGTCATTAGAAAAAAGGAGCCGCGCAGTAGGTAGTTATTGGGCATTCTACCCCACCTTCATTCGTTCGGGCTCGTGCCGAGCCCTCACTCACTGCGGCGGGGTAGAATACCCAATAACTCATATTGGTGATCCTTTTCTTATATACAGGACTGTTTAAATATTGTAGAAATATACTTTAAGCTCATTTTATTGAAACACACTAAACACTGCGGTCGGTTTCATACTTTGTAATGAAATTTGTGAAACAAAAGGAATCATTAAAATTAGAGTGTATATGTCCTCCGGTTTCAAATAAGCCAAAGCGTCATGGTAATTTATTACCAAACACTATACGTTGTATTGTTTGTGGTCCATCAAACTGTGGGAAGACCAACTTAGTTATAAGTTTGCTATTACATGAAGATGGTCCACGCTTTCGTAACCTTTACGTGTATTCAAAATCTTTATATCAACCTAAATACATATACCTAGAAAAGGTGTTGGGTATGGTTGCAGGCACATCTTATAACAAATACAGTAATAACAACGACATTTTGAGTCCACACGAAGCTATGCCAAATTCAATTATTTTATTCGACGATGTTGCTTGTGAAAATCAAAATAATATTAGAGATTATTTTGCGATGGGGCGTCACCAGAACATTGATTGTTTCTATATTAACCAAACTTATACCAAAATACCGAAGCAACTGGTAAGGGACAATTCTAACCTAATAATATTATTTAAACAAGACGATATTAACTTAAAACATGTTTATGATGAACATGTAGGGTCAGACATGACATGGTCTCAATTCCGTAAAATGTGCTCAACTGTTTGGAATAAACCTTTCAGTTATCTTGTAATCAATAAGGACTGCGAACGAAATAATGGATGTTACAGAATGGCTTTTGATACATTTATTGTGCCAGATTAAAATACATAAATGGCTGTTGTACTGATATTGCACCACTTTCATTCATGATTTGGAACCGAGTGGAATCCTACTAAAATGGAAAGAGATCTTAAACAAAAAATTGTAAAATCTGCAAAGGCTGTAAAAAGAAAGGTTAAAATGATAAAGGATTTAAAAAATACAAGTGACATGACCTTGAAAACAATATTGAAACCCATCGTTGAACCGCTTAACCTGTTAGCAAACAAAAACAATGAGCAGCATCATGAAGAAGGTTTGAATAATGAAATTGTTCCAAAAAAAAGTAAAAGTAATGAAAGCGAGGCATTACACTATTCTAGCGATGATTTTAATGAAATTAGCACTTAAGAAGAAGATGATACTGATAATGAATTGTATCAAAAATCTAACAAAACCCTAAGTGTACCTTGTGATGAACACAATGTAAGCGAAGGATCGTTTAAATCTCTTCAGTCATCACCGAACGATAAAAATCAATCGCTGTCATGGTCTACATCATCTGAAGTAATGAAAGACGTACCTTATGGGATTAAAAACGATCGAGGAAAACTGATGCTTGGAAAAAATCGCGTTTACGACGATGGCGACATTTTGAAAATTGGGAACCAAAGCTTTAAGAAAACTCCTGGCTTAAAAGAATTATTGTACAAAAAGAAACCTAATTTAGATGTTATCACAGACAATGACTTACAAAATTACAAAATGCTACTAATCGATACCAATGCACACAGACGGAATTTTGATCCATCAAAACAATTAATTAGCAACAAAGGATTTAAATACATGAATATTATTAATGCAATTCAATATCAAAATCTTAACTTTAATTCCTTATTCTATGTATAATGTAAAGATAGTAGTAACAAAAAGAAGGCACTGGTAACGAAAAAATCAGCTGTTTGATACAAAAAAATCTAGAACTACTGCCAAATATATGAAACATCTAATTGTTTCAATAAACAGGAGATAACAGGCAAATGGTAGATAACGCAATTTTCTATACTTCGCAACATCATCGTCGCCTACGTGTAATATGATGAAAAGAGTTCACCGACTTGATCCTTTGTGTAAGATTTTCTCGATAATAATCACGCTTCGAAGTTTACACAACAAAAGCACGAGCATCTGTAGATCAAAGATTATCTTATCGAAGAGTATCCATAAATTGTGACATCGTTGAAAGGAGCGTAACCCGTGAGCCGGTTTATGCTTAGTTCGCATAAATTCAATTCAATTATAATCTCTGAGAGAGCGAGAATAATTGGTTCAACTTAAAATTATAGGCCCCATAGGTACCTCTTGTGAGAGACTCTTGTGATGTGACAAAGGTCAACGTTGTTACATAATAAAAGATGATAGAAGATTCTTTAAAATTGTACAAGGTACTTTTAAATATGGCAAAGAACGAGAAGAGTCCGCCAAAATGGTAGAAGTGGTACAGTTACGAGCACCAGATGTATACACTTTGACTCTTATTCCATTTTCTTAAGAGCTACAATTGTTTACATGTTTTTGCTCGTGACTATAACTCTACCAGGGGCCCAAGTCTGCTAATTTACGAATGGCATAATTGAATCGTAATTGGATCGCATTGTAATTGTTTGACACATTTGGTATTCTCTTACTCATTTATGAATACCAAATGTGTCAAACAATTACAATGCGATACAATTGCGATTCAATTATGCCATTCGTAAATTAGCAGACTTGGGCCCCAGAACTTATGGAATTGGGAGCAAGCTAAAAGATTTATCACATTTAGAATTTGAAATTATCGTGTTAATGTTCGAAGGTTGGTTCTATAATACCACTTTTTAAAAATCTATAAACTAATCTATAAACTTTTGCTTCGCGTTATAGTGATAAAATGTAATGGCAATAATATTGGTATAATAATACCATTATCATCATAAATCTCCGCTGTTGGGGTCATGTCTTCCCATGGGATGAGAAAAAAGTTTACTTACAAAGCTTATAAAATGTAATGCAAGTAAGTACTAATCAAATAATTGTAAATTTTCGTTCAATGTTCTTTTAAAAGTGGCAGATTGCACCAAAATCTTAAAGTTAGATTTGGTCAAAACAAAAGCCCTACGATGTTTTTAGACGATCACGATGGATTAGCACTAAATCTAGATTTAATGTGATGGTGCAAGTCTTCATTAGGATGATACTTAATTATTGTGTGAATAATTTATTAACTTTGTTAAATTATTGTAGTTTTGGTGTGGTTGGTATTAAAATATAATACCAAATTATTCGAATTCCTGTATATTAATTTATAGTGATAATATAATAAAAATGCTGATGCGCCGTTTGGCTTCGCAAAGGAATGAAGTGTCCATAAACCGATGAATTGGTATATCGTGTTGTAATTTTTTATTGCTTTTCAATCTTATTTTAAGTACATAGGGTTCAATATAGTTGGCCTCGCCTCTTAAGGCTGATTTTTCAAACTTCAGATGTATCTTATCTTCCTTTTACTGTTAATATAATTTTCTATCAGTTCTTGTATCACACACAGGTAACATTTTAATTTCGTTGAGTACCTAATACAGATGGAGTGTGTTTTGATGAATGAAAAATCAGCCATAATGAAATGATTCTATTTACAGAGTGCCGATTGCAAATTTTTCACTATTCGATATAATTTATGTTAACTACGGTTTGTAAGCGATCTAAGCAGCGCCCCCTGATTATTAATTTGTGTAATTAAAGCGACCATGCAGTGAAAACACTCACTGGGCACTCTGTCCCTCCAAAAGGTAATATACACTATACTCATGTTATCGATACAGTATTGTGATATAAAATATACATATACATAGATTTTTATTTACCAAAGACGTTACGCCAACAAAATTAAGTGCCTTTTATAATATATAATGTAAGTCTTGGACGCGTGTATTTGTTTGGCGGTCTATTAATCTGTAATATTTTTTGTCACAATAAAATTATTGTGATTTTTATTTCAAACTTATCATTAGAATAGTTTGAGTCAATAAAAAAATTAGTAGATCTAAAAAGGCCACTTAGGACAATTCAATTATTATGCTATATATCGTGATTTAAGTTTTAATGAATTTTGAGGGCTTAAAATTCTGCATTTTATATCCGTAAATTATTTTTTTTCAGCCTGATTTTGATATTTGGACTATGAGAAAAATTTCAGAACCAGACTATTGTCAACGTCAGATAACTATCGTCAATGTTTTAAAATAGCAAATTCAAAGCCCAGCATGTAAGTAAGTAAGTTTTAAGAAGAATGGTTTTAGTATTGGTAATAGTGGCCTTTATAGACTCTGTACTCAAGTTTTTACTTTTCCCAACCAATGGGCTAAATGGTATCGGTTGCTTTGCAAGTATTGTGGAGCACAAGTTATTGTAATTTAAATATAATCTAGTTGTATAGATGTTTGCTTTCTATTCTAATCAATGTACAAACGGTCGTCTTGTACAGCTTATTTTGTGTGTATAGTTATAATAATAGTGCAATCCTAAATTACTTCCATTAATAATGAGTCATTAAAATAATCTCTCAGAGATTCCATGTACGGTGTTTTATTTAACGATAGTTTCAAACCGGATATTGAATAAATAATTATACATATGTAAAATAAAGAATAGTTGAAGATACACAAAAAGCGTTTGGGAAAGTAAGACGCCAAAAGGTTTTCTAAAGGTTACGAATAAAACCAATTTTAACACAATACTGTAATTTATTACAGATCTAATAGTATATTTATTAAAAATATGACTAAGGAATTTATTTGTATAACAAATATGGATGCAGTAATTATATCGAAGCTCAATCTAGTTTCAACATTACAATAAATAAAGCTTAAAACAGGTAGTTATTGCCTTTACCTAAAAATAATAATTTTCTAATGAAATAATGAATATCACAAAGGAAAACATCAAATCGGTGTCATGTATGGTTCGACAGATAATTTTAACATAATGACAAAGTCCATTTTTAACAACATTGGCGCATTTTTAGTATTGAGCAAAAAAGGTGACTACTTTTTTAATTTCTCCTTTCGTATTTTTTTCTTCTAAAGTAGGCGACAACTTAAGGCAAATGAAAAACGTCAAGATTGGGAGTATACCGGGTATAATATTAACCGAATTATTAAAAAAGAATACCTACTTAATTAATCCATACAATATTTTTTCAGTTCACGCCATTCCGCCTACGTAGAATAATTTACCTATTAATTACAACCACGAAACTCGGAAAACCGTCTTTGTTAAAGAAGCTGTACGACGAAAGATGTATGAAAAAAGCCGAAGTCAGATAACTAGAAGAATTTAAGACAGACTTAAGGTTGCTTCACACATATCAGTGAAGTCACAGTTCCGACACAGTAACGACACAGTGAAAAATATTCTTTCATACATTCACTATGAATTTTGTCAAAACGAATACGTCCGTGATTTGCCGGTGGCGACACTGACACTGAGATTGCGATTATCACTGACAAGTGGGGATGCGTTCATGGAGAATGTATGAAAAACACTGTGCCGGTACTGTGTCGGAACGGTGGCTTCACTGATATGTGTGACGCAACCTTTAAAGATTACTATAAAATAATTTTAAATTCTATACGCCAATGTTTCCAATTGAATACTAGGCGAAGGTCAGCCCTCTTAGTCAAGTGTTCCCGACCGGTAGGCTCCAACATCAATAGAAACAAATGTGTACACATTTACATTTAATTAAATATGTACTTTATACGTTACACCATAAGAACTACTTTTTTTGGTGCACAGTTCCTACATACAGCTGTTATTTTACATACAGTTCATATTCTATCGTCCCGGCATAATGCTAGCCGCTTTTGGCTTCTTATGTAGTCTCCTCATTTGGTACACCCATTTAAAAAAATATATAAACACGTTTGAATTTTGTCTATGCTATTCACAAACCAGAAAAAATATTCAAATCTCGTCAATAAATAAATAAAGCACCTACCCTTTTTATAGAAATATACAAACAATCAAAACAAAACTGTGATGGTCGAGCGGGTAACAGCACAGTTACAGTGAGATTGGGTGAGTACCAGTAGCAGTCAGAGTGAGACGGCTATAGGTCGGGCGGGTACCAGAAGAGTGAGGTCGAGTGGGCACCAGTAGCAGTTAGAGTGAGATTGCTATAGGTCGGGCTGGTACCAGCAGCAGTGTACACAATAAATGTTTTTTTTTTCCTTCTTTTTCTTTCTTTCAGTTAGAATGAGACGGCTGTAGGTCGGGCGGGTACCAGCAGCAGTTAGAGTGAGAGACTGCTATAGGTCGGGCGGGTACCAGCAGCAGTTTAGAGTAAGGTCGAGTGGGCACCAGTAGCAGTTAGAGTGAAATTCCTATAGATTAGGCTGGTACCAGCAGCAGTGATTACAATAAATGTTTTTTCCTATCCTTTCTTTTTCTTCCTTTCAGTTAGAATAATACGTCTGTAGGTCCGGCGGGTACCAATATCAGTTAGAGTGCAGTCCGGTGGGCACCAGTAGCAGTAGAGGTGGACAGCTACAGGCAGCAGTGAGAGTGAGACGGCTGTAAGTCGGGCGGGTACCGGCAGCAGTGAGAGTGAGACGGCTACAGGTCGGGCGGTTGCGGTCACGCGGCGGGCGTGGGGGCGGCGGGGGCGCCCTCGTCCGGCTTGCTCTCTAGTGAGAAGGGGGGGATGCGGCAGTCGAACGTGTAGCCATCCTCGCGCTCCATGCGAAACGTGCCCCTGGGAAGGGAAGATTTTTTCTTATTCATACACATACTTTTACTTTTAAACTTTTACTGTCAACTTATAACGTCATTACACAATTTATCCTACTAATATTATAAACGCGAAAGTTTGTAAGTATGTATGGATGTTTGTTACTCTTTCACGTAAAAACTACTGAATGGATTTGGATGAAATTCGGCATACAGATAGTTTATAACCTGGATTAACACATAGGATACTTTTTATCCCGATATTCCCACGGGAACGGAAACCACGCGGGTGAAACCGCGAGCGACCGCTAGTATGATATAAATGTATTGATTCGGTCCCATCGAACACAAATATATTATCCCTGAAGGGTTAGTCAGAGACTATGCAATGGGCACCGCAAAAGCAGTCCTCTGCCATAGTCCACTTTCACAGTATTCTTTTGAAACTCGTTAATATGTGTACCTACGCCTAGCGTACTCACCATGGGATTCTGTTATTTCAAGAATGCCAAAAAACTGTGCCCAAATAGTACCAAATAGTGCCCAAAGGAAATAAATAGTACCCTTATGGTTCAAAAGTTATAGACATAGTTTGGTGAGTACGCTAGGCGTAGGTTACGCCTAGCGTACTCACCTCAGTTTGAGAAATCTGAGCAAGCTACAACTTTAATTAGTATGTCAAAAAACTGTACCCAAATAGTACCAAATAGTGCTCAAAGGAAATAAATAGTACCTTTATAGTTAAAAAGTTATAGACATAGTTTGGTAAGTACGCTAGGCGTAGGTTCTACGCCTAGCGTACTCGCCTCGTTGCGCGAAAACAGAACCAGCAATGGCTCTCATTTCTATATCAATAAATAGTACCCTCTAAGAGTGTAATTGTTATTTGACTTTTACACTAGAAAATCATTAAATTTGATAGCAAACTTCTTCATACAAAAATTACGTGTGGTACAGTCGAGCACAGTGAATGGTAAAATATTATTTTTATTACCAAAGGAATTGAGATTGGAATAACTATGGAGTTCATTAATAGACGACGACCTTAAATAAAATAGGTACATATTTAATAACAGTAAACCAAGGGTGGCCAAAAAAGGGGGGTCCTGAAGTTGATGTGTCTGTCTTTGGCACCGTAGCTCCTAAATATCCTAGATTTGGATGCGGATTTTTTTATATGAAGGCTGGTTTATAGCGGTGATTCTTACTTCGACTATAAATCTAGTGATAACTGTTATAAATCACAAACATTGTAGTCGAGGGCGAATGAGACCCACTCCAACTTATACCTATGTATCAAGCATTGCTTATTTATGATTTGTTGATCGTGAATGACAGCCCGCTCGCAACTTTGTCCGCGTGAACCTCTTACCCCGTGACGAATTTAAAAAAATGTTCATTTTTATACAAACCTCGTCCCGACAATTACAAATACAACAAAAAAGAATTAGCCAAATTGGTGCAGCCGTTCTGAAGTGATGCGCGTACAAACATTTTGGCAATTGATTTTTTTTAATATAGATACATACCTACATAAATAGCGACTGCACATGTGCTCAGCGTGACAGGTGGTGAGCCCATCGCCGTTCTAAGCTGTTGGATGTATGTGCAGTCTTTAGTCCGGTAGTCGCCTATTACGACACCCAAGGGAAGAGCGGGTGGTAGTATTCTTTCACTGGTAAGTACGCGACACAGTTAAACACTTTATACAGTCTAGAAAACTAAGAATATGATTTAATTTGTTATTCTACGATTAATAAAAACAATAACGTATTTCTGTAGGTAAGTATATATAATATATTCAAACTGAGTAGGTACCTACCTAGCTAATGAAAGATCAACTTCAAATCGACATGAATATAAAATGCTATTACAGATGAAATATACATAGGTACTTACTCATTTAAAGATCACTCTCATCACAATGAAACAAAATTCACAAGGTTTTTCATTAATTGTTTCACAAATTAACTATTCGCAAACCTTTGCGGTTGCGGTGGCAAGGCAGAGTAAACGACTAAAAAAATCGGTTCCAGAAAACTATGCGTTCCCACCGCGGCGTCAAGCAAATTGTTGTGAATTGCAATATTGAATTTTAGCACTTTCATAATACAGGTCAGTTTGTAAGTAACTAAAGTAAGAAGTGTGATAAGCGCCATCTATTGTAACTTGTTCATACTAAGATGCATCGCTGTTGCGCGTCGATAAGTTGCACTATGATCAACAAAAGTAACAAATTCTTCTTGCACAATATTGAGCTTTCAATATCAGACATAAGACAAATAGTTCCTTATATAGAATGTGCTTTTACTTTATGAAATCCGGCAAAAATACGATAGTCAATATTTTGGAAAACATGGATCTTATTTTTATGAAAAAGAATTATAATCAATTATATAACTGATATTGAACTTCCTCGTTACGTATATACACCTATTAATTTCAACAAAACTAAAAGTAATATGTAGTAGGTTCATAATACAAAATTTAATAATATTAAAATTATTATGAGTTCGCCTGTACCTCATGTCAATGTATGTAGAAGTTTGCTATCAAATTTAATGACTTTCTAGTGTAAAAGTCAAATAACAATTACACTCTTAGAGGGTACTATTTCCGGTACTATTTATTAAGATAGAAATGAGAGCCATTGCCTGGTTCTGTTTTCGCGCAACGAGGTGAGTACGCTAGGCGTAGAAGCTACGCCTAGCGTACTCACCAAACTATGTCTATAACTTTATAGGTACTATTTATTTCCTTTGGGCACTATTTGGTACTATTTGGGTAAAGTTTTTTGACATACACACATCAAAGTGTCTAGGGATCAAGCATTTTTATGCGGATTTCTTGAGATTGAGATGTGGCTTTGTAATAAATTTATGATTTTATAAATTTATATGGATCCTTTTTGGTGCATTTCATAATTTGAAACAGGAACTTTCAATCAATTTCTAGTAAAAGATGAAAATCAGCTGTCAATATTTTCCCTATAAAAACATACAACGCATTGAAGACATTATTAGTGCTACTGTTTCCCTACTACTGATTAAAACCAACGTTATTATGGAGCGGCGACGTCATTTAAGCAGGGAAGAAATGCTCAGAGCCGTGGGAATGATAGAAGCTGGTTCCCGGCAACGTACTGTGGCTTTAGCTTTGAATACAAGTCAGAGTGTTATCAGTCGACTTTAGACACGTTACCGAAGCACTGGTACCGTGGCTGAGCGCCATGGAGGATGGTATCGCTGCACCACACGGAGACAAGACCGATACATTCAAATCACAACTCGAAGAGCTCCAACAATAACCGCCATGATGTTAGCCGTGAGGCTTCATCACTCTTCAGGGAACTTAATTAGCGACCAAACAGTCAGAAACCGCTTGCATGAAGTGAACCTTCATTCCCGAAGACCGCTAAGGGTACCACCTATAGCAATGCACAATCGTAGGATTCGATATCAATGGGCTCTTGAACACAGAAATTGGGCAGAAGAACAATGGCGTTTCGTGTGCTTTTCTGATGAGTGTCGTTTTGGTATGAGACCGGATACAAGACGTATACGACACTGGAGAACCCCTGGACGCCAACAGCGATTAAAATCCTGCCAGGAAGTCCATCCTTATAGTGGTGGAACCATCATGGTATAGGCGGGTATTTGGATCGGCGGAAGAACTGAGTTGATTTGGATCAGAGGCAACCTCAACGCTTAAATTTATGCTGAGACGATTGTATCCGACGTCATCGTTCCTCTACAAGTGCAAATCGGTCCCTTATTTCAGTTAATGCATGATAATGCACGACCGCACACCGCAAGAGTTGTAAGACAGACTCTCGCCGCAGTTAACATCAATGTCATGCCCTGGCCTGCTCAGTCGCCAGACTTGAACCCGATTGAGCATGCATGGGATATGCTACAGAGAAGAGCTCTGCCGAATATGGAGGGTATCCAGTCGCAAGAAGACCTTTTTTTGTTGTTGCAACGAACATGGGCGGCCATTCCACAGCGTGATTTGGAAGAACTCATTTTGAGTATACCAAACCGATGTTCTTGTGTTGTTAGTGTTCGCGGTAGAAACACGGATTATTAATTGTTTAAGTTACCCAATAAAATTTTAAAGAAAACTGTTATTTCAGTCTTTTTTTCGAACTTTAAAGTTAGTGGTTCAAATGTCAAAAATCCCTTTATTAGGAAAATGGCAAATTTCTTTATTAATGCAAAGGTGACTTGGTTTATCGTTACTGTAGACAAACGAAAACACTTTATTTGATGAATCCTTAAAGAAAATTTTAATTAATATCAATCAGGAGAAAAGTTATTGCAAAAATATATGTTGATCCCTAGACACTCTTGATGTGTGTACTAATTAAAGTTGTAGCTTGCTCAGATTTCCCAAACTGAGGTGAGTACGCTAGGCGTAACCTACGCCTAGCGTACTCACCAAACTATGTCTATAACTTTTGAACCATGAGGGTACTATTTATTTCCTTAAGGCACTATTTGGTACTATTTGGGCACAGTTTTTCGGCATTCTTGAAATAACAGAATTCCATGGTGAGTACGCCAGGCGTAGGTACACGTTAATATGGTAAGATAACGGATAAATATATATAATTAGGGCATGGAATACCGGGATGATTTTCATACCGGTATTGAAATTCCAAATACCGGTATACCGAAATTTCGGTATTTTCTTAAATACTGCTAGTTACTGTTAAAATTATTCCAAGAACGATTAGTAAGTCTCGTTTGCGGATAGTGATTAAGCCAATGTTTAAATTCTCACGAAATGCAGCTACTAGTCTCGAAAGTCTTTCACAGGGAAAAGGTATTAAGCTTTTAAAAAAAGTTATGAAAGACACTGATTATGTTTATTGGGATGATCCAAATGAGCTAGTTGACCGGTTAAAACTATTATTTGCATCACGAAATGCAGGTAACACTGGTTTGGATAATGAAGTTATTGCAATAATCGAAGAGCTTTATGAAGCTGGCATCATTAACAAAAAAAAATATAAGTAGCATGCAACTTTAAATTTCAGCAGTTGAATTACAGTACACAGCGTATAAACACGGTAATGAATTTAGACAAATTTGGCCATCACGTTCACAAGCGTTTACGACTAACAGAATACATTGATACTTTGAATGATGCGTTAAAAAAATCAGAAACGGGTCATTACGATTAGAAATCTTCAAAATTGAAAGGTCTGACGTCACCAGAGAAGGACGATGAAGCCGTAAATAAAGCATATATGGATAAAACTGTTCAAGAGCTCAGAAATGAAATAAATAAGGTTCATAGTCTTGTTCAAGTCTACATAAAGAACTTAGAAACAGCAAGTTCAGAACGTTTGTTTACTACGTTTTATACAAAGTCTGAAATAGATTACATGATTAAGACAAAACAAAGTAAAAATGAGTAAAAAGGATATAGTCGACGAACTCCACAGAGCGGCAAGAAAGAATTTTAGTCGTCGATGTACAATAATAAAAGGAATAGATGATTTATGGCAAGCTGATCTTATAGATTTCCAAAAATATTCACATTTCAATAAAGGATACAAGTACATTTTAGTAGTAATTGATGCATTGTCAAAGTATGTGTGGGTGTATCCTCTGAAATTAAAAGCGATGAATTGTGTTTCGAATGCAATGCAAAATATATTAATTAATTCATCTCGAAAACCTAAAAATTTACAAACAGATCAAGGCAAAGAGTTTTACAATGTTATCTTTGAACAATTAATGAGAAATTATAATATTAATCACTATTCCAGTTATTCTACAAAAAAAGCATCTATAGTAGAACGAGTAATAAGGACATTGAAATGTAACATTTACAAACTATTTAGTTTATGTGGTCGATATCAATGGATTGAAAAAAATTTGAATCATGTGGTGCAATGTTATAATAATCCTATTCATCGTATCACAAAATTTAAACCTATTGATGTTATTAGAGCAAACCAGATGGTTGTTAAATCTAATATTATTAAATCACAAAGACATAAGATAAATAAGAAACCGAAATTTCAAATTGGTGATCATGTGCGTGTTAGTAAATACAAAGGAGATTTTTACAAAGGTTACACTCCTAACTGGTCCACAGAAATATTTAGGATAGTGAGAGTGAATCATACGAACCCATCGACTTATCATTTAGAAGATACACATAAACAGAAAATCTTGGGATCTTTTTACGAATATGAATTACAGAGAACAAATTTTCCAGATCTTTATTTGATCGAAAAAGTAATAAAGAGAAAAGGAAATAAGCTTTTTGTGAAATGGTTGGGTCTTAGTGACAAAGAGAATAGTTGGATTAACAAGAATGAATTGGTTTTATGATATAAATTAGGCATCCTATCTGTATGCAATCAGTTTGAAAAAATCGATGAAGGAAGGAAGTGGTATTATTAATAACCTCATAAATAATCTACCGTTTGAGTTACATCTACCGGGATACCAATTTTGTGGTCCTGGCACAAAACTTCAGAAACGCTTACTGAGAGGTGATCGGGGTGTAAATAAGTTGGATCAAGCTTGTATGCACCACGACATTGCCTACAATAACAACGATTTGAATATTCGACATAATGCAGATTTAGAACTTTTAAATATGGCTAAGAAAAGATTGAAATCAAAGAATGCTGGAAAAGGAGAAAAAGTTGCATCATGGATTGTAAAAAATGCGATGAAAGCAAAACTTAAAGCTGGTTCTGGAGTACGGTCGTTTATGTCAAAGGTGAAAAAAATAAAAAATCAGTTAAAAAAAATCAAATCTAAAGACAACCATATCGCTATAAACTTCGCATATGCTGCTGCAAAAAAACTATTCACTAATAAAAAAAGTACACGCTTGCCGCGATGTATTCCTATTCCGAAAAGGGGAGGCATTTTGCCTCTTATTCCAATTTTCGCTGGATTATCAGCCCTTGGTTCACTTGCTGGAGGTGCGGCAGGTATAGCAAAAGCTGTCAATGATTACAAGGTTGCTCAAAAAAACCTTCAAGAATCTGAACGACATAACAAGATGATGGAAGCTGTTGCTCTCGGAAAAGGACTGTATATCAAGTCTCATAAAAAAGGAGCTGGTTTATACCTTAATTCTTCAAAAAACTAATTCATCGGCTACCTAAACGAGCTCTCACTAATTTAGATATTTTAGAACATGCTACCGACATTCCATACTTTCGAGGAGTTTTTATGAGAGATAAATTACCTTTGAAACCAAAAAAAATAGAGTGTGCTATAATAAATTTAGATAGATCTGATAATCTTGGAACTCATTGGGTAGCCTACGTTAAACAAAATGACTATTGTGAATATTATGATAGTTTTGGTAATTTAAAGCCACCATTAGAATTGATAAATTACTTAAGAAACATGTCTATGAACTATAATTATGTACAGTATCAAACATTTGATACAGTAAACTGTGGTCACCTTTGTTTAAAATTTTTAAGAAACTTTTGGAAAAATCATTTATAATAAGTATGAAATAAAAAACTTTGTCAGTACAAAAATGTCTTTCACTGTGTCAATAACTGGTAGAGGAGAATCCTTGATAACAAACTACTCCCCTACTTTACAATTACAAGGAGAATATGAGTGTGGACTCTTGTATTTTTCTACTTTTAACTCCATTCCTAATATTGATGAAAGAAATAATAAATTTTATTATGGTAAAGATGGAGTTATTGAAATACCTGAAGGATCATATGAACTTCAAGATATTTGTGATTTTCTTAAAAGTAACATCAAGAATGCTGTATTAAAATTAACTTGCAATAACAATACATTAAAAACAAGAATTTATTGTACTGAAGATGTTCGCTTCGATAAAAATGACTCCCTAAGCAAAATTTTGGGATTTGGTATGGAAACAGTAAAAGCTAATATAAGTACTGATTCTCGGTATCCTGTCAGCATTTTATCAACAACTATCGTGCGCATCGAATGCGATGTAATCAGTGGATCATTTGTGAACGGAAAAGCAAGTCATATAATTTATGAATTTATACCAAACGTACCACCAGGTTATAGAATTATTGAAATACCTAAAAACTTAATTTATTTTCCAGTCAACCAAAGTACAATAAGTGCAATTAATATAAGGTTGTTAGACGCTGAAAATAAGCCAATCAATTTGCGTGGTGAAGAAGTACAGTTGTATTTACATTTTAAAAAAAAATGATAAATTTTAATATAAACTTACCTCCATCTACTGTTCAAGTCAGTTCTAAGAGGTCATCTCCTAAAGGAACAACGCTCCGTATAAAAAAGAAGCTAACTAAAAGTAATAAGGAATTCCTTAAATTAATAGGCTTGTTAAAATGAATATTTTAAATATTTGTCAACCAGCGTCATATGATAACCGTATTGAAAGTTTTGAGTACCATTCGTACAAACAATACGTGACAAGTTTCAACAAGAACGATGAAATACGAATACCCATTAATCAGCAAGATTTATACGTTCTGCCTGCACTCAGCAGTTTGTATATTGAGGGCAGAGCGGATGTTTACAAATACAACAGCACTACTAAAGAAAAAGAAAGTGCGACGAGTGTGCATTTTGTGAATAACCCAGCGTTATTTCTTTTTCAAGACATCCGATATGAACTCAACGGAGTAGAAATAGATAAAGTTAAAAATGCAGGAATTACTACAACTATCAAGTCTTATCTTTCGTTGAATGAAAATGAGTCCAAATGTGCAAAAGTTTGGGGATGGTCTACTACAGGTACAAACACTGACAACAATGGAGTATTTTCCACATCTATACCATTGAATAAAATATTAGGTTTTGCAGAAGATTATGACAAAATTGTAATGAACTGTAAACATGAGTTAGTACTTTTGAGAAGCAATACAAATCTTAATGTTTTAAAATTAAATGCAGTTGAAGTTGTGGAGGATATTGTAATAAGTAAAATCGTTTGGCGAGTTCCTCACATTAAGGTGTCAGATCGTGAAAGAATAAATCTATTAAAGTATTTAGAAAAAGATCGTCCTATAACCGTAGCATTTCGTAATTGGGACTTGTATGAGTATCCATTACTTCCCAAAACCCGTAAACACACTTGGTCTACTAAAACTTCGTCACAAATAGAGAAACCACGATTTGTTATTATCGCTTTACAAACGAACCGTAAACATATTGCGTTAATGTCGTTGGCAGAGTTTGATCATTGCTTAATACGTGATGTAAGAGTATTTTTAAATTCATCATATTACCCTTATGAAGGACTGAATATCAATTTTGCAGACAATAAGTTTTCATTAATATATGAACAGTATGCTAGATTCCAGCATTCTTATCACGGACGTCGGCCAGAACCGTTGATGAGCCCAAAAGAATTCAAAGATATTGCACCCTTATTTGTTGTTGACTGTTCTCGCCAACACGAAACGCTAAAAGGATCAATTGATGTGAGAGTTGAAATCGAAGCAGATCAAGAGATTCCTGATCAGACCGCAGCATATTGTCTGATATTGAACGATTGTATATTTGAATACAAACCTTTAAGCAATATTGTGAAGAAGATATCATGAACGGTAATACGATAATCGTGGATTTGCAAGGATTTAAAGATTTTAAAAATAAATTTATTATTAAAGAGTTAGCAATAGCAACTAAAGATCATACACAGACATTCTTAATCAAACCTCCCTATACTTTTAAAAAACTCATAGTTGAAGAAAAAAAGCAAGTAAGATGGTTGGAAAAAAATCGTGGACTCACTTGGAGGGAAGGATTCATCGATTATTATGAATTTCGAAGGCTAATTGTTCCGTATTTAAGTGGAAAAAAAGTGTTAATCAAAGGATTGGAAAAAATTGAGTGGATTCGAGAGCTATGTCAAGATTGTGAAATAATAGAACTAGGAGAAAAAGGTTGTCCCAAGTTTTTAACGTTATTTAATGATTATTGTGAAAAGGAAAATAAAACTTTGAATTGTGTCCATCATAAAAAAATTTGTGCATTAAAAAATGTGTTGTGTCTGAAAATGTGGTATTCTCATAACTATAATGTTCTTTAAAATGAAATTATAACTTTAAATAAAATTTGCTTTTATAAAAATAAAAAAGTATTTTTTAAATCATAGGATAAGACTAATTTAATTTTAAAATGCAAAATGTACCTTTTCACAGTTATCGTTTGAAAAATTGTAATAAATAATAATTTAAATAAAAAATACTAATTTTGTTTTTGTGTTTTATTTTTAAACTTAAATAGGTAATCATTAATGAAACAATACAATCTTATTTAATTAGATTTATTACTGAAAAATAAGAAATACATGAAAACTTACTAAACTAATACATTAAACATAATTATAGCCGACTTTTATTATCTATTTTGTGATATATCATAACTCTATTAATAAAATGTATCTCTGTAGACATAAACGTAACAAAATTGTTACGCATAACGTTTACTTGAGAAATTTAATTTACAAATAATTGTCTAGTGATAGTTTTAAAAACTATAGCTATACCCACACAACTTTTTTGAGATATTGTTTATAACACTCTCCGTTTGGTCCATAATTTGGTCCACGTCATCGGTTACCACATATTGTGCACTAAGGAGAGTATTATTATCGTCCGACTCACTAGACACTTGTGATTCTAAGTCTATTATTTGGATCTTTATCAGCCGCCGTCCTTTAGTTTTATCACTTTTTAAAACAAACGATTGCTGCTGCCCATGAAAATTCTTCAAAAAGCTTCTTTTCTTCGGTTGCCTTTTGGAAGCCGTTTGTTGTTTGCGAATCTTATGAAGTAACGGCGAATCCGGTCGTTCTACCAACCAAGGCGGGAACATTTGGCTGAATCCCTCTAGCGGGTCTTGCGCATCTTGCAAAACCGGAGAAGGTGATCGTTCAAGGCCTTTGCTTGTCACATGGAGCAAGCTTTGGCTTGGCACGATGTCTTGGGTACTATTGCCTTGGGAATTCTGAAAAAATAAAAAATAAAAATGAGTTATTTACTGTAAATCTACTATAGAGAAGAATAACATTTTAATCATCACGTTGAACTTTTTAAAATAACTTACCATGTTATTGAAACGCTGCTTTGTTGCTGTTTACTCCGCTGTTTTTATGTAAATAAATTTGTATTTCAATATGATGCTATTTTATACTCTAAGAAAGTACTTATATAGGCATTGACTTAGGTGTGAGTGTGTATGTAAAATAATTCCTATTGCTGAGGCAGCAGCAAACGCATGCCATGAAACACAAACTTGTCAGGACTCGAACTCGTTACCTATTTTCAACTACAGAGTGAATTATTGATATCGTAATTTAATTGCACAATATGCAGTTTTGTTAGCTATTGACTCACACATCATTACAGATTTATTGGTGTGGTTCTTATTACAATGATGCATGTTTGTGTCGCTGTGCAATTCACGTTCGCACTTGTCTTTATAGCATTCTTGATATCATGAAAAAACAATAATTGTGTAGATGATGATTAGAACCTAAATTTTATAAGGTAAGTAGAAAGGTTAAGCAACTTTGCAAAGTAGGTCGTCTGATGGGTGACCAAAAACTTATAATCTCGAGCTCCGCCGTGCTTCGGAAGGCTTGTTAAGCCGCTGGTCCCGGCTGCATTAGCAATAATCAGCAACCACCAATCCACAATTGACCCGCGTGGTGGTTTGACCCGTTTTCCCTATCCATCCATAGGGAAGAATCATGTCCCAGCAGTGGGGACATAAAATGAGCTGATGATGATGAAGTATTAAGGTTTTATAAAGAAAACAAATATTAATATTACATGAATTTTATTAGGTACGTAATATTGATGTAGCACAATTACATTATATTTTATACAAGGCAAACTTAAATTTAATTAATATAAAAAAACATAGGTACAGATTTACATAAAACACATAATAATAAAAGTATACATAAAGAAAACTAACAGACAATCAAAACAACCATTGGCAGAATGTACCAGATTCCTTAACCTATATGAACTGTAGTTTGAAAAATACTGTTATGTCATTTTGTTTTCTTGTCCATGGACTCTAAGCTTAACATTTATTACGTAATGTAATGATTACATCCTCACAATTAGTGGTCAGAAATCAATGCGTTCCATACACAAGCCAAAAATAACAATTCTACATAATTGCTCACTCGTTCCTTGGTTTTATGTTGTTAAAAACTTGGTGAAGCTAGCAACAACGTGTTACGAAACGGTGGACATTTCCAGTAAGTGAAATACATAAATACCCTTAAAAATACTTGAAATAGGTCTAAACAGTACAGATAAGTACACATATGAAAAACTATTATGCCGTTAAACAATCATTAAACAGCGCTTGTCTATTTCCAGGTTTCACCACTCGGGGAAAGCGATATTTACCATACAAGACAAACTTATGTTCTGTTAATATTTTATGAACTTTAGTAGGTACGTATGATGTAGCATAATTACATTATATTTTATGCAAGACAAACATTCTTATTCTATTAATAATTTATAAACTTTATTAAAGCATGTAGCACATATTAACATATCATTGAAGATATACTCGCACTTTGAATTTACTAATCTAAGACATAACATATCTTTTTTAAATTTACAAATATTAAATATAACTCAACAATTAAAAAATTTATAACAAGAAAAATGTTAAAAATTCAATATACTTGTATGTCCCCATGCTTTAGTAGAAACTTTGTCATTTGATATTAACCGCTTATCATCATCGCTAGATAGGGCAATTTTATTCACAGCACATGTAAAAATTTCGTGTTTAATTGTTTTAAACAGAATATTTGTTCTACGAACAATGTCTCCATTAAAAAGTGTTTTTTCATAATCCGTGACATTGAACTTACGTACGATGTTTTTTTTAATACCCTTTGCTTTCTTAATTGTGCTGTCTGTAGTTTTAATGCAGTATAGCTTTGAGCGAAGCCCTACAAATTCAGATATAATTTTTCCTCCCATTTCATCTTTAAATAAACCTGGAACTTTTTTATTTTGAATTGGTAAGGCAAATTGATTCGTTTTACAATAATTACTTGTATCAAAGTAAGGTAAAAAATTATTTTTTAAATCTTTATAAAAATCATCTGTTTGTATGTGGTAAACAAAACTGTCGGTGTCCGTGTAACACATCCGCACATTGGTGTTGTAAAAAGGTTTAATAATAGAATAATGGAAATTATACATAAGGCTTTTTGATAATTCTAAAACAGTGAAGCCAATGTATATTGGTTTATTCATAAATATTTGCTCGGGTTTTAACTGCACTGCTACTAAATTTTCTGTAAATACCGAGGAGCTATGAAAATTTGGACGTGCAATAAGCTGTTGTGTACTTTTTCGTTTTTTAGTTACATTGTCCTGATCTAACCACTGATTAACTAAATGAACTTTGACACGTTTTTCAGTATTTTCTAATGTTTTTCCAAACACACTATTATTCAAAAGTTTGAAAAAATCTTGTTCAAAAGTTGATGAACTATTTTGCCTTAGTGTTGTATTTAAATCAATGTATTGTTTCAGATACGGACTTTGTCTGAAAGTGATAACCCGATGAATTTTCTTCAGTATCAATCCATGTTTTAAACAAGTTTTTAAATGAATATAATGTATAACATATAAAAATTTGTCATATAAATTAGGAACGAGTTTATGATTTTTTCCTCCTGGTGGAATGCATTTTTCTGGACAAAATGGTAAATCGTTATGTAAATTATGTAAATGCTTTGGATATTCTAAATCCACTTCAAGTATAAAACCATACTCTGCCTCTGTTGAAATTTGACAAACATCTAAATTATCAATCTCATGTTGATCTAGAAACCGAAAACTGTTCAATGGTAAGTATTGAGACATACTATGACCATACAAATTATTGCAATCAATATATGTTATATAAGAACTAGGTACAGAATTGTCATAATCTGGTAAAAATACATTATTTGCTTTAGCATATCTATGAGAGCATAAACAAACACCACCTCTGATACCACTCTGTAACATTCGGACCATAGCTAAATTATCAATAAGTTCGAGCTGTATCCCTGTCTTTAATAACATCGCGTCAAAGGATAAACTCGGCGCGGTTAAGTAGAAAGCTGGATCTAATTGATAGTGACGTTTGCAAGTCCGTCTAAACTTTTCGAAAATATCTGCTAATAAAAGCACATCAGTTTTCAAATATAAATCCGTGTAACTTCCTAAATCTGAAATATTAAATGTTGACCAAATTAAATGTGCATGACGGTAATCATCTTCAGAAATATCCATGACGGTAATCATCTTCAGAAATATCTTGATCAATGAGTGAACTATAAAAATATTTTTTTTTCTGGAAGTGACTGTTCTTGATATCGTTCCCACGAGTTCATATATTCATATGGATATATGCCCTTACGAGTGAGCAGCTTTAATTTAAGTTCACAAGGAAAGTTTTTTTTAAAATATTTGAAGTCTTCTGGTTCCAAAGTATCTGCTAATTTGCTTAAGCTGGTTCCCAAAAACTTGAACGAATCTACAAAACGAAGTTGAAAAAACTCGTTATTTGAAACTGGCACAAACTTTGTAAATGAAATATAATTTTCTTTAGTTTTTGGAATTATTTTTATGCTTCCAGGAGCCTCACCTAACGCTTTAATAAATAAATGGCAGTCGTATCCAGCTAAATTGTGAAAAAATATAGGAACAAATGAAGGTCGTTTATATTGCAAATTGCAAAAAGGATGGGCTGCTCCGCGAAATCGACCAGTCACGTGGCAGTGATCGCGAACTTTATCAGAAAACACAAAATTTTGACAAATTTGGCATCGTGTTGCTTCATTAAAATCGGATTGGTCCTTGTCGGTAAATATCATCGGAGCGTTTGAACTTACTATTTCATATATTTTTTTAACATCTTTTAGTACTAACTCTACAAATCGCATAACACAATCAGGTCCTCGATGTGATACGTAACGATTATAACTCGAATCATCACAACAAACAATATAATATGCAAACGCTACAGGTACATGGTGATGTAACGTTGTCGTGTTACTAGTAGAACAATTGGTATCAGAATTAGTTTGCAACATTGATTCAAAATCAGCATAGATACAAAATGGTATATTTTGTTTACGGTTATAGTTTTTAAATTTAATAACCGAACCTTTATCGGGTAATACTGTCACTACACCGCTACACAAATGGCTATCGACTTCTTCTGAAGTATTGAAAAATATAAGACACAAATCACAGAAGTATAACTTGTTGTGGTGGGAAGTGATTTGACTTCTAAAAAGTCTGGAACGGTCTTTAATCAAACAGTAATGAGTGTTACTACCATCTTCGAGAAACAATAAATGTATAATTTTGTTTTTGCATTTCATATCAATGTCTGATTTATATAGAGGACCTATAATTGTTTTATTATTTTTTAAGCCATAAATTATAAACTTTATATTTGGATTATTATTTTCAAAGATCTTTATATCGCGAAAAGTAACCGGAAAACACATTCCAGAAATATTAAACAACTCACGATAATGAGGATAAGATGAAACTCTTTCTGCATGTGTCCTAGCTGGGTGGAGAGCAGCTGTCACGCACCATAAAAAACAACACTGATCTTTATTAGCAATATTAAGACATGCCTTTTTTAATTGAATTGATTTAGGCAATGGAATGTAACTTGAGCCTCCAAGTGGCTGATATTTGTTAAGATTGACCTCAATATGCAAATTGTTTAAAAATGTCCATCCACTATCACGATCTTCAAATTCTTCAATGCGTTTTTTTAGGTAATTAACTACCTCAGAGTACATATTTTCAAAGTCGTAATTGTAGTATAATATTTTATTTTTCGTTCCGAACGATTTAATTGATTGTGAATTATCTTTAAATTGTAAAAATGTTGCAAATAATTCAAAATTTATTTTCGCACATGTATGTTTTATAAGAAATTCATCTAAGAGCGACTTTAATTTGTTACGTATTCCATCTAAAAACCTATCCACTGACGTTAACTGAAAATCTTGTATGGCTACTATTTTATATGTCACGATACGATTGCGAAATGCGGATGTAACTATTTCAATACCTTCACTATGTTTTATTGACTCACAATTTTGCTTATGCAAATTACTTCTCAAATGACCCACCCACGATTTACTATGGATTGACGTGTTACATGTCGTACAGAAAGGCATTTTAATTACGATTAAAATATATTTTAACGGATGAGTTAAATGATCAATCAATGTCTTAACCAAATGAATATATTACTTAAATATAGTATGTGCTACATTCAGAGTTCGGACCTAATAATAATAATAAAATAAGTACCTATAACCTATAAAAATTATAATATTATTTAAAATTAATTTTATCAGAATAGTAAACCGGTTCCGAATTCTCAAATACCTCCCAGGCTTGTGCCAGGAAGCCCTGCAGTGCTTCCCAGGACGGAGAGGTGTCGTCACACTGCAACCTTACCGACGCTAGCGCTGTCTTGTATCGAACCTCGACGGGGTTTGACACGTAGTCATTCGTTTTGTAGACCTTCAGGTCTACAAAAAATTCACCGCTGCTCACTGCAGTGCGACGAGAAGTTCCTGTCGAGACCCGGCTGGCAAACGATGATGTCGCTGTTCCAGCACTCGGCTTCGGTCGGCTGCTAGCAGTTTCCTCCGACCGCAAAATATTGAAGAGGTCACGCTTCGGCTGTTTTCTGTAAATTATTATATGAGTATATTAGATATAAGTAAAGTATTGTTCAGCCCGGTGTCAGACAGCGACGACAAGGACATGTACTTGAAGAGGTCTATGACCCACTGCTAGGCAAAGGCCTTCATCATTAAACTCAAGTCATCACTACAATTGATGAGTAATGGCTTAATCAGCATGCTTGTCAAATGTGGGTTGGTGATCACAAACCCAGCTATGCATCGAAAAATCCGAAACACACTTTGTCCGACCTGGGAATTGAACCAGGAACATTCAGGTATCGAACCGAGCGCTTTGCCACTCAACCACTGATGTGTTGACGAAAGCATTGTTCTAGAAACATTTAATTTCATAACACTGTACTGTGGCAAGGTACTAAATATATATTAATATATATATATATATATATATATATATATATATACAGTCTCATGAGGCGAAGTCTCACAGGTTTTAACAGTTTTGCGTTTGGTTGTGGCTGGCGAAGACTTGCTCTTCTTTTTAGGAGGAGGTACCTCCGAAATCACGGAAGATGCTTCGTACTCGGAGTCAGACCTATGAAATAAATAAATTATGTTTTATACTACACTCGAACCTGTAAGCTTATTTCGCGTGGTACACCTATTCAAACGGATAAACGTAACAACAAAGTGTTTTCGTTGGCTAACTGGTTGGTATACAAGTTTTCGTATTTGATAATTAATGCAAATTGACTATCGAAAACACAAACTTATACGCAAATACAACTCGCTGTAAAAATATAAATATTTAAAGGTTTTATTTTACTTACGCACATTGTTAAATTGATGAAGATATTCGCAGAATAACACTTAAACACACTGTTGAACCGTTTAAAAAATAGACTTTATATTTATCACTAAAATCGAATTAAAATTATAACTGTGTAACAAGCACACCCAAATTCATGAAAATTATAATGATTTTTTTTCGATGCCAGTGGTTTTATGCAGAAAAAAGTCCATTGTCAGCAAAAAGTGGTCAAGCGTGAGTTCTAATGACGTAAAAATAATATTTATTGTATTTTTAAAATGTGTATTTTTATCCTAAGAAATAAGACAGCACTTAGTTATTATTATAAATTAAAAATATATTTATGACTTGTTGTTGACTGTGACTTCGTTCGCGTAGAAACTATGTGACTATGTAGGTACTACATAAAACTTTCTAAAAATGTAATCTAGAATAAGCCTTATAATATAATATCAGCTATCTGCTAGGCAAAGTATCATCAAAATCAGTCCAACCGTTTCAGAGATTAGCTGAAACTAATAGACAAGAGAAGCAAACCCTGGAAAATTATTATATTGAAATGAAATATACATAATTAACATTTTAAATGCTTCACATTATTCTATTAAACTTAATTATATTTATGACTTGCTGTTGACTGTGACTTCGTTCGCGTAGACATTAAGTAACTATGTAGGTACCTACTACATAAAACTTTCTAAAAATGTAGTCTAGATTAAGCCTTATAATATAATATCAGCTATCTGCTAGTTAAAGTATCATCAAAATCAGTCCAACCGTTTCAGAGATTAGCTGGAACAAATAGACAAGAGAAGCAAACCTTGGAAATATTATTATATTGAAATTAAAATATACATAATTGACATTTTAAATGCTTCACATTATTTTTTACTACTTTGCAATATTATTCGATCAAACAATCGTCTTTGTAATATTATCGCAGCCGCTGTTTGTGTAATTGCTGTCTTTGCAGTATAACTAGTAGAGACGTGTTCCTACGAGTTTTCGATAATAAACATCGATTTGTATGTAGGTCATACCTATTTACTTTTCATACTAATACTTCTTTTTAATTGAGTTATATATCGGAGTTAACTTCAAAATATAGCGCCGATAATTTTATATACTTACATATTATTATGTGTTATTTATTATTAAACAGTTCTATTAGTTCATGAAATTGTGTTCTTTTTTAGGTAAGGTAAGTATCTATCATTTTATCTTATCTAAACGAAATAGAAATAACAAGAAAGATACTATATTTTGATAGGTACTGATTCTCCTTTTTATGTAGACTAGTTTTGTTATTATTTTTAAATTTCATACTAATTGATTGATACTTCAAATTTGAAATATAGATTACACAACATCGATTTATGTTTGAGCATCGATTACTCGGATGTATGATCAGTGATATAAGCAGCTCTAGTGCAATGCGTGGGGTTCATATTCGTTTCATTCGCTTCCCACGTTTTGAACCATTATGCGACGCGCAAGGCACCGACACGCTTACGCTACGTTACGTGTGTTTCATCATCATCATCATCAGCCTATACTAGTCCACTGCTGGACATATGCCTCTCCAAGTGCATGTGTTTATAAATCTATAATTAATATAGAAAGTGTCTAATTCAACTAGAACTATATGAATTGTAAAAAGAAGAAAATCATGTAAGTACATACATAATAAGATAATTTTTTTCGTCTTAAAAAATGTTTAACATATCAAAAATATTGTTTAAACACTTTTGTTTATTCATTGAATCTAGAAAAATCTCACAGAATAAATGCTTCGAGTCGCAGTATTATGCAAAGCTAATAATTTTCGTTGCCTTGTTAGTAATTTTAATATAAAAATGGTTTTTACTTTTCACTTTTACTCGATGTTTCAATGATTGAAGTATCTATAATGTACAAGAATAATTTCACATAATAAAATTCTCATCTAAGGAGAAAATTCACTGGCATTGATAGTATTTTCCTACCAAGCTTTTTGAAGTTAAATTGTTGTAAAAACCCATAAAATGTATTTAAATCTTTTAGGAAGTTTAATTTTACAGTACTTACCATATTTTTGTGTCCGTCACAAATGATTTTAATGTCCATGTTTTATTTTAAGGTCCTGGAGAGTGGAATCTTTTCAACCTATGTGCAAATATTTCAACCAAGTGGAAGCTCATCTTATAATTTGTAAGTTTTTGAATAAATAAATATTGAACAATATCAGACATATTTAATAACATAATTAAACATGTTTTTTTTTTTTCAGATGTTGATGGATGAACCTGCTATCGGCGTGTCTCGTTGAAGAAAAGATAAAAATTTATATTTTATGAATGTTTGTATGACTAATATTTATATAAAATAATTAATAAATACAATACAACCCATCCCAAATCCTTTAAAGGTAGGCTATCACATACTAAGTTTACATACAAGTATGTGGTAGCTGAGGTAATGGTAAAGTTATACTTGGTACGGTTGGTAAGGTTGGTATTTGGTAAGGTTTTGCTAAAGGTAAAGTTTTTTTTTTTTTCTGACCATGTATTGCTGTCTATAGACAGAAGTAGATTCGTTTAAGCAAGTAGCAGTTTAGCTTTGTCTCATTAGGTAGGTTGGTGTTCGGTGTGTGATCTTACCACGGGCTCGCACCGTCGCCTGATAGGAATCTGTTCGGTGCGTGATCTTACCCACGGGCCGCAGGGAGTTACTTACCATGGTTTCCCCCAACCGAACAGTTAGGAGGTGTTCGGTGTGTGATCTTACCACGGGCTCACACCGTCGCCTGATAGGAATCTGTTTGGTGCGTGATCTTACCCACGGGCCGCAGGGAGTTACTTACCATGGTTTCCCCCAACCAAACAGTTAGGAGGTGTTCGGTGTGTGATCTTACCACGGGCTCGCACCGTCACCTGATAGGAATCTGTTCGGTGCGTGATCTTACCCACGGGCCGCAGGGAGTTACTTACCATGGTTTCCCCCAACCGAACAGTTAGGAGGTGTTCGGTGTGTGATCTTACCACGGGCTCACACCGTCGCCTGATAGGAATCTGTTTGGTGCGTGATCTTACCCACGGGCCGCAGGGAGTTACTTACCATGGTTTCCCCCAACCAAACAGTTAGGAGGTATTCGGTGTGTGATCTTACCACGGGCTCGCACCGTCACCTGATAGGAATCTGTTCGGTGCGTGATCTTACCCACGGGCTGCAGGGAGTTACTTACCATGGTTTCCCCCAACCGAACAGTTAGGAGGTGTTCGGTGTGTGATCTTACCACGGGCTCGCACCGTCACCTGATAGGAATCTGTTCGGTGCGTGATCTTACCCACGGGCCGCAGGGAGTTACTTACCATGGTTTCCCCCAACCGAACAGTTAGGAGGTGTAAGGTGTGTGATCTTACCACAGGCTTGCACCGTCACCTGATAGGAATCTGAAAGGGATCACCAATATGAGTTATTGGGTATTCTACCCCACCGCAGTGAGTGAGGGCTCGGCACGAGCCCGAACGAATGAAGGTGGGGTAGAATGCCCAATAACTACCTACTCCGCGCTGCCCCCTTAATGTCTCCCTCACTTATTTGTTTTCTACATACTTATAAATATTATAATTTGGAGAGGCGGAATAGATACTAATATTGCCATCTAAGCAGTCCGAAATACAATTTTGCTTAACACGAGAAGTGAGGGAGGCATTATTGAGTGGATCTCTGGAAACATGCAGGACGCGGTATGGAAAAGTTAATAAGTGCTCCCAAGCCTGTCTTGTGTTCTCATGCACTGTCTTGCGAACAGTTTCGGCGAGCTTCTTGGACACTGCCACTCTCGCACCTCGCGGTATACGTTTTAAAACTGGCACGGAATGTTTTAGAGCTAATATTTTTTGCCAAAAGGGTTGATCAGCAGCGGTGGAGTTGGGGATAGAAACAGGTGGCGTGGGTGTTGAAGCCGGTGCCGTGGCCTGTTTGTGGCATTTGCCAATGTGAATGCGCAGGCTCCTTTCACTTTTGAACAGACGGGCCTGGGGGCATTGTAAGCACTGTACAAGATTTTCTACAGACACGATCGCGTTATCAGTGGAAGTCCCTGCATCTTGGCTTTGAGTTTATATTCGAAAACACTTTTTAGAAATTCTAGAAACAAAATATGGACTGCCAATGATAATTGTCTGCGTTTTGCTAGGGTTAACAGCAAGACCATAAGACTTGCTCCAATTATTTGTGACGTCAAGATCTGCATTAGTAACTTCCACAGCGCGTAAAAGATCCGATAACGGTGCCTGTGTGTAGATCTGGAGATCATCAGCATACAAGTGGTAGGAACATGAAAGCGACTGTGAAATTGAATTAATAAAAACTGAGAAAAGTAGGGTAGATAAGACGCCACCCTGAGGGACACCAGAACCAATATTGCTCCATGTAGAGAAAGATTCTTCAATACGTATGCGTTGCCGGCGCCCCATCAGGTAACTTCGAAACAAATCAACCACGGAGGGAGAGATGCCAATAACGTGGAACACTTAGGAGAACGTCAAAATCCACTGAGTTAAAGGCAATCTAATAATGTCAATAGAGTAAGATGACGATTCTCCATGCCATGATGAATATCGTCAGTGATTTTAGTTAAGGCCGATGTCGTACTATGACCAGTACGGAAATCAGATTGAAAGGAATTTAGGAGATTGTTTTTATTTAGGAAAGTAGTTAGTTGACGATGAATAAGTATTTCAATGACCTTAGAAAGAAAAGGTAATATGGAAATGGGACGGTAGTCGGAATACAGGGTAGGTTTGAACTTTTTAGGAAGTGGAATAACAGAAGCATCCTTCCAAGATGACGGAAATGCTCGAGACGCTACTGAAGTATTGAGGATGTGAGTAATAATGGGAGTAAGGATATCTAATAAAGGAAGGATCATATTACGACTTATAGAATCGTTACCCACAGCACTAGAGCTTATGTAGAGTATTGTTCTCTTAACATCATCCTCCGTAAATTGATTTAAGACAAACGGGGAAAAATCAGGTGTTGGTAAATTAGAAAGACGATGCAGAGTTTCTATCTTGCAATGGACATCAATAGACGATGATGAAGTAAAAAAGAATTGAGATTATTAATATCCAGGTTAGTTTTGGGACTACACTGCTGAGATTAACCAACCCCGAGAGATTTGAGGAATTTCCACACCTTGGCAGGGTCCTCATTTTGTACGGATTTATGGATGTGGCGTCTTTGAGCGTCCCTTACCACTGTGTTGCAGCGATTTCTAGCATGGTTATACTTATGTTCATTCTTAACCGAGGGATCTTGTTTGTACCTACACTTTGCAGCGTTCTTTTTAGCCATAAGCAGTCTTATATCATCCGTTAACCACGGCGCAGGCAAATGTTTTATTTTGACCGGTCGGACAGGTGCGTGCACGTCGTACAGCTCGATCAAAAGCCTATTAAAAAGTTCAATTTGCCTATCAACAGAGTCAGCAGTGAATATGGCTGACCAATCCAAACTACAGGCATCTTCGTGCAGCTGTGCTAGATCCAGTTTAGCGAAATTACGCTGAAGCAGCACGCGCGGCTTATTTTTCGGAGGGCGAACCCGATAAGATAAAAATATCAGGTCGTGGTAAGAGAAGGCGTCTGCAGAAAATTGACCATGCTTATTAACAAGTTTGGGAGAGGAAACAATCATGAGATCTAGAAGTGAAGGGGAGCAGTAGGGAAAACGGTGAGTCTCCCGTAAGGGTAGAATATGTAAATTACAAGAGTTGACTAAAGAAAGTAACTTACTAGATCGAGAATCATTCTCTAAGAGACAAGTATTAAAATCACCCATTATAATGGTGTGGTTATAAACAGGAGTAAAATTTTCAAGAAGTTGTTCTAAAGACGCGAAGAAGTCCACTCTCAAGGAGGGACTGTAATAAACACCCAAAAGAAGTTTGGTGTGACATAACGAAATTTCCAAAAACAAATGCTCGGCAGAATTGGTGGGTGGAGGCTGGGGAGATCGACTAAGGATAGAATAAGGGATATGTGAGCGAAGATAAATGGCCACACCACCATGAGAGGAACTTACACGGTCATTTCGGACTAGCTGCAAACCAGGGAGGGAGTAAGACGTGGACATAAGTTGAGGATTAAGAAAAGTTTCAGAAATAAGAATTGCCTGTATATTCTATAAATCGAAAGTGGCAAGCATATCTGAGTAGTGAGCCGGAATACTTTGAGCATTAATATGCACCACATTAAAATGTTTTGGCACATTGGAGAAGCATTCGTCCAAAAGTTCATTCAAGGGTCGATCTAAGCTCGAAAAACTGGAGTCAGGAGAAGAAGAGCAAGAGAAAAAGTTATCACTGTTATCAGATGATAAATCCATAACAGTAAGTATAATAATAATATTACATACAACTACCTATTCAATATATAACAATAAACTAATACATAATATACATAAATACCCACAGGTTGACTAAGAGAAAAAAATAAAAAATAAAAATATATAGACTTCAAAAATTAAAACAGAAACAAAGCAAACTACACAAATTCACAACATAAAAACATATAGACTTAAAAAATTAAAACAGAAACAAAACAAACTACACAAATTCACAATATAATAAAAAGCAAACAAAAAAATCAGTGACAAGCATTGGATAAATACTAAGAAATCACCCGATACTCTCGTAACAAGTGATTCGTCGCAGATACTATCGAGAAAAAGCAACACGTTAAAATAGTGAAGCAAACAATTTGTCAATGACAGATAGGTACTAATAATTTTTAACTACACTACAAACAAAATATCTTCTGATCTTCTCATTCTCACAAAATAACAAAAAGCAAAAAGCAAAAACGCGTAGGTAATAAATAATTTAGTTGAATAGAGTTGAAGTAAAGAGCAAGATACAGGATATACAGAATAACAGCAAAGCAGCAAGTAAGCATAAGTAATGTAAGAAAAATAGACAACACAATAGTTACAACTACAAATAAAGCAAATTACACATAATGTGTAACTACAAAGCAAGTACAAAGCCAATGCAAATAAGTGCAGCTTACATCAAAAGTAAGTGTGAAAATAAAAAATGTCGACCTCCCATATACTATTGTCGTCAGCTGATCGATTCGATCGATCGATCGATCGGTTTTGTATGGAAGGTAGAATTTTATTTTGTCATTTTTGCACATAGGTTTCTTGGCGAAAGTTGTTCAGTTTCATGGGTGGAACTCACCCTTCATTTCATTAAAACGACTAAAAAATGAGGGTGTATAATTGTTTTTGGGTGGGATCTGGTAGATAATGGTGACCCAGCCTTTCGATTAGGTACTTTATTGTATGCTTATTTGAATTGTTGTAGATTTGCTTAAGCGTATGTATTTATTTTTATGTTAATATTTATTCATCACTATACATCTAATATGGAATGGGAGATTGGTGAACCGGTGAGAGCGACAAAAGTGCAAACAAAATTTTTTTTAAGTTAAACAAAATAAAAAAAAGCCTAAGATAATAATAATATTTACAATACTTAAATATATCTTATTATGACCTACTACATACAAATACTATAGCTAATCATTGTTAAACCTTTGCGGCACTCCTTATCTATTGTAATGTTTAATTTATACTGTAACATATTTTTTGTTTAGTGAATGACTGTATCTGTCAAAAAAAATTGAAAAAAAAGAAAAAAAGGATCAGTTATCTAGTGATGCGCTTACCACGTGATGCGCTACAGCATTTCATTTTTATAGATAAATAAAAACGAACTTAGTACCAAATTTTTTTTAAGAAAACAAATTGTACAATAAATAAAAAATTATATTGCGAACACATTTATTTAATAATCCAAGTGTAATTCGTAAGTGGTAACCTATAGGTACCGAAAAAGACAATACACAAAAAGTAATAATGATATTAGTGTTACGAGAACAGTAAACAGTTTGTAATTTTAACTAATCGATGTTTACTGTCTAATGGAACAACTACTGGTATTGTATTTGTGAGTATAAATTTCTACAAGACACTTGTATAGTATTCAAAATTTGTCAATTATGGTGCAAGAAATGCAAATTCTTCTTCGTTTGGAAAACATATTTGGCATTCACAGAAATTTTAGCATCTTCAACAAAGGCACGAAATTATTAGTAGTCTTCAGGATAGTGATTGAGTTGTTAACAGTTCTTGTTACATGCGGTTTTGACGCCTTCGTAGCTGCTAATCAACCAAGACCTTTCGTAGTAACGGTTATGTTACCAATTGCTACAATTATAGGTATCGCTTTGATAATAATTAATTCTGTTAAAAACAGTTATCGGTTCTTGAGTTTAATTCAGAACATAAGTACAGTCAATGAGTTCTATCCTCAAGTATCGTGTACAAATGCAAGTCGATTAGTCCCGTTGTTGTATTTCTTATTTGCATCACTTGCATCAATATTTGCCGTAGTAGAAAAAATTAAGAATGGTGAAGATTTAAGCTTCTTTGTTTATCATAAATTATTTACTATATATCTGGAATTAAGATACCATCTGGAATTCTATGTGTACGTCTCAATTATTACACGAATAACATATTTAATCAAATGCATGGATTCATCCACTCATTGTGTTATAAAAAGTATAATGCAACAAAAAACTGAAGATCAAGAATCCGTTTTTGCAATATCAAGACGCTTGCGTTATCATGAAGTTGATTTCGATCGTTGGGCTGTCCAGTGCCAAAGCTTGATCATTTGCAGTAAGATGGTAGATGTCTGTTTCAGTAAGCAGGTACATATTTTTGGGCATGTAAGGATGCCTTATTTTATTGTATTTTTACTAACTTTTATCAAGAGTTCACCCAGAATTTTCAACTACTAAGAAACTAGCTATCATAGTCATATCATTGTCATTACACAACAATGCTACTACCAACTAAACCGACCACGGTATTTTAAATACGCCATAGGGGTCCAGTACGTAGTTCGAATGACGTTGTAGTGACAAACAATGTTGTGACGAAATATTTTCTGTGTGGTACTCTGGGGCTCAAGTTATTGAGAAATATTGATATTCACCGCACTATTTGTTAATGACAAGTAATAAAAGGTGTTGCAACACTAGCAGTGTGACTAACAGGAAAAATATTAGTGATTTTCACACTGGTGTGACATGTTGATGTGACCACGAGTCTGTACTCTAATCCACGAGATCGAATGACACTGCAAATACGAAAAAGGAATTAAACGCTGAAAAATTTTCCCCACAACGTGTACAGCTACAACGTCTTTCGAAACTGAGTACCGGGCCCAAGCATTCGTCTGAGACCTAATGGCCCAAGGTCTCCTCACACTTAACGGATGGTAAGGTTGCAAATAACCTCTCTGGATAGCTACAAGTGCTACAATCCACGTGGGGTAAGGTGGTGTAAGTGTACGCATTTTAAGTTTGAGGCCCTATAAAAAATATAATATCATATTATTTAAAAAAATCAACATTATTTATTTATAGTCTCTATATATTTGTTAACAAATTATGGAACAACGAAATTCACTAATGTCATTAATTAAAGTAGGAAATGAAGAAATATAAAAAAACTAAAATTGCGCACACTTATACGCCCGGGTGTACAAGAGTACGCGGCGAGTTGTACAAGAGTGAATGAATGAATGAATGAAAAAATATTTATTCTGTGACACACGTAAAAACAAAATAAACAAAATAATTACAATAAAACAAATTTTAAACTATGTGGCACAAAAAAGGCTTCCACTCAGCATAATGTCAAGGCACCTAGTAGGTACCCCGACGCTGGTCTTCCGTGGACGCCTGAGGGGACATAAAGTTAAAACATACAAAAACACAGAAGTAAACATGCATGGAATGGTGAAAATTAGTCAATTGACAAAACAAATCAAAACAAAACTGGGTGTCAACAAGACCTATGCCTTAACTTCTCTTATTCTTACAACAAACAAAGACAGTCAAAAAGCAACAAATTTTACAAAACATAACGAACACAATACACAGCAACTCCACATAACAATGATTAAAATTTCTGATTAATTAAAAGATATATTTTGTATTTATTTTTAAAAGACCTTACTGATAAGACATTTTTAATTGGAGGCGGAATGTTGTTCCAGCATTTCGTGGCTGAATACCGAAAACTGCCACGAAATGCGGCTGTGCTGTGCCGAGGACAGGATAACAGAGTCGCTGCTCTTAGTGGACGTTTCGAAAACTGGAGTTTGTTATAAAGATATGATGGAGTTTGTGTCTTCAAAATTCCAAACAACAGACAAGCCAGATGAAGAGTACGTCGAGACTCCATGTTCATTAAACCACACTGGTTAAGAAAAGGAGATACATGAGCTCTACGCGGTATCGGAAAACAAAACCGCGCACATGCGTTTTGAATGCGTTGTATTAACCTTTTGGTGTAATTGAATAAACATGGACCCACAACAGTGTCCGCATAGTTCAGTTTCGACAGTATCAAAGCGTCACAGAGCTTAATTCGTAGATCAACACTTAAATACTGGCGCACCTTATATAAAACCTTCAGTCTGTAAAAGCAATTTTTCACTGTGTCCATCACATGTTGATGGAATCTTAATCTATTGTCCATTAACACCCCCAAATTTCTTGCTTCTGTTACCTTGTCAACCAAGCCATCTCCAATTTTCACAGTCGGTGTAAAATTATTGATTTTCTCTATCTGACGCTGCGAACCTAGCACAAGAAACTTTGATTTTAACGGGTTCAAACACAAACAATTTTTAGCTGCCCAATCGCTAATATTCTTCAAATCCTGGTTAACCTTTTCGACCGCTGTGGAAGTTTCTTTAGGATCAAAAGACAAATAAACCTGTAGATCATCGGCATATATGTGATATTTACAGTGCTGGATACAATTTACTACATCCCCGCTGTACAAAATAAAGAGAATAGGTCCTAATATGGACCCTTGTGGCACACCCTGACTAACCCCCACCGATTCAGAAAATGAAGTTTCACCCGATACGTTTGAAAGTGCAACACGTTGGGAGCGACAACTAAGATAGCTAGAGAACCAATTTAGAGTCGCACCATCAAAACCATAGTACGCGAGCTTTGAGATAAGCAAATTGTGATTTATAGTATCAAACGCCCGAGAAAAATCTAACAAAACCAGAATTGTACCCTTCCCGGTATCCTGCGCGGACAGGATGTCATCCGCAACATCCATTAATGCCGTTGCCGTACTACGACCAGTGCGAAATCCAGATTGTTTTTGTGGTAATATGTTGTGTTTATTCAAATACTCCATGAGTTGCTGACATACTATTTTCTCTAATATTTTAGACATAAAAGGAAGGATGCTGATCGGCCTGAGATCCTTTAGAACTGTGGGATTGGTCTTTTTGGGAATAGGTTTAATGAGAGCTTCCTTCCATATATCCGGAAAGACACCACTCCGAATTGACTGGTTAACTATGGAAGTAATAACGTCTAAGGTTCTCGGTAGTGTAAGCATGATCATATCGCGACTAATTCCATCAACGCCCTGAGCATTCGTTTTAATATTGATAATAATCTTAGACACTGTAGAACTGTCCACTGCCTTAAGGCTAAACGACGCGGAACTAAACCTGTTGTATTCATAATAGGTTAGAGCGGAAATAGAAACGCAGTTCAAAGGCAAATCAGTAAAATGCTTATTAAGCAGGTTGGGATCCGTAATATTTGAAGGAATATCGACCTGCTTGTCACCAAAACTGACGATGTTGCGCTTAATATTCTTCCATAATTGGCGTGAATATACCGATTTTACCGATGATAAAAAAACATTTACGTCTTCGTGCCAAAGCCGTTCCCAAGTAATAGTTTCAATAAGTCCATTAAATTCTTTAACTTTAATGTCCCGTAACGGCCTGTAACATATCCACTGAGGTGATGGTTTGGGTTTTTTAATACGCAGTTCACAAGAAATAAAAGCGTGACCACTAAGTTCAGGGATATAGTCAACTGACACATTTTGTACTTCTGTGTTACTGCAAACCAAATCTAAAAGAGTTTCAGAATGATCAGTGAAATGGGTTGCGTTGGAAACAAATTGCTTAAGATTCAAGCATTCTAAAAAAGCAAATAATTTTTTAGTGTTGGTGTCATCCATAGCCAATGCATTAATATTAAAATCACCGATTATTATTATATGGTCATATAACGAAAATGAGCTCACACTTTCTGACAAAGCATCAAAAAAAGAGTCAACGTTGTACCAAGGTGGTCGGTATGCAGTACCTATTGCAAGTTTTAGGCCATTTTTTTTTTTTTTTTAATACTTTATTGCATCAAGAAATTACATTAATACACAAGTTACACAGGACATATACAAAGGTGAGCTTATCTCTAGAAGAGATCTCTTCCAGCCAACCCTAGCTGTGGTGATAAAATTAAATCTGCGGGACTTATTGCGCTATACAAGACATACATAAATAAAGATAACTATATAAATAAACATACACAATATATATATCAAATTACTTATATCTAAACTAAGTTACTGATTATCGATAATGTTAGACAGGTAGTGCTCTTTGAGGTGGTGTTTGAATGATTCTACCGTTGACCTCTCACGGATGCTGGCCGGTAGTTTGTTCCACAGTCTAGCTGCATAAACAGTAAAGGAATTGTGGAAAAACTTGGAGTTGGCTTGTGGATAGGAAAGGGTCCTGGTATCACAGGAACGTTTTGGGCGGGAAGAGGTAGGTAAGTGCGTAAAACGGGATCGTAAATAATGAGGGAGTTGGGGGTAGTGAAGTATTTTGTAAAGGAAGCAAAGGATGTGCATATCACGGCGTTGACGGATTGGGAGCCACTTTAACCTCAACCGGAACTCCGAAATATGGTCATATTTTCGTAAGCCGAAAATAAAACGGATGGCCAGGTTTTGCAGGCGCTCCAGTTTATTAAGCAGCTCCTCAGTTGCATCTAAATAACAAACATCAGCGTAGTCGAGAAGAGGAAGCAGAAGCGACTGAGCAAGCATAATTTTGGTTTTGTAAGGTAAGAAAAACTGCAGTCGCTTGAGAGAATGATAAGAGTAGTGCATGCGTCGACTCACCTCATTCACCTGTGACCTCCAAGACAAAGTTTGGTCAATAATGAGGCCTAGATTTTTGGTTTTATCAGAAAATGCAATATTCACTCCATTATACGTAACCTTGGGGAGTATATTGAGGTCTAGTCTGTCACGCAGCCGGTTGCTACCCACGATTATTGCCTGAGATTTGGCTGGGTTTACTAGGAGTCCAAAGGCGTCCGCCCACAACTTCACCGAGAGGAGATCCTTATTTATAGATTCTATAGTAGAGTGAGCATCAACCGCATGGAATTGTCTATAAAGTTGCAAGTCATCTGCATATAGGTGGTACGAGCAGGATAACACTTTTACGAGCTGACTTATGAATATCGAGAAGAGCAGAGGTGAAAGTACCCCACCCTGCGGTACGCCCGCAGTAAGAGAAGCCCATTCCGAAAATAAGTCATCACACCTGATCCTCTGGTGACGATTGCGGAGATAATCCGAGAACCAAGAAATCACCGCAGGGGCAAGGTTAAGGGAGTGGAGAATGGCTATGAGGATGTCATAATCAACGGAATTGAAAGCACTGCTAAAGTCTAATAGAATTAGGATCGTAAACATCTGGTTATCCATGGCGTAGCGAATATCGTCAGTGACGTTTAACAGGGCAGTTACTGTGCTGTGGCCAGGACGAAAACCGGATTGATACGGACCAATTAAGTTGTGATGTGAGACAAAAGAGAACAGTTGTTTGTGAACAGCGCTTTCCAGGACCTTGGATAGGAATGGTAGGATTGAGATAGGACGGTATTGAGAGAGAGCGGTAGGAGAAGCGGACTTAGGAATGGGAATGACGTGGGCTAATTTCCATTCAGAGGGGAATGCGTTGGTTGCCAAAGAGTGGTTAATAATGTGTGTAATGATAGGCACAACGTCATCCAGGAGTGGCACCAACATGTCACGGCAAATGCCATCTTCGCCTACGGCCTTGGAGGAAATGGACAGGATGCTTTTTTTAACTTCTTCTACAGTGACTTCACGGAATGTAAAGGGCTCACCGTCAGGACGGGCCGCTGTGTCTAACATAGTGAGCGTGGCTGCCTTGGTAGTACCATCAACAATAACCGGTGAGCTGGCAAAATGTCTGTTAAGGTGATTGAGATCTGGTAATTCACCAGTACTGCTGCGGTCCTTACCTACACCGAGGGATCTAAGGAACTTCCAGACCCTACCTTGGGGTAGGTCTTCCACTGAGGAATGGATATATCGACGTTTGGCATCGCGGCAGAGCCGATTACAGTGATTGCGCAACTTTTTGTAGGAGCTCAAATTATTATTATTCGGAAACCTCTTAAGCAGTGATTTAGCCCTGTCCCTACGTTGCATAGACTTCCTTATCGTAGGAGTGAGCCAAGGCGCAGGTAGATGCTTAATACGCACTGGTCTGAGAGGCGCATGAGAATTAAACAGTTTAGTTAAATGTGTATTGAAAATTTTAACCTTCTCATTTGCCGTGCCAGCCGCAAACATTGTAGACCAGTCAATCAAACAAAAGTCACCCCTCAAGCGATCCACACAGATATCACCAAAATTACGCTGAAGAATTACTTTGGCTTTGGGTTTGGGAGTGCGTACACGATAGGATAAATATAAGAGGTCATGATACGAGAAAGGGGCAGTAGTTTGTCCATGCATAAGGACTGAATCAGGTTTAGAGACTATCTGTACGTCCAAGAGAGAGGCCTGACAATTAGGAGAATGATGGGTGGCAGTGAGTGGAAGCAAAACAAAGTTGACTGAAGTTACAATGTAATTAAGACGTGAGGATCGAAAGTTATTCTTTAGTAAGCAAGTATTAAGATCACCCATCAAAATTACATGATCGTAAGAAGAGCTGAGGGATTCAAGAGTTGTCTCAAATGAGTCAAAATAGTTAACGCTGATGCTGGGGCTGTAAGCAGCTCCTACTAAAATACTGGTATGATGTATGCTGAGTTTTAAAAATAAGTACTCTAAGGATCCAGTATAGGTACCAGGAGACTGACTAACAACAGAGCACGGGATGTGTTCCTTGATGTAAATACATACACCACCACCACCAGCACCAACTCTGTCGTTTCGGAATAATTTATAACCATTTAGTGTAAAAAGAGGGGACGGCAGAGAAGGTTTGAGCCAAGATTCGGAAATTAATATTCCATCGACCAGCCCGTTGTTAAATGATACATTTAGGTCAGTGATGTGAGAAGGGACACTTTGTGCGTTGATATGTACCAGGTTAAGGTAATTGGATTTGCTTTGGAATATAGACTGCAGCTTGACATCCAAAGAGAGAGCATCAGTGTCAGTGGAGTTTGAAACATCACTGCAAGCACTTTCATATTCGTCAGATGAATTATCAGTAAAATAATCAGATTTGATAGACATAAAATAATACTAATACTAAAACAGATAATATAAGTAATACTGCAAAATAAAATTATTAATTAAACAATACAAAAAAAAACAAAAAAAATCACCAGCGAGAGTTGGCAAAACGCAAACCACATAGAACGCTAACACATTAAAAAACAACATATCAGAACATCGACAAGAATCTGACTGAACGGAACGTAGAACGGAACGTCACTAACACTGACATGACAGCTGACATTAACACTGACAACTAATTTGCAAAAACATCAACATCGGTCGACATTTGATTATTTTTTGTACAAAATACCTTAAAGTTTTATAAAAATAAAGATAAAGTTAACGGGGTGGTATCACAACAAACTTTTATCTAAAACACCGGCAACGAATTGTGTTTAAGTTTAACGAAACTGAGAGTACCTCACATGTGATAATATGAGTAGAAGAAAATCAACTTAGCTGCCTGCCGTGGACGTGGTTGAGAAACTGGCCTGTAGACGTTGAAGCTCAGCCATCGTAGTAATCTTCCGTCTACTTTTGTCCGGCAGCAGCACTACTATGGTGCCGTCCGACGACCAACAATTTTTGATGCCGAAATGTTTACGGGCAGCAGAAAAAATGTTTTGCCTTGACTTCGTCAGAAATTCTGACAGTGAAATTCTTGTGCCTTTCAAAGTCGTCTTAGCGGTCCAGACAGCAGCTCGATGTCTATAAGCTGAAAACCGTACTAACAAAGGCCGAGTCCTGCCTTTTTTAGCTGCTCCGAGACGGTGACACGTTTCAATGCACTCCGGTTGAAGTTGTGCCAGCTTCATTTTTCTGAGCACTTCGTGCGCTCTTGTACCAGCATTCTCATTAGAGTCCTCCGGCAAGCCATGAAGCAGTAACACCTTCCGTCTAGAGTGGGTTTCAAGCCGGTCCATGCTAGTGTTAATTAGATCCAGCTGCATCTTAAGAGCATTTACAGCCTTCACAACAAAAGACTTAAATTGCTGGTAGTCTGCCGACAAAGCCTTCACAGTCTGTAACTGCGCTCCTGGAACCGACGACTCTGTGTGTTGTTGCAGAGCTTTTTCAAACTCTTCCATGCGGGTGTGAAATATCGTGGTAAGGTCCTGGATGGTTTCATTGACGTCAGCAGTGTCCATGATCAGCAAACAATTCAGGTTCTTAATATAGAGTGAGAAGTTGTCGAAAGCAATGTGAAGTGACAGTGAAGGTAGCGATGAGAGTGGAAGTGAAAATTAGTTTGTGCCAACACTCACTGGTACATTACTAGTACATTTAAGCAAAATGAAAACTGTAAGCACCTTTTTACTAATTAAAATATATTTTATTGGCAGAGCAGCATTAAAAGCGTCTATCCATTACAAAGTACCCGCAAAAAAAAAAAAAAAAAAACGAAAAAAAAAAAAAAAAAAAGAAAAAAAGCAAAAAAAAAAAAAAGAAAAAAAAATTTACCGTAACGGACAGCCACATCTGCTCAACACTGGACACCTGGGGTGGGTGGATTTGGCGCGCATAGATCTCACGCCGCAAATAAAAACCGACGCCACCTCCGCGTGAGCGCACGCCAGGAGCTCGGGGGATGTGTCTTAGTCGGTAGCCCGGTGGAGCAGGAGCGCATTTCTCTTGGCCTTCCTTCAACCACGTCTCGTTAATACCCAAAATATCAACCTTATGCCGTGCCAATGCCACAAGGAACTCGTCATGTCTCGTGCAAAGCGAACCAGGATTCAAAAAGCCCAGCAACAAATGCTTAAATTTTACAAATTGTACTACAAATGAGATAGAAACCAAAATGTACCTAGAATTACACAGGTACCTTTTTATCATAATTAAGTGACGTTTATTTAAAAACAAAAATGTAATAACAAAATTTATAAAACTAAAGTAGGTATTACCATATTTTTTTACATGACATTCAATAATATGTCGCACACCGATACAGCCCACCCACCGATATTCAAAAGCGTTACTTGGATGATCAGTAGTAAAAGCAAGCAGAATTATAAAGAAAAAGCACATAACTAGTAGAGACGAAGGCAAGCACAAACCAGTATTTAAACATTCAAGGCTTTCACTGTCTATCATTGCACATAGATAAAAAAAGGCTAATTGCAAGATAATCTACATGAAGTTGCAAGATAATTATTAAAAAAGATTACATCAAAACTTATTGTTATACAATGTTTATAGCAAAGACGTAACAATGTAGCGACTGCAAATAATAAAAAGAAAAAAGTAAGCAAGAGCATTGGCAAGCACAAATCAAGAAATAAGCAACAATGGCACACATAACACGGCAATACATTTACATTTAAAAGGTATTTAAAAGAGTTACAAGATGGAACGTATGAGCAAAGGCTAATTCTACATGCAAACAAATTAGTAAAGCTCTCAAAAGCTTTGCACAAGGAAATCGTACTTATTCCCTTGCTATATTGACAATAAAGGTAACCAATTACAAAACAAAAGATAATAAAGTACGAAAAAGTTACTTCAGGAGTCAGTACTAACAGCGTCCGGACCAAGTACCCTGATAAGATCCGCATCCGTCCGAATTTGGAAGACCGGAAGGCCGTCCGCCTGTCGCACGTAGACGCGGCCTCGCCTAGTCCACGAGTAGCGCCATCGCCGCTTGCGACACTCCTCCCGGGTCCGGTGAAAGAGCTGTCGGTTATGGCGTGTCAGTCTTTCGTTGATATAGACGCGCCCGCCCTGGATGCCGGTGACGGTGCGGCGCACGCGCGCGGCACGCAGCAGTTCATCACGCAGGCTACGCCGCGCAAGCCTCACCACGACACGCCGCGGCCTACCCGATCCCTCAGCCGGCGGCTGGCCTATCCGTTCGGCAAATACGACGTCTCTATCCTCCAGAGTCACGCCCAGCCGCGCGGCGAGCACAGTCACCGACTGGACCACGCTCACCCCCTTCTCCTCGGGCAGCTGCCCCACCTCGAGGTCGGAGAGAAGCGCCTCCTGGTCCCTGTCATTCAGCTGTAGCTTTAGCTCCGCGATAGTGCGCTTGAACTCGACAGCCCCGCAGGTTTCGGTGTCCGAGTCGCGCTGCTCCAGAGCATCGAGCCTGCGCTCCACGTTGTCCAGCCTCGCCAATAGAGATTCACGCAGCTGTGCCATCTCCCTGCGGAACTCCCTCATTTCTGCCATAAAAATTGAGAGTTCCTTATCCCGGCGCTCCTCCAAATCTACGTGACTAGTGACGGGAAGTGACTCCCGCGGGAGCAGAGTCTGCGACGCAGCGCCGTCTGGAGCTGGAAGCGTCCCCTCTACTAAGCCCTTTATCGGCGTGCTATCTTCTTTGCGAACGATCTTCCTACAGCTAGGACAGGACCAGTCCCTGCTAATCGGAGCCTTGTCCGGCAGACTCAAACATAATTTATGATATTTGAGGGGACATGACGAACAGGCGGCGCCCCCCGTCGGTGACATAAATTTCCCGCAGGCTGCGCAATTCACCATTTTGTATAGAATCCGTTCACTCGTCGCTATAGATGGCGCCACAAAAGCACGTTGTTAGACCTGGTACAGTGTAAGGTGTTTGTGATAGTGCCGTGACAAAAGTCGTCAGCCAGCCTTACGGAATCTCCACTAACTTGGGTAAAATTATCCAAATGGCAACACTACGGTAGTGCCAAACTCAAAATTGCTGCTGTCAATTGAATTTGACAGAGGCAAATGTTGGCGCTATGCGGGTATTTTCAACCCAAAATATGACAGCTCCCAGTTTGTTAGGTAAAGTGGGTAGAAAAATCCGACTTATCTGTTGAGATTTCCTGTATTATTCGACGGATTTTGTCCAGGACAACGCTGGTGCAGCTCAATGTTCACTTGTCCAACACAATAAAAACACTTCAACAATGATTTGATATGTTTATCAATAATTTTCGGAAAGTAATATAGGAGCACAGTGTAAACAGTGGCAGGTGTTGCCAGCCGCGCACTTGTGCACTGAGAATTAGTGCGCGCATTAATTCTCAGTGCACAAGTGGCACTTATATAATCCTTGACCTAAATAGGCAATGCAGTTTTCATGCCACCATTGTTGACACACCGAACATCCGATCCAGTCTTCAGTAATGTGCTCTTCGTATATTTCTTGACACCTACCACACCGCCGTATGGTGTGAAATGGTTCCTGATTTCTTGTTCAACTTCACGGGAAAATGTAGTTTCTAAACGGCCTAATTTAGTGGAAGGGGTAGAATTTTTCTACCGCTTCCTCAAAGTAGACTCAACGATTCCAAAAGATTCAGCTACAGAACACTTCGACTGTCCTTTTTCGATTAGCTTTCGAGCTTCATCAAGAACCTCTAGTGAACAATTTTGTCGCTGCGTAGTTCTTTTTCTTCGATACATGGTGTAAGTGCACAAAAAAATACTTAGTTTGTAAAATTAGACTTTATCTTAAACACTACATTAGGGAAAAATAAATGTAGTTTATGGTGTGGCGCAATCTTATACGCACAAACCGTGCGCACTCTTGTACACCTTCATAAACAAATTCAACAATTGGCGCCATCTATTGAAAAGTTTTTCGAACGAATCGGTCAGCCAAGTAAATACGTTATTTGGATAATCAATGAATATTCTTGTAAAACCAACCGTTTCGGAACAGATTATCTTTGCAATACGCAAGAAAATTAGATCAAAATTAGTAAAAATCTATTGACTTACGTAGTATCTCCGTTTTTTAACCAATTTATATTTTCCGATTGCCGATTTTCGGCAGCGCAACCCTTTTCACTAACGAACCAAACACAACTGAAGTTAGCCGCAGACCTCGCACAGAGCCGGCGTGACGTTTGATTCGCACTCTTATCGACCGCGCACTCTTACACCACCTTACTCTACTCATACCTATTACAGCCGACGAGCTTAATGCAGTGCCCTGCATTATTATTTTCCAGATAAAAGGGTTTTAGAATAAGTTACTAGACGTAGAGTTACCAACCAAGGCTAGTGAAGTTAGTTAAGGGTGAGCGTCAAGTAAGTTATAACAGTGGTTTTTAATCATAAAGATATTTACAGTTCATCTGTTCCTTAGGAACAATATTAAAGTGAGATTGAAAACTATTGACGTATTTTATAATTTCTTCCAGATGCTTGTATTACTTGTAATCGGATTGGTGTTTTTTATTTTTGGAATTAGTTTGATTATAGAATCTTTTGTTAAGCCGGTGAGTTTTTATATATTTTTATAGCAAACTAGAGTGTCAAATGCGTGATTAAATATTATTAAATCAGCGCCGTCTAGGAACGAACTAGTAAATCTAACTTTGTTACCTACTGGGTGGCGTCGTCGTCGCTTCGATAACATTCTTAACTTTAACTCAACCATGAATTATGTCTCGTATTACGTGACTCTTTAGTTGCCTCTGCAACTTGCGGGTCGCCAAGGTGAAGACGACAATAAGCACAATTCGGCTTTATTTATTGTCATTGCATCTGGACTCCTTTAAAACAATGTAATACTCATATACCTAATAATGATAATATGCAATTATAAATATATTCTTGCTTGGTTGAAACGGATACGAGTTTATATTTGTGCCAACTATACCCAAAGTTAGTAACTGCTAAAGGCAGGCAAACAGACTGGTGTATGTGACCACAGTACATGCACGTGACCACAGGTTTTCGAGCCAGAAAAACATTTTTGATAGTGCGTTAGGTGGTCTAGGTTGTAGGGCTTGTACTAAGTTCGCCTGCCTACTACTATTATCCAGGTCTGCAGCCGTAACTACGTCAAAGGCATTACTGTGTTTCAATAGTTATAGTTAAGATAGTTCTTCAGTAGTTAGACGAATCCGGGCGAAGTGCGCTTTTGAAGAAAATCTTTTTTTCCATAAAGTAAGATGAAGGCCAAATAATGTTTTCATTGTTATTATTAAAAATATAACAAGAACGCGTACAGTGGATTAGTAAAGTAAAGATATAAAAAAATTAAATAATTGGTATCTAACTAACAAATCTGTTTTAGGAGCTATTTACGACCTCACAAGTTGATGACCAAGTTTCAATACCAGTTATATGCATCTGCTTTTGTTCAATAATTCTGATATTACAATTTACACAAAAATTACAAAATACATGGAACTCACTGACGACTTCTCTCACAAAACTTCGGAACGTCATGATTACATGTAAGTTTCATTTTTAGTCACTCGGATAGTATTTATTTTTTATCAATCCAACTTTTCGATCTATATAAACATTAAGGCGATTAATGTTTTTATATTTTAGCGTTTTATTAACGCTTAAATATACTTAAGTAAAATTTGAAACACTTAAGGCGATGTTTGAGGTCATGATGCTTTTGCGAAAATTGAAAGCGACTATTATTCTGCTAATTTATTATCTTGAAAAACACTTACACATAGCTATACAGGGCCTATGTAGTTAAAATGAGTTATGATTTCTTAGATCCTGAAGTTCCGGAAATGCATGCGTCGCGCGACCTGGCGCGGCTGGTGCGCCTGGAGCCGGTGCGGCCGCGGCTGCTGGGCGAGCTACCGCTGACGATGCCGCTGCTACCAGCTATGCTGTCGCTCACCGTCACATACGTCATCGTGGTTATGCAGTTCAACAAAGTCGTTTAGACTGAGGCGTGTATGAGCATGAGTGTATTGCGACGCGGCAAGCGGATTTTTGGTTAATTGCGCATTCCAGGTTCAAAGTGTCAACACTGATTTAGTAGCATATTCTGAATTCGTACTAAATTCTTTGGATGTTGGATGTCAGGTAGGTGCCGTGTTCACCAACTTCTCAAAAGCATTTGATAAAATAAACCATAGTTCAATTATTAATACTTACTACTTCGCAGGCTCGACGACCCGAAGTTGATCTTGGCTTCCGACGTTAAAGTACGCTATTTTGTTGGGTTTTGTGCCAGTTCCGACTCGCCAATTTATCCATAGGTCTTTGGCGACTTCATCCTTTCAGCAGTATCTTGGACGCTTACCTGACGATGACGACGCCCGCTCGAATATAACTCATCTATTTCTATATTTGAACCTTGCTCTCTAGCTCGCTTTTCTTCTTCAGTTGGTCCAAGAATCTTTCGAAATATCTTCCGTTAAGTATTATTGGAAGTTTATTCTCCTTGACCCTTAGTGACCATTTTTCACACCCATAAATTAGAATTTGTCTAATAACTGTTTTGTAGATCCTTTGCTTTGTTACTTGGACATCAGCACTCGGTGAAGTGCTCAGCTGCAGTACATCATGCGTTTACTATGCGAATGTTAATTTAGTCTTTTCTTCGGTTGGTGTCAGTAAAGTTCGTTACAAAAACTTGAATTTGTTGACGCACTTATAGGTTCTATGTTTACTAAAATATTTTCCTATTCGCATTCGTTCGCATCTTTGTACCGCATCATATGTAGGCATTTTCTTCTCATTCTCTCTCTTGGCTCTCGAATGATTTAACGACCAATTTTCTAACCTTTGCCATTTTTTTCTATTTCGAGTTTATGACTAGCATAAAGATTGATTAAATTATTTATTTAATTATTGATTTTATTGCTGATTTTAATTTAAATTAAAATTGAATTGGATTTTAGCATTCTTAATAAACAGATTTCGAAATAGTGTTCCAACCTAAGCGGGTTAATATTGTGTTCATAATCGAAATGTCAAAACGAAACAAGACGAGTATTGTGATTATTTATAAGAAACTAAGTGTTTATTCAATAAAGGATAAAGGTAAAAAGTGCAAATATTACTTAAGAAATTATATTCTCAAATGCATTTTCGAATTCAATAAAAACTCAATACTTTTTTTATAATAGTTGGGCTTGCTCTCGGCCACATTCTCTTATCCTTACGACTAAGAAGAAGCTGACGATGGAGCGAGCTCGCCCAGAAGCAGCCTGTTCACTCGAGCTTTAAAAATGTTGGGCTATATATGCACCCGGGAACACAGACGCCACCGACCGCGCGCCGGTAGAGAATTCCATTCCTAGGCTTACAGCCAAGGAATGCAACGCATTATGAATGAAGAGGAATACGACGAATCTAAGTTATTATCTTTATTAAGCAATTGGTACAGTGGAATGATGTAAGAGCTTAACTGTCATAAAAAGAACACAATAGAAATTCAATCGTTAGTAACCTCTAGGAGCTTTCGTAACGGACAAGGGGCTAAGAAAATTAATAAATTTACAAATTGTTGAAATACAAGCTCTATTAAAAAATACATCATCTATGATAAAAACGTGAAATTACATTTATCAGGTATATTTCATTATAGTGGCTTTTACGTTATTAAAGTTTTTGTTATTAATGTAGCTTACACGAGGACACCATGGTAATAAATCAACATGTCGGCATGTCATTTCGTAAATAAATAACTTTTCCACATGGTATTCCATACAAAAAGCAATTGCTTAGAAATAGTTACCTACTTTTATTTGTTTTGCTCTTGTCCTCAATATGGGCCAAATGGATGAGATAAGGTATACCATTGTATACCTCTTCATTAAGAGAGCAATTGACTAGAACAAAACTATTTCATTTTTCTTTATAATACTTAAGAGGAGTTGAAGACTTTTTAGGTTAATATGTTTATTTATGTATGACAATATTAACCAAAAAACGACAATACCTACATGTGCGATAAGTGGCCGTATTGAAGGGCAGTGGATAAATACCCGAAAAGTAAATACTGGGATATTTATCATAAATGGATATATAAATACCCGTATTTATCTATTTTTATCGGATATTTACTCAAAACGGCGGATAAATATATGTAGGCCTGTTTCTACAGCCTAGTTTGATTTTTGTTAACTAAAATATTGACATAAGCATAGTATTTTGTGCCCAAAATATTGTGACCTCAATTTTATTATCTGTCTTTACACATATCCGAATCTTAACAACAAAAAAGGAATCGCCTGACAAAAGAAAATGCGGTTAAAGTTATGTACAGTCACGAGCACCAATATGTATACACTTTGACTCTTATAGCATTGTATTAAGAGTCACAATTGTTTACATATTTTTGCTCGTGACTGTACATACGTGAAATATAATTGGAACATATTATTTAATAAGTATCATGATAGTTTAGACAGCGACAGTGAAGACGAAATTCTAACAGCATGACCAGTTCAATCTGACTCTGACTCTGACGAATAAGAATAATAAGAATAAGAATGTTTTTATTGAGTACTAAATAAACAATTATTACAAACAATGTAACACCGTAGCCTGTAGTGCTAGTATAAACTGTGCTACAGGCCACGGTTCTCCCAGATAATTTTACTATTTGGTTTGGTGTGTATATTATACTTTAAAATATATTGTATAGACAATCTAATTATTACGATAAACTAGAAGAACTACGAAGAACCAGAAGATACAAGCGAATCTAGAAGTAGATTCCTGTAAGTAGATTGCACGGACAATAATGACCATTTTAACGATGATAGCGATTCATTTAAAAATCCTTTTTCTATGATTATACTGAAATAAGAGATGGCTGTTATTGTTTCGAGATTATTCAATAAAAAATTACAGTAATTCATACTTACAGCCTGTTATTATAAATCAACTACTTTAACCTATTCAGTTGAATTCAAACCATACTAATTATGATTGAATAATGCCGAATAATTTTGACCAAGTATTCTTGTTTATTGCTTATTTTATGGAATTCAAAAGCGCAATAGCAGTTATTTTGTTTACAATAACTAACTACCTATATTTTAATTTAAAAATTTACATGATTTGTAAAGAAAAGGGTTCATTTAATTTTTTTTGTCTTTTTGGATAAATACTCGAGTAAAAGCGGATATTTGTGAGTATTTATCCATTTTTAGTGTTTATCCGGATTATTATCCGGACTCTGATCACTCTGTTGGTGTGCGTGCAATAACCCGCAATAGTGCGAAATAATGTTTCTGCCTATACCTGACTATATTGTGTGCGCTGTCACCGCACTTACTATGTTTATACTAATTAAGAGATGGTGTTTTTATTTAGATACAAGCGGCCGCTCGCGGTTTCACCCGTGTGGTTCCCGTTCCCGTAAGAATATCGGGATAAAAAGTATTCTATGTGTTAATCCAGGTTATAAACTATCTGTATGCCGAATTTCATCCAAATCCATTCAGTGGTTTTTACGTGAAAGAGTAACAAACATCCATCCATACGTTCCCGTGGAAATATCGGGATACAAATTATCCTATGTGTTAATCCAGGTTATAAACTATCTGTATGCCGAATTTTATCCAAATCCATTCAGTAGTTTTTACGTGAAAGAGTAACAAATATCCATACATACAAACATTCGCGTTTATAATATTAGTAGGATATACCAATTACTTTATGGTACATTTGATCACTTCATGCCAACACTTCAAATTCCAAACAATGACACTCAAAATTCAAAAACTTGCCACGCTCTTTATTAAATGTTTATGTTTTTTTATTGCCACTATTACGACACAATTATATTTAAAACAATATTTATAGCTTTAAATTTACTGAAAGTGTCTTTAGATGGACATTGGGTTTCGTTCAGTCAGGCGGAAGAGCCCGATAATCCCGCTGAACTAGCTTTATTTATGACCCCTACTCAGCACCAGATCACAATAATGTATCATGGGCAAGATAATCTAGGCGTGTCGTTGTCTCGTCTCATTGCTTATGACAGTTGATTAATCGAAGACGCTATAACGATACATCACGACAATTATGTTGACTAGTGAACACGTAAGCTTAGGTATCATTACAAAAGGGCTTCCTAGAAGAAAAATCTCTGCAAAAATAAGTTTCCAATACTTCTTTGCGAATATAGCGCTGTTGGTGTTTTTAAACACGACGAAAAAGTCCTTTGTTGAAAAGTTAGATATAAATTGTGAGTCGACCAATACCTCAGTTTCCCTGTGATCAAAGACATATTCTAAATTCACGGATGGCCTTGTCTAACAATAAACCTATTCAAAGCCTAGGGCAAACACGAACTTTTAAAGAATTCGTAAAACATCTCGAGTCTACGATACGAAAACGTAGTAGGTAGGTACTACGCTAGTCCTAAGCACGAAGAGTTTCATATGGCGAGCTCGACGCAACGGCGAAGGTGACGTCATCCTTAAGGCTAGGTGTTAGTGAAAAATTAAAATAACACGTTCTTAGAATTCCTTTTTGAAGTAGTAAACAGTAAAATTAAAATCTGCGAAAATTTTGAAACATTGTTGAGGCTTTAATCTGTGAAAAACACCCGATGGAAACTCGATTTGATAATGTTGGCTCGATAGAATAAATTCACAAAGTTACATATTTTTGTGTCATTTTATCTTCTTTTCCAGGTTTTATTCTTAAAATAAGTGATTTGATATTATGAGTCATTTACCAAAATGAAGTACATAGATAATTTGAGGAATTATAACCGATCGTTTTTTATTTATTGCTTCTATCATTTTTTTAAAATATAAAACGCGATTATTCGCGCCGCTTCGCTGTTATACCCGTCCCTTACCGTCGTACCTTCGAGAGAGCGAGAGAGAAGCGCCCGAAATACCTCCCCTTAAGGCTCTTGCACACAATGCCGGCAGCAGTGCCGGCGGGTATTCGTGCTGCCGTCGGGCTCGCCGCACAATAGCACACAATAAACACATATTATATCAGCTCGGCATAAGCCCGGTGGCACTGCGGCCCTTAATGTTAGCAGAGATGGGCCCGGTGAATGAACAATCGCAGCATATTGGACGATTGGATACGTTCGGAAATTAGACGAAGTGCTACATAAGAATTTTGTGTGAATATTAGAGTCAAATACTAATGTCATAATAATTGAGAAAAATATTTTTATTTTTTATTATTAAAAATTTATATTAACTCCATAAAATCCTAAAATTCTAATGAAATATTTTGACTGTGTTTGATTTCTGAACGACTTCACATAGAATTATTGCTGTCGCGGCAAAACCAACATTGTTTACTTTCTCATACTTCACATAAAATATAATCTAAAAGGTGAATAGTGTTACGTTTTGGGAAAAGTAAAATTGTTTTAAATTAAAAAAAATGAAGACAAGCCATACACAAAACGCAATGATGTTAGAGTTTATGGAAAGGTAACTTACTTTGTTGTTTGTGACTTTTATGTATTAAAATGTAGCAATGGGACAAGAGACTCGGCCAGAAGAAAAGTGGCACAAGGTATGTAGTTTCAAGAGCCTACTTTAACTTCATAAGTGCTTCATAAGTATTTCGTATTTCGCTAGAGGGCGCCGTATTGAAATATCTAAATAAGTACCTACGTTATTTAGTCTAGGTAGGTATGTACACGTATGTTACATAGCCACTACGTAATTTAAAGTATCTTGGTTCGATTCCCAGTCGAGTAATTCAGAAAAAAGTTAAACTACGTACCTATGCCAAGAGTATGCAGGTATGGAAATGAAATGAAATGAAAATGTGCTTATGTAAAACTGTGACTTACCTATGTTACTCGTAACAAGTGTTAAAAATGTACCCCATTACGAGCGATACACAAAGCAGCATGACGCCGAGGATTTTTTTTTTATTGGTTGGGGACGTATGTAAATATTTTCTCTCACCGTTTCAAAAGCGGACACCACTCGCGTACGCACATGCACAACCAGGAAGGTAAGGCTGTTGAGATGACCTTCAATGAAAAAAGGCCCCAGTAAATTAAGGGCCAATAATACCAGCCCAAACATTTAGGCTGAAATGTAGACGCCGACCCTTGTGAACAGCGCCTCGTCAGTCCACAGAATATTGACGTGCTGATGTTTGAGGAGCCACCTACAAAACTCGACTCGGCTGGACTGGTCAGTGGGAAGCAAATCTCGTTGAAAATGAAATCGGTGCTGCTGGTTCTTCTTCAACAAGCGCCAAACGATGGTGTGATCAAGGCCAATGTGCCGCCCAGCATCACGTGTACTGGCGCATGGCTCGTCGTCAAAGAACTGCAAGATCTGCTCCTGTAAGTCGACGGGCAGGTCCACGTTGCCTCTACCACTGGCGTGCGCTGGGATAATGAACTGCCCGTAATCCAGTAGGCGTTGTGTAGCAGCCAGCATCATCGTTCGGGACGGCCTTGGTCGGTCTGGCCACCTCTCCGCTAATATCTGCACTGCACCCCTCAAACTGTTAGCGGCGAGGGCATATATCCGCACCATTTCAACGTAGTCGTACCTATGTTTAAAAACGGCCCGGAAATTCCTTTGTCAACAGTGTTTAGTAACCACGTGCTAGTACTCGTGATGCTGGCCGCCGCTTCAACGTCCAACACACAACTGTCTGGCGGCTTCTCAAATCAGAGCAACAACACCCGTTCCTCTTCAGAAGAGTTCAAGACTTGAAGAAGCAAGACCATGCCGCCTGATTTGCTTTTTGTCACTGAATCCTTGAACAACACCGAGATGTTTACATTTTGTGGACGGACGAGTGTACGTTTACCCGTAACAGCGTTTACAACGTCCACAAAAAACACTGGTGGGCTCACCGCGAACATAACTCGCAAATGACTAAGAAAGATTCGTTTCAGCATAGCTTTAACATCACTGTGTGAGCTGGCGTTTATGGTCGACACTTACTCGGGCCCTATTTCATCGAGGAATATCTCAACGGCAACTCTGCAACTTTTTCAGCACGTAGTTAACCTAATGCTTGACGACGTGCCACTAGCTCTTCACCGGAATCTGTATTACCAACAGGACGGGGCTCTTCCTCTCTTTTATTTGGACAAAGTGTTTAGAACGCAGTAGATTGGTCGAGGTGGGCTAGTACCCTGACCTCTGAAGTCACCAGACTTGACTCCGTGTGACATTTATTTGTGAGGAGACATAAAAAGAATAGTTTACAAAAACGAAATCACGAGTGTTGTGCAATTAAGCACACGGGAGAATGTTCTGGATAGTCGGGCATAGGCAGCGATCCCTAGAACCACCCTTAACAATTCTCGACTTAGATAGGCATTTAATGAACTTGCGAACGGGTAGAACTTCCCCCAGCCGTGAGAAATGTGCTTTTACAGGTTCTGCCCAGACAAAAATACAACCCAGTTTTTTATTTATTTTTATTTTACAACAGGTAAGTGCTTAGTCACTGATTACTGACTATTACTGACTAGAGCTTAATCACCTGATGGTAATTGACGATAAGGCCGAAGGTAGAAGCGCGCTTCACTCGGAATCCTCAACCACTATTGGAATCATCGTGGCGAAAGTCAACATTAAAGACGGATCGGCTTGGACACAGTGGCGATTGTGGGCACTTGATGTTAGGCTGTAACATGTCCTGGTCAGCTTACATTGTGAAACCAGCAGACTTTTGCACAATAGCTTTCACACTCTTAAACTGCTTCTATCATTTATCTCCCCTTTAAAAAATAAATTATATTCGTGCAATCTCTTCCATACCTATACTACGCTGACATCTGTTTCTTGGATCGCAATTGCTGAAAACTGGAACGTCTACAAAATCTGGTTATATGGTTCATTTTTGGTTTACGTAAGAATGACCATATCTGTCACTTTCGTTCGTCCAGGGCCCTTATTCTGTAATGATTCCTTGTTTCAAAACCACGATAATTCCCTAATAAAGTTACGATATCTTCCCAAAAACGTATGCGTTTGACGTTAGGTTTGGTTTGGTAAGGTTTAGGTGTAGAATCTATAGATTGCGATACAAAGTCATGGCCCTGAACTAAACGTAAGTCATGTTCAGTCCAATCAAATAACCACGAACGGTCCCAATGCTCTTTCCTTCCTTCGTTTCTTTCCTTTGATAAACTGTGTGTAGTTTTATCAGAAAATTTTAATTTAAATATGAGAATAACATAATGCTCTAGAAATAGCTAGAACTTCATACAATTTGTCCTTTCATTCGTAATGTTTGTGCATGGTTGCTAATTATTCTTAAAAATACTTTTTGTCTGAGTATGTTTTATATTTATTATTATGTTTATTATTGCTAGTACATCCTTTTCGGTTATAATGTTGGGGGCCGTCCATTAATCACGTGAGGCTCGAAAGGGGGGGAGGGGGATCGGCAAAAATCACGAAATATCACAAGGGGGGTGGGGGGGAGGGGTGTAGAAAGATATCACGTGTATTTATTTTTTAGTCAAACGCGAGATTTCTAAACGGAAAGCGGCGTGTAGTGTGATGTTGACTCGCCCTTAAATAAAACACCTTGCAACCTTTCATTTTCATTCAAACAAGCTTTTATTTAAATGCGTTAAATAGAAAAACAGAAACTTTTACTAACAATATAAAACGTCATTACACAATTTATAAAGGTTGTCGCGAGATTGTATTTTTTTTATCACATCAAGGTAGGTATTTAACTTACTTGTTTATTTATAAATAGGTATAAGTATAATACTTAATTATAAAGTAAATCTCGCGACAACCTTTTATATCATATCAATTGTGTAATGACGTTATAAGTTGTTGGTAAAAGTTTTAAGTAAAAGTTTATTTTTTTTCTTTTTAGCGCATTTAAATAAAACTTGTTTTTTTTTTAAGTTTTTTACTTTTTAGTAATCCCTGGACACGTTTTTTATCTGTTCTTCTCACTGAACGTGTAGGTTTACAGAATTTATTCACGTCCACCAAACTACCACCACTCACAAACGGTCTTTCCATAAAGACGAATTAAACTCGACGCGTTTGTGTCGCTTAATTACTGAGTTCCTATGGCCACCTTGCAGCTCCATCAACAGACCCTGGTTACCATCTAGAAATAAAGTACCTACTCTTCAAGACTAATCAAACGAGCCCATAATGAATGGGGTTATGTCGCTTAATTACTGAGTTCCTATGGCCACCTTCCAGCTCCATCATCAGACTCTGGTTACCATCTAGCACCAAAGTACTCGTCAAGACGAATCAAACGAGCCCATACTCGATAGGGTTATATCGTTTAATGACTGAGTTCCGATGGCCATCTTCCAGCTCCATCATCAGACCCTAGTTACCATGTAGAATCAAAGTACTCGTCAAGACTAATCAAAGGAGCTGAGACCTGATGGGGTTACGTCGTTTCTTAACTGTGTTCCTATGACCACCTTCCAGTTCCATCATCAGATCAGACCCTGGTAACCATTTAAAAACAAAGTACTCGTCAAGACAAATGAAACGAGGTGAAACTCGATGGGGTTGCGTCGTTTCATTACAGAGTTCCTATGACCACCTTCCAGCTCCATCATCAGACCCTGGTTACCATTGAAAGACAAACTACTCGTCTAGACGATTCAAACGAGCCAAACTCGATGAGGTTGTGTCGTTTCATTACGAAGTTTCCATGGCCACCTTCCAGTTCCATCATCAGATCAGCACCATGTCATCATAATATTGCATTGTCACACAATTTACACATGTATGCAAAATTTCAGCTCAATCAGTTAAAGATGTCTGCTTCAAAATTGAGATGCATAATTCCACCCGAACAAGACATACCTACATAATACATTGCAAGCTTTGACTATATACATGTCTGACGGAGGATGACGGAGCATCGCGGTACAAACGCTTCTCAAAATCCGTCCAGTTTTTGTATTGAATTCGAAGTGTGCGTGACAGCCGCGTATGACTGGCACTAGCGCGCATAGTTGCCAGCGAATGCCTAATTTCCAATAAAGTAGGGAAAAAATATTTATATATATTTATATATATAACTGTCATCTTACGACAACAAACAGGACCAACGGCTTAACGTGCCTTTTGAAGCACGGAGGAGCTCGAGATGTTTTAAATTTGGTCACCCATCCAGTGACCCGGCATTGCGAAAGTTGCTTAGCGGGCAAGATGGCAAGCCGAACGTGCTAGCTGATGCGCCATCGAGCTCTGAAGCATACATACTACCATCCCCTACATACATATACTTAAACACACACTTCTTACATAAATACTTACGTACATTCCATTTCAAACATAATATTTTTTTCATTTCGAATATCGATACCATACCACAATAACAATTTATATTATTAGTATTATAAAATATTACAATAGGTAAGTATTATATTTTTCTTGTTTTAGATCGGAACCTGTACTCCAGCCAAATTCGATGACGAAAGTTTGTAAACAGATTACTGTTTTACCTAGTTGCAGTAGGATTTTACTTTTTCTTGAGAGACATTCACAAGAAAACAGTTAACTATTGTCTTTCTTTCAAAAAACAGTAAAAATCCTAGTAAAACTAGACATTTGCACAAATGACAGTAATATGTTTACAAACGTTCGGTATCGAATGGAACCGTGACATTTATTCACGCTCTATAAATCAGACATCAGTTTAAAAAAAGGAAAACTTTGAAAGTGTTCCAATAATAATTATATTTAATGTATTTACTTTATTTACAACAATGTCATGTATAAATACTAACTTACAAGACTGAGTAATTTTTATCATACTTATTATATTTAAACCTCCTTTTATATTCTGCCACCAATAACGGGAATTCTACATTTTGATACCAGCAACACTACGCATACATAGCCGTTATTATTGTTAAACTTTAAATTTTCATTAAAATTTATCGATACTTACAGATGAAACGTGACTGTCCTGTTCGAAAAGATTTTTCCTTTATAGTTTAGACAGAATTTCACTGAGCAAACGGTCATTTTGCGAACAATTTCACCGAAACGCGAGAGGTAAACACTGCTTGACGGCACAATGACACTGACCGCCAGGATTGCGCGATAGGCCAATTTTGGCCTATAAATTTTTCTACGTTTTTTTACGGCCAGGGTCTATCTAGACATGTATATAATCAAAGATTGCAAGTTAGATAAAAGCTTGTAAAAAAATTATAAGATTCTTTGTAGGTACCTACTAAAAAATACACGTGAGTTTGGGTGGGGGGGCGGAGGGTTAGACTTAAACCTCACCACATATCACCAAGGGGGAGGGGGGGTTAAAAAATGCTAAAAAGAACATCACGTGATTAATGGACGGCCCCTTGTATGTAAAAAAACGCTTTCAGCGATATTTCTTTCAAATTTATCAATTTAATGTGTAACAATTTTTCTGATCACTATTTAATTAATAAACGCGACTTCATGTAAGAGTACTTCATATAGGTAAGTGTTCCTTTTGTAGTATTTGCGTTAATATTAGAAAACCATATTTTAATGATTATCATTTTCTCTCATAGTATTTTTCGGTTAGAAGTAGTTAGTAAAATGTAGGACTAAAATATAAGATGTTCCATTGTTTCTCAATTTTAGACGCAAATGTCGTATACTGTTACATTTTATAATAACAATAAATAGGTAGTCGTTGATACAACAACATAAATATTTTCAATACATGACAATAGGAAGATTTGAACAATAAAAGTTAAAATGCTAAATGCTATTATTTTCATAGAAAATGTTTTCGGTGTATACAGAAATCATTACGTCATGTCGAAGTGGCGACACTTGTCATTATACGCTTGTTATTATATTGTTAGTATTAAAACCACAGACATATAATAGAAGCAGACCAAACATTACAACAAAAAAGCGTGCCCATTACGCTTACAGACAAATTTCATGCACACATTTACAATAAAAGGGGCTGAACTCAAGCACGCAAGGGACCTCAAGTACCTACATCTATAATGATGTTATACCTACGTAAAGAGGATAATTTTATATTTTATAGACATTTGAAGATACTCATTAAATTTAAAAAAAAATTACCAGTAGAATGCTAAGTTATCTATCATTGAGTGCCAGGCAGGCTATGTCTGTATCTGTATCTGGCTGCGACGCCACCTTATTAACTTAATAGGCCTATTACATCTCGACTGTGATTTTTGCGTAAAATGGCCAATTTTGGCGTTCTTGGTCCAAGAAAAAAAATACATCACCAGTTTTGACTTATTGAATAATGTAGAATAGCTATTGGCATAGTTCGTAGCGGCCTCGCTTTATGTAAATTTTGCTTAACTTTTTTATGAAACCCAAAATTGATGAAGGTTTTCATAAAATGCATGAAGGCATTTTTTTGAGCACCTAGATTGAACTACTGTTTTAAAGAAATGAAAAAAATTAGAATGTTATCTATTATATAGACGTATAGTGCGTAGCGGTCTCGGAATTTTTAGATATCTTTGATTTTATATAGAAAAAAAATCTTATTCTAAACCAAAAAACTTCAAAAATCGCTTTAAGTTAACTGTGAATTTCTCCTATCTACGATATTATTGAGCAAATTTATACCAGAATAATTGTTACTTCTTGAGAAATAAAGATTGTATAATGAATTTATTATCCTATTTCGATAAAAACGATAAATATAACAGCAAAATTACTACAAAATACGATGCGCCGGCCGTCCGAACTCAGCTTATTCTCGCAGAGTGGAGATTTGTAATATTAAGCATGATTTTATTATCCTATTTCGATAATAATGATAAATACAACTAAAAAGTTACTACAAAATGCAAAAATGCGCATTTTACGCAAAAATCACATTTGAGATGTAATAGATCTCTTAATAAAATGCATGAAATACTCATAGTAGAACCGTTAGGTAAAATAAAAAAATGAAATAAGTAATTAAAAACAACATACATACAGTATGTATGTACTGCTGGTATTTTTTTTAATAAATATAAAAATTACAATAAATAATGTCACAATTTTTAAAACTAGTGATAAGACCGCCGGGTGGTCGAGTAGTCAGCGACCCTGACTGCGGGTAACTGTATATTTTGCAAGTCCCGAAAAAATGATATCCGGTATACTTTTTACTGAGTCTGTTCAGGAAGTAATGATGAAGGTTTCTGAAAACAAATAAATTTATCATTTTCTGTATATTTCAAAGTAACAGAGTTGAGAGACTGCTCAGACCCATCTTCTTCATGTTATACCCCAGAATACTGTACAACAATATAATATTTACGTAAACTTACTTAATGTAGGTAGTTAATACAGCACTAGAGGTACTCGGCTGTAAATTTTGCAAATTCCTCAAAACATCATCTCCACTGGCATTGCTTCTTATCGGACCTTTTAATAAAGATTTAGATGAATTCTGAAAAACAAATGTAAAAAGTTATTATTTTATGCACATTTTCATACAAGAATACAATATGCCTACCTTACCCTATGTTACCATACCAGGGTTACCCCTATGGTAGTCACCATAGGGTTAAAGGGGTAGGATAGGGTTTAAGTTAACAATATTATAAAAATAATTTACTCATATTTAATTTATCCCTAATGAAAAAATATATTGCATACTTAAATCTAATCAATCTTCAAAAATATACCCATTAACCCTAGAAAGATAATTTAGCCAGCCGCGTAGGACGTGGGAACTGGCTAGGCGCCTGGATGGGTTCCGAGAAGTGAGTGTGCTTACTACTCCGCTACGAAGGTGGACACTTGGGAGTCGACTTTAGAGTTGACGACAATAGCAGTGGCAACTGCGAGTTGTTCCCTTCGTGCAACGAGAAGTGAGCGAGCTCGACAGCTCCGGTTACCTATGTGGACAATGGGCAGTGAACTACACGTGTTCACGGAGAGACTCTCCCGAGACACTAGTCTTATGAGTACCGAATGAAGAGCGCGCTTCGGCGGGCACTGATTTGGCGTCAAGACCTAACGCAGATGGTCTCCTGCGCGAGTGTTCTACTGGCGCAGGGACGTCTGGCACTTCTTGCATAACCTAACGGTTGGTCTCGAGGTGCCAGTACAAATAAAACTTAGTGAATAAGGAGAGGGGATATCCCTTCGGGGATAATATTCGTGATTGTATGTCTGTATGTATGTAAAATCAGTAAATAAGAGTCGCTTGTTTGCTCAAGCAATAAAGAGGTATCTCTCGTCTAGCTGCGCGGGTACCTAGGTAGCTGCGCAGCCGCAGCGTTACGTAGGCGGCGGTGCACAAACGGCTTTTTCCTTTACAGCAGGTGAACAAAAATAGATTTTTTTCTTAAGTTAATGCAGAGATTAGCTACCCTACATAATTGTTGAAACTCCGACGGATATTTTCGTATCAAAAACTGACCGATAAATTATAAAATTTGCGGGTAGAAATCGTTTGCAAGTTGCATTGTTTAGTTACACTTGTACGTTCCGTGCGTAAACGCAATCATCAAGATCCATTATCAAAGTGTTTTTAAAGTTATTGATAACTTAAGTTCAGGAATTTATAGGATAAATTTACTTGTATTAAATTATTTTTACCTTAGTATTAGTATTTAAAATAAAAATAAGGGTATGTTAGACTACGGTAACATTTTGGACTATTTTAAAGATACCGTACCCAGTGGCGGCACCTTCATACAAGCCGAAAAGCCCGGCTTGCCCTAACAAAAACTCAATATCGCTACTGGTAAAACGCAATTATTAAAATCACTTAATATTTTTTACCATTGTTAATTTTCTTTCATCAGCATTCAAATTATCGAAATTTTTTATCGAAATATAAATGCATGCTTTATATTACGAATCTCCACTCTGCGAGAATAAGCTGAGTTCGGACGGCCGGCGCATCGCATTTTGTAGTAATTTTGTACTTAGTTGTATATAGTTTTTATCGAAATAGGATAATAAATTCATTATAACATTTTTATTCCTCATGAACTAACAATTATTCGGGTATAAATTTTACTCAATAATATTATCGTAGATAAGAGAAATTCACAGTTACCATAACGCGATTTTCGCAGTTGTTTTTTTTTTTTGAATAACATTTTTTTTCTATATAAAATCAATAATATTTAAAAATTCCGTGGCCTCTACGCATTATACGACGAGATAACATTCTCATTTTTTAATTTCATTTGTTTAGAACAGTAGTTCAATCCAGGAGCTCAAAAAAGTGCCCTCGCGCAATTTATGAAAATCTTTCTCTACAATTTTGGGTTTAATTAAAAAGTAAAGCGAAATTTACAAAAAGCGTGGCCGCTACGTACTACGCCAATAGCTATTCTATACTATTCAATAAGTAAATACTGTTAATGTGTTTTTGTTTCTAGAACGCAAAATAAGCCGCAGATTTTTTTTTTTAATTTCTAGCAAAAATTACATTCGAGATGTAATAGAAGGTAATAGGCTGTTTTTTTTACAAACGACAAGAACCTTTGGAATGCCACGGCCTATGACGATTTGAGTAAAAAATGTGGCTAGGGGCACCAACATTGTACCTAGGTAGCAAGATTAGGAACTTCATGTTTCGTGGCTAGTCCCAATCTGAAGCCCTAGGCACGCCACTGACCGTACCAAAAAGTAAGAACGCTTACTTTCGCTCATCAAATGAATTATTAAATTACATTTTTGTATCCTTTGTCTTGTAAATAGTGTAATTTGGCTTGCTACTTTTTTGCACTTTTGCCACAATAGCACATTGTTGCAGGCAGTTCCAAAATGAAAGAAAACCGCACAATGAAAGTGACACGTTTTGAATTGATTTCAGCGTCACATACAAACAATATTTCACTCGTATTTCCAGTGCAATGCGTAGAATACTAAATTAAGTTTATAAATTATCTTATATATAAGATAATTAAATCAATATTTATATTATTGTGATACAATACAAGACACAGAAAAGTGACACTCAAGTGTGTCGGAGAGGGACGGGATGCTAACAAAACTGTCTTCATCGCTGCTATTCGAAGATAAAGAAAAATAATTTAAATCATCACCTGAGATTGACATGCAAATAAATATAAGATAATTAAATAAATATTTATATTATTGAGATATAAATATTTATTTACCTCTCCGACACACTTGAGTGTCACTTTTCTGATGTACCAAAAAACTTCATCGTCATCCACATCAACGCGCAAAGTATTCCGGCTCCATTATTCAGACATGCTGGCGTCACTTAATCACAAAAATATCCACGCTGTTTTAATCTCCGAGTCTTGGCATAAGCCATGTTTACCCTCTACCTCATATGCTCTGCCTGGCTTCCATCTTATACGAAATGACCGCACTGGCTCCAGGGGTGGCGGGGTTGCTATATACTTACGTCCTCATATTCCTTTCTCTGTAATTGGCACCTCGGCGCAACCATCTCCTGCTAACGCTGGCGAGCATTTGTTGGTTGAAGTTCTCCTTTCCCATAACAAAATCCTTCTCTTTTTTTTTATTGGCAACGGGTAAGCGCTTGGCCTTCATCTCACCTGATGGTAAGTGACGATAAGACCGAAGGTGGAAGCGCGCTTCACCCGGAATCCTCAACCACTGAGGAACTGGCTATCTTATCTCAAACGGCCGGAAACACAACAATGCTATAAACATCGTTGTTATGGCGACAGACTTAGATAAGATGGTGGTAGCTAGCCAGGCGGACTTAACAGCCCTACCACCAATCAAACCGAGCACACAAAGATGTACCCCCCGCTGGGAATCGAACCCGGGACCTCTGGGTCTGAAACAGGTAGCTTATCCACTAAACCACAGAGGCGGTTCTCGGAGTTTATTACAGCCCTTCTTTAAATGTAAATTATTTTGCATCATTTGAGAAACTTCTAGATGATATAATTCCTTCCTACTGTCATTCAATTATCATGGGTGACTTTAATACTTGCCTACTAAAAAATGATTCTCGCACCGTTTCACTTCAATCCGTCATCAATTCTAGTAACTTATATATTCTCCCACTTACTGCCACCCATCATTTTCCAAATTCTACTCCATCTCTTCTTGACTTGTTAATAGTGTCATCTCCCCTGCATGTTGCGAAGCACGGTAAATGCTCGGCCGATGGCTTTTCGTATCATGATCTCATATTTTTGTCCTATAAAGTTTGTCCTCCTAAAGCTAAACCCAAAGTCATTCTTCAGCGCAATTTTAGTGGTATGGATCAACGCGCGTTCCTTGATGACGCAGGTAAGATCGACTGGTCTCCTGTTTTTCTAGCTCTGTCTGTCGATGAACAAGTTAATGTTTTTAACTCCCTTTTAACCACATTATACGACAAGCATGCACCATTTAGAGCTGTTAAGATAAAGCATCACCCGGCGCCATAGCTAACTGACGACTTAAAAATGTTAATGAATAAAAAATCAGCAGCGAAAAGACGATTTAAACTTCGACCTACTGACCACAACAGGGAAAGGTATGTCAAGGTTCGTAATCGCTGCAATAGGGCCTGTAGGAATGCGCTTCGCTGCCACATTCACAATTCAGTTGAAAACGTAGATTTATCCAAAGTTTGGAAGTTCCTTAAGTCGCTAGGAATTGGAAAATTAAAACAAAATTCTATTTCACCCAATATTAATATTGACTCACTAAATCTCCATTTCTCTTCCTCATCATGTATCAATGATGCTGAAAAAGCGACTACATTAGACAAACTGTCTACTGTACCAGTTCCTGATCTTGCTCCCTTTGCATTTGACCAATTATCGGATTGTGATGTTAAAAAGAGCTTGCTGTCAATTACTTCCAATTTGGTAGGCGGTGACGGTATTAGTCGCAATATGTTAGTGCCAATCGTTGATATCGTCCTTCCAGTCCTCACTTTTATTTTTAACAGCTCCATCTCCAATGCTGTATTCCCATCCTCATGGAAAGACGCTCATATAATTCCTTTGCCTAAAAAATGTAATCCTAAATCGTTTGCTGAATACCGACCTATTTCCATTCTCCCTTTCCTATCCAAAGTCCTCGAGCGTCTGGTCCACAATCAAATAAGTAAGTTCCTTTCCCATCATAATCTTCTAAACCCACTCCAATCCGGCTTCCGTCCAGGCCACAGCACTGTGACTACTTTAGTCAAGATCACCGACGACATTCGCCTTGGCATGGAAAACGGTCACCTAACTGTGCTTACGTTGCTGGACTTCAGCAATGCCTTTAACACAGTTGACTTTGACATCCTTTTATCTTTGATGCGCTCACTTAACATATCTCCAACGGTTATTGAGTGGTTTCACAGCTACCTGTACGGACGCAGGCAAAGGGTTCGCCTTGAAGAGAAATTATCTGCGTGGTGTGACTCGACGGCTGGTGTCCCGCAGGGTGGCGTTTTATCTCCTCTTCTCTTTGCTATTTTTATCACTTCTATTTCCGAAAATCTTTCTTCCTCCTACCACCTATATGCGGACGATTTACAAATTTATTGCCAGGCACCACTTGGTAATCTCGCCGAGGCTATATTAACTACCAACGTAAATTTGAAACATATTGTAGATTGGAGCCGAGCCTAGCCACTAATTATTTAATAACCTTCCTGCCCTAAACCACCTAAACTATATGGGTTACCAAAAATCCACAAACCTGAGACTCCGCTACGTCCGATTGTAAGCCAGATCGACTCACCAACTTACCGTTTGGCCCGGCATGTAGCAAAAATATATTCCCCACTAAGAGGTAATACAACAGCTTATGTGAAGGATTCTTACCAGTTTGTCAGTCATATTAAAGACCTACATCTTGCTGACAATGAAATTATGGTTAGTTTTGATGTCCAGTCCCTATTTACATGTCTACCAGTACAGGACTGCATTGAAATTACAAAGAAAAGACTAGTTGAACAAAATATGCCCAATGAATATGCAGTACTATTAGAGCATTGTCTAACATCTGGCTACCTTTTGTGGAATGAAGTTTACTACTTGCAAATAGAGGGTGTTGCTATGGGGTCCCCTGTATCACCCGTTGTCGCCGATATTTTCATAGAAGACTTCGAGGAGCGGGCCCTAAGCACAGCACCCGTAACCCCAAGGTTCTATAAGCAGTACGTAGATGACACTTTCACTATCTTACCAACTGATAAAGTATCTGCTTTTCTAGGTCATCTTAACTGCATACACCCTATAATACAGTTCACAATGGAGTTAGAGGCAGACAATAAATTAGCTTTCTTGGACCCTTTAATCATCAGGAATCCTGACCATAGTTTGAGCCACACTGTGTTTCGTAAAGTAACCCATACAGATAGGTACCTACCTCAATGGTGATTCTCACCACCATCCTAGACAGTTGGCTACTGTAGGGAAATCTTTGTTTCAGAGAGCACGCGGCATCTGTGACACCCAACACCTGGCTGCTGAACTTCAGCATGTCAAGCATGTACTACAGGATAACAAACTGCAAGTACCGCGGCTTCGTCACAAAAAACGCAAAAAAACCCAACCACAGTCGAGCGCCAACCTGCTGTACTTCCATATATGAAAGGCGTCACTGACAAGATTGGTCACATCTTGAAGCGAGCTTCAATCAATACTTACTTAAAGCCGCCAAAGAAGATTGACCAGTTCTTACGGCCTGTCAAGTGCAATATACCCCTTCAAGATGCAGGCGTGTACAAACTAGACTGCGACTGTGGGCTCTCGTACACCGGGCAAACAAAGAAAAGTGTAGAAACCCGCGTAAAAGAACATATAGCCGACGTCAAGCATAGGCGCGAAAATAAGTCTGCAGTGTGTGAACATGCTCTCGAAGGACCCAACCATTACATCAGATTTGACAAACCTCAAATACTCGCCAATGAACAACGATTCATCCCTAGGATGATACGCGAGGCTATTGAAAATAAAAAACATCGAAATTTCAATAGAGAGGATGGTTGGAATTTACCACCTTTCTGGGACCCCATCACACAGGTCATCAAATCCAACAGCAACACATTGCCAGACCTAAAAATATTGTTAGCTCGTATTGTGTAAACTTGAACGCACCCGGATAAATATAAAAATGATTGACGGTAGGCAAATAACTTCTAACTATGAGACGACCAACACCTCAGTCTCCCTGTGACCACGGACCCTGCAAAGGGTTCGAAACGTCAGGATAATATAAAAACTATGTAAATAGTAAATTAAACGCGAGTTAATCCGTAAAAAGTGTTTCATTTCAATGTGTAGTGCTCGCTTAAACCTCAGAAAACAATTTATATTTTAACTTCAAATATGACATTAATTTTTTTTCTATAGCCCTTCAAAATACTTCACAATAAATTTTTAAAGATTCATAAAAATGACCACGCGCTATTGTTTTTGTGACCATCCAAATATGCGCGAAACCCGCGGCGTGACGTCATCGGATTCCATTTTCTCGCACGGGCGGCGCGACTCGCGCGACTTCGGTTAATTAATATGTCAGCTCTGAACCAGTGCAGTTATGCCACAGAATACTTAATATTTAATTGTGCAAATAGTTAAGTAATGTAATCGGACGCCGGGTGCGGTCGATGAGAGCGGCGGCGGAAGCTATCGGATACGATGACGTCACGTCACGTCAGTCGAACTAAGCGAGGTAGTAGTGTTTTATGCAATTATTTATGTACTATATTTTTGTAAATACTTCTCGTACCGAAGTGAAATAAAAACTATTGGTTTTAGAATAAAGACTTCATTAATGGTATAAAGTAAAAATGAACTTTTTTTTTATTTTTTCCCAAGTCCATTGCGTCAACAAGTTCAGAAAAATTAACATTCGTAACTGTGAAGTCTTTATGGTTATCGGGCAATAGAACTACTGCGGAAGTTGTCAATCTAGCTACCAACGCTTTACCTAAAAGCATTAAAAAAATAAAAACCGCAATTATATCTCAGCTGAGCAAATCAGACCATAAACTACAACCGCTAAAGATTTTAGCGCTAATGATTGATTTCAATTTAAGCGAGGAACAATTATATCAAGTTGCAAAAAGGTGCTTAAGAAGGAGGTGCAAATTTTTATGCACCTTACTCATCGATTGCCCATGAAAAAACATGTTGCTACCCTGGCGATGACAGTATAACTGAAACTGAGGCCAAGATAAAACTACAAATTCTGCTAGACCACACATCGAAAAGATTAGTGGAGGCTCAGCGTGAAGTTTTGGTTCGGGTTCCACCTGAAGTCAACAAAGTTGATTTGCTATACAAGTGGGGACTTGACGGAAGTGGAGGATATAGCATCTATATATGATGACCTCCTTGGTCGAGTGGTTTGTACACCGGTTTTCATGGTGTCGCCATCTCTGAGATCCCGGGTTCGATCCCCGGTCGGGTCAATTTAGAATTTATTGTTTTTCTAAATTGTCTCGGGTCTGGGTGTTTTCTATGTATAATAAGTATGTATTAAAGTATTTTAAGTATGTTTATTCGTTGTCTAGTAACCATTTAACGAGTTTCATAACGAAGCTTCTCTTGGGCTAGATAATTGGTGTGAGTGTAGGAAAATTTATTATTATTATATATTATATTGTTATTATTATAACCAAAATTTTTTATAATAATATTTAACATTGGTCTGTATAATAATATATTGGTATGGTCTGAAATAAAAAAAAAATTATTATTATATTAGCGAATATTCGACATGCAGACTCTAACATTGTTTTCTCTAATTTGGTCCAGCTAGGGTTGTCATGCATTTCCACTAGTGGCAGTAATCATTAAAATAAACAAATACTATGGAAAAATTAGACATCAACTACACGTTTCTGTTGTTTTGAAAAATGAAACAAAAGCAAGTACTCACTTGCTTTTATTTCTGGGCCATTACAACGAAATTAAAGCTCAAATTGATAATCTCCTTACAACAAAAGTAGTGGTAAATGGGAGAACTTTAAAAATTTGTCATGTAATGCTAAGTACTATGTTTGATGGAAAAGTCTTGAATGTATTAACTGGGCCTGCAGCTAGTCAAAAGTGTTAATGTATAATTATGTGGCGCATTCCCCAAAGATTTGAACGATTTGGACGGGGTTTTAAGAAGAGAGTATAATGAAGATCACTACAAAGAAGATCATTCGGGCTTCATACATTTTTGGGCCTTTTCTGAAAGTGCCGGCCAATAAAAAATAATTGTACGTATTGTTGTTAGAACTAGCCATTTGGAGTAATAGTTAATATGGCATAAATGTTGTAGGATTGCTCTGAGCCAAGTTATACAATTTCGATGATTCATCATTTTCATACATTTATTGATTTCTGAAAGTGCTGAAACATAAAAACATAAAAAATGATAGATATTGCTAAAACTAACTAAGCAATTGTCATTGCAGCGCAAAAGCTGTGGGGTCACCATCTGTTCTGTTTATAGGAAAACAAAATTAGGAATCAATTAATGTATGAAAATGATGAATCTTCGAACTTGTATAACTTGGCTCAGAGCAAACCTACAAATTTGTGCCATATCCAAATGGCTAGTTCTAACAATACGTACCATTTTGTTTGTTGGTCGGCACTTTCTGAAAAGGCCCAAAAAATGATGTCCTCTGGCATATCGTGTCTCCATGCGTACATCCGATCTTTTGAATTACTTTTACAAATAGCGTAAGTATAACCACTCGCTTGCTTTCACCTAGACGGGCCCCAGATGTCAAGTGCCCATAGGTTGCGCGTGATTTCCGAGCCGTCGCCGCTTGCGACAAAAAAACGATTTATGGCTTACTGGGGTTGTTTTAAAGTAAACAAATCAGTGTCCCAAGAAGCTGAATAAAGAGACTATCTGTTTTTAAAACAAAATGCATGGGTATAGTATTGGAAAAATTTATAAACGGCCATCGAAATTCACAGACGAGAAATATTCATGGATTGTCTTATATTTTATTAAAAATATAAAAAAGTACATTAATGATATATGTTTTTAAATTTTGTTCCTCATCTTTATTAGTTTATCTTTGGATAAAAAAAATTCAACATATGTTTTACTTGAAAAATTTTTCAGAAATAAATTGTGAACTTGGTGTTTAATTTCGCGAGCGGTAGCAATTACGTATAAACGGCAGTGAGATGATAAAGTTGGTTTTATTTAAAATGTAGAAGGCCTAGGATAAAAATATGACTAGATCTAAAAAGATACACTTCTTAGCTTTATTATTATGTAAAAATATGATAGTTTAGTAAAAAACTGAAGTCATAAAATCTATATATAACCACTAAGGCCACAATTTTTAAGGAAAATTAGATGATTATTGGAACCTGTATTATTAACCCTTTAATATAATAATTTTAATTGATGGAAAGTGCAAAGCTTGTAGTTTATTACGGTATGTAAAACATAACAAAATCATTTTTAGTTCTCATTTACAATAACAAAAAATAGTGACAAAAACAGTGAGCGCACGCCGCAGCGCGGCATCGCGGGCTCAATTCAGAAGCTAGGTTGAGGTCACACCGAGAGAGAATGTATTCATTAAGATGGTGGTTATTCATGGTATAATTGACGTTATATTAAATAGGTTTATATAATAGGTAAATAAAACATTTGCTATTTAAATTACAAAAAGTACAATCTAACACAAGTGCAAATAAAATAAGAAACACATCACCAATCAAAAGTAGATTGTACTTTTTTATTTATGTTGTAATCTTTGAGATTACTATATAAAAATTAAATTTCAACAGGAAAAATATTCGAAAAAATTTACGATTTTTTATTAGGTACCTATACTAAAATAAATCTTATAAGAAAATACAAAAACTTATAAGAAAAACATCGCCAATAAAAGTGTGTATTAAATTCTCATAACCAAATTCAAAAACAAGCATACATTTCTTTTTGAGCCACCAGCCTATCTTGAAAAAAGCCAATTGCTTCATGTGACTCTAGTCACATGATTAAGATTTAACAACACTCATGTACTTACAGTCCTGTTTTGTAGAAGCATCCTGTTTGTATATGACAATATAATAAAAGTTAATATGTTTATAACACACCTAAGTAAACAGTTATTCAGTATTTGTACACAAATAATGAATCTGACAATGATAACAAAAACAAAACCTACGGAAAACCGGCGCCATTGCAAAAACAAACAATCTAGCTATCATTTCGTCGAGTTTTATGTAAAAAATCATTGAGATCAAAACAAAATAAAGGTGCATCGTAATAGAGTATTAATCGACGATTATTTTGACATATGACACAATATGTTAATAATATTAATCTTTAGAAATAAACCATTTTACTTGACACTCACAGGTCCGTGTTGCCCAAAGATTCGACGTGCATTTAGAACTGAAATATTTATTAGACTGACGTTTGTTCCATTCCTTTTATGTTATTACTTCACTCCGTAGGGTTTATATTGTCTATGATTCATTGAATTTCATTCACTAAAGCCCTTAAACACAGCGAAAAACGCCTGAATTGACAGCTACATGAAGCGATTTGACAAACTTTTGTCATGTAGCTGTGGCTACATGAAGCAAGCGAGTGGATAAACTACCTTTATCCTCTAAAACCCCAAGCGGTCGCATGATACTGCACTGACAATGCGCGCCTTTCCGTCAAACCCAAAGCGGTCGCAGAGACCACTCTCTCCCTCTTGACTTTGTACCGTGTTTTCATAGACTTACAGACTAATTTAGTAGGAACAAGGTCAATTATTTCGGTTCTGTGTTACATTTTATGCATCGTAATTGCAAAATATTGCATTCTCTGTGCTCGATTCTGTCATTTTCGACGTTGAAAATTACGCCAATTTCTGTGTCAGAGTGAATCAGTCGCTAATTTTTGTGTGATGTTTTTAGTGGATTTATCTAATGTAAGTACTGTTTCTTATTAGAAAATCATTAATGAGACTTTAAATATCGTATTTATATAATAAGTTTTAAGAAATACATCGTTATTACCACTAGATAAAGCGTGTAAAATCCGTTAGCATGTTACCGATTTCCGAGTGATTTTTAGAGAAATACTATAAGACAAACAAACTGTTGCAATCATCACTTTATTTTGATACCTGATGGATAGGAAATATATCAGTTAGTATATTGTTGATTACAGAACGACAAAGTATGGTTTGATTTTTTAGAGTAATTTTTTTTTTAAAACAGTGGCAGGCAAGAGGATGTGTGAACAGGACGAGGCTCTTCCCCATTATGGACGCCAAGTGCGCTCTTATTTGGACAAAGTGTTTAGAACGCAGTGGAATTGTCGAGGTGGACCAGTACCTTGTCTATCGGATTCTTGGTTGAAATGGAAAATTTGATATTTAGTATTGGCTGTTGTTAACCAACGCCAATGACAAATTTTACTTTGGTTTTTTTCGCTAAGTTTTCGTTGCAGTGTCCTTCGGCGATTGCTAGGCACATTTTCAATAAATATAGCTAGTCGGCACGGGATTTTATTATATCCGGTAAGTTGCATTCTATTGCTTGAAATTCTACCACAGGAAGATGTTTGTAGTTCTTGAGTAACTCTAGTTGGTCGCTAAAGCTTCTAGGACCTGTTGTCGTTCCATCAAGGTGTTCAAAAAGGTGTCTCAACAACCAACAACTGAAGTGGACGATGGAGCTTTCCTTCAAGAAGTCGAATGATGCCAATCGCGGCGCGTGGGCCCGCGTCCCTGCGCGCGGAAATGAGCGAAGCGTGAAAGGGCGCGAAAGAGGACTCGGCAATTTGTAAAATTTTCGCGGGCAAACCAATATTTCACAAGTGTTTATTATTATCATTATAAGGCTCGGCTATTTTCATTTATTCTGAACTTAAAAAGTATTGGATTGTCAAGACGTCAAAGATAACGTCAAGTTACAAGAGGTGCTTTTATTTAATTAATTAATTTGGTTTCCGTCGGAATGGCACCCTAAATAACCCCTTGTGCGATTCCTTGTTGGAGAGCCGACTCGCAGCATTAAAGGCCTACGCCTGTGCCTTGCAGAACACAAGTTTTGACGAGGAATCCTGCCAGTTATTTTACCATACTGTTGACACCTTGCCATCGGTCACCAAGGCAACCACCGAAAGAGTTGCGCAATATGCGCCAATGACAAACCATCGCCTGTCAATATTTGTTTAATTCAGCCAATAAAAACTCTGCGGCAGCCGTCACACGACTGACGTCAACAAAAAGTCACCGGTCAACAAGCAACCTTACAACAATTATTTATTTTAATGTACAAAGTTATGCTTTTTGGATGTATTTTTTTAGCTATTTATTTTTACTATGAACATACATGTAAGTGCAAACACGGTGCCTCCAAGCGTCCACGAATCGTCGGAAAACGTAGTGCAGTGCCCAAGATGTTCCCAGCCCCGTTTTTTCAAAGGCCAAAGAGGGTTGAAAATCCACGTAAGTAGAGTTCATAGAAACGTGGATAATCAACCCTCCGCAAACACTTCTCCTTCGCCACCTTCTCCATCCTCTATTTCCTCTCCCTTTTGGAAAACACTCGCCAAATTTAAACAATCATTGCCAATAATAAAACGTATACCACGAGGAGCCCGCGTAACTGTAGCCCAGACTCTCTCTCATATCATTTCTAAAGTTGTCCAAGAAAACTCCGTCCGGGCCTGGGAGCATCTATTCGCCTTCCCATACAAAATTCTTAGTGTTAAACAAGATCAAAATCATACATCTTTGACACAAAAAATTAAAGAAAACTGCTCTCCGTCCTGTCCTTTCCCCAATTTTCGACCTTCAGTCCATTCATCAAGACTTGGCAAAAAAGATAAAAATATCCATCTTTTAGTAGAAAATAAAATCAGTGACGGAGATATACAAGACGCAGCACGTCTGCTTTTCTCCGACGATTCGATCGCCCCTGACTCTCCAGATACCCTTTCGGCCCTGCATAGCAAACATCCACCTCCAGCCCCCAATATTCCATTTCCCGACCCTCCCGATTTTTCAGACCCCTGCTTACAGACTACACCAGAATGCATACTTAAAGCCGTCAATTCATTCCGAAGTGGCACCGCCGGTGGCCTAGATGGACTTACTGCACAACATTTAAAAGACCTTGTTGGCGGTAGATGTAGTGATGCCGGCGGCGCTCTTTTGAAGGAATTGACGGCCCTTATTAATTTAATGCTTTCAGGAAAAGTCAACCAAGAAATTATTGACATATTATACGGTGCCAATCTATGTGCCCTTAAAAAGAAGGATGGCGGCATTCGCCCAATAGCCGTAGGCACCACCCTTTGACGACTCGCTGCCAAGGTATGCTGCAGAAATATGTCCGATAAGCTAGCGGAATACTTTCAGCCAGTCCAATTAGGCTTCGGCCTGAGCGGTGGATGCGAAGCCGCCATTCACTCGGTAAGGAGCTTTATACAAAACAACCCTGACGACATTCTGCTGAAGGTGGATGTCAAAAATGCATTCAACTCTGTGGATAGAGGTACTTTGCTGACACAGGTTAAGGAACAAATCCCGGACGCCTTTAAGTTTCTTTGGCAATGTTACGGAACACCTAGCAATCTGCTATACAAAGATAACTTGATCACGTCTGCAGTTGGGTGTCAGCAAGGTGATCCTCTAGGCCCAGCAATTTTTGGACTTTCAATTCATCCGTATATAAAACAACTAGATTCTAAATTTAATGTGTGGTACTTAGATGATGGAACCCTCGGAGACGACGCTAACACCGTATTGGCTGACCATCTTTAACTCAAAATTTACAAAAAGCCGGTTTAGAACTAAATTTTTCTAAATGCGAGCTCTTTATACCAGAGACATGTAATGACAGTGACAATATTAAGCAACAGTTTAACTCCATAGCTCCAAGTATCAAAATCATTAAAAAAGAATCTTTACGCCTCCTAGGATCCCCCATCCTAGAAGAATCGTTCGCCCCTTTCGTTGATGATAAATTAGCCAGTTTAAATTTTGTTTCGGACCGCATAATCAAAATTAACGCTCACATGGCTTTTACCATAATAAAATTTTGCTTATTTGCACCCAAATTCATATATAGCGTTAGATCCTCGCCCTTTTGGAATCACCCAAGCTTGACATCAAAATTAGATGATTCGATTCAAAACATATTATCTCTGGTACTAAACATCCCTTTGGACAGTCAAGCATGGACCCAGGCTTCCCTACCTATCCGTTTTGGAGGCCTGGGAATACGTAAAATTTCGAGTGTAGCTCTTCCAGCTTTTTTGGCTTCAGTACACAAGACGGAGGGGCTGATCACAAGCAATCTATCGAAATCCCCGCGACACCATCTAACAGCCCACGTGTCTGAAGCCTTAGATGTGTGGAAGAGCCAGTGTGGCGATGACGTGCCCATTAACCCGTCATCGCAAAGGCAGTGGGATGAGCCGCTTTGCAGAATAGCGCGGAATAACCTTCTTAATACGCTAGCTAGTCCCGCAGATCAGGCCCGACTCCTTGCTGTGGCCCAATGGGAATCTGGATTATGGCTCCACACCCTTCCTTCCCCTCATCTTTGCACACTCCTGGACAACAATACCTATCGCCTAGCTTCCTCACTTCGTTTGGGGGCACCGTGTAATGTCCCACATCGCTGCCCATGCGGTGACATGGTGAATGAGCTTGGCCATCACGGTCTTTCCTGCAGCAGAAGTGCGGGGAGAATTCCCCCCCACGCCGGCCTTAATGACATCATCCGCCGGGCCCTTGCTAGCGCTTTTATAGCAGCCGTTCTAAAACCGAATGGCTTGTTACGAAGCGATGGCAAGAGACCCGATGGCATGACCCTGGTTCCGTGGAAGATGGGCCGGCCCTTGGTGTGGGACGCAACCTGCATCGACACCCTGGCCCCATCCCACCTTCCCCAAACCTCAATAGAGGCTGGAACTGCTGCTGCAGCAGCAGAGTCGCTCAAGCGGCGCAAATATGTCGATCTTAGCAACACCTGCATATTTGAGCCGTTTGGAGTTGAGACCCTCGGACCGTGGGGGCCAAGCGCTCACCGTTTATTCCGGGATCTCGCCAAGCGTTTGGTTGAGTCCTCGGGTGACCAGCGGGCTGGGGCATTCTTGGGTCAGCGAATAAGCCTGACCATCCAGCGAGGGAATGCGACCAGCCTTCTGGGCACAATGCCGCTGGGGAGCAATTTGGGGCATATTTTTTACTTGTAAGTATCCCTTTTTTTTGTATTACTTTTAGTAACTTTGTAGTTAATTAGTTTTTTATATAATATTTAAGTTATTTAGTTTTAGTTATAATTTAATATTGTTTCCTATTCCATTTACTTACCTATTTCTGTATGTGAATAAAATTATTTCATTTGTAAAAAAAAAAAGTATAAATTAAACTATTAGTGTTGACAAAAAACTGATTTTAAGAAAGACAATTTTTTACCATATTTTAAATATTTCAACTGATTTGGGGCAGTACCCACTTGTTATCAAAATTTTCCATCTATTCCGCACCGCGAAATCTTAATTATTAAAAAAAAAACACCATACTATGGCGATCAACCCTATTAAGCAAGGGAGAATGTTCTGGCATAAGCAGCGATCCCTAGAACCGCCTTTAACAATTCTCGACTTAGATAGGCATTTAATAGACTTGCTAACGGATAGAACTTTCCCCAGCCGTGAAAAATGTGATTTTACAGGTCCTATCCAGACCTGCAAAAACAGAGTTCGGGCTGGAGCCATCTTGTCGATATAACCCAGACAAAAATACAACCTGTTTTTTATTTATTTTTTATTCTACAACAGGTAAGTGCTTAGTCACTGATTACTGACTATAACTGACTAGTGTTTAATCACCTGATGGTATTTGACGATAAGGCCGAAGGTAGAAGTGCGCTTCACTCGGAATCCTCAACCACTGTTGGAATTGTAGCCTACTTTGGATATAAACACATACACAAATAGCACACAAACATATTTACACTAAATATTTATTAAAACCTAAATAAGAATATAAATATTTATAATAAAGTAATTCTAACTTATATCTAAAACATACAGCTGATTTACTATATTAATATTTACACCTATATATGTACACTTATATCTATAAGTAATTACTATTTATTTAGCTATTTATATCTACAATAATATTCACACCATAATATCGAGTGTGTATTAGTTAGTCGATATCGATAAACATCTATCGATACGCATGACCATAGGCACTAGCCGTTACCTACGTTCTATTGTTATTGCCATCTGCGCGCGGGCAGCCGCCGTGGACACATCCAGTCGAGACCTGTGTACGATGCGGAGCGCACGCTGCTTTGTCTCCCGCCTTATAAATATCGATTGCGTAGTACGCTTATTTCTTTCCGCGCTGTGCTTAAATCTATTCTGTGAACTATCCTACTTCTCCTTCATGCTTACGCTTACGCTTATATTTATTGTGCTCTGCTTTTTACGTGCTAAAACTTTTCCTTCTGTGCCTTCTGTTTGTTATAAATGTGTATTGGTATTTGGACAACATAAACCACTTAAACCGTAAGTTGGACTATTTATTTTTACCACCACCAATACTACTCGTACAGTGGTGACCCCTTATTTGGACAATGGAAAAGGAATTTGGAGATGCACGTGAAACAGCCATGCGGTCAGTCGATAGTGATGGGAACGATGATTCGACAAAAAGTATCGATGTTTTCAAAGTCGGTATTCGACTGCCGCCTTTCTGGCCGGAGGAGCCTGAGATCTGGTTCGCGCAAGTGGAGGGGCAGTTCGCCATATCGGGAATCACCAACGACTCCACCAAGTTCCACTACGTCATCAGCCAGTTGGAAAATCAGTATTCCAGAGAGGTAAAAGACCTGATCATCAGCCCACCAACTACTGATAAATATCAGAAATTGAAGACCGAGCTGATCAAACGGCTTACGGCATCGAAAGAGAAAAAGCTGCAGAAACTCTTAATGCACGAGGAGCTTGGAGACCGAAAGCCCTCGCAATTTCTTCGCCATCTCAAGAGTCTCGCAGGCGTCAACGTACCCGACGCTTTCCTGAAAACTATTAGGATTAGTCGTCTGTCGCACGGGATCCAGACAGTACTTGCAGGTCAGCTGACATCATCTGCCATCGATGATCTGGCAGACTTGGCTGATCGTATCCACGAGCTGGCTACACCATCACCGTCGGTGGCTTCAACGAGTCAAGTTCGTCCCGAGTCAGCATTGGACGCGTTGACCAAACAAGTGGCTGAACTCCAGATGCAGTTCCGGAAGTTTGCGTCGGAAAGAAACAGCAGATCCTACTCACGGTCTACCAGATCACCTCAACGTAGATCAGCATCCAGGTCGAAGCGCTCTCAATCGAACTATAGAAAGTTTCCGTTATGCTGGTACCACAGCAAGTTCGGGGAGTAGGCCAGCACATGCGTAATCCCCTGCGACTACAAAGCGGTAAACGCCAGGGGTGGTTGATAGTGGCGACTGCTGACTGCCCTACATTATTTACTGGTCGCCTGTTTGCCACGGACCGAGCTTCGAAGGTGTAGTTTCTGGTCGACACTGGAAGCGACCTCTGCGTCTACCCCGGTCCCTTCTTCGCGATCGTAGTGCTAAGACGGACTACAACTTGTGTGCTGCGAACGGTTCCAGTATATCTACCTACGGTTATGTACACCTTAATTTAGACTTTGGTTTACGTAGATTGTTTAGTTGGCGTTTTGTAGTAGCCGATGTTACTAAGCCGATCATAGGCGTAGATTTTTTAAATTACTACTACCTTATTGTAGATTGTCGTAACAAACGCTTGTTAGATAGTACAACCTCTTTATCCGCTGTAGCCAAAGAAGTTAGTTGTAGTATCTGTAAAGATCTTGACTGGTGAGTCTCGGTATCACAAAATTCTTGACGAATTTCACGACATCACCCGACCAACTGGTACACACCGCAAGATTACACACAACACCATCCACCATATTCGCACGACTCTAGGCCTTCCAGTATCTTGTACCCCTCGTCGTTTAGCACCTGACAAATTAAAGATTGCTCAACAGGAGTTCCAGGCCATGCTCGCTAATGGTACAGCTCGACCTTTACATAGTCCGTGGGCCTCACCTCTCCATCTAGCGCCGAAAAAAGACAACGGCTGGCGTCCCTGCGGCGATTACCGCATGCTTAACGCCCGTACTGTTCCTAACAGATATCCGATTAAACACATCCACGACTTCTCGCACAATCTTGTTGGCTGCAAAGTCTTCAGCACCCTAGATTTATTAAAGGCTTATAATCAGATACCTGTCAGTCCTGCAGACATTCCGAAAACCGCAATCACATCACCTTTGGGTCTATTCGAATTCCCATATATAACCTTCGGACTGCGAAATGCGAGCCAAACCTTTCAAAGGTTTATGGATGAGGTCACCAGAGGGCTAGATTTTGCCTATTGCTACATCGACGACATCTTGATTTTCTCAAGAGATGAGCAGCAGCACGAGCAGCACCTTCGCCAAATCTTTAGCAAACTGAAGGACTACGGCATGCTTGTAAACACTGCTAAGTACGTCTTCGGTGTCCCCGAGGTAACATTTTTAGGTTATGCCATCTCTGAAAGCGGCTCTAGACCATTGGACTCCAAGGTGCAGGCAATTAAGGATTTCCCGACTCCAACTACTGTGCGCCAGCTCAAGGCATTCCTACGCATGCTTAATTTTTATAGGAGACTTCTTCCCCGAGCTGCCGAAATCCAGGCTCCCCTACATGCATTGTTGACAGGTTCTGTAAAAGGGTCACAGCCAATCGTTCTGACAGGTGAAACCCTCACAGCTTTTAACGCGTGTAAGAACAGCCTTGCAAATGCTGCCTTACTAGCTCACCCTGACTGTGCCGCCAAACTTGCCTTGGTGACAGACGCCTCCGATAATTCAATCGGTGCAGTCCTCCAACAACACAAGGATGGAGCGTGGCAACCATTAGCCTTCTTTTCGCTAAAGCTCAGCCCGTCCCAGGTAAAGTACTCGCCTTACGACAGGGAGCTGCTCGCCATTTACGAAGGCATTAAATATTTCCGGCATATGCTCGAAGCCCGGCACTTTGTCGTCTACACTGACCATAAGCCGCTTCGCACTTCGGTGTCGGCGGTCGTTCGGTGCGCACGCGTTTCTCGGTGCTCCGCGCTCGCCTATATCGAAAAATAATTATATGTCTTTGGCTTTCTCTTTTGGCTTTTTACTTTCTTTATAAAGTGGAAACGTGAACCTTCTTTGCCACGAAAGTGTTGTTAAGTGCAGTAATTAGCTATAATTAGCTAATTACTTTGATAACCTAACCTTACTGAGTGAACAGTTAGTGCGAATTGGACGCCTTCCTATTGGATTTTTGGACCAAACGATTTAGGTGTTATTAGTGTATTTAGGGATTTAGGGCTTTAGTGTACACTTGTGTGACCTAAATTAGGTGTATAAAGTGACCACGCGGCCACGTGCAGTTTTGTGCGGGTGGGCGCACAACAACGTGGTGCGGCCGTTGACGGCGCTTGTCGCTGTCACTTGACAGTGACGGCTGACGGTGACGTTGACTGACGCCTGACAGCTGTCAGTCGCGTTCCATTCCGCGCAGAGGCTGTTGGCGTGGTGGCATCGGACATTTAAGTATTTTAGCCATAAGTTTTTATTTTTATTTTAGTTTTGACTTTTAGTGCTATGTGCTAGTGTTGGCATTGGACCATTTACTTGTATTTTATTTTATTAGTTATTTGACTTTGGTTAGGGGGTTTTTATTATTTTTATTTTTACTTTTATTTTGTGAACTTTCAACGATGAGCAGTTCTGAGGAGGGGGGTAAACCCCCCCTGTACCAAAGACATTTAGACCAAAGAATGCATTGATGAGGACACCACCTACGCCAGTGGAGTCACGGGCTGTTACGCCCCCTACCGTCCCAGTTACCCCGGCCCGTATGGCGACCGAGATGGCCACTGCCGCATTTCATGCGGTGATGGCGTCCCTGTCGCCAAACACCTCCCCTCCTGCCCCACCCAGTACCCCCAGTGGTCCAGCGACTACGGTCGCGTCTCATAAGCGGTTTCTCTCCCCGGATGAGGAGACCAACAAACCAAAGAGGAGGACGTTTAGGACTCTGTTGCCGTTGGCATCTAGCGAGGCACAGAACCCGGCAACGGAATATGGGACGCCGTATTCAACGGAGTCGGAGAATGAGGAAGCAACCCTTGACCAGCGGTCGTCAATGTCGAAGGCAATGTCAAGACAACTTCTGGTGCAGGCCAACGCGGCGGCCCGAGCTATCGCGGGGGTGGCGGGGGCCTCATCAAAGCCAAACAAATCGGACATGGCCACCATAAATGCCCAATTGGCTAAAATAATGGAGATAGTGGGACACCTCGGCCTCATAGCGGAGGAGAACAGAGGAAGGATCTCATGCATGAAGGCAAAGGCCGAGATGTTGGACAAAGCGGTCGTTAGAGAGGGGGACCGGGCTGATAGGATGGAGGAAGAGCTGCGGGACCTGAAGGTGGAGACTGCTGGGGCCGTCGAGGTGGCGACGGCCGCTGCTACGGCTGCAGCTACTGCCCCGGTGACTGGCGGCAGCTACGCTGAGCGCCTGATGTCGCGACCGTCGGGGCCGTCGGTGGCGCTATATCCTACGGAAGGGTCAACGCTGAAGACATCGGAAGAAACAAAAAACGCACTAAAGACCTCCATTGCCCATGCCAAACTCAACATTAAGATCAATAAAGTGCGTAAGGTGGGGAATGCGGGCGTTGTGGTGCAGACTTGCACAACGCAGGACATAGAGAAACTACGGCGCTCCTGGGTTCACTAAGGGCGAACGACTTGAAAGGGCGGTCTCCCCTAGTGGTGTTGCGGGACTTGGAGGGGAGGGATCCGGACCTGGACGAGGTGATAAAGACTGCCTACGAGCAAAACTTTGCCGACGATTCAAAATGGACGTTAGAAAAGATGAGAGGACAATGTAGGCTCGCCTTCAGGAAGAGCAGGCAGGGATCGGCATACTCAGCCATGGCGCTGGCATGCTCACCAGAGCTAAGAAAGGCTCTTATAAACAAGGGCTGACTGTATATTGGCTGGGAAGTCTGTCGGGTGGAAGATTTCACCACGGCAATTTGCCGCCCGAAGTGTGCCACTACGGACACGGGGCGAGTAAGTGCCGGCAGGAGCGGCCGACGTGCTTACGCTGTGGGGAAATTGGTCAAGAGCCTACGGACTGTAAGGCTGCTAGCGCGTGGTGCGCCACGTGCCACCGATTTGGCCACGCAAAAGGCAGTCTAACACACACGACGGGGGCAAGGGAGTGCCCGGCTCGGGTACACGCAGAGAAGCGTATGGTGGAAAGTACCCAGTACTAAAAGAAACAGCCACAACTCAAAGAGCGGAGAGAGAGTAGAGGCTCCAACTCTACACAAATAGCTACCATGTGTACAGTCGGCCAAATAAATCTGGCAGGGGCAGAACCACCAGTTACCCGTAGTTGCGCAGAAGATGGGCTTGGACGTCGTTCTGGCTCAAGAGCATCATCCCACTGCCCATATGGACTCCGCGAGCAGATTTCTGCAGTGCGGAGACAGAGCCAAGGCATGTGTGTATGTTGGCCGACAGGACCTCCCATGTGCCCAATTACACCATCTGTCAAACACACACTGTACAGTGTGTCATGTACCAATTGACCAAGAGGGTATCTACATGGTGTCCGCGTACTTCCAGTACAGCGACGACATAGACATGCAACTTGAACACCTTGGCATGGTGCTGAACTCCCTGAAGGGGAAGAGAGTTGTCATTGGGGTAGACTCTAATGCCCACTCTCCGATGTGGTATTGCGAACCGAGGCAATATACTGGACGAGGGCCAGACGTCACGCACCACCGTGAGTCCATGGAGGCGTTTATCCTGGCCCGGGGGCTACTGGTTAACCACCCTCTTGGTTATTAACCAGGTAACTCTATTGTGGCAAGTTCTGCCCCTGCCAGATTTATTTGGCCGACTGTACACATGGTAGCTATTTGTGTAGAGTTGGAGCCTCTTGGAGGCTCTTGACCAATTTCCCCACAGCGTGAGCACGTCGGCCGCTCCTGCCGGCACCTACTCGCCCCGTGTCCGTAGGTGGCACACTTCGGGCGGCAAATTGCCGTGGTGAAATCTTCCACCCGACAGACTTCCCAGCCAATATACAGTCGGCCCATGTTTATAAGAGCCTTTCTTAGCTCTGGTGAGCATGCCAGCACCATGGCTGAGTATGCCGATCCCTGCCTGCTCTTCCTGAAGGCGAGCCTACATTGTCCTTTCATCTTTTCTAACGTCCATTTTGAATCGTCGGCAAAGTTTTGCTCGTAGGCAGTCTTTATCACCTCGTCCAGGTCCGGATCCCTCCCCTCCAAGTCCCGCAACACCACTAGGGGAGACCGCCCTTTCAAGTCGTTCGCCCTTAGAGAACCCGGGAGCGCCGCCTTTAGTTTCTCTATGTCCTGCGTTGTGCAAGTCTGCACCACAACGCCCGCATTCCCCACCCTACGCACTTTATTGATCTTAATGTTGAGTTTGGCAGGGGCAACGGAGGTCTTTAGTGCGTTTTTTGTTTCTTCCGATGTCTTCAGCGTTGACCCTTCCGTAGGATATAGCGCCACCGACGGCCCCGACGGTCGCGACATCAGGCGCTCAGCGTAGCTGCCGCCAGTCACCGGGGCAGTAGCTGCAGCCGTAGCAGCGGCCGCCGCCACCCCGACGGCTCCAGCAGTCTCCACCTTCAGGTCCCGCAGCTCTTCCTCCATCCTATCAGCCCGGTCCCCCTCTCTAACGACCGCTTTGTCCAACATCACGGCCTTTGCCTTCATGCATGAGATCCTTCCTCTGTTCTCCTCCGCTATGAGGCCGAGGTGTCCCACTATCTCCATTATTTTAGCCAATTGGGCGTTTATGGTGGCCATGTCCGATTTGTTTGGCTTTGATGAGGCCCCCGCCACCCCCGCGATAGCTCGGGCCGCCGCGTTGGCCTGCACCAGAAGTTGTCTTGACATTGCCTTCGACATTGACGACCGCTGGTCAAGGGTTGCTTCCTCATTCTCCGACTCCGTTGAATACGGCGTCCCATATTCCGTTGCCGGGTTCTGTGCCTCGCTAGATGCCAACGGCAACAGAGTCCTAAACGTCCTCCTCTTTGGTTTGTTGGTCTCCTCATCCGGGGAGAGAAACCGCTTATGAGACGCGACCGTAGTCGCTGGACCACTGGGGGTACTGGGTGGGGCAGGAGGGGAGGTGTTTGGCGACAGGGACGCCATCACCGCATGAAATGCGGCAGTGGCCATCTCGGTCGCCATACGGGCCGGGGTAACTGGGACGGTAGGGGGCGTAACAGCCCGTGACTCCACTGGCGTAGGTGGTGTCCTCATCAATGCATTCTTTGGTCTAAATGTCTTTGGTACAGGGGGGGTTTACCCCCCTCCTCAAAACTGCTCATCGTTGAAAGTTCACGAAATAAAAGTAAAAATAAAAATAATAAAAACCCCCTAACCAAAGTCAAATAACTAATAAAATAAAATACAAGTAAATGGTCCAATGCCAACACTAGCACATAGCACTAAAAGTCAAAACTAAAATAAAAATAAAAACTTATGGCTAAAATACTTAAATGTCCGATGCCACCACGCCAACAGCCTCTGCGCGGAATGGAACGCGACTGACAGCTGTCAGGCGTCAGTCAACTTCACCGTCAGCCGTCACTGTCAAGTGACAGCGACAAGCGCCGTCAACGGCCGCACCACGTTGTTGTGCGCCCACCCGCACAAAACTGCACGTGGCCGCGTGGTCACTTTATACACCTAATTTAGGTCACACAAGTGTACACTAAAGCCCTAAATCCCTAAATACACTAATAACACCTAAATCGTTTGGTCCAAAAATCCAATAGGAAGGCGTCCAATTCGCACTAACTGTTCACTCAGTAAGGTTAGGTTTTCAAAGTAATTAGCTAATTATAGCTAATTACAGCACTGGGCCACCACGCGTTGTCGAAGGCCCCAGAGATATCCAAAAATATCGCCTGCACATATTTCGACGAACTCTCCCTAGCCACGCGAAGGTCAAAGTCCCCAGCGCAGACTCCGTAGACCGACCCCGAGTGAAGCCGTGCTGGCAGTCCGATAGCCCCCTAGCTATTTGCGGGGCACACCTTAACTTTACGCGTTCCAAAATCTTACCTAGGATTGGCAACAGAGTGACGGGGCGAAATGCTTTTGGGCCGGTAAGCGGCTTGTCATTTCCTTTCGGGAGGACAATCAGCCTACCGTCCTTCCACACATCCGGGAAACACCCCTCCTGGACACATCGCCTATACATTTTACGGCGCGGCTGCCCATGTGTGTCTGATAATACGAGCGGTGATCCCATCGATACCCCGGGCAGTGTTGGGGAGACCCCTGACTATCCCCGCAACTACATCTTTGGTTGGAGGCGGCGCATCTTCTCCTGAGGGGGTGAACGATGCCATAACCCGCACTTGCCTGTGATACTGTGTGTCCCTAGACACATCGTCGTCCGGACAGAGAGCACACATTAGGCTGTGCATGGCCTCATTTACACCCACAGTATAACCTTCGGCGAATTTCGTGCCATTTATTACGTTACGGGGAGGACGTGTCCTCCCACTCTCGACTCGGTAGGCCTGGCCCCATGGGTCCAGGTTTCCGGAATTAGCGATTTTCCTATTGTGCAAAAGTTGCGCTTCCTCCGTAGCATCTTTGTACTGTCTCCTATGCGCATGAAACCGATCCTTAGCGTCGGCCTCGGCAGGCCCCCAGCCTTCCGAGTCGACTGCCAGGCTCTTCAAAACGTGGCCAACCAGCCACGTTTTGCAGTGGAAATGGATCGTCTAACATCGACCTCACATTAACAACCAGAGGCATCCCGGTGACGGGATGGAGGGTATGGGAAGACAGTATAGAGAGCGACCACCGTCTCATAACATACGAAGTGGCAAGTAAGGGCACTCCACGCGCAGAGCTGCTAGAAGAGCCAACGAGACTTCGGGATCGCGAGGTGGACTGGGCTTGTTTCGAGCGCCGGATACATGGGAGGGTGGGTAATATCAGATGGAATCGTCCTGCTTCAGACGTCTGTGCCCAGTTCACCGCTTTGGTAGGGGGCACCGCAAAGCAGACGCTTGGAGTGTCTAAAGTTAGGAAATCGAACGGCGGACATGAGTGGTGGACACCTGACCTGGACAGACTGCGTTGCGGTAACAATAGGTTACGAAGAGCCTGGCAGTCGACTCGGAAGGCTGGGGGGCCTGCCGAGGCCGGCGCTAAGGATCGGTTTCATGCGCATAGGAGACAGTACAGGGATGCTATGGAGGAAGCGCAACTTTTGCACAATAGGAAAATCGCCAATTCCGGAAACCTGGACCCATGGGGCCAGGCCTACCGAGTCGCGAGTGGGAGGACACGTCCTCCCCGTAACGTAATAAATGGCACGAAATTCGCCGAAGGGTATACTGTGGGTGTGGATGAGGCCATGCACAGCCTAATGTGTGCTCTCTGTCCGGACGACGATGTGTCCAGGGACACACAGTATCACAGGCAAGTGCGGGTTATGGCATCGTTCACCCCCTCAGGAGAAGATGCGCCGCCTCCAACCGAAGATGTAGTTGCGGGGATAGTCAGGGGTCTCCCCAACACTGCCCCGGGTATCGATGGGATCACCGCTCGTATTATCAGACACACGTGGGCAGCCGCGCCGTAAAATGTATAGGCGATGTGTCCAGGAGGGGTGTTTCCCGGATGTGTGGAAGGACGGTAGGCTGATTGTCCTCCCGAAAGGAAATGACAAGCCGCTTACCGACCCAAAAGCATTTCGCCCCGTCACTCTGTTGCTAATCCTAGGTAAGATTTTGGAACGCGTAAAGTTAAGGCGTGCCCCGCAAATAGCTAGGGGGCTATCGGACTGCCAGCACGGCTTCACTCGGGGTCGGTCTACGGAGTCTGCGCTGGGGACTTTGACCTTCGCGTGGCTAGGGAGAGCTCGTCGAAGTATGTGCAGGCGATATTTTTGGATATCTCTGGGGCCTTCGACAACGCGTGGTGGCCCATGATCATCCTTAAGATGAAGCGGGGAGGCTGCCCGCCAAACATCTATAAGATGTTGGCGGACTACTTCGTGCGACGCCGGGTGGGCCTGTTCGTGGGTAGCCGGATGGTGTGGAAGGCAGCAACGATGGGTTGCCCGCAGGGATCGGTGTTGGGACCGACGCTCTGGAACGTGCTTATGGACGACTTGCTTCGGCAGCCGCTCCCGGGGTGGGTAAGTATGGTGGCATATGCCGACGACGTGACGATCCTTATAGAATCTGCAGCCCGGGCGAGCATAGAGGCTACCGCCTCTACTGTTCTCCAGCTCGTCGATGAATGGGGGGCCCGTAATCGACTGGATTTCTCACACTGCTTTGTCTCCCGCCTTATAAATATCAATTGCGTAGTACGCTTATTTCTTTCCGCGCTGTGCTTAAATCTATTCTGTGAACTATCCTACTTCTCCTTCATGCTTACGCTTACGCTTATATTTATTGTGCTGTGCTTTTTACGTGCTAAAACTTTTCCTTCTGTGCCTTCTGTTTGTTATAAATGTGTATTGGTATTTGGACAACATAAACCACTTAAACCGTAAGTTGGACTATTTATTTTTACCACCACCAATACTACAGAATCTTCGTGGCGAAAGTCAACATTAAAGACTTATCGGCTTGGACACAGTGGCGATTGTGGGCACTTGATGTTAGGCTGTAACATGTCCTGGTCAGCTTACATTGTAAAACCAGCAAACTTTTGCACAATAGCTTTTACACTCTCAAACTGCTTCCACCATTTATCACCCTTTTAAAAACAAAATTAATTTCGTGCAATCTCTTCTCCTACCTATAATACGCTGACGTCTGTTTCTTGGATCTCAATTGCTGAAAACTGTAACGTCTACAAAATCTGACCATATGGTTTATTTTCGGTTTACGTAAGGATGACCATGTCTGTCTGTTGGCTTCCACCACCAGCCGCAGGCAAGGCAGCAAAATCCCTTGCCCTGTTCAAACCAACCACAGCCGGGAGTGGAAGTCTTTATACCGCGAAACACGGCGTCTAGGATGGCACGTTTTAGGTGCCTATAATTATTAATATCAATATTGTCATTTACTGCCAGTGGTCCAACAGCATCCTCAGGAGGGCGGAGAAGAGAGAGCGCTCTCTCTCTCTATGAAGACCCGGTGCGTCGGTGATGGCCCGTCTAAAGGCTATTCAGTTAGAAGGAACACTGCACTAGTTGGTGTCTACGGAAGTTGGTTCTTACTACAGACATTCTTATGTCTGAGATCTCATTATGCAATTTGGGACCTACATGCAGACATTGGTTAAGCGAGACACCTGAAGACGTGGGCGCAGAGCCGTCAAAAACTACTCGAATCTTTCCAGTGCGCGCTTTCAAAACCGCGTGATGTGGAAAGAAGTAGTGCTCCACCGAACGCCAGTCCACGCGAGATACTGACATGTGCCCCAACTCCTTATACTCCCGAATGAAGTCTATATACTTCGTCCGGAAGACCGAATCTTTGCTCATGCGGCGTTCCATTGATGCTTACCTCTTATCTGCTAGCATCCTGAACTCACCCAGAGGAGGACGACCGGTACAAAAGGGTAGTCGAGTGAACAGTCGACCAGAGCGAAGTCGACAAGTGTTATTTTGGTAAAATATCTCACACTCCTCTTGCTCTGAACTTGGTGTCCGCTAACGCATGCTTAGACGTTAATGCCAAAATAGTTGAGTCTAATTCTATTAACGGTTGTCTACCAACTACTGTGTCCAAAACAATTGCCGAATATAAAGATCGTAGCTATGACCTTTAAAGTACATTCAGTCGTTTATTAGTCTCGTTTACGACCACTTTACGCCTTCTTGATGTATTATAAAAGTAATTTATATGACAATCGTAATCTGGTTATAATGACGACCATAACACTGCTTTTTGTCAGTAATAAGATTTCTACATGACAATCATATTAAGTCCATAAATTTAACTCTTATAAAACGTACAGCTGTATACACGTCTCTTATTTGATTTTTTGACTATCTTCAAACGACTTTTATATAATATTTAAAAGCCCAATATTCAGATTTATATGTCTTAAATAACTTATGGGTTTAAAATGCTTTTATAAGTTACTTTTATAAACATTTTGATTATTTAATGATTTCACGTGGTACTCTTTTACGAACTGAACTTGTTTATTTTCCGTTGTTGAGACTTTGACCATACAAGCTTTTTATATGACGCGAACGTCACACACCGTCAGCAGCAAGATATGGTTACACCTGGTGGTTTATCGGCTGACGCTCTTTGCGAGTTTAAGGTGGAGATGATGAAACTAATGACGTATTTTACTGCGTCCCAGAGGGAGGAACTGGCTACTCTAAATTCTACTCTTGGGGAAATTGAACAAACAAACCTAAATATTGAAAGTTCGATCAAGTTTTTAACTGAACAAAACGATGAGTAAAAAATCGATTAACTAGGTTGGAAGAAAACGCGAAAGACGACAGGCAATACGTCCTCTTTTTAGAAAATAAATTAGAAACTGTTGACGCGGGAAGTCATAAAGGAAACTTTGAACTAAAAAACGTACCAAGAAAGGATCGAGAGGGAAAAGAAGATCTAATTGAAATGATTACTCACCTGTCTAAAACTATCAACTGTGAGGTGTCTCGTTCGGATATAAGAGATATATACAGGGTCCGTGGAAAAAAATCCGAGGAAAAAAACACGCTAATAATAATTAAAACAAACTCGGCTCTGTTAAAAACGGACTTTATGCGTAAAACTAAATTATTTAATACCACAAATAGAATAAAGTTATCGGCAAAACACCTTGGTTTCAAAACCCAAGAGGATACCCCCGTTTATATATCAGAACATTTGACTTCCAGTGCAGCTCGTCTTCACTTCCTAGCTCGTGACCTTCAAAAATCCAAGAGGTATAGATACTGCTGGACTAACTATGGCAAAGTCTATGTACGCAAAACAGAGAGTTCACCAATTATTCAAATCAGAAATGAAGAACAAGTGCATCATCTTATATTGGAAGAATGACTTTTAGTGGTTAATATCACTTATTTCTTAATATATGTTATTGATTATACTGTACAACTGCTCCAATATTTAGAGATTTTATATTTATTTTTGTATGCGTTAGGTTTTTTTATTGTATTAAGTTTTGTTATTTTGAGACATATATACTACTGTTTTAACATACCTACAAACTCAACCACACTTTATTTATACTCACATTATTACTACACACACTTACTAGCTTGCATATCACAGTTACACAAGTTATGTACTTCCTCACAAAATATACACATATGCATCCGAAATTCACAGCTCTCTCAAACTCAGTCAAACATATTTATACACACACAATCTCATATTCTATACCATTATATAAAAAAACTTACTTTGTATAATAAATTTATCATCATCATCATTACCAGGCCACATCCTGCCCACTGCTGGGTACAAGACTTTTTCCCATTACGCCATTATATGACATATTGATTGGTTTACTGATTGACTTTCTTACCGCTCTTTGTAAATTATTTAATGAATGGCACACTAAACACACTGCATGAAATAGACGACTTGCACGCTCATTTCAATGTGAAGTTACAGAATTTAAAAAATATTTACCCGTTTGTAAGAATGATCTAACATTAATCTCCCAAAATATTAGAAGTATTTATTGTAATTTTGACGACTTTCTGCTCACTCTGTCTAGTTTTAATTTCGATACTGATATAATAGTCCTTTCGGAATGCAGAATTAATACCAACAAAACTTTGCCCATTCTCACTAAGTATGACGATTACTCAACGAGTATTAAACACAATCAAAATGATGGCGTAGTAGTGTACGTTAAAAAAACGCTGAGGCACAAAGTTGTATAAATTAAATTATCACAGGCATCATGTCTACAACTGGACATATTAAATAATATAATTTTATGTATTTACAGGTCTCCTTCAAATCATAACGTAGAAACTTTTATTGACTCGCTTGGTGCGCATTTGGATAATTTAAATTCAAATAGTAAGAATATAATTATTACAGGTGACATTAATATAAATATTACTCTAAAACCCTCTGAACCCCCTTTTGAGCAAAAGAATAGAACTAATTATTTGAATATGCTGTCTATGTATGGAATTTTAGCTGGTCACACAATACCTACAAGAGGCATTAACTGCTTAGATCACATAATGTTAAAAATAAACAAAAATAAATCTCTTGCAAGTATAGCAATATTACAAACAAGTACAACTGACCACTATACTACATTTCTAGCCTTGTCTAAAATAAAAAAACATACACTGGTTAATAAAACCAAAAAGACTATTAATTTTGAAGCTGCTCTTATAGAATTAAAAAACGCAAATCTTGCAGATTTACTTTTTTCTGACGATCCTAATGAAGTAATAAATCGCCTGATATTTACACTATCTGAAACATTAAAAAACAATACAATTATATCAAACATTCCATCAAAATATCGTATAATTAAACCATGGATTACACCAGGAATTCTACGATGCATCAGAAACCGTAATAAATTACAAAAGGAAATGAGTAAGGATCCATTTAATGAAATAAAGAAAATCATATATAAAAGATACAGAAACTACTGTAATAAACTCATTAAAAAAGTAAAAAGACAATATGAGAAAGAATTACTAACTAAATCTATTAATAATAATAAAATATTATGGAATAATAAAAAAAATATTACAAATACTAACAAAAACAACAGTGCGAACTCCGAGTTGCTAAACCGTAAATCATCTCCAATAATGTCAGCGGATTACATTAATGAATATTTTGCTAGTATTGGTAAACTGTTAGCTCAAGATGTAAAAAAATCCACACAAGATTTTAATGACTACCTAAAAAGCCTACCTGCTCAGAAAAACTCCTTTGTTCTTCTACCGACTGACGAGGATGAAGTGTATAGTATATTGACTAAGCTTAAATCGAACAGCGCACCCGGATGGGATAATATACAGGCTCTTTTCTTGAAGCTGGCAAGTTCGGAAATCGTACCAGTTGTCACACATGCAGTTAATCTGTGTTTTGATAGAGGTATTTTTCCAACTTCACTCAAGCTGTCACTAATAACTCCTGTGTATAAGGGTGGGGCTAAGGACGACATCGGTTACTACAGGCCTATCTCCGTCCTTCTGACTATCTCAAAAATTATGGAAAAACTATTAAACAGCAGACTTCTTAATTACTTAACTAAGTATGACATTCTGTCTAATCGTCAATTTGGGTTTCAACGGGGAAAGTCTACTGAGGATGCTGTATCTGCATTTACTTCTTTAATTATTGAACACCTTGATAAACCTAAATCAAAATGTATGTCAGTATTCCAAGATTTAAAAAAAGCATTCGATACTGTCTCTCACCCTATCCTTATACACAAACTAAAAATGATAGGTATCAGAGGAACACCACTTCATTTATTCACAAATTACTTATCAAATAGGCAACAAAAAGTAAGATTGAGCAAATGTGTCAGTGGATGTGCGGATGTGTCATTCGGAGTGCCTCAAGGTAGCGTTCTTGGTCCAACATTATTTTTAATGTTCAAAAATGCAAAAATCTTCTCGTACGCCGATGACACTGCCGTTGTATTTACTGGCGAGTCCTGGGCTTCTGTTAGGGATACTGCTGATGATGGTTTAAAACAAATAAACAAATGGTTACATAACAACGAACTTACACTGAATGTCTCTTAAACAAATTATATCTGTTTCAGTAACTATAGCAATACACAACCAAGTAATGACTTTAGGATAAAAATTCACAGCTGCGACAACACAATTTATTCCAACCACTGCACTTGCCCGAGTATACAAAAAGTTGCTCAAACGAAATATCTGGGCATTTTCTTGGACCAGCGACTCTCCTGGTACCCACAAATTGAGCATGTGATTAGAAAATTAACTTGGATTTTCAAAACCTTAAGGTATGTGGTGCCGAGAGTAGACTTTGTTCCGGGAATGCTTACTAGAGACCTTCTAAAAGAAATATACATAGCGCTTGTACAGTCAATCATAACTTACTGTATTCCTGTTTGGGGTGGTGCGGCAAAAACCAAATTCCTAGAAGTAGAACGTGCCCAACGTAACCTGTTTGAAATCATGTATTTTAAAAAACGGAGATTTTTAACGGAAAGGCATTCAGGCGTTCTCCTCACTTAAGGTTCAGGGTCACTATCAACTTTCACGGTCAGGCCGTTGCGTGCGCGCGCGGTAGCTAGCTGACGAGAGAGGCGGTCTGCTCACGAAGCAAGCGGCCGCGGGTCGCGCAGCGGTGGCGCCGCGGCAGATAGGCGGACGCGGTCGTCAACAACCGCTGAGTCAACCGCCTCACAGATGGCGGCATGATTCGAATGGGCGTCCCGGCTTTGGCGGGAACACTTGTATCAGCTGACTAAACTAGCAACAGTTAGGAAACTAAACATTACGAATACAGTGCTAAAACAACATAAGAACCTACCATATATCCCTAGTACTACTCACAGGAGAAGGAAAAACTTTGCCGTGAATGTGCCACGAACAAACACTACCTCCGCTAGGAGACAGTACAGAAGACGTGCGGCCAAACTGTACAATTTACTGGACAAAGAGTGTGACGTTGGGTTAATTAATGATTAAAACCCAAGTCCACAAAAAAAAATGTTTATTATGAAAAAATATACCGCAGCAGCGGTCGTGGGTGAAGCCCATAAAATGCGCTTCGCTTGGTCGGCACTCCCCTGTCTTGTTGTTCCACGAACGAGACGGCTGGTGAAGGTGGGTGTCGATGTGTTGGTGGTGACGCAAGTACTTGGTCCCGGAAGTTGCTCCAAACTTTGCTCCCTGGAATTTATAACGTCCAGCATTACAACAGGCCCCCCACAATGTTCCTTCTGGCCACCAAAAGGAGAAGACTAAAAGGAGGTGACCAGTGGCTGGTGAAGTGGCTTATTTTAAAGAAACCAGAAAGGAATTTACAATTCTAACAAAATAATTAAATGAGGCCATTAAACAAAATATAGGTAATTTAACGTTTTAAATGATTAAAATGATCAAGTTTCATAAAATGGAAATCTTTTCTATTTGTGTGTAGGTAGGGAAATAAAAAATCCTTACAGAACAACTCAGCCTCGTAAACAAGCAAGTCATTGGAATATGTTCCCTGATTAACTACATTAATTTAAATAAAAGGCTAAACACAAATAATTAAATCACTACTTATTGTTCGCAAGCTAAAAGGAAAAAACCTACTTAGTAGTTATTCGTTCAACACTTACCCAATTGGGGACGGAAAACAACTGAATTTATTAATGGCAACGTAAAACGTACGTTAATTAGCAATTAATAACTATTTTCAACAAAATAGAACCGCTCTTAATACTTTAAAATCGTTTTCTACGAACGAAAATATTACTGCAGTTAGGTAGCTACTACTTTCTGACCTGCGCGCCGTATATGAAACGAATGCGCGCCGAGCACCGTGGGAGCTCCTCGTTAACCGGTCCTGTGTCGAGACAATAGAAGCGAGTTAAAGTACAAGCGGTCACACATCGCGGTTGATAAAAATATTCAATTTATTTAATTTGTTTAGTTTACTTTTTTATTTCAATTGTTATGTTTTTTTGTGTTCATAATTAATAGTCAGTGTTTTAATAGTTATAGTGTCATAGTTTTAATTAAATATAAGTATTATAATATCGTTTAGGTTAAGGTTGTATATAATCATTTGGTTTTTTTAAATAAATAAGATAGGTTTACTTTATTGTTTTATTGTATTTTAAAATAAAATAATTTAAATATTAAGCAAATTTTATAAACATGTACGTGCAACGTTACATTACCCCCTCGCGTCGCCAAGGATTTTATTCTCATAATAAAATCCGCATCAACTTATGTCAGTGTTTGTATTTACACATACAAAATTCAACTTTCATACTTCACACATTCATAAGGCAGCAATAAGAAAAACGTTTTTATTGTCGTATCCTAACAATCCTAGGGTGTCTGTTATTAATGAAACAGATAACCAATACAAAACAAGTTTGTCAAGATGTTAATAAAACTGGAGGTACAATTTAAAAAAATAACGAAAAGGGAACACACGCACTAAAATATTAAACTTTCTACTTGTAAAAATAACCACTTTACGACAAAAACAGCCTCAAGAAAATGTACTTAAGGGTGAAAACTTATTTGTTTAAAGTTACTAATTTTAAATCTTTGATATGCCATGTGCCGATATCTTTGCCTGACATATCTTCCAAAACATACACAAGAGGCGATTTTTTAGCGGTTATGCGACACTTTATAAACTTTGGTGCATGCTTTTTACTGAAATACTTATCTTTGTCACTTAAAACGTACGCTCGTTTCAAAACAACATCGCCTACATCAAACTCTGCAGGTTTGCGACGCAAATTATAATGTGCTGCATTTTTGGAATGAGCATGCCTGAGCTTGGCCTGTACATCGTTAAAAATAACCGAAAGACTACCTAAATTTTCTGCGTAAATGTCCCTAGGTAAAAACAAAACTTCGTCACCCAAATTCGTATCTGTGTAATGAGAACCACAGGTGACGAGTTCTCTTCCGTAAACCAAGAAAGATGGAGTATAGCCAGTAGCCTCATTTACTGCGTTATTGATTGCAAATTGTACCTTCGGGATAAAAAGATCCCAGGTTCGATGGTCATTATCGACGTAGGCTGATATGCAGGTAATAATAGTCCGGTTATAACGTTCGACTGTATTAATTTGCGGTGTATATTTTGGCGTATAGTAAATATTAGGAATTTTATATTTTTCAAACAATGAAACAGTTTCATGACTGATAAATTAAGAACCGTTATCTAGGAAAATTGTCTGCGGAACACCGTGAACCAAAATAACGTTTTCTTCTAAAATTTTTATAATAACATTAGAGGTTGCTCTTTTGATAGGGAAAATAAGACAAAATTTTGAAAAACAACAAGTTATGACTAAAATATACGTGTTCAATTTGCGAGTAGTGGGCAAAGGACCCATTAAATCTATAGATAACATTTGATAGGGACGAGTACACTGCTTCGGACGACCCATCTCGCCTAACGTTTGATGGTTTGGCGATTTGTACTGAAGGCACTTATCACATGAGGCAACAAACGTTACTACGTCCTTGTGCATACCCGGCCAAAAGTATCGCAGCGCAAGGCGATTGTACGTTTTAAAAACGCCCATATGTGCAGCTGTCGGATCTGAATGATTTTCAGCCAAAACTTTCACGCGTAATTCAGAAGGTACCTTCCAGGAAAATTCGTCAGTTAAATTATTTTTATTTTTAGACAATCTGTACAAAATGTTGTTTTTTATGATAAAATTTGGAAAATGTTGTGGACGGTTAGTACAACCATTATAAATAGATTTGTACCAATCGTCTTTAGTATTGGTCAGATCGGAAGCGCTAATGGCAGCTAAAGGAACAGCCCTCGAAAGAGCGTCGGGGATCACATTATCGACGCCACGGCGGTGTTTGAGCTCGAAATTAAATGATGACAGGCGAACTCCCCACCGAGCTAACCGACCTGTCGGATTATCTAGAGAAAGGAACCATTTTAACGCGCTGTGGTCAGTATATACAACAAATGTCTTTCCATTCTCCAAATAACAACGCCAGTGCTGTAGTGCAGTGATCACGGCTAAGGTTTCACGCTCCGTTATGCTGTAATTTCTCTCCGCTGCTGTAAGTGACCTACTCATATAAGCAATTGGGTGCTCCTTGCCATCCCTCGTTTGAGTGAGCATAGCACCTACACCGAAATTGCTTGCATCAGTATGCACTTCAAATGGCGCATTATAGTCAGGGCAGGTGAGAACAGGAGCGGAAACCAAACACTCCTTTAATCTCTGAAAAGCGGCATCAGCCTCTGGAGACCATTTAAATGGAGGAGCGCCTTTCTTATTGGAAGTTAATTTATTTAAGGGGCCTGCAATGGTACTAAAGTTGGGAACGAATCGACGGTACCAAGTAGCTGTCCCGAGAAAGCGTTTAAGATCCTTCCGACAAGAAGGTGTCGGGTAGCTTAAAATAGCTTGTACCTTTTCGGGATCGGTCCGTAATCCACAACTATCCACTACGTACCCAAGATACTTCAGCTGACTACGAAAGAATTTGCACTTTTCTAAATTGACAGTGAGATTGGCATGCTTCAATTTAGCTAAAACACGTAATAAAAGGGTCACGTGACTATTAAAATCAGTAGAAACGATGCGAGTTTGGTCACAGTGTTTTCGAATGTCATCAAGATATGCGAAAACACTGTGACCAAACTCGCCAAACAAAAGATCTACTAAACGCTGTTGAGTAGCGGGTGCGTTGGTTAAGCGAAAAGCGGTACGCTTAAATTTAAGTGTTCCTCGACCTGGTACGTAGAACGCCGTCTTGTCTCGGTCTTCGGGGGCGATCTCTATTTGCCAAAATGATTTAGAAAGATCAATGCTGCTGAGATAACGAGCGTCCCGGAGATTATCAAGAATCTCAGAAATGTAAGGGAGATTGTATGCATCCTTTTTAGTGACGGAATTTAATTTGCGACTATCAAGGCAAAACCTAGTTTGACCATTTTTCTTTGTTACTAACAGGACCGGGGAAGACCACGCACTCTCACAGGGCTCGACCACATCAAGAGCTAGCATCTCATCGACTTGTTCTACCAAAATGCGTTGCTTTTCGGGAGATAAGCGATAATATCTCTGTCGGATAGGCTAAGACTGCCCTGTGTCGATACGATGCGTTATCAAGCTAGTTACACCAAGGCCTTTGCGCTCAAATGAAATGTCATTATACTGATCCGTGATGTTGCTCGCAATCAACTTTTCAGACTCATTCAGTTGATCATAGCCGTGAATAACAGTCGCGAACTGAGGCTCAGCATTAGCGTTGTCTACGTTATAAGTAATGCTACCTAAGTACTTAGGACAAATCTGAAATTTACGCCAGAAGTCTATGCCCAAAATTAGAAAAGTTTAAATTTCAGGGACTACAATAGCCTTGATAACGTGAAATTGGTTTTCAAAACTCACGGGCAAATCAATATAACCAATGCTTAAAAGAGATTGACCGCCTGCAGCCGTTACCGAGATACCACTGTCCTTAATTAATTTAAAACCCTGCTGTTCTAAAATTAAATGAAAACTGTTACCCAAGATAGTTACAGCGGAACCAGAGTCCAAGAGACCAGTAACAGGTATGTTGTTAATTGTGATTGAAACATATGGTCTAGAATCATTTAAAGGTTTACTATCATAATGAATTGCGGCCGTTGTATAACTTTTAAAGAACAGACTGATTGTTTGTAGCCAATTCGACCAATCAGTTTTATTAAAATTACCATGTAATGAACGGTCACAATTCGAACTATCTAGTTTTTTGAAGTAGACTGCTTATTTTTATTGCAGTCTGGGCAGTCTGGTGATTTTACATCCCTACGACCACATTTAAAACAAAATATTTCATTCTTATTTGCCATGCACTGACGTAAGTGATGAGTATTTACTCGACAACGAGGGCAGTAATGCACCTTAGGGACGTCAATTGCATTTACATAATTTTTATTACTACTATATTTGTTAACATTAGGGCTAGTGTAATGTTAAATGTATTATTGTCTTTAGTCATTTTGGAATTAAAATTTTGATACTTTTGTTTATAATTTTTATTGTTGTTAGCATTACGATTATATGAAAAATCAGGTGCCACGGTTTCATGAGTCGGAGCTGTAGGTTTACGAGAATCAGCGAGACGAGTTTGATATTTTTCGTAATTGCGACACAGAGATCGTAAGCAATCAATGGTCTTAATTTCGGTTATCGATGCTAAAGTACTTATGTAACACGGCCGAATATTAAAAAGTATAATTTCAAGTTGTTCCTCTTCTGATAATTTCTTTGTTAAGCGAGAAAATAGACCAGACATGATGGACAAATATATAACAATGCCTTCTGAATCTCCCTGGGCTCTAGATCGAATTTCGGTTAATAATTTATAATCAAAATTTGATTGATCGAAATCTTCTTTTAATAAAACAACTAAATCACTCCAGTTTGAAACCTGACTCCTGACACTTCTAAACCAATGTAAAGCATCACCTGTGAAAATCTCTGTAGCATACGACACCATCTTTTGTTCAGAGATATTTCTAGCCTCTATATACTTTGTAACGCGTTCGATGAAAATTCGGACACAAGTTTTGCCATCGTATTTTAACCGAGAAACATCATGGAAGCTGCCACGATCACAAGTCACTGAGACGTTCACAGGGAACGATGTAGACGGTGGCTCCGCAACGCAAGTGGAAGACAAGGGATCTGTTCCTTTGTCCTTCAAAGACTTCATTAAATTTACTAAAGACTTGTATTGCTCGACACTTGCGTCGTAAATTGCTTTCGTATCGTCATCGCAAATTATACGGTTTATACGGTGGTATAAATGATTTATTAAATTTTGAGCACGAATTAAAGCATTCTGATTCAAATCAGATTCTAAATAATTTTTAATTTTAATTAAAACCTCATTAACACCTTTTAAATCTTCAGAAGGTTCTAAAGGACTATCTAAAATATCCTCTGAAGGAAACTTTGGACCTATTTTCGCAATTTGTTTGCGTAAGTCCTGCACAGTCACAGCAGGAGTAGAACCTCTAATAAGAACTTCGTATTCGAGTTCCATTTTTTGCAAAGACAAAAATTTTACTGGATAAGCCATAATGCAAAAAAAAAAATTGTTGGGTAAATGTTGAACCAAATCAAAAAAAAACTAAATACTAAGAAAAACTAATTAAATCGCACTACTGAAAAAACTAACTATGATTCCTTCTGTTACAAAAATCAACTAAGTAACGTTTTGGTTGTAATAATAAACACAAACACAACTAAAAGCAATAAAAATCAAACACAAACTAAACTAAATACAAAATAAAAAACTTAAGTGCGAACCAGTTTGTACATATGAACAAAGTTTTAGAAAATTCAAGAAACAAAATTAAAACGACCAAGAAAAAATTTACTACCTTCACAATTTTGAATAAAAGTTAATCTTAAGTTTAACAGAAAAAAACTACTGCCTTACTAAAATAAAAGCAAATAATAAAATATCAATATGTACACCCAAGTTGCTGACAACCAAAAAAAAATAAAACGTTTCACAAAATAAAAAAATAAGCACACAAACACACAACTACCAAGCGAAGCACAAATTAACTAACCACTTTGGGCGCCAGTGTGATGTTGGGTTAATTAATGATTAAAACCCAAGTCCACAAAAAAAAAATGTTTATTATGAAAAAATATACCGCAGCAGCGGTCGTGGGTGAAGCCCATAAAATGCGCTTCGCTTGGTCGGCACTCCCCTGTCTTGTTGTTCCACGAACGAGACGGCTGGTGCAGGTGGGTGTCGATGTGTCGGTGGTGACGCAAGTACTTGGTCCCGGAAGTTGCTCCAAACTTTGCTCCCTGGAATTTATAACGTCCAGCATTACAACAGGCCCCCCACAATGTTCCTTCTGGCCACCAAAAGTAGAAGACTAAAAGGAGGTGACCAGTGGCTGGTGAAGTGGCTTATTTTAAAGAAACCAGAAAGGAATTTACAATTCTAACAAAATTATTAAATGAGGCCATTAAACAAAATATAGGTAATTTAACGTTTTAAATAATTAAAATGATCAAGTTTCATAAAATGGAAATCTTTTCTATTTGTGTGTAGGTAGGGAAATAAAAAATCCTTACAGAACAACTCAGCCTCGTAAACAAGCAAGTCATTGGAATATGTTCACTGATTAACTACATTAATTTAAATAAAAGGCTAAACACAAATAATTAAATCACTACTTATTGTTCGCAAGCTAAAAGATAATAATAATAATAATATTTTTTTAATAATAATTTTTATTTGGAACAATATACATTGGTACACTTATCTAGTACGTTAATAACTGCTATCGTATTAAAACTGTGTCGCAGCACTAACGCCCGTCTCCGGTATTAATAACAGAAACAGCGTTCCAACAATAATTACAATCAGAAATAAACACTAACCTAAAAAGTACCTACACAATGCCTCAAAGTGTGTTATGTGATGTAAATGTGTGCAGTAAATAAAGCTATACCTACATTTTAACACTACATTCCAAATAACGGGAGAAATAATTCCGACTAAGGAAGACATGCGATTCCCGCAGTAACCAGCATTGCACTGGGGCGACCGGCCAACCGGCGACGCAGGCGCATGGCGCTTGTCGAGGTCAATGTGTGTGTGGCCTATTGTGGTTTTGGCACTGTAGACACAAAGAAGCCACTCCAGTGCAGAAGCTATAATATTTAATCTAATACTACTTAGATTTAAAGGAAAGGAAAACTTTTATTACTTGTATTATTTTATGTCCATTGAACTTTTATTACTTATTTATTTATTGTCTTTATATTTTAATTATGGTTTTTCATATTTTTAGTTTTTAAAAAGGTTCATATAAATTAACTAGAGGGGTTTTTTTTGCACTTTATGATAGACTTACTTTTAATTATATATTTAAACGTATTATAAAAAGATATATATTTTTTAATACTTATCATATTAAGAATGCAATTAATTACTTAAAAGACCTTCTGTTTCCGCATATGAAAGTTTTTGTAACCAAAATGTGATGCGTTTCTTACATTCTTTTAGGGTAAGTGGGTATATATTCAAAATTTTGTTAATCTTATTATAGAGGCGAGGGGAGAGGTAGTAAAAGTTACGCCTTGCAAGGTCTAATCTACTGTATACATTTTGACACACCAAGTCCGATCTTCGTTTTTGTAAAATGAGATCAGGGTTATAAGGCACTTGAGAGTGTTTGCGAAGTAACACTTGCATAATAAACAATTGTCGCACCGTCATAACCCCAGTGTCGGCGTATAATTCAGAGGTGGAAGAATGAATGGGTCTAAAGGTCATGACTTTTAAGACAGCTCTTTGAGCTCTTTCAAGATGTAACAAGTGGGTTTTATTCGCCCCACCCCAAGCAGTAACACAGTACGACAAAACGGACTGTCCAAGAGCAAGGTAAATAGTTTTCAGTGTCGGAGCATCAACTACATTACGGAGGTTTTTAAAAACATAAATGAGTTTCCTTGTCCGGCTTGAAGTAACCCTAATGTGTTCCTCCCAGGAGAATGTATGATCTAGCCAGACTCCTAGGTATTTAAGTTTAGGTGTACGCTTAAGCATCATACAATCACAGTTTAACAATTTTGAACAGTGACGCTTGTGAGCACGAACAGTAAAATCGGAAGCAGGGAGGGACAAAGATTTTGGTGCAAAAGTGATGAAGTTAGTTTTCACCAAGTTGAGCGTCAATAGATTTACAGCCAACCAGCTCATAACCGCACTTAGAGCATACTCTGCATGTTTGCGTGCATCCGTCCAGTTACCACCATGAATCAATAGGGCTGTGTCATCTGCGTACGCAATAATTTTGCAACATGGTAATGACATTTTGCAGAGGTCGTTCATGTAAATAAGAAAGAGGGTAGGTCCAAGGACACTACCTTGTGGGACACCAAAGGTCAGTTTCTCATCATTACTAGTAATCCCATCGATCACGACGCACTGCATACGGTCACGTAGGTAACTTTTAAATATGTCAAGGGCAAGTCCTCGTACGCCTATTCGCTCCAATTTTCCGAGCAAGATTGGGACAGAGACAGTGTCAAATGCTTTTGAGAGATCAAGAAATATACCTATAGATTTATTTTTGTCATTTAAATTTGAAGCTACTGTTTGTGTTAGTGTAAGTACGGCATCCTCTACAGATTTACCTTTTGTGAAACCAAACTGGTTATGAGCAATAATCTGTTTTTCGCTTAAGTAATCGACTAGTCTGGCATTAATAATCTTTTCCAAAAGTTTAGATATAGTTGTTAACACTGAAATGGGGCGGTAATTGGCAACACTGTCTCTGTCTCCAGCCTTGTAAATAGGATGCACTAGCGCTTTTTTCATTGCTTGGGGAAATACACCACATGAAAGACACAAATTAAAAACGTGTACGAGTATAGGTATAAGAGTAAGTTTTGCGAATTTGATTACTGAAGCGGAGACACCGTCCCAGCCGGTAGCACACTTACTCTTTAAGCTATCAATTAAGCGTTCTATCTCCGCATCGTCAGTGTTAAGGAGAGTCATTGAATTTATTGGAGGATTTGAGCTGGTTAAGTTATAAACTGGGTCTATATAGGTTGAGTCTATTTTGGAAGCTAAATTTTCCCCAACATTCGCAAAATAAAAATTAACTAAATCAATCGCATCACAGGAATTATCAGATAAAGTAAAGAGTTTATTAGCGGGAGTGGATGGCTTATTAAGGTTTGAAACCTTTTTTATCAAGTCCCAAGTAGCTTTAGGGTTCTTTTGCGCTTTTTCAAACTCAGCACGTTCAAATTGTCTTTTTACCTTTTTTATTAAATTGTTACAAAAGTTTTTGTATCTCTTGTACGTCGCTGTAAGACAAGCATTGTTAGGATCTTTCTTTGTATTACGGTGTAGTTTATCACGGTGTCTTAAACAACGCAATAAGCCAGGCGTAATCCATGGCTTGATAATCCGCTTCCTACTGGGAATTTTTCGATTTATTGTGTGCGTTTTGACCACATCAGAAATTAAGCTGACAAGCGAATTTGTTGCGTGCTCGGGATCTCTGCATGTAAGTATAGGAGAATAATCAAGACACTTTAGTTTCTCGGCACAAGCCATCACATCAGCACGTTTTGATATACTGAAACCTTTAATAGTGAAGGTTTTTTGTTTGCAACAAAGAATAATCGGGGCATGATCTGTAATTAGCGAGTCGAGGACTAAAGTTACAGCATTGTTTTTAGTTTTACGAATTACGTGGTCTAAACAATTATTACTGCGCGTTGGCAAAATATGAGCAGGCAGAAGGCCATGAAGTGCAACCGCATTTAAGTAGTTGTCAGAGTTGGAGTCAGTGTTGTCATGAGCAATGTCAATGTTGACGTCACCTACTATAGCAATATTTTCAATAATATATAAGCAATAATATATAAAGGAAAAAACCTACTTAGTAGTTATTCGTTTAACACTTACCCTACCCAATTGGGGACGGAAAACAACTGAATTTATTAATGGCAACGTAAAACGTACGTTAATTAGCAATTAATAACTATTTCCAACAAAAATCGTTTTCTACGAACGAAAATATTACTGCAGTTAGGTAGCTACTACTTTCTGACCTGCGCGCCGTATATGAAACGAATGCGCGCCGAGCACCGTGGGAGCTCCTCGTTAACCGGTCCTGCGTCGAGACAATAGAAGCGAGTTAAAGTACAAGCGGTCACACATCGCGGTTGACAAAAATATTCAATTTATTTAATTTGTTTAGTTTACTTTTTTATTTCAATTGTTATGTTTTTTGTGTTCATAATTAATAGTCAGTGTTTTAATAGTTATAGTGTCATAGTTTTAATTAAATATAAGTATTATAATATCGTTTAGGTTAAGGTTGTATATAATCATTTGGTTTTTTTAAATAAATAAGATAGGTTTACTTTATTGTTTTATTGTATTTTAAAATAAAATAATTTAAATATTAAGCAAATTTTATAAACATGTACGTGCAACGTTACAAGAGTTAGATCTGTACCCCAAACCATTTTACATATGCAAAAAACTTGTTAGTAAATGGCTGGAAACAAAATCATATAGTGAGATTGAGGATTTAATGGATAGTTGATGGAAGCTATACACCTACGCACACACACTTACACACACTGACACACCCCCACACGCACACACGCACACACGCACACACACACCCCCACACACACTTACACACACTGACATACCCCCACACGCACACACACACACACACACCCCCACACACACACACACACACACACACACAAACGGGTATTTAAAACTTAACTATGTACTTCATGTTAGTCTTTTTTCATTTTTTATTTTTTTTCTCTTTTTTGTAATAAATTAAATGTACATTAGATGCTTAGCAAAATAAATACAACTTGTTTTTAATGGAAGAGCGAAGCCTCATAACACAGCCCTTTCTAGCTTTACGGGAGTCACCAGCCCCTACATGTACTATATACTTGCTATAACTGAATAAAACTTTTTTTTTTTATATGATCGCTATGATAGTGTCAAAGAATCAAAAGATGGTTCCGTAGTAAGAAATAGTATTTGTGAAAAAAGATGCATGTGTACATATACAAAATGAACTTAATATTAAATAGGTAGCTATATAATTATATCTAACACCTGCCAATTATCATATCCTTTTTCTCTTAAAATGTTGTAAGTTGAAGAAGTAATCAACAAAAAATCATCGCAGATTTGCAAAATGATGATGAAAATGATGAACATTCGTTTGAAAGCCAAGACGATGATGATGAAAACAGTAATGAAAATGAGAACTTTACAACATCTGCAATTATCACTATACTATATAAGGTGACTGCTAGAAACCGCAAAAAACTTCTAGGGCTGGTCAGGTCAAGTGTTTTAAACATGACAAAAATGACAAAATAGAAATTCGTGTTTTTTTTATTTTTTATTAAATAATTCATTTTGGAAATTTTAATTAGAAGGTCTTTGAGTATCTAATTAGTTTTAAACCAAGAGCATAAGAAAAATAAAATTAAAAACAATTAAAAATAACGATTGTTTACAACGCGCCGGCAATGAACGGCTGGCCGGCCGATTGTTGACCCGTGCGCGTTGTCAGCTGGGCGATAAGTACCTACGTAAGTCTGCAATCTTTTGAAATGTGCGTAGGTATAAGGTGCAGTTAAGTCCAACGACTATCGATAGCATCAAGTCATGTTATGGCCACATTTTAACTGTAATTATGATAAGTGTTATGATGTATGAACGTAATTTCAATTCAATCCTAGTAAAAATCTATCACACCACACATTATGAGAAGTTACAATTATCTTTCCTTATAAATGAAAGATCAATGGGTAGTTTCTAATTTCTAATGTCGCGTCCGTACGCTAAGCACTTGCCGCTAACTCCAAACCAAATGACCAGATGACCATTCATGTCCTCGACAACTAAACAGCCTAAAGCATTGTGATAATAAGTATCAGTCTTACCTATTTATTTACACTAAATTAAGTTAAAACTAATGTCTCGCAATAAAGGCAACGTTAGTACCTAAAAAGCTGCGTAATTAATAGGTGTCGGTAGGTACTTACATGGTGTTAAATAGCATTCCAGTTTATTACATCAGCGAACAGGAAAGGTGATAAGCTTCCCATCACACATAGCAGGCTTTGGACTGTCAAACTAATGTAATAATAATTAAATAAAAGTGAAAACCTGTGCTAAAATTTCGTAAATAAATTAAAATTTATTAAAGGACGAACTAGAACAACTTTTGTGATCGGCACATGATTATTATTACACTAATTCGGCGTGTTTAAAAGTTCATCACCTATGTATTTACAAGTCTTATTTACACCTTAAAACTAAAAAACTCTCTCTTCGTTTAAGCGCATAGCACCACTTACTACCTCGTCACTCTCTCTCAAGATATTGCTGGTTCGTATAGGTACCTAGGCATTTTTACGCACACGCGACGCGACGCGAATGCACCAGAATGCATAAGTTGACTGCCGAAAAAATCAAAGCAGCCGTGTGTAGTCACGTGATTAGGGTTGGTGCGCACAAGAAAATAAAACCATTACTTACTTAGATCCTAGAAGTTACTGACATGTCAAAACTTTGGCCTTTTGTTGATAACAAACTCTTTCACATTTTTTTTACAAACATGAATAGACAAACTTAAATAATTAAAGCTATCGTCCAAACTTGAATATTAAGCGAATTTACAATTATAAAAGTTATTAGATTAGATCAATAATTTATCTGTTAATTTTTATTAGTTAATTTGGTAAACCAAAAAACTTATACTATCAAGTAAATGTTAATAAATCTAGATTGCAATTCAATAGAAAAAAAAAACAAAAACTGTAATTATCCATAACCACAACGCACCAGCAGGTTTACATTGTACACAAACTTACACACTTGGAATATCAATTCTAAGATTAACATGTTACTGTATTGACTACAGTTTTATGGGATTTGTTGTGTTGGTCATAAAAATATCCAAAAATGTTTGCTCGTAAAAGTTTAAAAGAATCATAACATAATGGTTAAATAAGCTACTGATGGTAATGATTGAGATTCAAACTGGTACGCATCGCATCACTACTAGTGCGACTAGCTGTTTTTGGTCTGCATCACGTGAATTCAGAATTAAGAAAAATAAATCAACAACAAAATTAGGTCTTTTTATGTGGATGCTACATAGGTACTTGAAATCAATTTATTAATTATTCGCGCCACCGTTTCTTTTTTCTAATAAACAACGTTTTTCTTTTATCACGAATTCTTATCTTATTAACATTGAGATATTAAAACGTCGAAAAAAGTTTACTACCTCAGATGGGAATCGAACCCATATCCTCCGCAATCCGGGAGGCGGGCAGCGTTAACCACTCCGCCATCTAGATATTTTTTGACATGTCAAAATTTTTAAACACATTTGACTTGTGTTTTAAGCAACAGTGTCTCATCAAACCTCTTTCACTTTACATCCATTACACAATTTACACACGATATGAATTACGAATTCGAATTCATATCGAAAAAGAACCGCTCATAGTTAGCGGCAGCCCTAAATAGATATGGATCGTCGCAAGCGTCTTTGAAGAAACGCCGCCCGCCACACACAGTGTTGCCAAATTGACGGATTTCGCGTCAGATCTGCCGGACTGCATGCGAATGCGAGCTGTGCGCATGACTGTCATCTGCTGTCTCTTTCCAATTCTATGAATATGAAAGAGACAGAGTCATTCTCATCGCAGCGGCAGCCGCTGCTACCAACTTCACGACTCTAACTTAGAGAATCGCACTGTGTGTGGCACTGCGCTGCGCTGTGCTGAGTCAGTCACTGCACTGAACTCACTGATTCTCATGCGCAGCAGGTGTGTTCAGTTTCCTCGGGGAAATTTTGTTGTGTAGTGTAGGTACCTAGTTGTGTTGTGGTATGTGAGGTGCATTTGTGTATGCGCGATTAAACTAATAACTAGTATGAGTTAATTAGTGAAGGATTAGTATTATTATGAATAGGCTATCGTGAATAAAGTAATCAGTTCAGTAACAAATTAATGATTTGAGTAACAAATGGGTGTTAAGTCGTATTAAGACTTGTAGGTAGAATAGGTGGTGTTCTTTTAAACACGTTGAATAAGTGTAATAATAAATATGTGCCGATCACAAAAGTTATTTTAGTTCGTCCTTTAATAAATTTTATTTTATTTAAGTACGTAATTTTGGCGGAGGTTTAATTTTTATGTAATATTACATTAGTTTGAAAGCCTGTTAAGTGTGATGGGAAGCTTATCACCTTTCCTGTTAGCTGGAATAAACTGGAATACTATTTAACACCATGTAAGTACCTACCGACACCTATTAATTAAGCAGCTTTTTAGGTATTAACGTTGCCTTTATTGCGAGACATTAGTTTAACTTAATTAAGTGTAAATAAATAGGTAAGACTGATCTTATTATCTCAATGCTTTAGGCTGTTTAGTTGTCGAGGACATGAAAGGTCATCTGGTCATTTGGTTTGGAGTTAGCGGCAAGTGCTTAGCGTGCGGACGCGACATTAGATAACTGCCCATTGATCTTTCATTTGTAAGGAAAGATAATTGTAACTTCTCATAATGTGTGGTGTAATAGATTTTTACTAAGATTGATTTGAAATAACTTTCATACACTTATCATAATTACAGTTAAAATGTGGCCATAACATAACTTGATGCTATCGATAGTCGTTGGACTTAATAACTGCACCTTATACCTACGCCTAATTCAAAACATTGCAGACTAACGTAGGTACTTATCGCCCAGCTGACAACGCGCACGGGTCAACAGTCGGCCGGCCAGCCGTTCATTGCCCGCGCGTTGTAAATAATCTTTATTTTTAATTGTTTTTAATTTTATTTTTCTTATGTTATTGGTTTAAAATTAATTAGATACCCAAAGACCTTCTAATTAAAATTTACAAAATGAATTATTTAATAAAAAAATCAAAAAAACACTAATTTCTTTTTTGACATTTTTGTCATGTTTTAAACACTTGACCTGACCAGCCCTAGAAGTTTTTTGCGGTTTCTAGCAGTCACCTTATATAGTGATAATTGCAGATGTTGTAAAGTTCTATATTGTAATTTCAATAAAATGTTTATCCCACGGGTTTTCACTTCTATATGGTACCCTAAAAATGGCGGACGACAAAAGAATTAAAATCGTAGTATATGACTTATAGTCCTAAGATATCATGTAATAGGTATCATCACTACCTAAAGTCGTATAATTGTAAAAGTACTAGAAATCTTAAATAAAATGGGATGAATTATTATTATTTTGCAATAATTCGAAGGAGGCATTAAAAATTTGTGAAAAATTGTATATACAATCGTCATGAAATTTAATTTCCCTTAGTAAAGTAGATATTGTTACTTATTTACACCAACTACAATATAGTCAATAATATTCAGTAATAAATATGGCAGACATAAGATGGTGACAATTTGTAAACAGTTATTTGGTTTTTCGTTTGTGTTTTGTTGTCTCACTCCCATTGAACTGCGCTGTAATAACAAGCATCCGGGTAAAGGCTATGCTAATGACTACTTCTCAATGTTTATTAAGTTATACGACGTCTATTGGATCAGTTAACGACAAGATGGTTATAATATTAATCACTTTCACGACTGCTTTACGAATATTTATCGTATATCTGATATTAATATGACTGTTGCCTTCCTAGTAGCCAATAATACGACCTTGACACGATCGCTATACGAATGAAAGTTTTATTATTTCCGCCTATTTCGCGTTATATATACGTTAATACGACAGCTATATAACCAAAACAGTCTGACCTTAAGTTGTGACGAAAACGTTGTCCCGAAAACTATATGACCAAATATTGTTAGTTGGGAACGAGGGATGGTGATTGCCCTAACAATAACCACAGGGATATGGTTGGGTACATTCTCGCTGTAGGTGCGGACCCAAACAAAAGTGACACCATCCCATTTGACGAGTTATGGCCCTACGACCCGGTAGGCGTTGCTCTAAGAATTTCCTACAACGGGCCGTCTGATGCCCTGGGTCGCTGCAATATTCACAATGCGCGGTCTCATTCTTGTAGCGTGGTCGAGGTTGTTCCTGTCTTCCCGACCTGAAGGGTCTCCCACCCGAAGGTGTCTGGGGATCACGAACCCTTACCCAAGATGGGCTAACCACATCGGAGTTGTCCGCTAATCGGCACTCATCCTCCATGAACTTAAGAAGGTCCTTGAAGGGCGGCAAGTATGTGGAGCTATCCCCACCATATTGTTGCTCAAAGCGCACCTTCAAGTTGTCGGGCAACTTCGCAAGCACGATGTGTAGCAACAAAAATGACCACTCTTCAACTGGCAGGTTTAAACTGCGAAGAACATTAACGGCGACAAGGAGCGGATTTAAAATCAAAACTCGCAAGCGCATTATATTTGTAAATCGGGGGAGGGTCAATATCATCGCGACGTGTGCGTCAGCGAGCCTCCTCACATTTTGGTATCGCTGAATCACGATATCCATGGCTACTTTATAGTTCTCATCCGTAGGCGCTAGGTGCTGGATCTGTTCGCGAGCCTCCCCGTCCAAAACGGTGAGAAGATTGGCGAGCTTTTGTCCCGCGGTCAAATCCTCCCTTGCATCGACGAGGCTATTAAATAAATTAAAAAAGCCCTCCCATTCGTCGAGCCTCCCAGAAAAACGACGGAGGTCTAGGGGTGGCAGCCACGACCACAACGCGGGCATAGACTTGCTCGCAGATTTGAAGTGGTCAATTTCCATTTCCCTGCCCTCGTGGAGAGTGCGTGCGACCTCAGCAATGCGATCTGATAATTCGTAGCATTGGTCAACGTCATTTTCCACCGTCTTGAGAATGTCTTGATCACGGTCAACACATCTCTCTAGCGAACGACAACAAAGCGAACAAACCGCCATGCGAATTGGGAGATCCACAAATCTGTTCAGTAATGCTTGTCTTCTATCAGGTCTGTCTACCAAGGCTGCAGCGGTCGAAAGCCACCGCAATTCAGCGGTTATCTTGGCCTTGCACAACATTGCCGTCATTGTAACAAATAGATATTTACTTCTTGGTATATACCTTACTTAGTAATTATAACTCACAATTAATATCGGAGACGTAAAATCAGAATAAGAAGCTACTATGAACAACCATACAAAGGTAGCTTAACATAACATAGCAACTATTTAGTTAACACTAAATTACTGTAACCCGCTAAAATTACTTATTATTTCATCTAAGATAACTCGTCACCAATATTGCAAAATACAAAATCGTAGAGATTAAAGTTACCGAGTAAACAAACAAATTATTTTTCCAAGCAATTATTCCGATATGAACCTTATTTAATAAACGATGTCTATATCCAATAAATAGACAATATAATTCTTATCTTTGATCTCGCTCGCAATACAATGGAAGTCCCAAAAGTAAATTAGCAATAGTATGGTAGAATACCAAAGAAAACCACAGCTTATCTAGATGTACAAAAGGTTCAACGCCATAATACAATTCAAAATGTTTATGAGCAAACATATTGTCAGCTCGTCCGAACAAACAATTTTTTTCTGTTTTAGAACCGTATCCGTATCGTTAATAAACAACCAACCTTATCTAAATGGTTATACGATATAAAATACACCGTAATACAATTTCTTAATTGCTATGCGTAAACAAGTCGAACAAAAGAATTCTTATCTATCCGATCTCAGTCGGCGCGCGGTAACTTGCCGCCGAGCGCGGGCACAAAAAATAATATTGCATTTAGCAAATCGTGCCGCGGTAGCGCCTGGCCGTCTGTCGGCGTCTGTACGCGAGACAGTCACGCCCGGGAGCGCAGGCGCAGCGCACGTGCGCAGCTCTTAAATAACAATTATGAACCTATGCACTATTTACGTAATCTAAATCATCAACTAGACATTGGAATCCACTACACAAAATAAGCGTTAGGCAAATCCCAAACGTGCTATCCGTGACCAGTTAACTCTTTTAATTGTGACGAATGATTCTACAATAAATTATAACGAATGACACGTAGTCTTCTCCGACTAAACAAAGCGTGTCTCAAAGCAGAGATATGTATAAATCGAGCCGCGATCTTATCTACCGTAGATAACGAACTGGGCTCTGCGACCAAATGGTCTGAAATTTAACTAACCGAGTATCGAACCGAATGACGCTCCGAAGCTACCAGATGTTGGCTTCCACCACCAGCCGCAGGCAAGGCAGCAAAATCCCTTGCTCTGTTCAAACCAACCACAGCCAACGGCTTGATCGCGTCTTTCAAGATGGCGGCACTTCACTACGACACTACAAATGACCGCGGAGTCCAAATGCGCCAGCGTGACTGCTCACTAGTCACTTAGTCACCTGACGTAACGGCTCAAGGGACTAACTGGGAACATACGGGAACGCTAAGCACCTACCAACAAGACTAAAGCCCAGTCAGCCGAAAAGTACCCGCGCGCTCGAACGCAACTGCGTAGGGGTTGCTATGCGCCTTTCAAACCGGGGAACCAAGGTCACCGTCGGTTTCCGACACTGTCACTTTCGTTCGTCCTGAACTAAACGTAAGCCACGTTCAGTCCAATCAAACAACGACGAACGGTCCCAATGCTCTTTCCTGCCTTTGTTCCTTTCCTAGGATAAACTATGTGTAGTTTTTTTACCTACTGTTTTGTAAATATGAGAATAACATAATCCTCTAGAAATAGCTAGAACTTCATACAATTTGTCCTTTCATTCGTAATGTTTGTGCATGGTTGCTAATTATTCTTAAAAACACTTCTTCTCTGAGTATGTTGTATATTTATTATTATGTTTATTATTACTAGTGCATCCTTTTCGGTTATAATGTTGTCTGCTTTCCGCGATATTTTTTCAAATTAATCAATTTAATGTGTAACAATTTTTCTGACCATATTTTTGATCAATAACTTTTATATCTATCTCTCTTCCTTTCTCCTATATTTTGATTAAACCTATTGACGATGATATTTTAATGCATTTAAATAATAAATGCGACTTCATATAAGAGTACTTCATAAAGGTAAGTGTTCCTTTGAAAACAATATTTTGATGATTATCATTTTCTTTCATAGTGGTTTTCGGTTAAAAGTAGTTAGTAAAATGTAGGACTAGGATATAACATGTTCCATTGTTTCTAAATTTTAGACGCAAACCGTATACTGTTACTTTTTGTAATAACAATAAATAGGTAGTCGTTGTTACAACAACATAAATATTTTCAATACATGATATAAGGAAGGTTTGGACAATAAAAGTTAAAATGCTAAATGCTATTGTTTTCATAGAAAATGTTTTCGGTGTATACAGAAATCATTACGTCATGTCAAAGTGGCGACAGACGCTTGTTATTATACGTACAGTGATAGAACTACTTCTGTCCGTCATTTTCTGTTTTCAGCGTACGTTAGCAGACATAGAAAATAGCAAATTAAAGATATTTTCAATATTAATCTTCTGTATGAGAATTTTTAACTGCAGCGTTACATTAATCCTTTCCCTAAGAACCAGTCCTGCTTTCAATGATTTTATACAACACTTCTATTGCGTCTACTATAAACTTGATAACAGTCTTACTGATAAAAATTCTATAAGGTCATTAGGAAATTTCATTGTCCTTTATTTAGTTGTTTTTATTGCAATTAGAGCTTTTCAATCTATAATCAATTTAGCTGTGGTTGTTGAAAATGTTACTGAGTTATTGTACGAAATCGTCTGTATGATGTACGAAATTTATTTTGTAGTAAGGCTGGTTTTAGAAGTATTTATTTTTATTTATTGCACTTTAATGATCAAAATCTTTTTGCGTTGCCTTAATCTTAAAATTCTTTTCGTTTTGGAGGAGATAATGAAACAAGATAACAAAATTGATTTTTCATTTATTGAAACAAATGTTTTAAAAACAGAAAATATAAAAATGTGGTCATTCTTTTATGACAAAATAGTGTTATGCAGCAAGGGATTAAATCAATGTTTCTGTGGCCAGGTAAGATGCGACGATTAGTAACTTCAATCATTCTTCATTTTCAACCAAAATTTAACATTGTTTTTTGCTACAACAAGTAAGTTTTAATTAATTTTTTTAATTCTGTTTTATATTGAATGGTAGTTAATACATAAGTTTACTTGTTTGTTATACAGGGTATCCCAAGAAATACGGTCAAGCGGAAGTCTAGAGGTAGAGCATGACTAGGGATATCCGAATCACCCCATGTAGGTATGTTCAGAGATTTTTTGTAGAGTTCGAGTTATGAATATTTTCAAACTTCTAAACAAATTCTGATTTACAAGAGATCACAGGGACTTCAAAATTTAAGTACTTGATTTTTTTTCCTAATCAGGTGAATAACATATCATGTATAAACAAAAACAATTACGGCTAAGTGGATATCATTACGCCACAAAAAAAAATATTGAACTTCACTTTTGGTAAATATTTAAAATGACAAAATTTTCGAGTGCGTTGTACAAGAAAGTGCCTGTGCAAATTTTTTTTTACATAATTTAAAAATAACTTTTAAATTTTATGAGCTGTTTTCCCTGCAAAGTTTTGATTGAGCTATCTGCACGGCATCATATTTAAATTTGAATTCAAGCGTATTTAGTCTAAAAAGTTATTAAAAGAGGTGAAATACAACAAAATTACGATTGTATATATTTTCTTAAAAAGTTTTCTTTCATTATTTTGTTTTTTATTATTTCAGCGAACTGTTAATTTCGTTCGGGATTCCGCTAAATTTCTTATTTCTTTGACATAAACTACCTAATTAATACTAACCGTAAGTGTGTGGCGGCTCGTTAAAGGAAAACTTCTTCCCATCTCTTCCCTTGGGTGTGTAAAAGCGACTAACCGATTTCACATACATCCAACAGCATACCATAATATATATCTACATGGGGGTGATTCCGATAGCCCTAGTGATGTTCTTTTTTTTATTTAAGAAAGAGGCAAACGAGTCACCTGATGGAGAGCAATCACCGCCGCCCATGGACACCCTCAAACCCAGAGGAGACGCAGATGCGTTGCTGACCTTTAAGAAAGGAATAGGGTTAAGGAAGGAATAGGAATTGTGAGGGAGGATGGGGAGGGGGAAGGGGCCTCCGGAACTCTCACTGGCCGGACGAAACACAACAGCACCAAGTGCCATTATTTCACGCCGGATATTCGTGAGAGTATTACGCCGGGCGAGCTGGCCTAATGCGTGACTCTACCACTCAAAAAAAGCTTTACCTCTAGACTTCCGCTTGACCCTATATCTTGGGACACACTGTATAAGCTCGCCATACACCGCTTATAATTCGGCGGCGGATTTGTCATTGCAGCTGCCCTGATTGCGGAGGACGTGGGTTCGTTTCCCCACTGAAGTAGTAATTTTTTCAAGTTTCGTTATTTTCAAGTCTACTTGAGCGTTACTAACGCAAACAATAAATTGTTACGAATCAATAAAGTAGTCATATCTTAACTGCTTGAATGTTCAAAATATTGCTAAATATTTTCATTCAAATCTCTTATCCGCCTCATTAATAAACGTTGACTAAGGCTACTCCAAGTATTAAGTAAGTGTTAACAAAGGAGAATGACCTTTTTAGTATGGGAGTTAGGCTAGTTTTTTAGCTAGCTAGCGTAACATAGCGCTTTATTGAAATAAGTAGTAATCAATTCGGCTTGGCCTCAGCTACGGCGGCGGGCTTAATAATAATAAGTCTTTATTTTCAGACACATCCATAGTGTGTTAGTAATACAAAATACAATAAAAACTTATATGTTAATGTTAGTGTAATTTAATATAATAACTCACTCTTAGTTTGCAGCCCAAATTCCTGGCATCACGTGCAACGTGACCCTGTGTCTCAGAAGTGGGCTGTCCACCCTCTCCGCTACAGTATTCAGGAGGCTGTTGGCACCGCCGCGCACCCGCCTCATCAGAGATGCAACTCGCTTGCGCATGACGCTATAGAACCCGTCTGTATGTGCCTCAGCAAACATCCCCGATGCGCTGCAGTATCGCGGCAGCCCCAACAGCGCCCTGAATGCATTATTAAATTGGACGCGTAGGGCGCTGTAAGCTTTTTGAGTATAGTTTATCTATAGGCTGCAAGTGTAAAATGATTGGCAATATGCCTTAAACAACGTAATCTTAACATTTTTAGTACACTTAGCAAACCTACAAATCAACATATTACTTTTCACTGCCAGCGCCCTACGTTCCCTCTCTATATCTAAGTCATCGCTCTGCGATGCAGTGACCCAGTGCCCCAGATATTTAAACTCAGACACAATTTTAAGAGGAGTGCCATCCAGTGTGATCGGCGGCACAGAAGGATAATGTTTAGTACCAGCCCTGAAGAGTAGCAACTCACTCTTGCTGGCATTATATTTGAGGCAGTGGGCCCCAGCTTATCGCTCGCAGATGTTCACTAGTTTCCTAAGGGCGCCGATTGAAGGACTAAGCAGCACCATATCATCAGCATAACTGATATTATTGACGGCTTCTCCGTCAATGAAACAGCCCACCACGGTACTACTGAGCTCACCAATCAGCCGGTTCATGTACAGGCTGAAGAGCCTGGGTGAGGTTAATCCCCCCTGCCTCACCCCGCACTCCAGCCTGTACGGATCGGATTGAGCCTGCCCACCTAACCATGTTGTATTGGTTGCCATACCAGAACTTTAATAACTCGATAAGCTCTCCAGGTAGTGTTGTATCCTCCTGTAGCTTATTCCATAACACGTCGTAAGACACCAGATTGAAGGCCTTGGAGAGATCAAGAAAACACGCATAAATGGGTGTTTTTCTGTCCGTGTAGTATCGGACAGTATGCATAAGACAAAGTATAGCTGCCTCTGTGGAAAGCTCGGACCTGAAACCAAACTGCGCATCTTGAAGGTTGAGGTGTTTGTCTAGCTGTTTGTCAAACATACTGTCTAACACCTTAGCTATAATAGTGGCCAACGAAATAGGTCTGTAATTGTTCACATCAGAGGCATCTCCAGTGCGGTTTTTTACAATCGGCACAACCACAGCCTTCATTAGGCCGTCAGGCAGATAGGCGTGACCGACGCAGAACGTGTAAAGCATAGCGAGTACTCTTGGCAGATGAACACCTGCATGTTGCAGATGTTCATTACTAAGGGAGTCGTGCCCAGCTGACTTTTCTTGTGTCATGCTTTTCACCACTGCCGCTACTTCTTTAGCAGTAAACCGAATATGCGGCTCACTGGAAGGTTCCTTTGAGGGAGGCAGAACAACTGACGGTCCCAATGGAGACTCCACCTTAAAACGCTCTTTAAACAATTCGGCAATTTTAACAGGCTCACTCACGCCCTCTACGCTCACAGGTAGACTCGACCTAATGTTAAGTTTACTGGTTTCCTTCCAAAAAATACCGAAGTTTTTATTAGAATGGTGACAAGCTATAATGCTTCGCTTAATTTAAACCCGCCTGCTCTTCAGCTTGCGGGCCGCCTCGCCCCTCCGTAGGGCAGACAAGTCTACGTGAAGTCGGTTTTGCCGCGATTCGTTTCTATCACTGACTTTTTTAGCACAACCTTAAAGAAAACACAACGTATAAACTTTTTAAGACATTATTTGAAATCATTGCTATTTTTATGTAACAGCAAAAATATATCAAATGAAATTACAGACTGATTTTTCTAAAAAAGTTGTTAGAAAATATTAGTGTTATATCAAATGAATAATATACGTAATGTTGTTATAGGAAGTGTATTTAGAACAAGTAAAAAATTTATATATCCAATGAACGTTATGTTCTTTGAAATTAGTTTATTTGTCATTATTAAAATGATACGCACCCGGTAATAAAATCAACAGTTTTTCTATATGGAATTATTTAAATGCTTATTATCTACATATTTACTTACTGATCCTACTTTAAGAAAAAGATAGCACCCGGTAATAAAATCAGCAGTTTTTCTACATGGAATTATTTAAATGCCTAAGTACGAGTTTCTATCTATTTACCTCCTGATCCTACTTCAAGAAAAAGATATAGAATAAAACAAGATTTGTTATGTATTAATTAATTAAAATGGATGTTGGTAGTAAGCACAACATTTTTTATGAATTTATTTAAATAGGTACTTAAGGGGGTGCCGCGCGATCGCAAAAAACTGACATAAGTCTCTTAATGAACTTCAAAGCAAAATCAATCATATTGATATTTAAAATTAGAACAATTCTACTTTGAAGTTTCGGACCTAGTAACTTGATTAGAGTAATGTTTTTATTCTGCGAAATGTACAAAACCATCACGCGCTTGTGTTAAAATTAAATTTTACTTTTTTAAGAGGGGGGTGACCTGCGAAATATCAATACAAATATTTTCATGTAAGAATTTTGTTTCATACGTAAAATTAAGAAAGTTGTCGAATAAAAAAGGAAGGTATTTGATTCATTGAATTCTTTCAATACCGTCAAGAGTAACAAACAAATGTATTGTATTGAGTACTTAGTTAGAAAAATAGATACATGTAGTCGTTAAATACAAAATAAGCAAGCAACCTTTTGGTAAATGACACAAAATTTATTAAGCCGCGCCTGCCGCACCGATCCCGTTCCAATGGACGCCTTAAGAACCTTTAGAACATAGAATGGGTATGGAATAATAATGTTGGGTATGGAATATTATATTCCATTCACAGATCTTGCCAGCGTTGGCAGACAACGGCCTTGGTTCAGTCGCGAATGCGCCAAAGCTGCTGAATGCAAGCAGGCGGCATACGATACTGGTATTGTACCGGTGTCTTGGAAGGAGGCGAACATACAACCCATCCCCAAAAAAGGTGATCGCTCGGATCCGGCCAACTATCGACCCATCGCTGTAACTTCTGTGCTGTGCAAGGTGTTTGAGCGGATAATTAATTCCTAGCTTATTCACTACCTAAAGAATCATTCGCTGCTCCATGATCACCAGTATGGGTTCAGACCAAAGCGATCAACGGGTGATCTTCTAGCGTACGTTTCTCACGCGTGGGGTGAAGCGATAGACAAGCATGGCGAATCCCTGGCAGTTAGCCTTGATATCGCCAAAGCTTTCGATAGAGTGTGGCATCGTTCCCTTCTTTCCATGTTGCCGGCCTTCGGTGTGCCGCCCCGTTTGTGGTGCGCCTGGGTTGCAGACTTCTAGAAGGGCGGAGGATTCGTGTCCTTTGTGAGGGTAGTTCCTCCCCGTTCTACAAAGTCAATGCCGGAGTGCCGCAGGGTTCTGTGCTCTCACCTACTCAATGTTAATGACATGTTGTCATTGGGCAATATTCATTGTTATGCGGATGACAGTACGGTGCATGAGCGGAACTTGGGACATTCTGCGGCAAAGTAAGCCGATATCATAATGAAAAGGCAAGAACTGGTTGCCAAACTGAACCTGACTCTCGATCGTGTCTCTAAGTGGGGATCTAAAAACCTGGTCGAGTTTAATGCTAGCAAAACCCAGGTTTATGCATTCTCGTCCAAGGTAACTCCCTTCCTTACTCCTCCCTCTCTTCAGAACTCTCCGTTACCCATTTCGGTGAACCTCAGCATTGGCATGGACATCGGCCAGGAACTGAATCCAAAATGCTACATCGAGAGTGCTATTTTAACTGCCTCCCGGAAGTTGGGTATTCCCAATAAGGTGAGGCGGTTTTTCACTCCCAAGCAGCGCTGTTTGCTGTACAAAACTCAGGTGCAATCGAGTATGGAGTATTGTTCCCATCTATGGGACGGCTCCGCTAAATACCTCCTCCATGCACTTGATAGACTGCAAAGGCGAGCGGTATGCATTATTGGAGATGCTGAGGTTACGGCCTCCCTTGAGGACCTCCAACTGTGTAGAGACATTGCTTCTCTCAGTGTCTTCTACCGGAACTACTATGGAGAGTGTTCTGAAGAACTTTTTGATCTTATCCCGCCCTCACCTTTCCTCTCCCGGACTACACGTGCTGGTCTTAGGAACCACCATCATACTGTACAGACTATCAGTACTCGTACCAAAAAATTTGGCAAGTCGTTCCTCTGTAAGACCATTCGGCTTTGGAATTCTTTGCCGGCGCATATGTTTCTCACCTCCTACAGTCCCGGGTCTTTTAAGCGGGGCGTGAAACGGCATCTATGCAGGCCGTCATGAATGGGTGCGCTCGTTATCGTGCTTATTCCACGGTGGGGAGCGCTCTCATTATTTTGGACTGCATCGGCTGCTTACCATCAGGCAGGATGCAGTCACTATGACAAGTCGTTATAAAAAAAAAGAAAAAAAAGAAAAAAAAGAATAGACTTTAGTCTATTTTCGTATGTTGACTATCAGTTCATTTCAGCATTTATTTATTTACTTGACTCTTAACGCGGCGTTCTATAGAAAACCTTTTTTACCAGTTATCATTATAATTTAAGAGAACATTTTTGATATGACGCAATAGATATCGAATAGGCTGGTTTGGTCATTCTCCTTTCACTATCAATAAATATGTAGTGTTGAATGAGTACACTAATCCGACTCTACTCTCGAAATAAAAGTTAAACCTCAGCGGTACCCTGTCTTACGAAAGAGTTAGGGTGGAGTAGTGTCATTAGAGTGCGAAAGTTTAGTCCGAAAAGTAGTTGTCCGATTGACTTTTGACCTACTGAACGTTTGTTCGACAAACGACTGGTTGACAGAACTATTGACCGACGACATTTTAGTCTGACAAAATAAGTTGTCCTGTAAATTTAATATTTCAAAAAAAATCCTGTATTCTAAGTAAAAATCGTAACTAACAGCTCAAAAAATTAAAATCATAATTGTTTAAATTATCGATTTTACGTTGAACAGTCACCTGACAGTCACCACCTGGTGACTTTGACTTTTTTAATTAGTAAAATTTGCTTTCCTGTCGCATTAGAGAGACCTGTAATGTATTATACGTGTTTTGGTAAATTAATATATAAAATTGTGATCTCTTTACAGATTGTTGTTAGCTTGGCATCATCGGCATTACTTCAAACTCTGACCGTTTACGTTCTAGTCGAAACAATAGTGAAGCAGGTATTTTTTCTAATTAAGTTGTACTTATTTGGATATTGTTATATTAATTGTACTTTATTAGAAAATAAAGAGCACTTTAAAAAATAACGAAATTTTTGTATTTCTCTTACAGGAATACAACCATGCAAATTATTTAGGGGTGCTTGTAGTTAGTTTTTACATAATGTTGACAGTGGTTACAGCCTACGTCGGACAATCATTGCAGAACGCCTCTAATACTTTGGCAGTAACACTCACTAGGCTTCACAACTTAACTACACTAGGTGAGTACGCTGTAAGGTGTGCGTTGAAAGATTTTAGCCATAGATTCACATAACAAAACAAGTTTTATTGCTATTTTTATGAAAAAACGGGATTTTTACCTTGTTTGAGTTATTTGTTTTGAGTTTTCGATATTTCGGCGCAGAATCCCGTTTTTTCATAAAAATAACCGTAGTGACCATAAAAGTTTAAAAAGTTTTATTGCAACTAACTAAATAAAAAAATAATACAAAAAAACGTTTTCGCCAAGCTGCATGAGTTGCGTTTGCGTGACATCGCGCGGTGAGGTTATAGTAGTGGTAATATATTAGCGGTAGAGACGTAAGTGTAATACTAGTTCAAGCAAATATTATTAAATATTATGAATTAAAAAAAAATAACATTTAGACCATGTTAAAATTAATGTTAAAATCAATAAATTTCTATAGAAATATTCCTTTTTAAAATTTAAAACGACATTTGAAGTTTTAATACTATCTGAAGCAGAAAGTTTACGTCAATGTGTCAATAACACAAACGAGTAAAGTGTCATATATTTCTACAAATTTTGAAGGATTATGATTTTTCCCAAAGTGCTGATATATATTCGCGCTGTCATAGGGGTCTGCCATATAAACATATTCGTTTGTTGTGATGTTTACAGAAGTTGAACCTGCTAAGCTGAAGTTAGTTTCCGACTTCCGAAGGTTGGTAAGCCTGAAGCCAGTGAAGGTGAGGCTGCTGTCCACTCTGCCGCTGTCGATGTCCCTCGTGCCGGCAGCGCTGTCCCTCTCACTCAGTTACGTCATTATTTTGTTACAAATGAACAAAGTGGTATAAGTAAAGCGAATAATACGATCAGTGTGTTATTTATTATTCTATTGTGTAATCTAAATTTGTGATTGAAATTTCGATATTCGGTTTTGAGTGATATTGTAAATAATATGTCTAAGTAATTGTTTTTTTTTCTAAATTGTATTTTGGGCTGGGTGTTTTCTACGTACAATAAGGAATTATGTGTATTCATTATCTAGTTTAACAGATAATGGTGTAAGAGTGGGAAAATATAATATTTTAATGGCGTTATATTCAGTATATTATTATTTTAGATAACAATTAATTTTTAATTTTTTACCAAATTCGGAAAAATATCATTGCATTGTAAAGATTGTGGGTGATTTTCAGATTTCGTGCACATTCTATGTCCGTGGCTGTATAAAAATATGTATTCCGCTTACAATCTATATGGTTTGTTTAAATGAAATAGTATGCAGTAAGCTACAGTGTTAACTTAAGTATGAACAGCTAAGTTAAAAGGTTTTTTTAGAAAAACAACATTTATACCCTCGGTGCACCTAACGTACATTTTGTAGAACAACTACTTAAATTTTGAAGAAGCGTTTGTTCGACAAATCTGGATTTTATTCAAAATTATCATACTGATAATAAGTAAACGTTATCCGCATTTTCGCAAGTACGAACGTAATACAAATATTTTTATTAATGTTTAAAATTTTTTCATCATAAAACTGTCATTACCTTCAACAGAAATTGAACCGACAAAATGTCCAGCGAGCGGTCATCCTACTCCTGCACTCCCTGTCTCCCCGCGCTCAAGCTTCGGTCAGTCAGCCGCACGGGATCATAAGAAAAACCCTTGGGCTCGTTAAAAAAAAATGATTGTTTTTATGCTCGAAGCAGTCGTTTTTTACGATGTTTGTGTCTTTACCATCATCTATACCCCTTTAATTTTTATTCACCATAAAATAATTAAGGGTGAGTTCCTCCCATGAAACTGAACAACTTTCCCCAAGAAACCTATGTGTAAAAATGACAAAAAAAATTGACCTCACATACTTTGTCGTAAGCTGGTCGGACAGTTTTGTATGGGATTTTTTTTTGTAGGTATTTTTTTTCATAGGTTTCTTGAGGAATATTGTTAAGTTTTATGGCTGGAATTCACCCTTAATTTTTTATGATGAATAAAAATTAAAGGTGTATTTTGATGTAAGTAATAAAATGTTTTCGTACATTTTCATGAAATCCATTATCATACTTTTCAATGTCATAAATAATACACTTATGAATAGACGACTATAGACCAAAATGTGCTAAAACATCATTACCCGCAGTATCATTACCTTCATTTACCATCAGCTTTTGAACTGAAGGTAATGACTTAAAACTGACGGTAGTGATAAAATATGATGTTGTCTACGTGAAAAAGTTAGTGCCCACCAGTGAGACGTTTATAGGCTGATGATGATTTGATTTGATAATATATATTTAGTGATGTGCAGGTAGCGGCTCATTAATAGCACACTACCGTCCCCTCTCTTTCCTTGACTGTCGTAAAAGACGACTAACGGACCAAAGACTGCACTTACATCCAACAGCATAGCGGCGATGGGCTCTCCACCTGTCACGCTGAGCACAAGTACAGCTATTTATTGGTGAAACGTGGACTGCTTTTGCGGTCATCCTTGCCAGTTCTCTAAATAACCCTTCGGGGATGGTCAGCGTGACAGGTGGTGAGCCCATCGCCGCTCTATGATGTTGGATGTATGTGGAGTCTTTAGTCGGTTAGCGGCCTTTTTATACAAAAAATACTATAAATAAAAATACTTCCACAACAAATACTCAATCTCAAACTAAGCAGAACTTGTACAGTGATTTAATAACAACGATAACAAATAACTAAACTACACTTCTGGACACATCTATTGGCCCACCTTAGAGTTTAGGTTTCTATTGCTAGATTGAACAAAAACTATTGATGCAGTTTTAAACCTGATACATTTTACTATCTTTTTCGATCGTATTGTTTTAAATTTGAATTCAGAATACCACACGACATGGAGCTACATTTTGTATGCATTTTGTTTTATTTACGTTCCGTACCTTCTTAATAATGTATTTTAAGGAATAGCGACTCCCTTTGGTTCAGGTGCAATAAGGACTAAATAGAGGCAGTCGAACACTTATATGATATCTAAAATTATTTTGGTAACATAATAAAGGATTTTTGATTTTTTTTAAATCTATCTCAATACGTAAGAAAAATTTAACTTACCGCTTAAAAACAATATCCGGTATTTTTAAAAGGCATATCCATGTTATTATTCACTTACTTACTTAAAAACTACCTATTCCGGCCCTCTGTTTATCACATAATAAATCTAGATGCACAATCTTAGCTAAATCGTAGCGAAATAGTGGCTGCTTTGACATTATATACATTTGACGTATACTTAATATGTGTTATGGGCAAAATTGCAATTTTGAAGGAGCTCTTCATTACGTTGGCACGTAGCTTGCCTACTATTAAACGAAATTAATAGGTACCTACCTAAACTTCTCACTCAAACGTTTTTAGGGCGTTGATTGTGCATCAAGTTTTTAAATGTGATTGAAGAAGTATGTATGCTTATTAATATATTTATTATTAACCTTAGTGTATGATTTTGGGTTCTTATGCCAAGTGTTGTAATCTTTAAAATACCGCTTCTTACGATAACTGTTTTATAGCAATTATACAATTTTTCTTACACGAGTGTGATCAACAACTTTTAATAACTTTTATTTTTATCTCTTTAAATTTGTCGTATAATTAAGTAAAGCTTTTGACGATGACATCTTAATGATTTTAAATAATCAACGTGACTTATTCCGTTTCGTATGTAATATTTGCGTTTGCAATGAAAAACAATTTGTTGTTTTTGTTGCTGTTATTGTTTTCTTTCATTACGTGTTTCAGCCATTAGTAATTAGTAAAAACTAGGACTGTAATATAAGATTTTTCATTATTACTCAACATGAGACGAAAACGTCGTAAACTGTTAAATTTTATAATAACATTTATGCGCAATCGATGCTACAATATCATAAATATTTTCATAACAAATGACAATTAAAAGAATTTAAACAATGAAATTTAAAATGCTAAATGCGATGATTTTCATAGAAAACGTTTTCGGTGTATACAGAAATCATTACGTCATGTCGAGGAGGCCACAGACGTTTTACCCCGTGTGGTGCCGGGTCAGAATTGCACCACCCCCTCCCCTGTATCTTAGCGGGTGTCGTAAGAGGCGACTAAAGGGATTTTGCTGGTGGGAGAGCTTTGCTCGTCCGGCGCTACCACCATGCGGACTCGTAACACCCGCCAAGTGTTCGGTGCTCGACACAGGACGCGTTCCGGGTTCCGTAATACCGGAGCTTGGGGAGGTGCGGTGGCGGCAGGGTCAAGGTCCGGTGAGAGTCTTTGTGGACGCATTGTTCGGTTGACTTGGGTCGATTCGCCGGCCAGGGAGACCCGTAGAAACGGTGGTGCCGCTGGCCGCCCGCGGCATAGTACAGGAGCCCAACTAGGGCTAACCACCCTAGGAGGCTGCTCCTCCAGGTTGCGCATAATCCCGAAGTGGCTCGTCGTGCCGGTTGGTGACCGGATTGGTCGGACCCGGCGACTACTTTCGGGGGGAAGGGGGGGGGGGGGGGGGGTACGGGGGCCCTTCCGTCCGGCGGGTCAATTAACAACTACATGCACCAGTTCATGTTAGTCTCCCACACTTTGTCTTTTCCCCCTTGCCGCCACAGCATCTTCATTTACTCACGCCCCCATCCAACCACCATGTCAGTGTCTGAAAACAATGCAGGTCAGACAGCGGCATCCCACTTCCCCACCACCAAGTCGCTTTTTGAGGTGGAGTTCACTAACATCCGTGGACTCCATTAAAACCTCAACGCCGTCCACCAACACCTTGAGACGGCCCGGCCTGCATTGCTCTTTCTGACGGACACACAGATCCGCCGTCCTGCCGACATTGCATATCTGCTCTACCCCGGCTACGTGCTTGAGGAATGCTTCCTCGCGAAAGCCGAAGTATGCCTTTTCGTCAGGACGGACGTTTGCTGTCGACGTTTGCGCTGCTTGGAGGACCCCTCCTTCTCCATCCTATGGGTACACGTGGATCTTGGTTCTGAGAGCCATGTCTACGCTTGCCTGTACCGTTCCCACTCCGGAGACCACGAGACAACTCGGTTATTCGACTACCTGAGCCAAGCAGTTGACGACGTACAGGAGCGGTTTCCGTCTGCCGATGTGGTACTTTTGGGAGATTTTAATGCCCATCATGAGACCTGGTTGGGCTCTTTCAAAACAGATCACGCAGGCCGAACTGCACACGCATTCGCTCTCACGCATGATCTGATTCAACTGGTTCTCCAGCCCACCAGGATTCCAGATATATCGGGTCAAGCGCCTTTCCTGCTAGACTTACTGGTGACGAGTCGACCAGCCGGGTACAGAGTGTCGATAAGTGCTCCGTTGGGCACTTCTGACCATTGCCTGGTTGGTGCCACCGTACTGCGCCGTAAAAACTCTCCCTCAGTGGAATCCAAACGGCGTTTATGGCACTACTCGTCGGCAGATTGGGATGGTATGCGCGACTATTTTGCGTCCATCCCGTGGGGCCAGCGCTGCTTTGTGGGTAGGGACCCATCGGAGAGTGCCTCTGCTGTTGCTGACGAGATCATGTTGGGGATGGAATATTACATTCCCTACACTGATGTCGTCAGCGGAAGTAAGGCGCGCCCTTGGTTCAATCGCAAATGCGCCAAAGCTGTTGAACTTAAACAGACGGCGTATCGCGCTTGGACCAAGGCTCGCACTCTCAACGATCGTAACATCTCTTCCCTCAAGGTATTCTTCAACAAGGCTACGAAAGTCTGCAAAAGAGCTCTCTCGAGAGCGAATGCCCAGCGCGTTGCTCGCGTTGGCCAAGAGCTGTTGTCGCACCTAACGGGTAGCCGAAGTTATTGGCGACTGGCCAAAGCGGTGCAAGCCAACTTTTGCGCGCCTTCTCTGCCCCCACTGCGGTACCGTGATGGCTCGTTGACCCATCGGCCGCTAGACAAGGCTAACCTCTTAGCGAAGCTCTTTGCGGCGAATTCGCGTGTCGATGACTGCGGCGCAGAACCACCTACCATCCCTCACTGTGGTTCCTCAATGCCTGACGTCCAAATCAGACAACGTGACGTCCGTGCCGTGCTGCAGTCACTTGATGTGCGGAAGGCTAGCGGTCCTAACGGTATACCGGCAGTCGTCCTTAAAAAATGTGCTCCCGAGTTGTCTCCAGTACTGACACGCCTATACCACCTCTCGTACTCTACTGGAATTGTGCCGGAGGCTTGGAGAAAGGCGAACGTCCAGCCGGTCCCCAAAAAAGGGGATAGGTCTGACCCAGCTAACTATCGACCTATTGCTGTCACCTCTGTCCTTTGCAAGGTTTTTGAGCGAATCATAAACAGGCAACTCATTCGCTACCTAGAAGATCACTCCCTGATTCATGATCGACAATACGGGTTCTGACCGAAACGATCAACGGGTGATCTCCTGGCGTTCATAACACACATGTGGGGTGAAGCAATGGACAAGCACGGAGAAGCACTGGCTGTTAGCCTGGACATCTCCAAGGCTTTCGATCTAGTTTGGCATCGTTCGCTTCTCTCCAAGCTTTCGTCATACGGCTTGCCACCTCGCCTATGCGATTGGGTCGCCGGGTTCCTGCATGAGCGCAGCATTCGCGTACTCTGCGAAAGCAGTGCCTCACAGTTTCTGCAGGTGAACGCCGGAGTGCCGCAGGGTTCTATAATATCGCCCACGCTGTTCCTTCTGCATATCAATGACATGTTAACCTTGGGTAACATTCATTGCTATGCAGACGACAGTACAGTAGATTGGCGTTATTTGGGTCACCCTGCGGCAAAGCAGGCCGATGTAGTGGAGTCGAGACGGAAGATTGTCATTGAGCTGGACGAGGAGTTAGGCCGCATTTATAAATGGGGCTCTGATAACCTGGTCCAGTTCTATGCCAAAAAACACAGGTCTGCGCTGTCACTGCTAAAAAGTCCGCATTTCTCCCCCAACCCTCCTTCTAGAGCAACCTATTACCCATCCAGACTGGTCTCAGTCTCTTAGGTTTGGACATACACAGCGACCTCAACCCGAAGAGCTATATTGAGAGCATTATAACCACAGCCTTACGTAAACTCGGAATCCTGAACAAGGTGAAGCGGTTCTTCACGCCGGAGCAACGTTGTCTTTTGTATAAGACTCAGGTGCGCTCCTGCGTGGAGTATTGCTCTCATCTTTGGGACGGATCCGCCAAGTACTTGCTCGAAGCTCTTGACAGGTTGCAAAGACGTGCTGTCCGTATTATCGGTAACGATGACGTTACGACCAGTCTGGAGCCGTTACAGCTACGTAGGGACATTGCTTCCCTTAGTGCTTTCTACCGCCTTTACCACGGTGAATGCTCTGAGGAGCTCTTTGACCTCATCCCTCCCTCTCCTTTCCTTTCCAGATCGACGCGTGCAGGTCTTAGAAGCCACCTTCATACCGTGCTGACCATCAAGACACGTACCAAAAAGTTTGGACAATCGTTCTTTTGCCGAACTGCCCGTATGTGGAATGCGCTTCCCGCACACGTGTTTCCTTCCTCTTTCTCTCCCGGGTTATTTAAGCGGGGCGTGAAAAAGCATTTATGCAGGCCGCCATAGTGAGAGCGTTCGGCATAGCGTGGTAGCGCTGTGATGAACGCTTTCACTTCTTGGGCTTCACTGGCTGCTTTTCATCAGGCAGAGTGAAGCCATTATGGCGTGCCACAATAAAAAAAAAAAAACGTAGACTGTAATTAAACGTACAGTGATAGAAGTACTTCTTCCATCATTTTATGTTTCCTGTGTATGTTGGTGGACATTTAAAATGGCAGGTTATAGATATCTGCAGGATTAGTCTTTTGTATGACATTTTTTAATTGCGGCGTTATTAATTTATTCCGTAAGAACTAGCCCTGCTTTCAATGAATCTATACAACATTTATACTGCGTCTACTATGAACTTGATAAGTCTTACTAATAAAAACTCTATGAGTACATTAGTAAACTTCTTTGTCCTTTATTGGGGGGTTTTTACTGCAATTAGCAGTTTTAAAACTGTAATTATTTTAGCATTTGTTGCTGGAATTTCTCTCTGTTTCTGTACGAAATACCATGTTTAATATACGATATTTTCCTTGAAGTAAGGTTGGTTTCAAAGTATTTACTTGTATATATTATGCAACTATCATAAAAGACTTACTGTGTTTCCTGAACCTCAGTATTCTTCTCATAATCGAAGAGACAGTGAAACAAGATCACAAAATCGATTTCGCCCTTATTGGAACAAAAGTTTTTAAAACATAAAATGTAAATACATGGGCATTCTTCTATGAAGAATTCGTGTTACGCAGCAAGAGATTAAATCAAAGGATTGGTAACTTCGATCATTCTTCATTACCAAAATTTAAACTAAGTAAATTTTCAGTGTTTTTTTGTTAGTTCTGCTTTTTCATTGAATAATAGGAATTGCACAAGTTAACTTGTCTGTTTCTTTATTTAGTACATTAGGATTATATAAGAAAGCTGCTGCTAATATAATAACTACCTACATTTAATAGATTATATTCATAAAAATGGACAAAAAGATCACACGTATTCCAAAAAGCCGCCTTTGCATAATTTTTGTCAAAAAAGGCAGATAGAGAGAGCATCAGATTCAAAGCAAGTGTAACATTAGCACACGTCTTGGAATGAAAATAAAAGTTCTATGTTGTTTTTATTACTTACGAAATTAGCACATTATGATCTGTTTACAGATTTTTGATTACATCCTAAATCCTAACCGTTTACGTGCTAGTAGAAATTACTTTGCGGCAGATAATTTTTTAAACTAAACACATTTTCCTTATTGTTTTTTTATATATATTTAAGCGTTTATTAACGCTTTAATATACTTAAGTATAGTTTTTTAAACAATGAAAAAAGACGACAACCTCAGGCGGGAATCGAACCACGCACTTTCCACATTTCAGGCGGAGGTGAAAACTTCTATGATATGATGAAGCAATGTTGACTAAAAACATAAGCATCAAGCACTGACAAATTTCGATGGGTGAAAACCATACCTCGGTAGCCAAGTGGTTAAGGCAGCCGCCCGGAATGCGGAAGGTGCGTGGTTCGATTCCCTGAAGTTGTCGTCTTTTTTCAGTGTTTAATAAACTTTACATTTCTTTTTTACAAAATTGTTATATTTATTGTATTGTTATTAGAAAATAACAATTTTGTATTTCTTTTACAGGAGGAATGACCCTCGAAAACAACATAAGAATCTTTTTAGTTATTTTATTAAGGCTCAACCGAGACGGGTTTTTCGTTAAAGGCTGAGACCGAGAACGAGAATAAAGAAAATCTCGGCCGAGACCGAGAGCCGAGACCGAGATAAGACAAATCGTGAAAAAAATTTAAATGCGGTTAAGTAAAGTTACTTAACAACATTTCAGTTCTGTTTAATACTGTAGGTACCGTTGAATAAAAACTAGCTGTTTAAATAATCAAAGTTAAATAACATTTTATCGTTACATAAAAAAAGCAAGATTTCGGCATTTTCCCCCTTCAAAAAGTGCCTGCCTCTCATTTTAAAACTGTCCAGCTTTGCTAAAGAGTTGTTCACTTGTTACACTAGTAAGCAACGCTGATAAAACTTATTGCTGCAGGCCTAAGCACCGAGCAGTCGAGGCAGGTGAAGTAAAACCAATACTTAACAATGTAAGAGTTTATTTACAGTCTTGCTCTCTAAAAAGCTTTCTAGCACTGTTTTAATAACAGAACTTGAACTGTTTTCGTTATTGGTCATTGGCTCGTCTTCCAACACTATGGAATCATGTGCTGCCCATGAATTGGATTGCTCTGTTTCAACCATGTTTGAAGAGTTATCTGAAAATTTTAATCCCATTCCGAAGTTTCGATTTTTAGCCGAGAACCGAGACAGATTTCTCTTCTCGGTCAGATTTGTGGCCGAGGATGCCGAGACCGAGACCGAGATCTTGGTCGAGCCTTAGTTTTTATTTAATGTTGCCACTGGAACAGTCCACGTTGGACAAACATTGCATAACATCTCTAATACTTTGGCAGTAACACTCACTAGACTTCACAATTTATCTGCACTAGGTGAGTATGCTGCAACGTGTGCGTTGATTAAAGATGTCGGCCAAGGACTTGGATAAAATATTTTTCTTGTAATTAACAAAGTATTTGTTTTGTTTTGCAATTAAATATGTATCGAATACTCCTACATTTATAAAAAATATAAAATCGTTCAAGCAGAAATATTAAGGTGAAAAGTATAATATACTTTTTACCTTAATATTTCTTATTCTATATATTATAAATAATTATGTTATTTTCATAAAATAGCCTTGCAACGTTTGTTTTTAAAGGATAGTAATATTAAGTATCTTGATAAAATAAATTGTCTGTGAACATATTACTGTTTTTTAAAATTGAAATACTTAATTTGAAGTTTTAAAACAAATTAGATCTTACACGTCAATGTGTCAAAAATGCGAACGAAAACTTCCTAAGAATTTCTACATATTTTGGACAGATTTTTTTTTCACAAAATGCTGATATTGATTCGTTTCGATTGTTGGGATGTTTGCAGAAGTTGAACCTGGTGAGCTGAAGTTAGCTTTCAACTTCCGAAGGTTGGTAAGCCTGAAGCCAGTAAAGGCGAGGCTGCTGTCCACTCTGCCACTGTCGATGTCCCTCGTGCCATCAGCTCTCTCATTCAGTTACGTCATTATTTTATAATATGGTTATATAATTTATATTTGTGACTGTGCACGTAGACAGTTCAAATACAGCAGGTCCCAAAAATAGGGTCAAGCGGAAGTCTAGAGGTAGAGCATCACTAGGGCTACCCGAATCACCCCCATGTATGCTCTGCGATTTTTCGTAGTTTTCGAGTTATGATTTTTTCATAGTTTTTCGATCAACCCTGATTTACAAGAGATTATTGGTCATAGAGACATCAATTATTATTAATGTAAATACTAGATTTTTTTTCTAAATAAATTAGGTGGACAACATACAGTACAATTGCACAAAAACAACTACGGTTACAAGTTGAATATAATAATAAGGTTTGTAATAAAAACTTTACACTTAAATTATGTAGTTTTAATTGACATAATACCAAATATATTTCAAATTACATATTTCGCAGGTTGACCGTACCTAGGATAGAACCGATTAATTATCTCTTTTATTTATTGATATTAAACATATTTGCCTGTTTAAATATGAATATAAGATTATGTTGTAAATTTCCAAAGTGTTAGTGTAAATTTTGACAAAATGATGGCTGAGTGAGTCACTTTCGTGAACCATTGCGTCACTTTCATGGGACCGAGAACTTCAAAACACTATATTTTCCAAACGATACTCACGATTCGGTTGAATTATTTATGAATTTACTCATCTTATCAAGCGCTATTAGTTTTTTGCAAAAGTAGTTTAAATACGCAAAGATTAAAACTTGATACGAGGTGACGATAGAATTGATGAGAAAGAAACGAGGGAAAAACTAAATGTGTAAGATTTGTATTGCCTAATGTTAAGCAAGTAACAACTAGTGTACAAATTTAAGATAAGAATGTGAATCCTGTGGACACCGCTGTGTTTCTAGGCATCACGTTAGATGCCAAGCTTCAGTGTTCCCCACATTTAGCTAAATTGTCGAATAGACTTAGCTCTGCGGCTTATGCAGTAATGAAGATCCGTCAGTTAACTGACGTTGATACATCTAGATTAGTTTATTTCAGTTACTTTCGTAGTGTAATGTCGTACGGCATTTTACTGTGGGGAAATGCTGCCGACATTCAAACTATCTTTGTGCTTCAGAAGAGGGCTATTCGAGCAATCTATAACTTAAAGGCTGGTGACTCTCTCAGAGAGAGATTTAAGATTATAAATATAATGACAATTGCATCACAATACATTTATGAAAATTTGATTTATGTTCATAAATATACTGAATTTTTTTCAAAAAACAGTGATATTCACAATGTAAACACTAGAAGTAAGAACAAATTAGCTGTACCTTATACTAGGCTCCATAAAATAAATAATTCTTATAAGGGTCTGTGTGTAAGATTTTACAACAAAGTACCAAATGATATTCAGAAATTAGATCTTAATAAATTTAAAATCAAAATCAAAGAAAAGCTTTATAAAAAAGCTTATTATAAAGTGTCAGATTACACAGAAGACAAAACAGCTTGGATCAGAAATGCTCCAACCACTCCAACAGCTATTTCTAATTGTTTTTATTTAATTGATACTACATTGTATTGTAGTTTTGTATCATTTATTATTTTTTAAATTCATATTTTGTATTGTCCTGGTAACGACATATTCTTTTTTTTTGCGTGTAAATGTCGTTGCTTTTGTGCGCTGTGGTTTCTTGCGCCCATTCTTTGCCACAGTTAAAAAATTATGTCCTGAATGGGTGGTAGGTTAAAAAAGATTTGGACAGTTCAAAGTACTTATTAATTGAGTTTATTGAATAAATATATTTTGACTATTGACTATTGAATTGTGGCAGTGAGAAATACCCATTAACCTGACTGGCAATCCGAAGAGGTAATGTTGGCAGCATTTTCGGGATCGTAAGTATAAACCCATGTGCCCACAGTTAGAGGACATATTTTGTTTATAGTTTTATTTGTTTATTAATTTTATTAAATTTTAGTAGTTATGTTGTGCTGTTGTTTTATTTTGTTTCTTTACTCTGTTGAATATTTTAACTACCTCTGTACATGGTTTTTTGTATACTTACTCTGGAAAATTATTTTTATATTATTATTACTAGCGCATCCTTTTGGGTTCTTAGGTCAAATATAGTCTGTAAAATAAAGCTTTAAGCGATTTCTTTTTTGTATTCAATCAATATAGGGTAAAAGCCGGATAGTTGCCTCGGTGGGATACTTGCCCCGGTTTTGAATATACTATGTTAGGGACATTAATGGTTGATTGTTCTATATTGTGCCTTTACGGTAAATAATAATATTTTATTAATAACTTATCTAACTTAAAATTTGGAGGCAATTTTCGTTACGTTTTTATAGTTTTAAAGAATAAAGTTAAATACTTTTTTATAATATTGATTAGTACACAATAAAGATTGCAGAAAATAATAAAGACGGATTACTTAAACTGATATTAATTTATTTTAATTAAAAAAACATTGTGAGGCTCATTGTCTATCCCCGCACGAGACAAGTATCCTCCGAAGCATTTTTAACGTTAAGCAACTATCCGCTAGAGTAGGCAACTATCCTTTTTTGAGAGGTTAAATAAATCAGAATTCACACAAAACGATTATTAATTATGTTCACATAAATGGGCTACTATAAATAGATCAAAGACCTATGTTTTGATATACATGAAGCATTATTCCTATTAAGTACATAGTTTTTATAGCAGAGCTTTTATGAAAAGTAGGGCAACTATCCGGCTTTTACCCTAATGTTAAAAAATCATTTTATAATGTGATCATTAGTTTTATATATATATATATATATATCACTCTATCTTTCTATAATATTTAATTATACCTGTTAACGATGACATTTCAATCCCATTCGATTTATTAAATACTACTTAATCCGTGAAAAGTGTTTTTTTGTAGTATTTGCTTTACCTTTAGAAACCTCTTGTCAAGAAGTTCGGGCTGTGGTACCTCTGGTGTGACTCGTAATACTAATATCAGTTATGACTCACCAACTCGAGTTTATCTTAAATAAATACAGAAATTGATAAATAAATACAAGAAACAAAGTAGAAAAACAGATAAAACATATTGATAGGACAGAGGAAAATCAAGAAATGTGATGACATGTCAACACAGATACAATATAATTTTTAAAAAGTATTAAAAATGGAATGTTGAATGGAAGTAATGAGGTTGGATGATGTAATGACACGCACCGTTACACCCTTTTTATACTGTTATTATTGTCTTTCATAGTGTATTAGGGCCTTAAGTAATTAGTAAAAAGTTTTACTGGAAAATTACATGTTCGATTATTTCTCAATTCAGACGCAAACGTGGCAACTATAATATTTTATTATGACACATATGAACAGTACTTGTTTTAAGCACTCATAAAAAATAAAGAATTCAAGAAATGGAAATTAAAATGCTGAATGCGATGATTTTCATAGAAAATTTGTTCGGTGTATACAGAAATTATTACGTCATGTCCAAGAGGCGACAGACGCTTGTTATTGTACGTACCGTGATAGAGCTACTTCTGTCTATAATTTTCTGTTACCAGCGTATGTTGGTGGACATTCAATATGGTCAATCCAAGTTTTTTACAGGATTAGTCGTCTGTCTAAGAATTTTTTATTGTGGCGTCATTTTGATCCTTTCCGTGAGAACAAGTTCTTGTTTCAATGATTTCTACTGCGTCTACAATAAACTTGATGACACTCTTATTAACAGTAACTACACGAAGGCATTATTAAAATACTTTATTGTTCTTTATTTGATAGTTTTTACTGCTATTAGAACTTTTAATTCTACGGTCCAATTTGCTTTGCTTTTTAAAAATTTCACTGACATTCTGTACGAAATCCCTTGTTTAATATACGAAATATATTTTGAAGTAAGGTTTGTTTTAGAAATAATTGCTTTTATATATTATACTGCAATCATCAAAGACTTAATGAGTCGCCTTAATCTCACCATTCTTTTCGCAATCGAAGGGATAGTTAAACAAGATAACAATATAGATTTTTCAATAATTAACATAACAACAGTTTTCAAAAGAGAATATGTAAAAATGTGGGTATTATTTTATGAAGAAATAAAGGTATGCAGCGAGAAATTAAATAGATGTTTCAGTGGCCAGGTAAGATACAAGTTACTTAATTATTAAAGTATCATAGTTATTTACTTTAAAGTCACTGTTAAATTACCTTATTTTTTGTTTTTTTTGAGCACGGACATTTCGTCACGGTTTTATGCCCCCCGCACGTACCTTATTTTATTGTACGTTAACGTTTTTCAACATTACTATTTTTATGTGAAAAGGAGGCAAACGAGCAGGCGGGTCACCTAATCAAATGTAATCATAGCCGCTCATGGTCAACCACAAAACCGGAGGATACAGTATTATGCGTTATGCCATATTATCCGTTGTCAACCCTGCGGAAGGAGTAGAATCTAGATGAAAAATTAAAGCTTTCAAATCGTCTGCACGTAAATAATACCTAGCGAGATATTTCGGCACGCATTTCCTGTAGTTGTGTGCGTGCTAAAATGTCAACATGACGAAAAGCTCCTCCAAAAAATTGCTAATCTGCCAAAACACATACTTACATTCTGTCGAAAAAATTCGGGAACGGATTTTTTTTTATGCAAAAATCTTAAAAGCTAACAGATTTGATATCCAAAGCGCTAAAAAGATTAACAATTATTAAATTAAAAATAAAAATAATTACAATATGTCCAGCTAAATGATATTAAAAGCTTGAAATTCTTAGATTATAAAAATTGTCAATCAATACAATCACTTAATGTCAAATTTACATAAACAAAAATAAGTCAATAAATTACATGTCACAAAATGTCAAATTATAAATTAATACGAGTAGATTGTCAAAATTACAAACAAAATTATTTCGAAAGAATTAACGTCAAAACATCAAATATACAAAATACGTACTACAAAAATATCTATAAAAACAATTTCGTCATTACTCGTAAATACACGTTTCGTTTAAAATTTTCCTAAATTCATTACATAAGTGTCCCAATCTATCGGCAAATAGGTCGATTTCATCGTGCCGAGCAAGAATGTCCCCTACAGCACGCAGCGCACGATTAGTGGGGGCGTGACTACCACGCTCCGTCCGTGCAGTTGGCAGTGCCAACAGGCGCGGCCGGCGGCGAGGTGCCACCAGCCCCGCAGAGTCCTACGATATATTTGTGGGAACCAAAATGTGGATTCTCAAGTATTTGCGGACTCTCAACCCTTTGGTGCACTATTGAAAGAAACAGTGTTATCAAAAGCATAGCCCTTCTAAGCTTAAGACTCTCCATGTCCACCATACCCGCGACGAATGGAGAGGGATATAAGTACGGATAATAACCATATAGTTTTTTGTACAGCCACCGAGCAAATTTGCGCTGCACTTTTTCGATCATGAGGATATATTTCTCTTCATAGGGATCCCAGACAACGGAACCATACTCGAGCCTGCTCCGAACATATCGGAGCAGGCTCGAGTATGGTTCCGCTCGGATGATTTGTTTAAGATTCCAAATTCAATTTTTTGTTTTTTTTTGTTGTTAGATTGGTACAACTGTTCTCTATTTTGGCGCGGAGTTTGAGTTGCATCTGTTATTTATATTAAATTCAGTGCTGTTTTTAGTTAGTTTATATCTAGTGTGTATTGCTCATAATTGATAAAAACGTCGAACAAAAAGTTTGTCTTAAATTTTGCGTCGTCAATTGAATTTCGTATTCGGAGTCACTGAAAATGTTACAGAAGACTTACGGTGAATTGACTTTATCAAAAACACGTGCTTATGAGTGGTACAAAGCCTTCAAAAGCGGTCGAGATGTGATGGAAGATTTGCTTCGCTCTGGTAGGCCATCAACGTCTTCAACAGTTGAAGACGTTGATGGCCTACCAGATCTGGCCTGCCTTTTAGTTACTGAAGTTAACATCGCAAAAGTGAAGGAAATGCTGACTGAAAATTCTCATTCAAGTTTGAGAGAGATAGCCGTTGAACTTTCTGTATCTCACGCGTTGATCTGTACCATTTTAAATAATCACTTGGGTTTTAAACATGTTGCCGCTCGGCTAGTCCCAAAAGACCAGAATTTTCTCCAAAAACTTAATCGCATAAGAGTCGCTGAGGATATGCTAAAACGAGGCAATTCCGACCCAACATTCATGCAACGTATTGTTACTGTATCGTTTTTGAAGGAGCATACTTTGAAGGCGATAAAATGAATTTGGATGAATAACTAACATTTTGTGTATTATTGATCTTTTCCCGGTACTTTCTTGACAGAGTAGTATACGTCAAATGTATACAACGTCAGTCGGAAAGGGAGCAGGTACTATGCCGCGGACAAGTGCTACTATCAACTGTTATATTGCAAATATAAGCTTGCGAAAAACGTTAAATCTACTTTCATACAAAATAAACTTGAGGTTACTTAATTTAAAACATGTACAACCCTGAATAAGGATGAGGTTAACGCATGTTTGTGTTATATACGCGATCAAGGACTTGTGGAATGACAGACGATTTGTAGCGTACTGAGGTTTATTATAAATGCGAGGGAGGACGCAGCCACCAACATATACATACCAATATACATACATAACAGTTCCTACCTTTGTAGCTTAACACGTATTATATATTGATACAAAAGAAAGGCTTATAATTTACACAAGGTATGTCACGCAACACCCTGTCCGAATTTACCACTGTTTGTCGTTGAGTTGCAGGGAGTCCCCCGCACTTTCATTATCTGTTCCCACCGCCTCGTAGAATTCTTCTTCCTCTGGAATTGCTTGTTGGACATTACACTCCGCAGGAGGCTGGAGTTCTGAGCTCGTCGCATCGTGGGATTCGTCAAGCTCCTCCGACAAGCTTAGCTGCGGCGGCTGCACAGTGGTCGTAACGTCTTCTACCTCTATTTGGCATTCATGTGGTGAGCGGTTGTTGTTGATAATACCTCTATACATCTTTAATTGATTTTTGTGTTTTTTATAAGTTATTGATGATTGATGATCCTTAACTAGATAAACAACTTTTCCTATTTTCTTAACAATAATTCCTTTATTCCAAAAACTAAACTTATTATTTGATTTTTTATATAGTACATAGTCTCCTGATTTATAGCACTGTTTATTGTTTCCCCCATATGATTTATTCTGCAAACACTGTTTATTTTTAACGATTTTGGCAAGAGTGACGGACGACAACGGCGGAGTTACCGGATTTATCAAATCCAAGCGAGATCGCAGTTTACAGCCGAAAACTAGCTGGGCAGGTGATGAACCCGTAGTCGAATGGATAGAATTTCTATAGTCTAATAAAAATTTCAGAAGTTTGTTATGAATTTCTTTGATACTATTATTGCCATAAATACAAGATTTTATTCCCCGTTTAATTACTTTAACGTAGCACTCCGCTTGCCCATTGCTGGCTGGATGATAGGCGGGTGACGTCATATGAACAATCCCGTTTGAAGTACAAAATAAACTAAATTCGTTAGACGTAAACGCTGTGCCGTTATCAGTAACAAATGTATGTGGCAGCCCGAATCTGGAAACAAACTCTAGTAATTTGCTAATTACCGCCGTTGACGATGTAGTCGTCATATAATAAGCCTCAACCCACTTTGTATAGGCATCGACAATAACTAGGTAAGTATGGTTGTTTTTTTTTTTTTTTTTTTGCCATTATCCTCTTCAAGAAAAGAGTCATTTTTTACATTAAATTTCTTACTCACTAATCTTAAGGCTAGAGTTCTTACGCTATACAGTTTTATTCTTATTATTTACATCTATCACAATTTTTGTAATGTACTCAAATATAACATTTCGGTATTTTATGTCTGTTATTAGAACGCTTATGTTCTTTACATTAAGTGTAGCGTCTAATTTTTGTTCAAGGTCGTACCTCAGCCTGTCGTGTATTATACACTCAAAGAGCAGGTGAGGCACGTCCTCCTCTTTACCGGTACCACAGGCACACAGCGGGCTGTCCTTGCACTTGAAGCGGTGCAGATAGCTAGAGAACCCGCCGTGTCCCGTGAGTGCTTGCGATAGCTGTTTGTTGGCTGTAAATTTCCTAATCGTATTGTGTGCCAGCTTGGCATCTGGGAAAAAGATCTTAGTAGTGCTGGCTGTGTTCTGTGTGCGGTACCTTCCGTTCCATATATCAAGAGATGCCTAACGAATGCATCTCTTGATATATGAGACTGGGCACTGATCGTATACTGGCCTTCCCTTCGACTTTAGGGCTGCTTGTTTCGCAAGCTCGTCAGCGCGCTCATTCCCCGGCAGACCCGCATGTGCCTTAATCCAGAAAAGAGATACTTCCTTTTTCTGGACCACGGCCAAGCTCAGGTTCCTCCTTGTCTCCACAGCTAGGGGATGAGGAGACTTGATGTTGGTGACTGTCTCGAGTGCTGCCCTAGAGTCGCTGTAGATGCCAAACGTAAGCTCCTTCCTCCTGAGGATCTCGCTTGTGGCTTTGGTTATGGCCAGAAGCTCCGCCTGGTACACCGTGCAGTACGCGGGCATGTTAAATTTAACAGCTTTGGTTTCGGCCTCGCCGTGCCACAAGGACAGCGCCGACCCAACCTTACCGTCAATCTTACTGCCGTCGGTGAATATTCGCACCGCCTGCACGTTGTACCTGTCGACCATGTCTTGGTCTTCCAGGCAGACGAATCGTCTGTCCACACTCAAAGCGGGATGAATCATCACCGCAAATCCCACCGCAACCTCAACCTCCCTGTCTCCGGGAATGTGTGAGGACGACCCTCTCCTCGCTTCATACATGGCGGCTGCTTCGTGTATACGGAGGTCGAGAGGAAGTATCCCCGACAAGACCAGAGCTGAGTTCAGCGAAACTGTGCGGTAGGACTTGCAGAGCTTCTGAGCGAAACCCCTCTGGACCGAGTCCAGGAACTTACGTGTGCCAATTTTGTTAGCTGCAGGAGCCCACGCACATGCAGCGTACGTGATTACCGGCTCCACTGCGGCAGTGTATATAGTGCGAACGATTTCGGGGTGTAAGCCCCAGTTTACTTTTGCCGCTCTTGCCAACTGTTTGTATAGTTTTAATGCCTTGTTGCAAACATTTGCCACGTGAGCGTTAAATGTGAGCTTGTCGTCTATAGTGAGGCCAAGCAGCTTGATACTTCGCGACATTTCGATGTTGACCCCGCCCATATTCAGTGATGGGATGTCATACTTAAACTTTCTCGTTAACACCATGGCACAAGTTTTGTGTGGTGCAAACTTTAGCTTATTTCTGACTCCCCATTCCTGAATAAGTTTGAGGACCTTATTGGCCTGTCGCTCGATCTCTAACGCATTACTCCCACTAAAGATTAGGGCTACATCGTCTGCAAAAGCCTGAGCGAATACGCCCTAGGAGTCTAGGAGGTGGAGTAACGGGTCGAGGAGTAGGTTCCAAAGAATGGGGCCGCCAATAGACCCCTGTACGCATCCTTTGTCGGTTTGTTTGGCGTATCTCTTACCAGCGTACCTCACCTCAGCGGTCCTTTCGCTGAGATAGTTCCCAAGCAGCCTCTGAATATTGATCGGGCAATTTTCCTCAGCCAGTCTGACCCTAATAGCCGGCCACCAAGCGCTATCAAAGGCGCCCTCTATATCTAAAGACACTAGGGTCATGAGTTTTTTAGAACTCAATCCCTCCCTAATGTGCTTCATTAGATTATAGAGGGCATCCTCTGTGTTACGCTGGGGCATAAAGCCGTACTGGCGAGTACTGAGCCTCGGTACCAAGTGCCACTTAAGCCTTTCCACGACCATTTTTTCCAGTATTTGCCCAAAACTGGCAGAAGGCCTATTGGTCTATAGGACTTGGGCTGGGAATAATCGTCTTTACCCGGCTTCCTCAGGATCACTACTGTTGCGGCCTTCCAAGGCTTCGGGAAACATCCCAGTTCCAGGCACTTATTGCAAAGGGCAAGAAATGCGTCTGAATCCTGGGAGATTGCCTTCGTGCAAATATCAGCCGTGAATCCGTCAGAGCCGGGTGCCTTCTTGGGATTGAAGCTGTTGATCGCAGTGTTTAATTCAGTGTACGTGAAGGCGGGATCTTCATCGTATTTTGGCAGTGCGTTTTTACCTAGGTTTGCTTCTACCCTAACAGATGTATGTACAGCTAGGTCTGTACTGGGGTCGTCTTTTGGATAGAAGGTTTCTGCCAAGTGGCGGACTGACTCCTCGCTAGACAAAAATGTATCCCTTACCTTGAGAGGCTGATCCTCTTGCCTTTTTGCAGTCCTACATATAACTCTGTAGATTCCTTCCCAGACCCCCTCCCTATCCTGTTTTTTACAGAAGTTTTTCCAGCTAGCTGTCTGTGCTGCTCTTGTGTCATCTTCATATTGGGTTTTTGCCTCCAAGTAGCGACGTATGACTTCTTCCCTCCTGACGGGAGCTGCGCACCGGATCCTTCTGCGCATAGAGGCGACCAGTCTTTTCTGTTCGGCGAGTTCCTCAGACCACCACACCATTGTGAGTGTACTGTTTTGAGTTTTTGTAGGTATGTTATTATAGCAAGATTTGGTTATGTTTTCTTCAAATTTGTATACCATGTTGTTAAGCTCCTCGCAACTGTGTATGTTTTTAATAGTGACGCTGTTATAGTTGCTGGCTTGGTTTAACTGGCCCAGTTCTGTCAAGAACTGGGACCAGTTAGCTTTCTTCGTGTTGTACTTGCGTGTCGTCCTTTGAACTAGTGTGCATGTTGCTTTTGCGAGCATTATGTTGAATGTTATGGCGTTGTGGTCAGAGTTCACCAAATCAGTGTCGACCATCTAGTCCTCCACTATGGCCAGAATATCCTCCGTTCCCGCCGTTACGTCTACGAAGCTGCTGTACCGCTTTCCTCCTCTGATGGTATCAAAAGTCGGTGTCGACCCTTGATTGAGGACGTGAAGTTCCAGTTCTTCGAGGACTCCGCTCAGGTCCTCCCCTTTGTGGTCTTGGACCGGGCTTCCCCACCAGTTGCTCTTGGCATTTGCGTCGCCGCCGATGATGAGGTGTTTGAGACCACATAGACTTTCTCTAACACGCCTTAGTTGGATCAGGTATGGCTCTATGGGGAGATCAGGCTCAAAATAGAAAGACACCACGGCGATTTCCCAGGCGCTGGAACGGATCCTCACTACTGAGATGTTGTGTGTAGTGAGCTTCGGGACCGGTACAACTTCAAGGTTGTTGTCAAATACGACAATGGCTGCCTTGACGGTTCCACTTCCTTGATCCGCACACTGGTAGACTCTCGCCCCCTGGTAGTCCTTCATTCTTCGTACCCCACCCACATATGGCTCCTGGATCAAAGCCAAGGACGTTTTGGTGTTGGTGGCCTCCATCATCAGCTCGTCTGTGGCGATTTTCTTCCGCTGGAGGTTCGCCTGGATAACCCTATAGCCTTTTCTTGGCATTGCTGTCTTTGTGTTTCCTGTCACCACTTTAGCAGTAGGCGACCTTAGATCTTGCTAATAGGTCCCACTTTGCTCGTATCGGGCACCTTGCCTCGAATGCGTTGTGGGCCCGGTCTCGATTTTTAGCCTTGGTGCAGTTGCAGCATGTGGGCTCCTTTTGCACATTAGGGCATTCCGGTCGCATATGCCCAGCATCGCCACAGTGACTGCAGCTGTCCAGCTGCTCCTGACAATGCTGTCTGCTGTGGCCGTAGCCCAGACAGCGGGAGCACTGGATCAAAGGAGAGTAATCCTCTACCGCGGTTGGACCCAACGGCATCTGGATTAGCCCCCTCCCGGTCAGCCGCTTCCATATGGCGGTGCTAGTTTGCGCAACAATGTGGACGACGTGCGGGTTCCTGGTTTTTTTTCATGAATTTCACGATTAAATCCCGGTCATTGCCCTTGAGGTTGTTCGCATCTGCAAACTTCCTCAGCGCCTCCTCTGCCTGTAACTTCTGGTTTTCCCCTTTTACGTGTCTGAGGATTACTAGGGAGTTTTTGTTCACTGCCGATTCGATCTTAAGTCCCTTTGCCTTTTGCAGTGCAGTTTTTGTTTTTTCTCTTGCCTCTTTGCTACTGCAGCCCAGTACAACCTTTTGGTTTTTTGCTTTACGTATGAGCTCGTACGCAGGACCGTCCTTTGAGTCCATCAATTGACCCTTCACCTCGTTCATGACCTCCTGGCTTGTAAGCTGCGTGTTCTCTGACGCTACGATCAATGAGTAGAGGGAGCAGGTTTGGGTGCTCTAGCTGCTTCTACATACGAACTCCTAGTAGTCATTGTCTTCATTTCGTCTTGCATTTCTTTAAACTTTTTGTTGGTCTCTTCTTGCGTCCTTTGTATGCTTTCGTTGGTCTTATTTATAGCCTCTTGTATACTATGCATAAATGTTACCAACTCTGGGCTGCAGTTGGAGTCCTCTTTATTCTTTCCTTGATTGTGTTTCTTCATGTCCTCTATTGTCCTCTTCATGTTTTCTATGTCTCTTGTTTTCTCTTGTATTACTTTATTGGTTTTTTGAGCTTCTTCATTTTCTTCTTTCTTGATCTCGTCTATTTCATCCGTTAGCGTTTTGACAATTTCTTGCTTGTCAATAGTTTCTTCTATCAACAGCATTATAAGATCAGACATAAATTCCGCTTCCAAAATAATTGCGGCTTTCATGTCCGATGTAATTGTTTTAGCGCTCGCAAAGAGGGCCTTAATGTTGTTTTGTCCTTTCTTCCCTTCTATTGTATACTCCTCCATCGTATGAGGTTTACAACGGGGTACATAGCCAGGCACATCTTCCAGCGCCAGTTTTGTTTTCTGCGTTCTTTGTTCCATTTTATTCTGTTTTGTTGGTTCTACCTTCTTTGATGGTCTTCTTAGGGTTATTTCCTCTGTCTTTTCAGTTTGTTTGTTGGTAACAGTGTCTGTTCCACCGCCGATAATATAGGGAGGTGTCATATCTACATGCATCATGCTGATCTCCCTAACATTTTTTCCCTTAGCCCTTCTGGGTAGATCAGTTTTGTCCATAATAAAATACTTTAAAAGAAATAAAATAAGATTAAAATAATAAAAAAAAAAAAAAAAACTACTGGAATTGAATGGTGCAAAAGCAATTTGATTCAAAATTTTAATAAATTAACAACACAAATCGCACAAGCCGCAAACAATTATCGGTACTATCAATTTTACTACAGATACTAACCTAGGTGTAAATTGGACGGACAAAGTTTTGTTTACTACACTAGAGTGAACAAAGGAACGATGAAGGGACAGGTAGGAACAGGCTCCGCGGCAATGTTTGCGTGTAGTGAGTGAGTGATGTTGGTTTCGTGTTTGGCGATGTTATGATGCTTAGTTAGTGTCTCGTTGCAATTTGTTTAAATTTTCAAGTTACGGTTTAATTACAAGTACCTACATTTGATAAGTTATAATAGACTAGTTTAAAATATTAAATAAAATAAGGTTACAGGTGTACAATTAAAATTTAGGACTTGAAATTAAAATTATTAATTAAATATAAATTAAATAAGATAAAACAAAGTAAAAATTGGATTGGATAAAATTAAATAAGTATTTACTTATTACCTATAACTATCCACTAGGTACCTACTTAGCCCAACTACAATATGACAATGTTTAAAATGTTTTATGTAATTTTAAATAAGATCTTAGAGATAATTTTTTGGTCTCAAAAAAGAACCAACTGTCAATAAACACACACAAAAACTAAAGTATAAACCTACTTAGCTCTAAAACAATAGATTACTACCTACTTAGCTTGACAAAATATTACAATATTTAAAAGGTTTGTAAAAGTTGTATAAGATCTTAGAGATAATTTAATGGTCTCAAAAGAGAACCAATGTCAACCTTTACATACATACACAAAATTAAAATGTAAACAATAGGCGATTTAGATCGGTGCTTTGAGTCTAAGATATTTTTAGGTAGTGCCAAAAAGGTCACTACTTCAGGTCAAAAAAATAAAAAAAAATAAATAATAATAATAATAATAAATAATAATAAAAAAGCTCTTGTCACTGTCACAACGTGTCATTTCCTAAAGAACATATTTATTTGGTTTTAACCGTTCTAATGTTGTTTTCTTCGAGAAAAATTTCCGTAAGCAGTATAAAAAAGCAGTAAGATCAATAGCAAATATGCGAAACACCGATATGATTGTACATAAATTACTTTTACAATAGAAACTGATCCAACCCGAACCTACTGACATGTTGACGTACAACATCAACATGCGAACACAAGGCGAACACCAATATGAAAATCTTAAGAAATGATTACAAGAAACAGAGCTCAACGAAGCGCACGCCCTCCACCATCACCCGCTCCGCCGACCTTAAGCTCCTCGTCTGATGAAGATTTCACCAGAGACGAGTCGAGCAGCGTGAGCGGGCGATCGCCGTCCCCGCCGCCACAACGACCTGCGCGACGTGGACGACCACCGCTGCCGGCACGCTTGGGATCAGTGGGGCAATCTGCCCCGCGTACGACCCCCGCTACCGGTGGTGTAGTGCGCCGCATGCGATGGACTCAACAAATAAATGAGAACTGCATGCGCGCCTACTACAGGGCAACAGAGGGAGGAATTAACCTTACTGCGTATCGTGTTAGGATGCTGTCTTTGTTTCAGGCTCTTGAACCGACCATAGACGTGTCTGCCCAACGATTGTCGGATCAAGTGCGGGTGATCCAGCGTAACAACTTGCTGGATCAGTCAGCACTTGATCGGCTACGCCTGGAGTCACTACGTATTTGTGCGGCTTCTTCTTCGGTGCAGGATCGCCCTGCCCCACAATTACCGGCCGTGACGCCGGTTTTGGTGGCGCGAGTAGATCCGGTACCCGACGATGAAGATTTCATAAATACGAATGTAAGTACACAGACGAATGAGCAAATGAGGAGCGCTTTGAAAGATGCTATTCTACAGTATCGTGACACGCGTAACTCTAGGCCGCGTATACCTTGTTTGCCCACGAATAGACATAATTTAGCGTTAATGAGTGCCTTGAACGATTTACTGGTTCCTTATCTTGGAACCAGTGAAAGTTTAATTGATACCCACTCGATCCTTTATTGTGGGGCCATCGCGGCGTGTCGCGTTGCTCGTGTCAAATTCCAGGATTCTGACCGAGTACCGCGGCGAACCGGGACTGCCCCTGCTTGGCAATTGAGGATCGAGGGGCGTATTAATAAGTTCAGGACACTCATTGCAAAGCTAATTTGCTTCAGAAATGGCAATAATCGGCCTCGCGTCATGCGATTCATCACACAAGCCTTTGTTGGGACTGATGTTCGTCCGGAAAACAATATGGCTTGTGTGACGGAACGTATTGACTTTCTGAAGCAAAAAGTCTATGCGTGGGCAAACCGTATACGTCGCTACAGAGTGCGTGTGGACCGATACCAACAAAATCGCCACTTTCAAAGTGACCAAAGAAAAGTATACAGACGTTGGGAAGGAGCTGATCAACGTGTGAGCGACGGGCGGCTACCAGATGTTGATGCCATGACTAATTTCTGGCGCAGCATTTGGTCGGTGCCCGTCGAGCACACGGAAGGTGAATGGATGAGTGTTGTCAGTGACGCGTGTGAACCTATCGAGACCATGCAGCCTATAAATATTAGTACAACTGACGTAAGTTGTGCAATCCGTACGGCCCAAAATTGGAAATGCCCAGGACCGGACGGATTGCACAACTTCTGGATCAAATGGTTTCGATGTTCACACGAGTTACTGGCAACACAATTCCAAGAAGCCATAGAGCTCGGCTCACTCCCAAGTTTGTTGACTACTGGTGTCACTTTTCTGCTCCATAAATCAGGTAGTACCACGGAACCGAAAAATTATAGACCCATCACGTGCTTACCTACTTTATACAAGCTCCTTACATCCATTCTGAGAACAAAAATTAACACGCACATTGTTGCAAACAATATTTTGGACATGACTCAGAATGGATGTAGGGTTGGGTCCCGTGGTACTAAGGAGCTTCTCCTCATTGACATGACCATATGCCAGAAGGTCCGGCGTGGCAGAGGGACTCTCTCTACAGCCTGGATTGACTATAAGAAGACCTATGATTCGGTGCCGCATTCATGGTTGGTGAGGATTTTAGAGTTATATAAAATTGATATAACTTTAAAATCCTTTTTGATGTCATGCATGCGGCAGTGGACCACGGTCTTGTGTCAACCAGGATGTCGAGATAGTGTTTTTGCCACGCAGGATCTTATAAGGATAAAACGTGGCATATTCCAGGGCGACAGTCTGAGTCCTTTATGGTTTTGCCTAGCTTTGAATGCTCTCAGTACTTTGTTGAGAAATTCAAAGTTAGGCTGTCAACTGCGGAGAGGGGGTGAAGTTATGTCGCATTTGTTGTACATGGATGACCTCAAATTGTTCGCACCAAACCGCCAAGACTTGGTGAAACTGCTGAAAATTACTGAGACTTTCAGCAGTGCCATCAAGATGGAATTTGGTGTGGATAAATGTGCGGTTATGCATGTACAGCGTGGGAGAGTAGTAAATTCAACCAATTTACAACTCTCCGAAACGATAAACCTCAGATCTCTCTCCGAAGTTGAAACATATAAATATCTTGGTATGTCACAGGCTTTGGGTGTTGAGGACAGGGACATAAAACAGTCATTACGAGAGCGATTCTTTTGCCGCCTGAGAAAAGTACTTAACAGTCTTTTATCGGGTGGCAATAGGACGCGTGCTTTTAATGGCTGGGTTATGCCTCTCCTCACATACTCTTTTGGCATACTAAGATGGACTCAGACCGAATTGGACGCCTTGGATAGAAGAGTCCGTCAAATGCTCACGACTTCCAGAATGTTACACCCGCGCTCATCTGTTATGAGGCTGTACATCCCGCGGAGATGTGGGGGTCGCGGCTTTTTAAATGCCAAGGACCTACATAACCGTGAGGTGTGCAGTCTCAGGGATTATTTCCTTAACAGTGAGTGCGGGATGCATTTGGATGTCGTGGCAGTTGATAGACACTTTACGCCGCTCTCCTTGGCAACAGAAAACTGGCGCAAACCAGTGGTGCTAAGCACTCTCGATCGCAAGGACATATGGAAGAGCAAGGTGCTACACGGGCGCTACTATCGGGCTCTGACTGGGCCTGATGTAGATTTGCCTGCCTCGGTGAACTGGCTACGTTTCGGTGACCTTTTTGGGGAAACCGAAGGTTTTGTCTGTGCTATTGAAGATGAAGTTATCAAGACGAATAACTACCGGAAATATATTATGAGGGACGGTACGGTCGACATCTGTCGGGCATGCCGCCGTCCGGGAGAATCACTCCGACATATTATTTCCGGTTGTTCTCATCTTGCTAACGGAGAGTATTTGCACAGACACAACCAAGTAGCCAGAATAATTCACCAGCAACTTGCTCTTCGATATGGCCTTGTTGAATCAGAGGTGCCGTACTATAAGTACGCACCTGCGCCAGTTCTCGAAAATGGTCATGCAACGCTCTACTGGGATCGCTCTATCATCACGGACAGGACTATTGTCGCTAATAAGCCTGATATCGTGGTGATCGACCGATCTCAGCGCCAAGCAATATTGGTTGATATCACCATACCTCATGACGAGAACCTCGTGAAAGCCGAGAAGGACAAGCTCAGTAAGTACCTTGACTTGGCTCACGAGGTTACCGCCATGTGGGATGTGGATTCAACCATTATTGTACCGATAGTCGTTTCGGCACACGGCCTTATAGCGAAGAGCCTCGATCAACACCTAGAGAGGCTCTCGCTGAAAGGTTGGGTCAAGGGTCAGATGCAAAAGGCAGTACTCCTTGACACGGCACGTATTGTCAGGAGGTTCCTCACTCTGCAGCCCTAACCACCGATAGCTTGGGTCTATCCCCGCTGCCGGTGGCAACCTAGGTTAAGTTTTTTATAATATTTTATATTGTAAATATGTTTTTTTTATATAAAATATTGTAAAAAATTTTACTTAAGATTATATTTTAAATAAAGAGCATAATAATAATAAATACGGCATGCCGCCGTCCGGGAGAATTACTCCGACATATTATTTCCGGTTGTTCTCATCTTGCTAACGGAGAGTATTTGCACAGACACAACCAAGTAGCCAGAATAATTCACCAGCAACTTGCTCTTCGATATGGCCTTGTTGAATCAGAGGTGCCGTACTATAAGTACGCACCTGCGCCAGTTCTCGAAAATGGTCATGCAACGCTCTACTGGGATCGCTCTATCATCACGGACAGGACTATTGTCGCTAATAAGCCTGATATCGTGGTGATCGACCGATCTCAGCGCCAAGCAATATTGGTTGATATCACCATACCTCATGACGAGAACCTCGTGAAAGCCGAGAAGGACAAGCTCAGTAAGTACCTTGACTTGGCTCACGAGGTTACCGCCATGTGGGATGTGGATTCAACCATTATTGTACCGATAGTCGTTTCGGCACACGGCCTTATAGCAAAGAGCCTCGATCAACACCTAGAGAGGCTCTCGCTGAAAGGTTGGGTCAAGGGTCAGATGCAAAAGGCAGTACTCCTTGACACGGCACGTATTGTCAGGAGGTTCCTCACTCTGCAGCCCTAACCACCGATAGCTTGGGTCTATCCCCGCTGCCGGTGGCAACCTAGGTTAAGTTTTTTATAATATTTTATATTGTAAATAGGTTTTTATATAAAATATTGTAAAAAATTAAACTTAAGAATTATGTTAAATAAAGAGGATAATAATAATAATTAATAAAAAGTTTTGGACAATTATGTACCAATTCGTCTAGTCCTTCCCTTTACCCTTCCCTTTAAAAAATACAATTAAAAGGGGCGAAAAAAAAAAAAAAAATATAAAAAAAAAAAAAATTAAAAAAAAAAAAAAATTGCCCCTAACCATTAAAATGGAAGAGATATGGGGTAAGGGGTAAAAACCCAAAAACTTTGAAATTTTATATCTCTACAGTTTATCGCGAGAAAATTACTAAATTATTAAATTACTATTAAATAAAAAGAGAATTTATAATTTATTAAAAGAACCGAATTGAAACTTTTTAAACTTTAGACATAAAACTTCTTAACTTAGGGTTCTCCGATGGGGATGCTCGAAGTGTCCTCGAGTTCGCCTGGCTGCGCTGCTCCGGACTGGCTAGTTGAAGTCACCCGGCCGCGCCCAGAAGTCTGACTTCGTGTAGTGAGGTTATAAATTTTCCGGTACTAAAACCCCTATAACTCAAGGGTATCTTATCGGAAAATTCAGATGTTGATATCGTCGTGTAGGGGCTGCTGAGGCGCAACTTTTGGTGTTGTCAGATCCCACGCGTCACAAGGATTGATGAAGTTACTTCACTTTCTCCACTTTTAAAAACACGACCACGTGTTGGTTTTTCACAAAACACTTAATATCTTCGGGTCGCAAAAAGTGAGCGAAAAACTTAAATCGCCGGCAGATGGGCCTCGCCGAGACGCAGCTTTTGGTCTATTGCACTTGTTGCTGCGATTAGAAAACCCACCACTTATAATTTTTAAGTGTGAGAGCACGCGTTTTCGCACCTGTTAGCTACTGTTTTTTCGGACGACCTCAAGTACGGTTGTTTACCGGTCCAAGGAAATCCAAATGTATTCTATAAAATGGTTGCGGCGGGTAGGGCCACAAAGCGAGCGGCGCGCGCGCTGGAGAAGCCCTTAACTGAAAACAAATGTCGCAACTACCTATCAGCCTTTCGATTTCCGCATCTATACCTGGGAACCAAAACCTACTCCTTGCTTCTGCCTTACTTTTTACAACTCCTAAGTGGGACCTATGTAGTTCAGACAAAATTTTGTTTCTTAGTGTTTCTGGAATTACCACCTTGTGCCCGCGCATAAGACATCCCTTTTCAAAAGAAAGTTGTGTTCTACAATAGTAATAAGGTCTTATAAGTGGGTCTGACACTTTAGGTGGCCAACCGTTTGAAACATAATTTATAACTTTACTTAACGTCACGTCCTTAAGAGTACAATCGCGCATTTCGTTAAGTGTAATCGGTAAGCTACCATCCGTTACAAAATGAATATACGACGCCCTGTCGTCAATTACGTCATTCGATATAGTGCCACTTCCGACGCTCGCGCCCGGCTCCGCGCTCTCGGGCAGACTGGCGCGCGACAGGTAGTCTGCACTGTTGACCCCGCTGCGTATGTATTCGATAACGTAGTTATAGCCGCACAGAAACATTGCGTATCGCTGTAACCTATTAGCTGATACTTCTGGAATCCCACGATTTGGTCCAAATATAGATAGAAGCGGCTTGTGATCCGTCCTAAGAACAAAGGGAACTGAGCGACCATACAAGTATTGATGAAATCGGCGTACTCCAAAAATAATAGCTGTAGCTTCCTTTTGAATTTGAGAATAATTTTTTTCAGCCGAATTAAGAGTACGCGACGCATAAGAAATAGGTCGCTCTGTTCCATCGTCTCCTATTTGCGATAAAATAGCACCTAAGCCACATGGAGACGCGTCTACCGTTAAAATGATTTTAGCATTGGGGTTGAAGTGAGCGAGAACTCCATTCGATGCTAGATATTTTTTTATTCTATTAAATGCTATGTCGTGTTCAACGTTCCACTCCCAATTAGTTTTTTTTGTAATAATTTATATAACGGACTCATTATGCTGGACGCGTTAGGTACAAAACTTCGATAATAATTTACAAGGCCCAAGAACGACTGAAGTTTGCTTATATTGGTAGGTACGGGTGCATCTAAAATAGCGTTTACTTTTTTCGACGATTTACGTAAGCCGTGTTTATCTATTTTGTACCCTAAATACTCAACTTCCTTTTTAAATAATTCACACTTATTTTTTTGTAGTGTAAACCCAGCATCCTGTAATCTTTGCAAAACTGCGTTCAACCTTTCTAAATGTTGAGTTCTATCTATTCCAGTTATACAGATGTCGTCTAATAGGCATACTACTCCGTCTAAGCCCGACAGAATACAATCTATTGCGCGCTGAAAGATAGCCGGTGCGCTTGCGAGACCGAACACTAATCTAGTGAATTTAAATAGTCCCCGATGTGTATTAATGCAAGTGAGCTTCTGAGACTCCTCGTTTAGTAAACATTGTGTATAAGCTTGTTTTAAATCGAGCTTACTAAATTCAATACCACCGTGTAATTTAGCGAAAAGTTCTTGAGCGGTAGGAAGCGGATACTGTTCCACAATAAGTTGTTTGTTTATCGAGACAGAATAATCCGCGCATAGCCTGATCGAGCCATCGCGCTTAAGCACGGGTACAATAGGTGAGGCGTAATCCGAATGTTGCGTCGGCTTTAAAACCCCTAACTGCAATAGTCTATCGATCTCTTTATCGATCTTATCCCTTAGGGCAAACGCGACAGGGCGTGCTTTACAAAATATAGGCTTTGCATTTTCTTTTAGTTGTAATTTGACCGTATATTTATTGAATTGCCCAAGATTGTCGGAAAACACAGAAGGGTAACGCAATTGTAGTTGTTCGACTAGGTTATTGCTGTTAGACAAAAAATTAATAGGACACATTTCTAACTTAAACAAAGAAATAAAATCACGGCCCAATATAGGCGGCCCGCCTTGACTTATCACATACACAACCAAAGAATGTGTCATTTCATTATAAGTCATTTGCAATAAGACCGTACCTAAACAGCTGATTCTGTCCCCCGTGTAAGTTAATAACCGCTTGTTTGTTACTGACAAAGGCACATTTCGGAAGTACTTTTTGTAAGTTTTGTCTGAAATTGCAGTGACGGCTGAACCGCTATCGAGCTGAAACCTCATTTTTATATTTTGAACTAAAATCGTTTCCGACATCGGTTCACCCTCCACGGATCTAATATTTAATATGTATGACTCACCGTCGTCGTCGTTATCGCTCTCATTGCCGATTACATTATCCAAATAGTTAACTTTTTTACACATTCGCCGTAAATGCCCCTTTGTATTGCATTTTTTACACTTGTAATTAGAAAATCTACACTGTAATGACGAGTGATTTTTATATCCACAAACCGAGCACTGACTTTTGTTTTCACTAGCACTTTTAACGCGATCTTGACTTATTTTAAACATCGTATGATCCAGCGGTGCTTGCGCCGTCGCGGGCGGCGTCGTCGTCGAGACTGATGCTCCCTGGCGCGCGCAATGCACGCTTACCGCCAGTTCCAGCGCCTTTGCTAGTGTCAACCCCTTTAAGTCCTGCGCGAACAGCTTCTCTCGCTCCGCTCCGGGAAGCATGCCCATCACGAACCGATCTCTTAACGCTTCTTCTACGTTCAGAAAGTCTCAGTGTGCCGTTAGCCCGCGCAGTCTTGCTGCCCACTGAGCGTAAGTCTCACCCGGCTTCTGATTCGCGGCGTAAAAATTGTACCTTTCCCCAAATCCACATCTCTTGGGGATGAAATGATTATCCAGTAGATTGAGGACTTCACTGAAGGGCACATTTTGCAACTCGTTTGGCAAAGCTAAATCTGTAGCAAGTTTAAAACTGCCCTCGCTGAGTGCGCTCAACAAGATCGCTCTTCTCTTCGTTCCCTTTGGGTCACTTGATTCGTCTATATCGTTAGCTATAAACCATTGGTTTATTCTGCTCTTATATGTTGGCCATGACTGTAAATTATGATCGAACGTCGTCAAAATTCCAAATTGAGCCATTTTAGTTTTTAATTTTGGTAAATGTGGGTACTCGTCGCCAATGTTATATACGCGATCAAGGACTTGTGGAATGACAGACGATTTGTAGCGTACTGCGGTTTATTATAAATGCGAGGGTGGACGCAGCCACCAACATATACATACCAATATACATACATAACAGTTTGCTAACACAAGAAGCTTCGGCAATGAACTGAAATCTGTCTCTTTCTCAAAGCAGATGACCGCCAGGGCTACTACAGCGTCATTTCTTTTGAAATCTTAAAAAAGCTGTTATCTAAAATTATTTATTTTTAAGAAAAAGTTCTTAGACAAAAGTTATTGACTCTTTCTCAAAGCAGATGACCGCCAGGGCTACCACAGCGTCATTTCTTTTGAAATCTTAAAAAAGCTGTTATCTAAAATTATTAATTTTTAAGAAAAAGTTCTTAGACAAAAGTTATTCACTATTATATATACTATACCCTCCTTTCGGCTTGGTACCCCCTTTCCGACTGACGTTGTATATCAAAGCTACTGCTATTCCGTTACGAAAATGAGTTAAATTCAAAAACACTTTTGTTTTCAACTGTATTTGCTCAAGAGTCTTGTCTAAAAATATCATGACAATAACAGAAACTACGGGGGCAACGCGGCCGGGTGCAAACCGGAATAACAATTTTTTCAATATGGGTGCATACCGGCCATGGGCAAACCGGACTGGGACCATAACGGCCGGACCCAATTTATATATAGTATTGTGATTCAAGATTGTGTATCTAGTTTATATGTCATTGTGGTCGAGGCATTCTGTATAATATTGTATATTAATATTTTGATTTGTTTACAGATTGTTACTTCCTTGTTGATATCGATATTTCTTCATACTCTAACCGTTTTCACAATAGTACAAACTATTGTGGTGCAGGTAAATTGGCTTAGTTATGAAATTATATTATTACAAAATTGTTATATTTTTATAACAGAAAATGAGGAATGCTTGAAAAAATAATGTTTTCACAATTTAAACTTTAAAAAGTATTTATAGCATGTTACCGTTTTTATTTTGGTTTTGTAAATATTTTTACAGGAATACAACCCAGCGAACAACTATAGGATCTTTTTAGTTAGTATTTATTTAATGTTGAAACTGACATTTGTCTACGTTGCGCAAACATTGCAGAATGCCTCTAATACATTGGCAGTAATACTCACTAGGCTTTACAACTTTACAGTAATAGGTGAGTACGTTGTATGCGTTGAAAACTCTTTGTTTGTAACAAAAAACCTTCGATCAGAAACCTATGTTATTTTGCATTTATGTAATGTCAGTAAAAATATTTGGTTAAAAAACTTTACCAAAAGATTTCAATAAAATCTTGAATAAAATAGTACCTACCTTCTTAATTGTTTTTGATAAAATAAAATTTCAGACGTTACCATTACACATCATTATAATTATCTTTATAATGTAGTAGTTTTCATACAATAATTTCTACAAAAGACTTTTACAATCTAAAATAATGTATGAACTTAACCTTGGTTGCCACCGGCAGCGGAGATAGACCTTATTCCATACTTACTATTGTTATTATTTTATATAACTTCATAATGAATAAAATATCTTTGAATTTATTGTTTTTCAATAAAGAAAATTACGAAGTTTACATAAACTAAGACTTACAACAATATTTTATGTGTTTCTTGAAATGAATGACAATATTATATTTTTACAAATTGTTGATATAGATATTATTGCTAGCAAGTGGATCTGCCATATAAACATATTTGTTTGTTATGATGTTTGCAGAAGCTGAACCTGCTGAGCTGAAGTTAGTTTCCGATTTCCGAAGGTTGGTAAGCCTGAAGCCAGTGAAGGTGAGGCTGCTGTCCACTCTACCGCTGTCGATGTCCCTCGTGCCAGCAGCTCTCTCCCTCTCGTATTGTTGCAATTTAACGAAGTAGTTTAAAGTATTTATTTAAGAAATATATAAATCATCTGTAATAAATATTTGTATACAGGATGTTCCTAGTGACTAGGGTCAAGGGGAAGTTCAGAGGTAAAGCAACTTTAAGGGCAAACGAATCACCTCTGAATCGCGGAATATATTCTGCGATTTTAAATAGTTTTTGAACTATGAGTTTTTCTAAAAGTCTTGTTCAAATTTTTTTTCAGTTATTGTGACTTAAAAATATGAAGCACATTCCTCATTTAACGGGTTCGTGTGAAAATTCCTTTACCGTAACATAAGAGTCACAGCCAAAAAAAAAGTTCAGAGGTAAAGCAACTTTAGGGGCAAACAAATCATCCATGAATCGCGGAATATATTCCGCTATTTTCAATAGTTTTTGAAGTATGACTTTTTCTAAAACTCTAGTTCAAAGACTTTTTCAATTATTGTGACTTTAAAATATGGGGCACATTCCTCTTTTTATTTATATATAGACGGAGGCAAGCGATCAAGCGGGTCACTTGACGGAGAGCAATCACCGCCGCCCATGGACACCTGCAAAACCAGAGGAGTCGCAGATGCGTTGCCGACCTTTAACCCAAATTCCCCTACGGGGCTTTTAAACGCCCAAAAAAAGAGTATAAATTCAACACTCAATGAAATGTAGTTTTTGTGTAGTGTGATCTACTTTTTCTTTAATATAGATTACAGATGCTACGGGTATTTGTTTGAGTGAGTAGTAGAAATATAAAAAAAAATAGATTATTGTTGTTTCATTGGTTTCAAAGTTAAGTGAGAATTTTGGGTGGCACCATGGCTCCGAAACGGTAAGTTTCTGTCAATATTTTGCTTTAAAATTTTACAATACCTATTTTTTTATTAATCTATAACTACTACCTAATACGTAAATAAAAAATAAAACTTTAGCATTGAGTTTCAATAAACAATATCCGGCTCTAAAGTTTATGGCCGTTTAAACGCCCTGTAGGGGAATCAACGTCTGTCATATTTTTCAGACCGTCACATAGATAATCGTCAAAACTTTCTAAAAATGATTGAAAAACTGGAATACTTTGATGCCGATGATCTATTCACGGGTGGCATAGCTATTTGGCCTTAAGAAAATGTGAACGCAGAAATCACAGGCGAGGGAAATGGCGACAAAGAAGTTGCAGCAGGCTCGCAACTGGGGGCTCAAGCGTTCATAGTATCATCAGTGCCCTCGGTCACAATTGTAGTAGATGATATCAGCTTGCAACTGTCTCCATCCATGAGGTTGTATTTGCTCTGAGTGTGATCAGAATGTAATCCATGTTAACCATGTAATCAGAAGAACTATTATAATCCAAGATAACGAATGTTATAATCCACTTGAGCTTTAGCATTGGCAAAAGCATGGCACAAAAAATTTATATGTTCGCTGCTGACAATGCGTGATAGTTCATAAAGGGTGGCCAGCCTTCTTTACTCTCTAGAATACCACCGTCATACCGCAGAGTAGTAGCAAGAGGCTTGCTAGAAATGAACAAAAGAGCATCAGAGCGTGTGTAAGTCAGACTGTCGTAAAACTACCTGAATTGATAAGTTTAGTCATATGGGTGAAAAAAAAAGTTTATGTATTTACTAAAAAAAACAAATTTATTTTGTAACAAATGTATCTTTTACTATGAAACCATTTTTAGGTAGAAAACTTGCTGAGACTATTCCACCTTGTAATACTTCCTCTTGCACGTGTAACTCACCTGCATCTTCATCTCTATCTCGTTCATTTGTGATGGTCCCTACCAATGATGACGAAGTATTTGAAGTCATAACCAGTCTAAGGGAGAAATGTGCAGTAGGAAAAGACCTTATATCTAGCAAAATTGTTAAAAGATACGCACAGCTGTTGGTGCCCTCGATTACGCATATCTGTAACTTGGCAATACCTTTTGGAGTATTCCCATTTTTAAGAGTGGGAACAAGGACCGTGTCGACAACTATAGGCCTATATCCATCCTTCCAACTCTCTCCAAAATTCTGGAGCGGTTAATGAACAAGAGTCTTGTAAACTTCCTCGTAGTTAATAACCTACTGTCGTCATATCAGTATGGCTTTCGCAGTGGAAGATCAACTAATGACGCAGTCTGTGATCTTGTTCATTCGATTGTTACCTCTTTGGATGGGGGTAGGAAATGTGTGGTGCTAGTCCTTGACCTTGCTAAGGCATTCGATACGGTCTCAATTCCTCGCTTGTTGAAGAAGCTTAAATGGTTCGGAGTAAGAGGCCTCCCTCTTAAACTCTTCGAGGACTATCTTGTCAATAGGACTCAAAGGGTAAAAATTGATTCCTGGGTTAGCGATGAGGCTAATATTACGTATGGTGTGCCCCAAGGCAGCATAATCGGCCCCACCCTGTTTCTGGCCTACATTAATGACCTCTGCCAGCTGCAACTTCGTGGGGGTAAGATCTTCACTTTTGCCGATGACACTGCTCTTTTATTCCATGGAGATACCTGGGATGATGTCTTCAACTCTGCTCAGCTTGGATTCGACAGGGTGAATAAATGGTTAAAGTGCAACATCGTAACTCTAAATGTCTCTAAAACAAAATATGTCCCATTTGCGCTAAGATCCAGCCAAGTTCCACAACTTACCTATAATATTGTCGCCCATAAGTGCTGCCCTCAGTACTCTTTGTTCTGAATGGCTTCCTGCTCTTGTCCCATACTAAAGAGAACGGAGTCCATTAAATATTTGGGGGTCATAATTGACCAAAACCTTACATTTAAACCCCATTTAAATTTACTTGCTTCGAGACTACGTAAACTGGTTTACGTCTTTGGGAAACTCAAACACGTAGCTAGCCGAACGGTCATTAAGATGGTTTACTTCGCGCTATGCCATTCGCTCCTAGAATATTGTATCTCGGTTTGGGGTGGCGCGGCTAAGTCGTACATTATAGCTGTGGAGAGGGCCCAACGCGTGCTCCTTAAAGTATCTGCAGGACTACCTTATCGTTTCCCTACTGCTGATTTATATAGGGACTGGGACATACTCACGGTAAGGCAAACATTTATTCTGAAAGTCATCCTTATGAAACACACCCAGTTACCGTATGACCCAGCAGTGCTAAAGGACAAGCGACGTAAAAATGTAGTCTGCTCCGTACCCAAGGTTAGAACAGACTTTGCTCAGAGTTTCTTCTTGTTCCTTGGTCCTTTTCTATATAAAAAAATTAACACACTTCTTAACATCTATCCACTCCCAAAATTTAGCTGCAAACATAAAGTGATGAAATTTCTGAAGTCCCTCGAGTATGACGCGACAGAAAAGTTCCTTCTTCATATTAAATAGAGTACACATATTTTTTTCATTTTTATGCCTTATATGATATGATCCTACCTTCCAAACCACGCATACACATACTTCACCAAACTTACACACACGCACACACATAAATAAACACCCTATCACTCACACATTCCCACAAACCATTACACAACACACTCTTTAACTCAGATTAATATATTATTTTAATTTTTTGTTTTAAAACTATTTTAACGGGACCTAACACGATTAATTTTTGTAAGTAAGTACATATCTACTTACTGCTTGACGTTTCGGCCGCGACGCTGCGGCCGTGGTCACAAGCGAACTGGCGGTGCGCGGCGTCGTCGGCTCGGGCGGGTATTTGTTTCTTCATCCACCCTCCCATTTTTACTTAAATTGCCACAGTGTAATGAATCGTCTGCATCACGACTTCGGCATACTACACTAACAGTATCGGAGTTTCTTTTTATAGACAGATGTCGCGGTTTGCATTTGCTAATCCGGTGTAAACGAGCGCGCTTAGAAACATCTTTAAAATTTCTTACAAAGTGTCGGGATAGTGCAGTTCTACCTACTTGTGTACGCATAAAACTGCGTAGTGATATAGAACATTCCAGGAAGATTCTAAATAACGCGAGTGTTCGTCTATTGAGACAACTTATACGTAATGGCCACAGTGCAGTGAATCAAACAGTAAGTGAGTTGTTTCAATTACATCAGGAATGCAGTGCAGTGTTATCTAGTACGGATTTCGATAAGTGCGATAGAATCACCAATCTTAAAGCGTCACGAACGTACGATTTGTGTACAGAAAAACACGAGCGCAAATATAAAAAAATTATGTACCCGCCAACGTCGAGAGCAGAAGTCGCAGATACCCACTTGCGATGCGAGCAACACACGCTCGACCGCGGACATTAAGCGCACGGTGATCAACTTGTCGGATGAAGTACTGGATGGACCATCTAAGAATGTTTTGGCTAAGGGTATGAATTTTGCTTTAACACCTTAACGAATTCCATACGAGGACATAGTGTGCAGAGTAGAGCAGACTATTTATACATAACAAGGTACCACCTGCGGACGCTGGTATTTTAAGACAAGATGTCGCCGTAATTTTGCGGAAGTCAAAGTTACCTAAAAGTAACATTACTACAGAAGAGCGTCTAGCACTACAACAGTTACGTAAAAACGAAAGGATTTTAGTGCTAAGGGCTGACAAGGGAAATGCTACTGTAGTAATGAATACAGATGATTATGACAACAAAATCAGGGATCTGCTTTCGGACACCGATGTATACAAACCTGTGTCCTACAACCCTACGGCCAGGGTTACACGACGCATTCGAAACCTTATCGACCAGCACAAGGACATCTTCACAGAGGACTAGTACAGTTTTCTGTACAAACCTAGGATTGTACAACCTCCCAAACTTTATGGACTTCCAAAGATACACAAAAGCAACATACCACTGCGGCCTATCGTGAGTCAAATTGACTCACCGACTTACTACTTGGCGAAACATGTTGCTGGAGTATTGCAGTCGTTAGTTGGGAATACAACGTCTTTCGTGAAAGATTCTTACCACTTCAGGGACATTGTAAAGGGCATAAGGTTGGAACCTGGCGACATTATGGTGAGTTTCGACGTGGAGTCGCTTTTTACAAATGTCCCTTTGAAGGATTGCCTGGAGTTAATAAAGGTCAAACTTTGCGATAAGGAGCTGCCAAACGAATATATTGTTCTAATTGAAAATTGCCTTGATGGAAATTACCTCCTATTCAGAGACCAGTTCTATCTACAGATCGATGGTGTTGCAATGGGTAGCCCACTCGCCCCGGTTATTGCAAATCTGTGAATAGAGCACGTTGAAGACACAGCATTAGCAACTGGACCCTTAATTGTGAAACTGTGGAGGAGGTACGTAGATGATGTTTTTTGCATTATCAGCGGAGGCCAGCAAGAAGTTAAACAATATAAAGCACACCTAAATTCAATCCACCCAAACGTAAGGTTTACCTATGAAATAGAGAGGGACAGATCTTTGGCTTTCATTGATGTGCAGATAAAGGTAAGAGATGATGGTACTTTGTCACACTCTGTGTACCGCAAACCCACTCACACGGACAGGTACCTACACGCCTCTTTTCATCATCATCCTCGGCATCTTCAGTCTGTGATGACCTCACTGACCAACAGAGCTCAGAACCTGTGTGACCCTGAACATCTTCAGTCTGAGCTTGCTCATGCTCAGGAGGTACTAAAACGTAACGGATACCGGGTGTCACAGAAGAGGAAAAAGCAGAATGGAAAGAAAAATCGTCCAGAAGTGAGTCGCCAGGCAGCGATTTTTCCTTACATAAAAGGCATAACGGACAAAATTGGAACAGTACTAAGAAACTTCTCCATTAAGACTGTATATGGGTCATTGTCAAAACAGGGTCCAGAATAAAAAAATAAAAAAAATAATGTTTTTTTAAAGAAATCTACCTTCATTTAATAAAAGAGATCAATTTTAACAAAAATATATTATTGTCAGAGCTCAAAGTAAAGGATTACAATAGTTATTTAAAAAAATCGTTTTTAAGAGTCCACCGAAAAGACACTAGTGTCTACCGAATGTACTAAAAGTGCAATTAAGTATTAAACCAAACTAAATAATTAAATTCTTTTGTGATAGTTATAATAAAATCTTCTCATGAGAACAAAAAATAAAAACCATTGCGGTGTCATTAAAAATAAAGTCAAAATAAAATAAATCCCTGTGTCCACCGAAAAGACTATGTCTTTTTGGTGGACAATATATCTTCATCTTCTGATGATGACCAAAAATCGCGCAAACGCGTCTGGTGCATTTCTGTCGGTGTTTCATGTCTTGAAGTAGGTGGTGAACATGAACTGTCGGAGTAAACAGCAGCAAACCGAATGCGTTTCCGACTTTCTAGTCCACGCATGAACTTGGAACACGTTGGTGTTTCAGGATCATTTATTTGAGTCTCAGTAATTGTTGGGCTCGAGTTTTTCCTATCTATCGAATGGAGCAACTGTTGAACTATTGGAGTCCAGTTAGGACTAAGCAGTGGGCTTGGTAGACTCGGTAGGGGGCTGGGAATAGAACTCGGAACTGGCGTGGGAGCAGGTATCTCAACGTGCAGGTTATGTGGTGGTAAGTCAAGACTTATACAACCTAAACCATAGTGAGGACACGTACACCTGGATGGCAAGTATTGCAGCTTAGTCTTCGAAAGTGGAGGATTCTTGGTTCTCGCTTGTCCCATGTTACTTGATGAACCTGCATAGTTCCACGAAAAGGGTGGATATTGCAGTTTTGAATTTTGGATTCAATGTCTTTTGCTGTAGTATCGTCGATCTTTATAACATCGATTCCCTTACAGTTCTCATGTACACATTCAATGAAACTATCAATGTTGCTTACGTCATTGCCATTAGCTACGTGTTTATCAGCCGTTCGTTTGAGGCACCCTCCTACACCATCAGGGGCTCCTTTACCATGCCCACTCTCGCTAAAGTGCCACAGTATATTACATGCGTGTGTTTCTTCGCCCAAGTAGGCCGCAATTAAATGAAACATGGTCTTATTTTTGTACTGTGTCGAGGTCCCGTCGCTTAAAATATGCAGACGTTTCAGATTGGGGACTAATGTCTTTATCATCGTAATAATTGGTTTTAAGTGAGCACAAATGTATAAAGGGCCGTGATTCAAATATTCACTAACCGTACAAAATGACTTGGTGATGATGCGTTTCTCCTCTGTATTTTCGTCAACGTAGTAAAATACCCCTTTGTGCAGTGAAAGCTGATCTTTAGATCCACCAAAATGGGCTGATTGTATTTCTGAAGAATACTTGCAATTGTAATTTTCTGAGAAGTCTATATGCAATAGGCCTTCACATGGGGACATATTTGTTTTAACGTTTTTGACAACACGAAACTGGTGTAACATATTGAAAGTATGCTTCATGAAACGTTCTATGTTGTTCAACAAGTGGTTCATCAGTTGTCTTTTGGTTGTATTGACTATTTCTTTAATGGTCTTCTGGCAGAGTTTTTCGTGCCCTTTAACCGTCTGCATAACTTTTTTTGTGACCCATCGCTCATATTTTATCGTATCTCTTGGTAAGAATTGATTAAATGAGATATTTTTGTTTCTGCATATCAAACATTTTCTTTCTAGACAATTTTCTTTCATGTCTTCACAGCAAAGAGACCGACACACTGCCATTGCAGAGTTTTCATTTATCATGCGGGAATTTTTCAATGACTTTATCAGCAACTCCATGTTGGTATGTGTTGCACACAAACAAGTCTCACGAGCTGCAACTTTCGGATTCAACACCCAAAAAGGCCTATATCGACAAAAGGTTTTGCACGATATCTTCAAGGTCGTCTGAGTGACAAATTTTTTATGCAGATTGATAAGGGAATCGTTAAGGAACCGTATCTGTTTCTTCTGTTTGCATCTGGTAATAGTTTCTTTTTTTCCAGCTGTGGAACGACTTGATTCGTCACTGAGTAAAAAACTATGAATTGCATCGGTCAAATCTTTCTTAGCTGTCTTCGTTTTCTTTTTTTTTTCTTAATTTTTCTTCTTTTGTAGTCTATACATGCGCATCTTGTACTTAGAAAGCTTGTTTTCTAGAATCTTGAGTTTGGATTTGAGTAGGAGGTTTTCTGATTTAAGCCGTCGTTTGTTTTTCGCTGCAACAACTCGGCCTGCTTCAGCTCTGGAGCTAGATCTTGATGACACTGAAGTGGATGGACTTCTTGGAGGGGTTTCATGTCTACTCTTATCTGTGAATCGTGCAGTTTCTCTTTGTAACTTCAGTCTATCTCTACGTGATTTCGCGTCCTTTCTCCATTTGTTTCGTTGTTGTCTCTGCTGTCTATCTGATAAATCATTTATTGTCTTAATTTTTCCTTGCGATTTTTTTCTATAGTAGTACTCTCTATCTTTCTTACGCTTTTCTTCTAATGCAACTGGGTCTTTCTTAAGTTGTTCTCTTGCTTTCCTCATACTTAACTTTTTTTGTTCGCGTCTTTTTTTCTTCTTTTCATCTTCAGTCGGTTTATTTCTGGTTCTAGCCATATTCTGTAGATAAAAAAACAGGAAGCCTAAGCAAGGCAAGAAGCACAAACAAAATAATCAATTTTAACGTGGAACACGAATTACTTACGTATAAGTCAGCTACAAGCCGACATGTTCAAACCTCGTCCGAGATCATCTGAATTCGCATTCGCCCTGAAGTTCATCTGCGAATGCGGTCGAAACATGTCGGCCAGTAGCTGACTTTATAGACGTATATTGTCACTAGTATTCTGCTTTAATAATAAATGAAGAAACAGCAAACTTGGCACATTTAAACCAGATAGCAAAAAAAACATAACCAATACCCATTAAATACAAAAAAATAGTTTAATGTAACAAGCCGCCTTTCAAACACAATATGTCTACTAAGCAGTTAAATATATAATTCGCTTTAAAGCCCTTATGCGAAACCAGCAGCCTTATTCTGTAACTTAATTATATCTTTCTCTATAGCTTTCATTTTGTCAAGCGGTGTACATACATTGCCGCAGCAATACAAGTCTCTGTGACGTCTTCCAAACCAAACCAGTGATGGATGTACAACGATTGTCAAAATGAAAGCGATCGTAAAAAAAATAAAGTTACACAATAAGACAGCTGGTTGCACTAAACAAAAAATGTTATACTTGGTCCATTTAGTGGACATTCGTCTTTTTGGTGGACACAAATTCCACCGAAAAGATGTCCACCGAATGGACTTTACTAAGAAATTGTTCCATACCAAGCATTATTTTGAGGTTATAATGAAGTTACAAGTCTATAAAGATAAATTACTTTTAAATCTAACCAATAACGTAAAGTTATGAATTAATAAGGTTTTACTTACCAAAATACAGAAGGAACCGAAAAGACACACTTAACTTTGACACAGCCAGATGGTTTTCAACGAGCAGCAATAACTTAGTTCGTGTGCGATCCACGGCAAAATGTCGCTGTACGTGATCAGCTGAGTATTGGACGCGTTCGTAAATAACGTTCCGTTCACTAAATTTTAATTTTTTTATAAATTATTAGTGAAAGTAAGTAAAGTCCACCAAATAGATGTATCTTTTTATAACACTATTTCAACATGCAGAAACTGTCTTGATTTTAATGCATTTTTTTTATTATTTAGTTATAGTAGTAAATAAAATGTCTAGTTTAGGAAAACATTTTTATAAGTCAACTCTACTAAATAGGTTTTTTATGTGATCAAATTTGTATGAAGAGGGAGAATAGTAACAGTCCACCGAGGTGGACTTTTCTTTCGAAATAGTTTCGTAAATAGTATATTTTTAATTTATCTGTAATTATAAAAATACGTTATGAAAATAATGAATATTATCTTTACTATAAAATTATATTACGTTCTCTAATTAATATTTAAACTTCTAATTTCCTCCTGTAACAGAATTTAATGCGGTTATGACAATGACCCATATACTCCGATAAGCCAAATATCGAACAAAGTGCGGTCGCCTAAAGACGTCATACCTTTCCAAACACCGGGAGTTTATAAACTCGATTGTAGCTGTGGTAGTTCGTATATTGGACAGACTAAGCGGACTATCGCAGAACGTGTCAAGGAACACATCGCAGCTGTCAAAAATCGACAGTAGCTGAACATCTGCTGGAAGCTGGAGTTAATCACTGGATGGAGTTACATGATCTAAAAATCCTCTCCACCGATCGTTATTATCATAGCAAGATAGTACGTGAAGCGGTTGAGATCAAGAAATATAAAAATTTCAATCGGGATGACGGGTTTAAATTATCATCAGCGTGAAAATCTAGTGATTAGCAAATGCAAACCGCGACATCTGTCTATAAAAAGAAACTCCGATACTGTTAGTGTGTAGTACGCCGGAGTCGTGATGCTGACGATTCATTACACTGTGGCAATTTAAGTAAAAATGGGAGGGTGGATGAAGAAACAAATACCCGCCCGAGCCGACGACGCCGCGCACCGCCAGTTCGCTTGTGACCACAGCCGCAGCATCGCGGCCGAAATGTCAAGCAGTAAGTAGATATGTACTTATTTACAAAAATTAATCGTGTTAGGTCCCGTTAAAATAGTTTTCATGCAATGCAACGCGATAGTTTAAAGTCTTAATTTTTTGTTTTTTATTATATTAATATTAGAACTGTTGTTGTTGTTGAAACTGTAATATTGCATATTCCAGCTCCTTAACTAAAATCTGTCTGGGTGGAGGCCTAGAGACCTGTAGTACCCGGTTTCTTTTTTAAACCCACATCAGGCTCCAGTCCCTCACAATCTTGGGCATTTTTACTAAAATGTCTATTTAAAAAGAGCTCTAGCCTTAAGAACCAAATAGTGAAGGGTAAATAAATGATTTTTTATTATTTTATTATTATTATAATTATTGGTTGTTTGAATTTTTATTTATTTATTTCATCTATTTTTTTATTTTAATATTTACACCAAATAAAGTTTGTTTTCTGACACATTTGACCTTTTAATGCAGTAATACATAGGTACCTTTCATACTTTATGTTAGTAGTGGATTCACCCATTTAAACACATTTAAACACCCATCGCTTTTCCGCTTTTCCAGTTGAGCTAGATTTTTTCCAGTATTTTTCCTAAGTCAATGGAACCCTAACTACGCACATATTAAAAAATTATAAACTATGGATACCAAAAATAATTTCAGGGTATTCTGGGTTAAGAAAGGAAAAGGGTTAAAGAAGGAATAGGAATTGTGAGGAGGGGGGGGGGGAAGGGGCCTTCGGAACTCTCACTGGCCGGACGAAACACAACAGCACCATCATCATCAGCCAGAAGACGTCCACTGCTGGACAAAGGCCTCCCCCAAGGATCTCCACCACGACCGGTCTTGTGCTGCTTGCATCCAGCGGCTACCCGCGACCTTCACCAGATCGTCGGACCACCTTGTTGGAGGCCTGCCCACACTGCGTCTTCCGGTGCGCGGTCGCCACTCGAGAACCGTTCTGCTCCAACGGCCAAGCGGTTCTACGGGCGATGTGCCCTGCCCATTGCCACTTGAGCTTGGCGACTCTTTGGGCTATGTCGATTACTTTAGTTCGTTTATGAATCTCCTCATTTCTGATTCGATCACGTAGAGAAACCCCGAGCATAGCCCTCTCCATTGCTCTTTGCGTGCATTTGAGCCTGCTAATTAGGCCAATAGTGAGCGATTACGTTTCGGTACCGTATGTCATCACTGGCAACACACACTGGTCGATGACTTTCGTCTTGAGACACTGCGGTATTTTGGACAAGAAGATATTTCGTAGCTTATCGAACGCTGCCCAGCCGAGTTGGATTCGACGATTGACCTCTTTCTTAAAGTTGGACCTACCTAACTGGACTGTTTGTCCAAGGTATACATATTCGTCAACAACTTCAAGAGCAGAGTCTCCAACCTTCAGAGGAGTGGGTACGACACGTGAGTTAGACATGATTTTCGGTCTTCTACATGTTCATTTTAAGGCCCACTTGTTGAGAGACTCTGTTGAGATCACCGAGCATTGTGCCGAGTTCCTCCAGGGTCTCAGCCATGACTACTATATCGTCGGCAAATCGTAGGTGACTGATGTACACGCCGTTAATATTGATGCCGAGTCCTCTCCAGTCCAGAAGCTAAAATACGTCCTCCAGTGCAGCAGTGAAGAGTTTCGGAGATATGACATCTCCTTGTCTCACTCCACGCTGCAGCTGGACTGGCTTCGAGCTCTGGTCCTGAAGACGAACTGTCATAGTGGCGTTTTACACTTCGATGTACCGGTAGTCAATTTGGCACCGCTGGAGAGACTGTAGCACGGCCCATGTTTCGATCGAATCAAAGGCTTTCTCATAGTCCACAAACGCTAAGCAAAGTGGCCGGTTATACATTTAGGTCTTCTGTATAACCTGCCGCAGCGTATGCATGTGGTCTATGGTGCTAAAGCCTTTTCGGAATCCGGCTTGTTCGATTGGCTGGAAGTCATCAAACCTGCGTGCGAGACGATTAGTTATAACTCTTGAGAACAGCTTATAAACGTGACTTAGAAGTTATATGGGTCTGTAGTTCCTCAGTAGGGCCTTGTTGTCCTTCTTAAAGAACAAAACAACCACACTTTCATGCCACGCTTCTGGCGTTCTACCTCCGAGGACGACGGAATTAAATAGTCTCTGAAGAGCTGCGAGTACCGGTCTTCCGCCTGCTTTCAGAAGCTCAGCCGTAATTCCGTCAGCACCCGATGCCTTGCTGTTCTTAAGCTGCTTGAGAGCCATACCAATCTCGTACAGGCTGATGTCCGGGATATCTTCGGTGTAGTGTCGGGTTAGCTTAGCTCTAGTCTCTGTAGCTAAGCTTTGTACAGGTGGCCGCGTGGATGTGTATAGCTCTCCATAGAACTTCTCGACCTCTCCCATAACTTCGGACTTGGACGTGACAGTTCTGCCGTCATCGGTTTTCAGCGTCGTCAGTTGGCTCTGCCCAATACCCAAATCTCTTGCGAACACTTTTGAACCTTTGTTTTGCTCGATAGCCTCTTTAATACGGTCGGTATTAAATCGGCGAGTGTCGCGAGTCAAAGCTTCGAGATCTGCCTATTGAGCCGCCGAAGCTGTGACGAATCGTCCAAAGAACGCAGAACCATCACGCGTCGCTCTTCCATCAGTTTAAGAGTATGGTCTGAAAGCTTTTTAGATCCTCTTATACGGTGGGTTTTGAAGAACTTAGACCCAACCGCATGGACGGTTTTTACAAACCTGTTGTTGTAATCGTCCACGTCTACGCAATCCTGCAGGCATTCGAAGCGATTTTTCAGTTCGAGCTGGATTTTGGATTTGGATGGGTGCAGGGCGGAGCGTAGACTTCATCAATCAACGTCTTTCAAGCTTGATATGAATGTGCAATGTGCCTCTTACCAACCGGTGATCACTGCCAGTTTTGAACGCGTTGATCACAGAGACATCATTGAGTTTTTGCTTTCTCGTTGACATGATAAAGTCAATCTCATTTTTTGTTGCACCATCGGGACTTAGCCAGGTCCACTTGCGGTGTTCAGATTTCCTAAAAAAGGAGTTCATCATGAAGAGTCCCTCCTTTTTCAGAAACTCCGCCAGCAGTTGGCCTCGGTGGTTCCGAATTCCAACTCCAAATCGTCCCACTTTCAGCTCATCGCCGCTTCGCTTGCCTAGTTTTGCGTTAAAGTCTCCCATGACAACGGTGTAATGAGTTTTAGAGACTTGTATGGCTCTAGAGGTGTCCTCATACGTAGCGTCCACCTCATCGTCGGGGTGTGCCGTAGTCGCAGCGTATACCTGTATAACCTTCAACGAATACTGTTTGTTTATTCTGAGTATAAGGTACGCTACCCTCGACGACACACTTCCGGTCTTGACAACGTTGTTGACGAGAGAGCTGTGGACGATAAACCCGACACCACCCTGGGACAGTTGTTCACCCTCCCGGAAATAGAGCAAGTTACCAGACTTCAAGATTATCGAGTCCTCCCCCTCTCTTCGGACCTCAGATAATCCCACAATGCCCTACCGTATCTTGCTCAATTCTTCCTCCAGTTCGCAAACCTTTTCGTTGGTTCGCAGTGTACGCGTGTTGTAGGTTGCCAGGGCCAAAGTTCGTTGTTGGCGGTAGCCAGGTCTCTGCCGAAGATTCTTAGCACCCCCTGCCCCGTCGCTGTTTGGTCGCTACCGTAGCTAGGGCGAGCGAGGCCGCCGGGGACTAGGGGCCGGAGGTTAACAGCACCAAGTGCCATTCTTTCACGAAAAACGGGTCCATGTAAAAAATACCTTTACCGTAACATAAGAGTCACAGCCAAAAAGTATCGAAACTAAAGTAATTCAAAAATGTATACATAGTTCGAAAACCATTGAAAATCGCGAAATATACATGGGGGTGATTCGGGTGCTCCTAGAACTGCTGCACTTACAACTGTAGGAAAACTGGTAACATTACTTTTTGAAATCGCCTGGCTAACACGCTGTAGAGTTAGCTGCTAGCTTTCTGGTCACCGTAGGCCATAATAAGATGAACACTTACTTTTGTTCTCATTATTAAGTTCTCTTGTAAAAATTATTTCTAATTGTGTGTAAATGAATAATTTTATTATTAAACCCGTTTGTTGTCGGCCCTCACGGCCTAGGCAACAGAAACGAACGCGGGAAAAGACTTTTTAACTTCGCTTTTGGTCAAAATCTCAGTATCAGTAACACCTTTTTCTACAAAAAACCACAACGTAGATGGACTTAGTTTTCTCCAGACGGTTCTACAAAAAAAGAAATTGACTACTGCGTTTCTTCTAGTAAACAAACTATAACAAACGTCACAGCATTAAACAAGATTCGCTTCAATTCAGACCATCGGCCAATTCATGTCACAGTAAAATTTAATGCCAAAATCCATAGGCTACAAATGATCAAAAACAGCATACAACGCCACAACAAAATATCTCTTATAGCTTGTAAGGATCAATTTAATATAGAATTGCATAATAGTTTTAGCCTCTTAGATACAATTGAACCAAAAGACTCAGAAACGTAATACAATGCCATTATAGATTCCATAAAGATAGCAAGTTTCAAAATAAAGCCCAGTAAAAAGAAACTCGAAAAGCTTTCCAAATATACTAAGGATCTATTTGAGAAAAGATTAAGACTTAAATTCAATACACCTGAATTTAGAACCACTGATAAATCTGTCAAACGCAACATACGATACGACATTAGGAACTTTAATATCAATTTAGTAAAAGCAGCCTTAGTTAAAAATATTTCATTGAAAGCAGCTAAGCAAAGCATGGAAATGGGAAGGTCATCAATAACGAAACTTAAGGACAGAATCGGGATAAAACACGGAGTAAAAGACAAAATCCTAAGTATTTGCACGGATTTCTATAGCAGTCTTTATTCAGACCCGGCCACAGGTACGTCAGAATCTTCCGTTGCGTATTCATGCTCCGAAAACATAGCGTTAATAACAGACTTTGAGGTCCACCGCGCGCTATGCAGCATGAAATATAGCAAAAGCCCTGGAGAAGATGGTATCACCACCGAAGCCCACAAAATCGGCGAACGTGTGTTGCGGTCCTACATTACGGATTATTTTAATTCATTGCTTAAGTACCTACGGCATCTTTCCTCCAAGATTCTGCCACTCACACATTAAACTTCTGCATAAAAAAGGCGAAAAATCCGAAATAGAAAACTACCGACCGATAAGTCTGATTTCCCATCTATATAAGGCTTTTATCAAGATTATTGAATTCCGCATTTCCAGCGAGCTCGACTTGCACCAGCCACCAGAACAAGCCGGCTTCCGTCGCGGCCTTTCCACTACGGACCATCTCCACTCGTTAAACCAACTAATTGAAATTATATAGGTATAGCATTTGTTGACTACTCGAAAGCCATTGATAGTATTACACATGATTGTCTTTTTGACGCCCTCATCAACCAGAATATTCAACCAACCTACGTAAGCCTCCTTCGCGTAATCTACAAGAACAGCACCGCCGCGATCAAATTATCATCCACAGGCCCTTCCTTCCGCATTGAGAAAGGGGTTAAGCAAGAAGACCCGCTGTCCCCAAAGCTTTTTAATGCTACTCTAGAAGAAGTATTCAAAAAGTTGACACCAAACTGGGCAGAAAAAGGGGTTGTCTTAGGCGAGCGGCGGTTGACAAATCTCCGCTTCGCTGATGACATCGTTCTATTCTCCTCCTCAGCCTCGGGGTTGGACTTGCGATGAATATGTCGAAAACAAAATTGATGACCAACAGCACACAGACCAAACGATATGTTGATGGGGTGGAAATCGAATATGTCGATGAGTATGTGTATCTCGGCCAAATAGTCTCGTTTCAGACGCGACAAGATAAAGAGGTTACTCGTCGCACTGAAAACGCCTGGAGAAGCTATTGGTCGATGAAACATCTGATGAAAGGCAATTTGCCGCTGTGCCTAAAGCGCAAACTCATGGACATGTGCATTCTCCCCATCCTTACTTACGGTGCTCAAACATGGTCTTCGACAACTCAGCGGAGGTCTAGACTCGAGGTGTGCCAGCGGGCAATGGAGCGCAGTATATTGGGTGTCCGCCTAACGGACCGTATAAAAAACTCAATTCTGCGCTCAAGGACCAAAGTTCAGGACGTCTCTCAAAAATCTGCCCAACTTAAATGGAATTGGGCCGGGCACGTTTACCGCATGCCAGAGGAACTTTGGGCCAAGGCCACTACCGTTTGGGTATAACCCGCGCCAATCATCTAGCTCGCTGTGAACACGAGGCGAGTGGCGTCGCAATAGCACAATATAGGTATCGGCGGGACGTAAGCAGTTAGGGGGGGCGGGGCACACCCCCGCGCACCCCTGCGCATGCGCGCTCGCCATGCGTATTCGTTTGTTTTTGGTTTAGCAGTGGAAAGTACAGTCACGTGTATATTTATTTGATCGCGTCGCGATATAGTATATATTGTTTGTTGTTATTACGTTACTGTTTTAAGTTGTTGATTTATTTTTTTGTTACATACTGTTATTAAATTAGGAGTAAGTACTGTTTTGAAAGGCTGTTAAAATGCCTAGACGTAATACAGTTTTACGTCGGCAAGCAAGAAAAATTATTTACAACATATCGGAGTTTATGAAGAAAGAAGCAGAGAAAGGTATATCTGTAATCTGACGACGATGAAAGCGAAGTCTTGCCGTGCTCAAACAAATCATTAACAGACTATATAAAAGGTGTAAAACCACTGTAATGTAATTGAATGTTTCCACAGCTTCATAAAAAATATTTTTTTTTTAAATATATGTATGCTTATAATTTAATTGTTGTTATTATAATTTATCCTGCTTAATTTTAAGTATTAAAAGATAAATGAAACTCTTAATTTATAAATTGTCATGTTATTTTATTTTGTAATTATAACGCTCGAATGATAATGTTGCTAACAGTACACCTGCGCGTCGCAACTTCAGAGCGAGCTAGAAGTTTTGCACGAACTCCTCCCAATGCTAGAAGGCGACGCGGCAGACCGAGACGAAGATGGCGTGACGAGCTGGACGCCAGATTGGACCACTGTGGCGGTAGACAGAAAAAAGTGGAAAGAAGGAGGGGAGGCCTTTGCCCTGCAGTGGGACAAAATAGGCTGACAATAATAATAACAATAATAATTAAACCTACTCTAAAAAAAGTTTTTTTTTGAAGTTGCGCACCAATATTCGCGGCGTCATGATTTAATGCAACACTTATCTTGATAATTTACCGATAAGTGTTGCATTACATTATCATTAACCTGGCGTTCGTCGCTACAGGATAAAAAGTACCACAGTGGGTATAAAATTGCATTTTATTTTCTGCGTACCGTTTGCAAACTGTCAGTGGAACTTAAACTGATAGAAAAATATTAAGCTATGTTACTTTTCTTTGTTGTCTGACCATTTTAATGTACTCACATACTCATAAAAAATCCTAAATCTAAAGAAGTAACGGTACAGGGTTTTTACCATTCAGGGTGTAAGTACCCGCAGGCGTATAGAGTAAAATGGTACCGATGTTAAAAGGGTATAGTGTTCGGTCGCATAATCTCTTTCGTCATAATGTAGTTTGGCATAACAGTTTCAGCATTAAGTTTTTTCGCATAAATTACAATAAGCAGAGTGTTGTATACCCATAATGGTTTCATTGGCATAATTTTATATCAGCATAATCGTCTTTATCATAATTTTAATCAGCATAAATGTAAATAACATAATTGCTATACGTCTAAATGTTATTTAACATAAAATACGAAACGCATAATGAATGAAGCGCAGCGTAGCGATTGTCTTGAATTTTAAGGTTATTTTTATATTTTTATTAGACAACAGAAATACTAGATGCTCTACTCCTGTAGGTCACGTGATAGGTTAGAAATTTAAAACAATCGCGAAGCGCAGCGTAGCGATTGTGTTAAATTTTTAACCAGTCAGGTACATCATATTATGTAGTCTTTATTAGGGTAACCTATCATAAATTCGAAACTTTCCTGTACGAATTTCAATTGTTCGAAAATGTCTTAAAAAGTTAATACTTTGGGTTTTCGGTAAGGCTGTGCTATAAAGTTAGTGATAGAAACGAATCGCGGCAAAACCGACTCCACGTAGACTTGTCTGCCCTACGCTAGAGTGTAATTTAAGCCCGCGTAGGCGCGGAGGGGCGAGGCGGCCCGCGAGCTGAGGAGCAGGTGGGTTTAACGCTCGCCGCTGCGGCTGAGGCTGGCTGGCTGAGCCGGCCAGCAAGCCGAAGCTGCGGTGGTGAGCGAAAGCCATCTGCGACGATAAGCTCGCGTGGGACCGCCGGAGCCTCGCAGCGCCGGAGCCGTGACAGAAACCATGCCTGCTGCATGCTGCGTGCTTGGATGATGCTGCATGCTTGGTTGCATGCTGTGAGCTTGCTGCACGATTGCTTGCATGCTGCATGCTGCATGCTTTGCTGCATGCTGCATGCTTGCTTGCATGCTGCAGCTTGCTTGCTCCACATGCTTGCTAGCATGCTGCATGCTTGCTTGCATGCTGCATGCTTGCTTGCATGCTGCATTCTTGCTTGCATGCTGCATACTAGCTTGCATGCTGCATGCTTGCTTGCATGCTGCATGCCTGCTTGCATGCTTTAAACGTTATTAAGTTTACAAGTTGTTCGATGATAATAATATTATGGATTGAAATTATTTGAAATGTTGTATTTTCATAATATTGGAAACGTGTTTCTGAAAAATGAATCAACTAGCATTAATAGCTTCGGCCAAACGTTGAGTGGGATTTCAAAATATAAGGATTTTGAAACAAATAACAAACGATAATCTGACATGACTTGTAATCTGTATGCCATAGGGTGAGATGCCAATAAATATTATGATTAGTAATCGTTATTCTAAAAATATTTATGCATGAACATTTGATGCTGATTTATCATTATTATAAAATAAGTTATGTTGAAATAAAGTATGCCTAATGATTTATTCTGAATGAACGTTATACGAAACGAATAGTATGCCAAAAAACGTTATGCAGCCTTAAAATATGCCTCTTTATTTTATGCAACCCAATATGGACCCTAGTGTAACTGTTATTTATTTTTCTTTTTTTTCTTTCTATTTTTGTATATCCTTTTCTCGGATTACATGGAAAATCTTCCTAACCGTCAGTGATAGGATAAAATCATTCTTACTTACGTAGTGTATTAATGGGCCTATGATGAAATCTCTTAGTTAAATATAAACTTTAGCTCTAATAAGTTTTAAATCATTTTAAATGTTTCTTATTTTAAAAGTTGTGTTTAGTCTGTGTCATGATATAATAGTATATAAATATAGATTTTGTAAAAATGATAGTGTAAATTTTTTGTTGTTTAATTTAATCAATATTATAGCTAAGTGCAGATTTAATTTAATTTAATTTTGTTTTTTTTTATAATAAGCCCGGCAAATGACCCCACTCCACCTGATGTTAAGTGGAAATGAAGTCCAGGGTCGAGGACAACTGGTGCAGTGTAAGAGACGTAGCATTAGTCACCCTCACTCTGCCGGCCCACAAAGTGCTTCTTCACGCCTCGTTTGAAGGACCCTATGTCATAGGTAGTAGGGAATATGTGTGCTGATAGACTATTTCATCTTTTGGAAGTGCGGCAAAGAAACGAATCACCAAATTTCTTTGTGCATTTTGGAATGTTAGAGACTGTAAATTGGTGACTCCGGAGAGCAGCACGCGTACTCTTATGGAGGAAGGGAGAAGGAGGGATGAGGTCAAAGAGTTCTTCAGAGTGCTCGCCATGATATAAACGGTAAAAGACGCTGAGTGACGCAATATCTCTATGCAATTGCAAAGGCTCGAGAGTTTTAGTGACCTCCGCATTGCCGATAATGCGCACAGCGCGGCGCTGCAATCTGTCCAAGGCATCGAGAAGATACTTTGCGGAGCCGTCCCAAAGGTGAGAGCAATACTCCACGCAAGACTGCACCTGTGTCTTGTATAATAGACACAACTGATCAGGCGTGAAGAATCGCCGCACCTTGTTCAGGACACCGAGTTTACATAAGGCATTTTTAATCACGGTTTCGATGTAGTCCTTTTGGTTCAGATCGCAGCGGATATCCATACCGAGCATGTTAATACTGCTCTGCAGGCCTAGAGATGTACCCTGAAGAGAGGGAAGAGGAAGGAATGGCGACTTTATCGCTGTGAACTCGCACACCTGTGTTTTCTTGGCATTGAACTCCACCAGATTATCGGAGCCCCATTAAGAAATGCGGTCCAACACCCGATCGAGCTCAATGACAAGATTTGCTCGCTTCATTTCGGTGTCTACCCGCTCAGCCGTTGGGTGACCGTTATATCCCTCATGCACTGTGCTATCATCTGCATAGCAATGAATGTTTCCACAAATGTAATGCCCTTACAGGGCTCATTAGAAGGCATATAACTTTAATTAAGACCTTAATGTACTTACTAAAAATAAATGAAGCTATAAAATGAGAAAATATAAAATTTAATTAACCGGTTAAATAAGGCAGTTGTCCCACCGCCGACGATGAACGAGAAGCGAGTCGAGCTAGAACTAGAATTAAGTTGGCGAGCAGCGGAAAGCAAATGTGTAGTTCCGATAGTTTTGTCGCTGGGCTTTAAGCGAGTGTACTAGTGAGTTTACTCGCGCCACTCGCTCGAAGCGACCGAGCCGAGCGTATTGCAGCAGTATGATCCTCTAAGTTAAAGCCTTGGTAGCAGCGGCTGCCTCAGTGCTGAGAATTGACTTTGTCTCTTTCATATTCATAGAATTGGAAAGAAACAGCAGATCACAGCCATGCGCGCAGCGTCGACGTGTCGCTTAGAGAATCGCATAGCAGTCCTTTGGGTGGGAAATGACCGCTGCCACTGGTTGGTCTCTCGGTGTGAGTTCATCGCTGAGCAAATATCGTTAAGCGAGAATTATCTTTGATAGCTCTTGTCGCTCAGCAATGAACTAGTGGAGCGAGTCCTCGCCGGCAGTGTGAACAGTCAGCGATCAACTATTTATATATGCATCTCTTTTGTTTACACGGAATGTATATATATTGTACGTTTAGCCGATAGTAAGTCGTTTCCTCGCCGTTGGGGGGACAACTGCCTAACTGTGTAGCGGTGAAAGACCCCTCACTTCCCTTGGGTGTCGTAAAAGGCGACTAACGGACTAAAGACTACACATACATCCATAGAGCGGCGATGGGCTCACCACCTGTTACGCTGAGCACATGTGCAGTCTCTATTTGGTGAAAAGTGGACTATGGCAGAGAACTGCTTTTGCGGTCCTCATTGCTTAATCTTTGACTAACCCTTCGGGGATAATAGTCGTGATTATATGTATGTTTGTATGTATGTAATTAACCGAAAAACTATAAATTTTCGCGAAAGATATGTTTTCTAAAATAAAAGAAACACAAGCTTGCTGGTACACTCTGAACAGGACGTTTGTATTAAGATCTCATATGAAATCAAGATGACCATAGGTTTTCAAAAAATATTCAATATAGGAACAAAAGTTAAGATGAATAGTTCAGCGGACATATTTCAGGCTGTTAACATAGGCGTAGAAGCCAATTTGTCTCAAAGCGAACAACTAATGACTAGACCAGTTACAATCTCGATAGATGCCGAAAGGTCCAGACAAATGTGCGGCGAGATCCGGAATTAACCACCAGCCGTTACGGGTAAGATAGTGTGAGCTGTGTTGAGGTTTGAAAGAAAATGTTACGTATTATGCATACGAATGCTTACTTATATAAAATTGTTTTAAAACAAAGTGTTAAAACCATTTGGAATAATACAAAAAAAAAAACAAAAATCGTTAATAACGTTTCATGATTGATTTGGGAAAGACTACACAATTCCTTTCCTGAAATGGGTCGTTCAACCACCCGAGAATATGATATAAACAACAATTCAGTACTTGTATAATACTATCCCTTGAAAACGAATAACTAAAAATATAATTTCAATGATTAACGGCTTATCGGCGTCGTCAGCCTATAAACGTACCACTGCTGGGCACTCCCACAAGGAGAGATTGGGAGAATGCCCGATGCCGGTTACCCCTTACTCTTGGTTTTTTTGACAGTTTTTTGACACTAATGCGACCGCTTGGGGTTTGAGGGGTTGATTTCTATCTTATATTATATATTTTATATATCATAGTAACTTTTTGCCGTCTCCAACTGTATCTGATGTCTATCGTCTCCAACCCTAGGTTGCCTGTAAGATATCGCTTTTAGTAAGAAGGCCGCCCATTGCACGACTTTTTTTTAAATTGTAAATTTTCATATTTTCTGTGTTTTTTGTGTACAATAAAGAATATTTTATCCTATGTTACCACAACAACCGGGACCAAAGGCTTTACACGCCTTAAGAGGCCTATTACATCTCAACTGTGATTTTTACGTAAAATACCCATTTTCGCACTTTGTTGTAATTTTGCAGTTGTATTTATCGTTTTATCGAAATAGTATAATAAAATCATGCTTAGTATAACAAATGACCACTCTGCGAGTGTAAGCTGAGTACGGACGGACGGCGCATCGCATTTTAAAGTAATTTTGCAGCTGTATTTATCGTTTTTATCGAAATAGGATAATAAATTCATTATAAAATCTTTATTCATCATGAAGTAACGATTATTCTGGTATAAATTTTGCTCAATAATACTATCGTAGATAGGAGAAATTCATAGTTACCTTAAAGTGATTTTCGAAGTTTTTAGGTTTAGAAAAAGTTTTTTTTTCTTTATAAAATCATTGATATCTAAAAATTCCGAGGCCGCTACGCACTATACGACTATTATATAAGAGATAACATTCTATAATTTTTATGAAAAAACGGGATTTTTACCATGTCTGAGTTGTTGATTTTGAGCATTTCTTTTCTTGACGTCAGAGTACGAGTACGCAATGTTGGTTCGCTTAGCCATTCAGTGTACAGGAAACCTACACACACTGATCGATACCTCAACGCGACTTTACATCACCACCCAAGACATCTTGACTCTGTAGTCACATCTTTGACTAATCGAGCATATGATTTGTGTGATGACGACCATCTAAACAAGGAGTTAACTCATGTGCGGCATGTCCTGCAGAGGAATGGGTACAAGGGAAAGGTACCCAGACACACAACAAAACAGTACAGGTGCAAGGTGAACAGACAACCGGTGTTTTTGCCTTTTTTATAAGGAGTGACAGATAAGATCTCCAACATACTAAATAAGTACTCAATCAACACTATCTTCACTCCTCTAAAAAAAGTTGCCCAATGCCTGTGTTCACCAAAAGACAGTTATCCCCTGGAAAAACATGGCGTGTACAAAATTGACTGCAGTTGTGGTAGCTCTTATATAGGCCAAACAAAACGTACAGTAGCCTGTCGCGTAAAGGCGAACATTAAAGCAGTCAAGAATAACGACACTCAGAAATCAGCCATTGCAGAACATCTTATTCACTCAGGACCGAATCACGGGATGGAGTTTTATAACCTTCAGATTATTTCGACAGATCGCCACTATGTACCAAGACTGGTCAGAGAAGCTTTTGAAATAAAAAAACATAAAAATAATTTTAATCGTAAAGACAGGTTTAAATTGTCGAATGTCTGGAATCCAGTGATTCAGTTATGTAAAAACCGCAAGAATCAAAACGGTAGCGTTTCTCGTAGTGATGCGATGGTGCATGCAACTGCGCCGAAATATCGGGTACTCAAAATCAACAACTCAGACATGCTAAAAATCCCGTTTTTTCATAAAAGTAATTGTAGTGACCATGAAAGTTTAAAATGTGATAACATCCTAATTTTTTTAATCGTTTGTTTAGAACACTAGTACAATCGATGAGCTCAAAAAAGTGCTTTCGCGCATTTTTTGAATATCTTTCTCTGCAATTTTAGGTTTAATTAAAAAGTTAAGCAAAATTTAAAAATAGTGAGGCCACTACGCACTATTCTAATAGCTATTCTACACTAATTAATAAGTCATAATTGTTAATATATTTTTGTTTCTGAGATCCATAACGCCAAAATTGGCCATTTAACGCAAAAATCACAGTCGAGATGTAATAGGGCTCTTAAAAAGCACTGAGGATCTTGAGATCTTTTATTATGTTAGCTTAACTGGTAAGATCGCAAAACGAATGCCTCAGCCGCTGGTACATCGATTATTATTGCCTTGTTAATTTAATATTTATTTCGTTCGTGTTATGTGTAAATTGTGTATCACGCATTTTGCAGCAAATAAATCACTTCCATGTCGTTGTGTACATGGGTTTTCGCTTCGCTGCCCTCGCACTGGGTTGTGATTCATATAGGTACCTAGGGATTGTTAAGTAAAATTCAATTAATCTAAGCCAACCGTACACAGTTACGAGTTACGTAAACAATTGTAACTCTTATTACAATGACATAAGGTTTATAAACTGTTAAAAGTGTGCCACTAAAACGTGGTTACTTTTAAATGCAGTGTCGACAGCTTTGGTCACAGCTCTTGTTAGTTTTATTTGTCATATTTAGACGGATTTTGACGGCCAGGTGGTCGAGTGGTCAGCGACCCTGACCACATAACCTACGGTCCCGGGTTCGAATACCAAATGTTTGTGTGGTAAGCACGAGCTTCGCGGTTGTAGGATTAGCCCAGAATCAGACTGATAGCGGCCACACTAGTACATATTTCTGCCGCCAAGCCGCATTGGTATAGAAACAAACATCAATACATACAGTTTGTCTAAAAAGAGTAGAATTTAAATAGTGGCAATACTGTATGGAGTTTATGTCAGTTTTAACAAACACTCCATACAGTATTGCCACTATTTAAATTCTACTCTTTTTAGACAAACGTACATCACTTCCCTTTCCCGGAGGGGTAGTGGGGAGGAGGGAGGGGGGGGGGGACCACAGCTTCTCATTTGCACGATCCTGACACACTACTTTTGCTTGGTAGATAAACACCAACCTAATATCTTCAAAGGCTCTTTACTCATGATAAACCTATCCATCAAGACTATTGGAACAACAAACGGCCATTAAAGTGGCCAGCAGAGCGAATAACGCGATTTCGTGCGTCTTTCAGCCATCTTCCTACTTCAGACTGGTTGGCATGTTATCTGTACGCAGACCTTTTACAAAATAAGGATAAGAAACAAAGGAATAAGAACATGCAAAAAACTTCTTGACGACGATGTAACCCAAAGTAATATTCGACAAAAAGTTAACCCCTAAGGCTGAATGGGTTGTTGATCCACGTCTTTATTTATGATTTTAGATGCACTTTTGTAAACATTCATAATAATCCATAATTTGGAGGTAATTTTTTTTGCTGATGGGAGACCAGCTCAAAGTCTTCTAGACAAAAGCCTCTATCATTGAAATCAAGTTATCGCTACAATTCATATAGTAGGCCGGCCATGGGCAGAAATTACAAAATCTCGTATGTAAGTTTTGTAAATACCTACAACAGGTATGGATGTGTTCGGGGTGTCCTCCAGATATCGAAACTGCTTGTTGTATAGTTCTTAAAAGGTGGAGGAGGTAGCAGTGACGTTATAAAGATGGCTGTTGACGGTTTTGTTTTTCTTCAATTGTGGCGTACCTTTGCGGTCAATTTGCTTGTGCAAGGTGTCATTTGAAAGCGCATTAAATGTACTTTAATCACTTAATAGACATCTATAACGAAAGCATGTAATTTACAAAAATATTTTGAATTAATTTAATTTTCGTTAGCTACCATGAACTTGGGGGTCAAAGTTGCTGGCGTCCGTAGGTTTACCCTTGAGACCCTACAACACGTGATCCCTGGGTGTTGCTAAATGAGTGATACTGGCTGAGTGGTAGAGCCACGCTGCGTTGCAGCACGCATTGGGCCGGCTCGCCCGGCGTAATACCACCCTCTCACGAATATTCGGTGTGAAATAATGGCACTTGGTGCTGTTGTGTTTCGTCCGACCAGTGAGGGTTCCGGAGGCCCCCCCCCCTCCTCCCATTCCTATTCCTTCCTTAAACCTATTCCTCCCTTAAAGGCAGGCAACGCGCCTGCGATTCTTCATTTTTCTCGGAAACAAGGATCTTTTTCTATTAATATTGTTTTCTAAAACATGCAAAATATTATGAGCTATCCACAAATATAAGGTTCATCAAAATACGACTTCAAACGACTGCGCTGTGTCCAATAATCTGGAGCGAGGAGCACCATCACGACGAGTCCAAGCGTGCGTGCGTGCGTCGTCGGGGGTTGTGCGGCGGGCTGCATAGTCACATGACAGTGTGTCAGCCAAGATCACATCACCTTTAGCAATTCTCTCGTTCATACAAATACAAATACAAATAATTTTATTTGCTCTAAATAGGGTTACAGTAAAGGTGTTATTACAATATTACGTATATTGTGAAAACAAAATGGAGCTTAACCTATTTAGCCATTTTATACAGCATGCAAATATACAAATAATGATATACTTATAACAATTATTTAAATTTATCACCCAAGAATTCTTTTACACTATAGAACATCCTATCAGAAAGCCAATTATACAATGCAGTCTTGAACTTGCTAAAGGGTAATTGTTTTATACTTTCAGGTATTTTATTGAAAATTAAGATACAGTTACAGTTTCTCCGATAAAGGGTGCTCCTAGGAATGGACGAAGCGATCAGTCGACAACCATTACGTGCGTTCTGCAAGTACACATCCTTCGCTTGTTTAAAGTGGGACATATTTAACTTGACAAATTTGGCAGTCTCTAAGATGTAAATACAAGACAAGGGTAGTATTTTGAGTAATCTAAAAAGAGGTCTGCAGGGTTCATCGGGTGGAGAACCACATATGGCCCGCAAACATTTCTTTTGACAGATAAAAGCTTTACCTACGTCAACACTATTTCCCCATATTATGAGCCGATAACGGAGTACTGACTCAACATAAGCAAAGTAGGCACTAAGTGCAGTGCTTTTAGACGCTATTTTAGTTAATTTATGAAGAGCAAAAGAAGAGAGAAAATTTTGTTGTATTCTCTTTTTTAAGTATATGTCCTTGGTAGATTATGTCAAATGTTTTATTATTAAAACTAAGAAAACTAGTTTTATTAATGTTTATTATTAGATTATTATTATGCAGCCAGTCTATAATTAATGAAATAGTATTATTAATGTCAATTTTATGCTCATCTAGATTTTTGGTTATTGTTGTTACTACTACCGATGTGTCGTCAGCGAACAGAATGCAACGGTGATTAGTTATTTTAGGTAGTTCATTAAAATAAACCAGAAATAAAAACGGGCCGAGTATACTTCCTTGCGGGACGCCAAAATGGTTTTCCCAAATGGTACTCTGATTTATACGTTTGAGACACCTTATTCTTGTCCAACCGAGATACTTGTACCAATTGCATTCTATTCTGCAAGTATGACTGAATCCATTTTAACACAATGCCTCTTATGCCGTATCGTTCCAGTTTTGTTAACAATAGTTTGTGACAGACAAAATCGAATGCTTTTGACATGTCAAAAAAGAGGCTTGTTGTGTACATACCGTTATTTAAGCCTGTCAATGTCTCACTTACAAGGTTGAAAACAGCCTGCGTAGTGGACTTAGTTTTCTGAAATCCGTACTGGTCGTTATTTAGAATCTTAAATTTACTAAAGAAAGAAGTGAGTTTCTCGAGCATGACTTTTTCATAAATCTTTGCCATAGTAGGTATCAGTGTTAAGGGCCTATAATTATTTAGGTTCAGTTTGTCACCCTTTTTTAAACAATGGCTTAACTACAAAAAATTTGAGCTTTTGCGGGAAAGTACCTGATACCATTGAAAGATTTATTAAATATCCTAGAATGGGGCCTAGTTGTTCGCTGCATGCTTTCAAAACTTTTGTGCATATTTCATCATACCCTTCTGAAGTTGTATTATTTAAAGAGCTTTTATATTTTTTATGTCATATTCGTCAATAGGTGTCAAGAATATGGAATTTTTCAACATGTCATTTGAGGGCTCGTGTGAATTTATATAGTTTATTTTATTAGTACATTCGATAAAGTATTCATAAAATTTTGTTGCAATTGTTTTGGGGCTTGTAATAATTTTGTCACAATATTCTATTGATTCAATGTAGTGATTTTTGTGAGTTTCGGAATTAAGCTCAGTCTGTATCACTTTCCATGTTGCCTGGCAAACGTTCTTGCTATTAAAAACGTATTTATTAATATTTAGTTTTTTAGCTTTTTGTATACATTGTTTTAAAATCTTAGAGTATGCAAGGTATTTATTTTTGTTTGGTATGTTACGTTTTTTGTAATATTTTAGTCGGAGGGCTATTAGGGTCTATTTGTAACACTGCTTTTTTTATTACCTTTTGAGATCCATTTTAATTTATATATTGCATTTATTTTAACTTTACAAACTGGAAAACATACATACAGTCAACCACAAAGAAAAGAGATGCATTGGAAAGTTATTAATTAAAAACATAAAAGTAAAAAACAGGCCAAGTTCTCGTGATATTTCTTCAGTGATCTTTAAAAAAAGAATGAAATCTGAGAATTATGAACCTAAGCCAAGTACAGTCAATGCAAAGGGAACGGATCCTCCTAGCATTATTTTAAATGTATGGTAAATTGGTAAGGCTTCCGTGCACTCTGCAGATGACTGTACCGACGTACAAGTACAAATTAGACTGAGCTAACTGATTCACAGATTCAACTTGGCAAGTTTTCCGAGATCCAAGCAATCTTAGCCTATCGTAATTTGATGAAAGACCTTTCCATCGCATTTAACTTTTTTTTAGTTATTTTCTTATTAATTTGTTTCTTTATTAATCCTTTATTGCACATAGAAAACACACATTGAAAACACATTAAATAAGACATATACAAAGGTGAGCTTATCTCTAGAAGAGATCTCTTCCAGCCAACCCCAGCTGTGGTTCGGAGAGAAAGTCTGCGGGACTAATAAAGACGAAATACGATATTATATCTATCTATACCTACATCAAATATATATATTATATCATACATATAATACATATTTTCTCTAATTATATTGTTTAAAACATATACATACACATACTTTACATATAATAATTTATAATATGAACGAATAATTGGTTAAAAAATTTCTAATTGTTGTTGTTGGATAGGTAGTGCTCTTTTAGCCTAAGTTTGAATGATGCTACCGATGGTCTCTCACGCACGTCAGCAGGCAGCTTATTCCACAATCTGGTTGCATGGACGGTAAATGAGCTATGGAAGTATTTGGAGTTGGATTGAGGAAATACAAGGGTTCTTGTGTCACATGAGCGCTTAGGGCGGGAAGTGACTGGTAAGAGAGTAAAACGGGAACGAAGGTAATGAGGGAGTTGAGGGTAGTGAAGGATTTTGTAAAGGAGACAAAGGATGTGCATATCTCGGCGACGTCGGATTGGGAGCCATTTTAATTTAGCCCGAAACTCAGAAATATGGTCATATTTGCGAAGATTAAATATAACCCGAATAGCTAGATTTTGCAGGCGCTCTAGTTTGTTCAACAGCTCTTCAGTAGCATCCAAGTAACACACATCGGCATAGTCGAGAAGAGGGAGAAGAAGCGACTGAGCAAGCATAATTTTGGTATTGTACGGTAAGAAGAACTGAAGTCGCTTGAGAGAATGATAAGAGTAGTGCATGCGCCGACTCACTTCGTTGACCTGTGACGTCCAAGACAAAGTACGGTCAATAATAAGGCCAAGATTTTTTGTCTTCTCCGCATATGCCAGATGCACTCCATCATAAGTAACTTTGGGGAGGGCATTTAGATCCAGTTTATCGCATAGTCTGCCGCTACCAACGACGCTCTTTTGTCTTTTCTAGCCCACTGTACTTCTGTCGTAACACGAATCTGCCCTAAAGCGAATCTGTCTTAAAGCGAATCTCTCATAAAGCGAATCTGTCGTAAAGCGAATCTGTCGTAAAGCGAACAATCGGAAACTCCTATCTTGGAAACATTCTCTCAGAACTGCGAAATGTTCCATACTTAGTGCTTTTCATTCGGTGACCTTAAACTTCATGTAAACATTAATCAATACAGTTGAAATGGTTCGTGAAAACATTGCACACAGTTTTCTCGGTTTTCTAGAAGTTGGCAGGGCGCACTCCTCCGTGCGATGAATAAAGATTCTTAGATGAAGAAATGCTGGATGAAAATGCTTTTTTACAATATACACTAGACTGTCTGGCACTTGACCGCCACCTGACCTGATGGGAAGTGATGATACGGCCGAAGGCGGAGCATGCCTGTCTACTTAGAAACAGCTTATTCAATATGGCCTTAAAGGAGTCCAGGTTGTGTACCTACTGTTAGGGGAACATGCTAGCAGGCAAAGCGTTTCATTCCATAGGCATTAGAAAGGTCGAGCCAAAGCGGTTTGTGCGGATAGCTGGTATATATATTATGTAGGTAAGGGTGAAACGCCTGCTCGCCCCTTGTGCCCCAAAGGCATGCAACTAACAAGTGTTTGTTTGAAAGAGTTTGCAAGAATAAATATTGATAAAACTATTAAATTTTTTTAGATTCCTTTTCCGCCTTTGGGGCACAAGAGGTGGGCAGGCGTTGCACCCTCACATACATAATACACTGGTCATCACAAAAGTCAACCCACCTACAATTTACACGAAAATTCATGTTTTAATATTTGAAAGAAACAAATTGTATTATATTCGTATGACCTTACGGCGCCCATCAGATGCCCCCTCTTCACGTCGGCAGACGCATCCGCAGGATGCGTCGTCCGAAGTGTAGGGGGGTGATTTGCGCTAAAAATTGCGGAATTTAACGTCTGCAGACGCAGCAGTCTGTAACGGTACAGAATGAATGGTATCCGTCCGTTAGTAAGGAATGTATGGGAGTAGCACTAAAATTAATATTAATGCGTAGCGCCATTAATATAATAAGCATGAAAAGGGAATAATAAACTAGTTCAAAATAATGGTCAATGGCCTAGGGCTTTATCTTTATTTTGAATTTCGCGGGGACTGCTCCGTGTGCCCCTTGCGACATAGGCGCCGTCTAGCGTGAGTAATTTACTTGAGCTTCGCGTAGGATTGTTAGGTTGGCAATGGCCTAGGGCTTTATCTTTATTTTGAATTTCGCGGGGACTGCTCCGTGTGCCCCTTGCGACATAGGCGCCGTCTAGCGTGAGTTATTTACTTGAGCTTCGCGTAGGATTGTTAGGTTGGCAATGGATTAGAATGATGGGGTTGGCTAACGTGTCCCTTGCGACAGGAAGGCGCCACCTATGGTCGGAATACGGAACTTTTTATAATTTTACAAAATACAGAATTATTGGCTTAAGTGGGTGGTAATTGAGAAGGAATTGTTGATGAAAGGCTACATCTAGTTGTCAAACATGTAATATTGGCTATCTAACGAGATTTGGTTGGATTATGGAAAAACTTTAGAATTGCGCGGCGGACGGCGGCAATGAGCGAGCGAGAGGTTGAGAAAAAGATAGAAAGAGAAGGAGGATGTTATCTCCACGTGGCGCAACGCGAAGTTCGCGTATAACAAATAATAAGCGACGCGAAGGCGAGGCGCATCGGCTAAACGGCTAGCGATTGGTTGAAGGGAAGAAAAGCGAAATCATGGGAAGGGATGCTGGGGGCGCGTGGCGCGAAAGTTAAGATGCTTGGGGAAGAGAGGGAGATTAGCGGGGCATTCAATTATCAGACGTCGGAGGCGCGGTCCGATTTACGAGTGGCGGTAACGAACTCATACGTGAAAACAAGCGTCCGAGCCATTTTAGCGCGCTAAGTGATATTCGAGTTGCGATTTTAACTAACATTGGTTGTGAAATAGAAGTGATTATTAAAGTAAAATTCTTGTTATCGCGACTCGAATAATTGTTACAGAATGAAGTATTCTGGATCATATTAGCAGACACGAATAACGGTGGCAACAAAACTAATATGATTTCAACGAACTTCGGTCTGGAGGCATTTGACTGTATTTAATAATGCCGGCGTTATCTATTACAACGCTAAATAATACACTATCTTCGAGAGAGTAACGGGGGAGAGACAGTTGTCTCCCTAGTGAAAATTGAAGATAGGTCAGACACCAATTAGCTGGAGGTGGGAACGTCCAACCCCGTCCAAGACCGTCCCGCCTCCTTACATACAGTGTAGTGTTAGGTTTTACATTCTGAGTATACTGGCTCGATTGATAGTCCATTTAGGGGTCAGCTGCTTTCAGGGGCAATGCGACTCACACAACTCACCACGAAATTAAGTTAAATGTGGCTTGGGCCTAGATTGCAAGGTATACAAGTAGGGACTGTTAGTTGGACAAAATATAGGTATTTCAAGTGAGGTAGGCTGTAGGAATCTATAGGTAGGCGTTTCTATATAATTGTTATGAGGAAGTAGAGGACTGCATGGTGTGGGCGCGCCGTGCGTACATAAACTAAGTACGTGGGCCGCGGGACCAGGCTGGATTAATTCAGACTAATAAGGTAGGGATAATTAAGTTACGGTGCTAAATGGAAATTACTATGAAGTGACGTGGGTTAGGAGCGCTGTAGGGACCTATCTAGGCATGTAATCTGTTACCGTAGGCCAATAAAATTCTAATTATTTTCTTAAAGTTGTTACCAATTAACTATTCATCTTAACCCGTCGAGCGTCATATGTACATATGGGTGTACAAAATAGTTGAGAGTCATGCGTGTCTCTTGTACTTACCGGTGTACAACAGACTTGGCTCAGATTGGTCGTTTTATTTTAACCGGTCCGAGTTGTAGTATACAAGTTTTGGCTATCAGTGAATTTTCTATGGTCCTTATAGATTAAATTAACATATCTAGTGGGATTCGGACCAAACGAAATATTTTCGAGAAAAAGAGAAAACCTAATGTTACTGCAGTTATGAGTGGACGTCAGCCATATTGGTGAATAGATGTGTTGTTGTGATTTGTTTTTATGATGTTATCTCGACGTAAAATATGAGTTTTCGTATGATTCTTATCTATATTTACTGAAAACTTAATACAGATTTTGTGCAATGCAATAGTTGTGTGATATAGTGGCAATTTAGATTAAACGAAGAGCTAGAAGTATAATTAAGATATTTTGATTTTGCTAACAACTATGGCTAACATTGTGTGTTATAAAGTGCTGTAATTTTCTTCATATTTTGATTTTTTTGATAAAAGTGATTATAAACATTAATCAATTTGTAGATTATTTCATCAGCAACCTTTTTTTATTTACAGTTAGACATATGTACTTTTAGGTCACATGTACACGGGCCGGCCACTTTTAATGGCGGCGGTTGTTTATATTGGTTCCTAAGTTAAAAATCGTTTTGTGAGTAAAGGTCAGTGCCAAAGTGTTTATGATTCATGTGACTGGTGCGTAGTAATGTAAACTATAAAGTTATTATTTCAAATGTGTTGTGTGTCGTTTGTTAATTATTATAACAAACAGTAAATCAAAGGTTACCTTTATGAAATATTGAAAACAAAAGAAAATCGTTCCAGTGCCACTACAAGTAAGTCTTTATTGTTCATTCTAAGTAGTTAACTACGTACAAAAACTCATACAGAAAAGAATGACACCTCATTCACGCGATAATCTCGTATAGTTATTACGCAATAAATATTTTTCCCTAATCAAAAAATAAAAAAGTGATGTATCGCAAAATGCCTGACACGTAAAGCATTTAATGATTTAGGGTGGCTGGCGCGCCACGGGTTAAATAATTAGCAGAAGTGTGGTAATATCGTACCATCATTACTTTGGAGAACCTAAAAGTCTAGACTGGTTTCCTATTACAAGAAAAATACTAAAAGTTATAGCAAATAAGCATAGCTGTACTGTGATGTTTGATTTCTAATTCTGAAATGACCAAACAGGCATTTTTAGCTTTCCCTGGGGTACGTACGATACGGCCTTATATTGCTACACTCTTCAAAGTATTATAAATATACATCCGATACCTATTGGTAAAATATAAGCTGATACAAAACAACTAAAACCAGTTTAGAACCTAGGTTAATTCGTTGAAGCTGCGAATCCACCTTAATGGGGAAAGACTTTACAAGCTATGGGCTCCCACTATTATGAAACATAGAAATAATTGATTGATAACAACCTACTAATTAGCCTGATAATACAGTCTACTTATACCATTTGAATTCACCTTAATGGTCAAAAATTTTATAAGTTATGTACTTACTTCTGATAATATGAAACATAGAAATATTTGATGGGAACAATCTAAATCAATCAGACTAATACCTAGTACAGTTTAATTTATACCTATTAAAGTGAGTAAAGGCTAACTTCTAAATATAATTGATTCAATTATTAACAGGGATAATTACCTGATTTGCTACCTACTAACTAAAAATATACTAACTATGATTTAGTAGGCTATTGAATAGTCACTCAGTCTGAAAGACAGGGGTGGAAGTTAATGGGAAAATAATTAACTTAAGTTCACTTCCTAAAAGTTAAGGATATTGAATAAATCAAACATCTTTTAATAAACTTAAGATGTGATAATCTGCCAATGCAGCCCATACAATGTTGTTATATTGGTGATTTATAAGATCTGTATAATAAATACTAAGAGTAAATAAAAGTAATTTTACCTTTATTAATAGCATTCTATTTTAGTCCACTGCCTGAAAGTGGGTTTTGGATAAATTATCCACCCTTTATAGAACTGAATATTAATTTTCTAATAAGACAAAATACAGTCAGTTAATAGTATTACATTGCAATATCTTTAGACACAATAATCAGAGAAATAAGTGGGTCCTGTTGAATGTTGGCATCCCACCTCTGTTCAATAAGTGATATCATAAGACATAAGTTATTGCATTGAATAATTAAGTTCTTAATGTGAAAAGGATATTTGGATGATAGCAAGCCTTGAGATAAACTCTATTAATTTATGTGGAATAATAAGAATTTAAATGCTAACACATAGTTCATAATGAGATGTAAATTCTCAGTTTAAAGAATTAAAGCCGCAGGCTAATTAATGTTAAAGTCAATGTGACGGAACTATAACTACACAATGAGATGTATAGTACGCTATGGAGCGGCGGTGGGGCTCATAAATTGCACAAAACCTTTTATGTATCATGCTATTGTTAATAAATAAATAATACCTGCAAGCTAAGCTATCATCTGATTATCTTTGAGTGGTTAACAAATCTTCCCCGCAGCTGCTGTGAAGGATTTAGGTCACAGTTCAGACGTAGTCATTGCTAGGCTACACATATCTAGGATATTAGTTATTGACGGGTAGGAAATTAGGTCAGGAGAAAATAAGTTAACACAGGGTTAAGCCAATTAATAAACTTTCACGAAAAGAACTTGAGTTACTTAAATGCGGTTAACAACGGAGGGTTCACTAGACGATCTGGCCAAAATAGTATTTATTATAATATTACATTGCTTGACTGAAATTCACCGCAAATAGAATTAAGCTATGCTAAGGTTCTTTAACATTTGTCTCCATCAAATAAGGCCTTACATGCAGCGGCTCGCTTGAGGGCAAAAGAATTCGGGTACAAATTCACCTGGGTGCGCAACGGCCGAATCTTCGTCAGAAAAGACGAATTTAGTGAATCTCTAATAATACGTACTAAAGAGAATGTACAGTTAATTCATTAATCTTTGTCATTAGTTATAGTTAAATCCAATGTGGTGTATTGTAGTTAAATATAAAGTGTACTATCAAAATGTCCGAGGTATTCGGACCAAGACTAATAATGTATACAAAAACATTCTCCTTTCTGATTATAAAATCATAGTCTTCACGGAAACTTGGCTTAACGATAGCATCTCTAATGGAGAATTTATTGACCCGCGGTACGTTGTATATCGTCGAGATCGAGATTGTTCGGCGCACTCTAGGCGGGATGGCGGTGGGGTACTTATCGCTGTTTCTCGAGAACTTTCCTCTTCTCGTGCCCAACATTGGGAATCTTCCTGCGAGGATTTATGGGTAAATATTGATGTCAAAATAAACGGCCAGAAGAGAGTTATATCGATTTGTGCTGTGTACCTGCCGCCGCCAGTCTGCTTGGAGAGGCAGCAGGAATTCTTGGATAGGGTAGACGAAAAAATGTGTCATAGGGATATAGTGATAATACTTGGAGATTTTAATCTTAGTTTTATAAAATGGAATTCACATGATGATGGGACCTGCATGACACCAGCTAATTATGATAACTCTTTGGGTTACTCACTTATTGACCTTATGAGTATGAACAATTTATATCAATTTAACGGTATTTGTAATGATAATGGTAAGATTCTGGATCTAGCTCTTTGTAACGTAGAACAGGCTTGTGTCTCAACACCTTCGGACGTTTTGACTAAAATTGACAACCATCAACCTGCTATTTTGTTTACAATTCCTCTAAATTTTATTGTTAATCAAGGACTCCAGCCCAACAAAGTAACAGGTTTTAATTTTTATAAAGTAGACTATGACATTGTTAATCTGAAACTCAATGGTGTTAATTGGCGGGATGAACTTGAAGGGGCAGTAGGTGTCAATGAAGCAGTTTCAGCCTTTTATAATGTTTTGTACCCTATAATTGAAAAACATGTGCCTTAGCGTCGTAATGTTCCCCATAAATATCCTAGTTGGTTCAGCAAAAATCTCATAAATCTTTTGAGGGAAAAACACAAATCTAGAAAAAGATACCAAAAATTTAAAAATCCTCGTGATAAATTAGAGTTTGAGATACTACGTGAACGCTGTCATAAGTTAACAGATATATGTAACAGTAATTACAAAAAGATAATGGAGTCTAACATAAGCAAGAACCCAAAATTGTTTTGGCGTTTTATTAAAGATAAACGTAATGGGCGCTCATCTATTCCAGCTGTCATGAATATGGGTGATACTATAGCCTCGACGGGTTCGGAGGTTGCCAATTTGTTTGCCCAGCAATTTTCTTCGGTTTACACTGACAGCAGTGACACTCCCCCTTTCATCCTGGGTCACCCTAATGCAAGTTTCCTCTCTAGTATCCATTTCACTGAAAAACATGTTATGAAAGCTATTAAGTCTCTTAACTCATAAAAAGGTGCTGGCCCAGATAACATTCCGCCATTATTCGTTAATCGTTGTCGATCTTCACTGACCTTACCGTTAATGATCTTGTTTAATTATTCATTGAGGGAAGGAGTTTTTCCAGATGAGTGGAAAAAGACCCGAATAGTGCCCCTATATAAAAAAGGTAATCAAAATGCCGTTCAAAATTATCGCCCCATATCAATCTTGTCCTGTTTTTCCAAATTACTGGAATCCCTAGTCTTACCTCATATTTACGAATTAGTGCAAAAAGACTTATCAACATCGCAACATGGATTTATGAGGGGAAGGTCGGTGGAAACGAACTTGGTAACTATGGTTTCTTCTGTCGCGGCTGAGGTGGTCAGGTTGATATCATATATATGCGGATCTGACGAGTGCGTTTGATAAGGTGGGTCATCCTATCTTATTATCAAAACTCAAAGATTATGGAATCTCCGGAACATTGTTTGAGTGGTTTAACTCTTATTTAAGCTGCAGACCTCAGATGGTCGCTGTGGCTGGTTACGAGTCATCAGTTTACTACGCTCGCTCAGGTGTGCCTCAGGTCTCTCACTTGGGTCCGGTTCTTTTCCTCATTTTCATTAATGATATTACTTCTTGCATAAAATCTCGTACGGTTTCGCTCTTTGCTGATGATCTCAAAATATTTAGGACAATCAAAACTTTATCGGATATCAGGCTTCTGCAAGCTGATCTGGACAATTTACATAGTTGGTGTACTACTAATGGTATGAAATTAAACACTGAAAAATGTTTTCACATAACATTCACGAAGAAATTGAAACCTATTGATTCAGAATATCAACTGCGCGGGACATATTTGAAGAAGGTAGCAGAAATAAGGGATCTTGGGGTTGTTTTGGATGATAAGCTCAAGCTTACCTCCCACATTGATGCTATAGTTAAAAAATCTGCGCAAATGCAGGGCTTTTTAAAAAGACATCTGCAGGGGTTTCAAAGCAATCAAACGAAAATTCTTCTCTATAACAGTCTTGTTCGTAGTAGACTGGAGTTTGCTTCAGTTGCATGGAATCCGGTTTACGTAAATGCATCACAAATAATAGAGTCCATTCAGCGAGCGTTTACAAGACATCTGGCGTTTATGACACCGGGAATACATCACAGGGTTCCGTATGACTTAAGATTGTCCTTTTTTGGTATGACTTCCCTCAAAAATCGTCGCACAATGTTGGATCTGCTCTTTCTTTACAAACTCCTTAACCATAAGATATCGTGTCCTGATTTGCTAGGTGCTATTAATATAAACATTCCTCGCAAATGTCCTCGAAAACCCATTGCTAGAACATTTGCATTGCCTCGCCATAGAACCAACCTGGGTCTCCACCATCCCATTGCTCGCATATGCACTATGTATGATGACATTAGCGCGAAATCTCCTGACTTAGATATATTTGGTGTATTACATTCCGTTTTCAAGACTATATTGCTGAAACAGTTTCATTTAAGTTGATCCCAAGTTTACATCGAACATTATATAATTTTTTTTAAGTTCCAAGTTAGATTTATAATTTTCTTGCTAATGAATGCTGTGTAAGCAGATAATAGGCCTGCACATATGTAACTTCTGGCAATGCTTTAGAGATTCGATTGTAATTATGTGTTTGGCTGTATGCTTACCTTAAATAAATAAAATAAATAAATAAATAAGGTTCCATCATCACACAAACACTACACACTCTACAAAACTCCAGACACAACCATTAGATTGTAGATAAATTAGGTTAAATAGTTTTAAGAATTAGATAATAAGTTAAGCTAAGGTAAAGGCGGCGATGATGTGTGTATGTATTATAAGGTAGAACTAGGTTAGAGAAATAGGTTAGGCGGAGAAGTTACAAGTCTGCCAATGTGAAGAGGGGGCAAGAGCCGTATAAAGTCATTCGACCCCCATCACAGAATATAACTGAAGCCTATTGGTCTATAGTTCGTTCAAGGTGTTCCCTCGCGAATTGGTCTGGCTTGGCGATGAGCTACGGTCAGTTGTAGTCCTGTTGCTGACTTTTGAGGTCATAAGTTATGTTCACGAATTCTTCTTCTCACCGTACTGTCACTTATAGCCACACCCCGTACTTCACGCAGCCGTCGATGGAGATCTACACCAGAAAAATGGCGATTTCTATAAGACGATGTCACAATAAAGGGGTCATCCTTTGAGTGGTGAACCTTTGTCTTCCAGATCCTATTCTTCCACGGTACTGTCCAGTCTCTTGAAACCCTTGGTAAACTCTCTGAACCGCAGATCGATTGAGATGTAATCTTCGAGCGACAACACGTTGACTAACACCCTCTCGCAGCAAAGCCACAACTTGCGCTGATTCAGCTTCAGTAGTATTCATATTCCAGGCTAATTCAATCCAAATTACAGTGATAATCAATAAAATAAGAATCATCAACAACAAATGCACTGTAACAAACACCTGGTTGTGAATTAAACTGGGCCAAAGTGAATACTGACGCATTCATCAAACCGGCACAGAGCAGCGTTTACTTTTAATAAGTTTATTAGTACCCTCATGTGCGTTCAGATTTATGGGAATCAAATGTCAAACATCTTACCCGACCTTAGATATCAACAAAACTTACTTCTAAACGCTTATCTTTAAAATTATAAAGAGCAATAGTGCAAAAACAGGGTGGGCTGATTTTTGTGATGGCCAGTGTATATATACCAGCTATCCGCACAAACCGCTTTGGCTCGACCTTTCTAATGCCTATGGAATGAAACGCTTTGCCTTCTAGTATGTTCCGATAACAGTAGGTACAACCTGGACTCCTTCAAGGCCATATTGAATAAGCTGTTTCTAAGTAGACAGGCATGTTCCGCCTTCGGCCGTATCGTCACTTCCCATCAGGTCAGGTGGCGGTCAAGTGCCAGACAGTCTATTGTATATTGTAAAAAAAGCATTTTCATCCAGCATTTATTCATCTAAGAATCTTTATTCATCGCACGGAGGAGTGCGCCCTGCCAACTTCTAGCAAACCGAGCAAACTGTGTGCAATGTTTTCACGAACTATTTTAACTGTATTGACTAATGTTTACATGAAGTTTAAGGTCACCGAATGAAAAGCACTAAGTATGGAACATTTTGCAGTTCTGAGAGAATAATTTCCAAGATATTCTAGGATATTAGGATATTCATCAAAATACGATAGGCTATGAAAGCTTGGATCTCTGAAAACTTGCTAAGTTGAATCTGTGAATCAGTTAGCTCAGTCTAATTTGTACGTGTACGTCGGTACAGTCATCTGCAGAGTGAACGGACGCCCTTACCATACATTTAATATAATTCTAGGGGGATCCGTTCCCTTTGCATTGCTTGGCTTAGGTTCATAATTCTCAGATTTCATTCTTTTTTTATAGATCACTGAAGAAGTATCACGAGAACTTGGCCTGTTTTATACTTTTATGTTTTTGATTAATAACTTTCCAAGGCATCTCTTTCCTGTTTGGTTGACTGTATGAACGAGAGAATCGCTAAAGGTGATGTGATCTTGGCTGACACACTGTCATGTGACTATGCAGCCCGCCGCACAACCCCCGACGACGCACGCACGCACGCTTGGACTCGTCGTGATGGTGCTCCTCGATCCAGATTATTGGACGCAGCGCAGTCGTGTGAAGTCGTATTTTGATGAACCTTATATTTGTTGATAGCTCATGATATTCTGCATGTTTTAGAAAAAAAATATTAATCAGAAAAAGTTACTCGTTTCCGAGAAAAATTAAGAAACAGTTCATGGTAAGTAACAAAAATTCAATTAATTTAAAATATTTTTTGTAAATACCATGTTTTTATTATAGAGATGGTTTAAGGCGTTGCCTTAAGGAAAAACTTAAGTATCATAAATTGTTCAAAAAATATAAGAATCCACGTGATTATGATACTTTTTCGACGTTGCGTTCTAGGTGTAAAATACTTATAGATCTTTGTTACAGGAAGTTTTTGCAATCAGTGGAGGACTCGCTGAAAGATAACAATATGAAACATTTTTGGAGCTTTGTTCATAGTAAAAACAGATCTTCATATGGCATTCCAAGTACCATGAAATATGATGATCTGGAATCATCTGATAGGAAAAGCATTTGTGAACTTTTTTCTAAATATTTCAGTTCTGTTTACACTGACACTTCTAATGAAGATACTCTAGTTCAATCCTCATCTAATGTCGTAAGATATAGTCATATAATTAATAATTATTCTGTTTGCATAAGTGACCGTGATTTGCAGGCAAAAATTAAGAAATTAGATGAGCACAAAGGACCTGGTGCGAACGGCATACCGCCTTTATTGCTTAAGCGTTGTATCAAGACAATATGTGTTCCTTTGTGCATCCTGTTCAATAAATCTTTGGCATCAGGTGTATTTCCAGCGCCCTGGAAAACAGCACTGATTGTCCCTGTGTATAAGTCTGGTGATAGATCACTTTGTAATAACTATCGTCCTATCAGTATTCTGTCGTGTTGTGCAAAATTGTTTGAGAGTTTTGTGTACGATGCTCTATATAGCCACTTTAAATCCTTTTTGTCGCCAAATCAATATGGTTTCATAAAGAATAACTCCACTACATCTAATCTGTTAGAATATAAAAGTTATTTATGCAGCGCATTCGCTAAGAGAGGACAAGTGGATTCCATTTATACAGATTTTTCAAAAGCATTTGACAGAGTGAATCAATCCTTACTATGCCGGAAGTTGGAGGAGTACGGAGTACACGGGAACTTGTTGAGGTGGGTGAAGTGTTACTTAAGTAGAAGGAGTCAGTTGGTTGCTTTGAGGGGTGAGTTTTCTTTAGTGTTTTCAGTCCCATCTGGTGTACCTCAAGCATCGCATCTGGGCCCTCTCCTTTTCATAGTTTTTATTGACGATCTTGTTAGTAAATTATCATGTCCTTGCCTTTTATATGCAGATGATTTAAAAATTTACACTACCGTTTCTAGTATTAACGATGCAGTGAGACTTCAAACAGACCTTGATACAGTATCTAAATGGTGTCAGGAGAACTGTATGTCCTTAAATATCAGTAAATGTTTTGTAATTTCGTTTTCAAAAAAAAAGAACGTAATTAATTTCAATTACTCCTTAAATGATCACGCTTTAATACGAAAATCTGTAATAAAAGATCTAGGAGTGATATTTGATAGTGAGCTATCATTTCGGAATCACTATGATTACATTATAAAAAAAGCGTCACAAATGTTAGGTTTTATATGTAGAAATACCAAGTCGTTCAATAATGTTTCATCATATTTACTTCTGTACTACGCGCTTGTTAGAAGCGTACTTAAGTACAATACGGTGATTTGGTCACCTTATTATTTAGTTCATGTCAACAGACTTGAACAAATTCAAAAGCGCTTTGTAAGGTTTCTGTATTTGAAATTTAATTTGCTTCGCACATTTCGTTCTTATGAAGAAAGAATAACTAGATTTGGTGTGTTGTCGTTGGATTTTCGTAGACAATACTTAGATGTAATGATTCTTTACAAAATTGTTAATTGTCAATTAGAATCACCAAGTTTATTGTCTCAACTTAATTTTAACATTAATTACCGCGTTAGAAAGCCCAAAGTATTCACTCTTAATGTGTATCTCAATAATACTTCTTACTTTAACCCTCTGACGCGGATGTGTCGCCAATATAATGAACTCGTCAGTAATGTAGCAGATGTATACATATTTGACTCTAGCCTGTTGGCGTTTAGGAGACAACTTGTTGCTTATTTATCATCGCTGTAACTTCCCCTGTCAACTCTTAATTAAAGTTTGGATTTTAATGAAACTTTTTAGATTTTTATTTTTTTTTTATTTATAAATCATTTATTCAAGTAACAAGACTCATCACATTTCACATATTAATACATTGTCAGTCACATTATTCAAATTTATAAGATTAGGTACATATGATTCATACAATTATTAATTACTTAATTATTCGAAAATTCCATAATACATACATTCAATTATAATTAAATTAATTCATGTCATATCATATCATGTCAGTTATTATACAATATACAAATGTTCAGACAGTCCAACTACAGTGCGAAATGTGCAGTTTGCAACAATAGTTAATGTAGGGATTGTCGAGCCTGTCAGCAAGTGCGGCCAGCATACTGTTGGAGCTCCCTCTCACACGCCGCACCATCGAGGCGGCTCGTTTGCGCATAGTGGTGTGAAAACAATCTACACGCGCTTCTGCGAACATTGTAGACGCACTGCAAAACCGGGGGAGACCCAACAGCATCCTGAACGCATTATTGAACTGGACTCGAAGGGCGCTGTAGGTCTTCTGCGTGTAGTCAGTCCACAGGCTGCACGTGTAAAAAGAGGTGCAGTAAGCTCGAAAGAGAGTAATCTTTACCCCAGTGGAACATCTCGCAAACCTACGAATTACCATATTCGCTCTGACCGACAGCGCCCTCCGCTCCCGCTCAATATCAGCATCATCCTTCAGCGCGGGCGTCACTAGGTGACCTAAATATCTAAACTGATTTACCCTCATTACCGGCGTTCCGTTTAGTAATAACGGTGGCATTTCAGTCACTTTCTGTGAGCCACTCTGAAAGACCATACACTGACTCTTCTTGCTGTTGTACAGCAGACCATGATCAGCCGCATAGACCTCGCATATCCTCATCAGCTTTCTTAGTCCACAGACCGAGGCGCTCAGCAGCACCATATCGTCCGCGTAGCTGATGTTATTAAAACATACGCCATCTATGTGACAACCTATATGTTGCCTGCTGAGCGCCTCAATCAGACCGTTAACGTAGAGGCTAAAAATGGTAGGAGATGACCACCCCCCCTATCTCACTCCACATTCCAGCCTGTACGGATCCGACATCTTGCCCGCCCACTTCACGTTATTATCTTGATTCGCGTACCAATACTGAAAGATATTTATAAGTTCATCCGGCATATTGGATTCTCTCATTTTCTTCCACAGTATGTCATATGACACAAGGTCGAAAGCCTTCGAGAGGTCGAGGAAACAGGCGTAGACAGGTGTTTTTCTTGCAGTGTAGTATTTGACAGCACTCTTTATACACAATATCGCACTTTCCGTAGACAGTCCCGGTCGAAACCCAAATTGTCTGTCATTTAAGTGCAGATAACTATTTAATTGTGCACTAAGTATGCTGTCAAACACCTTAGCAACTATTGTGGCAAGAGAGATTGGCCTATAGTTAGACATGTCTGACAAGTCACCGGCCTTATTTTTCACCACTGGGACCACCACAGTCTTCATCATGTCGGCGGGGAGGTATGAATGAGACAAGCAAAGACTGTAAAGCATAGCTAAAACCCTATAAATATGAGGACCAGCGTACTGCACATGTTCTACACTCAATCCATCATGTCCAGGAGATTTTCCTTTTGAAATTGATTTTACTGCCCTCATTACCTCGCTGGCCGTTATTCTGATATTAACATGTTTATCATTAACTCTCCCAGATAATGGTAACGATGACGGTCCCAACGGTGATTTTACAATAAAACTGTTTTTAAATTTATTTGCAATATCTTCCGGATCACTAGTACCGGCCACAGTCACCGGCAGACCAGGCCTATTCGTCAGACGATTTGTGTTCTTCCAGAACCCACTGAAATCCTTCTTACAATGTTTAGCGGCGAGTATATTCATCTTTAATTGGTCTTGATGGTTTTGACACCACTTCAGACGCGACTTAAAAATTTTCTTACTCTCACACATGTTTTTATAAATATGACCCGTACTCGGACGTCCGCACAACAGCCATTCCTGAAAACACGCCCTGGCCTCCCTGTGACTGCCACTTACATGCTTATTCCAGCCTACAATTGTTTTAGGCCGGCTACGCTTACACTGCCCACGCTCGCTTCCCCTCCCTACCATAGCGGCCTGTGATAAGGCAGACACAATGTCGGAGTACAGTTTATCAATAATCAATTTATGAGTCGGCTCATTGCAGTTCCTATCCGCACAGTTTACAAACTCAGTTGGAAAATCAATCATTCTCAGCCGTAGATGACATTCATAACGATAATGTGAAATTTGGTCTAATGTTCTTTCTCCCCACCCTATATTACTAACAGATGCCTCATAATTACTTTTTATAGGAGTCAAACACCCCAAATCACACTCACAAATAATAGGAAAGTGATCTGACCATAATATATCATACTTTACATAAACATTGCATACAGATACCGCGGCCGACTGTGACATCACACAATGATCTAACCATCGCTTCGATCCACACGCTGGATCTATGTATGTAAAAGTATCGGATGTCAATCCCAACCTTATTATGTCAAAAACTACCCATTTATACTCGTCACATATATTGTTTAATTCCTTAAAAAATAATTCACCTGGATGAGCATTATAATCCCCTAATACATAAATAGGTTCGTTACTATAGTCATTACTAATCGCACTTACAGTACTCATGCAGTCCGTGAACGTCGCTAAGTTGACCGATTTATTAACCGGCATGTATACGCACACCACTATTCAGAAACGGTAGTTCATTTGGAAGTAGCCAGGTTTCCTGAAGTGCTATAATTGCACATTCGTCACATAAGCGTGTAATATCGCTCACCGCCCTTTTTTACATTTTTACAATTGTAGCTGGCAAACTTGTAGGTCGTACTATTCATTGGTGGAGAACAAAGGGCCGTTATCTGACGTCATCGCGCCAGCTCGTCTATTTTTAAAATGTATAAAACGTCTGAATATTATCCCTTCAGGCCATATTTTTTCATCTAAAAACAAGGATAATTTAGACATCGGTACAAAGAATTTGTATGCTTTGTGATCTAAAACTTTCTTCGTATTGATTTTTTCTAGCAATACTTTCTCCTGCGTTTTCGCCTTTATATAATCAACGATATCGGTCTCCACAGTTTCATTATGTACGTTTGTGATGAAAATAGGCATTTTCTTCTCTGCCGCTTTAAACGACGACACTGACACTTTTGCTTTACCCGATTCGCCTAAATATCTGTACTTTGGCTTTCTTTTACGATAATTTACCTTTTGCCAGTCGCTACTGTCTTCCTTCTGGTGCTGTGACAATTTAATTGACTGTGAACACAGTTTTGCCTGTTCATCCTGCACCTGTTTTGGTAAAGCCGCCTGCGATGTTTGTTTTGACGACCTAGCTCGAGCTGTGATCGGAGATAGTGGAGATAACGATACAATTTGCGCGTCACTGCTACGCTCACAGCTGATCGAAGGTTTTAGTTTTAGGTTTTAATTTTTGTGTTTTTAAATGTTTTGTTAAATTTAAGTTAATCAATTTTAAATATGTTTTTCTGTTCAAATTTAAAACAATGTTTTGTTAGTAACTAAAGCTACCGTTCTTTTTTTTCTTTTAGTTTGTTTAGCAGTATGTACATGTGAAGGGTTGCATCCTTGTTATCTCGAATGTTTAATTATGATATTTTATATTTTTGTTTGTCACCTGTTTTGTACATCATCAATAAAAAAATAAAAAATAAAATGTCTATTAAATGATTAAAGTACATTTAATGCGCTTTCAAATGACACCTTGCACAAGCAAATTGACCGCATAGGTGCGCCATAATTGAAGTAAACAAAACCGTCGGCAGCCATCTTTATGACGTCACTGCTACCCCTTCAACCACTTTAGAACTACACAACGAGCAGTTTCGATATCTGGAGGACACCCCGAACACATCCATACCTGTTGTAGGTATTTACAAAACTTACATACGAGATTTGGTTTAGAGACGACTTTTTGGCGTTTGGCCGGCCTACTAATAAGTATAAACAAATTTTAATATAATATTTATTTCGAGGGTACCTATTATATACATCCAGGTGTCCCTGAAAATAGGGTCAAACGGAAATCTAGAGGTAGAGCTTCCATTAGGGCTACCCGAATCATTTTGGGGGTTAAAATTACTCGCGTCCGTAGGTTTACCCTTGAGACCCTACACGTGACCCCTGGGTGGTGCTAAATGAGTGACACTGACTGAGTGGTAGAGCCACGCTGCGTTGCAGCACGCATTGGGCCGGCTCGCCCGGGATAATACCACCCTCTCACGAATATCCGGCATGAAATAATGGCACTTGGTGTGTTGTGTTTCGTCCGGCCAGTGAGGGTTCCGGAGGCCCATCCCCCCCCCCCTTTAATAAATTTTATTACCATAAATTACTTTACTTGAATTATGTTGTATATCAAAGCAGTGAGACACCACTGCATGGAAAAAGCCTTTAAGACAAATGTAGCAATCACCTCCGTAGCCGAGTGGTTAGCACGCCGGTTCATCTCTGAGGTGCTGGGTTCAATTTCCGGTCGGGTCAGTTTGGAAATAACAGTTACTCTGTCTGGGGGTTATCTACTAATAAGGTCACATTTTATCAACCGAATATATTTTGAGGATAAATTCAACAACCTAAATAAACCATTTTTATATAAAAAAGCTTAAATTATTATACGCTACTTTTTAAGAAAAACGCCAAAAGACATTTTGATTAAATGTAAAATAAAACAGCCCTTACGCACTTTCGGTAGTTAAATTCAAAGGAGCCGAAATAGAAAGCCCGCAATGCCTACACCGCTTATACGTGCCTGTAGTATCATTCAAATGAGCCTTTTTTTGATTTGATCAGAGGATTTTTTGTTAGGAAAATGTAAAATAAAAACTAGCCTGAATTTTTTTTAAATGTTTTTTCTTCCTTTTTTCTCTAAAATAATTAGATGTTTTGTCAAAATATTTGCAGTTGATAAAATGTGACCTTATATGTACTTAACTTCACCACTTGGCCACTGAGACGTTACATTTTAAACATAATAGTAAAAAAAATCCCTCTTTTCCTTAAGGAGTTCTAAATTTCAATGCTTAAAACAATAAATTTTATCTTATAATTAACTGAACGAAAGCACCAAGTTTTTATGATCTGTTAATAAAACTATTAATTATTGCCGCGTAACAAGACAACAAGACAAAGATGAGTTCACTCACGAAAATATGATTCAGTTCAACTTGTGATATGGTTGATTTTTTTGTTAGTTCCACATAATTATGTCACTATAAGTTCGGTTGTCATAAACCGCAAAGTTATCTTCCTTCAGTATGTCTTCGGTCAGAATAAAAATAATTATTTAATACTACATTACCCTTGCCAATCTGTTGATTAATGACTTAGGTAATTTTAATTAAATTTATTATTATCCAAACGCATTAAAAAAAAAATCTTCCACCTGAAGCTTCACCAGCGTAAAATTCGGTCAATCGTGAGCTCCCGGAGGCATGAGATACTTTTTTTTTCTCTTAAATAATGGCTTCGTCCGATCAGCACATTTAGCCAGTGTCAAGTTTTTAATAGTAATTATTATTTTCTTTAAATGAAGTGGATGATAATGAGTGATAATTGATGGTAAAACAAACTTACTTGAAGTGAAGTTTGACCGTAATTGTACGAGACGATGCATCCGAAAAGATTTATATTCACAAGGAAGTCCACTCTTTAATGTACCAGGCATCCAACACATATTAAGTGCTATCTAAAAGAAATTTTATTTAAAAAGAACATAAAACGTTACCCCTGTGCGTTACCCGTAGTATAGACACAGGCGCCATCAAGTGAATACCAAACGAGTGCACGAGTTTGTCACCCGCGCTGTCGTCGTCATTCACTTTTAGAGCTTTTTTGCAAAATTATTAATTTATATGGGGCAAGCATGTAAGGGAAGGGAAGGATCTTAATATAAATCTCGTGGATGCAACGTCGAAGTACAATGAACGTTTAATGGAAAATGATTTTCCCCCAAACCCTTCGAGACTCAATAAAGCTGTGGGACTTTATTGAGTTCTCACACGGACTTCTTGAGAGAATTTGAAAAGTGATGTTGCACTGTTTTGTTTTATATACTAACACTCATGCACGTTCACGAACACCTAAAAGTAAATAATCCATCATTATTTCACATTAGTATTCGACCAAACACAAATTATAGAAAATAATACAAAACTGCAGACATGACGCTTCACTTTCCCGCCAGTCCCCATGAGATACTTTTCCGGGCTAAAATGTAACTCTAATCTATATTACTCAGAAATTGTGTACATACGTACACCCGATACGACTAACATCCCCAAAGGGTTAGACGCCCGATGTGGACCGCTAAAACAGTGCAACTGCCACAGTCAATATTTCACCAATTACGAGTACTACAACTGTACATGTGCTCAGTGTGATAGGTGTTGATCGTTGCCTCTTTGTGCTGTTGGATTATGTGCAGTCTTCTGTCCGTTAGTCGCCTTTTACGATACCCAAAAGAAGAAATGGGTAGTAGTAGTAGTAGGTAGGTAGTAGTACATTAATTTTACCGACCTCCGTAGTCGAGTGGTTAGCACACCGGGTCTGGCGTGGCGCCATCTCTGAGGTCCCGGGTTCAATTCCTGGTCGGGTCAATTGAAAAACGGTTTTTCTGAATTGATTTCGGGTCTATCGGGTGTTTTTCTATGTTTATATATATTTATCCGTTATCTTACCATTGTAACGAGTTTAAAAAGAATACTCATCTTGGTCTAGATAATTGGTGTGAGCGTAAACAAATTTAATAAATTTTTAATTAATTAATTTTAATTTCAATGAGCCGAGTGTAGCTTGTTGTTCATGAATAAAATCTACAATCGGTTTAGTTAATGACAGATATTTCCCCCTACATCCGATTGACCTATTTATAATATTATTAGTTAAAGGGTAGCTGAATAACGCCATCCATTGTTTTTATGACGCGAAGGGTTGCCACTACCCTTCGAGAAAGGCTGGCGCAGTTTTTACTAACATAATAAACTTAATACTGTTTCATCGAAGAGCCATTCAGGGAGTGGGCAGGATAAAACACAAAACTATTCCGGTACGAATTTCACACTAAAGTTACCTGAGTAGTTATTTTATATAACCCAACGTGTCAGGTTTTATTTCAACATAAACATTTGTACCTACATAGGTAAATAGGACTATTACGTCCATTACCCCCAGACTGGCCCAATGCAAATTGGTGGATTTTGCCGTCAATTTTAACTTGAAGCCTGGAGACTTCCAAATAGAGAAATTTAAAGTATTAAGTTATATAGCTACATATATATATGATGTGTTTCTGTGAGTAGACCTCAGCAGGTCCCACTAAGATAAGATAAGATAAGTAAGAAGTAAGTAAATCGTAAGTAAACAGGCCTTCGTTTACAGCTTTCTGTTGCCAGTCACCACACGCAGTCGTCACTCCACATTGGCAGAGGGAAACTTATTTAGCTACCATTGCCAAGTCACGGACTGAAGAAGCCTGAGTGCGAGATTTGATTAGTTTAACAAAATCGAGTATGGCCGGCCCTATTTAACCGCGTCGCGTAGCGGTGAAAGATACTACCACTCTCTTCCCTTGGTGTCGTACAAGGCGAATAACGAAAAAAGGACTGCACATTATATCCTACAGCAGCGGCGATGGGCTCACCACCTGTCACGCTGAGTACATTAGCAGTCTCTATTTGGTGAAAAGTGGACTATGGTAGAGGACCGCTTTTGCTGTCCTCATTGGCTAGTCTCTGACTAACCCTTCGGGGATAGTAGTCGTGATTCTATGTATATATAATGAGTATGGCATTGAACCAGCGCTCCCTGGTAAAAAAACAAGTGGGTTACAATAATTGTAACCCACTTTTGCTATAAAAATTCTAGTTCACGTTAACGTGATCGAAAAGCGAATAAACTTGCACTCTCTAACACTCAGTACATCGTTTACTGGTTTTTCGGTGGTACGAAATTCCTTTTCAGACCCGGAAAATCTGACTTATAATTTACAAATATTATAAGCAAATTTAAACATTTTTAGGTTTAAACAAGGCATGAGTTACATGAAACCTTCATGTAACTCAAGTATTGTTACATAAACGGTGAGAGGCAATCATTTGAGATAAAGCAGACAATAACTAACATCAACAATTCTTGTTTGCTTTGCGAGTTATACGATGTATCAGAGAACCATAATAAAAGCTATTTCTCACAGTGCATCGACTCGAATCAATCGTGAAGTTACCAATATTGTTTGGAGGCAAACATAAAAGTTTGTGGGTGTAAGATAAGTGATCTTCTAGGACCCACAAATTCAAGACGATATAAAATGATGTATTGTGTTTTGAAGGTTTTTATATGTTGGTACTTGTAGTAAAACAAATTTCTATTTATAATAAATTATTTAGGTAAGTAATCGAATTTTTATTATATAAACACTGTTAGCTTGTCTTTAGGATCGTTCTTTATTTCAAAAAACTAAAGAGCTTACTTTTTGTTATCTTTCATAAACACTATATAAATGCAAAAATATTGCGGTATTTGATTCTCGCCAGTGATTATGAAATAAAAAATGACATAATCAATCTTTACAATTACATTATAATAATAATTAAGATTGGGAGTCGGACCTGCAACGTCCGTCAATTCCAATTTCTTGACTGTATAATCTTGCAACGTGAAAATATACGTCACATACATACGTTATACGTGCTTCGTCAGTAAATTTATAGTGATAAGTTTTTCACTACTGTTACATTAGAGATTTTGTCCCTTTTGAGGAAAAGGAAGAAAATCCCAAACGCAAGCTTCAGTGGGTTGTTATAAAATAAAACCATCAAATGTTAAACAGCTAGGCAGTATATTGTAAAAGAACACACACCCTAAAATTTTGTTCAACAACAATAAACTAAAGTTATAAATTTTATTTCAATACTATTATTTAAAAGAGGGGTCCGTTAGTCACAATTTTCCTTATTTTATGTTAAGTACTATGCATTTACGTTACTCCTTTTAATTCATTAAGCCGAAAATAACAAAAAAACTATCAGTCGAAATTGACCCTAGGGTCAATCTCAAATGAAAGCCCAATAAACTTGCTAATAATTTTGCCAACTATAATTTACTGTTTAAATTAATCTAAACCTTATTACCAAGCTATATCACCTCCTAAAACACAATAAAATCCTAAGAGTCAAAAGTGACCAAGCGGGTCGGTGATAATCTTAATTTCAAATAAATTTTACAATACGGTTCCTACTACTACCTAACCAGCCAGCTAATATTTCAGTGGTACGAGCTATGGTCGTGGGGGGTTGGGATAAAACCAGTACTGTTCGGAGTATGAAGTTCAAATTAAAATTAAATTACTCCGTCTATAAAAATATTAAATTAAATGTTTTAATCCGTTTAACCGTATCAAAACTATCACACGTTTAAAGCCAATACACTAGAGAACCGTGGGGTTACACCGATATAAAATTAATATTAAAGGGCGCCAGGGTCTAGAGGTAGACCCGAATCTGGAGACGATGTCACCATACAACTTCACACAGGTCGAGCTCGCAGATCCTCAAATGTTTCACAACTTCCCCAACGCTGGGTGTAGTTGGATGTAAAAAGAAAATAATGGTTAAGGTGTCGAAACCTTAATTTAAAATATGTTACAAAATAAAAACAATTATCCCAGAGTACTGGGTAACAAAAACCGTCAACGCCTGCTCATCCGCTAGGCGGCGACAGCTCGACTGGCAGCAGGTGGCCGCTGGTGCCCCGAAGAAGCAGGTCTCGCGTCCAGGCTTTAGGGCCCAGCTCTAAATCCTGGCGGCGAGACGGGCCTCTCGAAGCATCTGAAATTATCAACACGGGGCCTCTTTACAACACTACACGCCTAGTTCAGATCTGTTACATAAATTGGGTTCCCGCAGTCTGCCATCTGTATATCTGGGGCTGCAACCTATCATAATCAGGGACTCGCAGCGCTAAGGGTTATCAAAAGCTTCCCAACACTGTTGCACAACTATAAACTTACACCATATCACTAATATTTAACACCATGTTGTTTTGTTTCACATTTAACTAGTACACAAGGCACTACACGGCTACGATATTCCACTAAACAAAACCAAACAATGCTAGACTATTGTGGGATGATGCAATATCCACTCCTAAAGGGGTTTGACACGTCTGCCACATGGCCAAGAGCCTTGCGTCGCCTGGCGACAAGGCATGATTTGGACACCATGAAAAATCGATTTGAATTCCTAGGATGACGGCTTATTATACTTAACAATGATATTGGGATACTTACGCGCTGGGAGATCTTATCTTTGCTCGTGGCTGCCAGCGACCGGAACTTCGTTTCGGGCACGGATCCCTGCGATCAATTAAATTTCGGTAGATTACAACACGCTCCCAACAACAAACCTGTTACTTCCCTAATATCAATTCACAAGCAACGCGTACCTCTTTAAAATGACTCTCGACACATCATACCACACTCACGCCAGAGAATGAAATCATTTCGGCCTCGTAATTCTGTAACTACAATTCGCCGGAAGTGTCACAGATCGAAGGCCAGCTTATGAAATCTACTCCCAAAGTGGGGTCATCTATAACAACGCAGTTCCTTTAGAATTTTCCTTCAAACTATCAAAACGTCAAATATGACGTTTTCATCTCTCGTTCTGACACTGAGAGAATCTGCCAATATGAAAACTACTTGAACTAGAGACAAGTTAACGTTTAGCAATCTGAATTTCGTCCTTTTTTAAATTTGAAAATCAATTTCACTCGAGTTAATACCCTGTCTAAATATTAGGGAGTATTAGTTTCCTCTCTGGTAACCCCTACGGGCAGAGACAATATCCATATAAAAAATATTTCTCCCGTTCGAATGTTCTAGATAAAAGTGCTTATAGAAAAAAAAATTCTATTTCCGGATTTGCTTGAATTAAATTAAATTACTTAAAGTAATTATTATACATATTAATTTATTATGTAATTTATTATTGGAACCGTTTCGGCTATTTTTTAAAATTGAATCTTTTATGTGAAATTAAAAGCTGACAGCCACTTCGCCCCGCTACCGCTAGGCGTCGCTACGGTGGCTGTCATTTTGTCTATGGTGTTATGTCAAATACAAAACGTAAACAAACTTAATTATGATTTAGAAATGTGTATTGATTGAAAATGCAAGAATAGTGTGTCTTGTAATGTGTCAGCCAAGGCTTCATGTCTTTAATGTGAAGAAAAATGGATTTAATTCAAACAAGCTACAAAGACTTATGTTTTTGGACATCTGATGATTTATCTACAATGATTTCAGGTAACTATTATTCAATGATTGCGAACCCCTTTTGTAGATTAGTAAAGGCAGACAGGGCCCTATATTTACAACGTCACACTACAAAGTTATTTACATGACTATAAAAATATTTATCTTGTGTACCGCCTCTGTGGTCTAGTGGCTAAGCAACCGGTCTCAGACCCAGAGGTCCCGGGTTCGATTGCCAGCGGGGGGTACGTCTTTGTGTGCTCGCTTTGGTGGGTGGTACGGCTTTTAAGTCCGCCTGGCTAGCTACTACCATCTTATCTAAGTATGTTTATTATAGCATTGTTGTGTTCCGACAATAGAGATAGATAGCCAGTTCCTCAATGTTTAAGGATTCCGAAATAAATAAATAAATAAATATAATAAATATTATGAATAAAACATTTATAATTTTAAATCTAACCACTATGTACCAATTTTAGAGTAGAAAGCAGGGTGTGGATTAAAGTAATAACTCTTTTCTACTCTGACATCGGTGGTTCCATACATTTTGATCGAGTCAAAGATTACAAATTGAAAAGTGCTGAAAAAATTTCACGATCAGGATTTGAACCCGCACCCTTCTGGCAATCCGGGCCTTTTTTTTAGCACTTTTTTTTGTAATTTGATCGCAACATATAAATAATTAAAAAAAAATATAATATAAAGTTTGAATCGTAATATTTGATTAATTGCGTTAAAAACGCTCAAATATTATTTTATATTTTTTTTTTCGCTCTTGGATACCTTCGCATTCCTAAAAAAAAGGGTCTTGAGCTTGACAGACAGACCGACTACAAAGTGATCCTATAGGGGTTCCGTTTTTCCTTTTGTCACACGGAACCCTACAAATAAGTACAATTGGTTCTTTCATCAGTATTTTGTTTCTATGGCTATGTTTGAATATGTCGACACACATATAAAAGAGGGTGTCTTGTAACCTTATTAAAATACACACCGTCTTTTCTACCTACGGAAATGTATTGTCAAATCATTTTAATGTAATGACGTGCCTATACTCTTATATTATTCATCTCATTAATTTAAGTACAAACATGGTAAACATAACAAGGGCCCATCTCTAACTTGCAGATAGTAATGACTATTCTTGCTCATGTGCACACCAGTATCAGTGGAATTATATTAGCTAAAATGAAATTGTTGAAAGTTCTAGTTATTCTAGAAAACATACTAGGCACACATAGAAATTATTATCATTCAAATAAAGTTAAGAAATTTCTTATCATAGCCAGATTGTTTATCGAGTTAATCGTAACGTTAATTTCGTGCCTTTTAGTATTATTATTATCGCTTCAAGACTTGAAACACTCGATGTTGGGTTTCTCGTATTTTTTAGCAATGGCGATGAATACAATTTCGATAACGTTGTTACCTATTAAACATAGCGAGGCCTTCATGAAACTTGTTACAAATTTAAGTAGCTTACAGAACAAGTTTGGATGCAAATGCGTAAACAATAATTTTACAAGAAATTACTCAATTTTCTTTGTTGTCGCCATAATATCAGTACTTGCACCGCCCGTATTTGTGTATCTTAAGGATTTTAGTTTAATTTTTTTTACTCTACTTGTATTATTTTATTTTGAAAGCAGATATTATTTGCAAATGTTCATGTTTATCTGTAATATGTTTAGCATAAAACAACTTATAGAGGCAGTTTCTAAATCTATTTACTCTTCGACTCAAGAAGTAGCATCGAAAGCAAAATCAAATAGGAAGAACGTAGTGCTAAGAAACGAAACCTCATCGGTATATCGAGAATATATTGAAAATTGGGCCCAATTTTATCAACGCATACTAATATGCAACAAACAGATTAATACCTGCTTCGGTACAGAGGTGAGTAGTTTTTAGTGACCTGAGATTATCATGTTTTTTAGGGTTCCGTACCTCAAAAGGAAAAACGAAACCCTTATAGGATCAGTTTGTTGTCCGTCGGTCTTTCTGTCAAGACTATTTATCTCGGGAACGCGTCGAGGTATATCGTTGATATTAAAACAATATACTCAAGTCTACGGTCTCTTGAAGCTTTAAAAAAATCAAACTACTAAGATAATGTGAAAAAAAGATTCGGCCGTATGCCGCATAAAAACGTATATTTCGACACTCTCAAGGGAATAAAAATTCATAGGGTATTTTCCGTCGACCTAGAACCATGACATTTGGCAAGTATTACCGCCTTATACTACAAGTATAGGAAAAAGTCTGAAAACTATACATTTGTATTAAATCATTAAAAACAGGGTATTTATGCCAAAAAAAGGTTATTATTTTGACACCCTCAAGGGAATCAGTACCAGTACTAATTATGGACAGAATGCGGTATTGACCAGAATCTTTGACACTTATTATAAATGTTTTGAATATCAGTTTAAAGACATTTATTCTCATAAGAACTTAACTGTTCACTTAAAATGAAAATAACTAAAAAAATAAAACTTATTTATTTATTTATTTATAATGAACTACCAACAAAACATACCTACACTAATTCGAATGTAACAAAAAACAAGTTTATCTTAATGCTAAGTGCTGTCTCAATTATAGATAGTCACAACATGCAATATCAAAATACAATATTTGTTAAACAGTAACTCAAAACAAAAGGGAATTTAAATTAAATAAAAATAAATCGCAAAAAACATTGCTTATTTATTTAAAGTAAAAAAAAGTATAAAAATAAAGATTAAACAAATCAAATTATATAAAATAAAGGGAATTAAATAAGTTAAAAACAATTAATTAAATGAATAAAGATTAAATAAAAAAAAATACAACCAATAAGTACAAAATTGAATCAAATTAGAATTGAAACAAAATAATTAAAATTAAACATTAACAAAACTAAAACATAAATAGAGTCGGTAAAGGGGAAGCGACCGAAAAATCTCAAAAAACGTCAAGAACACACCGTCTGAACACTTGCAAATTATTTGCAAAAATGTCGATGTCTTGTTTTTGGCTAACTCATCATACTGACATTGTAGTCTTTTTAAAGTTGAAAATTGGTTGGTTTTGCTTAAACAAGTGGAGAAAAGGTTATACTTGGATGGGCGTGGAAACTTAAAAGGTATGTTAATGTATAGATTCTGCAATAGTTGGGGGCAATCCACATTTCCATTTGCCTGTTTGGGCAGAAACAGTTGATCCAATAGAGTTCTTCTGTTTTGTAGACTGTACAAGCCGAAGAATGAGAGACGCTCCTCATAGGTACTTAAAATCTTAGCTTTATTGCATTGGTACGCAAGGTGCCACAAAAATCTCTTTTGTATTCGCTCAAGTCTCATAAAATGGAAACCAAACCTGGCTGCAATACTCGAGACAGGAACGCACCAGTGTGGAGAATAGCAAAATCTTTGTTGATGACTTCTTAAATTCCTTGCTGTTTCAAAGGACAAAGCCCAACATCTGAAGGCCCCGCGATGCCGTTTTATCCACGTGAATATGAAAATATAATTTGTTATCTAGATAAACACCTAGGTCTTTATGTTATCGACTTCTTCTAAAGTTTGACCATCAATAGAGTACACGGCAGGGCCGCTCTTCTTATTCCTAGTGAACCGAATACATTTACATTTACTGATGTTCGAAGATATTTTATTTGTGTTGCACCAAATCTATAATTTATTTATGTCTTCTTGATGGAGTAAGACATCAGTGTCCTTTCTAATTGGTAAAACTAGTTTTAGGTCATCAGCATAGCTCTGCGCGTGTCTAAAATTGGTCACTATATCGTTTATGCAAGATGAGAGCCCTGAGGAACACCAGAGAAAGCTTCGTAAGGCCGAGAGGAGAACCCACCGACCACAACTTTAGAGGTTCGTGAATTAAGATATGAGCCAAACCAATTTAGCAAGTTACCTGCGATGCCAAAAATAATGAAAGCTTTTTTAAAAGTATTTGGTGATCGACGGTATCAAATGCCTACTGGGACGCGGTTATCCATTGAGTTACTAACAAAGGAGGTAAATGATACTAGATTCGTTGTTGTGGAGCGAGCGTTCACAAATCCAAACTGCTGAGGAGGAATGAGATGCTTTATATGCCATGATATAGCGGGACTAAGCAGCGATTCGAAGATTTTACAAAAAACAGGCAAAATGGATATTGGTCTATAATTTGCAACCAAGGAAGCATCTCCTGACTTGAATACAGGGACTGTTATTCTGGCCTCCTTCCAGGCTGAAGGAAAGATGCCGTCACCCATAGATGCGTTAAAAATAAAAGTTAATGGAAGTGTGAGCACCTTGCAATATTCTACCACGTACATAGGAGGTATACCGTCGCTGCCAGCCCCCTTACTACGGTCCAAACTCTTTAAGGTCCTTAGCACTTCCTTCTCACTAAAAAGTACTTGACTGAGAATGTTAAAATCTAATTGCGGACACAGATTTGCACTATTTGTAGATCCAACAAAGCTACCTGTCACCTTCTGGTGATTTATTTATTTTATTTATTTATTAAAACTTTTGGAACAGTATATTACATGGCGGACTTAATGCCTAAAGGCATTCTCTACCAGTCAACCATAGGGTGGTGCAGAGATGACAAGGTAGGCGCAATAAGCTGCGGTGCCAAAAGATGTAAAAATAAAACATTTAAAATATATTTAAGCATATTATATATATATATATATATATATATATACATAGGTGTAGGCATATACATAAATACTTTTACAAACATATAAATATACTTACATACACTAAATAATATTTAAATAGGGCGTTAGACTTTCTTTCTAAAAGCGTCACGAGTTGTAGCCATTCTGACTTCTTGAGGTAGCGCGTTCCAGAGGAGTATGGACTGAATATGAAAGGAAGAATGAACAAAGCCAGAAGAGTGGCAGGGAGAGAGAAGGAGAAGATTATTTGAAGATCTAAGATTCCTGTCGTGAGAGGTGCAAAGATATTGAAAATGGGGAGTAAGATAGGAAGGAGCATTAGGAGAATTTAGGAAGGAGAAAAGTGTGGTAAGGGCGCGCCAACACCTCCGCTGGCGAATGGGCAACCATTTTAGCTCAGACCTATGCTGTGAGATGTGGTCGTACTTCTTCAGGTTGCAAATGAATCTGATACTGTTATTGAGCAATCTGTCAAGCTTATCAAGCAAGACTGAATTAAGATCGTAATAACACACGTCACCATAGTCAATCATAGGAAGAATTAAAGTCTGCGCAAGCATTACTTTTGTCTTGAACGGTAAAAAGTTCCTCAGACGATTTAAGGAACGCAGAGTCCAAGTAACTTTTTTACAGACACTAGCGACCTGAGAATGCCAACTGAGTGTATTATCGAGATGTATGCCGAGATTTTTAACGGTCATGCTAAATGGTATGACCGTACCGTCAAATATTATAGAAGCAACAGAGTTAATCCTCACTTTATTCGTCATTCGCAAGCTGCCAACAATTATCGCCTGACATTTTGTAGGGTTTACAGCCACACCAAACCTACGAGACCAGTCGCTAACAGCTTCCAAGTCCTGATTTATTTTAATAATAGCGTCTGATAAGTCATCTACACGTGTTTGGGTGTAAAGCTGAAGGTCATCGGCGTACAGATGATACGCACACTGAAGGTGGTGGGTGATAAAGTTGATAAATATTGAAAATAATAATGGAGAAAGAATACCGCCTTGTGGAACACCAGCATTCAGGTTACGCCAATTTGATGATGTCTCATCAATGCGGACCGACTGCTGACGCTCTTGAAGATAAGAGGTGAACCATTCCTTTACCTCAGATGAAACCATAAGATGAGAAAGGATAGAAAGGAGGATGTCATGACTGACGGCATTGAAGGCGTTCGAGAAGTCTATTAGTACCAAAACTGTGACTTTTGTATCCTCCATACCCTGTCTAATGTCGCTGGTAACTTTCAGGAGAGCGGAAACTGTGCTGTGCCCAGGCCTAAAACCAGATTGCAAAGGAACAACGAGGTTATTTTGGTAAATGAATCTTGCAAGTTGCTTTTGGACACAGACCTCGATTGCCTTGGACAGGAACGGAAGAATGGATATGGGTCGAAAATGGGTTGGATGGGACGGGTTAGAGATTTTGGGTAAAGGACGGACATAAGCCTTACGCCATTGGGAGGGGAATTGACAAGAGTCAAAGGAAAAGTTGATGATGTGGGTAATTGGAGAAATAACATTATCTAGGATAGAGAGAATCATACGACGACTGATGCCATCATGTCCCAGGGCTCCGGACTTGATGGAGAGGATAATCTTTTTGATTTCATCCTCAGTAACAGGAGAAAAATGAAAAGTGTCGGTAATGAGACGAGGCAGACCCGCAATGTAAGCTACCGTTTGACAAATGGTTGAATGATCTAAACTAACAGTAGTGGTGAAATGACGATTTAAATCATCCAACACAATTGTGTTAGGAAGAACAACACTACGGGCCTTGCCAATACCAAGGGTTCCAAAGAACTTCCAGATATTAGCGGGGGAGGACAATGGGATATTTTCATGAATGTGTCGGCGTTTAGCGTTGCGTATCATCTGATTGCATAGGTTTCTTGCAGACTTGTAAAGACACCAATTTCCCTCAGACCGCTCTCTTTTAAATTTTCGAAAAGCCCGATTTCTACGTCTCATCGCCATACGAATTCCTCTGGTCAGCCAAGGGGCCGGTGGACGCTTTAGCTTAACTGACTTAACTGGCGCATGCACATCATAAATTGAGAGGATTTCCTGGTTAAAGATACCAACCTTCTCATCGACCGTGGAGACAGTCATTAAGTGTTCCCAATTGATTTGGGAAGCGTCTCTGAGCAATCTTTCTACATCCATACGACCAAAGCAACGCATGCGCAGCACTTTAGGGACAGGTTTTGGGGGCTTAAGGATGTAAGAGAGGAAAATTAAGTCATGATGGGAAAAACCGGGAGCTGGACATTGACCATGAGAGGAAACAAGAGATGAGTTGGATGCGAGGATGAGGTCTAGCCAGGTGTCCTCGCCTGTAATGTTACAGTGGGTGGCTTGGAGTGGAAGGACATAAAGGCCAGCAGCTTCAATGATGTGAAGGAGTTTACGGGAACGTGGAGAATGACGGATGAGGTCTGTGTTGAAATCGCCCATGATGACGTGATGCGCATACTCTGACCCAAACGACTCAAGAACCAGTTCCAGATCCATGAAGTAATCTACAGCAGGAGGACAGTATACCACACCAAGGAGTGTCTTAACCCCTTTGACACTAATCTCTAGGAAGAGGTATTCAGCTGAAGGACAAGAAGTTGAGACAGATGAAGCAAGAATTTTGTAAGGAAATTCACTACGCAAGTAAATGGCCACACCACCCCCTCCCCTTCCAATCCTGTCATTTCGGACAAGAATGAAACTAGTTAGAGGGTAGGTGGTAGAAAGAAGGTGTGGCTTGAGCCAACTTTCCGAAATCAGGATGGCATGAACATCAGCGCCTGTAAATGCCTCCACTATATCACTATAGTGACTGGGAATGCTTTGGGCATTTATATGGCATATGTTAAGTGAGTTTTTAAGTTGGTTGAAGTTTTGACACAGAAATTCACCAAGAGTGTCAGGCATCGAGCAGAAACTTGAGTTACAAGAAAAGTCCGCAGAATCATTGGCAGAATGAAAGGAATCATCGTCCGATAACATATTATAAAACAAATAATAAAAAAAATAGATACAAATAACCTAAAAAAAATATATATAAATAAAAAGAAGAGAAACACTTTAAGCTTGTGCTTACTGCGTGCACCACCCGCCAGTCAACCATTCACAAAAAAAAAAAAATCTAATAATGTAAAAACAAAAGTAGATCACTAAAAAAAATGTAAAAGCAAGAAAATCAAAACATTAACCAAATCTTACACAAAACAAAAAGGGCGATTAAATGATGTTGTTGATGTACAAACATAAAATAAATAAAAAATGATAATTAATTAAGGAGTGAAGACAATGGCTGTATGGGCCAGTTTCCTCTGTCGAAGAAAAGGAAAAAAAAGAAGCGTGTACGTGACGTAACGTTTGACGTTGACAATTCAATCGTAAACATTTCCAATTATAAAATGTAGTTGTCATGTCAACGTTCAAAACAAAAAAAAAGGAAATTACAAACATTGGGGGTATTATGGTACCACATTAGTGAACTTACACAATACTAAAATTAATTAAAAGATAACTATACCTATAAAAAGGTATAAACCTACAAACAACAACAACAATCAAAATAAAAGTAAGTATAATATGATTAGGTTGCTTGTTATTAAAATTTAGATAAAGCAAATCGAAAACTTTCGTTTCATCTACGCACCCCTCTTTCAGGTTTGTTCCTGGCTCTGATAGGTGATTGGCTGGGCTTCTTGGGATGTTTTGCCAACATGGGATTGAGTTCTTCCATGGATGTGACTTTGTGCCGGTTTCCATCAGGAGACTTGATGATAATAATTCCATCCTGCGTCCAACAAGCCCTCATGCCAAAGTGAAGACGAGCTCTGCCAAATAGAGCCTGCCTGGTCCTGGTTAAGAATTCTCGAACGGAGACAGGTGATCCTTTGAACGCTGACTTCGCTCTCCATACGGCAGCCTTGTGCTCCAAGCTGAAGAACCTTACCAGGATTGGTCTAGGATGCTCCGGCTTGGCCACTCCGAGTCGATGACATACTTTTATAGAGGCCAAAGTGATGTCATTCAGGCCCAGCTTGTCATTAATACTATCCAAAATGAGAGCCTTTGGATCATCTTTGTCTCCCTCAACAAACCCAGTAAAAATTAGTGCTTTCCGACGACTTCTGGTCTCCATGTCGTCAACGGCTCTTGAGCACTCACTGATTTGCCTCCGAAGCAGGCCCAGCATTGACAGCATAAGCTCCCGGAAAGTGCGGAACTCCTCTGCAATCTTGGCCACAGTGTCTTTTGCAGGTCCAGTGCTTTGTATCTGGGCTTCAAGCTCGGCCATTTTCTTCATAAAGCAGTCTTCAAGGTCTTTCTGAGCTGATTGAATGTCAGCAAGTTGAGCCATTGTGCTTATAAAATATGGTGCTTTTAAAACTAAGATGTAACACTGTTGTGATTGTGAATGTGCTGGCAGGTGATATTTTATTTTACGTGATAGTGTCACATGAATCTTTGTAAATGTAAGTACTTGCTATTTACTGGTATTAGAATGTATATTTACTTAAATAAAAGCAAATAATCTATTTAAAATAAATAATTAAAAATCTGAGATTGTGGGCTGTTCCGTATACGAAGGCAAAGCTGGTGGCGAAAAGATTTCTTATATCTTCACTGGAATAGGCATTGTCATTGCCGAAGCTCATTGTAGAAGGATCTGAGCTACTGTTTCGCCTCTTTGCTTTTAAAAATGTCCAAAGTAGTTCAGGGTAAGGAATCCTCCATGCTATAAATATATTTATTATACTCCCGCTTAGTCAGTTCCACACAACGTTTTTTATTTATTTTGTAAGAGATTTTGTCCAATGGGTACTTTTATAATACTTCATATATTTTTTCCGCAGCCTAAGCTTATCACGTAGAAGTTTGATAAGATTTTTTGAATACCATGCAGGAAATTTATTTAACCTAGGCTTGCTTTTGGGGACACACTTTATAATGGACTCTCGAATTCTAACATGAAACATATGTTTAGCTTTATAAAAATTAAACTTGTTGCTTGGTATGGATGGCAACAGTTTTTGTCTAGTACGGATGGATGCTGAGAATTCTATAGGTGGATGATACTGGTCGATTAAACTCAAGATATATCTACTAACTAGGTACTAAACAATCTATCGTTGTGTTTGATAACACTAGATCTAAAAAATTTCATTAATTATTGGTTACTCCATTGTGTTGGCTCAGGTTATTTAGGGCAATGAAATCCAACAACGTATTGGCCAGTATGCCACTTGACCACAACATCGGACTGAGAGCATTACCGTCGGGTGAGCTCCGCCACGATACACCTCCAAGATTAAAGTCTCCAACAATGAGAGAGTTTCTTTGAGTTTCGAGGACTTTGTTTGTGTTACCAATAAAGTGATCAAGACCATGCTTTTGAAGAGGCGGTGGTAAATAACACCTGTACGGGTAAAATTTATCAGGATTATGACTATTTCCATTTCCTATCTCAACCCACATATCCTCACACCCGCTTTCCAACTCCAATAGTCTACGTGAAGTAAAGCGTGTCGAGACAGCGATGAGAACGCCACCGCCCAATTTCGCGAGTGAAAATTACTTGTTTCTCGGTCTCTTCTATAAACAGAATAACATATATATACATTAAATTTCGTATATTTTACAGAGTTCAGTTCCAGAGCATACACAGACAGAGTTAACTTAAAAGTATTACTATTCAAATTATTATTATTATCAATATAGTATCCAAATTCTTTACAAAAGTGTAAGCTGCAGAGTCGTCTTTATGCATGAAGATCTTTCTGCCATGGATTCACACATATTTGTAATCAAGCTGTTTGCAAGCAAGCGCTTCCTTGCAGCAGCATGTAGCTCTTTGTTTTCAAGAGATAGATTTTCGGTAACGTACACCGGCGTGGATGTATTGCCCAGATCACCTAAATGGAGTTTATTTTTTACATTGCTTTTGTTATATTTTATAACGGAAGTAAGTATCACGTAAGCGGGGGCTACTTAGCTTAACGAGAATAGAGCGAGGGCGTGCGCTGTTAGGTGACATTTTTGCGATACGGGAGCAGTAGCGTATATCGCAATGGAACAGTTTACAGTACGTGCAAGTTGTTCTACAAGTTTAACCACATTTTTAGACTTAGATTCCGGCACACATTGAATTTCCAGGTTGCGTCGTCACGTCAGTTGGTTCATTTGGTTGAGACGCGTTGAGAGGCTATGAACCGTGTCTCGGAGTGTGATGTTCTCCTCTGTAAGCTCTTGTATAGCGTTAAACTTGAGAGTATACTCTGATTTAAGCTCTTCAAATTTCTCGTTGATAAACGACAAGGATTCCTGAAATGTTTTTATTTCATTTCTAATTTCCTTTAGGGGCTCATTAAATGCTTCCGTAGAATAGAATCCAGTACCCTGGTAACCTCCTGTCTTATTAATGCACGCATGGTCTCCTCTGGAAGGGTAGTTCCAGGCGTAGTGCCAGAGCCAGAAATTGAGCTTTTTGGTTTTGCTCGAAGTGTGACATTGTCGTAGTCAGAGCGATTGGGTTGCATACTTAAGCATACAGAAGTTTCAGCATTGTTACCCGCTTTTCGCTGCTTGCTACTGCAGGAGGGGCACACCCATTCTTTCCTCAGCTCAACGTTGAGATCCTGGTACGCCTCAATTGAGTAACCGACACATTGGTAGTGAAAACATCCTGAGCAACGCAAACATCTCAGATCACTCTTGTCCTTTATTTTACTAAGACATGCTGAACATAATAGTACCATGTCTATAATTTATTCTTTAAAAAGAAAAAAGAAGAAAAAAAAATAAAAAAATACAAAAAATAAATTAACTCAAAAAGCTTAGATGAATGATTGGTCTCGCTGCGACGAGCATACGATTCCTTTATCCTGTATCTAGATATAGGATAAAGGAATCGTAGACTATACGCTGAACGGTCAGACCAACGCACCAAACGCCTTATAGATTTGCCGACGAAAGTTACAGTGCGTATGGTAAATACTACGATAGATTTCGCAGTATTAGCTAATTCTGTGGTAATACCGAAGTTGTAATTCAAGCACACCATCCACAATTTTTTCTTAAATCACTGTTATACCGGCACTATTTCAGTTTATCGTCTGATTTAATTGAAATGGATTAAGTTTTTGCCACTCTTCACACTGTTCCGTATGGTAAATACGTTTCAGTATCGAAGTAACAAAATCAAAAATCAAAATCAACATTTCTTTATTCAGTGAACTTAAAATAAGCATTTTGAATCGTCAAAAGTTAATGGATGGATGGGCACCCGCCCACCCACCCCACCCATTCAGGAAATGTTTTAGCTGTGGAGAAGAACGAGCGCAAGAAACTACACAGATTTATAATAATATAGAAGTAACGACATTTACAAAACAATGTCGTTACCAAATCATACAATATACAAAATATACAAATTGTGAGCGTCAATACAAATTGGAAAATGCCCTCCTTATCATAGAAGGGTATTTTCCATTACAACAAATAAAAACATGTAATACGATTACCAGACAACATTACACATACTTACAAAAGAATATTTAAAAAAAAACAGGTATAGCTCGATTTAAAATAAAACGAACAAGGTCTTACAGTATCTTTGAAACACAAATAAAGACTTTTAAATACTACCAATAAAAAAATAAGATTACAAGATCAGACCAGCCTCCACAGGCGGCGCCCGTTCACGAGTATGACATGTGAATCAACCATCGCTTCGCCCAACCATGTTTTAGGGAACGCAACGTGTACACCGCAAAACAACTTTTAAACACTTTTAACTTTTTTTAACAACAGACGTAATGTTACGTGAGTGCTTTGAGTTGCTGTCGAAACGTGAATCGACTGTTCAGAAGAACTAGGCTTTTACTTACCACTTAAAAGTGCTATTATACAACTAAAGGCACTAAAAACAGCTAAAAGCTGTATAGCCGATTTACGTGGCATCATAATGGTTCATGATAATGCTATTAAATAGATTAAGCTATCTGTTATTCAAGAATGCTATTGTACGTATATCCAAATGCACTAAAAACAGCTAAAAGCTGTATAGCTGCGTTAAGATTTGGTGCACTACTACTAAAGGCTTTACAAAAGCAATTTGATATGCCATTATCCATCTGTTATACAGTGCAAAGCATCATAATGGTTTTGAGATGCCAATATGAGGCCTCAAGATGCTCGGTGAACTTATATAAGAGTTTATACGGGCCTTAAGTTGTACATAAATTTACTATTCGTTTCTTAAAATGATTTTGTTGTGTTACTTGGGGGTGACTCTTTGTTTACGGTTGCGGATAATTGTCATACGGTTTCGGTTTTAGGCGTTCTTTACGATCCATTCAGGGACGTATTTTCATATAAAGAAGAAACCAATAACGATCAGGTTACTAAGCGGTTCTACGGTGGCTCGGATGTGTGTGATCCAGTTTTATTTTGGGCCAAGTGCCTCTTACAGCGGTTGTGGATAATGGGTCTCGATTGAGACGATCCACAAGAACTCGGTTTAGAGCGGGAATGGTTTAAGTTCCAAACGGACTTAGGTAATATTCGGAGTGTTGCTTTGCCTAGGAACATCATCCCCGGCAATGTCAGACATTTTAGTGTTCACGGTTTTTCGGATGCTTCGCAATTGGGTTGCGCAGCAGTCGTATACCTCAGGACTGAAACGGATGATGGCAGGGTCTTGGTACATTTGCTATTGAGCAAGAGTAAAATGGCCCCTCTCAGGACTCGACTCACAATTCCAAAATGGCGAAACGAAAAGGCGACTAAGTGACTAGGTTACTGTATGTATGTATGTATGTAGTTATATATGTATGTATAATAACTATTAGTCTTTAATATTAGTTTTATTATTATAATTTATTTATTTAAAAAAAATTAATAACTGATGTTTTTTCCATAATTGTATTAAACAAGGAAGTTTAAAAAAGAAAAATGTAATAGGAAATAGTGTATCTTTATAAAAATATGTAGTATTAGTAGTTCTTGCTTTTTTTCATTTTTTGTTATATAAAATTGTTACCCACTTGAAGTTTTACGCTATATAAGAACCTACTATAAGTCTAGGCTGAGCTTTTATGTAAATTAACTATTTGTCACTGTGGCAGCAAAGTACCACGGGAATAATATTAGAAAGTGACTGCATGTACTTAGTTGTTGGAATCAAACTATTAAATTGTACACGATGCCTTCGGTATCGTTATCTGCCTTAACAACTACCCATAACATGACAAAACACTTACCTTGACCAACTTCCCGAGGAGACGCTATCTGAGACTCGTTCTGCAGTTCTTGGTTCGGTTTTTTGTAGATTTATATATTTTTGCTGTGAACGTCACACGCGATAATTTCAGAAGCAGTTTTATAACAGTTTTGCTGTGAACGTCACATGCAATACTAAAGAAGAATATTAGTTAGCTGAATGCTAGATAGTTTGCGATGAACGTCACATGCACAATATTTGCAGCAGAAGAAATTAGACAGAACAAAAGAAAAACATCTACTGCCACGTCGTCAGAAGAAAAAAAGATGCGCTCCAAATCCAGCCAGCTTTGGGAAGGAGATTTTATGTCATAATCATCAATACAGCAGATATTGAACAGTAAACCTGTGGATAACTGATCTGGCCATATTAATATGGGCTAAAATGTTTTGTTGTACTATATTGTTACCGTTTGGCTGTTTGTTATCCCTAATTCTAAAAATAAAAAATAATATTAAAATCAAAATTTATAAGGTATTTTCCGTTGACCTAGAACTATGAAATTTGGCAAGTATTACCGTCTTATACTACAAGTATAGGGGAAAATCTGAAAACTATGCATTTGTTGCGAATCTTATGTTGTGTAATGAATATCCAACTGAGGCTCGCAAGAACTTAAACATAAGTTTAAAAGTTATGTTCTAGTTTCATGAGGACCACGCAAAGGAGTAAAGAGGTTCTTACTGTGAAGTTCTACTCTGGCTCCTAACTAACAGGCTCTAGTCTTTTACTATCAGCAATTTCTCGAATAAATTGTAAACTTTTACAAATATGTATGTTTCAAAACCAAAGCGGGCTTAGCATGCGCATCAAGAGAAAATTTTCTCAACTCGTTTTCTCGTGTTACGTCTATATACACGATATGTCAAAAATAGACATAATAGTAGTTTTTGCTTGTCTGTGGTATTTTGTCAAAGTCAATAAAACTTCTCTTCTTTTTTAAGTGTCGTCCTATTTTACCTATTTTTATGTTTATTATGAGTAAATATTTTTTTCATTTATTAAAATTTATGTAAATTTCTGAGTGCCTCTGATGACGCTTTATTAAATCACACGACTTATAAATTATTTTTATAAACTTTTTTTACGTCACGTCACGTAGGTACGTTATTTATACGTCTGTGATTTAAGTTGATAATATAAAATACGTGGTCATCTATTTTACAGTCTGTGGATAAGAGATCTGTTTGTCCTTTTTTATTTATGGACGTCGAAAGTAGCGTCAAAATAATATTTGATTTTAAACATTTCTGAAGTATGATGCTAAAGTCACCTATTGATAAATAAACTCATTAATGTTACTTGGATGTCTTTCAGATGTTTCAGTTACTTTACTGGATTCTCATATTCTATATATTTGTAACCAATCATATCATAACAAGTTTCAAGAATAAGGTGGGTTATATTTTATGATGCTGAAAATTTAATTATTTTCGACATATTTAAAGATCGATAAATTCAGGCAAGATTTAGAAATCGTTTTGTATACAACTGTTTGTGACAATGTACCACCGGTACCTGCTTTGATTACAATCCAGTGAATCGCATCACTACAAGTTTAAGGGAGGGAAGGCTCTTAATTTCTTAATTTTTTATTAAGCCAAAAGCTCCTTATTAAGTGGTAACGACTACATCATCAATGTCTGATCTTACTTTTAATAATAATTTGGCCATTTTACCGCAGGATGGGAACTTTAAGGAAATCAATATGGTATACCATATGTCGAGTCTCACTGTGTACTTGGTTACCGCGTCTGTAGTAGTATTTCACGGACAGCAAGTGGAGAATACGTGGGGCGACTTAAAAAAATGCCTTGCGAAATGTAAAGTCATGATAATCAAACGTAAGTAAAAATACCATTGTATTGTATATCTTTAGGAGCTTAAATTCATAATTAAAGTTGGAATTGTCTATTATACAAGGTCTGCTGTGGGTATGGAATTATACCTATTCGGTTTATTGTATACTTAGTACTAATCTATAATAATTAAAAATCAATTTCCGAACTGTTTGCACTTCACACTTCAGAACGCTTGCATCCGTTTGGCTAATTCTTTTTTGTTGTGTTTGTAATTGTCAGGACACGGTTTGTATATATGTTTTTTTTTTAATTCGCCTCTGGTTGCGGGATCCACGCGGAAAAAGTCGCGGGTGGGCCGCTAGTTTATTAATAAATATATCTAAGAGTGATCTGGATATGTAGGTACACAGAGCCGTTGGTCTCGGTTCTTTTCGTAAGACGGCAGTCGTTAAAACCTACCAACCCGCATTGGGCCTATGTGGTTGGTTATGGCCCAACTCCTGCTCCCAGCAGGGGACAATTAAAGGCTGATGGTGACAATAGTGTGACAGGTCAGATCGTAGAATTGATCTATTCCTTTCTAATACCAGAAACTAATACCAATGGTATTTGTTTATTATCGAATTAATTTTCTATTCCGAACGAAAACCAAATTTAAAATATTTCAATGAAGTACTTAATCTATTCCCAACGAATACCAAAACATAACTTTTGGTACAGTTACAGAAACAGTTTCATTTGCTTTTTAATATTATGATCGTAATGCAATATTAAATCTCAAGAAATTCGCTTCATTCTTTTTTACTTACGAACAAAGTTAAGTGAATTACTTGCTAATCTGGGGGCACGGTAGCGTATAGACATTGTATATTTCATATTTAAATCAATATGAACCAGTAGTTTAAAAAGTATAACTAGTTAAAGTTTCTTAATTTTGTCACTCACTGACTGACCGATCAGCGCGATTTGCGCTCTATCGATTGGTATATTTAGAACTTTTATGTCTTACATGAAATGAAATTTTTATTAAAATGAGGCACCATGTATACAAATTATATACAGCTTGTATCAAGCGGTGCCAGCCATATTTCGCGTACCTAATCACTTACTTTTAGTGAGCTGGTACACATTAAAACATTTCTTGATATCTCGGGCATTGTGGAAGTACATACTTTTGAAAATAATACGAGTTTATCGACATTATGACAACACTATCAATCAGCTGATTGGAGTAATGAACTCTGTCTAGTGTTACTTCCTTCTTTGCCTCTGCTGTGACCCTAGTATTTTTGTGACTTTTGTGCTGACTCCACCCGCTTTCAACTATTTATTTTTGAGCAGGTAAGTACTTTTGACGAATAATTAGTATGGAGGTACGAATCCAAAACATTTATGATTTTAAGAAAATTAAATGTAAATGTAAAGAGTCGTCTGAGTATTGTTCATAAATTGAAAGGCTTGTCATACGAAACGCACTGAGAAATGTCTTATTTCGCATAGCATTTCTACTTTGTTTAGACCGCGATTTTCCAAGCGACACATAGACGCTGTGATTGCTGTCTCTTTCCGATTCTATGAATATGAAAGAGACAGAGTCAATTCTCAGCGCTGCGGCAGCCGCTACTACCAAGGCTTTAACTTAGAGAATCGCACTGCTGAACAATAACTAAAGCAGTATTGTTCTGTGGCTTAGACAAGTAAATGTTTGTGAATACGGGTTTCATTCAGCACTGTACTAAACTCACCCGTTTACACGCAGTAAAAATAACAAAACAGAAAAATCTGTCACTATGTGAGTTTTCATTGTAACTTTTATGTCGGCTCTAAAATAACAGAAAATAATCATGTTAATTTAAAAATATTGCTGGTTTTCGTAACTCAAAGTCTAATTTACGGTCCCTAAAAAGTATGGGCGGTATTAACTTATTGGCGGTATTGGTACTAGGAGTCACTCCTGGTATGGGCGGAGTCACAAGAAAGCGTGCGCGTGCGTCTTTTGTCTTAATGGGTTCTGTAGCTCATTTTATTTTCTAACCGCTTTGGTTGACCCGGTATAAATGTAGGTAAGCATTCCTGAAATCCTAACTAGTGTGATACAACATAGTTAAACTTTACTAATTAACTAAGTTTAACTGTGTTGTATCACATAACGTTTCAATAATTAACACATTTGTTTTTGTTTACAATAATAATGTTAATAAGAATAACATTTTTAAACATCTGTGACATAAGTACTGAATAAAACCAACGTGTGATGAAAGATTTTATCACTAATTGACTAAATTAATAGCAACAAACCTAAAAATAATACTAAAGCCAGTTTACACTTAGGTAGTATTTTGTGATGAATTGATGAATGAATGACTTAACTAATTTAAAAATATTGCTAATTTTCGAAAGTTATGTCTAAATTTCGAACCCTAAAAACTACTAGGGTTATGGGCGGTATTAACTTGGCGGTAACCCCAAGCGGTCGCATGAGACCGCAGTTGACTGTGCGCGCATTTCCGTGCCTTTGTGAGAGCGGGCAAACAACACATTTTCGAATTCTAAGTACCAGGAGTAGCCCGCCATAGCAACGCCCAACTTGGTAGGTTTGTTTGCCTACATTGTTTTCGCAGTCGTTTGCTTGCAAAGTGCATACCTACTTTTAGTTATTTTTTTGCTGTTTGGTTTCGATTTGATTACCTATTAAATTAATATGGCATTTCTAAGTAATCAGGAGTATTACGAAATGATTATTTGTGTCGGAGCAGCTAATAGCAGTCTCCGTGGTGCTCGTGAACTGTATCGCGAGAGATTCATCGACGGCAGACCAGAAGCTGAGCAGCCACGCTTGCCATCGGCGGACTGCTTTCGACGAATGGTTTTGCGTCTCCAGCAGACTGGATCGTTTCGTGGGACGAGTCCGGAGGTCCAGCCAAATATGCGGGACCCGGGTTTTGAGAAGGCTGTGTTGGAGCCATTTTTGTAAACTGTTTATTGTGAAGTGTAGTGGACTACTACACGTGCTTCGCTTTACCTCTCAAGCCCCAAGCGGCAAGAAGTGAATCTTTGTGTGTTGTTTTTATCGGATTTATCTAATGTAAGTACTGTTGCTTATTAGAAAATTATTATTCTGACTAATGATCAGTTAGTAATAAGTTGTAAGAAATACATCGAAATACGAGTAAAATAATACGTGGTGTAATTCGTTAGCATGGTTCCAATTTCCGTGTGAATTGTCACAATATTTGTTTTGTTTACTGTTACATGATAACTTTGTTATTTTTAAACATTGAGATACAATAAACTAGAGAAGACAATGTGAAGCAAGTTTGTGCGCAACTAAGGTGCAGCCGCAAGGTCCACAATCGCTTGAATCACGCGCAATCACTGAGGTGTTTGCAGCCCATGGACTGCACCTTAGTGCGCACAAACTTGCTTCGCGGTGTCTTCTCTAGTTTATTGTACCTCAATGTTTTTAAACAGTTTTTAGCTTGACAATTTTCTTTATTGACTGACTGTGAGTGTGATCGTCACTCCAATCGCGTCAGTTCGAATTTCTCTAATGAATATTGATCCTTAGTGCCGAACACTAAAGTTCAAAATTGATTGTATTGTATTGTCGGTCGAGAACTGACGAGCCAGAGTGACGCCAGTGAGTGGGGAAATCTTTTTGGCGTAAAACCATTTCGATTGGAGTGAGGCCACAGTTTTACGCCTGGACTGACGCGCAAAACTGATCGTCAGTGGCCAGCTTAAGAGTAGTACGATTATCTATTCTGTGACTACACCTCAAAGTGCTTTGCTTTAGTTGTATTGAGTTATTTCAAAAATAAGTCATTTTATTCTAAGACCTATGTAGGTACCTACCTACTCGTAGGTAAGCGTACCTATCTACTTTAGAGTCGAAACAATGTGACTGTAAAATGAAAATATTTTTATTACTTTGATAATAATTACTTTGGTAGGTAGGTACCTACTTAATACAAATTATTAAATCACGAAAGTGAAATAGCTGCCTACTTATCTGTCTTTGTTTAACAAATCCAACAAAAAATGCCGCCAAGCGACTGCCGACAAACAACCCAGACGGGTTGTTTGTGTCAAATGTGCTGTTATGTTCAAAGGTTTTTGATTTTCGCCGCCCGCCGCCGTCACAGTAAAACCTCTTGGTTGTAAAACTGGGCGCCTGGTAGGGGGCGGGAGCGTGGCGCGGCCATACTAGGCCACGCAGTTTTATAATCAGGAGGTGCACTGTAGGTTATCATACAGAGTTCATCACCCTGCTAGTGATGGGTTTAGCTTTCTGATTTTAAATTAACGACAGATTAACTTTGTTTGTAAATGCAAAAACAAATTAAATTGAGCTTTTCTTACTAGGGTATTTATAGAAAGGGTCAACACTAGGGATAATTTGAAACCCTGGATTAAGGCTGGCCCTGCTTGATACACGCTGTATAAACAAGTACGAAAAATAAAAAATGAAAAACAAGTATGAAATTGTATTATAAATTATTTTTACATTTTTCTACTTTTGCTCTTTTAAAATAAATGTTGATACTTACTTACGTTAAAATATTTTTAAGTTTTTGTGAGTTACATTTTTTTAAGTTGTCTAATTAAAGATAATTACTTTCGGTAAAAATCTCAGTGTAAAAGACAAAAAAAAAGACTAATGTTAGGCACTATTTGAAATAAAAAAATTATATGCATTTTCCTAGAATAAAAATTTAGTTTTTTTGCTGCTCCTGAAAAGTAGCAATTTGTCCCTTACATTAATTCATATTATATGCCTGTATCGATATGATTGTTACCTATAATTAAATAATTTACAAATTAAAATTATGTATCTATTACATAATTTTTATATATATTACGTTGATCGTGAGTGGTATCTTGAATTGTTGCATTTTGAAGACTAAAATGAATAACTTAGATTTGTTAAAAAAGCTTTATTTTTAAGTATACCTTGTATTTATGCAGTTTCGTAGGTCTGTTTGTCTGATTTATTGAGAATGATTCTGTATAAATAAACACTACTTAAAATCACATTAATAAGCATTTTGGTTACTGACTGTATCTCATTACAGTTAACATATTTTGGGATTCGTTTATGAGTGGTATTCGTCCGGAATAGAAAATTAATCACGATTACAAACAAATACTATTGGTATTAATTTTTGGTATTAGAATTTTCGTGAAAGGTCAGGTCAAGAGTTCCCCAAGCCGACGAACATGGCATAGAGAATGTTATGAGAGTATATGAAACAAAAAAACAGTAGAACTGTATTTTCCTACGAATATTGATATGTTATTTTTATAACACCCTCTTTACAATTGATGCAATAGCAATAGCAATGACAACTTGACTTTAAAAATAAATATCACCCACCCAAAAAATATCCAATTTCCAACTTATTTAGAAAATCCTAAAACCTGCGCGTGTATTACAGGTACACATCCTTTTCCATATAGTTTTTAAAATATGATATAATGCAGTTTGGTAGTATAGTAAAACAACATAAGTAAAATTACAATCTGGTTACCTAAACCGGAATAAATAAAATCCACGGGCGAATTGAGCCAAACCTTTGAAAGATATTTTGATTGAAGTTAAATTGAATGACGAGTAGGTACCGAAAAAGAATAAAAGTTATATTCTTTGCCAGTTGTGATTTTTCTAATTATAAGAACAGGTTGCTTTAAGCAACTTCACTTATTGTATTAAGTTTGTACAGCTGTACTTTAGTTGGTGATCCTCTGATAAATAAATATCATAAATATAACACGGAACCGTAGACAGAAACCTCTGTCTACGCACGGAAACCAAAAGTTTTGTCTCGATCCACTCCTGCAACTCTTTGACAGCACTTCTTTTGTCATTTAGCATACGTTTATTTTTGTAATTTATTAATTGTTTTTTGCTCCATCTTTAACGTTTAGTCCACATTCAACCCCTAAAGTTTCTACCCCTGATAAAAATACATACATACATCATACATACATACACACACTAACGACCGCAAAATCAGTTCTCTGCCATAATTTCACCAAATAACATAATAATAATAAAGTAAATAAATAAAGAGTATAATAAGTATATAATAATAATTAAACATCATCATCTACAGATCCGGAATCTGAGGAGATGAAGGCGTTGCGCGACCTGGCGCGGTTGGTGCGGCTGGAGCCGGTGCGGGTGCGGCTGCTGGGCGCGCTGCCGCTGGCGATGCCGCTGCTGCCGGCCGCGCTGTCGCTCACCATCAGTTACGTCATCGTGCTGCTGCAGTTCAACAAAGTCGTATAGGGAAAATTGGACACAATTTAGCCTAATACATGCTGGTTCACCTGTTTGAGCTCCAAAACAAACTCCACTTATTATAAAACCAATGTTTTTATTTCAGACCACTGCACTGGAAGGCCATTCGATTGTAGTATTGGTGGTGGTAAAAATAAATAGTCTAACTTACGGTTTAAGTGGTTTATGTTGTCCAAATACCAATACACATTTATAACAAAGAGAAGGCACAGAAGGAACAGTTTTAGCACGTAAAAAGCACAGCACAGTCAATATAAGCGTAAGCGTAAGCATGAAGGAGAAGTAGGATAGTTCACAGAATAGATTTAAGCACAGCGCGGAAAGAAATAAGCGTACTACGCAATTGATAATTATAAGGCGGGAGACAAAGCAGCGTGCGCTCCGCGTCGTACATAGGTCTCGACTGGATGCAGGGGTAGGACATTCCCTACAGTATTGAATTTTACAAGTGTTATTCAAAATAGCGCCATCTACCAACTCCATCCTAAAACAATTAGTCACTTTAGGTTACAACAGATGGCAAGATCATCGCTACAAAATATTTTTTTATTTAAAATAAATATTTTTCTTACTATTTGCTTTATTGCTGTAAAATTAAGGTATGTATGAATAACATTCATTAATAATTGTTTAAAATTATATAAATACTGTGTAATAATTAAGATTTCGGGCAACACAGTAAATCGATATGTCAAATGTCAATCAATCAAATCAATCAAAAAATTGCGGGAGATTCTGTCTGTTCTGCTGTGCATGCGCATGATTTTGTTTTGGTTTATTTTTGTGCTTTTCTTCGTGAAATTCAGCTAATCCGCGTTGAGTCGAGTCCTCCCTCTCCTCCGTAATTGTGTTAATTTTCCGAAGTTATTGTGTGAGTTGAGCTTTTAGCTCCTCCGTGTTGTTTCTAGTGTAATTGTTTTCTGCGACCCCGAACGCTCGTTGTGTTGTGTTGCGATATAGATGCTAGTGTTTTGTGTTGATGAACAGCATCATCATGCCTAAACGGTGTGCATTGGGATGTTCTTACAACGCCAGTAAGTATCATTAGATTAATCAGTAAATTCATATCTCTAAATATTTCCCAAAATCAAATTGGTTGACTGTAAGTACACAAAAAACTGTACCTATCACACACTGTACAAAGTGTAACACAGTTGTCATAAATCAGTGATATTACTTTTACAATCCAACTTCACTTGACAACAAATTATTTTTACCAGTCGAGCAGGTCATTATTATATGAAATAACCAAATGCCAATTCAATGTAATTCTTTTTAAAAAAAATCCTTTTCTTTCAGTGATCTCTTACCATCAATTTCCACACCCAGAAAGGAATCCTGACCGTTTCAAGGCTTGAGTTCATTTATGTGGCGGGAAGTTGGATACTCAAGATGAATATGAAGTATATAGGAAAAAAGTCGTCTGTGACATTCATTTTACTGACAAAGACAGGAACCGTAATAACCGGTTGTCTTTTAGCAGTGCCATCTCTTCATCTACATGGTAAGATTTGTAGCATAAGTTCATTATAATAACTTACTACTAGCGTTGAGTTGGAGTCTATTAATAATTTATTAATAGTAGGTATGTTAAATGAACATACTGTGTGATGTTAGAGTAGAATAACACCACTCTCCTCATACAAGGGTATCGTAGACGGCGACTAATGTGTTTGACAGGTAGTCCATATCACATCTCAGTAGACCAAAAAATGGGCAGCAGCATGTTTTGTTAACTGTGTGTGGTCTATAACTGCGATCTCCGACCCTCCTGCCAAGCGTGGAGATTATGGCAAAACCCTAAGACGGAAGCGGCCTACGTCTAGCAGTAGACTGTTATGGGTTGTTGATGATGCTAAAAGAAAATAATTTACATTTTCAGGAGCTATAAGTATTGAATCAATGATTGGAACTCTGCCCACGCTTGAACCTGTTTGTAATGAACCTTCTACATCTAAACTAATTGAAGCAGTCACAGGTACTTACTGATTTATATTTAGTACATCTCTGAATTAGTTACATTATATTTTATACCAACTGTAAACTTATCTTGTTTTTCTCTAATTTTTCAGGCAAGTCTGACAAATTTGATACTTCAGAGAAAGTGTTATTTACATCTGAATCTGGAAATAATGAAAGCCTTTCTACATTAAGATCAACAGTTACAGATACTTAAATATACATATTTATAATTATAATTAATTTTACCTAATGTTGTAAGAGGTCTGTAGCGGAGTGGAGAGGCAGTTACTCCGCAGTTCTAAGTTCGAAACCTTGTAGCTACTGTAAGGTAAGTATTCCAGAACGAAACTCAAGCACAGGTCTCCTGTTGCTGCCTTGTAGCCGGTTGCCTGTAGTGTTGCAGGTGTCCATAGGTTATGATAAATAAATAATAATAATAATCCATTAAATAAACTAATATTAGAAAATATTTTACGACTCAAAGCTTGATTCATAATAATCTATGTTGAATGAAAACACTATAACATTTACAGATTGATTGATTGATTGATTGAACATTTACAGAAAACTGCGCTGGAGTTATTTTACCGTCGTTGTCGTCGGCATCAGTCTATAATCATACCACTGCTGGGCACAGGCCTTCTCATATGGGCAACATCACATGGGGAGCCATATCATCTGAACACAATTATTGTCGGCTTGGGAAGAAGAAAGCAATAAAAGGTAAGAAAAGTAAGTTTTTCTAAAATTCAAATGGTCAATAGTGTAAAGCGTCTCCAATTTCCAATTTTTTCTTTTTTGCAAGTTTGTTTTTCTCTATTACTGGCCGACTGGTAGAGAATGCCTCAAGGCATTAAGTCCGCTTTTTGCAATAAAGAATAAATAAACTTAAAATACAACCACGCAACCTTTAGATCCCAGGTTCGATTCCTCGCGGTAACTATTAAATTGTGTTCATACTGTTAGGGCTTGTCTTCTATTAAGTACGCCTGACTACCTAACGCCATCTTGTCTTAAGTCTGGCGTCAAAATATCAATGTTAACAGCATTGTTGTTCTGGTAGTTAAAAGTGCAATAATTCCAGAGTGAATTTCAAAAAGTTTCCACCTTTTCATTTGTGTAAGATTGTCTAACGTTACACAGTTGTAACACAAAGGAACTAAATTTCCTTGGTTTATATAAATCTAGTTGAAATAGCAAGCCGTAATCAAAATAAACGTTAGCAGTCAGAATTTAATCTACTAAAATAATTGTTTTATCATTTCTAAATTGGTCACTAAATTATGTACAATATTTTCGCAAAAAAGGGTGGAAACTTTTATAAATTCACTCACCAGATAGCCAGTGGTTGAGTTAAGGACACCAGATAAAACTTGCTTCCACATTAATAACCTTAACTCTTCGATCAACAATACAACTAGATAACGCGTCATGTACAAAATGAAAGCTTAATTCTGTCCACGTGAATAAATACTTTTTCAAAGCAATAATTACTCCTGTCACTTATAAATAAAAAGACGTCAATTAATGTAGTGGTGAAATCTACCTTAAAGGCAACAAATAAAGTACTTTTTCTAGTTATTGCCTTGCGAGAAAATAAACGCTCACTTCTCAAGTGCGCGTTTATTTACAGAGACATATTTTTAGCGCCAACCTGACATCTAGTTGTATTGTTGATCAAAGCCTTAACTGTAAAAACAGCGAGCTGTGGGTTCAAAAGATCCTTTCTTTAATAATAATATAAGTGTATTTTACTATATTTATTTTTTGCAGCTAAACGTCATCAGCAGTCGATGCCGTCGTCACTTTTGTTGAACCAATTAAACACGACAAGAAGTAAAATTAAGATTTTGCAATCTAAGTTAATAAGATCACAAAGAAAAAACAAAACATTTGAATCCAGATTAGCAAATGCGAATGAAAATAAAATTACTACTGATGATTTATTCAAAAAACTGACAAACAAAATGACAGTAGCTGCAAAAATATTTACTAAAATGCAGTACACCCAGACCAGCAAGAAGCCTTTAGGACGCAGATTCTCTTTAGAAGAAAAAGTACTGTCACTATCTTTGTTTAAGAGAGTCCCCGCAGCTACCCTCTTTTGGCAAAGTTTTTCACATTACCCTCTGCCAAATCTTTGAAAAGACTTTTGTCCAAAGTAGAAGTAGAGTCTGGGCTTAATAAGTCAGTCTTTATAAAAATGAAAAATACGGTCAAGGCCTTGTCTACCGAAGATCGCTTATGCAGCTTAATCTTCGACGAAATGTCAATCAGTCCCCAAACAATGCTGCAAAAGACCAGCTTAGAGGGTTTACATTTGACGACAAGAAAAGATTTAGGCACTAATTCGTTAAGCAGAAAAAAAGTTTCAATTGGGCAAGTGTGTTTTTACCGCGTGTTTTGGTTCTGATTTGTCAAGCAATGCAAAAGTATTAATTAGTCAAGTCCAAATTTTGTTTCGATTTGCCAAGCCTTATTTTAGTTTCAACTGGTCAAGCCAATAAAAAGTTCTGAATTGTCAAGTGTTAAAAAATTACTTCAAAAAACACTTTAAACCCCTCGCTGCATAATAATAACGTAAATAAATAAGTAAAAGACATAATATCCGAAAAACTATTTATTTATAAACATTTTGTTGTACCAAATCAGAAAACAAAATCATATAAATCAATTTAGGGACCATACATTTTTAGACGGATTAAATGCTTTAGTAAATACTTAGTGTAATACAAATAGGATAAAATGAATTAGTAAGAAATTCATTTTTCTTAATGAATTTAAACATTTGAATGCTGATACGTTTCCGTTTACAATTTTTTTTTACTATTTTTCTTATTTTACCTTCTTTAGTTAAATATTTTTGCAATCTTTTGTTTTTTTGAATCTTGTGTAAATTAAATCTTTTTATTTTAAAGTCTTGAATGCATAATTCTGTATTCATGATCTGTAAAAAATATAATAAGTTCGGCTTCTTAATTTTTTTTTGTTTAGGCGGCTATGCCACCCTTGTGTACCCACAAGGTTTGTAGTTTTGTGTTTTTGACGGTAGCAACTAATTGGTATCGACTTTGAAGAAAGCCACTGACGAATGAAATATTTTTTGAATTTCCTGATGTTTATTCCAGCGGGTACTGATTCGGAAATCGCTTCCCATCCTTGCGCAATATCCTCCTGGGGAAGGTGAGGTAATTGAAGACATAAATATAAAAACTTCTTGTTTTTAGCTGAGCTTTTAAAATTCAATTCTTTTGCTTTTTTTCATGAGTCCTTTTGTGTAATGAAAGTAACATCCTGTCGTGTAAGCTTCAGGGAAAACTGTTTTAATTGCGTTAAACATAGCTAGTTCATAATCAATTTTAAATATCTCAGGATGAAATTCCGGCAAGTGCGTTTTGAAAAGTGTTAGAAATCGTGTATACGTATGTTCAGTTTTGTTGGGCAGAAGGGCAAATATTAAAGGGATCACATTTGTGGAATTTACTAATTCACCAACATCCGCATGGAGACTATATAGTTGCATAAAAGGTTTAGGAGCACTTTTAAACGTGCCATCCCCAAAAATTTTTTTATATTTTGGCACAATAGCCGTAGCGTTATAAGTCATAATAATCAAAATTTTGTTTTCAGTTCCATCATGACATAGCAAATTGCGTTTCAAGCTTTCCGGAATCTCCACTTCTTCCAATAATGAAAACCTATTTTTATTTAAATTATGCTCTTTGTAACGCCATCTGTATAATTTTGATTTAACGGTCTTAAATTCAGGTATATTATCGACTAAATCAATACCTTGGTCAAGAAAAAGTGCAATCGTATCTTCATATAATTGCTGCTTTCTCACTTTCATCTTACACATTTGCATACACTTGTCAATCTCATTATTTTGTGGTAAACATTTATGACCAGATTTTCTTAAAACTTGATTTTCATTAGGACTAAGTGTCCCGGAACCATTGCAAATTTTTCGTTGTGTACACCTCCAATTCGTTGTGAGGTTTTTGTTCTTTAAATTTAATGTGAACTTGTGATTATCATAAAGCAGAATTCTCTTTGATTTTTCACTTTCCACAAAACATAACTGATCACTCATGGTTTTTTAATAATACAAACAAGATTTGCTACAGAACTTACACTCACAATTATTAAACTCACTTGTTTACTACCTACCCACTTAGTAAAAATGCATTCAACCGCAACAAGGAAAATAAACTTACCCACATGTAAATTAATCATGCATGACACTAATGTGAAATAATATTACCATTATTTTAATGGGAATATGAATATAGACCTTTGTAATTATACCTTCAAATACACTAATAATTGTGTTTAAGTAAAAAAAAACACTTGACAATTCAGAACTTTTTATTGGCTTGACCAGTTGAAACTAAAATAAGGCTTGGCAAATCGAAATAAAATTGGGACTTGACTAATTAATTCTTTTGCATTGCTTGACAAATCAGAACCAAAACACGCGGTAAAAACACACTTGACCAATTGGAACTTTCTTTCTGCTTGACGAATTAGTGCCTTAATCCAAGAAAATTGCGGACCATGTGCTAGTTTTAATGGTAAAAGGATTAAGAAAAAAGTTTAAACAGCCAATTGCATATTATTTTACCAATTCTTTAAATAAGACACAACTAAAAGATATTGTTTAAAAAGTTGTAAATTATGTACGTAGTTCTGGGCTAAATATTGTATGTACTGTTTGTGATCAAAGCCAGTCAATGTCAGTGTAATAAACAAATTGTTAAAAGATACAAAAATAAAATATTTAAAAGAAGGATAGGAATGGAAAAAGGACATAATTGAAATAGGCAAGTCCAAAATCATACCTCTTTTTGATGTCCCACATTTATTAAAGGGAGTCAGAAATAATTTGTTCTCCAAAGATTAAAAATATTATGATTTTGAAGAAAAATGTGAAAAAACCGTCAAATGGGAGTACTATAAACAAGTATATGAAGCGGATAAATGTTACGGAGAGCTAAAAATTCTACAAAAACTTACAGATGAACATATTTATGTTGACAAAATAAAGATGATGAAAGTGAAAGCAAAAGCCCAAATGTTTAGTCACAGTGTAGCTGTTGCTACAGAACATCTCTCCGCAAGAGGAGATCTTCCGGAAGAATGCCGAAACTTGATCAAAATAACCAAATTAATTGACAATCTTTTTGATTCACTAAATTCAAATACTTTTGATGTACCTAACGGTTAAATTTTTAAAGGATGTGTACGAAGAGTCTCTCCTCACCATGATTTGTGGAAGAATGCTTTAAAAGTTTTAAAAAGTGTAACATTTGTTAAAAAAATTAAAAAAAACAATAAAATCCATGTAATTGATACAAAAGCTATACCTTCTACAAAAAACTTTATACGCACAATTGAAGGAATGCAACATTTGTGGATATTGATGTCTCATACATATTCTTTTGATGCAATGCTCACACGAAACTTCAACCAGGATCCACTAGAAATTTTTTTTGGAAACATAAGAAGTTATGGGGCGAGAAATACGGCACTTGGTACTTTTGCATTTGAAGACTTTTGCATTTGAAGGTGCCTTTAAATCCCTGTTAATCAATAATTTTAACGCTCCCCATTCTATGCATGCAAATTGCGAAAGCGATGATAATAGTTGCTTGCAAAAACTTGACTTCTTTATAAAAGAAAATATTTCGTTAAATTTAAATATTCCCATGTATTTTTTTATTTTATTTCACTAAGTAGGTACCTACTAATTTCCCAATAGGTACTGCATTCTCATTTTGTTTACCTTAGCTTCCTTCTAATTTACTTGTTTTCAAGTAGAAGAAAGTTTTACTACATTTAATGTTTTACTAAGAGAAATCAACATAATACTTAGTAACAACTACTTTTACTAAAATGTTGATTTCTCGTACTAAAAGATTAAATGTAGTAAAACTTCATCGACTTGAAAACAAGTAAATTAGAAGGAAGCTAAGGTAAGCAAAATGAGAATGGCATATATATATATACACGCTTAGCTATACAGCTATATACAAGCGCAAAGTTGTCGGATGGCGTCGATAGATGTCGCTACTGCCGGATCAATTGACATGAGCGGTCAACAAGAAAGTCCGCGAGAGGGCTCTCTATACCCAAACCTATTACCTTCCTCTATGACTGGATGTGTCCACGACCGGCGGCTGCCCGCGCGCAGGTCGCAAGAACAATAGAACGTAGGTAACGGCTAGTGCCTATGGTCATGCGTATCGATAGGTGTTTATCGATATCGACTAACTAATACACACTCGATATTATGGTATGAATATTATTGTAAATATAAATAGCTAAATAAATAGTAATTACTTATAGATATAAGTGTACATATATAGGTGTAAATATTAATATAGTAAATTAGCTGTATGTTTTAGATATAAGTTAGAATTACGTTATTATTAATGTTTATATTCATATTTAGGTTTTAATAAATATTTAGTGTAAATAAATAATAGCACACACATGTGTGCTATTTGTGTATGTGTTTATACCCAAAGTAGACTACACGATCCCCCTCAAGGGCGATAAAAATTTGTAAACTTCACTTGGCGTCCAGAGCGTGTTGTGTATTCTTTCTGAACATCTGGTAGGGGTTCAGGTTTGGTTTGGTCAGACAATATCATTATGTATTTTTTAATAATCAACACTTTACATAGTTTGGCGTATGTTACACTTTCCCTGACTTTAATTCTTATTAGCGAAATTATCGGATGGTGTAAAAAAATATATATTTATTTAAAGTAGGTATGATGTCACTATCAATAAAATATAAGTGTATGTATCAATGTGTGTATCAATGTATCTAAACATGTGTGCAAAAATTGTTTTTCAAAACCAAAGTAAATACTCATGAAGTAAGTATAAATAAATATATATAAACAATTACTAACTACTTGTTTTTGAAGAAATGTTAACTTTTAAGATCCTATAACTATTGTCATACCTAAAAAAACAACGTCTTTTTATTTGTGGACGGATAATAAACTGATTTAACTGAAGATAAATTTTTTTTTGATAGTGTGGGATGGTGGGCAGGTCACACAAAAATTCCAGTATAAAATCGCTTATTTTGAATGGAGATGGCTTATAAATAAGTTGTATTTTCAACTATAATTTCTTTTTTTTTGTTTTTTTTTGTGCTGTTGTCTACGTAGGAGGCCTGTGCCCAGCAGTGGGGACATTTCGTCGTATCCTACGAAAAGGGGCGTAATTGCAAAACAGCAACTTTTCAGGAGAAGCTTTTTTGTGTTTATTAAATAATGTAATAAAGATATTGATATTTTTTTATTATAATAACATGTGTTAGCATCCTGTAGTTGGTATAGAACATTTTTTGGGTAATAATAATTATATTTTCAATAGTTATTTTCCTTAATTCCTTATTCTGCGTTGTATTCTGTGTTGTTTTCCATTAGAAAGCACCAACATACGGTCCTAAGGTACATTGTGACCTTTTTCGTCGGAGTTGTTTAAGCCACAATCGCCGTTAAGCCCTTTTTAAATTTTGAATTAGCTGGTTAATAAGTTTTATTTATCAAGAAACTTATCATTTTAAAAAAATAAATTATTATGCATTAAAAAGTAAATTATTCGGTAGGTATAAAATGAAATAAAAGTTAAATTTAAGGTACTTAATATATTTTTCACTCCTCTTGCTCAAAAAGACCGTCATTGTAGCGTTCCAGAGCGGGGCTAAAATAGCTTTTCTCGCCCTAGGGAAAAAAGTAATTTTTTTTTAAATTTTTGTCTGTCACATGACAATGAGCCTACAAAATCGAAAGAGTATTTAGTCATAGGTAGAATAATCATGAATAAAGACTCGACTTATTACTGTTTACTTAGATCAACAACTTTTTTGAGATAGTTATTATTAAAGTTTATGGTAAAATTAGTAATCATTTGAATCTATGGACAACACAGACCACGCTTCAGCAAGAAAAAACTGCGCAGTCTGCACATGTGCTTAGGTGGTGAGCCTTTAGCCCGTTAGTCGCTTTTACGACACCCAAGGGAAGAGAGGGGTTGGTAGTATTATTTTGATGAGCCCATCGCCGCTCTATGCTGTTGTATGTATGTGCAGTCTTTAGTCCATTAGTCGCCTTTTACGAGACCCAAGGGAAGGGAGAGGTTCGTAGTATTATTTTGATGAGCCCATCCCCGCTCTATGCTGTTGGATGTATGAGCAGTCTTTAGTCCATTAGTCGCCTTTTACGACACCGAAGAGAAGAGAGAGGTTGGTAGTATTAATTTGATGAGCCCATCGTCGCTCTATGCTGTTGGATGTATGTGCAGTCTGTAGTCCGTTAGTCCCCTTTTACCAAATCGAAGGAAAGTGAAGGGTTGGGAATATTATTTTGATGAGCCCATCGCCGTTCTATGCTGTTGTATGTATGAGCAGTCTTTAGTCCATTAGTCGCCTTTTACGACACCGAAGAGAAGAGAGAGGTTAGTAGTATTAATTTGATGATCCCATCGTCGCTCTATGCTATTGGATGTATGTGCAGTCTTTAGTCCGTTAGTCAACTTTTACCAAATCGAAGAAAAGTGAAAGGTTGGTAATATTATTTTGATGAGCCGATTGCCGCTCTATGCTGTTGGATGTATGTGCAGTCTTTAGTCCGTTAGTCGCCTTTTACGACATCCAATGGAAAGAAAGGGGTTGGTAGTATTATTTTGATGAGCCCATCGCCGCTCTATGCTGTTGGATGTATGCGCAGTCTTTAGTCCGTTAGTCGCCTTTTACGACACCGAAGGGAAGAGACGGGTTGGTAGTATTATTTTGATGAGCCCATCGCCGCTCTATGCTGTAGGATGTACGTGCAGTCATTAGTCCGTTAGTCGCCTTTGACGACACCCAAGGGAAGAGATGGAAAGACTGCACATATCTACTATCCAACAGCATAGAGCGGCGATGGGCTCATCAAAATAATACTACCAACCATTCTCTTCCCTTAGGTGTCGGTAAAGCAACTAACGGGTTAATTTTAAATAAAATAAACCAATTCATATTGTATTGGATTGTTTTATATTCTCGCATTCGTAGTGAAAAGCAGAGTGTAACACTCGGCGCTAAAAACCCATTAAAACTCGGTTTCTATTTACTCCCTCGCTAAAGCTCGGGATTAAAACTACCTCGTATATAATGGGTCATTTTAGCCCCTTGTATTACAATCTACTACGATAACTTTGAGGAAAAAACGGATTTTTTACCATGTTTATATTGTTGGTTTTGAGTCCCCGATATTTCGGCGCAGTTGCATGCACCATGATCACGGAGTAACTGCAGTTAATGCGGGTGGATGATGATGATGATGATAATGATGGATGTTAGGAGCAGCCGAAACGGTCTACACTCTTTCTTGTTCGTTTACTGCGCTCGACACCACTGTTCTTGATCGCACTACAAACTCGAACTTGTTCACAATACAGATAACTCATAGTATCACTTCGGGAACTGTTTAGATTCTTGCAGTTTTTACATAACAATATCACTGTATTCCAGACATTCGACCATTTAAATCCATCTTCACGATTGGAATTATTCTTGTGTTTTTTTTATTTCAATAGCTTCTCTGACCAGATTTGGTACATAGTGGCGTTCTGTCGAAATAATGTTTTTTTTTTATAAAAGAAGCAAACGAGCAGGCGCGTCACCTGATGGAGAGTAATCACCGCCGCCCATGGACACCCGCAAAATCAGAGGAATCGCAGTCGCGTTGCCGGCCTTTAAGGGAGGAATAGGTTTAAGGAAGGAATAGGAATTGGGAAGAGGGGGTGTGGGGGAGGGGCCTCCGGAACCCTCACTGGTCGGACGAAACACAACAACACCAAGTGCCATTATTTCACGGCGAATATTCGTGAGAGGGTGGTATTACGCCGGGCGAGCCGGCCCAATGCGTGCTGCAACGCAGCGTGGCTCTACCACTCAGTCAGTGTCACTCATTTAGCACCGCCCAAGGGTCACGTGTAGGGTCCCAAGGGTAAACCTACGGACGCGAGTAACTTTAACCCCCAAAACTTTAACCCCCAAAACGAATCCAGTGATTCGGGCTTAAGTGAATAAGAAGTTCTGCAATGGCTGATTTCTGAGTGTCGTTGTTTTTGACAGCTTTAATGTGCTCCATAATGCGACAGGATTTGTTTTGTTTGGCCTACATAAAAGCTACCACAGCTGCAGTTAATTTTGTACTCGCCAGGTTAAAATGAAATGCTCTTTTCGTCTTCCATCTCATAGGTGAAGTTAATTTTAGGGTGAATGTTATTTAAATTGGCCAAATTATCTTCAATGTGTTGCCTGTCACCATAAAGTATGCAGAAAACATCGTCAACGTAACTTTTCCAGGGTTTGATTGATGTAGGGGCAGTGGTGATGGCTAGCTCTTCGAAATACTTCATCCGCACTGTTTTTTTGGTAACTATGTGTAGTCTCTGACTAACTCTTTGGGGATAATAATATCACGGTTTTTTGTATTTATAAATTGAATTTATAAGACTTGCCTAAAATGATAAAATAAAAAAACGAAAAAAGCCTCTACGGACTTTAGGTCTCATATAATTTAAATATTATAACGTTTAAATTTTATCAAATTTAATGAAAACACATCACATTAGATTGTGGTGTAACATGACTTTCGTTTACTATGTAAAAGACACCAATTAATTTAATATGTATATTATACCAAAACTCATTTATTAGGACAAAAAAAATATTTTGACTTAGAATAAAGACACAAATGGCATTAGAGCCACCTCTTCCATACATTTGTTTTTTTTTCAATTCTGCAGAAAAAAGCCACAAACAACATTAGGGCCTTGTTAAGGTGGCCCTAACGGCGATAGTGGCTTTCTTTTACGTAAAACTTTGAGCCACGTAATTGTGGCCTTTTAATAAACTTAATAATAATCAAGAAAAATATTAAACATTTTAAAACAATTTTTAGACTGAATTATGACTAAATAAACGTAGAATGTAAAAATGAAATAAAAGAAAAAAAACCCTTATGGCCGTAAGGGCGTTTTCGTGGGATACGACGATTATAGGCTGATGATGATGATGATTTGTAGAAGATCTCTACTCGTATAATAAAGACCTATTAGTGAACATACATTTTCGAAAGAGCAGCAAAACCGTCCCGATTCTACTTACTTTTTACTTCAGAGTAAGGCTTATCAATGCCAACATCTAAGTCACCGACTAAAGTCCGATCTTGATTTTTTGCTAATATCAAGGAACCGTTAAAATAAGATACCCTTATATTATAAACTATCTAAGAAAACAAATTGGAAGTTAGGAAATAGATTTAATTAAGTCTCATGAGTCTATGCTTTCAGCTTACTGATTAGATCGCACACAGAAAAAAATCACGAATCTGTCACTGTCGGTTTGCGATGCAATCAAGCGCCCTCTGATTGAGCCTGTGATTTATATCCCAGGTGGCGTTGTTCAGATAACGAATAAAAGAACACAATTTCCTCTGTTTGGAGCCTACAGTCGCTGACACCTCGTGATATACAAAATCGTTTAACCTTTCACATGATCAGGATATCACTTCGATCATGTCGTGTGCAGTCTCAATGAAAACAAATAAAGACGGTTCAATCCTTCAATTACATAAATTAGTTCAATCTGGACGATTACTTGACATAAGATCACCCAAAAGTCTACTTCCATCTACCACCGATACTCTGGAACCTTAGATTAAATTGCTATAACCTAAGTCCGGAACAGATAAATAACATCTTTATATTCCATGATATACAGTTTTTGTTCGCAGAACGTAGCTTAATATCCCCAAACTAATTACAAAAAAAAGTGTTGATAGTATTCCGCGCTTTTAAATATGTTATTGATGTTTGTGGACCTCTCCCGTTAGGGAGAGGTCCACAATACGGATACGGATGATGATTAGTGACTGGTCCAGCTGAACCTATGTTAAGACACTGACATCTTCATGTAACTGTACCTTACTAAATTTACCGGTGAAATAACACTACCACCCCCTCTCTTCCGTTGGGTGTCGTAAAAGGCAATTAACGGACTAAAGACTGCACATACTTCCAACAGCATAGAGCGGCGATAGGCTCACCACGTCCTGTCATGCTGAGCACATGTGCAGTAGTAGCTATTTGGTGAAAAGTGCTTTTGCGGTCCTCATTGCCTAGTCTCTGACTAACACTTAAGGGATAATAACACAGAATAACTAATAGTGAATAACTAATAGTACTACGTACAGAAGGTTCACTCTCTAACGACTTTCACGTAAAATTGAAACTTATCGCGTGACTCGAGCGTTCATATTCCGTTAAGCAACGATGACTTGATATCGATTTCACGTGAGACATCACAGATCGTAGGTTTTACGCGTGCGCCCAGAGATTACGAGTTAAGCAAGGACGCGCGACGTGGAGCGTGCGTAGCGAGCGGCAACCTTTACTGCCATACGCCTAGGCGGCCTGCCTGGGAGGTGCGCCGGCCTAAAACGTACCTAAACTGCGGAGTGACACCCCCCTGATAATAGTCTTAATATTATTATGTATTGTATATATTTATGTTGTCTCCTTGTTTATTTAATGATCCTCTGATGAGTTGATGACGCTTCATTCTATTACAAGACTTGTACAGTCACTAGCACCAATATGTATACACTTTGACTCTTATTCCATTGTATTAAGAGTTATAATTGTTTACATATTTTTGATCGTGACTGTACTTAGTTTATTTCAAACTTACTCTTAATTTCAGTTGATGATTGTTTACTTTGTCACTTGGCAGTCTGTGGACTAAGGAACCGTTATTCCTTTTTTATTTATGGATGAAACTAGACTCATAACACAATCTGATTTTAGACATTTTTGCACTATGAAGATGAAGTAAGAATAATGAATAAACTTAAATCATTTTATTTTGTTTTTTTTCAGATTTTTCATTTACTTTACTGGGTTCTTGTATTCTATACATTTGAAATAAATGATGTTATTACAAGTCTGTAGAATAAGGTTGGTTTTTAATTTATACCCAAGTAACAAAATGTGGTCTTGTAGTGGTTCCGTAGAAAGGTCTATAACAGGCTAGTAAAAGTTTATAACCACGGATAAGGTCCCATTTTATACGCGTACTTTTGCTAATAAAACACTCATAGTAGACTTGGCGAGCACCACTTAGACCATTTATAATTATAATTAGACTCCGGAGAACCATTTGCTACCGCGAAGCTAACTATGAGCATTTAATAGAACCAGGCAGACTTGTAACGTACTCCGCACTTCTATTACTAGCTACTTCAAACATTTGTGAATTGATGTTTTGTTGTGCAGTTGAGGAAAAAATTAAAAAATAAAAGTAACTGCATCTATTTTATATAAAATTTATCAACAAGTATTTTGCACTTAATATTATACGTGCATACATGTTTGCACGGCAAACGCGTATTTTCGGTGAAGTATATTATGTTTTACATCTCAATTTTTATTCGCCTTTTGAACACGGTGTATTTACTAAGTTGGGTTTAAAAATAATATTAGTCCTAACAGCATTGTCGCGCCATATTGTGACGAATTAGTGTTCCGCATACAAATGTCTTATGCTTAATTTTAATAACTAAGAGTTTATTATTTTTATGTTTTAGTTGTGACTTTGATCGAACTATCATGGTCATATTTTCATTTGTTTATTTCCATTTTTGTAATAATTTAATAAAAACCCAATGAATCAAAAGAAATCAAAATGGCCGTGAAAATGCGGGAAATATTAAAAGCAATTGTCTTCTTAAATGGACTTCACGATGATATCTTTAGACACTTAAAGTTTTACAAGAACCCTTTATATAGAAATTAAGACAGTAACAGCATTCGAGAGTCCACAATAATACCAAGTACACTTACTCTTAGAAGAAACCACTGCAGAACTAATTCACTTATAATTGGCACATAAAGTTGACTTATACACTCCTATAACAAGTGAAAATGGTTCTAAGTCTATAAATTAATATTACTGGCGTATGACACATAAAGCGGATTTATAATTACTTCTTGTAGGCGATTATAGTGTAACTTACTGGAGCATGTTTTCTCAAGTGTATTTACACCTATGTAACACTTTTATAGGCCATCTTAGCTTTTACTGCGCCTATAATTTCGTTCTATACACGACTATAAGTCAACTTATAAGAACAGGTGTACTATAATCCCAAACAAACACCGTGTAACCTGTCAAAAGCTTGGTAGTAAAACCTGAAACCACTAAAAGAAAGGTATAGTGCTGCAAGCCTGTAAACTGTGCACTACAGGAGAACTTTGTTACTTGGGTAATTGTTTTAGTGTTGTTTTTGGTTTGTTAATGAGTTTTATCACAATATTCCGTTGTCGTTAAAAGTCACTAATAAGAAAATTTTGTATGCAACTATTGTTGATAAGGTTTCGATACGTGGGCTCCGATTCCAGTAACTGAATTAGAAATGTTTTACTGGGAGCGCGCCTTTACAAGGGACGGGAACTGTAACCAATATGGCAATAAAAATAAGTTAGTGTTTTATTTAAAATTTGTTGACATGGACCCTGCATTAAGGGTCTTACCCTTGACCATACATAGATTGTGACATTGCGGTGTTTCATTTAGTAGGTAGTGTGAATTTGTGAAAATCAGTTACAAAAAATTCTTATGATATTCGACCTGGGTGATAAAAATCAAAACCAACTGAGTAAGACAGAATAAGTAGGTATCCGAGGCTTTGTCAACGACTGCGTCTTAAAATCAGATCTCAATATCATATTATTTATTTAACCACTTAAGCGTCCGAGCCCCTATATACAACATGGCGCCCAGCGTCCAGCTGTTTACAGAGCTGCTAGAAGAGTGTACAGAAGAATACGAACCCTGACTGAGCTGACAAAAAAAATTAGAACTAAACAACTACTCAGGCTATATCAAAACTTTATATACGTACGGAATGCTTAGAAAACGCAGTATTTTAATAAATTAACAGTTAATTACGAAAATCTATTACTAAAATTACAAAAATAAACATTCCAAGACAAAAAAAAAATACGTAAAAATATATCGACATGTAGAAATTATTATTACTTGGAAGTCACTGTTTGAAACTATAAAGAATCATACCATGTTCGATAGCTAAAACCATAACGATTGTTTTGATGTGCACATTATTAGGAAGAAGGATGATTACGAAGAGTAATAACAACATTTTTAGCACCAAAAAAATCCTATGCAAAAAAAATGGCGAACCGTCAAAATTGTCAACAATTTCATTTTTTTACTAAAGGTTCTCGTACACTATGCCATAGTTTCAATTGCTCTACGGATCAATTGATATCCATACAGCCACCTCAAATTTTCTTGCGGAACTACGAACTAGGTGCAGTGGGCAACAACCTTATCAAAGAACGTTGCCGTGTTTATGGCGCTTGGTCAGAAAAAAAATTTAGTTGCAATGTCACTGTCTACGAATGTAAACAAACTTATCCAATCTTTAACGATAATTAGTTTGCGATTGTTTTGATGTGCACTTATTTAGGAAATATGGTAAGTAGAAGAGTATTTCGACATTTTTAAAGACGCTTACGCTGCAAAATTCCGTTTTGGCGAACTGTCAATTTCGTCAATTTCATTTTTTTTTTTTTTTTTTAATATAAGAGGGTGGCAAACGAGCAGGCGGGTCACCTGATGGAGAGTAATCACCGCCGCCCATGGACACCCGCAAAACCAGAGGAATCGCAGACGCGTTGCCGGCCTTTAAGGGAGAAATAGGTTTAAGGAAGGAATAGGAATTGGGAGGAGGGGGGGGGGGAAGGGGCCTCCGGAACCCTCACTGGTCGGACGAAACACAACAGCACCAAGTGCCATTATTTCACGCCGAATATTAGTGAGAGGGTGGTATTACGCCGGGCGAGCCGGCCCAATGTGTGCTGCAACGCAGCGTGGCTCTACCACTCAGTATATTTATTATATTTTATTATATTCATTATTTTTTTCTGTGAAATTTTCTGTGGCAATATATAGATTTCTTTTACTTGTATGATGAATTAGTAACCACAGAACCACCTCAAATTTTTTCACGGACCCACGTACTACGTGCTTTGACCTATTAAAACGGGTAGGTTTAGTTACCATGGACGGTTGGAGGTTTAAATGCTCGGTGAGTAAACCTACCGTGGACGTTTCGCACTTATTTTTTTCGGGTGAGTAAAACTACCGTGGATGGATGATATATATTTATTATACTCCCGCTTAGTCAGTTCCACACAACGTTTTTTATTTATTTTGTAAGAGATTTTGTCCAATGGGTACTTTTATAATACTTCATATATTTTTTCCGCAGCCTAAGCTTATCACGTAGAAGTTTGATAAGATTTTTTGAATACCATGCAGGAAATTTATTTAACCTAGGCTTGCTTTTGGGGACACACTTTATAATGGACTCTCGAATTCTAACATGAAACATATGTTTAGCTTTATAAAAATTAAACTTGTTGCTTGGTATGGATGGCAACAGTTTTTGTCTAGTACGGATGGATGCTGAGAATTCTATAGGTGGATGATACTGGTCGATTAAACTCAAGATATATCTACTAACTAGGTACTAAACAATCTATCGTTGTGTTTGATAACACTAGATCTAAAAAATTTCATTAATTATTGGTTACTCCATTGTGTTGGCTCAGGTTATTTAGGGCAATGAAATCCAACAACGTATTGGCCAGTATGCCACTTGACCACAACATCGGACTGAGAGCATTACCGTCGGGTGAGCTCCGCCACGATACACCTCCAAGATTAAAGTCTCCAACAATGAGAGAGTTTCTTTGAGTTTCGAGGACTTTGTTTGTGTTACCAATAAAGTGATCAAGACCATGCTTTTGAAGAGGCGGTGGTAAATAACACCTGTACGGGTAAAATTTATCAGGATTATGACTATTTCCATTTCCTATCTCAACCCACATATCCTCACACCCGCTTTCCAACTCCAATAGTCTACGTGAAGTAAAGCGTGTCGAGACAGCGATGAGAACGCCACCGCCCAATTTCGCGAGTGAAAATTACTTGTTTCTCGGTCTCTTCTATAAACAGAATAACATATATATACATTAAATTTCGTATATTTTACAGAGTTCAGTTCCAGAGCATACACAGACAGAGTTAACTTAAAAGTATTACTATTCAAATTATTATTATTATCAATATAGTATCCAAATTCTTTACAAAAGTGTAAGCTGCAGAGTCGTCTTTATGCATGAAGATCTTTCTGCCATGGATTCACACATATTTGTAATCAAGCTGTTTGCAAGCAAGCGCTTCCTTGCAGCAGCATGTAGCTCTTTGTTTTCAAGAGATAGATTTTCGGTAACGTACACCGGCGTGGATGTATTGCCCAGATCACCTAAATGGAGTTTATTTTTTACATTGCTTTTGTTATATTTTATAACGGAAGTAAGTATCACGTAAGCGGGGGCTACTTAGCTTAACGAGAATAGAGCGAGGGCGTGCGCTGTTAGGTGACATTTTTGCGATACGGGAGCAGTAGCGTATATCGCAATGGAACAGTTTACAGTACGTGCAAGTTGTTCTACAAGTTTAACCACATTTTTAGACTTAGATTCCGGCACACATTGAATTTCCAGGTTGCGTCGTCACGTCAGTTGGTTCATTTGGTTGAGACGCGTTGAGAGGCTATGAACCGTGTCTCGGAGTGTGATGTTCTCCTTTGTAAGCTCTTGTATAGCGTTAAACTTGAGAGTATACTCTGATTTAAGCTCTTCAAATTTCTCGTTGATAAACGACAAGGATTCCTGAAATGTTTTTATTTCATTTCTAATTTCCTTTAGGGGCTCATTAAATGCTTCCGTAGAATAGAATCCAGTACCCTGGTAACCTCCTGTCTTATTAATGCACGCATGGTCTCCTCTGGAAGGGTAGTTCCAGGCGTAGTGCCAGAGCCAGAAATTGAGCTTTTTGGTTTTGCTCGAAGTGTGACATTGTCGTAGTCAGAGCGATTGGGTTGCATACTTAAGCATACAGAAGTTTCAGCATTGTTACCCGCTTTTCGCTGCTTGCTACTGCAGGAGGGGCACACCCATTCTTTCCTCAGCTCAACGTTGAGATCCTGGTACGCCTCAATTGAGTAACCGACACATTGGTAGTGAAAACATTCTGAGCAACGCAAACATCTCAGATCACTCTTGTCCTTTATTTTACTAAGACATGCTGAACATAATAGTACCATGTCTATAATTTATTCTTTAAAAAGAAAAAAGAAGAAAAAAAAATAAAAAAATACAAAAAATAAATTAACTCAAAAAGCTTAGATGAATGATTGGTCTCGCTGCGACGAGCATACGATTCCTTTATCCTGTATCTAGATATAGGATAAAGGAATCGTAGACTATACGCTGAACGGTCAGACCAACGCACCAAACGCCTTATAGATTTGCCGACGAAAGTTACAGTGCGTATGGTAAATACTACGATAGATTTCGCAGTATTAGCTAATTCTGTGGTAATACCGAAGTTGTAATTCAAGCACACCATCCACAATTTTTTCTTAAATCACTGTTATACCGGCACTATTTCAGTTTATCGTCTGATTTAATTGAAATGGATTAAGTTTTTGCCACTCTTCACACTGTTCCGTATGGTAAATACGTTTCAGTATCGAAGTAACAAAATCAAAAATCAAAATCAACATTTCTTTATTCAGTGAACTTAAAATAAGCATTTTGAATCGTCAAAAGTTAATGGATGGATGGGCACCCGCCCACCCACCCCACCCATTCAGGAAATGTTTTAGCTGTGGAGAAGAACGAGCGCAAGAAACTACACAGATTTATAATAATATAGAAGTAACGACATTTACAAAACAATGTCGTTACCAAATCATACAATATACAAAATATACAAATTGTGAGCGTCAATACAAATTGGAAAATGCCCTCCTTATCATAGAAGGGTATTTTCCATTACAACAAATAAAAACATGTAATACGATTACCAGACAACATTACACATACTTACAAAAGAATATTTAAAAAAAAACAGGTATAGCTCGATTTAAAATAAAACGAACAAGGTCTTACAGTATCTTTGAAACACAAATAAAGACTTTTAAATACTACCAATAAAAAAATAAGATTACAAGATCAGACCAGCCTCCACAGGCGGCGCCCGTTCACGAGTATGACATGTGAATCAACCATCGCTTCGCCCAACCATGTTTTAGGGAACGCAACGTGTACACCGCAAAACAACTTTTAAACACTTTTAACTTTTTTTAACAACAGACGTAATGTTACGTGAGTGCTTTGAGTTGCTGTCGAAACGTGAATCGACTGTTCAGAAGAACTAGGCTTTTACTTACCACTTAAAAGTGCTATTATACAACTAAAGGCACTAAAAACAGCTAAAAGCTGTATAGCCGATTTACGTGGCATCATAATGGTTCATGATAATGCTATTAAATAGATTAAGCTATCTGTTATTCAAGAATGCTATTGTACGTATATCCAAATGCACTAAAAACAGCTAAAAGCTGTATAGCTGCGTTAAGATTTGGTGCACTACTACTAAAGGCTTTACAAAAGCAATTTGATATGCCATTATCCATCTGTTATACAGTGCAAAGCATCATAATGGTTTTGAGATGCCAATATGAGGCCTCAAGATGCTCGGTGAACTTATATAAGAGTTTATACGGGCCTTAAGTTGTACATAAATTTACTATTCGTTTCTTAAAATGATTTTGTTGTGTTACTTGGGGGTGACTCTTTGTTTACGGTTGCGGATAATTGTCATACGGTTTCGGTTTTAGGCGTTCTTTACGATCCATTCAGGGACGTATTTTCATATAAAGAAGAAACCAATAACGATCAGGTTACTAAGCGGTTCTACGGTGGCTCGGATGTGTGTGATCCAGTTTTATTTTGGGCCAAGTGCCTCTTACAGCGGTTGTGGATAATGGGTCTCGATTGAGACGATCCACAAGAACTCGGTTTAGAGCGGGAATGGTTTAAGTTCCAAACGGACTTAGGTAATATTCGGAGTGTTGCTTTGCCTAGGAACATCATCCCCGGCAATGTCAGACATTTTAGTGTTCACGGTTTTTCGGATGCTTCGCAATTGGGTTGCGCAGCAGTCGTATACCTCAGGACTGAAACGGATGATGGCAGGGTCTTGGTACATTTGCTAATGAGCAAGAGTAAAATGGCCCCTCTCAGGACTCGACTCACAATTCCAAAATGGCGAAACGAAAAGGCGACTAAGTGACTAGGTTACTGTATGTATGTATGTATGTAGTTATATATGTATGTATAATAACTATTAGTCTTTAATATTAGTTTTATTATTATAATTTATTTATTTAAAAAAAATTAATAACTGATGTTTTTTCCATAATTGTATTAAACAAGGAAGTTTAAAAAAGAAAAATGTAATAGGAAATAGTGTATCTTTATAAAAATATGTAGTATTAGTAGTTCTTGCTTTTTTTCATTTTTTGTTATATAAAATTGTTACCCACTTGAAGTTTTACGCTATATAAGAACCTACTATAAGTCTAGGCTGAGCTTTTATGTAAATTAACTATTTGTCACTGTGGCAGCAAAGTACCACGGGAATAATATTAGAAAGTGACTGCATGTACTTAGTTGTTGGAATCAAACTATTAAATTGTACACGATGCCTTCGGTATCGTTATCTGCCTTAACAACTACCCATAACATGACAAAACACTTACCTTGACCAACTTCCCGAGGAGACGCTATCTGAGACTCGTTCTGCAGTTCTTGGTTCGGTTTTTTGTAGATTTATATATTTTTGCTGTGAACGTCACACGCGATAATTTCAGAAGCAGTTTTATAACAGTTTTGCTGTGAACGTCACATGCAATACTAAAGAAGAATATTAGTTAGCTGAATGCTAGATAGTTTGCGATGAACGTCACATGCACAATATTTGCAGCAGAAGAAATTAGACAGAACAAAAGAAAAACATCTACTGCCACGTCGTCAGAAGAAAAAAAGATGCGCTCCAAATCCAGCCAGCTTTGGGAAGGAGATTTTATGTCATAATCATCAATACAGCAGATATTGAACAGTAAACCTGTGGATAACTGATCTGGCCATATTAATATGGGCTAAAATGTTTTGTTGTACTATATTGTTACCGTTTGGCTGTTTGTTATCCCTAATTCTAAAAATAAAAAATAATATTAAAATCAAAATTTATAAGGTATTTTCCGTTGACCTAGAACTATGAAATTTGGCAAGTATTACCGTCTTATACTACAAGTATAGGGGAAAATCTGAAAACTATGCATTTGTTGCGAATCTTATGTTGTGTAATGAATATCCAACTGAGGCTCGCAAGAACTTAAACATAAGTTTAAAAGTTATGTTCTAGTTTCATGAGGACCACGCAAAGGAGTAAAGAGGTTCTTACTGTGAAGTTCTACTCTGGCTCCTAACTAACAGGCTCTAGTCTTTTACTATCAGCAATTTCTCGAATAAATTGTAAACTTTTACAAATATGTATGTTTCAAAACCAAAGCGGGCTTAGCATGCGCATCAAGAGAAAATTTTCTCAACTCGTTTTCTCGTGTTACGTCTATATACACGATATGTCAAAAATAGACATAATAGTAGTTTTTGCTTGTCTGTGGTATTTTGTCAAAGTCAATAAAACTTCTCTTCTTTTTTAAGTGTCGTCCTATTTTACCTATTTTTATGTTTATTATGAGTAAATATTTTTTTCATTTATTAAAATTTATGTAAATTTCTGAGTGCCTCTGATGACGCTTTATTAAATCACACGACTTATAAATTATTTTTATAAACTTTTTTTACGTCACGTCACGTAGGTACGTTATTTATACGTCTGTGATTTAAGTTGATAATATAAAATACGTGGTCATCTATTTTACAGTCTGTGGATAAGAGATCTGTTTGTCCTTTTTTATTTATGGACGTCGAAAGTAGCGTCAAAATAATATTTGATTTTAAACATTTCTGAAGTATGATGCTAAAGTCACCTATTGATAAATAAACTCATTAATGTTACTTGGATGTCTTTCAGATGTTTCAGTTACTTTACTGGATTCTCATATTCTATATATTTGTAACCAATCATATCATAACAAGTTTCAAGAATAAGGTGGGTTATATTTTATGATGCTGAAAATTTAATTATTTTCGACATATTTAAAGATCGATAAATTCAGGCAAGATTTAGAAATCGTTTTGTATACAACTGTTTGTGACAATGTACCACCGGTACCTGCTTTGATTACAATCCAGTGAATCGCATCACTACAAGTTTAAGGGAGGGAAGGCTCTTAATTTCTTAATTTTTTATTAAGCCAAAAGCTCCTTATTAAGTGGTAACGACTACATCATCAATGTCTGATCTTACTTTTAATAATAATTTGGCCATTTTACCGCAGGATGGGAACTTTAAGGAAATCAATATGGTATACCATATGTCGAGTCTCACTGTGTACTTGGTTACCGCGTCTGTAGTAGTATTTCACGGACAGCAAGTGGAGAATACGTGGGGCGACTTAAAAAAATGCCTTGCGAAATGTAAAGTCATGATAATCAAACGTAAGTAAAAATACCATTGTATTGTATATCTTTAGGAGCTTAAATTCATAATTAAAGTTGGAATTGTCTATTATACAAGGTCTGCTGTGGGTATGGAATTATACCTATTCGGTTTATTGTATACTTAGTACTAATCTATAATAATTAAAAATCAATTTCCGAACTGTTTGCACTTCACACTTCAGAACGCTTGCATCCGTTTGGCTAATTCTTTTTTGTTGTGTTTGTAATTGTCAGGACACGGTTTGTATATATGTTTTTTTTTAATTCGCCTCTGGTTGCGGGATCCACGCGGAAAAAGTCGCGGGTGGGCCGCTAGTTTATTAATAAATATATCTAAGAGTGATCTGGATATGTAGGTACACAGAGCCGTTGGTCTCGGTTCTTTTCGTAAGACGGCAGTCGTTAAAACCTACCAACCCGCATTGGGCCTATGTGGTTGGTTATGGCCCAACTCCTGCTCCCAGCAGGGGACAATTAAAGGCTGATGGTGACAATAGTGTGACAGGTCAGATCGTAGAATTGATCTATTCCTTTCTAATACCAGAAACTAATACCAATGGTATTTGTTTATTATCGAATTAATTTTCTATTCCGAACGAAAACCAAATTTAAAATATTTCAATGAAGTACTTAATCTATTCCCAACGAATACCAAAACATAACTTTTGGTACAGTTACAGAAACAGTTTCATTTGCTTTTTAATATTATGATCGTAATGCAATATTAAATCTCAAGAAATTCGCTTCATTCTTTTTTACTTACGAACAAAGTTAAGTGAATTACTTGCTAATCTGGGGGCACGGTAGCGTATAGACATTGTATATTTCATATTTAAATCAATATGAACCAGTAGTTTAAAAAGTATAACTAGTTAAAGTTTCTTAATTTTGTCACTCACTGACTGACCGATCAGCGCGATTTGCGCTCTATCGATTGGTATATTTAGAACTTTTATATCTTACATGAAATGAAATTTTTATTAAAATGAGGCACCATGTATACAAATTATATACAGCTTGTATCAAGCGGTGCCAGCCATATTTCGCGTACCTAATCACTTACTTTTAGTGAGCTGGTACACATTAAAACATTTCTTGATATCTCGGGCATTGTGGAAGTACATACTTTTGAAAATAATACGAGTTTATCGACATTATGACAACACTATCAATCAGCTGATTGGAGTAATGAACTCTGTCTAGTGTTACTTCCTTCTTTGCCTCTGCTGTGACCCTAGTATTTTTGTGACTTTTGTGCTGACTCCACCCGCTTTCAACTATTTATTTTTGAGCAGGTAAGTACTTTTGACGAATAATTAGTATGGAGGTACGAATCCAAAACATTTATGATTTTAAGAAAATTAAATGTAAATGTAAAGAGTCGTCTGAGTATTGTTCATAAATTGAAAGGCTTGTCATACGAAACGCACTGAGAAATGTCTTATTTCGCATAGCATTTCTACTTTGCTTAGACCGCGATTTTCCAAGCGACACATAGACGCTGTGATTGCTGTCTCTTTCCGATTCTATGAATATGAAAGAGACAGAGTCAATTCTCAGCGCTGCGGCAGCCGCTACTACCAAGGCTTTAACTTAGAGAATCGCACTGCTGAACAATAACTAAAGCAGTATTGTTCTGTGGCTTAGACAAGTAAATGTTTGTGAATACGGGTTTCATTCAGCACTGTACTAAACTCACCCGTTTACACGCAGTAAAAATAACAAAACAGAAAAATCTGTCACTATGTGAGTTTTCATTGTAACTTTTATGTCGGCTCTAAAATAACAGAAAATAATCATGTTAATTTAAAAATATTGCTGGTTTTCGTAACTCAAAGTCTAATTTACGGTCCCTAAAAAGTATGGGCGGTATTAACTTATTGGCGGTATTGGTACTAGGAGTCACTCCTGGTATGGGCGGAGTCACAAGAAAGCGTGCGCGTGCGTCTTTTGTCTTAATGGGTTCTGTAGCTCATTTTATTTTCTAACCGCTTTGGTTGACCCGGTATAAATGTAGGTAAGCATTCCTGAAATCCTAACTAGTGTGATACAACATAGTTAAACTTTACTAATTAACTAAGTTTAACTGTGTTGTATCACATAACGTTTCAATAATTAACACATTTGTTTTTGTTTACAATAATAATGTTAATAAGAATAACATTTTTAAACATCTGTGACATAAGTACTGAATAAAACCAACGTGTGATGAAAGATTTTATCACTAATTGACTAAATTAATAGCAACAAACCTAAAAATAATACTAAAGCCAGTTTACACTTAGGTAGTATTTTGTGATGAATTGATGAATGAATGACTTAACTAATTTAAAAATATTGCTAATTTTCGAAAGTTATGTCTAAATTTCGAACCCTAAAAACTACTAGGGTTATGGGCGGTATTAACTTGGCGGTAACCCCAAGCGGTCGCATGAGACCGCAGTTGACTGTGCGCGCATTTCCGTGCCTTTGTGAGAGCGGGCAAACAACACATTTTCGAATTCTAAGTACCAGGAGTAGCCCGCCATAGCAACGCCCAACTTGGTAGGTTTGTTTGCCTACATTGTTTTCGCAGTCGTTTGCTTGCAAAGTGCATACCTACTTTTAGTTATTTTTTTGCTGTTTGGTTTCGATTTGATTACCTATTAAATTAATATGGCATTTCTAAGTAATCAGGAGTATTACGAAATGATTATTTGTGTCGGAGCAGCTAATAGCAGTCTCCGTGGTGCTCGTGAACTGTATCGCGAGAGATTCATCGACGGCAGACCAGAAGCTGAGCAGCCACGCTTGCCATCGGCGGACTGCTTTCGACGAATGGTTTTGCGTCTCCAGCAGACTGGATCGTTTCGTGGGACGAGTCCGGAGGTCCAGCCAAATATGCGGGACCCGGGTTTTGAGAAGGCTGTGTTGGAGCCATTTTTGTAAACTGTTTATTGTGAAGTGTAGTGGACTACTACACGTGCTTCGCTTTACCTCTCAAGCCCCAAGCGGCAAGAAGTGAATCTTTGTGTGTTGTTTTTATCGGATTTATCTAATGTAAGTACTGTTGCTTATTAGAAAATTATTATTCTGACTAATGATCAGTTAGTAATAAGTTGTAAGAAATACATCGAAATACGAGTAAAATAATACGTGGTGTAATTCGTTAGCATGGTTCCAATTTCCGTGTGAATTGTCACAATATTTGTTTTGTTTACTGTTACATGATAACTTTGTTATTTTTAAACATTGAGATACAATAAACTAGAGAAGACAATGTGAAGCAAGTTTGTGCGCAACTAAGGTGCAGCCGCAAGGTCCACAATCGCTTGAATCACGCGCAATCACTGAGGTGTTTGCAGCCCATGGACTGCACCTTAGTGCGCACAAACTTGCTTCGCGGTGTCTTCTCTAGTTTATTGTACCTCAATGTTTTTAAACAGTTTTTAGCTTGACAATTTTCTTTATTGACTGACTGTGAGTGTGATCGTCACTCCAATCGCGTCAGTTCGAATTTCTCTAATGAATATTGATCCTTAGTGCCGAACACTAAAGTTCAAAATTGATTGTATTGTATTGTCGGTCGAGAACTGACGAGCCAGAGTGACGCCAGTGAGTGGGGAAATCTTTTTGGCGTAAAACCATTTCGATTGGAGTGAGGCCACAGTTTTACGCCTGGACTGACGCGCAAAACTGATCGTCAGTGGCCAGCTTAAGAGTAGTACGATTATCTATTCTGTGACTACACCTCAAAGTGCTTTGCTTTAGTTGTATTGAGTTATTTCAAAAATAAGTCATTTTATTCTAAGACCTATGTAGGTACCTACCTACTCGTAGGTAAGCGTACCTATCTACTTTAGAGTCGAAACAATGTGACTGTAAAATGAAAATATTTTTATTACTTTGATAATAATTACTTTGGTAGGTAGGTACCTACTTAATACAAATTATTAAATCACGAAAGTGAAATAGCTGCCTACTTATCTGTCTTTGTTTAACAAATCCAACAAAAAATGCCGCCAAGCGACTGCCGACAAACAACCCAGACGGGTTGTTTGTGTCAAATGTGCTGTTATGTTCAAAGGTTTTTGATTTTCGCCGCCCGCCGCCGTCACAGTAAAACCTCTTGGTTGTAAAACTGGGCGCCTGGTAGGGGGCGGGAGCGTGGCGCGGCCATACTAGGCCACGCAGTTTTATAATCAGGAGGTGCACTGTAGGTTATCATACAGAGTTCATCACCCTGCTAGTGATGGGTTTAGCTTTCTGATTTTAAATTAACGACAGATTAACTTTGTTTGTAAATGCAAAAACAAATTAAATTGAGCTTTTCTTACTAGGGTATTTATAGAAAGGGTCAACACTAGGGATAATTTGAAACCCTGGATTAAGGCTGGCCCTGCTTGATACACGCTGTATAAACAAGTACGAAAAATAAAAAATGAAAAACAAGTATGAAATTGTATTATAAATTATTTTTACATTTTTCTACTTTTGCTCTTTTAAAATAAATGTTGATACTTACTTACGTTAAAATATTTTTAAGTTTTTGTGAGTTACATTTTTTTAAGTTGTCTAATTAAAGATAATTACTTTCGGTAAAAATCTCAGTGTAAAAGACAAAAAAAAAGACTAATGTTAGGCACTATTTGAAATAAAAAAATTATATGCATTTTCCTAGAATAAAAATTTAGTTTTTTTGCTGCTCCTGAAAAGTAGCAATTTGTCCCTTACATTAATTCATATTATATGCCTGTATCGATATGATTGTTACCTATAATTAAATAATTTACAAATTAAAATTATGTATCTATTACATAATTTTTATATATATTACGTTGATCGTGAGTGGTATCTTGAATTGTTGCATTTTGAAGACTAAAATGAATAACTTAGATTTGTTAAAAAAGCTTTATTTTTAAGTATACCTTGTATTTATGCAGTTTCGTAGGTCTGTTTGTCTGATTTATTGAGAATGATTCTGTATAAATAAACACTACTTAAAATCACATTAATAAGCATTTTGGTTACTGACTGTATCTCATTACAGTTAACATATTTTGGGATTCGTTTATGAGTGGTATTCGTCCGGAATAGAAAATTAATCACGATTACAAACAAATACTATTGGTATTAATTTTTGGTATTAGAATTTTCGTGAAAGGTCAGGTCAAGAGTTCCCCAAGCCGACGAACATGGCATAGAGAATGTTATGAGAGTATATGAAACAAAAAAACAGTAGAACTGTATTTTCCTACGAATATTGATATGTTATTTTTATAACACCCTCTTTACAATTGATGCAATAGCAATAGCAATGACAACTTGACTTTAAAAATAAATATCACCCGTATTTAAAAAAAAATATCCAAGATCCAACTTATTTAGAAAATCCTAAAACCTGCGCGTGTATTACAGGTACACATCCTTTTCCATATAGTTTTTAAAATATGATATAATGCAGTTTGGTAGTATAGTAAAACAACATAAGTAAAATTACAATCTGGTTACCTAAACCGGAATAAATAAAATCCACGGGCGAATTGAGCCAAACCTTTGAAAGATATTTTGATTGAAGTTAAATTGAATGACGAGTAGGTACCGAAAAAGAATAAAAGTTATATTCTTTGCCAGTTGTGATTTTTCTAATTATAAGAACAGGTTGCTTTAAGCAACTTCACTTATTGTATTAAGTTTGTACAGCTGTACTTTAGTTGGTGATCCTCTGATAAATAAATATCATAAATATAACACGGAACCGTAGACAGAAACCTCTGTCTACGCACGGAAACCAAAAGTTTTGTCTCGATCCACTCCTGCAACTCTTTGACAGCACTTCTTTTGTCATTTAGCATACGTTTATTTTTGTAATTTATTAATTGTTTTTTGCTCCATCTTTAACGTTTAGTCCACATTCAACCCCTAAAGTTTCTACCCCTGATAAAAATACATACATACATCATACATACATACACACACTAACGACCGCAAAATCAGTTCTCTGCCATAATTTCACCAAATAACATAATAATAATAAAGTAAATAAATAAAGAGTATAATAAGTATATAATAATAATTAAACATCATCATCTACAGATCCGGAATCTGAGGAGATGAAGGCGTTGCGCGACCTGGCGCGGTTGGTGCGGCTGGAGCCGGTGCGGGTGCGGCTGCTGGGCGCGCTGCCGCTGGCGATGCCGCTGCTGCCGGCCGCGCTGTCGCTCACCATCAGTTACGTCATCGTGCTGCTGCAGTTCAACAAAGTCGTATAGGGAAAATTGGACACAATTTAGCCTAATACATGCTGGTTCACCTGTTTGAGCTCCAAAACAAACTCCACTTATTATAAAACCAATGTTTTTATTTCAGACCACTGCACTGGAAGGCCATTCGATTGTAGTATTGGTGGTGGTAAAAATAAATAGTCTAACTTACGGTTTAAGTGGTTTATGTTGTCCAAATACCAATACACATTTATAACAAAGAGAAGGCACAGAAGGAACAGTTTTAGCACGTAAAAAGCACAGCACAGTCAATATAAGCGTAAGCGTAAGCATGAAGGAGAAGTAGGATAGTTCACAGAATAGATTTAAGCACAGCGCGGAAAGAAATAAGCGTACTACGCAATTGATAATTATAAGGCGGGAGACAAAGCAGCGTGCGCTCCGCGTCGTACATAGGTCTCGACTGGATGCAGGGGTAGGACATTCCCTACAGTATTGAATTTTACAAGTGTTATTCAAAATAGCGCCATCTACCAACTCCATCCTAAAACAATTAGTCACTTTAGGTTACAACAGATGGCAAGATCATCGCTACAAAATATTTTTTTATTTAAAATAAATATTTTTCTTACTATTTGCTTTATTGCTGTAAAATTAAGGTATGTATGAATAACATTCATTAATAATTGTTTAAAATTATATAAATACTGTGTAATAATTAAGATTTCGGGCAACACAGTAAATCGATATGTCAAATGTCAATCAATCAAATCAATCAAAAAATTGCGGGAGATTCTGTCTGTTCTGCTGTGCATGCGCATGATTTTGTTTTGGTTTATTTTTGTGCTTTTCTTCGTGAAATTCAGCTAATCCGCGTTGAGTCGAGTCCTCCCTCTCCTCCGTAATTGTGTTAATTTTCCGAAGTTATTGTGTGAGTTGAGCTTTTAGCTCCTCCGTGTTGTTTCTAGTGTAATTGTTTTCTGCGACCCCGAACGCTCGTTGTGTTGTGTTGCGATATAGATGCTAGTGTTTTGTGTTGATGAACAGCATCATCATGCCTAAACGGTGTGCATTGGGATGTTCTTACAACGCCAGTAAGTATCATTAGATTAATCAGTAAATTCATATCTCTAAATATTTCCCAAAATCAAATTGGTTGACTGTAAGTACACAAAAAACTGTACCTATCACACACTGTACAAAGTGTAACACAGTTGTCATAAATCAGTGATATTACTTTTACAATCCAACTTCACTTGACAACAAATTATTTTTACCAGTCGAGCAGGTCATTATTATATGAAATAACCAAATGCCAATTCAATGTAATTCTTTTAAAAAAAAATCCTTTTCTTTCAGTGATCTCTTACCATCAATTTCCACACCCAGAAAGGAATCCTGACCGTTTCAAGGCTTGAGTTCATTTATGTGGCGGGAAGTTGGATACTCAAGATGAATATGAAGTATATAGGAAAAAAGTCGTCTGTGACATTCATTTTACTGACAAAGACAGGAACCGTAATAACCGGTTGTCTTTTAGCAGTGCCATCTCTTCATCTACATGGTAAGATTTGTAGCATAAGTTCATTATAATAACTTACTACTAGCGTTGAGTTGGAGTCTATTAATAATTTATTAATAGTAGGTATGTTAAATGAACATACTGTGTGATGTTAGAGTAGAATAACACCACTCTCCTCATACAAGGGTATCGTAGACGGCGACTAATGTGTTTGACAGGTAGTCCATATCACATCTCAGTAGACCAAAAAATGGGCAGCAGCATGTTTTGTTAACTGTGTGTGGTCTATAACTGCGATCTCCGACCCTCCTGCCAAGCGTGGAGATTATGGCAAAACCCTAAGACGGAAGCGGCCTACGTCTAGCAGTAGACTGTTATGGGTTGTTGATGATGCTAAAAGAAAATAATTTACATTTTCAGGAGCTATAAGTATTGAATCAATGATTGGAACTCTGCCCACGCTTGAACCTGTTTGTAATGAACCTTCTACATCTAAACTAATTGAAGCAGTCACAGGTACTTACTGATTTATATTTAGTACATCTCTGAATTAGTTACATTATATTTTATACCAACTGTAAACTTATCTTGTTTTTCTCTAATTTTTCAGGCAAGTCTGACAAATTTGATACTTCAGAGAAAGTGTTATTTACATCTGAATCTGGAAATAATGAAAGCCTTTCTACATTAAGATCAACAGTTACAGATACTTAAATATACATATTTATAATTATAATTAATTTTACCTAATGTTGTAAGAGGTCTGTAGCGGAGTGGAGAGGCAGTTACTCCGCAGTTCTAAGTTCGAAACCTTGTAGCTACTGTAAGGTAAGTATTCCAGAACGAAACTCAAGCACAGGTCTCCTGTTGCTGCCTTGTAGCCGGTTGCCTGTAGTGTTGCAGGTGTCCATAGGTTATGATAAATAAATAATAATAATAATCCATTAAATAAACTAATATTAGAAAATATTTTACGACTCAAAGCTTGATTCATAATAATCTATGTTGAATGAAAACACTATAACATTTACAGATTGATTGATTGATTGATTGAACATTTACAGAAAACTGCGCTGGAGTTATTTTACCGTCGTTGTCGTCGGCATCAGTCTATAATCATACCACTGCTGGGCACAGGCCTTCTCATATGGGCAACATCACATGGGGAGCCATATCATCTGAACACAATTATTGTCGGCTTGGGAAGAAGAAAGCAATAAAAGGTAAGAAAAGTAAGTTTTTCTAAAATTCAAATGGTCAATAGTGTAAAGCGTCTCCAATTTCCAATTTTTTCTTTTTTGCAAGTTTGTTTTTCTCTATTACTGGCCGACTGGTAGAGAATGCCTCAAGGCATTAAGTCCGCTTTTTGCAATAAAGAATAAATAAACTTAAAATACAACCACGCAACCTTTAGATCCCAGGTTCGATTCCTCGCGGTAACTATTAAATTGTGTTCATACTGTTAGGGCTTGTCTTCTATTAAGTACGCCTGACTACCTAACGCCATCTTGTCTTAAGTCTGGCGTCAAAATATCAATGTTAACAGCATTGTTGTTCTGGTAGTTAAAAGTGCAATAATTCCAGAGTGAATTTCAAAAAGTTTCCACCTTTTCATTTGTGTAAGATTGTCTAACGTTACACAGTTGTAACACAAAGGAACTAAATTTCCTTGGTTTATATAAATCTAGTTGAAATAGCAAGCCGTAATCAAAATAAACGTTAGCAGTCAGAATTTAATCTACTAAAATAATTGTTTTATCATTTCTAAATTGGTCACTAAATTATGTACAATATTTTCGCAAAAAAGGGTGGAAACTTTTATAAATTCACTCACCAGATAGCCAGTGGTTGAGTTAAGGACACCAGATAAAACTTGCTTCCACATTAATAACCTTAACTCTTCGATCAACAATACAACTAGATAACGCGTCATGTACAAAATGAAAGCTTAATTCTGTCCACGTGAATAAATACTTTTTCAAAGCAATAATTACTCCTGTCACTTATAAATAAAAAGACGTCAATTAATGTAGTGGTGAAATCTACCTTAAAGGCAACAAATAAAGTACTTTTTCTAGTTATTGCCTTGCGAGAAAATAAACGCTCACTTCTCAAGTGCGCGTTTATTTACAGAGACATATTTTTAGCGCCAACCTGACATCTAGTTGTATTGTTGATCAAAGCCTTAACTGTAAAAACAGCGAGCTGTGGGTTCAAAAGATCCTTTCTTTAATAATAATATAAGTGTATTTTACTATATTTATTTTTTGCAGCTAAACGTCATCAGCAGTCGATGCCGTCGTCACTTTTGTTGAACCAATTAAACACGACAAGAAGTAAAATTAAGATTTTGCAATCTAAGTTAATAAGATCACAAAGAAAAAACAAAACATTTGAATCCAGATTAGCAAATGCGAATGAAAATAAAATTACTACTGATGATTTATTCAAAAAACTGACAAACAAAATGACAGTAGCTGCAAAAATATTTACTAAAATGCAGTACACCCAGACCAGCAAGAAGCCTTTAGGACGCAGATTCTCTTTAGAAGAAAAAGTACTGTCACTATCTTTGTTTAAGAGAGTCCCCGCAGCTACCCTCTTTTGGCAAAGTTTTTCACATTACCCTCTGCCAAATCTTTGAAAAGACTTTTGTCCAAAGTAGAAGTAGAGTCTGGGCTTAATAAGTCAGTCTTTATAAAAATGAAAAATACGGTCAAGGCCTTGTCTACCGAAGATCGCTTATGCAGCTTAATCTTCGACGAAATGTCAATCAGTCCCCAAACAATGCTGCAAAAGACCAGCTTAGAGGGTTTACATTTGACGACAAGAAAAGATTTAGGCACTAATTCGTTAAGCAGAAAAAAAGTTTCAATTGGGCAAGTGTGTTTTTACCGCGTGTTTTGGTTCTGATTTGTCAAGCAATGCAAAAGTATTAATTAGTCAAGTCCAAATTTTGTTTCGATTTGCCAAGCCTTATTTTAGTTTCAACTGGTCAAGCCAATAAAAAGTTCTGAATTGTCAAGTGTTAAAAAATTACTTCAAAAAACACTTTAAACCCCTCGCTGCATAATAATAACGTAAATAAATAAGTAAAAGACATAATATCCGAAAAACTATTTATTTATAAACATTTTGTTGTACCAAATCAGAAAACAAAATCATATAAATCAATTTAGGGACCATACATTTTTAGACGGATTAAATGCTTTAGTAAATACTTAGTGTAATACAAATAGGATAAAATGAATTAGTAAGAAATTCATTTTTCTTAATGAATTTAAACATTTGAATGCTGATACGTTTCCGTTTACAATTTTTTTTTACTATTTTTCTTATTTTACCTTCTTTAGTTAAATATTTTTGCAATCTTTTGTTTTTTTGAATCTTGTGTAAATTAATTCTTTTTATTTTAAAGTCTTGAATGCATAATTCTGTATTCATGATCTGTAAAAAATATAATAAGTTCGGCTTCTTAATTTTTTTTTGTTTAGGCGGCTATGCCACCCTTGTGTACCCACAAGGTTTGTAGTTTTGTGTTTTTGACGGTAGCAACTAATTGGTATCGACTTTGAAGAAAGCCACTGACGAATGAAATATTTTTTGAATTTCCTGATGTTTATTCCAGCGGGTACTGATTCGGAAATCGCTTCCCATCCTTGCGCAATATCCTCCTGGGGAAGGTGAGGTAATTGAAGACATAAATATAAAAACTTCTTGTTTTTAGCTGAGCTTTTAAAATTCAATTCTTTTGCTTTTTTTCATGAGTCCTTTTGTGTAATGAAAGTAACATCCTGTCGTGTAAGCTTCAGGGAAAACTGTTTTAATTGCGTTAAACATAGCTAGTTCATAATCAATTTTAAATATCTCAGGATGAAATTCCGGCAAGTGCGTTTTGAAAAGTGTTAGAAATCGTGTATACGTATGTTCAGTTTTGTTGGGCAGAAGGGCAAATATTAAAGGGATCACATTTGTGGAATTTACTAATTCACCAACATCCGCATGGAGACTATATAGTTGCATAAAAGGTTTAGGAGCACTTTTAAACGTGCCATCCCCAAAAATTTTTTTATATTTTGGCACAATAGCCGTAGCGTTATAAGTCATAATAATCAAAATTTTGTTTTCAGTTCCATCATGACATAGCAAATTGCGTTTCAAGCTTTCCGGAATCTCCACTTCTTCCAATAATGAAAACCTATTTTTATTTAAATTATGCTCTTTGTAACGCCATCTGTATAATTTTGATTTAACGGTCTTAAATTCAGGTATATTATCGACTAAATCAATACCTTGGTCAAGAAAAAGTGCAATCGTATCTTCATATAATTGCTGCTTTCTCACTTTCATCTTACACATTTGCATACACTTGTCAATCTCATTATTTTGTGGTAAACATTTATGACCAGATTTTCTTAAAACTTGATTTTCATTAGGACTAAGTGTCCCGGAACCATTGCAAATTTTTCGTTGTGTACACCTCCAATTCGTTGTGAGGTTTTTGTTCTTTAAATTTAATGTGAACTTGTGATTATCATAAAGCAGAATTCTCTTTGATTTTTCACTTTCCACAAAACATAACTGATCACTCATGGTTTTTTAATAATACAAACAAGATTTGCTACAGAACTTACACTCACAATTATTAAACTCACTTGTTTACTACCTACCCACTTAGTAAAAATGCATTCAACCGCAACAAGGAAAATAAACTTACCCACATGTAAATTAATCATGCATGACACTAATGTGAAATAATATTACCATTATTTTAATGGGAATATGAATATAGACCTTTGTAATTATACCTTCAAATACACTAATAATTGTGTTTAAGTAAAAAAAAACACTTGACAATTCAGAACTTTTTATTGGCTTGACCAGTTGAAACTAAAATAAGGCTTGGCAAATCGAAATAAAATTGGGACTTGACTAATTAATTCTTTTGCATTGCTTGACAAATCAGAACCAAAACACGCGGTAAAAACACACTTGACCAATTGGAACTTTCTTTCTGCTTGACGAATTAGTGCCTTAATCCAAGAAAATTGCGGACCATGTGCTAGTTTTAATGGTAAAAGGATTAAGAAAAAAGTTTAAACAGCCAATTGCATATTATTTTACCAATTCTTTAAATAAGACACAACTAAAAGATATTGTTTAAAAAGTTGTAAATTATGTACGTAGTTCTGGGCTAAATATTGTATGTACTGTTTGTGATCAAAGCCAGTCAATGTCAGTGTAATAAACAAATTGTTAAAAGATACAAAAATAAAATATTTAAAAGAAGGATAGGAATGGAAAAAGGACATAATTGAAATAGGCAAGTCCAAAATCATACCTCTTTTTGATGTCCCACATTTATTAAAGGGAGTCAGAAATAATTTGTTCTCCAAAGATTAAAAATATTATGATTTTGAAGAAAAATGTGAAAAAACCGTCAAATGGGAGTACTATAAACAAGTATATGAAGCGGATAAATGTTACGGAGAGCTAAAAATTCTACAAAAACTTACAGATGAACATATTTATGTTGACAAAATAAAGATGATGAAAGTGAAAGCAAAAGCCCAAATGTTTAGTCACAGTGTAGCTGTTGCTACAGAACATCTCTCCGCAAGAGGAGATCTTCCGGAAGAATGCCGAAACTTGATCAAAATAACCAAATTAATTGACAATCTTTTTGATTCACTAAATTCAAATACTTTTGATGTACCTAACGGTTAAATTTTTAAAGGATGTGTACGAAGAGTCTCTCCTCACCATGATTTGTGGAAGAATGCTTTAAAAGTTTTAAAAAGTGTAACATTTGTTAAAAAAATTAAAAAAAACAATAAAATCCATGTAATTGATACAAAAGCTATACCTTCTACAAAAAACTTTATACGCACAATTGAAGGAATGCAACATTTGTGGATATTGATGTCTCATACATATTCTTTTGATGCAATGCTCACACGAAACTTCAACCAGGATCCACTAGAAATTTTTTTTGGAAACATAAGAAGTTATGGGGCGAGAAATACGGCACTTGGTACTTTTGCATTTGAAGACTTTTGCATTTGAAGGTGCCTTTAAATCCCTGTTAATCAATAATTTTAACGCTCCCCATTCTATGCATGCAAATTGCGAAAGCGATGATAATAGTTGCTTGCAAAAACTTGACTTCTTTATAAAAGAAAATATTTCGTTAAATTTAAATATTCCCATGTATTTTTTTATTTTATTTCACTAAGTAGGTACCTACTAATTTCCCAATAGGTACTGCATTCTCATTTTGTTTACCTTAGCTTCCTTCTAATTTACTTGTTTTCAAGTAGAAGAAAGTTTTACTACATTTAATGTTTTACTAAGAGAAATCAACATAATACTTAGTAACAACTACTTTTACTAAAATGTTGATTTCTCGTACTAAAAGATTAAATGTAGTAAAACTTCATCGACTTGAAAACAAGTAAATTAGAAGGAAGCTAAGGTAAGCAAAATGAGAATGGCATATATATATATACACGCTTAGCTATACAGCTATATACAAGCGCAAAGTTGTCGGATGGCGTCGATAGATGTCGCTACTGCCGGATCAATTGACATGAGCGGTCAACAAGAAAGTCCGCGAGAGGGCTCTCTATACCCAAACCTATTACCTTCCTCTATGACTGGATGTGTCCACGACCGGCGGCTGCCCGCGCGCAGGTCGCAAGAACAATAGAACGTAGGTAACGGCTAGTGCCTATGGTCATGCGTATCGATAGGTGTTTATCGATATCGACTAACTAATACACACTCGATATTATGGTATGAATATTATTGTAAATATAAATAGCTAAATAAATAGTAATTACTTATAGATATAAGTGTACATATATAGGTGTAAATATTAATATAGTAAATTAGCTGTATGTTTTAGATATAAGTTAGAATTACGTTATTATTAATGTTTATATTCATATTTAGGTTTTAATAAATATTTAGTGTAAATAAATAATAGCACACACATGTGTGCTATTTGTGTATGTGTTTATACCCAAAGTAGACTACACGATCCCCCTCAAGGGCGATAAAAATTTGTAAACTTCACTTGGCGTCCAGAGCGTGTTGTGTATTCTTTCTGAACATCTGGTAGGGGTTCAGGTTTGGTTTGGTCAGACAATATCATTATGTATTTTTTAATAATCAACACTTTACATAGTTTGGCGTATGTTACACTTTCCCTGACTTTAATTCTTATTAGCGAAATTATCGGATGGTGTAAAAAAATATATATTTATTTAAAGTAGGTATGATGTCACTATCAATAAAATATAAGTGTATGTATCAATGTGTGTATCAATGTATCTAAACATGTGTGCAAAAATTGTTTTTCAAAACCAAAGTAAATACTCATGAAGTAAGTATAAATAAATATATATAAACAATTACTAACTACTTGTTTTTGAAGAAATGTTAACTTTTAAGATCCTATAACTATTGTCATACCTAAAAAAACAACGTCTTTTTATTTGTGGACGGATAATAAACTGATTTAACTGAAGATAAATTTTTTTTTGATAGTGTGGGATGGTGGGCAGGTCACACAAAAATTCCAGTATAAAATCGCTTATTTTGAATGGAGATGGCTTATAAATAAGTTGTATTTTCAACTATAATTTCTTTTTTTTTGTTTTTTTTTGTGCTGTTGTCTACGTAGGAGGCCTGTGCCCAGCAGTGGGGACATTTCGTCGTATCCTACGAAAAGGGGCGTAATTGCAAAACAGCAACTTTTCAGGAGAAGCTTTTTTGTGTTTATTAAATAATGTAATAAAGATATTGATATTTTTTTATTATAATAACATGTGTTAGCATCCTGTAGTTGGTATAGAACATTTTTTGGGTAATAATAATTATATTTTCAATAGTTATTTTCCTTAATTCCTTATTCTGCGTTGTATTCTGTGTTGTTTTCCATTAGAAAGCACCAACATACGGTCCTAAGGTACATTGTGACCTTTTTCGTCGGAGTTGTTTAAGCCACAATCGCCGTTAAGCCCTTTTTAAATTTTGAATTAGCTGGTTAATAAGTTTTATTTATCAAGAAACTTATCATTTTAAAAAAATAAATTATTATGCATTAAAAAGTAAATTATTCGGTAGGTATAAAATGAAATAAAAGTTAAATTTAAGGTACTTAATATATTTTTCACTCCTCTTGCTCAAAAAGACCGTCATTGTAGCGTTCCAGAGCGGGGCTAAAATAGCTTTTCTCGCCCTAGGGAAAAAAGTAATTTTTTTTTAAATTTTTGTCTGTCACATGACAATGAGCCTACAAAATCGAAAGAGTATTTAGTCATAGGTAGAATAATCATGAATAAAGACTCGACTTATTACTGTTTACTTAGATCAACAACTTTTTTGAGATAGTTATTATTAAAGTTTATGGTAAAATTAGTAATCATTTGAATCTATGGACAACACAGACCACGCTTCAGCAAGAAAAAACTGCGCAGTCTGCACATGTGCTTAGGTGGTGAGCCTTTAGCCCGTTAGTCGCTTTTACGACACCCAAGGGAAGAGAGGGGTTGGTAGTATTATTTTGATGAGCCCATCGCCGCTCTATGCTGTTGTATGTATGTGCAGTCTTTAGTCCATTAGTCGCCTTTTACGAGACCCAAGGGAAGGGAGAGGTTCGTAGTATTATTTTGATGAGCCCATCCCCGCTCTATGCTGTTGGATGTATGAGCAGTCTTTAGTCCATTAGTCGCCTTTTACGACACCGAAGAGAAGAGAGAGGTTGGTAGTATTAATTTGATGAGCCCATCGTCGCTCTATGCTGTTGGATGTATGTGCAGTCTGTAGTCCGTTAGTCCCCTTTTACCAAATCGAAGGAAAGTGAAGGGTTGGGAATATTATTTTGATGAGCCCATCGCCGTTCTATGCTGTTGTATGTATGAGCAGTCTTTAGTCCATTAGTCGCCTTTTACGACACCGAAGAGAAGAGAGAGGTTAGTAGTATTAATTTGATGATCCCATCGTCGCTCTATGCTATTGGATGTATGTGCAGTCTTTAGTCCGTTAGTCAACTTTTACCAAATCGAAGAAAAGTGAAAGGTTGGTAATATTATTTTGATGAGCCGATTGCCGCTCTATGCTGTTGGATGTATGTGCAGTCTTTAGTCCGTTAGTCGCCTTTTACGACATCCAATGGAAAGAAAGGGGTTGGTAGTATTATTTTGATGAGCCCATCGCCGCTCTATGCTGTTGGATGTATGCGCAGTCTTTAGTCCGTTAGTCGCCTTTTACGACACCGAAGGGAAGAGACGGGTTGGTAGTATTATTTTGATGAGCCCATCGCCGCTCTATGCTGTAGGATGTACGTGCAGTCATTAGTCCGTTAGTCGCCTTTGACGACACCCAAGGGAAGAGATGGAAAGACTGCACATATCTACTATCCAACAGCATAGAGCGGCGATGGGCTCATCAAAATAATACTACCAACCATTCTCTTCCCTTAGGTGTCGGTAAAGCAACTAACGGGTTAATTTTAAATAAAATAAACCAATTCATATTGTATTGGATTGTTTTATATTCTCGCATTCGTAGTGAAAAGCAGAGTGTAACACTCGGCGCTAAAAACCCATTAAAACTCGGTTTCTATTTACTCCCTCGCTAAAGCTCGGGATTAAAACTACCTCGTATATAATGGGTCATTTTAGCCCCTTGTATTACAATCTACTACGATAACTTTGAGGAAAAAACGGATTTTTTACCATGTTTATATTGTTGGTTTTGAGTCCCCGATATTTCGGCGCAGTTGCATGCACCATGATCACGGAGTAACTGCAGTTAATGCGGGTGGATGATGATGATGATGATAATGATGGATGTTAGGAGCAGCCGAAACGGTCTACACTCTTTCTTGTTCGTTTACTGCGCTCGACACCACTGTTCTTGATCGCACTACAAACTCGAACTTGTTCACAATACAGATAACTCATAGTATCACTTCGGGAACTGTTTAGATTCTTGCAGTTTTTACATAACAATATCACTGTATTCCAGACATTCGACCATTTAAATCCATCTTCACGATTGGAATTATTCTTGTGTTTTTTTTATTTCAATAGCTTCTCTGACCAGATTTGGTACATAGTGGCGTTCTGTCGAAATAATGTTTTTTTTTTATAAAAGAAGCAAACGAGCAGGCGCGTCACCTGATGGAGAGTAATCACCGCCGCCCATGGACACCCGCAAAATCAGAGGAATCGCAGTCGCGTTGCCGGCCTTTAAGGGAGGAATAGGTTTAAGGAAGGAATAGGAATTGGGAAGAGGGGGTGTGGGGGAGGGGCCTCCGGAACCCTCACTGGTCGGACGAAACACAACAACACCAAGTGCCATTATTTCACGGCGAATATTCGTGAGAGGGTGGTATTACGCCGGGCGAGCCGGCCCAATGCGTGCTGCAACGCAGCGTGGCTCTACCACTCAGTCAGTGTCACTCATTTAGCACCGCCCAAGGGTCACGTGTAGGGTCCCAAGGGTAAACCTACGGACGCGAGTAACTTTAACCCCCAAAACTTTAACCCCCAAAACGAATCCAGTGATTCGGGCTTAAGTGAATAAGAAGTTCTGCAATGGCTGATTTCTGAGTGTCGTTGTTTTTGACAGCTTTAATGTGCTCCATAATGCGACAGGATTTGTTTTGTTTGGCCTACATAAAAGCTACCACAGCTGCAGTTAATTTTGTACTCGCCAGGTTAAAATGAAATGCTCTTTTCGTCTTCCATCTCATAGGTGAAGTTAATTTTAGGGTGAATGTTATTTAAATTGGCCAAATTATCTTCAATGTGTTGCCTGTCACCATAAAGTATGCAGAAAACATCGTCAACGTAACTTTTCCAGGGTTTGATTGATGTAGGGGCAGTGGTGATGGCTAGCTCTTCGAAATACTTCATCCGCACTGTTTTTTTGGTAACTATGTGTAGTCTCTGACTAACTCTTTGGGGATAATAATATCACGGTTTTTTGTATTTATAAATTGAATTTATAAGACTTGCCTAAAATGATAAAATAAAAAAACGAAAAAAGCCTCTACGGACTTTAGGTCTCATATAATTTAAATATTATAACGTTTAAATTTTATCAAATTTAATGAAAACACATCACATTAGATTGTGGTGTAACATGACTTTCGTTTACTATGTAAAAGACACCAATTAATTTAATATGTATATTATACCAAAACTCATTTATTAGGACAAAAAAAATATTTTGACTTAGAATAAAGACACAAATGGCATTAGAGCCACCTCTTCCATACATTTGTTTTTTTTTCAATTCTGCAGAAAAAAGCCACAAACAACATTAGGGCCTTGTTAAGGTGGCCCTAACGGCGATAGTGGCTTTCTTTTACGTAAAACTTTGAGCCACGTAATTGTGGCCTTTTAATAAACTTAATAATAATCAAGAAAAATATTAAACATTTTAAAACAATTTTTAGACTGAATTATGACTAAATAAACGTAGAATGTAAAAATGAAATAAAAGAAAAAAAACCCTTATGGCCGTAAGGGCGTTTTCGTGGGATACGACGATTATAGGCTGATGATGATGATGATTTGTAGAAGATCTCTACTCGTATAATAAAGACCTATTAGTGAACATACATTTTCGAAAGAGCAGCAAAACCGTCCCGATTCTACTTACTTTTTACTTCAGAGTAAGGCTTATCAATGCCAACATCTAAGTCACCGACTAAAGTCCGATCTTGATTTTTTGCTAATATCAAGGAACCGTTAAAATAAGATACCCTTATATTATAAACTATCTAAGAAAACAAATTGGAAGTTAGGAAATAGATTTAATTAAGTCTCATGAGTCTATGCTTTCAGCTTACTGATTAGATCGCACACAGAAAAAAATCACGAATCTGTCACTGTCGGTTTGCGATGCAATCAAGCGCCCTCTGATTGAGCCTGTGATTTATATCCCAGGTGGCGTTGTTCAGATAACGAATAAAAGAACACAATTTCCTCTGTTTGGAGCCTACAGTCGCTGACACCTCGTGATATACAAAATCGTTTAACCTTTCACATGATCAGGATATCACTTCGATCATGTCGTGTGCAGTCTCAATGAAAACAAATAAAGACGGTTCAATCCTTCAATTACATAAATTAGTTCAATCTGGACGATTACTTGACATAAGATCACCCAAAAGTCTACTTCCATCTACCACCGATACTCTGGAACCTTAGATTAAATTGCTATAACCTAAGTCCGGAACAGATAAATAACATCTTTATATTCCATGATATACAGTTTTTGTTCGCAGAACGTAGCTTAATATCCCCAAACTAATTACAAAAAAAAGTGTTGATAGTATTCCGCGCTTTTAAATATGTTATTGATGTTTGTGGACCTCTCCCGTTAGGGAGAGGTCCACAATACGGATACGGATGATGATTAGTGACTGGTCCAGCTGAACCTATGTTAAGACACTGACATCTTCATGTAACTGTACCTTACTAAATTTACCGGTGAAATAACACTACCACCCCCTCTCTTCCGTTGGGTGTCGTAAAAGGCAATTAACGGACTAAAGACTGCACATACTTCCAACAGCATAGAGCGGCGATAGGCTCACCACGTCCTGTCATGCTGAGCACATGTGCAGTAGTAGCTATTTGGTGAAAAGTGCTTTTGCGGTCCTCATTGCCTAGTCTCTGACTAACACTTAAGGGATAATAACACAGAATAACTAATAGTGAATAACTAATAGTACTACGTACAGAAGGTTCACTCTCTAACGACTTTCACGTAAAATTGAAACTTATCGCGTGACTCGAGCGTTCATATTCCGTTAAGCAACGATGACTTGATATCGATTTCACGTGAGACATCACAGATCGTAGGTTTTACGCGTGCGCCCAGAGATTACGAGTTAAGCAAGGACGCGCGACGTGGAGCGTGCGTAGCGAGCGGCAACCTTTACTGCCATACGCCTAGGCGGCCTGCCTGGGAGGTGCGCCGGCCTAAAACGTACCTAAACTGCGGAGTGACACCCCCCTGATAATAGTCTTAATATTATTATGTATTGTATATATTTATGTTGTCTCCTTGTTTATTTAATGATCCTCTGATGAGTTGATGACGCTTCATTCTATTACAAGACTTGTACAGTCACTAGCACCAATATGTATACACTTTGACTCTTATTCCATTGTATTAAGAGTTATAATTGTTTACATATTTTTGATCGTGACTGTACTTAGTTTATTTCAAACTTACTCTTAATTTCAGTTGATGATTGTTTACTTTGTCACTTGGCAGTCTGTGGACTAAGGAACCGTTATTCCTTTTTTATTTATGGATGAAACTAGACTCATAACACAATCTGATTTTAGACATTTTTGCACTATGAAGATGAAGTAAGAATAATGAATAAACTTAAATCATTTTATTTTGTTTTTTTTCAGATTTTTCATTTACTTTACTGGGTTCTTGTATTCTATACATTTGAAATAAATGATGTTATTACAAGTCTGTAGAATAAGGTTGGTTTTTAATTTATACCCAAGTAACAAAATGTGGTCTTGTAGTGGTTCCGTAGAAAGGTCTATAACAGGCTAGTAAAAGTTTATAACCACGGATAAGGTCCCATTTTATACGCGTACTTTTGCTAATAAAACACTCATAGTAGACTTGGCGAGCACCACTTAGACCATTTATAATTATAATTAGACTCCGGAGAACCATTTGCTACCGCGAAGCTAACTATGAGCATTTAATAGAACCAGGCAGACTTGTAACGTACTCCGCACTTCTATTACTAGCTACTTCAAACATTTGTGAATTGATGTTTTGTTGTGCAGTTGAGGAAAAAATTAAAAAATAAAAGTAACTGCATCTATTTTATATAAAATTTATCAACAAGTATTTTGCACTTAATATTATACGTGCATACATGTTTGCACGGCAAACGCGTATTTTCGGTGAAGTATATTATGTTTTACATCTCAATTTTTATTCGCCTTTTGAACACGGTGTATTTACTAAGTTGGGTTTAAAAATAATATTAGTCCTAACAGCATTGTCGCGCCATATTGTGACGAATTAGTGTTCCGCATACAAATGTCTTATGCTTAATTTTAATAACTAAGAGTTTATTATTTTTATGTTTTAGTTGTGACTTTGATCGAACTATCATGGTCATATTTTCATTTGTTTATTTCCATTTTTGTAATAATTTAATAAAAACCCAATGAATCAAAAGAAATCAAAATGGCCGTGAAAATGCGGGAAATATTAAAAGCAATTGTCTTCTTAAATGGACTTCACGATGATATCTTTAGACACTTAAAGTTTTACAAGAACCCTTTATATAGAAATTAAGACAGTAACAGCATTCGAGAGTCCACAATAATACCAAGTACACTTACTCTTAGAAGAAACCACTGCAGAACTAATTCACTTATAATTGGCACATAAAGTTGACTTATACACTCCTATAACAAGTGAAAATGGTTCTAAGTCTATAAATTAATATTACTGGCGTATGACACATAAAGCGGATTTATAATTACTTCTTGTAGGCGATTATAGTGTAACTTACTGGAGCATGTTTTCTCAAGTGTATTTACACCTATGTAACACTTTTATAGGCCATCTTAGCTTTTACTGCGCCTATAATTTCGTTCTATACACGACTATAAGTCAACTTATAAGAACAGGTGTACTATAATCCCAAACAAACACCGTGTAACCTGTCAAAAGCTTGGTAGTAAAACCTGAAACCACTAAAAGAAAGGTATAGTGCTGCAAGCCTGTAAACTGTGCACTACAGGAGAACTTTGTTACTTGGGTAATTGTTTTAGTGTTGTTTTTGGTTTGTTAATGAGTTTTATCACAATATTCCGTTGTCGTTAAAAGTCACTAATAAGAAAATTTTGTATGCAACTATTGTTGATAAGGTTTCGATACGTGGGCTCCGATTCCAGTAACTGAATTAGAAATGTTTTACTGGGAGCGCGCCTTTACAAGGGACGGGAACTGTAACCAATATGGCAATAAAAATAAGTTAGTGTTTTATTTAAAATTTGTTGACATGGACCCTGCATTAAGGGTCTTACCCTTGACCATACATAGATTGTGACATTGCGGTGTTTCATTTAGTAGGTAGTGTGAATTTGTGAAAATCAGTTACAAAAAATTCTTATGATATTCGACCTGGGTGATAAAAATCAAAACCAACTGAGTAAGACAGAATAAGTAGGTATCCGAGGCTTTGTCAACGACTGCGTCTTAAAATCAGATCTCAATATCATATTATTTATTTAACCACTTAAGCGTCCGAGCCCCTATATACAACATGGCGCCCAGCGTCCAGCTGTTTACAGAGCTGCTAGAAGAGTGTACAGAAGAATACGAACCCTGACTGAGCTGACAAAAAAAATTAGAACTAAACAACTACTCAGGCTATATCAAAACTTTATATACGTACGGAATGCTTAGAAAACGCAGTATTTTAATAAATTAACAGTTAATTACGAAAATCTATTACTAAAATTACAAAAATAAACATTCCAAGACAAAAAAAAAATACGTAAAAATATATCGACATGTAGAAATTATTATTACTTGGAAGTCACTGTTTGAAACTATAAAGAATCATACCATGTTCGATAGCTAAAACCATAACGATTGTTTTGATGTGCACATTATTAGGAAGAAGGATGATTACGAAGAGTAATAACAACATTTTTAGCACCAAAAAAATCCTATGCAAAAAAAATGGCGAACCGTCAAAATTGTCAACAATTTCATTTTTTTACTAAAGGTTCTCGTACACTATGCCATAGTTTCAATTGCTCTACGGATCAATTGATATCCATACAGCCACCTCAAATTTTCTTGCGGAACTACGAACTAGGTGCAGTGGGCAACAACCTTATCAAAGAACGTTGCCGTGTTTATGGCGCTTGGTCAGAAAAAAAATTTAGTTGCAATGTCACTGTCTACGAATGTAAACAAACTTATCCAATCTTTAACGATAATTAGTTTGCGATTGTTTTGATGTGCACTTATTTAGGAAATATGGTAAGTAGAAGAGTATTTCGACATTTTTAAAGACGCTTACGCTGCAAAATTCCGTTTTGGCGAACTGTCAATTTCGTCAATTTCATTTTTTTTTTTTTTTTTTTATATAAGAGGGTGGCAAACGAGCAGGCGGGTCACCTGATGGAGAGTAATCACCGCCGCCCATGGACACCCGCAAAACCAGAGGAATCGCAGACGCGTTGCCGGCCTTTAAGGGAGAAATAGGTTTAAGGAAGGAATAGGAATTGGGAGGAGGGGGGGGGGGGAAGGGGCCTCCGGAACCCTCACTGGTCGGACGAAACACAACAGCACCAAGTGCCATTATTTCACGCCGAATATTAGTGAGAGGGTGGTATTACGCCGGGCGAGCCGGCCCAATGTGTGCTGCAACGCAGCGTGGCTCTACCACTCAGTATATTTATTATATTTTATTATATTCATTATTTTTTTCTGTGAAATTTTCTGTGGCAATATATAGATTTCTTTTACTTGTATGATGAATTAGTAACCACAGAACCACCTCAAATTTTTTCACGGACCCACGTACTACGTGCTTTGACCTATTAAAACGGGTAGGTTTAGTTACCATGGACGGTTGGAGGTTTAAATGCTCGGTGAGTAAACCTACCGTGGACGTTTCGCACTTATTTTTTTCGGGTGAGTAAAACTACCGTGGACGGGGAAACACTTGACCTACATCTCACCTGATGGTAAGTAACAATACGACTGAAGGTGGAAGCGGTTTCACCCGGAATCCTTAACTACTGAGAGGCTGACTATTATCTCTAAGCTGTTGGAACACCTTATTGCTATTATTATTATACTGTTATGGCGACAGACTTACATATATGGTGGTAAATAGCCAGGCGGACGTAACAAGTCCTACCCCCAATCATACTAAGTTCACAAGAACTTACCCCCGCTGGGAATCGAACTCGTTGGCTTAGACCACATAGGCGTAGGCGGTTAAATATAAGGTAATAAATAGACAATTTTCGCAGGATGGGTTCTTTAAGCAAATCGATATGGTGTACCATATGTCTAGTCTCGCTGCGTACATAGTTACCGCGTCTGTGGTACTTTTTCACGGACAACAAGTGGAGAATGCATGGAACGATTTGAAAAAATGCCTTGCAAAATGTAATATTATGATAATCAAACGTGAGTAGATAAGATTAAATGACATAGTAATGTATCACTATTTTAGTATCTCAAGTTTATGTAATCGTAAGCAATGATCAGGTAGGCTACTCTTGAAACAGAATTGCGTTAATCAATTTCCAATCACAAATCTAAAAAATGTCAAATGGCACTTTTGTAAGCGACAATAGCGCCACATTGGAATTCAATTGCGTGGTAATTGATTGAACAAATTATTATCCAGATGGCGTTCCGGAATTATCTTTACTTATCCCAATATCCATACCATATTAATCGCATTGGAATTGTATTAAGATTGAGTTTGCGTTCGAGAGTAACCCCCCTGGCGTGCGCAATCTATCCACACATTCAAGGAGCTCGGGAAAATTTTTTACCTATCCGCTTAACCACATCCTGCTGCAAAGCTGCCATTGTCAACTACCTTCTGTTTAAGTATGTATATGTAATAACATATTTATTTCACACACACCTATTTATGTATACCTACATTACTTATTTTTATTTATTTATTGCTATCTATTCACTTTTATTTAAATTCCGTAAAAAGTTTACACCTCCGATTTTCGAGTTTATATGATCCCTCCATCCGACTGGTTGTCTGGAAGAAATCGGTTCATAGCGATAAGACCGCCAAATTGTGACTATGTATTTTACCTATTTTCTTGTTTTGTATGTATTTGTATGTGTAAACTGTTGCATTAAAAGATTATCTAATCTAATCTAATACAAAAATACACTCTCAACTATTATCCACAAAGGATTAGCCAGGGACTAAGCAATGAGAACTGCAAAAGTAGTCCACTGCCACAGTCGACGTTTTACCGAATAACAACTGCACACGTGCTCAGCGTGATCAGTCTTCCAACTGTCAGTCGCTTTTTACGACACCCAAAAGAAAAGATGGCTTGGTAATATTCTTTTAATAATGAGCCATCACACAGCTTACTGTTGATGTAATAAACTGCTCCAAATATTTTTTGTGTCAAATGTAAGTACAGTGAAGAAATTAGAGCAGTCGACAAACAGTACTGTAAATGTACTGTAAAAGAGAAAGAAAAGCACACTGCCAGGAACTATTTGGGTGTAATATTCCGAAATACTTTATTCCGAATTAGAATATTCCGATTTTAAAAATTTCCAATTTCATTTTATTTCCTAAAAATTTAAGTATAGAATAATTAAAACCAATAACTTCATTTTACCGAAAGTTATGAATACGATATTTCTATTTTACAATATAACTTAAATACTTAAACAAAATTAAACTACTTACCTAAACATAAAACCATAGAAAATAAAACTATAAATAAAAGATGTCCTCCAACTGTGGGCTCATGGGGACGGTACCAAGAATGCTGGCAACGTTACCTCTTTGGATTGCCAGGCTGATACGCTGGCAGAGGTAGCTGCCAGCTTTCTTGTCACCGGAGGCTTCAATAAGTCGAGTACTTAACTCTTTAACGAGCTGTTTTGCCTCCGGCCCCCATGGACCCAATGTCTCCACCGCAAACGGAACAAATATATAGTTGCGGCCTAGATTCGCGTACTTGTTCCGTTTGCGACTTTCAGCACTTACCGCAGCAGCTCCGACATGATGCGAGGTTGCGCGTACAATATTCATAAGCACGAATAATCAAAATGCCGATGTCTTATTTGTTAGTTCTAAGAACGAAATTCCGATTATCATAGTTCTGAAAAATCATTGCTATGACTTTCGCAATTAAGTATCATTATTGGCTACAGATCCGGAATCTGAGGAGATGAAGGCGTTGCGTGACCTGGGGCGGCTGGTGCGGCTGGAGCCGGTGCGGGTGCGGCTGCTGGGCGCGCTGCCGCTGGCGATGCCGCTGCTGCCGGCCGCGCTGTCCCTCACCATCAGTTACGTCATCGTGCTGCTGCAGTTCAACAAAGTCGTATAAGGAAAATCGGACACACATTCGCTTGAGCTGGCAAACAAATTCCTTATAATAATAAAATGTGTACATTTATAGTGTATAAAACTAACTTATTTAACCGATAAAAATACATGAAGTTATTAATAAACTTAATTATGAATGCCCAATTTCACGCTTTCCTTTCTTTATTGATCACATACTGCATGCTGGGGGGTATTGGGGGGCTGGTCCCCTGCTCAGAAAGGTCCGGGGGCCTACGGCCCGCTCTATCACAAGACTCCCTGACTCCCCGGTGTCGGGGATAAAATAAATGTTGCTTTCATGTATGAGCCATCGTACATTGATTTACTATTACGAGTTTATGCTTAATAATGTGTAACTACAAGCAATCATTTCCGCAGCTACTATGCCGGGTGTATTAGAAAGCAGTTAAAAGTCAATCAGTGAAACAACGCATTCTGTCAACGTTGTTTATATCGCAGCATTCGCAGCAGTTTCCTTCTAAAGAATAAAGGTGAGTCCCATACAACATTTTGTACAAAAAAAAACCAGAAAATATAGAGATGTTTGAACTTTATATAAATGAAAGATAATCTTACTGAGAATACGCATATTCCTAATATTTTTAAAACCCGGAAATATCGAAATATTTATTTATATATTTATTTATTTAAAACACTTTAGGCACTTAAAGTACATAAAGACACAATAAACAAAAACTAAGAAGTATAGTGTAAATCCATAGCCTACAAAAAAAGCTGTCAAAATACGTGCCGTTCTTTTTTTTCTCTTTGGTTTTTCGCCTTGTTTTTTTGTTTGAAATTAAAATGCAAACTGCTAAGTTGTCTATAAATAAATCATTGTATCTTGTTCGTTTGTTGTTTAGTACTTATTTGCAATTTGCATTGCATGTGGTACGTCTTTCATCCTAACATAGCTAAAAAGAGGCCGATGCATGAGAAATTAAATCACCACATTATCGTCACCATTTTATTTCGTTCAAATAGTGCGTAGGTAGTTAGAAAAGTCCGTTGGGGAAGCCGAGTTATCACAAAATGGTAGAAATCAGAGGTCAAGTGGAAGGGCCAAAAACCGGTAAAAATTCAAATGCAAAACGAAAACTTGAGTAGAATGCGAAAGGTGAAATAACGCAGTAGGTAGTCAGTAAGTACCTACGGCGGCAGATTGAATGAGTTGAATGGAATGAATGACGTGCGTGACAGCGGCAGCGTCGGTGACAAAGACAAGACATGACAGATGTGGGACGCAGGTCGTAGCAATCCCACTTAGGATATCGGGAATCGAACCCGAACGAATGGTTGTGCTTACGGCACAACACAGCTCAGTAGACAGGTGGTAGAAAGCACAACACACGAAGATTGTAGAATGTAAATTGTATTATGTAGTAAGAAACAATTATAGTAAACATACAATAATAAAACTTAATAGCGTAAGCCGTAATTTCAACACAGAATTATTTTCCAACCTGACAATGAAGTGACAAAATATAACTATCAAAGTACATTCATAGAAAAGGAAACAAAGATGACATGAGTGAAGTGCAAGGAGTATGAATGTACAAATATGAGTTTTAATGAAAACGCAAGAAGATGATATGATGGGGAACGAAACATCCGAGTGGATTACTCGCCACAGTACTCCCCCGGCAGACCGTGACCACGGTCGATAAAAATCTGGAAGTCGTACTCTTCTACCGCTGCACGTCTGCTTCACTCCTTCCTGCGGCTTTTCCGGGATTTGGGCCCCACGAGTGGTATATGCCGGTTTGAGCCTGTCAACTGTGACATTGACGTTCTTGGCTTTTACCTCGATAGTGAAAAACTTCGGTTGCCTGCTCACAACCTTGAAGGGTCCGGCGTAGGGTGGCTCAAGGGATCCTCTGACACGATCTTACACAGTCATAAACAGATGACAGTTGCTGTTTTTTTTATGGCTCCGACTTGCTGTGTAGTATGAAAAATGCATTTCGTTCAATTAATTACAGTTTAAGAGAGGAAGAACTTTACTAAGACGGCAGTTACTGAACAAATGATAAAAAAGTAGAAAAAATTGTTTTCGCAGATCGTCGTGTTACTGTTTGTTATGTAGCTGAATAAATAAAGATTTTGATAGAAAGTATCTATAAAGACATGAACATTTGGGCATGATAAAAGTATCAGCGCGCTGGGTGCCTAGATTGCTTACAGACGAGCATAAACAAACAAGACTGAGGATTTCTCAAATCAATTTGAAATGGTTACAACATGATCCAGTAGCCTAATTCACGTAACAAAACTTCAACGACATGCAAGCGATTTGATCGCTGAAGTCACTTTTTGTATTCACGTATCAATCGCACGATTTTTTTTAAGTCGGTTTTGTTTAAGCGTATTCACGTGCATTAATCGAAGTTCGATCGTTGCCTCCGCGGTATTCACCCATTATTTTAACGTTTAGTTTTATCGGATTTCAGCGATTACAAGTCAAATTAGACAATTTCCAAGTTGTTAGAAAAAAATAATAAACATTTCTGCATGTTTTGTTAACAAAAAGTATTTGAATTAATTTGGTAGAACTGTAATGGCAACATTAAGTTTAAATGGTTGACAAATCGCTGAGTTGCGTTCCTACCGAGTAATCGTTCTTGCGAAATGACAGGTGAATACGGATTTGTGACTGTTTTTCAATAGGACGACTTCTAAACGTAAACGACATTTTGACTATTACGAAATACGTGAATCAGGCCACTGACCGATTTTTGGCTCGCTTCGTAACTATGGATGAAACATGGCTACACAATATTGATCCTGAAACCTTATATAATAGCATAGAGCGGCGATGGGGTCACCACCTGTCACGCTGAGCACATGTGCAGTACCTAGCTATTTGGTGAAAAGTGGACTATAGTAGAGGAATGCTTTGGCGGTCCTCATCGCGTAGTCTCTGTCTAACCTTTTGGGGATAAATAGTCGTGATTTTATGTGTGTGTATGTAATTTTTAAACTGGGTAACGAGAGAAAGCCTACTAAAAGACGATCGGATGGCTCGGGACCACAAAAGGCAAACCCCTGCTTTTCTGCCGCAATGGGACAGCCAGAGGGGAGACGCCCGGTCACAGATAACCTAGTTTGATTGTCTCCCAGACTTTCCTGAGACTATGCAATGCGCCATGATTTTTTATGACTTTGTGTGTTTCAGAGTACTTACAAAATGTTTCATATTCAGGCTAAATTCGGGCAACGGTTTAAAAAAAGAAAAGTTTAATTATAATTTATTAAACCTACTACGTCTGCTTAGTCGATAATTACTTTGTTAGATTAAAAAGACCTAAAAGATAACAGTAAAAAGGGTTATAAAAACGAATTTATATTATAATTTTGTTATTTCATTAATGTATTTTTTTTACCATTTACTAAGGTATGATCAAACATTTTAATGTAATGACGGCCCACAAGTTATTACCATTATTGAATCCATTATGTAAAGTAAGAAACTGTAAACATGGTAAACAACAAGGATCCTTTTCAAACTTGTTGTAGTATTTGTTGTAATGCCTATTCTTGCGTGGGTGCGCTATCAGTAGAATTATATTAGCTAAAATGCAACTTTTGAAAGTTCTAGTCATTCTAGAAAACATAGTAGGCACACATAGAAATTATTATCATTCAAATAAATTAAAGAAATTTATTATAAAAGCCCGAATAGTCACGGAATTATTTTTAACGTTAATGATATGCCTTGTTATATTATTCGGAACTCTTCATAACTTAAAGAAAACAATATCAGTGTTCTGTTTTTTTTTAGCAATAGCAATGAATGCAATGTCTATGACAGTGTTACCTATTAAACACAGCAAGGCCTTCATAAACCTTCTTACAAATTTGAGTAGTTTACAGCACCAGTTTAGATGCAAAGACATCAAAACTAACTTTGAAAGAAATTTCTCAATTTTCATTGCTGTCGCGATGATGGTACTAATAGCAACGCCTTTACTTGTATTTCTAATGGGTTTAAAGGAAAATTCTCATACAGTATACATTATTGCTCTGATATTATTTTATTTAGAAAGCAGATATTATTTGGAAATGTTCATGTTTATTTCTATCATGTTTAACATAAAACAACTTATAGAGTCAGTTACTAAATCCATTCAGTCTTCGACTCACGAAGGTGCATCGAAAACAAAATTAAATACGAAGAACTTGTCGCAAAAAAACAATAAGTCTCCGGTACATCGAAAATGTATTGAAAATTGGGCCCAATTTTATCAACGCATACTGATATGCAACAAACAGTTTAATACCTGCTTCGGTACAGAGGTGAGTTGAGTTATTAGCGGTTTCAGATATTTTTTGATGTTAGGCCTAGTCTACAGAAGCAGAGGAATTTCCTCACGCGAATGAGCTTCCTACCGAGGTGTCAGAAAAATGCACGGGTTTCGAGAAAGGAGTAAAGAGGACATTCGAGGAAATGTGAGTTTCTACTCTGACTTAACTCACTGGTTCAAGTCCTGTTTTACCAGCGCGCTTTCTCTTGTAAATTGTAAAATTTAACAAATATGCATTTTCAAAACTAATGTTTAAAAGACAAACAACAATCAAGAGTATTAGTGGTTTTATCGGTGTTTGTCTCCTTGTCGCGTAGCGGTGAAAGAATACTACTACCCGATCTCTCTCCTTTGGGTGTCATAAAAGGCGACTAACGGATTAAAGACTGCACATACATCCTACAGCATAAAGCGGCGATGGGCTCACCACCTGTCACACTGAGCACATGCACAGTCACTATTTGGTGAAAAGTGGACTATGGCAGAGGACTGCTTTTGCGGTCGTCATTGCCTAGTCTCTGATTAACCCTTCGGGGATAAATAGTCGTATGTTTTCTAATTGTTTATTTTATGATCCTCTAAAGAGTTGATGACGCTTCATTGTATCACAAGACTTGTACTCAGTTTATATCAAACTTACTCTTAATTTCAGTTGATGATTGTTTACTTTGTCACTTGGCAGTCTGTGGACTAAGGAACCGTTATTCCTTTTTATTTATGGACGAATCTAGACTTAAAACATTATTTGATTTTAGACATCTTTGCAATATGAAAATGAAGTCAGATTAATGAATAAACTCATATCTTGTTATTTTGATTCTTTCAGATTTTTCATTTACTTTACTGGGTCCTCGTATTCTATACATTTGCAATAAATGATGTTATTACAAGTCTGAAGAATAAGGTTGGTTTTTAATATATAATTGTTTTTGTGATGTTTTTATGGGTTTTATCAAAATATTTAGTTGTCGATAAAAGTCACAAACAAAAAAAGTTTTGTATGCAACTATTCTTGATAAGGTATCGGTACCTGGGCTCCGATTCCAATAACTGAATTTGAATTGTTCTACTGGAAGCGCACCTTACAAGGGACGGGAACTGTAACCAATATGGCAATAAAAATATGTTATGTTTTATTTTTTATTTGTTGACATGTTTTACATTGCATTTGAGACTTTGACCATACATGGATTCTGACTTTGCAGTGTTTCATTTTCATTGTAGTGTGAAAATCAGTCCCAAATAAAATGCTCATGATATTCGATCTAGGTGTTAAAAATGAAAACCAACGGAGTAAGACAGAATAAGTATCTGAGGCACTGTCACCGATGACCTAAAGATAAAGCTGACATTGAACTTGAATTGAAAAAGGACAATAATTGGGACATTAGTTGTGCAGGGTAACAATTAAAACTCGCTTGAAAAAATTTCCATATGCAAAATTCGAACCTGACCTGACGTGACCCGTGCAAACTATCGACACTAAACTCTTTCTTTGTAAGCTAAAGGCTCTTTTTCAATGTCCACGGCTGCGTCATAAAATCAGATCAATAATATATTATTTATTTAATCAACAACGGGAAAGCACTTGGCTTACATCTCACCTGATGGTAAGTAACGATAAGACCGAAGGTGGAAGTGCGCTTCACCCGGAATCCTCAACTACTGACGGACTGGCTATATCTCTAAGCTCTTGGAACACAATAATGCTATTATCATTATGGGTTTTCTGGTTATTTTATTCAATAATGATATAATTTGTCATAAATTATATATACATAGGCTGCACTAAAAGTACCGGGAATGGAACATTCCCATAGTTCCTGGCATAATAAAGTGTTTTTTAATAGAAAAGTCCATGGTTTTATTAATCGAATACCATTTATTTATTTTTACAAAAACAACGCGGTCTTGTCACAAGGTCATGTCGAACTTATAAAGTCAATGTAAAAATGGAATTGACCTGAGAAAATACAAGAGCAACGATTTATTATGACTTTCGAAGTGGTTTAACACCAAAACAGTGTGTTAATCGGATGCTTTCTGCATTTGGTGATGAAGCCCCATCTAAAACCACAATTTATCGCTGGTTTGCGGAATTTCAACGTGGACGTGTCAAACTGTTTGATGATCCCCGTCAAGGTTGCCCAAAAACTGCAATCACCCAAGATAACGTTGATGCCGTGCGTAAGCTAAGTTTTCCCGATGGATCCCGCATTCGCTGTGTGAGAAGCAAAACGCGGCTCGCGTTACTTGGTGCGTCAGAACTTTCGAGAGATTCCACGGAGGATCTTCAAATGCTGTATACAGCGTCGTATCAGGTGACGAATCCTGGATATACGCATACGAACCCGAAACAAAAAACCAGTCACGAGTTTGGGTGTTCGAAAATGAGTTGAAGGCAACAAAAGTTGTTCGTTCACGGAGCGTTGCAAAAAAAGGTGGCCACGTTTGTCTCCAAAACCAGCCATGTTGCGACTATTCCTCTTGAAGGACAAAGAACGGATAATGCAGAATGCTATGCTAGCATTTGTTTGCCGCAGGTCGTCTCTGAACTCCTTAAAGAGAACTGCATCATCCTCTAACAATGCGAGCTCTCATACCGCCCACAGAACAAAAGAATTTTTGGAGCAAGAAAACATTGAATTATTAGACCATCCGCCGTACAGCGCTGAAGTGCGATTGCGTAAGGTTGTTCATGGATGGATGATCGTTACAATTGACGATCAATCGTAACATGTCAATTCGAATTGCGTAATTAATGTCCATTCCATGAAGACCGATGACTTAAAAACGTATCATGAATTTGCGTTTTATTATGAAAGTTACTCAATGAAACCTTGATTTATTTTACAATAATCATCGAATAGTAAAAAGTAGTGTATGTTTTATAACATTTTTTACCTCAAAAGTGAACTTTCATTGATAAAAACATTGAATTGAAACTAAAAACATGTAAAAAATCTTTAAGTAACTAAACGCAAGGAATGAATGAAACGAGAGTTTCAGCTACCGGACCCTAGATGGCGGGATAAGTTTTCTACTACTCGACAAAAGGTAGCGTTGTTGAGGTACAAAGTACTCTGTGGGGCTGACAAAAAAGCTAAAATGTCAATGTGACGCAATGTTGAATTGATAGTTTTTCAATAAAGCAGCAAGAAAAATACAAAATAGAGTATTTAAATTGTCGAATTTACACACAAGTAAGTAAAATATTGTAGATAAATTATAAAAATAAACAACACAAAGTGTAAACAATCTTTCAGTGTGCTGTATGTGACTGTAAAGTGAGATTATGAAAACAAAAGGTCATTGATGAAAACTAAATAAATAAACTTCTCAATGTGTATCTTTGCTTAGTAATTTCATATCAAAACAAATTCAGTGCCAAAGGCGAGAGTAATATCTTACTCTTAACATTACCAACTACTTCGTGCGACAGCCTAAAAATGTACTAAAAGATCTCGTATCACAGAAATGTAGTTTGTAAGAAATAGCTACGTAGGATTCGTAGTCTGTGGCAGAGAGTGTAGGTTGCATTACAAAGAGTCCAATTTGGAGATAGCATGGCCAGTCAGCGCGTGGATGAGTTTTGGCGCAATATCCTAGCTCCTAGCATGGGAGATGTTGAGTGAGTCAATGATGTTACAATAAAAAGAGGTAGATGCGTTACATGTGCCAAAAACTGGCAACAGAAAACTTTGCTAATTGGCTTACCTTAGCATAGTCTCAGAAAAGCGTTGACATGTGTTCTGTGGACGGCGGTCTGTGGTAGACAGTGTCAGTATATTCGTTTCCATAAATTAGTTTACGACACTGTAGAAACAACACAATTAAGACTCATGGGATGTTAACATCGTAAAGCTTTGGTCCATTATTGACATTACATTAGTACTGAAATAACCTATCTACCTCTTTTTATTCTAATATGTGGAAAACTGTAAAGCTACCTAGTTTTAACCATTAATTAATAATAAACAGAGAACACAACAGCTGTTATTACTTTTATATTTTTCAGTATTGGCATGAACTAAAATACCAGAGCCGAAAGCGGGATACTGATATCCGGCAACATGCCTGTGGGACTGGCGGTGATCTAGCAAAAAAAACCACTCTCAATTATAAAAAGCTGGATACTACTAATACTGGGGGATTCCCATAATGTAAGTAAAAGAAACAAAAAATAAATGTATTTTAAATAACAGTATGGTATCAAATAGAGGTTTTTGTGATGTATGTATCATTGTCACATTCCAGCTATTCCTTGTTGCTATCACCATGGATCTCATTATTTTCTGTTTTTGCAGCTCCCACAAGCTGTAACTGCAGTGCAGAACCCTCCAACGGTAGAATCTGCACATCATGTAAGTAAAAGAAATATAACTAAATACCTATACTATTATAAAGCTGAAATTTGTTTGTTTGAACACATGATAGTATACAATGATGGGTTGAATTAACTATACTACAATTGAAATAATAATGATAGTACAAATTGATCATGCATGATAAGATAATATTATTAAAATTATTTTTAAAATTAATTTAAATAAAATGTCAGAATAAAAATCATTAAATACAGTCAAAATAAACAAATCTTTATCTGTCAAAAATTCATTGAGTGTGTAGTAGCATTTTTCCAACAACAATGTCTTTAATTTCTGCTTAAACGTAAAGTTATTATCACTGTGTCTTATTGATATCTTCTTAAAGACATGAGGTGCATTACAAAAGACACTCTTACTCATAAGCGCGGTTTTACAAAGAACATTGCAAAGTTTATCCATAAGTTGTGCAGATGAAAGAAATGTAAACAATTCAATGTTAGTTTGACAAAATTAGCGCATTCAAGAATGTACAGACACGGAAGTGTAAGAATCTTGTAATTTTTAAAGTAGGGCTGTGTCTGTTTGTTTTAGGTTGAACATAGCTCTAATACAGCATTTTTGAGACCTAAATACAATTTCTTTGTCGGTTGCGTTACCCCAAAACATGCCACCGTATCTCAATGTATATCCATATAGGTAGTTAGCAAAGCCTTTATGCTTACTTTTTTACTAAGCTTATATAAAGCATACGAATGACTACTCAATATTATTGTTTTTTATAGTTATCACCATGGAATTTTTTTTTTTTTTCTGTTAGCCCAAAAATGCTGGTTCCTGGACCGAGGCGGGGTCGAACGGCTCAAGGGCGCAACCCTCGACCTTGTGAGTACTAACTACTATATTATAAATACTGTTGTATGGTTTTAGAGGCCACACACACATCTCGTTTGTGATTTTTGCGTAAAATAGCCAATTTCGGCGTTATGGATCTCAGAAACAAAAATACATTAACAATTATGAATTATTAAATAGTATAGAATACCTATTGGAATAGTGCGTAGCGGCCTTGAATTATGTAAATTTTGCTTAACTTTTTAATTAAACCCAAAATTGCAGAGAAAGATTTTCATAAAGCGAAGGCACTTTTTTGAGCTCATCGATTGAACTACTGTTCTAAACAAGTGAATTAAAAAAATTATAATGTTATCTCTTATATAGTCGAATAGTGCGTAGCGACCTCGGAATTTTTAGATATCATCATTTATTTTAGATAGGAAAAAATCTTATTCTAAACCAAAAAACTTCGAAAATCGCTATATAAGTTAACTGTGAATATCTCCTATCTACGATAATATTATTCAGCAAAATTAATACCAGAGTAATTGTTTTATAATGAATTTATTATCCTATTTCGATAAAAACGATAAATACAACTGCAAAATTACTACAAAATGCGAAAATGGGCATTTAACGCAAAAATCACATTCGAGATGTAATAGGCCTCTTAAGAAGAGGCTTTTATTGGAGCAATAATGGCTACGTGCTGGGTATTAAGACGCCGGCGACACGTCAGCCTCTCATACAAACGTTATACCAAAATAATAAAAAAATTGAGCGTGATTCACTGTACTTGTGATATATTCGGATTAATTTGTGTAATTATTTTGGACTATTTTTTATGGCGACCTAGATAAATACTGTCTTAATCCGAACATCACAAGTACAGAAAATAATGTTCTAATTGCAAATCATTTTGGTAATACGTTAGTATGGAAGGCTCATTTTAGGTGACCGGTCGCCAGCTTCTTAAGTCAACATACATAGATAAACAATCCATCAAAAATGTCTATTGTTTCAGACCGCAGGCTGCGTTATGATGACCCTCCAGAGTGGGCACGCAGATACGAAGATCAGCGCCTTCGAATAGATAGAAATCGGGCGCGCTTGCTTTAACGCTTAGTGACGATAGCCGAAGAAGCGTTGGAAATTTTATTTTTATTTATTTAAGGGAAACGTACAGCATATTATACACTTATAAAACAGAAGTTAATAAACATTTCGTTAGCCAAAAAAGTTTTCACAAATGTAAAAAACATACAAATTAGCTTAACAACTTATCTTTAACAATGAAGGCCTCTACAAGTTACATATTTAACTTAATCATAACATTTTTATTTTGCTATAAGAAATATTAGAAATATTAACTACATGTAAATATAGCGACAATAACCTCTCTCATAGTCTCTCAGTACTTTTCTCAGTCACTAGCAGATGACAGACACTAAGGCCTCGGCCAGACTGTACTCAAACATATTATGTGTTCTCATTTGAGTGTCCATAGTGGGCACGCGGCGCGGGGCATATTTAAGCGATGATCGTATAAAAGAGTTGTATAGCAAACATACTGTGGTATGATTTTTAAAATTACTACTTTGTCTAATAATAAAGCCAAGCATATGATACGCTTTAGCTGTAACTTTTTGAATATGTGGCTGAAATGATAATTCTGTGTCAACTGTTACACCCAAGTCTCTCATCTCGGTAACCCTTGGTAGTGTTTCCATATTTAGTGTATAATTATAATTTATTTTATTTTTCTTTCTTGTAAAGGATACAACATTTTCTGAAATTTAAAAAGAGTTTATTATTATTATAATATTCATATAATCTGTCCAAATCTTTTTGCAAACTATGACTATGACATAATATGTACAGTAGGAGCCTAGAAAATTAATATTTATTTATTTGTAAATTTTTATTATGAGTAAAGTTATTTTTTAGTTTTTATTAGTAAGCGTTTAGTTTAGTACTCGGGTGAATACTAAACTAAACGCTTCTAAACTTTTTGAAGCTCCTAAACATCGACCTGTTGCTCTGAATATCTGTTACCCATAAAAAAAACGCCATGATGTTTATGATGCTGTGAACAGCTAACTAGCGCCGCCAATCTATTTTATTTCATTTCTAATTAAGGTAAATTTAAAAAAAAAAGGTTCGGCAACGTTCTTGTAAATCATTTCTTACTTTGTGTAATAATTAGTTTTAAAACATCGACCTGTTGCTCTGAATGTCTGTTACCCATCAAAAAACGCCATGATGTTTAAGAGGCTGTGAACAGCTTACTAGCGCCGCCAATTTATTTTATTTCATTTCTAATAAATAATGGTTTGGCAATGTTCTTAAAAGTAATTTCTTATTTTGTGTAATAATTAGTTTTAAAACTTGTTTTAGTCAAAAGAAGTCTTGTTTAATTTTTAAATAAGTTATTATTTAGTTTGTAAGCTAATTATAGCCGAAGGCTGAGGACCTACTCCAAAATGAAATTTTGAGCAGCTTTTTGCTGTCTTCAATATTACAAACCCTAAAAATTAATTTTGCTATGTCGCAAACAATGATTTAGGTAATGTTGATTGAAAAGTTCATATTGATCCTTAAATGACGAAATTAGTATTTGAAATTTTCATTTTGGAGTAGGCTCTGCTTAGACATTTGTTGCAAGGCTTTATTAGCACAATCAGTATCAATGTAATCACTAGGTAATATAAGGCTGTGATGTGAATAATATTTTCAAAGGAATACTGATTTAGTTTTTAATTTAAATTTGGGCTGAAAGCTGCTTAGTCGTTTGTTGCAAGTATTATTACTAGTACAAATAGGTAGGCTGTTTTTTTTACAAAAAAAATATCTATATAAAAGTGTTTTAACTTGAGCTAGACTGACAATATTGAAATAAAAACGATATTTCTATTTTAATAGTTTTTATTATTTGTGGTGACAACATTCCCTCCACAGTATTTCCACTAACACTTGTCGCGAAGTGGCACCATCTCTGGCAAAGACTAGCTGCGCCACCTTGCTTTTAAGACCCCAATGCTGTGTTCTACTGTGTTGCGAGTGCTGCAGTCGAGATCTGTATAGTGGGATTCTGGGGAATCTGGAACTGCCTGCAGAATCAGTCATCATGCACTCCCGCTGGGCGTATCCGGAATCCCCTTTAAGGGAAAAAAAATACTTAGGTATGCTGCACAATAAAGACTTGGTTCATAATGAGCTTATGTCCTATAAGTACGATTGCACATTTATGACTTTTTGAATTTATGAAAAATATAATTATAATTGTGTCAAAGTTATGGGCCCTAATACAATATTAATATAAACTCGATATTACATAATCATGTTTGCAGAACTTCCACGTTTTTTTACTGGACTAATGTCAGATGACTTCACTGGGTAACTTTTTAGGCTTAACTTTGTAATTTTTTTTGTGAGACAAACTCAATTATCTATCAAACATAAGGGCAGCCTACTAAAAATTAGCCTATTAAAAATAACAAGATGAGGGTCCAACAGTGACTACACGATGTGGACATATTTTTTATTATAAAGCTTAGCTCATCTTTGGTGGAATAGCAACTCTAGAATAAGTTGAATTATGGAATGATATTCTTTGTTCAATGTCTTACCTAACAGCCAGCAAACTTCTCCATTTTCATGGAGACTCCGCATGTGTGCTTCCAAAGGGCTCCTATTCCACACATGCGAGTCATGGCTGGCACCTTCATATGAAGCCTCGACATGGAGGATGTTGAAATCCACATCACAAATCTAAAACAAACAAAAATTATATAACCATTGCATTTAAGAAACTATAGCAAATTTTAAATGGTAATAAAGTTAGTTTATCATAGTTTTTGACAACATTAGTTGTAATATAACAATCACAGTACCTATTATAAAAAAGCAATTTAATAAAAACTTACGATCATTGCATTCAAAGAAAGATAATGCTTCCTATTAAAGAAAGCTTTCTCATACATGTGGGGTTGTATGATAGCAATGTGAGTGCCGTCAATACACCCAATCACAACACCCGGGACACCAAAGACATCCATGAATCTGTAAAAAAATATCCAAAGGAAAAATTATTGGCTTTGAAAACAAAACAGAATATTCAAACACTCATAATTTTTCTATTATTCATACCCTCTCATAAGAGTCATCCTGTCTTCTCTATTACTGGGAAATTTGATGTGCCGCAGCAGGACTTCTGGCTGATTGAGGGCATCAGTGACCTCAGCCACACACTTGTGAACAGAAGTCTGACTGATGCCCAAATTAAAGTCTTTGCCGACCCGTCTTTGAGAGCTGCCCCTGCATAAAAATCTAAGGCAGCCATGATCTGTAATATAAAAAGATAACATTAAAATTAAAGTAGGTACCTACTTATCATAAAAAACAGTAATAGTACATAATAAACACTCATTTAATTGCAAAAAAGGACTTACTTTTATCTCATTGCATCAGAGATCCCTGTGGACCTCTGTCTTTGCGGCATATGTGGCTTGAGCTCATCAACAAGTTGTTGAAATATAGGTAAAGACAACCTATAATTGATCACAAATTAAAAGTATACCGACACACTACAATAAAAAATTAATTAATTGTTACTGTATAATTTGGACACTCTGATAACGATTGTCATGGGTCGCGAGTCACCGCAATCGTTTGACATTAGCAATGAGCTCAAAAACCTTACGCAATTCGAATTAGCTGTCAAAATCAGTAAATCATTCACTCATCGATAAAATTGACGATCGTAATCGTAAACCATAGATGAAGTCCTTAGACAATTAGAATTTACCGTTTGACACATGAAACCTTACGTTATGAACTGTCAAATGAATACAATGGCTTTACGCAATCGCACTTCTGACCTAAGCCCAAATGATTTTTATACTTTTCCCAAAATTAAAAACAAATTGCGTGGTCAACGATTTTCGTCACCTAAAGAAGCTCTAGACGCCTACAAAACGACCATTTTGAATACCCCAACTTCAGAATGGAATGAATGCTTTAATAATTGGTTCTATCGAATGGCAAATTGTGTCAAGTTTCAAGGAGAATACTTCGAAAAGCCATGAATATCTTTTCCACTAACAATGTTGTATCACTCACTTGTTTCCCAAAAATTTCAGTGCCGCCGTACATACATATTATGTAACTTAATTACTTAAACAAAATTAAACTACTTACCTAAACTTAAAACTAAAGAAAATAAACCTATAAATAAAAGATGTCCTCCAGCTGTGGGATCATGGGTACGGTACCTAGAATGCTGGTAGAAACGTTACCCCTTTGGATTGTCAGCCTTCTTGTCACCGGAGGCTTCAATAGCCTCCATGGACCCAATGTCTCCACCACAAACGGAACAAATATATAGTTGCGGCCTAGGTTCGCGTACTTGTTCCGTTTGCAACTTTCGCTATTATTGTTATCGCGACAGAGACGGTAGTAACTAGCAGGCGGACGTAACAAGCCCTACCACCAATCAAACCAGGTTCACAAGAACGTACCCCCGCTGGGAATCGAACCCGGGACCTCTGGGTCTAAGACTGGTGGCTTAGGCCACAGACGCGTAGGCAGCTAAAATTTGGTACTAAATAGACAATTTTCGCAGGATGGTTACTTTAAGCAAATCAATATGGTGTACCATATGTCCAGTCTCGCTGTGTATGTAGTTACCGCGTCTGTGGTAATATTTTACGGACAGCAATTGAAGAATGCATGGATCGACTTAAAAAAATGCCTTGCAGAATGTTATATAATGATAATCAAACGTGAGTAGATAAGATTTAATGACATTGTAATGTAAGTATCACTATTTTAGTAAGTCTCTGAAGTTTATGTTATACCCGCTACAGCGCCCCGACACCCACCCCTCACCCCTCGTTTTTTACGTCAGCCTCTCTCAAGTGTAATGCTCGTAATCGTGGCGCGCGGCGGCAGCGTCAAGTTTGTTTACATTAACGTAATATATCGATAAATAAAATGTCAAATGTCATAAAGGACATTTTGGCGAAAATAAGTTATTAATGCAGCCTTATCCTTTTTTTGAGCTATCGATTGCTATAATTAAGGTTCACCTATGTAATTTATTGAGCGAGATAAGTAAGGTTGAAAATATGCGATTTTTGCATTTTATGTATTAAAACCAAGTAGTGTAAAGTAAACTTAAAGTTCTATCCAATAATGTATGCTTGTGTGACCTATACACTTCAAATTTTAAATGGCCTTTACAACCTACATAAGTACATAAAATTTCAAATGTCTTAAAGGACAAGGAAAGCAGGAAAGCTAAATAAATAGAAACAATTTAAGTGAATTGATTTGAAATTTATAAATAAATTTATATTGTAAATCATGAATTAATTGAATTGAATTGTTAATAATGAGTATTTTTTTTTAAATTATATTATAATGTATACTAACATAAGGTCAATGTGGGGAAGTCCGGCATACTTTTCTAAAATTTAAGTTTAACAGAACTTATTGAATCGAGATACGCTTTATAAAGTAACTTGTGTCGTCGGAAATTATAGGTAATATATTTATTTACTTAAATTGGTCTAAAAATCATATAAATTGCAATAATCTTTAGAATTATATGATATTTTTTAAAACTCGGCGTGTAGACGGACTTCCCGTGCAGTTTAAGGTAAGTCCGTCTAGTAGCAATATAACCAAAACTTGTGACGCAATATGTCTGAAAACAGTTTGTAGCAGTGATGTACAACTGGCGTTGAAATGTGTGTTTTATGAATTCGTCCATAAAGTTTAAATTTCAATGATAATTTACTTTATTTCATTTTAAGGCAAGTCCGGCATATCTTTGGTGACAGTGGTTGCAAACATTTTTAATAAAATAGTAACGGATTTCCTTTTTTGTAAAATAAAATACTTAGTAAAAACATAAATCATTATTTTTTATTGAACATTATAAGTAGTGCTGCAAAATGGACAAATACCTTCCCTCATTATCATTTAAGGGGTCAGAAATTTTTTAACTATATTTTTTGCACACCTGTCAACTTTCTTTGGTTCTTTAATAAAAATCAACATTTGTATTTTTTTTGTTTAAGTATTTGTCCCATGTACGCCGCCGTTTTGAGCTAAAAAACAAAGAAATTTGACAGGTACCTATACCAAAAGATTCGAACCCGTATTAGACATTAACTTAAAGTAAGCAAAAAAATATAAGAATAGAAATCAGTATAATAAGTTTGCATTAGTCTTTAGATTATTAGTTTGAAAATCAAGTCGTTTCTGGCGGGAACTTTTCTAAATCTAAATCAAAGTTAGGGTTCGGGTGTCGCAAAGGGGTTGCAGAAAGACTTAGAAAATTTTCGAGCAAAAATTTACTTTTTTTTCACAAACCGCCGAAAAACACTGCCATCAAAAGAGATAGAAAAATTTAAAAAAAATTGTGAAAAAAAAATATTTTTTTTTTAGTTGAGTTTATAATATAGAGCCGACACTTTAAAAATTTGTATGACTTAGAAAAAATTATGTATGACTGCCCTACTCATGTAGGTAACCACATTAGACAACAGAAATCTAGCTCCATATAAAAATTATAATGATATTTTGAAATTTTTTTTTTCCTAAAAATACTATTTTTTTAAAATCTTTTCATCTCTTCCTAAAATCAATATCTCTCGTCAGATTGTGAAATAAAATTAGAGTGTATATTTTATGCACCCCTTTTGCGACACCCGGACCGAATTGTCTAAAATTGCCTGTTTTAAAGAGATATAGAGATACCTTAGATAGATAAATAGATTAGGTAGATACTTAAGTAGGTACATAATATATTTATTAATAAGGAAAAATAATAAATGACAAAATTCAGCAATGTGCAATACCTGAGAAAAGCTTATTCTTAGCAACTCGTTTCAAGATCTGCTTAAGACAATCAAAATTGTCTATCCTAGTCTATAACAGTAATGATAGTCCCGCCACTGAGCATTCCTCACCTGCTAATTGTCTTGTAGCCAGACAGACAATACAGCTTGAATATAAATAGGTACTTAATGATAGTTTTCATTGGGCGACTACTTTTAAGTAGTAGCTAGCAAATACAAAGAATCGTATAGTAACATAAAATACTTGCAGCTGAAAAGGTTGACAATATCTGCAATCGAGGCAAGACCGGCATATGACGGACTTTCCTTATGCATGTAGACGGACTTCCCAACTATTACATTTTGAGTTTAGACATTTGTTGCAGGTAATAATTACGAAACTCAAGGGATATTAATGAATTCATCACCAGAAATAAGTATATGGATCACTAAATGACTTACGTAATCAAGGAAACTCCAAAAATTCCTTTGATTTTCTACTTTTTTTTTAGTTTTTTGAAGAGACGTTACACTCCAACTTCAAGTACACAACGCGAAAAAAAATGGCCTACCGATTTCTTTCGACCTAATGATGTTAGCGACATCTATGATTCTCAGTTCGAACTAGCTCCGTAATACTGTTTTACCGACCGAGGCATAAGAACCTAGCTATTCAAATATGCAACTTATTGCCGCTAGACGGGCTTACCTCCTAGACGGACTTCCCCACATTGACCTTAATTAATAAGTGCATATTGTTACTAACCATATGGATCTATGTTATCTGAATAAATGAATTTGAATTGAATAGATACAGACTTTTTAATTTGACTTAAATAGCATAGTTTCCGATATAAATGTCCTTTAAGAATCTCAAGTCTCTTAAAGACTGCATTAAACAAGTTCATAGGTCTTAAAGGACTTCTTAATTTCAAACGCATTTTAATTTGTCCTTTAAGCTGTAATTTCGCCTAATAAAAATGTCATAATTATTTAAGATACCACTAACCTTAGTATTTTTTCTTTTTTTGGGTTTAGTCATATCTGCAAGAGAGTTGTATCGCAGATATGACGTTGTTCTTCGGGACCGTCAACTTGTTGAATTTCAGAATAACTTAAACTTTTTATACAGTTCAATAAGGAACCTAATAATTTTAATTGTGTAGGTTTGTGGCATTCATATATAAATTAAATAAAACATACTAATTATTTTATTAAATATCTATTATACAAATAGAAAACAAGTTTCGTTACAATCAGAATGACTATTATGCATGTAGGTAATTAAAACTGGGTATTGTCCTCGGTAGGTACAAACCATCCTGCTATTGATCGTTAACATTTTATGTAAAGCCTATTGTATTCATGCCAACGGGGCAAAACTATCTTAAATAATTATGACATTTTTATTAGGCCAAATTACAGCTTAAAGGACAAATTACAGTGCGTTTAAAATTAAGAAGTCCTTTAAGACCTATGAACTCGTTTAATGCAGTCTTTATCGGCATATCTGACAATTATTTTACAAAACTTTTGTGTTAAAGTACAAGGTATTGGAAATGAGATTCTTAAAGGACATCTATATCGAAAATTATGCTAGTTGGTTAAAATTAAACAGCCTTTATCGATTCAGCTTGAAAAATTACAAAGAATGACCTGAATCGATAGTTTCTAAAATCAAAAAATTATGTTAATATTTCTAAACATTTCGTTTTCCTGCTCTCCTGAAAAGTCACGATTTGGCCTATAAGACATTTGACATTTTAGGTATATGACTCTCAGTCGGTTTGCAGACTCTTTACATGTTGTTTTTATAAATGCTAATGAATGGAACTCAAAGTTTATGATAAAGTGGTTTGAGTTTACGTTTCACTGAAATTTATAAAGGGTTCCAAAGCTCGATTAGCGCATATTCTGATACTTTGGTTCATTAGAATACATAACGTATTTTAAAATTTTGGCAATGACCTATATATCAAATACTTTTAAAAGCATAGTAAACATATGCTTAAGACACATGTAACAAAACAAATTATTGAGTTAAAAAAATAAAGATTTTCAAGCCTACAAAGTTTTTTCTTTTGTATGGAATTGTTACGCTCGGCTTGAATATTTAATTTCTTGATATATGCAATACATATAACTAAAATATTAGTATTAACAAAAACGGTATTAAATACCTATTGACAATAATAAACCATATACACTTTAAACAATGGCAGTAAACATATTTGTGTAAAAACATTGACGTTGAAATTTGTCGCCATAGTACGCGGCGGCGGCGGCGGTCCGCGACCGAGCGCCAGAGCTAGGTACGAAAATTAACTTACCTCACACTTATATTACGTTAAAACGTTTACAAGAATCACTCCTAACTAAATAACACACCAACCAACAAAACAATGGGTATTTTAATACCTCTAACACACTTTTTATCACAGACAATTTCACAATAACATGCAACTAACCTCTTCTTATGTTCTTAATTAATTAATGGCTGTCGCGTGTAGCATTAAGCCAATTTCAATTGGTTAAATTTTTTAAAGTAGGTATATTTCTCAGAACAATAACAAGCATAGAAACCACGCTAAAATAGCAAGCAAAGACATATATTTATCCTTCTTCTTCTTACGAGTCATGCTAATGAGTTAGAAAGAGATGGAGAATGATTGACTTGTCCTAATTTGTGTAGGTGATCACTAGTTTATTCCACACTAGGGACGTTATTTCTCGGCATTTTATATCGACAAAAATAAAACTAAATATTGAACATGTAAATAAATATGAAGGCGAAGGATAAGCGCGCCGTCAATGACCGAAGTATTATGTTAGCATCGAGGAGACAGAATTTGTATTTGCTTTCCATGCACTATTGTCATTCTGTATATTTCGTTGCGTTTCACTACACTACATTACTCACAAAATGCACTTCCACGAGAAAATGATACAGAATGACAGAATGTGTATGGAGAGCGATACAAATCCTGTCTTCTCGACGCTAACATAATAATTCGGTCATTGTCGGCTTTTTCGCTTGCCTTGGAAACGATATAAACTAAATCGGACAAATTTTCAAAACCTACATTATGGTGCACAAGAAAAGCACCTACAATATTATATTGAATCACTGTAGGTACAGCAGCGTCAGATCGACCTACTCAAATCTGTAAAAATATCCCAATCGATATTGAACTCTACGATTTCAACCTTAGGTTGAGATTCGATTGCAGGTATTTCACAGATTAGTAGGTCGCAGAGTAGGTAGGGTAGGGCGATATGACGCTGCCTGTACAGTCAGCGTTACATCTATCTATCCTTATATATGTAAAATTCTCGCAACCAAATTTCATCCTAATGTCAATCCTGTAGAGTTCAATATCAATTGGAATATTTTGACAGATTTGGGTAGGTTGATCAGTGGCCGTGTGTACACACACTACTTTACGTTCTATCGTTAGGCCAAAATATTGTTAACGGTAAAAGTGGTCACTTTTGCCTTCAGCAAGTTTTGCAAGTTAATAACGAGAAGCAGTCTACAGTCAGTGTCACATCGGCCTACCCTTATCTGTCAAATTAACTAGATGGATATTGAACTTTATGCTTTGAAAGTAAATCTGAAAATTGATACGAATAAAACATAAATATGAAGGATTACTAAGGAAATAAAAACTTATAAATAAACATTTAAAACATTTTTATTAAATCACTGCCTCTTAAATAAGAAGGTTTTGGTTAAAAAGCTATTTACTGTTGCCATAGACTGAACAGGACAAGAGATTCGTTCCGAATGCCGTAAAAATAAAACCAACTTGGCAACTTCCTCTAAATATTTTAAAAAATTAATTTAGATATACAGTTTTTTTTATACCCTGTCACTGTCACAAGGACCGCTGTCGCTTCACGCTGGCAAATTTTACTGGCTTCATATGGGACCAGGGGCGGTCGAGTAATACACACTCTCAACTATTATGTCAAAAGGGTTAGCCAGATACTAAGCAATGAATACTGCCAGAGTAGTCCACTGCCACAGTCGACGTTTCACCGAATAACAACTGGACATTTGTTCAGCGTGATAGAATGCTGCAATGCTGAATGTATACACCGAGATTTTTCATTGGTTTTGGAGCAGAAAACGTAATAATATAAAAAAGTGTTGTACCTATTTATGAAATAATAATCGCTTTACAAGCGAAGTAAAAAAAGTTGTAAAAGTGACTTTTTGTCGAAAACACGTAGTAACGTTCTCCTTATCTACTCGTACACCGTGACCCCTATGAACTTTCCCGGCCCACCGCCTGCGCTGGCGGCTGGGCGGGGGTAGGCAAAGTGTTTGAAGCGCCTCAGTCATTGACTTTCGTAAGATCGTCCGGTACCTACTAAGGGTTATTACATTTTTTAGGAATATTTTTTTAATGTTTTTTTTATGCTCATATTTTTAGTTTTACATGCTAAATAGCTTCTACTGATGATGAACATGAACAGGGTTTCGGCTATAAAACCAATGAAAAATGTGTGCAGTCTTCAAACTGTCAGTCGCCTTTTACGACACCCAAAATAGAGATGGCTTAGTAATATTCCTTTATTAATGAGCCGCCACCGACAAACCGCCACACACATATTTTTTGTGTCAAATGTACAGTGAAGAAATTAGAGCGAACGACAAACAGTATTGCAAATGTACTGTAAAAGAGAAAGAAAAGTGCACTGCCAGGAACTACTAGGGTGTAATATTCCGAAATATGAATATTTATTCCGAATTTGATAATTCCGATTTAAAAAAAAAATATCGAATTTCATATTATTTCCGCAAAATTAACTAAGTATTGAATAACTAAAACCACGAACTTTATTTTACCGCAAGGTATAAATACGATGTTTCTGTTTTACAAATTCATAAGCACGAATAATCAAAATCCCGAAGTCTTATTTTTCTAAAAACCGAATTTCGATTACATATCATAGTTCTAAAAAAACACTGCTATGACTTTCGCAATTAAGTATCATTATTGGCTACAGATCCGGAATCTGAGGAGATGAAGGCGTTGCGTGACCTGGCACGGCTGGTGCGGCTGGAGCCGGTGCGGGTGCGGCTGCTGGGCGCGCTGCCGCTGGCGATGCCGCTGCTACCGGCTGCGCTGTCGCTCACCATCAGTTACGTCATCGTGCTGCTGCAGTTCAACAAAGTCGTATAGGGAAATTCGGACACACATTCGCTAGAGCTGGCAAACAAATTCCTTATAATAATAAAATGTGTACATTTACCGTGTATAACTTATTTAACCGATAAAAATACATGAAATTATTAATAAACTTAATTATGAATGCCTAACTCCACGCTTTTCTTTCTTTATTGATCATATACTGTATGCCGTGGGTACTGGGGGGCTGACCCCTGCTCAGAAAGGTTCGGGGGCCTACGGCCCCTCTCTGTCACAAGACTCCCCGGGGCGGGGGTAAAATTAATGTTGTTATCATGCATGAGCCATTGTACATTAACTTAATATTAAGAGTATAAGCATAATATTGTGAAACTACAAGCAATCATACCCGCTGCTACTGTGCCGGATGTATTAGAAAGCAGTTAAAAGTCAATCAGAGAAATAAACGCACTCTATTAACGTAGTTTTATGTATCGCAGAAATTGCAGCAGTTTCCTTCGGCATCCCTCTAGCTCCAGCAGAGCATTTGTGCAGACAACCAAGGGACAGCCTTTACTTATTACTCAACTATCTTTCTTTGTCTGTTCGATTAGATGGTGGTAGCAAGCCAGTTAGACACATAACAATTGCAATAATTTGTGTATAATATTATATGTTACGGTAAATGTATTTTTAAACTAAAAATAACGAATCGGAAAACCACAAACTCACAGACAAGACAACAGTGACAGAAAGAGTTGACATCAGTGACAACAGCTGATAAGTCAAAAGTACGTTTCGTCCCTTGTTAAGTATAGCCGTTCAATCAATTCATAAAAATGAATTATTCATACTTATATCATAAATTAATTATATAAGTGTGGAAATAGAAGAAGTGAAGCAGACGAAATTTCTAGGATTGACTGTAGACCGTGACCTAAATTGGAAAGCTCATGTAGATAATGTTTGTATAAGAGTCAATAGGTTCTTGTATGCGCTAAAGCAAGTTAAGAATGTGACAAACGTAAAAACCGCCATTACTACTTACCATGCTTATGTTGGGTCTTTATTACGATACAAAGGCTTAGCTTAGCTTAGCTTGGCTTAAAAAAAGTCTTTATTAAGCCAACTGCACATTCAACATCAGGATGTGCTTCACCAGCATAACCATCTACAAGGGGTGGTCTCCAACTTCGAGGAGCAATACAGCACTTATGAAAGGGCTTTGGACCGCATCACAGAGCTGGAAAGGCACCTCAGTGCAGCCAACCATCAGATTTCTCAATTCGTTGAGAAGCAGCAGCAGCAGCATGAAGTGGAACATACTCAATCTTTGTTCGAGGAGCTTATGGCATCACCTGGTGGAATCTCAGCAGAACGACTTCCACTTAACAACCACAACACTAATAAGTTAAGCAACAATAAAATTAAGAAATATGTTAATATCCATAGATTTATAAGGAAAACTGAAAAATTAATCAAAAAGAACAACTGTTTTTACAAAAATATTGCTCTTAGGAAAGAACGTATGAGCCTTTTAGATTCTTTAGAGATTTATAATAATAAATTAATTAAAAGTAGGGAAATGTATGACCGGGACACTCAGCAATTACAATCAGATATTCAGCGGTTGCATGAGACACTTGATAGTGTAAACAATAAATATTCAACTGCACAAAAGGAAATCGAAGAGCATATTCAATCAGCTACAGAGTTGATTGATTTATGCAAATACAATGCTGATCGGTATGACTCTTTAGCTAATAATGATATAAACAGATGTGAAATCCTTTATTATCAAACTCAAGTATTCAGTCGACTAACTGGTCTGTCATGGATCCCAGTCCGTTAACGGCCTGTACAGAAATTATACCTACTTATGATTTAAATAGCTTCATCATAAACAATGCTAATGAATTAAAAAGAAAAACAGTTATGTTCTCTGATAGACTGGGTCAGGGGTTGGGGTTGCTTTTGAATGGAAGTTTAAATCAACAAGTAACGAATGTCTGTGCCCCAGGTTTATCAATGAATGCTATAGTACGTAGCATATCTCAGCAGTCATTGAGCAGTTCCACTAATGTAATTATTTTATGTGGTGACAGTTCACAAATTAAGAAACGTGACATAATAGAAAACATAACTTATTTGTTACAATTTCAAGCGAATACAAATTGCAGGTTAATTGTTAGTGCTTTTCCCTACTGTAAAAACTTAACCTGGGAACAAAACAAACGTATTTTTGACTTAAATTTATTATTATATAATTTATTATGGCGTCATAGTGACAATATTTTATTTTTGACATTAATAAATTTATTAATAATTTTATTTTGACTTCAGATACTATGTATTTGCCAAAGAAATATAAGACCCAGATAGCTAATTTATTAGCTTATAATATACAAGACCAAGTTATACCTGGTATAACAAAGTCTATTGATAATAATGTCATCAAAATCAAAATCAAAATCAAAATAACTTTATTCAGTAAGCTTAAATTAAGCGTTTTGAATCGTCAATTTTTTTTTTTATATGGATGGATGAATAGGCACAGGAACCCACCCACCCACCCCACCCATCATTAGTAGTTCTACTAATGCATCTTTTATAACTAGTAGTTAGGTGACTACCTCTAGTTTAAACTGAGGTCTAAGACAAAAGCCAAGTCCACATCCATTAATATTATAAATCAAAACATTCAGGGTTTGGCTGGCAAGGACTTAGAATTAGAATTAATTGCAAAAAGTCAGGCTATTCATATATTTTGTATAACTGAGCATTGGCTAAAAACACATGACACGTCTTTCCATGTAAATAATTTCCAACTAGCAAGTGCGTACGTAGGAAGCACAGCTATTCACGGCGGTTCTTTAATACTTGTTAGTAATAATATTAAATACAAAGAGCGAAATGATATTGTATGTCTTTCAAAGGAGCGTAATATTGAGCTATCATGAGTAGAGTTAAATAGGTTTATAATAGTGTGTGTATACCGACCCCCCTCGGGCAATTTCGATGTTTTTGAATCGGTAATGGAAGATGTACTTAATAAAATAAAATTAACAAATAAATTTGTTTTAGTATGTGGGGATTTTAATGTAAATATTTTAGAAAACACTTCAGTGAGTGTTAGTCTTCTAGCTTTATTTAAATGTTTTAATTTAAAAAATCTATTTCTTGAACCCACTAGAATAACTTCACATTCGGCCACTTGTCTCGATAATATTTTTACAGACTATGACCCTGTATCTAAGTCAGTTATTAGTAGCCTTACATCTGACCATTGCGGTTTGAAGGTGAGCTATGATATTGATGTTAAGGAGGAGCCTAAAACTGTAACATGTAAACCAGTTACAAAAAAGCGAATGGAGTATTTTAAAAACAATGTAGCTTGTAAAATTGATACTTTGCTCTTTGTACAAGATGATCCGGATGAACTATATAGTAATCTCTTTGATTTAATAAAGACAGAATACAACCAGGTGTTTACCTCTAAAACAATAAAGTTTTCACAAAAACTTAAGTTCTGTGACTGGGCCACGCCTGGTATTTATAAAAGTAGAAATAAACTGTTTGAGATATATAATCTAAGACAATATAACCATAATTTAAATTTTACAGAATATGTAAAAAAATACTCTAAATTGTTTAAGAAAGTGTGCATACTAGCAAAATCAAATTTCATTAAAGATAAAATTAAAAAGTCTAATAATAAAATAAAAGCCACTTGGGATATCATCAACCGTGAAACTGGTAAATTAAAACCACGGGACAACACTTTTACTCTAAAAGTTAATGACAACCTTGTCAATTCGGATGCACAAATTGCTAATATTTTTGATGATTTCTTCATAAATATACCTGTGGTAACAACCTCTAATTTAAATTCATCACCAGTGGCGGCACAATCTTTTCTCGAAGAACATGTACCCAAATGTAATTTTTCTTTTAATTTTCAATATATTAACTCTAATAATATTATTAAAAGTTTCAAATCACTAAAAATGAAAAACACAGGTGATTTGTGGGGCATGTCTATAAAGATAATTAAGAATATTATATATTCTATTGCACCCTATCTTGCTGACATATTTAATAACTGTATTGATAAGGGAATCTTTCCTGATCTTATGAAGTTTAGTAAGGTTATACCTTTATTTACATCGGGAAATAAAGAAGACCCCAGTAACTATCGACCAATTTCAATACTACCAGCACTTAGTAAGATTTATGAAAAAATTATTCTCGAACAGTTAGTAGAATACTTTAACTTAAATAATCTTTTACATAGTAAGCAATTTGGTTTTACAAAGGGTCGTTCCACTACTGATGCAGGTGTTGCTCTAATAAAACATATATTTGATGCCTGGGAGGGGTCTCAGAACGCTCTTGGAGTTTTCTGCGACCTGTCCAAGGCTTTCGATTGCGTTGAGCACCGAACACTGGCGATGAAGTTAAATTATTATGGTCTCAAAGGTTTTGCGCTTAAATTGATACAGTCTTATCTTAGTTCTAGAACACAAACTGTCGATGTTAATGGAACTAAGTCATCCGGTTCTCATGTAAAAATGGGAGTTCCACAAGGGTCAATTCTTGGCCCTTTCTTATTTTTGATATATATCAATGACTTGCCATTCTTTGTAGAAAACTTCTGTGATATTGTATTGTTTGCAGATGATACTTCACTCATTTTTAATAAAATAAAAAATAATAATAAAATATACTTTTATTGCACACAAGAACATATAACAGAAAAACATTTATACAGTGACAAAGTACAAAACAGGCGGCCTTATTGCTAACAAGCAATCTCTTCCAGGCAACCTTGGGTGATAGAAATATAATAAAAAGAATATTGAAATGGGTGCAAGAATAAGGGAAATAAGAAATAGAAATATAAAAAGATTGGATAATAATATAAATAATAATAATGAAATATAATTATAATTTAAATAAATAAATGAGATAAAAAGAGATAATGCAATATTATGGTATACTATGGAAATAAATAAACTAAGATGTTAAACGTAAAAAATGACTCCGGACCTGACCCTTGAACGAATCCAACGTACGAGTACTCCTGATGCTCTCTGGTAGAGCATTCCATAGCCGGACAGCATGCACAGAAAAGGAGTAGGAAAGGAAATCAGTGGAGTGAAGTGGAGTCGTTAGAGAAAGGTTGTAAGCAGAACGTAAAGTCCTACTAGAGGAAGAAGAACGAAAGGAAAAACAACTTCGTAGATAAAGAGGAGAAGTTGGTAAAAAGAGGACAGAATATAGAAGGGAAAGAACGTGTAAGTCCCTACGTCGTCGAATTGGCAGCCAGTTAAGCCGAGCTCGATAATACGAAACATGGTCATATTTTCTTAAATTAAAAATAAATCTTATACACACATTCTGCAGACGCTCTAGCTTGTTAAGGAGTTCCTCCGAAAGATCAGCGTAGCAGACATCCGCATAATCAAGAATGGATAGTAGAAGTGTCTGTGCAAGAGTTATTTTGGTGCTAGTCGGTAAAAAATTACGAAGGCGGTTGAGGGAACCGTAAGCAGCAAACACCTTTTTCCGAACTGCCTCCACTTGGGGGCGCCAAGTGAGGCATTGATCAAAAATAATTCCTAAATTTTTGACAGTTTTTGCAAACGGAATATCAGCGCCCGCGAAATTAACACGAGGTAGAAGGTCATAATTAATTCTAGAAACAAAATATGGACTGCCAATGATAATTGTCTGCGTTTTGCTAGGGTTAACAGCAAGACCATAAGACTTGCTCCAATTATTTATGACGTCAAGATCTGCATTAGTAACTTCCACAGCACGTGAAAGATCCGATAATGGTGCCTGTGTGTAGATCTGGAGATCATCAGCATACAAGTGGTAGGAACATGAAAGCGACTGCGAAATTGAATTAATAAAAATTGAGAAAAGTAGGGGAGATAAGACGCCACCCTGAGGGACACCAGAACCAATATTGCTCCATGTAGAGAAAGATTCTTCAATACGTATGCGTTGCCGGCGGCCCATCAGGTAACTTCGAAACCAATCAACCACGGAGGGAGAGATGCCAATAGAACGTAGAACACTTAGGAGAACGTCAAAATCCACTGAGTTAAAGGCATTACTAAAGTCTAATAATGTCAATAGAGTAAGATGACGATTTTCCATGCCATGATGAATATCGTCAGTGATTTTGGTTAAGGCCGATGTCGTACTATGACCAGTACGGAAACCAGATTGAAAGGAATTTAGGAGATTGTTTTTATTTAGGAAAGTAGTTAGTTGACGATGAATAAGTTTTTCAATGACCTTAGAAAGAAAAGGTAATATGGAAATAGGACGGTAGTCGGAATACAGGGTAGGTTTGGACTTTTTAGGAAGTGGAATAACAGAAGCATCCTTCCAAGATGACGGAAATGCTCGAGACGCTACTGAATTATTGAGGATGTGAGTAATAATGGGAGTAAGGATATCTAATAAAGGAAGGATCATATTACGACTTATAGAATCGTTACCCACAGCACTAGAGCTTATGGAGAGTATTGTTCTCTTAACATCATCCTCCGTAAATTGATTTAAGACAAACGGGGAAAAATCAGGTGTTGGTAAATTAGAAAGACGATGCAGAGTTTCTATCTTGCAATGAACGTCAATAGGCGATGATGAAGTAAAAAAAGAATTGAGATTATTAATATCCAGGTTAGTTTTGGGACTACACTGCTGAGATTTACCAACCCCGAGAGATTTGAGGAATTTCCACACCTTAGCAGGGTCCTCATTTTGTACGGATTTATGGATAAGGCGTCTTTGAGCGTCCCTTACCACTGTATTGCAGCGATTTCTAGCACGGTTATACTTATGTTCATTCTTAACCGAGGGATCTTGTTTGTACCTAGACTTTGCAGCGTTCTTTTTAGCCATAAGCAGTCTTATATCATCTGTTAACCACGGCGCAGGCAAATGTTTTATTTTGACCGGTCGGACAGGTGCGTGCACGTCGTACAGCTCGATCAAAAGCCTATTAAAAAGTTCAATTTGCCTATCAACAGAGTCAGCAGTGAATATGGCTGACCAATCCAAACTACCGGCGTCTTCGTGCAGCTGTGCTAGATCCATTTTAGCGAAATTACGCTGAAGCAGCACGCGCGGCTTATTTTTCGGAGGGCGAACCCGATAAGATAAAAAAATCAGGTCGTGGTAAGAGAAGGCGTCTGCAGAAAATTGACCATGCTTATTAACAAGGTTGGGAGAGGAAACAATCATGAGATCTAGAAGTGAAGGGGAGCAGTTGGGAAAACGGTGAGTCTCCCGTAAGGGAAGAATATGTAAATTACAAGAGTTGACTAAAGAAAGTAACTTACTAGAACGAGAATCATTCTTTAAGAGGCAAGTATTAAAATCACCCATAATAATGGTGTGGTTATAAACAGGAGTAAAATTTTCAAGAAGTTGTTCTAAAGACGCGAAGTAGTCCACTCTCAAGGAGGGACTGTAATAAACACCCAAAAGAAGTTTGGTGTGACATAACGAAATTTCCAAAAACAAATGCTCGGCAGAATTGGTGGGTGGCGGCTGGGGAGATCGACTAAGGATAGAATAAGGGATATGTGAGCGAAGATAAATGGCCACACCACCATGAGAGGAACTTACACGGTCATTTCGGACTAGTTTAAAACCAGGGAGGGAGTAAGACGTGGACATAAGTTGAGGATTAAGAAAAGTTTCAGAAATAAGAATTGCCTGTATATTCTTTATATCGAAAGTGGCAAGCATATCTGAATAGTGAGCCGGAATACTTTGAGCATTAATATGCACCACATTAAAATGTTTTGACAGATTGGAGAAGCATTCGTCCAAAAGTTCATTCAAGGGTCGATCTAAGCTCGAAAAACTGGAGTCAGGAGAAGAAGAGCAAGAGAAAAAGTTATCACTGTTATCAGATGATAAATCCATAACAGTAAGTATAATAATAATATTACATACAACTACCTATTCAATATATAACAATAAACTAATACATAATATACATAAATACCCACAGGTTGACTGAGAGAAAATTTTAAAAAATAAAAATAAATAGACTTCAAAAATTAAAACAGAAACAAAGCAAACTACACAAATTCACAACATAAAAACATATAGACTTAAAAAATTAAAACAGAAACAAACAAACTACACTAATTCACAATTTAAATAAAAGGCAAATTAAAAAAAAAAATCAGTGTCAAGCATTGGAAACTACGAAATCACCCGATACTCTCGTATCAAGTGAATCGTCGCAGATACCGTCGAGAAAAAGCAACACAATAAAACGTTAAAATAGTGAAGCAAACAAATTGACAATGACAGATACTAATAAAATAATTCTCAAACTACAAACAAAATAGGTAGGTATCTTCTGATCTTCTCATTCTCACAAAATAACAAAAAAGCAAAAAGCAAAAACGCGTAGGTAATAAATAATTTAGTTGAATAGAGTTGAAGTAAAGAGCAAGATAAAGGATATACAGAATAACAGCAAAGCAGCAAGTAAGCATAAGTAATGTAAGAAAAATAGACAACACAATAGTTACAACTACAAATAAAGCAAATTACACATAATGTGTAACTACAAAGCAAGTGCAAAGCCAATGCAAATAAGTGCAGCTAACATCAAAAGTAAGTGTGAAAATAAAAATAAAATAAAAAATGTGACATAAAAAAAAGAAAAAAAAAGAAAATAAGAACAATTACCAAATTATAATGAACATAAATTAAAAAACACCTACTTCTTTCTTGCAGGGACAGCACGTTTGGCCCTTGTGTTGGCGGCAGACACTGAGAGTGTCTTAGTAGGGCTGACAGCGTCAACAACAAGCGACTTCCCGGAAGAGGCTGCAGTTGTCACACTAAGCTTCTCAATATCTGCCAATGATGATATAATATGCCGTTTGCCTTCATCATCGACACCGAGAATACGCCCTTCGCGTGTCCAGCATCTTGTTACTCCTAGACGCTCACGGGCAGCTAGGAAGATACCATGCCGGACCTTTGTTAAAAACTCTGAAACGGTCACACCAGAGCCTTTGAAGCCCGTCTTTGCATACCAAATGCTGTCACGAATAGACTCTGTCTGAAATTTAACAAGTAAAGGTCGTGGTTTATTTGGAGTTGGACGGCCCAGTCGCAAAGCTCGGCCCACATCTGTCGCTGCCAGCTGACGCATACCCAGGTGTTTCTCCGTTGTGCTCAACAAAACCTTAGCAGAATCCTCGTCCTTTTGTTCTGGTATTCCATGAAACAACAGCATGCCACGTCGACTCCGCATCTCAATGCCATCGCATTCCTTTGCTAACATAGCAACCTGTCCCTCCAAGGTTTTGAAGGTAGCCAGAACAAAGCTGCGAAAGCTCTCGAAGTCTGCAGCAAGAGAGGCAACAGATACTGGTTGAGGTGTGTGAGTCTTCTTGAGCTCATTCTCGAAGACTGCCATCCGCTTTGCAAAAGATTGTGACAGTGATTCCAACGTTCCCTTCAATTCTTCCATCTCAATTGCTTCTTGCTAAGTGAAGTGATAGTGCAGTTTTACAAATAGTGTTATGATTAAAGGAATTAATATCTGCAGGTATTTATGCACTCTAACACATACTTTTATGTAGAAAAAATATGTATAAATTACCAATATTATTATTTAAATAAAATAAAACAAGAGCTGCACAAAAGTATGTCTTTACGGTTTTGTCTTCCTACCCCCAAAAAAGTGTTGATGTGACTAGGAATAAGAATAATTTTGACGATGTAAACAATGCTCTCTCAGAGGTACTTAGTTGGTTTACTGCTAACAATTTACAGCTAAACGCTAAAAAAACGAAATGTATTAAATTTACACTACCAAATGTCAGGACCGAACAAACCGATGTTAGAATAAATGGTGATAAATTATATTTGGTAGATTCGACAGTTTTCCTAGGGATAACCCTGGACTCAAAACTCCAATGGAATCCGCATATATCGAATTTGGCCGGCAAATTCAGTTCAGCAGCTTACGCCATTAGAAAAATTAGACAATTAACAGATGTTGAAACTGCTAGGACTGTTTACTTTAGTTATTTTCACAGTGTCATGTCGTATGGCGTCCTTTTGTGGGGAACAGCGGTTGATATTAAAACTATATTTATTTTACAGAAACGAGCAATAAGAACCATTTATAGACTGGGATCACAAACTTCTCTGAGAAATATTTTTAAGGAAGTTGGTGTTCTTACTGTTGCATCGCAATATATTTATAATTGTATAGTTTTTGTGGGGTGCAATATTAACTCTTTTTCTAAACACGGTGATGTACACAATTTCAATACTAGAAGTAAGTCAAAACTAGTAATGCCACTGTTTAGGTTACAAAAGGTTCTTGGCTCTTTCTTGGGGCAAGGTATACACTATTATAATAAAATACCAAGTACTGTACAAGATTTACCTTTAGATAAGTTTAAGAATTATGTAAAATCTTGTTTACATAAGAAAGGTTATTATACAGTCAAAGAATATTTAGAAGACAAAACAGCCTGGTTATAATAATATTTTCACATTTTAGTTTCTTAGCAATATTTTTTTTGACGTGACAACGTCTTAAATTAGGTTGCGGCTGGGAGTCACTTATGAAAAAGTGTAACGCTCGGTAACGTTACGATGAGTCACCGAACGAGAGAGAGGCCCGCCGAATGCCTTGCGTCTCTCTCCCACTCAACTATGTTTTAAATATAATTCTTTGTTTAAATAAATGTTTTAAATTGTTACTATTATTTCATCCTTCTTCCTACTATACGAATGAATATTCACAATATTATAATTATTTTACCACTCAAAGTCGTTGTCACGTAAAATTTTCGCCCGTATACCGACTTTACAGGCAACCAATTTTTTTAATAATTAATTTTACGCTGGTATGATAGCCTTTAACAGCAGTGTCTTACAGACAAAGGTACCCACTCAAAATTTATGTTGCGTTTAAAGTTGTCTTATTGTTCTCTTGCTTTCGTTGGAGTTGCTCGAGTGTGTCATGCTCTCTTAAAGTGTCTCTGCGGTGGTGGCATGTGCGTCGGGTCGTTACGTTCCCTAAAACATGGTTGAGCGAAGCGATGGCTGATTCACATGTCATACTCGTGAACGGGTGCCGCCTGTGGAGGCTGGTCTGCTCTTGCAATCTTATTTTTTTATTGGTAGTATTTAATAGTTTTTCTTTTTATTTCAAAGATACTGTAAGACGTTGTTCGTTTTATTTATAATCGAGCAATACCTGTTTTTTGTAATCGTATCAAATGTTTTTTTTTTGTTGTAATGGAAAATGTCCTTCTATGACAGGGAGGGCATGTTCCAACTTGTATTGACGCTCATAATTTGTTTAATTGTATGTTGTATGATTTGGTAACGACATATTGTTTTGTAAATGTCGTTACTTCTATATTATTATAAACCTGTGGAGTTTCTTGCGCCCGTTCTTCTCCACAGTCAAAAGACTTCCTGAATGGGCGGGGTGGGTGGGCGGGTGCCCGTCCATCCTTTAACTTTTGACGATTCAAAATGCTTATTCTAAGTTTACTGAATAAAGAGATATTGATTTTGATTTTGATTTTGATATGGTTTAATTATTTGGGGTAATGGTACAAGTGTCAATAGAGCTTTTATTGCTCAGAAAAAATGTGTAAGAGCTATATGTGGTGTTCCTCCACTTACATCATGTCGTGCGTTAAGTCTGTCATCGCTCTACATTTATTTGAAATAGGTATGTGTATTTGTTATGCAAAATAAGAAACTGTTTAGGAAAGCATGTGATGTTTACCCCCGAAACACGAGAAATCCAAATAGATTGGTACTGCCAATTGTCTATGGTACTGCAAGAAAAACCTCAAACAATGCAGTATTCCAAGAGCTGTCTTACTATGTGTGTATTTTTTTTTAATAATATACCAGAGGATATTAAATCATTAAATATATATCAATTTAAAAAATGTTTATATAAATGGCTATAATTGACCGTAAACTTTTATGACATCAAGGATTTTTTTAATAAAAGACATAACATTTAATTGATATTGTGATAACACTATTCTATTCTTAATTCACTACCCTGACACTCAATTCACAGTTTAATAATTTAATTTAATTTTAATATACCTAATAATTTTTCGTTATACTTACTAATTATTGCAATGGAAATTGTAACAATGTCGTATTGTATTTGTATTTGCATGCTTAATAATTAGGCGAATCATGATATACGTAAATATTGTTACCATCCTTATTACCATGTATTCTAGCAAATAAACAAATTTTGAATTTGAATTTTTGAAATTTTAATAAATTATTAAGCGTTTTAATTCCATGATAACAATTCTTGAAAAGGAGATGTAGAATATAGTTTTATAAACATCAGATTAAACCTTAATTAGTCGCATGGGGTCAAAGCAGTTTCGCATTAAAAAATTAAGCACTTGCCGCTGCCCGAATTTCCCCGCGCCGCCGCTAGCTTCATAAACCGCGTCAAAGTGTGTATTCCTGTAGCGACCAAGGCACGGGAGTGGAAGGATGCGTCGCTGCGCTCTTGAGCGGTGACCCCGTGCGAGTAATTAAGTTACAGATATTAAATGATCGGAAAGTACCAACAAAATGCGCAAAGTTTGTATGCAATGATCACTCTCAAATATATTGTAAAAAGTGTAATAAAAGTGTGTCGGAGAGTTTATAATAATAATTTTAAGTTTTAAACTTTGATTTCAATTTAAGTACAATTGTTGATTTTCGTAACTATTCTAATTTAACTTCGTTTTGTTTATAATAATAAGTGAAACAGGTTTTTGTGCTTCAGGATAGGAATGACAACAATGTATTGGTTACAAAGTTTTTATTCCCTTTTAGAAAAGAAATTACAAGAACTCAGGGGGTGGTTCACGGATCGCTCACTCTGTCCGCTTGATAGGACTTAAAAGGGGACTTAGCTTTAAGTTAATCTTCCTCGTAGACTGCAGCTACCCGGAACCTGGAGCCGGCAGGGTCAGTCTGCGCGCAGGGACGAAAGCGGAGTCGTGTACGCTAGGCAGCCGATCCGCGCACGAGCTCTAGCAGGCGGGCAGGCAGCAGGCAGCAAGCAGCAGGCAACAGCGCACAGGCCCAGTGGGTGTAGCCTGGTACAGGAACCCTGGAATACACCAAGAAAAGGAATGAACTTATGTTCACTAAGTCCCGGCTTTTGTGGCTGTTGTAGAACAGCTACAATTGAACCAGGCCCTCTTTACTAAGTAAAATTATGATTGGAAAACCGTTAGACAATTCTACAAGGAGACTACAACAAAAGCGGGTAGATATCAACATTGTAGTTAATGTTGTCTGAAACGGTAAAAACGACAATATATTAACTGGGAATGGTATTTCGTCCACGGGATCACAGGAACCTCGCGTCCTCCAATACCATTTACACATGTTAGACAGTAATTGTAACAAGACAGGAATACCAATTATTCCCTTTGAAGGTAACATGACTTTAAATGAATTATATTAATTTAAACTGTACGTTAAACACTAACAATCTATGCAATTACCAAACACTACAAAACACTAGTAATAACTGTAAAACTAACACACAGCAATTCAACAAAATAATTAAAGTTGGAAATATTGTAGACAACTCACCGAGATTTCGGGTTATATTTTCGCGCAGAATTTTAACAGTGCGACGTTGTAAGTAATGGTAGGTAGGCAAGCAGGAAAAGAAAACTTTCTCAGCGTGTCTCCTTTTTATATTAGAGTAAATCGCATAAAAAATCGATATGGCTGTTAATTTAAACACAGACGGACTTCCATACTGGCAGGGCCGTCGAGCAGAGACAAAAACAGAACGACCAGACCATAGAGAACGCAGATCAATAATGGCTCGCTTACACAATCGCAAAATTATGAGCGATACTCAATAATGGCTTGCTTACACAATCGCTTTGCAATTATAAGCGATACATTACGGTCAATAAGGTCTCATGCTGGGAATTGTGGCCCATACAATCTACGTCGTAAAAATCACGATTTCACTGTAGGTGATATTGTCTGGCGTAAAACTTATTACCAAAGTGACAAAGACACATACGTCTCAAAGACACTTACTCCCAAATCTAAATATATTAAATGTCGAATTAAAGCAAAATTGTCACCCTTTGTGTATGAACTCGTCAACATGCATGGTAAAAATCTTGGTTCTTGGCATATCAAGGATTTAAAAAATAAAAATATAAGTACTTACTAAGTTCTTATTTTTAATATTTTTCGCTGGAAAAACCTTACTAAATAAAATAAATCTATAGCTACAAGCTACACTTTAACATTTTTATTAAAACTTATCATGAAAATAAAAAAAAGTTTATACTGAATCAAGTTTTACTTATAGAAACTATAACGTATACACAGATGCACAGCAGCGTAAACATAAGCTAAACAAATATGCTGAAAAATCATAACTAAATTTAACCGGTGCAATGTCTAAAACTTAAAGTACTCATCAGCCGATGGTTATCCTATAACTACTTAAATACATTTTTAGTTTTTAAATACATTATTCTAACTGAATAGAAATACTTACTAAATAAAGAAGAAAAAAAAATATAATAAAAAGGGAAATCCACTTTTTCAGGTCTTCGGGCAAATATTGTTTTGTTGTCCGGCGAAATGTGTGCAATTGCACACGCTTTTTGGGTCTACATAATGATGAGGTCGTTGTTGGTTTTATCCCAAGTTGAATTCTAAGATATATTAAAAAAAAAGGAAGGAAAAGAATAAAGAATATAAAAAGAATAGTTATAAAAAAGAAAAAAAGAAAAAGAATACAAAAAAAAAACAATATAAAATTATTAATTTTTTTTAATGGATAGGGATCGCTTCTCAACTGTAACCGTTTCAATAACTGCTATTGAATCTTATTGTCTCATGTTTTTAACTTGACTCTTACTGTCTTGTGAGTGGCAGGGTTTCAATTTTCGGGATTGTTTTTATCTTTGGTTACAGTTGTTAATGTCTTGGGTAATTGTTAATTCTTCAAAGTTATCCAACACTCTTACTACTACAGTCATATTGGGTGTTTAACTAAAGATAGGCTGCTATGGGATGTAAGTTGTAGTCATATGTTAATTTATGACTGCATCATGAGGAATGTGGAGACTAATGAATGGAATTGAGGGTATATACGACGACGTATGCAGATGAATTGGTCTTCCGTATTAATCTTGAGGATTGTTTTTCTTACATAATTGGATTTTTCCTAGGCAAAATCCTACTCTAAAAAGGGGGATATGTAACACTTCTGTCTAAACACAAATACTAAATCCTAAATAATATAATATCAAATCACTATGATCTCACTATAAACGTCCTACTGCTGGGCAAATAAAATTATTTTAGCAAATTGTACACATCTAACAACTGACAAGGACGCAAATAACAGAGCTTGTTCACTTACTCTAAATATCCTGTCGTTAGCTACTTGTGTGGGACGTTGAAAGCGTGTTCCAGCCGGATTGAGGTGGTCTCTTACAATTTGATCTAGAGGTGCTAAAGGTAGTTTTTCCTTTAATCAAATAAGGTTGATTAAAGGGAAAATCATAATAAAGAAGAAAGTAATGTATCGCTTATAATTGCAAAGCGATTGTGTAAGCAAGCCATTATTGAGTATCGCTCATAATTTTGCGATTGTGTAAGCGAGCCATTATTGATCTGCGTTCTCTATGGTCTGGTCGTTCTGTTTTTGTCTCTGCTCGACGGCCCTGCCAGTATGGAAGTCCGTCTGTGTTTAAATTAACAGCCATATCGATTTTTTATGCGATTTACTCTAATATAAAAAGGAGACACGCTGAGAAAGTTTTCTTTTCCTGCTTGCCTACCTACCATTACTTACAACGTCGCACTGTTAAAATTCTGCGCGAAAATATAACCCGAAATCTCGGTGAGTTGTCTACAATATTTCCAACTTTAATTATTTTGTTGAATTGCTGTGTGTTAGTTTTACAGTTATTACTAGTGTTTTGTAGTGTTTGGTAATTGCATAGATTGTTAGTGTTTAACGTACAGTTTAAATTAATATAATTCATTTAAAGTCATGTTACCTTCAAAGGGAATAATTGGTATTCCTGTCTTGTTACAATTACTGTCTAACATGTGTAAATGGTATTGGAGGACGCGAGGTTCCTGTGATCCCGTGGACGAAATACCATTCCCAGTTAATATATTGTCGTTTTTACCGTTTCAGACAACATTAACTACAATGTTGATATCTACCCGCTTTTGTTGTAGTCTCCTTGTAGAATTGTCTAACGGTTTTCCAATCATAATTTTACTTAGTAAAGAGGGCCTGGTTCAATTGTAGCTGTTCTACAACAGCCACAAAAGCCGGGACTTAGTGAACATAAGTTCATTCCTTTTCTTGGTGTATTCCAGGGTTCCTGTACCAGGCTACACCCACTGGGCCTGTGCGCTGTTGCCTGCTGCTTGCTGCCTGCTGCCTGCCCGCCTGCTAGAGCTCGTGCGCGGATCGGCTGCCTAGCGTACACGACTCCGCTTTCGTCCCTGCGCGCAGACTGACCCTGCCGGCTCCAGGTTCCGGGTAGCTGCAGTCTACGAGGAAGATTAACTTAAAGCTAAGTCCCCTTTTAAGTCCTATCAAGCGGACAGAGTGAGCGATCCGTGAACCACCCCCTGAGTTCTTGTAATTTCTTTTCTAAAAGGGAATAAAAACTTTGTAACCAATACATTGTTGTCATTCCTAACCTGAAGCACAAAAACCTGTTTCATAAGTTCATGTTATTTCTTTTAAATATAATATGGTTAATAAAGTACTTTTATAATAAACCGGTTTTATTTACTTACAAATTTAATAAATAATAAAAAATATTGCTACAATTTGGGGTCACCTGTGAGCTCATACACTCTCGGCTACTACTCAATCAACTCACTCACCTTCTGTGCCCACTGGCTCACCCATTTTGTTGCCAACCGTCTCACTAAGAGTCGCGGACGTGCATGGCCACCTTCACACAGCCAGAGCTTTATGGGACTGTGGCAGTATGCTGACATTAATAACGTCACGCATGGCACGACTTTTAAACTTGCCATCAAAACCCACTCCCTTAAAAATTACAGGAGTTGGGAATCAGCATAATCATGAGTCAAATGCTATAACAATAGTATGCCGACCCACTCACAATGATACTCCTACAATAACGGCCACAGCTCATATTTTAGAGAATATCACTGGCTACCTTCCGTTGAAGAAGGTACCAAACATTTCTCACATACTAGGCCAGCCACCTGTACCATTGGCTGATCAGCTCTATCACACACCAGCCCCGATCGACCTCTTATTAGGGTCAGACGTTCTTGGTCAGGTGTTGGACGGGACTAAGGTCTCGTTGGGCCCGGGCAAGCCCATAGCCTTCGGCACGATTTTCGACTTCGCGTTGATAGGACCCATTGATGCCTTGTATGCGCAGCTGGCGCAGCAGGTTAACTCAGCTCACGTCGTCAGCTCACAACCAGACTCAGCTGAATCAGCCCAGGACATACGTCAGAGTCTGGAAAGGTTCTGGGAGTCTGAAGAAATCTTCCGCTCTACCACTTACCGCTTTCTAAAGGACGCCCCTCAACTGGGTAAAACTCACCCTATCGCATTACGCAGATTCCTTAATATTGAGAAGAAGCTAAGGCGAACCCGTCTTTGCGTTATAAATACGTCGATTTTATGGCCGAATGCATCAACTTAGGGCACATGACTCCTTGTCGCCCAAATACATTCGCCTATAAACCTCACTTTTATATCCCCCACCATGGCGTTTTTAATTCAGGGTCGGACAAGCTGCGCATTGTCTTTGATGGTAGCTGTAAAAGCTCCAATGGGGTCATCATAAATGAATGCCTACACACAGGCCCCGCCCTTCAACAGGACATTGTTGACATCATCATGTCCTTCAGAACGCATCCAGTCGTTTTCAGCACTGACATCCAGAGGATGTTCAGAAATGTGCTGGTAGCCCCAGACCAGAGACGGTATCAGCTCATACTGTGGCGGTCCTCACCAGATTATCCTCTGCTCACCTACGCCCTCAATACAGTCACCTACGGCTTAAGATCAAGCCCATACCATGCAATCCGCACTCTGCTTCAGCTAGCTGATGATGAAGGTCATCGCTACCCTGAGGCCGCTCAGGTTCTTCGCAAGTCTATCTTCGTTGATGACATCTTGTGTTGTCATGACACAGTTGAATCCGCCCAAGCACTCCAGGACGAGTTAAAAAGTCTACTAGCCCTAGGCGGCTTTCAGCTCAGTAAATGGACATCTAACTCGCCTTAGCTGCTCGAAAGATTCCCCGAGAACTAATGCGACATGCCCAAGGACTTCGACATGAACCCAGATTCCACGTCCATTAAGGTCTTGGGTATACAGTGGAGCCCTCAGTCAGACGAGTTCACCTACCGCATCTCTTTGCCCCCCATCACACATGTCACAAAGCGGTCTATTTTAAGCACCGTAGCCTCACTTTATGACCCAAACAGCTGGGTTTCTCCCGTTATCTTCCGCGCAAAGCTGCTCCTTCAGCAATTGTGGCTACTGAAGCTAGAGTGGGATGAGCCTACTCCCTCTGAAGCACAAACAGCGTGGCGCCACATCACAGAGGATCTGCCGCTGTTGTCTAGCATTCGCTTCCCTCTGCACATTTGATCAAACAAAGGCTCAGCTGCATACTCGCTCCACGGGTTCGCAGACGCCTCTGAAGCCGGGTTTGCCACCGTTGTTTATCTCCATGAGCTTGATGCCACCGGAGATACTTTAGTACACTTGATTGTCGCCAAGTCGCCAGTCGCACCAATCAAGAATCGCCTCACAATCCCCAAGTTAGAATTGTCGGCCGCCGCCCTACTCTCCCAGTTCATGATCCGTGTGTCAGATCAGTTATCAGCCCATATCAGTATACAACAACACATATGTTGGTCAGACAGTACGATAGTCCTGGCCTGGCTCAATACACCGCCTCACCGTCTTCAACCCTTTGAAGCCAACAGGGTAGTTTAAATCAGCTCAAGTTCACCAGAATGTACCTGGCGACACGTATCTTCCGAGGTCAACCCAGCAGATTGCGCAAGCAGATGGATGTTTGCGCAATCCCTGTCAGCTCACGACCTATGGTGGTCTTCCACGTGGCTTAGACAGCCTTGTGAGTCTTGGCCTGCGATGCCCTCAGCTCTGAGCCATCACGCCCTACCAGGCCTTAAGCCCAAATACATCTCGTCACTGGTCACAGTACCCGGTCTTGACTTTGACCTTTTTTCTTTGTTTTAGTCGGAGAAAATGCTTCTCTGCACGAGGAACGTGAGAACCCCATGCACTGTCCAGGGCTGGAATCCATCCCAAGTAACAAATTATTGTTGCATAATAGTTGAGAAAACGTTTTACATTTCCTTTTGGTTCTATAAAGTGCGTCATATAAACGTGTCGTAGACGTTTATACAACGCGAAATAGGCCCATATTAAACGACATTATTGTTATTTACAAGTTAAATAAACGTCAGTCAACAACTTTTAAATGTTACATAAAAGTTTTCGACCGACTGTTATCGAACCACTGAAGTCCTATAACAATTGCATAGACATTAGAAGATGACTGTAATGTCGGTTAAGTGTTTAACATTGACTTTTATTGTACACAATGGAATGAACTTCAGTTCATTCCATTCATTCGTTCCTGTGATGTTTGCTGGAAAAGTGCGGGTTATCAAATACAAAATTTAAACGGTTTATAAGTTATAATTTACTTTATTATTTTTATATTTACTTTAACAATATTATACATGAACAGAGTGTATGGATAAATGTGTGCAGTGCACCTAGTTCTTATGGGACGTTTAGTTTTGTGGTGAAATATAGGTGTGTTGTTGTGAAATTTTTTACGCCCCCATCGAATTTCAGGAAATTAAATTATTGTAGACTATTGCTTAACATTTGTTTACATACTAAAATAGCAGCCATCTTGTCTAAGTTAAGAAACGACATCTATACATCAATTATAGAATGAAAAGGTCGCATAATGCGGTTGCTTGCGACCAAGATGGTCGGCCATGATAATTTATTTTAGAGTTCCGTGAGATAATAAACATGAACAGATAACCTTTAATTTAAATAAACCCTTTATGATAACCTTTAATTTAAATAAACCCTTTATACATGGTGTCATATTTTTTTTTATTTATCCGACCTACAACCTGGCTTCATAATACGACGATATAATGAAGCAGTTGTAAAAACGTTCACGTAACCTATACTCCAACACCACTATTCGACGTTGTATGAATCAGTCGTAAAAACGTCTACCTAACCTATACACAGGCACCACTATACGACGTTGTAGGAATCAGTCGTAAAAACGTCTACCTAATCTATACACAGGTACCACTATTCGACGTTGTATGAATCAGTCGTAAAAACGTCTACTTAACCTATACACAGGCACCACTATACGACGTTGTATAAATCAGTCGTAAAAACGTCTACCTAACCTATACACAGGCACTACTATACGACGCTGTATAAATCAGTCGTAAAAACGTCTACCTAACCTATACACAGGCACCACTATACGACGTTGTATAAATCAGTCGTATAAACGTCTACCTAACCTATACACAGGCACCACTATACAACGTTGTATAATACCGTCGTAAAAACGTTTACTTAACCTATATTTTTGTACCATTATACGACGTTGTATAAAGTAGTCGTAAAAACGTTTACTCTACTTATTTAGTAGACCATTTAGTTACGGGACTAAATCGTTGTAGGAATTACGGTTACACAACGTTGTAGTTGTCTAATAACATCAATTCAACAGTTATATAACTGAAAGTCGCATAGCACAGTTTTTATATGACCAATTTGCTAGTTGGGATGTGTCCCCACCCGCCCCCCTAAGGGAAACGGGTGAGTAAGGACACACGGGCCCGACCTGGTAAAAGAACCGACACCTTCCGTCAAAAGCGCGACGCGGCGCCGCGGTACCGTGTTAATACGCCCCGCGAAACGCCGCACGCTGCGGACCCAGTCAGACCTGGGTCCCCCTCTCCAGGGGAGCAGCCTGGAAGGTACAGGCTGCTCTCAAACGAGAGGAGGGCTCGTGCAATGCAGCCTAGTGCTCCTCAACACTAGGCCGCGGCCCTCCTAGGGGGGGAGGAGGTTTCCCTCGACCCCCCCCTCCGCCTCTTCCTTGTGTGAGACCGCGGCTCCACGCGTGAGCCTCCCACGGCCTCACGCGTGAGACCGCGGTCTCACCCAAGGAACACCACCACCTTGGGCTAACGGGGAAGTATAATAAAATGCCCCTACTAAAGCCAAACCACCGGCACTTGCGCAACCACCCACGTCCGCAAGCGCTACACACCACGCAACCTCGGCCGTCGACTGCCGGGCCGTGGCTCGGAGGCGACATCCCCCGAGTGCCGTGAGATGCTGGGAGGCCTTTCCGGCGGGGTTCTTTCCGGCGGGTTTTCCGGGGCTTTCCGGACTTTCACGGGTGTACCTACTCCACCCGCTACACGTCGGTACTAACCACGTACTAACCGGCGGTACTGTCCGGCGGTACTCAGCCTCCCAACGAAGTTTTCGGGGCGGTTTCCCGACATGTAGCGGGCGTGTACAACCACCCGCCACATGTAGTACTAATGGCCGTTACTCTCTCCCTCTACGGAGCTCGGGCTCCGTCTCCTCCAGCCCAACACCCGACCCTCGACGTCCGAGGCCGCGTCCCACCTCTAAGCCCGCAGAGGGGCGCCGGCAGAAACTCCTCTCAAAGCCGCTCAGAAGGAGCGGCGAGCGTGCGGCCCAGAGTGGACACGCACGAGGAGATGCAGGGCCCAGAAGGGGCCGCGCCTAGAATTCGACGCCCAGAAGGGGCGCCAGGGATTGGCATAAAGCCCCTTGTGGGGAAGAGGCCTTACCCCAGGTACACCACGAGGAGGTTCCCAAATTTGCACCCGTCTTGACTTTGACCTGCTCACTCGGTTCAGCTCACTAGACAAGCTCGTCGGAGTGACAGCTTGTCTAAAACGCTTTGTGCACAGAAAAAACAGTTTTCTTTGAATAAGACCAATTGCTTTGCATCAAAGCAAATTTATTAATTCCAAGAAAACGGTTTCCTCCCTATACACGCTAGAAAATATTTACTTGTAAGCAGCAAAAAAACATCTTAAAATTGTTTATTTGTATCAAGACAATTTTTTTTAAAGCAATAAATAATTGATTCACTCAAGAATTACAGTTATATTGAGAGCCAATATAATAAATTCTTCAAGTGAATGTATTTGTTATTTCCTTAAAGACACAAATCACTTAAAATAAAATACATTATTCTTGTTTCAAGAAAATATTTCATTGTTACTTGCATTTATTGACTAAGGTTGAGAATGCGCAATGTTAAACGAAGAGATCATTTATTGGATTTATATTTATTTTCTCTTGACTTCAATAATTGAGAATCTAAAACTAAGATAATATTTATTTACACTGAAACGCAATTCCTTAATAAGTTGTTGTAAATTTCATTATGCTTAGATGGTTATGTCTTAAATCAAGATTTTTTTACTAAAAATTAACAAGACTATAAAATTAAAATAAGATTTTACTGTCTAAGTTACAGCATGGAGTTTACTTAATTCAAGTTATATATTTTCTTTGAGACAATGACTTTTTTAAATTACCTATTATGATTATGTTATTAAAGTAAGATTTTACTGTCTTAGGTAAAGCGTGGGGTTAATTTAATTCAAGTCACGTCATTTCTTTGAAATAAGTACTTATTATACGGGTGTACCTAACAGGAATGTGCATCACTTTTTGGAGTGAATGTACACATTTACATATTATGAACATCACTTTCGTACAATTTGGTCACTAAGCTCTGCACAAAATATATAAAAATCAAAAAAAAAATGTAACTAAGTACGAAACAAGAAATGTTTAAGTTAGTAAAAGTAGTTCGTATAGATGAGTACATTCACCTCCTAAAATAATGCACATTCCTGTTACACCCAAATAATAAGTACTTATTTCAAAGAAATGACATGAAATGAATTAAATAAACCCAACGCTTTACCTAAGACAGTAAAATCGAACTTTAATAACATAATCGTAATAATATATATTTTTTAAATCCTTGTCTCAAAGTACAGCACATGAAGAAAACACGACTTTCCGTGGAAAGGTGACTATACGAGTAACACCAGATGTATATACTATAAGTAATAAAAATCAAATTTTCAAATAATATGTTATATATTTTCATAGAAATAGACAAATTCTTAATTACACATAATGTTAATTTATTTATAATAAGATTTACATCATAAGTATTTTAACTTTTATTATTATTATAAAACGAAAATGGACTAACATCAACTCCCTAACCTAAACGTATAATATCTTTATTTTAATATAATGTCCTATGTTCATATTATAATTGATAATGCATATTACAATAAAATTATAGTTCACAAGTAGGTGTTCAACTCTTTGGAATCACAATCTAATATTTGGTATTAAAATTAACAATAAGAATTCAATTAAACATAGGAATCAAAATTAACTTCAGCAGAAATTATAATTGATACTCTAAAAGATAACTTTAAAAACAGGCAGCATTTAACATTTTCTAATTTAAGGTTTCTTACCAATACGTCATTCCGTGAGTTTGACAAATTTTTCCAATCCTGTCTTCGACATTATGTAGAAGCTCATGAAGACTTTACGTTCCCCTTCCCTTCTGAGGCTAAATGCGGCCTTTCATTTTTGTTGCAGCGTGGCCCAAGGTTCCGAATTGGAGTTTAGCCACAGTTTGTCTCGAAATTGTATAATATCTTAAAAAAATAACTTTGTTAAAGACTTCATCAAAAACCATAGATAGTACTGTACTGGACATAGGTCATAGGATGGTGAAATAGACCATAGTATTAAAATATAAAAAAATAAAAACATTCTAAATTACTTTGCAACTCCTGAGTAGTTTTCATCTAATTGCTGGTGATTCATTTTCACAGTCACATTGTCTCTTCTAATTTTCTTTTGTCCATTTACAAAATTATTATTTTTATTGGCTTTGAAAAGTATTTGCCTGTAGTCTCCTTAAGGAACAATGTTATTATTTTTGCTGCAATCACATTGTATTCTCCATAAATTATTCGACTGAAAGAAAAAAAAAATGTTTTGTTATTCATCCAGTATTAACCTAAATAAATAAAATCGATTAGAATAAAATAGAATATAATTTACTGCCAATACTGTGTACAGTAAATTAATAAGTAAAATACAATAATTAATCCCCGGCGCCGGTGCAGCGTACCGGGGCATTAGATAGATGAGCGCATACTTACCCAAAATAAAATTTATTACATATTCACGTATTCCCTCCCCACAAAGTAAGCCTAACAACAACAGAATCCACGTTGCCTTTTGACAGATTGTTAAACAAAGCTCTGTGCTAAATTTGACTACTTGTAAGTACAGAACAATTCGAACGGCGCACCTCGACAGTGAAAAGTGAAAGAAAATAAACAGATTGCGAAGAAAATCTTAAATCTCAAAACAAAGTTAATTCGTGTTGATATAAGACAACGATATTCTTGTTTTATAAAAAAGGAAATTCTCTAAATTCAACAAAACAAAAAACAAAATGAGAAAAAAATATTTCATAGTAATGTTGTACGTCTTTAAAAACTAGAAATTTATGACACAAACATAAATAAAATGTTATTTTGGACCAACGTAAAATTTTTCTAAACATTAATAATGAATATTTTGACTTAAGGAAATATTTAATAAACAATAATTAAAATATTCTGGAACTGAATGAAACATTTTTACATTTCAGAAAGCCATATTTTCTTAGACAGAAAATATTTTTTCTTCTTACTGTACTACACAATTCTTATTTCAAGATAAAAGACTTGAATCATTAATTGAGAATACTTACATCTTAACCAAAGATGTTATTTATTGATTCAAGTGCATTTAAAGTTCTTCATTCAAAGAAAGTTTAGTATATCAATCAAATTATACATAAATCTTGAAACAAAAATATTTCTCTTAATAAAACAAAAACTTTTAAAGCAAAATTGTATCAGAAAGAGATAAGCAGTTTTTTCATAACAACAATATATTTTTGGTCCTAGAAAATATTTTATCGAAATTACGAAATATCCTGAGAAAGTGATTTGTCTTATTCAAAGAAATCCTTTTTACCTGTGTGCACAACTGCAGACACAACCCAGATTCGCGACGCTTAGGCCCTTTGTACGTCAGTGAACGAAGAGAGGCCCTACTTTAATGGGTGCGCAGTGTTTAGCACAATGAGTTTGCAGAGGACATTCACCGCCTTCAAACTGGCAAAATCTGCTCCGTCAGACTCCAGCGGCTGTCACCTCTTATTAAAGATGAGCTCCTTAGAGTTGGCGGACGACTGTTCCATGCGTCTATCCGATATGACGCGCAGCCTCCGCTCATACTTCCCAGCTCTAGCCCACTTGTAGACCTCATCATTGACCATATAAGAAAATTAAAATAAAAGAATGAACTATTATTTACAATGCGCGGGCACCGGCCGGCCGTTGACCCACCCGTCTGTTGACCCGTCCGCGTCAGCTAGGCGATAAGTGCCTACGTTGGCCTGCAATCTTTTTTCTCAACTGTTAAGTTTTATATATTAATTAACCCTTAATTACTCGAATGAAGAAATTTACATAATTGCTCGCATGGGGTCACAGGTGACCCCAAATTGTAGAAATATTTTTTATTATTTATTAAATTTATAAGTAAATAAAACCGGTTTATTATAAAAGTACTTTATTAACCATGTTATATTTAAAAGAAATAACATGAATTTATTATCTTAATAAACAAAACGAAGTTAAATTAGAATAGTTACGAAAATCCACAATTGTACTTAGATTGAAATCAAATTGAAATTAAATACGTAGGGTACTAGATTTAACAAGGAATGGTAACTCGTGTAACCTACCATTTATGAACCTCACAAACTAAGTGCAGTGAAAGGTGTGAAAGTGCATAAAATCGCCTACATCGCCGCCCGTGGTCAGCATAGCTCCCGGTTCCTGCCATCCCGTACAGCCTGCTGCCGGTAAGTGTAGTGCAGTGTGTCACGGCATCATAACTCATAAGAATCATCTGTTTTGTTATACGTGATGGAATGTAACTAATTTAGGACTTTGTACCGATTTCCTAGAACTGGCAGTCAATACATTCCTTTGTTCTAAAATACTATATAAACACTGTTTTTCCCTAAATAAATAAGAGTAATGAACCAACGTTCGTCGTATCATTTCGTCTCCCGACTTCCCACATCACATGGCGACCCTGCCAGTCCACTGCTTCTAGGCAGTGCTGGTTCATTTGGAACCCAAGCTGCAGAGAAAATCAAGATCACACCAATGGGGTCCACGCTTCGCATCCGAAAATCCGATCACGCTGCAAGATATTAATAAGGCCACTGAGCATCCCACATCACATGGCCGCATCATATCAGCACACGTGACGTCACTGGTCAGTGTGAGTTCCGCGCCGAGCACATGAATCATAACCACGCGTTTGCATCGCTATAACCATCTGGCTGTTAAATGGAAACATGGGAACAAAATCATCGAAAACCCAAGATGTAAAAGAAGAATTAATCATAGCACAGAATGGTGCAGGAAATAGTGCGACAACAGACAAAACAGATCAGCACCTCCCATCCCTGGTGTACATGGTAGCTGTTTTAGTCGCAATAATGTGTATAATTTCCAGGCCAATTCTCATTTTTCGAGATGTAGTCTCGAATCGTGTTTTGATTTCGATCTCTCTCGACCATAAAATCTCGATAATTGACATTTTGTTCACGAATCTCCTATTCTCAGCGCTAATCGACTTCGAGTTTGATTCGAATTCGAACATTATCGAGTGGTAATCCAATTTAGTTATTCTGAAAATCTCGAACTCGACATTTCTCGAACGAGAGCCGCTCGAATTGCTTCGAGTGGTCGGCAGTGGTTGAGACGTAATTTCGACTACGAGATGCTAATGAAACGTCAAATAGCGGCGAAATTACGGTGGATATGGAGGAGTTAATTTCCAATTTTGTCGTGGAAGTGATTTAAAATATTGAGAGAGCTCGCTCTCTTTTTTTAAGAAGGTGGAAGAAAACTTTCTACTCCTTAACTGTATATCGGCTTCCAACATTTGTAGAAGGAGCTGCTTCTGCTGTGGCGTTGGGTATTTTTTGTTGACATTGTGTCTTGTGAATACTAAAATGATCGTTTCGTCACCAAACAAGCACACAACCACAAACTAAAAACATAAAATTTATCGACGATACGTCACGTTTTAAACAATACAAGTTGTTTAAGGAAATAAAATTTGATCACAACCCATTAAAAATAATGATTTTTCGATACTTATTAAAAATTTACTTCTTTAATTAAAAAGCAAGTTCAATACATTTAAATAACTTTATAGTTATAATATTTGAGGTACATAGTTGCAACCGGTTAAAAACCGGATGAAACGTGTCAAACGGAACGCATCCCGAATTGATTGCATTAAAAAGAATGGCAATATTTATAAAAAAAAAACTCGAAGTCTATTTCGATTAGCTCTGAGAATAGGAGATTCGTGAACAAAATGTCGATTATCAAGATAGAAATCGAAATCAAAACTCGATTCGAGACTACATCTCGAAAAATGAGAATTGGGGCCCTGGCCTGGTAGAAGATCAACAAGTGCCTTACAAAGAAAATTGAGCGCCAAGCAGTTGCAGTAGTAATGCGGAAACAACAGCTGACAGTGTGATAATACGTGGAGCGAAGAAGAGAAAATACAATGGTGTCGAAGAAAGAAAAAACTAAAATTAGAGGTAAACAATAGATTTAACAGTTTTAGAGTTCGGATAAAATAAGTAATTAATTACTGTAACAATAATAATATGTCGTTGATACTTTTATATGAGTAATTATAGTATGTCAGAATTTAAAAACTATCTTGATCAAATCACAAAGTTACAAGAAGATATAAGAAAACTCGGTCCAAAACGTCGTAAAGAACCGTTAGGGTTAAAAAACTTACTGAGGTACAATCGTTGTACGAGCAAATAGTACTGTATGTCGTTCAATACAGTAGTAAATTGGAAAAATCGGAAATATCGATAGAGGACAGTAAGACAATTCAAGAGTACTATTAAAAATACCAGATATTTATAATAAAACATTAGCTTATTATAAAGAAGAAAAAGAAGAAATAATGGCTTCAAATAACGGGTTTGATTTGAAAACGGCGGTATCATTATTACCGGCCATGAACGGCTCCGAGGCCGTCACAAATCAATTAATTGACGCAATAGAATTTTATTCTACCATGATTAAGGACACGGATGCACCGTTATTGATAAATTTTGTACTAAAAACTAGGTTGTCTCAAAGTGCTAAATTAAGATTATCAAGTACCTATAGTAGTGTGAAACAATTAATAGATGACATGAAAGTGCATCTCCTAACTAAAAAATCAGATGTCGCATTACAAAAACAATTATTAATGATTAAACAAGGTCATAGGTCTATAGAACAATTCGGGTAAGATATTGAAGATCTCTTTGTGAACCTGACCATTTGACAGACAAACGGTAATACAGAAGCCTATAGTGTTCTAAAACGATTAAAAGAGAAAGTTGCTATAAATAGATTCAGTCAGGGTTTACGGAACGATAAGTTAAACACAATTATATCGGCACGCGCTTACTCATCTCTAAAAGATGCATGTCAGGGAGCGAAAGACGAAGAGATAACAATGACCTCATCGTCAGGCCCCGAACAAATACTTTACGCACATAGAAAGGGTAACAATCGTTACAATGGCGAAAGACCGTTTAGGGGAACATATAACAAAAATGTAGAAAGAAAGCCACGGTTTACATATAAAAATCCAAGTTTCCTAACGAATAAACCTTACCGGCAAAGTACCCCGCGTACCTATAATAAACACTATAACCAATGTCGTAATAATAATAACAATAGAAGTTATTCTAAACGCCATCAAGTGCATACGGCGATTGAAAATAGAAACGATTTAAGTGACGAAACCATGCAGTTTTTTCGAGAGTAAAAGCTACATTCTGACTTATAATCACATGAATTCAGTTCAATTTACAATAAACGGTAAAAAGTACATATGGCTAATTGACACGGGTGCGTTACTCAGTGTAATTAAACGTAACGTCGCATTATCAACACGCGAGAACACAAGTCCAAAGGTCACATTTATAGATGGAATAGCAGGACAGATTACGTCATACGGAACGATTTGTCTAAATCTGCAGACAAGTTCTTACACACAGTGTTTTGATCATAAATTTCATGTGTTGTCCGTCCAGCTTACCGTTACAAGTACACACATCAAAAGTGTCTAGGGATCAACATATATTTTTGCATTAACTTTTCTCCTGATTGATATTAATTAAAATTTTCTTTAAAGATTCATCAAATAATGTGTTTTCGTTTGTCTACAGTAACGATAAACCAAGTCACCTTTGCATTAATAAAGAAATTTGCCATTTTCCTAATAAAGAGATTTTTGACATTTGAACCACTAACATTAAAGTTCGAAAAAAAGACTGAAATAACAGTTTTCTTTAAAATTTTATTGGGTAACTTAAACAATTAATAATCCGTGTTTCTACCGCGAACACTAACAACACAAGAACATCGGTTTGGCATACTCAAAATGAGTTCATCCAAATCACGCTGTGGAATGGCCGCCCATGTTCGTTGCAACAACAAAAAAAGGTCTTCTTGCGACTGGATACCCTCCATATTCGGCAGAGCTCTTCTCTGTAGCATATTCCATGCATGCTCAATCGGGTTCAAGTCTGGCGACTGAGCAGGCCAGGGCATGACATTGATGTTAGCTGCGGCGAGAGTCTGTCTTACAACTCTTGCGGTGTGCGGTCGTGCATTATCATGCATTAACTGAAATAAGGGACCGATTTGCACTTGTAGAGGAACGATGACGTCTGATACAATCGTCTCAGCATAAATTTGAGCGTTGAGGTTGCCTCTGATCCAAATCAACTCAGTTCTTCCGCCGATCCAAATACCCGCCCATACCATGATGGTTCCACCACTATAAGGATGGACTTCCTGGCAGGATTTTAATCGCTGTTGGCGTCCAGGGGTTCTCCAGTGTCGTATACGTCTTGTATCCGGTCTCATACCAAAACGAGACTCATCAGAAAAGCACACGAAACGCCATTGTTCTTCTGCCCAATTTCTGTGTTCAAGAGCCCATTGATATCGAATCCTACGATTGTGCATTGCTATAGGTGGTACCCTTAGCGGTCTTCGGGAATGAAGGTTCACTTCATGCAAGCGGTTTCTGACTGTTTGGTCGCTAATTAAGTTCCCTGAAGAGTGATGAAGCCTCACGGCTAACATCATGGCGGTTATTGTTGGAGCTCTTCGAGTTGTGATTTGAATGTATCGGTCTTGTCTCCGTGTGGTGCAGCGATACCGTCCTCCATGGCGCTCAGCCACGGTACCAGTGCTTCGGTAACGTGTCCAAAGTCGACTGATAACACTCTGACTTGTATTCAAAGCTAAAGCCACAGTACGTTGCCGGGAACCAGCTTCTATCATTTCCACGGCTCTGAGCATTTCTTCCCTGCTTAAATGACGTCGCCGCTCCATAATAACGTTGGTTTTAATCAGTAGTAGGGAAACAGTAGCACTAATAATATCTTCAATGCGTTGTATGTTTTTATAGGGAAAATATTGACAGCTGATTTTCATCTTTTACTAGAAATTGATTGAAAGTTCCTGTTTCAAATTATGAAATGCACCAAAAAGGATCCATATAAATTTATAAAATCATAAATTTATTACAAAGCCACATCTCAATCTCAAGAAATCCGCATAAACATGCTTGATCCCTAGACACTTTTGATGTGTGTAGATGGAATAATTGGACAAGACTTTTTAAATATAAATGTATTATAAATTTTGAAAAAGAGATAATTACTTTAAACGTGCAGCGTGCAGTGGTACTGGGGGTAGCAATGCGCATTTGTCTGGCACAGACTATAATAGCTCGTTAGATTAGTTATTAAGTCTTAACTATAAGTTAGTTAACTGTTTTTTTATTATTATTAGTATTGACGTCAATAAGTGCCTGTAAAGGTTTACATTGAATAAATAATTTGACTTTTGACTTTTGACTTTTGAAACCATAATAACCAATTCTTTGACATACCTTTGAACCTAAAAATAAAACCTCAACACGGTATACACTCAAATCAAATAAAATTACCAGCCCGATGCGAATCTATAATAAAGTTGTCAAATAATTACAAAGGTGATTGTGTAGTAATGTCAAGCGACATTGGCGAAGGAATTTTTGTAGCATATACCATAACACGTTGCGTAAATGGGAAGATTTCAATTAAAGTATTGAATACTCGGGACGAAGATGTAATTATAAACAGCTTCACTCCACAAATAAAACCATTAGATGACTACGTTTGTTTTTATTTTGAACAATGCCAAAATAATGCACAAAGAGTAAAATTATTATTTTCACTTTTAAAATTAAATAATTTAAATGTCGAAGAAAAAAATACAATAGCCAACATATGTGCAAAATTTGCAGACATTTTTCATTTACCGGGAGACTCATTAAATACAACTAATTTATACGAACAAAAAATACGTTTAAAACCCAATACATCTCCAGTTTATAGTAAACCATATCGGTTACCGCAGTCACGAAAAGCGGAAATAAATAAACAAATAAAACAAATGTTGGAACATGACATCATAGAAGAGTCACAATCGGAATGGGCAAGTCCATTATTATTAGTTCCTAAAAAGACAGATTCAAACGGAGAAAAGAAATGGCGGTTAGTAATAGACTACAGGAAGGTCAACGAGGTAATTGAAAATGATAAATTTCCCTTACCAAATATATCTGACATATTAGATTCCTTATCAGGAGCTATGTACTATAGCACGTTAGACATGAATCAAAGTTATTATCAGATAACACTTGACCCTGAGAGCAGAAAGTACACTGCGTTCATTGCGGATAAACATTACCAAATGAAACGGTTGCCAATGGGTTTAAAAACAAGTCCAAATGCGTTTAGTAGAGCAATGACCATAGCTATGTCTGGTTTAAATTATTAACAATGTATAATATATTTAGATGATATTATTATAATGGGCCGTAACCTTCAACCGCATAATAAAAACTTAATAGATGTTTTTTCGAGATTAAGAAAAGTAAATTTTGAATTAAATCCCTTAAAGTGTAACTTTTTACAAAAAGAGATTTTGTATCTAGGACATGTAGTGACTCCTGACGGAATAAAACCCGACCCAAAAAAGATTTCAATAGTACAATATTACCCAGTGCCGAAAACACTGATGAAGTCAGGCGTTTTGTAGCCTTTGTGAATTACTATAGAAAATATATTCCTCATTTTTCTGGGATCACACAACCTTTAAATCAGTTATTAAAAAAAGATTGTACTCGCCATGGGCGCGACGTCTCGTTATAAGCCTATTAAAATACGCCTAGCGCCACCTAGCGTTGTATCGCGAAGTTGGCGCGCGTGAGGAGTGGGAATGAAGGACGCGCGCCCCGCGCGACACTCTGTCTGCAAGCGATCGCGAGACGCCCACACATATACGCGCTCTGGTGTCACCTTGGAACTGCCCTTATTGATAGTGACCCTGTGATGATAGTGCCTGTGATTAGGTGAAGTGACTGTGTGCTGTGCCGTGACTATCAAATCGCCTAAATCGCCGCCCGTCAGCTCGTGTCCTGGTGCCAGCGACCTCGTAAAGCCTGCTCCCGGTAAGTCCTTCCTACCTCCCGCCTAGTCGTATGTTAGTGCCTCTCGCACTAACATAATCTGGTCATTCGAACCGGTAATATTAAAAATCGGCGACCTTCCCGTAACCAGTAAACTGTTTCTCATTTCACCATAACTTGGTATCACGTTCCATCAGCTCATTCAATTACAGTCCGCTAAAAATAATTATTTCCGCCCATAATCTAAGTCGTACCATCATTTCTAAATTCATTTGGTCCAGTAACTTTACGATTTATATCTCGTGGCGAAACGGCCTGCCCCAATAAAAATTTTTCGTCGGTAGTCGGAAAACAATGTGGTAGTATAGCAGGCCAACGTACACTTAAATTATTTTACTTTTATTTGTTGTTTTTGTGTTGTGACCAATTTTGTTGAATTTTACTACGACCAGCTGGCGCGTGTGTTATCAGTGTCGCTATTCGCTAACGCTGCGGCCTCGGTTCTCGTGCATGCTCACCACGCGTGCCAAGTAGCGTGCTTTAATGTTTTTCTCGAGTTCATTTTATTTTTTTTTGTTTTTGATTTGTGCCTTTACGATCGGCTCATTCTTTGTGCGTGCTTACCACATGTGCTCAGTGTGATCAGTTTTTTTGTTTAAACCGCTTATAATTTTTTTTTTAATTCTCTCTTGACGGCTATTTGCGTGCGTCGCTTTTGTTACAAATACGCTTGTCCAACTGTGGGCTACAGCGTATCCCACACTTTCCTTTTTATTCGTTTTTTTAGTTTATCTTTATTCTTGCTTGCCGGCTATTGAGTCGCCTTCGCTTCTACACACGTTTGCCCACCTGTGGGACATATACAGCGTGCTTTAATTATTTTTCTCGTGTTAATTTTTATTTATTGTTTTTGATTTTTGCCTTTGCTATCGGCTCACTCTTCGTACACACTCCTAACGTTTGCCAACTTGTGGGACACAGATACGGAGTGTCCCATTTTTTTTAATTGTTGTTTTTTCCTTTTGCGGTCGGATAATCTTACGTACGCGCGTTCAATAAACACAGACATACACATACACATGCGTTTGCCCACCCGTGGGCCATATACAAGGCGTCCCAACTTAGTTTTATTTTGTTTATTGTTGCATTAATTTCAGCCCATTTGCCCTTACCTTAGTAAACAAATACGTCCAGCCCATTTATAGAATATATACAGGGTGTTGTTCTTTTTACTGCCTTTAAATTTCTTTATTATTTTTTTTTTGTCTTCTTTTACTCATCGCGATGCCGACCAAGTCACAAGCCGCGATATTTAGGGAGGCCGTTAAGGCCATACTTCAGCTCTTTGAGATAGGATCACAAATTATTGCTGGCGGCACCACACATTCCATAATGGAATTTAACGTACGTTTCACACAGATACAAGGCGTGAAAGACAAAATGGACGTTGTGTATTATAATATTCTTGACGAGGAGGACCTGGACGAGAAGACCGAGAAGACATAAACTGAGAATCACAAAAAAGCCTCCGGAGCGTACCTGGGGATACTTTTGGCTAGGGAGGAAATCTCAACCTCTTCCACGTCATCCCCAACCCATAGCGCTCAGCCCAGTTTCGGCGTCAATACGCCTACAGCCGTCCTCCCCAAGATAGCGCTGCCCAGGTTCAGCTCAAAAGTGGAGGACTGGCCTTCCTTCATTGCGCTGATTAGGAGTCTGACTGACGACATGGCGACTCTGTCGGACGCAGTCAAGCTCCACTACCTATTTTCAAGTCTCAACGGTGAGGCATTAAGTATGGTGTCCCACTTAAAGGTCACCAATGAGAATTTTGCCGTGGCCATGGACATCCTCACCAAGCGGTACGAGAACCGCCGGGTTCTCATCGATAGTTTCGTCGATACAATCCTGGGGCTGCCAAGCATCCACACGCGCTCTACTAACATCCGCACACTGTTCCTCACGCCTTTCATATCAGCTCAGTGTGCCCTCAACAATTTAGATCTGCCCATTGGAGACGACTACGTGTTTGTGTCAATAGTGGTGCGGAACCTCAAGGGCGAGCACCGCACGCTATTTGAACGCAGGCACGGGTCTAGTAACACCCTGCCCACGTTGAGCGACCTCATCTCCTACCTCGAGGAGCACGCGCGCTGTGTGGAGACAGAGTTCTCCAACATAGCCCAGCCGCAACCCATTCACGCTCTTCTCGTAGCCGCGCGCCTCCTTAGTTGCCCCATCGCACTTAGGCTCAGGTGGCTCAGCAACAACCCGACCATTACCGTGGCCGCTCCTCAGCTCCATCGCCTCACCGCGCCTATGATCAGCCTACTCACCAACCGTTCCGCCCAACCCAACAAATGCGTCACCGCCCATCCACCTCCCCGGCTCGCAGTCAGCCCTTCCCCGTCTACTCGGCCTTCCAGCAAAGCTGCTCCTCATCATCATCCTCGTCCTTTTCCTCACGCTCGACGTCCTACTGTCCCTATTGTGCCACTAGGGGACATAGGCTCATGACGTGCAGATGGTACAATGCCCAGCCAACACAGGGCCGTTGGGACATTGTACAGGCACGCGAGCGCTGCCAGCGTTGTCTTGGCCGTCACTACGAGAGCGAGTGCAGGTCAAGGGGGGCATGCAAGGACTGTGGGAGCTCCAACCAACACACGTCCCTTCATCGACCAGACGACTCAACGCACCCAGTGCATTCGTCAGCTCATATACCCCCACAGCTGAGGGAGCACTCGAGGGAGCGCCCCAGAAACAGCAGGCGCCACGAACCCGCACATGATAAACAGGTGCAACCCAGCTCTGCTCACAGAGCCAGCCCGCCCAGGTCCGGTTCGCCAGGTAGGCCCCGCGAACGCCGCCAGCAATTATGACTCCCAACTATTACGGAGCACCCTAGCGAAGAGGTAGATTCAGCCCATGCCCATTCAAACCATGCCCATTAAGCCCATGTCCCTTTAGCCCATGCCCAGTCAACCCATGCCCACACAGCTGATACATACTCAGCTCATACAATCTCGGCTGCTACTGAATCAGCTCACTCACCTTCTGTGCCCACTGGCATACCCATTATGTTGCCAACCGTCTCACTAAGAGCACTAATATGTATACGCTTTGACTCTTATTCCATTGTATTAAGAGTTACAATTGTTTACATATTTTTGCTCGTGACTGTACATGGCCATCTTTACACAGCAAGAGCTTTATTGAACTGTGGCAGTATGCTGACATTAAAAACGTCACGCATGGCACGACTTTTGAACTTACCATCAAAAAAGAAATTAAAATAAATTCTTTAAAAATTACAGGAGTTGGGAATCAGCACAAACATGAGTCAAAAGCGGCAATAACAATAGTATGCCGACCCACTTACAATGATACTCCTACAATCACTGCCACAGCTCATATTTTAAAAAACGTCACTGGCTACCTTCCCTTAGAGAAGGTACCAAACATTTCTCACATACTAGGCCAGCCACCCGTGCCATTGGCTGATCAGCTTTACCACACACCAGCCCCGATCGACCTCTTATTGGGGTCGGACGTTCTTGGCCAGGTGTTGGACGGGACTAAGGTCTCGTTGGGCCCGGGCAAGCCCATAGCCTTCGGCACGATTTTCGACTTCGCGTTGATAGGACCCATTGAGGACTTGTATGCGCAGCCGGCGCAGCAGGTTAACTCAGCTCACGTCGTCAGCTCACAACCAGACTAAGCTGAATCAGCCCAGGACATACGTCAGAGTCTGAAAAGGTTCTGGGAGTCTGAGGAGCCCCTGCCTCAACCTCACACTCATAATGATCCCCTGGAGGAACAATGCGAGGAAAGCTTCCGCTCTACCACTACACGCGATCCCTCAGGTGAATATACGGTCGCTCTGCCTTATCTTAAGGACGCCTCTCAACTTGGTAAAACTCACCCTATCGCATTACGCAGATTCCTCAATATTGAGAAGAAGCTAATGGCGAACCCGTCTCTGCGTTCTAAATACGTCGACTTTATGGCCGAATGCATCAACTTAGGGCACATGGCTCCCTGTCACCCAAATACATTCGCCCATAAACCTCACACCTATATCCCTCACCATGGCGTATTTAAGTCAGGGTCGGACAAGCTGCTCATTGTTATTGATGGTAGCTGTAAAAGTTCCAATGGTGTCAGCATAAATGAATGCCTACACACAGGCCCCGCCCTTCAACAGGACATTGTAGACATCATCATGTCCTTCAGAACGCATCCAGTCGTTTTCAGCACTGACATCCAGAGGATGTTCAGAAATGTGCTGGTTGCCCCAGACCAGAGACGGTGTCAGTTGATACTGTGGCGGTCCTCACCAGATCACCCTCTGCTCACCTACGCCCTCAATACAGTCACCTTCGGCTTAAGATCAAGCCCATACCATGCAATCCGCACTCTGCTTCAGCTAGCTGATGATGAAGGCCATCGCTACCCTGGAGCCGCTCAGGTTCTTCGCAAGTCTATCTTCGTTAATGACATCTTGTGTGGTCATGACACAGTTGAATCCGCCCAAGCACTCCAGGACGAGTTGATAAGTCTGCTAGACCTAGGCGGCTTTCAGCTCAGTAAGTGGACATCTAACTCGCCTAAGCTGCTTGAGAGATTTCCCGACAACCAATGCGACATGCTCAAGGACTTCGACATGAACCCAGAGTCCACGTCCATTAAGGTCTTGGGTATACAGTGGAGCCCTCAGTCAGACGAGTTCACCTACCGTATCTCTCTGCCCCCCATCACACATGTCACAAAGCGGTCTATTTTAAGCACCGTAGCCTCACTTTATGACCCAAACGGCTGGGTTTCTCCCGTTATCTTCCGCGCAAAGCTGCTGCTTCTCTGGTGTCACCTTGGAACTGCCCTTATTGATAGTGACCCTGTGATGATAGTGCCTGTGGTTAGGTGAAGTAACTGTGTGCTGTGCCGTGACCATCAAATCGCCTACGTCGCCGCCCGTTTGCTCGTGTCCCGGTGCCAGCGACCTCGTAAAGTCTGCTCCCGGTAAGTCCTTCCTACCTCGCGCCTAACCACGTCGTATGTTAGTGCCTCTCGCACCAACAAAGATATTGAGTTTAATTGGGATAAAAAATGTAATCAAGCTTTTGAAAAATTGAAATTGGCAATTAGTAGCCCACCTTTATTACAATACCCAGACCTCTCAAGTAACAACGAGTTTGTGTTACACACGGACGCGTCGGGCGTAGCAATAGGTTGCGTATTATCAAATAAAAGCTGTTTACCGGTAGCTTACGCAAGCCGACCTTTAAATGACGCGGAAAAAAACTACACAACAATAGAAAAAGAGTTATTGGCAATCGTATGGGCAATAAAATATTTCTGTCCATATTTATATGGACGCAGTTTTAAAATTATCACAGATCATCGCCCTTTAATTTATTTGTTTAATATGAGTAACCCATCGAGTAGGCTCACTAAGTTTTGTTTGTGTCTAGAAGAATACTATTTCACGGTAGAGTATTTAAAAGGCAAGGAAAATGCAGGTGCAGACGCATTATCCAGGATTGAAATTAGTAGTAGCGAACTTAAGTCCATGACAAAAAATGTAATGTCAGTAATGACTAGAGCACAAAAGAAAAAAAAGGAAGAGCAAAAACAGGAAAATGATTTGGGTTCCAGCTATGATTGGACTGATCAGCCGAACATAGTTGGGGGTTCCTAAGAGACTAAATAATTCACCTGAATTAAGTTTTAATAACAAGGACTATGACAAAATACTAAAGCAGGCAGACTGCATTTCAAGTCAAAATAATATAATAGTGTACTCGCCATCCTTACGAACCATGTGTATCGCCATTGACTCTCGATCGTGTACGAAACGAGCTTTCCTCGCGAGAGAATTAGAGGCATTTTGCACGACACAAAAAATAAATGAAGTATGCATACTTCAAAATAATGACACCGCTTGTGTTATGATCAGTGGTCGGAGTAGGTATATTGAATTAAGGTCACTGACATCAAACGTATATGTTAATATGGATACTCCTCCGAGTTTCCGGATTATTATGATAAAAATACCGAAACATCGAAATTATTACATGAAACTAGTTAAAAATGTATCAATACTCTCAACGCTATGCTGCTAGTGGCGTAGATGACCAGAATTTAATAGTAAAAAATGACTGGTGTGTAAAAACCTTGTTGTAGTAAAAGTGTTGGAGTAAAAGCCTAAGCATGTATAAAATGATATAATAATAATATTCATTTCAACACACGACATCCGGCAAACAGGGTCTTTTGTCCTCTTATCTCTATGCTCAACGCATCTGACCAATTAGAATCAAGTATCCAGGATGACTCATTGACTGTTTGTTCGAAAACAATGCGCTCGCACCGACATCCAGACCAAGTGGCTCACTCACTTATTTCGGTTCGTGGAGTGCGCTTATTTTATGTGTTGTGAATATCTTGACTTGACCCTGGCTTGTTTACTGTCTTCTGAAATCTACTTAAAACGACGAATTTGGCTTATAACTACGGACATCGATTTATTACTCTTGGATTGGGCCCATTTGAAGTTGTTTTTGTACGGGTAAGTTTTAATTATTTTCACTATTTAAGAAGGTTTTAGAACTAGGAAACAGTTAAAAAAATCACTTTATAGCAATCATCACAGCGCATGAGAGTCCGGTACGCACACCGCAGGGCTATCACCGCTTCAGTTAAAAAAAACACTTTATATGAAACAGAATTTCATTATCGACTTTACAGTTGTGTATGTATATATTGTAAATTTAAATCATTGTTTTAGGTGAGATATAAATAAATATGGCAAAGGTCAAGGCTGAAACAGTGCAAAAGTGGTTATTGCACTATCCTGAGCTACTTTACGATAACGCTAGTGGCACTATATACTGTACAAAGTGTGAAAGTCATTTGAAAGCTGTGAATAGAGGCAACATTACCAAACACATTGAAGGCGCTGTACATCAAGGAAAATTTAAGAGACCGCAAGAGGAATTTTACTTCGACCTCATTAAGTTCCTGATTCTATGCAATATTCCTTGGTCGCAAATGAAAAATCCAGCGTTCAAAGAGTTTTTTCAGAAATATATGTGCAGTACTTGTTGTTGCGTTTGTACCAATCGTAAAGTGGTTGACGAATCACAGTTACGAAAAGTTTATTTGGAGAAGTTTTATAGGAATAAAATCAATTCGATTTATGAAACTAATAAAAATGAGAAACTATGGATATCGCTGGATGAGACAACAGACATTTTTGGTCGATACATAGTCAATTTCCTAATAAAACCATTGCATCCTAGTAATAGTGCAGGCCGGCCTTATTTGATTGCTTGTAAAATGCTAACAGCAGTAAATGGACAAACAATAACACAATTTGTACTGCAATGTCTAGAAAATTTATGGCAAAACACTTTTGAAGCGAAAGTTGACAATATTTTAATGCTTTGCACTGACAGTGTAGCGTACATGCTATCTGCAGGGCGAAATTTAAAACATTACTTACCTGAAATGAAGCATGTGACATGTTTGGCGCACGCTCTTCATCGTGTAAGTGAGCAGATAAGGTCAGAATACAACGATGTTGATATTCTTATATCAAATGTTAAAAAAGTATTTTTAAAGGCTCCTAGTAGGGTAAACATTTTAAAAGAAAAATATCCTGACTTACCGTTGCCTCCGCAACCAGTCATTACCAGATGGGGTACTTGGTTACAGGCAGCATCTTACTACGCTCAACATTTAGATAAAATAAAAGAAGTTTTATCCTGCTTGAGCAGTTCTGATGCTATAGCCATACGAAACGCAAAAAACATTTTGGAAAAACAAAATTTAGAAAATGATTTAAAATATATTGAAGAAAATTACTCTATTATACTACTAGCCCTAAAAGAGTTACAAAAACAAAATTTATCTCTAGCTGATTCACTTTTAGTATTTGATCAAGTAAGGGCTACGCTTAACGAGTGCAATAATGAGAATATAAAAAATAAAATAGAATCAGTTATGGAAAGAAATCCAGATTTAGATACAATTAGAGAATACAGCGAGAGTATTGAAAAAAGCGTAGCAAATAATCAGAAACTTTATTTCAAATTCGCTCCATTGACATCTACAGATGTTGAACGATCATTTTCCACTTACAAATGGATCTTAGATGTTAAAAGAAATAGCTTAAAATTAGAAAATATTGAAAAAATTATAGTTATTTATTTTAATTGTATAGAGACAGAAAATCAAAATGTAGAACTTGTAACCGATGAGGATTAAAAATAATTATTTTTAATAAAACTGTAATAATGATTATTTGTATTAACAATAAACAATTTTGTTTGCTTACATATGGTTTTTTATTTTATTACTCTATTTACCAAATTTTTGGAAACTCCGGTACATTCCGGAAGAAATGCATGTCCATGTTATGATATCATGACGCAAGTATCTAAAATCAATATACCTACTCCGACCACTGGTTATGATAGAGCTAGCTCAATACATTAATAATAAATGTGGAACATGGTCCGGACCACGGTAATGTATAGTAAAAGGTGTCACGAAAATAAATAGTAAGGATGATAGACAAGTAATATTAAACGATTTCCATTTGTTGCCGACCAGTGGGCATGTAGGCAGTCGAAGAATGACTAATAACATGAAACGTTATTACTACTGGCAAGGCATGGAAAGTGATATAATTAAATTTGTAAAAAATTGTGTTAAATGTCAGAAACAGAAGTTTCATAGAAACATTAAGCAGCCAATGTGTATTACTAGCACGGCAACAACGGCTTTCGTCAAAATATTTTTGGATTTGGTAGGTCCACTAACTAAAGATACAAATGGGTACTGCTATATATTAACGTTACAGTGCGAGCTTACAAAGTATGTAGAAGCATACCCACTCCGAAATAAAGAAACGGAGACAGTAGCGCGCGCGTTTATCGATAATTTTATATTACGTTATGGCATCCCTAATGAAATTGCAACAGATAGAGGTACCGAATTTATCTCATCAACTATGCAAGAAGTGTGTAAACTTTTAAAAATTAACCAGTTGCAATCAACCGCTTATCATCATGAAAGTCTTGGTTCTTTAGAGAATTCACATAAATCATTAGGAGCATTTCTAAGAATACAAACAGATAATCAAGCCAATAAGTGGTCAGATTGGTTGCTGTTTGTGTAGTGTAGTGACTGTGCGCCAGGAAACCAACCTAACTCGCCGCCCGTGGTCAGCTCGCCCCCCGGGTTCCTGTGACTCATCATCCCTGTAAGTACTTTATTCCCTTATACCTCCTGCCTAACCCTTATTTCGCCGCTGTTACTGCGAACGCCTTTCGCCGTAGCAGTTGCGTTATTGGTGTTTTTCCTATAATACAACGATACATTCGTCAACTACATATACACCCTATGAATTGATGTTTGGTAGACTATGTCATATACCAAGTAATATTATAAATAAAGTAGATCCAGTTTATAATTTTAATTCGTATACTGTAGAACTTAAGTATAGATTGCAAAAATCCCAAGAGGATGTTAGAAATAATTTAATTATATCAAAAATTAATAGAAAGATAAGATATGATTTAACCACTAATTCAATTAATTATAGAATAAGCGATTTAATATTATTAAAAAAGGAAAATAGAGATAAGATGGATCCTGTATATTTAGGTCCTTATACTGTTATAGAGGATCAAGGCGTAAATGTCAAAATATTAGTTTCAGGTAAAGAAAAAACAGTACACAAAAATAGAACACAAAAATATAATTATAGTTAACTGTATCCAAATAAGGAATACCATTTCAGTAGTGATATTATTGGGAAGTCTGGCTCAAAAATCAACACAACCACGCTCACTTCGTTCGCTGCTTCACTTCGTTCCGCGGTTGTGTTGATTTTTAAGCCAGACATCTCAATAATATTTCAAACATCAGCGTCTTTTATTAAATATTTGCATCAGGCAGCGATCGATTGATCGTTCTAAAGTGGTTTTATGGAAATGTTATTGGGCTGTCTGGCGTAATCAACACAACCGTGGAACAAAGTGAAGCAGCGAATGGAGTGAACATCACTTCTCGAACGTATGATTGATTGCTATCTGATAATAATATTTAGTACTAAACGCATTTAATAATAAATTATAAATACACATACAAATGCACATATCTTCTGCCAAATAAAACTAAACTTACTTGCCACTTGCGAGCATGACAATGAATCGCTACCCGATTGCAAACTAACTAACCTAAAATTTACCAGATATTATGATGTATTTAAATATCATAGCAATTAAACTTAAACTCATTTAGTTGAAACTCCTGAAAGATAGTAGTCTTGACAAGTTGAACAGTTCAATGAAATTTGTCAAACAAAAAGAATCATTAAAATTAGACTGCATTATTCCTGCATCATCAAATGAGCCAAAGCGACATAGAAACTTATTGCCGAACACAATACGTTGTATTGTTTGTGGTCCATCAAATTGTGGAAAGACCAATTTAGTAATTAGTTTATTATTGCATGAAGATGGCCTCCGATTTAGTAACCTATATGTGTATTCTAAATCTTTATATCAAGCTAAATACTTATACTTAGAAAAAGTTTTAGATATGGTGCCGGGTACATCGTACTACAAATATAACCATAATAGTGAAATCTTGAGTCCACATGAAGCTTTACCAGATTCGATTATTATTTTTGACGACGTTGCATGTGAAAATCAAAATAACATCAGAGATTATTTTGCTATGGGACGTCATAAGAACGTTGATTGTTTTTATATTAATCAGACCTATACCAAGATACCTAAACAACTTGTGAGGGATAACTCAAACCAGCTAGGCGATTGCGTAAAGTCAATCGTATTCATGTATTCATTTGACAGTTCATATTGTATCATAATAAATGTCATTCCATACAAATCGCAGCCGATGGAATACGATATGAACTGTCAAATGAATACGATTACCTTACGCAATTCCACCTCTGATTATATTGTTTAAACAAGACGATATTAATTTGAAACATGTTTATGATGAACATTTTGGGTCTGATATGTCATGGTCTCAATTCCGTGAGATGTGCTCAGCTGTTTGGAAGAATTCGTTCAGCTATCTTGTGATTAATAAGGACTGTGAGAGAAATAACGGTTGTTATCGATTAGAGTTTGACACATTTATTGTGGTTGAATAAAATACTTAAAGAAAGTTTACCTAATGATGATTCAGTCTCATTTATGATTTGGAGCTGAGCAGAATCCTACCTAAAATGGAAAAAAACCTTAAGACGCAAATTGTTAAGTCCGCAGCAGCTGTTAAAAGAAAAGTTAAATTAATCAAAGACATGAAAAATTCTAATAATATGGCCTTAGAAACTATATTTAAACCTATAATTCAACCCCTTAACTTGCTAGCAAGTAAGAATTATGACAAGCATCATAAGGTAGAAAAAGAATATAGACCGATAATTAAAAAAAATAAAAATAGTGATTGCGAATCGTTGTATTCTTCTAATGATAAAACTATTAGTGATGTAGAAGAAGACACTTCTGATAGGGAGTTACAAAAAAACCAAACCCTTGTTGTATCACATTCTGAAGACCATAATGTGAGCGACGAGTCGTTCAAGTCTTTTCAATCGTCGCCAAGCGTTAAAAATCAATCGTCATGGTCAACGTCATCTGAAGCAATGACTGATATTACTTACGGAATTAGAAATGAACGAGGTAAATTAATGCTAGGCAAGACCCGTATTTTTGATGATGGAAGATTTCTGAAAATTGGAACTCAAACTTTGAAAAAAACCCAAGGGTTAGAAGAACTATTGTATAAAAAGAAACCAAATTTAGATATAGTCACAGACGATGACTTACAAAACTATAAATTTTTACTATTAGAAACTAATGCACACCGACGTAATTATAATTCATCTAAGCCAATGAACAGCAACAAGGGATTCAAGTATTTAAATGTTATTAAGCCTTTATTTAAATTCTCTAGAAATGCAACTACAAGCGTTGAGAGCCTTTCACAGGGAAAAGGTATTAAACTTATGAAAGAACTAAAGAAGAATACTGATTACATATATTGGGACGATCCCAACGAGTTGGTCGAACGGTTAAAATTATTAATTGCATCATGGGACGCGGGTAACACAGGAGTAAATAACGAAATCATAACCATAATTGAAGAACTGTATGAAGCTGGTATCATAAACATAGAATATAAGAAGCGTGTCTCAGGTAAATTAAGCAGTATACTAACAGGGAACAACGCATCAAGACTGCAATGAATATAGACAAGTTTGGTCACCACGTTCATAAACGTTTAAGATTAGAAGAATATAATAATACCCTCAATGATACATTAGTAAAAACAGAAAAAGAGCACTACGATTTAAATTCATCAAAATTAAAAGATCTAACAACTCCAAATGAAGACGATGAAGCAGTGAATAAAGCTTATATGGATAAGAGAGTCCAAGAACTAGAAAATGAAATAGAAAAAGTGCTTGTTCATGTCAAGCTATATTTAAAGAACTTGGAAAGCGTTACTTCAGATCGTTTAACCAATTTATTTTATACAAAAACAGAAGTGGATTATTTGATTGAAGCTAAATTAAATAAAAAATGAGTAAAAAAGACATAGTCGATGAACTCCACAAAGCAGCAAGAAAAAATTTTCCTCGTCGATGTACAATAATAAAAGGAATTGATGATTTGTGGCAAGCTGACCTTATAGATATGCAGAAATATTCGCAGTTTAACAAAAATCATACATATATTTTAGTAGTAATAGATGCTTTGTCAAAGTACGTATGGATAAGTCCTTTAAAATCAAAAGAAAAAAAATGCGTTACAAATGCAATGCCAGGGATTTTAACTACTTCGTCGCGAACACCTAAACATCTACAAACTGATTTAGGCAAGGAGTTTTATAATTATACTTTTAAGAAATTGCTAGAAAAATATGATATTAATCATTATTCTACCCACTCTGTAAAAAAAGCTTCTATTGTAGAACGAGTCATACGTACGTTAAAATCTCACCTCTTCAAACTATTCAGCTTACACGGTCATTACCAATGGTTAGGTCAAAATTTAAACTCAGTTGTCGAAAACTATAACAATACTCCTCATCGAATAACAAAATTTAAACAAGGCTGTTCAGAAACCTTAGTTTCAAGTTGGTGATCATGTTCGCATTAGTAAATACAAGGGAGATTTTTACAAAGGATATACTCCTAACTGGTCAACGGAAATATTCGTTATAGTTAAGGTAAATTATACGAATCCACCAACATACCATTTAGAAGATAAACATAAACAGATAATTTTAGGGTCATTCTACGAGTATGAATTACAAAGAACAAAATTTCGGGATATTTACCTTATTGAAAAAGTAATTAAAAGAAAAGGTGATAAACTTTTTGTGAAATGGTTAGGCCTCAGTGATGATGAGAATAGCTGGGTAGACAAACGTGCTTTAGTTTTGTAATATAAATTATTAGTTATAGCTCACGCAGTCATTATACAGATACCAATGAAGGAAGGCAGAGGTGTTATTAACAATTTGATCAACAAATTACCGTTTGAGCTTCACTTTCCTGGTTATAATTATTGCGGACCTGGAACTAAATTAGAGCAACGGTTACTAAAGGGTGATCGAGGAGTAAATAAATTGGATGAAGCTTGTATGCATCACGATATTGCATACAATAACGAGGATATAAAGATTTGACATAAAGCTGATTTAGAGCTCTTGAAAATGGCAAAGAATAGATTAAAATCAAAAGATGCTGGGAGAGGTGAAAAACTCGCTTCATGGATTGTGAAAAATGCAATGAAAGCAAAACTTATATCTGGTGCTGGAGTGCGTCGTCCGTTTATGGCCACCGTGAAAAAAATACATAAACAAATAAAAAAATTAAAATGTAAAGATAATCGTACTGCTATAAAATACGCATATGCAGCAGCGAAAAAAATGTTTACCAATAAGAAAGGAATACACTTACCGCGATGTATTCCTCTACCAAAAAGTGGAGGCTTTTTACCACTTATTCCTATTTTTGCTGGATTGTCAGCTCTAAGTTCTCTTGCTGGAGGCGCAGCAGGTATAACAAAGGCCGTCAATGATTCTAAGGTTGCTCAAAAGAACCTTCAAGAATCTGAACGACATAACAAAATGATGGAAGCTGTCGCTCTTGGAAAAGGATTGTATATCAAGCCTCATAAAAAAGGAACTGGTTTATACCTTAATCCTTCAAAAAACTAATTAAACGGCTGCCCAGGCGACCTCTTACAAACTTAGATATTTTGGAGCATGCTACTGACATTCCGTACTTTCGAGGAGTTTTCATGAGAGATTCACTTCCATCTAAACCAAGAAAAATAGAGTGTGCTATTGTAAATTTAGATAGTTCTCAGAATCCTGGAACTCACTGAGTAGCCTACGTTAAGGAAAATGGTTACTGTGAATTTTATGATAGTTTTGGTAATTTAAAGCCGCCATTAGAATTAATTAATTATTTAAGGCGTATTTCAATAAACTATAATTACGTTCAGTATCAAGCGTTTGGTACAATAAACTGCGGTCACCTTTGTTTGAAATTTTTAAGAGACTATTGGAAAAGACATATATATTAAGAACGCAAAAAATAAAGTATTAGTACACAAATGTCCTTCACTGTGTCGATAACTGGCAGGGGGGAATCTTTGACCACAAACTATTCCCCTACTTTACAACTACGCGGAGAATATGAGTGTGGGCTCTTATATTTTTCTACTTTTAATTCAATTCCTAATATAGATGAAAGAAACAATAAATTTTATTATGGCAAAAATGAAGTCATCCAAATACCTGAAGGATCCTATGAACTTCAAGATATTTGCGATTTTCTTAAAAGTAACATTAAAAATGCTGCTTTGAAAATGACTTGCAATAATAATACAATGAAAACTAGTATTTTCTGTTCGGAAAATGTTAACTTTGATAAAAAAGACTCACTTGGCAAAGTTTTGGGTTTTGGTATGGAACCCGTTAAGGCTAATATAAGTACCGAATCTCGGTATCCTGTCAGCATTTTACCAACAACTGTCGTACGCATCGAATGCGATGTAATCAGCGGATCATTTGTGAACGGGAAAGCAAGTCATATAATTTATGAATTTGTACCAAACGTACCACCTGGATATAGAATTATTGAAATACCTAAAAACTTAATTTACTTTCCTGTCAATCAAAGTTCAATAAGTGCTATTAATATAAGACTATTAGACGCTGAAAATAAGCAAATCAACTTACGCGGTGAAGAAGTACAGCTGTGTTTACACTTAAAAAAAATATGCTAAATTTCAATAAAAACGCATCTGCTTGTATTATTCGAGTCAGTTCTAAAAGATCATTTCATAGAGGAGCACCACCTCAGTTTAAAAAGAAGCTAACTAAAACCAATAAAGAATTTTTAAAGTTTCTCGGTTTGTTAAAATGAATATTATAAATATATCTCATCCGGCTTCATACGATAACAGCATTGAAAGTTTTGAATATCATTCGTACAAACCATACGTGACAAGTTTCAACAAGAATGATGAAATACGGATCCCGATTAATCAGCAAGACCTGTACGTTTTGCCAGCACTCAGCAGTTTGTATATTGAAGGCAGAGTCGATGTGTTTAAGCATAACAGCATTACCAAGGAAAACGATAGAGTACCAAGTGTGCATTTTGTAAATAACCCCGCATTATTTCTTTTTCAAGACATTCAATATGAACTAAACGGAGTAGAAATAGATAAAGTTAAAAATGCAGGAGTTACCACAACAATAAAATCTTATCTTTCGTTGTATGCAAACGAGTCCAAATGCGCTAGCGTTTGGGGCTGGTCTCCCACAGGTTCGACCACTGTTAGTAACGGAGTCTTTTCAGCTTCTATACCCCTGAATAAAGTATTAGGTTTTGCAGAAGATTATGAACAAATTATTATAAACTGTAAACATGAATTGGTATTATTGAGAAGTAATGCAAATCTCAACGCCTTAAAATTAAATTCCGGGGAAGATGTGGAAGATATAATTATAAATAAAATTGTCTGGAGAGTTCCCCACGTAAAAGTGTCAGACCGCGAAAGAATTAATTTATTAAAACACTTAGAAAAGGATCGTGCTATAACAGTGGCATTTCGTAATTGGGACTTGTATCCATTACTACCTAAATCACGTAAACATACTTGGTCTATCAAAACTTCATCGCAAATTGAGAAACCGCGATACGTTGTTATTGCTTTACAAACTAACCGTAAAAATAATGCGGAAATGTCAATGGCAGAGTTCGATCATTGCTATATACGCGACGTTAGAGTCTTTTTAAATACGTAATCGTATTACCTGTATGAAGGGTTGAATATAAATTTTGCTAACAATATGTTTTCATTAATATACGAGCAGTATGCAAGCTTCCAACAGTCTTATTACGGACGTCGAGCGGAGCCGTTGTTAAGTTTGAAGGACTTTAAAGACTTTGCTCCTTTATTCGTCATTGACTGTTCTCGCCAACACGAAACTTTAAAGGGATCGATTGATGTACGAGTTGAAATCGAAACTGATCAAGAAGTACCTGATCAGACTGCTGCATATTGTCTTATACTGAACGATAGTATATTTGAATATAAACCACTTAGCAGCATCGTTAAAAAACTATCATGAATAACGATACTACTAGTATTATTGTAGATGTGCAAGGTTTCAAAGATCAAAATAATGAATTGATATTAAAAGAATTAGTAATAGGCACATCAGTACACACTCAAATATTCTTAATAAAACCACCATTTCCATTTTCTGCTCTGACTCTTGAAGAAAGGAAAAACGTTTGGTGGATAGAGAGAAACAGAGGATACCGATGGAGCGAGGGACATATTGACTACAAAGAATTTAAAAGACTTATCAAACCATACTTGAATGAGCGCAAAATCATTGTGAAAGGTGAAGAAAAAGTTAAGTGGGTCCAAGAATTATGTGGACATGAGAATGTTTTAGATATAAGTAATAAAGATTTACCTAATTTAGAAACACTAAGTAAACTCTATTGTAAAGATATGTTTGCATACAATTGTTTTAACCATATGAAATATTGTGCATTAAGAAATGTTATATGTATTAAGAAATGGTTGATAGATAATAATAAATGGTGTATTGAAAATAATGTAAGTATTTAAATAATGTTTTTTGTTGTTGTAATAAAAATGAAATAGCTAAGCAATGAAATTTCTTTTATTTTTATTCTTAAAAATAGAAGTGGATTAACTGAATGAAATAAAATAAAATAAGTAAATAGTAGAAAGAAATTGAAACGACAATATTACTTAATAAGAAATAATTTTATTATAATAAACATATATACCTTAACACAATCAATTATTAATATTAAAGAATAATTACAAAAATACAGCACAGTTCACCAACTAATTACTGAACAGTTGTTGTTTAATTTTTATATGTAAGTATAATTTTATCATTTTATTTACAAATTGTAAATAATAAATATTACAGAAAAGTAATTCGTTATGGTTACACTACACATACAAAATTGAGTAAATTAAAATAATATTAATTAAATAGATTCATTACAATATATTTTCTTAAAAAATATTATTTTATTATAATAAACAAATATGAATAAACAAAATCAATTATTAGTAATAAAGAATAATTACAAAATATAGCACAATTTACCACCTAATTCCAATACTGAACAGTTGTTGTTTAATTTTTATAAGTAAGTATAGTTTTATTATTTTATTTACAATTTTTTAATCATAATATTACAGAAAAGTAATTCATTACGGTTACACAATCACACACAAAATTGAGTAAAATAAATTGATTAAATAGATTCATTACATATTTTCTTACAAATTTTATTCACTAGGTTTTCGGTCATGTCCACTATTTCATCCACAAAATCACAAACTGAATACTGTGCACTAACAACAATGTTTTTTTCATCCGGTAATGTCTCAGTACCATCAAGGTCGTATATTTGAATCTTGATCAGACGGTGCACCTTTTTAAGTGTTTTTGAAACCACGTATGAGGATGGCACCTTTGTAATTGCTTTTTTCCGCTGCTGTTTTCTTTTCTTGACATCTGCATTTAGTTCAGGTGTAGCTGGAGGAGTAGGAACATCAGGAATTTGCCTTTCAGCCACTTTGTTGTCACATAAATCGTCATATCTTTGAGCGCATGGGTGCCACAAGTCGGCAGAATCCATTTTCTGAAAAAAAAAATGAAATATGGTTATTGAACTATATACATACACTCAACATATTTTTAATTTTTTAATTTACATTTAAATATATAGAAAAATGAGGTTTCTTACAATTTTAAACAAGAGTGGTACGTAATGTATAGAGCAGCGTCGCGTACGTGTATATATAGAGTTATGAACAAGTCTCGTTGCAATATGAAAAAACTAATAATAATTAATACATACCCAAATTATTGTGAAATTTAGAAGCCCAGATGTCTCTCGTTGCGTGTGCAATTTCCGCATTAATGTCGCACATTAACTGATACGTATTTAATAGCACTTCGTCCTGGTGATTGTACACTATATACTGCGTTTTAGCACGAGTTTGGAACTCAATTTCATCAGACTTGTCGATACCTTCCAGGATCTGAACTTTTATAACATATTTAGGAAGGTCCTTTTTTATATTATCCATAGTAATCATAACACTTGCACACTGTGTTATCTGGTTAGACATCTTGAGCAACTAATGAAGTGAACGGAACGAGATCGCGGACTGAACTGAAATATTCGTTATGTCTTTTAGCGATAAAGTTCTGTTGAACTGTCAGAACCTTCATTTGCAAGCTTGCTATTTAGAGTTGCACGTGCGCGTTGCGCAAACATGAAAACAAACGCTTATCGCTTCTAGGTATATGAAACAGAGCGCATTTTTGCGCAACAACAATTTCAAGTGAGAACCTGCAAATTGCCAGCTTGCACTTTTAGCATTTAGCGATAAGGTACCATGACGTCAAGCGCGTTTTGTATGCTACTGTTTCATGTCAGAACTTGTATTATTGCAAGCTTGCGGTTAAGAGTAAGTTGCATGTGTGGCATTGCGCAAGCATAGGAACACACGTTTATTGCTTCCAGTTATATGACAATAAAATAGGCAGCAAAAGGTGTGGGGTGGTAAAAGGCGGTAGAAATGAATGCAACATCGAATTTTAAATAGGTAATTTATTATTTTAGATAGATATACAATTACAATATTGATAAATACAAATTACAGGTGCACAATTTCTTAACAGAAAATTTATTACATAAGTATTTAACCTTTTGTTTACCGGACGACACATTTATGTGTCATTGGCAATACATTATCTATTGTGTCTGGTATTACGACAACCGAGGCATAGCAGGTAAGTAATAACAATTAAAATAAATACAGGTTAAAGGTAGAATACAAATTACAGGCACACAAATTCTTAATTACATAGTTTTTATTTTATAGCGTCATTTCTATACAAATCGATATAAATATCCATTAATCTATAACATGGAGGTAACAAACTAACACTAGGCATACATTTATCAATTAAGGAGTTATTGAATGATGTCCCCATGACAAAGTCGTTACATTATCTTTTAGAATAAAACGCTTATCATCTTTTCTGGATAAAGCAATTTTGTTTTGTTCCTGTGTAAAAACTTCATGTTTAATAGATTTAAAATAAAGGTTTTTTCTTCTTAAATCCGAACCAGATGACAAAGTGTTAACGTAATCAACAAATTGCAATTGTTTGGTGACCGGTTTCTTAACGCCTTTTGCTTTTTTATATTCAAATTCATTTGTTTTTATGCTATACAATTTTGATCTTAGTCCAACAAATTCTAACAATATTTTTCCACCTAGCTCATCTTTAAAGAGCCCAGGAACTTTTTTATTATTTAGAGCAATATTGTAACTGTATTTGATTTGATTGTTCTCACGGAATGCTGGCTTGGAGAGGACACTATAATTCCAAAAATTCTTGCTCTTTCCGTACACAAAAATACATAAACAAAAGTGGTGGAGTAGTAGTTTATGTAAAAGACTGTTGGAATGCTACAGTTGAGGAGTCTACCTGCGAGGATTGCAATTGTCTGGAAATTGGCATAGGTACTGACCTTTTGATACTGGACGTTTATAGATCACCTTCATTTGCAAATATAGATAAATTCTTAACATCACTTGACAGAATTCTTAGTAATGCTAGCAGTAAAAATTCAATCATTGTTACAGGTGACATAAATCTTGATCTCTGCGCTGTGCCACTGGATCGTCAGTGTGCGGATTATGTAAACTTACTAACCCAACATGAAATGCCTGTCTTGATCACTTCTTTATTAAAAACCCAGCGAATGCTCTTGGCTTGGTGTGCATTAGCGATGTCTCGGATCACTACATTGGCATTGTAGGCTTGTCACTCGAAAAAACTTAAGTAATCCCAAATCGTTCGCGTCTTAGTGTTAATACTGATGCTGTAGTGAAAGAACTTTTGTCCGTTGATTGGACCACAATTACTGACTCCACAGATGTCAATGAGGCTGCAGAAAATTTCAATAGAATTTTATCATCAATCATTAACTCAAATACAAAAGAAGTTGTCGTTCCCCGCTTTAAATTTACGTTAAAGCTATGGATCACTCCTGGTCTTATCCGATGTCAAAGACACAGAGATCGTCTCCATTTAAAAGCCAAACAAAACCCTCAAAATCTTATAATTCAGACAACGTACAAAAGATGCAGAAACTATTTAAATAGCATTCTCCGCAAACTAAAAACTAATTATGAAAATCAGCTTCTTTCTACCTGTAAAGATAATCCCAAAAAACTTTGGGATTCCATTAAAGATATTTGTCACATGAAAAAAACAAGCAATTGCTCCACAGAACTTACAAAAACATCAGCAGACGCAATTTCCTCATTAAATTTCTGTAATGATTACTTTGCACAAGTTGGTATAAACCTTGCTTTTGACACACTGAGTAAACTATCTGAGACTGAAGATACCCTTGCATCTAAGGTAAACTTTAAAACAAAAATACCCAATTCATTTCTTATGACACCTACGGATGAAGACGAGGTAAACAGACTTATCAGTGACCTTAAACCTCATAGCTCATCTGGTATAGACAAATGCTCTCCTCTAGTAAAAATAGGAAAGTTGTAGTAAAGCCTTTAACACATATATTTAATCTGAGCCTGTCATCTGGTATTTTTCCAAAATGCTGGAAGACAGCCATCGTCTCGCCAATTCATAAAACTGGTGATAAAAGCACACCTAGCAGTTTTCGACCGATATCTCTGCTGACGTTGTTTTCTAAGCTCCTGGAGAGGGTGGTTAATAAAAGAATTGTGGCTTATTTAGAAACCAACAACCTAATCCCTGACCGGCAGTTTGGTTTCCGTCGTGGTAAGTCAACGAAGGACGCGGTGTTGACTGTTGCCAATATTGTCTCAGCGGCTTTAGATGGTAACAGACCGTGTCTCGGGGTCTTTATTGACCTCGCCAGAGCTTTTGACACCGTCTCAAGATACATATTCCTGCGGAAATTGAGCTGCCTGGGTATAAGGGGTGTAGCACTGGATTGGTTCAACAGCTACCTTGCCGAACGTAAACAGTGCGTTCGCGTAGGCAAAGACATGAGTGACCTGCGTCTAGTTGACTTTGGCGTGCCCCATGGCAGTATCCTGGGACCCACCCTGTTCCTGGTTTACGTCAGTGACATTCTGCAACTTTAAATTGACGGGGCTGACACAATCTGTTATGTGGATGATACTGTGATACTTTTCCAGGGCTCGTCATGGAGAGATACATAAGCAGCGGAGACAGGAATGTCTGTAATTGTTGATTGGCTGGATAAGAATTTTCTGACACTCAATGTTACCAAAACAAAATACGTAGCGTTTCACAAAACGCGTCCCACACAACCACCTACGTGCTATTACTTGACGCTCCATAGTTGTAAACCGGTATTACAAAATTCTTCTCCTTGCACCTGCCAGGTGATTGAGCGCACAAATTGTATGAAGTACCTCGAAGTCTTGCTAGATGAAAACCTTTCATACAAACAACATATTTCTAGCCTGTCAGCAAGGGTCCGAAAACTTATTTACGTAATGAAATCCCTTCGAAACTCAGCTCCATCAGATACGCTTCTGTTGGTTTACAAAACCCTGTGTCAGTCGTTGCTTATGTACTGTATTTAAATATGGGGCGGAGCAGCTAAATCTACAATTATTGGACTTGAGAGAGCCCAGCGGGCCGTCCTAAAAGTGATGTCAGGTAAACCGTTTCGCTTTAGCACAGACGAGCTATACGAGGAGTGCAAGGTTCTGCGAGTTCGGCAGCTGTACATACTAAAAGCCACTGCAACCATGCACAGTTTCGTTCTGCGCTCTCCGGAATATGAGCGACTGATTCATCAACGTGTTTATAAGATCCCTGTCCCGCGGGTTCGTACTTCTTTTGCAATGCATTAATCGTTATTTCTTCTGCCGCGTATCTACAATGTAATTAGTCGCAAAGTAGATATAAAAATGGTTACTACGTGTAAAGCTAAAAAAAAATCGAATCATTTCTTAAAGGGCTAAACTATGAAGAGACAGAAAACTTAGTTCTATTTTTAACATAAACCTCCAACTCGCACATACACACACTTACACACTCACACATGTAATTATACACACTCACTCACTACACTCGCACGCACACACACATAATACAATAGGTAATACGCTGGAAATGTCTGTTCTTTGTTCTTTGTACTTTGTTTTATGTCAGTTAGTAATTTTAAACGTTTTATTTATTACTTATTATTATAACTTTTCTTTAATTACTTTAATTTAATTATTTTATAATTCTTTTTACAATCAAAGGCGAACCGTGCGCCTATGATGAAAAAATTAATTATGTTGTGTGTGGGTATTACTGTCTGGCTGCTGCGGGTCAAGCTCTAGCTTATTGCAGAGGCCGCTAGATATAAGTGCTTCATGTAAAGAGTTTTTTGTAATATTTTTTTTTTATGCTTATTAACTAATAATGCACACGTGTTTCATACGACGTTTTTTAACACACTTGTAAGGAAATCATATTTTCTGAAAATTATTGCGTGTTTTTGTTGTTTTTCTAGTGTATAAATCTTTGGTAAGCCAACATATATTTTACTTTGGACTTAGATGGTAATAGGCTGTTAATAACATTTTGTGCTTCACTTAATATTTCAAGCGGTGTAGACTGTAAATTTAGTTCTTCATCACTAGAAGTAGGCATATTTATTTTTAAACTTTAAAAGTAATAAGTAGGTATTGAACAAGAAGCCGCTGTATGAATCAATAAAATATAGGTATGTGAAAGGTAGGAAGTCTTTCCATCTCTTCCCTTGGGTGTCGTAAAATGCGACTAACGGACAAAAACTGCACATACATCATACAGCATAGAGCGGGGATGGGCTCATCAAAATAATACTACCAACCCACTCTTCCCTTGGGTGTCGTAAAAAGCGACTAACAGATTAAAGACTGCACATACGTCCAACAACATAGAGCGGCGATGGGCTCATCGAAATAATACTACCAACCCCTCTCTTCCCTTGGGTGACGTAAAAGCGGCTAACGGGCTAAAGGCTCACCACCTAAGGACATGTGCAGACGTGCAGTTGTTTCTTGCTGAAGCGTGGACTGTGTGGGCGTGGTCTGTGTTGTCCATAGATTCAAATGATTACTAATTTTACAATAAACTTTAAATATATATCTCAAAAAAGTTTTTTTTTCTCTTTATTTTGTTTAGGAGCTTTGGTCGATCAAATTGATTATGTCAGCTCCATCTTATCTTAATATTAAATTCTAGTACAACTTTAAACTATAAATAACAAAATTATAAATGAGTTTCGCTGATGTCGATGTTGGATCAGCTAAAAACTTATTGAATAAACCCACATCTTTTCTATTTACATTTAAGGTTTTACACAGTATATCTTGTGGCGACACATTATTGTATTGTTCCTAGAATGCTGATATAGCAATAGCGAGCGGACGGGAGCTCGCCCCGGCAGTCGCCAGTCGCACATCGCACACCTTATCGTCAGGTTGTCGCCATTTGGTTAATATAGTGTAATTATATAATGGAGTCAGAACTATAACTTAATGTTGTGAACCTTTGTGTGAACAGTCAATAAACCAGCTCATCAGTGTACAACAGTGTAGTCATTTTATACCTTCCCATAACTGCAACAGGTCACCACTACATAAACCTAACATATCGGTAAAGTGGTGACCCCGCGTTTCCGGCGTGCGTGCGACTCACTTAGAAGACAACCTGACGGCCGAGCACGTGTTTAGAAGATGGCTTATGTAGACGCCTATAATGAGCTAGAAAAATGCGGCGAGAGCTCCAAACCAGAGCGCGAAGCATCAACAAGCAATATAGACGTCGCAATGATATCCGTGCAAGCCAGGATACCAGAATTTTGGACCGAAATGCCGAGAATGTGGTTCGCGCATTTTGAGTCAGTTATGGGACCACAGAAGCAGAGCGACAATGCGAAGTTCGAGTTGGCGATCGCGAAATTGGACCGCGACGCACTCCGTCAAGTAAGTGACTTGGTACAGTCACCACCTGCTACCGAGAAGTATAACGCAATAAAACAAAGATTGTTAACAGTGTATGAAGAAAGCGCCGAGACGCAATTTCAACGTTTAGTGAGTGATATGGATCTCGGGACTCAAAAACCATCCCAGTTATTGCGCAAGATGACAGAATTGGCCAGAAACTGTAGTATTGCAGGCGACCCATTAAAAAAACTATGGATCAACAGACTACCACCGAATGTAAGGGCAGTCCTAGCGGTCAGCAGTAACACGAATTTGGAAGATTTAGCGGCCATAGCCGACAAGATATTAGAAAATTTGAGGACAGGCGAAGTAGCCTCCGTCAGCTCATCAGTGCCCGGCAGTGACAGCGCGTTAGAAATGATGAAACATATGCGAGATTTGACCATAGAGGTAAAGAGACTAAAAGAAGAAGTCAACAGCATCAGAACCGGTGCACGCAGCCAGCATCGCAATTATCATATGAATAGAGACCAGCGTCGGCAGTCGAGATCGAAGGATAGAGGATCATCAGCCACGCGGAGGACTCCAGCAAGCGCAGAGTGGCTATGCCATTATCACTACCGTTTTAGAGAGAGAGCGAGGACCTGCACAGCACCATGCAACTGGTCGCAGCAGCAACATAAGCAACAGCAGCAGCAACCTGGTCAGGGAAACTGAATCCGGTGCAGTCGTCAGCGGTGGGCGGCAGCACCGAGGTAAATCACCGTTTGTGCGTAAAAGACTACAATAGTGGTAAGTTATTTTTAATAGATACGGGCGCAAACGTCTCAGTAATACCATTATGTAAAGTAAACCGTAATAAAGTAAAGCTTAATTGTGATTATGAACTTTATGCCGCGAATGGCACCAAAATAAAAACGTATGGCATTATAACTTTAGATTTAAATTTAGGCCTACGTAGATGTTTCAAATGGAATTTTATAATATGTGACGTCAAACAACCTATTATCGGAGCAGACTTTGTAAAGAATTTTAACTTGATAATAGATTTAAGTAATAGGAAATTGATTGACGGACTGACCAAATTGAATAGAAATGTATCGGTAATAAGTAGTGTCGAGCCGACAATATCTAGCATCCACAGGGACAATCCATTCCGGGATTTGTTAGAACAATACGCCGACATTACCAAGCCAATTAATTATAGAGAGCCGAGCTGCCATGACACATACCATCACATTGAAACCGTTGGTCCGCCGGTTTACGCCAAACCGAGGCCTTTGCCCCCACACCGCTATAAGGCGGTAAGGGAAGAGTTTAGAGTCATGGAAGAGTTAGGTATTTGTAGACCGTCAAAGAGCCCGTGGGCCAGCCCACTTCACGTAGTGCCAAAGAAGGATGGCCAGCTACGACCATGCGGCGACTACAGAAAGCTCAACGCAGTGACAGTTCCGGACAGATATCCGATTCCGAGGATACACGATTTTATGTATGGCTTATCAGGTAAGTGTATTTTCACTAAATTAGACATTAATAGGGCTTATCATAACATTTCGGTTAAACCAGAAGACATAGCGAAAACAGCCATTACGACACCTTTCGGGTTGTTCGAATTTGTAAAAATGAGTTTCGGGTTACGTAATGCTGCACAAACCTTCCAGAGATGGATGAATAACACGGTTTTGCAAGGTATAGAAATTTTTAACAATAATAAAGAAAGTAAGGGAGAAAGTTCTTTTCTTTTTTGCTATATTGATGACGTCATTGTGGCAACAACTAATGACGTAACGTTGCACAAAGAACATGTAAGACAGATTTTTGAAAGGTTTGAGAAATTTGGCATAACAATCAATATTAAAAAATGTACTTTTGCCCAACCGACAGTAGAATTTTTAGGGTACGAGGTAAGCAAAGTAGGCATTCGACCCATTTCAGATAAAGTTAGCGTAATTAAGGAATTTCCAAGGCCAGAGACAGTCGAACAACTCCGTAGATTTTTGGGAATGCTAAACTTTTATAGATCGCATATAGAGCATGCAGCTGAGCACCAAGCTCTACTTAACAAATTTTTACATAAAACTAAAAAGAGGGACAAAACTAAAATAATATGGACTAAGGAATCAATCGAAGCTTTTGAGCAGTGTAAAAATAATTTAGTTAACGCCAGTGTGTTGTCTTATCCAGAAGTAGATAGTAAGTTAGCTTTAATGTGTGACGCATCTAGCACAGGCGTCGGAGCAGTGTTACAACAAAAGATGGATAACGACTGGAAGCCTTTAGGATATTTTTCGAAAGGGCTTACTACCACACAGATGAAATACTCTACTTACGATAGAGAACTTTTAGCAATATATTTGGCAATAATTCATTTTAGAAATTTAGTTGAAGGCCGTGAATTGACAGTATTTACAGATCATAAACCATTAACGTACGTTTTCGATAAAATTGGTTCAGACAGAGAAACTTCTAGACGTACGCGACAGTTACTGTATATTAGCGAATTTACAAGCGACATACAGTACGTCAGCGGAAACGACAATTGCGTTGCAGACACGTTATCCAGAACAATAGAGTCCATAGTTTGCCCTGCTGACATTAATTTCGACGAAATAGCTTTAGCACAGGAAACCGACCAGCAACTCGTGACCATACTTGCTGATAACAAGAGTAAGCAGTTATTACAAAGAATACAGTCACCATTGTGCAATAGTGTAATGTATTGTAATGTTACTGGAAGTAACATGAGACCTTACATTCCATTACAGTATAGAAAAACAGTCTTTGGTAAAGTTCACAATGTTAGTCATCCAGGCATTAGAGGTACTAGGAAAATGATTACAGGTAGATATTTTTGGCCTAACATGAATAGGGACATTAATCGATGGTGTAAAGAATGCATATCTTGTCAGAAGTCAAAAATACAACGACATACAGTTTCCGATTTAGTAAAGTATCCACCTAGCAATCGTTGGGAACATTTAAACGTGGACATAGTTGGCCCTTTAGCAACGACAAGTGAGGGGTATAGATATTTAGTAACCATGATCGATAGATGTACACGGTGGCCGGAAGCTATTCCAGTAAAAGAAATCACAGCAGAAGTAGTAAGTAAAGCAATTTACGAAAATTGGGTTTGTAGATATGGATGTCCAAAAAGAATAACAAGCGATCAAGGGAGACAATTTGAAAGTGAGCTTTACACCTCCCTTATGAAAACGCTAGGTATTCAGAAGATTCGCACTACAGCTTATCACCCACAAAGCAACGGGATGATAGAGCGATTCCACAGAACGCTGAAAGCAGCCTTAAAAGCACGTTTATTAGATTACAGTAGGTCATGGGCAGACGAATTACCAACTGTCATGTTGGGACTTCGTGCAGCCTGCAAAAGCGATAGTAATGTAAGTGCATCAGAATTAGCATTAGGACACCAGTTACGCCTGCCTGGAGATTTCTATGACAATAGTGTAAATTGTAATTTGTCTGACGAATCTAGCTATGTATATAAACTGAAGAAAGCATTAAATAGTTTACAGCCAGTATTAGATAGAAGTAGAAAAAATAGGAAAATATTCGTACATAAAGACTTGAATAGTTGTAGCCATGTTTTCGTTAGGAACGACATGGTGCAAAGACCACTAACACCACCGTATAGTGGACCGTATAAAATCATTAAAAGATTCGGGAAATCATTTCTGATTCAATTGGCAGAGCGTCAGTCAAATATTTCTATAGATCGACTTAAACCAGCATATATATTAAACGAAGAATACGATGATAGTTTGTACAAAAGTTGCGAAGATAATGTCAATATTAGTATTAAAGATAATGATTGTAATGTTAAAAAGAACCAAGTAAACTCAGATGTTAAACATAGTGAAGAAAAAGTGCTGAAACCAATATTGAGGTCAACACGCAGTGGCAGAGTTGTTAAGCAACCAGTTCGATTTTTGCTGAAATGATAATTGTGTATGTTAGTTTAATAAAAGAGTAAGTTTATGTCCATTTCGTTTAATTATCAGGTCATTCCAACGCAGTACGCTTGTTTAACAGTAATTGTAAAGTTATAAGATGGGGAATTATCAGAACAAAGATGTAATTGTGAGTGCCCAGGCTCAAATGGCAACATCCGAAAAGATACAAAACCAAGTAAATATATTTAGTATTGTTTTAATTGTCATGGTTATACTGTTTAGCATCGGATTGTTATACGCCATTCGTAAAAGTTGCATAAATCGTATAAGAAAATGGATCAATAAAGAAACAGCTAAAGTGGCGCTACCAGAGGTCATTCATATGCCTCGCAGCACCACCAGCGTAACACCTGGAAGAACAGGAGTTGTGTAAAAGTAATAAGCAACTGATACTTAATTTAGTTATATTTTTTTGTGTGCGTTTTGTAAAACGTGTTTAGTGTTAACAGTGTCAAAGTACATGCATGGCGTTGCCGTGAGAGGTGTTGTGGGACCCAAAGGGTTGTTATTTTGTTATTGCAGAGCATGCCCTCACGACAACTACCTAAGTCATTGTCTAGTTGTAAGTTGCGGTTTTTCCTGAAACCTTTTAAGTCGGCCCTAGAAGTAGGTGTCCGCAATTTTATTGTATGTATTAAATGTGTTGATACAGTACAGTAGTGTATGTGTAACGGGTAAACAACCTAACGTAGGAAAGGAAAGTAAATAAAAAACAGATATAGTATGTTAAAATTTTTATTTGAAAATTGTATCACAGTAAAAGTTACTTGACCTTAAGATGTTCTAAAAATAGAATCACATGTATTCGCCTTAAGCGTTGGCATGCGTGTCGAGTCGGGCTCGCTCGAGTAGCAGCTGATAACGCCGCAACTTTGTATTGTTATCGCAGCGTAGCTTTTAGATTAACCTTGGTATATTTTTGTATGTTGTTAGAAATGTTTTATTGTAATAGAGTTTTATACGTTAGGGTTGTCTACATTGATTAGTTTTTTTTTTCTCTTTCTTTTAAAAATATTTTTTTGTAGTAATTAAAATTTTTTTTTTAAGGAAGGGTGTGATGTGGCGACACATTATTGTATTGTTCCTAGAATGCTGATATAGCAATAGCGAGCGGACGGGAGCTCGCCCCGGCAGTCGCCAGTCGCACATCGCACACCTTATCGTCAGGTTGTCGCCATTTGGTTAATATAGTGTAATTATATAATGGAGTCAGAACTATAACTTAATGTTGTGAACCTTTGTGTGAACAGTCAATAAACCAGCTCATCAGTGTACAACAGTGTAGTCATTTTATACCTTCCCATAACTGCTGCAAGTCACCACTACATATACCAATAAGCGGTAAAATCTCTTAGGTGACGATTTCGATCACATTCTACTAAAAAGTGCTGTACATCTTCTAAAACTCCACATACCGCACAATTAGGGGTTTCTGTTAACTTTAATAAATGCTTAAATTTATTCAGTGGAATGTGTCCAGATCGTATTCTATGTGCTGTCACAATCTGCTGCCTACTTATGTTGGTGTTGGCAAACCATGGTATTCGAGGAGGTTCTGATCAAATGGTTTTGTACCAGATACCTTTCTCACGAGATCTGTTATCAAAATACAGCTTCCATTTCTCATAAACTTTATTTTTGTATTTAAAAAAAACCTCGGAATTAGTTGGCAAAATTTATTTCTCTATACCTTCTGTAATTGCTAGCTTGCTTAGCGATCAGCCTCCTCGTTACCTGTCAAGCCAATATGAGCAGGAACCCACTGTAGTACAATTTCCGGTTTCTTTGTTTAAAATAATATAGATTACATAGTACAGCATAAGCTATAGCTATTCCTCTGGTGCCAGAGGCACAACGAGCCAAATGCTGGAGAGCACTTTTGCTATCTGACAATATCACAATGTTACCACTGGTTATTTGTTCTACATATGAAATTGCTTCACATATTGCAACCAGCTCTGCTGTCATTATGTTAATATTATCCTTGATTTTTAATAGGCCATAGTTTTGAAGCTGTGGGTCATAATATGAGGCTCCAGTTAAGTTTGTTGTCTTTGATCTATCCGTGTAAATTTTCCACCATCCAGCATATTTGTTACAAATTTTTTTTATTGTTTCTTTTTTACATTCTTCTAAATTTAATTTTGATTTAACTACCTTAAGAAAATCAAGTTCACAAACAATAACCCATCAGTTTTAATATTAGACATCCAAGTGGGAAGATTAAACATTTCAAGCTTGTCCGAACTTTGAACTTTTTTATCCTTAACTTCTGTGTACAACAGTTGCAATAACGATTTTTTCTTATGACTCCAGTAACTATTATTGGTTAGAGCACTAATGTCCTGTAGTAGTTTAATTGTGATATTGTTAGACCACGATCGTGCTTTTAAACAATACTTATAGCCTAAATATTGTCTCCTTAAATTTAATGGAAGTATTGCCAGTTCGCTCTCCATGACATGTATAGGCGTACTTCGTATGAAACCCCCGATAACTTTTAACGCTTTATTTTGAAGCTTATCTAATCTATAAACATTGCTTTTGCTATTAAACATTAACTAAAAACCAATACGGTTTCGTCCTTGGCTTATCTACAATCGACCCGATGTGTGCCATAAACGTGATTGCTGAGGAATACAGAGCTAAAAACACGCCGCTTTACATTGCCTTTCTTGATATGGAAAAGGCTTTTGATCGCGTACCACGTCCTACAATCTGTTGGAGCCTTCGTAAGAAAAATATCCCAGAAAAGTACGTGGATATCATTGCTGACATGTACAGGGATGTAAAGTCGGCAATTAGAACTACGGTGGGGCAAACTCAAGCCATAGCGGTCAGGGAGGGGGTACATCAGGGCTCTGTACTCAGTCCGTACCTCTTCTGCTTGGTTAGGGATGCTCTAACTGAAAATGCTGAAACTCTGGCACCATGGACCTTTATTTATGCAGATGATGTAGCCATCTGTACCTCATCCCGTGAAGAGCTGAAAGAAACCCTGGCCCATTGGAAGCGACAGTTACAGGTGGGAGGCTTAAAGCTCAGCATAGAGAAGACCCAGTACATGGTGTGTAACGGACTAGATTTACATGAAGACCCTCTCATTATCGACGGACAACAAGTTACTAAATGTGACGAATATAAATATCTAGGGACCATGTTGCATTCCGCTGGAGATATAGAGGCTAACATACAGCACCGAATCGCTGCCGCCTGGCTCAAATGGCGAGAAGTGACTGGCGTTACCTGTGACCCGCACATGCCCGTGAAATTGAAGGGTCTGGTAATAAAACCATTATCAGGCCTGTGCTCACTTACGGGAGTGAAACTTGGGCCACAACTCAGCGCCACGTTTATGCTATCCAAGTCGCTGAGATAAAAATGCTTCGGTGGATGTGCGGAGTAACGAGACTTGACAAAATACGCAACGAATACATTCGCGGTAGTCTCGGAGTACGTGATATCGCCGACAAGCTACAAGAAAGCAGACTAAGGTAGTATGGACATGTGAAGAGAAGACCTCCTGACCACATGAGTAATATGGCAATAAGTCTGAAGTTACCTGCGCCCAGAAAGAGAGGAAGGCCGAAATCAAGATGGACAGACATTATTGCCAAAGACCTCAGAAGCTGCAATGTATCTGACACCGACGCGTCGAACAAAGCAAGTGGAAGAAAATGACAAGAAATGCAGACCCCATCAGATGGGATTAGTAAATGCTATGAAGAGAGAGAGAGAGAAAGCGTAAAGCCGAATCTAACCAAAACCCTAAATATTTAAAATTATTTACTGACTCCACTTTTTGACTGTTATATTCGAGTATGTGCTGTTCCTTCCTGTTACCTCTAGTAAATATACATAGTTTAGATTTAGTAACTGACAACTTCTTCTTAGCGGGTAGCGTACGGACGGACGTGTGCGTGCAGTGTTGTGCCTCTCGCTAAATAATTTATTGAGTACAAAAAGTTTTCGATAGTGTTAAATGGGTACAAAATGTAATGGATGTGACTCTGGGATATACGAAATATCCCATATGAAGTGTTCGCAAGATAATTGTAAAAGATTATATCATCTGAAGTGCATTGCATTAACGGAAAAAACATTTGAAGCATTCAATCAAGAATATAAGGACAATTGGATATGCCCGGAATGTGTAAGTGGTATCCCAAAGAAAGGTAACTCAGACACACCGGTTCGTGGAAACTTAATAATGAATAAAACGTTTACGCCAAGTAGTTACGTTAACACTGAGCGAGGGGGGTCCAAAAAGAACGCAATTTCTATGGTTGAGAAAGAAAGTAACATCCTGGAGGTGATCCGGGAGTTCCGGCTAGAAATGAAAACCAAAATGGAACAGCAATTGCTGGAATATAAACAGCTTCACAACAAATTTATTTGCACCGAAACAGAGTTTTACAGGTACGAGACATATTGAAGGTAATTCAAGAAAAAGCAAATAAAGTTGATTCATTAGAAAATATGATTAAAATACTTATTGAAAAGAACGAAAAACTGGAATCCCGTCTTCTCGAAAGTAATATACTCGTACAAGGGGATAGAAAGATATCTCAATTGTCATCACCAGTAATAGCACCAAAATCATTTGCAAATACTGTGAAACAAAATATAAGGTCGTCCGCAAATAAAAATGGGGCCACAAAACCGATATTAGTGACAAGCGGAGACGAAACAACAAATGAAAAGAAATCTAGCCCTAGACAGGAAATAACTACGAATAAACCAGAAAGAGACGAAGAATGGACATTAGTAAATAGGAAAAAAACCAGATATCCTAATAGTGAAGTTAAAAGAGGAGATAACGCATCTGGTTTCGAAATTCAAGGTAGTGAGAAGAAAAAATATCTTCATGTATGGCGATTAAAGACCGATACTACAATTAAATCCCTTGAAACACATGTTAAGAGTATATGTGGACAGGAGGTAGCGGTGAAAGTAGACCAAATCAAGCATAAGACTGAACGAGATTATGCATCTTTCATTATCGGAGTACCGGAAAGTAAATATAGTTTGTTATGTCAACCAGAAAATTGGTCTTTAAATATTGAGTTTTGTGAGTGGGTGTGGTTTCGTAAGCCAACCAACAAACCGAAACCGAACCTTTAACAATATTGAGCTATTCTACCAGAACGTGCGGGGTCTTCGTACAAAATTGGATGAATTCTATCTTGGAGTGTCTTCTTCTGAAGCGTGTTTTTTTGCTGTCACGGAAACCGGATGCAATGAGTCAATTCATGATGCCGAATTGATACCACCTGGCTACACAATAGTTCGATGTGACCGCGCGGACGGACGCAAGCAAGGCGGTGCATTTTTAGTGGCCACACCGCGCTTCGAGCTGAGGTGAGTGGGGATCCCGGGTGACGTAATAATAGACAATCATGCGTTTGAACTAGTCAGTGCATCTGTTTATTTAGGACAGAGATTTTTGTTTTTGTGTTGTGTTATTTATATACCACCTAATAGTAGTGAAACTGAATACATGATAATGTTTAGGATAATTGAACAATATTGTAATATGTTTAGTGCATTGTTAGTGATAGGAGATTTGAATTTGCATTCTTGCCCATTAACAGTTGTTAATTATTTTGAATATTTTCAAAGTTATTGCGGATTCACTCAGAGTAATAGCATAAAAAATTGCAGTGGTCGTCAATTAGATCTTGTGTTAAGTACATGGTCTGATGATGTTGTGTGTGTGAGTGAGGCGACTCCAATAGTATCTCCCGACCCTTATCATCCCGCGCTCGCGGTGGCAGTGCGACTGAGCGCGTCGTCGTCGCCCGCTCGCTTCTCCCGGCCCAAGCCAGGGCTCCGCGACTGCCCAAATGTCGGTGAGGTGAGTCACGCTACAAATTAACATTACGCACCGGTGCGGTGGAACTTTAATAAAGCAAACTTTTCATTGTTATATTCGTCGTTAGCAGCGATAGATTGGATTCCAATGTGGGATATGGATTTAAATAGTAGCTTAAATTATTATTACGAAACTATTAATAATGTAATAGACAGCTGTGTTCCAAGAAAAAAGCGAAACTGTGGCAGCTCAAGGTACTTTTACCCTGAGTGGTATACAGTGAATATAATTCGCGACATCAAATTAAAGGCGAACCTTCATAAGCGGTATAAAACGAGTAATTTGGAAAGTGATTATATTGAATTCGCACAGTGTAGAACAAGAGTAAAACGAATGATAAAACTCGCGCATGAACATTATCAAAACCGGATGCAAAATCATTTGTTACGAGACCCAAAAGCATTTTGGAATTACATTAAGTCAAAAAGGGGTAAAAGAAGGTCACCAGGTATAATAAAAGATGGAGAGATTATGTCGAGAAACCAGTGTGTAGAGGAACTAGCTAGGTATTTTCACTCGGTATACAGCACAAAGCGGGCAAAGCTGGACGTTGCCGAGAGTGTCGCCAGCGCGAGCGGAGTCAACGAAGGAGCACGCGTGAGTCTCAATCATTTGATGCTGGAGGACGTTAGAGGGGCACTGCAAAGACTCAAACCTAAGACATCCGCTGGGCCGGATGGTATCCCTCCATTTATTTATAGGGATTGTCGAGAGGTGTTGGCCGACCCGTACTCCACATATATAACCTTTGCTTACGATCGGCGGTGTTTCCCGAGATGTGGAAGATAACTCGGGTTGTTCCGGTGCCGAAGGGAGGTGGTTCGTCAAAAGTAGAAGACCATAGACCTGTGGCTGTCCTGTCAACGCCAGCTAAAGTCTTGGAGTCTGCCATTCACAAAAGGTTGTACTCGCAGGTAAGCGCGCAGTTGACGGACGCTTAGCACGGTTTTCGGCCGGCTCGTAGTACAACTAGTAACCTCCTCAGCTACATGGCGGATGTGGTGCCAATCGTAGACAGTGGGGCGCAGGTAGACGCCGCTTACTTTGACTACAAAAAGGCATTTGATCTAGTAGACAATGATGTGTTACTAAAGAGGTTAGCGAGCGTGGGCTTTACTCCACATTTATTACACTTCTTTGCTAGCTATATGCGAGACAGACAGCAGTATGTGGAGTATGATGGTTGCGTATCAGAGATATATCATACCAGGTCAGGGGTGAGTCAAGGTAGTAATCTTGGCCCTCTTGAGTTCATCTTAATGGTAAATGATCTGCCGAGGGTCGTAAAGGACGCCAAGTGTTTGCTGTTCGCGGACGACCTTAAGTTGTATCTTACGATTCGGGGACCAAGAGACTGTGAAAAGCTGCAAAAAGACATCGATAGAGTGGTGGCCTGGAGCCAGGACAACAAATTGCAGTTCAACACCTCGAAGTGTATAACGGTAACTTTCACTCGCGCTCGCCATCCCGTTTCGTATACTTATGCAGTAAATGGAGTGGCTGTGGAGAGGATGAATGAAGTTAGGGATTTGGGAGTTCGACTCACTTCGGGACTTACATTTCGAGACCATATTACTGCTATCTGCAAAAAAGCCTATCGCAATTTAGGTTTTATACTACGCACAGCTTTCCATTTCACAAACATTAAAGCTATTGCCACATTATATAACGCCTTGGTTAGGAGCCAGCTTGAGTATAACGCAGTTATCTGGGCTCCACATGAGACTAAGTATAGTCTCATGATGGAGCGAGTACAAAATAAATTCATTCGATATTTATATATGAGGCACTACGGGGTATACCCATTTTTTCCTTTAAAATATCCTACTTTATTTATTTTAGGAATGGTAGGATATAACGAACTTAGTGTTAGGAGAGACATGACACTGGTGACTTATATCTTAAAAGTATTAAGAGGAAAGATACATAATGCTCATTTATTACAAAACATATATTTTTGTGTACCCGACCGATACGTTGAGAGAAGGCGACGGCCGCCTCTGCTGGCGATACCGCGCGCCCGCACCAACTTGTTGAAGGAGGCGCCTTTCACCCGCGCCACACAGATCATTAATAATATAGCTGAAGAAGTAGATTTGTTTGGGTGTACTCTGAGTGAGTTCACAAGGGCTGCACTGTTTGTCATTTGTTACAAAGGTAGATAGGGTAAATAGGTTAGGTTAGTAATTTTGATAAGTGCTTGTACTATCGCAATGGATTTTTCTGTAATGTTAGTACTAAGTTTGATGAAATAAATAAATAAATAAAACTGTAACCCTAATTGATTTAACAATGTAGACACAATATCAAGAGAAGCCTGCAACAATAAGACGCTTTCTTTTGAGTTACTACAATTAGCGTACAATACAAAGTCATCTGCGTACTGAGATATAGCTACTTCCCTAATTGACAAACATATTTTTGATGTTACTATATTAAATAAAAGAGGAGAGATAGGATCTCCTTGCGCAAGTCCTTTTTGGGTCCATCTATAAATCGACTTTTTCATCTTTTATTTCCAAATGTCGTTCTCCTACATATTTTCTTTCCAACATTATAATCGTCTAAGATACACACGGCTCGTTCTACAAGGACATTGTTATATGCATTCTCTATGTCTAAAAAGCAAGCTACGACTGGTGTATTGCTTGTTAAACCAATTTGTATCTAAGTAATCAGCCTCGCTAAAGCGTCAATAGAAGATTGAGATTTTCTAAAGCCTGTTGATTCTGATGGTATAATATTATTACTTTTTACAAACCACTCTAATCGCCGTCCTGTTATGTTATGAAATATATTGAAAAGACAAGATATAAGGGATATGGGTCTAAAATTACTTGACGATCCAGCCTTCGGAATAAGTATTATTTTAATGTTACGCCATTGATTAGGAATGTTACCGGTATTTAATATCATATTGTAAACTTCTACTAAGAACTTTTTTGCGACTTTTGGAAGATTTGGTACCATTGAGTATGTAACACCATCATCCCCTGGAGCCGTATCTTTTATCTTTTTCTTTAAAACTAAGTCAAATTCATTTAATGTTATATTTATTTCTTATGATTCGTTTACAGAATGGAAAATTGGCGATGAGTTTATTACTGAGTCTGGGGCAAGAGAACACAATAGATTATCTTTTTCTTTTTTTGTAACATGTAATTTACCTCTCTTTATACCTTTGATCCAGCGCATTCTAGTCCATAATTCTGAAACTGAAGATGTTTCATCGACATTACTACAAAATTGTCGCCAACTCTTAGATTTTGCTTTTCTCATTTCACGTTAGGTTTCAGCTATATGTTATAATCAGTACTACGCAAAGATGATTCTTCTTCTAACCAGGTTTTACTCAGAATTGCTATATTTACGAGTATATTTTCTTGGTTTAACAGAGTGTCTAAATCACAAAGTTTCGGTCTTAAGCTTTGAGAGTTCCACTGTACTATGTTAACACGGAAAATGTTATTAGTTGTAGTCTCCATCAGAAAAAATAGTTATTAGTTTTGTAAAAATATCACCACTACGTACAAACTTACAGAAATATACTTTGAGTTCCTCAATTATTAAATTAACTATTTGTTTGAATTTTTCATCTAAAGCTGTATCCGATAGTATTATTTCTTTAACCTTTCTTAATATATATTTCAGAAACGAAGGCTTCTCATGATTATATTTGCTATTCTGTTTCTCTCTACTTTCAAAAGTTTCTACAATGTTACTAGTTTCGTCTTCATTACTTTTATTTCGTTGGTGTTTATTCTTGTGGTTAATTTTCTTCTCCCTGTTAATGTTTATACATTTTTCTTTTGTTCTATTTTCTGTCACTACTTCTATTGTTTCATTTCTATCTGTTAAGTTTTCTTGAATATGCAGAGGCATATCTGGTTGTACTATTGCTTTAGTAACTAAAATATCTCTGTATGACTTTCTTGAGTTATAATTTACTAGAGCTGCAATCTCACTTTGACCTATATTCTGAAAATATCTTTGTTCTTTCTGGCTGTTTAAAAGAATCCTAAGTGCATTTCTGTAGGTACAATTTTCCCTGCTCATAATTGATCAGATTTGTTTTGCGAATATAGGACATGTTTTATCTAGAAAGGTATATTTGCCTTTGCAATTTATGCACCTATAATTTACTGTGTCGTAATTTACATGTTCATCTCCGCATTTAGGGCATAATATTTTTTTTGTCGGGCATACGCGTAAAAGATGTCTAAATTTCCAGCAACCCGAGCATTGGGTGACTGGAAAAGTATACGGCTCCACCTTAAACCTGCATCCATATGCATATACATTTGGAGGTGAAGTGGAGCTTTTAAAACATAAATGTATACTTTATCCACTTTCCAACCTCATTTATTCTTTTTAGTCTTCTTCCTGAAACTATCTCAAATTCAAATGTGAATAATTTTTGAATTTCTGCTTCTTCTATATCTGTTTCAATCTGCTTCACAACTCCGTAAGACAGGTTTATTTCGTTAGTAAACTGACATGTAAAGCCTAGGTTTGTAATCTGTTGACAGTTAAGTAATTTCTCTGCACTTTCTTTCGTGTCGAATCTTATTAGCACTTTGTAGGGGTTTTTGTATTTAATTCTTGTTACATTTATTACATTTTCATTTTTTAATAGCTTAGCCATTCCTATTTGTTTGGGCAACAACTCTTTAGATGAAATACAGATTTTATATAATTCTTCCACATTCATATTATTTGACATACCTTTATCATTCTGTCCAACTTGCAAAATTAATGAGTTACTACGCGCGAAACGTTTAGGTTTTCTAGTCACACTTATGAAACCGTCGTCCTTTTCATTACTATCTTGTCTTCCTCTTTTCTCTGGGCGTAATTCAGATCAGTCAGATCAGAATATCCAATGAATATTGATCCTTAGAACCAAACAATGAAGTTCAAAATTGATTGTAGAAATTTGACAGTTTTGGGTAGGTTGATCTGACGTTGTGTGTACTCAATGATCAGTACTATTATCTGTCCTTGACAAAGACTGCGTTTTAATTATATTTTTTTAGGTACCTATAGTGTTTTCTATCTTGTCTAGAGCGCAAAATGCTCAAAACATCCTTGTTGTGAGCATTTTTCGCTTAACCATTAACCATTTTACTTCGTAAACGGTTTTGAAATGCAAGTGATTACCAACCCGCATTTGGCAAGCGTGGTGAATAAGCCAGCCATTGCCCAGCACTGGGAAAGTATTATGGGCTAATTACTTTAATACTTTTAATTATTTTACATCTGTTAAAAACTTGTCTTAGGAACTTAACTTACAAAAGTGACAAAACAGTACCTAACAGAAAAGATATCCTGGCAACAGGACATATTCCTTAATGAAGTTTAAAACTTCACTTACGGCTTACTTTATATTAAGGCACTTAATACCTAATTATGGTAAGCTACGAGGTCGGCTACTGCTTATTTCCATCAAAACAATCGTTAAATAGTTTCCCCAATGTAGTATATCTGTCAATGAGCTTGGGAAAAGTATTTTTATTTATTTATTTTTTAAATATTTACATTTTAACTTAAAATATGACATTAAAATTTCTTCTGTAGCCCTTCAAAATACTTCACAATAATTTTTTAAAGTTTCATAAAAATGACCACGCGCTATTTTTTTTGTGATAATCAAAATACGCGCGAAACCCGGGGCGTGACGTCATCGGATTCCATTCTCTCGCACGGGTGGAGCGACTCGCGCGACTTCGTTATATTAATATGTCCCTAAGAACCAGTGCAGTTTTGCCACAGATTACTTACTAATTAATTGTGCAAATAGTTAAGTAATGTAATCGGACGCCCGCCGGGTGCGGGCGGCGAGAGCGGCGGCGGAGGCTATTGGATACGATGACGTCACGTCACGTCATAAATCATAAATATTAATTGCACTTTCGTGTAGGTAGTTACAATAGCTGTTATAAAAAGCAATTTCGGTCCTTACACGAACCCCGTTAGGGCATGGCAACATTCATTTTTAAATAATTAAACTTAAAACATATTAATTAAAAAAGATTACAATAAATTATAATAAGTAAATTAATAGAAAATGCAATTAAATAAAATTCAATTCAATCATTAAAAAATTTCCTGCAGAGTGTAATAACATTTATAAAAAAGCGTTGTCTTCAATTTGTTTTTGAATTTATCTATACACTGTTCTTCCTTTAACGACAATGGTAATTTATTGTATATTTTTACACACATTGCAAAGGGGCTAGCATGTACAAATTTTAAATTAGATCTTGGAAGAGCCAGTCTGCTGTCCGGGCGCAAATTTAGAGGGCGTGAGTAAATAGGGAAATCACTTAAATCATTTTTAACATACACACATACCTCCAGGATGTAAACGCATACGTCGTCGCCAAACGTCAGTCGAGTGCCAGCGAACTAAGCGAGGTAGTAGTGTTATATGCAATTATTTATGTACAATAACTTTGTAAATACTTCTCGTATCGAAGTGAAATAAAAACTATTGATTTTGAAATAACGACTTCTATAATGGTATAAAGTAAAAATGAACTTTTTTTTCATTTTTCCCAAGTCCATTGGTTGGGGTTAGATAAGGAAAATAATTATGTTTAGTGCTTCTACTACATTACGATCACCGCCGTCAGAAATTAATCCATACAACGTTTGACGTCTTTTATAGCCTAGTTTAATCCACTTGTTGTATTCCGAAAATACGTTACAATGAAATTCGATATTATTAAATTCCAAAACATATCAGGACATGTATTTAGTGTATTCCGAAATTATAGTGTAATGTCTAGGAAAAAGAAAGCATTAGCAATAGCACGAACGTTGGTTGAGTTAGTGATGTCTACGTTGGTTATAGCATTGGATTTGCATTCGTCTGCGCGTTCAAAGGATTTATCGAAAATATTGATTTTAAGTGTCTGTTATTCGCTGATTTTAATAGATAACACAATATTACTGCTATTTCCATTTGGAAACAGTGTTGTATTTAATGATTTAGTCAAGGAGTTGTATAAAGTCCAAGACAACCATAAAGATTTTATTAAGTATATTAAACTTTCGAAGCCTTTAACTGTATACTTAACTTTAATTATAGTAACTATAAGTTTTGTACGCATTCTTAACTTGGTGGATAGTTGCACTGATAATATCAACTCTATTAAACTGGCATTTGGCTTATTCACATTTTGACGTGACAACGTCTTAAATTAGGTTGCGGCTGGGAGTCACTTATGAAAAAGTGTAACGCTCGGTAACGTTACGATGAGTCACCGAACGAGAGAGAGGCCCGCCGAATGCCTTGCGTCTCTCTCCCACTCAACTATGTTTTAAATATAATTCTTTGTTTAAATAAATGTTTTAAATTGTTACTATTATTTCATCCTTCTTCCTACTATACGAATGAATATTCACATTAAAATTATTTTACCACTCAAAGTCGTTGTCACGTAAAACTTTCGCCCGTATACCGACTTTACAGGCAACCAATTTTTTTTTTGAAGGGAGGTATCTTATGACATTATTCACATATATGTCAATGATTTTAACCTTACGATGTATGATAAATAATCTTCATATTTCTCTTAATGAATTTGAACTTATTATAAGAAAGAGAGCAAGACCGACCGAAAGTAATAACAATTATTGTAAAATTATACATGAATGGACAGTCAAGTATACAGATATTCTATTGTGTAGCAAAAAGTTTAACCAATGCTTTAGTTGTCAGGTAAATGTTTACATTACATCTTTATTTATATTTAAAAAGACAACCAAGCATACATTCTGCACATAATGTTGATTAGTGTCCTCTCACAGAATTAATAGCGAAAATAAAAAAGAACTCATTCAAAATTCTCTAAATTTAACGCGATATTCGTGTGCGCTATTGCGGTTGTCACATATTTAGACGGCCAATATCGTTATCCCTGTGACTACGAACTTCGGAAATTGTTCAAAACGTCAAGATAAAATTATGAATCAATTCAATCTTAAATAGTTTCAGTTCAATTCACCGTAAACCGCTGGTCTCTTGATCCCGACGCACAACGCAGCGCGCTACACACTGTATCTACTATAGGTAAATAGGTAGTTTTTAAACAGACCAACTCTCTGATCTGATATCGACTTTAAAAGGAGAGGAATCACATAAAAGAACGCTCTAGATAGTTTAGTGAGAAATTAAGAGTTCTTAGGGAATCAATGACTCAGGTTACAAATCTTCTATACAAAGTGTTAAAAGCGAGCCAAAATATACCGCAAACATACGCTTAATCAGGTACTGAAAAACCAGTAACATATTTAAGCGTTACTAGATTTTATTGCAGAAAACAGCTGTTTTCTGCAATAAAATCAAGTAACTAGGTATTATTTTAAGTTTGTTTCTGTGAAAAACGAAAAAAAGGCTTGATATTCCGGTTCAGGTATAGGTTCCCAGGTATAGACTAGTACAAAAAAACTTTATATCATGGAAGAAGCTTTCAGTTTCGTTAAGGGTATTTCACACCCCGTAGAAATAAAAATGGAATGCAGTTGGTTGGTAATATCGAACGGCTAAACAAACTGATTTGAATAAAATATTGTACGTTTTGTACCTTCCTACAGACCATAATGCGGACTAGGACATAGGATACTTTTTATTCCAGAAACAGGTTCCAGTAGCATAATGTAGTTCTCGTTTACGAAGTCGCGGTCAACAGCTAATAATGAATAATAAAACAACTTTTAAAAATATTTTCTTATTACAGATATTTGTGCATTCATTAACTACTGCATTAATAACCGTTTTTATTATTTACCAAGTAATGGAAAGTTTTATTTTACGGGTAGGTACCTACGTCATTATTGTTTTTGTAAATAAATTACTTTGTACACAGATCATGACATTACTTTTCATCATCATCAGAACATTACTTTTTTTTAGCTAGGCCATCATAGTTTACAAATAACATCATTAATTATTTGTGTTCTGCACGCATTACTTAAAGTGAGTATTTTGTACTTGGGACAAATGTTGGAAAACACGACGGCTGAATTGAAACAGTCAATGTCGAGGTTGTATAACATGGCAATAATTGGTAAGTAGTTTAATGTAATAATAATAAAATATGCTTTAATTGCACACAAGAACATATACCTACACAGAAAAACATATTAAAGGAGACAAAGTACAAAACAGGCGGCCTTATATTGCACACAAGCAATCTCTTCCAGGCAAACTTGGGTGATAAAAATAAAGAAAGCATAATAAAAAGGGTGTCAAAATAAGGAAATAAACAATTAAAATTAGAATATGTAAAAGAATTAGATAGATAAGACAAAGTACCTACTTAACTCATATATGCCCACAACTATTTGCAGCTCCGATTTTTATAATTTTTTGATATTGTCAATCTTTTATCATTGCTACTTCAGAAAAAATACTTTTAATTTTATTACACAACTGAAAGTCTCTTTTTTTCAGTGGGTCGTAAACGACCCCCTAGGCACATCTGGTGCAAAGTTGCTCGGGGTATATGGGTGAAATAAAATAGTACTGGGAGTGATAGAGGCGATTTACTTAAAAAAACAACTATTAATGTAAAGCTCAAGTCATCACGGCTCAATTGACATTGCATTTTTTAGACAGTTACACGATTTTGTTTTTGCACAATGCATATCGTCACCTAACCTGGCCAGTTCAATGTCGTGGTCTACTGAATGTTTCATCTCACTGACAGGAACATTTGTAGCTACGAGTGTGTGAAGCTGTGGTTTTGCTGGTCCAATTTATGTCTTAGCTAAAGCATATTTCATTCTTCATTCTAAAATTTTTCATATCTCGCAAGCACTTGCGATTAGCAATTGTCCAACTATTATCTCAATTATATGTAAATCGTACAAATATATTATGTTGCATCGAAACAGATATTGATAATACGTCCAACTTCATGTTATCTATAAATATAAATTATTAATATAAAGGTGGCGTTGATCAATTATGCTTAGATACTAATATAGGGGTATACCGTATTGCAATGAGAGGAAAGAAATGGTTTATCTATTATTTTGGTTGGAGCTACCGTTGATAATCTGAAGTTTCGCCTCGTACTTATTGTACAGCTATGGCATAAGTTAGACCACCTCTTTAGCAAAACCACAGCTTCTCGTAGCTACAAGTGTTTCTTTCAGTGTGAAGAGACATGCAGTAGACCACAACATTTTGACTGGTCAGCCTAGGCGAAGATATGCCTTGTGACAAAACAAAACCGTCACAAAATGTATAAAATGCAATCTCTATTTTGATGACAAAAGTTTTATAGCTGACATCCATAGCTTTTTAAAATAAAATAGACTTTATCTGTCTGAGTACTATTTTATTCCACCCATCTCTATTAGCAATTTTTGGAACAGATGTGCCCAGGTGGTCATTAGCGACCCATCCAAGTAATTACTTTGATTTAGCCATCTAATAGAAAGTCTATCTAAAATTGTATTATTACATTACATAAAGCAATAATCGGTTTATCTAAATTGACTGTTTTATTTTAAATATTTAAAATAATAACTCTCAAAACTAACATTGTGGTCCGTGCAAACCTAAAAATCGCCACACCAGAACAAATCAAAACTTAAAAAAACCATAAATTGATACACATTTTTCTAGTAATGGAACAATAAATAGTTATCGATAGTGCTATTATTCACTTTGTATGATATAGTTTCATAATTGTATTTCGATAATTGGTTTCCTAAAAAAAATAAAGACTATGCATCTGTTTGGAGGGTCGTTCTCGACCTCTTGGGCATATATGGGTCAACTAAATGAAACAAAAAGAGATCATGCAATATTATATGATGGGAAATAAATAAAACTATAAGGTTATACTTAAGAAATGACTCTGGACCTGTATAATAGAACCATAATCACGACTATTATCCCCGAAGGGTTGTAAGAGACCAGGCAATGAGGATCGTAGAAGCAGTCCTCTGCCATAATCCACTTTTCACCAAATAGCGACTTCATATACACCCTCATTCTTTAGTCGTTCTAATGAAATTAAGGGTGAGTTCCACCCCTGAAACTGAACAACTTTCCCCAAGAAACCTCCCATACATTGTCGTCAGCTGATCGGACAGTTTTGTATGGGAAGTGAATTTTTGATGCAGTGAATATTAATTTATTGCAATATGCAAATAACAGATTAATTGCAATTAAATGAATTGTAATTAAATAAATTGCAATTAATTTTACAATTAGAGGAGCTCGATGGCGCAGCGGCTAGCGCGTTCGGCTTGCGATCTTGCTCGCTAAGCAACTTTCGCAATGCCGGGTAGCTGAATGGGTGACCATATTTAAAAACATCTTGAGCTTCTCTGTGCTTCGGAAGGCACGCTAAGCCGTTGGTCCCGGTTGTTGTCGTAAGATGGCAGTCGTTAAAACCCACCAACCCGCATTGGGTTAGCGTGGTGGGTTATGGCCCAATGTCCCCACGTGCTATTGTCCACGTGGGAGGCCTGTGCCCAGCAGTGGGACTTTAATAGGCTGATGATGATGATGATTTACAATTGACTATTACGATGACTAAAATATTATTTGATTAATGCCCAACACTGAGCTGAGAGCCCCGGTGGATAGATTAGTCAATTTATCATAATTTATATCAAGAAGATAGCGGTACAGTGGACCGTGTTGATAGCTTTATGGTTTGTCACATCGATGCTTCAAAATCCCTGAACCCAAAGTTCATTATATTTTAACTTGGGAACCTAATCCTAATAGTTTAACATTTAATAAAATCTGTTTCAGGCTTTACACCTTCCGATCTAAAGTCAGTGAAAGATCTCCAGCGATTCGTTACAATTAAGCCTGTAAAGGTGACGTTTGGTCCGTCAGCATCAGTGTCGATGTCGATGTCAACAGTACCCGCTGTGATGGCTTTTCTAATGACTTATATTATAGTATTGCTTCAATTTAATAAAGTTGTTTAAAGTGTTTATTTTATTCATCACAACATATTTGTCCTCTTTAAACTGGTACAGCTAAAGCTAAAGTTGTCTAGATCGCTGTATTTTTCATCATATTTTTGTATTTTCCCTTTATACTGCCACACAGCTCTGGGATGTCCAGATTAGACGTATTCATTCTAAAAAGTTTGATTAGTAGTGTCACGGTCATTATTTTGTCATCACACCCAGTGTCCCTACGGGATTGGTGTAAATAAGACACTTATTCGTGCTTCAAAATAAATTTAATGATTGCCGGCTGGCATAGCATCAAACAGTTATATTATAGTAGGCGTGGGAACAACCTCAATAAAAAATAACTAGAACTTGGCTCACTTCCTCCTCCGTGGCAGTACTTCCCTGAATAGAGTGCCGTGGGTGGAGAAAGTGGTGACAGTTGCTTGCTGTAGGTCTGGGACGATAGCCAGAAGACAACAGGACCAACCAGGACAGGTGTTACTTCAATCCGGAACTCAAACCCTGGAACGCGCCATCATGGAAGCTTTATTTGCCGTCCACATCCAGCACCAAAGTCGATTTGTGAACACCAACGCCATATTGAAGGCAAGGAAAAGTAACAGTACTCAAGTTGAGACAACAAGAGACAGCACAAGAGTATTGTACAACAACAAAAAGGTTAAAATTCGTTTAAACGGTTTGGAAATCGTAATGGATTATAAATGTCAGCTTAGTATCGAACCAGACACCAAGATCCCTCACAACAGACACTCGTTGCAATGCCAATACAACGACGCGATAATCAAATAGAAAGACATTCTGCCTTTTAGTGAAAGTAATATATTGACACTTATTAGCATTAAGATGTAACATATTTATTTTGCACCAGTCGCTTAAAATGTCTATATTTTTTTGAATGCGTTTACAATCATCCAGCGAGGAGACAACACTAAAGAGTTTAATGTCATCGGCATACGCTAGGCAATTGCAAGTGACATTCTCTAATAGGTCATTGACAAAAATCAGAAAGAGCAAAGGTACCAGGTTTGACCCCTGAGGCACACCAGAAGGTAAAATAAAAGGACGGGACTAATAACCGAACACAGCAACTAGCTGCGTCCTATTACGCAAATATGACTCTAGCCATTTATGAAGACTACCATGAATGCCAAGATGATGAGCTTTCATTAGTAGTATGTGGTGGTTAACGCGGTCGAAAGCTTTTGAGAAATCAGTATAGATGCTGTCAATTTGCATTTTATTATTTAATGATCTAGAAAGGTAATCTATGTAATTAATTAAGTTAAAGCTAGTTGATTTACCACTGATAAAACCATGCTGTTTATCACTTAGTATATGTTTAAAATGATTATAATAAGCGGTCGTATACCAGACTTTCAAACAACTTCGCAAAACAATTTAATATACTGATTGGACGATAGTCGGAGGCGTTGCTTTTATCGCCCGATTTAAAATGGGTGTTATTTTTGCCATTTTCCATAAGTCAGGGAAAATGCCCTCTCGCACAGACTTGTTAAATAAAATAGTCACAGGTGCGGCTAATTCTGAAGCACAGTTTTTGATAAAAATGGGAGGGATTTCATCAAGACCCGCGCCCTTATTTTCTTGAAGCCCTTTCATATGACGAATAACTTCTTCAGTAAATGAAATATTGACCAGGGAGTAGTTTGAGGGGGGGAAATAAAAACGCTTTAATGTTTTGGGTCATATTATCTTCTATTTGGTTAATGTACTATCTGTAACATTTTTTAATTTCCTTTTTAGACCATCTGCGCAACATTAAATAAGTATCATAGTTACGAGGATTATGGTACTTCACATATAAGCGATGATATTTATTTTGTTCAATAAGATTATGAATGAGACCTTAAAAAAACCAACTAGGGTGTTGAGATTTTGCATTATGACGTAATGGTGTACATTTCTCTATTATTTTCCAGATACAATTATAAAGATGATGTAGTATTTCGTTACAGTTCATTTCATCAGCTAACGACATCCACGGTATACTTTTTAAACCAGAAATACACTTTTCGTAATCGGTCTTGCGAAAATTAAATTTGGGCAACTTATTTGTATTTTCTTTCAAAAGGTAATGATACCCTGTTTCAAACATAAACTCAAAGGGCGGGTGGTACATATCCACAACACTAAGTGGTGTCGTAGAATACGTATAAGAAGAAATAGAATTATTCATTAAAACCAAATCTATTATGTGATTGGCCTGATTGTTAATTTTATTGCATTGGTTAAAACCGTAAGATTCTATAAAATTTATCAAAAGCGTAGATTTAGGCGAATTTGTAATAAACGTGGAATCCAAGGTATGCCAGTTAATATCCGGTAAATTGAAATCGCCAAGTGTTAAAGTAGTACTGTCTTTTGTATCAGAAATTTCAGAACATTTAGTAAAAGAAGCCTCCAGAACTTCACTAGGTATGTATGAGGGTATATATACAGTGCAAATATTAACCGTTTTTGATCCAAATTAAATGCGAATCCATATATCTTCTATTGAGCTCTGCTAAGCAACACGATGTTCCGCATTAAACTTTTTGGATATAGCGATCAGCACTCAACCTCCATGTGCCTTATCATATGTACTTTTGAAAACAGAATCACGATAACGTCTTACAACCATGTATCTATCATCAAAGAATTCTGATGAAGAAACAGATTCCTCTAACCAAGTCTCACACAGGCAAATTACATCCTTTTTCGGCGTGTGAACTTCTGAGTGAGCGGTCGTGTGCAGTTTATTTTTAATTTATTTAAATTAAGTATCTAATTTGAGTTCGAGCCCCGGACTTCGCCCTGACTATCGTTGAAGACCTTGTGCGAAGCCCCCGGTGTTGTAAGGAAGACACAAATGTTTTTGAGGCGCGGCAGGATTTGATCCCCGGACCTCTGGCGTAAGTAGTTGGCACTTTACCACTCGACCACGATCACTTGGCGCAGCGCGGTTGAAATTACGGACTACTATCCACGGCTGAGTCTGCGCGATGCTACATCCCATCTACGGAGCTACGATTGCTACGACCTGCTACGGCAACATAACCATACCGCTCTTGTACGCGCGCGTGAGTCGTCGCGCCTGCCCTCCCCATTGTTGCCGTGCCGTGACCCGAAACCGGTTGATCGGCTGCTCGCCATTCTCCGCTTCGTGACGTGACGGCTACGCTGATACTGACAGAGTCATCCGCTGCACCAACAGTTGCGCACTTCTATGATTTATTTTTCTTCTTGGTAACGCTTTAAAATGCATTGCGCCGCTTGCTTTATTGTTATTGATAATGAAGAGGGTTATTTATGTTGCACTCAAGACAACTGCAATAAAACCTTCCACTCACTTTGCGCAGGTGTTAGACACTCACCAGATGAACCCAGTGGCTGGGTCTGTCCAGAGTGTCGCTGCGCGGCCAAGAAGGGTGGTGATAATACTCATACACCTGTAGGTTTGTTGAAGAGAGATCGCGATTTGAACGTCACCCATCGTAGGAAATTGCCTACTACCAATTCTGACATAACAGTACATCCCGTGGAGATCGGGGACCTCTCAGGAGAGATACGTTGCTTAAGGCTCGAAATAGCAATGCTGAGCGAACAACTTACAAAAGCGGTTTCTCTTATAACAACTTACGACAGCAAACTTGAAGGTTATGCTTGTCAAGTGGACGACCTTCAGAAAAAAATTAAGCACTATGAAGACATAATCACCCCGTTGAATCCGCAATCACAACCCCATATTCCTGTATCAGATAACACTCATATCACTGCAGCTGATACAAAAGAGACTCAAAAGTCGAAAACAAGGAAGGCAAACAAACAACGCACCCGTACCAACCAACACATACGCCCTGAAAACCCTATCAGCTCTACTCAAACGAGTCAACCTAAGAGCTCTGCAGCTGTTTCTAATGCTACTAGTGCTACTGCTGCAGGTCTGGCAACAGAAGAGGAGCCAGTAATATCAAATGGCGATACCTTGAAACCACATGCTAAAGAGTGGAAAATAGTAGTGAAAAAAAATAGGCGTCTGACTAGCATGTGTGGCACGGCGGGCCCAACAGTGACGTCATTAAAGGCGGTAGAGGCCAAAAAGTTCATACATTTATGGAATATGGAATCTAATGTTGAAGAGATTCGTGACTATCTTGGGAAAATCTGCACTACGGGTATCTGTACGGTGGAGGAGCTGATCCCGAGGGGAAATTATAAATCATACAAAATTGGTGTTCCTCTTGCCCACTACGAGACATGTTTCTCCAGTGACGTTTGGCCAATAAATGCGAGAATAAAGCCTTGGATTACATATAAAAAAACAACTGGCCAACAAAGCTTAACCCAGCCCTTTCGTGGCCCAACACTCACACAATAGCGCAACGACGATAAATGCTTTTTATCAAAATGTCCGTGGGCTAAAGTCTAAACGTGGCGTAATAACCTGACGGTTTTAGAACATCACCTTGTAGCGGCATCTGAAACTTTTCTTAATGAGACAGTCGAAGACTCCGAGCTAATATGCAGAGACTGGAGTATCTTACGCCGTGACAGAGCGACACCGTGCAGAGGCGTGCTTTTGGCGGCGCGAGCGCCCATTGTGCTGTTTCGATGTCGGGATTTGGAGACTGAGAGCGGAGAAGATCTCTGGGCTAGTTTAAAGTGGCGCGGCCACTCATTTTATGTTTGTGTAGTATATATAAAACCTAGTGCTAATGATAGCGAATATATGGGATGGTTTACAAAAGTCGAAAGTTTTGTAAATTTGTTAAAAGGGTCGGTGCTGATTTTAGGTGACATTAACATGAATAGCGCCTCTGTAAATATCCTAAATTATTATAGTTACTTCTTATCTTTTTGTTGTATGACTGAGAAGAATGTTGTGACGAATTCGCACGGAGGAATGCTAGATGTTGTGTTAGTCCTGGATAGCGAGGGGACGCGAGACGTATATGTTACAGCTACCGAGGGACTAGTTCCGCCCGATACACATCATCCACCTCTAGATATCGAGGTAGGAACCGACACAGCTCATTATTCCGATACTATTTATCCGAGTAACATTGATCCTGCCCGGGATTGGAACTTTAGTAAATGTGACTATGATCTATTATTTTCATTGTTATCCCAGCAGCAATGGTGTGGTGTATTAGATGCCAGTGATGTGGATAGCGCTAGCCAAAATTTTTACGATGTCATTTATAATATGTTTAACCCAGCAATGCCCGGTTTCTTTTTGTGGTGTATTTTTTAAATATTTTGATATAGTTCAGTTCAAAATAAAGTCTATAAACACTAATACACATATAATTTTTTTTTATTTTTATTATTGTTTAAAAATCTAACGTGTCCAAGTGGACACTCTAAGCGTTAGTTATGACAAATTAAATGAAAAGTTGCATAATTGTTGGTTTGAAAAACCAACATATCAACAGAACCGTCATCTATTATATGGTCAAATAATTCGATTGCAGACATTTTTTTAAAGCAGTTGCCACTTGCTTTGGAAAAGGTCCTAAAAATGTTCCAAGACCCCACGAATCTAGGTTCTTTTTTTTTACACACAAGGTCGTCAAAGTTTGGTGCAGTATTCAAATTTATCGCTTTTCGGTAACGAACTTCAGTCTCTGCCAACAACTGCCTGGAACTCAAATTATCGATGCGGCCACTAGCATTGTCATCTCCAGAATCTTCATCAATCAAAACCGAGGGCTCTGGAGGAGCAAAAAAATTGAATTAGGCACTGGTCTGAATTCTTCATCATCTTCATCTCCGCTTGATTCTACAGCATTTAAAATTTCGTTCAAAGTCTTTTGGTTTTTCAATATTCCATAATCTACGTACCTGGTGACAAAACAAAGCAAAGCGTTGTTAGCTCATGCAATTGCTTAGCGTGTCCATTTGGACACATAGACAAATTAGTAATAAAACTTGATTACATAATCAAATTAAGTCAAATTATATTTGTAAACGTAAGATAACACTATTGGTCACAAGCCTATGCAAAAAGCATTTAGTCGGGAGAATAAGTTGTATGAAAAAATACTTACTGTTTACTTTCTTCTTTTTTTTACATAACTTCAGAATTGGACTCTCCCAAAAACACTATTTTGTACGCAATATTGACGGTTGGTAATTCGAAGTGTAATTTGATACTTTTACAGATATAACATATTATTGCCGTACCAAAAAAAATACTCAAAGTGACCATAATCGTCAACTTAGTTTTCTACTAATTATGTGTCCACATGGACACGCTAAGTATTGCTGGGTTAACCAATGCATGCCGAAGAAACGTCGAACGAATACGTTGAGTAAGCGTTTTCCCGTGTGGTTCACACGTGATATTATTCAGGACACTAGGCGGAAAGTGAAACTGCACAGGGACTGGAAACGTTTAAAGACCAGTGATTCTTATAAACTGTTTTCTGATCTCAGATCTGATCTGAAGTCGCGCGTCACGTTAGCCTATAACTTGTATATGCAGCGAATAGAGAGTAACCTTAAAGTGGACCCGCGTAAATTTTGGCAGCATATAACTAGCCTGCGATCGAAAGGCGGATTTGAACCTAATGTTACATATAAAGGGACAAAATTCTCAGGCGCTGAAGTGGCCGAAGCTTTTGCTGATTTCTTTTCGAGCGTTTTTCTTTCTGATATACCACAGTTAAACACAGAGACCTTGCATAATGGAAGTGGCAACAGTAGCTACGTCAATATTAGCGTTATAACTTATGATGACGTGGTTGCTGGTATCAGCAAGTTAAAACCGAACAGTTCGATGGGGCCCGACAACATTCCGCCGCTCATTGTCAAAAGCGCCAAAAAACTTCTGTGCGTGCCTCTTTGTGCCATTTTCAACCTTGCGTTGAAATCCAGACTCTATCCCAGCCATTGGAAGCTTTCGAGGGTAACGCCTATACCTAAAAGTCTTAATAAAACAATGGTTGAGGAGTATCGCCCCATTGCAATATTATCTTCGCCGGCTAAGATTTTCGAGAGTATCATTCACAAGCACATTTATGCACAAGTCAAAGCATATCTCTGTAATGAACAGCATGGTTTTAGAGCAAAAAGATCGGTGGATACCAACCTCCTCACGCTGGTAGATTTTATATCCGCTAAGCTAGACCGAAGGTCTCAAGTAGACGTACTTTACTTCGACTTCCGGAAGGCGTTTGATAGGGTCAATAATGACACTCTGCTGACAAAGCTATCTGACATCGGCTTTGCTCCAAGTCTTCTTAGACTACTTGCAGATTATCTTCGAGATCGCCAGCAGTTTGTCCGGCTCGGTCTGTACGAGTCACGACCCTATCACACGCGTTCCGGGGTGAGTCAGGGATCGATACTAGGCCCTCTTCTTTTCCTGCTGATGGTAAACGACCTCCCAAGCGTTTTAAGTCACGCTAGAAGTCTTCTCTATGCTGATGACTTGAAACTCTTCATGGAGATAAAATCTGAAGACGATTGTATGGCACTGCAAAAGGATGTCGACGCAATTTTTGAGTGGAGCGTGAAAAATAGGATGGAGTTCAACTCTTCTAAATGTTGCGCGATGACTTTTGGTCGAATGTGGCATCCAATTAATTTTGAATACAAATTAAATAACTTTCCTATCACAAAAACAACTCTGATGAAAGATTTGGGGGTCACATTCGACCACAAGCTCACGTTTCATGGACATATGATTGCGTTGGCTAAAGAGTCCTTCAGGCGGCTTGGCTTTGTCCTGCGGAATGTGCGTGACTTTAAAAATACCAAAACTATAAAATTACTTTACGGCGCACTGGTACGAAGCAAGCTCGAAAGCAGTGCTTGTATCTGGAATCCGTATGAAAGCACGTACTCTTTGCTGTTGGAAAAGGTGCAAAAGACCTTTTTGAGGTATCTGTATAAGCGACTCTATGGGTATTATCCCTTTATGTACCCCACTATGTTCCTTTTGGGTACCTTGGGTTACAACTCGCTGGAAGTAAGGCGAGCAAATGATCAGGTCAAAATAGCGTGCAAAATTCTCCGCGACAAAATTGATGCTCCTGATCTCCATAATGAGCTGAGTTCGGAGTAACGGTTCTTTACACCGAATAATTACCTGCGGGCTAGAAAGCACGCACTATTTGCTATGCCATCGTGCCGTACCGTGGCTCGTGCACGATCCCCGTTACCCCGTACCCTCGCCGCACTCAACGCTCTACTGGACTCCAACCCAGACTGCGACTTGTTTGCGGACGAATGGATGAAATTATTGTATAAATGCTTAGAGTTTTGTGAGAGTGATGTTTGAATGGATGACAATGACTTTAATGCCAACATTTTTAACAATATTTTCAATTTAATTTTAATAATATTTTATATTTTTAATTTAACTTATTTGATGTATTTTATGTGTTGTGTTTTAAATAATGTAATTCACGTGTGTTTTAAATAATGTAATTGGCTTATTGCCGTGTTATTTATTTAAAATAAATAAATAAATAAATCGTAATTACTAGTCATCACAGAATTATAAATATCGTGCGATTTTGATTTCATACTTCTTATATTTTGATAGTAAATTCTTAACGCCATTATTAACCGAACAACAAACAATCAAATATAGTAGCCATTCGACTTGAAACTAAATTATTGCATAAGGCCTAGACTATTATTATTCTTAATGAATATATAGCGCGAGTTTTCATCTTTACGCACGTAAACTCGACCAGAGCGAACCTAAACAAATTTAAATTTCTTTTCTTTAGCCTTCAATCGCGCGGCGGCATGTAGCGCTTTATTCGACGGCGAGAAGTGCTCCGAGATGAACACAGGTGAGGCATCGCCTGCAAGACCAATGCAGTATTAATCTTTGCACTTGTATGTTTCGTGTTGTAACGTGAAACAGATGAGATCAGTTCATCCCGCTGGCGTGGACTTTTCATTTTGGCAACAATAGTGCGGGGCACTTTACTCTCTTTGTTGAACTTCGCGTCTCTAGTGACGCTTAAAATATCACTGTCTTCAATTTTGAGGGAAGCGACATGCGCGATCTTAAGCACGATGTTGAATAATATTTCTGACTTGCTTTCCGTAACTCCATGTATTTCTACATTTGACTCCCTAAGTTGTTATTCTAAGGTATTTATCCTGTCATTTAATTTTTCAACATTAACTTGAGTATCTCGAAGTTCTGTTTTAAATCTTTGAGAGTCAACCATAATCTTATCAAGTTTGGGGCTAAATTCGTCGTACTGTTCACTTAAGAAGGTAACCGATTTCTGCAAACTCTGCAGCTGTTCCTTGACTGGGGATAGTTCCAATTTCAGCTCCCGGCGTATGAGCGCGGGAAGTTCAGACTTTATCGCCGATATAATCTCGTGTCGCAGAAAGTCGATGGTATGGTGGCTGAGTCCTGCAACAGCTTCAATATTTCTGCCAGTCTTGGTCTCTATACTCTGACTCTCACAAGCTAACAGAGAGAGAGGCTTCCCAGGGGTTTCTGAGTTGTTACCACCGCGCTTAGACCTTATGACGCAATCTGGGCACAATCATCCCTCTGCTATCTTCGATGTTGGTAGTGGTTTAGAGCTTTGGAAAGCCACGCCTTTTGATGGTAATTGCATGAGCATTTTGGGCATTTCAGACGATTTCTTGAGATTTCATCATTGCAGCCACCACAGATATTAGGCATATTGATGAACTACTAAGAGTGCTATTTATTATTATTTACCCAACTCAAGAATTAAATATAAGATGTGGCAACCCTATGTGTCTATGGTCCAGTGTCAATATGACATATAATCCTGCCAATTGAGTTTGACAGGTAAAAATGTAAATTTTTGGGCGGTAGTATCAAGAGTGACACCCAAAAAAATGTTATAATTATGGTGGTAGTAGCACTTTTATTAGCATAAAGGGGCGATTAGATTTTACGGAAAATCCACTAAAACTTAGTTCCACATGAAGAAAACGCCAGATGCAGTGAATTAGACTACACTCAGTACTCATCACACACTTTCATTCCACCCAAAAATACCCAAACAGATTAATTCAAAGAGATATAAACAGGTTATTGGATAGTTGTTTCTCTTTTTTTTTACTGTTATTCAAATGTCACAATTGAGATGCGTTTAGAAACAGTAGTTTAGTTAAAGTGTGTTGATGCGTTGATATAGCTTATAAAATGTATAAATTGTTAGTTCAAATATAGTTTTTAGATTGAACTTAGCTATAATCTTAATAAAAAATAATTCCATGCACGTATAATGTTACAGTAGATAATGCTGTTGCATTGGTGGGAAATTCATGGTGAACAAATAAAAAACGTGGTTTGTTTAACCAACCGATGAAAACTAACCGAATGCTAATAAAATCATTGGATCTGTATAGAACTGACAAAAATATAGATCAAGAATTCAGACTGATTTGTTTTTGGAATTTTACCTACAAAAGTGACATAGAAGAGTAACAGAAAAGGTATCCTAGTAACAGAACATATTCTGTATTAAACTTGAACTCCATTATGAGTTATGAGAACTGTGACTGTGACTCACAGACAGACTGCAGTGGCAAGATAAGAAAAATTATTAAGTTTAAGTGCTTCTATAATATTACCGCCGCCGCCGTCAGTAATTACTCACTACAACGTTTAACGCCTTTTAGAGCCCAGTTTAATCCACATCTTGTATTTCAGAAAAACATTACAATGAAATTCGATATTATTAAATTCCAAGATCTATCAGGACATATAGTGTATTCAGAAATTATAGTGTGATGTCTAAGAAAATGAAAGCATTAGCAATAGCAGGAACGTCATTTGAGTTGGTGATTTCTACTTTGGTTATATTATAACACTGCATGCGCATTCGTCTGCACGTTCAATGGATTTATCGAAAATATTGATTTCATGTGTCTGTTATTCAACCTTATTATTCATAATACAATGTCACTGCTATATCCATTGGGGAACAGCGTTGTATTTAGTAATTTAGTCAAGAAGTTTTATAAATTTCAAGAAAACCATAAAGATAATACTATGTATAATAAAATTTCAAAGCTTTTAATTGTACACTTCACTTTAAACCTAGTAACATTGATTTGTTTACGTATCTATATGTTTCTGAATAGTTACAATAATATCAACTATTTTGATTGGGCATTTTACTTTTTCACATTTTTATTTGAAGGGCGAAGTCTACTAGCGTATTCCACATATATGTTAATGATTTTATCCTTACGGTTTATGATAAATAATATTGATATTTGTTTAAATGAATTTGAACGAATGAAAACAAACAAATCAAGACTGACCGAAAGTAATCACAATTACTGTAAAGTTATACATAAATGGGCAGTCAAGTATACAGATATACTAATATGTGAGAAAAAGATAAAACAATGTCTTGGCGGTCAGGTAAGGGTTTATATTCAATATTATTAATATAAAAACAACCGTCGATACGCCGTCTACATATATATATATTTTAATTATCAAAATATCTGGATAAAATAATGCGTCAGTTAATTCATAAAAAAAATCATCGGATTATATTGGATCAGCATAAAGTTGAAGTGAAAGGTAAAAAATATTTGTCAAAAGTTTTTTAACCATAACACTATTAAAATAAAATCATTTTCAAACAATTCACTATTCAAATGCAAGCTTTAGTGGGTTTGTCATTAAATAAAACCATAAAATATTTCACGACAAGGTAGTATATTGTAAAAGAACACAACAAAGATGAATATGATCAAAACCAATCCTAAATATCTTAAATTAAATTCAGCATCATAAAAATAAAAAGATGAATTTTAAATTCACTTCCCTATATAGTTATAGGGTTAGTAACTATTTTTATTAAATATTAAGTTAGGTGGTTAGCATTGACAATCCTTATTTTAATTTATTTAGCCAAAAATACAAATAAACTATCGGTCGAAATTGCCCCGACGGGTCAATGACAAATTTAATTTTAAATAATTTTATTATAATTTTGTTACCTTTATTTTCCATCTATTTCAATCGAAACCTTATTACAAAGCTATTACACACCTTAAAACACAAGAAAATCCTATAAGTCGAAAGTGACCCAGCGGGTCAATGATAATTCAAAATTTTATTATAGTGTTCCCTATACTATCTAACCAACCAGCTAATATTTCAGCGGTAAGAGCTATGGTCGTCGATGGTCAGGATAAAGCCAGTACCGTCCGGAGTACGAGTATCATGTTGAAAAGAAAATTAAAATACCCGGTCTGTAAAAAAATAAAAGTAAGCGTTTAACCAGATTAACCGTATAAAACCGTGGGGTTATACCGAAATATAATTAATAATAAAGGGCGCCAGGACCGTAAATTTAATCCGGAAATTAAAGGTAGCAAAATTATAATAAAATTATTTAAAATTAAATTTATCGTTGACGTCGCTCGGGGCAATTTCGAACTAAAGTGTTTTTGTATTTTTGGCCAAATAAATTAATAAGGAATGTCGATGCTAACCACCAACTTAATTTTTAAGAAAAGTTGTTACTGACCCCATAACTAAATAGGGAAGTAAATTGAAAATTCATGTTTTTACTTTTACGATACTAAATTTAATTTAAGGGATTTAGGATTGGTTTTGATCATATTTATCTTTGTTGTGTTCTTTTACAATAGGCTACCTAGCCGTGAACAAACCCACTGAGCTTGCATTTGGGATTTTCTTCCTTTTCCCCAAGAGGGACAAAATCACAAATGTAACAGTATCCAACAAAGTACGAGGGATTAATGTTTTTGGAAACGCGATCATTTATCAACAATGATTTTAGGTAACTATCATTTTAATTATTGATAGATGACTAAGTTATCAGAGGCCGGCAATTTACAACGTAAGACTACTTACAAAATGAAAAAGACAGTGTCGAAAAAATTTCCACGAGCAGGATTCAAACCCTTCGAATTTTTTTCGACACTGTCTTTTTCAATTTGTAATTTGTTTGCAACTAAATTTGCTTTAAAATTTAATAAACTGTATTATTTTTATTTTATTGGTTTAGTTTCATTCATTCATTCAAGCACACATCATTGTTTACACCCAAAATTATGAGGGAATGAATACACGGGTTAGAATAAAATATTGACATTTTATATTACAAACCATAATATAATTATAATAATATTAATGAATTTTGAGATTAGATGCTTATAATCGCGGTAACAGGTTCCTGTGCAATAATGTATTACACGCGAGCAAAGTTGCGGAAAACTGTTGATAATGAATGATAAAACAACTTTAAAAAAATATTTACTTGTTCCAGATATATTTCCACTACTTATCTACATCAGTAATTACCGTTTTTGTTACCTACGAAATAAACGCAAGGTTTATTTTACAGGTACCTACAGTTTTGTTAATGTTTTTTGTAAATAAATTACTTTGTACATATCTTTGTTATTGTACCTACATGACCACGAGACCATATCGGCACTAATCTCTTTTTTTAGCAAAGTCATCAGTTTTCTAATATAGCATCAATCATTATTTTTGGTCAACACGCATTTTACATAGCGAATATTTTGTGTTCGGGACAAATGTTGGAAATCACGATAGCTGGATTGAAACAGTCAATGTCGAGGTTGAATAACATGGCAATAATAGGTAAGTAATTGAAAGTACCTATTAGGTTACTAACATAAAACCAACAACTATATAAGGTGACTGCTAGAAACCGCAAAAAACTTCTAGGGCTGGTCAGGTCAAGTGTTTTAAACATGACAAAAATGACAAAAAAGAAATTTGTGTTTTTTTAAATTTTTTATTAAATAATTCATTTTGTAAATTTAAATTAGAAGGTCATTGAGTATCTAATTAATTTTAAACCAATAGCATAAGAAAAATAAAATTAAAAACAATTAAAAATAACGATTATTTACAACGCGCGGGCAATGAACGGCTGGCCGGCCGACTGTTGACCCGTGCGCGTTGTCAGCTGGGCGATAAGTACCTACGTAAGTCTGCAATCTTTTGAAATGTGCGTAGGTATAAGGTGCAGTTAAGTCCAACGACTATTGATAGCATCAAGTTATGTTATGGCCACATTTTAACTGTAATTATGATAAGTGTTATGATGTATGAACGTAATTTCAATTCAATCCTAGTAAAAATCTATCACACCACACATTATGAGAAGTTACAATTATCTTTCCTTACAAATGAAAGATCAATGGGTAGTTTTCTAATGTCGCGTCCGTACGCTAAGCACTTGCCGCTAACTCCAAACCAAATGACCAGATGACCATTCATGTCCTCGACAACTAAACAGCCTAAAGCATTGTGATAATAAGTATCAGTCTTACCTATTTATTTACACTAAATTAAGTTAAACTAATGTCTCGCAATAAAGGCAACGTTAATAGGTACCTAAAAAGCTGCGTAATTAATAGGTGTCGGTAGGTACTTATGGTGTTAAATAGCATTCCAGTTTATTACATCAGCGAACAGGAAAGGTGATAAGCTTCCCATCACACATAGCAGGCTTTGGACTGTCAAACTAATGTAATAACAATTAAATAAAAGTGAAAACCTGTGCTAAAATCATTGAGGTACATTTAAAAGCTCAATGGCTAAAATTTCGTAAATAAATTAAAATTTATTAAAGGACGAACTAGAACAACTTTTGTGATCGGCACGTGATTATTATTACACTAATTCGGCGTGTTTAAAAGTTCATCACCTATGTATTTACAAGTCTTATTTACACCGTAAAACTAAAAAACTCTCTCTTCGTTTAAGCGCATAGCACCACTTAAGCTCGTCACTCTCACGATAGCAAAATAGCATCTCAAGATATTGCTGGTTCGTATACCTAGGCATTTTTACGCACACGCGACGCGACGCGAATGCACCAGAATGCATAAGTTGACTGCCGAAAAAATCAAAGCAGCCGTGTGTGTAGGTCACGTGATTAGGGTTGGCACGCACAAGAAAATAAAACCATTACTTACTTAGATCCTAGAAGTTACTGACATGTCAAAACTTTGGCCTTTTGTTGATAACAAACTCTTTCACATTTTTTTTACAAACATGAATAGACAAACTTAAATAATTAAAGCTATCGTCCAAACTTGAATATTAAGCAAATTTACAATTATAAAAGTTATTAGATTAGATCAATAATTTATTTGTTAATTTTTATTAGTTAATTTGGTAAACCAAAAAACTTATACTATCAAGTAAATGTTAATAAATCTGTATTGCAATTCAATAGAAAAAGAAAACAAAAACTTTAATTATCCGTAACCACAACGCACCAGCAGGTTTACATTGTACACAAACTAACACACTTGGAATATCAATTCTAAGATTAACATGTTACTGTATTGACTACAGTTTTATGGGATTTGTTGTGTTGGTCATAAAAATATCCAAAAATGTTTGCTCGTAAAAGTTTAAAAGGATCATAACATAATGGTTGAACAAGCTACTGATGGTAATGATTGAGATTCAAACTGGTACGCATCGCATCACTACTAGTGCGACTAGCTGTTTTTGGTCTGCATCACGTGAATTCAGAATTAAGAAAAATAAATCAACAACAAAATTAGGTCTTTTTATGTGGATGCTACATAGGTACTTGAAATCAATTTATTAATTATTTGCGCCACCGTTTCTTTTTTCTAATAAACAACGTTTTTCTTTTATCACGAATTCTTATCTTATTAACATTGAGATATTAAAACGTCGAAAAAAGTTTACTACCTCAGATGGGAATCGAACCCACATCCTCCGCAATCCGGGAGGCGGGCGGCGTTAACCACTCCGCCATCTAGATATTTTTTGACATGTCAAAATTTTTCAACGCGTTTTGACTTGTGTTTTAAGCAACAGTGTCTCATCAAACCTCTTTCACTTTACATCCATTACACAATTTACACACGATATGAATTACGAATTCGAATTCATATCGAAAAAGAACCGCTCATAGTTAGCGGCAGCCCTAAATAGATATGGATCGTCGCAAGCGTCTTTGAAGAAACGCCGCCACACACAGTGTTGCCAAATTGACGGATTTCTAGTCAGATCTGCCGGAGTGCATGCGAATGCGAGCTGTGCGCATGACTGTCATCTGCTGTCTCTTTCCAATTCTATGAATATGAAAGAGACAGTCATTCTCATCGCAGCGGCAGCCGCTGCTACCAACTTCACGACTCTAACTTAGAGAATCGCACTGTGGCACTGCGCTGCGCTGTGCTGAGTCAGTCACTGCACTGAACTCACTGATTCTCATGCGCAGCAGGTGTGTTCAGTTTCCTCGGGGAAATTTTGTTGTGTAGTGTAGGTACGTAGTTGTGTTGTGGTATGTGAGGTGCATTTGTGTATGCGCGATTAAACTAATAACTAGTATGAGTTAATTAGTGAAGGATTAGTATTATTATGAATAGGCTATCGTGAATAAAGTAATCAGTTCAGTAACAAATTAATGATTTGAGTAACAAATGGGTGTTAAGTCGTATTAAGACTTGTAGGTAGAATAGGTGGTGTTCTTTTAAACACTTTGAATAAGTGTAATAATAAATATGTGCCGATCACAAAAGTTATTTTAGTTCGTCCTTTAATAAATTTTATTTTATTTAAGTACGTAATTTTGGCGGAGGTTTAATTTTTATGTAATATTACATTAGTTTGAAAGCCTGTTAAGTGTGATGGGAAGCTTATCACCTTTCCTGTTCGCTGGAATAAACTGGAATGCTATTTAACACCATGTAAGTACCTACCGACACCTATTAATTACGCAGCTTTTTAGGTATTAACGTTGCCTTTATTGCGAGACATTAGTTTTACTTAATTTAGTGGAAATAAATAGGTAAGACTGATACTTATTATCTCAATGCTTTAGGCTGTTTAGTTGTCGAGGACATGAAAGGTCATCTGGTCATTTGGTTTGGAGTTAGCGGCAAGTGCTTAGCGTGCGGACTCGACATTAGATAACTACCCATTGATCTTTCATTTGTAAGGAAAGATAATTGTAACTTCTCATAATGTGTGGTGTAATAGATTTTTACTAAGATTGATTTAAAATTACTTTCATACACTTATCATAATTACAGTTAAAATGTGGCCATAACATAACTTGATGCTATCGATAGTCGTTGGACTTAATAACTGCACCTTATACCTACGCCTACGAGTAATTCAAAACATTGCAGACTAACGTAGGTACTTATCGCCCAGCTGACAACGCGCACGGGTCAACAGTCGGCCGGCCAGCCGTTCATTGCCGGCGCGTTGTAAATAATCTTTATTTTTAATTGTTTTTAATTTTATTTTTCTTATGTTATTGGTTTAAAATTAATTAGATACCCAAAGACCTTCTAATTAAAATTTACAAAATGAATTATTTAATAAAAAATCAAAAAAACACGAATTTCTTTTTTGTCATTTTTGCCATGTTTAAAACACTTGACCTGACCAGCCCTAGAAGTTTTTTGCGGTTTCTAGCAGTCACCTTATATAAACTGTAATACGTTACCAACATCCAAAAATCTATGGAACTGGGCCCAACGACAACACTTTAAAAGCAAGCCTAAAATAAGCAAGGAGCCGTATTTCATTATTAGAAAGTTCATTTTTTAATAATGTTCATTAAATATCTGTGTGTGGTGCCGCCTCATTAATATAATACTACCTTTTTCTTTGTTTTAGTCGGAGAAAATGCTTCTGTGCACTGGCATGGGGCCTCAAGAGGAAGGTGAGAACCCCATGCACTGTCCGGGGCTGGAACCCATATGTCCCCACCCGCCCCCCCGTGGGGGGAACGGGTGAGTAAGGACATACGGGCCCGACCCGGTAAAAGAACCGACACCTTCCTTCAAGGCGCAGTGCGGCGCCGCGGTACCGTGTTAATACGCCCCGCGGACGCCGCAACGCCACGGACCCAGCTTTACCTGGGTCCCCCTCTCCTACGGAGCAGCCTGGTAGGTTCAGGCTGCTCCCAGACGGGAGGAGGGCGCGTGCAATGCGGCCTAGTGCTCCTCAACACTAGGCCGCGGCCCCTCTAGGGGGGGAGGAGGTTTCCCTCGTCCCCCCCCTCCGCTTCTTCCCTGTGTGGGACCGCGGCCCCACTCGTGAGGCCGCGGTCCCACACAGAGAACGCCGCCGACCTGTGACAGCCCGCGTCAAAGCGCAGGAGCGCAGGCCGGCCCCGATCTTGTGGGAGGACGGCGGCGTTATACCGCCGCCCTCGACCATCCCTCCGCCGGTTGCCCGGCCTCGCCCTCATTGGCGACCCCTACCCGCTCTTGAGGGAGGAGGGCGGCTTTGGTGCCACACTCGACTCCCCCACCCTCCGCCGGATGCCCGGCCTCGCCCGGCCTTGCCGGCGACTTCTCCTCCTCCATGGGCGATTCGCCCTCCCTCGCCGCAGGTGGAGCCCGCGGCCAATGGGCCCTCTTCCCCCCAGTCTCCGGGGGACGACACCTTCTGCCACCCATGTGATGGGCGTGCGGGAGCCCCGCCTCCCTACACACGGCGCACACCGCCCTTTCCTCCACGCACGCGACCGCCCTGTGCCCGGGGGCACCACAGCGGAAGCACAAGGTGCCACGGCTGGCCTCTGAGTCGCAGTCGTAGCTCAGATGGTCCAAGCCGTAGCACCTATAACACCTTTTGGTGGCCTCAAGCACCTCCACCCGCAACCTTGCACAGTCAAGGACGACGTGTCCCTGGTCCGCCATGAGCTTGGCCGCTGTGACCGGTAGCCGGACCACAACGGTGCGCCGACCCGCTGGTCCAGACAGCACCGGCCCCACCCTCACCCGGTCGACCTCGCAGCCCGCTCCGTCTGCGATCGCCTCCTGGATCTCGCCGCCGGTGTACGCCACCTCCGTGTTGAGGCCACTGAGCCTGATTGCGGCCATCCGGCACGGCCTCTCAATCCGCGCGTCCTCCGACATTATCCTGCAGAGCCCCTCCGCCAGCGCGTCGGCCAGGGGTCCGCTGGTGGCGCCTGGGACCACCAACTTTCGTCCACCCGCGGCAGTATGCTGCATCAGGACGCCCTCCTCCAACCCGATGCCATTCAGGTCGAGCCTCGCCAGCGCCACTCCCAGGGCCGAGGCGTAGGTCACGCCTCTCGCCACCGCCTCCGGCCTCAGCGTCACGGTTACCACGGAGGACCGCGGGGGCTCCAGCTTGGGGGGGGACCCCTTCCCCTCCACCCTCTTCGGCACGTTGCTTCCCACCTTTTTGGCCCGGGCAGCCGCAGCCGCAGCCTTTCTGGCCCTGCCTCTGGCCTTCTTCGAGGCGACGGTCCTCCATTCTGCCGGCGGCGCGGCCTGCTCCTTCGGGGGCACGCCGGGGGTGCCCTGGGGTCCGGCGACCGCCCCGGCGTAGCTCACTCCAGCTTTCCAAGCGTTCCGCGCTTGCGGCTGCCCTCTGGGGGACCTCGCAGGGAGACGCCTCTCGACGCTCTCCAGTCTCTCGAGCACTTCCCTCCTCAAAGCCACCAACATTCCCTCCACGCTGGTCGGAGGGGGGGGGGGTCGGGGGGGGGCGTCCGTGCAGCCTCCTTCAGCGCCTCGACCTCTCCCTTGAGCGCTGCAACCTCCTCCTCCAGTCCCTCGCATTTCTCCCGCGCTTTACTCTCCCTCGCCGTGATCAGCTCAGTGCTCGCCATCATGAGATTCCAGCTTTCCCACACCTCCCGGCTGCTGACGCTCCGCTCTTTCAACTCTGTGCAGACCACGACGGCCGTCGTCTGCACCTTGCGGATTAGGTCGATCATCGACATCCCTTCCAGCTGGTCCAGGTACCTCGTCAACCGCTGACTATACCGCCGTACGAAACTCCCCTTCTTGCGGGCGGGGGCACCTTCGCCGGAACCGCCACTGCTGCTCGAGTCGGCCCGTGCATCGGCCAGCGCGCGCTTTCGGGATTCCTCCACTAGGTCGATCACCATTTTTTCGCACTCCGGATCATCCACGGATGCGACCGTTCCGGAGCCACTCCTCCGCGTCACCTTGGCCGCCCGGTCGGAACGACCGGCGCCACTACCACCGGGCACCGCCGGTTCCACGCCGCCCGAGCCATTAGCCCAGGCGGACGCTTCACCGGACGCGTCCCCGGCCTCTCCGTCCTTCGCGGACCCTCCTCTAACACCGCCCTCAATGGGCAAACTCCCACCTACTCTTCCAGAGGCATTACTGACCCCTGAGGCCTGGTCGCCTACCTCAGGGCAGTCTTCGGTGACTGATTTCACACGTGGGGGCCCGGATACCCCCACGCGCCGGGCGCTAGCCGGATCGTATCGCAGAACAACCTTCTTATTGAAACCTTTCATAATAGTTAGAAATAAAAGGTTTCAATCCCCTTGGTCGCTAATGGGTGGGCTGTTGGAGCCGCCCACCAACCCGTCCGAGAACGGGCGCCCGTCGCCGCGCCCCGCAACGACGGAACCTTTGCCCTAAGCGGTGTCCAGAAGGGGCGCCGAACTACCCCAATCCCCCCCCCGTGTAACGACGCCCAGAAGGGGCGCCGTCAAAACTCCCCTCAAAGCCGCTCGAGAGTGAGCGGCGAGCGTGCGACCCAGAGTGGGCCGCACGTGGAGATCCCCCCCGCAGGTCAGAGTGACTCGCTGTGCGGTCCAGAAGGGACGCGCGTTGAAGGGGGTGCGATGCCCAGAGGGGGCACCACCTACTTTATTCGACGCCCAGAAGGGGCGCCAGGGATTTGCATAAGGCCCCTTGTCCCACGCTGAACGTGGGCCGAGAGGCCTTACCCCAGGGTGCACCACGAGGAGGTTCCCTAATTTGCACCCCTAAAGGAGGTAACTCCCTAAAAGGGGAATCTATGCACTACACATAGAAACCCCTTTTCCCTCCGCAGTCGGTGGCGCCCCCAACCGGGGACTCCACCGAGTACTGCCACTACCCCTCAGGCTAACACCTCTCGGGCTTTTACGTGGCGCCACAACCCCTCAGGCTTTCCTCTCGGGCTTTTATGTGGCCGGGCTAGTCCGAGTCGTACACCTCCGACTCCGAGGACTGCCTACGCGCTTGAGACGGCCGGATCGTGGAATCCGACGACGCATCGTCCGCCTCCCCCTCTTGTACACCCTCTCGGTCCGACCCCTGGTCTCTCCCTGTACCTCTCTCTGGAGAGGCATTGGGGTTAGAGGATTGGGGGGGCTGGGTCGAAAGCGGGGCCTCTGCCTCCTGCATTTCGACCTCCACTGTGGTCCGTCTGAGCGCGTCAATCTGCGCTGCCGTGCGCGCCGTAGAGCTGCCCCGCACCCTCCTTGGAGGGGGGGCGCACGCCCGGCTCCCCATGATGTGGCCCGCGGGCCTCTCTCTGTCTGCGCAGACTGCGCAATGCAGCGCTGTCTGCGGGCACTCCGCTGCTTTATGCCCCGGGAGTCCGCAGCGGAAACACAATCCACTGCGGTCCACCTCCGAGACACATCGCGCCCTGGTGTGACCCACGCCCATGCACTTATAACAGCGCAGGGGGCGCGAGTCAAGCAGGGTCACCGGGACCGACAACCAGCCCACCAGCATTCTTCGTGCTGCCACAAGCTTTTGCGCAGCCTTGACGGGGCAGCGCACCACGAAGGATTTGGTGCCTCCGGGACCGCGGCGCTCCCACCTTCACCTACCCCACCGGGCAGCCCCCACTCGCCGACATGGCTTCGGCAATCTCCTCAACGGCGATGGAGTCGTCTAGGCCCGACACGCGCAGACTCGCGCACTTTTCGGGCCTGGCCACTGTTGCCACGTCCTGCACGACCTCCCCTAGCCGAGTGGCCAAGCGATCTGCGGCTTCCCCGGTATTTGCGCCCGCAATTTGGAAGAGGCGGGCGCCCGTCACCGCCGTCCGGATCGTGAGCCCGGACGCGATGCCACAGTCGGCCAGCGAAATGGCACCTTTAGCCCTCTGGATGACCTCGGCGTAGGTAACCCCACGCTCGATCGCTTCTGCCGTCAATTGGACGACGACCACCGTTGAGCGGGGCCGCTTCAGCCGCCTCCTTCTAGGCCTGCTCTGAGCTGCTAGGGCAGGCTGGGTGGGGGGCACTCCACGGGGTGCGGCAGGTGCGTCTGCTGCTCTGCCTCTCCTCCTACGGCGAGGGGCCGTCGTTTGCGTGACGGGGGGCACCGGGTTCCCAGCTGACGGACGGCTAGGGTAGGGCGACGAGGGAGTTCGTCGCCACCGCTGGTGCTGGGAGAGGTGGGAACTCCTCCCCTCTCCTCGCCGCCAAGGGCGGACGCGTCCTCTCGGGCGTGGCGGTGGACTTGCCTGCCTCCATCCTCTCCAAGCGGGCATTCAGCGCCCCGATTGAGCTGAGGAATAAGCTCTTCAGCTCAATCATGGCGTCGGAACCAACGCAAATCTCAGTCCGGGTGGGGGGAGCGTGTGACGGCCCCGCGCGTGGGGAGGACGCTCTGACCTCGGTTTTGAGGGCCACAAGTTCTGCCCGCAGCACCTCCACCTCGCTCTGGAGCCGAGAGTTGGCGAGGGCCAGCCGCTCCACCTCGTCGGACCTGCAGCGCGATGCCAAGTTGGCCAACGCGCGATGCAGTGTGTCCGCGGCGACGTTAAGGTCACGCTGACACGTGCCTTTGAGGTGCCCAGACTTCCTGGACACCTCCCAAATGGCCTGTGCGCTGGCGAAGCCCCTCTCCTGGACCTCGTCGGCTGTCAGCCCGGTAGGTCCCGCGCACCAGGGGATCTGGTCATCCACCGGAGTGGGCACTGTTCGGGCCCCCCTACTTTCGGTCGCCTTATTGGCGCGGGCGGCATTGCGCTCCGCTTGCGCCTTGCGAACCCCTCGCATCCTTTCGGTGAGCTGTTGGGGCGACGATGCTCAGGGGCTGGCGTGAGGCCCCTGGTACACCCCTTTCGGGGTGCTCCCCTTTCCCCCCCATGGTTGCTAGCGGGTGGGCTGTATAGCCGCCCACCAACCCGTCCTGAAGACGGGCGCCCGTCGCCGCGTGCCCCAACGACGAAGCCTTTGCATGGCGCGGCACCCAGAAGGGGTGCCGGAAAAGCTCCACTCAAAGCCGCTCAGAGTGAGCGGCGAGCGTGCGGCCCAGAGTGGGCACGCACATGGAGATCCCCCCCGCAGGTCAGAGTGACCCGCTATGCGGTCCAGAAGGGACGCGCGTTGAAGGGGGTGCGATGCCCAGAAGGGGCACCACCTACTTTATTCGACGCCCAGAAGGGGCGCCAGGGATTTGCATAAGGCCCCTTGTCCCACGCTGAACGTGGGCCGAGAGGCCTTACCCCAGGGTGCACCACGAGGAGGTTCCCAAATTTGCACCCCAATATAATACTACCTGCCCATTTCTTTTTTTTTGGGTGTCATAAATAGCGACTAACGGACTAAAGGCTGCACTACATTCTCATCATCAATAATGTAACTGTTTATTGTACTTGTTTTTTATTTTTTGTGTTTAATGTAAACTGCTACAGTAAAAGTATTATCTATCTATCTATATATCTACATCCAACAGCATAGAGCGGCGATGTGCTCACCACCCATCACGCTGAGCACATGTGCATTTGATATTTGATGAATCGTGGACTGTGTAAGTGCACTGCTTTTTCAAATAATCGCCCTTTAAGCGGCGCCAATTAGACACAACAGAAATTCTATCCATTAACTGATTACCTACAGACTCGTAGTGCGCGGCCACAGTTGAAAAGTTAAATATTCTTTATGTATTAGGTCTCCAGATAATATTTCAACCTATAAATCATGAACTTGTTAGTCACTTCAATGATTCAGAACACAATAATAATTTAACATTGCATAAAATCTGTTCCAGGCCTTACACCTTCCGAACTAAGGTCAGTCAAAGATCTCCAGCGATTCATTACAATTAACCCTGTGACGGTGGCGTTTGGTCCGTCAGCAACAGTGTCGATGTCGATGTCCATAGTACCCGCTGTGATGGCTTTTGTTATCACTTATATTATAGTACTGCTTCAATTTAATAAAGTTGTCTAAAGTGTTTATTTTATTCATCATAACATATGTTTCCACTTTAAACTGTACCACAGCTGGGGATATGTCTACATAGGCACCCTTTCGAATATTACATGTGAATCAGTCATCGCTTCGCTCAACCACAATATTTCAGGGAACGTAACGACCCGACGCACATGCCACCATCGCAGAGACACTTTGAAACCAATGACACACTTAAGCCAAGACACTCGTATGTTAATGATTTTAACCTTACCTTACCTATATGATAAATCAGCATCATGTTTCTCTTAATTGTTTTAAACTAATCAAATCAAACAAAGCAATACCAACCGAAAGTAGGTAATAACAATTATTGTAAAGTTGTACACAAATGGGCAGTCAAGTATACATTCGTTATATTGTAAAGTGTATCAAAAATTTAAACCAATATATTGGCTGTCACGTAAATGTATAAATATAATTCCATATCACATATTTTGTTATGTTGTACATCTCATTGTATTAAAAACTTCTTTTGTTACATTAATGTCTTATGAAGCACTAATACTGCACCTACCTACACATCTTTTAATCTTAATATGTACTCATTCCTTATATTATCCAGCGTTATATCAAGTATATAGAACAGAATAAAAATTCTCATGTTACATCAATGTCTTATGAGGCACCATAAATATCAGTACGTACACTTTATGGCAGTGGTTGATGTCCCTCGTAAAAATAGAGGCCACATGTTGCCTCGGAATGGACGTCGTTTCTCAAATCGACAGGTACGTTTATAACTTGTGTGAGAGCGTCATTACTGGGGATTGGCGGCGAATGTCAGCTTAATAAAGTACTTGATACACCGAACAGGTTCAGCTGATAACTGCTCACTATTAAACTGGGATCGGTGTAAATTTGTTTTTGTATTTTTTATTAAAGTTTATCGGAAGCGACTCTGGAAATTGCTGAGGCGTAGATTTTCGAATTCGACGACGACGCATTGTTTCACGAGGTTGACTCAATTGTGAAATAAAGTTTGTTTGGAGATACTGCCATAGTGTTAGGCAATAAGAGTTTAACAGCGTTAAAATAAACACTTTAAACATTACACCTGGCGTGTTATGTGAAAGTGTAACAAAATGTGCGTATAGGTCCTGAATGGGTCAACCTAATAACATTAGTAAAAGATGGCAAGACGATCTAGACGCACAGCAGACTGACTGGCATGAGATGGCTCAAGATAGAGATAGATGGAGGGACTCGGGGGAGGCCTTTGCCCAGCAGTGGGACAGCATATTCTAAAAAAATGTATTCATAACAATAATCAGAAAATAAACTGCTACAGCCACCAGCCAGATTGTAAAATACCTTCGGTTGCGTCCCTGGCACGGCGACTTAACTAATTATAAATTGTCTGTAGATAAGGATAATAAGACTAAAGTCTAGTAGTGATCAACTTCTGAGCTTCATAACGGGTTAGCAACGCGACCGCTTTTTATCAGACAGACCGATTATTTGTCTATTGACTTAGTTGAAATATTAATGTTGTTTACTTGTTCACATTATTAAAGATAAGTAACATACGGTCCGATAAATGCACGGATGGATATGATCATTAAATACAAACAAGATGTAATTTAATGTTGAAAATAATGAATAATTGCCGCCCACTTGTAGGCTGTAGGTACCCAAGAAACCGCAGTGCAAACTTTGACCATCAATCATGATCAGGGGCCCTAAAGTTGCCTGCACAGTGGCGCCCTCTGGCTCCCGCGATTATCCCATTTATTATTGTTTTCAACTCTTTGTCGCGTTATCAAGGGGATCTTATCGCGGCACATAATGGGCAACCTTAGCTTGCGAGCTCTTTATAATGAATACCGCCAAATTATATTGCTACGAAATATCGTTTAGGTAGGGTTGTAAGATTTGATATCTTAACATAAGGTTGGTGGTTGTCAACGTATAGTTTTGATTACTAAAATAGTGTACAAAGCAAATCCTTTAGTTGTGTGGTTTGTTCTTGTAATTAATTGATGAAAATGAGTTGAATTTTAAACTCCAAAATTAATCAAATCAGGATCCGGGGTAGTATTTTTGAATCCTCGACAATTATTCTCACACTCAGGTATCCTACTCCAAGACACTGGTGACAAATAATTTCCACTGAAAATTCACGAACGTTAAGTAGGTACTTACCTATCGTCAGTAAAAATCCGACGGTCAAGTTCTATAGGTAAGGGGCCCTACTGTCTCTTATAGCAGTACCTAGTGCTATAAACTTACTAAGCGAAATTCAAAATGCAAAAGTATTACAACTGTAAGAGTTGATCGTAAGGCCCCTGAGGTTCTAGAGGTTCATACCCTCTCCTCTTTGGAAATAGTCTGATCAATATTTCATTGTACGAGCTCCGTGCAAATAATATTTTTAAACGGTTTAAAACATTAATTGCTGTTTACTTTTATTTCTTTTTGATTACTTTTTAGTTTAAAAATATAGTTTATAATTCACATTTCATTAATTCAATATTACTTAGTAGGCCATGTTGTTTTCAACGTGTCCCGTAGTGGTGAAAGAATACTACAACCCCTTCTCTTCCCTTGGGTGTCGTAAAAGGCGACTAACGGACTAAATACTTACTGTACATAAATCCAACAGCGTGGAGCGGCGATGGGCTCACCACCCGTCACGCAGAGTGTGCGTGCAGTCGATATTTGGTGAAAAGTAGATTATGGTAGAGGTAGAAGACTGCTTTTGTAGACCTCATTGCCTAGTCTCTGACTACTTCGGGGATAATAGTCGTGATTATATGTATTATGTGTTTGTTACACCTAGTTATAAGTTATGCATGATTTAATTTCTAAGAATTAGTGTAAACAAACGTTGGTAAAATAATAAAAAAGGGAGTGTAATACAATAATGGCCAAGGGTAAAAATTCTAATTAAAGCGACCGATCAACACAATATCAAGCCGAGTTAACGAAGCGGCAACAGCACACATAAATCCTAAACACTGAAACTCCATCAGTGTGCATACGTCCATTAGCGACCAGACCACTTTAATTGTACCAACAGTTAATCTTTCCTCGTGTGACCAAATAAGATTCAAAGTTAGCATGACCCTTGTAACTTGCTTGACGTCGCCCTAAATTAGAATCCAACTAACAACCTTCACCCTCACAATTAAGTTACAGCAAACGATCTTTCAACAGAAACTTAACATAATAATTATCTAGATTTGGATTGGGCTTTTATTTTTACTTTTGTAGATGTCGTTAGGCACACTTTTTATAAAGCTGTGGTATTTTTAGCGACCGATTTTAACCACAGCTAAAAAAGACGTTCTGAATGGTTAAAAAAATATTTTGGACTATTCAAAAGTGCTAATCAATTTAGTCTCCTCGATTAAATGATTATAATTTATATGACTATTATTAGTTTTATAATTTATTATAACTTTTTAAACTAACACGATCTCCAACGTTGGGCTAAAAAAAACAATTATAATAATATGTTTTTGAATATTTTAATCTGGTTGCGGTCTTGCTACGCTGTAGGGAAAATACCTGTATGGTAAGACACATAAAAACTTAAGTGCTTAGATTCAATTTGTATTAGTGCTTATCGTCAGAAATGCATTCTACGGCTGAGTAGGCCAAAAGTAATCTCATTCTCCTCAGAGTTTTTACATTAAACCACCATAAAGTTAGACGTCGGTAGCCAAGCGGATAGATGCTCGGGTTGAACGCGAGAAATCGTGGTTCAACCTCCGTGGCTCCGTTACACTACTGACGTGAACCCACTCCGACACAGTCATTTAGATTATCAGGATGGATTAACAGGACTATAATTAATTCGTCAAACGCACATTAAAATAATACTTTAATTAAAAAAAAAATTAAAGACCTAATTTGTACAGTACAATATAATGTCTTATTATGCAAATAAAAATAAAGATTTAAGTACTTTTTATAATGGATCTCTCTCTACCTTCCGGGAAACGAGCATTTACTTTATCATCATCATCATCATCATCATCAGCATATAAACGTCCCACTGCTGGGCACAGGCCTCCCACGTGGACAATAGCAAGTGGAGATACTGGTCCATAACCCACCACGCGCGCCCAATGCGGGTTAGTGGGTTTAAACGACTGTCATCATTTTCATTTCATTTCATTTCATTTCATTTCATTTCATTTATTCCACGAACAAATAACTTTGTGTAGGAAATACAAATAAATAATACATTAAAAACTAAAAAAGAAAGAAAGTAACCTAAATCATAAATTAATTAATTAAAATCTAAATAGTAATTAAAATTCAAACATTCAATAAAAGTAACAAAATCAATACAAATTATAAATAAGTTCCTCAATTAAAGTAAACATGAATTAATAAAAATATAAATTTAAATAATCACAGACAATAAAATCAATCAAGTAAATTCATCAATACTATACAAACATTTTTCTAACAAGAAGCTCCTTAAACTGTTTCGAAATAAATTAACATTACCGATAGACTTAAGATCAGTAGGCAGAGCATTAAAAATTCTGACTGCTTGATACCTTACACTGTGCATAATTATTTTGAGTTTGGGCGCAAAAGAATTGTGTAAGTCCCTTCTCCGAGTCAATAAACGCTTTTCTCTATCATCAGGTTATTTGGCATCTTACGATAACAACCGGGACCAACGGTTTAACGTGCTTTCCGAAGCACGGATTTACTTTATATAGGTAGGTATACTTTATATATTTGTGCAGAGATAAACAAATACATGCTAGTTCGTATTTACATCAAAATTGAGTTATCACGTCGGTTATATTCTGTATGAATTCTTGGCGACTGTGTTCTGTGACTAAGTGGAACACCCAACAACCATAATTAGAACGACAAACTCGGCCATTGTTGCGAGATCATTATGGAACACCCCCCCCCCTCCCCTACCCTCCCCCTTTCCTGTGGACCTACAGGGTTTGTGCAATCGTCATTTGTGCAAACTCTGGAGATGTGAATGTTGTTCGAACTTTCATTTCTGAAGTGTGGGGGACATTTGTCATCGGACTTTGTCTTTGGCTCACGAATGAATATGCAGATGTGTTTTCAACGATTACGGTATATTATTCTCAGAACAATAATGCTTTAGTTATTTTTCTGAGATATTATTGTCAATGTAAGTATTGATTACTAGGTACATTTCAACGATTACGACATATCAATTTTGACATTTACCAATGTTTTTGTCGAATAATTATTGTATTGTAATTATAACAACCTCTTTAGGGTTCCGTAGCCAAATCGCAAAAAACAGAACCCTTATGAATTCGTCATGTCTGTCTGTCCGACCGTATGTCACAGCCACTTTATTCCGAAACTATAAGAACTATACTGTTGAAACTTGGTAGGTAGATAGATGTATTCTGTGAACCGCACTAAGAGTTTCATACAAAAATAGAAAAAAAAATTTTTGGGGGTTCCGCATACTTAGAACTAAAACTCAATATTACATACGTGTGGGGTATCTATGGGTATCTATAGGTCTTCAAAAATGATTTTGAGGATTTTTACATTATTTTTTTCTAAACTGAATAGTTTGCGCGAGAGACACTTCCAAAGTGGTAAAATGTGCCCCCCCCCCCCCCCGTAACTTCTAAAATAAGAGAATGATAAAACTAAAAAAATATATACAGCGTGTTTCTTGTAAGGTGTCAAGCCGATGTATGGTGATAGGGAACTACCATACCTATCCAATGGACCCGCATGTATGTTGTACGATTTTTTGTAGTTTTCGATTTATAATTTTTTTTCGTTATTTTATGATTCAACGACGAGACGGCTCTAAAAAAATTATATCTTTTTTTGGGTCGACTTTTCTATGGTGTTTTTGATTGATTGCACTTTTATGTGTAAAAAAAATCTTTTTCCTAACTTTAACCTATAGTACTAACATTTTGATCCTAACTTTAAAAATTGAGTTAATCAGAACAAAATGGAATTTTCAACTTCGATAAAAAAATTTAAAAAACATTTTCCATAGCTTCTAACTAGTCTTAAAAACTGCCCAACCAAATATGCTTTTAAACTAATACAAAAAAAGATGTACTAAATGGGACTTTTTTTGCTGAAATCGGTCGTTGAACGTGGTAGATCTGAAATTGTGTAATTTTCATCTATACTAATATTATAAAAAGGAAATATTTGATTGTTTGTTTGTATTGAATAGGCTCCGAAACTACTATACCGATTTAAAAAATTCTTACACCGTTGGGAAGCTACACTATCTCCGGGTGACATAGGCTACAATATATTTTCAAAAAAATTAGGGATCCTTACTAAAACTCTAATAAATTCCTTACATCGTGTGCGCTACGAAAACTATTGATGATAGAACAAATGCGATGTAGGCGTCGTCACTGGGGTACGCGAGGGGAGTCATTTTGAAAATTCGTCACGGGGTCCACACAAACGTAAACGTAACGTAATAGTATTTTATAATTTCTTAGTATCTTTGCATATTCTTGTCTATAAGGAGATTAATTATCTCTTTACGTTTAAGAAGAACTCAGTTGATACTAATAACATACATTTCATACCTACTACTATCCTCAAAATTACCATGTATAATGAGAGAGCCAAAATAAAACTCAAAATGCAATGAACAATATGCACACTCGGCACCGCCGCAAAAATGTTTTTCTTAAATTATTGCGGCGGTGCCGCATTTTGAGTTTTATTTTGGCCCTCTCATTATTAATGGTATTTTAAATATTTAAACTCAAAAGGTGGCACCGCCGTTACATCGCATTTGTTCCAAATATTTGAACATTCGGTTAACGAATGGAACGGAACTAAAAACATAAGCATCAAGCACTGACAAATTTCGACGGTTGAAAGCCAGACCTCGGTAGCCAAGTGGTTAAGGCAGCCGCCCGGAATGCGGAAGGTGCGTGGTTCGATTCCCGCCTGAGGTTGTCGTCTTTTTTCAGTGTTTAAAATTTTACTTAAGTATATTTAAGCGTTAATAAAACGCTAAAATATAAAACATTAAAATTTTTATTTAAGAATCCCTAATTTTTTTGAAAATATATTGTAGCCTATGTCACCCGGAGATAGTGTAGCTTCCCAACGGTGTAAGAATTTTTTAAATCGGTATAGTTTCGGAGCCTACTCAATACAAACAAACAATCAAATCTTTCCTCTTTATAATATTAGTATAGATGAAAATTACACAATTTCCGATCTACCACGTTCAACGACCGATTTCAGCAAAAAAAGTCCCATTTAGTACATCTTTTTTTGTATTAGTATAAAAGCATATTTGGTTGGGCAGTTTTTAAGACTAGTCAGAAGCTATGGAAAATGCTTTTTAAATTTTTTTATCGAAGTTGAAAATTCCATTTTGTTCTGATTAACCCAATTTTTAAAGTTAGGATCAAAATTTTAGTACTATAGGTTAAAGTTAGGAAAAAGATTTATTTTACACATAAAAGTGCAATCAATAGGCATTGTTTAAAAAAAACAACGAAGAAAAGTCGTCCCAGAAAAAAGATATAATTTTTTTAGAGCCGTCTCGTCGTTCAATCATAAAATAACGAAAAAAAATTATAACTCGAAAACTACAAAAAATCGTAAAACTTACATGGGGTCCAATGGATAGGTATGGTAGTTCCCTATCACCATACATCGGCTTGACACCTTACAAGAAACACGCTGTATGATGTACATTACCATGCAAACTTCCACCGAAAATTGGTTTGAACGAGATCTAGTAAGTAGTTTTTTTTTTAATACGTCATAATCATTTAGGAGCACTATGGGGATTTCTCGAAAAGTGGATAACTCGAATTGGGGATATCGCAAAATGTAATTTAAAAAAAATACACTATTATTAATACATCGTCAAACTTACAACGAACTACAAGAACTTTTATATGATGTTACTTGCTGCTACGTAGCCCTTCATGGTTTAACAAATACTTAGATAAATACAAACACATAGTAGTCAGAGACTAGGCAATGAGGACTGCAAAAGCAGTCACTGCCATCATAGTCTACGTTTCACCAAATAACAACTGCACATGTGCTCAGTGTAAAAGGTAGCCCATCGCCACTCTATGCTTTTTGATGTGTGCAGTCTTTAGTCCATTGGTCGCCTTTTACGACACTTAATGTAGGTTGGTAGTATTCTATAAATGACCACCGCCGCACAGCTCACACAATATTAATTAACTAGCGGCCGCTCGCGGTTTCACCCGCGTGGTTCCAGTTCCCGTAAGAATATAGGGATAAAAAGTATCCTATGTGTTAATCCAGGTTATAAACTATCTGTATGGTTTACCTACCTACCTATAATAAGAGCGTCCGACTAGAACCAAATGCAAAGTGCCACTGACAGAATTCCGACGACAGCTGAAGCTGAAACATGAACTGTATAAGGCATTAAAAAAAATAGATGCGCTGTCATCGTACTGATAGATAAATAAATAAATAAAATTTCTTACTCACACCAATTATCTAGCACAAGAGAAGCTTCGTTATGAAACTCGTTAAATGGTTACTAGACAACGGATAAACATACTTAAAATACTTAAATACATACTTGTTATACATAGAAAACACCCAGACTCGAAACAATTTAGAAAAACAATAATTTCTAAATTGACCCGACCGGGGTTCTAACCCGGGACCTCAGAGATGGCGACACCATGAAAACCGGTGTACAAACCACTCGACCAAGGAGTTCGTAGTTAGTAATCTAGATACGAAGATGCGAATATATTTTATCTGAGTTGCTAAACTATCACGAAATACGGGTAAACACGCGTACGAATTCACGGTCGGACGTTGGACCGTTAATAATGTCAGTTTTGAACCTGGAATTTTGTATGGAATACCGTAATGATCCCTCAGAACGTCAAGGGTTGACGTTACCACGGACGTTGTAAAGCTACTTAGACCTAGATGGTATAAAAAAGTTCGCTTACCCACAATTGCGATCACGTTTGAGTAACCTGGACTGTGTGTGAACAAAAAATCACATCAAAACTAATAACTTATGCTATAGCAAGAGCGGTAACCGAATTATAATTCATTAATGACCACGAGATCATAATTTTTCAGCGCGATCTGTACAAAGCATTTTTTTTTTGCAATATTTTTTACAATAAGTTGGCGGCCCCGCTACTGTCAATCCCTTAGCGTGCGTCTTAGCTTTTTTTTTCGTGCAGCCAGTACTACCAGTACCAGGTAAACCTTTTTTTCGACGGTAATCAAATTAAATTAAAATATGATGTTGCTTTACCCTAAAGTATTTATTTAGTAACATTTAAATAATTTATAATGAGTCTAACCTCAGAACAATATTGTTCTGAGAGTCTAACGGTCGAGTGGAGCCTCAATAACCTAGTAGTGCACCTGACCATGTAAGACTGTGCGGGATAGTCAAATTATCCGAATTACCTTTACAGTTGTTAAGTCTTAACTACAAGTTAGTTAACTGTTTTTTTATTATTATTAGTATTGACGTCAATAAGTGCTTGTATAGGTTTACATTGAATTAATAATTTGACTTTAAATGTTGTAGTATTTTTTTACATACATACTAGTTTTTTTACATACAAACATATCACCACTATTTCCCAGAGGGATAGGTAAGTAAGTAGGTAAGAGACAATAGTTGTAAACTGTAGTCAATATTGCTACAAATAACTCAGTTCATTCTAGTACTTAGTTACTTGTTCTATGATTCGAACATAATCATAAATCAGTTGGCGGTTAGAAAATAAAAAGACTATACCAGTCGCGGTGTGCTCTTCACTCTATAAAAAGAAACTGATAAGGAAACCATAAAGATTCGAAAAATAAATTTTCTAACCAACTGAGTTTGCTACCAGATTGTGACTACCCACTCAAACTAAGCCTTACAATACTCCACAACCTTTAAGAAATTGACACTTTACCGACGTAAATGAAGTTGTATTTCCGGTGTATAAACGACGACCATCCATCGTGGACCTAAGAAAAAATAAAAAAGTCACTTTCAGTCCTTAAGATGTTAATGCTTAAAGAGGGTGCGAAGGCTCTCATTATTTTGGTCGGGCTTAAGTCTTGTGGGATTCGAAGCACGCACATTACAAGCGGGCAAATCGACTCTCGAATGCTAAATAATTCTTCGAAACTTCTGTACGTATGGCTGGAAAAAGTTTTGTTTATATCAGTATTTTCATGTCTGTTTTTACGTGGGAAAATGATATACATATTGTATTGGTTTACTACGTTGTTATTATTATAATTTCTGCATAATTTTATGCTACTTCAGGGTCATCGTTAGCTAGTTTTTCTCAAAGCATTCAATAGTGTAAAAGTAAAAAATGAGATAGCAGAGCAGCTTGAGTGATCGGATTATATATATAATCTTGCATTTTAAGCAAATTTCGCAATGTCGGGTATGATGGGTGATCTCCGTGCTCAGAAGGCACATCACGGAACATCACGGTAATAATTTTATTAAATAATTTGTAATTTTATGACAACAACATTCTGGCTTTTCATCCTTATTATCATCACTATTGGTTTATTTATTCTCTAACATCATATTATAGTATACTAACAGTACTGCAGTAAACGAAGAGATTACAGAACCATAATTGGCTTTAAAATCCAAGACTCATAAATTCCATGAACATACTACGCATAGCCTTAATAAATCCCGTCAACAAATAAATGTCATACACTTTTTCCAACTCGTTTTCTAGTTTCCAACCAAGATAATTATGATACAACTAGACTGACACGTTTTCTTGAACAATTTTTCTTGCTTAGCCCGCCGGACAGAAATTGACGTTGATTATTCAACATGGCGGCGCGGGCGCGCGTATCGAGATTCTTGGCATAAACAAGCGTGTAAAGCTAGGTACAGATTATTAGCAACACAACATACAACACGAGTGTAAGAGCTCAGTAGGCTGTCGTAATACCAGACACAATAGAAATTGGCTACTTGACAGTTTTAGGAAAAGTATTTAAAAAATTACAAACGCTTATTATATACCCCGTACAATAATTTTTTTACTCGAATAAGCTTTATTTAATAGAAAAAAAACCGATTTTTCTTCATTAATTTCATATTTCGCGTGAAAACGGTTGGTTACGTGACATTTTGCCCTGTGACGTCACATTTCACTAAACATAGAAATTTTGTCTTGAAACCTGACAGATAGTTTTTGTTTATTTGTGAAATGTGACGTCACAAGAAGCTCAATCATGGCCGCCTGTATTGCGGCTTTTGTAATCCACAGACAAAAAAATCACAAATTTATTTTGTAAAAATAAAATATTTAGAAATTATGGTTAAATTATAAACTACTATATTCGACATATTTCATATTTTATTGTTAGAACTGTCAAATAGCCAATTCAATCTTGTGGCAACCTCTAGGAGTTTTCGTGTCAGACGAAGGGATATTGTTGACTGCACGCTTCAACTGCGAACGTCTGTTCGCGGCAGTCATTAGCGCGCCAGCCATTTTATTTTATTTTCTTTTTAATACGTGACAGGGGTTTTTGTCTTGATAGACATGCCAACCCCATCGTACTATTCCGACCAATTGAGAGACAACTATTGTAAGGTCGTTACCAGGCGACATAATTTTTGTGCGACATCTTATTTAGGTTCTGACAGAACAAGTACTCTAAAGAAGATCAACGCCAAGAATATTTAAATTAAAATCCTATAGTAACAGCTGCCTCTCACTGTTGATTCTGACACATTCCATCAACAGATGCTGCACATCGTCGACTTTTTGACATGTTGGACATTCGTCAGACTTTTCGCACCAGTCATGCTTCAGAGCTTGTTCGTTGCTAGCAGGTTTTCTTTTTTGTATGTTATCATAGTGACCACATCCTGCCATCAGGTAAGCAGCCGATGCAGTCCAAAATAATGAAAGCGCTTCTGGCCGCGAAACGAGCACGGTAACAAGCGTCTTGCATAAATGTCGTTGTACGCCCCGCTTAAATATCCGGGACTATAAGAGCTGGGAAATACGTGCGCCGGCAAAGAATTCCAAAGCCGAATAGTCTTACAGAGGAAGAACTTCCCAAATTTATTGGTACGAGTGCTGATAAGTCTGCACAGTATGATGGTAGTTCCAAAGACCAGCACGTGTAGTCCGGGAGAGGAAAGAAGAGGGCGGGATTAGATCAAAAAGTTTTTCAGAACAATCTCCATAGCAATTCCGGTAGAAGTCACTGAGAGAAGCAATGTATCTACGCAGCTGGAGGTCCTCTAGACAGGCTGTAACCTCAGTATCTCCAATAATGCTTACCGCTCACTTTTGCAGTCTATCAAGTGCATCGAGGAGGTATTTAGCGGAGCCGTCCCATAGATGGGAACAAATACCTACTCCAGACTCGATCGCACCTGAGTCTTGTACACCAAACAGCGCTGCTCGGGATTGAAAAACCGCCCGACCTTATTGAGAATACCCAACTTACGGGAGGCAGTTAAAACAACACTCTCGATGAAGCATTTTGGATCCAGTTGCTGGCCGATGTTCATGCCAAGAATGCTGAGGTACACCGAAATGGGTAACGGAGAGTTCTGAAGAGATAGAGGAGTAAGGAAGGGAGTTTGGACGAGAATGCACAAACCTGGGTTTTGCTAGCATTAAACTAGACCAGATTTGAGTCAACTGAAGAAAAACTGCGCGCACTTAATGAGCTTTGTCGAGAAATCGGCGGGAACAAACGAGCGCGCTACGAATACACACAGTGTGCGCGTAGTGGGCACGCAGTGCGATCGCAAGCACCTTGAAGATATTTGGAAAAAGTAGTATTGCACGTTGCCTTACATGTTGTGTTGCGTATAATCTGTACCCGGCCTTATATCGTTACCGCAAAATGTCCGACACTATCCTTGTCCGGCGGGTGGTGAGCCGGCAAATCAGGAAGTCCATCATTTTCACAGCGTTAGATACTAGTTTCACGTTCCTATTTTAGGAAAAATATAAAAATTGTTTTGACCGTGTCTGGATTTATAAATGTTATTTAACACCTCGGTAGGTGAACGGCAAACCAATCGACTCGATACCACAAGGTCCTGGGTTCAATTCACTAGTCGGGCAGAGCGTTTCATATTTAGCTCTGTTTGTTAATACCAAACCGCAGCGTAGCGATAACTTGATTTTAATGATAGTAATCTTTGCCTGGCAGTAAGTCAGTACTTATAACTACTTACTTAATGTCATTTTAAAACTGATAGTTTGTACCTTAGCAGGCAAATAAGCATAATCCATAACTTTGGAAACGCTTCCAAAACCAAGAATATGACGCGAGCATTGCCACTGCGTAAGAAGAATTAAGTGATACTAAAAACATTTTGATAACCACATACCTAAGCAAAACTATGCAGTTTAAAGAAGTGTAGGCAGAAAGTACTACTGTATGACCAAAGTAATAAGTGTAATTTTTCTTAAGCAGTCAATCCGTCATTATCGGCCAAGGACAGCTGGGATCGATGAGAGATAAGTGTGCTGCCTAGAAATACATTTCCGCTCCGTATGATACTGAATAGTAACAAGCTTTCAGCTCGTTTTATTTTGCAGACCAAGTGAGAAAACTTTAGTGAGCTAGTTAGTTTACAGAATCAGACAATGTGGTGATGGGAGAACAAACAATTTAATGCTCTAAATCTCTACAAAAGTAAAGCCAGTATACTGTCTCACTGCACGGCGTAGACCTCTATCATTGAAAGCAAGTAATCACTACAACAGGCTTGTGTCCACAAAGAATAAATCGGGTGGATTGGCGTTTCTAATGATCAATTATGATTTATAGAAAACAAAATATCTTAAATATTTTTTGATAAAAAATTGGAATTATAATTTTTTTTTTTTACATCAGCCCGGCAAATGACCCCACTCCACCTGATGTTAAGTGAAAATGAAGTCCAGGCGCGAGGACAACTGGTGCAGCGTAAGAGACGTAGCATCAGTCACCCTCACTCTGCCGGCCCACAAAGTGCTTCTTCACGCCTCGTTTGAAGGACCCTATGGCATAGGTAGGAGGGAATACGTGTGCTGGTAGACTATTCCATCTTTTGGAAGTGCGACAAAGAAACGAGTCACCAAATTTCTTTGTGCGTGATGGAATGTTAGAGTTTTTTTCGCTGTGAAAGCGCACACCTGTGTTTTCTTGGCATTGAACTCCACCAGATTATCGGCTATTATTAATATTTTTAAAGAAAAAAAACGACAATAATACACATTCAGTCTTAAGCGACTTAAATAAACTCATTGAAATACGAAGATCTTTATTATTATTACATTCGAACTTGTGTATGATAAAATGCTTAACTAGCAGTATGGGAAGCTGCATGTTGATCTAGTCCTTTGGGAATAGCAGGCTGACCGGCAGTTGCAAAGCAATTGTGAGTCAACTCTTTGTTTTTCTGTTGTCTAAATTTTATTACTTTTTTAGGCATTCGGTCTCTGAGTGTATTGAGCATGGCAACACTTGTTTGCGCATTATTGTCAGCAATAACAAATTACGTACCTATACCTGCATTTTTTCCATTTATTTTTAAATAACAACAGAAAACGCAGACACAGTCCAACTGGTAGAGTTTACCACAGATCTTATTAGTAGCTGTTTTTTTTCAAAGTTCGTTGTTGCTAGTAACAACCGGGACCAATTAGCTAAAAGGCCTACCAAACACGAAGGATTTTTGATGTTTATTATTTGGTAACCTATCCAGAGACCCGGCTTAGCAAAAACCCCACAAGCAGTCTCTGTGCGAATCGAGGTCACATGATGTGCCAAACACATACTATAAAACTACACTATACTATAAAAGTTTTAGTAAAAGATTGACAAATGAAATCCTTACCTTATTTTTTCCACAATTATTATTGCCTACGCCAACATTGATCCTGCATGGATCACAATGTCTACTTTTAGACTCCTCAACCAAGTTTATAGTTTTCCACAATACTGATCACAGACAGACGACGACTTCGTCATTAACAAAACAAAAATAAATCCAGAAACCAATGCTCCACATAAATTAAAAAGAGAATAATTCATTTCGAAACTTCCGTCACCTCATCATAAAACGACCAGCTGTCTACAATGAAACTGGGGTACTTTGGAGAACAAAGTTCAGCACACCGGCACCGGCGACTACGTGAGACGCCATTTAAAATGGTCACGTTTTACGGCCGCACTCGGGTAAGCAGAGCTTTATGTTTTTGAGGTTTTTAGATGGTGATAAAATCGTGTCTCTGAACCCCTTGCGCGGGACGTGCGGATGCGACTTGTCGCCAAAGTTGTAATCGAACATTATTATTTTATTCACACTTACTTGACGCTGAATTAGCCATTATGTCGCTTTTTTACTAGGTGACATGCTGTAGCTAACATACGTCGCAGCTGCTGGGGTTTTGTGAGGCTCTTACCCCTACGCCCAGCGACGAAAACCCCACGGCGGAGAAGGGGGGCCTACTTACTTAAAACGTAGTACCATCCTCTCTGCCACGGGGACGGCTTGCGGTCACAAACTGCAAGCAACGAGTACAAGTTAATCATTAACCTATAAACGTACCGCATAACAGTACCGAGTGGTAGAGCCAAGCTGCGTTGCAGCACGCATTGGGTCGGCTTGCCCGGCGTAATACCACCCCCTCACGAATATTCGGCGTGAAACAATGGCACTCTGTGCTGTTCTGTTTCGTCCGGCGAGTGAGGGTTCCGGAGACCCCTTCTCCCCCCCCCCCCCCTCACAATTGATATGGCAGCGAACTTTAATATAGATTTACCCCAGGGAGGTACCGACACATCCAGTGTCGGAGAATCCCCCCCTGAGCGTTCTCGCTCAGGCTGCCCTACGTATTCTGGAGAGGGCAAAAGTTCGCTCGTGTCAAGGCATGCTGCAGGCAGAGGAAAGGCGAGACAATTGGCACCCCCTCCTACGCTTCGCGTGGACTTCTGCAACATCAGGGGAATCCACTCTAACTTGAGGCTTTGCTCTTCCTCACCGAGACGCAGATATCCCCCCTCCTGACATCTCTTACTTGCGCTACCCGGGATACAACCTGGAACATTCATTTGTGCCACGAGCCGGTGTTTGTGCCTATGTCAGGGAGGATATATGCATCCGTCGCCTTGGCAATCTTGAAGATAGGGACCTCTCCATCTTATGGCTACTCGTCGACTGCGGACGTCATCATCGCGTCTACGCGTGCCTGTATAGGTCCCACAGCGGTAACAACGGAACTGACCAACTTATCGAGACCGTCCAAACAGCGACAGACTCCCTTCTCCAACAGATCCCCTCGGCCGAGATTGTGGTATTGGGAGACTTCAATGCCCACCACGTCGAATGGCTTGGTTCACGCACAACTGACCACGCGGGTAGAGCCATTCATGACTTCGCTTTGGCCTACAGTCTGTCCCAATTGGTAACCGGCCCAACACGGGTTCCAGATGTGGAGGGCCATGCACCTCCTTTATTGGACCTTCTGCTGACCTCGCACCCAGACGGCTATCAAGTTTCTGTTGATGCACCACTAGGCTCATCAGACCACTGTCTGATTCGCAGCACTGTGCCTCTCACAGAAACTTCAAAACCGCAACCAGCGGCTAGCCGTCGAGTCTGGCATTATGGGTCGGCGGACTGGGATGGGATGCGAAGTTTCTTTGCGTCCTACCCGCGGTGGCGAGTTTGCTTCAAGCTGGATGATCCTGATGTCGCCGCTGACTCTGTCGTTGATGTGATACTGCAGGGAATGGAACTTTTCATTCCAAACTCTGTGGTTCTCATTGGCGGCAAGTCCCAACCATGGTTTGGTCGTTGCTGCAAAATGGCGTCTCGACAAAATCGTCAACATTACCAAGCCTGGGCTAATACGGTGTCATCAAAGGATCCAAACACCAGTGCGCTCAAAAAGAAGTACAACTTTGCCGCCAGGTCTTTTAAGAAGGACATTGCCAAGGCGAAGTCATCATTCATAGGTAGAATCGGCGAAAGGCTAGTGCGTCTTCCTTCGGGGACGCGTGCGTTCTGGTCTCTCGCCATAGCTATCTTAGGGAATTTTTGTAAGCCGTCCCTACCACCATTGCACAAGACAGATGACTGCCTGGCCTACACTGCAAAGGAGAAAGCCGATCTCTTGGGCTCTCTTTTCGCATCAAACTCGACCTTGGACGACGGGGAAAACTCTCCACCAACTATATCGCATTGCGCTTGTACAATGCCAAACGTTCAGTTCCTGCAAAGGTCAGTTCGTAAGGCTCTTTTTTCCCTTGATACCTGTTCGGAACAAATGGCCACTTACGGCTGGCAACCTTTTTTGTCGTTTTAATTTATATTTGACAGACGACTGTCAGTGTGACACTCTCACGTTGGATCTTTGGTTAGGTTAAGTTTTATGTCGCGCGGTCGTGTAATTGGTTTAATAACTTTGTATTGATGATTTGATGTGGGGCACATTGTTTGATTCCGGGGGGGGGGGGGGGGCGTAATGACTAATAAATAGTGTGAAGTATAATAAGTTTAAACTCAGTGAATTGTTTGGTGGCGTGAACGGTGCTATGTGGTTTTGTGCACGGTGGTATGTATTTGTCTGGGTTCAGCGCTGAGGGGTAGACGGGACGCCTAGGGCCTTCCATACCACAGCAGCAGCCAGAGACATTCGCCGGGGAGGCGAGCTACCACCACCACCACAGCAGCCCGAAGCCAGCCGAGGCGGAGCGGCGTCGGGACGCGCAGCCACCGTCTTCATAGTACGTAAGTTAGTTTATATTTCTTATAATTAGGCGTTAGTTTTAAGTAAAAAGGTAGCAGAGTTGATGTAGATTATCTATATCATACAATACCCATAAGTCGAGTGGGCCTGATGCAGTTCCACCCATTGTGCTTCGTACCTACGTGTGCTCCTGAATTGGCACCAGTTCTAACGCGCCTTTTCCGGCTCTCTTACACTACTGGCGTCGTCCCGAGCTCTTGGAAGACAGCCCTTGTCCACCCGATCCCAAAAAAAGGCGATCGCTCAGATCCGTCCAACTACAGGCCAATAGCTATTACCTCTTTACTCTCCAAAGTAATGGAGTCCATTATAAACCGCCAGCTCTTGGGGTACCTAGAAGAGAACAAGCTACTAAGTGATCGCCAGTATGGTTTTCGTCGCGGTCGCTCGGCTAGTGATCTTTTAGTGTACCTTACTCACCGATGGGCGGAGGCAGTCGAGAGTAAAGGGGAGGCACTGGCAGTTAGCTTGGACGTAGCGAAAGCCTTGGACAAGGTATGGTACAAGGCTCTTCTTTCTAAACTTCCATCATACGGGCTTCCTGAGAAATCGTGTTCATGGGTTGCCAGCTTCCTTACTGGGCGTAGCATCAGAGTCGCAGTCGACGGTTCGTGCTCCGACACGAAGCCCGTGAATGCTGGAGTCCCGCAGGGGTGTGTGTTGTCCCCTACTCTGTTTCTTCTGCATATCAATGACATGTTGCATAACAACAGCATTCATTGCTATGCAGACGATAGTACTGGGGATACGCTCTACACCGGGCGAGCTAATATTTCTCTGGAAAGCGTCATCGAGAGCCGGAATAAACTTGTGACTGACACCGAGAACATGTTAAGTCATGTCTCTAATTGGGGCCTACATAACCTAGTCCACTTTAACCCCTCAAAAACACAAGTTTGCTCATTTACCGCAAAAAACATCCCTTCGTCGTACCTCTAAACTTTGAGGGAGCTCCCCTTGATACCAATCCGACTATTGGAATCCTTGGCGTCGATATTTCGAGTGACGTTCAGTTTCGTGGTCATTTGGAAGGTAAAGCTAAATTAGCTTCGAAAAAACTGGGTGTGCTTAATAGAGCGGGTCAGTATTTTACGCCGGCCCACCGCTTACAACTGTATAAAGCACAGGTCAGGCCGCATATGGAATACTGCTCCCATCTTTGGGCTGGAGCACCCCAATACCAACTCCTTCCATTTGACCGCATCCAACGCAGAGCTGCTCGAATTATCGACGACGTGAATATTTCAGGTCGGCTCGATCCACTGGCTCTTCGGAGAGGCGTTGCGTCTCTCTGTATATTGTACCGTATATATCATGGGAAGTGTTCTGAGGAATTGTTCGGCTTGATCCCTGCCGCTGATTTCCTTCACCGCACTACACGCAATCGACTGTCATTCTATCCACATCACCTTGATGGATGGCGGTCTACAATTGTGCGTTTTTCAAAAAATTTCTTGCCTCGATCTACAGTGTTGTGGAACCAGCTCTCGGCGGCGGTATTTCCGGACCGTTACGACTTAGTGATCTTCAAGAAACGAGCCTATTCCTTCCTTAAAGGCCGGCAACGCGTCTGCGATTCCTCTGGTTTTGCGGGTGTCCATGGGCGGCGGTGATTACTTTCCATCAGGTGACCCGCTTGCTCGTTTGCCTCCTTCTGCTATAAAAAAAAAAGTGCATGGCGTGATCTGGTCATAAGCTATTATGATTGCCCACTGTGTTGATGAATTTTAACGTAAATAACACTGCAAACGTTGCGTAACTTGTAAAATCGCAACGTAAACGCACAAACCGCTGCGCGCTATTGAGATCCTTTCCTATCAAAAGTACGATTTTGCTGAAAATTAGGTAAGATAAATCAAGGTTTGGTTAGTAACAAATAGAAACCCTTATTAGTAGCTGTTTCGTTTTATCAAAAACATTCTTAATATTTGGAATTACTTACACCGTTTTAGTTTTTTTTTTTTATTGTACGTGTCTTAAATGACCCGCGAGAATTCAGGAGGATGCGAATGCAAAACTAAGAACCTTAAACCAGCGAAGGCTGCTCGGATCTAACTGAATTATTATATTGTCTACGATAGCATAATAAGTGTAAAAAATGTCCACCTCAGGCGTTGCCCGGAGCCCTGAATGTAAGTTACTAAATGTGCAAATGTTTTTATTGCGTTTAAGTTAGGATTTGAATGATATTTCTTAATGCTATTGGAATAAGGTATGAATTTAAAATCTTAACTCAAACGCGAAAGTAACGTTTGCACCATAAAGACTATACACTTAGCGTTCTGATTGTAGAAGATATTTTTTTCAACGTTTCGTTATCTTTGAGTTTGTTTGAGCGTTTTTAACGCAAATAATCAAATATTACGAAGCGTAAAAAAATTAACGAGAACTTTACGTTATTAAAAATACCAATTTACTCGTACATCCGATATCCGACGCAGCTGGATGCTACGCCTTATAACTACGGGCTACGCTATGGCTACGACTTATGCTAGGCTATGGCCTATGCTACGAGCTATGGCGTTTGTGACGTAAGCTGCGATTTCTATCTACATAGCGTTCTGTTTATTACCGTGTTACGTTGTAAATTCAGGGCCCTGTCTGCCTTTACTTATCTACAAAAGAAGTTCGCAATGGTTGAATAGTACTCACCTGAAATAATTGCTTTAGAATGATCAAATGTCCAAAAACATTAGTCCGTGTAGCTTGTTTGAATTAAATCCATTTTTCTTCACATTAAAGACATGGAGCCTTGGCTGACACATTACATGACACACTTTTCTTGCATATTCAATTAAAACATATTTCTAAATCAGTTTTAGTAAGACTTAAACTTAAATCTAAAGAGATTTTATTCCGTGTTTACGTTTTGTATTTGACATAACACCATAGACAAAATGACAGCCACCGTAGCGACGCCTAGCGGTAGCGGGGCGAAGTAGCTGTCAGCTTTTAATTTCACTTAAAAGATTCAATTTTAAAAAATAGTCGAAACAGTTCTAATAATAAATTACATAATAAATTAATATGTATAATAATTACTTTAAGTAATTAAATTTAATTCAAGCAAATCCGGAAATAGAACTATTTTTTCTATTTGGACTTTTATCTAGAACATTCGAACGGGAGTAATATTTTTTATATGGATATTGTCTCTACCCGTAGGGGTTACCAGAGAGGAAACTAATACTCCTTAATATTAAGACAGGGTAATTAGTGAGTTAAATATCACAAAACATAATTTTAAATTAAAGAAAAATGCATTTCCCATTGCTAAACGTTAATTTTTTTTTTAGGTCGTGTGTTGTTATTGTTGGCAAATTCTGTTAGCAGAGGGCGAGTTGTGACAGACGTTATATTTGACGTTTTGTTAGTTTGAAGGAAAATTCTAAAAGAACAATTTCTTATGAATTACCCGACAATGGGAGTAGAAATCATAAGCTGGCCTTCGATTTATAAGTGTTTCCGGCGAAAGGAAAGCTGCCGAGTTGCGACGCCGAAACGATTTCAATCTCTGGCGTGACGTGGTGCGATGAGTTGAGATCAATGCACTCAGGTAGGCGTGGGTCGTAGTCACCTTTTGTTTTAATCTGAGGTCGTAATAATGTAGTGGATTTGAAGCGTCATTAGCTTGAGAATATAGTCAACAAGTGTGTGGTTTATTTACAGGAATCCGTGCCACAACCGACCGGTCGTGACGCCGCTGGCAGCCACGCGTAAATATAGGATATCCCAGCGCGTGAGTATCTCAATAGCATTGTTTAAATATAATAAGCCGTCATCCTAGGAAAGCAAATCGATATTTCATGGTGTCTGAATCCTGCCTTGTCGCCAGGCGACGCAAGGCTCTTGGCCATGTGGCAGACGTGTCAAACCCCTTTATTAAGTGGATATTGCCCCATCCAACAGTAGTCTGGCATTGTTTAGTTATGTTTATTGGAATATCGTAGCCGTGTAGTGCCTTGTGTACTAGTTAAATGTGAAACAAAGCTAAAATTAAAACATGGTGTTAAATGTTAGTGTTGGAGTGTGAGTTTTTAGTTGTGCAACAGCGTTGGGAAGCTTTTGATAACCCATGGCGCTGCGAGTCCCTGGTTATGATAGGTTGCAGCCCCAGATACACAGATAGCAGACTGCGGGACCCTAATTTATGTAACAGTTCTGAACTAGGCGTGTAGTGTTATAAATAGGCCCCGTGTTGATAATTTCAGATGCTTCGAGAGGCCCGTCTCGCCGCCAGGATTTAGAGCTGGGCCCTAAAGCCTGGACGCGAGAACTGCCTCTTCGGGGCACCAGCGGCCACCTGCTGCCAGCGAGCTGTCGCCGCACAGGCGTTGACGGTTTTTGTACCCCTACTCTGGGTTTAATAGTTCTTTATTCAGGAACATATTTTTACATTAGGGTTTCGAAACCTTAACCTAATATTTTCTTTTATATCCAACTACACCAAGCGTTGGTGAAGTTGTGAAACATTTGAGGATCTGCGAGTTCGACTTGGGTGAAGTTGTATGGTGACATCGTCTCCAGATTCGGATCGACTATACGATCCTGGCGTCCATAATTATTAATTTTATATCGGTATAACCCCACGGTTCTCTAGAGTATCGGCTTTAAACGTGTGAGAGTTTTGATACGGTTAAACGGTTTAAAACATTTAATTTAATATTTTTATAGACGGAGTAATTTAATTTTAATTTCAACTTCATACTCCGAACGGTATTGGCTTTATCCCGACCCCCACCCACGACCATAGCTCGTACGACTGAGATATTAGCTGGCTGGTTAGGCAGTAGTAGTAACAGTATTATAAAAATTTATTTTAAATTAAAATTATCACCGACCCGCTTGGTCACTTTTGACTCTTAGGATTTTAGTGTGTTTTAGGGGGTGATATAGCTTTGGAATAAGGTTTAGATTACTTTAAACAGTAAATTATAGTTGGCAAAATTAATAGAAAGTTTGTTGAACTTTCATTTGAGATTGACCCTAGGGTCAATTTCAACTGATAGTTTTTTTTGTTATTTTCGGCTAAATAAATTAAAAGGTGTAACGTAGATGATTTGTACCTAACATAATATAAGACAAAATTGTGACTAACCCCCCTCTTATAAATAATAAGAATGAAATAAAATTTATAATTTTATTTTATTGTTGTTGGACAAAATATTTGTGTGTGTTCTTTTACAATATACTGCCTAGCTGTTGAACATTTTATGGTTTTATTTGATAACAACCCACTGAAGCTTGCATTTGGGATTTTCTTCCTTTTCCCCAAAAGGGAAAAAAATCTCAAATGTAACAGTGGCGCACTCAACGTGTGTTTTGGTTAGGGATAGTGGTTATGTCTTATGCTGTAACTAAAAAGCCAGAATACCGATAGCGTTCTAGAACCGTGGGGATTATTACTTTTAAGAAAAACCGTCACGCGTGCATTGGCACGGATTCCTTTCATTTTATTTTAATAACGAATTATTATTCGTTATTATTTTAAAATATTGTATTAATAGTGCATTTTTTTTTAACGTTCATAACACTTTTTTATATCTATACAAGTGTTAATTATTTAATTATTGTACTCAGCTGAACTAGAGTATTATTTTATGATACAATAGGTTATAGTTGACACAATTTTTATTTGAAAATAAGTGTTTTTTTTTAAATGCAAGTGTTTATAGTATTATTATAATAATACTGTGTTTGTGGTGGTTTACTACTATTTTCTGTGGATTGTAACTGTATACTTAGGTTGAAACTGCCTATTGAGGAAGCCAGCTTCTATTTTAGTAGTTTTTTTGAAATCCAAAATGGAACGCCCAATTTCGTTTAATTTGCTTCATAAAGACGAGCTTACGTATGAGGTGGAGATTCGAGACGCAGCACCGGCGACAACGGTAGAGTGATTACGAGTTCAGATTAGGGAACTTAGTAAACTAGTTTGCTCAGACGATATCGTAGAGACTACTCGGGATCCTAAAGTAGAATTACAAATTATTAAAGCCAAATTGGCAGAGATCGCCGAAATAATAGGAAAAGATCCTTCAAATTTTAAAAAATTTAACCGTATAAAGGCTTTAAGTTCCTACCTTTTTCATCGCTTGGGCAGGGTAACTCCTCCTCCTGAACTTGATTCCGTATATCAGACTGTTGACAAAGAGCTTGACGGTTATTTGTCAAAAGTTGATAATATTAACGCGAGTTTTCATGCGTCGTTTACATCGGCACAAGAGACACCGAACGCCCTTGAAGTTGAACCTACTCCTGAAGTCGTATATTATAGTAAGAAGGATGCAACAGTCAGATCTCTCGACTGTAAATTTAATGGTACCGGTTGCGTGAAAGCTTTCATAGAGCATCTCGAGGAACTTTGCGAAGCTAGGGGTATTAGCGAAACTTCTTTACATAAATCAGCTCTGGACTTGTTTTCTGATGGTGCTTTGTTGTGGTACCGTGGTATAAAAGCGTCGGTTGGTAGTTGGTCGGAACTTAAAAGACATTTACTCACAGCGTTCGCTCCGCCAGACTATGATATGCGTCTCATTTCAGAAATTACTAATAGGACTCAGGGGCAAACTGAATTGTCCTGTATTTACATAGCGGTCATGGAGAACCTCTTCAACAGGCTCTCTTATAGAGTAGCGGAACCTGAGCGTTTGGCACGGATTAAGTTCAACATGCGGCCGGAATACGCGACGGCGTTGTCAATGTTGGCGGTCAATACCCTGGAGGAATTAAAGGAGAAGTGTAGGCAACTCGAGCTAGGTTTTGTTAGCAAGGCACAGTTCCGCGAACCGCCGAAACCTACCGCTTCTTTTGTTGCACCAGACTTGGCTTACCAAGCTCCGAGGGGTTCTTTGAGAATCGAGGCCGTGCAAGCTGATCCTGCTATGTATTGTGTTCGTTGTAGGGTAAGGAGCCACTCAAAATCTACTTGCAAATCCACAGAAGTAGTTTGTTTTCGTTGCGGTAAGAAGGGTGTGAGGACACCTTCGTGCCCCAACTGCAATAAAAGAGCAGTCGGGACTAAAGGTCAATCCTGTCAGAACTGCAATTCAAAAAATTAATTTCCCGGAACTACAGCCATAATTTTATTAAGTCCGATTGGGACAACTATTTAAAATGGTTACAAGTTTTTTTAAACTCTTTTAGAGTAGATTCAGTACGTTATAAGACTAGGGAGGATGGTCGGCCGCATTTAACCGTTTCTATATATAATGCGGATTATTACGGTTTACTTGACTCGGGTTCATGCATTTCAGTATTGGGTTCCGATGTTGGCCAACAGTTCATAAAAGCTGGTGCAACCTTACACTATGATGGGTGCTTGGGCAACATCGTAACAGCCAATGACTCGCGTGCAACCGTGAAGGGTTATTTATATTTACCAGTTACTCTTATGGGAGTGACTCAAGTTATTAAATTTTATATAATTCCTGATATCACCACACCGTTAATTTTTGGCATTGATTTTTGGAAGGCTTTTAATTTAGCTCCTGAAATTTTTAATAGATTGCCTTTTAAGTATTTTCAAAACTCTAAACTCCGTGCTTGCGTATCGGAGGTTAGGCATTTGCAGCCGTTTGATGAATTAACACCCGTTCAGAGGTTGAAAGCGGAGTCATTAATAAATGAATTTAAGAAGGTGTCTTTTGAGGTTAAAGGTTTAGGTCGTACCCAACTGTTGCGTCATAAGATAGACACGGGTGATGTTTCTCCTATCAAACAGCGTTATTATCCACTATCACCTGAACGCCTTAAGGAACTTAACCGCCAGCTGGATGAGATGTTAGAGATGGGAGTAGTAGAGCCTAGCAATAGCGCGTGGAATAACCCAGTCCTATTAGCTCCTAAACCAAACGGAGAATGGCGATTTTGCCTTGACAGCCGAAAATTAAATGCAGTCAGCAAACAAGATGCTTATCCGCTTCCCTACGTCTCTCACATCTTAGATCAGTTACGTGACGCTCGATACCTTTCGTCAATTGATTTAAAATCTGCATTTTGGCAAATTGAGCTTGACTCCGCTTCATCTAAGGAAAAAACCGCATTCACGGTTCCCGGACGAGGTCTTTTCCATTTTAAGGTTATGTGCTTTGGGTTGACGGGGGCCCCAGCCACCCAGCAACGGTTAATGGACATACTGTTTGGTCCTGAGTTTAATAATAAAGTGTTTGTTTTTTTTTTTTTTTTTTTATATAAGAGGGAGGCAAACGAGCAGGCTGGTCACCTGATGGAGAGTAATCACCGCCGCCCATGGACACCCGCAAAACCAGAGGAATCGCAGACGCGTTGCCGGCCTTTAAAGGAGGAATAGGTTTAAGGAAGGAATAGGAATTGGGAGGAGGGGGGGGGGAAGGGGCCTCCAGAACCCTCACTGGTCGGACGAAACACAACAGCACCAAGTGCCTTTATTTCACGCCGAATATTAGTGAGAGGGTGGTATTACGCCGGGCGAGCCGGCCCAATGTGTGCTGCAACGCAGCGTGGCTCTACCACTCAGTTGGTGTCACTCATTTAGCACCACCCAGGGATCACGTGTAGGGTCTCAAGGGTAAACCTACGGACGCGAGCAACTTTGACCCCCTGTTTACTTGGATGACATTATAATATGCTCATCGACATTCGAGGAACACATTTCGCTTCTTAAACGGGTTTTTGAAAAGTTACGACAGGCTAAGTTAACGATTAACTTACAAAAATCCTGTTTCTTTCGTCGGGAGTTAAAATATCTAGGTTACAGGGTAGATGAACATGGTTTACACACTGATCCGTCGAAAGTTCAGTCAATAGTCAACTTTCCCACACCTACCACCCGGAAGGAGTTGAAAATGTTCCTTGGAATAGCGTCGTATTATAGACGTTTCATTAAAAATTTCAGTTCTATAGCGGCACCTTTAAATGCACTTACGAGTACTAGCAAAAAAGCCCCGCCTTTTAAGTGGACTGCTGAGGCAGAAACCGCGTTTACTACTTTAAAAACAGCGTTGGTCTCTGCACCAGTATTGGCTTGTCCCGATTTTTCCCAGCCATTTGAGATTCATTGTGACGCATCCAGTTTTGGGATAGCGGGCACTCTGACTCAGTTTATAAAGGGAGAGGAGCATCCAATAGCATATTGTAGTCGTTCACTGAATTCGGCAGAACGCAATTATTCGGCGACTGAGCGAGAGGCCCTAGCGGTGGTTTTTGCTGTAGAACACTTTCGTCCTTATGTGGAGGGAGGTCCTGCGTTTAAGGTGATAACCGACCACTCGAGCCTGAAGTGGTTCTTTAATTTAACCAATCCTACGGGTCGATTAGCTCGTTGGGGTTGTCGCCTTACAACTTTGTTATTGAGCACCGCAAGGGCAAGGACAATGTAGTTCCAGATGCACTATCGCGTGCCGTTCCGGTGCTCGAAATAAAGGTGCCTGACGCAGACACTTGGTTCCAAAAGTTGTGGGACAAGTGTGTTAGTACTCCTAGGTCGTGTCCTAACTTTATTATTAGAGACAATAAACTTTTTCGTTTTTCAAAAAATAAATTCGGTGTGGCGAGTGATTATGATTGGAAACAAGTAGTACCGGAGGGAAATCGTCTGGAACTTTTAAAGAATCACCATAGTGGTGAATTATCTCCACATTTTGGAGTATTTAAAACTTATAAACGACTTGCACTACGTTACTACTGGCCTAACATGTATAAGGATGTAACTAACTACGTGGGGAAATGTGATACGTGCGCCGCATATAAACACTCACAATTGCCAACCCCTGGTCTCTTAGGTAGCGCGAAAGACTGCTCTAAACCGTTTGAAACAATAAGTTTTGACCTCGTTGGTCCCTTGCCACGGTCTAGAGCGGGCTTCACATATCTCTTTGTGGTCGTATGCTGTTTTACGAAATATTGTTTGCTCTTTCCTTTACGAAGAGCTGTGGGTAAGGCTATAGCGCAGAAACTTGAAGATGGCGTTTTCTTGGTTCACGGCATACCCCGTACGGTGATAGCGGACAACGGGACGCAGTTCACGGGCAATGAAATTAAATCTTTGTTGGAGAGGTAAGGTACCTCAGGTTCACTTTACACCTCGCTATTGCCCCAGCGTGAACACAGTTGAACGTTATAACCGTACGATTATGACCGCCGTATCAATTCTTGTGGAAGATGACCATAGATCGTGGGATGTTAATATTTCGAAAATTCAGTATGCAATAAACACTTCCACTAATGAAGTAACACGTTTTACCCCATTCTTATTAAAGGCGCGCTTATTAAATCACATGACCGTAGTGCTCGTCATTATAACAATGGGAGGAGGCCCTTAGAATTTGAGGTGGGTGACACTGTGTGGAAAAAGACATATCCACAGAGTGACGCCTCCAAATTTTTTATGGCTAAATTAGCTCCTAAATATGAAAAATGTTTTGTTAGGAAAAAACTTTCCCCCCTAGTGTATGAATTAGAAGGCTGTAGTTCCGGTAAAAACCTTGGTGAATGGCACATCAAGGACTTTAAGTCTTCATGGGAAGACTAAGATGTATTAGTTTTAGTAATTTATCGATCATTGTATAATGGTACAATGTTTTGCTTGTTGTGAGCGGTTGAAAAGTGACAAAGGAGGGCTGTATATGCCCTGTAGTCGCTGCTGTTGTTGGCATTGGTGGCTGTATATGCCACGGTGCTGGAATTCGTTATGTGGTTTATTTTGGTTGCTAGATGGTTTAAAAGTGACGAAGGAGGGCTGTATATGCCTTTAAGTCACTGCACTATGGGCGTTTGTGGCTGTATATGCCGCGGCGCTGGAAGCTCTTTTAAGAGGAGCTTGATGTTTGTGGTTGTGTTTTTGCGCATTGGAAAGTTTCGACTTTTGGCGTGATGACATTCTATTTGTTAAGTTGGAATGTTTTAATTCCTTTTTGACGTGACAACGTCTTATAAATTGGTTTGCCGGGTGACACTTCAAGAAACTGCGTTACGCTCCGCTCACGTTATGCGCTCACAATGAGAGCGAGTGAGAGGCACGCGTCCCTTCCACTCGGGCATGGTTAGCCCGCCTAAGAGCGGTTTACACGTTGCATTAATGTTTTAAATATAATTCTTTGTATAAATAAATGTTTTAAATTGTTACTATTATTTCATCCTTCTTCCTACTATACGAATGAATATTCACATTAAAATTATTTTACCACTCAAAGTCGTTGTCACGTAAAACTTTCGCCCGTATACCGACTTTACAGGCAACCAATTTTTTTTTTATTTTAATATTATAGGTTAGATACCTTAATGGAAGGGTTATATCTCCGGAACGTTGGTTAGGCAACGTGGTGATAGTCCTGAGGAAGGTGGCCATTTATTGGCGGGCGTGTAGGCTGCTTTGACGGAATAAGTTTTTGTTGGATTTTCTTTGTGGGCGGTTAGCCAAACCTCAATCTCCGGACCGTTGGTGAGGCAACGAGATGATAGTCCTGAGGATGGTGGCCATTTATTGGCGGGCGTGTAGGCTGCTTTGATGGAATTCGGTTTTTTTTTGTTAGATTTATTTAGGGGCGGTTAGCCAAACTTTTAGGTGGTGGTGAATATTTGTTGGTTTGGGTTGTGGGTTTTTTTTTTGGTTTACGGCTGCCCAGCCGTGTAAGAAGTTTACTGGGCATTACTTTAAAAATGTGCTTATTGGTAGGAGCATTTAGATGTTTGTGTATTGAGGAGGTATCGTTTGTTAGGAAGGGTAGACTTAGACGTGTAGACGATCTTTACATGTATTTATTATATTATAGCTCTTTGGGTTTCGTCTTTTCCATGTTTGTAAATGGATCAGACCTAACCTGTAGAACATATATAAACGTTTGGTGTATATATTTATTATTTTGTGCCTCTCTGGGCTTCGTCTTTTCCATATTGCTTAAAGGATCAGACTTACCCAGTGGGATAACTGTAGGTCTATTTCAGTAACCTGTATAGTTAAATAAGCCATTCACCCCAGCGGATTAGTGACTGGTACTAAAAGGCTTAACGCGAGGCGTCAGTGCGGCTGGTGACACTGTAATAATAGGTTAACTGTATAGCCACCAGTTTTTATGTTTATGTAATAATATCATTATGACCATAATTAGTGTATTTAATATATATAAAGTAATCAATCATTTATAATCTAGTATTTTGGTAATATTCATATTGAACTCCTAAAGGTTTGTCTGTTCCATATTGCTTAATGGATCAGATTCACTTTGTGAGTCTATTGTGGTGACTTTTCAGTAACCAGTATTGTTAAAAAAGTAAGGCATACACCCCAGCGGATCAGTGACTGGTACCAAAAGCCTTAACGCGAGGCAACAGTGCGGTTGGTGACACTGTGATAATATGTTAACTGCATAGCCACCAAGTTTTTAGATTTATGTAAGAGTATATTATAATTGATATTATTATATTTATTATGTACATTAGTTTATATTCATATAGAAGTTTGTATATTTATTGGGATATACAAACTATATATATATGGGATATTTGTATATTTAAATATATATATATATATATATATATATGAAGAATTGTCGTACACAAGTCTGCGTTTTGTTGTTTTTTTTACTGTCATAGCATATTGTATAGCTATTTACAGGAAAGTTTTGAGTTATTGTGTAGTGCAGCTACACGGGTAGGTTTTCTTTTGGTTGTTTGTGCTTGCTTGGTTGTTTGAAGTGTAGTGTGACGCTGGAAGGATTTATAAGTGTTTCCAGCGAAAGGAAAGCTGCCGAGTTGCGACGCCGAAACGATTTTAATCTCTGGCGTGACGTGGTGCGATGAGTTGAGATCAATGCACTCAGGTAGGCGTGGGTCGTAGTCACCTTTTGTTTTAATCTGAGGTCGTAATAATGTAGTGGATTTGAAGCGTCATTAGCTTGAGAATATAGTCAACAAGTGTGTGGTTTATTTACAGGAATCCGTGCCACAACCGACCGGTCGTGACGCCGCTGGCAGCCACGCGTAAATATAGGATATCCCAGCGCGTGAGTATCTCAATAGCATTGTTTAAATATAATAAGCCGTCATCCTAGGAAAGCAAATCGATATTTCATGGTGTCTGAATCCTGCCTTGTCGCCAGGCGACGCAAGGCTCTTGGCCATGTGGCAGACGTGTCAAACCCCTTTATTAAGTGGATATTGCCCCATCCAACAGTAGTCTGGCATTGTTTAGTTATGTTTATTGGAATATCGTAGCCGTGTAGTGCCTTGTGTACTAGTTAAATGTGAAACAAAGCTAAAATTAAAACATGGTGTTTAATGTTAGTGTTGGAGTGTGAGTTTTTAGTTGTGCAACAGCGTTGGGAAGCTTTTGATAACCCATGGCGCTGCGAGTCCCTGGTTATGATAGGTTGCAGCCCCAGATACACAGATAGCAGACTGCGGGACGGTTCTCTAGTGTATCGGCTTTAAACGTGTGAGAGTTTTGATACGGTTAAACGGTTTAAAACATTTATTTTAATATTTTAATAGACGGAGTAATATAATTTTAATTTCAACATCATACTCCGGACGGTACTGGTTTATTTATCCCGACCCCCACGACCATAGCTTGCACGACTGAAGTATTAGCTGGCTGGTTAGGCAGTAGTAAGAACAGTATTATAAAATTTATTTTAAATTAAAATTATCACCGACCCGCTTGGTCACTTTTGACTCTTAGGATTTTAGTGTGTTTTAGGGGGTGATATAGCTTTGGAATAAGGTTTAGATTACTTTAAACAGTAAATTATAGTTGGCAAAATTAATAGAAAGTTTGTTGAACTTTCATTTGAGATTGACCCTAGGGTCAATTTCAACTGATAGTTTTTTTTGTTATTTTCGGCTAAATAAATTAAAAGGTGTAACGTAGATGATTTGTACCTAACATAATATAAGACAAAATTGTGACTAACCCCCCTCTTATAAATAATAAGAATGAAATAAAATTTATAATTAAATTTTATTGTTGTTGGACAAAATATTTGTGTGTGTTCTTTTACAATATACTGCCTAGCTGTTGAACATTTCATGGTTTTATTTGATAACAACCCACTGAAGCTTGCATTTGGGATTTTCTTCCTTTTCCCCAAAAGGGAAGACGCGTCGCAACCTTTTGCAAGAGGTAAAATGGAGCAACGCAAAGGTAATATGCGTTATACTAATTTAATAATATATTGATGATTTTTATTAGTCCACAAAAACTTAAATTATGTATCAGTCGTCGTCGTCGTCAGCCTAACAACGTCCTACTAATTGGCCTTCATACATAGAGATCGGGGCATAACCTTCTACTCTGTCTGACCCAATATCAAAACAAATCCATAAAGTTGAAATAAATAAAATTAATTTAATACAGTTATGTGGGTTTAAACCACGGTGATCTCACGACAACAACCAGGTCCAAATTGAGCTTAAGTTGTTTTTCGAAGCTCGGAAGAGTTTGAGATATATTTTAACCTTACGTCATTGCGATAGTTTCCCAAATTTCGTAGCTGCTTAGCTAAGGATCAAAAGGAATTAGGTAGATATGGCAAATGGTAAGTAAAACCAAATAAAAATATTCAGAATTTAAAATTTGCAAATTTTTATTATTTGAAAAATTTTATAATGCAAGTTAAATTTGGACAATCAAACCTCAGACACAGACGTTGTAGAGAGGATAGATGAAAAAAAAATCTAGGCGAATGTACTCCGACTAGCAAGGAGAAGTTCTTCATATTTATGATTAAAGTATACTGAGTTGATGGTAAGGCACCTGGTCGAGTGAAAGTTCAGGTCAAGAGTACCTTAAAATTGCGAGCATATTGAAGAATTTTTTTTTGTTTACTTTTTGTAAAGAATGTTATGTCACGTTATGTCATGTCGTAGCAAACGGAAAGCTGTGGTCTCTTCTGTGATGTATGTATTAACCTTAATGTTATATAATTAAGTAAATATATAAATTATATGATAGGTAGGTACGATAGTTATACAACTTTATTAAATTGCAACAAAACAATAACGTAGGTGACCTGAAACGACATCGCCGCGGGCAGAATTGACATAGTGACTGGCATTTTGGACGTCAGCATTACCCTCACGGGGTCCGTGAGTATAACGCGGCGCAGGTTCTTGAGAGCCTTCAGGTCTGATGCGTTTTGTCCTGAAAGAGTGGGCAACTTTTAGTAAACAAAACTTATTGCGTTTCATAGACCTAAGTTTCTATTATAGACCTACTGAAACTTTTTAACTTCTAATGTTGCATTTGAATTTACTAATTTATAAGTGTAGCTTAACCTGTCATTTGCTGTAAAACCAGACATCTATTTAAGGTTTTCTTACAGATGAAAAGAGGGTAAGATATATTTTCACTAACAGCTCAAATCGTCGGCGGATACTTAAATACATTATGTATGTATTTTAGTATCCAAACTGTGGCAGTGTACTGGTTTTGTGATCGTCATTACATGAACTTACTACCCAAACGGTTAGTCAGATACTAGGCAACGAGGACCGCAAAAGCAATACATTGCCACAGTAATAGTTAGTTAAGTTTAATCAATTAACAACTGCACATGTTATTAGCGTGATAGGTCAGCCTATCGCCGCTTTAATTGTTTCGCGATTGCCGGCGGTCTTATGATACTTGACCTATTAAGCTGTTGGATGTATGAACAGACTTCAGTCTGTATCTAGCCTTTTGCGACACATAAGAGAAGAGATGGGCTCGTGCTATTCTTTTAATAAGTAGCCGCCACTGGATAGCTTTAGTAAGTTTATGTCCTCTGTTATCTGAGAATTAATAGCTAAAAAAAAAATTACTAGGTACTTACCGTTCTGTAACACATTATATAATCTTGACAATGACCTGTTCAAGGTGGTCAATGTATTTTCAACTTCTTGCGCTGCTTGACAAACATCAAATATTGTGTAGGCGTACAGGCAGAATGATAAAGCTGATGCCAAGTTCACACTTGTTTGGTCGCCCTAAAATTAAATTAAATAGTTTTGCCAAGACATAAGTCTTGCCACCCAAGTAACCCTAATATACAGGATGTAATAAGACCCACAATGAAGCCGAAAGGTCTGAGGAGAAAGGGGTAGATGGCCTCTTGGAGAGATCTAATCTCCAGCAGTGAACTAGTATAGTAAACCATCATCATACTAAAATTGTTTTTTGCAAAAAAAAGTAAAAATAAATGTGACTTTGACATTTGATATCTCCGTACCCAAACGGCTCTCAGTTACGGCCCCTGCAGAAAAGTCTTCTTAATTCTGCATTTAATACGTGGCGCACGGTTTCGTTACGGGTCTTTTTACACATCGTATGTGAAAGGATAATGAGTAATTTTGTTCGAGAGCTGTCCTCAATTTTTTTTATGATTGTAGCATTATGAAATGTAATGATTTTTATTGCTTTTGATTATTGAAAAATAGTGTTTAGTTATAAAATAATATAGAAGTTTAATATAGTATAATATAAAAGCAACTATTGACTTGTACCAGTATTAAAATTAGTAGGAAAACTTTAATCTTTGACCGTAAATATCTTTTTTCGCCAAGGGAATTTCAGCAGGTCCTTAAACAATAAAAAGATTGTATTGATGAGTACAATAAATATTAGTGATGTTCATAATGCTACAACGAACTTAAATGTTGGGGACGCTATTACCCATTATCATTTATGAATTATGTCGAGCTAAAGGCAGTCGCACTTTAAACATAAACAAATATATGAATCTCTGATTTCTATGGACAGTGGCAGTGGACTGCTTTTACGGTCCTCATTGCCTGGTCTGTAACAAACCCTTTGGGAATAATAACCGTAAACAATAAAATAAAATTATATATTATATGTGTATGAATCAGAAAAAGTTTTATAAAACATAATACCGTGTCAATGAAACATAATTGATTTAATTCATTCAAACATGAAAAAGTATATTTTTGCCGTAACCAGTATGCGCTTTTAGTTAGTATGGCCATTGTCCCATGTCTACGTAAGTGGCTACTATTCAAATTCGTGTACAAAGAGCGGCTGGCCTTATAGTCATAATAACGGAAGGTGATTATCAAAAGGTTAGGTTAAAATTTATGTCTACTGTTAGCAGTGTTTTTTACGAACAGGATATCGTACAATTTTTAGGATGATCAACTCTTTAAAATCTGCTTACGGCCAGACTTTTTGAGATTTAAAAATGCGTGAATAAAAATGGTACATGGCTATGTAGATAATTTATGGTAAGTAGTTTGTGCAACTCCTTAAAAGGTAAATGTCCCAGATTACTTATACTTAACACGTCTCACAGTAATTTACGAAATATAATAGCGGAAAATTATATAAAAACAAGTAGCGGCTCGGATTGGATTTTTCAATTATGAAAATAAATCTGGCCATCATACACGTATCCTAGCATCAAACAGATGCTTTAAATACACTCCACTACACAGAACATGTTACCTTTTGATATTCACCTTCTCATAAATAGATTGTGATAAGATTACAGACTTTACCCCTTTGACCACAGCTGAAATCAATTGGTAGAGTACGGAAATGTACGTTAAAATTGTATGACACATCTGCAACATAATCTGAAAGGCACAACCACGTGTTATTCTAAAATCTTCTTTGTTTTTTTTCTTTATTTAAAAATTAATTTGACCAAAAAAACCTTTAACACTATGTAATTACACTAACCTAAAGCCTATAAACTAATGCTATTTACCTAGTCTTGCCATAAGTTCTGTCCCAACTTAAAATAAGGTATTTTAAAATAAATAATTTGATGGTAGTATTAGATATCATAGTATTAAATAGGTTTAATACTATTCATTTCGATCTAACACATAAGTAGCTGTGTAAACATGGAGTAGGGTACCACAGAGAATCGTGAGAGTCAAGAAGTTGTTGCAGAGAGACGGCCACCGGAAAATTCCCTTTATGATGAAAAAAAAATTGCGTTGAAGAAAAGCATAACCGTTAAAACGATTAGGTGTATGCACATAGCTCCCAAGAAGTTACTGAGAAAATTCCGTAGGTCGAAAGAGGCCACCACCCAGCATCTGTGATGGTTTGGTGGGGCGTGTCCACGAAGGCGTCACGAAGCTCTATTTTTGTGAACAAGGGGTGAAAACACGAGCAACTAACTACCAAAGCGATATTTAAGAGAAGGTGGTAAACCACTAAGTAACACTGTTTTCGCTGGTAAACAATGGATATTTCTACAAGACTCAGCAACAGTTGAGATGGTCATCGCGTGTATGAATTTAAATAAAACTATATGTAATAATTGAGAAAAAAACCAATGCAACGACGAGGTAAACACGTGCAAGCGAATTCTTAGAGCTACATCAAAAAAAAGGTTTAAGGTTTACAAATTTTAAAATTCTACAGTTGGAAGCAATAAAGTGCCAACAATTTTTTGTGTCCATGGCGTAAAAACTAAAAACTGAGCAATAAAATATTCCTAGACAAAAGGCAGTTTGTCAGTATGCGAAAAAGGTTACAAATTATTGCCGGTCATTAGGCGGGACGGAAATTACATTCAAGAAATTTTAGATAACAAAAGTGAACCTTGTAAACAAAAAAACTCTTAAAGATTTAGTTGAAAAATAGAAGACGATGGGAAAAAAAATTAAAACCCCACGTGGTGATTGATGAGACCTATATAAAAAACTCTACGGTGCATCGCTTCACTGCAGACACTCACACATAAAGATAAGCCAATCGGGAGAGCTATTTACTGGTAAGGGTTTTGTTTTCAGACACTGAGGAACGGACGCGCGGGGCGAGGGCAGGGGCTGCTTTGCAGAGGCTTCGCGGTAGACGGTTGGCATTCGAAGGAAATTCGGGATTCTACCTTGGGTAACTGAGGTCGACACCACAACGAAACGACACGTTTTGATTACTTTCGTTCAGTACTTTATATAGAATCAGTGACCTTAGAATTGCGTTAAGTTAATGATAAAGTAAATAAAGTGATAGGTAGTTCGAGACACAGCGACATCATACCGGTAAAGTAGATATTTTATAGACTTATTAATGTTTAAATTTACCAGATATCTTTCGTTAACTTTCTCGACACAGTATTCATAAGAGTGATAACTGAATTGTACATAATAATAAACAAAATGGAAAAATAATTTTATTCAGTGTGGGACTACGTTAACGTAGATTATTGTCATCCGATGTTGCGGAGCTATTACCTGGAACTAACGATAGTAATAATTATAGTCATATCAATTGTAATAACATGTTGCATAGAACGATTTAAGAGTGATTTTAATTATTGTGTTGGCATAGTCTGCCGCCTTTGCAATTACCAATTGAACTATGAGACATATATTAAATCTATGTGTGCCCTAATTAATAAGTTACATGCAATCTAGAGATATTAAAATACCTGTGTGTGTCGAAAGAGTGATAACTGAATTGTACATAATAATAAACAAAATGGAAAAATAATTTTATTTAGTGTGGGACTACGTTAACGTAGATTATTGCCATCCGATGTTGCGGAGCTTATTACCTGGAACTAACGATAGTAATAATTATAGTCATATCAATTGTAATAACATGTTGCATAGAACGATTTAAGTTTGATTTTAATTATTGTGTTGGCATAGTCTGCCGCCTTTGCAATTACCAATTGAACTATGAGACATATATTAAATCTATGTGTGCCCTAATTAATAAGTTACATGCAATCTAGAGATATTAAAATACCTGTGTGTGTCGAGAAAGTTGCTTGTACATAGCTTTGCATGATTAGTCATTATGAAATGTTAATTAGGACGGCCTAATGGGTTTTTTTGTTCTAATCGTTGTTTTCCCATTAATTGATGGCCTAGGAACTAACGATTGGCCTTGGAAAGTCTAATAATTGTCTATAAATTTAATTAATTGTACATAAAACACTAGCGATTGTTGAGTGAAAACCACTAACGATCTTTAGTGTAAGTTCTAATGATTTGAGTATAAAAGCTAATTATCCTGAGAGTATAAATCTAATTATCTTGAGAGTGAAAGCTTATTACTTCATGAGTAAATCCTTAAATGATTTGGAATAGACCGTAAATGGTTTGACTATGTTTGAAAGTAAATTCTAGAAAAGAGGCAGTAAGACCTAGTAATGGTTATAATATAAAGCTTTTAATCCAAAGACGTTACAAGGCATAAATAATGAAAGAGTTTCGTTTTTTTATATTTAGATGAGTAGATATATAGGGTTAAATAAACCATCATATAACTAAATAGGTGATGAGATAAACAAACGCAACTAAATAAAATAAATCATTAAATAAATAATCGATAAATCAACAAATAAAACATTAAATAATAATCGAAAAATCATCAAATAAATAATTAAATAATAAACGATAAATCAACAAATAAATCACTAAATAATAAAACAATAAATCAACAAATACATTGAGGTAGAATAAATAAAGCTATCTACCATAATCTTGTGTTTTATTTTATTTCAATTGATTTTTACAACGCAAGGAACAGCAGAGATAAATACTTGTGATCTGTTTATCGTAATAGTGAGAATTAACATGATCTTGACTATCACATTAGTGGAAATGCAGTCGAGTATTCACGGTTATTATCTCTATTGGTCTTGGCTTAATTCTTTAATCCTGTAATCCTTGTTTCACTAGTCACTCAAGCTAATTCTCTAGATAAACAAGCCTTGTTTCACTAGCCACTTGTGAATAGATGACTGTAGACTTAATCTTTATAGACATACAGACGTAAAGTTATTAATTATTCTAGATGAGCAATCATTCTGATATTTTGGTTTAATTCGGGCTAGCTACTACAACTAGCTGTCGTAACAACTGCACACTTGTATCCAGTCTAACTAGAGAGTGAGACATGTATCATTATAGAACAGACACATTTAGTCACATTAGAGTTGATAGACAATAGCAGATTAGATGCAGAGTTGAGCAGATGGGGAGCAGATGCAGACATCCGACGGATAGTAGTAGGTAATATTTATAATAATTAAGCTAAGGATGTAGGGTCCAAGGTAAGGTTATGTAGAGCTAATACAGAGATTTTGCAATATTTTAAGGGGGGAGAGATCATATTTGTTTTATCGCTAGTAAAGCAATCGCTATAATGTGAAGCCTGGAGTTTATAAATTGAAAACCAGTACATAAACGTGACGGGAAAGCGGCAGCTGGGGATGTCACATATACACGTCCCGTCTTAACCGAACCTTGCATTCTATAGTCTGACGAGACTAACTCATCATTTACATATACTTAGAACAATGAGTGATAATAAAACCATGGTACACAGGAGAAAAAGATGTGAAAACGCCATCACTCATAATTAGCAATCAGCGCCATGCAAATAGACATGAAACACGCTTCGCAGCGTATAGGGTAAAACAGGTCGGTTGTCCCCATAAAGTGACTTCGATCAGCAGCGCGCTCAGCGTTAGCTGTGTAGGAACCCTGACATTCGCCTGGCTGGCTTTCCGACGGAGGATCACAGAATCCTACAGGTACAATACACCTTTCCATGCGATCCTAACAATTGCTATGGCTAGTCTGTAACGCATTTAATCAACTCTATGCAATCACTCATCAGACTGACTATGTGGTCTTAGATTTCCTTAAGATTGACAATTTATCTAGGCCTTATAGAAGGCCGAGACTCGCCATTAGTTAGAGCAAGATAGGTGAAATGGAAAGATGTATGGTCACTGTTCGTTCGGTCTAATGTCCTGGTATAGACATGTTCAATCTACTTGATTGGAAGCAAAACAATCAAGATAGTCTAGCTCTCCTAATATGTTGGATCTCTGTATTTGGCAAAGTATACTAGATACTCTTATAAAGCATATTAGACGATCACTACACGGCACGAACCACCACACAGTGCACAAATCGAAATCAACCCAGCGCTGGTTAGACGTGAATTTAACGGATTTCATCGCCTCTGAAGATAAGCCCCCTACAAGTCCTGATCTTAATTCTTTGGAATATTACTTCAAAAATATTTTAGAGGAGAAAGCCTGCTCTAAACCTCATCGAAATATTGAATAATAAAAATGTTTTCATCCGTAAATAGAATTTTCTGGTGGCCACCGTCTGCGTATCTCTGCAACAACTTCTTGACTCTCACGATTCTCTGTGGTACCTTACTCCATGTTTACACAGCTATGTGTAAGATCGAAATGAATAGAAAAACCTACTAATTATTATGATATCTAATAATAGTACTAACGTCATATTATTTATTTAAAAATAACCCTCAATTTAGTTGGGGCAGAAATTAAATAAATATTTTTTTCCTACACTTACACCAATTATCTATAAATTGTAACATGACTTGGTATAATTGTAGCATCTGATGCTGAACTGGGATGTTAGTCCCGTATTCCAGCATACAAAGCCTATATAGCCTCGGTGTAGTTATTTAACATTACTTAAGCCACAACAGTACATGATTAATAGCCAACAATAATAAATTACGCAAGCTTAATGAAACCTTAAAATGTATGTGAGTCCTCTTAAAAACAATAATAATTGAGAAATCAATTTATCAAAGAAAACAATGTGTCAAAACCTCACAATACTCGTAAAGAAGTTTTGTTGGATCTAAGAAGTGTCTGATTGTGTAATTGAAGTATTGATCTTTTCGATACCTCAAATTTGTTGAAGGTAGTTTTAGGATCACCTCACCAGGATGATAGGTACCTTTACATTAGGTATTTTAATGACAACACAAAACATTTAAATATCTTATATATTAATATGCTAATTACCACGATAGCATAATGAAGTCAAAAGTCATTACTGCAAAGCATTCTTTATCGCCAACCGGATAATATCCCGTTGAATGAGAGAAATCGTGTTTCAATCCCCATCTCTCCATTATGCTTTCCGGATGGGTTAACAGGGTTATTTTAATATGTGATTAACGCATTAATAACAATTTATAAAAAATATTTACCTGCAAACCAAAACATTTATTCAACTGCTTGCTACACACTGAAATTTCTTGGTATTTCGATGACCACGACTCTATATAATTGTGAAGTTTGTTTTTTCTATCTTCGTTATTGTAGTCTAAAACAACCTGTTCCGACGCTTTATCAACAATAAAGATGCAGTGCTTCAATAATGCTTGTATCACTGAAATCAGTGACGAAAATGCGTAGTACGCTAAACAATATCTTGTCTGAATGACGAAGTTGCCTGTATAGAGCATGATGTAGGTAGTGCTATAAGTATCATCGTAAAACATGTACACTAAAATTGTAAAAATTAGAACAATACATGAGAAAACGAATTGACAAATGTAGCGGACGGTGAATCTGTTCAATCTTTTCATTAAAGCATCATCTTTCGCAAACTCGTGCTGGATTTGTAACAACCTTTGGACACACTCGACGTAAGCTACAGTGTTCTTCAACGGGAATAGGACAAAACAAAAATTCAATGTAATTACAAGCGAAATGTTTGTTAAGAGGAACAATTGCATGGACGATTCGTAATGAAAAATTGTTTTGTACAAATAATTTGTTAGTAATGACGTGGTGAGTATTATTTCACATGCGTTCCGTATTACTGCTATAGATTTACGCCTTGGAGACAGTGCACTGTAATTCCAGTACAGATTGAATAAATTATTTATGATGCACTGAACGTCAAATAAATTTAATTTCATTATGAAGGTGTGTCCTAACAGTTTATTTAATTGAAATACGCGGAGAGACTGAAGTGAAAAGCGTGACTTGGGTAGGTGTAGGTACTAACTTACCATACGGTTAATTAAATTGATTAAACTTACATTTGTTACGTTTTTTTTATACAGTCAGCATTGAAGTGATCGAAGCAATTTAAGTAATTAACAATTTCCCACACTTTCGTTAATTTGCCAGTAGGTAACGCTTCTAATTTGGTCCAGCAACGTGAACTTACTGTCTATTTTTGTTCCAATCAAGTGTTGGTTAACAAAGACAAATTGTAAAGAAACAAAACTGGATGACGGGCTCCATTTTACAGATAATGGAGGAAAGCAAAATATCGGCACGATACAAGCAAATAGATAACATTATTCGGAAAGAAATTATTATAGCTTGTAACGGATATTACCGCATAAGAATAAATATTTTGTATTTATAATGTAAATTAAGTTTTAAAATAACACAACATGGAGGGTACACCACAATACTTTTGTTGATTTTATTTGCCTACTGTGTGTAGCCTGTTCTTTGAAGCAGTAGTCTCGCGCGTGAGGCCGCTCCGAACACTCGTCACGCCTTCAAACTTTCTCTGTCTGGAACACCAAACCTACACTTAATTATTTCGTCGATATAAAACCCTTCGTGAGTACAAAATAATACTTGTGGTTGGGTGAAGTGACATAACCGTTACATTATAATAAGAGCCCTTAGTGCCTATCAAGAAACAACGACCTTATAGAAAGGTGTAAAAATAAAGACTATAGCAAGCCTCATCTTCCCAGAGACGAGCTGAGAAAAAGTCAGGTAAACGCCACAGTAGCCCCTTGTCTATTCAAAATATTAACTGTTAACTTGTCTTCCGGCAATTGAAATATATTTGCATATTTTGCTACATTTTTTTTCTATTTCAATTTGTTCCTCTAATGTTAAATGTTTTAAGTTTAGTTGTTTTGGAACTTACTTCACCCTTTTCGCGTCTTTTAGATTTTCACCAAAGTAACAATAATTATATTCTTCAAGATTATGAACCCTTGGATTTAACTCCATTATTTTAGATCTTCTTGGTTTGTATTTAAAATCTGTACCGGTATTTTTCCATTTGTTGGTTTAACGATGGTACTTGCTATAAATACACCTTTACATATTTCTTCCGCACATATTACACAATCATTTACTTGATCAGTGTTAACATAGCAAATTGACTCTGACCGTTTTTCTAGATGATAACATGTTTGCATCCAAGTTTTATTATATTTCAAAGTAATTGTCTCATTATTATTCATCGATGATATTGGACTAATTCCCGTAATTTATTTCTGCCTTATATTCATCTAAAAAAGTGTGTCCTAGAATTCGTATTGTAGTACATGGTAGTGAATTAAACACATAATATACTACTTGCTCTATTTTTCGGTCTCCTATATGAATTTTTCATTTAGTGTATCCGATGGATTCAAAATTACCTCCAATACCTTTAATGGTCATTGTATCTCTTGTTATTGTAAAATCTTGATTTTAAATGTAACTATATTTAACGGCTGAAATTGTTGCACCTGTGTCTATAAACCATGAGTATTCTTCATTGTTTGTCTTTAATACGAGTGTTATCGTATTACCTCCGGATAGTATAGCATTAGTCCCGAAAAAACTGGTTTTCACTTATTTTCCTTATCACCGTCGTAATTATTTTCTCTTATCGTATTTTCGAAGAACATGTTAACCCTGGGCTGATGTTTTTCCCTGATGTGACTTCTCTGACTATTATTATAATACTCACCTGAATTTTTTCTTCTCTGGTTACCACCTTCTCTATAGAACGTTCTTCTGTTACCTTAATACTGTGAATATGCATGTCGTTAATAGCCGTTACCTCTAAAAATTAAGTTTGACTCTCTTCCGTAGGTTCCCTTGTAATTTCCACTGAAGTTTCCTCTGTAATTTCCTCTGAAGTTTCCTTTTGGTTGGCGTCTAAAGCTAAACCTAGATTGATATGTGTTATACGAACTGATTACGTTCAGTCCTTGTCGTTGTAACTTCTTCATCCAGCGCGGTTTAGATGGCATCCTTCAGTGAATCAAAGGTTTTAACTGAAATAATAGTGCTTAATCTGCGATTTCGCAGTCCATCGGCAAACTTTTTGATAGCCATATTTTCATTTAAAGGCTTTAATACCTTATAGCTATTGGAATCGCCTTTTGACTGCTAAATAGTCAGTTCAACAAATAGTTCTGAAAGTTTTTGCCCGAAGTCATTAATAGTTTTATCATTTTGTTTCAATTGTTGCAATTTCATTTGAATTGAATTTGCTGATTTCTGCGCAAGTAATCATCTCATGTCTTGTATTAATTCCTGAACAGTTGCGTATAATTCAGTAAATTTTATTTTTACTCCTTTCGACAATCGACTTTTTAAAACAAAGTTAATTAATTTAGTATTGGTGCCTTACAAATAAACATATTATAAGGTCGGAATAGTCATTCCGTGTTTTGTCTCTTTTACTCTAATTTGAAAATATGTTTACATGACAGGAACAAAATACGGAATAACTATTCGTAGCTTATTCTTCGTTTATTTGTAAGGCTCTAGCAGTCTACATTTGACAGTGTCGATCCATAGTATTCTATGTCATTAATCAAATGTCGCGTAATCGTTTCGTCATCTGTCATTAATGGCAATAAGCCCAACGCTGTCTTTAATCTCTCAAGCCCCAAGCGGCCATATTTGAAATAAATACCTCCATTTCTACTGCTTTACACAATTCTTTAACTTCGTCGTATAACTGTAAGAATTTACCACTTAATTCGTTTATTATGGTTTCTTCTCCTTTTCTAATTTACCCAATACTATAGCGCCTTTTGTTACATTATGTTTAGAATCAAAAGCCACGAATTTCCTCAGTTTTTCTTAATAATATATATCCATTACGTCTACTTGGTCCTATTTTTACTAAATAAGTTCTTATTTCTCTTAATTTAACAGTAAGAGATTTTACTTCATTTGCCAAAACATAATCAAAGAATCGAAAAAAATATTATAAACACACAATCTTCCAGTTCCACAGTAAGTAAGTTCTAGTTTAGCTACACCTATTGTCCCATCGTGGAACTTCACATCTAATAAGTTCGATAGTACTGACGATTGCTGTTCTTCCTCTCTCTATACTGCAAATTATTCCTTGGGTCTTGATTTCCCGTACTTCACAAAATAATTCCATCAGATGTTATACCATCTCAACATAAGGTTCCATTTCTTTCTTCCTGGATGTGGGTTTTATTTAGCGCAATGACTTGAGCGCGAACCTTTCTTTCTATTTTCTTAAGGGGAGGTATTTCGACCGTTTTCCTCTCGTTCTCTCGACGGTACAACAGTAAGGGACGGGTGTAGCAGCAAAGCGGCGCGAATAATCACGTTTTATATTTTTAAAAATTGATAGATGAAATAAATAAAAAACCATCGGTTATAATAACTCAAGTTATTTACGAGCTTCATTTTAGTAAATGACTCATAATATCAAATCACTTATTTTAAGAATAAAACCTGGAAAAGAAGATAAAATGACACAAAAATATGTAACTTTGTGAATTTATTCTATCGAGCCAACTTTATAAAATCGTGTTTCCATCGGGTGTATTTCACAGAATAAAGCCTCAACAATATTTCATAATTTTCGCAGATTTTAATTTTACTGTTTACTTCTTCAAAAAGTAATTCTAAGAACGTGTTATTTTAATTTTTCACTAACACCTAGCCTTAATAAGCGTTAAAACGCAACAGCCCGCAGCGTAAAATTACAAAAGATACTACAACGAGAAGTATCACTAATATTCCCAAATAGCAATTAATATTTGCAATCTCTTGAACCAATTGAAATTAGTTTGTCCTATTTGAGTGTAAATATCACTGTGACTTGTAGCAGCGGCCGGCTGTACTAGAGTAAACAAACAAACTTTTCAACACTCACACCAATTATCTAGCCCAAGAGAAGCTTCGCTATGAAACTCGTTAAATGGTTACTATACAACGGATAAACTTACTTAAAATACTTAAATACCATACTTATTATACATAGAAAACACCCAGACCCGAGACAATTTAGGAAAACCATAGTATCTAAATTGACCCAACCGGGATCGAACACGGGACCTCAGAGATGGCGACACCGTGAAAACCGGTGTACAAACCACTCGACCAAGAAGGTCGTCTGTTGTTACTGTTTAAAAAACTCTGATAGTTTATCCTGCTCCATAAATGAAATCACTCCAGCACCATTTATGGGATGACTACGGCTCCGTTTATGAGATGACTTTAACACCGGTTATGGGATGACTTCGGCACCGCGACGCGACGCTGATCGCGGTCGGGTGACTGGCTAGGGTCGACATGCAATGTGGAGCGAAAGTGTACGCAATAAAACTATTGTGGCTCGGAACACAAACGGTCCAGCACTGCCTAAAAGCAGTGCACTGGCAGGGTCGCCATGCAATGTGGGAACGACTGGATAGAAATAACACTCACAAAGGTTGGATAAATACTCACTTTATTATAAAAGTATTCCTTTATATATTAATTGTAACTTATAACTACTACAGTGTGTGGAACATAGGAGGGTTTACGCATTTTGGTTTTCCATACAATCTTCCAAATCGACATTTTTAAAGACCATATGCCATTTTTTTATGAAACTTTGCATTCTAAAGTAAAATACAGGGATCTAAATACATAGTTTCAAATGTAGGTTAGGTACGTTTCGTTTCCAATGTTTCATGTTTTCAAGTTCTATTTTGTTATTATTATTACATAGTTACATACCTACCAAACCAATAAATCCCAAGGAGAGTGGGCTAAAATGTATGGAGGTTGGACCAAAAAAAATCTGGAGAAAGTTACGCAACATACGTAGGTTAGATAATTGGTGTGAAAGTGTAAAAGTTGAAATAAATTTTCCCCGTGTCCATGAGTCAAAGATTGTGCTCAGCAGTGTGACAGTGTGACAGTATAGGCTGATTAGTATTAAACATATTTTGTGTTGCTTCGATCCATTTGGTGCTGATTGTACCGTAATAATATACGATGATAAAATATATGACAACAATTTTATTGATAACTTGGGAAGCATACATTAATCAATTATGTTTAATTAATGTAACATACAATTTCCACTTCATATTCCCACTAAAATATTAAAGTTTGTGTTATAAATAATACATTTATTATCACCGACACATACTAACCTAATTAGGCTTTCTCACTTAATTACTTAATTAAAATTTTACTAATCGAAGACCTAAGTAAAAGTAAAACATTATCTATAACTATGATAATAATATGTTATATGTATTGGTTACAAGCGGTAACCAGATTACCCGATACTTTTTCTAAGTAAAAATACATTTACAATAATAACAAAAAGGTTCCTTCTATTTCGTTTGTCTTCCGTTGTAATATAATTTACAGTAATCCGCTTGGTACTTATGCCTTGATATCCTAGGCATTAAGCCCGTAGCGACAGCCAGTGCAACTCGACCAAAACGTTGGATGCTTGAAAAGGTATGACCAGTAAAATCGGAAAAGAAAGAAGCGTGGAATGATTGACGATGCAGGGACAAAAAATTTAAGATGGTTTGGTCAGAAAAAAATAATTACAGAAAAGGTGCAAGGTGCATGAGGCGGAAGTGCATGGGATAGTTGGAAGGGGAAGACCTCGGCGAACCGAAGTTCTCGTTAAAGGTCGAATCAAAAGTACCTTAAGCCGACAAGCATAAATGACGTTATGAGAGTAAGTGAACCAAAGGATGTGTGCCAGGATCGTAGCAAATGGAAAGCTGTGGTCTCTGCCTACCCCTCCGGGAAGCAGGCGTTGTGAATGTATAAAAAAGTTTTTAAAAAACATACAGACGCAAGTATAAATGTAGTATGTTAATTTTTTTGTTATTTGGATCTCCTGTAGTGTTTTGTCCTTTACGCCTTTTGATATTTCCATAGTCGGCATCATCAGGTCAAAGAAGATATATTTTAGATACAATATTTCTATCATTAAAATTTTTGGTAGTAATACTTACAACGTGTTAATAAAATAGCTCAAAACTTCACAATTTTTTTAAATAACCTATAGTGTCATACTGCTTGGCAAAGGTCTCCCCCACTTCCTTTCAGCTCTCTCTCTCTTTAGCCAGCTCTAACCAATCACCGGCCAAGGCATCGAGTATTTACAAAAAAATTGCCAAATAACTAAGAAGATAATTTATATTAGCTTTTTTTACTGCGCCGATGTTGACGCCGTGATGGCATTCAAACTATGAATCCAATGTTCATAATAAGGTAATAGTTATGTAAATTCAAAAGGGGCGTAGCCAAAAATATTTTGTTTCATAAAATCGAGCCTACTCTCGATTCTGAACTGACGAATTTCAGGTTTTCAGCAATTGCAAAACGTTACATTGAAGATTAATAAAAACAAATCTCGGCGAAGACTAGTTCGAAGAAGTGCGGGTGAAAAGTCAGCTCTATAGTATTGTGTTCTCTGGTTACCCCGAGGCTTGATGTATGTATTTAACAAAATATTTACTTAAGATACGATAGTAATTATACAACTTTATTAAATTGCAACAAAACAATAACGTAGGTCACTTGAAACGACATCGCAGCGGGCAGAATTGACATAGTGACTGGCATTTTGGCCGTCAGCATTACCCTCACGGGGTCCTTATGTATGACGCGAAGCAGGTTGTTGACAGCCTTCAGGTCTAAAGCGTTTCGTCCTGAAAGGGTAGACAAAAATATGTAAGTAAACAATAGTACATTTCATGCCCTAGGGGCGAAAGTAGCTTATTTACTGCCGAGACGCCATACGCCAATAGTTCAAGGGAGTAATCAAGTCTTTCACCCGAGGTAAACACTGTGTTTTTCATTACGAATATAAGGAAATTAAAAACATAAACATAAATGTTTTTAGTCCGTAAGTCGCATTTTACGATCCCCAAGGGAAAAAAGGGGTTTGTAGTATTATTTTGATGAGCCCATCGCCGCTCTATGCTGTTGGATGTATGTGTAGTCTTTAATTTGTTAGTCGACTTGTAGGACACCGAAGGGAAGAGAGGGGTTGGTAGTATTATTTTTCAGTTCTCGTGGAGTGCGCGTGAGCGCCAGACGCATCCGCAATCAGTATAAAATAATTAAATCAGTGAAAAGGACAAACCTATGTGTTAGAAAACGATAAATATACTACACTCTAGTCGGACCTCAGCGCAGGGTGGCGCGAGCGCAGGTAGCACCGCCTCGACCACTCCTCCGCGCAACCTGTAGGAACCTCCCACTATCGGTACTTTATTGTTAACGCGCCGGCGGCAACAGTGCGTAGGCCTATTTGATACCACACAAAAATGCAGCGCGCTCCGGAAAACAATAACAACATGTTGTATGGATCTGAACCAAACGTTGCCACTATGAAAGAAAAGTGTCCTACTATGGATAACTGGATTAATAAACGTCATAAGAAAAAACGTATGAATGACGATTCCGACAGCGATACTTACAGCAATCGTGAATGTAGGAAACAGAAAATCTCCTGCTGCAACGCTGACGCTTACAATAAAAACATACTTGCGTTCAGCGAACAAATGGAGTTGATGAACAAGCTCCTTAATTTAATGAAAGAAGAGCAAAATGTTCGTTTTTCGCAAATACATACCGATATGTCTGACATAAAGAACCAGATCAGTGATGTCAAGAAAGCAAACGAAGAGATTGAAAAATCGGTTGATTACCTTGGAGAAAAATATTTGGAACTGGAGAAATCTAGGATGGAAATAAGAGATGAGACTAAGAAGCAAGAGAATAAGATAAAAGATGTCATTCAAAGAAATAGTCATCTTGAAAAATGCAGTAAGGCGCTAGAAGAGCGTATAATGAAACTGGGAATGAAAGATTTAGAAATGAAAATTGAACTCATAAATGTACAAAGGCAGGAAAGCGAAAATTTGATGGACAGTGTGAAAAAGATCGCGCAAAAATAGAAGATGTGGATAAAGTCTGGAGAGTGCCTGGTAAAAACAACCATGTTCCACGACCCGTTATTGTGTCCCTGCTGTCGCGTGAAGCTCGCCAGGAATGGTTGAAGAGTAGAAAGAAAGCAATCACTAACAACACTGTTTTTAATAACGGTAATAATACGCGAATATTTATAAACGAACATGTAACGCGCCAGATTCGCCAGCTGTTCTTTAGCGCCAAAACACAGTTAAAGGAAACTTTTAAAATTATATGGATTCAAAATGGGAAAGTACTTGTTAAGAAGAATAAAGGTGAAAAGAAGGTATTTCAAATAAACTTTGAGAGCGATATCGAAGCTATTATTAAAAATAACAAAGAGTAATACTATATTTCCAACAAAACTTATTAAAACATATTTGTAATCAGTCTTTATAGTTTTAAGTTACTTCATTAAATCATATAGAAATAGATTTCTTACACAACAATATCATTTCCTTTAAAAAATTATAAAAAATAAATAAAACACATTTAAATTATAATAAAACTTTTTATACATGCCATCTAATTTTATTCCGCAACAATAGACTATTATAGATATACAAATAAACAAGCATGGTATGATTCAGTAAATAATCAGAAAAGACACCTTCAAATTATACATATAAATGTTTGCTCATTAAGAAAACATTTCGGAGAGTTGATTGTTTTGTTAAAAGAATGTATGAATAACCTGGATATAATATGCCTAACGGAAATTAATATAAAAAATAAAGAAATGTATAATTATCAAATGGATGGCTTTCATATGCATGCCTGGACAAGGAAAAAAAGACGAGGTGGGGGAGTATTATTATACCTACGGAATGATATCATATTTACTCCCAAAGACGTTAATGTTTTACACTGTGAGATGCTTTTGGGCGAGCTGCAGACAAATAACTATAACACTAATATATGTGTTATATACAGACCTCCAGATACAAACAAGGCAAATTTTTTATCTGAACTAGAAAGCATATTACGCGGTGTACCTCGAAGAAATAACTTAATTCTGATAGGGGACATAAACATCAATATCTTGGAAAAGGAGTTAGATGTGTCATCAAATAGGTATTTAAATACACTTGGTGAGTTGGGATTGCAGTGTTGTGTGCGGGATGTTACGCGCGAGGCTGTTGCCGCAGAGCGGAGAGTGGCGTCATGCATCGACCACGCATTCCTACGGACTAACCGGGCAAGTACACTCCAAGCGTACACAGTGACAAGCAGGGTCGCCAACCATTACATAATCGAAGTTGCACTCAACATAGATAAACAAACAATACCATCTGTCCCCCAGACATTTTATGATAATAATTCGATTGTTAAAATGTTGCATGATATTGAATGGTCAGACTTATTACGCTTAGAAGATTCTATTGAACTTTATAATACGATTTTGCATATTTTTCAAAATGTATATAAAACGTGTACTTTTCAACGCACTTGCAATAACATCAAAAGAGACACGCAATTATGGGTAGATAAACAATTACAAAAAGAGATAGAAAAAAGGATTACCTATTCAGACAGTGGAAAAACCAACCTTTTAATAATAACTTAAGGCTTGAATACACTAGACATAGAAATTACATAAATAAACGTATAAATCGTGCTAAGAATGAACACCGTAAAAAAACCTTAGTAAGTTGTAATGGCGATATGCGGAAAATATGGAGTAATATAAATAGCTGGTTAGGACGGAATAAATTATCGGTGGATAGTGTACTTGAAAAGTACATGTTAAAGAATAAGACTAAACAGATTGTATGTGACGGTTTTTGTGACACTTTTACTAAAGTAATAAAAGATATTAAGAGCTAGCACCGGTGTCAGGATCTTTTCCTAGAAAGAAAATCGTATGTGACAGAAAGCGATGTAAGTTTCAGATTTAAAAAAGTTTTGCCCGACAGTGTAATTAAGATAATAGACAAAATGGACTGCAATAAGGCGTCGGGGTCAGATGGTGTCCGGCTCAGAGATTTAAAAGCAATAAAAACTAAAATTTCTCCTGTAATTGCACATTTTATAAATTTAAGTATAGAAAAGGGGGCGTATCCTAATGAATTGAAACTTGCCATTATCAAACCTATATATAAACAAGGTGTCCACTCTGAATATAGTAATTACAGGCCAATAGCAATTTTGAACATATTAAATAAAATATTAGAGAAAAATATAGTTAATCAAATCGTAGAATTTTTGGAAAACAATAAAATTATTAATGATGCCCAGCATGGATTTCGTCCTTACAGAAGCACGGCTACAGTTTTGACGAAGTTTGTTGATAACGTAAACAATGCATTAAATGAGCAAAAAACAGTGTTTGTTATATATATAGACTTCAAAAAGAATGCGGCATAAGAGGAAAAATGAATAAGTGGTTTAAGGAATACCTAACAGATAGACAACTGATAGTTCGTGTTTGTGGTGCCGAGAGTAGGAGAGGAGAAATTATGTATGGAGTACCAACTGGCTCAGTTTATGGTCCTGTCGGGTATATAATGCATGTAAACAGCATGCCTAATGTTATAAAAACATGTAAATCGTATATGTACGCTGATGACACATGCATTCTATACAGCGACAAAAACCAAGAAAACATACAAAGGGTTATGCAAGAGGACTTCGATAATGTGGTGCGGTGGGCCCATGACAATGGGATTATTATTAATATTGATAAGACCAAGTGTATGCCAATACTGTCGCCATATTATAAAAATAGCCTTGGGGCAATGAATATCCAAATAAAAGGGCACACATACGACTGTTTACATAAAAATAAAAATAATAAAAAGATTAATTGTAACTGTAAAAATATCGAGAAAGTATCCTCCTACAAATATCTGGGGCTAACAGTGGACAACCATTTTAGTTGGATTTCTCATGTCGACAGGGTGTGTAACAAGCTACGGTCAATACTTTGTAAGTTACAAAATTTAAGATTTACCGTGACACGGGGCGTTATGTATGTACTTTATTATGCACTGGCTGATGCAGTAATGTCTTACGGGTTGGGTGCGTATGGTCTCAGTTTTCCTGTACATTTAAATAAAATTAAATCGTTACAATTAAGATTGCTTAAACTTCTAGTAGATAATAATGTAAAAAAATCGCTTGCAGGACACTACGAAAAACTTTTTAAAATATGTAAAATAATGCCAATAGAACATAAAGTGAAAATAGCTATTATGATAGAACAATTTAACAACACTGAGCATAAACAGGTAAGAGAACACACATATGCAACCCGCTTATCTAAAAAATCTTATCTTGTTGTTCCCAAAGTAAAAAATTATTATGGTAAGCGTACAAGACGCTGGTTAACGCCGGTGTATAGTAATGAACTACCAAAAGACCTATTAAAAAATGTCCAAACCAAAAACAATTTAAAAACTTTGTTAAAAAAACTCTATCTTTCTTTGTGTCCGTAGTAGTAATGACAATAACTATAAACTTCGTCGCTCATGCCATTTGTCTGGCCCGGGTTGAGCTTCTTTTGAAACTTGTGATGTTGGTTGACTAAATAACGGATAAACATACTTAGATTATAATATAATGCATGCTTATAAAACATTAATAACCGTCCTCGATTTACATTGTTTTTTTCAAATATGTAGGTCCCTGCAAAAGGAAACTTACATGATTATATTATTGTAATAATACGTATATTTAACTTTTAATATAGATTTTGTTTATTGTTTTTATAATGTTTGTAATTTTTTTTTATTAATTATCTGTGTATGACTTTGGCAGACTTGAAAGTTTTAACGTACAATATTACAATTCATTTCATTTTTATTTGCTAATTTATTATGATAGTAATACTGGTCGGGTAGGTAGATAAACTAACTACCTATGTGTGTTATGACTAGAGACACCGCGAACAAATTTTTTAAGCACGCAAGGTCCACAATCGCTTTGATCACTTCACTCTTGTAGTGAGACGCTAAATCTTGGTAAAAAAATTGTTTATAGAAAGCGTAAAAAATAGAGAATTCATTAGAAAAAATAAATAAAAGGAAAGCACTTACCGATCTGTAACACGTTGTATAATCTTGACAGTGACGTGTTCAAGGTGGCCAATGTTTTTTTCACTTCCTGCGCCGCTTGACACACAACAATTATTGTGTATGCGTACAGGCAGAATGATATAGCTATAAACGATTTCAAACTTACATCTTCGCTCTGCAAATAACAAAATTTAAATCATTACACACTTATTCATAAGTCTCGCCACACAAGAACAGGACGATGATTATGAACAAGGAAGTAATAAGACCCTTATTGAAAAAAATATATACGGATAATGTACAGACGCCTACAGTTACTGGCACTTAGTAGGTTACAGTTAGTAGCTTACCACGAAATGTCAAATTTATTTAATAGAATTTGAACTTCATTCTTAGCTAGAAGGACAATACTTATATTATACAATATCAATTACTGAAATTTGATAGTTGATACCTACGTTTCTCTCCTAACGTGTGTACATCAAAATAAGTTTAACGTAAAGGAATCAATAACATTAAATGTGGATTTCTGTGTCCAGCTGTGCTTCTGCTCAGCTCAAGTTAAAATCTTCTACATAATATGTTAAAAGAGACACTTAACGAAGCTCTTTAAATCAAACTAAGTAACATTGAGCGCAAAAAGTTTCTGGGAAACCTCTTTTATTTTTAGATATTGCAAAGCAACTGTATTTTTGCAGCTGCGTGCTGCGATGTAATACGCGCACAAACTATGCTACGTGTGGGATAAAGAGGCACATTTTGGGCCCGCAGAGTGAGAGTGAGGTATGCCTCTTACGCTGCACCATTTGTCGCCTCGCCTGGACTCCACTTCCTCATAACATCCGGTAGAGTGGATTCATTTGCCGGGCTTAATACAAAAACGAGACGAGTAATAGCAAATTCAAAGTTTCTTTTAAAGAAAGTTTGGTAAAAAAATTTGACCTTTTGATGTCTCCGTAACTTGACGTTTCCCAGGTATGGCCGCGTACAGAAAAGTCTTTGTAATTCTGGTAGTTCGTAATACGTGTCTCTCGGCTTCTATAAGTGTATTTTTTCACATCATATGTAAAATTATGGACTGTGTCGTTCTAAGGTCAGTCGCACTTTGGCACTAGTAAACAAACAGTTTTATTTTCAAATTTGTCTGACTTCTAATAAAAAATCTGACTGCAGACCAATAAATAGTAATACAATAGATTACATTTTGCTACCAAGATCACTTTAAACAAGCTAACACATTGTCAGCTTTTCGAATGTATGGGCTATGGGCATTATCGTTTGTTAATTTTATATTTTTTTGTTTATCCATTATTATTAGGTAAATAAACTAAAATGTCTTAAAAAAAACCGACTCCACGTAGTCTCGTCTGCTAGAGTGTAATTTAAGCCCGCGTAGGCGCGGAGGGGCGAGGCGGCCCGCGAGTGGTGAGCGAAAGCCATCAGCGACGATAAGCTCGCGTAGGACCGTAGGAGCCTTGCAGCGCCGGAGCCGTGACAGAAAACATGCCTGCTGCATGCTTGCTTACAAGCTGCATGCTTGGTTGCATGCTGCATGCTTGCTTGCTTGCATGCTGCATGATTGCTTGCTTGCATGCTGCATGATTGCTTGCTTACATGCTGCATGATTGCTTGCATGCTGCATGCTCGCTTGCATGCTGCATGATTGCTTGCATGCTGCATGCTTGCTTGCATGCTGCATGTTTGCTCGCATGCTTGCTTGCATGCTTTAAACATTACTACGATTACAAGTTGTTAGATGATATTATGGATTTCAATTATTTGAAATGTTGTATTTTTATAATATTGGAAACGTGTTTCTGGGAAATGAATTATCTAGCATTAATAGCCTGGGCCAAACGTTGAGTTGGATTTCAAAACAAAAAGATTTTCAAAAAAATAACAATTGATAATCGGCATTTCAAAACTTTATCTATTGTGTTTACAGTTAAAAAAAAATTAAGAAAAACCAAAAATTAGAAAGCGTTTTCGGCCAACTAAAATGCGTACAGGACAGTTTCGAATTAATGATAGGTAACCGATTTCTGCCATATTGAAGTACATGATTAGTATATGATTTTAATGTTAATCTTTTGGATGTTAATAAAAAAAAAATAAACAGTAATCATTTGAAATTAAGCGTTTTTTTAGTGAAGTGTGTTAGGAATCGAGATTTAGTTGCCAAGCTGAAAGTCAACCAGCTGGATGTCGGCGTATTCCACAGAATCCTTTCGGATCCTACGTCCGAAACAACATAGTAGGTTCGCCTTACCTTCAGGTTCGCAGCACAAGGTATTCGGCTTAGTTTAGAGAATAATTAATTATTGTAACATTCCTATATGTATAGTTTTGATGGGGCTAAGAATAATAATATGACTGACATGTAATTTTTAGTTAAGACTTTAAATTTTCGCAATGCATTGCATTAAAATTATTATAACGGGACTTACCACGTCTCACTTTGTAAGTAAGTACAATCTGCTTGACGTTTCAGTTGCGATGCTGCGGCCGTGGTCATATGCAAACTCAGTTTGCTGTGAGTCTTTAGTTCCATTAAAATGGTTTTAATGTAATTTTTATACTAAATTTCCCTAAGACAACAACAAAAAGAAAAAAAGGAAGAGATTTATGGAACTTAACCGACTCAACCAATATAATTTTACAATTTGTTTTAAAAAGATACTTATGCGCTAACTAAGATAGCACGACTATAGAATAATAGTCGTATAGTAGTGTAGTCTAAAATTAGTGTCCAAAGAGCGGCTGGCCTAATAATCATAATATTATGAGGAGGTGAATATGAATAATACCACCTTAGCAGTATTTTTTAACAAAAATACATACTTACACAATTTTAATTTTTTTGTGGTATCAACTCTATATTTATAGTTATTTTTCGCATAGTTATTTTTCTAAACGTGAATGCACATTGTCAGAAGATTTACTTTAATTAGAAAGTGACATGTCCTTACTCTGCCCGATATTATGTGATAAAAATATTGAAGTATCGTAGTAGTATTATTCTGTAACTGTAACACTATCTAACATAGGACATGTTACCTTTTGATATTCACCTCCTCTGGCGATTGTGTTATGATTACATGTATTTTACCCCTTTGACCATCGCTGCAATCAACTGGTACAGTACAAAAATGTACGTTAAAATAGTTTGACACATCTGCGACATAATCTGAAAAGCACAAAGAAATGTTCTTGAATAAAACCTTCTTTGCATCTTGTCTTTGCTTCGTTTCTTTATTTCTAATTAGCTTTTGCCTGCTGCTTCAGTCGCATAAGATTTTTGCTGGAATACTCATCCCATAACATATAATCGTCTCCAGGACGCCATCTATCTCTACTCTATACCAAGTTTCATTAAAATTTGTTTAGCGGTACCTATATGCACGAAAGCGTCACAAACGAACAAACCAATACACTTTCGCATTAACAATATTAGCTGGGATTCAGAGTAATAACGAAATTAAGTTACTGATTCAAAATATCTTCAAGGCAGCGGAACACATGGAAATAATCCTGTCATTCATTTACCTAACTCTAATGACCACTTAAAGTAATTTAATTAAAAAATTAGTTATCAAACATCTTTAGTAAAACCTCTTAGTACGTCATGAGATTAAATGAAGCAAATATGTGTCAAGATTTCAAAATCATTGAGCTTTATGGTCAGGATCATTGAACTATATGGTCAGGAGTGGTCTCTGCCTACCCCTTAAGGAAGCGGGCGTGATGTATATAAATATGCAGGGCGGAAAAAAAGACCGTGGTTGGAGCAAAAGTACCCTTAATATTGATGATGGCAAATTTCACTGAAACGAAACATTCCTTTATTTTCAAAAATAACTACACTGCTTTTAATTTTTTTTTAAAAATCACCTGCTTGAGCCGGAAAACGAACCGGTGAAATGTGAAAAAAAAACATCCTGTATTTTACGATAACAACCGAAAGAGTCATTCTTAAAGATCAATTTTTTTTAACAACAAATATTTTAAATTAAAGAAAGACCAAGAATAAGAATACGTCTGTGCATACGTAAAAATGGGTCTTATTTTAAGCAAATCACTATTATCTTTAGATAAGTAGTAATGTAAGCTTTACAACAAAAACTTATTTATCTTGGTCTTTCTAAAGAAAGTTTAACAACTAAATGTTGTTTAAATGAAATTGATCCTCAAAAATGACTCTTTCAATTGGTATCATAAAATACAGATTTTTTTTTTCACATTTCACCTGTTCAATAACCGGCTCAAGCAGGTGATTTTTTGAAAATCTTTAAATGTAGTTTTAATTATTTTTGAAAATAAAGGAATGTTTCCTTTCAGTAATATTTGCCATCATCAATATTAAGGCTACTTTTCCTCCAACCATGGTCTTTTTTTTCACCCGAACGTGTAGATTCTCGGGTCCTATCCCCATATCTCTGTTATGCTACGGACGGGAAACCAAACCTTTTTTACTATCTGCCTTAAGGACATCCCACACCCACAGGAGGGGCAAGGTTATGTGGAGCTCCAACCGCCCCCCTTTTCCATTGAAAGCCTAACAAACAATCAGGCATGAGAGGGAGGAAAGTTTACCCACTAAACACTGGAGAACAGCAAATTCGAGTAAAGAGGAGGCCGTGGGACCTGTCCGCTAGGGAATTAAACTACAGGATCCACCCTGACGCCCGTGTGCCCATCTGCAGTGCGATTCTCTAAGTTAAAGTCTTGGTAACAGCGGCTGCGGAATTGATTCTTTCATAGTCATAGAATTGGAAAGAGACAGCAGATTACAGCCATGCGCGCAGCGTCTATGTGTCGCTTAGAGACTCGCATAGCTGTAGACGGCTGCACCCTCGATCGAGCATGTATACCTACAATCATTCCAAAATGATCGCTCTTATCCCGCACGCGCGCGCTTCACCATTTAAGGACAGGAACTCATATACAAGCTTTAACTTTCCGGATGGGTTAACAGGGCTGTTTAAAATGTGGATATTGCATTAATAATAATTTATAAAAAAATTCTACCTGCAAACCAAAACATTTATTCAACTGCTTGCTACACACTGAAATTTCTTTGTAGCTTGTTGACCACGAATCTATATAGTTGTTTAATTTGTCGTTACTATCTTGGTTATTGTAGTCTAAAAACATCTGTTCTCTTTCTCTATCAATAACAAAGATACAGTGATTCAATAATGCTTGTATCACTGAAATCAGTGACGCAAACGCATAATACGCTAAGCAATATCTTGTCTGAATGACGAAGTGGCCAAAATTGATCGCGATGTAGATAAAGCCATAAGTACCTTCGTAATATGCATTTACAAAAGCTAAAAACATTATGAATGTACATGTGAGAACGAACTGACAAATGTACCGGACGGTGAATCTGTTCAATTGTTTCATTAGAGTTTCATCTTTCGCAAAGTCCTGCTGGATTTGTAACAACCTTCGGAGCAACCCGACGTAAGCTACAGTGTTCTTCAATGGGAGTAGGACTAGACAAAAATGTAATGCAATTACAAGCAAAAGGTTTGCTAAAATGATCAAATGCGAAGACGAGTCGTATTGAAAGATATTATAGTACACATATATTAATAGTAATGACGTCATGAATATTATTTCAAATGCTGTCCGTATTACAGCTATAGATTTACTCCTTGGAGATAGTGCACTGTAATTCCAGTACACACCAAATACATTATTTATGATACACTGAACTTCAAATAAATTGAATTTCATAATAAAGGTCTGTCCTATCAGTATATTTAATGGAAATACGCGGAAAGACTGAAGTGAAAAGTGTGACTTGGGTAGGTACCATACCGTCAATTCAATTGATTAAACTTTCATTTCTAATGGTTTTTGTACAGTCAACATTAAAGTGATCGAATCCATTAAAATAATTAATAATATCCCCTGTTCTATTATAAGGCTGTATGAGCAAATTTTTTGTCACGCCATATTCTTATAAATTACAACGGATTGTCATCTGCCAGATGCCTTACACTTGTCAAATCGGTCTCGGACATGCTTTAGTTATTGTTCTGAGCTCGGACACGCGGAGTGCATTTTTTTTTTAATTACACTCCGGTGGTTTATTAGTATATTCGGGAGTTAGCTGTTGCTATAGTCTGTTCAATATAGCTTGATACTTGTGACAGGTGTCATCTAAAACGACGACGTGACTTTGTAAAAGCGTGTAAACTTATTTAACAACATTTAAATAATATTATTTTTTATAATCCATCACTTATCATACTACAAATACTTTTGGTGATTATTTATTAATCTGTTATTGATTATATATTACTCACATAACACACATTTAACACAATTTTTAAACATTACAATAAAAAAACTTAAGGTCATTCCAATACAAAAAAAATACTTGTGTTGGGATAGTAAATCAATTTAAGTTCAATTGATGTTCAATAACCAATCGATTGACTTTAATTTTGTATTTATATTTCTAGCTATATTAATTGATTTGTTAGTTTTTACTTAATTATCTTGAGTTTAATGACGATTATATTGAAGTTAAAATAGTACATTGTTACCCTAGGGGTGAAAGTGTGAAAGTAGCTTATTCTAGTCCCGAGACGGGGTTTGAGGGACTAAATAAGTCTTTCACCCGAGGTAAACACTTTGTTTTTCATTACGAATACAAGAAAAGTAACTAAAAATAAAAAAATGAATTAGCTAAAGAAAATAGTCGCCTTTTACGACATCAAAGGAAAGAGAGGGGTTGGTTGTACTATTTTCATGAGCCCCTCGCCGCTCTATGCTGTTGGTTGTATGTGCAGTCTTTAATCCGTTAGTCGCCTTTTACGACACCGAAGAGAAGAGAGGGTTTGGTAGTATTATATTGATGAGCCTATCGCCGCTCTATGCAGTAGGTTGTATGTGCAGTCTTTAGTCCGTTAGTCGCCTTTTACGACATCCAAGGAAAGAGAGGGGATGGTAGTATTATATTGGAGAGCCCCTCGCCGCTCTATGCTATTGGTTGTATGTGCAGTCTTTAGTCCGTTAGTCGCCTTTTACGACACCCAAGGAAAGAGAGAGGTTGGTAGTATTATTTTGATGTGCCCATCGCCGCTCTATGCTGTTGGATATATGTGCAGTCTTTAGTCCGATAGTCGCCTTTTACGTCACCGAAGGAAGAGAGAAGTTAGTAGTATTATTAAGGTGATTGGGAGCGTTAGTCAAATTTGACAACTTTTGTGACCAAGAATTCATAATTAATTTACAGGACTGTTCGAGTGACTCTAGTAATTACAGTGATGATTTTGGTTGTAAACCAATACATTATTAATAATTTGTTAATTATTAAAACATTCAAAATCTATTCACGAATTTTATTTTCATATTATTATTATGTATTCCTAAAAACTAAGTGATCTACGTAGCATCCAAAATTATCATTTGAAGCAGAAAACGATTAACGACAGATAATGATATTCCATTTATAACTTCAATTATCATTTGATTCAATTACGTCTGTAATGTCTCAACCCTAGGCATGACGATTTGACACCTGTCATACGTATCAAGCTGTATTGAACAGACTATAGTTTATTACATAAGTTTTATTAGCAACATTGGTAGACATCAAGAACTAACACTGCAAGAAAGAAAAGAGGTGGTTAATACATATATACATAATAGGCTTAGATGAATGATTGGTCTCGCTGCGCTCGACTATACTCTGATTTTTAATTAGATGGACTAAAGTGACAGCTGCCGGCGCACTTTATTTTTTTTAATGTTGCCAACTGAAGAGCGAAGTGTTGTGACGCGAGTGATTTTACCGATTAAATTGAATTATTGAGTCATCGACTTGGCTATAAATAAGTATTGAATAAAATATTATTAAAAAGTACAGGTAATTAGCAAGTTTACGTGATATGTAGACGTTTTTAATGATCCGCGTACAAAGAAAGAAACCACAGAATCCCTGAGTGACGCGCACTAAGACCCTTGCTGATGACCAAGTGCAGTACACGTCATTTGTCCTCATTTCATCACGCGATTGGTTGTACGTATTTCTTGCGCTCTTATGATTGCTTGTTTTTTGTTTTGTTATATTTTTCCAAGTACTTTGATTTTTATTAGATTACATACCAAACTGACTAAATTAATGATGTAAATTACTAACTGTAACCTTTTTGACAATTGAAGTATGGTGACTGTCTAAAACGCTATTTTATTAGATTACATACCAAACTGATATTTAGTAAGTTACTAACTGTAACCTTATTGACATTTGTAGTATAGTGACTGTCAAAAACACTAATATAAACAACTTTTAGCGATTATGGACCACAACTTATAGTACAATTCTAAATTGTATAGTTTGAATTTCGAACCAAGGGTGCGGTATAATGGGTAATATGCTAAATTACCTTTTTCCGAAAGTTTTTAAAATAAATGAGTAGGTAAAAGGAAAAATAAATAAAAGTCAAACTTCTTAATCACTATTTATTTCTGAATAATTACTGTTGCTTTCGCTGATGTCCGAATCTTTTACATTTATTATAAATCCATCTGTTACATCATCAATAAGGTGGTCGAGTTGCATCATTTTACTCTCTTCTTTTATGACATGATCGATACAGCTCGACCAACGTTGCGGTGTCACCAACTGTAACCCATCACTAAACAATTCTTTAATTTCGGCCAAAATTTTTTGTTATGTCTTGCGACATGCCTGTTTACCTGTGCCCAGACTAATTCGATTGGATTTAATTCGCAGTGATAAGGGGGCAGTCTTAAGACGGAGACACCGCACTCGGCAGCGAAGTCATCAACTACATTTTTTTGTTTTTTTTTACTTTTTTAACGATTTCCAGTACTTCTGCAGCCCTTTTAAAATTTAAAAATAAATATAATTTGTAAGCATAGTTCTAAATATAGGTAGTTACCGATTGAATAAATAAAAAATACTAACCTTTGCAATTGTAGGTGCTTCCCGTGCTGCAAAAAAACTGTGTACTTTGCGCCGGATGGCAGAAACAGTGAACTCATCCAATTTGTCATTGATCGTCAACTTTGGACCAGATCGTTGCGGTGGGGTTGGTGAAACATTTTCCTTTCCTTGTCTTTTAGAACATTAAAAACAGTGGTAACACTGATTCCCAAGATGTTTGCTGTTTTCTTAGCACAGTGGCGCTTATTAGGTTTTACACATAATTGCGTATACAATTTCTTTCCTCTTCGTTGAATACGTATTTAAATACATTTTGCACCATTGTATTCTCTGTGACACTCAGATGAGCGGGTCGTCTCCTTTTCCTACGAGACATAACTGCACCCGAAGTACTCGGTTGAGCGTCTGTCATGTCGTTTACAAAAAAACAACAAACAGGAATAAAAAACAACGTAACAAGGAAAGATATAACAAAAACTTAACAGCAATAACAACAAGAACAGGAGTTATTGAGCGCAAGGAATATTCGTACAACCAATCGCGAGCGAAGAAGGGAGACGAACGAATGACGAGCGCGATCTTTGACTTTGACATATCTGTTAAAAACAAAATGGCGGATGCGTTTTTTATATGGGGATTTATGGCTCTGGGTGGTTGTCCTTTTGTGCCAGTATTTTAAAGTCCGAAAGTATTTTAAGTCACTGCCGTTTTCAGAATTATTTTATAGAAAAACCAATTTATTATGAAAATCATTAAAAACGGTGTGGTCACTGCATCATTCGATTAATTTTCATTTACAAGTATTTTGGCACAAATTTTATTAAGTAAATCCGAATAAAACACAATTAAATTAATCAAGATTCTAAGAACTATTTTTCTGAAATTATTAGTGAAGTTATAACTGGGTTTTTTTTATGTTTCCTAATTAAGTAGCTTTTATATCAAGATAACACAGTTCGAGTGTTTTGCATATACCAATAAGCGAAATTGAACCAACAATTGAACTTCGTTTGAGTAAGGTTACAACACTATTTTTTATTTGTCGTTAAGTGGTATCATTACTAATGTCACTTTAATCCATCTAATTAAAAATCAGAGTATAGATACCGCGCTACCTAAAAACCACAGCTCCGTAAATGCGGCAACTCATTATTGAAGTGTGTTTATGAGAATTTGCAAGGATGCTAGTGTGCGTAAAGAATTTGTTGCCAGCTGCTCAACTGTTACCCGAGTTAATGGAAAAAATATTTTATGCTGTGATGTATTAGTTAGGTTGCTGGTTATAAATGTAGCCCAGAAAATATTTAAAAATTAACAAATAATTAAAAGCGAATTTGTATTAATATAATTGTATATATTATTATGTAGGTTAGGCGTAGGTTTCTTCTGTAGAAAAATGGTAGGTATGTATAGCAATGATTAGACCTCATTTTTTTAGTAGTTTTTTTTTATTTACATGTAATGTTTACAAATTATCATTAAATATAATCATGTGGAAAATAAGGTGTTACCAAAATAGTGCTTTCCTTTTCTATTTTACCAAACTTTTTCATATATTTCTTAGTACCTGTATATAAGTTATTAAAGTCAGTATTATTACTAAGGTTACCTAATTTACAAACTAATAGTCTTGTAAACACGAACATTTTAAATAAAACCTTATTCTATATTTCTATTACTAATATTATAAAGAGGTAAAGTTGGTGAGTTTGTGAGGTTGTAGGGGGTAATCTCTGGATCTTCTGAACCGATTTTGAATTTTTTTTTACCAATATAAAGCCACGTTATTTGTGAGTGTCATAGGCTATATATTAACCCGAAAAATGATTGTGGGGGTGTATGGGACGTTCATGCGGACAAAGTCCAGGCAGGCCGCCAGTCACATTATACCTACATATTATAGTTAAACCTACTATAAGGAACAGTCTGTTCATGAAATACTAAAATTTATTATTAATAATTAAGAATTACATTTCACTAATTTGTACAAGTTTACGATACATTTGTCTTTTCGAATTTATACACATTTTTGCAAGTTCTCTCTTTTCGATATATAATTTATTAAGGGTAAATTATGAAGGTTGCTTCACACATATCAGTAAGTCACAGTTCTGACACAGTACCACAGGATAAATAATAGTATACCGGCACATCCCCTCTCCTAATTTCACTAAGTTTATTTGTACTGGCACCTCGAGACCAACCGTTAGGTTATGCAAGAAGTGCCAGACGTCCCTGCGCCAGTAGAACACTCGCGCAGGAAACCACCAACGTTAGGTCTTGACGCCAAATTAGTGCCCGCCGCAGCGCGCTCTTCATTCGGTACTCATAAGACTAGTGTCTCAGGAGAGTATCCCCGTGAACACGTGTAGTTCACTGCCTATTGTCCAGATAGTCTCAGGAGAGTATCCAGATAGTCTCAGGATAGTATACCGGCACAGTGAAAAATATTCATATTTCATAGATACATTGTCTATGCATTTTGTCAAATCGAATACGTCCGTGATTTGCCGGTGGCGGCACTGCCGTGCGATTGTCTAAGCTAAAGCCTTGATAGCTGCGGCTGCCGCAGCGCTGACAAGTGTCTCCGTCTCTTTCATATTCATAGAATTGGAAAGAGACAGCAAATCACAGCCATGCGCGCAGCGTCTATGTGTCGCTTAGAGAATCGCATAGTTGACACTGAGAGCATTACCACTTATTGTTTTCTGAGGTTTAAGCGAGCACTACACATTGAAATGAAACACTTTTTACGGATTAACTTGCATTTAATTTACTATTTACATAGTTTTTTATATTATCCTGACGTTTCGAACCATTTACAGGGTCCGTGGTCCCAGGGAGACTCCCTTTGACCACGATAATATATAAAACTATGTAGATAGTAAATTAAACGCTAGTTAATCTGTAAAAAAGTGTTTCATTTCAAAGCATTATCACTGACAAGTGGGGATGCGTTCATAGAGAATGTATGAAAAACACTGTGCCGGTACTGTGTCGGAACTGTGGCTTCACTGATATGTGTAAAGCAACCTTTAAGCTATAATATTACCTGTTCTCAGTTTCATTAAAATCCGTCCAGCTGTTTTTATGTGATGCGCGTCAAACAAACAGACAGACAACATTCCAAAAATGATTCTAATGTTCACGTATCTTTCATCCCCTAGATTATGTTTTTCACAAATATTTTCGATGTAGGTACAAACACATTTCAGGAACATAGGCCAAAATGAAAAAAAAATAGCTTTTCGATACTTCAGTCAATCAGCTGATTGCGCATTTTGTATGGGAAAAAAAAATTCTACCCATGTTCCTTAGGGAAAGTGGTTCAGTTTCATCGGTAGAATCCCCTTGATATAGTGTCAGCAAACATGAAATAATATAGAACTAGTAGGTTAAGTATATAGTAACTTTGTAAGATAAAAAAGACAAAAAACATCGAACAAAGAGTTTGTCTTAAATGTTGCGTCACCATAGGAATTTCGTGTTCGGAGTCACTGAAAAGGTTACAGAAGGCTTACGAAAGAAAGAACCTTAGACCAAATTCAAATTCATTTTCATAGAAATAAACTTTTACATTGTAAACAGTATGGTTTTACTAGGGGTCGCTCAACAACTGACGCCGGTGTTGAGCTTTTAATCAAAATATTTGATACCTGGGAGGAATCACAGGATGCCCTAGGGGTATTTTGTGATTTATCCAAGGCTTTCGATTGTGTATTACATGAAACTTTGGTCAGGAAGCTTTACCACTATGGAATTAGGGATGCTTCTTTGAGCCTTCTAATCTCATACTTGAGTAACAGGATTCAGAAGGTCGACATTAACGGTAAAAGATCTCCGGGATCAGTGGTTACAATGGGAGTTCCGCAAGGTTCAATACTAGGTCCATACTTGCTTTTGGTTTATATTAATGACTTACCTTATTTTGTAAAAGACAGTCATGAGATAGTATTGTTTGCTGATGATACTTCACTTTTATTCAAAGTGAAACGACGACACCCAAATTATGACGATGTGAATAATGCGATCTCAAAGATTGTTCACTGGTTTAGTGTAAATAACTTGCTATTAAACGAGGGAAAAACCAAATGTGTAAGATTTGTATTGCCTAATGTTAAGCAAGTAACAACTAGTGTACAAATTAAAGATAAGAATGTGAAACCTGTGGACACCACTGTGTTTCTAGGCATCACGTAAGATGCCAAGCTTCAGCCAGCTTCAGCTTCGGCCCACATATAGCTAAATTGTCGAATAGACTTAGCTCTGCGGCTTATGCAGTAATGAAGATCCGTCAGTTAACTGACGTTGATACATCCAGATTAGTTTATTTCAGTTACTTTCATAGTGTAATGTCGTACGGCATTTTACGGTGGGGAAATGCTGCCGACATTCAAACTATCTTTGTGCTTCAGAAGAGGGCTATTCGAGCAATCTATAACCTAAAGGCTGGCGACTCTCTCAGAGATAGATTTAAGAATATAAATATAATGACAGTTGCATCACAATACATTTATGAAAACTTGATTTATGTTCATAAAAATACTGGAATGTTTTCAAATAACAGTGATATTCACAATGTAAACACTAGAAGTAAGAACAAATTAGCAGTACCTTATACTAGGCTCCATAAAATAAATAATTCTTTTAGGGGTCTGTGTGTAAGATTTTACAACAAAGTACCAAATGATATTCAGAAATTAGATCTTAATAAATTTAAAATCAAAATCAAAGAAAAGCTTTATAAAAAAGCTTATTATAAAGTGTCAGATTACACAGAAGACAAAACAGCTTGGATCTGAAATGCTCCAAGCACTCCAACAGCTATTTCTAATTGTCTCTATTTAATTGATACTACATTGTATTGTAATTTTGTATTGCATCATTTTTTTTATATTTTTAAATTCATATTTTGTATTGACCTGGTAACGACGTACTCTTTTTTTTTGTTTGTAAATGTCGTTGCTGTGCGCTGTGGTTTCTTGCGCCCATTCTTTGCCACAGTTAAAAAATTATGTCCTGAATGGGTGGTAGGTTAAAAAAGATTTGGACGATTCAAAGTACTTATTAATTGAGTTTATAAAATAAATATATGTTGACTTGACTTGACTTGACTTGAAAAGAAGGGTGAATCGACTTTATCAAAAACATGTGCTTATAAGTGGTACAAAGCGTTCAAAAGCGGTCGAGATGTGATGGAAGATTTGCTTCGCTCTGGTAGACCGTTGTTGGCCTTCGTCGTCTTCAACTGAAGTTGACATCGCAAAAGTGAAGGAAATGGTGACTGAAAATCCTCATTCAATTTTGAAAGAGATAGCCGTTGATATCTCTGTGTCTCACGAGTCGATTCGTACAATTTTAAATAGTCACTTGGGTATGAAACATGTTGCCGCTCGGCTATTCCCCAAAGGCCTGAATTTTCTAAAAAAAACTCAATCGCATAAGAGTCACTGAGGACATGCTAGAACAAGTCAATTCCGACACAACATTCATGCAACGCATTGTTACTGATGACGAGACGTGGGTTTACGAGTTTGACATGCAAACTAGTCGACAAGCTTCGGAGTGGCGCCTTCCGACTGAACCGAAACCGAAAAAACCACGCCAAAGTCGATCAAAAGTCAAAGGCATGTTGACTGTTTTCTTTGACTATCGCGGTGCTGTGAACTCGAAGTTCTTGCTGGAAGGTCAAACGGTAAATAAAGAATATTATTTGAGCGTTATAGGGGTTTAAGAGAGCAAATTCGACGAAAAAGACCAAATTTGTGGAAAGAAAATTCTTGGATTTTGCAACACGATAATGCGCCTTCGCACAAGGCCATAATTGTGAACGAATTTTTGTCCAAAAACTTAACAAATGCCATCAAGCAACCACCTCATTCATCAGATATGGCTCCAGTCGACTTCTTTCTTTTTGCTAAACTTAAATTACCACTTCGTGGTACTTCGTTTTGATTAAAGGAGAATTCGCGACGAGAACTGAACTCAATTCCTGAAAAAGCGTTTAAAAAATGTTTTGGTGATTGGATTATTCGTTGGCGTAAGTGTATAATTTCTGAAGGAGCATACTTTGAAGGCGTTATAATAAATTGGGATGAATAACTAACATTTTGTGTATTGATTGATCTTTTCCTGGTACTTTCTTGACAGAGTATTATAATATAGATTACTGTAACAAATTGAGTAAGTACCTAAATAGGTTTGTTGGTTCTGATATTAATGTATTTATGTATTCTATAATAGTCACATCGGGTAACCAACGTGTCGGTTAAAAGTGCTTTCCAACAATAAAGCTTTCTAATAATAATGCTTTCTGCAAATCCATTTTCGGTGAGCTGTGAATTCGATGGACTCATCAAAATAATACTAACAACTCATCTCTTCTCTTCGGTGTTTGTAAAAGGCGACTAACGAACTAAATAAATACTGCACATGTAGGTACATCCATTAGCATAGAGCGGCGATGGGCTCATCAAAACACTACTAACAACCCCTCCCTTCCCCTGGGGTGTGGTAAAAGGCGACTAACGGACTAAAGACTGCACAAACTTTCAACAGCATAGAGCTGCGATGGGCTCATCATTATAATACTACCAACCCCTCTCTTCCCTTGGGTGTAGTAAAAGCAACTTACGAGCTAAATATATGATCTTCGATCTATCTTCGATCCCTTTGGCACCAGTTGTACCGTAATAATATTCGATGATAAATTATATGACAACGTTTTATTGATTATATGGGAAGCATACATTAATCAATTAATAATGTTTAATCTATGTAAGATAACAATTTTCAGTTCATGGCCACTAAAACATTAAAGTTGGTATTATAGATAATACTTTATTTCCACCGACATACTGTAAATATAACCTACTTATGCTTAACTCACTCAATAACTTTTTACTATTTTACTAATCGAAGATCTAAGAAAAAGTAAAACAGTATCCATTTACAAGCAATAACCAGATTACCAGATACTTTTTTAAAGTTTTGGAGAAGAGAAATTTCTTCATCAAGTTCTTTTAAATAAGCTATCTTCACAAAACTTTTATCATGGTGCAAATCTTACCTTACCGGTCGTATGTCAAAAGTAGTACTAAATGGCTTTAATTCGGAACCATTCTTGTCAAAATCCGGCACGCTTGACGCCTGACGCACGCGTCAGGGTTCCCATATCGGCCTAATATTTTTTAACATTTTCATTAATGACATCGAAATTGCTTTCAAGCATTTAAAAATATTCTTATACGCCAATGACCTAAAAAATATGAGGCCCATTGTTAGCACAAATGACACGGTATTGCTTCAGGAAGATTTGGATAGGTTCTCTGAGTGGTGCAAAGTAAACCACATGATTTTGAACATCGACAAATGCTGTTATATTAAGTTTACAATAAAACTGTCTACGTCAAGTAGGTACTATATAGAAAATTAACAACGCTGCACTTGAAGAAGTTAAAGTTATTAAGGATCTTGGGGTCTATCTGCATATCAAGCTACAGTTCAACACTCACATTGGCAAAATATTAACCAAAAGCTTTAGGACACTAAACTTTGTTTTAACCCCTCAAGTCCCAAGCGGCCATATTTAGCCGCACCGAAAAACTCGCTATTCCGTCAGACCGCAAGCGGCCATATATGGCCGCGCTGGCCGCGCTCTCCACTTGACTTTGTACCGTGTTTTGATACACTTAGAGACTGCTTTAGTATGAACAAGGTCGATTATTTCGGTTCTGTGGTACATTTTCTGCATCGTGAAAGCAAAATAAACCCATCATTTTTAACTCGACAGATTTTCAACTTGACGGATTTACAACTCGACGTACTGTCATGATAATTATTGTCACAAACGTACAACGGAGAAGAAAAGTCATAAAAAATAGTTGAAAATTTTTATACTCTAAAGCATTACATAGTGTATCTAATATTTTATCTACTGTTACTCTTCAATCCATTTGCTATAATTCGGTCTATTTTAATGTTTTTTTCTATTTCAGCTTTCCTTAATTTTTTTGTAGGATTGTGGTACTCGCTGTTCTTCAGTATCTTGTCTTGGTGAAATGCCTCTTTTTTAATAATGTTATTAAATGCAATATATATGGGTTTTTGGGAATTCTTTTACATGAACTGCGTTCGATTTTTTTTTTCCATTTCCGCAAATTTAAATTCCCGCCAAATCGCACCTGCTGTCAAAATTTTTAGACATTTCGATGCCAAGACTGAGAGGTTAAGGAACAAAAAAGATTTTAAAAACCCCTTAGCTATTATAACGATTTATAACAGTCTTGTAAGGAGCAGAAGCTTGAATACTGTAGTGTTATTTGGTCACCTGTATACGATGTTCACATTAAACGATTGGAGAGTGTGCAGAAAAGATTTCTTTGGCATCTTTCCTTTCGAGCGCAGCTTGCTAAAACTTTTGCAACATATGAGAGTCGTCAAACACTACAATATTGAAAGCCTCAAAATCCGAAGATTATTCCTTGATATCATGTGTCTATATAAGTTGATGAACGGTAGCCTTGATTGCCACGATCTCCTTGAAAAAATCAAACTTAATACACCCAAAAAACAACCTCGTATTAGTAGATTCAACATTTTTGTGCCTAAGTCCGTGAAGAGCAATCTGGGTTACCATTCTACATTAAATGGGATCCAAAGACAATATAACACTCTTTCTCGGCCAAGTAATTTGGAAGTGTTGGATATTTTTAATGACAGTGCTCACAGGTTCCGACAAGTTATCAGAAATAGTTACATAAGTCCCCTTTAAACTTCAAATAATATTATAGTAATTATAAAATAAATTATAGTAGTTTTTAATTTTGTAAGTATACATTTTTAGTTAAGTTAAATTCATTACTATTAGACCACATCGCATGCCGTGGCTATCTTTAATTAATAACTGTACTTAGATTAAGTTTGGCATCCACCCTATACCTACTGTTAGATTGGTGGTACATGTTTTTGTTGACTGCTGTTGCTGTTGTTGAATAAATAAATAGAAACTTAGAAAAAAATACATTTAAATAAAAACAAAAAGGTTGCCTCGATTTTGTTTGTCTTCCGTTGTAATTAAATTTACAGTAGTCCACTTGGTATGCCTAGATATAGGTAATAGACAATAAGCCCGTAGCGACGGCCAGCCCAACCTGATCAAAACGTCGTCGGATGGATTCTTTTAATGGATTCTTATAATTGGCCCCTTGGCCGCTTCCGTAGTCGAAGTGGTCGCCATGACCGAAATCGGTCGGATTAAATCATCATCATCATATAAATATAATTAATAATTCCCTCTCACTTTCCGAAATGTAAATTCAATTATGTGAATTTATAGTCCATTCTTGTTGAAATAAGAAATATGCTATACTCATAAAGATAAGTCTAAAGAACAGCCTGTATACTGTCCCACTGTAAAAAAATTGTCCGTCTCTACGTACTTAGGCTTTTCACACACACACATTTGTTAATAGTCGCGCAGCTCGTGGCAATCAAACGAGCAAGATAGATCAATAAGACAGTAAACAAGAATATTTTAACCTTACACGTACAAACGAGTTGCTTTTCTGTTGGAGACTGAAACGTAGTAGGTCCATTGGACCGAGTTGTGTAGGACCGCGCGCTATAAAATATTCCTATTTTTGTTTTATTTAAAGGCGGTCATAGTAATTTTCCTAGAGCCGTGTCGCGTAGCGGCTCATTAAAATAATACTACCACCCCCTCTCTTCCCTTAGGTGTCGTAAGAGGCGACTAACGCACTAAATTTCGCTTCGAGCGGCGATGGGCTCGCAACCTGTCATGCTAAGCACATATGGCAGTCGCTATTTGGTGAAAAGTGGATTATGAAAGAGGATTGCCCTTAGTATATAGGATAGGATTATAGTTATTTTTAAAATGGCTGGTAGCATGCTGGTAGCCAAAGATGGGAGCTCAGTGGCATGCATGTGCTGAGGCCTTGTCTGACAAGGCGGAATAGACTAACACGGCGTGATTATAAAAATAAGTTTAGCTTTAAACCAACGCATCACACTGTTTTATTCCACCACCGCATTGGGCCAGCGTGGCCTAATCTTACCATTACCATATAGGAAGTCCATCGCCCAGTAGTGGGACGTTTATAGGCTGATGATGATGAATTTAAAAACTTTGTTGTTTCGATCTTTTTGACGCTGAGTGTACCATAATAACATGCGTTGATAAATTACATGTAAACAAAACAAAACAATTTTATTGATGATCTAACAACAGCATAATAATAAAATGATTATAATGACTCAATGTTCGATAATAATGTCCAGGTCATATTTGTTTGTTTTATAAAAATATACATTCACCGTTTTCACTGACAGGAAATTTTAGGACTGTTACTGTAAACATAACTTCGTTGGACTTTTGTGTAATATAACCGTATTAAATACTTTTTCCTATTAAAATAATAACAGAAAACCATGTTGAAACTGAAAAAAGGTACTTAATAACAAAAAGGTTCCTTGTGTTACTGTGTCTTCCGCACAGACGTATAGTGGTTTTCCGTTATAAATAAAATGCTATTTTTGGTGATAAGTTGACTATGGCAGAGGACTGCTTTTGCTGTCCTCATTGCTTAGTCCCTGACTAACCCTTTGGAGATAATAGTAGTGACTATATGTACGTACGTTATTTTAATCGACATACTATAAACATAACCTGCTTGGGCTTATCTCACTTATTTACTTATTTACAATATTACTAATCGAAGACCTGATATTATGTGTTGGTTACAAGCTGTAACCAGATTACCAGATAACTTTTTAAGTTATTTATAATAGAAACTTAGAAAAAAATAACTTTACAATAATAACAAAAAGGTTTCTTCTCTTTCGTGTGTCTTCCATTTATAAACAAATTTCCAGTAATCTACTTGGTATACCTAGATATCCCATGAAATATTCTATTGCTTATGGTTTGTTGAAAAAGTATGTAGATTCATAGTAACTTAGAAATTTGTGACAAGATAGAAGCGTGAAATGAATGAAGATGTAGTGGCAAAATTTTTAATATGGTTTGGACATGTAGAGATGAATAAAGAATAACAAAAAGGTGCAGTAGGCTAAAGTGAATGGGATAGTTGGAAGGGGAGGACCTCGGCGAATAGAATTTCTCGTTAAAGATCGAATCAAAAGTACCTTAAACCGACGAGCATGAATGACCTCATGAGAGTAAGTGAAGCAAAGGATGTGTGTCAGCATTGTACCAAATGGAAAGCTGTGGTCTCTGCCTACCCCTCCAGAGAGCAGGCGTGACGTATGTATGTATAATAGGTTTATGGTATGTATGTATAAAAAAATACAGCCGGTATTATCTTTTATTTTTTGTTTTTGGCTCACCTGTATTGTTTTGTTCCTTACGCCCTTAGAAGATTTATTTTAGATACTTACTTATCTTTCTATCTTTAAAATGTTTCGTCGTAATACCTACAACGTGTTATTTAAATAGCTCAAAAATTCACACACTCCATAAACTTATTTTAATAATAAAAATTTAAATTAATAATAAAAATAAATTTTCGTAAGTACTTAAATATTAGTTTTTTTGTACTCCGGCATTTCAGGCAAATAAGAAATTCTAATATTAAAAACGCGCGATCTAAGCCTGCGAATGCGAGCGACGTTGCCGCCGCGATGGCATTGAAACTATAAATCCAATTTCATAATAAGACGATAGTTACAAAAATATTTTGTTTCTTGTAATCGATACTTCTCTAGATCCTGAACTAACGAATTTTAGGTTTGCAGTTGAGCAATTGCATTAACAAGTTGCATTGAATTAATCATTGAAAAAAAATCTCGGCGAATGTGCTTAATAAGACTATCTCGGAGAAGTACTGTGTTCTCTGTATACACCGAGGCTTTTTACAGGAGGAATATTTACCTAAGATACGACAGTTATACAACTTCATTAAATTGCAACAAAACAATAACGTAGGTCACTTGAAACGACATCGCAGCGGACAGAATTGACATAGTGACGGGCATTTTGGACGTCAGCATTACCCTCACGGGGTCCGTAAGTATGACGCGGCGCAGGTTGTTGACAGCCTTTAGGTCTGAAGCGTTACGTCCTGAAAGAGTAGACAAAACCATTTTAGTAAACAAAACTAATTACGTATCTGGAATGGAAGAAATAAATTATTTTTTTCTTAACTATCTGTGTATGACTTTAGCAGACTTGAAAGATTTTAACTTACAATGTTACAAAAGCCAATTTATTTTCATTTTAATTCTCTAATGTTTAAAGAAGGAAATACTGGTCGATTCGTCGTCGTGTAGGTATACTTTGATAGGTGCATAAAATACCTATCAAAGTCAAAGTCAAATTATTTATTCAATGTAAACCTTTACTTATTGGCGTCAATACTAATAATAAAAAAACAGTTAACTAACTTGTAGTTATACTACTTGTAGTTATTAACACTTAACAACTAATCTAACGAGCTATAGTCTGTGCCAGACAAACGCGCATCGCTACCCCCAGTACCACTGCACGCCGAAACAGTATCGCGTCGAACCGAAATATAAGCCTTGGCGATAGAATTCTGTGTAAAGAAATGTATCCTGGTACGAGACAAAAATGTAGGGCAAACGGCTAAAACTTATAGGTAATTTTATCGTTTTTTGGGATTTGATGGGATTGAAGGGTGAAGTAAATGTGTTATAACTAGAGTCAGGCAATACTCAAACTGATTCACTTTTCCGGTGACTCTGTTATGATATACAGGTATGCGACCCCGGCATCCCTAACTACTACTGACTCACACCTGTCTTCCGAGACAGTAGTATCCTTATCCCCTTTACTTTTCCTTATTCCCATCCTGCAACCTATATTTCCTGAATCCCTGGTCCTTTAGGCTGATTCCCCCATAAAGTTTTCGAGCCTGTAGCGGTGCGGAAGGCGGACACCGCCAGAATGGCACTTAACCCGGCAACTGCAGCGCTGCAGCAGGGCATCTGTGACGTGCCTCAAAGGGCGTATGTCGGAATCCGAGGGGCATACGGTCAGTCGCTGCATCTTGTAGGTCTAACTAGTCGTAGCGGACCCCCGCTCCACTAGCAACCAGGCCTAGAAGACGAGAGAGTGGGTCTGTGTATGCGCAAATGCTCACCCACTTTAATATATTCCCGCGCTGATGACCCTCTGGCAAGTACCTAGACATTGAGTGCAAGTCCTGCGGCGATGGAGACTAGTGGTGGGGACTGAACTAGTGGGTTTGGTCTCTAGCTCGATCTCTGCACGTATGGCGGTTGGGTGGTGATGGTCGTTCCGGTACTCATGCGAGGCAAGAGAACTGGTTCGGCAGCTCACCCGACGACAAAGCAGCCCTATTTAAGGATCGCACTGTTTTCCCCAATCCGGGGTGGGGCCTAGAAAAGGTGGCCTAAACAAAGCTTGCCTCAATCCGACCCACACAGCTAACCGCGGTTGTCTGGTCACCAACTAAAAGCGGTCGAAATAAGCACAAAATAAATGCATGCCTTTCTATAGCTGCGTGGAATGTCAGAACGCTATTGGACAATGACAACAACCTTTACCCAGAGAGGAAAACTGCACTCATAGCACGTGAATTGTCTCGCTATAACATCGACATAGCAGCAATCAGCGAAACTCACTTAGCGGATATTGGTGAGCTCTGCGAGGGGTTGGGTGGATACACGTATTATTGGGTGGGCAAGCCAGCCAGTGACCAAGCCGCAAGTGGCGTTGGATTTGCGATCCGGAACAACATCGCCGGATCATTTATTGAGCCTCCTAAAGGTATTAATGACAGAATTATGTCCTTGCGACTCCAAGTAGCACCCAGGAAATATATTCACCTAGTGAGCGTGTATGCACCTACCATGACATCATCTGATGAGGATAAGCTCCAATTTTATGAAAGTCTTCGTAAGGTTCTTCAGGGAGTTGCAGCTTGTGACAAATTGATTTTGCTCGGTGACTTTAATACGCGTGTTGGTACAGAGTATATCGCCTGGAGGAATGTGTTGGGGAAGCATGATGTTGGTAAGTGTAACACCAACGGCTCTGCCTTTCTTACTCTTTGTTCCGAATTCGATCTTAACGTCACAAATACATTTTTCAGGCTCCCTGACAAATACAAGACATCCAGGATGCAAGGCCCGCTCCGGGCACTGGCATCTTCTTGATTACATCATTGTACGCAGGCGAGACCTCAGAGATGTACTTATAACAAGAGCAATGCGTGGTGCCCAGGGTTGAACTGACCATCGCCTTATCAGATCCAGAATGCGGTTGAACTACAAGCCCCCGCGCAGAGCAGAACATAAGATTCCAGCTTGACTAGCCTTTGCCAAGCTGGCCTACGTTGAAGAGACGCAGCACTAACTTGATGCGGAATTTGATGCTGTAATGTCTGGCACTGATGACACTACCTCAATAGATGCCAATTAGCGTACGTACGCAAAGGTTCTATATGGAATTTCTCAGCAAGTAATTGGCAAACCACAAAAGAAAAACTAAGATTGGTTTGATGACTCTGATGTGGAAATACGGCAGCTTGTTGAAAATTCTAGTCTTGCTTTGAGGGGTGACACTAGTGCAGGACTTCGCAGCTTTATACAGCAAGAGCTCAAGGCAAAAATCCGAGAACTGAATGATGGTTGGTGGCGCCTAGATGAGCCACCGTCTCTGGCGGACTTCAATGCTGTAGTACACCGTTTAAAGAACAGTAAGTCACCAGGCTTGGACGGTCTCCCATCTGAAGTTTTCAAATACGGAGGGCAGAGTATCAGGTCCAAACTGTTTGACCTTATCAAATTGATTTGGGACGTTGAGGCTGTTCCGCAAGACTGGAGGGACGCTTCTATAAGCAAGTTGTATAAGGGCAAAAGAGACCTCTCTGATTGCGGATCCTTTAGATGCATTGCCTTGCTGTCCACGGCTGGTAAAATACTGGCGCATATCATCAATAGACGCCTTAGTAGTTTAGCCGAAAGTTTCCTTCCCGAGACTCAATGCGGGTTTCGACCTAATAGAGGCACGGTTGACGCCATCTTTGTTGTCAAGCAACTTCAAGAAAAGAGTCTTGAACAATACCGTGACCTTTATTTTTGTTTTGTGGGCCTAGAAAAAGCCTTTGACCGCGTTCCTAGGACTGCTCTCTGGACAGTTCTGGAAAAATGTGGCTATCCTGTGAAGTTTGTCAATTTAGTGCGTCAGTTCCACGAGGGTATGACAGCCCGTGTACGGCACGAGAACAGCTTCACAGATCAGTTTCCTATCACCAGCGGTGTCAAGCAGGGCTGTGTTATGGCTCCGACCCTTTTCGCCATCTACTTTGCTGCAGTAATGAATGACGCTCTGAGGAACTGTAAGAATCCGGTTTCCATAAACGTTCGTATGAACAAAAGCATCTTCGACCTCACGCGATTCAGAGCAAAACGAAAGACGCACTCTGTTCCGGTAACAGAAGTTCTGTATGCTGACGATGTTTGCCTTATGACTGACAGCATGAGCGGCCTGCAGAATTATCTCGACAGCTTAGACAAATCCTGTCGCAAATTTGGTTTAGTAATCAGCGCTTCCAAAACCCAGATTCTTAAACAGCCTTCAAAAGGAAAATTTGCGGACGATGTTGCTGTTTACCTGCTAGAAAAGCCTTTAGATGAAGTTGAAACTTTCCGGTATCTTGGGAGTCTAGTGCGCAGTGATAATCTTCTCGAGTCAGAGATTTCTGCACGGATCGCGAAAGCCGCTGCGGCATTTGGTAGACTAAACCGACGAGTTTGGAAGTCACATGACTTGAAACTCCACACAAAGCTCGCTGTGTACAAAGCAATAATTCTACCTTTGTTGCTTTATGTCTCGGAAACCTGGTGTCTGTACAAAGGAGATATCAGACGGCTTGACATCTTTCACATGAAGTGTCTTCGGGCAATTCTTCGGCTGAGCTGGCAGGATCGTGTTCCAAAGTCGGAGGTTCCACATCGAACAAAGATGTCCGTAATGGACACTCCATTACGAAAGGCCAACTTCGCTGGTGTGGGCACCTTGTTCGCATGGAGTCTACCCGATTGCCAAAACAAGTGTTTTACTCTGAGCTTAGTTTAGGTAAACGCAAACCGGGAGGTCAGTATCTGCGTTACAGGGACGTCTTGAAACGCCACCTGACTGCTATTGGCATGCCTGGTGAGTTGTGGAAAAAGCTTGCCACTCAGAGATCGAACCAGCGATCTGCTGTCAAACTGGATCTCCAAAACTTCGAACGTGCCCGTCTTGAAGATCTTGACGACAAACGCCAGATTCGAAGAACTCGACCCAAGCCCTCTTACAAATAGTTGTAAGAAAGAGACCCACTAGCATCATATGTATAGACATATGATGCTAGTGGGTCTCTTTATTGTGCTTCCTGTAACAGGACTTTCAAAACCAAATTTGGTTTTGCAAGTCACGCTCGCGCCCATGCAAGGGTCCAGGGTAACGCTAACACTAGTGTATGATATAGAGAGTTCAATAAACCAACCGTGCTCTGGGTACCTAAAAGTGTGGTCCAGAGAGGTCATTGACTGAGCTCTCTACAGCAAGATAACACTTATCACTAACTCTGCTACCTTTTGATTAATACTAAATTATAATTGATATAAAATAACTTACATACTAGTTTCTCTCGTCCGCCACGCTGTTTGCGGTGGTCCCGGTGACTCGCCGGCCCGCCAGCTGCCGTCGGTGGTGCTGGTAAACCGCGCTCCCGCGCGTCTTCTAGAGCAGGTGCTGATAAGGCCATAGGTGTCCCTAAACTTCCCGTTGACTACCCCCAGAGCTCTTTACCCAAGAAAACATACGTGATAATATGCACAAACTACTTGACACCGTTCACGCCACGTGTTGCACTCCAACTAAACAACTGTTTTAACTAGCCCACCCTGGATACTAATCCAACTAATGCGTTAACACTGTTTCACTGTACTTAATTACTAAGGTCCGCCGATTTTACTTATTATGTGCCCTACATATCAAATTATCAAATACAATTATTTTCACGCGACCTCGACATGACGATGTCTGTTCTAATTATAAAAACCCCAAATCTGTATGTGTCACACTGACAGCCGTCTGTCCAATATTTTTAAAACTACAGCGGGGCGCACGAAATGCCCGTTTTATTCAATGCACACCCCTGCCCCGATCGGGAGGCTCCGATCGTTAGCTCAATCAATCGGGCAAGGAGATACAGTTGCTGTGGCTTGTCGCGGACTCGAACTGCAGTCCCATACTCGCCAACTAACAATTTTACAATGCTGCCCTAGCTACAATCAGGAGGGCAAGTTATTCTCCTTCAACAACATACTAAATCTAATTAGCCAAATTAAAATAATGCTAAATTATCTTATTCACCAAAGCTTAATTTCTAAAAATTTACAAACATCATTTATATACACCCGTGCCCTTGCCATTTTGTGCCATTGTCGGAGCGAATAAGTGAAGGTAGACCCTTACGCAACACGAAACGATCCAACGCGACAACAAAGGCCTACGTGGACAACGAAGAAACTCTCAAGAGGACGGCCTTAGTAGCCAGGCACAAAAAAAACACAAAATATTTACCTACAACCCGGGCGTTGCGAAGGTTGGTCGGTTTTACCGAGAAAGGTCCAGCAAAACGTGCGACCCCCAAGAACGGACGAGACTGAGTGACTCGGTCCGTAGGCAGCCCCCCGTCTGCGGCTGCACGGGTGAAGACGTCCACTGTGACAAAATAAACACCGAAAGAGCACTACACAAATAAAGGCAGGCGCCAGCAGGCGCAGGCTGGCGAAGGTGTAGGGAAACAGGTGAACAGGCGCAGGCAGGCGTAGGCGCACACGATGACTGGAGGCTGTAGTCTAGACTAGTCCTTCCAAATCAAAAGCTGGAGATGTTATGAGGTGACTACTTAATCCTTCCAATTCAGTAGCTTGAGAAAGTATGAAGACTAAGGCGCAGGCAGGCGAAGGTGCAGGCAGACAGGCGAGACAGCCGCAGGCAGGCGTAGGCGCAAACGATGACTGGAGGCTGTAGTCTAGACTAGTCCTTCCAAATCAGAAGCTGGAGATGTTTTGAGGTGACTACTTAATCCTTCCAATTCAGTAGCTGGAGAAAGTATGAAGACTAGACCCTTCCAATTCGGAAGCTGAAGATAGTATTTGGAGACTAGTCCTTCCGATTCGGAAGCTAAAGAAAGTATCTGAAAACTAGTCCTTCCAATTCGGAAGCTGAAGATAGTATGAAGACTAGACCTTCCAACTCGGAAGCTGGTGATCGTCTGAGTAGACTAATCCTTTTGAATCAGAAGCTAGAGATGTAATGATTAGTCGTCGGCTGAACTTTATAAAGAAACCTCGGTTTCTGAGTTCTGCATAAATTTCGAAATATTATTTTTAAACGCTGATATCTAGATGGCCAAATGTAAAAATGAGAAAGTCTAGAAGGTTTGATTATATTTTGTTGATAAGTTGCATAGCAACGAAGCAAAAATAAGTAGTCAGATACGTCAAAACGTGACCGAAACACAATATTTAGTAAATAGAAAACAATTAAGGTGAGATAAATGTAAATATTACAAGGAAAAACGCATAATAAGATTAACGAAGTGATCCGAAACTTGTGAGATACGTAAAAGTGTCGAAAAATAGTGTTTGAAGTTTCGTGATTTAGGATAAGGTATTAAATGTGTTCAGATAAAGGAATTGCGATGTGTGTGAAAACGGTGGTTTCACCACAGTACGTAACACAACACCTAACGCAAAATAAATTCTCTGGTTGTTTCCAAAAGGCACACAATAAAATAAAGTGTTCAACCAATTTCACATATGCCGCTGTGTAGAATTAAACAAATCTAATCGGTTCCAAATAACCAAAGTAAACAAAATGAATATTCAACTAACATTTCACAATGATGAACCAGTAAATCAAACTTAAATTAATTTTCAAAGAAAAATAAAATAAAATAAAAATGTTCCTTAATATTACATACGCCACTATGTAACCAAATCATTTACCAAACAAATGTTACAACATACACATGCACACATATATAAACGGGATTTAACGCAAAACTATTTAGTAAAGGCATCCTAGGCATACCTTTTATACCCGACGTTTCGACCGAATTGCACCGGCCGTGGTCACGGGCTGACTGCTGTCGCGGTGTATCGCCTCCGTTGGCGTCGAAGAGTTTTCATCCACCGTCACATTATTTAACAAACTACCGTCACACACAACACTAACGGTGTCCCTATTCCGTATACAAGCCTTATTCTGATAGTTAGCCGATTGCGAGCTAAAACGAAGTTGCGTTTTTGCAAACACTGGATTCCACGCTGATGATAGTTTGTGACCATCTTCCCGATTGAAATTGTTGGGATGTTTCTTAATTTCAATCGCTTCACGCACTACTCTTGAATAAAAGTGGCGATCTGTGGAGAGGACTTGCGTACGATGAAATTCAATCCAGTGATTTGCGCCTCTTTCAAGTAAATGTTCTGCAATGGCTGATTTGTTAGACTGGCAGTTTTTTACAGCCGCAATATGTTCCTTGACCCTCTCATGGATCGTCCGTTTTGTCTGGCCTATGTAGGAACTACCGCAGCTGCAGTCTATCTTGTATACGCCTGGTGTTTGAAGTGGCAAAACATCCTTCGGAGAGCCCACAATGTCGTGGACCTTTATGCCTGGAGTGTATATTGTCGGTATTGAGTACTGACGTAATATGTGGCCGATCTTGTCCGTCACTCCCTTGACATAAGGCATGTAGGCCGGTTGCCTGCTAACTTCGGGATGCTTGCACCTCTTTGTCCGCTCTTTCCGTTGTGGATAGAGACTCTTCGACGCCAACGGAGGCGATACACTGCGACAGCAGTCAGCCCGTGACCACGGCCGGTGCAATTCGGTCGAAACGTCGGGTATAAAAGGTATGCCTAGGATGCCTTTACTAAATAGTTTTGCGTTAAATCCCGTTTATATATGTGTGAATAATTTATTGTGACTTCATATGGAATAAAGATTTTATAATGAATTTATTATCCTATTTCGATAAAAACGATAAATACAACTGCAAAATTACTACAAAATGCAAAAATGGGCATTTTACGCAAAAATCACAGATATTATAGGCCTCTTAAGGGGATCCTGCACGAAATTGTGAAAATTTACTTTTTTTTAAGTCACTTGTACTATGCGCTGAATTAGTTAAATACATTAAAAGAACTTACGTAAGTTAGCCTGATTATTGCACAAGGTCGTCTTTATTGAAATTTGTAACAAATTCTTTAAACATTAACAAACAATACATAAATCTAATGACTTCTAAAAACATTTTTCTTCGACAACTTTCTTAATTTTACGCATGAAACAATAATTCTTACATGATAATATTTGTATTGATATTCCGCTGGTCGCCCCCTTAAAAAAGTAAATTTTAATTTTTAACACAAGCGCGTGATGGTTTTGTACATTTCGCAGAATAAAAACATTGCTCTAATCAAATTACTAGGTCTGAAACTTCAAAGCAGAATTGTTCTAATTTTAAATATTAATATGATTGTTTTGCTTTGAAGTTCATTATGAGACTTATGTCAGTTTTTGCGATCGCACGGCTCCACGCGGTGCCAGGCCTCCGTCACTCCATATACTTGCTCGCTATAATTACCTACCGCCCGGCCGAGCGGTCTCGGGCCGTTTGCGGACCAAATTCAGTGTGGTTTTCGCAAGCGAACGCACGCACGTTGATCAATTTTAATTGTTCTATTCATTTGTACGCGTACCTACGATGCCGTCTGGTGCCTTATGTGCAGTAGATGGATTTGTTGTGCAGTAGTAGTTTTTTTATTTTACCTACACACTAACCTCTATTTACTTTTGATGATAATGTCAGCACCAATTTATAAAAAAGTATATTATATAAACGATACAATTTTAAACTACCACCCATAGTCAGAACATTATCACAGTTCTTAATAAAATAGACACAAATAGTTATCTAAGATAATTTAATTTTATCGAAGAGTTAGCCCTGCGATTGCTGTGGGATCTCGCGGTAGGTTATTTTATTTTAAATATTAGTAGGTTAATATAGCAGTAGGTATTGGTAATTTTCTTCTGAGTGAAGTATCTGGTAACTCTTTTTTAATCTGTGGCGGTGCCCTCTTAAATCATAAATCTTTATTGCTTCTTTTGGTATACATTAAGGTCATAGATTAGGTAATATAACCTCAAATGAGCCGTGTAAGGGCATTACAATGTTAAATTAAATACTTACTTTATTAAATCTATGCTTAGCTATATTATTAATTAAAACTAAACATCAAAAAATTAACATTAACATTTTTAAACAATCTATATTTATATTTACACACTATACTAAAAACAGTTAATAGTTTTTATCTTTTTTATTAATATTAAGTATAGGTATAAAATTTTTACGCTATATTTCTGCCTAAAAAAAATTCGTTTAGGCTATAAAAACATTATTTTATTAGGTACTACTTTAATCGTTTACAAAACCCTGTGCTATATTGTATACTTTTTAAATGATTTGGTAACTTGTTGTAGATTTTTATTGACATGTGTGCGATTCTCTAAGCGACACATAGACGCTGCGCGCATGGCTGTGATCTGCCGTCTCTTTCCAATTCTACGAATATGAATGAGACAGCGACTGCTACTAAGGCTTTAACTTAGAGAATCGCACTTCGCTCGCTCTAGCTTACTATATAAGTGCAGCTTAGTGAACGCTAATTTGTGCGATGACGAAGATTATGAGTCTGTGTTATTAAAACCTGTGCATGAGTGTATAGATTAGGGTTTTTCGGGTAAATTTACATAATTCAAAAATACGTAATGATAGGAGTGTTAGAATTTTAAGTAGGTATCAAGTTCATTTCCAGTTTTTTAATGTCCCAAAACCACAACTTCTAAATCCTTTTCATGTATTTTTTTCTTCTTCTCTTTTTGTTTTTGATTGATTACTGGTACCAATCTGAAATTAAAATACTAAGATATACTTGTTATTACTTACATCGCACACAGACACACACAAGAAAGTTTAGTTAGTTTAGTTAGTTAGTTAGATCTCAAAAATGTGGTGTGCAAAGTCAATCATTATTTAGCTTTTAAAATTATAGTAATTATTACTACTACTACTATTGCCCTAATACTTAATATTTGAGTTTACATTACTATAAATATGAAATATAATGATGATACAAGTAGGTGACATGATTCATTTTACATAATTATGAACATGTTATGAGGTTTTTCTGTGTATGAAATTAAACTTCTGAAAAACTAACTGAGGATGATTGATTATTTTTTAAGGCTTTGAACCCAACTACCTACTTGTATCTCTCAATATGAATAAACGTTTGTTACAGAACTTTTATCTCTCTTTAAGAATAAATGTTAGTCAAACGGACTTTGAAGGGGTTTTTACAATTTGGTAGCTTGGGTGCATCGTAAAATCTAAGCCATGTTTCATCTTATTCCAGTCATAACTGAAGATATGTTGAATATTCCGATCCCCATCAAAATATTATGTTGTGTTGCAGGACAAAACCAGTTTTAAATAATGCTTATAACCCATTATAACATTAACCGTGTCGCGCAGCGGTGAAAGAATACTACCACCCCCTCTCTTCCCATGGGTGTCGTAAAAGGCGACTAAAGGACGATGGGCTCACCACCTGTAACGCTGAACACATGTGCAGTCGCATTTGGTGAAAAGTGGACTATTGTAGAGGACTGCTTGTGCTGTCCACTTTGCCTAGTCTCTGACTAATCCTTCGGGGATAATAGTCGTGATCGTTACCATAATACATTTATACGTATTATGTATATATGTATTATAACATGTAAATAGGTACCTTGCCAGTTGGTTCAGCTTCTATTAGTTTATGTTTTGATATTGATAGACCTGACACAGATTCTATGGAGGACTGTGACTCTAGTACTTCCTGAAAATAGAAAAATTCAATCATTAAATGCTAAACTGCTAAATCAATTTCGCTTGTTTACAGACAAAGGTTAGTTTTTGACCAGTTACCAACTGCAACAACTATTGACGTTAACTTACAATTGGATTTCTATTGTGTTTGGTTACACTGCATGTTGCGGTCAGTAAGGGGTTAATAAATCCATTATTTTCATTTATTATGTTTAGATAGGTACCTTGGCAACTCGTACATGTTTGTAATGTCCATAAAGTAAGTGTAATCGCTCTGGTTGAACATTATATAACTTCATTCCTTGACGTCCATGGACCCAACATAAGCTTAATTCTATAGGGTGCTGTAATGGATCATACTTCCTGAAAAACAACATTTTTTATGAATTAGGGCTTGGATCTTAAAACATGGTGCACGAATTTGTAAAAAACGAGTACGTATTCCACTTTTTTTAGAAAAAAATCAGAGATTCTAATGCACATTTGCATTTTCTAAGAAGACTCTTAGTTTTCGAAAAAAGACTCATACGAAGAATTTTTGACAGCAATAAAGCATGTTTATAAAGTGTAATTCTTGGTGTTTTATTTTTCTTCATAGACAACAAAAATACTAGCTGCCCCACTCCTGTAGGTCAAGTGGTAGGTTATTTTTTTTAATTAGACAATACAGAAATCTAGCTTCATACAAAAATATTTTTTATAGCTCTTGTTGAATAGGGGGTTGGTTACCCCTCTTCTATCCCTTTTCCGCCTCCTTCTAACCATCTTCAATTACCTTTTTTACACATTTAAAGGTGACATGAGAACAAATGCTTATATCTCCATAACTATGTATCTCCTGTAAGTGGGAATGACACTGGAGGGTACTTCTACACCCCCCTTCCCCCACCCCCCTAAATTCGTGCACCATGTTTTAAGATCTTTACCTGAATTAGTAAATGGTAAACTTCTTAATCAATTTCGCTTGTTTACAGACAAAGGTTAGTTTTTAGCTGTAGGTAAACATCTATTGATGTTTACTTACAATTGAATTTCTGTAGTGTTTGTATACACTGCAGGTTGCGGTCAGTAAGGGGTTATTAGTTCCATTGTTTTAATTATGATCTGTAAATAGGTACCTTGGCAACTCGAAGAATATTTGTAATGGCCATAAGTAGGTGTGATGGCTCTGTTTGAGTATAATATAAATTCATTTCTTGATGTTGATGGACCCGACACATAAGCTCTATAGGGTGCTGGGATGGATCAGGTACCTGCTGAAAAATAGTAATTGTTCATCTCATCACTGGGCCGTTATTTTTATTGCTTCAGCGTTTACTAAAATTGGCTTTTATATAATAAATTAAGCATGCCTGTGGTTTATTGTTTTAATATTAAATGTGACAGTAACAAAGGCATGATCACTTAAGTTGTTTTTGTGTTGAACAGAAATAAAAGTAGGTGATAAATTGGAATTACTTAAAACAACAATCTAATTTCATTCAAGAACTTTTTGTACTATTAGTAACAAGTGTAGGCGTTATAGTTAGGTGTTTAGGTTAGTTCGAAAGTATATTAATCTATGTAATACTGAAACTATTAAAAAAATCGAACTAACTTCTGAGCTGCAATAAAAATGTTACGAAGTCTATAAACCCGAACCGGTAACAAAACAATATAAAAGGTATGACATTAATGTTATACAGGAAGCAGTAGATGAGAAACAAGTAATGATTCTATAAAAAATGTAGCTGCCAAATATAATATACATGAATCTGTATAATATCGCCACAGCAAAGAACTACTAAAGTCTCAAGGTGGACAGAGAGCCCTATCATTGGATACTGAAAATTATATTATACGGTATATTAATATTTGTGCGGAATAGGGATACTCACTCGATTCATTAGACTTACGGTAAGTTGTCTAAATGTTTCAGGATAAACTTGGAATCACCCATAAGCAATTCAAAAATAACCTACCTGGTCCTGATTTCATTTAAGGTTTTCTAAATAGACACAAGGACAAGATTTCGCAAAGTATAGGCCAAAATATAAAAAGATCCAGAGCAGCAGTGTCCGCAGCAGTCATCAAAAATTATTTTGAAGAGCTTGGAAAATCTTTGACCGACGTACCACCCTGAAATATCGTCAATTATGACGAAACTAATCTTGCCGATGACCCTGGTCGCAGAAAAATACTTACAAAACGCGGAACAAAATATCCAGAGCGCATCATGAACCACTCTAAATCAAATGTCTCAATAATGATGGCTGGGTCGGTAGATGGGCAGTTGTTACAGCCATACGTGGTGTATAAATCACAAAACTTATACAATACATAGATTTCTCATGGCCCAAAAGGTACAAGGTACAATCGTACAGCATCAGGATGGTTTGACGGAGTAGTTTTTGAAGATTAGGTGCAGTCCATCGTAATTAAATTTTTTGAGGACAAACCAGAAAAAAAAACTACTTATAGATGACAATTTGTCTTCACACTTATCCGTGGAAATGATCAAACTATGCAAAGAGCACAACATTAGTTTTGTGTTTTTGCCAAGTAATTCTACACATTTGACGCAGCCATTAGACGTTGCCTTTTTTTTTAGGCCTATGAAAGCAGCGTAACGGCAAATTCTGCATAAATGGAAGAAATGTGATGGCAGTATTGAGACTTGTGTATCTAAAGGTTGCTTTCCTAACTTATTGAAGGCTTTAATGAAAAACATTTAAGATAACACTGGTTCTAATTTAAGAACAGGGTTAAAAAAACTGGTATATATCCCCTAGACCCCACATAAGTGTTATCTCGAATACCTAACAAAATTACAGACACGGATAGATATAAAGAAGCTGTAGAGGAGTCTGTACTAAGTTGCGCCTGCCCGCCTGCGTCACTAGCGCATGCAAGCGCTGAGTAAGTCCCGTGCGTCCACCCTCTCTTAAGGCACCCGACATTACGTGACCCGTCCGAGAGTCACGTGGCCCCAAGGGGTGTGGTCCTACTGTCACGTTGTCAGCCCGTCTACATTCTTCCTCCAGAAACGACAACAACTCAGTCAACGTAGGAAGGCCTCCGTTGTCCCCGGTACGCTGCTGTTCGAATCTGGTCTACATGTCCATTGGGAGCCGACCGAGAACAATATAAAATAATACATATGATCACTGGTCAATAGGCAGGCCCAAATTAGCTAAGGCCTTAGTGGCTGTCGTCATCGGGTTCAAAATCTCTGTCCGAATTTCAGAGACCCGAGCCACATAAGGCGTAGTGAAAATCCGTGTCAGTTGGGCATCTACCAACCGCCGTTCATTTTGATACCCATCGAACAGTATCTGCCGAGCAGTAAGATAGCTGTCCATCGTTACTGGCAGGTGAGCCACCAACTCCGCAGGTTCACCGGTGATGGCCCCCCGCAGCTGTGCCATCTTGTACGATGCCGTTAGGTCCTTCAAATCATGAACCAGGCTGTCAAATAAATTTATGAACCCGACCCACTGGTTCAGGTCACCATCGAACACCGGTAGCTCGATGCTAGGCAGGCGTGACACAATGCTAGATAAAGATGGTTGCTCGGCCTTGCCTCCACCGGTGGAGCGAGCATTCAAAATCTCCATCTTCCTCTGCACTATGTCATCAGCATACTGCTGACACTGGTCAAGGTCCTTGTCCGAAAACAGCAGTACATCACAGTCATCAGCCGCCAACTCCGTGAGATCCGTGATGCACCGATACATCACTTCCATACGTGCGTCAACAACCGAAGCCCGTGCTAAGAATGCCTCTTATCTGTCCAGTCTATCCATCAAGGCACGAGCTAAAGCAAACCATCGCAGCTCACTTCCTATCCTGGCTTTAATCACAGTGACAGTGTTTGCCGGCATGTTACCTACGAGTTATATCTAGTCTATAAGCAACATCAACCGAACAAAAATAAAAAATAAACTTTTTATTAAATTACAAGTCTTTCCCGAGGCAAACAAATCACTAAGTCCGAATTAGTTATGTATCCTAACCTATAAACAACAATAACACATGTTCAAACAACCGTAGCGCTATAACAAATTATCCGAATGTAATTATTTCTGTCCACATAACAAGAAATAAAATTATAACCAAACTGCATATACATCAAGCCCGTTGCTAGGCAGTAAACACAATATTATTTTTGCCGTATCATTCAAATAACTAGCAACCTATATTATGTCATATCATTTGAGGACCTAATTAACTTCTTAATAAAGGTTAAACTTAATGTAGGTAGGTAGGTAAGAAAATACAATTAGTATGACAGACCCTATTCCGTTACAAAACACACTCCATAACTTCTCTGATGATAATGATCTACCCACCTAAATTAAATCTAAACCGTGGTCACCACATGTAACAATAATTCACAACAATTATTAAGATACCGACCCAACACGATTCCATGTTGTAATGTGATAAGCATTGAGTACTTATTGTCAATGACCGAGGAAAAACAATTTCACAGACAACCCGCTAGCACTACCAAAACAATCTATGATTACGTACCATGTAATTAAATGTAATTACAAACTTATTAAATGTATTTAACTAATCATAAGCTAATCAGGTGGACATATTTATATACCTACCTGCCCGAGCTACAGTGGAACGATTAAGCCGGCTACCTAATTTTGCTGGCCTTCCGAACGGCATAACAGTTCCAAGTAAGCCGGTGGTCCGTGTCGTTTTAAAACACGCTTTCTGCTACCAAATGCTTCAAACAGACCCTGGACCACCAGGTCACTGATCAAGGCCTGCTTGAAATCAGCTGCGCTTCGCAGCGATTGACGTTTTAACTAACTTAATAACTAAACTTAAATACTATGTACTCACCGAATAATGCGATGGTTGAACCACCTTGCAACCTGAGGATATGGAGGTGGTATGGGTAGGAAGGAAAGGATGGTCGCTTCCCAGCTGCCGTGATGCGGTGTGACTCCTACCTCGTGGTAGCGTGCCTCGCCTGCCGACTCCTCGTAGGCCAGTCCAAATCACACACTTACACATCCGTGGCACCCCGGTCAATTACACATAGGAGCGTCCGCTGGCTGTTTGCAAGGCGATTAGTAAGAAAGATATCAGCCGATTTTCTTGTACGCACAACTCACGCCCGAAACATGCGGTGAGATTTCCCAAGTGAACACATCGATTTACAATAAACGCGAGCGCGTGGTCCTGTCGTCAGGACTCCATACGCAACCGATTCTCGCGGGGTTTTCGAACCGATTATCGAAGATCTGACGCTATTCTACCGACAGAATTTAACCAGCGTCCCGTAAGCAGACCGTTCCGCCATTATGATTCCGTGTCCCGATCCGATACTGAACTGAAATGACATACGAATGTCAATTTTACCGACCCATTTTTTCTCTACGTCCGTAAATGTTGGTAGGCAAAGTACCACATCCGTACGGCCTTAATTTGATTTTAAACAAGGCGCGTGAAAGAAATAAAACGAAAGTGAAAGAAACTAAAACTTGACGTAGTTGCAGAAAACAGTGTGGGCGCAGCTACTGAAGAGGACTATTTAGATTCTGAACCAATAGCCGGCCCAAGTACATCAAAACAAATAAGAAGCCTAAAGAATACGGAAAAAGAAAACCTATGTACGCAAGAAACGACAAACATGTCAATAAATAATAAACTAGGAAGGAAAGGAAAAGGAATCGGGAAAATAACGAAAATGATGAAAAACATGTCTACAAGCGAATTCAATGATACCAAATAGAAAAAAATGACTTCTAGCAGCGAAATAATAAACAAAATAAATGAGACTACAGATAATATTATTATACAAATACAACACAGCCAAACAATGAACCAGTTACATAATATCGAAGACGACAATATAAAAGTAGATGGCGAAATAGTTGGTAGCCTCAATATTAACGAAGATTTCAACACCAGTGTTCTGGATATGCTTGTATACTATGAAGATGATTTGGAATATGATAATAAAATTATAATTGAAAACTGTCTGCCTGAAAATATTGTTTAATTAATAAAGAAGAAAAAATAAAAATATTAGAAAACAAAAGCTTTTTAGAAACGAATGAAAAGATTTAATGAATTGGACCACGGAACTCTCAAAGGTGCTGTGGTCCAACTATTTCTAAAGTTGGACAACTGCCAGTAGTAAAGACCCATGGTCCAACTAGTTGGACAGAGCATTTGGACCACTGCCCCGTACTGAAATTGTTAGTTATTCATCCAAATTTATTTTATCGCCTTCAAAGTTTGCTCCTTTAGAAACGATACACTTATGTTAACGAATAATCCAATCATCAAAACATTTTTAAAACGATTTTTCCCCTATTGAGTTTAGTTCTCGCCGCGAATTCTCCTTTATATTTTCTACCGAATGAAAACAGATGCCACGAAGTGGTAATTTGAGTTTGAAGCACTTTTTCTTCAGACATTTAGTTGTTTCTTGATAATGAGGAAATGTTTTGTTTACTTCTGAAGGATAAGCTCAGTGACTTTAGATAAGATGCCAGTTTGACAACTCTTTTTGACATTTTACCTGTTCCGAAACAACCACCAACAGTTTTCGATGGTTTGGTTGAAGGTTAGTGATCAAAGCTTTGTTTTTATTAACAACTTACGTCTATTAATTTTTTATAAACAAATATTAATTTAATATGTAAATTAAACCTCATTGCATTTTCAGTATATATATTGAAAAGCATGAAACGGAACAAAACACTAAGTTACAGATATCGTTAAGTATTCGATTTCGTTTTCAATCCCTTCTCATCGTTTCATCGATTAGGAATGGCTTTTAAAGTAATATCTTTTAAATTGTGAGTTTGATAGCAATTTTCAATTAGATATATTTATTGTATGCAATATGCTTATACATAAAATCATGAGTGTCGTTTGGTCTCTATCCGTACTTCTCAGTATGCATTCTTGTTACTGTAGGGTTCTTTAATTTGTTGTTTTTATAAATGCATTTACTTAATTCATTATAATTTTTATGTTTAATATTTTAATTGTATTTATTTATTTTTTATTTATTTATTTATTTATACTTTATTGCACAAAATCAAGTACAAATGGCGGACTTAATGCTAAAAACATTCTCTACCAGTCAACCAGTAAAAAGAGTTAGAAAAAGAAGATAGACGGCGCAAAAAAAAGAAAGATACCTACTAAATATATATCATTTATATAACATAACTACACATAATATAATTATATATAATATACTACATAAACTACACAGTTGTATGTAACTTTATGGCGAGAGTGAAACCGCGCGCGCAAGCATAGCTAGTAAAATCGATCGCACTTGACCGCTGTGACGTAACGATCCTTTTGTTCGCCTGCCCGTGCGCAGTTCCCGAGTCATTCGCATTCTAGCCGCTGCGCCAGTCTAAATACGATCCCCGCGGCGAATGCACGCTCGTTTTCGCTCCTAGCCGCATTACGTAGCTTATGATAATTAATCAAAATTTAAGTCAATGTTATCAAAATTCAAACTTCAACTTAAGTTCTTCTGTTTCTGGCAAACCTTTCCTTCTGTATATCAAATCTGTACCTTTGATAAATATCATAATAAATAAATATAATATGTAACTTCTATCGCCATAAAAACCTTTTAAACTCATAAATAGTTTTCTTTAAGTAATCCCGATAGGCATCGCTATATAATTGGTGACCTCGTTCATAGCCGTTTAGCAACAGAGTAGTAGGTAGTTTTCTACCGCACGGCGCGGATATATTTTTTTGTTTGGCGGTTGGGTAATAATGAGTATTCGCGAACGTTCAACAATGTCTAATGAGGACACGGAAAAATCGGTGTGCAAAGTAGGACTCAAGATACCACCGTTTTGGGCACAAGAGCCTGCGCTGTGGTTCGCACAGATTGAGGGGCAATTCCTCATCTCGGGAATAACGGCGGACAGTACCAAATTTTACCATGTAATCGCGCAGCTAGACCACCAGTACGCTGTAGAGGTAAAAGATACAATTACTGCGCCGCCTGCGGATAATAAATATGAGAAATTAAAAGCAGAGCTTATAAAGCGCCTGTCAGAATCCCAAGAACGAAAGGTGAAACAGCTTCTAGTACATGAAGATTTAGGAGATCGCAAACCCTCGCAGTTTTTAAGACACCTACAGACGTTAGCTGGGCCAAACATTCCAGAATCATTTTTACGTACGCTGTGGTCAAGCCGTTTACCATCAAATATCCAGACAGTACTTGCCACGCAGACGAAAACAACATTGGAAGCGGTCGCGGAACTGGCAGATAAGGTTTACGAGATTGCACCTAGCTCCCTAATAGTAGCCAGCATAACCCAGCCTAGTACCAGCGACACCATGAGCGTGATGGCCAAGCAGATAGAGGTGCTGACACTGCAGGTAGCATCACTTACAAGTCAGGTAACTCGTTCACGTTCTAGTAATCGCAGTAAATATCTAGTGTATGCACATATTGATAAAATAAAGCCATACAAAGATCGTAGTCGGTCACGCTCAAAACCACGCGATACCAACGGTTATTGCTGGTACCATAGTCGTTTTGGTAACCGAGCCCATAAGTGTACAACGCCATGTGCTTTCCACGACAAGATGGCGTCGGTAAACTCAAACGGCAGCCGGAATTAGCGGCAAACGACTGCCACAACATGCCAGCCCGCTTATTTGTGACTGATTATTTAACAAAAATGTCTTTTCTGATTGACACAGGTTCCGACCTTTGTGTGTTTCCTCGTAAATCACTACAGCAGTACCGCAAAAAGGTGGACTACGAACTGTTTGCAGCAAATGGATCACAAATAGCTACATACGGCTGGACCTACCTAAAGCGTAACATAGGACTTCGTCGAGCATATACTTGGAGATGTGTGGTAGCTGATGTAGCAAAGCCTATAATAGGGGCAGATTTTCTTAAACATTATAATTTGCTTGTAGATTTGAGGAACAACCGCCTGATTGACGACCTAACCTCTCTCTCTACGGCAGCCAGACCAGTGGGTGAGACATAACTAAACCTGCTGGCACACAACGCGAGGTAAACCATCATACATTGCATTACATTAGAACAACACAAGGCCCCCCAGTTTCGAGCCGCCCTCGGCGACTGCCTCCAGATAGATTAAAGAATGCTCAAAAACAGATCGAAGAGATGCTGGCAAATGGTACTGCTCGCCCTTCAGATAGTCCTTGGTCATCACTACTCCATTTAGCACCAAAGAAGGATAATGGTTGGCGTCCTTGTGGCGACTATCGCGCATTGAACTCGAGGACTATTCTAGACAAATATCCAATTAGGCACATTCAGGACTTTACACACCAGCTGGCCGGGACTAAGATTTACTCTAAAATAGACCTCTTAAAAGCTTTTAATCATATACCAGTTAAACCAGACATTATAATCAAAACAGCAATTACAACCCCGTTTGGGCTTTTCGAGTTCCTGTTTATGACGTTTGGGTTACGAAATGCGGCTTAAACGTTTCAACGTTTCATAGACGAGGCGCTTAGAGGGCTTAATTTTTGTTATGGGTTCATTGATGACGTCTTGATATATTCGCAGAACGAGGAGCAGCACCTGGAGCACCTCCAGCAGCTTTTTCAAAAACTGTCAGATTACGGTATGTTAATAAATACCGCTAAGTGTGAGTTTGGCAGATCTCATATAACATTTTTGGGGCATGAAGTATCTGCAGATGGCATCCGTCCATTATCAGACAAGGTGGAAGCGTTGCAGAAATATCCAGCACCCAAGACGGTAAAAGAACTACGCAGGTTCCTTGGTATGTACAATTTTTATCGCCGTTTTGTACCGCGAGCAGCTAAAATACAGTCTCCTCTAAACAGTCTGCTAGGAGGCCCGAAAACTAAAGGCAAGTATAATGCTCACACCACTAATGCTAGAAGCCTTCAACAGCTGTAAGTCTAGTCTTGTCTCTTCAGTTATGCTAGCACATCCAGAACAAGACGCAGAGTTGGCCATACATACAGATGCGTCTGACACGTCCATTAGAGCCGCACTTCAGCAACGCATTGGTAACACCTGGAAGCCATTAGCTTTTTCTCACGACGATTAACGTCTGTACAGAAGAAATACAGTCCGTACGATCCCAAATTGTTGGCCATATATGACGCTATTCGGCACTTTCGTCACATGCTTGAAGCAAGGCCTTTCACGGTATTTACGGACCACAAACCGCTGACGTATGTTTTTAGAAATAATCGCGAGAAGTGCTCACCCAGACAGTATCGATACCTTGATTTTATTTTGCAATTCACCACAGATTTACAATACGTTACTGCTAAAGAAAACGTTGTAGCAGATGCTTTCTCTCAAAAAGAAGCAATTTCGGCACCAGTTGATTACGAGGCACTTGCACATTCTCAAGAGGAATATCCAGAGCTGCAAGCACTTATACAAGGTGGTACGACAGCACTTAAATTACAAAAAGTAAAATATCCAGATGGGATTTTCACTTTATTCTGCGAAATGTCTAAACATCCTCGCCCATACTTAACTGTCACTTTTAGAAGACCTGCATTCGACGCACTACACAGATTTAGTCATCTTGGTGTGAAGGCAACCGTCAAGCTAGTGACAGGGCGATATGTATGGCCTGGATTAAAGAAGGACTGCAAAACTTAGGCCAGAGAATGCATAGATTGTCAGAGAAATAAAATTCACCGACACACTCACTCTCCCACCTCCCCGTTTCCTGTTCCACCCCGTCGTTTTTCTCATGGCTATATGGACATAGTAGGGCCATTATCTTTTAGTTCTAGTTTCAGATACTGCCTTACAGTCATCGACCGTTTCACTCGGTGGCCTGAGGCATATCCTTTGGCCGACATCACCGCTGAGACCTGCGCCTGCGCCTTCGTCGCTGGTTAGGTGGCCCGCTTTGGCTGTCCACAGAAAATCACCACCGACAGGGGCCGACAGTTCGAGTGCGAGCTTTTTCGTAATCTAACGGCCATCCTTGGTACTCAGCATCGTCCCACTACAGCTTATCATCCGGCGTGTAATGGCATGGTTGAACGCCTACATCGCCAGTTGAAGGCCGCCATTAGGTGTCACTCGACCAAAAGTTGGACAGAGGTTCTCCCGCTGGTGCTGCTAGGCATCCGCAGCGCATGGAAAGAAGACGTGAAAGCTTCTGCCGCCGAGCTCGTTTACGGCGAGCCACTACGCATAGGTACCTGGAGAATTCTGCGTGCCTGTCACCGACACAACTCACGACTGGTAGACATGGAAAGAAAACATTTTATGTACCTAAAGACCTAACTACTACAGACTATGTTTTTCTTCTTCAAAATGCCTCAAAATCGTCACTAGAACCACCGTACACCGGTCCATATAAGGTACAAAAACGAACAGAGAAGACATTGACCCTGGAGTTACCAAACAGACAGGTTACAGTATCAATTGATCGGGTGAAGCCAGCCTACATCACTGTGGATGATACTGCTGCCAAAGATGACCTCATAGACTCCACACCTGCTGAAGATGTTCCAGTAAAGAAGACTAGATTCGGTAGAACAGTCCGCTTCCCGGATCACTATCAACCTCGGTAGCCTCGGTCTCAGCAGGGGGGTAGTGTAGGGTTCTTGAATTTGTTGTTTTTATAAATGCATTTATTTAATTCATTATAATTTTTATCGCACTTGACCGCTGTGACGTAACGATCCTTTTGTTCGCCTGCCCGTGCGCAGCTCCCGGGTCATTCGCATTCCAGCCGCTGCGCCAGTCTAAATACGATCCCCGCGGCGAATGCACGCTCGTTTTCGCTCCGAGCCGCTTTACATAGCTTACGATAATTAATCAAAATTTAAGTCAATGTTATCAAAATTCAAACTTCAACTTAAGCTCTTCTGTTTCTGGCAAACCTTTCCTTCTGTATATCAAATCTGTAACCTTTGATAAATATATAGTGAACTTCTATCGCCATAAAAACCTTTTAAACTCATAAATAGTTTTCTTTAAGTAATCCCGATAGACATCGCTATATACTTTGTGTTTTCAAAATCGATTCATTCGATTATATTTTATCGTAGTTCTGGCTGAATAAAGCAAAATGTTCTGTACACCCATGCTGTGAACCATGGTAAGTTGGATTTTATCCAAATGCTGTATTCTCATGAATAAGCACATTAGTCACCTAGTGCTAATCACATTTTTTTCTTTTTACAGGATTTCTTTTTTAGTTTTTTAATTTATTTCTAAAATTATACCTCAGTCTCTACTAGATTGAAATACCTTTTTTTTTTACCCGGTGTAATCCCTGCTTATGGATTCCAGCCTCCAGAAGGGAGACTGGATATGTGGGACTCTCCCGTCCCCCTTTCCACGACGTAGTCGTCGGGCGAGAGGGAGGGGCCTACCCACTAATCACCGGGGGACCAAACTCCGATAGCATAGCATACCATAATGGGGAACCAAATCCATGTAAGTTGGTGATACTCTGGGACTCCCCATTACCAATGAGGAGAGCCGGTGGTTTTCTCCGGTTACTACCTCCTTGCAAACCTAGTATTTAATTAAACGTACCCGTTGATCTGGATGGAAGGTCTCTGCTGCGACTGATCAACTGCTCTAACACCATGTGAGGGAAGCAAACCTCAACAGCACCCGGACAATCAGATGGTGAAGGTTTTGCAGTGACCAACCTACTGTTTCTACTATATGTATAATTAAATTTACTATAATTTAGCAATAAGTCGTAGGGTTTAATCCTTATTGTGTATCAAAAATGTACCCTACATTTCATAGAAAATAAATGTAAGCCTGTGAATTTAGTCTCTTTATTTACTTCTGAAATCGCTTGCTCCATCGTATAAGGCGCCCTTATCTTAAAATAATTTCTAATACACTGTACTCCAGGGCCAGAAGAATCGCTCCCTGATCATGTTCTCACCTAACTGAGTAAGCCGCACTTCAATTGTGAGCCTAAAGCACATAATGCAGTGCGTTCACTTTTCTACGTAACAAGTTGTGCCCAACATGAGGTACACGTTGCAAGTTTAGGAAAAAGAAAGAAGTCGGCTGGAGCCATATCTGGTGAATAAGTGTTTGCTCAATAGTATTTGTTGAGTTTTGTATCGAAAATTCGTTCACAATGATGGCCTTGTGCGAAGCCGGATTGTCGTGGTGCAAAATGCAAGAATTTTCTTTCCTCAAATTTGACCTTTTTCGTTGAATTTGGTCTCTTAAACACCGCATAACGTTTAAATAATATTCTTTATTTACCGTTTGACCTTCCGGCAAGAATTGTGAGTGCACACAGCGATAGTCAAAGAAAACTGTCAACATGACTTTTGACTTTTCATCGGATAAAAACGTCGAACACAAAGTTTGTCATAAATTTTGCGTCGCCAATGGAATTTCGTGTTTGGAGTCACTGAAAATGTTACAAAAGGCTTACATTGATTAGACTTTATCAAAAACACGTGCTTATGAGTGATACAAAGCGTTCGAAAGCGGTCGAGATGTTAGAGAAGACTTGCTTCGCTCTAGTAGGCCATCAACGTCTTCAACTGAAGTTAACATAGCAAAAGTAAAGGAAATGATGACTGAAACTCCTCCTTCAATTTTGAAAGAGATAGCCGCTGAACTTTCTGTGTCTCACGAGTTGATCCGTACCATTTTAAATAATCACTTGGGTTTGAAAGATGTGGCCGCTCGGCAAGTCCCAAAATACCTGAATTTTCTCCAAAAACTCAATCGCATAAGAGTCGCTGAGGACGTGCTAGAACGAGTAAATTCCGACCCAACATTCACGCATCATCGCATTGTTACTGGTGACGAGACGTAGGTTTACGAGTTTGACATGCAAACTAGTCAACAAGCTTCGGAGTGGCGCCTTCCGACTGAACCGAAACCGAAAAAACCACACCAAAGTCGATCAAACGTTAAAGTCATGTTGACTGTTTTCTTTGACTATCGCGGTGTTGTGCACTCGAAATTCTTGCCGGAAAGTCAAACGGTTAATAAAGAACATTATTTAAGCGTTATGCGGCGTTTAAGAGAGCAAATTCGACGAAAAAGCCAAATATGTGAAAAGAAAATTCTTGGATTTTGCACCTCGATAATGCACCTTCGCACAAGGCCATACTTGTGAAGGAATTTTTGACTAAAAACTTAACAAATACCATCGCGTATTCACCTTATTCACCAGATATGGCTCTAGCCGACTTCTTTCTTTTTCCTAAACTCAAATTACCACTTCGTGGCACCCGTTTTCTTTCGATAGAAGACATAAATGAGAATTCGCGGCGAGAACTGAACTCAATTCCAGAAAATGCATTTAAAAAAATGTATTGATGATTGGATTATTCGTTGGCGTAAGTGTATCATTTGTGAAGGAGCATACTTTGAAGGCGATAAAGTTAATATGGATGAATAACCTACTTTTTGTATATTATTGAACTTTTCCCGGCACTTTCTTGACAGAGTAGTATGTATGTTGTAGTTATTTTTTAAATGGCTGGTAGTCAAAGATGGAAGCTCAGTGGCTTGTTTGACAAGGCGGAATAGACTAACACGAAGTAATTATAAAACAATAAGTCTTAAAACAACCCATCACCCTGTTTTAAATACATCACTGTATTGGGCCAGCGTAGCCTAATCTTACCATGTAGGAAGGCCAGTGCCCAGTAGTTGGACGTTGTTAGGCTGATGATGATGAGTTTAAACACCTTGTTGTTTAGATCTATTTGACGCTGACTGTACCATAATACTTAATTATGCGTTGATAAATTACATGTCAACAATTTTATTGATGATCTAACAACAGCATATTAATAAATGATTAATGATTATGAATACTCAATGTTCGATATTAATGTCCAGTTTTAACGTTGGTAAAACATTAATGTTTGTTTTATAAAAATATACATTCACCATTTTCACTGACTGGAAATTTTAGGACTGTTACTGTTAACATAACTTCGTTCGAGTTGCATGCACAATGATCACGGAGTAACTGAAACATGGTAAAAATCCCTTTTTTCATAAAAAGTAATTGTAGTAACTATGAAAGTTTAAAATTTTATTGTGTTACTGTGTTTTTCATTATGAATAAAATGTTATTTTTGGTGAAAAGTGAACTATGGCAGAGGACTGATTTTGCTGTCCTCATTGCCTAGTCTATGAGTAACCCTTCGGAGACAAAAGTCGTGGTTAATGTATGAATGTATGTTATTTTCACCGACTTACTGTGAACATAATCTGCTTAGGCCTAACTCATTTAATAAATTATTTACAACATTACTAATCGAAGACCTAATATTATGTGTTGGTTTTTAGCTGTAACAAGATTACCAGATACCTTTTTTAAGTTTTTTAAAATATATTGTTTTCTGAGGTTTAAGCGAGCACTACACATTGAAAAAAAACACTGTTTTACGGACTAACTCGCGTTTAATATACTATATTACATAGTTTTTCATATTGTCCTAACGTATCGTTATTTATAATAGAAACTTAGAAAAAAAATAACTTTACAATAATAACAAAAAGGTTTCTTTTATTTCGTGTATCTTCCCTTATAAACCAATCTCCAGTAATCTACTTGATATACCTAAATGAAATACTTCCATTCATTCATTCCATGACATGTGAATCAGCTATCGCTTTGCTTAACCATCTTTACTTCTATTATTTTTTCAATTCTAATTGACGCTGTAAAAGAAAGAGTGAAAAGAAATGCAATTGCTGAGTTTCTTGATGGTACATCTCTCAGTACAAAGCTCCCGCCCCATAGATAGTCATACGAACCGATGGCATATAATTGTTTTATGATTATTGATTGTCAAATTTGGTAACGTCATATGGTTTTGTAAATGTCCTTATTCTATAATGAAATAAAGCTGTGGAGTTTCTTGCTCCCATTCTCATCCACAGCTAAAAGACGTCCTGAATGGGTGGGGTAGGTGGGTGGGTCTATCCATATAGAGAAGTAAATTTAAGTTCAGATCAAAATGCTTATTTTAAGCTTACTGAATAAAGAAAATGAATTTAGATTTTTTTATTTAGGGAACGTAACGACCCGACGCACATGCCACCACCGCAGAGACACTTTGAGAGAGCATGACACACTCGAGCAACTCCAACAAAAGCAAGAAAACTTATAGACAACGTATTGACCTATTGTCTGTAAGACACTGCTGGTAAAGGCTATCATACAAACGTAAAATTAATTAGATATAAAGAAAATGGACTAAGAAAATATAATGTGAATATTTTATTACAGCCAGGCTGTTTTGTCTTCTAAATATTCCTTAAATAACCTTTTATAAGTAAACAAGATTTTACATGATTTTTTAACTTATCTATAGGTAAATCTAGTACAGTACTTAGTAATTTATTATAATAGTGTATATCTTGCCCTAAGAAAGAGCCGAGAACCTTTTGTAACCTAAACAGTGGCATTACTAATTTTGACTTACTTCTAGTATTGAAATTGTGTACATCATAGTGTTAATAAAATAAGTTGATGTTGCAACGCACAAAAACTATACAATTATAAATATATTGAGATGCAACAGTAAGAACACCAACTTCCTTAAAAATATTTCTCAAAGAAGTTCGTGATCCCAGTCTACAAAGGGTTCTTATAGCTCGTTTCTGTAAAATAAATATAGTTTTAACATCAGCCGATGTTCTCCACAAAATGACGCCATACGACATGGCACTGTGAAAATAACTAAAGTAAATAGTCCCAGCAGTTTCAACACCTGTTATTTGTCAAATTTTTCTAATCGCGTAAGCTGCAGAACTGAGTTTGGCGGCCAAATTCAATTTAAATGGTTACCGGAAATTCGATACATTCCCTTTGACAGGTACAGGATAGTAAAGCTCATTTGTGACAGATTTTGTAAAATAGTATTTCTGTCGATAATGGATAATTTTCCAAATAATTCAATTTTCATGTTTTTAATTATTAATTTTGACTTTCATCAAAAAAAATTGTACCTAAAAGAATACCCTATTTTAATGTTCTTTTGTGCATTTTCTAATAGCTTACATATCAACACTTCTTCATGATAACATTAAGCTGAAGTAATACTACTAAATTTCATGTTGTGAACTTGAAATCGTAAGAGATAATTTTGATATAAGTATTAAATTATTTAAACGTGAGTTTGCATTAAAAAAAATTTGGAATGCATTGTACAAATTATTAAAATAACTTTTTTATTTCACTAGCTATCTGAAATGGTATAAATATTTTCCTCTCCTTTTTTGGGATTTGTAGTAAAGATGCTGCAGCTGCCAAAAGAGAATACGCGCGTCGTTTTCCTAATCGCCGTACATCTAATGAACGAGTTTTTCTAGGACATTCTGCCGCCTTAGAGAAACCGGTAAAAATCAAAAATCAAAATCAAAATAACTTTATTCAGTAAGCTTAAATTAAGCGTTTTGAATCGTCAAAATATTTTTCTTTTTTATATGGATGGATGGATAAGCACAGGAACCCACCCACCCACCCCACCCATTCAGGAAGTCTTTTAGCTGTGGAGAAGAACGGGCACAACAAACTCCACAGCTTTATAATAATATAGAGGTAACGACATTTACAAAACAATATGTCGTTACCAAATTATACAGTCAATAGTCATAAAACAATTATATAAAATAAAAGATAAAAACAAAAGTGAATCTACAAGTACTTAGGTAGCGTACGTACTAGACGAAGTGATGCTGGATCTAGTTGAAATCGTTCTAGTATTTCTTCTTCATCTTCAGGATCATAGATGCGAGGTCTTGAGCATCACGCATGTTCCACTGCAGGTAAAAAAGCTAACAAAAGCACGACTCGCAGTTGTCGGCTAGATGACCCATTTCTAAGAAAAATGTCACATAACCTTGGTTCGCGCTTTATTATTGTAATTGTCAATGCAGATAGGAATTATAATACTTTTAAGATAGCTAGTGAAAGAAGTTATTTTAATAATTTGTACGATGCATTCCATGCATCTTTTTAATGCAAACTCAAGATAAAGTGACATTTACGATAAAAACAAAAATTATCTTTTACGATTTCAAGCCCACAACATGAAATTTAATAGTATTACTTCAGCCTAATGTTATCTCGAAGAAGTGTTGATATGTAAGCTATCAGAAAAAGCACAAAAATTAATTATTTGGAAAATTATCCATTATCGACAGGAGTACCATTTGACAAAATCTGTCGCAAATGAGCTCTACTTTAACCTGTCCAAGGGAATGTATCGAATTTCCGGTAACCCTGTATATGCGGCGTTCAATATCTGTCTTTGCGATTATTTATACTATGACATAGAACCTCCTTGCCAAAGCTAGCTGGATTTGGAGCGCATCTTTTTTCTTCTGACGCCGTGTGGGTTGGCGTTTTTCTTTTGTTCTGATAAAAAACGGTCAAAACCGTTGCTGCTGAAAATAATGCATGTGATGTTCACCGTAAAAATACGTATAAAAAATCCTTTTCTACAAAACCGAACCAAGAACTGCAGAACGAGCCTCAGATCGAGTCTCCTCAAAAAGCTGGTCGAGGTAAGGTTTTTTGCCATATTATGGGTAGTTGCCAAGGCAGATTACAATAAAGAAAGCATTGTGCGATTTAATAGTTTGATTCAAACACCCAAGTATACACTCTTTAAATTATTACCATGGTACTTTGTTGCCACATTTATTGGTCCTTCGAGCCGGATTTAGCTATTTAAATTATTTACATAACTATAGTTCGCAGTTCGTTAAATCGTATGTACCAAAGATATTCTCATAACATTTTCACTATTTTCAAAGTGCACACTTGCACTTGGGCAAGTCCATTTTTAAGCGTCTTTTCGTGAATTTTGTCCGTGACAAAAATGGCGGAAAACGAAAATGGTGATTGTCAATTGTTGCTAAAACTAAATACTTTGACGTTGAAAAAAAGAGTATTTGTTTATTAAATTGCGAAAGGCTTACGATTTATCTAAAACAGTTCGTTTTGATGGCTTAGATTCCGTTCAAATGTTTCTGATACAGTATTCAGAACTCGAAAATGCACGTTGTGACTTCGAAGGGATTGTCATGAAAATTGCATACTTATCTTGAATTGCAGTTAAATCTAAGCCTAGTATGAGCGCGTTAGAAAGTTTTGATGATTTGTTTTACGCATGTAAGCGAATTGCATTGAACTGCCAAAAGTTAGACCAAGAGCCGTCTTCCAAAGTTATACCGAAAGTTGATAATTGCAGACCTACGTTACCTACACTCACTTTATTTCAATTTAATGGTCAAATTGAAAATTGGCCAACGTTTTACGACACATTTGTTTCGCTAGTCCATAATCGTAACTTTGATAAGATTGATAAATTCCACTATCTTTTGTCATGTGTAAAGGGTCCAGCTCTGAATATGGTAAAAAACCTTCCTATGACTGCCAGTAATTATGCTGTAGTATGGCAAAGTTTAGTAGTTAAATACCAAGATAAAAGGGCATTGACAGGTAGATATTTAGACAAAAAGGTGAGTTTCACACCATGACTAAAGATACTATAGTTAATTTAACATCGTTTATTGAAAGGTTTGATCACTCTTTAAAGGAAATTCATGCTTTAGATATACTAAATTTGGATGACTCTTTGTTCTGTCATATTGCGTTACGTGGCCTTGATAGTCATACTAGAAAAATTTTCGAGGAAGGTCGTGATCAGCAAGAACTGCTGATATTCTCGGAATTAATACTATTTGTAAATAAACAAAAATAAAAGTGCTCGAGCATACTTTTCCAACTACTCGCTCCTAGGGTAGTCGGGTAGTCAACAAAATAAAGTGAATTTTCAAAAAACTGTCTCTAATAATAATAATAGAATAAACGCTTTACCACAAAGGTCTGATATACAGTTTGACAACAATAATAAATATTCTCGTTTTAATCAGCCACTGTCTAAAATGAGCTTTACTACGTCACGAAATGAATTTTATCAAAATAAAATAGCTTTTGTGCACTGGTTGTTCTAATAATCACTTGATATACCGTTTTGATTAGTTTCGTAAACTGTCTTTTCAAGATAGGGTTAACCGTGTTAACGCCTTAAACTTGTGTAAAAATTGTTTGAAAATCGGTCATGATTTCAATAATTGCAAAAGTAATATGACGTGCGGGGTTTGTTAGTTACCACATCATTACCTATTGCATCGCGATTTGGGTGTCCCTGCGCCGGCCGTGCCTACGCAGCCGTGTCGCTCGAACGCGCTCGCATCGGGTTTTTCTCCGGCGCACTCCGTGAGTGTAGCTACGGATGCCGTTTGCGAAAATATTCATTCGTGAATGAAAATGCTAACTATGGGGTAGTGTTGGGAACGACGCGTACAAATATTATAGATGTTACTGGTCAGTATCAAGACTGCCGTGCTGTGCCGTGCCGTGCTGTGTACTGCTGTGCTTGATTCTGGCACGCAGAGCTCTTTTATAACTTTAGATTGTGCATAATGTTTGGGCTTAAACCGTAATAAGTGTCCGCTCTTACTACGCCTATGCACATTCATGGCTAACATATGGCTTATTATTATGGGGACATAGTACAGAAGTAATCAAACTACTCCGACTGCAAAAAAGATGCATAAGAGTATTGGGAAATTTATCAGATAATATGGATAGCTGCAAACCATATTTCCGGTTTTTTTTTGTAATTAACGGTCAACTTTGAACAATTTTTTGAATATCTTTATTTTTCCTTTATGAGTAAGTCTAAAACCAAGAATTGTTTCATTTTAGGGCTATTAAATGTACATTCTCTTAATACAGGTCTGAAGGAACTGAAATCATGTATTTTTACTGCTGATTTGGATGTGTTGTGTATAACGGAAACATGGCTGAAACATGATTCTAATCTTAAATTATATTCAATACCGGGTTATAAGTTGGTGCACATTCCTCGATCGGGACGGGGTGGCGGGGTAGGCGTGTATGTTAGGTCTAATCTGAGAACCAAACGTTTGGATCATCCCGTAGGTGAACTCGAGCAGATTTGGTTGTGTGTTAAACTTGATCGTCGTACTATAGTCATAGGTACAGCGTATCGCCCTGAATCGGTTCGTCTAAGTACCGCTATAGAATGCCTTAACGACTCGCTTTCACAATTTTCCCCTCAAAGTGACGGTTTGTTTTTGCTTGGTGACCTTAATATCAACTGCATAGATAAAGACGGGAATATCATACTGCAAGGTTGTTTTATACCCATAACAACCGCTTATCATTTACATCAGATAGTGACGGAATCAACTCGGGTTACCACAAATACTAAAACGCTTATCGATGTCATTTTCAGTAAGAAATTTTTAGATCCTTTGTCTCTCGAAGTAATACATAATGATGACTTAAGTGACCACGCACTAATTCAAGTGAAAATTCATATTGAAACTCATAAACCACAATCACCTTTGGTCTCTTATAGATCTATTTCTGATAATGCGGTAGCTATAACAAACGCTGCCCAATATACGCCTTGGGACTTGGTCTTAGCGCAGTGTGACATTAATGTTATGGTCAGCACTTTTAATTGGTTGGTTCGAGACCTCATCGACATATTCGCTCCAAGGAAGACTCGCGTGTTCAGACGTCCTCCTCAAAAGTCCCACATCAAAAGTGGGATTAACCAAGTAATTACGCTCACAAATTCATTACTTCATTTTTTGACCTTGAATATTGTAAAGTTAGTTTAGTTGAACAATAGAATTAATGCCATAGATTGACAATGCACATTATCACTTACATACAAAGCACGTGGTTGAGGCTACCCTCCGATCGTGCGCACTTATTATTATGCAACTCTGACGAGTATACTCTCACATTACACATTTGACAGTTAGTCAAAAAAGGATCATTGTTGCTTGCACTGAGCGAATAAATATGTTGCTAGCTGACGGTTCTGTGTACTTTATATCTTGTGTAAGCAACGTTACATATTACATGATAATCCATGCTATTCATTTGCCACTAACATTATTTTTGGTGTTTTCCCTGAGTTCTAAAAACACAATATTGCGTCATGAGCATCAGCCTGGAGATTCAGAACGTGTCTGATCGGCTGGATCCTGGTACTTTAGGCGGAGAGTCTACCTACTTCAACTGTTATTGCTAAAGCAACTCAACGCAAACCAGGAACGTTGGCAAGTCAGGAAGGTTATGACACAATCCATCAGGCAGGTTCTGATAGATTGTGTCATAATACTGGTGCCTGTGTTCCACAAGTTTAGGAAGACAATGATGCAAGATATGATGACGTCTTTTCAAACAGCTGCAAAAGTTTTCCTTTACCATTTTTTTACATTCATTTGACACCGATGGTCGTACTGATACATACAGCCCCGCTAAAAAAGTGGCAAACGCTCCATGTCTATTCATTCCTTAGCTTTTGCAGATAGCAAGACTAGTAAACAAGTTTAGTCGATCTAGTCGATCGTTTTTACGGATATATTATGATTGAATGAAGAAAAAATAACAAAGTATTACTCTGTTATTACTAAGTTTTTAAATTAACAATTTCATATTCGCTAGATAAAGTATCGATAACACGAGTCAAATCCCATACTTGCCTTTAGATCTTCTGTCGCCATTTTGAACACTAGATAGATGATGATCAACTTAATGGAAAAATATTACTTGTAACTGTAACGAGCTTAAAACTAATCTTACTTACATTTGCAGATGTGACCAGGCATTACCACGATTTAGTTATTTTATATGGAATATACAAGCGATAAAGTGTCTTGCCTAGCAGAGTATACAACCTGTAAATGGGAACTAGCCAAAAAGAAACGGTTGATATCCGGGTGACCGAGTCTCATTTAGTAAAAGGTATGTCAGATTTTCTATTAAATCCGATTTGTTACGGCTGATATCTAAAAACTTACGTCTTACCCCCTTACTTACCTCAGTTAAACAAAGCTTAATTTTTATAAACGCCAACTTCAAGTGCTGTGTGCTGATCACAGTGTTCCTAATAACATTTAAAAATCTCATCAACATAACTATGATTGAAACGCTGTCTACATTGTATTAAGTTAGGACATTTACAGTAACATAGTACTAATGAAAGTTATAATTTGTTACTTCAAGTTATTATACTACTCGTACCTGTACTGTACAGCCTGCAATTTTACACGAAGTAATAATTCTCTAGTTACCTTCGTGGTATTGACTAAAGTACCTTAAGTAAATTCCATATAATTTCATGACATGACAGTAAGTTATTCAACCTTTCATTAGTTATTTTGAATTTTGCATTAAAAGTAAATCTTTTTTGTCACAGTCTGAACGTATAGATATGATGCGTAGTCAGTTTGATATAATCATGAATAATTTGGATTACCACCAGCTTATCTTTAGACTTAACATATCAGCCCAATGACATGCAACGATAAAAGTTGCCTCCTATTGAATTGTCTAGTCTTAACGGCAAGACAGAAAATTGGCATAATCTTCTAATTAATTGAATGTTACTTGAGGATTTATATTCGAATAATAAATCGGTGATATTTGAATGATTTTATTTTGACAAATTTTCCTTTCTTTTCCAATACGACGGTATTAAAATAAAATAAAACTACAGACCTACTTAATATACATAGCTTTAAAACCAACTGATTGTTGACTGAGAGAGTATGTTTTCAAAATACACTTAAAATGATTATTGGTGCTAGTTAAAGATGACTCAATAGACACCTTTACTTTCTTACGACCTCACTTTCAAATACAAATACAATGTCTTTAATATTTAAATTTTTGCATTCACAATGCTATATAGATAAATATGATAAAATGTTTAGAGCAGTGGACCGGCAATCCAAAGGTTACGGGTTCGAGTCCCGTTTGAGCTTTCCTGAGACTCGTTGGTTTTTTTTTCTAGTAAACATTTTATTATATAAATACAATGATTGGTTAAAATATTGATTTTAAAATGTAAATCATTAAGTAGTCAGAAGTTAAGTATGACGAATCCGTGGTCGAGTGGTAAACACGCTGGTTCTGGCGTTGCCACCTTTGAGGTCACTGGTCTAACAACTGATTGGTCCATTAAGTAATAACAGTCTTTCTATATTGATTTTAGATCTGGGTGTTTCTTTGTACACATATGTTTATCTGTTATCTAGTTAGTATATAACCATCAAAAACAGGTCTCAGAAAAGAAACTTTACTTGAGCTAGACTAGATAATGGTGTGAGTGAGAAGTTACTTTTCATTATTTATTTTATTAAAAATTTTATCGTCTCTCGCATAAAGATAAAGCTCCAATGAAATGATTTGGAATACTTTTTAGGGAGAAGAAAAAATTCTTAAAATACAAGTACTTACTCCTCTATTATAAGATATGCTTATTTCATGGCTGCATTATGACAATAAATAACTGTTGAAGGTTAAACAGACTTTATACTTATTATACTTCATGCTTCATCCTCGAGATTAGAGAACGATTGTAGTTTCACGTAACGACTCGCTAATCACACACTATAGTAAAAAAAGATTTTATTAATATAATAACAAGTTTTTTAAAAGTAAAAAATCAGTTTGAACTGGTATACCCATGATCCCCACCCCAGACGCCATCTTACTTTGTCGTTACCTCATTTCAAATCCTCATTTGCGTTTTAGTGCTACGCTAGTCCACACGTATTTTCATTCCGTGCGTCCGTTTTCAAAAAGAATGCCGATATTGCCGATATTGACGAACCAGCAACGAGAGCGAGTCGAGAACAAACCAGAATTTTCCTGTGCCGCCGTCCGTCGGTACCCGAAAAGGTTAGTAAAGTAAAACTTTTCTTGTAAAATAATAGGAGGTAGTTTTGATTATGACATGTATATAGTCAAAGAGGAGGTAGTTTAGCTTTTGTAAGCTTTATTTCAGAAAATGAATTCCTGTAGCGCATGTTTCTTTTTCATAAGCAACTGCTTAATTTTAGATTATGTTTGAAGTAAAAGTAATCCGACCAATAAAAGCTGTTTGTAATATTTTAGTCAGATACTTAATAGTGTACAGACATAACCACATAGCTGGTTTTTTGACTGTATCATGTAAATAAATTTTCAATCAGTTGAATCTTAATTTTTCTCTTTTTCACACTACCTCCTATTTTCCGAAAATGAAACAAATAACATTTGCTATCGTAAACCTTGTCAACTTCGATCTTGAGTTTGATATTTAAGTGCTACGCACTGTGCTACGGAAAGGCATTGCCACGCTCTGCATTTCCAAATGGCCATTTTTACGAAAATACGGCAAAAAACATTTGCTGTCGTAAACCTTGTCAACTCTGATGTTGAGTTTGAAATTACGAAAATACGGCAAATACCATTTTCTGACGTAAACCCTTTTACGAAAATACGGCAAATAACATTTGCTGTCGTAAACCCTTTACCGAAAAACGGCAAATAGCATTTGTTGTCGTAAACTCTTTTACGAAAATACGGCAAATAAACATTTGCTGTCGTAAACCTTGTCAACTCTGAACTTGAATTTAATATTTAAGTGCTACGCACTATGATACGAAGAGGCAGTGCCACGCTCTGCCTTTCCAAATGACCATATTTTTTCTTTACACTACCTCCATGTTTACAAAAATAAACCAAATACTAAGCGACTTTTTGTCTTTTCTGTATAAACATTTGCTATCGTAAACCTTGCCAACTCTGATCTTAAGTGTGATATTTAAGTGCTCAATAATAAATTAAGTAATTATTTTACGCACTACCTTTCATTAATTGGCTATGTCCAAGCTCGCTTACCCACGGATGACTTGGATTTGGAAATTGTGGAGCCCGCACTAGGGCCTTCCACGTCAGCAACAGCTGATCCGAAAAAATACGCATTGGATGAGGACATTATGTTAGGCGCATCCCCAACCAAAAATGGGGAATAACACCACCGCCACGGCGCCCGCCGCCGCCTCCGCCGCCCCGCCGCCGCACCGCCACCCCGCCCGCCGCGCCGCCGCTAGGCCGACTTGCCTTAGTTTATGAGCAATGGTGTAACAAAACACAAAACCGAATAATTTTGTCATTGGTTCTAGGTTACTGCATTCCTTTTTACAAACCAGTAGTACAAAAGTACATTCCAATTACACCTAAACTTACCACTGATGATGATGATAAGTTTTTATCTCGCTATTTTCTAATTAAAAAGAAAAATGGTTCTTCTCGTTTTATTCTAAACCTAAAAGCATTAAACATTTTAAGTTGGAGGACCTGAGAACTACCTTCAAATTTGTTTCCAAATATTACCTTATGATTGATTTACATAATGCTATCTTTTAGTTTTACTAAAAGAGCAAAATAGAAAATATTTAAGGTTCAAATTCAATGACATTATCTTCAAATTTAATGTTTTTCCCTTTGGGTTAAGTACAGCATCATTCGTTTTCGTTGACTCGTTTTCGTTCCTTGGTCGAGTGGTTTGTACACCGGTTTTCATGGTGTCGCCATCTCTGAGGTCCCGGGTTCGATCCCCGGTCGGGTCAAATTAGAAATTATTGTTTTTCTAAATTGTCTCAGGTCTGGGTGTTTTCTATGTATAATAAGTATGTATCTAAGTATTTTAAGTATATTTATCCGTTGTCTAGTAACCATTTAACGTGTTTCTTCGAAGCTTCTCTTGGGCTAGATAATTGGTGTGATTGTAGGAAAGATTTATTTATTTATTTATTATTTTCACAAGACTTCATAAACCAGCATGGTGCAATTGCGATCAATGGGCTACATGTCAACTATTTATTAAGATTACGTTTGCTGTATTGCTCCTGATAATCAGGAATGTTTAGTAAATATTAATGAAACAATAACTTTATTTAGCATGTGGCCGGAAAACCGCCAGCGGTCGTTGGAACGCGGAAGAGGCCTCCAAGCATAATAAATCTTCTTCTTGAAATGTTGGCTGCATTCTTTGGCCTCAAAACTTTGCAACTAAATTAAATAACTGTCAAATATTGCTAAGGATTGACAATACCTGCTATTTTGTATATCAAATAGAATTAGTGGAATCAGGTTTCCACATCCACAAAGGATATTTGTAGTTTTTGCGTAATTCGAAACATTTTTAATTTTGCTGTATATGTTCCATGTTAACGAAATAGTAGACGCCGAATCCAGACGAATTCACCCTGATACACAGTGCTCTCAGGGACAAAGCTTTTCGAATCATAAATAATAATTTTGCTGCACCTGAAATCGATCTTTTGCCACAAAGTTAAAAACACTAAATGTAATGACTATATGTCTTAGCATAGAAGCGCATGTACAGAAAATGCTTTTACTGTGAATTGGAATATTATTATTTTTTTACGCTTTTCCCCTTTTCCTCAACAACTGCCAAAGCATTAAGGAAAATAATTTCTGACGGGGCTCAAGGAATTGTTGTGCTCAAGATTGGTTTCCTTTGTTTAACAAAATGCTTGTCTCTGAACTAATCATTTTTGGATCTAATAATAAACCCATAATTTCTTTTTATATTAACGTTGCCGAAGTTCAAGTTTATGACCGGAAGATTATCCGGGAAGCCTTTGACAGATGAAGTGTACCGTCAACCTCATTAGACGGAAGTTGTGCTTCCCTATCCAATCATTCAATAGCGCAATACAATGTGGCATTTAAACATTTTTTCAATTTTTGTGACTAACAGAAGATAAATTATTTCGAAGCGTCAATTCCTAATATTCTCTATTTTTGACCAATTTGTTTGACGCTGGAATCCAATATTGAAACCAAAATAGTTACCGACCTGCTTTATGATTAAATTTAGAGCCAAGGGTGACCTCTGATGACAAGGAAACCTGGGGCCCGTGTATTATATAATTTTTTTTTAACAAATTTGCATCCTAACCATGAACTTCCATTAGAACAGTTAACCAGAAAGATAGTTACCTTGTTAGCCTTATGTACAGACACTGTCATTAATTAAGTTAAAAGAAGTCAATAGTTATTCTAATAAGATAATTATAAAAATACCAGACATCATAAAAACCTCTAAGCCAGGTGCTCATCACTATTTTTATGATTTATGGCCTGTAATATGTCCTTCAAATGCTGTATTGACTTACATTAGTAATAAGACTTACGTAATATAACTCGGCCCTTAAGAGGAAACAATGAAAAATTATTTATTAGTTATAGAAAACCATACCTTTCTGTTACAAGTCAAACTTTAAGGAAATGTACTAAAAATGTATTAAATGTAAGTGGAATTGACACTTCTCTATTTTCTGCGCATTCCATCCGGCGCATGCGAGTATCTCTGCCGCAAGCGGCTCGGGGTAAGCATTGATTTGATTAGAAGCACTGCCGGCTGGAGTGGCAGTGGCAACTCTAGTACTTGCCAAATAAGTTCTATAATCAGCATGTTGACAATGAAAATGTAAACGATTTTGCTCTATCAATCTTATACAATCAAATGTAATTTATGATTTAAAATTACATAATTACACATATAAATCGATCGATCGGTCGAAAATGCTGACGCACGCTGGTGCGTAATTGTTGCCCAGCTGCGCCTGACACTCCTGGGTCGCGCATTGATGGGTCAAATAAGTTAATATTCGCAAAGACTGTAAGAAGACCTTAAATCAGTTACTAACGATTGAATGTTGTCTGGTTTACGGCAGCTAACAGGATAGTAATCCTTCGTTTTCGTTTGTGCCAAATGGCGAACTGAAATAATTTCTTCTAATTTGTTGTTAACCGCTCAGATTTATGCCAAGTCTTAGAGTGGCAATACGATTATTATTCGTTGCCTTATTGACTTCGGTCATCTGCGCACTAGATGCACAATCGCATCTAAAATACGTTCGAAAAAGTGTTTCCAATTATTATATACAATTTTGATACTCGGACCTATCATCACCACAATCGGTACCTATTGGAATTGGACAACGACATTTTGAATTTTTAAAAATTTACTACTGATGATAGCAATCTAATGCTCCCTCTTAGTCGGAGCGTTAGTTCGAGGCGACACTTTGAGAGCGCTGGTTGTGTATCTGGTGTTTAGATGATCAAAGCTTCTCTAATCGAGGATTCTAAACCTAGGTGAGCTGTCTAGAGCCGGTTCAATAGTAACTCATCAAAAATACAACAAAAGAAACACAATATAATTGAAGTGGGTGTCCAGAAAAAAAAATTACCAAATTAAAAATTAAAAAAATTAAGCTTTTCAAAAATTTATCCTGTTAAAAACGGTTTTAAAATGAATAGGGATGAAGAAAATACTATAAACTTACTGCGTGATTAGATTCAAGGAACACAAAGTGCACAATCACAAAATAAAAACCGAAATTCACTGACACCCACTTTTCACTGTAAAAAATATTAGTAAAAACTTAAAAACGACACAGAGCGAGCAATCCTGAGCGAGTTGGGCGCCACTGAAGCGGGTTATGGGCTAAACTTCCTACAATTAGTATGTAGCGGTTTACTCCCTGCTTCAGAATAGGAATGAAACAGCGAATAGGTAACAAAGTTTATTATTATTCTTGTAATAAGAATTTACAAAACTCTCAGGGAGGGTATACGGATCGCTCACTCTGCCCGCTTGAGTAGGACTATAAAGACTTAGCTTTAAACTAATATTCTTCGTAGACTGCAACTACCCGGAACCTGGAACCGGCGCGGCGGCGGGATCAGACTGCGCGCAAGGACGAAAGCAGCGTCATGTACGCCAGGCAGCTGGTCACGCACAGGCTCTAGCAGGCGGACAGGCAGCAGGCAGGCAGCGTACAGGCCCAGGGGGTGTACTCCGGTGCAGGAACCCCAAAGATTTTGGGGTTAAATAATTTCGCGTAGAATTTCGGCAGCACGACCTTTTATATCAACAGAAGACAGTCAAAAAAAAATACTCCCGACTGCTATTTCAAATCCTCCATTTCTACAATGCCAAATGATCACTCAAGCAGAGAAAAAAATGAGCGACCAGACCATAGAGAAACACAGAGCAATATGCCCGGCTTAAACATTCGAGGAGTGTAGCAAAACTATAAGTGTTATATTATGGTGTAAGGCACACAGAAAAATCCATGCTATTTCCTCAATATGTCTAACCCCAAAACATTATTTATTAAAGAAATTCACGTAGCACTACCAAAAATTAATCATTGAAAACCACTTCAACCCGGCTGGCACACGCTTTCACCGTCCTAACATAAGTGGCTAAACGACATGATATTGAGAGTAAAGGAACAACCTTTGTTATAGCTAAATTAACCATATTTGCCCAGCAGTAGGACGTTTATAGTACGATCTATTCATTTGATATGATATTATTGAATGAAACAACAACGTCCACCAGCTTTAATTCATTGTTGACCAATCATTGTAAGTTTTAAGTTTGTCTTTTACTTGCACAGCAGCACCATTTAGGATTTGTGGTAAGACAGAAGCGTTACACCACAAAAGAAATTAGCCCAACCTAGCTGCAATTATAAAATGTTTCGAAATGGCCCCTTGTCAATGTGTGTGAAAATTTACAATAGGTTACCAAGTGAAATCAAAGACATGAAGGATTCAATTAAATTTAAAGTAATTTTAAAAAAATATCTTAAAACAAGTGTTTTTATTCGCTGCAAGAGTTTTTGGATGAATAATTTATAAAATAATGGATTTTTGACATTCTTAATGATAGGATAAATTTTGATAAAAGTACTTAGATTGAATTTTTTTAGTATATATAAATATATTTTTAAGGTAGATTTTAAGAATTTGTTATAATATTGATGATAAAATAATAATAATGTAATAATAATGTGAAATACATTTACGTTAATCATAAGTACCGTAATTTAATATATTAATATTATGTACTTGCTATGCCCTTGGAGGGTCATGTTTGTTTCTTTTTTATTTTATTTTTTTAACACCTGTTTATGTACAACATGAATACAATAAAGAACTTTCAACTTTGAACTTACCGTAGCAGGGTTAGGTGGCGATTTAGTCAAAAATTATAGTATTATAACATGCGAAACAAAGCCGTGCAAGGACAAGGATCCATCTTTCTCGGTTGATATGGTCGTTGTTGCTAAGGTATCGTCGGAAATACCTAATGTCTCCTTTCCGAATAAAGTTATCAGTGAATATCAATGTTTTGATTTTGCTGATCCTTGGTTTTACAAAAGATCGTCTGTAGACATTTTGTTAGGTAATGATATTGTGTCAGAATTTTTTAAAGATAAACCGATTAATTTAAAATCGAACATTCAAAATATTATTGAAACTGTTTTTGGTTTTGTCGTCAGCGGAAAATTATACTACGACAACCTATTAATTTCATAAAATTTTCATTTGTCCATAGAACAAAGTATTGATATAACGTTACGTAATTTTTGGGAAGTTGAGGAACTGCCGAGTAAATCTGTACTGAGCCCACTCGATCCGAGTGGCCGAGGATATATTCATCAGCGGATATAGCCGCGAGGACTGCAGATGATACATAGTACCGATGTTGTTTGTGCCAGAGCCGCCACCACTTTGTGACTCGCGGACTGCTGCATAAAATACGAGAGCCTTGACCACATGGAATTATACACGGACAGTGAGCCGAATAAATACTTGATTCCGCATCACAGTGTACTACGCCCGAGCAGTACGTCAACTCCTTTACGCATAGTTTATGATGGATCAGCAAAAACTAGTACAAATGTATCACTTAACGACATACAACTTACTGGGCCCAACTTATACCGCGACATAAATGCCATAATAATAAATTTTAGATTATTTCAATATTGCTTTGCTAGTGACATTTTTAAAATGTATAGGGCGATCTTAATAAATGACAACGATCGTAAATATCAACATATTCTATGTTGGTCATCTACAGACGAACAACATATGAGCTAAAAACTATTACGTACGGCCTTAGCAGCTCACCTTTACTTGCCATACGTACACTATTACAATTAGCAAGCAACGAAGGCGAACGTTTCCCTTTATCTGCTCGCGTAATCCGTGAAGGTGTATTTATGGATGGCATTTTATGGTCATGTGAGACGTTCTCACAAGCTTGCACGTTGCAAGATTAGTTAATCAACTTATTATATAGGTAGCGGTGGCTTTTTATTTAAAAAAAATGTTCAAGCAACTGCGAAGATCTTCTTGGACGTATTCCTGTAGAACATCGCGAAGAGAAAGTTTCTTTCAATAAAGATCATAACGATATATCTTTAATACTATTTGGTTAACAGCGGACTCCGTTGAATAATACTTTTGGTTTTTCCGTGAATAAAAGTAACACTGTAACCACAAAAAAATCAGTCCTAAAAATTTTAGCTTCAATTTTACAAGTTTTATTTCTGAACTCCTGCTTTTATCGGAATTGCAAATAGAGCGTCATGCATTGCTTCCTGGTCAGGCTGAATGCGAGTTGGTAGAATTTTGCGACGCGTCGTCTCTTGGTTATGCTGCTTGCGTATACGTAATTTCTCGAAGCGACGGCTTAGTTAAATCACGACTTCTTCTAGCCAAGTCAAAGGTGACCCCGTGAAGCCCATAACTATTCCGAGGCTGGAGCTTATTTCGGCTGTTCTTTAAGTAAACAGATGAAGTACGTGTGTGAAACCTTATCCCGCATTAAAATCATTCGCATTACAGCCCTTACAGACTTTTCAATTGTGCTCGCGTGGCTACAGACAGAAGCCTATAAGCTAAACACTTTTGTATGTAACCGTGTTAAACAAATAATTAATGGTTAAACAAACTTACCTTAGTGACGTTTGACCATAATTATGCTAGCCGTTGCATCCGAAGAGATTTATTATTCACTAGCTAGTCCACTCTTCAATGTACTGGGCAACATGCACAATTTCAGAGCTAAATAGAAAAAATAAAACTTCAAATGATTACATAGTTCACGCCCTGACTGTAGGTGGCGCCCCCAAGCGCCGCCATCTTGACTCATTATTTTAGAGCCAAATTTCGCAAAAACCACCTAATGGGTCAAACTTGCCATTTTGGAAAATCCGGGTATGGGAGGGTTATAAATCTCTTCGGTTGCAACGGCTAGCATAATTATGGTCAAACGTCACTAAGGTAAATTTGTTTAACCATTAATTATACTACGCCGTTGCATCCTCGAGATTTATTATTCACTAGGTAGGACGTTTAGAGTCTTTTAGCGAAATTTGTCAATTTGTCACAAAGGTGTAAATCAAATTTATCAAACAAATATTTGATTGTTTTAATTTATTTATTAATAAATGAATTAATTAATAGAAACTTTTAATGAATTTGTGAATTAAGTGCAATCATAAACAGATTCTGCAAAGGCGCTCTCATCATAGTTGGAGTCTAAACAACGGTTGTAGAATTTTGCGAATATTAAACTGCTTCCTGACGTGTTCCTGACCAACCAGCGCATTTCTTAATGAGGTCCATAGTTAACCCTTGACGATAAGCAGCTGAAGTAGACGCGTGGTGAGTACTATGCGCAGAGAAAATCTCGGTATTAATTCCACTTTCAGTCATGATCTCCTTGACCCATCTGCTTATCGTCGAAGAGCTGGCATTATAGAACGGTTTCCTAGTGGTTAAGAATAACCTATCGGATTTAGCTGCACATCGTAAACGACTTGTATCCTCCATATATGATAAGATCGTCTTTGCAGGGCCAACCTCTATCTTATTTGGAAAAAAAGGAATCACCAAATGAGGCATCGGACGATTCGGTGCTGAAGTTTAAACAATATCATTGATGATAATTTTAATATTAGAATCACTAACTCTGACGTTTGATAATCTTATCAAAGACAGTGCTTGAACTCGTTGCCCTGTTGACAATGCGAGTAAGACTGCCGCTTTTTTAGTAACCTGAGATAAAGTTAATCCTTCGTTCGGGTATAGATTTGAACAAAATCAAGAATTATATTAGGGTCCCAAGTAGACTGATATCTTGGGAAAGTAGGCCTAGATCTAAATACTCCTTTAAGGAACCTGACAACCATGTCGTTTTCACTAAAGGCCTTGCCAAACATTAAAGCTAATGCTGAGCGATAAGTGTTTAAGCTCGAATAATTAAGACCACGATTATATTCGCTAGTTAAAAACTCTAGTAAAGATGGCACGTTGTTAAGAAATGGGTCACTGTTCTTAGAATTACAATAGTGCCACCATTTTTTTAATGCTACATTATATTGTTTAAGGGAATTCGCTGAGAGCGATGAGATCATAATATCAATAGTTTCTGGATTCAATGAATGTTTTGAGTAGGTCGACCTGATAACAGACATGATACCAGGGTAAGTGTTCTCCATCGTGGATGAGGTTGTCTGAAAGGAGACGATAATAATTTCTTGTCAGGATAAAAGTATTGGTTTTTGACATAACAAAGATTGAAACAACGGATACCACGGCTGACTAGGCCAATATGGTACAACCATTATTCCAATTGCTTCGTCATTTATTATTTTACGAAGGCATTTCAAAATCAGTGAAAAAGGAGGAAATGCATAAAAAAAATACCTACTCCAATTGAATGTGAATGCATCCACATTGTAAGCGGATGGATCTCGCTTCCACGACACATATTTCTGGCATTTAGAATTTAAGCATGACGCGAACAGGTCAATTTCTGGTTCACCAAATTTGACAACAATATCTTTAAATGCCGTGGTATTCAAGTTCCATTCGGTATCAATGTTTATTGTTCTGGACTCTTCGTCAGCTTCCTTATTTTCTTTAGATTTAATATAGGAGGCATAGACATGCAAATGTCTATCTTCGCACCACTTCCAAATATGCCGTGTGATTTCGTTTAAATGATCATATTTAACACCTCCCATTCTATTAATATAGGAAATAGCTACTGTGCTATATATCCGTAATAGAATGTCAGAATTGCGTTTTTCCCGAACAAAATATTTAAGGCCCATAAAGGCCGCCCTTAATTCTAATAAATTAATGTGATTCTGGGAATTCTCTAAATTCCAAAAGCCGTTGGAGCGCTCACCATTACACATAACACCCCATCCTGTTGAGGAAGCATCTGTAAAAATCTCAAGGGTGTACTGGCCGTTACGAATTGCGTTACTAGATGTCATTATTTGCTGCTCCCACCAATTTAAATCGGATTTTAAACTTTTATCTATGGTCATTTTACGGTCATAGCTGTCATTACTTTGTGCCAGAGCTAGATACTTCGCTCTTTCCAACTGCTTTGTATACCCCCAACCGTAGGCTATTGCTGGACAAGCAGCGGTAAGCGTACCTAAAAAGGCAGCAAACTCTCGAATGACCATACTTCTTCTAGTGGAGATATCTCTGACCAGATCTCGTATTTTAAATCGTTTCTCGAGAGGAAGACCTAATGTCATATCAGTCGAATTAAGTTCAAAACCTAAGAATTTTTGGCATTGGCTTGGCACCAATTGACTTTTTACGTAATTGATTATGAATCCTAGATGTATTAATAAATTTAAGTACTGTTTCTGTAACACAGCTGAGACATTCCTCATAAGAATTTCCTAGACAAAGAAAATCATCAAGATAATTTACTATAAAAAAACCTTTACTTTTTAAATGCGATATTACTGGTTTAAGTAGTTTGGTGAAAATATATGGTGCTGACGAAAGTCCAAAAGGAAGACATTGAAATTCGTATGTTTTCTGATGAAATCTAAATCGTAAATATTTTTTTGACGTTTCGTGCATATTAACAAGAAAGTACGCATCTCTAAGGTCTACACTAGCCATATATAAAGGTACAGACATAAGTTTGGTAGCTGTCCGATGATCTTCCATTTTAAAATGTCGAGTCTCAACATATTTGTTGAATGGTTTTAGATTTAGAATAAATCTGTGTTTGCCATCTGCTCTGGGTATAAGAAATATCTTAGATAAATATTGGTCCGCTTCGTCTTTGCAAGGTACCACCGCACCAATTTGACATAAGTTATCTATTTCTAATTTTAGATAGGTAGCCTCTATTTCAGAGAAATCTGCATTATTAGGAGCTACTTTTTGATAAAACTGGTTTAAGGAGAGGGAGGAATTCTTAATATTGTTAGAGGTTTTTATAACCTCTAACAATATTAAGAATAACCGGGTCATTAGTGACTGATCGCTAACAGGGGATAAATTTATTTAATCTGCATGAATGTTTCATTACCTCTAATGAGTTTTGGGATGTTGTCTCGGCCGATTTTTCGGCGGAGGTTGGTAGCGGTCGCTCGTCGGGACAGGCCTCTTTGTAGGTTGGTAACTCGATCGACCCTTGGCCCCCCCTCGTCTGTTCCCGCGCTGAGTTTGACGGGGTGGGCCTCTCGAGTTTCCCTGCTGAATAAAGGGTTTCTTCGAAGATGTAGTATCTGCAGGAGTAGGTCTCTTGATTTGTAGACCTGATTTTTCGGCTGATTTTGATGCCTTTATCTTGTCAGTGAGATTCTCTCCAAAGAGCAGAGAGTCCCTTTGCACATCCTCAATCATGTCTTGAAATTTTTTATCGAGCCCATATGATATTAATTTTCTTCGATTTACTGTACTATCATAGTGTAAATCTAGTAAAATTTGGTTTGCTTCCGATAATCTCTTGATTATAACCATCTTGTCCATATCTTTGTCAATAAGCGACGATATTAAGTTTGTTATAGCCGTTATCCCAAGGCCTAAATTATTCTGAGCCCTTTCTAGCCGCTTATCTCGGTTCTTTGGTGTTTCAATCAATACGGCCGCTATTTCGGGATTCAACTTAGGAGTCTTCACTAGTTGAAAGTTAATAGGTAATAGGTACTAGGATCTTGAGGAGCTCGATGGCGCAGCAGCTAGCGCATTCGGCTTGCGATCCTGCTTGCTAAGCCACTTTCGCAATGCCGGGTCGCTGGATGGGTGACCAAATTAAAAACATCTCGAGCTCCTCCGTGCTTCGGAAGGCACGTTAAGCCGTTGGTCCCGGTTGTTGTCGTAAGATGACAGTCGTTAAAACCCACCAACCCGCATTGGGCCAGCGTGGTGGGTTATGGCCCAATATCCCCACGTGCTATTGTCCACGTGGGAGGCCTGTGCCCAGTAGTGGGACGTTAATAGGCTGATGATGATGATGATGATGACTAGGATCTTTTCCATCAGTTCCTTCTTCTGATCCTTATTCAATCCTTCACATAGAATACGCCCCCAACGTTTAGAGATTTCTTCTTGAATTTTTGGCCCAAAAATCTCCTGTTTACCTTTTGACTCTCCTAGTAGCTCCAGTATGCCAGGAGGCACGCTAGTTGGTACTGGATCACTAATACTTAAGAAAGTAATCCTTAATTAACAATTCAAACTTATTTTTACTTTGAAAATGAAAAATATTTTATATTTCCGTGCTGTGCTGCCCGCACAAAGAAAGCGAATGAGTCAAGATGGCGGCGCTTGGGGGCGCCACCTACAGTCAGGGCGGGAACTATGTAATCATTTGAAGTTTTATTTTTTCTATTTAGCTCTGAAATTGTGCATGTTGCCCAGTACATTGAAGAGTGGACTACCTAGTGAATAATAAATCTCGAGGATGCAACGGCGTAGTATAATTGATTTTATACCGCTCCCGTCATGGCGTCATGTCAAAAGCGAAAACAATATCGCAGACATTAGTTCTCGTGGAGCTACGCCAGCAAAATTGCTTGCTTTAGTACTCGTTAGCCAGAGGGCCCTGAGTGGCTGTGTGATGATAGGGTTAAATGGTCTATATCCACATTTTTTAATATAAGTAAAACTGATATTCCAGAGTTGAAACTAAACGTTAACTCATTTAATCTTTTAAGTCAACATAAAACATTGTTTGAAACCAAAAGTGAGTTCTGTGATAGACTTTTTAATCAGTTTTCGTTATTTACTAAACTAAAAAGAAGAATTTCTCGAATTTTAACATTATTCGTATGAAGTAATATGACTCTTTACGAGGCTTAGGCAGAAAAGAGATGCGACATGTTCGGTGTCAAGATATTTATTGAGAAAATATATTAAGGAAAATAAAAGGTACAGTTAACTTAGTCAGCAACCTTTTTTTCAATTGCTGAAAATGCTATGTGTGTGTTCCACTTTTATGTCAATGCACAATGCACGCTAATGTAATCTCGTTTGTGCTTCTCGCATGTTGCAACCACACTTCATCTCCCCTGAAAATGTGGAAGGATCATCCCCTCCCTGCAAAAGAAACAGACTCGTAACAGTAAAAGCAAACTTTACTAAAATATAAGTTAAATACTTATTAGCTAAACAAAAACTAAACATTATTAACATAGCAAGATTAGAATTATATTATATATTAAATTGTACACAAAATGTTTTATAATATAAACAATAAAATAGAAAGATACTTAAAATGGAAGCTTCACACTTTACACCTAATCATAATAATAACAAAGTATTAAGTTACATACCTAACATGTAATAAAAGTATACTATAAAATTACGTGTCAAACAAAAATAATTATTTATTAAATAGTTTTGTATTATTCTTGTGGACAATTACTGCTTTATTTTCTTTCAAAAATTCTACATTTGACGTCATATCTCTTAAAACTTTATAAGGACCATTGTAAATACTATCAAGATTATTTCCGACTTGGTTCTTTAATAATATTAAATCGCCTACTTGATACGTAACACTATTACTAGTTTTATCATACAATAATTTTCTTTTCTCTTTAGATTGTATTAAGTTGCGTCGTGCATCGGATTGAGCTTGTTGTAAACGATACTTAAGTTCTCGAGGATAACTGTCATAATTATATAAGGGGTCGATTTCTGATTGTAAATTATTTGGTAGTTTACAAACTTTTCCAAACACTAATTCAAAAGGCGTATATTTAGTTTCGCTATGCACTGTTGTATTAAAGGAAAAACACCAATATGGAATCCAAGTGCTCCAGTTACGTTTATAGTTATTACACTGGATTCTTAGAAAAGTTCCTAGAGTTTTATGGGTATTTTCTAAAGCGCCTACAGTTTCGCGAATAGTTATTACACTGAATTCATAGAAAAGTTCCTAGAGTTTTATGGGTATTTTCTAAAGCGCCTACAGTTTCGTGATGATACTCTGTGGAATTAAATTTTTTTATGTGTAATAGAGAACATGTTTCGGACATTACTGATGACATGAATTCGGTTCCTTGGTCAGTCAATATTTCTCTAGGAATACCATAACGTAGAATATTTTTTTTGGGAAAAGATTGAGCAACTGTGACCGAGTCTTTACTGGTTAATGGGTACGCTTCAACGAATTTTTTTAAATCGCATTGAAATGTCAATATATATTTATTATTGTAATCATCAGCATCGAGTGGACCCATAACATCCAAACTATTTTTTTCGAATGATGAGTGGGCTGTTGATGTTATGGTTAAGGGCTGTTTAGTGTGTTTGTTACTATGCTTATGATATTGACATTGATGGCAATTTTTAACAAAAAGTTTTACATTGTTACTCAAACCTGGCCAAAAATAATATTGCTTAATGTTGTTTATCATCTTATTAATTCCTGCGTGACCGCTGGTAGGTAATAGATGGAAATCGTTTAGTATTACTCTTTTTTGTTCACTATCACATATTCGCAATACATGTTTTGTTATAAGAAAGCGCGGGGTTACAGAGTTAATTATTTTTGTTGCTTGTACAAGACTTTTAATTTTACTCTCATTACACTTTTCTTTAATGATAAGTACCTCATTTATGCCTATTTTTTGACATAATGACTCTAAGTCCCTCTCTAATACCTCTGGGGGTAGATGACGATCGGGGGTACTCAGATATATCGCTGATTGCGACGGTACATATACATAACAACCCGCATTAGAAATAATGCTTTGTTTGAACTTTAAATAATTATCATATTTTAATTGACTAAAACTTAGTTCAGTTACGTCATCGGGTTTCTTGAGAAGTTCTACCGCAATAGGCTGATCAGACCTGGTGCTGGTGGAGCTCTCTGGAGTAGAGTCAGTGGGGGGTTTTAAATTTTTCCTTTGTGCTCTAGTTAAAACTGATACTGTATTGTGGTGTATTGATTTTAAAGTAGAAGATGTAATAGGTATACGACTCAATGTCGTCCTGGAACATACTCTATTTCAAAGTCGTACTCCTCTAGGAATAATCGGAATTTAGTTAGTCTACTTGTTGGATCTTTCAAGTTAAATAAATAAATTAACGGTTTGTAGTCAGTTAAAATTTTAAATTTATGTTCATATAAATAAGGGCGAAAATGTCTCACAGACCAAACAATTGCTAAAAGTTCTAATTCTATTATGGGATATCTCGTCTCGGCGGGTTTCAGGTTTCTACTCGCATACGCGACTACTTGGCCGTTCATGTAAGGGTGCGTCCACATCTGGCGAATGCGCGGCGAATGCTCAGTTCGCGCGCCGCTTGCAGTACAGTAATTAAATTTTTATTGTGGTTTTCTATAGATTTCCCGAAAATTACGCAATTGTCCAAATAAATAAAAGCTTTTTTATAATCTAATCCTGATATTGCAATAGTCATAAGACGTGAAAATACACTTGCAGATGTCTTAAGTCCCATGATTTTTGTTTCATTTGATGCATTTTTGCATCAGTGGTGAAAGCTGTACATTTTCGTGAATTATCACTTAGACATAATTGGTAATAGCTTTGTGAAAGGTCTAATTTTGAATAATAAATATTATTTGCAAGCGAATCTAAGATATCGGTTATATTAGGCAAAGGGAATTTGTCGTCCATAAAACGATTATTTAACTATCTGTAGTCTATGACCGATCGCCATTGTTTCTTATTTGACCTATCTGCCTTTTTCGGTACGAGCAAGACGGGACTAGACCATTCTGACGTAGCCTCTTCTATAATTTAATTTTTGAGCATAATATTATCTATTTGTTTCTGAATTTCCTTTCTTAGTGCGTATGGCAATCTATGTGGCTTGACATAAACTGGTGAGACGTTAGGTTTCAAAGTTATATTACGAGTCATTAAGTTTGTACAAGATAGTTTTTGGCGCCGGGCAGATGGAAAACATCCGCGTACTTACCGCAAATACTTTCAATACTTCGTTTTTCCTCTTAATTCAGTTCTGATAAATTTAATAATTCTAATAATGTTTTTACACGACAGACAGACAGAAATGTCTTCTTTTTCAAAATTACAAACTTCAAAATCATTTAATGAAAAAGTCTATAAATCGGTAAGATCCAGATCAATTTCTCTATCGGTAGTGTTTAATATTCTTACTGGTATGCGACCATTACAAGGTTTCGCTATCATACTTCCTATAAAAACTCCTTCCTGTATTTCTTTAGACAAACAAACACAATCGTCGCCTAACAATGTAGGTATATATTTAGTTACCTCGCATCGTGGCGGTATCAAATGTCTATAGTGTTTCAATATAGGTATAGAAATATTATTATTTCCCTTTAGTTAAAACCAAAGTATTTTCTTTATAGTTTGATAACGTTTGAAAAAATTATCACCTAAAATACCGTTTGCTGAACAAGACATATTTTTAAACACATACATTTTTTCTCTAAAAACTAAACCATTATAAGACAAATCTAAGTAAATATATCCTTCAGATACTAGGTTACTGCTAACCCTTTTTATAACTAACTTCTCAAATGTAAGGGTTGCTCCGCTATCCAATAAAATATCAATACTACTACTACTAACGTTAAAAGTTACGGTACTACTGTTATTGTAGTTTTTGCCTTGAAGCTCGGTTACACACTGATTCGGCGCCAGTCGGCGCGGGCGATGCGGCAGCCCGCTCGCCTCTCATTGGCCGTCGAAGGGGCGGCAGCGATTGGTCGTTGCGTTGGCGCAAACATCTTCCCGGGCCGCAGTGGGTAGGAGGGGGCAGCCTTGATTCGTGCTGTGTTGAGTTAACGTGTGGGTGTGTACATGATGAGCTGAGAGGAATGCACGTGTATGATTGTATAAGCAAAATGAGCAAAGCGCAAAGGCGTGCGCTGGGCAGGTACCATATAGGCACAGAAGGCGCAATGCGCGCTGTGGCGCAAAGCGCAAGGGCGTGCGCTGGGCAGGTACCATATAGGCACTGAAGGCGCAATGCGCGCTGTGGCGCAAAGCGCAAAGGCGTGGGCTGGGCAGGTACCATATAGGCACAGAAGGCGCAATGCGCGCTATGGCGCAAAGCGCAAGGGCGTGCGCTGGGCAGGTACCATATAGGCACTGAAGGCGCAATGCGCGCTGTGGCGCAAAGCGCAAAGGCGTGCGCTGGGCAGGTACCATATAGGCACAGAAGGCGCAATGCGCGCTGTGGCGCAAAGCGCAACGGCGCAATAAAAAGCGACCGCAATAAAGCAAATAAAAAGCAGACTGCATGTGTGTGAGTGTGTGTGTGTGTATGTGTTGCAGGCTGATGTGTGGTGTACGTGTTTGTACAGGCTTATTGTGTTGTGCAAAGGCGTGGGCTGATGTCATGCACCGTATAGGTGCGGGCTGACTACATGTGTTTGTGTACTACTGTGTACGGGCTTTGAGAAAATCGAGCAATAAATTCTTTGCAATGAGCAACGTGCTGAAATAATTACGTTAAACAAAAGTAAAATAAATTAAGTGCACGTTGTCCCGCTATACTAACACAATTGTTTTCCGACTACCGACAAAATTTTTATTGGGGCAGGCAGTTTTGCCACGAGATTTAAATCGTAAAGTTACGGGAACAAATGAACCAGGAAATGATGGCACAAAATAAGATTACTATCTTCTGGGCCGAAATAATTATTTTACATGTAGCAAACTGTAATTGTATGAGCGGATGGAATGTGCATTTGTGGTGGTAAATGGATTACTGCTGCGACTCATGCGGCTGCCTCGCGTGCGCGTACGCATGCAGCGGGCTATCGGTGGGTCTCTGCCTCGGGGTCTCCCGTAGGTGGGGCGGCAGCCACCGCGCCGCCTACTGTGGCTGGCACTGCTGCGTCGTGTCGTCCGGTCGGTGAAGGGACGTGTGGTGCTCGGCGCGGCCACACCCTACAACCCTTCACCGACTTGCACTCCTGTTCATAGTGCGGACCTAGGCACTTCTGGCACCGCTCGCGCGTCTTTATGAAGTCCCACCGGCCCTGTGTCGGCTGGGCATTATAGCGGGGGCACGTTATTAGCTTGTGCCCCCTTTCCCTGCAATAGGGACAGTAGGGCGTATTTGGGCTAGGCCCGGCTTGCGCGTGCATTGTGTGAGTGTAGCTGTATATGTGTGGCACGAGTCGTAGGCGAAAAAATTAATTGTGGCGGGTAGGGTCTAAATAAGTGGACTGTTACTAAGGTCTGGTATCCGGGTCAAAGTATCATAAATGTAGCGCGTGCAACATACGACGAGGTTAAAGGGAAAGGCGGGAAAGGCTTACCTGGAGTCCGCCGTGTAGGCACGCTCACGAGCTGAACTATGGTCGCGGTGGCGCTAGCGGCGCGGGCGATGCAGCGGGCTTTTATTGGTGAGGGCGGTAGCACACACACACTTCACTTGTTTCACTGTACTGGTCGAGGGCGTTAGGGCGAGCTGATAGCACTAGCTCTGTGTCACTGTACACTTCACATAGGGCGAAGGCGTTTGGGCTGAGTTCATTGGCGCGGTTCGGATGCGCGGCGCTCGTGGGTTTGCCTTGAAGCTCGGTTACACACTGATTCGGCGCCAGTCGGCGCGGGCGATGCGGCCGCGCTTCGCCGGCGGCGGCCCGCTCGCCTCTCACTGGCCGTCGAAGGGGCGGCAGCGATTGGTCGTTGCGTTGGCGCAAACACTTACCTTGTTGTTTTTGGGGTCTCGTGTTACCGGCGGCATACGTATTGTTTGTACTAAATCTATTGTGATAACTACCCAAGTAACACAGACGTGCTGAATAAAGATAGATTAAGAGCACTCATCATGAGCATAAGCTGAATACTAAGCTGAATAACGCCTGAGTACCGTCTATTCAGCTGTTATTCAAGCAAAAAGGGCCCAATTTTGAATGCTTAACGCTGAATAACATCTGAGTAACAATTGAGTAGGAGCTTAATAATGTTTCAATTAGCTTAATAACTTTTGAATAACTGCACACATTGCTTTTATAAAGCTTTTACAACTCAGTTATTCAGCTACGACGAATTGGTTTGAGTATTCAGAATTTATTAAGCATTTAACTTATTGTTGACATTTATGCAAGCAATATTCATAGAAATTGGGAAAAGAAGAAATAAATTGGGTTCAATAATTTAATGTCGATACCTTTATTTGACATGACATGAACTTTAAGTTATTCGGTAAGTAAATTTTAATTTACAAGTTAGCGGTCTGCTACATGTTAATTATTAGTGCGCAAGTAATTTTGTCATGAATAGTACGTGTTTTGTTTTCATTTTTATGACGCGCCTCGCTAATAATCAAGATAATTAGTTGTAAATAGTATTTTCATACATACATACTAGGTCTGACAGAAGTACTTGTGATGAATAATCTAATTCTAGCCATTTTATCCAACAAAATAACATGACTTGAATTCGAAATGTTGTAGTTGTAAGATTAATAAGCATTTTGGTGATCTCGTAAATTCCTTGTAAGAATTAATTACAAAGTTTCAATGGCGATCGATGTTTTGTTTTATAATGCTGAATAAAAGTGCACACATGTTTTGTTACTAAACTATAACTTGAAAAAGAGTAGTCTTTTTACACTTACTTATGAATAACATTTATATAGTTGACCACATTTCTATACTCACATTTTTAGGGTTCTCTAATCGAACGAACAAAAACCTTTTATAATGTGTAACTTCACCATCAGGCTTTCTCTAAATTGATTACTTACATTTAAAATCACAGCATCTTTTTTTATTTTTTTTTTCGTGAAAAATACTATTATATTAATAGTATCTATTATGTTTAAAAAAATTGCAGGTTTCGTGTGTGTGGTGTGCACTGGGCCCTAGTTTATTTAATCTTTATTGCACAACAATAGGAATTACAAATGGCGGACTTATTATTATAGTATTAATTATAATTTATATTTCGTTTCAGAAAAATGACGTTTAAAATTATTTCAACCTGTTGTAAGGGTCATTCAGATTTGTGTACTGTGCCGACCCAATGGGAGAACAAAGAACAACTCGATGGCCAAGATATAATGCGAATTTATTAATTAAGTAAAGACAGCAGTGTCCAACCTCGCGCAGATTGGCTTACAATGAAACAAACAAACAACGCAAATAAAACATTTTATCACAACGTTAATTTTATTTTCTTGTATTGCGATACCTTCTGCTAATAAAATAACCATTTCAGAAATGAAATTTTCTGTATACTTAGATTTTTAGATCTTTCGGTTTTCCAATCCCAAAATCTGTTATATTTTTTTTTGGAGACGGAACCCTCATCCTTATAGGGAAATCACATTACTGCTGATGACACTTGAACAATTACTACTGCTGATATTAAAATATTCTTTTAACAATTTTCTTTCGATATGACCGGTTCTTTACGCTTTTGCCACGACTTTCGATCCATGATTCAAACAACGCATAAAATAAATACGTACAATAATATTCTAATTGCTGGAATTAAGCTATGGGCGCTATATCAATACAAATGTGGTCTTTAATTTGAATAAGTTAGTTGAAACTCTTTATTATACTGAAATAAGCTTATTAAAAACACAAATAGTATTGTTTATTCAGCAGCTGAATAATTAGTAAAACATAGAATCTATACAGTTTAAAGATAAAGTAAAAACAATTATTCAGTATCAAGCTGTATACCAGAATTATGTAAACAATATTATTCAGAAGGTGATACTTTATTCAGCAATTAGCTGTTTCAAACGCTATAAGCTTAGTACGGCTGTAATAATAGCAGTATAGATTATTTTAATCAGATAAATGCTGCCGAAGGCACTGTTTTTCAGATTTAAGCCACCTGGAATGCATAATGCTTAATAACGTCTGTCTAATAATCTTACGGAGATTGGTTAGTAAGCGTAAAGAAGGAAAGGACAGAAATACAGAATTTATTAAGCGTTAAGTATTTTAAGGCTCCGTACTCAACCTTATTCAGTATATGGCTATTCCCAAAGCTCTTACACAAACCATATTCATCTTTGAACTGTTAAAAGTTCTAAGTGTGTACTGTTATCTTGCTTATGTGTTACTTGGGTATATTTATTAGAATAGTTACTAGGCTGACGCGAATAATTCGAATAGGTGTACGAGAAAAATTACTAGTATGAAACTTTCTAATGTTCATAACTTCCTCGTGTCTGGTAGACATTGACTGTTCGTCTAGGGCAGTTCTTATAGCCTCTGGTAAAGAATCAAAGTGACGTGATGCTATGATAGTACTAAGCCTTTGATTCACTAAACCATCTGAAAAGCGCTTGATAGCAACCTTTTCATTAATGGAACGCAATACTTCAAACTTAGTAGCGTCGTCATCCGCTTGTTTCGAGCTGAATGACTCGATAGACCTATGACCTTGACGACACTTTTGTAAATTGTGCTGTATGGCAACAGCTGATTTTTTCTGACAAATACGTATTCATATCTTTGATTAAATCTGTGATAGTTGGATAACTACTTTTTAACCGTAATTTCGCGCTAGGAGAAAGCCTAGTTTTAATCACAAAATTAATAAGTTGCATCTTAGTAGCATCACTGATCATTGAACTGTATAATTGTATAGGTACCATCAATTAAAGATTTAGTGACGTGTTCTTGACCCGTCATTACTGGTAAAAGTGCAATGGCTGTCTTCAAATCAAATTTATTATTTTTTGATGCCATTTTCGAAATACTACCAATACTTACACTTTCTAAAGAAATAATTTTATAATAAATAATCTGTATGTCATTCACTATTTTATTAATTAAAGTAATATCTTTAGTTGATATTTCCGACTTTTCAACTAATTCATGAACTTGAGACAAAATATACTCTAATTTCGCGTACTCAAATTTCGCTTCATTAAATTTCATAAAACCTAATTCTTTTTGGCGTCTATCTGGTCCTAGTTTAACTAAATTAACTTTATTAAACAATAGTTTCCTGCAATTCATTTAAGTCAGAAATAACAATTGACATTATCTAATAAGAAAAAAAATGTAATCCTACATATTAATTAAATGTTCATAAAATACCTTACGGACTTAAGGCATTATAGCGAACGAATAAACTATTACGTCTCTGCGCGATGAGGGTTCGGTGACTGGCGTGACGTTGTTGGAGCTGGCGTGCTTCTCATGCTTCTTGCTTGGGCAGGGTCTTCAGACTTCGAAGATGAGTTCCTGGACCGCTTGAAACAGCTGACTGACTTCTTCTGACTGACGACTTCTACCCTGGATACCTTCTGGTTTATGCTGACGGCTGAGTAGACGTAGTTGTTAGTTCCACGGAAGATACGGTGTTTCTCAGAACTGCGCTGTTGAACTTCCTTCTGAGTCTGGTGATGATTCGGTCCCAAATTTTCCGGATGCCGGTATAAATAATAGTGACTACGATCAGAAGCAATATGACGGACAACAGGATTTCAGTAGTGGTGAGCTGCCTAGAAGTTTTCTGCGTTGCTTGGGCGTCGCCGCTGGCTTTTTGTGCGATAATAAATTCTTCTTTACTTTGTGGTGATCCCATATTATTGTTTTGTCTTCAAAAGCAATGCGACGAAGAGAAGAATGGAACCAAATAGCACCGCAACGAAGATTGCTGCTAGTATGGTTTTGGTAATTTTTGCTTGTTATTCGTTCTATACTTTCAAAATGTGGAACCTGTTTTAAATGTAACCCTCCGTTACTTCAACCAAAAATGGGAGATTTACCCGCAACGCGGTTGATGCCAAATTAAGTTTTTGAGCATGTTGGAGTAGACCTAGGGGGGCCTTTTTTATTAAAGAAAGCTTGCGTCGTAACGCGAAAATAGGAAGGCTTACTTAGCGCTTTTTGTATGTTTTTCTACAAAGGCGGTCCTTTTAGAAGTTCTATCTTCTTTAACAGCTGATTGTTTTTTGGCTACATTGGATAGGTTCGTAGCTCGTCGTGGCTTATGCGCATGCCTTTATTCGGATTGCGGCACGAATTTCGTTGCTTCTAATAAACACTTAACGGAAGTACAGAGGTTTCTATCGGATGCAGGTAACCGTAATGAAATCTTCAACGGATGCGCTCACCGTCAGATTGATTGGAGATTTAATCCACCCAGTGCTCCTCTCTCAGGCTCGCAGACTCTGTGAAACTGGTATTAAGTCAACCAAGTATCATCTTGTGCGTACCGTTGGAAATAAAGCTTTAACATTCGAGGAACTTACTACAATTTTCTGTAAGATAGAGGCTATAATGAATTCGCGCCTATTAGGAGTATTGCCGGCTAGTGACAACCCAAACGACTTTAACGTTTTAACTGCAGGACATTTTCTTGCAGGCAAGAGTTTGACTGCTGTACCGGAATACAATTTAATGGACGTTTCAATTAACCATTTGTCACGTTGGCAATATTTACAACATTGCTCACAACTGTTTTGGAGAAAATGGACTCAAGATTACTTAAATACACTCTAACAAAGAGCCAAATGGTTCACTTCTTCACCTTATTTGAAGATCTAGTTTTGGTTAAAGACGATCAAGCCCATCCGTGCAATTGGCCACTTGCAAAGATTGAAAATGTTCATGCTGGTTTAGATGGCATTGTTCGAAAAGTAACTCTACGTTCCAAAAAACATGTCTTTCAAAGACCATGAGCTTTTGTTAGTAGGTAACGTTTATTTAAATATATTTTTTTCATATTATTTTCTTATACTGGAAAGCCTCATGATGCTTTCGGTGGGGGGTGTTCAATATCTGTCTTAGCGATTATTTATACTATGGCATGAAACCTCCTTGCCAAAGCTGGCTGGATTTGCAGCGCATCTTTTTTCTTTTGACGCCGTGCCAGTTGGCGTTTTACTTTTGTTCTGATAAAAAAATAATGCGTGTGACGTTCACCGTAAAAATACGTATAAAAAATCTTTTCCTACAAAACCGACCCAAGAACTGCAGAACGAGCCTCGAATCGCGTCTCCTTAGAAAGCTGGTCGAGGTAAGTGTTTTTTGCCATATTATGGGTCAAGCCAAGGCAGAATATTACAATACCGAAAGCATTGTGTGATTTAATAGTTTAATTCCAACACCTAAGTATACAGTCCACTCTTTAAATTATTACCGTTGTACTTTGTTGCCACATGCGGGGTTCCTTGTAGTTTTGAGTCAAAAGTTATCCCTAGGAAAACTGTCAAGTCTACCAAATGTATTATATCACTATTCATTCTAACATCAGTTTGTTCGGTCTTGACATTTGGTAGTGTTAATTTAATACATCTCGTTTTTTTTAGCGTTTAGCTATAAATTATTAGCAGTAAACCAACTGAGTACCCCTGAGAGAGCATTGTTTACATCGTCATAATTATTTTTACAGTTAGTCACTAAAAAATAAGTGAAGTATCATATGCAAAAAACACAATATTACAGAAGTTTTCTACAAAGAATGGCAAATCTTTGATATATTATATCAAAACTGAGAAAGAGCCAAGAATTGACCCTTGTGGAACTCCCATTTTTACATGATAACCAAATGACTTAGTTTCTTTAATATCGACAGTTTGTGTTCTAGAACTAAGATACAACTGTATCAAAATAAGTGCAAAACCTTAGAGACCACAATAAATATTTTTAGGCATATTATAAACTCTAATAGTAAAAATAATGCGTAGAATGCGAGCGATACTGCCGCCGCGATGGCTTTCAAACTATGAATCCAATATTCATAATAAGACAATAGTTATGTCAACACAAAAAGATGCGCAGACAAAAAAAATTTTTTTCATAAAATTGAGTCTACTCTCAATTCTAAACTAACGGATTTCAGTTTTTGAGCAATTGCATGCACGTCGCATTGAAGATTAATAAAAATAAAAATCGGCGAAGACTAGCTCGAAGAAGTTCGGGTGAAAGGTCAACTCAAGGGTACTGTGTTCTCTGCTTATGAACGGTTGAGTGGTCCCGAGGCTTGAACGTATTTACCAAAATAATAACATATGATACGATAGTTACACAACTTTATTAAATTGTAACAAAACAATAACGTAGGTCACTTGAAACGACATCGCAGCGGGCAGAATTGACATAGTGACGGGCATTTTGGATTTCAGCATTACCCTCACGGGGTCCGTAAGTATGATGCGGCGTAGGTTGTTGACAGCCTTCATGTCTGAAGCGTTTCGTCCTGAAAAAGTAGGCAAAATCATGTTAGTAAACAAATCTTATTACGTATCTGGAATAAAAGAAATAAATTTGTTTGAATTTTTTTTTCTTAACTTGCTATCTGAGTATGACTTTGACAGACTTGATAGTTTTAACTAACAATGTTACAATCAGCAATTTAAGTTTATTTTAATTTGCTAATTTATTATGATATAAATACTGATCGATGGGTAGCCGTCGTCAGGCAGGTACTAAAACTACCTATGTGTGTTATAACTAAAGACACCGCGAAATATTTTTTTGAGCACGCACGGTCCACAATCGCTTTGATTACTCCACTCACAATCACTGAGGCGTTTGCAGCCCATAGACCGGAAATCGGTGGATAATAATATATTAAAGACGCTTTGGAAAGCGAAAAAAATGAAGATTTTATTAAAAAAAAAAGAAAAATTGAAAATATGTGAGTATTGAAATATTAGTGATATTGAATTACAATATTCTTGAAAATAATAAAAGCCTACGTCGTTTTTGGCATCTGTTTTAAGATTTTGTTTATAATAATTACTATTTTATAATACACTACAACGTTAAGATTTCAAGTTATAGAGATATAATAATATATATCATACTTTTTCAATATAATTACTTTTAACATTATGACACAAAATCCGTATATTTTTTGATTATAGAATGAAATAGACACTAAAAATAGTATATCTATTATTATACATAGGTACATACATGAAAGCCAGACCTCTGTAGCCAAGTGGTTAAGGCAGCCGGCCGGAATGCGGAAGGTGCGTGGTTCGATTCCCGCCTGAGGTTGTCGTCTTTTTTCAGTGTTTAAAATTTTACATAGGTACATACTTTATAATCACTAGGTAATGAGGACCGCAAAAGCAGTCCTCTGCCACAGTCCACTTTTCACCATATAGTGACTGCATATGTGCTGAGCATGACAAGTGGTGAGCCCGTCGCCGCTTTATGCTGATGGATGTATGTGCAGTCTTTAGCCCGTTAGTCGCCTTTTACGACACCCAAGGGAAGAGAGGGGGTGGTAGCATTCTTTCACCGCTACGCGACATGGTTATACATATTATTATATCTATTATAAGTCCGTTATACAAAATAATATTATTTTGTATAACAGACTTAACCCCTTGAGCACCGAAAAACCAGACATAATTGAAAATCAATTGTTTCGCGACCGCCGGCGGTCTTATGATACTTGACCTATTAAAGATAACTACTTTATTTTTTTTAAGCCAACGACCTACGCTTGCACCTCCGATTTGTTAAGCCGCTTGACTTGGTAACCTGCGTTCGATTTTTGGACTTTGTGAACTCATTGTGTTTGGATTTCGATTCGCCATAGTTATGGCTGAAAACCGTCAACTTTACTGTATGTTTTGTGTAAACGGTCAGTGATAAACAAAACAAGAAACTAAATTACACATGCTCGGTTTGAAGATTATCCCGCTATAAAGCGCTATAATATGTATATTATTAAAACTATTGCTCCCGAACATCAGTTCAGTACTACACTCATAAACGTTAGGTATTTGAGGTCCAGAATCATAACATCGGTGTGCTTATAAAGAAAGAACCACGGATCCTAAAAAATATATAAAAATGTAAGATCGACTAGTTACAGTACCTACTTAATAAACCTCATTATTTCTTGTTAGAGGCAAGTCTATTGTGGTATATTGCCACCTGAAAATATGTGAGTAGAAAGCCGAAATTTTATATTTACGTGATCTACATAGTCGTCAGCTATTAATAATACAGGGATTCCAAATTTCAAAAAAAAAATTTTTTTGTCCTTTTCACTTCACCCTAAGTACTTACCGATCAGATCGTTATACAATCTTGACAGCGACTTGTTCAAGGTTGCCGATGTATTTTCAACTTCCTGCGCTGCTTGACAAACATCAAACACTGTGTAGGCATACAGGCAGAATGATGAAGCTGAAGCCAATTGCAGACTTATATGGTCGCCCTAAAATTAAATTAAATAGTTTTGTTATGACATAAAGTCTTGCCACCCAAGTGCCAATATACAGGATGTAATAAGACCCACAATGAAGCCGAAAGGTATAAGAAGTTTTAGGGCCTCTTGGAGAAGTCTAATCTCCAGCAGTGGACTAGTATAGTTAACCATCATACTAAAATTGTTTTTTGCAAAAAAATAAAAATAAATGTGATTTTGATATTTGATATCTCCGATATACCCAAATGGCTCACAGTTTTTTTTATTTTTATTTTTTTTTAACATTTAAAAAAAGATCATACAAAATACAGTACAATCAAAGCATTACAAAAAACCACTAAGGTTTATAAAGAATGCCAGATAAGTATACATCAATTACGTACTACATACAAAATTTGCTACACAAAAAAAAAAAAACAAACAGGTGGACGTGATTACCTAATATAACAAGTCTGACGGTAACAAGTAATATTGCTTAAGTTTTGGCTTGATGTTATTAGGTTCAATTTCTTCTTTTAATTTAGTGGGTAGATCATTTATAAGTCGAGGAACTAGGTAGTCAGTAGTGCGCTCGCCGTAAATATTGTTAACGTTACGGCCCTCTACAAAAAATCTTCTTAATTCTGCATTTAATACTTGGCTCACGGTTTCGTTATGGGTCTTTTTACAAATCGAATGTGAAATTATGAACTATGTCGTGCTAAAGGCAGTCGCACTTTAAACATAAACAAACATATGAATCTCTGAATTCTAATGGACTGTGGCAGTGGACTGCTTTTACGGTCCTCACCGCCTGGTCTTTAACAAACCCGTTCGGGATAATAGTCGTGAATAATATAATAATAATTAATAATGTATGAATCGGAAAAAGTTTTTAGAAACATGACCGTGTCAATGAAACATATTGATTTATTTGATTATACCTTTTTGCCGTAACCAGTGTGCGCTTTTAGTTAGTACGACTATTGTCCAATGTCTATGTAAGTAGCTACTATTCAAATTCGTGTACAAAGAGCGGCTGGCCTTTATAACTATAACTATAAAGTTATAATAACGGAAAGTGATTATCAAAAGGTTAGGTTAAAAGTTATGTCCAGTGATAGCAGTGTTTTTTACGAATGGATTTTACAGGATAATAAATTTTTTTTGTATTATCAACTCTTTAAAATCTGCTCACATCCAGCCTTTTGGAGACTTAAAAATGCTTTTTATGATTTGGGTACATGTTTAAGTAGATAACTTTTGGTAAATAGTTTGTCTTATTCCTCAAAAAATAAGTGTCCCAGAAAACTGTACTTAAAAATACACATCTCACAGTACTAGCTACAGCTACAGAGCCGCTACTTGTTGGATTGGATTTTTCAATTATGAAAATAAATCTGGCCATCATACACGTATCCTAGCATCAAACAGATGCTTTAAATACAACTTACATTCCACTACACAGGACATGTTACCTTTTGATATTCACCTTCTCATAAATAGATTGTGATAAGATTACAGACTTTACCCCTTTGACCACAGCTGAAATCAATTGGTAGAGTACGAAAATGTACGTTAAAATTGTATGACACATCTGCAACATAATCTGAAAGGCACAACCACGTGTTATTCTGAAATCTTCTTTGTTTTTTCTTTATTTAATTATTATTTTGACCAAAAATATGATAATACTGTGAAATTGCACTAACCTAAAGCCTATAAACTAATGTAATGTACCTAGTCTTGCCATAAGTTCTGTCCCAACTTAAATGAGGTCATTTTAAAATAATTAATATGACGCCAGTACTATTAGCCATAACAGTACATGATTAATAGAAAACAATAATAAATTATACAAGCTTAATAAAACCTTAAAATGTATGTGATTCCTCTCAAGAACAATTCAACACACCGTCAAAACCTCACAATATTCGTAAAGAAGTCTTGTCGGATATAAGGAGGGTCTGATTGTGTAAGGGAAGTATTGCTCTTTTCGATACCTCAAATTTCTTGAACGTAGTTTTAGGCCCACCTCCCCAGGATGATTTTATTTTTTATTTATTTATTTGGTTCACCAGTGTTTGCTACACTATTACATTTAATATTTACAGCTAGCATTCTTATAACATAGTGCAACAATCTTTGAAGGTAAACACCACATGCATTAAAATGAGAAAGAAACGAAAAACAAAAAAAATAAACATGAAAGAAAAACACTTTGTAATATAGACAATATAGTGCATCAGTCAGCTTGTTGCCAAGCGTGGAACAAATTCTTTTTGAGCTTAGAAAATGAGTCGCCGAAAATATCAATGATGTCACTATAATTATTAAGTAGCTTACACAACCTCGGCACTGGGGAGTTGGAACCCAAAACTGATTTGCGGAATGGCGGACACAGTGGAGTTATGGGGGTACGAGGATTCCTCTTAGGAACACGAAATCGGAACCTCCGATGATAGGTATACATTAGGTATCTCGATGACAACACAAAACATTTAAATATATTATATATTATTATGTTAATTACCAAGGCAACATATTGAAGTCAAAAGTCATTACTGTAAAGCATTCTTTATCGCCGAACGGATAATAAACCGTTGAATGAGAGAAATCGTGGTTCATACCCATCTCTCCGTTATGCTTTCCGGGTGGTTTAAGAGGGATATTTTAATGTGTGATTAACGCATTAGTAACAATTTATAAAAAATATGTACCTGCAAACCAAAACATTTATTCAACTGCTTGCTACACACTGAAATTTCTTGGTAGTTCGTTGACCACGACTCTATATAGTTTTGAAGTTGGTTTTTTCTATCTTTATTATTGTAGTCTAAAACAACATGTTCTCTTGCTTTATCAACAATAAAGATGCAGTGCTTCAATAATGCTTGTATCACTGAAATCAGTGAGGAAAATGCGTAGTACGCTAAACAATATCTTGTCTGAATGACGAAGTTGCCTGTATAGAGCATGATGTAGGTAATGCTATAAGTACCATCGTAAAACATGTACACCAACATCATAAAAATTATAACAATACATGAGAAAACTAATTGACAAATGTAGCGGACGGTGAATCTGTTCAATTGTTTCATTAGAGCATCATCTTTCGCAAACCCGTGCTGGATCTGTAATAACCTTTGAACACACTCGACGTAAGATGCAGTGTTCTTCAACGGGAATAGGGCAAGACAAAAATTCAAAGTAATTATAAGCGAAACGTTTGTTAATAAGATCAATTGCGTGGACGATTCGTAATGAAAAATAGTGTTGTACAAATAATTTGTTAGTAATGACGTGGTCAATATTATTTCCCACGCGTTCCGTATTACTGCTATAGATTTACGCCTTGGAGACAGTGCACTGTAATTCCAATACAGACCGAATAAATTATTTATGATGCACTGAACGTCAAATAAATTGAATTTCATTATGAAGGTGTGTCCTAACAGTTTATTTAATTGAAATACGCGGAGAGACTGAAGTGAAAAGCGTGACTTGGGTAGATGTAGGTACTTACTTACTATACGGTTAATTAAATTGATTAAACTTCCATTTGTTATGTTTTTTGTACAGTCAGCGTTGGAGTGATCGAAGCAATTTAAGTAATTAATAATATCCCCACACTTCCGTTAATGTGCCAGTAGGTAACGCTTCTTATTTAGTCAAGAAACGTGAATTTATATTTTTATAGTCTATTTTTGTTTAACACATTGACTGCCGAACACTCGGACCCGAGTGGTAGAGCCACGCTGCGTTGCAGCACGCATTGGGCCGGCTCGCCCGGCGTAATACCACCCTCTCACTAATATTCGGCGTGAAATAATGGCACTTGGTGCTGTTGTGTTTCGTCCGACCAGTGAGGGTTCCGAAGGCCCCTCCCCCCCCCCCTCTCCTCCCAATTCCTATTCCTTCCTTAAACCTATTCCTCCCTTAAAGGCCGGCAACGCGTCTGCGATTCCTCTGGTTTTGCGGGTGTCCATGGGCGTCGGTGATTACTCTCCATCAGGTGACCCGCCTGCTCGTTTGCCTCCCTCTTTTATAAAAAAAAAAAGCATTATACATAAAAGAGTTTTGTGGTAGTTTATGAGCCCCAACCGCGACTCCATAGTATGCCATACATCACATTGTTTAATTTTGGCCCCGACCAAGTAATTTTTCTTGATGCTACTGTTAACTTTCTTTGACTGAGAATTTACATAATTCCTCAACTTCAATTTCATCTTACATTATGAAAATTATTTATAAAGTTCTACACTCTTATTATTATTCCTCATAAAATATCATGCTTTAGCTTGCTATCATCCAAATATCTTTATCACATTCAGAACCCAACTATTCGATGCAATAACTTATGTCTTATGATATCCCTTATAGAACAGAGGTATGAAGCCAGCATTCAACAGATCCCACTTATTTCTCTGATCATTGTGTTTATTATAAAGATACTACAATGTAACATTATTAACTGACTGTCTTTATTGCTTTATCAGAATATTAACCTTCAGTTCTATAAATAGTGAATAATTTATTCAAAACCCATGTATCCGCGGGTCAGAGGACACCGCCAAATACAGCAGAGAAGGGAATGTAGGTAGGTAGGTGAACTTACCGGGAACAGCTGTATGGGATCGCGGAGACCGGGATCTATGCTGACCGGCGGCGGCGATGTAGGCGAGTTAATGCACTTTCACTGCACTTAACCACAGGCGTTCACTTCGTTTGTTTGGGTTACAATCAATAAGGGCAGTTCCTAGGCGATACCAGAGCGCGTATTTTCTGCGTACACCTCGCGGTCGCTAGCAGACAGAGTGATGCGGGCGCGCGTCCGGTTTCACACTCCGCGCGCCAACTTCGCGATACAACGCTAGATGGCGCTAGGCGTATCTTAATACGCTTATAACAAGGCGTCTCGCCCGTGGCGAGTACATCCTCCGGGGCCCAGGGTGGGCTCATCCAGAGGGAGCCTGGCAATTTTGACCACAGGCCTCCGGAGGTGTCCATTGGCGGTGTCCAGGTCCACCACCCGCACGACGCCATCCTTCCCAGGCAGAGTGCGAGTAATGCGCCCCAGTCTCCATTGAAGGGCAGGCAGGTTGTCCTCCTTGATGAGGACGAGCTCGCCAACTCGGGGAGGGGAGGATGGGGACAACCATTTGGAGCGGGTTTGGAGTGTGGGGAGGTAGGACTGGGTCCACAGCGTCCAGAAGCGCTGGAAAAGGGCCTGTACCATCTGGAATCGCCTACGTGTGGAGATCGGCCTATCTTCCACGGATAGTTCGAAAAGGGCCGTTAGTGGGCGGCCTATAATAAAATGTCCGGCTGTAAGCGGCTCAAAGTCTGAAGGATCAGACGAAAGTGGGCAGAGAGGTCTAGAGTTAAGGACAGCTTCGATTTTTGCTAAAAGTGTAGAGAATTCCTCGAATGTGAGGTGCTGTTCGCCAATTACGCGATATAAAAGTTGCTTACTTGATTTTATGTTGATCTTATGTAACGCACCGAACCATGGTCCCTTAGGGACGTTCAATAACCAAATAATGTGCTGACCAGCAAGCCTGTGCGCAATCGTGTCATTATTCGAGGCAAGAAAGTTTTGTACTTCAATGAGCTGATTTCTAGCGCCTACATAATTTGTACCGCATTCCGAGCGGATGAGAACCGGGGCACCGCGGCGTGCTATAAAACGCTGTAATGCCGCGAAAAACGCTTCCGTGCTGAGGTCCGAGACCGGTTCCAAATGAACCGCCTTAGTGGAGAGGCACACGAATATACAAAAGTACGCTTTTAAGAGTTTAACATTACGTAGGGTATTAGATTTAACGAGGAATGGGCCGGCAAAATCGGTCGTGACTTGACTAAATACTGGCTGAGGCGTAACTCTATCGGCTGGCAGATCGGCCAGGAAGGGCGCTTGCGGCTGGGCCCGGCATCGAAAGCATCTAATGCATTTAAATATTTAACATTTAACATTTTCTTTAATAATACGGCGCGCGGACAATATCCAAAATTGTTGGCGTAGGATAGCGTGTAAGGTGTCAGCGCCAGGGTGGCAGTGTATTTTGTGGTAGTGGTCAATGATGTGGTCTACAAGTGGGCTAGAGCTGGGAAGTATGAACGGATGCTGCGCGTCATATCGGATAGACGCATGGGACAGTCGTCCACCAACTCTAAGGAGCTCATCTTTAATGAGAGGTGACAGCCGCTGGAGTCTGACGGAGCAGATTTTGCCAGTTTGAAGGCGGTGGATGTCCTCTGCAAACTCATTGTGCTGAACACTGCGCACCCAGTAAAGTAGGGCCTCTCTTCGTTCACTGACGTACAAGGGGCCTGAGCGTCGCGAATCTGGGTGGTGTCTGCAGTTGTGCAGAAAGCGTTTTAGACAAGCTGTCACTCCGACGAGCTTGTCTAGTGAACTGAACCGAGTGAGCAGGTCAAAGTCAAGACCGGGCACTGTGACCAGTGACGGGATGTGTTTGGGCTCAAGGCCGGGCAGGGCGTGATGGCCCAGAGCTAAGGGCATTGCAGGCCAAGACTCACAAGGCTGTCTAAGCCACGTGGGAGACCACCATAGGTCGTGAGCTGACAGGGATTGCGCAAACATCCCTCTGCTTGCGCAATCTGCTGGGTTAAGCTCGGAAGGTACGTGTCGCCAGGTACATTCTGGCGAGCCTGAGCTGATTTTGACTACCCTGTTGGCTTCAAAGGGGTGAAGACGGTGAGGCGGTGTATTGAGCCAGGCCAGGACTATCGTACTGTGTGACCAACATATGTGTTGTTGTATTCTGATATGGGCCGATAACTGAACCGACACACGGATCATGAGCTGGGAGAGTAGGGCAGCGGCCGACAACTATAACTTGGGGATTGTGAGGCGATTCTTGATTGGTGCGACTCGCGACTTGGCGACAATCAAGTGTACTAAAGTATCTCCGGAGGCATTGAGCTCATGGAGATAAACAATATAGGCTAACAATAGACGCTCAGGCCCCTTGTACGTCAGTGAACGAAGAGAGGCCCTACTTTACTGGGTGCGCAGTGTTCAGCACAATGAGTTTGCAGAGGACATCCACCGCCTTCAAACTGGCAAAATCTGCTCCGTCAGACTCCAGCGGCTGTCACCTCTCATTAAAGATGAGCTCCTTAGAGTTGGTGGACGACTGTCCCATGCGTCTATCCGATATGACGCGCAGCATCCGTTCATACTTCCCAGCTCTAGCCCACTTGTAGACCACATCATTGACCACTACCACAAAATACACTGCCACCCTGGCGCTGACACCTTACACGCTATCCTACGCCAACAATTTTGGATATTGTCCGCGCGCCGTATTATTAAAGAAAATGTTAAATGTTAAATATTTAAATGCATTAGATGCTTTCGATGCCGGGCCCAGCCGCAAGCGCCCTTCCTGGCCGATCTGCCAGCCGATAGAGTTACGCCTCAGCCAGTATTTAGTCAAGTCACGACCGATTTTGCCGGCCCATTCCTCGTTAAATCTAATACCCTACGTAATGTTAAACTCTTAAAAGCGTACTTTTGTATATTCGTGTGCCTCTCCACTAAGGCGGTTCATTTGGAACCGGTCTCGGACCACAGCACGGAAGCGTTTTTCGCGGCATTACAGCGTTTTATAGCACGCCGCGGTGCCCCGGTTCTCATCCGCTCGGAATGCGGTACAAATTATGTAGGCGCTAGAAATCAGCTCATTGAAGTACAAAACTTTCTTGCCTCGAATAATGACACGATTGCGCACAGGCTTGCTGGTCAGCACATTATTTGGTTATTGAACGTCCCTAAGGGACCATGGTTCGGTGCGTTACATGAGATCAACATAAAATCAAGTAAGCAACTTTTATATCGCGTAATTGGCGAACAGCACCTCACATTCGAGGAATTCTCTACACTTTTAGCAAAAATCGAAGCTGTCCTTAACTCTAGACCTCTCTGCCCACTTTCGTCTGATCCTTCAGACTTTGAGCCGCTTACAGCCGGACATTTTATTATAGGCCGCCCACTAACGGCCCTTTTCGAACTATCCGTGGAAGATAGGCCGATCTCCACACGTAGGCGATTCCAGATGGTACAGGCCCTTTTCCAGCGCTTCTGGACGCTGTGGACCCAGTCCTACCTCCCCACACTCCAAACCCGCTCCAAATGGTTGTCCCCATCCTCACCTCCCCGAGTTGGCGAGCTCGTCCTCATCAAGGAGGACAACCTGCCTGCCCTTCAATGGAGACTGGGGCGCATTACTCGCACCCTGCCTGGGAAGGATGGCGTCGTGCGGGTGGTGGACCTGGACACCGCCAATGGACACCTCCGGAGGCCTGTGGTCAAAATTGCCAGGCTCCCTCTGGATGAGCCCACCCTGGGCCCCGGAGGATGTACTCGCCACGGGCGAGACGCCTTGTTATAAGCGTATTAAGATACGCCTAGCGCCATCTAGCGTTGTATCGCGAAGTTGGCGCACGGAGTGTGAAACCGGACGCGCGCCCGCGTCACTCTGTCTGCTAGCGACCGCGAGAAAATACGCGCTCTGGTGTCGCCTTGGAACTGCCCTTATTGATTGTGACCCAAACAAACGAAGTGAACGCCTGTGGTTAAGTGCAGTGAAAGTGCATTAACTCGCCTACATCGCCGCCCCCGGTCAGCATAGATCCCGGTCTCCGCGATCCCATACAGCTGTTCCGGTAAGTTCACCTACCTACCTACATTCCCTTCTCTGCTGTATTTGGCGGTGTCCTCTGACCCGCGGATACATGGGTTTTGAATAAATTATTCACTATTTATAGAACTGAAGGTTAATATTCTGATAAAGCAATAAAGACAGTCAGTTAATAATGTTACATTGTAGTATCTTTATAATAAACACAATGATCAGAGAAATAAGTGGGATCTGTTGAATGCTGGCTTCATACCTCTGTTCTATAAGGGATATCATAAGACATAAGTTATTGCATCGAATAGTTGGGTTCTGAATGTGATAAAGATATTTGGATGATAGCAAGCCAAAGCATGATATTTTATGAGGAATAATAATAAGAGTGTAGAACCTTATAAATAATTTTCATAATGTAAGATGAAATTGAAGTTGAGGAATTATGTAAATTCTCAGTCAAAGAAAGTTAACAGTAGCATCAAGAAAAATTACGGGCCAAAATTAAACAATGTGATGTATGGCATACTATGGAGTCGCGGTTGGGGCTCATAAACTACCACAAAACTCTTTTATGTATAATGCTATCGATTATAAATGATAATAATACCTGCAAGCTAAGCTATCATCTTTGAGTGGTTAAGCATTCCTTTCCCGCAGCTGCTGTGAAGGATTTATGTCACAGTTCAGACGAAAACACTGATAGGCTTATGCATATCTAGGATATTAGGTATTGTTGGTTAGGTTAATAGGTCAGTAGGAAATAATTTAACGCAGGGATAAGCCAATTACTAAACTTTCACGAAAAAGACTTGAGTTACTTAGATGCGGTTAACAACGAAGGGTTCACTAGACGATCTGGCCAAAATAGTAACATATTATAATATTACATTGCGTGACTGAAGTGTATTGCTAATAGGGTTAAGTTATGTTAGGTCTAGGTTAAGGTTCCATTATCATACAACCACAACGCACTCTACATAACATCTAAGATACAAACATTAGATGTAGATCACATAGTCTTTAGTTAAGTTAAGAGTTAGTATAATATAGTTTAAGTTGAGAGTTAGGGAAGGCATAATTGATGGTAATCTTGAACGGCGGTTTGTTGTAGGTTAATTTCTTTTAAGAATTAGAATAGTATGTTAAGTTAAGATTAACGGCGGTGGTGTATGTATGTAATTAGGTCAGCAAAAGGCCATGAACGGGTGGGAGGTTACAATTCTTTCTGCGGGTGGGGCCTGGTGACCTGTGAAATAGGTTTGTTACAAACTCGTTTCACGCACCAGTCCTTCACAATTTTACGTTACTTCGTATTACAAGACCATAAATAATTAAAGAAATGTTAATATTATTTTTATTATTATTTATTTGCGAAAGACTTATAGCTTGTTGACAACAGCGGCAGATCCTCTGAGATGTGGTGCCACTCCGTTTGTACTTCAGAGGGAGTGGGCTCATCCCATTCCAGCTTTAGTAGCCAAAATTGCTGAAGCAGCGGCTTTGCGCGGAAGATAACGGGAGAAACCCAGCCGTTTGGGTCATAAAGTGAGGCTACGGTGCTTAAAATAGACCGCTTTGTGACATGTGTGATGGGGGGCAGAGAGATACGGTAGGTGAACTCGTCTGACTTAGGGCTCCACTGTATACCCAAGACCTTAATGGACGTGGACTCTGGGTTCATGTCGAAGTCCTTGGGCATGTCGCATTGGTTGTCGGGAAATCTCTCAAGCAGCTTAGGCGAGTTAGATGTCCACTTACTGAGCTGAAAGCCGCCTAGGTCTAGCAGACTTATCAACTCGTCCTGGAGTGCTTGGGCGGATTCAACTGTGTCATGACCACACAAGATGTCATCAACGAAGATAGACTTGCGAAGAACCTGAGCGGCTCCAGGGTAGCGATGGCCTTCATCATCAGCTAGCTGAAGCAGAGTGCGGATTGCATGGTATGGGCTTGATCTTAAGCCGTAGGTGACTGCATTGAGGGCGTAGGTGAGCAGAAGGTGATCTGGTGAGGACCGCCATAGTATCAGCTGATACCGTCTCTGGTCTGGGGCAACCAGCACATTTCTGAACATCCTCTGGATGTCAGTGCTGAAAACGACTGGATGCGTTCTGAAGGACATGATGATGTCCACAATGTCCTGTTGAAGGGCGGGGCCTGTGTGTAGGCATTCATTTATGCTGACACCATTGGAGCTTTTACAGCTACCATCAAAAACAATGCGCAGCTTGTCCGATCCTGACTTAAATACGCCATGGTGAGGGATGTAGAAGTGAGGTTTATGGGCGAATGTATTTGGGTGACAGGGAGCCATGTGCCTTATGTCGATGTATTCGGCCATAAAGTCGACGTATTTAGAACGCAGAGACGGGTTCGCCATTAGCTTCTTCTCAATATTGAGGAATCTGCGTAATGCGATAGGGTGAGTTTTACCTAGTTGAGGGGCGTTCTTTAGAAAGCGCAGAGCGACCGAGGGATCGCGTGTAGTGGTAGAGCGGAAGATTACCTCGCATTGTTCCTCCAGGGGATCATTATGAGTGTGAGATTGAGGCAGGGGCTCCTCAGACTCCCAGAACCTTTCCAGACTCTGACGTATGTCCTGGGCTGATTCAGCTGAGTCTGGTTGTGAGCTGACGACGTGAGCTGAGTTAACCTGCTGCGCCGGCTGCGCATACAAGTCCTAAATGGGTCCTATCAACGCGAAGTCGAAAATCGTGCCGAAAGCTATGGGCTTGCCCGGGCCCAACGAGACCTTAGTCCCGTCCAACACCTGGCCAAAAACGTCCGACCCCAATAAGAGGTCGATCGGGGCTGGTGTGCGGTAAAGCTGATCAGCCAATGGCACGGGTGGCTGGCCTAGTATGTGGGAAATGTTAGGTACCTTCTCTAAGGGAAGGTAGCCAGTGACGTTTTTTAAAATATGAGCTGTTGCAGTGATTGTCGGAGCATCATTGTGAGTGGGTCAGCATACTATTGTTATTGCCGCTTTTGACTCATGTTTGTGCTGATTCCCAACTCCTGTGATTTTTAAAGATGTGGGTTTTGATGGCAAGTTCAAAAGTCGTGCCATACGTGACGTTATTAATGTCAGCATACTGCCACAGTCCAATAAAGCTCTTGCTGTGTGAAGATGGCCATGTACGTCCGCGACTCTTAGTGAGACGGTTGGCAACAAAATGGGTGTGCCAGTGGGCACAGAAGGAGGAGTGAGCTGATTCAGTAGCAGCCGAGATTGTATGAGCTGAGTATGTATCAGCTGTGTGGGCATGGGTTGACTGGGCATGGGCTAAATCTACCTCTTCGCTAGGGCGCTCCGTGATAGTTGGGAGTCATAATTGCTGGCGGCGTTCGCGGGGCCTACCTGGCGAACCGGACCTGGGCGGGCTGGCTCTGTGAGCAGAGCTAGGTTGCACCTGTTTAGCCTGTGCGGGTTCGTGCCGCCTGCTGCGGGGAGGTGGATGGGCGGAGACGCATTTGCTGCGCTGGGCGGAACGGTTGGTGAGTAGGCTGATCATAGGCGCGGTGAGGCGATGGAGCTAAGGAGCGGCCACGGTAATGGTCGGGTTGTTGCTGAGATATCTGAGCATAAGTGCGATGGGGCAACTGAGGAGGCGCGAGGCTACGAGAAGGGCAGGGCTGGGGCAGAATGGGTTGAGCCATGGCTATGTTGGAGAACTCTGTCTCCACACAGCGCGCGTGCTCCTCGAGGTAGGAGATAAGGTTCCTTAACGTGGGCAGGGTGTTACTAGACCCGTGCCTGCGTTCAAATAGCGTGTGGAGCTCGCCCTTGAGCTTCCGCACCACTATTGACACAAACACGTAGTCGTCTCCTATGGGCAGATCTAAATTGTTGAGGGCACACTGAGCTGATATGAGCGGCGTGAGGAACAGTGTGCGGATGTTCGAACGCGTATGGATGCTTGGCAGCCCTAGGATGATGTCCACAAAACTATCAATGAAAACCCGGCGGTTCTCGTACCGCTTGGTGAGGATGTCCATGGCCACGGCAAAATTCACATTGGTGACCTTTAAGTGGGACACCATACTTAATGCCTCACCGCTGAGACTTGAGAATAGGTAGTGGAGCTTGACTGCGTCCGACAGGGTCGCCATGTCGTCAGTCAGACTCCTAAACAGCGCAATGAAGGAAGGCCAGTCCTCCACTTTTGAGCTGAACCTGGGCAGCGCTATCTTGGGGAGGACGGCTGTGGGCGTATTGACGCCGAAACAGGGCTGAGCGCTATGGGTTGGGGATGACGTGGAAGAGGTTGAGATTTCCTCCCTAGCCAAAAGTATCCCCAGGTACGCTCCGGAGGCTTTTGTGTGGTTCTCAGTGTATGTCCTCTCGGTCTTCGCGTCCAGGTCCTCCTCGTCAAGAATGTTATAATACACTGCGTCCATTTTGTCTTTCACGCCTTGTATCTGTGTGAAACGTACGTTAAATTCCATTATGGAATGTGTGGTGCCGCTAGCAATAATTTGTGATCCTATCTCAAGGAGCTGAAGTATGGCCTTAACGGCCTCCCTAAATATCGCGGCTTGTGACTTGGTCGGCATCGCGATGATTAAAAGGAGACAAAAAAAAATAATAAAAAAATAAACAAATTTAAAGGCAGTAAAAAGAACAACACCCTGTATATATTCTATAGTTGGGCTGGACGTATTTGTTTACTAAGGTAAGGGCAAATGGGTTAAAATTAATGCAACAATAAACAAAATAAAACTAATATAAATCATGAACCAGCACTATTGGGTCACACATATTGAAATTTCGTAAATGTTGCCATAAAGAGGGAAAGAAGTAAATAATTTAAGTGCTGGGTATAACCTTAAGTGACTTATTAAATATGGATTCGACCGGAATAAAATATAAGTAGACATATAATAAATGCAAATAGAATGATTCCAAAAGAGTAGGGAGGCGGACGCCTGAATGATTCTATGGTTACGAAATAGTAGGCATAGAATTTACCTGTTAGGCTGCCGTGCTCACGGAACTAACAAATGCTGTAGGCTTTAGAAGATGATACCGCGGAGGAAGGAAGAGGACCTTGGTCACTATCAGCAGACACGAGTGGTAGAATGTCTCGCCAATGAGGAATCAGCTGGAAAAGGAGAGAGGAGAATTAGTGTTGTTACCAGGGGTTATGAAAGAAGAAATGGCGTCAAAAATAGTATTGAAAAAAACACGGAATAAAAGAAAGGAGGGCCTTTACGTACCACGAAACCTCTATTAACTGCGATCCGGCTTAGGGAATTACGTTTTGATCTAGGTTTGGCTGCGATCAAACAAAGTTCCACACGTTGTTAAGGCGGTCTGGGGTACTCATCATATCACTACTAGGAAGACTACTAGTCTGAATTGGGAAAGTAAGACCTTCAGGTTAAGACACTCACGGGTTGAACGAGAGACGTAGAGAGTAACTTTAAAATTGGCAAAATAAGGAAAAATTAAGGAATCTGGCTAAAACAAGGTGGCTAAGAAAATGGATGCCATGTCACAGACAATCAGATTGGGTTAAGAAAAGTTCTATAGTTCATGACACATTGATTTGAGATAAGGAACTTAGTCCACACAGCCGTCACATAAGATTAGTAATATTAAATTAGTAAAGGGAAGTTGTGATTAGAGAAAAAAAAGAGGGAGGAGGGAAAAGAGGGAAGTATTAAGCAAACTGTTGGTTTTGCATAAAGTTAGAAAATAGGTATTGAAATGGACGACGCCTTTTTTAAACCCATTTTATTTTAGGAAGGTACTTCGTTAATTCACAAAGGTGACCATGGTTCATGGCCCCCCTTTAAAGTCAGAAAATCCAGTACCTACTAAGTTTACCTTCCTACTGTAGTTGCGAATTCAGCGGTTTCCTATGCACTATATCGTTGGAACGTTCCGTACCGCTTCTGTAATAAACTCTTGGTCCCTTACTGAGACCAAAAGTGGTATAAAACATGTCTAGCTAACTTGTTGTCGGGGACTCCAACATGTGGACCATAGGCATTGTTCTTTGTGATGTAGCAAGTTTCCATATACCTAGGTTCTTTTAATATCGGATAACTAGCTGGTATAAAGCAGACTGTACTATTAGTCTAATCGGTTCAGGTTGTTACCAATCAAATATTTCTATGTTTCATAATATTAGAAGTACATAACTTGTAAGTTCTTTGACCATTAAGATGAATTCGCATCTTCAGGCGAAATAACCTAGGTTCCAAACTGGTTCTTAGTTGTTTAATATTAGCTTAAATTTTACCAATAGGTTTCTGGATGTCAATTTATAACACATTGAGGAGTTACAATTTAAGGCCGTATTGTAACTCAGGGAAAGCTAGAAGAATGCCTGTTTGGTCATTTCAGTATCAGAAATCAAACATCACAGCACAGTTATGCTTATATGCTATAACTTATTAGTATTTTTCTTGTAATAGGAAACCAGTCTAGACTCTTAGGTAATCCAAAGTAATGATGGTTCAATATTACCCCACTTCTGCTAATTATTTAAAATGAATAGCTAATTGGTAACACCTTGAAGAAAGCAATTAGAGTCTTATTGACCTACGGTAACAGCTTACATGCCTAGATCGGTCTTTTCAGCGCTCATAATCAACATCACTACATAGCAACATCTATTTAGGTACCATATCTTAATTATCCCCAACTTTATTAGTCGAAGCTAATCCAGCCCTAGCTTCGCGGCTTACGTACCTAGTCTATGTGGGCACAGTATGTACATACCATGCTATCCCCAACTACCTAATAACATGTATAGAGACGCCTACCTATAGATTCCTACAGCCTGCCTCACTTTAAATAACTATACTATGTCGAACTAACAGTCCCTACTTGTATACCATTGCAATCTAGGCCCAAGCCACATTTAAACTTATCTGTGTGGTGAGTTGTGTAAGTCGAGTCGCCCCATGCAAGCAACAGACCTCTAAGAGAGCTATTGAGTCGAGCCAGTATACTCAGGGTTTAAAACCTAACACTACACTGTGTGTTCGGAGGTAGACTCGAAATTGGACTGGGTCATACGTGTCTACCTCCAGCTAAATGGTGTCTGACCTATCTTCGATTTTCACTAAGGAGACAACTTGTCTCTCCTCTGTTACTCTGTCGAATATAGGGTATTCTTTAGCGTTGTAATTTATAACGCTGGCATTATCAAATACAGCCAAATGCCTCCTGATCGAAATCAGTTGAAAGATATATAGTTTCGTTGACACCGTTACGCGTATCAGCTATATAACCCGGAATACTTCATTCCGTTAACAGATTCGAGTTGCGACAGCAATAATTTTACTTTAATAATCACTTTCAATTTCACAAACAACCTTAATTAATATCGCAGCTCGAATATCACTTAGCGCGCTTTAAAGGCTAGGACGCTCTTTTCCCGCGTATGAGATAGTTACCGCCACTCGTAAGTTGGACCGCGCGTCCGACGACCTTGAATTGAATGCCCGCTAATTTTCCTCTTTTCTCCAAGCATCTTTAATTTCCCGCCTTTTTCCCGAACCCCTACCCCTCGCTTGCCCGACCTTTGCCCGCGCAAATCCATTCACCTCCTTTCACCCAATCGCTAGCCCTATCGCTTACTCGCCTCTAATTCACACTTGTTATCTTTTGTTACCTGGCCAACTTCACGTCCTTACACGTGGAGACAAAATCTCCTCTCTCTTTTTATTTTTCAATCTCAACTTCCGCCCGCTCATGACCGACGCTCCCGCGTAAATTTTAGTGCTTACCATAAATCAATCAAATCTCTTTAGATAGCCAATATTACATGTTTGAACATCTAGATGTAGCCTTCCATCAACAATTCCCTCTTAATAAACACCCACTTATGCTAATAATCCCGTATTTAGTAAAATTATAAAAGTTCAGCATTCTGAACATAGATGGCGCCTAGTTGTATGTGAAACACTTGTACCGACCCGATCCCCGTCTCCGCGAAGCTCAAGTAAATAACGCACGGTAGACGGCGCATATGTCGCGAGGGACGCGCTGACCAATCCAGGCGAACCTCCAATCAATCCAAACCAATAGAGAGGGTCTATTTCGCAACCGACGCACGGAACAATCCCCGCGAAATTCAAATAAAATAAAGCCACTTGTCCATTGACTCATTCTTACAACCTTCAACCATAAAGCCACTTGTCCACATGGCAATTATTTTAAACTAGTTTATTTTCCCCTTTTTTATGCTTATCACAATAATGGTGCAACGCATTAATATTGATTTTAGTGCTACACTCATGTATTCCTTATTAACGGACAGGTACCATTCATTCTGTACCGTTACAGCCGCCCCCGATAGAATTTAAAGCAGATAAAGTATCACTCTCTTCTGCGGCGAATTATATCTTAACCCCGTACTTAATTAAGTACAAGATAGCACTTCCTCCCTTGACAAACCTCATTGTCATCATAGCCCTCTTCCTCAAAGATAATTTCTACTACTTATAGTTCCTTTCCATTCCCTAATGACTCTTTTCTCAATAAGCATTACAAATGCAAAATAGTCTGTAGATGTCTTTAGGTTTGTGTGAAATAATAAAGTCTATGTAACACTTACGGTTTATATTGGCACAAACAAACATCCAACAAATCACATTAGAAGGAGAACACAAGCACGATAGACAGTCACAGGCGTTTAAGCAAGAAGTATTAAGCGTAAGCAAAGCACAGAAAAAGAGAAAGTTCACAAAAATAACAGAAACATGTAAACAAGAAAGCAACTATAAGGTTAGCGGCACGGGTATACGTCAGACGTTAGGCTCGTGACTGGTGTGATGTGAGTCGCTCGCTGCGCATGCGCCGGTCGTTCGGCCTCTGCGCCGTTCATTCCTACAGACAATAGACTTGGCCACCATCTTGAGTGCGGTGCGCGTTTCCATAACGGTATGGTACTATGGTATCGCGACATAGAATATTTTATTTTCATGATGTTTGGTTTATGTAATTTTGAATAATTATAATAGAATAAAAGTTGTATTGTATTAATGATAATATGTAAATAAAAATATGTTTATGTAAGTGCCAACATTTATTTTATATTATATTTATTTATGTATGTATTTATGTATTATGTGTGTATATATACCTAATGTATGTTTGTGTATATATGTAGATAAATAAATATTTATATACAAATGAAATGTGAGTTCCCCACAAGTCCACACCCCTCATTTTTACCAATACAAGTTTATAATCGCATATCTACCCAGTTCTCGTGTTCGAAACGAAATACCATTAACTTAGTTTCGGTAAATATTTTCTAATAACTTCGACATCTACCGTTTCTTTAATCATCATAACAGCAAATCATAATTATCAATAACATTCTCTTGCGCTGGCCACTAGCGCCCCCTAACGGAGAGTGAGAGAAAAAGAATCGATTACGCTCTAGAGGTCATACATTGTTCTGTTGCATTGATGTCGATACTATGTATTAAAATTCATTTGAGGTTCTAAACCATAGTTTGTTCAAATTGTAAAGTGATCTAAAACTATACTAGTGTCAGTTAGTTTACTAGTCCAATGGCGCTCATGAATTGGAAGCCGATATTAAAAGAACCTAGGTATATGGAAACTTGCTACATCACAAAGGACAATGCCTATGGTCCACATGTTGGAGTCCCCGACAACAAGTTAGCTAGACATGTTTTATACCACTTTTGGTCTCAGTAAGGGACCAAGAGTTTATTACAGAAGCGGTACGGAACGTTCCAGCGATATAGTGCATTCGAAACCGCTGAATTCGCAACTACAGTAGGAAGGTAAACTTAGTAGGTACTGGATTTTCTGACTTTAAAGGGGGGCCATAAATCATGGTCACCTTTGTGAATTAACGAAGTACCTTCCTAAAATAAAATGGGTTCATAATAGGCGTCTATTTCAATACCTATTTTCTAACTTTATGCAAAACCAACAGTTTGCTTAATACTTCCCTCTTTTCCCTCCCCCCTCTTTTTTTCTCTAATCACAACTTCCCTTTACTAATTTAATATTACTAAACTTAAGTGACGGCTGTGTGGACTAAGTTCCTTATCTCAAACCAATGTGTCATGAACTATAGAACTTTTCTTAACCCAATCTGATTGTCTGTGACATGGCATCCATTTTCTTAGCCACCTTGTCTTAGCCTGATTCCTTAATTTTTCCTTATTTTACCAATTTTAAAGTTACTCTCTACGTCTCTCGTTCAACCCGTGAGTGTCTTAACCTGAAGGTCTTACTTCCCCAATTCAGACTAGTAGTCTTCCTAGTAGTGATATGATGAGTACCCCAGACCGCCTTAACCACGTGTGGAACTTTGTTTGATAGCAGCCAAACCTAAATCAAACAGTATTTCCCTAAGCCGGATCGCAGTTAATAGAGGTTTCGTGGTACGTAAAGGCCTTCCTTTCTTTTATTCCGTGTTTTTTTTCAATACAATTTTTGACGCCATTTCTTCTTTCATAACCTCTGGTAACAACACTAATTCTCCTCTCTCCTTTTCCAGCTGATTCCTCATTGGCGAGACATTCTACCACTCGTGTCTGCGGATAGTGACCAAGGTCCTCTTCCTTCCTCCGCGGTATCATCTTCTAATGCCTACAGCATTTGTTAGTTCCGTGAGCACGGCAGCCTAACAGGTAAATTCTATGCCTACTATTTCGTAACCATAGAATCATTCAGGCGTCCGCCTCCCTACTTCTTTGGAATCATACTATTTGCATTTATTATATGTCTACTTATATTTTATTCCTGTCGAATCCATATTTAATAAGTCACTTAAGGTTATACCCAGCACTTAAATTATTTACTTCTTTCCCCCTTTAAGGCAACATTTACGGAATTTCAATATGTGTGACCCAATAGTGCTGGTTCATGATGTCGTTAGAAAATTTTAATTTTACATTCGCACAAGACACATTATTAATATGATAATCTCCCGAACGTTTGTAACTCTAATCGGTTACACATTATGCATTCTACTTTACTTTTCAGCCTCCCGTCCAGATGGTAAAATTCCCCAGCAACGCGAGATCCCCTGACCACGCCAAAATGAAATGCCATCAGTGGCCTCTGTTTCTTAAGCCGAAGACATTATCTCTCTATAGGTTAGTCAAATATAATTGTCCTGATTTAGACTTCATAAGACGCTCCCAAAGGAACCACCTTACAGCAGAATTTTTGCATCTTTAAGAAAGGCCAATTTAGAAGGTGTAGCTAAGATGGTAACCACTTAATTTTATTGTGTGCAAAGCGATTCCATCCCTACGGCACACTTCCAAAACTCTGATTAATTTAGTCCATCAGCAAATTTATCAACCTACTCGTTATCTAAGTTTTATTTTGTGCTCAGTGCTATTAAACAATGATATGATAGGATATGACCCTAAATAAGCTACCTTTACTAATTTAACATTGCCAACTAAGAATGCTCCTTGTGCCTCCTATAATTTTATTTAATAGTAATTTTTTTTCTTGTGTACATAGACGACCAAGGACCTTGCTTTCAGCATGCCTTCCTCGTTGGCCCCGCTTATTTAAATACTCTATCCAAAATTCTCAAGCTACAAATGGAAATGTCAAAATTTCGAACCTTATGCAATAGAGAATTCCTCTAACACAGTAAACAGACCTCATCGCACTATTAAGTCAGGCACACTGTAATTCAAGTATTTATTTTGATTACTAATAGCTTATTTTCTCCACTTTTGTTCACAGATTCTAGCTATCCCAAACCGCAACGGCGGTGAGGATAATTATTTAATGAACAAGGTATTTTATGTTGTTACTGCAATCACAAGAAATATACACTAGGAGGGTTATCTATCACGCAACTGACTATAGAAAAGTGAGTCTCCCTTTTTCCTTGTTCCTTTAGTTAACATAGAAGACAGTAACAGACAATTAACTTTTAATTACCTATAATTTAGAACAACCCTAGGTAAATGCCGCCACTAACCAACTAGAATAGAACAGAATAGAATTAACAGACTAGACTTACAGGAGTTTTGGTATATCTATTCTATTCTTACGACATAGGACTAACTTCCCCTAAGCCTTTTTCTGGCATATACATGTAGTAAATAATCGTTCGTGTGCTATCTCGTTACAGAACTCAGGATCAAACGATGATGTGCTCTCCCATCCACTTCTAACTAGCTAATTATCTACACAATGTACATACGTTTTCTCTTTAAATACATGATTTCACCATCCTGAGCGTCAATGTTCCGGCCTACCTATTCGAAACTTGTCAATTAATTAGCCCGTACAAACCAACCTGGATGGCCAAGTACGATCGAGGATGCGCCCGGTGGACCGCTCACCCATTTTACTAACCATTGATCTAAATCCAGACTCTTTTATTAAAGCTAAAATTGTGTAAACGAAAGTTAGAATAACAATCTTCAATTTTGTGCCATAACCTCGGTATCTCCTTTCTCCAACAGCATACAACCCTAGTCAACCGGGCTCTAGTCCTAATTTAATCATCCATCATCCATAATACGTACTTATTGGATGTCAATAACCTAGATTATTTATGAATCTTAACAATTAATATTATTATCCAAAGCCCACGACAATATGACAGTGACAGTCAGCGCTGACATGGCCACAAGCCAAAACGCGTTTCGTTCGTCTTATCATCTCTAATTTTAGTCATTCATTCTGTCTAAAATATGAATCATTGTGTTAATAATTATTTATCAATTGGCACATTATCATTTATTACGTTTTTCGGATATTCCGTTGAAAAAGTCATACTTTCATTGAGAAGAGCATTAAAAGTTTGCTACTGTTCTATATCTAAACACTTTTTACATATGGTCAAACAATAAATGTATTGAATATGTAAACATATTTCTGTCAAATGCCTGTCAAAACAAGCCTTTTCTCAAATACATGGCATGGGACTTTCTCTCTACGTGACAAAAAGTATCTCTGAGATACCGAATCTCCAATGTAAATGATTTGTAAGGTTTGTTTCTCGTGAGTATTGATTTTTTGTACCTCATCCTATGTTTTGTACATAAAAAACCTCAACGGTTTTGTTTTAAATCCGTTATAAGTACGTGAGCCGACAAGTTGTCTCAGATTTTGTTGCGCTCACTCGGATCGCTTGTATTCGTAAACGGTGAGTGCTATCTTCCTCCCTTCCCCGCACATCGGTAGGGCCAGTGCCGTCTCTGACATCTTGTGGAAAGGACGCGCTACTCGATGTTTGGTGTTTGCTCACAAAGGTTAATACCATTACAGCCACGTATTTATTCGGTGCAACTATCAGATACATGGTATTGTTTTACCAACTTTATAACTATAGTAATGGTTTCTATATTTTTATGTTAATTGCTTTAGCTATTCCATAAATAATGAGAAATATATATTTATTTTTTATTTGTTAGTTTTCTCCTAAACTGTAAAATAAGTCTTTGTCCTTAAATACCTGGCCTCATAAACGTGGCTGACGTGGCACCTGCATGCCATGTTTCTGGGAAAATACTCATGTTTCTGAGAGAATCATGTAGTATGGGAGTCCACAGTTGGGATTGGGCTTAGAAATATATATATTGAAAAGTCATCATCATCATCATCATCAGCCTATAGTCGTCCACTGCTGGACATAGGCCTTTCCAAGAACACGCCACTGAGCACGATCCGCGGCCACTCTCATCGAGCTCTTGCCAGTCACCTTGAGAAGATCGTCGCTCCACCTTGTCTGAGGGCGTCCTACGCTACGCTTGCCGATACGCGGTCTCCACTCCAGAACTCGTCTACCCCAACGGTCATCGGTTCTGCGACTGATATGGCCAATTTCATTAAATTCAGCTTGCTAATCTGGTGGGCTATGTCGATTACCTTGGTTCTCTACCGGATTACCTCATTTCGAATCCGATCCCTCAGAGAAACTCCGAGCATAGCCCTTTCCATAGCCTGCTAAGCGACTTTTAACTTGTGAACCAGCCCTACCGTCAGTGTCCACGTTTCGGCTCCGTATGTCATGCCGGGTAGTACGCACTGATTGAAGACTTTCGTCTTTAGACATTCACTATCATTCCAAAATGATCGCTCCTAACCCGCACGCGCGCGCTTTACCATCCACGGACAGGTACCCATACCTAACACAAGGTTCAACTTTCCAGATGGGTTGACAGGGCTGTTTAAATAAGTGGATGTTGCATTAATAACAATTTATAAAAAATATATAAGTACCTGCAAGCCAAAACATTGTTTTAACTGCTTGCTACACATTGAAATTTCTTGGTAGCTTGTTGACCACGATTCTATATAGTTGTTGAATTTGCCGTTTCTATCTTCGAAATTAATGTCTAAAACAACCTGTTCCCTCGCTCTATCGATAACAAAGATGCAATGATTCAATAATGCTTTTACGACTGAAATCAGTGACGCAAATGCATAGTACGCTAAGCAATATCTTGTCTGAAAGACGAAGTAGCCCATATAGAGCAAGATGAAGGTAATGCTATAAGTACCATCGTATAATACGTCCACCAAAATTATAAAAGTTATAACGATACATGAAAAAATGAATTGACAAATGTAGCGGACGGTGAATCTGTTCAATTGTTTCATTAGAGCATCATCTTTCCCAAACTTCTGTTGGATTTGTAACAGCCTTTGGACACACTCGACGTAACCTACCGTGTTCTTCAACGGCAATAGGGCTAGAAAAAAATTTAATGCAATTACAAGCAAAAGGTTTGCTAAAATGATAAAATGCGCAACCGAGTCGTATTGAAAGATAACGTAGTACACATATATTGATAGTAATGACGTCATGTATATAATTTCGAATGCTGTCCGTATTACTGCTATAGATTTACGCCTTGGAGAAAGCGCACTGTAATTCCAGTACACACCGAATACATTATCTGTGAAGCACTGAACGTCTAATAAATTGAATTTCATTTTGAAAGTGTGTCCTTACAGTATATTTAATTGAAATACGCGAAGAGACTGAAGTAAAAAACGTGACTTATGTAGGTACTAACTTACCATGCAATTAATAAAATTGATCATACTTTAATTTGTTATGGTTGTTGTACAGTCAGCATTGAAGTGATCGATAGCAATTTAAAAAAAAAGATGAATAATAATCATTTTGAAAATAAAATCTATCTTTCTTTCTTTTATTCTTTCTTCTAATACTTATTTAAATGATGGCCAAAACATTGACGTCCAAAAGTAAAAAGTAGTTCCGGTCCCTCTTGTCGTGGGGTATCTGAATCACTCGTTCCGCAATTTTTCATAGTTTTCAAGTTATGATTTTATTTTCTGAATTTTTGAGATATTTAACCATGTAGTAGAATACTCTGTCAAGACTTTTTTATTGCATCTATAACTTCATGAGTGGTACTAGCTTCTTAACTGCGATGTAGATTGAGGAGCTCGTTGGCGCAGCGGCTAGCGCGTTCGGCTTGCGATCTTGCTCGCTAAGCCACTTTCGCAATGCCTGGTCGCTGGATGGGTGACCAAATTAAAAACATCTCAAGCTCCTCCGTGCTTCGGAAGGCACGTTAAGCCGTTGGTCCCGGTTGTTGTCGTAAGGTGATAGTCGTTAAAACCCACCAACCCGCATTGGGCCAGCGTGGTGAGTTATGGCCCTATTGTCCACGTGGGAGGCCTGTGCCCAGTAGTGGGACGTTAATAGGCTGATGATGAGATATGATAAAGTGAAAAAATTACGTTTGGCGAATAAGGATTATGATCAATAAACTTATACTAAAAAGAACCTCCAAAGGTTTGGATCTAAGCTTTCCTGCAGTCATTTTTGGTTACTTAACAAACTAATTTAAGGTTAGAAATGAGAAAGTGGCCAACATTTTTTTTAATAACTTGACTAATTTTAAGAATTTTCCACTTTGCTGTCTTTGAAGCCAAATTTTAGCCAAAGCAGCTCCAATAAGTACTACTTTTTTAAACGATTATGAAAGCTTCTCAGCTTGTGACGAGCAGCAGCGTGACGAGTCTGGCGCATTTTTAAAGCTACTTAGGAACCATAAAGTCACTTGTTCAGATTTTTTATTTAAAGTTGAAAATTTAAGTCATAATTCGCCAAACTTTCATTTTTCACTTTAGACCAACATTTTCATAACTTTCATCGCAGTTACAAAGCTGATTATTTCAGTCATTAAAGTACCACTCATGAAAATGTAGTTGCAATAAAAAAGTCTCGACAGAGTCTTCTACTTTTTATTAGTTGTTTTAAAGGTGGACATGTTGAAATATCTTCTTTTTTTTTTATAAAAGAGGGAGGCAAACGAGCAGACGGGTCACCTGATGGAGAGTAATCACCGCCGCCAGTGGACACCCGCAAAACCAGAGGAATCGCAGGCGCGTTGCCGGCCTTTAAGGGAGGAATAGGTTTAAGAAAGGAATAGGAATGGGAGGAGGGGTGGGGGGGGGGCTCCGGAACCCTCACTGGTCGGACGAAACAAAACAGCACCAAGTGCCATTATTTCACGCCGAATATTCGTGAGAGGGTGGTATTACGCCGGGCGAGCCGGCCCAATGCGTGCTGCAATGCAGCGTGGCTCTACCACTCAGTCAGTGTCACTCATTCAGCACCACCCAGGGATCACGTGTAGGGTCTCAAGGGTAAACCTACGGACGCGAGCAACTTTGACCCCCAAGATCTCTAAAATAAAAAAAACATAACTCAAAAACTGTGAAAAATCGTGGAACATACATAGGGGTGATACATTCAGATAACTCACGACAAGACCTAATTTTTTTCTTTTGCACGTCAATGTTTTGGCCATACTGTATAATTAATAATTTTCTCTCACTTTCAGAAATGTAAGTCCACAATGTGAATTTATACAGTCCATTTTAGTTGAGAAAATAAATATGCCCTGGGTGAATTTCCCGGGACCAGTGATGGACCAAACTGTTGCGTACGTTCGGCACGCAACGGATGGTAGGTGGTAGCTCGGTGGTAGATCGGTGATAGCTGGGTGGTAGCTCGGTGGTAGCAGTGGATTGTAGATTTTGCTGAAGGTTGACGGAAATAAATATTGATCTTGTTTGAAGGTGATTTATTCAATGCAGTTACAATTGAACTTGACTTAGCTACTATTTACAGGCTGATCTTTTGCGAGTTCACATCGGAGCACCATACACGTTACTGCGTCTTAAATCTACGTTTTGTCCTCGTTCGTCTTTTGACCTTAGGCTTCGTCTGTAACTGAACAAAGGTCACGGAACATCTTTGTTTTCTGAATCAGTAGTACCTACATAATATGCTATTGTCGTTTTTGTTCTTTCTTTATTTTCTTTTAATAATAAATGTTTTAAATTTTGATTGATAATTGAATGATTTGGTAACGACATATTGTTTTGTAAATGTCGTTACTTCTATATTATAATAAAGCTGTGGAGTAACATGCGCCTACTCTCTATCTCCGGGTGACATAGGCTATATTTTATTGTACCTCAATGGCTATATTATATTTAGAAATAAATTAGGGATCCTTAAACTAAAACTCCAATAAATTACCTAAAAATTTCTTACATCGCGTGCGCTGCGAAAACTATCGATGATAGAACAAAATAATGTTCTAAGACTTTGCAGAACACACAATTATCTACAAAAAGTGTCGCGACAACATATTATGTCTAACTATTATAGTTATGTCACAATAAGTGCTTTTTTTAATTTAATTGATATCCCGCCGCTAGAAAAGGCTCTTATTTGTACAAAGATACATTAATCCTTATCAAAATAAATTACTTACTTCATATTAAAGACTTCTTCAATACCTTTAAATAACTTTTTAAATTATTCATATTATATTTGACATCACATTCGAAAGATATCACGAGTTTAAAAATGTATGTAAGTATTCGAAGACAATTATTATTTAAACAACCTGGTGATAGGATTCTGATCAGAATCTGACAGCATGGCATGACAACCAACCTATTTCTGCCGTCAAGAATCGTCCCTTAAACATTAGGTCTTAGTTCGAGTAATAATGTAACAGGGCATTGCTGCTTCAGTAGGATAAAAAAAATGAAACGAAAATCATTTAAGTATTTACGGTTTAACAAAGTACAAAGAGTGCCTTACACTGCACGGCTGGTCAATTGAAGAACCTAGTAAGGGACATGTTTGCAGATTTTTGTTTTTTATCATTAACCACCTTAAAATTAAGGTATACAGGATGTGAAGACAGAATCGCAATATTACATTAAACCTAGCAAGTACAATGCAAATTTGCTTTAACCAATATCAAGTAACCTAGACCTTTTTGAAACCTAGTAAGTGTATGAACTTACTAGGTTTTGTAATGGTCAATGTGCCTTACTAGGAAATGGAAATACGTTTTAACTTATCTGTCGACCAATAAAAAACTAGTAAGAGGGGGAAGGGCTGCGCGCAGGCGGCGGCAGCGGCGGCAAAAAAAATTTGTTTCATAAAATCGTGTCTACTCTGAATTCTGAAATAACGAATTTCAGGTTTTGAACAATTGCATGCACGTTGCATTGAAGATTAATGAAAATAAAAATCGCGAAGACTAGCTCGAAGAAGTTCGGGTGAAAGGTCAACTCAAGAGTACTGTTATCTCTGCTTATGAACGGTTGAGTGGTCCCGAGGCTTTTACAAAAATATTTACATATTATGATACGATAACTATACAACTTTATTAAATTGCAACAAAACAATAACGTAGGTCACTTGGAACGACATCGCAGCGGGCAGAATTGACATAGTGACGGGCATTTTGGACGTCAGCATTACCCTCACGGGGTCCGTAAGTATGATGCGGCGTAGGTTGTTGACAGCCTTCATGTCTGAAGCGTTTCGTCCTGAAAAAGTTGGCAAAATTATGTAAGTAGACAAATCTACGTATCTGGAATGAAAGAAATAAATTTGTTTGAATTTTTTTTTCTTATCTAACTATCTGAGTATGACTTTGACAGACTTACACCCAGTTGCAGAAAGCTGACTTTAAAGACTACATTAGTTAATGAGTCATTAGCGATAATTAGTTCATTACATATAAAGACGTTGCACAAAACTCCTAAAGGTACTTTTAATGATCCTTTAACTAAAGACCATTTAAAGACGACATTAAATAGTATTGCAAGTTTTTAAATATATTTTGAATGAAGTGAGTGAATGGTTGCGTTTTGTCATGCTGTTCGTCACATAAAATGGTAATGCAGTTGCAAAAATTAAACGTCTGTAAACGTCAACGTCAAATGTTGATTGTCAAGAAGATGTCAAGTCAAAGTCAAACAAAACAATTTTTGAATTTGAAAATAAATCTGCCGCAACGCGTGGTGTTTCTGCTTTAATTCTGTTTATATTTGTAATAATTAAGTACTTACTAATAAGAAATGTCACTACCAACATTGCGAAAACGAGGTGCAAACTACACACATGAAGAAAAGACATTATTAATAGATCTTCTCGCGCAGTGAGTATTATTTTATTACCACGTGTAAGTATTCTGTTCTAAATAACTTTAGCAATATTGATCTTTAAATTATTATCTTACAGGTACAAACATATCATAGAATACAAAAGAACTGGTAGTATTTTTATTGCGAAAAAGAGGGAAGCATGGAAAGAAATTACTATTAAATATAATAGTAACTGCACTATTGGTCCAAGGGATACAGACCAATTAAAAGCTTTGTATGATAATATGAAGTAAAAAACTCGCAAAGATGTAGGAGAAAGTAATGTAAGTAGATAGTTGTCATGCTGAATGTTTATTATAATGAGCGCATTGTGTGTACAGTAAGTACAATTCAGTTCTTTACTTTTGCAGAAGTTAGCAAACATCAATGCTGAACGGATGCTGACACAGGATGACGTTGCACATGCCATAAAAAATATAAAAGATGATAAGGTAATTTAATAATCTTCATTTTGTATTTACTTGTTAGTTCTTAATGAATAACTATTTTTCATTTAATTTTGTCTTCCATAACAAGCAAAACTGCATGTTACGACTTGTTTTCTATAAATTAAGAAATACATTCCTTGTAATGTCCTTAGATTGAAATGAACAAGACTGGTGGTGGCTATTGGAAACCGAAAACAACAGATAATGATGCGAAACTCCTGGCCATTATACAGGACCAAGTAAAGCCACTGTGCAAACCGTATGACAGTGCATCAGGTTTCTATAAGGGTATGGAATTATCTCTGTTATGTTAATTTTAGATGTAATTTTATATTTTTTAGCTTTGTAAAAGCAACAGACATAATTAAAATTTTGTTACTTACCTAGCTCCTTTTAAACTTTTTTAATAATTTATAATTAACTTATTTTTTAGAAACAAGTATGTTTAATGCGGATACTGACAGCAATATTATTACTGTTTTATCTGGTTATGATACTCCACCAGATCCCTAAGCACAGGATGTCATAGTTATAGGTTGGTATATGTCAAGAAGACACTAAATCAATAAAAATAATAATCTCTACAATCAGAAAAGTTGAAAATTTAATGTGTCTACACCCAGCGGGATCACCTATCTGGGAGACTTATGAGTGATGCAGGGAATTAGATCTATATTTGTTCTATTGAATTATGCTTAAGACAGAATTTGTTCCGTAAAAACAACGGAAATATAGGCTTTTCTAACCGACCTCCAGCCAGCGGGATATTTACCAAAGTTACGTCTGATGAAGTATAAATTGGTAATAACATTTAGATCTATCATCGTTCTGTTCACCAAAACAAAAAACATTCTTCTACCGTCCTTACTTCAGCCACAATCAATCTGCAAAGAAACCTCCAGTCAGCGGACTTTTTCTCTTAAGGCATTATTTTTGTTACTTTTGCACTAAATTAATAAAATTTTAACTATTTACGACTATAATTAAAACTATATTATAAAATTTAAACTATTTACGACTATATTATTTTACTTAAATTACCTATTCGTACATCTTGTGTTAAAATAAAAAGTATGGAATTTGAAAGCTATTATGTGGGTAGAATACAAAAAAGTTACATGCAAATTCAAGCTGTTTATAGTTTTTATGCAATCCAAAACTCGGTTAGTGATATTGAGTTACTCACATTTGCGTAAAGAATATTTGAATTTCCGATATTATTAAGAATATAGAATTGAATAGTTAATTTAGTGTAAAAGTTACAAAAATAATGCCTTATGAGAAAAAGTCCGCTGACTGGAGGTTTCTTAGCAGATTGATTGTGGCTGAAGTAAGGACGGTAGAAGAATGTTTTTTGTTTTGGTGAACAGAACGATGATAGATCTAAATGTTAGTACCAATTTATACTTCATCAGACGTAACTTTGGTAAATATCCCGCTGGCTGGAGGTCGGTTAGAAAAGCCTATATTTCCGTTGTTTTTACGGAACAAATTCTGTCTTAAGCATAAATTCAATAGAACAAATATAGATCTCATTCCCTGCATCACTCATAAGTCTCCCATATAGGTGATCCCGCTGGGTGTAGACACATGTAAATTAACTGTAAAATAACAAAATGAGGAACTATCATCATCAACACATTTTAAGTTCCCGCCTTCCTTAAAGGAGTGGGCCATATCCCTATACAAATGACGAATGCGGGATTGAAGGAACTCTATACCTACAACAATAGCATTTTTTATGTATGAGTATTAAGAACAATATTATTGGTTTCAGCTGAAGAACCACAGGCATCTGATAACATGTCAATAGACAAACATGCCACTCCTACTATGACTATTTCAGCAACACCAAAACCAATAAATGTTTCGAGTAAAAAAAAGGGTGGGTTAAATTATAAGTTATATTTTACTTATTATTATACATAATAATATGAACAGTGCTCGTAAGTAATGAAATGAAATGAAATATAATTTATTCACATAAAATAGAGATATAAAGATGGAGTATGATGCGAATAGTTCGTATAATTTGCCAGCGCAAGGCATGTGAATCTTAAGTTACTTATTTAATTTTGATAGCACATGCATATACTTAGGTAGACAACATCGTAAATAATAAAATATAATAAGTACCTGTAAAGGTTTATATTTATATACATACCTACTTTCTTGACTTTTGATTTATCTATGTCGTCATTGCATTGATATCTGTATGTATTTATATTATGTTAATTGTTACAGCATTCAAGCCAAGAAAAATAATTAAAAAAGCATCTGCAGAGACATTAAAAAGATTATATTTTAAAAAAAATGTCAGAATGCAGATTTGGAGAAAAAGAAACTGATGATGGAGATTTTGTACAATGAAAGGTTCACTTAAAATGGAACTCTTAAAAAATAAAAGACATTAGGACTTAACACAAATAATGTTGTTTTAATTCAAATATGTTAAGCTTTTAAATATCCTACATGCCCTTGATCTGATGTGTCCCACCATATTATTGTGTTCATTTTCAAACAGATATTAAATTCAATATGTTATTCAAACTTGTTGACATTGAGCTTTACAGTTTTGATGCTTTCAAACAAATTATTAGCAAAATGAGTCTCATTTCAATGGTTCCGCTGTACCTAGCATTTTGTATTTCAATAATTTATAAAAGACTACAAGGTATTAATAACAAAATAAAACAATATTATTTTTATGAACATACATCAGATTTTCATAAATGTATTGTGATGCAACTGTCATTATACTTATATCCTTAAATCTCTCTCAGAGAGAGTCACCAGCCTGTAGATTATATATTGCTCGAATAGCCCTGTTCTGCAGCACAAAGATAGTTTGAATGTCGGCAGCATTTCCCCACAGTATAATGCCGTACGACATTCATTACACTATAAAAGTAACTGAAATAAACTAATCTAGCTGTATCAACGTCAGTTAACTGATGGATCTTCAATACTGCATAAGCCGCAGAGCTAAGTCTATTCGACAATTTGGCTATATGTGGGCCCCACTGAAGCTTGGCATCCAACATGATGCATAGAATCACAGTGGTGTCCACAGGATTCACATTCTTATATTTAATTTGTACACTACTTATTACCTGCTTAACATTAGGCAATACAAATCTTACACATTTGGTTTTCCCTAGTTTAACAGCAAGTTATTTACACTAAACCAGTGTACAATCTTTGAAACCCGAATTATTCACATTGTCATAACTTTTATATACTTACCTATTTAAACCAAACTTGTTATATATGAGAACACTTCACATTGTCATAACTTTTATATACCTATTTAAACCAAACTTGTTACTTATGAGAACACACTATTTACAATTGCAGTCCGAACTGATGTCTGACCAGCCTGTGAACTAGTATAGAGGAAATTATTATCTTCTCCATCATCATCTATTTCTATGTCACTAGGAGGTACAACCTCATCTAGTTCTATACACAAATTATGCAGCACCACACATGCTGCAACAATCACTTGCAGGACTGTAGATGTTTTATTGAGAGTAATGCCTTTTTCCAGGCAAGGGCATCGCCGTTTTAAAACCCCAAAACATCTCTCTATTGTATTTCGGGTCGCAATGTGGCTTTTGTTGTATGCTTCTTCAGCTATACTTTGAGGACGCAGAAAAGGGGTCAGTAGATAATTTTTGTTGAAGTATCCACTGTCTCCCAATAAACAATATGTGCCATATTTCCCCCTTCCAAAATCTGCACATATGTGCGAGTTATTGAAAATGGTCGAGTCATGGACTGACCCAGGCCAATGCGCTATAAGATCTCTGATTTTCAGGCTTAAGTCACAAACAGCTTGAACGTTAATGGAAAAAATCCCTTCCTACAGCGGTATAGTTCAGGTAGTGCTCCCCCTCTGCTAACAATTTTCACATGGGTGCAATCAAGGGCTCCTGCCACCCTTGGAAAGCCATAAATTTTGTAGAATCCTTCAGCAACTCTTTGTAGCTCATTCCTGTCTGTAGGCATTTTAATAAATGTTGCGCTAAGACTTGCTAGTTTGCGTGTTACTCTTTGAACTACGCGACATACTGTTGACTTGTGCACATTTACAAAATCTCCTAACACTTGCTGGAATGATCCCGTCGCGAAGAACCTCAGACAAATCAATAATTGTGTGAGACCATCAATGGCTTTATTCCTCCGAGTTTTAGGTTCCAGGTTGAGAATTTCAGAAATCCGTAAAGCCGTCTCTTTAGACATTCTGTATCTCACACGAAAATCTTCTCCATCATGTTTTTCAAACAAATTTATTCTATCTGGAATAACACGGCGTCGTCGACGGAAAACATATTCTTCGTGATCGGTTAAGGACGAAAGGCTTGTTAGAGACATAACGAAATCCACTTATTACAACAAACAAATTTTTAAGTTTGACAGTAGGTAAGTACCGATATAACAGTTTAAAATAAGTTTAATATGAGTTTAATGACCGCTTGACCAGGCATTAAAAATTATAATCTCAAAGTGTCAAATTTACGTCAAATTAAAGGTCCTTTAGCGCTAATGACGTTTTGTGCAACGTAAAAATCTGCTAAAGTCCCGATTTGACGTTGGGTTCATTAAAACTAATGGAGCATTAAATTTACGGACAGAAGCTATTTTGTGCAACACTTTAAAGTGGCATTAACATTTAAAGGAACTTTAAAATTTTAATGAGCTTTTCTGCAACTGGGTGTTAAACGTTTTAACTTACAATGTTACAATCGCCAATTTAATTTGCTTATTTATTATGAGAGAAAAACTGGTCGATGCGTCGCCGTCGTCCGGCAGGTACTTATACTACCTATGTGTGTTATAACTAAAGACACCGCGAAATAATACTTTGATCACTCCAATCACAATCATTGAAACGTTTGCAGCCCATAGAGCGGAACTCGGTGGATAATAAAATATTAAAGACGCTATAGAAATCGAAAAAAATGAAGAATACATTAGAAAAAAAGTAAAAGAAAGCACTTACCGATCTGTAACATATTATTTAATCTTGACAGTGACCTATTTAAGGTGGCCAATGTATTTTCTACTTCCTGCGCTGCTTGACAAACAACAAATATTGTGTAGGCGTACAGGCAGAATAATATAGCTTTAAACAATTCGAGACTTATATCTTCGCTCTGCAAATAACAAAACTTAAATTATTACACGCTTATTCATAAATCTCGCCACACAAGAACAGGACAATGATGATGAACAAAGATGCAATAAGACCCTTCTTGAAAAAAATATATACGGATAATGTACAGACGCCAGCAGATCAGCTTACCACCATATGTCAAATTTCTTTAATAGATTTTGAACTTCATTTAGAATGAAGTTTATGGATTTCATGTCCAGCTGTGCACGTTTTTAGCTCAAGTTAAAATTCTTCGGTAATAGCAAACTGAAGGTTTTTTTTTAAAGTTTGGCAATAATCATAATATTTTTTTTCCAAATAACGTAAAAGAATTGTGACTTTACTGGAGGTCTCCGTAACTTGACGGTTCCCAGGTATGGCTGCGTACAGAAAAAAATTCGTAATTCTTGATATAAAACGAGGCTGTCGGCTTCGTTAAGGGTATTTTTTCACACTGTATGTAAAATTATGAACTGTGTCGTTCTAAGGAAGTGTGTTAGGAATCAAGATTTAGTTGCTAAGCTGAAAGTCAACCAGCTGGATGTCGGCGTATTCCACAGCATCCTATCGGATCCTAAGTCCGAAGCAACTTTGTTGACCTTCAGGTGACTAACTTGAAACTTTGCATTTAAAAAATTACGGGACTTAACACGATTAATTTTGTAAGTAAGTACATATCTACTTATTACTGCTTGACGTTTTGACTGCGATGCTGCGGCCGTGGTCACAAGCGAACTCAGTTAATTAGCTGTGGGTGTTAGTCTTAGTCCCGTTAAAATAGTTTTTATGTAATTTTTTTAACAAAATCCTCATAAGACAACAAAAACCAAAAAAAGAATAGTTTAAGGAACTCAACAGTCTCAACAAATCTAATTTTAAAATTTGTGTCAAAAGGATACATAACCGAAAGTATGTATGTAGTATGCGCTCTTAGTTAGTACGACTATAGACTTATATAAACGTATGTGTACGTATTAAAATTAATGTCCAAAGTGCGGCTGGCCTAATAATCATAATATTATGAGGAGATGCAAATGCATTATATCGTGCATGTTCTGCTTTAATTATTTTTTTGAGCGTGAATGCAAATCGTCAGAATATTGGCTTCAAATAAAAAGGTGACATGTCCATACTCTGCTCGATATTATGTAAATGAAATTCTACTGTAGTAGTAGTATTTTCTGTTACTGTAAAAAAACTTAAACTAATATTGGACATGTTACCTTTTGATATTAACCTCCTCTGGATATTGTAATAAGGTTACATGTATTTTACCCCTTTGGCCATTGCTGCAATCAGTTGGTACAGTACAAAAATGTACGATAAAACAATATAGCCCATATGCAACATAATCTGAAATGCACAACGATATGTTCTTTAATAAAACCTTTTTCGCATCTTTTCTTTGCTTATTTTCTTTATTTCTAATTATCTTTTGCCTGCTGCTTCGCTCGCATAAAGTTTTTGCTGTAATACTTATTTCATAAACTATAACCGTCTCTAGGAAGCCATGAAACTCTATATCAAGTTATTAATTTGTACCTAACTCTAATGACCATAATAGTTTAAAGAATGAAACGTCGTAACTGCAAAGTATTACCACTGATATATATATGTATTTTAATAAAAATAACCGCGTCGCGTACGGGGACTACCATTCTCTCATTTTCCTTGGGTGTCGTAAAATGCGACTAACGGAGTTAAAACTGCACATACAACTAACTGCATAGAGCGGCGATGGGATCACTGCCTGTCACGCTGAACACATTGAGCACATGTGCAGTCGCTACTTGGTGAAAAGTGGAGTATGGTCGAGGAGTTTTGCGGTCCTCATTGCCTAGTCTCTGACTAACCCTTCGAGGATAATAATCGTGATTATATGTTTGTACCTATGTAATTCAAATAATACATTACAAACATCTTTATTAAAACCTCCTACTACGTCATGAGAGTAAGTGAAGCAAAGGGTATGTGTCAGGATCATTGAGCTTTATGATCAGGATCGTAGCAAATGGAAAGCTGTGGTCTCTGCCTACCCCTCAGGAAGCGGGCGTGATAAATAAATATTTGTACGTGATGTATAAACAAACTTCGGCAACCATCATCCAACATCCTGCCTAATGGCAAGCAGCCGATGCGGTCCAAAATAACGAGAGTGTAACAAGCACTTTAACAATCGCACACATTCATGACGGCCTGCATAAATGCCGTTTCACGCCACGTTTAAAAGACTCGAGAATATTGGAGCTGGGAAACACATGCGCCCGCCCGCAAAGAATTCCAGAGCCGAATAGTTAAACAGAGGGACGACTTGCCAAATTTTTGAATAAATTAAAAATAATTTTTTTTTAATATAGAATAGTCTGCACAGTATGATGGTGGTTCCTAAAACCAGCACGTGTAGTCCAGGAGAGGAAAGGAGAGGACGGGATTAGATCAAAAGGTTCTTATGAACACTCTCCGTAGTAATTCCAGTAGAAGACAATGAGAAAGCAAAGCAGCTGCGTAGTGCTGGAGGTCCTCAATAGAGGATGTAACCTTAGCATCTCCAATAATGCGTACCGCTTGCCATTCCAGTCTATCAAGTGCATTGAAGGCGTATTTATTAGAGCCGTGCCATAGATAGAAACAATACTCCATACTCCATCGCACCTGAGTCTAGCGCTGCTCGGAAGTGAAAAACCGCCTCACCTTATTGAGAATACCCAACTTACGAGGGGCAGTTAAAATAACACTCTCGATGTAGCATTTTGGATTCAGTTCCTAGCCGATGTCCATGCCAGGAATGCTAAGGTCTACCGAAATGGGTAACGGAGAGTTTTGAAAAGAGGGAGGAGTAAAAATGGGAGTTACTTTGGACAAGAATGCACAAACCTGTGTTTTGCTGACATTAAACTCGACCAGGTTTTCAGATCTTAACTTAGAGACACGATCGAGAGTTAGGTTCAGTTTGGCAACCAGTTCTTGCCCTAAGTACCGCTCATGCACCGTACTGTCACCGTATTGTCAAGGACAACATGTCATTGATATGCAAAAGAATAGAGTAGGTGAGAGCATAGAATCCTGCGGCACTCCAGCATTGACTTTGTAGAACTCGGAGGAACTACCCTCACAATGAACACGAATCCTCCGCTCTTCTAGAAAGTCTAGAACCCAGGCGCTCAAACGGGGCGGCACACCGAAGGCCGGCAAATTGGAAAGAAATGAACTATGACTATGAATCCGCATATACACCTTACCTTAACAGCACCTTACCCAAACACTTTACCTAACCTTGTACAGCACAGAATTCGAGCGATCCTCTTTTTGGGGATGGGTTGCATGTTCACTTCTTTCCTTGACACCGGCACAATACCGGTATCGTAGGACTTCCTAAACAATGGTGTCAACACAGGAGACAACTCAGCCGCGCACCTGAGAAGCACAACTACCGGAACACCATCCGGCCCGCTAGTTTTCCGCACGTCGAGCGACCGCAGCACAGCACGTACATCCAACTGCCTGATATGAATTTCAGGCATGGTGGCCCCACAATGTGTTATAGTAGGTGGAGCGGCGCTACATTCGTCGACGCGCGATCTAACCGCGAAATGGTCAGCCAACAAGTTCGCCTTCTCAAGCTGCTGGTAAGCTTAGCCATCTAGATATTTCAACGGGGGCAGCGAGAGAGAGCAGAAGTCAGCCTGCACGGTCTTAGCGAGCCGCCAATAGCTACAACTACTCGTAGGGTGCCAACTGTTACTGGTGGAACTCTAAATTTCCTACTAGGAAATAACCCAAATCCACCAAATTCGAAACTTAAGGGTTTTTAAAATTATCAGAGTCAAATCCGGAAAAATTTTTGAAATTCGCCCAATAACTAAAAAAGTCAAAAAGACTTTCGGCCAAAAACTTAAAAACTTAAAATCAACCATAACTTACTAAAACATAAATTTAACTTAAAAATACCTAAAAATAAACTTTATAATTTTTTTTTTTAAATAACATTCTCTTCAAAATTAACTTCAAAAATTTTTCAGATTAACTAATATGGCGCATTTTACTAGTCCGTTGGCGGGCCAGTTGAGTAAGCCGGAGACGCCCGGTGGTGCAAACAGTTCGTACATGCTGATGAACGACGTGGAGGCCTATAAGAGACTGGTTAAAGGATACTGCTCCCAGATAGTTACGGCGATCCGCTCGGGCAAGTCTGTGACTAAAGCCAATAAAGAGATAATTCTCGAGGCCGCTAAACATCTCAAAGACTGTAAGGACCGACTTGCCAACACCAATATAGAAATGGGGACCCCACTACCGCCGGACGTCTTCCAAAAAGAACACATCAGCGAGGACAGCATAAGGTAGTTAGGCCACAAGCTGGACAACAGCGTAAGCGCCGTAGTCGCCATTCAGGGCGAGGCAACGGCGGAGATCCAGCGAGAGGTTACCCAAAAGGTCGACGAGATGCTCGCGCAGCAGGCGCCGCTCGAAGACCTTGTGCGGCTGACCGCTAACATGGTCACAGCCGCACTAAAGGAGTGTCCTCTTGCCCAGGGTCCGCCGACTGGCGCTCACACCGTCCGTAACGTCCAAGAAGCCGTGCTCCCGAGTGCTCCCTCCTACGCTAGCGTAGCTGCCAAGGCTATACCAGCCACGCCAAAGACACACCCCGCAGTCATAATTTCATCATATGACTGCACTTTGAAGCCTCCGGAGGTGGTGTCCGCCGCCGAACAGGCGAAGCTACTACCACCGCTAATTATCCTAAAAGGCATATCCAAGGATGTTGCCCGCAAGTTGTTAGCGGAGGTCCTAGTTGCTCAAAATGACGTGGAAGTGACCCGCATCTGCTTCATGACCTCAAATCGCAACCCGGCACTGTATAATGCGGTTGTCGTGATGCGAAATACCATCTTAGCTCTCGAGAGGCTCAATGTGGACCATAGTAGGGTCCACGTTGAGGACTTCAGTCGTTTTGTACAGTGTCGGGAGTGCCTTAAGTACGGCCACACGAAGGCGAAGTGTAAGTCCGACAGGAAACCCTGTGCCCATTGCGCCAGTCCGAGCCACCAAGTAGCACAATGCCCCAACAAGACCCAGGGGCCAAAGTGCTACAACTGCTCGGCCCATGGATTGATACCGGCCACAACGCAACAAACGCCAACGAGTGCGTATTCGGTCAATGGTCCTGCGCTTGCAGGGCCAGTCCGACTACGGTAATTAGACCATCTACATAACAAATTAATTTAATTATTTACTAATATAGCTAAACCTAAATTAATACTAAACATAACAAAATATAAAATAAATAATAAACAAAATTACCAAACAATCATATAACCAATTAAAACTAACTTAAATACTTAACTTATAACTATAACAATAAAACTTAAACCTATCCTAACTAAACTAAACCATTAAATTAAACAACATAAACTAAGTTATCATAAATTAAATCAAATCAATTAAAAATGAACAAAACTAAAAATTTCAAGTAGATAAGTCTAAACAAGCAAAAATCTAACTTAAAAACCTAATTTAAACAACAGACTGCACAATATAAAATAAATCAATTTAAAAACGCTAAACTATAAACTACATTATTAAACTAAAAATTAAAATAAAATTGAAAATAGCCAAATCAAGTTAAACTTAACTTAAACTCAAACTTAACCTTAACCTTTATTAAAAAACTGAACTATAAATTATACTTAATAAGTAAAATAAACAAATACTGTAGATAAAAATCAAAATTCAAAAGTCTAAAAATAAATAAAATAAAATAATACTTACACTCCCAAAACCCTAAAATCTAATTAAAAATACACTGTGCCAATAATTCCTTTCTTCCCCCCCCTTATTTCTTTTTCTTCCACTTCTGTCCTCTTCATTTTCCCCCCCTTAGTGCCCCGCAATTCGTTGGAAGTGGACCTTCAGTCCACCCCAATAAAAAGGACAAAGTCCAGTTAGTATATAAAGCATAGTTAAAAGAGATAAAATATAAGCTCTAATCATGTTGGAGCAGAAAGCATTAAAAAAACTGTTACTGGTGCCCTACCCTCGCCACTCTTTGTGCATCCGCTCCTGCGAGAGCCTTCTTATTAGACTTAAAGCCCTTGTTGTAAGCCGCCTTGAAGGAGCGGGTACTAGGATCATTTAATGCTCAAGCCCTCGTCCAAGCACAATAGGCCGCCTATACGACGTTACGATGCTTGCATTCAGCAGCTATGGCGCATTCGCGATTGAACCAAGTCCGTTGTTTAGCAACGCTTGCAAGATCTGTGAACAAAATATAATATTCCATTCCCAAAAAGATCTCATCAGCGATGGCGAAAGCGCACTACGACCGACGGGTCCTTTCCAAAAAGTAGCTCTTGCCCCATGGGACGGATGTAAAGTAATCACGCAATCCGTTCCAATCTGCCGACGAGTAGTGCCAAAGACGACGAATGTTCTCCACCGTTTTCGATGGACCAACGCTTTGCGGTGCTGTGGCAATGACCCAGCAGTGGTCTGACGAGCCTAGAGGTGCAAGCACTGAAACTATATACCATGCAGGGCGACTCGCCAACACTAAGTCCAACAAGGAGGGCGCGTGACTTACGATATTTGGTATCCTGGTGGGCTGGTCTACCAGTTGTCAGGTCTTGCGTCAAAGCGAAGGCATGAGTGACTCTACCAGCGCGGTCAGTTTTGGAGAAGCCCAACCATATTTATTTTTTATTTTGTATTGCAAATGATTTGTGAAAAGTAAATTTGTTTTTTTTATTTTTTGTCAAAAGTTGTTGATGATGGACAATTATAAAAAAAAACAGATTACCTAATTGTTTATTGAGAAGAAAAAGGAAATTAAGTTCGTTAACCCAGTTTAAAATAATAATATGATAAACGGGTGAGTGATTTGATTATTACAATTACTATTATAGTTAATATGTGTCAATAATTGTTCAAAGTTACTTGATTTAATTAAATTATATTCTACATTTACTGATTTGAGTAAGTTTTCGTGACTGTTGATTTTATGTTAGGTACCTACTGTTAGAATTAAGATGAATGTTTAATTATTTTACCAGTAGTAGGTACCTATCAAAATACTCGTAGGTATCTCAAAAATGTTTTTTTAGATTGATTGATTGTGTTCATATTGTTAACAATGCACACTTCACGTATCTTTTGTCATTAATTTTCGTGTTTAGTAAATTATTCTGCGGCCTTACCATGAACTCGTTTATCAGTATTGTTGCAGTTATGAAAACGAAACGCGTGTATACGCCGGCCGCCCCGCCACTACACGCGTCTCATTTTCACAACCTGCTTTTAAAAGCTCTCGTATCATCACTCGGAGACAAGACCGGTACATCCAACACACTGCTCGAAGGATACCATGACCGCTATGATGTTGGCCACAAGGCTCCACAGCGCTTCAGGCTTGCTGATAAGCGTCCAAATCATCCGGAATCGTTTACGCGCCTGCGTTCCTGAAGGCCGCTGAAGGTTCCACCCATAGCACTCCGGAATCGTAGGGCACGTTTAGAATGGGGCAACACCGAAACTGGGAGGCAGAAGAATGGCGCTGTGTTTGCTTCTCTGATGAATCACGTTTCGGTATGAAGTACGGATACAAGACGCACTCGAGTTAGGAGGACCTCTGGACGTCAAGAACGCTTGAGATTTTGTCAGAAAGTTCATCCATATGGAGGGGGAACAATCATTGTTGGGCCGGTATTTTAATCGGCCAAAGAACCAATCTCATTTGGATCAGGGGCAACCTCATTCCTCAAATCTAGGTAGAGAGGATTGTTTCAGATGTGATCATCCCCTTGCGAGGCCGATTGGGTGATTCGTTTCGACTAATGCATGACAATGCACGTCAACACACAGCTAGAGTCGTAACACGCACTCTTGCCGATTCTCATATCAAGGTCCTGCCGGCCACTGCACAATCACCAGACCTTAACCCAATTGAGCATGCATGGGACATGTTATAAAGAAGAGCTCTGTCGAGTATGGATGTCACAATAACTGAATATCTGCCCACATTCTTTCTAACTTGACTTGTTAGAAAGAACGTGGGCGGCTATTCATCGAGGTGATTTGGATGAAGGATTTTAAGCATGCCAATTTTACAATAAAATTTTAAAAATTCAACCTTGTTCTTGCTTTTTTTGCCAATTAGGTGACGACCTTAACGTAGCTAATTCAATTTGTTAAAATCGCATTTTACCTTAATTTTTTCAACATAATTGGGATAAAATTGTTTACTAAAATAATGTTTTACTGATTATTTAATTAATGCTTTAAGTATACCTCTCTAATAAAAAAATTCGTAAGCATTTATTAAAAGATGATTTGAACATTAATAACTTTTCTGTTGCTACAGCTTGTTTTAGTTATATAATTAAGAAGTAGTATTATAACTTTTATTTATTTCAATTATTTAATTTTTTTTTGTATTATTAAAAGTTACTTACTACTTTAATTTTATAACTAACAATATTACATTGGCCTTTACAAACAAACCGACAAAATTTGTTGGTGGATGTAAGGTTGGTGGATGTTTGCATTTCTAAGTAAAAGTGGACTAAATTTAAAGTGTTTTTGTTAAGAACATATTTCATATAGCTTCTAAAATAAAAGAGTATTTTTGTTAAGAACATATTTTATATAGCTTCTAAAATAAAAAAGTTATGTGGTTTTAAAATTTATTTTTTTTGTTTTTTACTCTTCCTGAAAACCTGTACCTTGTTCCTTACGCTAATTAAATTTATGACCTTCGAACGTATGTCAGCCCTTACGTAAAGACCTACTCCGGCTTTTGCGAGAGATTGCTCCTGAAGCTGATAGCCGGGGAGAGGTACCTTAACTAATACGAGTCAGCAAAGCGACGAATTTGATCTCTGTTAGATAAAGCAATGCAGGCTGCGCCGTCTTGAGGTGTTGGTGGACGGCCCCACGGCCTGGTCAGACCCTTGTACTATGCCGCGGGCGGCCAGTCTCCCTGGCCGGCGCGCGGCGTTTCGAGTCTCGTCTCTCGCTGAATAATTCTACGGCAGAACTCTCTGGTCCACTGTTTGCAACGATATACCCTATAATTATTTAATAATAATAATTTAATATACCCTATGGATAGGGTATTGCAGCTGGAAGTATGGGTCCGGCTGTGTCGCTCAGGAGTACTACGGGGTTCCGGTTCGTGGCCCCTGCTGGTTGTGCCTTTACCGGCACCTCCGGCAGGATCTGGACATGGGTTGGACTCATAGTGACTTGTGGTGAGTTGTAGAGCTTATGAATGTTCGTTTGTCCTGGTATTGTGTGCCAGGACTTCCAAACTCGTGCACAGCAAGCGGGGCTTAGTAGCGGTCTCTGTGGGGCCAGAAACGAAATTCCCTGCAGGGAACTTGAGTTTCCCTTTAAGTTGGCAACTTTGTCTGGTGGTTCTCATTGGACATTGCTGTCGACATCTCCGGTACTAGCCTGGAGTACACTAGTTCTCCATCTCCTTTACTGAGAGGCGGCCCCCTAGATGCCTTAGCCTCCGGTCCAGCCAGTCGCGTAGGACGTGGGAACTGGCTACGCTCCCAGATGGGTTCCGAGAAGTGAGTGTGCTTACTACTCCGCGACCAAGGTGGACACTTGGAAGTTGACTTTAGAGTTGACGACCCGAGCAGTGGCTACTGCGAGTTGTGCCCATCGTGCAACGAGAAGTGAGCGAGGTCGACAGCTCCGTCCACCTATCTGGACAATAGGCAGTGAACTACACTTGTTCACGGGGAAACTCTCCCGAGACGCTAGTCTTATGAGTACCGAATGAAGAGCGCGCTTCGGCGGGCACTGATTCGGCATCAAGACCTAACGCAGATGGTCTCCTACGCGAATTGGTTTACTGGCGCAGGGACGTCTGGCATTTCTTGCATAACCTAACGGTTCGTCTCGAGGTGCCAGTACAAATAAAATTTGTGATGTACGGAGAGGGGATGTTTGTAACAATAGCCGCTTCTCTGGCTCCGGTAGTGCGGCGCTATTCCCGGAACGCGACCTGCGCCGAGCACAGATCACTTAGCGGGCGTACACTGCCGCATGGTGGTCGATAACCAGGCGAGCTGGGCCCTAGAACCAAATGCTCAATTAGCATCACCCAGGAGTCACATGTAGGGCCACGAGGGTATACGCACCTACGGTTGCGAGCATTGTTAACCTCCAAAAACCCTCTTGGATAACACACGCACAGAAGTAAGACAAGGTTATTTGAAACTCCATCCGTCCCCCATTTTACACTAAAAGCGTTAAAATTAATCAGGCATGGGAGAGAGGGAAGATTAACCACTAAACAGCAGTGGAGAACTGCAAATTCGAGTAAAGTAGTGGCCGTGGGACCTTTCCACTAGGGAATTGAACCGCAGGATCCACCTTGGCGCCCGTATGTCCATCAGTGGACAGCTACACCTCCGAGCAAACATGTACTATCATTCCAAAATGATCGCTCATAACCCGCACGAGCGCGCTTCACTATCAATGGACAGGTACCTAAACCTTACCTATCCGGATGGGTGAACAGGAATTTTTATTTAAGTGGATATCACAATTAATCAATTTATAAAAAAATGTGTACCTGTAAACTAAAACATTTATTCAACTGCTTGCTACACACTGAAATTTCTTGGTAGTTTGATGACCACGACTCTATAAGGTTGTGGAATTGGTCGTTTATATCTTCGTTATTGTAGCCTAAAACCACCTGTTCTCTCGCTCTATCGATAACAAAGATGCGGTGATTCAATAATGCTTGTATCACTGAAATCAGTGACGCAAACGCATAGTACGTTAAACAATATTTGGTCTGATTGACGAAGATGCCTATATAGAGCATGATGGAGGTAATGCTATAAGTACCATCGTATAATATGTTCATTCAAATTATAAAATTTATAACGATACATGAGAAAATGAATTGACAAATGTAGCGGACTGTAATTCTGTTCAATTGTTTCATTAGAATTTCATCTTTCGCAAACTTGTTCTGGATTTGTATTAACCTATGGACACACTCGACGTAAGCTACAGTGTTCTTCAACGGGAATAGGGCTAGACAAAAATTTAATGCAATTACAAACAAAAGGTTTACTAAAATGATAAAATGCGCAGCCGAGTCATATTGAAAGATAACGTTGTATACATATATTGATAGTAATGACGTCATGTATATAATTTCGAATGCTGTCCGTGTTACTGCTATAGATTTACGCCTTGAAGACAGTGCACTGTAATTCCAGTACACACCGAATATATTATTTATGAAGCACTGAACGTCAAATAAATTGAATTTCATTATGAAGGTGTGTCCTAACAGTTTATTTAATTGAAATACGCGGAGAGACTGAAGCAAAAAGCGTGACTTGGGTAGGTGTAGGTACTAACTAACCATACGGTTAATTAAATTGATTAAACTTTCATTTCTTATGGTTTTTGTACAGTCAGCATTGAAATGATCGAAGCAATTTAAAAGAGAAAGTTGAAAATACATTTAAGCATTAAAATCATTCATTCTTTTCTTATTTACTCTTTCTTTTAATAATTTTTTATAATTGATATTCTCTCACTTTCGGAAATGTAAGTGAAATTATGTGAATTTATATCGTTCATTTAATCTTGTATAAGTACAAAGGAAAAAAGTGCTTGCTAGAACAGCATCTGTAGTCGAGGTTATTACAAGTTGGAGTAACAAAATGCCAATTCCAACTTGAAGTTACCTTCACCGCACATGCACTAACGCAAACTACACTTTACTAATACTAAGTTGATGAGGGGCTACTCTAGGGTGCTCTCGACATTTAATCCGCCTCTGGCAAGAAACTATAACTATTCGTGACGTGTACTAACCGCGAAATCAATCCTATTAATATTATTAACTACTTTACATTTCCCGAGGGCACCTAGCCCTGACAAAACATGTCGTCGGTCGTGTCGTGTACCAACCGCAAAATCAATCCTATTGATATCATTAATCACCCTACATTTCATGAGAGTACCTAGCACTGTCAAAATATAAAGAGGCTTTGGTCCAACGCCTATAACGTGGCAATAGATGCAGACTGCAATGAAAAAAAATGAAAAAAGAAGGTAAAAGTTTAGAAAGTTTTTTTTTTTACGTGTGGCAACATTTCTGCTAACAGCTGTTCTAAGTTTGCTCCCGTGAATTTTAACAAATTTATTATTTTTCGATGTAAATATTGACCCCTTTCAATTATTCACCTGATATTGCACAACTAAACGTATAACAAAGTGTTTTTTGTGTCTCTAAGTGCTACTTATTGTGAATTATAAAACTTCAATCGAATCGGCGAATGACAGTTCATTATTCGAATTGTTGTTCGTAATTATTGTGTTATTTCATTGTTTTCTCTTTACAAGGTAGTATTTTTATCATTATTTATGCATTCTAAACAAACATACTTTTAAAGAGAACATTTTAGTTAAGTACACCTTTATTTTATTTGCTAAAAAGAGTACTTCTCTTTTTTTTAAATTTCAGTTAACTTTATAACATTGGTTAAGTATCTCCCTGGTTCTAATTGCTATAAGTACATTAAACATTTTATCAATTCAAAATCTATACTGGTACTAGAAAGGCCTTGGCTCGTCAGAAAGAGTCTAAGCTCCACCTGGCTTTGCAGGAATTAAAGGCATCCAAGGAGTTAGTCAAACAATTGAATAGGGAAAGAGATGACAATGAAAAGGAAATGTTGGACTTACTGGATAGAAACAATAAATTGAAAAAAGAGATGTCTTTATTACATTCTGAGTGTAATTGTATTAATGAGGAACGGGACAAGCTTCAGTTGTTAGTAGACGGGTTCGACCAATGCAGGGATGAGTAAGAGCAGGCCCTTGTGCGTATCTCTGGGTTGGAAAGGCAGTTACATGAGGCTAATTGTAGTATAAGTACTTTAGAATGTGACAAATTACAAGTAACTGCCATACAGAACCAAAGTCTGTTCGATGAGTTAGTTAGCTGTGCGCCTGAAATAGTTTCTGCTTCATTTAATATTAATCCTTTGGTAACAATTGATTTAACAAAGGAGGATAGTATTTATTCCAGTGCCACTATCCAGCCTGTTAAATGTAGCAGAAATAAATTCAAAAATTTATTAAATTAAATAAATGTATTAAGCAAACTCAACTGTTAATGAAAAAAAAAGTCTAGTGACATTAATTAAAGAAAGATTACAATTAGTTAATAAATTAAATGAGTGTTCATCATTATTAGAAAACAATAAATTAAAATATGACATTGAAATTGAAAAATTAAATCATAAGTTAACTAGTTTGCAGGAGTCATTAACAAGTATGACTACTAGGTATGAGTCCTCAAAGAAGGAGATTAGGGAATACATACTGGCCCTAAATAACCTTTTGGATAGTTCTCGGACTGAGAACTTTGATGAATAAGCATAGGCAATCCCTGGCGGCAGGCCTGGCTGCCTCGGAGCATTCCATGTCCATACCAGTGTGTGATCCCTCACCTCCTAAGCAGCTATGCCATGGTTTGTCCAGTTTGAATTCCAATGTTTCTTACCAAAAAGACAATAAATGTACTAAAAGTAGCACTCTTATGTTTAGTGATGAAATTGGAAGAGGGTTGGGTCAATTTTTAAACACTGAGGGGCAAACTGTCTTAAATTATTGTATGCCTGGTTTGACATACCATGATATAATGGAAAAATTGATTTCACATGACCTTAATACTGTAGAAACTGTTATTATTTTAATTGGGAAAAGGGGAAATGTGAACAAAAAAGTATTAGTTAACTTTTATGAAAAATTACTTTCTTTAAATATTCCAAAAATTATAATGTTCACACACTTCCTTACAGTAAAAACTTGCCACACGAAGAAAATAATTATAGATTTAAGCTTAATTTGACATTGAATACAATGGCTTTCTATGAAAAGAAAGTAGCAATAATAGACATTAATAAATTATTAGATAATAATTTTATATTGACAAAAGATAAATATTATCTTAAGACTTATTTTAAGCGACAGATAGCAAATTCGCTATCATTTTATTTTAAGTATTTAGCCAATAACATGGCTAGCTCAGCGGCTTCTATTGAGCTGCAACATACTGGTACGAAGGTAATGCTAGCGCAGTCTTTAATATTTCCCATGATCGACTATGGTGACGTGTGTTATTACGATCTCAATGCCGACTTGCTTAATAAGCTTGACAGACTTCTCAACAATGGTATTCGATTTATCTTTAACCTAAGGAAGTACGACCACATCTCAAAGCATAGGACTGATCCGAAATGTTACCCATTCGTCAGCGGAGATGTTTGCGTGCCCTTACTACACTTTTCTCCTTTCTAAATTCACCAAATGCTCCTTCCTACCTTACTCCCCATTTCCAATATCTCTGCACCTCTCACGACAGGAATCTCAGGTCTTCCAATAACCTTCTCCTTTTCTCTCCTTCCCATTCTTCTGGCTTTGTTCATTCGTCCTTCTATATTCAAATGTGGAACGCGCTACCTCAGGAAATCAGGATGGCTACGAGTCGTGACGCATTCAAAAAGAAAGTCCACATGCTCCTGTTTGATAAAACCATGGCAGAATCATCTCAGTAACGTCCTATCTATTATATATTATGTAGTTTATGTAGGTATATTTATATATTTGTATAATTATTTATTTATTTGTGAATTTGTATATGTATGTTTATTTTTAGTATGTTATTTAATAGTTAAAAATTACTTTCACGCTCTCTTCCACTTTTTGTTACCGTAAATAAATGCACCTACCATGTTATCTCTGCACCACCCTAAGGTTGACTGGTAGAAAATGCCTCAGGCATTAAGTCCGCCATGTAATATTATAATGTTGCAAAAGTTTAAATAATAATAATAATAATAATACTGACATGCCAATTCAGACTTTGGAATATGTTCCAAATAATTTAAATTAGATTATAAGACAATAGAGGACACCTCTAGCAAATTATTGGAATTAAATTATAAGACAAAAGAGGAACTCTCTTGCAAAATGTTTGCAAATAAATTGAAATTAAATCAATGTAAAAATAGCTTTATAAAAAGCCCCGGTCAATCATTAAATTTAAAAAATGTAGAATCTTTGAACATTGTTCACCAGAACATCCAAGGAATGATGGGCAAAGATTTAGAGATTGAATTGTTCATGAACTGTAATAATATTGATATTCTTTGCATTACCGAGCACTGGCTTAGAGACCATCAGTTCATGTTCAATTTTAAGAATCATTTGGTAGGAAGTTCGTTCAGTCAAGGAAATGCAATACATGGTGGCTCCTTAATTATTTTTAGTAAAAAGTTTAAATTAAAAGAACGCAAAGACATAGTGAGCCTCTCGGTTGAGCGAACAATAGAAATAGCTTGTATGGAGTTGGAGCAGTTTGTTGTGATAAGTGTATACAGATCTCCTTCAGCATTGTATGATCTTTTTGAAAAAGTTATGGATGAAACATTGCGTAAGGTCCGCAATGTAGGTAAAACAATAATTGTTTGCGGTGATTTTAATATAAATTTGCTAGAAAACTCCACATTGTCAACTAAAATTAAAAACTTATTTCTATCATACAATTTGAATAATTTATTTTTGGAGCCGACAAGAATAACTGCCACTTCGGCCACCTGTATTGATAACATATATACAAATGTAAAACCACTGGCTAAGCAAATTTTTAATAACCTGGACTCTGATCATTGTGGTCAAATGGTCAGCTTTTCACACCAGCGTAAGCAAGTGATGAAAAAAAATATCACTGTTGTGCCAAAAACTGCAGGTCGGCTGGAACGCTTTAAAAGCAATCTAGATACAAAATTAAATTATTTAGAATTCAATGACAACCCTGATGTCTTTTATAATGATTTTTTTAACATATATTGTTCAGAATTTAATAAATCTTTTGTTCCAAAAAAGATCTCGGTTAGTGGTACTGCATCTTTTAATGAATGGGCTACAATAGGTTTTCACAAAAGTATGGTGAACGCAACTATAACACCAGCGACGACTTCAAATTATATGTTAAAAATTATTCAAAGTTATTTAAAAGAGTATGCCGATTAGCCAAGGCAAACTATCTGAGTTCTAAGATTAAGAATAGTAATGACAAAATAAAAATGACATGGAATATTATAAATAGTGAAACAGGAAAGGTCAGAAGTCGTAATAATGAGTACAATTTAAATTGTGATAATAAAACCTTGACTTCTGATGCTGATGTTGCTGCAGCATTTGAGAGGTTTTTTTACTGACATTCCAGTTTCAACTACAAAAGCCTTGATTTCCTCCCCCACTGTAGCTGAATCTGTTTTGAAGGAGAATGTTAAAGATTGTGAAAGTAATTTCAGTTTTCAAAAAAATTGTGTTATAGATATATTAAAAACATTTAACACTCTCAATAAAAAGAAAACTGCTGATCTGTGGGGTAACTCCAAGGATGTCGCTAAATCAGTAATTATGACAATAGCTCCAGTTTTAGCTTGCATATTCAACGAATGCATTGACTGTGGTGTTTTTCCTGACCTCATGAAATATAGTAAAATAATTCCATTATTTAAATCAGGTAGCACTTCTGACCCCTCTAACTTTAGACCTATTTCTGTGCTACCCACATTTAGTAAAATTTTTGAAAAGTTAATGCTAGATCAAATGCAAATTCAGTTTCATAGAAATAAACTTTTACATTGTAAACAGTATGGTTTTACTAGGGGTCGCTCAACAACTGACGCCGGTGTTGAGCTTTTAATCCAAATAATTGATACCTGAGAGGAATCACAGGATGCCCTAGGGGTATTTTGTGATTTATCCATGGCTTTCGATTGTGTTTTACATGAAACTTTGGTCAGGAAGCTTAACCACTATGGAATTAGGGATGCTGCTTTGAGCCTTCTAATCTCATACTTGAGTAACAGGATTCAGAAGGTCGACATTAACGGTAAAAGATCTCCGGGATCAGTGGTTACAATGGGAGTTCCGCAGGGTTCAATACTAGGTCCATTCTTGTTTTTGGTTTATATTAATGACTTACCTTATTTTGTAAAAGACAGTCATGAGATAGTATTGTTTGCTGATGATACTTCACTTTTATTCAAAGTGAAACGACGACACCCAAATTATGACGATGTGAATAATGCGATCTCAAAGATTGTTCACTGGTTTAGTGTAAATAACTTGCTATTAAACGAGGGAAAAACCAAATGTGTAAGATTTGTATTGTCTAATGTTAAGCAAGTAACAACTAGTGTACAAATTAAAGATAAGAATGTGAATCCTGTGGACACCACTGTGTTTCTAGGCATCACGTTAGATGCCAAGCTTCAGTGGGGCCCACATATAGCTAAATTGTCGAATAGACTTAGCTCTGCGGCTTATGCAGTAATGAAGATCCGTCAGTTAACTGACGTTGATACATCCAGATTAGTTTATTTCAGTTACTTTCATAGTGTAATGTCGAACGGCATTTTACTGTGGGGAAATGCTGCCGACATTCAAACTATCTTTGTGCTTCAGAAGAGGGCTATTCGAGCAATCTATAACCTAAAGGCTGGCGACTCTCTCAGAGAGAGATTTAAGAATATAATTATAATGACAGTTGCATCACAATACATTTATGAAAATTTGATTTATGTTCATAAAAATACTGGAATGTTTTTAAAAAACAGTGATATTCACAATGTAAACACTAGAAGTAAGAACAAATTAGCAGTACCTTATACTAGGCTTCATAAAATAAATAATTCTTTTAGGGGTCTGTGTGTAAGATTTTACAACAAAGTACCAAATGATATTCAGAAATTAGATCTTAATAAATTTAAAATCAAAATCAAAGAAAAGCTTTATAAAAAAGCTTATTATAAAGTGTCAGATTACACAGAAGACAAAACAGCTTGGATCTGAAATGCTCCAAGCACTCCAACAGCTATTTCTAATTGTCTTTATTTAATTGATACTACATTGTATGTATTGTAATTTTGTATTGCATCATTTTTTTTATTTTTAAATTCATATTTTGTATTGACCTGGTAACGACATACTCTTTTTTTTGTTTGTAAATGTCGTTGCTTTTGTGCGCTGTGGTTTCTTGCGCCCATTCTTTGCCACAGTTAAACAATTATGTCCTGAATGGGTGGTAGGTTAAAAAAGATTTGGACGATTCAAAGTACTTATTAATTGAGTTTATTGAATAAATATATTTTGACTTGACTTGAAAAACAAATAAAGAAAAAATTATATTTCTAAATTGTGATAGAAATTTAAACTAAAGTACACTTTTTGCATGAGATATGCAAAAAAAAAAGTATACTTACGTTTTAATTCTTGTGGGCGCAAAACGAGAGTCTAATTCGTTTAAGCTCTCGGTATCCCACTTCTGAAGTTTTTGGAATCAAACAACATCAGTCGTGAATATTACTTTACTTATCACTTCTCAAGTTATTGGCGTAAAATTACAAATTAAATATCGGAGCGGCAAGGGTCTCCCCAATACGTCCTTTATATGCGCTAGCTCACGTCAAAGTGCTTGCGCTACGATCTCGCTGCTATATACAAGGAGCCCACTTCTCCATGCTACAACGATTACGTCATTGGTGAGGCGCCTATGAAGCGAGGTCTTAGCTTTACAAATATATCAAACACTTTAAAATTAATAAGTTAAACTAATCATCAAAAAATACATTAAAATAATAATCTATTAAAAGTTATAATATCAACCTGTAACAAATCATTCAAATATACCATTAAATAATCATTAAACACCGTTGCAACGCTTTTATTAACAAACGTTGTTAACAGCTATAATCAATTAACATCCTTGTAATGCTATTATTGACAAATGTTGTAAACAGACAGTATCAGGCTGTATTTTACTTTTTTCTTTATGAGTAGGTAGAGCATATTATTTATTTTCAACAACCCGCACTACTCTCAATATTCGAGAATATCAGAAGTACCTAGACAACCACTTTATAGCATTCATGTTGGTAAAGTTTTTGCAAATACGTGATACTAAACCTGATGGTACCTACTTAAGTAACTATTTCCGCTCTCGAGTTTTAAGAGTATAGTAGTAGTAGTTAGTAGATTTAAGATTAATAGTTTCGTTTCAATACGTTTGAAATACTTTTGAATAATATTTACTTAATAATTTAATAATAATATAAACTTTTAACTTAATAATAATATAAATTTGAATAATTTAATTATGGAACTTAAGTTGTGAGTCGAAGTCAACCCCAAGACGAAAGAACGAGAAATTGATGGTTTAACAAACTTACCTGAAGTGAAGTTTGACCGTAATTTTACGAGACGTTCCATCCGAAGAGATTTATATTCACAAGGTAGTCCACTCTTCAATGTACTAGGCATCCAACACATATATTAAGAGCTATTTAAAAGAAATTTTATTTAAAAAAACTTAAAACGTTACCCATAGTATATACACAGGCGCCATCTAGTGAATACCAACCGAGTGCACGAGTTTGTCACCCGTGCTGTCATCGTCATTTACTTTTAGAGCTTTTTTGCAAAATTAATTTATATGGGGCCAGCATGTAAGGGAAGGGAGGGATCTTTATATAAATCTCTTCGGATGCAACGTCTCGTACAATTACGGTCAAACTTCACTTCAGGTAAGTTTGTTTAACCATCAATTGTACTTCGACGTTTCATCCTCGAGATTTATATTCACAAGGTAGATGTTTAGAACACAAATTTTGCAAAACAATTTAAGTACCTTCAAGATTTAATTCGACTATTATAATTGAGTATTTACGAGTATAACCGATTAAATATAATTAGGTACCATATTAGTACAAACCAGTATGATACTCGTACATTATAATAAACGATAAGCTAGAAATCAATCAAGGTAAATAGCCGCTGCAAAGTCATTATCGTCATTCTCAATAGTAAGGGGTCGTTGTGCGGTTGACAATGCGAGCAGAGTTACTAAGTTTTTTTTTTTAGTAATAAGCTCCAGAGCAAGTTCTGAGGAACTATATATATAAATTACTAAGGTGATCGATTACAATCTTTGAATCTCACGTCTCCGAATATTTCGGATGTTTCGTATATTTCGGACTAGGTTTAGTCCTGTAAATACCTTTAAAAAATCTATCAACTAAATCAGCTTTACTAACACGTTTGCCCGAAATAGCTAGAGCAGAACGATACATATTTAATGAACTATAACCAATTTTTGCTGTTAACTGTTGACCGTAAGGAATTTTGATAGAATTGGAAGTGGGGAGTTATAGAAATCAACTTTATAAATATTACAATAACTCCACCATTGCGTAAAAGCGACATTGTATTGTTTTAGTGAGGATGTAGACAATGAGGAAATCATCACCTCGATGATTTCATTACATAACGATTGTCTTTGAAATGCTTTTCTGATAATTTGTATGCTACCCAGAATAAGTTTCTTGCAAAGGGGGTGCTGGGTCCTGAAAGGGAATAATAACATATCGTCACTTGGGTCGAAGTATATTGGTGGTGCGCTTCTGAGCTAAGTAGGGGATACCAGGGTTGACTCGGCCACTACGGTACGACTAGTACACCAGTGACTTCGTCGTTAATTATTTTCCTGCGCCATTTTAATATGAGCAAGAAGGGGGGAAAAGCATAAAAATAAAATATATTCCAAATTAAGGTAAATGCATCTATGTCAAAGGCATAGGGGTGGCTCAGGCGCAAAACGTCCACTTCGCAAAATGTCTACTGGTGGCAAAAGGTCAATTTCGCAGTATGTCTCTTTCTTAAAATGTCTACTTCGCAGTACGTCTCTTTCTCAAAATGTACACTTCGCAGAATGTCTCTTTCTCAAAATGTCCATTTCTCAGAATGCCCATTTCGCAAAACGTCAAGTTCGCAGAAAGTCTTTTTCTCAAAACGCCCACTTTTATCTCTGCTTGCTAGCAGAGAAATAAAAGCCAGAAACAAAAACAAAACGAAAGCTTTATGAATAAAAAATAATAAGTTTTTTCAGTAGTTACACACATTTAACGACTTAAGGGATTGACTTAATTAGTTTTTTTTATACGATGTTGATTCCTTGTTAGTTGTTATATCCTAATCATCTGTTTGGTGGTGGTATTTCATATTTAATAAAAAACACGTTAATAACACGCATTCGTTTCTATAAAAGTGGGCGTTTTGAGAAAAAGACTTTCTGCGAAATTGACGTTTTGCGAAATGGCTATTCTGAGAAATGGACATTTTGAGAAAGAGACATTCTGCGAAGTGGACATTTTGAGAAAGAGACATACTGCGAAGTGGACATTTTGAGAAAGAGACATACTGCGAAATGGACCTTTTGCGACCAGTAGACATTTTGCGAAGTGGACGTTCTGCGCCTGAACATCTCCTTATCCGCCTCGAAGTTATCTTTAGATTTTATCTAGGATATGAAGACAAACATTTTGCGTTTCTCGCACCATTGCCATAGACGACAAGTGACATTATTTAAAGGAACATATTGTACTCCACCCATTCTATTAATATAGGATATTGCGGTAGCGTTGTCAATTCGGAGTAGAATTTCATTATTGTCCAGTCTATGGCTGGACAAACAGAAGTTACAGAGCCTTAAAAACTTTGCGAAATCTCGTATTTTTTTTTGCTTTTTAGTTTCCATGATATTTATTTGTTCAAGAATGTGTTTTCGTTTTCCTATTGGTAATTTCAAACACATATTTTCTGAAGTTAATTTAAACCGAGAAATTTTCTAGTCTTTTGTGGTTCCAAGCTACTCATTTTGAAGTTTATAACAAGGCCTAGATTTTGTAACAAACAGTTTCGAGAGCAAAACTTTTACATTCTTTATAAGTATGGCCAAGGCACAAGATCTAAATATATAACAATTAAAAACCTCTGTTTCTAAGATAAGTCCCAACCAGTTTCATGATTTTCGTAAATACATATTATTATGGTGCTATGTATTATATTAATAGAGTGTATTAATAGGGTGCTGAACTAAGTCCAAACGGTAGGCACTGAAATTCATACGTATTACTTTTGTTTTTGTGTCCCAAAAATTTGAACTTTTGTAGTTTTCATCAATAGGAACTAAAGAAAAAAATACGCGTCTTTGATATTAATATTAGCCATATAACTTTCTTGGAACAATAATTTGCTTTCTGTCCGTATGTCCTCCATTTTAAAGTGGTATGAGGCGACAGCTTCATTCTATGATTTTAGGTTCAAGATAAATCTGGATGATCCATCACTTTTAGGTGTTAAGAATATCTACCTGCGCGTCGCGCACCAGACATAATAGAATTTTTAATTGTCTTTGCCAATAGTCGGCAAGTCGACGCTCAAGAGGTTATAATTGGTCTTTGACATCCTCACATAATAACATATTATAATGCTCCTGACTGGCACAAGTCAGATAGCTGTAATTAACTTACTTATTTCAGCCGAAGAAAAGTTGGGACTGACAGCTTGCTTTTATTAAATGGTATTTTGTAACCCTTATCGTACTGTAAGACTACCGGGTCATTTGTGATTGAACACCATGTGTGAACAAAAAAAAACTATACGACCAGCGTTGTTGGTATTCCGTATTTGCGAACCAGATTTTTCAGCGGTTTTAGCAGCTTTTATCTTTTCTTCCAAATTTTCTTCATAAAGGTGTGTCTTTTTTGATATCTTGTGTCATTGACAAGAATTTTTTATCAAGACTAAGGTAATGTTAGCATTTTTCTACTCATGGTATTTTCATAATGTAAATGCAGCATAATTTGGCCAACTTCAAACAGGTATCAAATTTGTTGCTAACAGTTCCTTTTTATTATCTTTGTTCAGGCTATCTAAGAGGATCTTTCTCCAGCGTTTAGAGACCTCTTCTGATATTTTGGGTTCCAATGGTACCTCCTTCACTTTAGAAACTCCAAGAACGTCAAGAAAATCCGACGATATTGGATTCACAACTGGCCACTCCTCTGCTGCGCTTGGATTATTAACACTATCCCTAGCGTCCGGATGGTCTGGGTTAGATCCGGGCTGTGTACTTGTGCTACGGTCATGACAGATCGTAAGTCCTTTTCAATATTAGATTCATATACGTCCGTTATTTTCGGTTCTTTATTGAAATCGGAGTCACTAAACCTTGTGGTAGGCGAGAGGCCTCGCGCAAACGAAGAGTCATTTGGAAAGAATGACCGAATAATAGAATTGCCGTAATCGCGTCAAAGCATAGGGTAGGTACCCGTAATATCGATCGTAATCTCGTCACGATACTAGATTTCATATTAGCACTGACCGTAATCACGTCACGGTACTACATAAGTGTGCAGTATGTAAGGCGCCATTGTAAGATTTTGTAGAAAACACTTGCATACGAAGAAAGATTAGTAACAAATAAAATATAATGAAAGTACTGCCTCGCACAAATGAAGATTCATTTGGAAGGAATGACTGAAGAATAGAATTGCCGTAATCGCGTCACAGCATAGGTAGGTACCCCGTAAATATCGATCGTAATCTCGTCACGATACTAGATTTCATAATAACACTGACCGTAATCACGTATAGAATGTAGGTATTGCCTCGCGCAAATGAAGAGTTATTTGGAAGACCGAAGACTATGACCGAAGAATAGAATTGCCGTAATCGCGTCACAGCATAGGGTAGGTCTAGGTACCCGTAATATCGATCGTAATCTCGTCACGATACTAGATTTGATATTAGCATTAACCGTAATCACTTCACGGTACACGTACATGATTGTGTTTATTTTTTATTTAAAACAGCTTAACGTCGTATGTATTCTTTAAAATCGATAAATAGTGAAAAAGTAAAAAAAAATGTGGGTAACCACAAAGGCACTAGCGAAAGTATTATCGAAATTAAAAGAAACGTACTATGAAATATATTTCAATAACGTTTCTACTTTGAATGTCTCAATAAGAGGTTCTGAGTCGTATATTCACTAACGAATCACATAGTTTTAACAATATCATTTGTCTTAGTAATTTAATCATAACATCGTCAAAATGTAATATTTAAAACACTGACTGACCTGATTTACTTGGCGATCGTCGTTTACGCAGTTTTTCCTCAAGCTTGCGTATGTAATGATAATCATGCTTCCTTTTGCCCAAGAAATTTCTTGCCTCGATCTACAGTGTTGTGGAACCAGCTCTCGGCGGCGGTATTTCCGGACAGTTACGACTTAGTGATCTTCAAGAAACGAGCCTATTCCTTCCTTAAAGGCCGGCAACGCGTCTGCGATTCCTTTGGTTTTGCGGGTGTCCATGGGCGGCGGTGATTACTTTCCATCAGGTGACCCGCTTGCTCGTTTGCCTCCTTCTTATAAAAAAAAAAAATAGTTTATTGCTACACAAATCACTTTTAGGGTAACGGTGTGCCGATGCCCGAACACGAAAAGCTAATGACGATGACAGCACGGGTGACAAACTCGTGCACTCGGTTGGTATTCACTAGATGGCGCCTGTGTCTAAACTACGGGTAACGTTTTATGTTTTTTTAAATAATATTTCTTGTAAATAGCTTTTAATATGTGTTGGATGCCTGGTACATTGAAGAGTGGACTACCTTGTGAATATAAATCTCGAGGATGCAACGTCGAAGTACAATTGTCTATTTGCATTGCTGGGAGTTGGTGAATATGATATAATAATGTAAACGAGTGAAGAACATTACTCGACACTTCGCTATATTATTTAGAAGGCAGTTTCGGTCACTGCAAGATAATAATATTAGTAGAGTTAATTTAGTAGGTAGGCCGGTCACGTGTGATTAACCTTAGGTGTGAATGAAATATGTCTATGAAACTGAAGAAACCAAGAGGGACAGAACGAACATGGAATTCCGCGCTCGCCCCTTTGTAACCACGCGCCCCTAGGCACGTGATCGTTTGCCTTAGGAATAACACGCTTCTGCTTCTTATGTTTTAGATTTTATGGAAATAACGTGTAGGATGAATTTTTAGCGTTTACAAGGACTATCTTAAAAGGTGTTCGATGGCGAGGGAAGGAATAGTAAAAGTGAATAGTTAAACGGAAAAGTTAACAACCTAAGACAATTAGACTCTTTCGTCCCGGACAGTGTTGAAAGCAGACGTGCGCTTGGTTTAAACAAAAAACATAAATTCTAAAACACTCAACAAAGATCTTTAGTGCAAGTTACATAAAAGTGAAATTAAGAATAACGTTCCGTGGCTACCGAGTAATAAGCGAATGCTAGCGGATCCGCGCCTCACCGTGGGGAACGAGACGGTTTATATATTGCTGTCTCTGTCCGCGTGATGTGTGCTACGCATCCAGTGCTACGAGGTACTACGAGGTCACTACTTTGATTGCTACGAATACACTACGGAAACACAAATATCGGTTTGCTATTTTACCTCAAAACTGTAACTCAATTACGAAATTACAAAGAAAATAAAAGGTGGTGATGATTAATTCCACACTGAATAGAGCGATGTCGGATCCTGATATGTCTATTTGCTTATCAGAGGATAATGAATCACCAGTGAACACTGTTTCCGATCGCCTGCGCAGAACCGCGCACGGATTGCCGCAATGGGATTCCTTTAAAATGGAGATAAGACAACTTATAACTACATCTATAACTACGCAAAGGGAAGAGATGAAAGAGCTGAACTCAACAATGAAAGAAATTCAAGACACAAATAAAAATATTGAGACGACGCTGGCTTTTGTGTCTTCGCAGAACGAAGAGTTGAAACGGACTATAAATAATTTAGAACAGCGGGCAAAAGAAGACAGAGAATATATAATATTTTTGGAGGGCAAACTAGACGATTTACAGCTTGCTAATCGTAAGGCAAACCTCGAAATAAAGGGGGTGCCTAGAAAAGAGTCTGAAACCAAACAAGACTTAATTGATATGGTAGTAACCCTGTCAGAGTCTATCGACTGCAAAATTAGCAAGCCTGATATAAAGGACATTTACAGAATCAGAGGAAAAAAGCCTGATCAAAAAAATACACCGATAATAGTGGAGACTGGCTCTGTATTGTTCAAGACAGATTTCCTGAAGATGGCTAAGTCTTTCAATATAAGAAATAAAACAAAACTCTGTGCAAGGCACCTTGGCCTGAAGTCACATACAGACACTCCGATTTATCTTTCAGAGAATCTAACCCAAAAGGCTGCCCGTCTTCATTTCCTGGCCCGTGATCTAGCTAAATCCAGAGGATACAAATTTGTGTGGACATCCTACGGCAAGATTTATGTACGAAAAAGTGAACAGGCACCGATAATTATAATCAAAACGGAACAACAGGTACACAAGTTACTTTTAGAACAAGACTGACTATATCACTTTGTATATTTAATATTCTGTATAGTTGAAATGTGTCCAGTCACTGGTTTATTGTTCTACTATTCTAACTCGTGCTCAAATCTAAGAATTGTAGTAGGCTACAAATCAAATTATTTCTTAATTTTTGTTATGCAAACACTAAGTACCAACAATATGAAACTTATTCAAAATAAGCATATGTTCCTTTTATATACTCTCCTATATACACTTCCATGTAACATACATCTACACACATATAAAAATGTGGAAATATTTCCTACCACAAAAAATAACATTTACATAACACATTTCACATTTACATACTCTCAAACACAAAAGCTTAAATTATTATTTATAAAATACACTAAAACATTGCATTTGGCAACACCTAAACATATAGTTTTTTGCAACAAGACTTATTTAAAATATAACCTAATCCAGCGAAACGTGATTATTACTACTTTATATTTTTATCTTTCTGCAAATGGGTGATTCACTACATTCTTTACATGAATTAGACAATATTGAAATAGCCTCCGCAATTGAATGCGAAGTACATGACCTTGAAAAACACATTCGCGTTAATAAAAGTGACTTTACCCTAATATCTCAGAATATAGTTAGCATTTACAAAAATTTTGATGACTTCACTCTTACTTTATCTAATCTATCATTTGAAACTGACATTATTACCTTTACGGAATGCAGGCTAAGCCCAAACAAACCACTTCCGCTACTAAATAATTATGTGGCATACAGTACCACTAGCCAACTTAATCAATGTGACGGTGTTGCTGTATATGTTAAAAAATCCTTAAGGCACAAGGTCAAAGAAGTTAAACTGCATCACGCTTCATGCCTACAAGTCGATGTATTAAATAAACACAGTATTGTGTATCTACCGGTCACCGTCGAACCCAAATGCAGAAAACTTCATTACGTCATTATGCTCACACTTAGAGACCTTTTCACAGCACAGTCAAGTTATAATAGCAGGAGACATTAACATTAATATTCGACCTAAGCCTTTGGAAACGTCACAAGAATATAAAAATAAATTGTATTATTTGGACATGCTTGCTAACATAGGCATATTAGCGGGGCATACCTTACCTACAAGACAGCAGAGCTGCCTTGATCATTTTATGTTAAAAGTTAATAAAATTAAATTTAAAACATCGATAGCAATAATATATACATCTACCACAGATCACTTTACTACATTTCTATCAATATCAAAATTAAAAAACCAACTTAAGAACAATAAAATTAAAACTACTATAAACTTTGAAGCTGCATTAAAATATCTACAGACTAAAAACTTAAGTGATTTGTTATTTAATGATGATCCAATGGCTGTGACTAACTACTTATTAAATAAAATTACCGAAAGCCTTAAATTAAACACTACAGTAACACAGATTCCTTGCAGTAAAAGAATTTTAAAACCGTCGATCTCCGCAGGAATCTTACGCTGTATAAAAAATAGAAACAAACTCCAAAGTCAACTACGAAAGGATCCACACAATGAAATCCTCCGCATTACATACCGACGTTACAGGAATTACTGCAACAATTTAATAAAAAAAATCAAAAGAAAATATGACAGTGACAATATAGCTAAATCTGTAAATAACAATAAATTACTTTGGAAGAACATAAAAAATGTTACATATTGTAATAAATCAACTCACAACACAAACACAGAGCTGCTCAACATAATGTCTTCGCCAACCGAATCTGCAAATTATATTAATGACTACTTTGTGAATATAGGAGTTCAACTAGCAAGTAAAATCCAACTTAAAGTAAAGGATATCAGTACACCAGTTCATAAAATTCAAGCGCCACCATACTCCTTTGTTTTATTCCAAACACATATTAATGAGGTAAAAAATATCATACTGAATCTAAAATCAACGAGTGCCCCGGGTTGGGATAATATACCTAGTGAGTTTTTGAAACTGGCAGTAGACGATCTGGCCCCCGCCATCACTCATATAGCTAATCTATGCTTTGATAAAGGAGTATTTCCTGCACCATTAAAACAATCAATTATTTCACCTGTGTCCAAGAGTGGGGATAGAGATGACATTGGTAATTACAGGCCAATTTCAGTTTTGCCTTCAATATCAAAAGTTCTAGAGAAGATACTTAATAATAGGTTGCTTAAATATTTAAATAAATTTAATATATTATCATCTACACAATTTGGATTCAGACAAGGAAAATCGACAGAAGATGCAATTACTGAATTAAGCTCATTTGTTACTGGTAAACTAGATAATAGCAAGAAATGTCTGTCGGTTTTCCTTGATCTGAAAAAAGCTTTTGATACCGTCTCTGTCCCTACTCTTGTACGTAAGCTGGAAAACATAGGAATTAGGGAAACTCCGCTTGCTCTCTTCTCGGATTACCTATCAGGGAGAACACAAAGAGTTAAACTTCCAGGGTGCACCAGTGAAGATGCGGATGTGGTGTGTGGTGTACCGCAGGGGAGCGTATTAGGACCCACCCTATTTCTTATATACATTAACGATCTCTGTAACATGAATATACCTAACGCTAAAGTCCTGTCGTACGCTGATTACACCGCCGTGGTCTTTGCTGGTGGATCTTGGGAAGAAATCAAAGCAAGTGCTGAAATCGGTCTTGCTCAAGTAGCTCTGTGGTTACAGCAAAACCTTCTAACGCTTAACACTTCGAAAACCAATTATATCTGCTTTGGTATATATAATAGTTCGCAGCCACCAAGCGACTTTTGTCTAAAAATACATGGTTGTACTGAAGGTACCAACAAAGATTCTTGTAGCTGTCCAATGATAAACAAAGTCTCTCAAACAAAATATCTAGGTGTCATCGTAGACCAAAGGTTATCGTGGTACCCTCATCTAGATCACGTTATTAATAGAACTAGAAAACTAATTTGGATTTTTAAAACACTTAGACATGTGATATCAGAACCTATGACACAGAAGGACTTTTCCAAACGCCTTCTTAACCAAATATACACTTCACTTGCACAATCCATTATAACTTATTGCATCACAGTCTGGGGTGGTGCTGCGATGACTCATTTCCTCCACTTGGAAAGAGCTCAACGAACCCTTATCAAGGTGATGTATTTTAAGAATAGACGGTTCCCTACTGAAGAGCTGTATCGCATCAGCGGCCTCCTGTCCGTCAGAAAATTATATATAGTTATGATTACCCTTAAAATACATAAATCGTTACCCTACAACCCTTGTATACTAGAAAAACGACGAAAAGACATAGTAGCTAAGCCGATTGCAATAAAAACTACATTTGCCAGTAAACAATTTGATTCACGTGCTGCCTTCCTGTATAATAAAGTAAATAAAAACATATATATATATACGAAAAAACATACAGAGAATGTAAAAATCTTGTGTTAAAATGGATTCAGCCTAAATCTTATGATGAAATTGAATCCCTACTACTACGTATTTCATAGCTTTTGTTTAAGTTTAAGTATTTTTACTTCGACAACACACATACACACTCATATACTCACAAGCACACGCACAAAATCACACACACTCACAAACACATGCACATTCAAATTCTCAAGTAAACGCACTCTCACATTTACCTACAACTATTATGCATAGCCTTAGCTTTTTTCTTAATCATTACTACCTATGTATAAAAAAAGGTTTTTGTTACCTTTCATTTGTTTGGTTTTTGTTAGGTACCTACTTACTAACCCTTAATTTGTAAAGATTTTGTTACGCACAAATGGTAAAGGAAGAGCGGAGTCTCCAACTACGGGCTACTTTTGCTTAAATGGAGGCTCCAATCAACCGTATAGTTAAACACGAAATTGTTAAAGAATAAATAAATAATTTTAATTTTTTTTTTTAATTTAATTTTTTAAGACAAGATTCTATTGAACTAGTACTATTAGTTGAAAAGTGGCTTAAATGTTACCTTGTATGTTAATTGAGTTTCCTGATCTCGGTCAGGTGACAAATGCTCCATGTCGATTGGTTAGCGTTTGATAGTGGTGAACGAGTTTACAAATACTTGACGAATGCTCGCTATACGCAGAATGTTAAAATTTACTAAAGAATAGATAAAGATTAATTGTTACATAAATGAACTATCCTAAGTTCTAAGCTAGCAATTTAAAGTTTGCTAAGTGGCTTTTGTCACTTTTTTAAAGTTCCATTATAATATTCTACAAGCGGTCGTGCCGTGCCACTTGTCTAGGCGCTCTGCTCTGTACTTTATACTGTAACGAGTAAGGAATTCCCTTTTTCCCCATTTGTTGCATTAGTCTATTGATATTTAAATGCTAGTCCATGGATACTATAGATGGACTAATCAATTGAGTTTATACACTTTATATGGATATTGTGTATATCATTACAAATTATTGTAAAGTCGCCGTTTTCCTGTGTCTGTGGTTTCGCTTTATTCTTCTTAACCACGCAACGGATTTTGTTTGTAAGCTGGTTTCAATTAACAGAAAGAGCGACAATGAGAATGGCTTTTGTTTGTCATTTGTCGATATTTTGTACAAAACGGCTAAAGTGTGACGGTGTTTTTAAGTTATCGTGGACGAAGGCGCGAGCGGGCCGCTAGTTTGGATAATTATAATGTTTCACAATCTAAATATTATTTACATGCCTACGTTATTACCTATTTTATTTATTTTCAAATAGGTATTTGAAAATAAATAAAATGACATGAAACGAAACGAAAAGAAATTAGATTAAGTTGAATTAAATTTAGTTGAATTAAATAAAGTTAAATTGGGTTAAGTTAAATTGGGTTAAGTTGAATTGGGTTAAGTCGAATTGGGTTAAGTCAAATTAGGGTTTTTTTTAATTGCATTTGCTCCCCGCTTTTTTGCAGGACTTTTGGTTCTGTTTTATATTTTTCTTTTTTTTTTTGAGAGGGGTTAATAAGCTTGAGCTTTAAGAGCTCGACTCTAATTTCTTTTTTTTTTCTTTTTGTTTTTTCTTTTATATCTCTTTTTTTGTATCTTTTTCTTTTGTACAATATTCTCTTTTCTTTTTTAATGCATTCTTTTTTATGCTTACAATTCTTATTACAATATATATATTATTCTAGTATTTATTATCTCTATACATTTATTTCTCTTCTACTTTAAAATACATTATTTCTTTTATTATTACTACATTATCCTTTATTTAGTTTAACATTCTATTTCTTATATACTATTACATCTTTCCTTATTACTTAACATTCTTTTTCTTATATACTATTCCATTCTCTTTCTTCTTACTATACATTTCCTTTTTTCTATTTACATTTCTTTCCTTATTACTATGTATATTTCCTTTTTAACATTTCTTTTCCTATATTTTATTACATTTATCTTCAATTATCACATGTCTTCCTCATTTATATAACTTTGCTTTATGTATACTAATACCTTTTTTACTGATATCAATCTATCCGTTTCTTACTTTATATATTTTTTTCTCATGTAATCTACCTCAATATATATAGTCAAATTGGGTTAAGTTGAATTAGGTTAAGTTGAATTGATTCAACTTAACCCAAAATCAAAATCTAATCTTAAGTATTTTTGCACTACTATATATTAAGATTGTTTATTTTAGTTTCGGAATGGATGATAACGAACGTTTTGATAGTGATCGAAATGATCCTCCGAAGAAGACTTTTACGGAATGAACTGGAGAGGATGTGTGTGTGAGAGGAAGTGGATTGAAAATCAATTGTTTGTTTGACCTATTAAACAAAATTCAATTTTGTCGTTTACGTCTTGTGAAATTCTTGAACGATGCCCCGCTAGGCCGACGGCGCGGGACCGGAGTGAACATCGCGCGCGAGCGGCAGTTGAAGAATTTGGACACACATTAGGTCTCGGTGACGAACGCCTGCGGTTAAAAATTGCCATCTCATTTTAATTAATCTGCCGTCGAGCTTTCTATTCGTAATATTTATTTCTTTACATTTAATAAGTACCTACCTGGTTCTAAACTAAATTACACCAATAGTTAAAGTGTACGTGTGATAAACCCCGGATTGGGGTTTTTGCACCCTTTACTGAACTTGCTGCACGCAAGTTCGCTGCTGCCTACTCATCTCCGTGAGCGTCCGTGACATATGAGACTTCCCCCGCCGCTTCACGCCGTGCCGTTCCTGGAGTTGCTACTCATGCGCTGCGCTGGCCAGGATAGTACTACTAAAACTGTAACATACACTGAAACCTAATTAGTGTGCGAATCCACGCCCTGCTCTGCTGTACTATTATCCTACATTATATTAGTATAATCTTATAACTTTGTTGTTTTTTGGGTTTTATTTACTACCTTCACTGACGTAAAAATGTCACATGATATTTAACCACTTATTGCTTTTTACCTTTTCATAATAAAAACAAAAAGGAGTTTAGGTCGTTTTGGTTTCACTTAAAAATTAATCCAATGTTGCTTAATCCGTTTTGCCTGCAATCACGAAATAATAATTGGCGTTTATCCCCTTTTTGCCTCGTTGTTGAAATACAATTGATGTTGCTTGTGCTGTTTCTACCTATTAGCTCGAGTGATCTTTGGGACAGATCTGTCCCACAAAAAATTAAATTTCTATTGTGTCTGGTTTTGTAGCACTCAACAGGCTATACAACAAACGATAACCCCAGTCATTTGCCACCGTTTAGCATACAGTGAATCACTGGATATGTCGTTTAATAATAATTTAATCGATCAAGAAATCTAAGTTGAATGTCGTTTATCTTATTTTAAAAAAACGTAGGTATTTTGAAACAGTCGTTTGATCTGCGTGTGGGTCTTTATTTTGACGGTTAGTTCCTGGCTCAGTGCGCGGCGAGTCGTTGCGTAGGTAATACGTGTCATCGTCACTGTGTGCGTAGTTTTTAAGTGTGTAAAAAACGAATATTTTGAACTTACAAGGTATGTAAGTTAGTTTAAATTACAGTTCATGATGCATTATTTACCTATTAGTAAAATTACTACACCTATAGCGGGTATAAATATGCTAATCAGTTGTACTCAATCGTATCAGATAATTGTAATGAGTTTATTTTATTTCAGCTTACCAACATGAGTAAAAAGAATAAACGATCATCCAGTATCTTGGAAATGGCTTTGCAATCAGCGGGAATACAACAAAAGAAAAGAATGCGCAAAGGAAAACAAAATTGCGTAAGTATTAACCCAACAAAACTAACTAACCTATCTACCTATCTTAGATTTTAATGATACCTAGGTTTATAAGTAAGTACCTACCTAGGTAGGTATCTACCTAGAAATCGTAATACTACAAAATAGTTACAATTACTTACATAACTATCTTTAGTTAGGTAGAAGTGATACCTAGGGTGGTAAGTAGGTACTTATATAGGTGAAAAGGTTACTGCAACGGTACGCGCCGCGTCACGCCGTGCTTACATCGCGCCGTGCTGGGCGCGCGACGTCAGGCATCCCCCACTCGCCTACCGAGATAAATACCTACGGCGCGTGCTAACCCCGTTACCCTGCCCGGGGTATCTAAACAGGCGGGGATGCCGCGCGCTTGCGACCACAGGTATTTGTTACGTAGCTAAACATTGCATTATTAGGTATTCTGTGGCGTCGTCGTGTTCTGTGTGCATACTTCCATAATAAACTAGTACATTACAACTGCTGCTGTCGCGCCCCCTGTCTGTGGTAACCTTTGCTTTGAGACTAAATAATATTACAGCTTACCACCGATTTTTCACTCTTCCTTTAGAAACATTTTGGTAAAAAAATTTGTACAAGAAAATTTGTTAAAAAAATACCAAAACTACAAGAATAATAAGGTACCGGCAAAAGTAATGCATCCTAACCCATGCACAGAAAAAAAAAGTGTAATAATCGCTGCTATGAATTAAGTGAGGAAAGACGAAAAAGTTTGTTTGATCATTTTTGGGGGCTCACTCCACAGCGACGAAAAGACTGGATTTTGAGTAAGACACAATTGGAAAATATCAAAAGAAAGCAATAAACGCACTGTGACCTATAGATATAATATTACAGATGGAGAAGGTCGCCGGGCTGTGTGCTTACAATTTCTGACTCAAACATTGGACATTACTGTAAAATTCATTCATTATACTATAATAAATTCTGATCACTTCGGCACTACCAAAGTTGACATGCGTAGCAAGCACGTCCCTAAAAACAAGACGCAAGAATGTCATTTTCAACAGGTTGAGGAGTTCATAAAAAAACTTCCTGCGATTCCATCGCATTACTGTCGCAGAGATAGTACTCAAGTTTACCTTCCTGCAGAGTTTAAAAATATTAGCTATTTATACTCAAAGTATGCAGAAATCTGCAAAGAAAATAAAGTGGAATTTGTGTCCGAGAGAATTTTTCGACGCGTCTTTAGCGAAACATTTAACATTTCCTTTCACGTACCAAAGAAGGACAAGTGTGCAAAATGCGTTCGGTTTGAGGGTATGAAACAAAATGAAACTGTGACCCCTGAAATCACTAAAGCACATGAAGAGCATTTAGCAGAAAAAGATGCTCTAATAAACGATACAAAGCTCATAAAAAAATTACTCAAACAGATAAAACAGCACTATGCGCCAGTTTCGACTTACAAAAAGTACTAAACACGCCGTATGGAGACAGCATGCTGCTGTTTTACACCCAAAAGTTGGAAATGTATAACTTTGTTGTTAATGAGAACGGAACAAAAGACGGGTACTGTTTTTACTGGGATGAAAGTCATGGAAAGCGTGGAGCGAACGAAATCGCCACCATTTTGAATATCTACATAAATATGGTAGATAAACGGAAGACTACTAAAAAGCTGTTGTTGTACTGTGACTGCTGTCCAGGCCAAAATAGAAACAAAATTATTTTGGCTATGATTCATGAAATATTACAAAAATGCCAGACACTGGAAGTAGTTCAAATAAATTATTTGCTGACGGGGCATAGCTACATGTCGGCTGATGGGGTGCATGCTAATATAGAGAATAGCATTTCGTCGATAATTTGGGCACCATCTGCGTGGCATACAGTTTCGAGAAAGAATCCAAAACCACTGAAAGTTCATCCAATGGTCCATAATGATTTTAAGAAGTGGACTCTTCCAGCTGATAAATATTTTGTCGGTAACTTGACAGGCAAAATAAGCAAATTACAAATTGCGACGATCAAAAAAGGACGTAATAAGATAGGCGTATCAAATACTCTATAGCAGCATCAGCACCGGAATCTGACATAACGGTTCAAGCTAAAGCCAAATCAATGGAGCTACCAATTTGCTACAATACGCGGCTGCCTCTACCAAAAAAGAAATACGGTGATCTGCAAAAGTTGTGCGCTGACAATATTATTCCACCTGTTTTCCATGCAGAGTACAAAACGTTGACTGCTAGCAGTGATGCAACAGTTGACAAATTGCTGGAAACAGATATTAAAGACGAATACGAAGAGTAAAGACTGAAATCACCTTCATCATAATTATTACATACATAAAGCACACGCTAGATAGTAATATGTCATGTTAGTTATGATACTTTCAATTTAGTTCCTAAAATGAGACTTTTTTGTTGTAAACTATCTTCTAATTTTATTATAAAGCTATAAGCTCTAAGCAAAAAAATTCTCATTACCTACTTACATTAGTAACTGTAAACTTTAATTGAGAAAAGAATAATCGTAAAGAGCTGCTGATTATATTGCTAAAACAGACTTTTTAACTGTTTAATAAGTATAACACAGATACTTACTACATCCCATATACAAATAAATGTTTATTAAAATTATACGGCGAACGGTTTACCAATAAACATGCCGCTGGTATACTGTATAGCTAAGCGATATTTTGATCGGCGATATCGCTTAGGTATTCAGTACATCGACATTGAATACAGCTGTAGTTTAGATAGGCCAAAAATTTATTCAAATATACGGAAGTTTTATTATTTGATGTCTTTTTTACGTAGTAATTGTTATTTCTTTTAAAGTTGATTATTAGAATAATGTTGTGATCTCATCTCACTATGTGATAATTTTAATTTAAGAAATACTTAGACACCTACTCTCCTACTGAGTCCTACTTATAATTACTCTTAGTCTGCGGGCACGAGATTGGCGATGGCCGAGCGATGGCGACGCGACGCGACGGCGACGCGACGGCGGAACGGGGCGACGAGGCGCGATATCTCGCGTGGGCACGAAACTTGTCGATCCATGTCGCTCTAGAGGTAGTGTTGTGAGCAACATGTCACGTCATCATAACACAAGTTTACGTCAAAAAGAAAAATTGGAGCCAAGTCCATTAATGAGAACGGAGTTATTATTACCTAGAGATAGTGTTCATCCAATTAATGAAAGAAGAAGTACTTTGGAGTTATACCAGAATTATATCTACTTACTGATTGACGTTTCGGCCGCGATGCTGCAGTGTCGTGTTATGTGTTAGGTCCCGTTAAAACAGTTTTTATGCAATGCAACGCGATAGTTTAAAGTTTTTTAATATACCAAAATGAGTTTACACACATTTGATTACATTTTAGAGAAAATAGAACTTATTTACAATCTTTTTGTGTTTATGATGAACATTTTTACTGTCCCAGTGATAAAGCAGGTTTTGACAAAATACACGAGATACCTAAATTCTTAAATATCAATATTTTTCAACACAATACTACTGTAATCGCGAGCGACCTATTCAAACTATTTTGTTCATAATTTGTTCTCGTCGCTTCCGCGCCGCCGCCGTCGTCGCTCCCGTTCGAGTCGCCCGTGCATCGCTTGATCGCATCGCCCCGCCATCGCTCGTTTCGTGCGCGTTACCATAGGTGTCCATGTTGTTGTATGCATCGCCGTCGCGTCGCTGTCGCGTCGCTGTCGCATCGCTGTCGCGTCGCGTCGCCGTCGCTCGTCCGTTGCTAATCTCGTGCCCGCAGACTTTTTGAATTTTTTTCGTTGACCGAGAGAAACTTTGACGTCGTGAGTCAGTAACGCGCACTATTATTTCACGGTGCACAGGACTTAAATGTAGGATGAAATCTTAGCAAATGCTAAGCAAAGTTTATAAGTAACGGGGCTAATTATAATTATTATTTCGTTGTTGTCATTATATTACTTTAGTATTGTCTAATTTCTAAATGTCAGTGCCATTTTATTAGTTCTTTTAATAAATAAATATACAAATATAAGAAAGATTATGAAAAATTAATGAATAAAGATTTTATAAGTTGATTATATTTCCTGTTATTTTATTTTGAATACCCTCTCTCCACAAAGAGCACTTTCACACGAACGAAATTTCATGTCGACAATCGCCAACGATACCCAACTACTGCCGACAACCGCAGGTTATTAGATTGCAGAAGGTATCATCGACATTAAGTTGTCGTTCGTGTTAAATGTGGAGCCTAAAATTTCAATGAACACATTCAAGGTGTGCTAATTATTAAATAAAATAGGTACTTACTTTAAAGTTTAAAACAAACACAAATTTTCTATTCAATTTTGCATGTTCTTTTACCATTATTCTAAAATTTAAGGCTATAGTGTATTGAAATTAAAAGCGGCATAACCGTTGGTGTTTGGTCTGTTTACGGTTTTGCCTCTCTACAATAAATAATCAAAGCGTCGTTTATAACTTTTTGTAATACATAACTTCACTTTCTTGTCTTGTCTATGATATTTCTACTCAGAAATTGACAATGATAATGACGTTTACTTGAGCTGTTTTGCCTTTTATTTGAAAATCTCAGCGAGTCCTTAGCAACGTTTCTACTTGCATATTCGTTTCAAAAAAAGTTACATAAGCTCTTGTACTAATTGTGTTTAATTTTTAATATAGATTATGGCTTTTTGCTTCGATTAAAAATTTTAGTCCTGCCGCTTGCTTCTTTTCTACCTGCCGCCATGCCATGTTTTTAGAGCAAAAGCGCCACTACTTCAGCAACTAAAGGGCCTATCTATATAGTTTTTTTGGAGTACATAAAGTGTGTTTTTATAAGGATTCTGCTCGTGGTTGTATCTAAAAAGGTCTATCGAGTAAAAGGTTACGATTTTTTTTCTGAATTTTAAAACTTTAAACGGCTCCCCTTTAAAGTAGATATTATGGCGCTTATTACCTTTTGCCTTTCAAGCGTCGATATACATATATATAACTAAGACTACACTTATTAACGTTATCATACTCGTAAGTAATTCTACTAATGTACCTTTTACATCTAGTAGTAAGGTATCAACCTCTGGTTTAACATGAGGTCTAAGACAAAAGCTAAATCCACATACCATTAATTTAGTTCATCAAAATATTCAGGATTTAGCTAGCAAGGACTTAGACTTGTAATTATTTGCATAAGTCAGGATAATCATATATTTTGTATAAGTAAGCATTGACTAAGAAGTCATGAGTGCCATGAAACATCATTCCATGTTAATAGTTCTCAACTAGCAAGCACGTACGTGCGAAGTAGTAGTAGAAGTGTACAAAGTGATTCTCTATTAATAATAGTAAGAAATAATATTTGATTCAGTCAAAATATGGACCACCAGGTCACCGATCATGGGTTGCCTGAAGCTAGCTGCGGTACGCAGCGTTTAAGAACTTATGACTAAAATTTTACCTACGCTGTATACTCACCGAATAATGCGATAGTTAACCCGCCTTGCAACCTTAAGAGAGGACAGGGGTGAAGAAGGAAACAGGATGGTTGATGGTTGTTGTTGGTTGTTGTTGCTTTGATGCGATGTGACGCCTGCCTAGTGGTAGCGTGCCTCGCCTGCCGACTCCTCGAAGGCTCGGCCAAATTGCCTCCGTACACACGTCCGTTCCACCGACCCGTGCATACCCAGTCCTCAGGCCTCCAATGGCCTGGTAGTACCACGAGCACTCACAATAACGCGTGGTAATCCGCCAAGGATTTGTGACATATACGCTGCCGCCTGCGTTCGTCCGTCCGATTAAATAACTACCGCAGCCTCCGATGGCTGTCTACCAGGAGATGATTAAGATTTAAGCCGATTTCTTGCTATTTCACAATCTCACGCGCCGATGCGTGATGAGTTTTCCCAACTGAACACATCGAATTTTCAATAAACGCGAGCGTGGGTCCTGCCGTCAGGACTACATACGCAACCTATTCTCGCGAGGTTTTCTAAACGATTTTCGAAGATGTGACGCGTTTCCACCGATGGAATGCAACTAGCGTACCGTAACCAGACCGTCGTCTGCCATTACCGAAAACGAACCATTAATAAACCAAATGACATACGAATGTCAATGTCAACTGATAGTTTTTTTCTATTTTCTATTTTTTGTGGCAGGCAAAGTACCACATCCATACTGCCTTTGGTTATGATCAGTCACCCGCCCGGACATGACCCGTCCTGTCCCTAAACAACAGGCAGTCGAGACACCGTCGCTACAAAATACCGTAATTAACGCCTCAAAGTTTGCGCGTTTGTCCGATTACGCGAGCTAAATGTCTTGCTGACTTGACAACAGCTTCCAAATCCCACCCCAGTGGGGACATCTCGGAGGACTGACGGTCTAGTTGATGCCCCGACAGGAGAGGGCTGTTCCGATATCCACCCGTTTTACATTAAAAACTCAAATACCTCTTGTAAGTAACGTTCCGCACCCACATATAATTGGTTCTGTTAACAGAACGGATCTGCGACGGCAGTCCCCTATCGGAAATAAATCTGTCCAAGTTAGCAATAAAGATTCCCGTTGTCAGATCAGCAACAACTTCGAGATGAGCCGCCTTGGTAGATAGACAGACAAACGGGTGGCAGGCTGCGTCATGGCTGCCTTGAGCCGATAGCAAGGCAAGCGCCGAAACACGACGCTCCGAACCATACGACGTCCCGATAACGCGCATAAATTGAGAATATTTTATTAATATATTAATAGTTAATGGTGTTGCCCAACCAACCTGCAAGCCAACTCAACACAATACAGCCCTGATTCCATACGGCGCGAGCCTGGCAAGCGCGGCCATCAGAGCCCCAAACGCAAACAGAGATTGTAGGAAGCAAAACAGTGTCTGGTTTGGGAGCAACGCGCGGGTGGGCAACAATTTCCTATTAGGGACCCGAGTCTCCTCGCCTCCTACTGGCACGAGGCGGTAGGCGCCCTTGCGCCAACGGGTCCCAAGCACCACAATAACGTGACCGTCTACCATCCCGCCGGATGTAATTCCTCGCGGAGTGCCCAAATCTTCCGAACACTGGAGGAAGTGGCTCCAGGCGTGGGCGCTCCATAAGTGGAGGGGATAGCCGAGCCGATGGGAGAGGGGCCGGCGACAAGTGTGGGAATTCACCCACGATCCTTGCCCCAAGCATGTGCGTGTACGCGGTGGTGATCAAACCACCCCAGCGTAGGTTGACGGTGCCCAATGGCACCCGCCCGCTGAGGGCCGATTGTCGCCCCCAATGGCCCTACCTCTCCTAGACCTCCTCCCCGTAGGGACAGGAGCATGAGTTACAAGACAAGAATTGGCCCCCCGATCGGGCCCCTCATCATAATATTGTTGGTTGGGTCCGGAACCGTCTGGGGTCGACCCCCCAGGCCCAACATGGGAGCGGGTCCCCTGATGGGACCTCTCCTCCAACCGTCCTTGCGTGGGTCCCTGACCCCTGCGTACATCCGAAGGCGCTCGCAACCAAGAACCCCCCTGTGGGGAACTACTTCCAACAGCCACAGGGCTGTTCCCGTACGGGACTCCTAAGTCCTTGCTGGTGGTTTGACATCCCGGGCATATTTAGACAGAGGAGGTCATGATGCCGACCACCACAAAAATCGCAAGCCCCAGCTTATGAGCACTGCTGTGCCATTTGTGGAACTAACCACATGTAGAGTTAGCTCCACCTGTGTCACTAGCGCATGCAAGCGCTGAGTAGGTCTCGTACGTCCACCTTCTCTTGAGGCACCCGACATCACGTGACCTCTCCGAGAGTCTTCAAAAACTCTCCAATTTCTATTACTTACCACAATATCAATACGATAATTGGAATCATATTTAATTTTATTCCATAAAGTAATAACTTAAGTTAACAATTCATTATGATTTATCATTTTTCACCTTTCATCCCAAAAAAACGATAAATTACCTATACATTTTAGCCGTTTGTGTCGCTAGGGGAGAGACACTTGCCCGCTATTTTTTCTCGTACCAGGATACGTAAGTTTACACAATTCTACGACTGTTTCGGCGTGCAGTGGTACTGGGGGTAGCGATGCGCATACGTCTGGCACAGACTATAGCTCGTTAGATTAGTTGTTAAGTCTTAACTATAAGCTAGTTAACTGTTTTTTTATTTTTTTTAGTATTGAGGTCAATAAGTGCCTGTAAAGGTTTACATTGAATAAATAATTTGACTTGACTTTGACTTTGAGTCACGTAGCCCCAAGGGGTCTACACCCATTGGGGGACCACTCCTACTGACACGTTGTCAGCCCATCTGCATTCTCCCTCCAGAAACGACAACAAATCAGTCAACGTAGGAAGGCCTTCGTTGCCCCCGGTACGCTGCTGTTCGAATCTGGTCTGCATGTCTACTGGGAGCCCACCGAGAACAATATAAAATAATATATATGACCACTGGTCAATAGGCTGGCCCAAATTAGCTAAAGCCTTAGTGGCTGTCGTCATCGGGTTCAAAATCTCTGTCTGAGTTTCAGAGACCCGAGCCACATAAGGCATAGTAAAAATACGTGTCAGTTGGCCATCTACCAACCGCCGTTCGTTTTGATACGTTTCGAACAGTATGTGCCGAGCCGTAAGATAGCTGTCCTCCGTTACTGGCAGGTGAGCCACCAACTCCGCAGGTTCACCGGTGAGGGCTCCCCGCAGCTGTGCCATCTTGGACGATGCCGTTAGGTCCTTCCGATCATGGACCAGGCTGTCAAATAAATTTATGAACCCGACCCACTGGTTTAGGTCACCGTCGAACACCGGTAGTTCGATGCTAGGTAGGCGTGACACAATGCCAGATGAAGATGGGTGTTTTGCCTTGTCTCCACCGGTGGAGCGAGCATACAAAATCTCCATCTTCCTCTGCATTATGTCATCAGCATACTGCTGACACTGGTCAAGGTCCTTCTCCGAAGACAGCAGCACATCACTGTCATCAGCAGCAAACTCAGTGAGATCTGTGATGCACCGATACACCACTTCCATACGTGCGTCAACCACCGAAGCCCGTGCTAAGAATGCCTCTTGTCTGTCAGGTCTATCCATCAAGGCACGAGCTGACGCAAACCATCGCAGCTCACTTCCTATCCTGGCTTTAATCGCAGTGACCGTGTTTGCCGGCATGTTACTTACGAGTTACAACACAAATAAAAATAATAATTATTATTTTTTATGTAACTCAAACCAAGCACCCTATATAAAGGGGCAAAACTATACCTAATTCCGATTAGGTCTATAAGCAATAACAACCTAACAAAAATGAAAAATAAACTTATTATCAAATAACAAGTCTTTCCCGAGGCAAACAAATCACTAAGTCCGAATTAGTTATGTATACTAACTTATAAACCACAATAATACATGTTCAAACAACCGTAGTGCTATAAAAAATTATCCGAATGTAATTATTTCTATCCACATAACAAGAAATAAAATTATAACCGAACTGCATACATCAAGCCCGTTGCTTGGCAGCAAACACCATATTATTATTACCGTATTATTCAAATAACTAGCAACCTATATTATGTCATTTGAAGTCTTAATTAACTTCTTAATAAAGGTTGAACATAATGTAGGTAGGTAAGAAAATACAATTAAGTAGTGTGACAGACCTTATTCTGTTACAAGACACACTCCATGACTTCTCTGATGATAATGATCAACTTACCTAAACAAAATCTAAACCGTGGTCACCACATGTAACAATAATTGACAACATCTTAAAGTGACTGACTCAAACTTATTAAATGTTGCAATGTATTAAGCATCGATTGAGTACTTGTTGTCAATGACCAGACAATAAAATTTCAAAGACAAACCCGTAAGGCACTACTAGAAAACAATCAATGATTACACATTCGATGTAATAAATCTTAATTACAAACCTATTACATGTAATTATCTATTTTAAGCTAAATAGGTGGACATATTTATAATTATGTTTACATACCTGCCCGAGCTACAGTGGAACGATTAAAAGCTATATAAAATATGTTTTTAACAAAAGTATTTTAAATTTAGTCCACTTTTACTTAGAAATGCAAACAAAAACCAAAATGATCAAATTACAGAAATAGTGACCCTTACTCCTGGGTAAATTTGGAAATTTGTCCCTTACATCCACCAAAAAATTTTGTCAGCTTGGTTGCAAAGGCCAATGTAATATTGTTAAATACAAAATGAAAGTAGTAAGTAACTTCTTATAATACAAAAAAATGTAAATGATTGAAATAAATAAAAGTCTTCTTAATTACATAACTAAATCAAGCTATAGCAACAGAAAAGTTAATAATTTTCAAACCATCTTTTAATAAATGCATAAGAATTTTTTTATTAGAGAGGTATACTTAGAGCATTAATTAAATAATCAGTAAAACATTATTTTAATAAACAATTTTATCCCAATTATGTTAAAAAAATTAAGGTAAAATGCAATTTTAACCAACTGAATTAGCTACGTTAAGATCGTCACCTAATTGGCAAAAAAAGCAAGAACAAGGTTGATTTTTTAAAATTTTATTGTAAAATTGCCATGCCTTAAATCAGTTTATCCAAATCACTTTGATGAATAGCCGCCCACGTTCTTTCTAACAAGTCAAGTTAGAAAGAATCTAGGCGGATATTCAGTTATTGTGACATCCATACTCGACAGAGCTCTTTGTTGGAACATGTCCCATGCATGCTCAATTGAATTGAGGTCTGGTGATTGTGCAGGCCACGGCAGGACGTTGACATGAGAATCGGCAAGAGTGCATGTTACGTTTCTAGCCGTGTGTTTCTAAGTGCATTGTCATGCATTAGTCGAAACGAATCACCCAATCGGCCTCGCAAGGGGATGATCACATCTAAAACCATCCTCTCTGCATAGATTTGAGCAATGAGGTTGCCCCTGATCCAAATGAGATTGGTTCTTTTGCCGATTAAAATACCGGCCCAACAATGATTGTTCCCCCTCCATATGGATGAACTTCCTGACAAAATCTCAAGCGTTCTTGACGTCCAGAGGTCCTCCTAACTCAAGTGCGTCTTGTATCCGTACTTCATACCGAAACGTGATTCATCAGAGAAGCAAACACAGCGCCAGTCTTCTTCCTCCCAGTTTCGGTGTTGCGAGCCCATTCTAAACGGACCCTACGATTCCGGGGTGCTATGGGTGGAACCTTCAGCGGCCTTCAGGAACGCAGACGCGTAAACGATTCCGGTTGATTTGGACGCATATCAGCAAGCCTGAAGCGCTGTGGAGCCTTGTGGCCAACATCATAGCGGTCATGGTGTCCTTCGAGCAGTGTTATGGATGTACCGGTCTTGTCTTCGAGTGATGATATGAGAGCTTTTAAAGAAGGTAGTGAAAATGAGACGCGTGTAGCGGCGGTGGCCGGCGTATATACACGCGTTTCGTTTTCATAACTGCAACAATACTGTTATACGAGTTCATGGTAAGGCCTCAGAATAATTTACTAAACATGAAAATTAATGACAAAATATACGCGAAGTGTGCATTGTTAATAATATGAACACAATCAATCAATCTAAAAAAATATTATTGAGATATGTATGTATAATGTATGTAATAGTTACTTTAAAAATTGCTGGTAGCCAAAGATGGGAGCTAAATAGACTAACACGAGGTGATTATAAAATAATAAGTCTTAAACCAACCCATCACCCTGTTTTAAATCCACCACCGCATTGGTAATCTTACCACGTACCAGTGCCCAGTAGTGGGACGTTAATTGGCTGATGATGATGAGTATAAAGATTTGGTTGTTTCAATCTATTTGACGTTGACTGTACCATAATATTATGCGTTGATAAATTACATGTCAACCATTTTATTGATGAGCTAGGAAAAGCATAGTACCTATGTGAATAAATAATTATATTTACTCAACAGTCGATAAAAATGTCCTGTTCATATTGTTGGTAAATCTAAAAACTAATGTTTGTTCATAAAAATATACATTCACCATTTTTTCACTGACAAACTAATTAAATTTTAGGACTGTAACTGCAAACATAACTTCGTTGGGCTTTTATTATGGTTAACCGTATTAAATACTTTTTCCTTTAAAAAAACATATTGAAACTAAAAAAAGGTACTTACTTAATATCAAAAAGGTCCCTTGTGTTACTAGTGTCTTCCGTTATGAATTAGATGTTATGTTTAGTGAAAAGTGGACTATGAATGGCAGAGGACTGCTATTTCTGTCCTCATTGCCCAGTCTCTGACTAACCCTTCGGAGATAATAGTCGTGATTATATCTATGTATGTTATTTTTACTGACATACTGTAAACAAAACCTGCTTGGGCTTAACTCACTTATTTGCAATATTACTAATCGAAAATATGTGTTGGTTACAAGCTGTAACCAGATACTTTTTCTAAGTTATTAATAGTAAAAATAACTTTACAAAAGGTTTCTTCTATTTCGTGTGTCTTCCGTTATAAACAAATTTCCAGTTATCTGCTTGGTATACCTAGATATCCTATGAAAAACTTCCATTTCTTATGGTTTGTTGAAAAGATATGAGATTCATAGTAACTTAGAAATTTGTAATAAGAGAGAAGCGTGGAATAAATGAAGATGTAGTGGCAAAAATGATAAAACAGTTTGGACATGTATTGACGAAAAAAAATTACAAAAACGTGCAATAGACGAAAGTCAAAATTGTCATTTGTTAACCACATAGACTATATACTAGGTATCATGCAATCTTGGGTTCATATTAAGGACAAGCAAACCCTTTAATAAAAAAATAACGTTAAAAATACTTTACTTTGCTTTTGTTCGATCAATTCTTGATTTTTGTAGCACGGTTTGGAGTCCTTGTTATCAACTACACATAAAACAAATAGAAAAAGAACAAAAAAAACTCAATAAGTCCCTTAACTATCGTAATAACGTTGTAGATGAACCTAGTGACTCATTACATAGGTACAAATTATTATCCGTCTGCAATAGACGCAAAATGTTTGACATTGTATTCTTATATAAAGTTTTAAATAATCTAATCGACTCCTCTACACTCATTAACAGAATAACCTTCATGTCCCGTGTTCGACTCCCAGTCCTCACGAACACCTACACTTTTTGTTGCTCCAAAATTAAGAAAGAATTATACGCGTAACTCCTTTGTCTACCGTTCCACCAACATTTACAATAAAGAATTTAATGTAATTGACATCTCTATTTGTCGCTTTCATCATTAAAACAGAAATTAAATGAAAAACTAAATTAATTGTAATCCAGCCACCATAGTTTTATTTAGTGATATGTTTTTGTTGCTTGTGTTTTGTTGAGAGATTATTTATTTTTGATTTGTGTTATGTTAACTATATAACTTCTCTGTCTGAGAACTTAAGTCTAACCATACTCATAATGTTATGTTATTTGTTTTAAACTTTTAGGCACTGTAGGTCTGTATTGTTAAGTACCTATGTCAAGTCAAGTCAAGTCAAATTATTTATTCAATGTAAACCTTTACAGGCACTTATTGATGTCAATAATAATAAGAATAAAAAAAACAGTTAACTAACTTATATTTAAGACTTAACTACTAATCTAACGAGCCATAGTCTGAGCCAGACAAATGCGCATCGCTACCCCCAGTACCACTGCGCGCCGAAATAGAATCGCGTCAAACCGAAATATAAGCCGTGGTCATAGAATTGTGTAAACAAACGTATCTTATTACGAGACAAAGTAGCGGGCAAGTGTCTCTCCCCTAGTGACACAAACGGCTAAAATTTATAGGTAATTTATCGTTTTTTTTTGGGATGAAAGGTGAAGAATGATAAATCATAATGAATTGTTAACTTAAGTTATTACTTTAAGGAATAAAATTAAATGTGATTTCCAATTATCGTATTGATATTGTGGTAAGTAATAGAAATTGGAAATAACTGAGTTTTTAAAGTAAAATAAAGTAACGGTTGAAATGAGTTTTAGAAAACTTTAGTATACCTAACCAATAAGGTTGACATTTTTAATCATTCAAATATCTTTTTTTATAAAAACTTAAGCATAAAAAACGTCAAAAATTAATAAGCATAAATTTGTGTGTTTTAAAATTGTTTCGTTTTTCGTCTTGGTACAAGCATAGAATAACTAATATTACTTCCGTACAGAAGGTTCACCCTCCAACGACCCCCACGCGAAACCGAAACCCATCGCGTGACCCGAGCGTTCATATTCCGCTAAGCAAAGCCGACTCGATATCGATTTGACGTCCGTCAGGAGCGCAGGGATTACGCGCGCGCGTAGGGATTACGAGTTAAGGCTCGATAGGTCGCGCTTTGAGTTTTTCAAACCATCTGAGACATAGAAAATAATTGGGTTGTTCCGTATTCAACCCACATGAACTCAACCCACTAATTAATTTTTCCTTACTCAACCCATTTCTATTCCTTACTCAACCCACATGTATTCCTTACTCAACCCACATCGAAATTATAAAGAAAACACCTATTTGCAGGTACGGTCTGACTAAAAACTAATAATGCTTGTTACTATTTTCTTTTTAATACATTAATTACGGTTCATAAAATAGATCATGTATATACTATATTCCGCTATAAAATAAAACTTCTAAAAGTGGGTCATAGTCATATATTATTAGAAATATCAACAATTATGTTAAAATATTTCTCTTAAATTAAGCTCTTAGAACTTGCCGGTGTTTATTGTTACCACTCACCTGAATAAGCGGTGTACTCTCCAAAATAATATTAATAGTTAAATCAATTGTTATAAAAGTGGGACAAATCATATAGTTATTATTATAAAAATATTATTCTTAATTAAAGTAAAATTGTGTCCCTCATAAATTAAGTTCTTAGAACTTGCCGGTGTTCACCTGAATAAGCGGCGCTCTCGCCAAAAATAATAATAAAAGATAAATCAATTGTTATGGACCTTAACAGGTCAAGGATCATAAGACCGCCGGCGGTCGTGAAAAAATTGATTTTCTATTGTGTCTGGTTTACGACGCTCAAGGAGGTCTCTGGATAGGTAAAGAGGTAGAGTGAAAAAGCATTATCTTTCTTTCATCTTTGGTTCTAGTATTAAACAATGGCGAAAGAGATAGCTATATTTTTTTTGTTTGTTTGTTCTGAAAGGGCAAACCTTAAGATGTCAGTTGCTCCTTAACTGACCGATTAAGTGCCATCTTATTATATTTAAGATGCACCAAGAGCGAGAAAGTGACTTACGCTATGTGAAATCACAACGACACCATTCAAGATTTGTTGTATAAAGGCAAAGACATTAAACTATTTGTATAAAGGATTCCAATTTCATTATAGAAGAACAAATAAAGATGGAAGTATAATCTGGCGTTGTTTGAAGTCACCGGAATACTTTGGCAGTGTAAAAGTGTTAAATTAAGATGTTTTGGGAGAAGGACCTCATTGTTGTACACCAAGCGAAATAAAAAATGTTGTTAAAGAAGCTTTGCGAAAATGCAAGAAGTCAATAAAAGGGAAACCCATACCAACCGAGTAACAAAAAACTTTATTATCACTAAATGATCGGGCAATCAATCTCATATCAGAACTACCAAATTTAAAAACATAAAAACTGGTTTCTATAATTATCGAAATAAAAGTCATGGAGTAAAAAAACAACTTTCAAAAAGGGATATTAAAGTCTAAAATGATCTCTGTTCATTGACATATCACTAGTCTTAATCTGTGATTTTTATGGGTTTTTTTATAAGGTTGATTATTAACAAATATGCTTAGTTGACTTTTATAATAGTATAATGAAGTTTTATTTCATAACAAAATACAAAATATCTCTTAAGTACCTACCGTAAAATTAATGCATCAAGGGCTAAATTGTAGTACGAGTATGTACGTTCACCCAAAAGTTGTCTCCGTTCGTTCACTAAAAAAGACAAAAAATGTTTTTTAATTGTACCTTCTTTTAAAACAGATTATATTAAAATCTAAAATGATCTCTATATATTTGACATACCACTAGTCTTAATCAGTGATTTGTTATGTACACGGCTTGATAATGATTTCACTCTATCTTAGACTAAGTCTTAAATTTATGTTTGTCATAATCAAAGTAAATTTATATTTTATTAGTAGAAAGAACCCGCGCTCACTTTTTATGAAAATATTGCCTGCATGCCTTTATGTTCATAAAAGGTGTCCGTGGGTTTTGCTCATTTCATTTTATTTTTGTTGATTTATATAAGGTTGATTATATACAAATTTTGTTGATTTTTATAATATTTTATGGCTATATCCCACTTTAGAAGTTTTATTTCATAGCGGAATATAGTATATACATGATCTATTTTATGAACCGTAAATAATGTATTAAAAACAAAATACATAGTAACAGGCACTATTAGTTTTTGGTCAGACCGTACCCACATATAGGTGTTTTCTTCATAATTTCGATGTGGGTTGAGTAAGAAATTAAAAATTGAAATATTGCTGTGTGTTGAGTAAGGAATAGAAATGGGTTGAGTAAGGAAAAATTAATTAGTGGGTTGAGTTCATGTGGGTTGAATACGGAACAACCCAAAATAATGGTTTAAATTCTGGAAAAATTTGTCATTCTGCCGTCATCGCTCACGGCGGCAACTAGTGTGTCAGACGCACATGAGATAAAATATCCAAAAATAGGTCGTGCATTATCTCGAGATAATCAAGACAGTCATTTTTAAAGTGGCCCTGCAATCTTATTTGATGGCATATAGGAACGTAGAACACAGTACAACAGGCACGTCACCAGCGATGTTGCTGCAGCGTAGGGCGTTGAGATCTCGGTTAGATCTACTGAAAGGAGACCGAATGATAGAAGATAGGGTGAGCGAAGCCCAGCTTAAACAAGGGGAGTATGCAGGCGGGCAGCTTAGGACGTTAGGATTCGATGATGATGTGTTAGTTCCAGAATATTTAGGAGGGAAGAAGTGGTTAAATGGTCGAATACAAGATAGGCTAGGTTCTAGACACTATTTAATTGGTAAAGAAAACGGTCCACCCATCAAAAGAAACATTGATCAAATTAGGAAGAAAATTGTCAGTACCGTGGTTTTCTCATTACCAGACAGCGCGGTGGATGTGGCTCAGTCGGAAGACAAATAAAGGTACCTGTGAACCAGCAGTTTTACCCGAGATTACGGAGCCACCGGTGGAAGTAACCAAGCGTATTAGGTAACCGGTGCAACGTTATGGACTGGAAATTGATTGAATGTACTTACCTACAGATACTTAGTTTTTAAGATTGTATTGTTTTATTATATTATTTTATTATAGGTTAGTTAAGATTCATTAGGTATATTTTAAAAAATGGGTTGTATAGGTAGGTTGTTTAAACATAAGTAGAGGTATAAATTAAGGGTGAGGGTGTGATGTATGTAGGTAGTTAGTATTAGTTTTATATTTTGGTATACCGAGGGTACTTGTGTCATGTGTCTCTCTCTCACAAATTAGAGGCTATACAGAACCAACGTGTTTTATTGTGCTCCCTAAGTATCCTAGTTTTCGGCTGATCAACATATATCTCACATACCTTACTATTACCTATATCTTTTTTTTAATCTAACTGAAGCAAGCGTTATTATTAGCAATAATACCAGCGTACTCCTTAATTTGGCGAGTTTATCAACGTTTTTTTTTGACTGATCGAAGTGCGCCTCTTTGGTACTACTTTTTTTTTGCTTCTTTCTCGTCATTTGTGCAGTTGTGAGCTTAAATGTGATTGATTACGATTAATTCTAATAATAAAATAGATAAAGTAAACCAATTTTATGTACAAAAATGTTTTTTTTACTTATAAAAAATAAATAATTAATAATTATTTAAAAAAAAAGTTCATTTATTTAACATTCCTTTAAATAAAGGACACACTATTTAATAGAAAAACTAAAAAGGTATTAAAATTTTTAACAATATAGTAGATAACATACAAAACAGAGAAATCATGATAAAATGCACATAGAAACCACTCCGGCCTCTGTCTGTTAAGCGGTGGTTGACATTGACTTTGATATTTCCACAGTCGGCATCATCAGGTCGAAGAATATTTTAGATACTTCTTATTATTTCTATCGTTAATATTTTTGGTTTTATACCTACAACGTGTTAATTATATTGTAGTTCAAAACTTCAAACACCCCAAAAACTTATTTTAGTAATAAAAATAATAATAATTTATAATTTATTTATTTAAATCAGATTACAAAGATCAATTTTTGTTAGTAACAATTTTACTTATAAATATGTTAGTACAGTATTTTTTCTACTTACCTACATTTTAAAATTACAATATTCTATTAATCCATTAAATAACATTTGAAAATAGTATTTAATAATTTCATAATCAACAATGATATTAATTAACTATTTGATTTATAAGTAATTATTTAAGTTTAATATTACGTTAAGAATGTTTCTTTAAAATAAATGATTTTCTTTAAAGCAAAGCAGCTACAGATATTCCCCATAGTGGTTTAGGTACTCGCCGTCAAATCTAGTTGCAAACATGCTTAGTATGCCGTTGGGGCTGGCCCGGATCCTACGCCCCAGGGATGTGCACCATGCGCAGGTGGAGTAGAAACAATCCACCCGCGCGTCAGCAAACATCCCCGACGCGCTGCAGAACCGGGGCAGCCCCACCAGCCTTCTAAACGCGTTATTATACTGGACTCGGAGGGCGCTGTACTGTTTATGTGCATAATTAACCCACAGGCTGCTTGTGTAGAAACTGGTGCAATAGGCTCTAAAGAGGCAGATTTTTACACTTGTTGAGCAGCGAGCAAACCTGCGGGCAATCATGTTTGCTTTCACAGACAACGCCCTGCGCTCCCTCTCAATGTCCACATCATCTTTCAGGTCAGAGGTTAACCAATGTCCGAGGTATTTAAATTTATCAACTCGATGTAGCTGCGTACCATATAACTTTATAGCAGGCATTGGCGACGGACATTTGTGGCCCCTGGCCTGGAAGACCATGCATGCATTCACTCTTTTTAACGTTATAATGTAAGCCATGTAGGTGCGCATACTTTTCACATATGCTTATCATTTTTGATAAGCCGCAGACTGAAGCGCTCAGCAGCGCCATGTCATCCGCATAACTAATGTTATTGACCGCGACTCCGTCAATATGGCATCCGACACGAGCCCTGCTGAGCTTCTCCACCAGCGCGTTCACATACAGGTTGAAGAGCTTGGGAGAGGTAAAACCCCCTGCCTCACCCCGCACTCCAACCTGTATGGCTCCGAGTATGCGCCCGACCACCTCACGACATTGACCTGATGTTGGTACCAAAACTTAAAAATATCCTTTACCTCTCTAGGCAACTGCATGGCTTCGAGTTTTTGTCACAAAAATCGTAACTAACCAGGTCAAATGTCTTCGAGAGGTCGAGGAAACAGGCATAGATGGGTATTCGTCTTTTACTGTAGTATTTGACAGTCTACTTCAAACTCAGGATAGCTGCATCTGTTGAGAGACCTGATCTGAAACCGAACTGGTTATCATGTAAATCTAGATGTTGATCTAATTTAATTTTTAGCAGACTGTCAAACACTTTCGCTATTATGGTGGCTAGTGAAATAGGTCTATAGTTAGACTTGTCACTTGTGTCGCCTGTTTTATTTTTCACGATTAGCACCACCACAGTCTTCATCTTATCGGCTGGTAAGTATGTGTGTCCTAAACAAAGGGTATAGAACATCGCAAACACCCTGGGTAGGTGGGGGCCCGCATTCCGTAGGTGTTCGATGCTGAGTCCGACATGGCCTGGAGATTTACTGCGCGACATAGCCTTTATTGCCTTCCGTACATCCTTTGCTGTAAAGCTTTGCTCCAGCCCACACGGCCCGGCATCGTTGACCGACTGTGATGGTCCCAATGGTGATTTTACTGTAAAGTGAGCCCTAAACATGTCAGCTCACAGGTAGGCTCGGCTTGTTATTCAGCATGTCAATGGATTTCCAAAAAATACGAAAGTCGAGTTTAGAATTATCTGCTGTTATCTTGTCCATCTTTAACTGCTCACTGTGGTTTTGACACCATTTAAGACGCGACTTGAAGATTTTACGGTACTTCTGCATTTCATGGTAAACACGACCCACACCCGGTTTTCCATGTAGGAGCCACATTTGAAATTTACACCTAGCCTCCCTGTGCGCTTCTCCCACATGCCTGTTCCACCCCGCTACAGGCTTTCTTTTTTTAAATGTATTTACATTTAGATAATGACTATCAGCCGCTGCACTACTCAAAACATTAACTATTTCACAATATAATTTATCAATAACCTGTCTATGGTTAAAATTATTACACAAAAAATCAGCACACTTTAAAAATGTATTGGGGAAATCAATTAATTTTAATTTATTATTGCATAATTTATTGTACATGTCAATTTAAGGAAGTTTCCTCTCACCCCACACAACTTTACTAACCCTTAATTACTTATTAATGATATCAGCTTTTTTTATTAAAGATCTTGAAAATCAATATATAAGTGAACATTAATTAACAACGAAATGTAAATCAAATAATAGGTAATCACATTACACCTTGCTAATGAGGAACAGTTTTTTTTCTAGACAATTTACACAGACTGTGACCAAATGGTCCTTGCAAACGTGTTTTACACATTTTTCGCATTTGGATCTTATTTTCCTGTCTTTGGACCTTGGACACACGATACATCTGCCTTTTGAAGTCGAGGGTATCAATGGTGCAGATGGTCCAGGGCGCTTAATCTCCTCATCTTCTCTAAGGCGTTTTTGGAGTGGTCGAGGCAAATTTGTAATAAAAAAACTATTTCAGTACCATCCGTAGCTTCTTCTAGTAGTCTTTGTAATTCAAGTGCAAAGAACGTAGAACCCCAGACATGAATAACAAACTAAAAAAAGCCAATAGTTCTTCTAAAGATAACACCTTGAAGTCTTCGTCGCACTGAAAATGTTGTTGAATCGACTGTATGTACATGTTGATAAGCTTCTCTTTAGAAAATATAGTCTAGAATGCTTCTAAAAATGTTGAAACCTCCCTAGTCTGTCTTTTAGGTGCAGCGGCTTCTCTTACTATGTTATGACTACGAGTTCCTACACTCTAGCGTTTGGTGGAACTTTAGACCATTTGGTAATTTTGTTTTTTCCAACGTAAACAGAATTTCTACTATTCAAAGGACATCGACGATTTTGGCCGTTAACACGCACAAACAAGTATCCCGCATTATAATTCTTCTTTTATTTTTTTACATTTATATCAGTTATCCGTAGTAAACAGACAACCTGTGGTTTGAAACGAATAATTAAAAGTTATTTAAATACTAAACAATTTGCTGAGATCTACATTGCTGTCATTTCAATGTCAACAGCGTAAGTAAGAGATGTTATAACTGTTTTAAATGAAATCGATTATTCAATTGGAATTTAATTCTGTTTATTTTTTATCAAATTGTGTCATATCTTTGTTGAAATACGTATACATGATATACAAATATATCATAATATATATATAGCAATTGCCAAAAAACATAATAACAGCGTTTCGATCGATGTAGAATATAATCGTTTCCTAATTAGTTAGTTCAATTAACCGTATTGATTCTACAGTAGCTCTTCAATACCTACCTCCTTATTTCTGCTCACTCGCTCACTTTTGCTCCCGTAGTTGTGTAGTGTGTTTTTATGTATATTTCTGGATTTCTTTTAATAACTTGGCTATTCTTTTGGACTCCGATATATCTTGCAGTAACATACATACCACGGCTTTCATCTAAGGACTTTGTGATCTGCTCGAACGATAACTTTGCATTGACAACGGACTTTTGCTACCCACAAAACGAAATGGAAGGTGTTTGTGTCAATTGTGATTCTGCTGGTGGTTCCATGGAATTGGAAAATGAGCAGATTTTTCGCTGCATACAACACTGGTTGGCACCCCGTCAGGTAAACATATTTTGCTTTGCTATAAGATAAAATTCTTTTTTTCTTTTTTATTATTTCTTAAGTAAGTTTGTATGCTTTCATGAGGTACCTATCTACCTATATTAATTTACAGACTAGTATTTATTATTTATTATTAGGTAAGTAAGTAGGTACTTGTAATTATTATATTTTTGATGATTTGATTAACATTACTGAAATAGCTACGTAAACGGAATCAAAATATATTGTAACCTCAAAATGTGATACACTTCGCGTGATTCTACGATTTCCATAATTGTCCGTTTTTAAAGAAAGCCCAGCTGAGTATTAAAGACTTATTTACAAAACAACGAGCATAATGTCATAGCTGTGCATTGATAAGGCCAACAATGTATGAAAGCTTAGCAATGTCCTTTTCATTCCTTAGCGTATTTAGTAGCAGTTCTTCATCACTACTCCACTATCTAACTACGCTTTGAGAAGTCTCCGAGTCATGATTGCTGCTAGAGATTCTCCATCAAAGACTTCCTCCTCCTCCTCCAAACAATCCTCAATATGCATGTCATTTTAGCGGAAGGTAGTTATTGAAACTCATTTTGAATGGTATTATAACCTATAACAGAATAAAAAGTACCTGTTTACTTTGATTTAAAACAATAAAATAAGAATAATAATAAAATAATTAAAAACATAACTTAGCAAAACAATAGCGTTAGTACTTGCGTGGGGTCCGTGTGGACCCCAGATGCACTATAGCGACAATACTACTCGGCACCGGATCACGTCTGCAAGAAGCGATTAGTGTTTTAGGAAGCTACTGGGCACGTGGTAGGTAGAACATAAAATATCGAGAAATAACAGACGTTTCAATTTGCACTGGGGTCCAAGCGGACCCCACGCGAGTAATTAAGGGTTAATAACATCGTTTTTTAAACTAATCATTCCTGGTTTAATTTCACCAAGGTCACATTCTGTAATCAACGGAAAATGATCCGACCATGCGACATCATATTTCGGATAGACATTAAGAATCGACGCTGCTGCCGCCTTGGTTACGACACAGTGATCCAACCAGCGTCTAGACCTATTTGCCTCGCTAATGAAAGTATATGTACCCGAGTTTATTCCTAAAACCTCAACGTCTGCACATAACCATTCCTGCTCCGCACTAAAACATGTTAATTCGTCAAAAAAGTTTTCATTTGGATGGACATTAAAGTCACCAAGCACATAAACAGACCCGGCATTGTTATTGCTTATAATAGCACTCACCATGCTGAGACAATCCGTAAACTCCGCTATATTTTCCACTTTATCCGTCGGCATATAAACACTAAAAACCATAAACGACTTTTGATCCATAGTGATGCTTATAGCGCACACACGCGGATTATCACACTGCACTATCGACACATTTTGGAAAACACTTTTGTTCCAAAGTAGTGCGACCCCTCCGTTAGGCCTGCCGCGCAGCATGCCCGCCGCTGTGTCCACCGCCGAGGTCCCCGTGCAGCCAAATCGCTGGTCAATGCTGCTGAGAAACTGGATATCATCTGGCAGCAGCCAGGTTTCTTGCAGTGCAATTATTTCCGATGACTGGCACAGTTCTCTTACGTGGTCAACAGAGCGCTTCACGCTCTTACAGTTGAAGCTGACTAACCTGCAGGGTGGTTTACTACACATTCTGATTAGAAGAGCCGCTTACAGTGTTGCCACCGTTAATATCACTCCTTGACTTGAAGTTCACAAAACGACGAAAAATTATCCCTTGTGGCCACAGTTTGTCTTCCAAAAATAGTCGTAGTTTGGCTACCGACACAAAGAACTTGTAGGCATTGTAGTCTTTTTCCCGCCGTGAGGTAATTTTCTCCAAAGAAATCCTTTCTTGCGTTTTATTGTAAACGTACTCGCTGATATCGTTTGTAGTGGTTTCTTTGTGTACTTTGGTAATGAAGATTGGCACTTTCACAACGGCCGCTCTAAAGTTTCCACCCATGTCCCGGGAAGAACCAGACGTACCGATATAACGGTAATTCATTTTCGGTTTTCTTCGCTGAACCACTTTCCATTCACCATCCGCTTTCACAATATCTGCAAGAGATACCTTAGGGCCCGTAAAATCTTTGTTATCGGTAGCATCTACGCCCGTCTTAAATAAATCGAACAGCTGAGGCTCGTCAGCAGTCAGCTCCGTTATCGGGGTATTCCTCGAAGCGCACCCAATATGAAGCGCACCCAGACCAAGCGCACCTAAACTATTCCTCCAAGCGCACCCGTCGGGTGCGCTTCAGAATAGATAATTAAAATATAAATTTTCATTCCTCGAAGCGCACCCACGGAATAAATGTTGAAAGAGATGTAGTAACTATCAGAAAATATCGATAACGAATAACATACGTTTATTATTATTGATTGATGGCAACTAACTACTCTACTCTTTCATTTCTTTTTTACTGATAGTTAAAGGTAAGTGAGATCGCTAACGCGCCTATCTACCTCTTTTCATTTATGTCTCCCTGGTACTTTTAGATCAAAATGACTGTCATGATTCAATTTATTATTGACGTAGTAAGTTGCTTAAGCACCTAGTCCTAGTCTCTATCGACATCAATATTACGAATCTTTTAAGCGGTTATTTCTTTTTTCCTGATAGTTAAAGGTAAGTGAGATTGCTAACGCGCCTATCTACCTCTTTTCATTTATGTCTCCCTGGTACTTTTAGATCAAAATGACTGTCATGATTCAATTTATTATTGACATAGTAAGTTGCATAAGCACCTAGTCCTAGTCTCTATCGACTATATATTACGAATATTTTAAGCTCCTCTCTATTTTTGTCCGTGGGTGCGCTTTGAGGAATAAAAAATTAATATTTTAATTACCTATTCTGAAGCGCACCCAACGGGTGCGCTTGGAGGAATAGTTTAGGTGCGCTTGGTCTGGGTGCGCTTCATATTGGGTGCGCTTCGAGGAATACCCCCCGTTACCAAACCGGTTTGGCGACGCGGCGGCGGCGCAGGCCGCCCCGCTGCCGCCGCCCTCTCCGCAGCGCTCAACCCGGCGACGGCGGGTGGCTTTGTGCGTTCAACGCTTTTAGTCGGCGATATTGGGGGGTAGTTTTGTGATAAAACGCAGTCCGTGTTTTTGGGCGAATTCGATAAACTGATATTATCATTATCAGTGATGGTCATATCAATATGCGATATAGTCCCATAGGTCCACTATCCAAACACGCAGCACCTCTTCTCGTATTAATACGGATGTTTCCGTATTGATTAGGAGTTGATTCACGAGAAGCAGACGCCCTATTTCTCACCTCCAATCTCAGTTCTTCAAACTGTTCTGTTGTCACATATTTAGACTTTATATCACGTAGCTCTGTTTGTAGAATAAGAAGGTCTTTGAGCAGCTTCGTAACATCTAGATGGTCGAAAGTTACCGGTGGAAGCATTTCTAGATCACGGGCGACAAACACCGTCATAACATAACATAATCGGGATCCGTCCCTTTAAAAAGAGAGATGATATCTTCGACATCACGACTTTCCTTCCCCTGTCTTTTTCGTAAGATCTTCCGTTTTTCGCTTGGCAGTGAATCAAAAAGTAACGACTTCGATCTCATGATTTCGTCGCCTTTGAATGATGATACACATATTCGTGTCAGACTTTCTTCGTCAATTATGGATATTTTGTTCTGCACGTAAGCTAACAATTCATCTACCACAATATTGCACGTATTGCACTTCACAGTGTGAGCCATTTCTTTTTTACGTAAAACAATGACTTTACACTCGATACACGTTAGCGCGTCCGACTCCGAGATGAGTGCGCGTGGCACTGATAATAGTTATAAAAATTATATTTCGCAAAATTAAGTAGATAATTTAGCTTTTTTGTACACTGGCATTTCTGGCAAATTAGAAATTCTAGTAGTAAAAGGAATGCGTAAAATGTGAGCGATGCCGCCGCGATGGCATTCAAACTATAATTCCAATGCTCATAACAAGACGATAGTTATGTAGGTAAAATCAAAAATGGACGTAGCTAATAGTAGATTAGTAGACGAGGAGCTCGATGGCGCTGGAGGAGCTCGATGGCGCAGCGGCTAGCGCATTCGGCTTGCGATCTTGCTTGCTAAGCAACTTTCGCAATGCCGGGTCGCTGGATGGGTGACCAAATTTAAAACATCTCGAGCTCCTCCGTGCTTCAGAAGGCACGTTAAGCCGTTGGTCCCGGTTGCTGTCGTAAGATGGCAGTCGTTAAAACCCACCAACCCGCATTGGGCCAGCATGGTAGGTTATGGCCCAATATCCCCACGTGCTATTGTTCACGTGGGAGGCCTGTGCCCAGCAGTGGGACGTTTATAGGCTGATGATGATGATAAATAGTAGATTGTTATACAAAGGGCTAAAATGACCCATTATATACGAGGTAGTTTTACTCCCGAGCTTTAGCGAGGGAGTAAATAGAAACCGAGTTATAATGGGTTTTTAAAGCCGTGTATGTGCAGTATTTATTCCGTTAATCGCCTTTTACGACACCCAAGGGAAGAGAGGGGTTGGTAGTATTATATTGATAAGCCCATCGCCGCTCTATGCTGTTGGATAGTATGTGCAGTCTTTCCATCTCTTCCCTTGGTTGTCGTAAAAGGCGACTAACGGACTAAAGATTGCACATACATCCAACAGCATAGAGCGGCGATGGCCACATCAAAATAATACTACCAACCTCTTTCTTCCCTTGGGTGTCGTAAAAGGCGATTAACGGAATAAATACTGCACATACATCCAACAGCATAGAGCGGCGATAGGCTCACCAAAATAGTACTGCCAACCCCTCTCTTCCTTTCGGTGTCGTAAAAGGCGACTAACGGACTAAAACTGCACACAGATCCATCAGCATAGAGCGGCGATGGGCTCACTACCAACCCCTTTCTTCCCTTGGGTGTTGTAAAAGGCGACTAACGGATTAAAGACTGCACATACATCCAACAGATTAGAACGGCGATGGGCTCATCAAAATAATACCACCAACCCCTCACTTTTCATCGATGTCATAAAAGGCGACTAACGGACTAAAGACTGCACATACATCCAACAGCATAGAGCGACGATGGGCTCATCAAAATAATACTACCAACCCCTCTCTTCCCTTGGGTGTCGTAAAAGCGACTAACGGGCTAAAGGCTTACCACCCAAACACATGTGCAGACTGTGCAGTTGTTTCTTGCTGAAACGTGGACTGTGGGGGCGTGGTCTGTGTTGTCCATAAATGATTACTAATTTTACCATAAACTTTAATATAACTATCTCATAAAAATTAGGGATTTAAGTAAAACAGTAAAAAGTCGAGTCTTTATTCATGACTATTCTACTTATGACTAAAGTCTTTATCGTTTTTGTAGGCTCATTGTCATGTGACAGACAAAAAATATAAAATAATACTTTTTCCCCTAAGGCAAGAAAAACTATTTTATACTTGCTCTAGAACGCTACAATGACGGTATTTTTGAGCAAGAGGAGTGAAAAATATTTTGTTTCATAAAATCGAGTCTACTCTCGATTCTGATCTAACGAATTTCAGGTTTTGACCAATGCAATTGCTTGCATTGAATTAATTAATAGAAAAAAAATTTGGCGAATGTTGTTATTAAGGCTAGCTCAGAGAAGTTCGGCTCAAAGGTCAGCTCAAAAGTACTGTGTTCTCTGCTTACCCCGAGGGCTGAGGTATGTATTTGCCATAATATTAACATAAGATACGATATCTTATCGATAGTTATACAACTTTATTGAATTGCAACAAAACAATAACGTAGGTCAATTGAAACGACATCGCAGCGGGCAAAATTGACATAGTGACTGGCATTTTGGACGTCAGCATTACCCTCAAGGGATCCGTTAGTATGACGCGGCTCAGATTGTTGACAGCCTTCAGGTCTGAAGCGTTTCGTCCTGAAAGAGTAGTTATTATGTAGGTACTAATTACGTATCTAGAATGGAAGAAATAAATTTGTTTTATTGTTTTTATTTTACTCACTATCTGAGCATGACTTTGGTTTACTTAAAAGGTTTTACTTAACTTACATCTAACTTATAATGTTAAAATAGGCAATATAATTTCATTTTTCAGTTTGCTAAATTAAGAGGGAAATACTGGTCGATGCGTCGTCGGGTAGGTACATAAACTACGTGTGTTATAACTAGAGACACCGCGAAATTAATTTTTTGAGCACTTAAGGTCCACAATCGCTTGGATCACTCACAATCACTGCTGCGTTTGCAGCCCATGAACCGCAACTCGGTGGATAATAATATATTAAAGACGCTAAATCTCGGTAAAAATATATTTTTTAGAAAGCAAAATAAACGGAAAATTTATTGGAAAAAAAAGAAAGCACTCACCAATCTGTAATACATTATATAATCTTGAAAGTGACCTGTTTAAAGTGGCCAATGTATTTTCTACTTCCTGCGCCGCTTGACAAACAACAAATATTGTGTAAGCGTACAAGCCAAATGAAACAGCTCTAAACGATTCCATAGTTACATCTTCGCTCTGCAAATTACAAAATTTAAATCATCACACGCTTATTCATAAGTCTCGCTACACAAAAACAGGACAATGATGATGAACCAGGATGTAATAAATATGTACGGATAATGCACAGGCGCCAGCAGAACTGCTTACCACAAATGTCAAATTTCTTTAATAGATTTTTCTTTGCCTTAAAGATCAATTCCGATTACTGAAATTTGGCAGTTGCGAATAGGTTGATACGCTAGCGTCAAGTAATCACTTTAATAAAAGTGGATTTTTGTCTCCAGCTGTGCACGTTTTCAGCTCAATTTAAAATCATCTATACAAGCTGTTAAAAGAGACCTTTAACGAAGCCCTTTAAATCAAAATAAGTAATATTGAGCAGAAAGAGTATCTGGGGCACCGGTTTTATTTTAAGATGTTGTAAAACAAACAAATATTTTAACCGTGTCGTGTAGCGGTGAAAGAATACTACCAACCCCTCTCTTCCCTTATGTGTCGTAAAAGACGACTAACGGACTAAACACAAAAATATCCAATAGCATAGAGCGGCGATGGGCTCACTATCTGTCATGCTGAGCACATGAGCAGTCGCTATCTGGTGAAAAGTGGACTATGGCAGAGGCCTGCTTTTGCAGTCTCCATTGCCTGGTCTCTGACTAACCCTTCGGGGATAATAGTCATGTTTATATGTATGTATTATGAAAAACAACTGTTTCTTGCAGCACGCAATGTATTACGCGCACAAAGTGTGCTACGTGTGGGAAAGGGGCATAAAGAGGCACTTTATGATATGCCCGCAGAGTAAGGGGGAGGTATGCCTCTTACGCTGCACCAGTTATCCCTCGCCTGGACTCCACTTTCATCAACATCCGGTAGAGTGGATTAATTTACTGGGCTTTATATAAAAAGAGCCGGGTAAAAGCAAACTGCAGGTTTTTTTTAATAAAGTAATTTTTTTTTTCAAAAAACGTAAAAGAATTATACAACTATTCTACGTTCTTTGAAAAAAAAAATATGATTATAACCAAACTTTACTTTACTGGAGGTCTCCGTAACTTGACGGTTCCCAGGTATGGCCGCGTACATAAAAGCCTTCGACATATACGTGTCTACCGGCTTCGATAAGTGTATTTTTTCACACCGTATGTAAAATTATCTACTGTGTCGTCCTAAGGTCAGTCGCACTTTGGACAAACATTAATCTTTTCGAATTAAACGTTTTTTTAGTGAAGTGTGTTGGAATCGCGATTTACTTACTTGCTAAGCTAAAGATCAACCAGCTGGTTGATGGCGTATTACACAACATCCTTTCGGATCCTACGTCCAAAGCAATTTTGTTGAACTTAGGTTCGCAGCACAAAGAATTCGGCTTAGGTTAGAGAATAATTAAATATTGTAACATTCCTACATGTAGAGTTATGATGGGGCTGATAATAATAATGGGGCTGACATGTTATTTTAAGATAAAACTTTAAACTTTCGCGTTGCATCGGGACTTAACACGATTAATTTTGTAAGTAAGTACATTATCTACTTATTACTTCACGTTTCGGCCACGATGCTACGGCTATTATCACAAGCGAACTCAGTTCGCTGTGAGTGTTTGTCTAAGTCACGTTAAATAGGTTTAATGTAATTTTTATACAAAATCCTCTAGCAAAAAAAATAAAAATAATATGGAACACTACAGTCTCGACCAATCTATTTTTAAAATTTGTTTCAAAAGATACATAACCGAAAGTACCTATGTATTCAGTATGCGCTCTTAGTTAGTACGACTATAGACTATAATAGTCGTATGTGTACGTATTAAAATTAGTGTCCAAAGTGCGGCTGGCCTAATAATCAAAATATTATGAGGAGGTGAATATGAATAATACCACCCTTAGCAGTATTTTTTTACGAATAGTTTCTTCAAGATAATTATAATTTTTTGTGTTATCAACTACTCTTCAAATGCATTATGTCGTGCATGTTCTGCTTTAATTATTTTTTAAGCGTGAATGCAAATTGTCAGAAGATTTGCTTCAAATAAAAAGGTGACATGTCCATACTCTGCTAGATATTAGACCTGGTAACGACATATTTTTTTTTTTTTGTTTGTAAATGTCGTTGCTTTTGTGCGCTGTGGTTTCTTGCGCCCATTCTTTGCCACAGTTAAAAAATTATGTCCTGAATGGGTGGTAGGTTAAAAAGATTTGGACGATTCAAAGTACTTATTGAATGAGTTTATTGAATAAATATATTTTGACTTGACTTGATTATGTAATTAAAATTATACTATCGTAGTAGTATTTTCTGTTACTGGAAAATAACAAAACTAACATTGGACATGTTACCTTTTGATATTCACCTCCTCTGGATATTGTAATAAGATTACATGTATTTTACCCCTTTGACTATTGCTGCAATCAGTTTGTATAGAACAAGAACGTGCCCTAAAACAACATAACCCATCTGCAACATAATCTGAAAAGCACAACAATATGTTCTTTAATAAAACCTTTTTTGCATCTTATCTTTGCTTCTTTTCTTTATTTCTAATTAGCTTTTGCCTGCGGCTTCGTTCGCATTAGTTTTCTGCTGGAATACTTATTCTATAACCTGTAACCGTCTCCAGAATGCCATCTATCTCTATACCAAGTTCGCGAAAGCGTAACCCACAAACAAACCAAATCACTTTGGAATTTATAATATTAATTAGGATTTAGAGTAGTAACGAAATTAAGTTACTGGTTCGAAATATCTTCAAGGCAACGGAACTTATGAAAGTAATCCGATCATATATTTTTCTAACTCTAATGACCATTTTAGTTTATAGAATGAAACGTCGTAACTGCAAAGTATTACCACTGATATTTCAAGTCGCGTCCCGGTAAACAACTACTAACCTTCCCGCTTTTCCCTTGGGTGTCGTAAAAGGCGACTAACGAACTAAAGACAGTACATATATCCAACTGCATAGAGCGGCGATGGGCTCACCGTCTGTCACGCTGAGCACATGTGCAGTCGCTACTTGGTGAAAAGTGAACTATATGGTAGATGACTGCTTTTGCGGTCCTTATTGCCTAGTCTGACTAACCCTTGGGATAATAGTCGTGATTATGTGTATGTATGTAATTAAAATAATAGATAAAAAACATCTTTAATAAAACCCCCTTTTACGTCATGAGAGTAAATGAAGCAACTGATAATTATGTGTCAGGATCATTGAGATTTATGGTCAGGATCGTAGCAAATGGGAAGCTGTGGTCTCTGCCTACCTGTATATAAATAAATTTGTATATACAGTCGTGGTCAACTAATTAGGGACATTCAAGATAGTGAAGAGCAATAACCGGTTATGTACATATAAATATAAAACCCTATTGATTTTTCAGCACCTATTATTTGCATAATTTGGTCCGATTACTATACTATAAATGGCTGTAAATAAGAGAATAATTAAATAGAAAAAAGTATTTAATATCAAAGGTTGAACATGTATTAAATTTTAAGGTATAATTATGTAGCTGGACATTTAATTAAGGACAGTAAAGTATAATGATGAATAGAGTTAAACAAAACGAATAATCTCCAGTATTATAATATTTTTAAAAGCTCTATTTTATTACGTGTAAAATCAGTACCCAGTAGCAAAACCTTTGTTAGTAATTACCGCTTGACACCGATGTGGCATAGACATTATCAGTTTCTGACATGTTTCGATAGGAATGTTTGCCCATGCTTCACAAAATCACCCACACAAAAAGCTTGATTAAGTTGATCTAAAGTTGTGGTACGATAAGTTGAAACTTTTTTCTTGATTTCGTGCCAAAGGTGCTCAATTGGGTTGAGGTCCGGGCTATTTGCTGGCCAATCTAGCACCGATACTGACTGACTGGTAAGAAACGACTTGACTGAACGGGCGGTATGTTTCGGGTCGTTATCATGCTGAAACGTCCATATAATAGGGAGATGCTCCTCAGCATAGGGAAGCATAGTTTCCTCCAATATTGTTTTGTATTGATGTTGGTCTAAGTTACCCTGAACTTTTCTCACAGGTCCCACTCCACGTCCAGAAAATGAACCCCAAATTTTAATGTTTCCACCGCCATGTTTCACCTGCTTTTTTGTGAATCTTGGATTCATTTCCGCTTTTACAGGACGCCGTACGTATTGCCTTCCATCTGAAGAAATTAAATTAATCTTGGTCTCGTCAGAGAATAATACATGTTGCCATTGGGCGTAGGTCCAATGTCCATATTTACGTGCAAACGCCAAACGAGCATTTCTATGTTCTTTCTTCAACAACGGTACTTTGCGAGCCACTCTTCCGAACAACCCTGCTTCTACCAGACGTCGTCGAACGGTCCTCGCTGATACACCGGCTCTTTCGTCTGCCCCAAACACTTCGTGTTTAATTAAAATAGAGCCTAGAAACGGATCTTTCTTAGCTAACCTGGTTATCATTCTATCTTCTTGCGGAGTTGTTTTTCTCGATCTTTTTGTCCTGGGCACATTTAAAGCTGTGTTATTGCGCCTGAAATGTTGCACTGCATTGCATACCATAGTTTTTGAACAATTTAAATGTTCTGCTATCCCTCGGTATGACCAACCACGCTCGACAAACTTCATGATAATTGTTCGTAGTGTTGGATCGCAACTTTTATTTTTGCCCATATTTCTTCAAAATAATTCTCAAAACTTAAAATTAAAAATCTGGATTGCCGCCAAAACTACCACAAAACAATAAAAGAAGAAATAAAAAAGTATTGAGATTCAAATTTTGAAAATAGAACGCAATATCTCAGTGTCCCTAATTAAATGGCCAGCCAGCATTCTTTGAACAAATAGCACACTGATAATCTATCAGCTATACTGTAAAGAGGTTTAATGTTTAAGAAGTTGTTATTGTTTGTATAATCGGGCACATCAATGACTAATTATACTTACGTGTAAAAGATATGGAATATTGTTAAGACTCGTTGGAAAATAAAAAATAAATTCACAATTTGGCTTAACTAGAGATTGTCCCTAATTAGTTGACCACGACTGTATATGTAAAACAAACGCCGGTAGCCGAACGAGTAGATGCTAGGGTTCTATCCCCATAGCTCCGGTAAGTTAGTGACGGGAAACCAAATTTTTTTTAAATTTGTATTTTCCAATGAATCTATCTTATAGATACCCCACCCAAAGAAGGAAGGCAAGGTTATGTGGAGCTCCATTCGTCCTCTTTTTCACACTGAAAGCATAACAATTAATCAGGCATGAGAGGAGGGACCTTTCCACTAGGGCATTGAACCACAGGATCCACCCTGACGCCCGTATGTCCATCTGTGGACAGCTACGACTAGGGATGTAAAGCAGTAAAATTACCCCGGTAAAACACAGTATTTTAGGATATTTTACGTAATATTTAGTAATTTTCGGTAAAATACGGTAATATTCATGTTAAAAAACGTTTTAAACGTGTTCATACCCACTAACTAACATTATTATTACGAAAGTGAGTATGTTTCTGTGTATGTATTTACTCTTTAACAAATAATTGAAATTGAATGAGATTTGACAGATATATAAGAAGTTTTGTAATTTTGTTAAACAGAAAATGGGCTCGTACGTACTAAATATCGTACTAAATATTTGAGATACGAATCACATCACACCTTTCGTGCGTTCGACGTGTGAACTGTCGATGTCGAGTGGAATTTCAAGTTCGAATTTGTCTAAAATATTTGGCCAAAATACATTTCAAAACTTAAGCTTCATTTCGTGGCATATTAATTTTTACAAATAATGAAGGTAGTTTTTCAAAAAGACGTTCAGGAAATTCACGCGGGAGTAGAGTGCTGGATGAATTTAAGTCAATTCATCGCCGTTTGCTCAGTTCCTCACCGACAGCGGAACGGCAAGAGCGCATGTCGCCGCTCAACACAGGACAACATGGTCAATTGCACTTATCGCAACGTCGCATAATGGTTTTTCATACTTACGTGAGCTGGATTTAAAATAAATTAGAATTTAAAACTTCATATTTTGCCGGTAATGTTACCGTAATTTATATAAATTACCGTAAATGACCCGTATTTTACCGGCACTTTCGGTAAAATTACGTAATTTTGCAACCCTAGCTATGTACTATCATTCCAAAATGATCGCTCATAACCCGCACGCGCGCGCTTCACCATCCACGGACCCATACCTAACACAAGATTCATCTTTCCAGATGGATTGACAGGGCTGTTTAAATAGGTTGATGTTGCATTAATAACAATTTATAAAAAATATCTACCTGCAAACCAAAACATTTATTCAACTGCTTGCTACACATTGAAATTTCTTGGTAGCTCGTTGACCACGATTCTATATAGTCGTGAAATTTGTCGTTTCTATCTTTGAAATTAAAGTCTAAAACAACCTGTTCCCTCGCTCTATCGATAACAAAAATGCAGTGATTCAATAATGCTTGTGCGACTGAAATCAGTGAAGCAAATGCATAGTACGCTAAGCAATATCTTGTCTGAAAGACGAAGTAGCCTATGTAGAGCAAGATGAAGGTAATGCTATGAGTACTGTCGTATAATATGTCCACCAAAATTATAAAAGTTATAACGATACATGAAAAAATAAATTGACAAATGTAGCGGACGGTCAATCTGTTCAATTGTTTCATTAGAGCATCATCTTTCCCAAACTCCTGTTGGATTTGTAACAGCCTTTGGACACACTCGACGTAAGCTACAGTGTTCTTTAACGGGAATAGGGCTAGACAAAAATTTAATGCAATTACAAGCAAAAGGTTTACTAAAATGATAAAATGCGCAGCCGAGTCGTAATGAAAGATAATGTAGTACACATATATTGATAGTAATGACGTCATGTATATAATTTCGAATGCTGTCCGTATAACTGCAATAGATTTACGCCTTGGAGTCAGCGCACTGTAATTCCAGTACACACCAAATACATTATCTGTGAAGCACTGAACGTCTAATAAATTGAATTTCATTTTGAAAGTGTGTCCTTACAGTATATTTAATTGAAATACGCGAAGAGACTAAAGTAAAAAACGTGACATAGGTAGGTACTAACTTACGATGCAGTTAATAAAATTGATCATACTTTAATTTGTTATGGTTGTTGTACAGTCAGCATTGAAGTGATCGAAAGCAATTTAAAAAATAAAGATGAATAAACATTTTGAAAATAAAATCTATCTTTCTTTCTTTCATTATTTCTTTTAATACTTATATACAGGATGGCCAAAACATTGACCTCCAAAAGTAAAAAATAGATCCCTTCTGTCGTGGGGTATCCAAATCACTCGTTCCGCGATTTTTCATAGTTTTCGAGTTATGATTTTATTTTCTGAATTTTTGAGATATTTAACCATGTCCAACTTTAAAAAAAATCTAAAAAAAAGTAGAATACTCTGTCAAGACTTTTTTATTGCATCTATAACTTCATGAGTGGTACTAGCTTCGTAACTGCGATGTAGTTATGAACAAGTTGGTCTAAAGTGAATAAAATACGTTTGGCGAATTAGGATTATGATCAATAAACTTAAACTAAAAAAACCTCCAAAGGTTTGGATCTAAGCTTTTCTGCAGTCATTTTTGGTTACTTAACAAACTAATTTAACTTTAGGAATGAAAAAGTGGCCAATATTTTTTTTTAATCACTTGGCTAGTTTTAAAAACTTTCCACTTTGCTGTCTTTGAAGCCAAATTTTAGCCAAAGCAGCTCCAATAAGTCCTACTTTTTTTTAAATGATTAAGAAAGCTTCTCAGCTTGTGTCGAGCAGCAGTGTGACGAGTCTGGCGCATTTTTAAAGCTCCTTAAGAACCATAAAGTCACCTGTTCAGATTTTTAATTTAAAGTTAGAAATTTAAGTCATAATTCGCCAAACTCTCATTTTTCACTTTAGACTAACAATTTCATAACTTTCATCGCAGTTACAAAGCTGATTATTTTAGTCATTAAAGTACTACTCATGAAAATATAGTAGCAATAAAAAGTGTTGACAGAGTCTTCTACTTTTTATAAGTTTTTTTTTAAAGGTGGACAAGTCGATTTTTCTCTTTTGCACGTCAATGTTTTGGCCACCTGTATAATTAATAATTTCCTCTCATTTTCGGAAATGTAAGTCCAAATATGTGAATTTATACAGTCCATTTTAGTTGAGAAAAAATATGCCATACTCATAAAAAAAAAGTAAATTGTATACTGTTCCATTGTAAAAATTTTCCTACTCTACATTGGTAATTCACACAATAATTTATTAGGTAATAGTAATATGCAGCTCGTGGCAATCGAACGAGCAAGACAGAGCGATACGACTGCAAACAAGATTATTTTAACCTCACACGTACAAACGAGTTGCTGTTCTGTTTGAGACTCAAACGTAGTAGTTCCATTAAACTAAATTTTGTAGGACCGCGCGCTATACAATCTTGCTATTTTTGTTTTATTCAAAGGCAGTCATAGTTATTTCCCTAGAACCGTATCGCGTAGCAGCTCATTACGTGGGGTGCACTAAAAGTTTCCGGAATGAATATGAAATAAATACTAATAAAGGTCAAAAATGAATTTATTGTTTCTCAAAATATTCCATTAAATTATCCCTTTGCGTAAATGCACTTTTTCATTCGATTAAACTAATATTGAAAACTTTTGTGCCACTCCTAAATGGTGACCTCAGAAACGTGTTTTTCATACTCTTCGACAGCCTCTTCTGGTGATAATAATCGTTGACCGCGTAATTGGTTCTTAATTTTTGGGAACAGAAAAAAGTCACAAGGTCGGGACTGTATGCAGGATGGCTCATAAGTTCTACGTTTTTCACCTTCGAAAATTCGTTTGTCTGTCTGGCCGTGTGGGAACTAGCATTGTCGTGGTGCAAAATAACACGGCGTTTTCGGTTATTTTTACGGGGTTCGTCAATAATTTCCGGAATACAAATGGTCGTGTACCAGTCACTATTCACGGTACGATGATTCTCTAAAGCAACAGTAGCCACGTGTCCAGTTTTATTAAAAAAAGAAGCAATCATCCGCTTAGATGCACTTTTCACGCGCGCCGCTTTAGTTGGTTTCGGCTCATCTTGAAAACTCATACGCTCGCTTGCTGCTTTGTTTTGGGATCATAACAATAAATTTATGTTTCGTCACCTGTTACTATATCCCACACCAAATTTGACGCACCTTCGTTGAATCTGGTAAGAATGGCACTGCACCAAGTGACGCGATCCGTTTTTTGAGCTTTGGTCAAATTGTGTGGGATCCACCGCAAGCACAGCTTTCTCACACCCAAATGTTTGTGTAGGATTGATTATATTTGACTCATGCCTATATCTAAGGATGCGCGAATCTCATTGTAGGTCACATGCCTGTCTGTTTCAATCATACGGCGCACAGCATCGATGTTTTTGTTGTTCACAGCGGTGGACGGGCGACCATCACGAGATTCGTCACTGAGATTGACACGACCGCGTTTAAATTCTGCAAACCAGCTATAAATAGTCGTCTTGCATGGTGCTTCATCGCCAAACGCAGATTGAAGCTGAGCAATGCTCTGTTAAGCTGTCAAATTACACTTAAAATAACAAAAAATCAAACTACGAAAATTTTCTCGACTTAAATCCATGTTTATGTAGACACGCAATTTTTAAAATGGCGCCACAGTGTAAAAACAATTGACAGTCAGATGAAACAAACTGCATTCTAGAGCCAAAGAGTTCCATTTTCAAATTACTTTTTAAATATTGTCTAAGTAAGTGGCCAGTTCCGGAAACTTTAAGAGTGACCTATGTAAAAGAGTACTACTACCCCCTCTCTTTCCCTGGGTGTCGTAAGAGGCGTAATAAATAAAATAAAAATAAAAAGCCTTTTTATTTGCTCCTATGAACTAAGTAACATTTTGTTTAGTGGATTAGTACTTATAATGAGATAAAGTATTTTTGTTAGTATTTATTAGTTAAGGTAATTAATATATATTGATTTATTCCATAGGAACCCCCGTGCGGGTGAAGGCCTCCTCCAGGTTGTGCCATTTATCCCTATCTTGTGACAATCCGAGCCAGTGTTTGCCTGCGGTCTCGCGTATGTCATCTGACCAGCGTTTCAGCGGACGACCTTGTTTGCGCTTTCCACTTCCTGGTCCTTTCCACTCTGTGACCACTTTCGTCCAACGACCATCCTCAAGTCTCGCTACATGACCGGCCCACTTCCATTTTAGTCTCCTGATATGTTGTATAGCATCTCTAACTTTGGTACGTTTCCGAATTTCTTCATTTCTGATCCTGTCTTTAAGTTTTATCCCTAGGAGACTTCTCTCCATCGCTCTTTGGCATACCGACAGTCTATTTGCATTAGCTTCTGTTAAAGACCAGGTCTGGCTGCCGTAGGTTAGTGTTGGTAGAATGATAGAGTCCATGAGTCTCCGTTTGTGAACAATAGGTAGCTTAGATTTAAGAAGATTTTTCAGAGACCAGTATCGTTTCCATGCCAGCGCCATTCGTCTGTCTATTTCCTCCGAGTCAATCTCTCTAAACGAAACCAGTTTGCCTAAATATATATACTCTTCAACGTACTCTATTACTTCGCCTTCGACGCTGAGAGTAGGTTTAGTATGGTTTGTAATGATTTTGGTCTTGTCAAAATTTATTTCGAGACCGACATTCTCGCTGTGCTGATGTAGTGCTGTCAGCATGTCCTGTAGGTCTCTAGCGGTATTACTTAGAAGAACCAGGCTGTCTGCGAATCTTAAATGGGTTAGCCTTTTATTTCTGATATTGATGCCTCCCCTATTCCAGTTTATATCGTGTAGTATAAGCTCAAGTACTGCAATGAATATTTTTGGCGACAGTGGGTCTCCTTGTCTGGTTCCTCTTTGAATTGCGAACAGTGGGCCCTTTCTGTCTAACCTTATTCTACTTCTGCATTTACTATAAATATTCATTATTATATTGATGTATGTATCGTCGATTTCATGATACCTAAGTGCCTTTACTATAGCGCTGTGGGAGATAGAGTCGAAAGCTTTTTTATAATCAATGAAGGCCAGGTATAGAGGCATATTGAATTCTTTGTATTTCTCTACTACCTGGCATAGCACATGGATGTGATCAATGGTGAAGAATGCTGGTCTGAAGCCAGCCTGCTCTATTGGTTGTTTGACGTCAATTTGTGGACCGATCCTTTTCAGGAGACATTGCGAAAATAGTTTGTAGAGATTCGACATTAAGCTTATTGGTCTATAGTTTGATACACAAGAAGGGTCTCCTTTCTTGTAGAGTAGAATTATTTCTGATTCACTCCATTGAGCTGAAACCGTCTCCTCTCTTAGTATTTCATTAAATAATCTATTTATTAGTCCTAATATTTGTTCTTCTTCTAATTTTAACGCTTCGTTTGTAATAAAGTCAGGTCCGGGGCTTTTGTTATTTTTTAGATTTCTAATAGATAACTGTATTTCTTTTCCAGTAAAATATTGTGGTGTCTCATTTTCAGTTTGATGTTTCTTATATCCTGTAATAATTATTCTTTCGTTTGTTTCTTGTTTTTGTCTATATAGGTGTTTGTAGAAATCAGTGGCCATTTGTACTAAATCTATTCTATCTTCTGTACTTGCTTGTAATGTTTTCAATATCGGTATCCATGATTTATTATTATGCAATTTTTTATGAATTCTTTTTATTCCGCTAGTTTGCTCTATACATTTCTCATATCGTTTTAGCTTGTAATTGTCATAGTCATCCTGTATTGTTCTTGGTATTAATCCATATAATTTTTTTAACTCTGTTTTTTCTTCTGTTGTTCTATCTGATTTTTGTTGTAGAGTGTGCCTTCTCGATATGAGTGACTTGATGTTATCGGATAATGTAAAGGTTTCTTTCGGTTTTGATACTTGTGATTCAGTTATGCTTTCTGTTAATGATTTTTCTAAAATATCATAGAGTTGTTGTATTGTTAATTTTTCTATGTCGGTTGATTCACGCTTGTAAAGTTTCTCTTGCAAAATATTCTTATATCTTTTTTGTTCTCTTATTGACTGTAAATTTGATCTTGGTTGTGTATATTTCTTTCTGTTTTTTCGTTTCTCATTTATTATTATTGTTCCTCTTAGTAATCTATGGTCGGAAGGGAACGTTAATTTCCTTATCACCTCTATATTTGTGAAGTAGTGTTTTTTATTTGACAGGATGTAGTCAATTTCATTCTTAGTGTATCCATCTGGCGAAAGCCAGGTCCATCTTTGGTTTTCTTTCTTTTTGTACATTGTATTTAGTATTGTCAACTCTTGGTCTATAGCGAATTGTTTCAGTTTTTCACCACGTTCACTTGAGGCGCCTGATCCATATCTTCCTATTACTGAACCTATTTGTACGGGTGAAATACCTATCTTCGCATTGAAATCTCCTAATATAATTATATTTTCCGTTGACTTTTCTTTCGCTCTACCTAAATCTTCATAAAATTGATCTATTTCTATTTCACTGGACTTCTCCATCGGGGCATAGCTTTGTATGATTGAAATTTGGGTACATCCAAATTTTATGTTTAAAACTGCGACTCTTTCAGATATTCCATAGAAACCAATTATATTTAATTTGTGTTCTCTTTTAACTAAGAAGCCCACACCTCTGTGTCCTTCGGACTCTCCATAGTGATAAAATATGCACCAATTTAGTTCTTCAATTTTTAAACATTTTCTCTTCACTTCGGACAGTCCTATGACGTCCCATTTGACCCTTTCAAGGGCATATTCTAGTTGTAACATTCTTTTTTCTTTTTTAAGTGATCTCACATTATAGGTACATATGTAAATTTCTTGTTTAGTATTTGAAGCGTGGTTTGTTGTAACTAATTTTTTTAGAGGGTTTATTCCTGGAGGGTTGTTGTCATACTCTTCCTCGGTGACAAGCCGTTTTGGAAGACGTGCCGGGGGGGCAGCTGATTGCTACTTTTTTGTGTGAGTAACGTAATCTTTCATGTTTAGTTCCTTTTTTGGGTTGTTCTTGTTGTATTCTCCGTTATCATTTTTTGAAATTTCAGGTGAGGTGGACATGTTGCGATTCTGGTTTATGGTAAGAGGCGTGTAACGGACTAAAGAATGCACTTACATCCAACAGCTTAGAGCGGCGATAGGCTCACAACTTATCATGCTAAGCACATGTGCAGTCGCTATTTGGTGAAAAGTGGACTATAGCGGAGCACTGCTTTTGCGGTCCTCATTGCCTAGCCTCTGACTAACCCTTCAGGGATATTAGTCGTGATTATTGTATGTATGTCATAGTTATTTTTAAAATGGCTGGTAGCCTAAGATGGGAGCTCAGTCGCATGCATGTGCTGAAGCCTTGTCTGACAAGGCGGAATAGACTAACACGGGGTGGGGTGATTATAAAAAAAATAAGTCTTAAACCAACCCATCACCCTGTTTTATATATCACCGCATTGGGCCAGTGCAGCCTAATCTTACCATGTAGGAAGTCCAGTGCCCAGTAGTGGGACGTTAATAGGCTGATGATGATGAGTTTAAACCCTTTGTTGTTTCGATCTATTTGACGCTGACTGTACCGTAATAATATGCGTTGATAAATAATTACATGTCAGTAAATTGATTGTTGTTGGTTAGTTGTCACCACAAATTAATTAAACTTCACGTTGTGGCGGGACTCTAACCGCTCGACCCTTAAAGTGAATTTGGTCTTGGTTTGTATTTTCTCTACGATCTCCTCTGCCTTCTTAGAGTAATGGTGTGGGGACACGTACTTAACAGCAGCGTCGTCGATATAGCTGGACGCAGCATGTGATTCGGCCCTCTCGGTGCAACACCGCACAGGTTGCGACAGGCGGGCTTACTCTTCTTCCATTCCACTGTGGTAAAGCCCTCCTTCTTCCATTCCACTGTGGTAAAGCCCTACTTGTCGCGATGGTGAACCTGCGGTACCGGGGATGACTCCCTCAATGGATGACTCCATGCACGGAAAGAAATTATTAGTTGGGTTTACCATATTTCAACAAAATTTTAGGGTTAATATAGCACCTACTCTTGAGTTTTGTTGAATGAACAAAAACAGTATTGTTGATCAGTTACGGTAATTTGAACTTATTACATATACCATTTGTTGTTTTAACGTATTTATTTTGTAAATTTAACTTTAAAAATGGTTATTTCAACTTGAACAGTAAAATCAACAATTACCTATTGAATTATGCATGAATTGTTACGCCAACATGTACAAATAGGTAAAAACAACTGTTTTCATATCAACAAAAACTTTTCTGTTAAAACAACAATTTGTTCATGTTGCTTTAACCCATCACTTTGTTAATTTAACTAATGTGTCGCCAACCCGTGCAGAATCAACCTTTTTGTTCTTTCAGTGTGGCTACTTTCCTTTTTCTCTTGAGGCGGTCGCGCCACTCAGGTTGCGGAGCGCCAGCGGCGGCGGCGCCGACAGGTCGGCTGGCGGCCGCAGCTGCGTAGGCACGTTGAGGTATTGACGTTCTAACGCGTGACGTTCTCACTGGTGCGGAGGGGCGGGCGGCCGAGCGCGGGGCATCGCGCGCAGTGACAGCGTTCGGTGACGCATTCGGATGCGCCGACTCGAAACTGCCGACGGATGCGTTTTGCGCCCCTTGACGAGTATTGACATTGAGGCCTCAGGTGACCTACTTAACGAAGCAGTGGTACTAACAATACTTGGGCACGCAACTCACTAATGGTGTTGTTCGAGACTTATAATTTCTCCACTACCTTAACGTTGCAGTTACATGTCACATAAATAATATTTTTTTCACTCCTCTTGCTCAAAAAGACCGTCATTGTAGCGTTCCAGAGTGAGAAAAAAATATCTTTTCTTTTTTTTATTTCTTTTTTTTTAATAGCTTGGTACGGTTTGCACATTTAGCCAATGTCAAAGTTAGGGAAAGATAGTAGAATAAAAAGGATTCGGATGTTGTACGACTTTTAGGATGGGATAATAGGATCAGTAGAGTATATTTAATATATTTAAATAGATTTAAAAAAAATACTTACTTATGGATATGGTAATAAATAAAGGGTTGGACAGGAATATTAAATCTTTATGTTATTAATGTTGATAAAAGATGCTATACATTTATAAATAGATAAATCATTGGTACATAATAAGGAAAGCATAGATAATGGGAATGGAACACCAAAGGGAAAGGAGGTCATTGAAAAAAGAAGAGCGGTCATGAAGCACACAAGCAAAAATATGTGGTTAACATCACCAATGTCCATACCACATTCGCATGTGGAGTCAGTTATTATTTTAAGCTTGGCAAGATGTGCTGGAAAACAAACATGCCCTAGTCTCATACGTATCAAGATACTTGCTACAGTCTTACCAAGTTTCGCTTTGCGAAACCATGGTTTAGCTAAGATATTTGGTTGAATATGCGAGTAGTATTTTCCCTTTAAATATCGACCCACAATGAACCGCATCCTTGGCAAGCCGGTCAGATATCTCATTCCCTGTGATTCCGCAATGACTCGGTATTCATGCAAACTCTACTGAGTATCCTAAAGCATTGCATTTAACCAGACTATTTTTAATATCAAACAATATAGGGAAATAAGACTTCATACGAAATGGAAATTTACTCAATGCTTCGAGAGCACTCATAGCATCACTAAATATAATTGTTTTATTTTAATTTCATAAGCAGTATATATTCAACAGCTTTTGATAGACCCATGCACTCCCCAGTAAAAACAGATGTCTCCGGAGGAAGTTTGACCTTTTGTACGATTTTGAATTGGGAATGGTAGACTCCGACACCTACGCGCACATCAGGGGCGGATTTCGAAGCGTCACTAAATATATGGTTATAGTCATTGTATTTGGTGTCAATAATTACTTTAAAACTTACATTAGCATTGACATCATTTTTATCAACTAAATTGTAAGTAATGGACGGGCGAAACTGAAGTGAGTCGTAATCGATATTGAACAAAAGGAGACGTTTAGCACGATGAATAGAAGAATGTAGGTTAATATATTTGCTATAACTAATAATTATACAAGGATGTGACTTATGTTGCCAATAATTTGAAGAATTTATTTCATTAGAAAGCGAATGTAGTAATTGAAATAGTGGGTGATGATTAAATTGAAGTAAACGAAACAGAAATCTGTCCGAAAGGAACTATCGCCTTAAGTGTAAAGGAGGTTCGCATGACTTTATTTGTAAAGCGTTTATTGGGCTTGACTTTATAGCACCTGTTATTATTCTAAGTGCCTTTGATTGTACTCTGTCCAATTGTTTAAATGCGGCTACGTTGCCTGGCTCCAGAAGGAATGTACCATAGTCGAGAATACTTCGAATGAGAGCGTTGTAAACTAATTTAAGAGATTGCACCCCACCACACGCCTGAAAGGCATCGTAGGAGATTAAGTAAGCGTTCGCATTTATTCATAATGTAATCGCAATGTGCCTTACCTGTAAGCCTTGTATCTATAGCACTACGCCTAAGAATTTAAATTGGGATGCTACTAGGACAATTGTGTTATTATAATATATTACCGGGGAAATAAGGTTTATTTTACGTGTAAATATGACAACTGTACTTTTAGAAGCAGATAATTGTAGACCATTGTCATCCATCCAAGATTTCAAGGAAACCAAGGCAGATTAAATATTTGAAGTTGCAAAATCTAAACACCGATTATCCGAATACAATAACAAATCGTCGGCGTATTGCAATAACTTAACATGTTTACCAAGAGAACAATCTAAATGTATATGTGTATATATATTATATAAAAGAGGGCTCAGTACAGACCCTTGCGGTAAGCCTTTCCAGACAGTTCTTTTTACATTTGATTCCTTTGTCAGCAATAAAGTTAAGTGCCGCTCAGATAAGATATTCATAATAAAATTTAATAAAATAATCGGAACATTTAATGCTTCTAATTTTGACCTAAGTACTGATAATAATACGTTATCGTAAGCAGAATTTATATCCAAAAAAGCGACGACTACAGACTTAATAAAAGAAAAGGCTAATCGTACATCTGTTGTTAATATAGCTATGTTATCAATTGTGCTTTTACCTTTCCGGAATCCGTATTGACTATTAGACAATAAATCCTGACTTTCTACATACATACTTTCTACATACTCTAGACGATTTTTTATTAAAAGTTCAGCTAGTTTGATTAAAACAGATGACAACACTATTGGACGAAATGAAGATGCATCAGACGGAGATTTATTCGGCTTACGTATTGGCAACACTACTTGAGATTTCCATGACAGAGGAATGACACCCGTTAGCATGATGCTATTTATTAAATCTAGATAGTAAGAAAGAAGAATATCACTAACATTGGTGAAAAAGATTGGAATGCTATCTATTCCAGGTGCAGAGTCTTTTGTGTTATGGATAACACCTTTCAGTTTATAAAGAAAAAAGGGAGAGTTTAGTCCCGAAAGGTTTTTTCTGTGAACAAGAGGATTGTAGTGATGTTTATTGTCTGGCACCCACGGAGGAGCTAATTTGTTTACAAAGTTGTTTACTAAAGCAGGTGGCATGATAGACATAGGGGACGTATTGTAGGCAGACTTAAATCTTTTAACATTATGCCAAACAAGTGTTGCTGGAGTATCTGGAGAAATAGAACTGCAAAAGTTTCTCCAACTTTGAAACTTTTTCTGTTTAAATGATTAAGGAACTAATTCGTCAAGCAGAATGAAAGTTTCAATTGATCAAGTGTGTTTTTACCGCGTGTTTTGGTTCTGATTTGTACTATATCAGAAAACTAACAAACAAGATTTGCTACAGAACTTACACTGACAATTATTAAACGCACTTGTTTACTACCTACACACTTAGTGAAAATGCATTCAACCGCAACAAGGAAAATAAACTTACCCACATGTAAATTAATCATGCATGACACTAATGTGAAATAATCTTACCATTATTTTAATGAGAATATGAATACACACCTATGTAAATATACCTTCAAACATACTAATAATTGTGTTTCAGTAAAAAAATAAATTGACAATTCAGAACTTTTTATTGGCTTGACCCATTGATATATATACACTAGATTAGCAATTACCGCGCGAAAGCGTTGCCACCTCACATAAGGCCACAGCCTTATGCCTAGTAATGTCAGTTCAGTCCTCAGTGTGACGCCGCCCAGGTTGAACCGGACGGAAAATGCGTAAATGCATAGTGAAAGAGTGCGATTAAAGGTCACAGAACCATCTTATCTCAAGCGGAATTACTTTCCATACGTATGTACATTGTAAATGTATTGATATTGACGTAAAAACACACAAAAAAAATAATTAAATAACAAATATTGTGATTTATGTTCAGTGTTGCCATTAAAAACCTCGTTTTGGTTTCCCACTTTAATGGGAGAAACAAATTAATCAATGGATGAAGTTGTAACCTCCGATTTTAAATAATAATATGTAATTATATTTTAAGTTTCGTTCAAAAGATAAATGCAATCTTATTAATTTGTAGTATACTTAATCAATTAATAATCTAATGATCATATTATATTTTCTATTTAATATGATCAATTATGCAGGTTGCCTAAATATGCAGGACGCCGTGAGAAGAAATATCTAAAACAAGATTATAGCATGAAAACATACAAAAAAGAGACTAAACACAAAACTAATGCTTCATAGCGGAGTTTGATTACTGTTTGAATAAATAAACTACCATTATGGCTAGTGATGGGTTTACGCCCGGGCGTTTTGGGTGCATTGGATAAATGCCCGATAAATGTCTGTATATGCCGAATAATTGTCCATTCACTGGGCAAAAACTATAAGAGAACATTTATAATTTTTTTTCATTAAAATAGTGAAATTTTATCGTGCAGCATGAGGAAATACCTACATAAAATTAGATTATGACTAGATTATTGACATATAAATTACTTAACTTCTCAAAATGAAAAAATGGAACTATGTTTAGTAATTCAGAACACATTTAACTACTTCTTACTAGCGAAAACGATAGAATTTCGGGGGCAGGAGGATTATTTCATTACTTATTCTTACTTTTATGTATCTAGTAAGCAAGACATGTTATTTAAATAATACTAGCTATACAACTTTATCTTCGTAAAGTAAATAATAAATAAATAAAGATATTTCAACAATCACACCAATGAGCTAGCCCCAAACTAAGCCGAAGCTTGTACTATGGCGGCTAGTTAACGGATATCCATACTTAAATACATATAAACATCATATTAAAACTATGTCAACGGGATAAATCGCGACACACATTGCAAGCAAATGCCTACTGAGTACTGCTTGACATTCGGCCGCAGCACCGCAAGCAGTAAGTAAGCATTCACTCAGAAAACGCATCGCGTCCTGGGGGTTATCACGCTAAATAATCTCAACCGAACCACAACTGAAATGTAGTCGTTAGACGTACTTTTATAGTGCTATCACGTTTGACACATGCGTTAGCGCTATACGAAGTCGGCTGAACGGTAAAGGTATAGTTTTGGTAATATCGTTGGTGCTTAGTGTGATTGACTCCCTGTCCTGCTAACATAGTTTCAATTATGTTAAAATAGTAGCATATTAATGGTCAAAAATAATATTAAAATCAATTCAGTAGTTCCCGAGTTTATCGGCTACATGCAAACAAACAAACAAATAATTCCTCTTTATAATAATAGTATTATTTAAATTCATGTATTTTATAAAACAATTGCTTTCAAAAATATTCTATTTTTTTTTTATTTTGGGGTTAAATTCATATGGCAGGCAACACTGGCCCGCCAGCGCATGACTATGTATCTGTCTTTGTCTAATTTTAGTGACAGCATGGTTCTTGCGACTTGTGTAGATGAGACAGTTATATGTTTACATTAAAATGTTTATTGGTTTCAAAGCTACGTCGTCGCGGTTAAATAGTGGTTACATTTTTTAGGACGCGCGGTAATGAAGTTTGCTTCTCTATTAGTTTATCTCAATGGCTTGACCAGTTGAAACAAAAATAAGGCTTGGCAAATCGAAACAAAATTGGGACTTGACTAATTATAACTTTTGCATTGCTTGACAAATCAGAACAAAAACACGCGGTGAAAACACACTTGACCAATTGGAACTATCTTCTGCTTGACGAATTAGTTCCTAAATCGTTTAAAGAACTTTTTCGTTTCAGCCATTACTTTAGACAGATTCTCATAGTTTATGTCTGTCATATTATTATTATAATTCGCTTCTGCCCTCTTTCTCCTCTTTATAGCGTCTGTACAGACCTTATCCCACCAAGGCGGATATGGTATTTTAGTAGGAGAATTATCTTTACATGGAAATACCTCTTTGGCTGCTTCATTCAAAATACATGCAAGTCTATCAGTGCATTCATTTTCATTACCAGTGCTTATACTAGGAAGAGAAGAAACTTTGCAGTCAACACTATTTTTAAATTTTACCTAATCACTGGAGCTTCTATATGGGAGTCTATATTTTTTAGTAGACAGCGTACTACAGTATTTGGGTTTATTAAATGGAAAGAAAATTACTATAGAATAGTGATCACTGCCATATGTAGAGGGGAGAGTATGCCAAAACAATGATGAAGCTAAGTTAGGTGTACATATTGAAAGGTCTACAACACTTATGTTATGATTAGAGTCTGTGCGGCGGGTAGGTGTACCTGTGTTTAAAATGCACAAATTACATGAATCAACAATATCTAATAGATTATCCCCAAAAGTTGTAGATACTGAACTTCCCCATGATTGATGTTGTGAATTAAAGTCCCCTAATACTATAAATGGTTTTGGAAGTGTTGAAAAAAGTTGTTTGACTTCATTAAAAATAGAAGATGATGGATGTGGAATGTATATAGGAACAATACATATGCTATGTACATTGACAACAACAATTGAAAAATCTTCATTGTGAGGAGGCAGAGAGATATTATGGTAAAGAACAGAGTTCCTTATGAGTATGGCTACTTCACCATAACCATCTGATCTATCTTCTCTGACGCAGTTGTACCCATTTATATGAAAATTATTATGTGTCTTTAGCCATGTTTCTGATAGTGCACAAATAGATGGATATTATTATTATTCCATTTATTCATTTATATACATACTATTTACATTTTTAAATTTATTATTATTCTCGTATTTTCTTATTTTCTTAAGTCTAGGTTTTTTATAATATTCCATATAAAAATAATAAACAAAACTACTATAAAAATAAAACATTTAACATTATAAAAAACCTAAACCTAGGGTGCCGCCGGCAGCGGGGCAGGGCCCAAGCTAACGGTGGTTAGGGCTGCAGAGAGAGGAACCTCCTGACGATGCGTGCCGTGTCAAGAAGTACCGCCTTCTGTATCTGGCCCTTGATCCAGCCGTCTAGCGAGAATCTCTTGAGATGTTGGTCGAGACTCTTCGCTATTAGGCCGTTTGCAGATACGACTATCGGGACAATGATAGTAGAGTCAACATCCCACATGGCGGTAACCTCGTAAGCCAAGACAAGGTACTTGCTCAACTTGTCCTTCTCAGCCTTTACAAGGTTCTCATCATGTGGAACGGTGATGTCGACTAGCACTGCCCGCCGCTGGGACCGATCGACTATCACGATGTCAGGCTTATTGGCAACAATAGTCCTGTCCGTGATAATCGATCGGTCCCAATAGAGCAAAGCACGACCATTTTTGAGAACTGGCTCAGGTGCGTACTTATAGTACGGCACCTCGGACTCAACAAGACCGTATTGAAGAGCAAGTTGCTGGTGAATGATCCTGGCTACAAGATTGTGTCTGTGCAAATACGCGCCGTTAGCAAGATGAAAACAACCGGAAATAATATGCCTGAGTGACTCTCCGGGACGGCGGCATGCTCGACATATGTCGACCGTACCGTCCTTCATGATATATTTCCGGTAGTTGTTCGTCTTGATAACTTCGTCCGCAATTGCACATTATTATTATTATTATTATCATATTTATTTAGTAAATGTATTATTTCGCTTTTTTTACTTTTAGCACTACGGCTATTCCAATGTATAATTTTGTCTGTCTGTGTGTCCATTATGAGATTGATTATTATTCTTTAAAGTATTTGCAACGTTGGACGGTGATAATAAATTAAATTGAGAAAGTAAATTAATGAAAGCAGCTACAAAATCTTTGGGGAGCTGTTTATCTAAAGGTATATTTGTTTCTCCTTTGTTAATAAGGCCACACCCACTGTTAGGTGTAGGAATCATATATTCTTTCAAAAGAGCTTGGTGAGCAGTCTTATCGTACCCTTTTGTAGGGCTTGGAGGGGTGCGTGGCTTTAAGAAAACAGTTTTTTTATATGAATTAATAGGGTTGCTATTAATGGATAAAGAATTGGAAGTTACATTAGAAGATGATTTTTTTGAGGAAGATACAACATCAGCATAAGATTTAGAAATGTTCGGGTGTAGTTTAATAGCTTTTGCAAATGAAACACAATTTTGTGCCATGTACAATTTTATTTGAGTTTGCCTTACAAACTCAGGGCAAGATTTGTTGTTTGCAAAGTGGTATCCAGTACATGACAAGCAAGAGGCACTTTCTTCTGAAGTATTGCAGGAATCTCCGGTGTGGTTTTGAGCACATTTATAGCTACGAGGCAAGGACCTACATTGTGTCTTAGTATGGCCGAAACGACAGCAATTAAAACATTGGTTAGTAGGATATATATATAAATCTACACTGAGGGCATTAAAACATATAAATATTCTTTTCGGCAGTATTTGACAATCAAAAGTTAAAAATACTGTTTGAGATGGCTTTCATGTGGGGGTGCCATCTACATAGGATTTGAAATTTAGACGTCTTACTTTAAAACCTCCCCGCAATCAACCGGAGCAGATACATTTTCTTTAACTTCATCCAGGGACCATTCTGCTGGGACACCTCTGACTAGGCCCATACGTGTTACATTAAAGGTGGGTATAAATGCTCTCAGGTCATTGGACGATAAGTCACTGTGATTAATAAAGTGGTTAGCATCAGTGTAGTTAGAGAAAGCAACTGTAATTTTGTTTCTACCAATTTTCTTTACACTGCCATTGATTATATTGCGAAAACCGAAGGTCATGGGGTGCATTGTGGTTCCATCATTTGAAGTAGCTGATGTTTTTTGGACATGCACCACATATGGTGCAGAATCCGTTTTCTCATAGAGTTTACGACCTATAGGCTCGGGAATGGGCTTTGGTGGGGCTACTGGATTTTGGATAGTGATGGGAGTTATAGATGTTACGGGCGGAGCCGCAGTTTTACTTTTAATATCTTGTGGTTGTTCTAGTAAACAATTGCAGTCTGATGACCGCCCTTCGGAACCGTGTTTGCGTTTTTTGTTGCAATGTTTGCAAATTCGAGTATGTGTTCGAGTTCTTTTGCGCGTAGATCGACTAGAGGTCAAACCGTCGATGTCCATTCCCGATTCATTATTTGAACAGACAGTTACATAGTTAGCAGCCGGAGGGACGGAGCCCCCCGGGTCCTCTCCTCCCCGGGGGCTCTTCCATTCGAAAGTAAAATTAAGAAATGTGTGAACTTACCAATTAAACTAAAGTATAAATACACAAACTAGACATAAAATTAAACTATACTACTCAACTGATCACTATTATTACCATCTAGCGTTTTAATATAATAAAAAATTTGGAAATCAAAAAACCGCGCCCGCCAAGTTTAACGTTTCCCGCCCTTTTTCATAGCTTTTCTTGCTGTAGGGGAAAAAGTATTTTTTTTAAATTTTTGTCTGTCAAATGACAATGAGCCTACAAAGACGAAAAAGTATTAAGTCATAAGTAGAATAATCTTGAATAAAGACTAGACTTATTACTGTTTACAACAAATCAACAACTTTTTTGAGATAGTTGTTACTATGGACAATACAGACCGCGCCCACACAGTCCACGCTTCAGCAAGAAACAACTGCACAGTCTGCACATGTGCTTAGGTAATAGGCCTTTAGCCCGTTAGTCGCTTTTACGTAAACCAAGGGAACAAAGGGGTAGGTATTTAGTATTATTTTGATAGGCCCATCGCCGCTCTATGCTGTTGGATGTATGTGCAGTCTTTAGTCCGTTATTACGACACCCAAGGGAAGGGAGGGGTTGGTAGTATTATTTTGATAGGCCCATCGCCGCTCTATGCTGTTAGATGTATGTGGAGTTTTTAGTCCGTTAGTCGCCTTTTACGACACCCAAGGGAAGGGAGGGGTTGGTAGTATTATTTGAGGAGCCCATAGCCGCTCTAGGCTGCTGGATGTATGTACAATCTTTAGTCCGTTAGTCGCCTTTTAAAATACTCAGGGGGAAAAAAGGGGTTGGTAGTATTATTTTGATGAGCCCATTCGCCGCTCCATGCAGTTAAAAGTATGTACAATCTATAGTCCGTTAGTCGCCTTTTACGATACCGAAGGGAGGAGAGGGGTTGGTAGTATTATTTTGAAGAGCCCATCGCCGCTCTATGCTGTTGGATGTATGTGCAGTCTTTAGTCCGTTAGTCGCCTTTTACAACACCCAAGGGAAGAAAGGGATTGTTAGTATTATTTTGATAAGCCCATCGCCGCTTTATGCTGTAGGATGTATGTGCAGTCGTTAGTCTGTTAGTCGCCTTTTACGACACCCAAGGGAAGAGATGGAATGACTGCACATACATCCAACAGCACAGAGCGGCGATGGGCTTATCAAAATAATACTACCAACCCCTTTCTTCCCTTTTGTTGTCGTAAAAGCGACTAACGGGCTAAAAGCTCACTACCTAAGCACATGTGCAGACTGTGCAGTTGTTTCTTGCTGAAGCGTGGACTGTGTGGGCGTTGTCTGTGTTGTCCATAGATTCAAATGATTACTAATTTTACCATACCAAGTGTTAGCTGACAGTAGTGTCAGCTAACACTTTTACACCTTATTATAGATCACAAATACAAGTAAACATGAAATAACATTGAACTAGGTTAAGTATATAGTAACTATGTACGACAAATGAAATAGGTTACCTATATAATAAAAGAAAATAACAATAAATTCACATAATAAAACTCTCAACCACGGGCACTTTTCCCTTGTTTAAGCGGTTACACGGAATGGCGTTTATTGTTCATATTATTTTATGATGAAATTTCGAAATTATACGATACTTACTGATGGTATGTGATTCCAGTGTCCTTCTTATTTTTAGAAGTATTATTTTTAGACAGTTTTATTACGCAAACTGGCATATTAGTTTGAATTAAGCCCAAAACTGAATAAAACATTTGGTACGTACACTTCACCCACAGCTGTCAGTGTGACTTCGGCGTAGTATTTGTTGCCGCATTTGACAAGTACGACGGAGGTATCTAAGTTAGTTAAGTTAAGGAGTTAAAACCTCAAAACATATCCTTAGCACTTAGATTAATGATTGGTCTCGCTGCGCTCGACTAGATACCTCCGTCGTACTTGTCAAATGCGGCAACAAATACTACGCCGAAATCGGCGTACCCGAGCCAGTCACACTGACAGCTGTGGGTGACGTGTACGTCCCGAATGTTTTATTCAATTTTGGGCTTAATTCAAACTAAAATGCCAGTTTGCTTAGTAAAACTGTGTAAAAATAATACTTCTATAAATAAGAAGGACACTGGGATCGCATACCATCAGTAAGTATCGTATAATTTCGAAAGTACATCATAAAATAATATGAACAATAAACGCTATTTAGTGTTACCGCTTATACAAGAATAAAGGCCCCGTGGTTGAGATTTTTATTATGTGAATTTTTTGTTAATGTCTTTTATTTTAAAGGTAACCTATTTCATTTGTCTTACAAAGTTACTATATACTTAACCTAGTTCTATGTTATTTCATGTTTATTTATATTTGTGATCTATAATAAGGTGTAAAAAGGTTAGCTGGCACTATATCAAGGGGATTCTACCGATGAAACTGAACAACTTTCCGTAAGGAACATGAGTCGAAAATTTATTATTTTTCCCTATACAAAATGCGCAATCAGCTGATTGACTCAAATATGGAAAAGCTATTTTTTTTCATTTTGACCTATGTCCCTGAAATGTAAACTTTTCGTGTCTGTACTTACATTGAAAATATTTGCGAAAAACATTATCTAGGGGATGAAGGATACGTGAACATTAAAAAAGACGGCTAGCACATTAAAGTTTAAACTAAAAAAGTATCTATTAGAGTTACAGCTTTCCAGCACTAAAGCGGTCGTGCTGTGATAATAATATTTTATTTCATTTTTGTCATTATTTTAAATTTTGTTATTTTATTTTATAGTTTTCGTTTTTTATATTTATTAGCTTGTTTTATTTATGTTTTGTATTGTAACCTTATATATTTATGTTAAAGTACAACTATCTACGGCTTTATGTTATTTTGATTTTGTAGGTCTAAACTTAAATTTAAGTTTATGTCTGGAGCTGCGCCTCCCTCTTACTGGTTCCACAGAATACCAGCGCCATGGCATGTCAATGTCACGGCATAAGCTGAGTGGCGACCATTTCGGTTGCATAGGTAATGTCCATGTTTTTATATCCTTATTTTTAATTGTCCTATTTATGCTCCGAATAAACATTTTTCATTTAATTTCATTTCATTTCAATCATTTTTGGAATTTTTGTCTGTCTGTTTGTTTGACGCGCGTCACACAAAAACCACTGGACGCATTTTAATGAAACTGAGAACAGGTGTATAGCTTAAGATTCGGGTAATATTATAGTTTAAGGTTGCTTCACACATATCAGTGAAGCCACAGTTCCGACACAGTACCGGCACAGTGTTTTTCATACATTCTCTATGAACGCATCCCCACTTGTCAGTGATAATGCTCTCAGTGTCAGTGCCGCCACCGGCAAATCACGGACGTATTCGTTTTGAAAAAAATCATAGACAATGTTTGAAATAATATTTTCACTCCTCTTGCTCAAAAAGACCGTCAGAGTAGCGTTGTAAAGCGAGGCTAAAATAGCTTTTCTTGCCCTAGCGGAAAAAGTATTTTTTTTTTAATTTTTTGTCTGTCACATGTCACATGACAATGAGCCTACAAAAACGAAAAAGTATTTAGTCATATGTAGAATAATCATGAATAAAGACTCAACTTATTACTGTTTACTTAGATCAACAACTTTTTTGAGATAGTTATTATTAAAGTTTATGGTAAAATTAGTAATCATTTGAATCTATGGACAACACAGACCACGCCCACACAGTCCACGCTTCAGCAAGAAACAACTGCACAGTCTGCACATGTGCTTAGGCGGTGAGCCTTTAGCCCGTTAGTCGCTTTTATGATACCAAAGGAAAGAGAGGAGTTGCTAGTATTATTTTAATGAGCCCATCGTCACTCTATGCTGTTGGATGTATGTGCAGTCTTTAGTCCGTTAGTCCCCTTTTACGACATCGAAGAAAAGTGAAGGGTTGGTAGTATTATTTTGATGAGCCCATCGCCGCTCTATGCTGTTGGATGTATGTGTAGTCTTTAGTCCGTTAGTCGCCTCTTACGACACCGAAGGGAAGAGAGGGGTTGGTAATATTATTTTGATGAGCCTATCGCCGCTCTATGCTGTTGGATGTATGTGCAGTCTTTAGTCCGTTAGTCGTCTTTTACGATACCCAAGGGAAGAAAGGAGTTGATATTAATAAAAAAAACTACTAAAAAAATGAGGTCTAATCATTGCTGCTACCTACCATTTTTCTACAGAAGAAACCTACGTCTAACCTACATCATAAAATATAAAATTATATTGATACATATTCGCTTTTAATGTTAGTTTTTAAATATTTTCTGAGCTACATTTATAACCAGCAACTTGACTAAGTAATACATCACAGCAAAAATATTTTTCCCATTAACTCGGGTAACAGTTGAGCAGCTGGCAACAAATATTTCACGCACACTATCATCCTTACATATTGTCATAAACACACTACAATAATGAGTTGCCGCATTTACGGAGCTGTGGTTTATAGGTAGCGCGGTATCTAGACGAGCGCAGCGAGATCAATCATTCATCTATGCCTTAGCATAAACATTTATGTAAATTGTCAATTTACATTACACATTAACATTAACAATAACATTTATGTAAATTGTCAATTTATACTACATTCTGTCAAAAAGGTTTCGGAAACAGATAATTTGTTTATGATTCTAGATTCAATTTTTGTTTTTTTTTGTTGTTAGATTGGCACAGCTGTTTTCCATTTTGGCGTGGAGTTTGAGTTGCATCTGTTAATTAGATTAAATACTGTGCTGTTTTTAGTTAGTTTATATCTAGTGTGTATTGCAAATTTCATAATGGATATTTATGATTAGTTTAGTCATAATTTAGAGTTATTTATCATCATCATAGTCACTACGCTTATATTTTATTATTTGCCAATGTTCAACCTTTCTGTGTATTTTATTTTAATTACAGTTTTAATCGTTACTTTGCATAAACTCATCTCAAAAGGTTATTTTAAAAATCCTATACTTTTAAACTACCTACATTGTTTTTCTTAAAAAAAATAACCGTTAAAAGTAAATGTGAATTTCCATTTATTATCATTAACCCGCGATCGGTCGCATGGGGTCTTTAAAAGCCTGAGGTATAGAAAAATTGCTGTAACTTTTTTATTCGTAAAGGTACCAATTTGAACCTTTTAGTAGCTTCCTAAAATATACTGAAGTACGCAACACAGCCAGCGGGCGTCAGTTAGCGCGCAGCGCTTGAGTGGAATAGACGTTTGTTTTGCGCTCGGGCGTTCTAATGACCAAAATGAAGAGTGATTTCTTTTTATTCTTTCGTTATTTTCTCTTTTCTATCCATTGCGATGACAAAATACGTTTATAATTTTTAATAATTAAGATAATTTAGAAGAAAATTATTAAGTTTTTGTAATTTTTTGTAAAAGTTGCCAAAACTAAGCCAAATACCAAATATATTTTTGAAGTCTAAAATGTTTTCCAAATAAAACTGATTATTAAAAAACTACGACTTTTATTAATACTATGTCCTAACACCTTTAAAATCTATAAACAAAATATAATTACGTACATAGTAAAGATTTGAAAAAAATGCTATCTTATATAGGGCTTTCAAAGACCCCATGCGACCGACGATGATACAAAAATTATCGCGACCGACGGCGGGTTAATCATCGATTTGTAAACTCCATTCCTATATCATCACGTCCACCTCACCTTCTATACTACTCATCGGTCTTCTCATGTAGCTAACCTCTCTTCCGTGAGGTAGACACATACAGCGCTGAGAACCCGGACGGTCATTAACCGGTCACGTACGTGAATTGCAGGGTCCGAGGCTTACCGTCAACTGGACATTTACTGCCGTTCGCCTCTTCGTGTCGGTTCCCGTTTGCAAGACTCGCTCTGGTCTTTCACCTCCACCTCTTCGGGCGACGACAGATACAGGGAAGTGCTGAGCTTCGGAAGTAAAAGAGACGGGCCATTTCGACCCCATAGACCCAACATTTATTGTATTTATTAAATACATCTTATTGTGTTGACTGGGGTTGTTTTATTCAAACACCCCAACGTCACACCTTATTAATATACATACACACATATAATTACAACTATTATTCCCGAAGGGTTAGTCATAGACTAGAACACATGTGCAGTCGCTATTTGGTGAAAGTGGACTATGGCAGAGGGGTGCTTTTGCCGTCCTCAATGCCTAGTCTCTGACTAACCCTTCAGGGATAATAGTCGTGATTATATATGTATGTATGTTATTTACACCGACATACTGTATACACAACCTGCTTGGGCTTTAGTCACTTATTTACTTAGTAAAAAAACTTACCTATTTACTTAGTAAAGTATAAATTAACCATTATTAAGATGTATCGGAATTGGTTACAAGCAGTAACCACATTACCAGATACTTTAACTAAGTCATTAACATATTGTTTTCTGAGGTTTAAGCGAGCACTACACATTGAAATGAAACACTTTTTTACGGATTAACTCTCGTTTAATTTACTATTTACATAGTTTTTTTTATATTATGGTTAGAGGAAGACTGTAAAGATACCACGGACCCTGAAAGGGTTCGAAACGTCAGAATAATATAAAAAAACTATGTAAATAGTGCATTAAACGCGAGTTAAATCGTAAAAAAGTGTTTCTTTTCAATAAGTCATTAATAATTAAAACTTAGAAAAAAATAACTTTACAACAATAACAAAAAGGGTTCCTTCTGTTTCGTTTGTTATCCGTTATAATCTTTACAGTGATCTGCTAGATATGAATAGATAATTAGGATAAATAGACTTATGATTTATGACATAAATATTATATCTAGGCATACCAATTTTTTTTCATACCATGCCTTGATATCCTAGGCAATAAGCCCGTATTAGCAACGGCCACAGCAACTCGGCCAAAACGTCGGATGCTTGAAAAGGTATGACCGGTAAGATCGGATAAGATAGAAGCTTGAAATAAATGAAGATGTAGGGACAAATATTTTAAGATGGTTTGGTCATGTAGAGATGATGAATAAAAAAAGAATTACAGAAAAGATGCCAGAGGCGAAAGTGAATGGGAAAGTTGGAAGAGGAGGACCTTGACGAACCGACGTTCTTGTTAAAGGTCAAATCAAAAGTAACATTAACCGACGTGCGTGAATGACGTTATGAGAGTAAGTGAAGCAAAGAAAGTGTGTTAAGATTGTAGCAAATGGAAAGCTGTGGTCTCTGCCTACATCTCGGGAAGCGGGCGCGATGTATGTATGTATAAAAAAGTTTAAAAAAAACATACAGCACGTAGTATATTGTAGTATGTTAAATTTTTGGTTATATGGATCTCCTGTAGTGTTTTGTTTCTTACGCCCTTTGATATTTCTACAGTCGGCTTCATCAGGTCGAAGAAGATATATATAATTATATAATTTAGATACTTACATTTCCTTTCTATTATTAAAATTTTTGGTATAATACCTACAACGTGTTAATTAAATAGCTCAAATATTTACACACCCCAAAAACTTATTTTAGTAATAAAAAAGTAATATTAATAATTCAAATATATTTACGCAAAATTAAGTAGATATTAGCATTTTTGTACTCTGGAATTTAGACAAATTTGAAATTCTAATCGTAAAAAGAACGCGTAAAATGCGAGCGATGTTGCCGCCGCGATGGCATTCAAACTGTGAATCCAATGTTCATAATAAGACGATAGTTCTCGTAATACAATAAACAAAAACTTTAACAAAAAGAAAAACCGACTCTAAAAAAGTTTACTGAAACTAATGCACTAAAACGTAAAAAATAATTGAGTAGTTTAGTTTGTTCAATTTACTTGCAATAATATTAACCTTTATTTTACTCAATCTTATAATCTTAAAAAATATTTTTGAAATCGGTGCCAGTCAAGGTAAACATAAACATTAAAAAGCATACTATATTATTATTATATTAGCCCATAGTGTCCCATTGCTGGGCAAAGGCCTCCCCCCCCCCCCCACCCTTCCAGTATTCGCGGTCTTTTACGTGTGTTGGCCAATCCTTCGCGTAAGCATCAAGCTCTTCTCTCAACCTCCGTCTGGGTCGGCCTTGCTGCCGTTTAACCCCATTGTCGTTTTTATTTGTAAATATGTTTAATATGGTATTGCTACATTGTCGTATGAAGCTGGCACCGACTCCAAAAATATTTTTTAAGATTATAAGATTGAGTAAAATAAAGGTTAATATTGCAAGTAAATTGAACAAACTAAAATACTCAATTATTTTTTACGTTTTAGTGCATTTATTTCAATAAACTTTTTTGGAGTCGGTTTTTCTTTTTGTTAAAATTTTTGTTTATTTCTCGCTTTTTAGTGAATCGTTCCGATCTATTTATCGAAAGCGAATATTGGTAAACCTACAATACGCGCTACTTGTATGAGACGGCGCCGTTTAAATGCGACAAGCGAAGAAAACGAGAAACGCCTATCACAAAGTAGGAAATCAACATTCAAAACAGACGGCAAGTTACCCGGATTTACTCGTGAACGCTGTATAGACCCCCTACGATGATGACTTGCGAGTTACTAGGGTTCACCGTTAGGCAAACTAGAGGGACGTTTTTGACTTGCTCCAGTCGTAGATCGTAGCCAAGTCACCATTGATCTGCTCAATCGCTTCTGAGAAGTTCTCAGCCGAGGCCTGAGAGTAAATTTGTAAGTCATCGGCATAAAGATGTTAAGAAGAATTTAGACAAGAAGTGACAGAATTAATAGTGTGAATAGTGTATTTTTATATCCTAATAGAAATGTTTCGGAAGAAGTGATAAAAAGTGGCTTCTGTCACTTTTGTTCTTCAGCTATCTATGTGCAAAATCAGGTCGATGCGCAATTGAGAGACGGATAAACAACCAAACACGCTTTCGCATTTACAATATTAGTTAGGAAGGATTTATTGCCGGAGTGGATCACATTTGACCTATGGCCGAAAATACCAAAATCGCTACAATATTTGAGGAGTTCCCTCAATTCCTCAAGGATTCCACAATCAGAACTGAGTTCCGGTACCTGCCTTCTTTTGCTTCGTCATAGTCGCTTAACTATCTTAATCGAGATATCTTATCGCCACCCGTGAAATACTTATCATTGAGGAGTTCCAATGACATTCTGTAGTCTTCTTCATCAGTTCTACTTCATCAAATGATACTTTCTGAATGCAAATTTTTGACTTATTGCTGAAAATACCAAAATTTCTATAGGTATGCCTACAATATTTGAGGAGTTTCCTCAATTCCTGAGGATTCCATCATCAGAACTGGATTTTGATAAAAATGGGACCAATCTGGAAGTATATCCTTTCAAATAAAAAAAGAATTTTCTAAATCGGTGTATAAATGACTGAGTTCTGAGGTAACAAACATAAAAAAAAAAACATACAGCCGAATTGAGAACCTCCTCCTTTTTTGAAGTCGGTTAAAAAGGGGGGCATAGCCAAAATATTTTGTTTCATATAATCCATCCTCCTGTAGATCCTGAACTAACGAATTTTAGGTTTGCAGTTAAGGAATTGCATTAACACGTTGTATTGAAAAAATTAATGAAAAAAATTCTCTGCAAATGTGCAAAAGACTATCTCGGAGAAGTTCGGGTGAAAGTTCAGGTCAAAGGTCAGACCAAGAGTACTGTGTTCTCTGTTTACCCCGAGGCTTGATGTATGTATTACCAAAATATGTACATATGATACGATAGTTATACAACTTCATTAAATTGCAACAAAAAGATAACGTAGGTCACTTGTAACGACATCGCAGCGGGCAGAATTGACATAGTGACGGGCACTTTGGACGTCAGCATTACCCTCACGGGGTCCGTAAGTATGACGCGGTGCAGGTTGTTGAGAGCCTTAAGGTCTGAAGCGTTAAGTCCTGAAAGAGTAGACATAATCATTTTAGTAAACAAAACTTATTACGTATCTGGGATGGAAGAAATAAATTTGTTTTAATTTCTTTTTCTCTATCTGTATATGACTTTGGCGGACTTGAAAGGTTTTAACTTACAGTGTTTAACGTACAAGGTTTTAACTAACAAATTATTACAATAGCCAATGAATTTTCATTTCAATTTGCTAATTTATAAAGAAGGAAATACTGGTCGATGCGTCGTCGTGTAGATACATAAAATACATATGTGTGTTATAACTAGAGACACTGGTGTCTCCGTTTTACTGGAGGGCGGGTAAATAATGCTAGGCGCAATGGACTGTATGAGCGGGGGCGGTTATCACATATATAAATAAATATAAGGGGCAGTTTGAACGAAGGAAGCCAAGGGCGGCGGTTACGGCCTTCAAGTGTTCCCCTGAGTGAAATAAGCAGCAACACTAACCTGGTAATCGGCGTCTTCAGCACCCTGGATTATGGCAGCTAGCTAAGGCGGTGGCGAATGCTAAGGACTCGCGCGGGCGGAGAGTGCGGCGGGCGGAGAGCGGCGGGCGGCGGCGGAAGAACGAGCGGGCGTTCAGCTCAGCGGTGAATTTGCAACTGTCGTATGACAGTCAGAGGAATGCGGGGCGCGCCGAGAATCGCTTGTGCGGACGGTACACCGATAACCATTTATGGTGCTACTACCCTCTCACACAAGGAAACAAATAAAAGCGCGCAAACATCCTCCCCGGCTTGAAAATACTAGGGATTTTCGAAACCATAAAGCGGAATAGAAGTCTCTCCATCAGAGAGGATGAGCGGAAATACAATTATAGCGGGTAATAAGCGGAAATATATGTACATAAATATGTTGATATGAAGCTAAGTTAAACAAAAGTATTACTTACGTGTTAACATCGGCTCTGTGTACTAAATTGCATAAAAAAAATCGCTATTAGTTTAATAAAATTTTATCATAAAAGTGTTATAAAGCAAATAAGTGAAGGGTGACTGCGTTTGTATTGAAATTACCTGAAGAATAAATGAGATCTCTTCGACAAATAAATGAACAGTGTTGAGTGGCGGAAACTGTGTTTTGAAGAAGTTACTAAAGTGCAAGACCTATTGAAAGTTCAGTAATACAGTTGTACTCTATTAATACATGTATTCTGTGAACGAAGAGTGTATAGCATTTAAACTTGCATAACGGATCCCAGACAAATACTGGAATCAAAAATTGGACTTTGAACCCTTTACAGCTTGTTCTAGTAGCGGTTCTACCAGTGTCGCCATCTAGCGTGGAATAGCTGAGCCGTTCAATACTGAAGCAAATCTCAACCCGAGCTTTGCTGGTGACTTAATTACACAAAACGCCATCTAGTGAGAAACTTTTCGAGTTAGCTGCGATAAACTGATTTGGTTTATGTTCGTGCGTTCTTCCTGGTAGTACAGCGTTTTGACAACTACGTACCGTGGTGTAAAGATGACATTAGTGTGCGAAAAATGCAAACAAGAATTTAAAAGGAGAGACTACATTACGTGTATAAAATGCTTATTGAACTTCCATATTGATTGCACTAGTATAAGCGAAAATCTATTTTATTTAATGAGCCCAGAAAATCGAAATAAAGCTTTGTGTGACAGTTGCAGATACCACAATCAAAATAATGTTGCTGGTGATCGTAATGAAATCCCTATAAAGAATTCATTTGAAATATTATTAAATGAAGAAAATAACACTGCACTAAATGATAGCTTTGTTACACTTCGGCGGAAGAAAAAACAAAATTAGTTACCAGACTTAACAGCATCCTTTACCTCAGCAAACGATAATAATTATACTTTATCGAATAGTCAACTAGATGTCACTACTAGCAAGGAATTAGAAGAAGAAATAATGAAACTGCGATATGAATTATATACTGCAAAAAAAGAAATTGTAAATCTAAAAAATAAAAATAGTCAGTTGATAAAAAAATTAGAATATCAAAAATCTATAATAAAGATATATACTACTGGCGAACTTAATATGACTGCGACAAACAGTCGATCCTGCATGTCTACACCGTCAAAAAAACCGTCTAAAAAACCCTAAAATGAACACAAAACCGCATCTAGAAAAGAAATCTTGATAAGTTCATCGAGTAGAGCTCCGGCAGAAATGAACATGGATTTTAAGTCGACACCACTACCTGCTGCTAAGACCTCTACTAAAAATGATATAGGTACATTTAAAAAAAACACAAAACTATGGCGAGAAAATAAAAAAGCAAGTTATGTTTAATCACCAGCATAAACCGCGAATGCTCTGCCAAAATTATTAGAAATAACTTCCAAGATTTTCAATTGTGCCACTACCGCATCCCTAACGGTGGAATCAACGAACTGACAAGCGAACTACAACAAAAACTCAAAGGGTTTACTTTAGAAGACTATTGTATAATAATGATAGGCGATACTGATTTTAACATGTCTAAGAATTACGAATCATTAATTCGGAACCTAAAACTGGCTCTTTTGACAGTACAACATACGCGTGTAATAATATGCTTACCGACATTCAGATACTGTATCCATAATAATATATTTAATAAAAGAATAGAAATGTTTAATAATTTACTTTATAGAGACAATGTAAAACATAAATATTGTTACGTGTTGGATTCTAATAAGAATCTCGAATATAGTATGTTTTTGAGATATAACGGCAATGTAAACAACTATGGTATAAAAAATATTGTAAATAACGTATATAATCAAATCCTAGCTATATCAGAATTATCAATGGTTGAGGGTCGCCATTCAGTAGATGACTTACCTCGGACCAAATATTACATGGACAGAGTCTTACGACGTTGCCGCTTTTACATACGTGTATCAAAGTAAAGTATTTGTATCTCTGTCTGTATGACTGTAGTGTGATATGAGTAGAAGAGATAGTGAATGTACGTTTGGCAACGACGCACTGTCGGTGTGAAACGTGTCATTTCATGACCGACTACTTGGTCAAAACATTGCTGGATTTGCGAAATAATAGTGAAATAATAAGAAATCTTAGTGTTTGTGTTATTTGTGTAATATACAATTGACATAATGTCTTGTTCAGCTGTTTATTGTTCGTCAAGAACAACAAAAGAAGGTGTGAAAGACCAGGAATTATCATTTCATACGTTAGTGATTTCTCATAATATGTATGCTTTACTATGAGATTTTTAGTAATTAAAACGGCAAAGCATTAATTTTTGCTAATTCTACTATATCGTATACTATTCATAAGAATCAGGATTTAAACCTTAATTAAATGTAATTTAAAGGCTTTGTTTTGGCATAATGATTAGTGATGTACGTATTTGTGTATTGAAGCTTTATCGATATTACTAATATTCTTTTTGTAATTCTTTTTTAGGTTTACAAAATGCCCGGAAATAAGACGTGAATGGGTAAAGCTATTAGACGTGATAACTGGGAGCCTACAAAATATTCAAGGCTCTGTTTCAAACATTTTGAAAAATCTTTTTTTACAGTAAAAATTTTACAGTCGTAGTTCGAATTTGAATCTTAATAATATGGGCGGGAATATGAATAGTAAAAAGTATTGCTCTTCACTTTACTACACAAATTTTTTTTTGTTATAATAGAAGGAGGCAAACGAGCAGACGGGTCACCTGATGGAGAGTAATTTCTGCCGCCCATAGACACCCGCAACACCAGAGGAATTGCAGATGCGTTGCCGGCCTTTAAGGAAGGAATAGGAATTGTGAGAGGGGGGGGGGGGGGGGAAGGCCTCCGGAACCCTCACTGGCCGAACGAAACACAACATTACCAAGGGCTAGTATTTCACGCCGGATATTAGGGTGTTACTAGACCAATCGATCGATCGTCGATCGATGATAGAATAGGTTAGTCGACTGTAACGTTTTGTTACATTAAAACTTCTTTTGCGCGGACGCGACGAAGTTAGAAAACCTAAGCATCTACCATGAAGGCTTAAAGCGCGCGCGAGATTAAAAACTCTTTGCGCCCTTTTTTCCGTCTTCCACGCGCCTCATGAAAAATACGCTTTGTCACTTTTGGCGCCAAAGAAATTACAGTGCGAACCGTATTGTAATTTACGCCTATAAATAATTGATTTTTAACTTAAAGCTTACTTACGTTAACCATAATTACTTAAAGTTTTCCTTGTCCTAGTAATTAAGATATACTATTAGACTAAACTGCGTTACGATTTAATCGGTTCAGCAGTTATTTATAGTGCCTGATTAAAATCCCTTACTGGGTAAGTTGTGCATTTAATATAATGTGTTATATATAATAGAATAAGTGTATTGTAGTTCTTTTACTGCTGTTTGTAAATAAAGTATGTGTTAATATAATTATTAGGTACTTACTTGTATACATTGTTTAATAAAATAAGTACCTAATTAGCTTTTAAATGCCTACAGTTATCTTGTAACCGTTACTGCTTTTATTATAACTGCCACTTCAAGCCAGAACAGTTGAGAATATCTAGGTCATTCCTTCACTCCTTGTACTTACTAGTGCTTTAAGATTACCTACTGGAAATGAGACTAGTGGCAGTATCAGACGTCGTCGTTCCGAGTATTAATTAGAACCATTGACTTGTTAAAAGGAACACCGTACGGGTTGAGATTGACCTCAGTTCATCTTGGACATCCTGGGCCTGCTGGACTTGGAAGTATTATCCCGTGTCTCGCGCTTTGGGAGCCTTGAGCCGACGGTTGAAGCAGAAGTACAGGGGAGTGCCCTACTACGGCGTTCTACCTTAATTAACCTCTAACCTACCCCGACCCTGAGACCTCACCTAGACTTAAATAAATTTGTATTCTGTATATATATATATATTGTCGTTTTACTTATCTTAGTAGAACCCTGTCGATCGATAGGTCTGGTAGACACTATCACATCTGAAAATGGACGCCGCTGCAGAATGAAGAGGAGAAAAAGGCGGCTCCATGTCAAATCCACAAAGTGAGCCAAAGTGCGAAAATGCATAGTTTCCAAGATATTTTTTATTTTGAGGTTATTTTAGGTTATTTTTAGGAAAAAAAAACAAATATTCTACTAAGTTACCATTACCGTACCCCCTCCATCCCCCTACCCCCTACCCCCCCCAAGATATTTTTCAATAAAGCTAGCTTTCTATTGTGTAATAAAAAAATAACTTAGAAATTCATGACAATCGCTACGCAAAAAAAAACAAAAACAAAAACCGCTGCTTAAAATGTCATTTGGATAAAATAAACGATCGTGGCTTTAAAAAACGGCCGCATCCAGATTCTTCTGCGTTTGCGTCTCCGTAGTAATAGTACGAGCAACGAGTCCTTTTCTGAATACATTTCGAAAAAAACTAATGGAATTTAGCCAGGGTTAATCGATCAACGTCGACCGACCGTCGATCGATGGGTTAGACGAACGGTATCCGTCGATCGATTAAAGCTACCACACCTATCGATCAACGTCGACCGACCGTCGTCGATCGATTGGTTAGTCAAACGGTATCCGTCGATCGATTAAAGCTACCAGACCAGTCGATCAACTTCTGGTCTGGTAAAACCCTTAGTGAGAGGGTGGTATTTACGCCGGGCGAGCCGGCCCAATGCGTGCTGCAACACAGCGTGGCTCTACCACTCAGTCAGTGTCACTCATTTAGCACCACCCAGGGGTCACGTGTAGGGTCTAAAGGGTAAACCTACGGACGTGAGTAACTTTAACCCCCAATTATAATAACGAACTAGGTACACACCACATTAAAGTGATTATATCGATATACTAGTCACATCCTTAGTCACGCACACATGTACATATAGAAAGCTGCACACTAACAAAAGACGGACATGCTAAAAATCCAAAGACTCTGTCCATTGTGATATTTGGTCCGAGTGACTTACCTACCACTGTTAAGGAAAGGAAAAATAATTCCTTTCGAGACTAAAATATTATTCCACAATATTCGAAGCCATAAAAATAAAACACATTTAATAGAAAATTTAATACATGATGATACAAATTTGAAAGTTATATGTTTAACTGAAACATGGATAACTAAATATAAATTAGACTTATTAAAATTAGATGGTTATAAATGTGCTTCGATATTTTTAGGGAAAACCATCAGGGGGGCGGAGTGTGTATATTATTGGATAGTATTTTAGAGTATAAGGAATATAATAACATAACTAGCCTGTCAATTGAACATAACTTTGAGGTGTGTTGTGTTGAAACTCCTGTGTTAAACATTATAATTGTAAATATATATTGGCCCATGAGAAATAAAAATTCTACACTCTTTTATATTTCTCTATAAAATTTGTTAAAAATTCTGTCAAACAAAAGTAATAACAGTAATATAATAATAGGTGGAGACTTTATATTGATATTGATATTTTGTGCAAATCCCAACACCAACTGAATCTCTTAAACTTAATGGCCAATTTATTTTAAATATTAAAAACATATCGGATGTTTCAAAAAAGTACGGTATATGCACAAAAGATTATACAACGACAGCCAAAAAAAATATTTAAAGAACATCTAAAAGAAATTGATTGGAGTGCTACATTTAAAAATAACACAATAAACGAAAACTATAATTTATTCTTACAAAAAATTGTAATCTCCAAAATAAATATATACCAAAAATAAAAATAACCTTAAAAATACAAAAAAAATGGCTAAAGGTATAAAAAAATCATGTAAACATAAACGACTATTAAAACTTATGATATCTAAATATAAAAATCCTATCTTAGAGAAACATTATAAACAATATACAAAAATTTTAAAAGATACAGTAACACGATCAAAAAAATTAAACTATATAAAAAGAATAAAAAAATCAACAAATATAAATAAAACTATGTGGTCAATAGTAAAGGAAAAAAACAAAAAACAAACTAAAAGCCGTATAAAGAAATTGACACTAAATATTAATAAAACCCTGATAGATGACCCTAAGTCAATAGCCAATAGTTTTAATGAGTACTTTATATCAGTAGGTACGACCGAAGGCGGTGCACTGCCACCGACCGGAAGGCCGGCAACCCCTTGCGTTCAAAACTTATTTTATCTAAAACCAGTAGATACTAAAGAAATAATATGTATCATACAAAATCTGAAAAATAAAATAAGTTATGGTTTTGATGAAATACCCCCTATGCTTTTAAAGAAATGCGTGCAAGAACTAGCAGAGCCGCTTGCCTTTCTCATAAATCAGTCATTCAATGAGAGCGCAGTACCGGATAAATTAAAAATATCAATAGTTAAACCAATACTCAAATCAGGAGACTCTACCTTAATGAATAACTACCGACCTATAGCACTTTTACCATCCTTTTTTAAAGTCTTCGAATCTGCCATGACAAACCGTTTGTACTCCTTCTGCGAGAAATTTAAACTAATTGAAGATAGCCAAAATGGATTTAGGAAAATAGTTCAACTACAACAGCTGTTTTTAAATAAATACAAACAATTTTAGACATTATAAATAATACAAACTATGCAGTGGGGATCTTATTGGACATGAGTAAGGCCTATGATCGCGTACTGCCAAATATTCTACTTCAAAAATTATACAGCGCAGGCATCCGGGGGGTCGCTCATAACTGGATTACATCTTACTTTTAAAATCGAATTCAATTTGTAGAAGTACAACATACAAACTTAAATACCATAACTAACGTCAGATCAGAGAGAGCATGGTGGCAAAGTCTATCCCCCAGGGTAGTGTTATCGGATGCTTTCTTTTCCTAATGTATATAAACGATTTGCCTAAAAATATAAATGAACAATGCATATTATTCGCAGATGATATGTCAGCTAAATTTTCCATTAAAAATGAAACAGAAATAAATAAAAAACTACAAAGTACTATAGATGAGATCACTTCTTGGCTTAATGATCATAATTTAATATTAAACTGCAATAAAACTAAATTAATGAATTTCAAACCATACCAAAAAAAAACATTAAATATAAATTTCTCTATAGACAACATAAAACTTGAATGTGTCGATAGCTTTTCACTGCTAGGCATAAAAATAGATAGCAATTTAAACTGGAAAAGCCACATAGAATATATACAAGGCAGATTATCTAGATTTACGTACGCTACGTACGTAAATGTAATAAAATGATGCACAGACACGAGAACAGCCCTTGCGGCGTACCACGCATACGCGCACGCGTGGCTGCGCTACGGCATCCCACTGTGGGGCAACAGCACCAATCTACAATCCTCTACATAAGGTTTAAAAATCTTAAACCTTATGTAGAGGATAGTGTTGGGTATCATTAGAAAGGTAACAAAAAGGAGTATCAAAAAACAATTAAATTTAACTTTCTGTTTAATTATAATTATACAAACAACATTAAAATTAATAAAATAATAAAAATCCTTAATTAAGTCCTAATTAACAACAGATAATTTACAAAGAAAAATGTACAAAAAGTGTCTTAAAATTAACTTAAAATCTAGTGTTACCCCCCCTTGCCCTGATCACGGCTTCCATACGGTCCCTCATGGACCTCACCAACTTCAGGAGCTCTTCTTGAGGGATAAGCCCCCATTCTTCAATCACCGCGTCTTGGAGCTCCTGTAGAGTCGAAGGAGCTGGATCCCGAGATCGAACCTTACGTTTAAGATGGTCCCAGAGGTGCTCTATAGGATTCAGATCCGGACTTCGCGCTGGCCACTGCATCACAGAGATTTGGGACCTCTGCAAGAAGTCGCTCACGATGCCTGCAGTGTGAGCGCGAGCGTGGTCGTGCATTAATGTGAACCCCTCGCCAAAAGATTCGGCAAAGGGGACCACATGCACTTCCAGGACCTCAGTGACATAGCGGCGAGCAGTCAGCGACCCTTGTCCGCGAGCACCTCTAGTCCGGGAGACGCAGACAAGGTCGGTTTTGCCGGCAGCAGACATACCGCCCCAGAACATGCAGGATCCGCCACCATATTCCACCGTCTCCTGGATGCAGGCTTGGGCAAAACGTTCACCCTGCCTCCGGTATACTCTTCTCCGTCGGTCGTTGCAGAAAAGACACACTCGCGTCTCGTCTGAGAAGAGAACAGCTCTCCACTGCTCAAGGGTCCAATCGACGTGGTCACGAGCAAACTGCAAGCGGGCTCGCCGATGCGCTGCAGTCAATTTTGGACCCGTAGCAGCTCTGTGGGCCGCTATCTTCTTCTCCTTCAATCTTCTTCTAACCGTAGATACGCTTACGGTGCGTCTGCGAACTGCCTGGAGCTGCTGTTGCAACTCAACAGCGTTGGAGAAACGATTTCTCAAAGAGTTCGACACAACGAACCGGTCGTCTCTTTCCGAAGTGCAGCGACGTCTACCCGAACCGTGTCTGCGGATATAGCTACCGGTCTCTATGAAGCGCTGGTACACTCTTCGAACGGAATAACGGCTCAGGTTCAGTTGCCGGGCGACATCACACTGCCGCACCCCTGATTGCAGTAGTGCAACCACTTGAGCGGCTTTATCAGCTGTGGTATCCATCAAAATCTGTGCGTGTGTCCTCTTCAACGGTTGAATAGCGAATGACCCACATTGAACCCGTGTTGACCGTTTTATACCCACAAAGGAAGCGCAACTAGCAACTCTCACGGGTAGCAAAATTTGCATCGAATTTTTGTGACACTTTATTTGTTGCATTAGGTTTTATTTGATAATGAAAAGTAATGTTTTTTATTAAGTTAATTAAGTAACCTTGTAAATAAAATCATAATTAATGCGACTGCATGTGCATATCAAGAGTAAATGACATTTGAAAGTGATTTTCTAAGAGGTGCGATTTTTTTGACGCCGAGTGTATTAGAATCATGCAAATTAGTGAGGAAAAATATTGACTTCTTTCAGAGAGCTGATAATAAAAGCGTAAGACTCAGACAAAAAAAAAAGCTACTTCTACCTAATACTAATTTATCTATAGAGAGATCAGGACCTTGTTTCATGGCAGTAAAATTATACAATTAATTACCAAACACAATAAGAGAAATAGAAGATAATAAAAATATTTTATTATCTTCTATTTCTCTTCTAATTAATCGCCTCTGTGGTCTAGTGGTTTTCAGACCCAGAGGTCCCGGGTTCGATCCCCAGCGGGGGTACATCTTTGTGTGCTCGGTTTGGTTAGTGGTAGGGCTGTTAAGTCCGCCTGGCTAGCTACCACCATCTTATCTAAGTCTGTCGCCATAACAACGATGTTTATAGAATTGTTGTGTTCCGTACAGTTTGAGATAAGATAGCCAGTTCCTCAGTGGTTGAGGATTCCGGGTTTTGCGCGCTTTCACCTTCGGCCTTATCGTCACTTATCATCAGGTGAGATGAAGGCCAAGCGCTTACCCGTTGTAGAATAAAAATAAATAAAAAAATTATAACATCCTTAAATAAATATTTAATAGATAAATGCTTTCATAAACTTAATGAATATTATACTAATACTGTTTAACTGTATATAAATTATATCTAAGTTGTTATACCCTTGCAGGGTTCATGTGTTGATCTTTTAACTGTTTTTAACACCTCATATGTACCACATGTGTAAGCAATAAAGAATTATTAAATTATTATTATTATAAAATATATAGGACTACATTGGGATTAAAATAAACTAAATAAGTGCAGATATAACTGCATTAACTATTGCGTAGGCAGTGGGCACAATTTCACAACAGGACGTTTATACGTGCCAGTTGTTGTCCGTACAGAAGCGACGCGAACTACTCCGTCTTTCCCTGGGAAGACCTGTTCTATGGTGCCAGTAGGCCAGCGTAGAGGCGGAACATCGTCTTGGTGAATCAGTACACCGGGGCTAATAGAGCCGTCAAGAGTCGTTTGCACAAAAATGAGCGGGAGTGAGAACAAAATGCGGCTGATCGGACAACAACCATAGCGGACGCGAGTTTATGATACATTCAATTTGCGTTAACACAGTTAGAAGCTCTTCACATCAAAGCAATTGATTACCAATGGTGCGATTTAAATGAGTTTTAATTTATATCATATTAGGCTCCCATAATCCTCTCATGTGAGGAGCGCGAGCGGGAATAGTTCCCCATTAAATTCTGCTATTACTAAATTCGTTTTGAAAAGCGGCTGATGTTTCATGAGCAACAAAAATAACTAAGTATATAAATAGTCCAACTGTTGTTTTATATTGCGAAATTATCCAATAGCGTTGCCTTTAGTATTAAAAACATAACAAGATGCGAGCTAGTGTGACAGTTGGAGCGGTGGCAGTCATTGATAAGAAGATCGACGATGTGATGACGTCGCGGCAGCAGAATTGAATGTCCATTACCGAATATAGCAGATTTGTTTAAGCGCCCCCCCCCCCCCCACGCGGAGTAATCCGTCGCCATTAACAAACAGATCAAGTTTTCTTAAAGTGGGAGAAGGTAAATTAAATTACCTTTACTTACATTTTTTATATCCTCACAAAAGTATTCATGTTGCAGGAGCGGAGCAGAGTATGTTCTGCTATTTCTAAATGAGAAACTTTAATCAGCGGAGACTAGGATAATTTTATTTTTTATAAAGCGTAAAACATAAATTATTATGCGTAAATAATTGTTTCCAGGACGAGACCTGGAGAGCGAGTTTAATAAGCGGATGCGTAACGAAGATTTAATTTCGGGTACATCTTCAGTTTGAGAAGGCTCGAAAGGCACAATAGGCCATGCGGATGGAGGGCGGATGAGTCCACATTGGACCATGCCACCATGAACAGTATTTGAGAGGGCAAAAGGCCACGCGAAACACAATCACTGGGGTTCTCAGTGCCCGTTATATGGAAGAAGCGATCAGGAGATAAATTATCCTGTATTTTACTAACACGGTTGGTAACAAACGTTTACCAACGTTGCGGCGAGGAATGTATTCACGATAACTCGATTGTAGAATCAAAAAAGCGACTATACATTTTATAGGAGAGCGATTATGTAATATGTGGCAAACTTGATTTATTAGCTCAGACAAAATCAGCGCAGTACATAACTCGAGCCTAGCGAGTGTTATTGTTTTTAGCGGAGCGACTGTAGATTTCGAACATACCAAATGTATTGTGATACGTTGCTATGAGGATACATAACGTGTAAATAAAAGACACAGCCGTTTGCTTTCAGGCTTGCGTCACCAAAACCTAGATGTGCAGTACAATCTGTAGAAATTCCTAAATGCCGCCGGTATTTATTTGTAAATGCGATAAAAGTGGTAATTTACTTTGAATTAAAAAAGCGGTTGATAATTGGTTGAGGCGGTTCCTCATCCCAATTCATTTTAGCGAGCCACAAGTCTTGTAATAACAAATTGGCATAAAGTATAACAGGCGCGAAAAAACCTAAAAGTCAAATAAGTGGGTTAATAAAGAAAGAATTGACGTTAAATTACGTTGGGTTTATTAAAATATGTTTGGCGTAAAGCCGGACGCGAAATGAATTTAAGTTCTATCGACGTTAACCGACGACGTTGAGCCAAAGTGTGCGAGTGTCCTAATGTTGTGTGACACTCATCGCCCTTAAACGGTGAGGATTCAATAAATCGACCAGACCTTTGTGATCGTCCGAATTTTTTTAAGCGTACGTACTTGCTTGAGTTCTGAAAACTTTAAATTTTTATTTAGTAAAGGATCAAAGGACAACGTCGTATTAGTCAGTTCCATTGTAGATATTTCTCCAATAACAATATAACCCAACGTAGTTTCACGCGCATATGGTGCTATCTGAACAGCGTTCGTACGATCAGCTGATCGTGACGGCAGCGGCGGCGGCGGCGGTGTGAAAATAATTTTATTTCCAAGTAATAAATGTGGAAACAATTGAGCGCAAAGGATAGCATGAATTTCACCGGGAATATTCCACGAATCGTCAGCCAGCGGTAAGCTTGCGAAATTATTAATAAAGTCTGAATTAATAATTTGGGTAGGTAAATAATCTGTAAATTGATTAACTACTAAACATAACAAACTGTATTGAGCATCCGTATAGCGCGATTTCATCCTGAGCGGAACGTATCCTAAAATAGGTATACTAATCAGTCCTACAGTTTTTATGTTAGTGTTATTAAGCGGTTTAATTTTTAAGTTTTTATTTCTTACAAGATGCGAGCGTTATGAGATTGTTTTGTGAAGCACTATCTATTAAACACCGTATAATAGCATTATCATTGTCAGAAGTAGGCACATAAACTTGAGCGGTTGGCAAAACAGTCGTATTATTCTTAATCTGAGTGCAAGCGAAGCTATCATGAACTGCGAACGCGCCGGCGCGCACAGACTCGCGCGCCGTTATCGGAGCCGAAGGCGCGATCGACCTAATCTTATCTAAAGGCGCAACGCCGACGGGCGGGCGCGCAGCCGTGTCAGCAGTGTCAAAATGTAAAAGTGAATGATGATTTTTATGACATACGTTACAAGTATTAAGCGATTTACAATAAGACGTTAAGTGTTTTGCGCTTAAACAGTTTATACATAACTTACTTTGCTTCACGAAATTGAAACGATCCTTGACCAGTAATTTTTTAAATGCGAGACAATTAACTTCCGACGGACGGGTAGGTATTTATTTGTATGACTGTATGGCATGTATTAATGCCATCTCGTCCTCTGGGGGTAATAATTGAGAATGATTGGACATATTGCAATAACCACAAGTGGAAGCGGGTGCCGACATTTGACGGTTAAGATTACTGGTTAAAGCGAAGGTATGCGACATCTTAGTTACTGATTGGCGAGGTAGACTTCGAACTTTCGACTTTAAATTAACGGCGGTAGATTCTTAATTGTTAACGGTCGACGTTCTCTCGAGTATTTTAATATGATGACGAACAAAGTTGATTAAATCGGAACTGTTAGGAAGATCTTTGTCCTTTAGCGACAGTTCAAACGATTGCACAAGCTGCAAGTCTAACTTTTTAATGCTATATGCGTGACGATAAAATCGGCCAAATCAGAAATATCTAATTGTCTTGCGGATAGTGACTAGTGTATTTTTTCTATAAAATTATTTAAATGAGCGGGTTAATTAGCGGGTGGTTTTGATTCAAAAATATTATTTAAATATAAGGTACCCAACATTCTTTTATCTTGGTACTTAGTTATGAGCGAATCCCAAATTATGGGATAATTAGACTCGTTAGGTATAATACCTGCAAATACCGAAAGAGCTTTCCCACTCAGTTTACCCACTAAGTACTGGACCCGTTGCGCGTTAGACAAACTATTATTAGTATGGATGTTGTCTTGAAATAGAAAAGAGGCCAATGTTCCGACTTCCCATCAAACGATGGCAATTCGATAGGCGGTAATTTGAATTTAGGAGGGGTACTATCTGCAGGCGGTGATGGCGACTCATTACTCACAGACATTAGAGTGCGTGTATGACTTATACGCGTATATAAAGTCTCCAAAGAATCTCAGTCATTATAATTAATTTCAATGTCTGGTTTTTGCTGCAACAAAAACATATTGTGTTCATCACACAACGAGCTGAATTGTTCATATGAACTTTTTAAGTTAGATGACATCGCCATAATCTCAGATTTAGTTCTAGTATCGACGACGCCTGGCACCAATTGCTTAGAAAGATCATATAACTTGGTAACGCGTTTATAAATTGATTGCTTTTTTGCAATGACTAATTTTAATTTTGCTTCTTTGGCTGCCATTTTGTAGTCGAAGAAACAATTAATGTGCTATAAGCACGGTTGATTAAAATCCATTGTTTAAATTCTTGAAGACTGTGATTAAATAAAATAAGACTATAAATTGCTGCAGTAAAATAATCCTGTATTTCTTGAAGTAAGTAATAAACGGTACAGCATCTTTATATACTATTTACATAAAAACTTTTATACCGCGATCTAGGCGGTAGTGGCACAGCGCCATCTGTTATAAAACATGTTAACTATACTAGAAATAAATTCGAAATAAGAGCACAATCGCGAGAGATTGAACATACCGCCCACCATGGACGTATTACAAATACGTCCTTAATTAAAGGAAACACGACACACTGTAAACATATTAAAATATGAACAATTCATTAAAGTAAGAACATAACCAAAAAACTTATTAAGTATAATTAAAACAAACAAAATACATTTTCAAACGAACCAAAAAAAGTAGTGACAAAATTAATAAAACACGTCAGACTGCAACAGGCAGTAAACATAATTTAGAAATAGGTCTCCTAATAAGCGTACTTTTACATTTAATGGTGACCGCTTGGGTAATTCCGTCAGGACCAGGGTGTTTCTGCTCAATTTTCCCTAACAACCATCTACAAGGAGGCATGTTATCCTCCTTTATTAATACAATACTACCAACCACTGGTTCGGGTTTTTGGTATGCCAACTTGTATCGCTGTAAAAACTGGTTAAGGTAATCTTGAGACCAACGCCGCCAGAAGTCCTGAACTATCCGTTGTGTTAATTGCCACCTTTTCAGAGTACTTACACTACCATTTTCAAAGTTGTAATCTGGTGCTAAAACAAGTTGCCCGCCCACAAGAAAATGCCCCGGTGTTAATATCTCAAACTCATCTAGACTATCAACATAGCTAAAAGGTCTTGAATTGAGACAAGCCTCAATTTGTGACAGTACGGTCGCCATCTCTTCAAACGTCAACGTAGAGTTGCCTACAACTCTGCGGAGATGGTGTTTGGTAGATTTAACTCCGGCTTCCCAGAGACCACCAAAATTTGGAGCATGTGGGGGGATGAAAGTCCATTGAGTCCCATTATTTGAGAGAATTTCGGCTATCTCTGGTAGCAATCTTGATTTTTCTACATTGAACAAATCTCGCAGTTCGCTAGCAGCGCCCACAAAGTTTGTTCCATTATCACTATGGAGTTCAATACAACGCTCCCGTCTAGACAAGAACCGCTTAAATGCGGCTAAAAAACCTTTCGTAGTCAAGTCGCTTACCATTTCTAGATGTATTGCACGTGTTGCTAAGCAGATAAATAATGCTATGTAACCTTTGTAAGTTTTATTTTCGCGCCCTTTAGATATTCTAACATTTATGGGACCAGCATAATCAACTCCGCTGCGAAGAAAGGGCCTACCAGGTGTTAAACGTGACGCAGGTAATTGCCCCATCAGCTGAACTATCGTTTTGCTAGAATATCTAACGCAGATTACACAATTTTTGACATACTTTTTAACTGCCGCCTTCAATCCAATTATAAAGTATTTGGTTCTTAAGAAAACAACCATGGCTTGAGGACCTCCATGAATAGTTTTTGTGTGTGCATCTGCTATTAGGAGGTTAGTAAGAAAGGAATTTTTAGTAATAAAAACTGGGTGTCTTCTATCATATTCAAGTTGAGACCTTGTCAACCTTCCACCCACTCGAATAATTCCTTGCGAGTCTAAAAACAAATTTAAAGACTTGAACCTTTTATTCTTTACACACCCATTTTCTTCTTCTGACAAATCAAATTCTTGAGACTTTTTAATACATACATCTAGAGCATACTCTATCTCGTTACTTGTCAAACCAATTGTGTCATAACGTGATACAAATCTTCTACAGTACGCTATTACTCTTAGTTGCTTGGATAGCGATGAAAATTTATTCCAAAGAGTGAATGCATTAGCTACTACGCAATTATTGACCTTGATTTCTTCTAATTTAGTTGCAAGATGTTTAGGTTTTATATACACCACTTCTTTTTGCCTTAAGAACTCTGGCCCACTAAACCATATCGAAGTCCCTACTAAATCTGTGGGATGTACACCCCGTGAGGCACAGTCAGCTGGATTTTGCTTAGATTTGACATGTGACCAATGTGTCTTGTATCCAATGTTGTTGATATTTCTGAAACTCGGTTGCCAACAAAAGTCTTCCAGCGACTAGGATGACTATTTAGCCAAGCTAGAACAATTTCTGAATCCGTCCAAGCATGTAAGTTATTTTTTGGCACTTCCATAACCCCTGCGACTTCCAACATCAATTTGGCCAATAGTACGGCTCCACAGAGTTCCAATCTAGGAACTGACACCTGTTTCAAAGGTGCTACCTTTGTTTTCGAAGTAATCAACGACACGTGTATTTTTTGTTCCAAATCCACCACTCTTACGTATATAACTGCTGCAAAAGCCATCTTCGAGGCATCGCAAAACCCATGCAATTCAGTTTTTACATCACTGGTTCTTGTGTTAATCCATCGTGGAATCTTAATCTTTGCAAGGGAATTCAAATCATTGCGATAAGTGATCCATTCATTTAATAATTCTCTGGGAACTTCTTGATCCCAGCTTAAACCTGCCAACCATAACTTCTGAATTAAAATCTTTGCTAAAATTATAGTGGGTGCTAACCAGCCCAAAGGGTCAAATAACCTGGATATATCAAAAATAATCTTTCTTTTGCTGATAGCTCCAGATAGAACCGTGAGCTTTACGGAGTATTGGAACACATCAACGCACGAATCCCAGGTAAGTCCTAAGATTTTCGTAATGTTATCTATTTTTATTTTTACTTCTTCATCCTTAGCTCCGGTCCCGTCTTTTATTTTCTGAAGCAGTTTCTGACTGTTGCTGGTCACGCTGGCAACCCCGGCTGCAAACATTTAGCTCCAAACATATTTTTCTATTTTAATCGAAATATACGCTAAAACTAAGAAAATATAACGTGTTAGTGAAGTACATCATCGAAATACACTGTGAAATTGTTATCCAGACTTATCGCCGGCTACAAACACGAAAATACAAAACAGATAAGTCTGAATTTTATACCCACATTTGAAAATATTATAAGACTGTCACTAAACAAGCTAAGAGTACCCACAAATACTCATTATCATTGTTGTCAATTTCAATAGACAACTACAAATTTGATTTTGACAGTTTCCCTGTGTTACCATAGGAAAAATATTTCTACCATTTCGGGGAAAGTGAAGGCAGTCTGGGAGTCCCCAGTGAAGAGAAATAATTACGAAAAAGTATACGACAACGTTAAATACTTTTAATATGTCTCCAAAATTAGTCTGCGCCAAATGTCATAAACCTATACGAGAAAAACATTACCTCAAGTGCTCGAGATGCAATCAACCATATGATCTTGTGTGCACGCAAAAAGAAAAACTATTTTATCTTATGGACAAAGATCGAAGAGATAAATGGACTTGTATTACAAGTGCTCGTAAAACTTCTCCCAAAATAACCAGTACTCCAACTCAAAAAATATCAGCACCGAATATGGAAAATGAAACACAAGACACATCTATTCAAGAATATATTACTACTAGGAAATACAATATCCCGATACATAATTCATTTGTTTCCTTAACAGACGAAGATGAATCACATTGCTCAAACCTTCGTAACAACACCCTTAATAGAAGCTGTCCTGATTTAAATGAGAATAATAGATATGATTTGGACGAAATTAAAAACAAAATTACATACCTACAGGAAAAACTTGATAGTGCTGATCACGAAATTGAAAATCTTTTACTGGAAAACGGTGCATTAAAGGGTCAATTAAAAGAATGTACTTTTCAAATCAAACAATTACAAGATATATGCAAGTCTACTCCAACACTAACTAAAAAAGGCAAAAGTCAAGATATATCCAAAATTAAACAACAGCTGCAAAAAACACATCTCAAAACTCGACCCCGATTCTTGATAGCAAGGTACTTAATTAAAAGAATGATCAAGAACAATTAAGGAAGAAAAGACTCTATTTTGAAGAGGAACCCAAAGATGTAACCTTAGAAAACTGCAAAGAAGAAACCAACAAAATATACATTCTCGGTGGTCAACAATGTATTGGAATGGCTTCGACATTATCTCGACTTAGGGAAAAGACACAGTATGAAAAATATACAATAACTTTTACTATCAAGCCAAATGCACGCTGTGAAGATATACTTAAAACATCTGAAACAAGTAAGACTAATAAAAATGATAAAATTATCATAAGCATCGGTGAATTTGACTACAATCCATTCAAAATTTGTGCCGAGTTAAGTTACTTTTTAAAACTGCACAACAAAGCAACTTTAATTGTATTAGGTATAAAAAGCAGTGTATACTGCTGAACTGAACTGAAAACGCAGGAAGGGCAAGGTCTGCAAATCACAAAAGCTAAACACAAGTCTCTCTCATAATTTTTTTTGTACACATATTTAGACGGGATTTAACGCAAAACTACTTAGTAAAGGCATTCTACGCATACCTTTTTATACCCGACGTTTCGACCGAGTTGCACCGGCCGTGGTCACTGGTGGACTGCTGTCGCGGTGTATCGCCTCCGTTTGCGTCGCTGAGTCTTCATCCACCGTCACATTATTTATCCAACTACCGTCACACACAACACTAACGGTGTCCCTATTCCGTATACAAGCCTTATTCTGGTAGTTAGCCGATTGCAGACTAAAACGAAGTGGCGTTTTTGCAAACACTGGATTCCACGCTGATGATAGTTTGTGACCATCTTCCCGATTGAAATTGTTCGGATGTTTCTTAATTTCAATCGCTTCACGCACTACTCTTGAATAAAAGTGGCGATCTGTGGAGAGGACTTGCGTACGATGAAATTCGATCCAATGATTTGCGCCTCTTTCAAGTAAATGCTCCGCAATGGCTGATTTGTTAGACTGGCGGTTTTTCACAGCTGCAATATGTTCCTTGACCCTCTCATGGATAGTCCGTTTTGTCTGGCCTATGTAGGAACTACCGCAGCTGCAGTCTATCTTGTATACGCCTGGTGTTTGAAGTGGCAAAACATCCTTTGGGGAGCCCACAATGTTGTTGACCTTTATGCCTGGAGTGTATATTGTCGGTATCGAGTACTCGCGTAATATGTGGCCGATCTTGTCCGTAACTCCTTTAACATAAGGCATATAGGCTGGTTGTCTTCTAACTTCGGGATGTTTGTCACTCTTAGTCGGCTGCTTCCGTAGTCGATTCACTCGAGTGAATCGACTACGGAAGCAGCCGACTAAGAGTGACAAACATCCCGAAGTTAGAAGACAACCAGCCTATATGCCTTATGTTAAAGGAGTTACGGACAAGATCGGCCACATATTACGCGAGTACTCGATACCGACAATATACACTCCAGGCATAAAGGTCAACAACATTGTGGGCTCCCCAAAGGATGTTTTGCCACTTCAAACACCAGGCGTATACAAGATAGACTGCAGCTGCGGTAGTTCCTACATAGGCCAGACAAAACGGACTATCCATGAGAGGGTCAAGGAACATATTGCAGCTGTGAAAAACCGCCAGTCTAACAAATCAGCCATTGCGGAGCATTTACTTGAAAGAGGCGCAAATCATTGGATCGAATTTCATCGTACGCAAGTCCTCTCCACAGATCGCCACTTTTATTCAAGAGTAGTGCGTGAAGCGATTGAAATTAAGAAACATCCGAACAATTTCAATCGGGAAGATGGTCACAAACTATCATCAGCGTGGAATCCAGTGTTTGCAAAAACGCCACTTCGTTTTAGTCTGCAATCGGCTAACTACCAGAATAAGGCTTGTATACGGAATAGGGACACCGTTAGTGTTGTGTGTGACGGTAGTTGGATAAATAATGTGACGGTGGATGAAGACTCAGCGACGCAAACGGAGGCGATACACCGCGACAGCAGTCCACCCGTGACCACGGCCGGTGCAACTCGGTCGAAACGTCGGGTATAAAAAGGTATGCGTAGAATGCCTTTACTAAGTAGTTTTGCGTTAAATCCCGTCTAAATATGTGTGCATAATGAAACGCGAAAGTTTAAAAGTGTATAATTTTTTTTGTTTCCTCGGACCATTCATTTATAATAAATTAAACAGCATCCTCAGTATATATCCCCTTCCAAAGAACAGCTGTAAAAAAGCGATTATAAAATGGCTTCGCGATCTTAATTACGACAAAACTGAAAGTTTTTTACTCCCAAGTTCATAAACGCTGCCACTATCCATCAACAAAGATGTGTCTTAATGAGTAGTAGCCTTGCACTGTTCACACTCCCACTCACACGCTCACACACACTAACACGTCATCCTCACGCAGGCACATCCACGTACACACACACTCATACACATCTCATCTCACTCATCCACACAACACGCGCACGCACACAAAACACGCACACTGATACACCAATATAAACATACATATGCACACAAACTTTTGTATTATTATTGTAATCTTGTTTTGTTTTACTTTTTCTTTTTTGTTTTCCTTGTAAAATACCGTCCAATACTACATTTCCATCCACCCACCATGAGTCCGTGGAGTGGGGCACTGGTGACCCGTATAACGGGTTTTTTTCAAAAACCTCTCTCAGGCACCAGTCTCTCACAAAACATAAACATAACGTCCACCTGTAATGTAACCATGAGTTTTTTTTTGTGATGAGAAAATAAAGTTATTATTTTGTATTTTTTTGTATACTCGAAGGAAAAGAGATTGAATGAGACTTTGAAAATGTATTGTAAGAACTTTGACAACTGTATATTTTTAAATTTAGATGATATTGATTACTATGATAAAAACTTTATGACTAGAGTATGCTATAGAATTAACATGACAATTGATTCAATGTACTATGACAAAAAGTATTTGGGTTGCAAAAATTGGAAGGTGACTAATTGTAGGAAATCAACAACCGATCTAGTCTCAAAAAAGGCTCAGTTAAAGCAGGAGACTATTTTGCATTACTTCAAACCAATTAATACAAAACCGAATAGAGCTGTTGTTTTAGGTAAAAACAAAATTCTCAAACAGAAAGTAATCACAAATTATTACACATATAACATTAAAACTGCACAAAAACCTGTTCAAGCATCTTCTAATAATCTTTTTCGTAACAAGTGAAACTTTAAACTTTAATATTTTCCATCAAAATGTAGCAGGTATACTTGGTAAAAAAAATATAATAGAATTAACGTAAGACGAACTAAAACGCAATAGTACGCATTTCGATGTTCTATGTTTTAGCGAAACATTCATAAAAGCAGGAACTGAGGGAAACTTAAATTTGATAGGATATAAACTGGCAACAACATATTCAAGATCGCATGAGAGAAGGGGCGGAGTCTGTATAATGATCTCTTACGAAATTGAAACTAGAAACGTAACTTTTTTGACGGGTTTGACAACGAGTTATGTTTTCGAATGTTGTGGTATCGAAATTATAGGAATTAAGTGTATTGTTATATGTATATACAGAACGCCAACATCTAATGTAAAACTATTTCTCGAAAAATTCGCTGCTTTTAGGGAAGTTAAAATATAAAACTGAATATAAAATTGTCATTGCTGGAGATATCAATATAGACATTCTAAAAATTACTAGTGAAGCAAATGAACTAAGGCGAATTGTTGCAAATAACAATTTTCAACTACATATTCAATGTCCCACGCGTAAGAAAGCATGTCTTGATCAGATTATTAGTAATGTGTCTGGAGCCAAAGGTGAAACTCATAGTTTATATTTGTCTGACCATGATACTGCACAATCTGTTTCTTTTCCGGTTTTGAATAGGACTAATCCTCTGAAACGCTGGTATTATAGTAAAAGGGAATTTTGTCTAGATAATACTACTAAATTTCGTGAGTGTTTAAGCAGTTTACAGTGGGCTGACGTGTATGAAGAAAAAGATGTTAATATTGCATTTGCTAATTTTCTTGATAATTTCAAAATATTTTATAATTTATGTTTCCCATTCATAAGAATTAAAGTTCAGCCTAAAAATAAATCTACGAACTGGTTCACAAAGGGTTTGAGAAAATCTATTATTATCAAGAGGCAGTTACGTTTTGCTTACTACAGGAAACCGAATGCTGTTTCCAAATTAAAGTACCAAAAATACTCAAAACTTTTGACACGTTGTATAAACCAGGCTCAAAAATTGACAAATAACATATACATAAGTAAATCTAAAAATATCTGTAAGGCTACTTGGGACGTGATAAGAAACAAGACACAATATATTCTTATTGACAAAAGTATTGATCGAATAGCAGTAAATAATAAAATCTATAACAATCCTAAAGACATTGCAGAAGTTTTTAATAACTATTACATAGATATGACAAATACTTCTTCTACGCAGTGCAAAAGTGACTTATCACTTGTACAATCTAGACATTCTAGTTTATTTTTGGCTCCAACTGATGAATATGAGGTTATGAAAATAATTACTTCGCTCAACCAGACAAGCGCTACTGGGCATGACGAAATAGAAACAAAAATTGTAAAATCATGCAAAATGGAAGTTGCATCTGTGTTAAGTTTTTTATTAAATCTCTCGTTTTCTACAGGTATTTTTCCTGAAGCCTTAAAACTATCGGTAATAAAACCTCTCTTTAAAAAAGGATCTAGAGATAGTGTAGATAACTATAGACCTATATCTCTTTTGTCTATATTGTCAAAGATATTTGAAAAGACTATGTACTTACGTTTATTGAGTTTCTTAGAAAAATTTGATGTAATTAAATCTCAGCAATATGGTTTCCAAAGTGGTAAATCGACCACGTCAGCTGCATTCTCCCTAATAAATAAGGTACTTACCTACATGGATAAAAGAATCCCTGTCACTGCAGTTTTCTTTGATATGAGCAAAGCCTTTGATTTTGTCTCACATAAAATATTACTTGAAAAATGTGAGCAAATGGGTATCAGAGGCATAGCAAATTCATGGTTGAGTAGTTATCTAAGTGATAGAGTGCAATATGTAGAGATTGCTAAAATCAACAGTGAAATGGAAATAGAAAATCACAGGTCCTCAACGAAGCTTAACACAGTCGGAGTCCCTCAAGGGAGTGTTTTGGGCCCCTTATTGTTCCTTCTATATATAAATGACCTCCCGGATACTACAGAATATACTTGTACTCTATTTGCTGACGATGTATCTGTTGTTATACCATGCAACGATACTAAAACATACAATAATGAAATCAATAATACTATTAATAAAATTATAACATGGATGAAAAAGAATAATCTTAATGTAAATTTAAAAAAGACGACATTTATTCAATTTATAAATAAAAATGGTAAAAAACATAGTTTAAATTCAGGTTTTGAAGGTTCTGCTATCGAGGAATCTCATCACACTTTGTTCCTGGAAATAGTCATAGACGATAGATGTTCTTGGGCCAAACATATTGACAAAATATGTAGCAAAATAAATTCTTTTGCATATGCTCTATGGAAACTTACGAAAGTTAGTGATAAAATGGTAGCCATCCAAGCATATCATGGCTACGTGGCCTCTCTTCTAAGGTACGCAATTTTTCTTTGGGGTAACTCGTGTCATGTTGGTCAGGCATTACTTTCACAGAAACAATGCATAAGAGCTATTTGTGGTGTGGATTCCTTAACATCTTGCCGGCCTCTTTTCAGGGAACTCAAAATCCTTACTGTCCCAGGGATGTATATTTTCGAAGCTTGCATATTTGTTAAAACTAATAAACAGTTATTTGAGCGTAAAGAAACATTTTGCAACTTCAATACTAGGTATCCCAATAGACTTGTTCAGCCTGCTAGGACAACTTCTCTTTATAGCCGAAATGCGTACTGTATGGCAGTTAAGATTTACAACAGATTACATGACGAGATGAAAAATCTGCCAATAGTTAGTTTTAGAAGTAGATTGAAGAATTGGTTGATAAATAACAGTTTTTATTGTGTTGATGAATATTTCAATAGCTTTAGACCTCAGATTTAGCCAACCCAAATATTTTTGCTCTCTTATTTGACAATTTTATTAACTAATAAGACATACCTACATGACTTAATGAATTAATATATATTTATAATTTTAATTTATTTGACTTATTTAATTAATCAGTTTTTTAATTTAAATAATTAATAAATAGTAATAAATTTTGCATGCCAGAGTCTGGTGACTAGTGTGATTCGAATTTTTGTAACAACTTTATGTACCACTTTTCAAGCAAAATAAATCATTTGTATTTGTATTTGTATATCTCCTTGCTCTCTAGCTCCAATCCTGGACCGTAGGACTCCACCTCCCAGTGCTCCACCTCCAGATGGTAGCGCTCAGCCTCTCCAAATCGTAGGGCTGCAAGTACCGCAGGGCTCCAAACACCGCAGGGCTCCTCGAACCGCAGAGCTCCAATCCCGTCCCGTGCGTAGGGCTCCAACCCAATCTCCAACAAAATCAAAATTTTGGGGGTTAAGTTGCTCGCGTCCGTAGGTTACCCTTGAGACCCTACACGTGACCCCTGGGTAGTGCTAAATGAGTGACACCAACTGAGTGGTAGAGCCACGCTGCGTTGCAGCACGCATTGGGTCGGCTCGCCCGGCGTAATACCACCCCCTCACGAATTTTCGGCGTGAAACAATGGCACTCTGTGCTGTTGTGTTTCGTCCGGCGAGTGAGGGTTCCGGAGACCCCTCCCCCCCCCCCTCACAATTGATATGGCAGCGAACTGTAATCTAGATTTACCCCAGGGGGGTACCGACACATCCAGTGTCGGAGAATCCCCTCCTGAGCGTTCTCGCTCAGGCTGCCCTACGTATTCTGGGGAGGGCAAAAGTTCGCCCGTGCCAAGGCATGCTGCAGGCAGGAGAAAGGCGGGACAATTGGCACCCCCTCCTACGCTTCGCGTGGACTTCTGCAATATCAGGGGAATCCACTCTAATTTGAGCGCCGTCCATTACCACCTCGAGACGGCGAAACCGGCCTTGCTCTTCCTCACCGAGACGCAGATATCCCCCCCTCCTGACATCTCGTACTTTTGCTACCCGGGATACAACCTGGAACATGCATTTGTGCCACGAGCCGGTGTTTGTGCCTATGTCAGGGAGGATATGTGCGTTCGTCGCCTTGGCAATCTTGAAGGTAGGGACCTCTCCATCTTATGGCTGCACGTCGACTGCGGACGTCATCCTCGCGTCTACGCGTGCCTGTATAGGTCCCACAGCGGTAACATCGGAACTGACCAACTCATCGAGACCGTCCAAACAGCGACAGACTCCCTTCTCCAACGGATCCCCTCGGCCGAGATTGTGGTATTGGGAGACTTCAATGCCCACCACGTCGAATGGCTTGGTTCACGCACAACTGACCACGCGGGTAGAGCCGTTCATGACTTCGCTTTGGCCTACAGTCTGTCCCAATTGGTAACCGAGCCAACACGGGTTCCAGATGTGGAGGGCCATGCACCTTCTTTATTGGACCTTCTGCTGACCTCGCACCCAGACGGCTATCAAGTTTCTGTTGATGCACCACTAGGCTCATCAGACCACTGTCTGATTCGCAGCACTGTGCCTCTCACAGAAACTTCAAAACCGCAACCAGCGGCTAGCCGTCGAGTCTGGCATTATAGGTCGGCGGACTGGGATGGGATGAAGCTTCTTTGCGTCCTACCCGTGGTGGCGAGTTTGCTTCTCGCTGGATGATCCTGATGTCGCCGCTGACTCTGTCGTTGATGTGATACTGCAGGGAATGAAACTTTTCATTCCAAACTCTGTGGTTCCCATTGGCGGCAAGTCCCAACCATGGTTTGGTCGTTGCTGCAAAATGGCGTCTCGCCAAAAGCGACAGCATTACCAAGCCTGGGCTAATGCAGTGTCATCAAAGGATCCAAACACCAGTGCGCTCAGAAAGAAGTACAACTTTGCCGCCAGATCCTTTAAGAAGGACATTGCCAAGGCGAAGTCATCATTCATAGGTAGAATTGGCGAGAGGCTAGTGCGTCTTCCTTCGGGGACGCGTGCGTTCTGGTCTCTCGCCAAAGCTATCTTAGGGAATTTTTGTCAGCCGTCCCTACCACCATTGCACAAGACCGATGACTGCCTGGCCTATACTGCAAAGGAGAAAGCCGATCTCTTGGGCTCTCTTTTCGCATCAAACTCGACCTTGGACGATGGGGAAAACTCTCCACCAACCATACCGCATTGCGCTTGTACAATGCCAAACGTTCAGTTCCTGCAAAGGTCAGTTCGTAAGGCTCTTTTTTCCCTTGATATCCATAAGGCGAGTGGGCCAGATGCAGTTCCACCCATTGTGCTTCGGACGTGTGCTCCTGAATTGGCACCAGTTCTAACGCGCCTTTTCCAGCTCTCTTACACCACTGGCGTCGTCCCGAGCTCTTGGAAGACAGCCCTTGTGCACCCGATTCCAAAAAAAGGCGATCGCTCAGATCCGTCTAACTACAGGCCAATAGCTATTACCTCTTTACTCTCCAAAGTAATGGAGTCCATTATAAACCGCCAGCTCTTAAGGTACCTAGAAGAGAACCAGCTACTAAGTGATCGCCAGTATGGTTTTCGTCGCGGTCGACCGGCTGGTGATCTTTTAGTGTACCTTACTCACCGATGGGCGGAGGCAGTCGAGAGTAAAGGGGAGGCACTGGCAGTTAGCTTGGACGTAGCGAAAGCTTTTGACAGGGTATGGCACAGGGCTCTTTTCTCTAAACTTCCATCATACGGGCTTCCTGAGAAATTGTGTTCATGGGTTGCCAGCTTTCTTACTGGGCGTAGCATCAGAGTCGCAGTCGACGGTTCGTGCTCCGACATGAAGCCTGTGAATGCTGGAGTCCCGCAGGGGTGTGTGTTGTCCCCTACTTTGTTTCTTCTGCATATCAATGACATGCTGCATAACAACAGCATTCATTGCTATGCGGATGACAGTACTGGGGATACGCTCTACACCGGGCGAGCTAATATTTCTCTGGAAAGCGTCATCGAGAGCCGGAATAAACTTGTGACTGACACCGAGAACATGTTAAGTCATGTCTCGGATTGGGGCCGACATAACCTAGTCCGCTTTAACCCCTCCAAAACACAAGTTTGCGCATTTACCGCGAAAAAACATCCCTTCGTCGTACCTCTGAACTTTGAGGGAGCTCCCCTTGATACCAATCCGATTATTGGAATCCTTGGCGTCGATATTTCGAGTGACGTTCAGTTTCGTGGTCATTTGGAAGGTAAAGCTAAATTAGCTTCGAAAAAGCTGGGTGTGCTTAATAGAGCGGGTCAGTATTTCACGCCGGCCCACCGTTTACAACTGTATAAAGCACAGGACAGGCCGCATATGGAATACTGCTCCCATCTCTGGGCTGGAGCACCCCAATACCAACTCCTTCCATTTGACCGCATTCAACGCAGAGCTGCTCGAATTGTCGGCGACGTGGTTATTTCAGGTCGGCTCGATCCACTGGCTCTTCGGAGAGACGTTGCGTCTCTCTGTATATTGTACCGTATATATCATGGGGAGTGTTCTGAGGAATTGTTCGGCTTGATCCCTGCCGCTAATTTCCTTCACCGCACTACACGCAATCGACTGTCATTCCATCCACATCGCCTTGATGGATGGCGGTCTACTACTGTGCGTTTTTCAAGAAATTTCTTGCCTCGAACTACAGTGTTGTGGAACCAGCTCTCGGCGGCGGTATTTCCGGACCGTTACGACTTAGGGATCTTCAAGAAACGAGCCTATTCCTTCCTTAAAGGCCGGCAACGCGCCTGCGATTCCTCTGGTTTTGCGGGTGTCCATGGGCGGCGGTGATTACTTTCCATCAGGTGACCCGCTTGCTCGTTTGCCTCCTTCTGCTATAAAAAAAAAAAAAAAAAATCCGTCCGTAGGGCTCCAACCGCAGGGCTTCAAACCTGCGCGTAGGCCTCCAACCGCAGGGCTCCAAACCTGCGCGTGGGACTCAAACCGCAGAGCTTCAATTCTGTGCATAGGGCTCCAACCGCAGGGTTCCAATCCAACCCAATTCCATGCGTAGGGCTTAAACCGCAGGACTCCAATCCAATTCAGCGCGTAAGGCGCTCCTTGCCTACGCTCTTGTTCCCGACTTCCAAAGGACCATGTTTAAATTCTTGAAGACTGTGATTAAATAAAATAAGACTATAAATTGCTGCAGTAAAATAATCCTGTATTTCTTGAAGTAAGTAATAAACGGTACAGCATCTTTATATACTATTTACATAAAAACTTCTATACCGCGATATAGGCGGTAGTGGCACAGCGCCATCTGTTATAAAACATGTTAACTATTCTAGAAATAAATATACGAAACGAAATAAGAGCACAATCACGAGAGATTGAACATCCGTTAAATAATTTAGAGGTGGGTAAGTGCCCCCTACCACGGAATGTGGTTAGGTATGTGCGAGAAAATAGCGACTATTGAATCTACAGTTATAAATGCGATGGCTTATTTAAAAATATATATTTAAATATATGTGATAAATAAATATAATTATAAGCGGAGCGGGTAAATAAATAAATAAAACTGGGTTTAATCCGGGTCGTATGGACCAAAATTTATGGTGTCTCCGTTTTACTGGAGGGCGGGTAAATAATGTTAGGCGCAGTGGACTGTATGAGCGGGGGCGGTAATCACATGTATAAATAAATATAAGGGGCAGTTTGAACAAAGGAAGCCAAGGGTGGCGGTTACGGCCTTCAAGTGTTCCACTGCGTGAAATAAGCAGCAACACTAACCTGGTAATCGGCGTCTTCAGCACCCTGGATTATGGCAGCTAGCTAAGGTGGTGGCGAACGATAAGGACTCGCGCGGGCGGAGAGTGCGGCGGGCGGAGAGCAGCGGGCGGCGGCGGCGGCGGCGGGCGAACGAGCGGGCGTTCAGCTCAGCGGTGAATTTGCAACTGTCGTATGACAGTCAGAGGAATGCTAGGGCGCGCCGAGAATCGCTTGTGAGGACGGTACACCGATAACCATTTATGGTGCTACTACCCTTTTACACAAAGAAACAAATAAAAGCGCGCAAACAGACACCGCTAAATAATTTTTTGAGCACGCAAGGTCCACAATCGCTTGGATCACTCGCAATCACTGAGGCGATTGCAGCCCATGGGCCGCAACTCGGTGGACAATAATATATTACAGACGCTAAATCTCGGTAAAAATATATTTTATAGAAAGCGAAATAAACGGAGAATTCATTCGAAAAAAAAGAAAAAGAAAGCACTTACCGGTCTGTAACACATTAGATAATCTTGACAGTGACCTGTTCAAGGTGGCCAATGTATTTTCTACTTCCTGCGCCGCTTGACAAATAACAAATATTGTGTAGGCGTACAGGCAGAATGATGTAGCTGTAAACGATTCCAGACCTATACCTTCGCTCTGCAAATATCAATACTTAAATCATTTGACGCTTGTTCAAAAGTCACACAAGAACAGGACGGTGATGATAAACAAAGATGCAATAAAACCCATAATGAAGAAAATATGCACAGATAATGTACAAATGTCAGCAGATCAGCTTACCACCAAATGTCAATTTTTTTATAAGATTTTAAGTACGTACATACGTACGTACATTTGAACTGAAATTTGACACTGATGGGTTTTTCTCCTGGCGTGTGTACATCAAAACAAGTTCAACGTTCCGGAATCTAATATTAAAAGTTGATTTCTGTGTCCAGTTGTGCACGTTTTCAGCTCAAGTTAAAAGCTTCCATACAATATGTCAAAAGAGACCCTTAACGAAGCCTATTAAATCAAAATAAGTAACATTGAGCTGAAAGAGTTTTAGGAAAATCTCTTATTTTTAGATACCTATTGTGAATCAACTGATTTTTGCGGCTCGCAGTGTAATACGCGCAGAAACTGTGCTACTTTTGGGAAAGAGGCGCAAAGAGGCACTTTGTAGGCCCGCAGTGAGGGTGAGGTATGCCTCTTTACGCTGCACCAGTTATCCTCTCAACTGGACTCCACTTCCACTTACGGTACAGTGGATTTATTTGCAGAGCTTAATATAAAAAAAGAGACGGGTAATAGCAAATTTAAGGTTTCTTTTGAATAAAGTTTAGTAATCAACACAATATTTTTTTTTTGCTCAAAACGTTAAAAAATTGTGATTTTACTTGAAGTCTCCGTTCCCAGGTATGGCCGCGTAAAGAAAAGTGTTCGTAATTCTGGTTGCTCATAACACGTTTTTCTCGGCTTCGTTAAGTGTATTTTTTCACACCGTAATGTAAAATTATGTACTGTGTCGTTTTAAGGTCAGTTGCACTATGGACATAATCAAACATTAATCTTTTCGATTTAAGCGTTTTTTAAGTGAAGTGTGTTAAGAATCGAGATATAGCTGCTAAGCTGAAGGTCGGCCAGCTGGATGTCGGCGTATTCCACAGCATCCTTTTGGATCCGAAAATAGTTTTAATACAATTTTTAGATATAGACTAAAGTAGAATGTGTACGTTTTAAAACTAGTGTCCATGTTTAGCTGGCTTAATAATCATAATATATGAGGAGGTGAATATCAATAATACCACCCTTAGGATCTTCTTTTTAATAGATTTCACAAGAAAATTTAATATTTCTGTGTTATCAACTTTTCAATTGCATATTATGTCGTCCATGTTCAGCTTTTGTTATTTTTCTGAGCGTGAATGCAAATCGTCAGAGTTTTGCTTCAAATAGAAAGGTGACATATCTATATTCTGCTCGTTAATATGAGATTGAAATATTTAAATAATACCATCGTACATAGTAGTATTTGTCGGTTACTGTAACATAACATAACTAACATAGGACATTGTTTCCTTTTGATATTCACCTCCTCTGGTGATTGTAATAAGATTACATGTATTTTACCCCTTTGACAATTGTTGCAATTAATTGGTACAGTACAAAAATGTACGTTAAAACAGCATAACCCATCTGCAACATAATCTGAAAAGCAAAACGATATGTTCTTTAATAAAATCTTCATTGCATCTTTTCTTTATTTCTAATTAACTTTTGAACTTTAGCCTGCAGCTTCGTCAAAATCTGTTTAGCGGTTTAAGAGCGAAAGCGTGACAAACCGTCAAACCAACTCACTTTTGCAGAAAAGTAATATTTGTTAGGATTTAGAGTAGTAACGAAATAAAGTTACTGATTCGAAATATTTTCAAGACAACGGAACACATGGATCACTTAACTCTAATTAAATGCAGTTTTAATTATTTATAGAAATAAAGGAATGTTTCCTTGTAGTAAAATTTGCCATTATCAATATTAAGAGTACTTTTTCTCTAACCACGGTATTTTTTCCATATAAAACAAGCGTCGGTAACCAAACAAGTAGATACATTGGTTCTACCCTATAGCTCCGTTACGCTACTGACGGGAAACCAAACGTTTTTTATATTTTTCAATGAAGCTGTCTTATGGATAACACACCTACAGAAGTGAGGCAAGGTTATTTTGAGCTCCATCCATTCCCCTTTTCACACTGAAAGCGTAACAATTAATCAGGCATGGGAGGGAGGGAAGTTTATCCACTAAACAGTGGAGAAAAGCAAATTCGAGTAAAGTGAAGGCGGTGGGACCTGTTTACTTGGGAATTGATCCACTGTAATGAAACACTTTTTTACGGACTAACTCGTGTTTAATTTACTCTTTACATAGTTTTTTATATTATTCTGACGTTTCAAACTCTTTACAGGGTCCGTGGTCACAGGGAGACGGAGGTGTTGGTCGTCTCTAGAAGTTATTTGCCTACCGTCAATCTTTTTTATATTTAACCGGGTGCGTTCAAGTTTACACAATACGAGCTAACAATATTTGTAGGACTGGCAATGTGTTACTGTTGGGGCTGGGATTTCATGACCTGTATGATAGGGTCCCAGGCAGGTGGTAAATTCCAACCATCCTCTATTGAAATTTCGTTGTTTTTTAATTTCAATAGCCTCGCGTATCATCCTAGGGATGAATCTTTGTTCTTTGGCGAGTATTTGAGGTTCGTAAAATCTGATGTAATGGTTGGGTCCCTCGAGGGCATGTTCACAAACTGCAGACTTATTTTCGCGCATTGTCTCCATGAAGGAAGTACAGGGCACCGGTCGGTGACCAAAGAGGATAAGGCCACCATACAGAAGGAATTAGTAGCTATGGTGACCGAGTTCGCCGACCGGTTAGAAAATGCAGAAAATAACCAACAGAAGGAAATAGAGAAAGAACCAAGGTATATAGAGACATCACTAACTTCGAGCAAGATACCGGGAGAAGATTAGATAAGATAGAAATATTATGAGCGGAGAATAAAGCAGTTAGCGAGAGATGCGAAATACTGCAGCTCTTCCTGCAAAAAAAAAATCACAGAAAAGATAGAAAAGTTGGTAAAGAAAAAAAGAAGAGCACAAAACGAAGAAAGCCAATGAAGGCAACGTATGCTGGAGTGATTGCAGAAGGACGGAGTAGGACCCCACCCAAAACACTCTACTCCCTCATTGTAACGTCGACCAACGAGATCCTGACCAGCGACCAAATCATGGAAACGGTCAGGAAAACAGCGGAATCCGACGCTGACGGGGAGTGGATACCAGTTCAGTGAATTAGAAAGGCCGAAGGCCAGAAAATAATCATTGGGTGAGGGTCAGAGAAAGAAGTGGAAAATTGAGTTGAAAGTTATAAAAAGAAAACACGTTAAAGATAGAGAGGACAAAAACTAAGAATCCGCTGATAATAGTGAGACACGTAAGAGGGGACAGAAAGAAAGAACAAGTGGAAGAGGCTAGACAAAGAAGAAAGACAGGAAAAACACAAGAAGGGAAAGAGGATCTAGAAGTGATCTATGAGAAAAAACAAGGAATCCACACGTGGCACATATGGTGATCAAGGTGTTCCCGGCAATATGGCAGCAGCTGTCAGATGCAGGGTCTTTTCAGCTACAATGGGGAGTCTGCAAAGTTGAAGATCAGACCCCACTTATCCAGTGCTCCCGCTACTTGGGCTACGGCCACATCAAGCGGGTCTGCCAGGAGCAGCTGGACAGCTGCAGCCACTGTGAGGGTAACCACCTTTACGTCACGTGTGAGAAAAAGGATAGTTCCCTAGCTGCCTAAACTGCAAGAGAGCCGGCCTCGAAGACTGCCGCAACACTTTTAATATGGTATGTCCAATCCGAGCCAAGTGGGACCGGCTGGCTCGAGCAAGGGTAGCTTATATGTGCTTAGGGCCCCGTGTCATTAGAGCGAACCTCCAATGCAGCAAAAAAGCCACATCCGAACTCCTTATTGAAACAAAAAAGATGAACATTAGCTTTGCACTCATTAAGAAACCGTATGTGGGGGGCAAGGGGGTGATGAGCGATGTGTCGGGGTCACGTATCGTCCAGGCTGTGCATGAGGAAAGGAAGAGCAATAAAGCAGCCATCTTTATCTGCGACAACAACATCAAAGTATCGCAGCTTCCCAACCTAACGTCACACAATCTGGCTGCGGCCAGATAGGAAACGACGGACTGGACGATCGGCGTTATTTCATTTTAATTTGAACCCGTCATTGACATTGCCCCCTACGTAGGGCTTCAGAAGGAGATGATCAGGGAGTTGGGATGTGGCAGGATTGTTATCGGAGGCAACGTTTATGCATGGAGTGAGTGGTGGGGCAGTGTAAGGAGTAACGATAGGGTTGTGTAACTAGTATATATTAAACGATTTAGAATTGAACATCTTGAACATATATTATAATTATTTAAATTTTTTTTTTTTTTTTATAAAAGAGGGAGGCAAACGAGCAGGCGGGTCACCTGATGGAAGTAATCACCGCCGCCCATGGACACCCGCAAAACCAGAGGAATCGCAGATGCGTTGCCGGCCTTTAAGGGAGGAATAGGCTTAAGGAAGGAATAGGAATTGGGAGGGGGGGGGGGGGCGGGAAGGGGCCTCCGGAACCCTCACTGGTCGGACGAAACACAACAGCACCAAGTGCCGTTATTTCACGCCGAATATTCGTGGGTGGTATTACGCCGGGCGAGCCGGCCCAATGCGTGCTGCAACGCACCGTGGCTCTACCACTCAGTCAGTGTCACTCATTTAGCACCACCCAGGGGTCACGTGTAGGGTCTCAAGGGTAAACCTACGGACGCGAGTAACTTTAACCCCCGAATTAATTTGATTTGATTTGATTTAATTTAATTTGATTTAATTTAATTTAATATTTTGTAAAGTCTTTGTTTTTGTCACTAATATCTTGAATTAAGAGTCGCAGTCGACGGTTCGTGCTCCGACATGAAGCCCGTGAATGCTGGAGTCCCGCAGGGGTGTGTGTTGTCCCCTACTCTGTTTCTTCTGCATATCAATGACATGCTGCATAACAACAGCATTCATTGCTATGCAGACGACAGTGTACTGGGGATACGCTCTACACCGGGCGAGCTAATATTTCTCTGGAAAGCGTCATCGAGAGCCGGAATAAACTTGTGATTGACACCGAGAACATGTTAAGTCATGTCTCGGATTGGGGCCGACATAACCTAGTCCACTTTAACCCCTCCAAAACACAAGAAAAACCATCCCTTCGTCGTACCCCTGAACTTTGAGGGAACCTCTGAACTCCCCTTGATACCAATCCGACTATTGGAATCCTTGGCGTCGATATTTCGAGTAACGTTCAGTTTCATAGTCATTTGGAAGGTAAAGCTTAATTAGCTTCGAAAAAGCTGGGTGTGCTTAATAGAGCGGGTCAGTATTTCACGCCGGCCCACCGTTTATAACTGTATAAAGCACAGGTCAGGCCGCATATGGAATACTGCTCCCATCTCTGGGCTGGAGCACCCCTACACCAACTCCTTCCATTTAACCGCATTCAACGCAGAGCTGCTCGAATTGTCGACGACGTGGTTATTTCAGGACGGCTCGATCCACTGGCTCTTCGGAGAGACGTTGCGTCTCTCTATATATTGTACGGTATATATCATGGGTAGTGTTCTGAGGAATTGTTCGGCTTGATCCCTGCCCCTGATTTCCTTCACCGCACTACACGCAATCGACTGTCATTCCATCCACATCACCTTGATGGATGGCGGTCTACTACTGTGCGTTTTTCAAGAAATTTCTTGCCTCGAACTACAGTGTTGTGGCACCAGCTCTCGGCGGCGGTATTTCCGGACCGTTACGACTTAGTGATCTTCAAGAAACGAGCCTATTCCTTCCTTAAAGGCCGGCAACGCGCCTGCGATTTCTATGGTTTTGCGGGTGTCCATGGGCGGCGGTGATTACTTTCCATCAGGTGACCCGCTTGCTCGTTTGCCTCCTTCTGCTATAAAAAAATTTTAAAATGTTTAATGTTAGCTTCTATTTTTTGTTTCTTATGTGTGCACGATATCCAGTAAGCGCCGTGCTCGGCTGCAATCGGAATGCAAATTTAACTGCATATTATTTTTATTGTGTTTATGTTCAAACATGATTTGTATTCTGTTGCCGTGCTTTAAATAAATAAATAAATAATGAGGGGTACTCCGACTTTTGATACCGGGCGTAGAGGGAAAAGATACAAGAGTGTCGTAGACGTCACATGCTGTTCCGGTGAGATGATAGGAGACATTCAGGAGTAGAAGGTAAACACTAACCTAACGACCTCGGACCACAACGCGATTGTAATAAAAATTAAATTAAATAACATAAAAGGGAGAAACAGTTATAGTACAACAAGGAAATATTTAACAAAAAAAGTAGATTGGGGAAAGTTTATGGAAGAGTGCAGGGAGATCTGATTTGATTGGACAAAGAGGAACTAAATGAAAATAATATAGAAAGTATTAAAAAGAAGGTAAGGATTTAGAAATAATAATAGAGACATATATAAAAGCCTTAGACAACAAAAAAGACAAGAGAGAAATTAAAACACCGTGGTGGTTCGTAACGTTAGAAGGGTTAAAAAGGAACAAGAATAGGTGGAAGAACAAAATAAGATGGGCAGCTTCTAGACAGAAGACATGGATTGTGGAACAGTATGTGGCGAAAATAGCAAAGTATCAAAACAAGAATCAGGACAAAGCAAGGATCGACAGTTGGAATGATTTTTGTGACAAGCAGGAAAAGGAAACAATGTGGGAGGGGATATATAGGGTAATAGGCAAAACTAAAAGAAACTATGAATACCTACCTATAGCCAGGGACAACAAAAACACCAGCCCAAAGGAGTCGATGCGCATGTGGCTAACAGCTTTTACCCGGAGGACACCGAAGTGGGGGAGAACGAGGACCATGAAGAAACGCGAAGAAGGGCAGCCAAAATAAATGAGGGTAGTAAAAATGGTTTTTGCGATCCTCCATTCGTGGAGGCTGAACTTCGACACATAGTGGCTTCGTTTAACCCCAAAAAGTCCCCGGGTAAGGACGGCTTTTCGGCCGGTGTATGCGCGACCGCAATAAACACCGACTTCTCTTTGTCCCTGGTATTATATAACCAATGCCTAAAGCTGGAAAGAAGCTACAATCATCCTCTTAAGAAAACCATTAAAAGATGACTACACTAACTCCAAGTCCTATTGCCCAATAGGTTTATTAGCAGTACTTGGTAACATTTTGGAGAAGCTTTTAATAAAGGAAATACTATGGCATGTGCTGCCAAAACTGAACCCCACACAATATGGATTTATGCCACAGCGCAGTACAGAGGACGCGCTCTATGACATGGTCCAGCGGATCAGACAAAATCTGGAAGGGAAGAAGATTATGGCTCTGATCTCGCTGGACGTTGAGGGGGCCGTCGACAATGCGTAATGGCTGCAGATCTAAGTACAACTGGAAGAAAAGGGTTGTCCTTTTAATCTGCGGAGATTGGTAGATAGCTATCTAACTGAACGTACGGTAACGGTAAAGTATGCGGGGGAAGATAATAGTAAGGGGATAAGCAAGGGCTGCGTCCAAGGTTCAATTGGTAAGCCCTTGTTTTGGAACCTGATACTTGACCCCCTGCTTAACCTACTCACCGAAACCGACGTCTACTGCCAATCCTTCGCGGATAACGATATTGATAGTTGATGGCAGCACATCAATCGAGGTGTCTATCAAAGCCAATGCCGCTCTCTCCCGTATCCGGAAGTGGGGTGTGTCAAACAAACTGAACTTTGCTCCACGTGAGACCAAGGCCATGGTTATCACCAGAAAGTTAAAGTTTGACACGTCCCGTCTGGAGATAGGAGACACGGCTATTGAAATAATTCGTTAAAATAAAATATTAGGTGTCATGTTTGACGATAATTTGTTATTTAATAGCCACATACAGTATGTTTTATAAAAAATCGTTAGGAATTTACAAGGGAGTTTGCAGAGCTGCACGAGCTACCTGGGGACTACACCCAGAAATAATAAAAACAATATATAACTTTGTTATCGAACCCGTGATCTTGTATGCAGCATGCGTCTGGTCGAAGGAAGCGAGAAAAGCAGTCTCCAGGAAAACTCTAGATGCAGTAATAAAGTACTTCGCGCAAAAGATAGCCAAATGTTATAGGACGGTTTCCCTAAACGCTGCTCTAATACTGTCGGGGCTGCTTCCGCTGGATCTCCGGATCCAAGAAGCATCCCGGCTTTTTGAGGCAAAGCGCGGGAAACCCCAGGCAGTATTGAGTGGCAGGAGTGTTGAGCAGCGCGTACCCTTTACAGAAAATACCCACCCCAGTCAGAGGCTAAATTCAAAATTCACCCTATAAGACAACACGGAAAAGAATGCGGAATTAGCGGAAGGCTTGGCTATGATACAGATAGCAGCAAACTGGAGGGAAAAGTCGGAGCCGCCCTGCCCTGTTGGGAGGGGTCAGCAGAGACGTGTACCCGGCAGTACAAGTTGGAGCCATACTGTTCTGATGATTATTGACAAGAAATTTCAAGAAGCGGCCATCCTGAGCGACTCGAGGTCGGCCTCCAGTCGCTACTTAATCCAGACTCCTCGCACCCGATCATGAAGGCGGTACAGGGTAACCTAGAATTACTGAGAGACAACCACTAGCTAGTCTCTCTATATTGGATACGGACCGACGCCGGAGTGAAATGGAACGAGAGAGCGGATGAATTGGAGAAGGAAGCCGCCCTCCAACCGAACACCAGAGCGGAATATGACTGCAGCCCCATTTCGTTCGTTAAACGTCATATACGGGTGGAAACGATCGAACAGTGGGACTGCAGGTTGAGGACCGAAGCCACAGCCACGACCACTAAGGTCTTTTTCCCGAATTGGGTGGAAGCACACAGTGTGGTGAGGAAGATGTCTATCGACCGCTTAGTCTCGCAGGTCTTGACGGGCTACGGGGGATTCTGTGCATACCTGCACGAATTTAAGTGCAGGGACAGCCCCTCGCGTGCCTGTGACCCGGCGGCGGACGAGGACATCTTCCACATGCTACTAGAATTTCCAATACATATGCACGATAGGTACACTCTGCTACACAAAATTGACACCACACTTAGCAAAGACACACTAAAGGAAATTTTAAGAAACAAGAAGAAAAGAAAGATATTTATGGATTGTGCCAAGAAAATTGTAGCACCACTAATTAAGAGGAATAAGGACTAGTAGATAAGTAAATAAGAAAGTAAGACAAAGGAAAGACCGCATACGTGGCACGAGATAAAATTGTGTCAGACCTATAGAATAAAGGAGATCGTTCAGGCTCCATACATTTTTAAATGTGCCGGCCAACAAAAAAAAATTGAACGTTTTGTTAGAACTAGTAATTTGGGGTGATAGTTATTATGGCACAAAAGTTGTAGGATTGCTCTGAGCCAAGTTATACAAGTTCGATGATTCATCCTTTTTATACATTTATTGATTTCTGAAAGTGCTGGGACTGAGAAACATAAAATATTGCTAGAACTAATGTTCTGAAGCAATTGTCGTTGCAACGCAAAAGCTGTGGGGTCATCATCTGTTCCGTTTATACAAAAAAAATTAGGAATCAATAAATGATGAATCTTCGAACTTGTATAACTTGGCTCGGAGCAATCCTACAACTTTTGTGCCGCATTAACTATTTCTTCAAATGGCTAGTTCTAACAATACGTAATTTTTTTTTTGTTGGCCGGTTTTTTCAGAAAAGGCCAAAATGATGTCCTTTATCAACTACTATAAGAACGAAATGTTAAAGAGGACACGGAATTAAACAATAGGTTCAGGTGAGGGGTTAATAAGAAAAGGAAAGAAGAAGAAACATATGATGAAAAGTAATAATGAATAATCAAGTAAGTAGTAGAATAAATATATATAGAAAAAGTAAAGAAATGTCTTTAGTCAATAATACGAAAGATACCTAATAAATAAAAAAAAAATAATATAAAGCATATAGGAAACAATGTATAAGATAATAAGAAACATGTAGAAACATGTACTTAATAATGAGAGAACTTGTAAAACAAAAAAAGAGAAATGTACAAAAGAAAAAAATAATAAAGCAAAAAATATTTTAAAATAAAAGACATAAGAAAAGAAGCAAATAGAGTTGAGCTCATAGAGTTTCAGTTCATGTAAAAATATATAAGACACAAAAGGACAAAAAACCCTGCACAAATAGCGGGAAGCAGTAGATATTTAAAAAAAATAAGCTTCATCTTACTGGATAGGTTAACAGAACTATTTGAATAAGGGAATATCGCATTAATAACAACTTATAAAAAAATATCTACCTGCAAACCAAAACATTTATTCAACAGCTTGCTACATATTGTAATTTCTTGGTAGCTCGTTAACCACGATTGTATAGAGTTGTGAAATTTGTCGTTTCTATCTTCGTTATTGTAGCCTAAAACAACCTGTTCTCTGACTCTATCGATAACAAAGATGCAGTGATTTAATAATGCTTGTATCACTGAAATCAGTGACGCAAACGAATAGTACACTAAGCAATATCTGGTTTGATTGATAAAGTTGTTTAAATAGAGCACGATGTAGTTAATGTTATAAATATCATCGTATATTATGTTCACCAAAATTATAAAAATTATCACGATACATGAGAAAATGAATTGACAAATGAAGCGGACGGTCAATCTGTTCAATTGTTTCATTAGATCATCATCTTTCGCAAACTCGTACTGGATTTGTAACAACCTTTGGACACACTCGACGTAAGCTACAGTGTTCTTCAACGGAAATAGGGCTAGACTAAAATTAAATGCAATCACAAGCAAAAGTTTTGCTAAAATGATAAAATGCGAAACCGAATCGTATTGAAAGACGACGTAGTACACATGTTTTGATAGTAATGACGTCATGTATATAATTTCGAATGCTATCCGTATTACTGCTATAGATTTACGCCTTGGAGACAGCGCACTGTAATTCCAGTACACACCGAATACATTATCTGTGAAGCACTGAACGTCTAATAAATTGAATTTCATTATGAAAGTGTGTCCTAACAGTATATTTAATAATTGTAATACGCGGTGAGACTGAAGTGAAAAGCGTGACTTGGGTATGTGTAGGGACTAACAGTTGCCATAGGTTTAATTAAATTAATCATACTTTCATTTTATAAGGTTGTTGTACAGTCAGCATTGAAGTAATTGAAAGCAATTTAAAAATGAGAGATGAAAATACATGTAGGATTTTCTATATTTCTTTATGAGGCCTATTACATCTCGAATGTGATTTATGCGTAAAATGCCCATTTTCGATTTTTGTAATAATTTTGCAGTTGTATTTATCGATTTTATTGAAATAGGACAATAAATTTGTGCATAATATTACAAATCTCCATTCTGTAAGCATAAGTTGAATTCGGATGGCCGGCGCATCGCATTTTGTAGTAATTTTGCAGTTGTATTTGTCGTTTTTATCGAAATAGGACAATAAATTCATTATAAAATCTTTATTTCACATGAAGTAACAATTACTCTGGTATAAATTTTGCTCAATAATATTATCGTAGATAGGAGATATTCACAGTTAACTTATAGCAATATTCGAAGTTTTTTGGTTTATAATAAGATTTTTTTTAATTAAAATCAATGATATCTAAAAATTCCGAGGCTGCTACGCACTATTCGACTGTATAAGAGATAACATTATAATTTTTTTATTTCACTTGTTTAGAACAGTAATTCAATCGATGAGCTCAAAAAAGTGCCTTCGCGCACTTTATGGAAATCTTTCTCTGCAATTTTGGGTTTAATTTAAAAGTTAAGCAAAATTTACAAAAAGCGAGGCCGCTACGCACTATTCCAATAGCTATTCTACACTATTCAATAAGTCATAATTCTTAATGTATTTTTATTTCTGAGATCCATAACGCCAAAATTGGCCATTTTACGCAAACATTACAGTCGAGATGTAATAGGCCTCTTAATTCTTTTTTTAATACTTATCCTCTAGTCTGTGAGATGGCAGAATTCAGGCATTACTTTATTTTAATTATTTAAAAAAAACCTTACCCTCACTTTCAGAAACGTAAGTCCAATTACATGAACTTATAAAGTCCATTTTTGTTGAAATAAAAAATATGCTTTACTCATAAAGAAAAAAAGTAAAGTAGGATCAAATCAAATCAAATTTCTCTATTAACCTTGTAACAGGTACCGTACACTAGGTAAGTCATATTATAATTAGAAATTAAGTAAATAATTAATTTAAAATAAAAAACTGAAAAAATAAAAAAAGTTAGTACTTAATTAAAAATTAAAAAGTAGAAATTAGAAGTTCTACATTATTCACACACAAAATCATCTTCAGAAAACTTCATTATCATAAATTCATTTATTGTATAAAAAGCATTAAAAATAAAAAAATATTTTCAGATTTATCTTTAATTCCCTTGTGTCTAGGTTCGTCAAAGCTAACGGTAATTTATTAGACATAGTAATTTTATTATATTCTCCTTGCTTTTTTACTTTATCAAGTCGGAACTTCGGTATTACTAATTTATTTTTATTTCGTAAGTTATATGTATGAATGTCCTCTCCGTTTTTTTATATTTATCCTTATTTTCATGTATTTCAAATAAACTTTTAAATATTATATAGACATGACAGTAAAAAAATTATTCTGTACATAGTCCCTTTTTGCAGAATCTCTCCTTCTAACCCCGGATAAAATTCTTATTGAACTTTTTTGTGCTACAAGTACCTTTTTAATATCTGCACCATTTCCCCATACTGTTATGCCGTCACTAATTAGGGAATGTACATAGGCGTAATACACAGCAAACAAAAATTTAGGTAATGCCTGTATACTCCAAAAAATTGTCCTACTCTACATGGGTATTTCAAACACACATTTATTAATAGGCATGCAGCTCGTGGCAAGTTGCTGTTCCGTTGGAGACGTCGTAGTACGTCTATTGAACTGTGTTTTGTAGGACTATATTCTTCGTACTATCTTCCTATTTTTTGTTTTATTCAATGGCGGTTATAGTTATTTCCCTAGAGCACGGCTCTAGGGAAATAACTCAGCGGCTCATTAAAAGAATACTACCACCCCCCTCTTTCTTTGGGGGTAAAAGGTGACTAACGGACTAAAGAATGCACATACATCCTAACAGGTTAGAGCGGCGATTGGCTCACAACCTGACAGGCGCTATTTGTTAAAAAGTGGACCATGGCAGAGTACTGCTTTTACGGTCCTCATTGCCTAGTGTCTGACAAACTCTTCGGGGATATGTCGTGATTATTATTTATGTATATCACAGTTATTTTTAAAATGGCTGGTAGCCAAAGATGGGAGCTCATTGGCATGCATGTGCTGAGTGAGACCTTATCGGACAAGGCGGAATAGACTAACACGTGGTGATAATAAAAAAATAAGTCTTTAACCAACCCATCACCCTGTTTTGAATCCACCACCGCATTGGGCCAGCGTGGTCTAATCTTACCATGTAGGAAGTCCAGTGCCCAGTAGTCTGATGTTTTTCGATCTATTTGACGCTGACTGTACCATAATAATATGCGTTGATAAATTACATGTCAATAATTTTATTGCTGAGCTAGTAACAGCATAATATATTAAAAAATGATTATGATTACTCATTATTAATAATAATGTTAATATCGAGCACACGGAAGGTGAATGGAGGAGTGTTGTCGGGGAGGCGTCTGAAGGTCAAAACCTCTTGCACACCGCGTGGTCTATTTGGTACGGGCACGTACCTGGGCGGTCGGTGCGCTTGATACGAAAATCGCTGCAAAGTTTTAAAGCGACTGTGACCCCGACCGTACCTAAACTGCGGAGAGACACCCCCCTGTGGAACGAAATAATTAATATTATGGAAGGTAGGTAGCTTTCTCGCACGTACACACGTTTGTTTAATCATTAAACGCGTGCGTCCCGCTCTGCCGAACGCGGCTCTCCCGCATTGTGGTCGCGTAGGTGTGCAAAGCGCCATAGATAAAGTATGGGTAGCGTCCGCCGCGCGGCAGACGCTCCCGCTTCGCAGTAGCTTTGGTCGCGCAGGTGTGGCCGAACCTTAATCCACATGCCGCCACCGTCATGAATAGAGCGACAGAAACATGATACAACTTGGATATCACTAATATATCTGCTAAACTTCGTATAAAATTATCGTTCCATCCTTTTAATGTATGCGGACGTCACTAAAAATTGTCAGTTCTGTACTGTAGAATTATCAGGAAATTGTCATGATAATATATTATATTACCATGATGATCTTATTATATCTCCTAAACTTCGTATAAAATTATCGTTCCATACTTTTAACATATGCGGACGTCACTACAAATTGTCAGTTCTGTAAAAATTCGTTTGTCTGTCTGGCCGTGTGGAAACTAGCATTGTCGTGGTGCAAGATGACACGGCGTTTACGGTTATTTTTACGAAGTTCGTCAATAATTTCAGGCAAACAAATGGTCGTGTACCAGTCACTATTCACAGTACGACGATTCTCTAAAGCAGCAGTATCCACGTGTCCAGTTTTATTAACGGCAGAGTGAGGATGACTGATGCTACGTCTCTTACGCTGCACCAGTTGTCCTCGCGCCTGGACCTCATTTCCACTTAACATCAGGTGGAGTGGGGTCATTTGCCGGGCTTGGTATAAAAAAAAAAAAAAAGTTAGTTTCGGCTCATCTTGAAAGACCCATACGCTCGGTTGCTGCTTTGTTTTGGGATCGTAGTGTTGGAGCACGGGCGCCGTCGGAAGCCGTCGTCGGTCGTCGGGCTGCGGCGCGCGAGCGGCGCGCGGGCGCGGGCGGCGAGGCACGGACGGCTGCCACGACATCTGCCGAGACCAGCGTAGGCACAGCGCGCGTCTCCCGTTGTTTGCGGTCAATTTTGTAATGACGTATTAGTAAAGCCTATAAAATACAGTCCACCTTTAATTTACACCAAGTCCAAGTTAGGACCCTAACATTGGTCCATCTTCACCGTCTATGAAGCAGCAGTACGTTCGTTACTACATCGAAACGCATTTACGCCACTCGGTGGACTTTGACTGAGCCAACGTGGATTCTGCCGTCGTCGTCACAGCCTACGTCTTTGGAGCAGTTGACGTCACCTTTAAGGGAGTATTGTACAAATAACGCGTGAGTTCGTTCCAATTAATCGCCTTCCCATCAATTTAATTTTTTTTCCAAGTTTTACCTTTTGCCGAAAAATCTATTTTTCCCTATTTTTGCATTTAAAGCTTAAAATCATTGTTAATCATCTTAAAATCATTTCCCTGCCTCTTATCAGCTACTTGTGTGCTATATTTCTTCTACGCAAGCTGCATATTTTCGCATGCGCATGCGCACGTTTGTGTGCCACGCACATAGTCAGGTAACCTAATTACGGTGCGCCGGCACCTGCTTGCAGCTGGTTTATAGATAAGAAATATAGGTCATCAGCTGACGCACGCTCATCTTTTCACGTATTTAATAGTATTTTGCTACATTTATTTTTTTTGGAAGTCTTTCTTTTTAATTTTTCGCTCCAACTTACATTCATTCACGATGGCTGACCTTAAAATTTTATATAAGAAGCGCAGTTCTATAAAAGCGAAGCTTACAATTTTTAATAAGCAACTTATTTTAATGAGTAGTGGCTCAAGCCTTTCACAGCTGCAGCGTTTGGACATAGAGGAACGCTTTGAAAAAATCGAAGTTATGTACACCGAATTCGATCAATTACAGGTTGAAATCGAGGTGCTAGTGGATGACATCGAGTCCGAGTTGGTTGAGCGAGAGGACTTCGAGCGTCAATACTTCAGCTCGGTGGCACTCGCGCGCAGCCTGCTTGGGATCACATCTAAAGGTTCCGTATCAAGCTCTAAACATGACCACTCAAATGCACAAATAAAAAACAACTTTGTTCGATTGCCAAAAATTAATTTGCCCAGCTTCGATGGAAACTATCAATACTGGCTAGAGTTTCGAGACACATTCACTTCTTTAATTCATGACAATAGTTCAATAGATAATATAAATAAATTTCACTATCTAAGAGCTTCACTCAGAGGAAATGCATCAACAATTATTAAAAACATTGATTTCATTGGGGAAAATTACAAAGTTGCTTGGGATTTATTATGCGATCGGTACAACAACAATCGCCTTCTTATAGATAACCATGTGCAGGCACTATTTGACATTGAGCCCGTATTGATGGAATCCAGTTCTTCTCTTCGTAATCTTGTCGATGTAACAAATAAAAACATCAGGGCGCTGACAACATTAAAACAGCCTACTGACTATTGGCATACTCTTATAATTTATATTTTGGCTAAAAAATTAGATGCGACTACTGGTCGTCATTGGGAAGAGTATCGAAACAACTTAATAGAAGAACCGACTACATCTCAATTTTGCACTTTTGTTAGTAGGAAAGCGGACTTGATGGAGTCTATTGAAACAAATCAAAACTTATCAAATAATAATATATTAGTTGCCTTAAATAATACACACTTAAACAATACAAACTTACATTCTAACAATACAAAAAATACAAATAATATTAAAAACAATCATACAAATAATAATCAAAAATCAATAAGTCGTAATAAAAATTTCTATTCATGTCCGCTTTGCTCTCAAAATCATTCATTATTCAATTGTGAAGCTTTTAGAACACTCCCTATAGAAAATCGTATAAAAAAAGTAAAGGAATTTAAAGTTTGTTTAAACTGCTTGCGTTCAGGTCATGTGGCAAAGTATTGCAAATTAACTCATTGTAAATATTGCAAAGTTAAGCACAACACTCTTTTGCACTTGGAAACAAACGAGCCCAGACCTTTAGTGAATCCTTTGCCTTCTACTTCTAATGATGTCACGTTGTCAGCCACTTCTATGCAGCTTGCTACTTCGGCACATGTTTTACTGTCCACAGCTTTGGTGAGCGTGCTGAACGCTGCGGGCGAGAAGCACACTGCTCGGCTACTGCTCGATAACGGGAGTACAGCCAACTTCGTAACTCATCACCTATGTGACACGCTGGGTTTGTCACGACGCGGTACGAGCACTAAGGTCACAGGTATCAACAACCACACTTCTTTAAGTACACAGTCTTGTAATATCACATTAGAGTCTTTATGCTGTGCCTACAACACCGAAATAGTGTGTCATATATTGCCAGAGGTCACTAAAGTTCTACCACCTTCTTTTGTGAACATTAATCACATCCCTATCCCTCCAGGCCTTCAGTTAGCAGACCCGAATTTTAACATTCCGTCGGTCATAGACATCCTGGTAGGAGCGGAAGTATTTTGGAACGTCTTAGGTACCAAATCCATAAATCTAGGAAAGAATCTGCCTACATTGTGTGAAACCAAATTTGGTTGGTTGGTGTCAGGTAATATAGCCCACCAGTCAGACCAGTCTAATGCTCACTTTTGCAATTTCACAAATTTGGCTCTAACTCCCGACCTTACTCAATTTTGGGAGCTTGACAATGTTTCGCCTAAATATTCTCACTCTCTAGAAGAGAGGTCTTGTGAGAAATTATTTAATGAAACAACCCTTCGCAAAGATGACGGACGTTTTGTCGTTTCTATGCCCTTAAAAAGAGATCCTAGCTTATTAGGTCACTCTTATGAACAAGCTAAATGTCGTTTCCTATCATTGGAACGACGCTTTCAACGTGACCCTATTTTTAAAGACATGTACTTAAAGTTTATGAGTGAATATGAGTCACTAGGCCACATGTCCAAAGATATAGAATGTACATCTGATACGTCTATTACTGAAAATTACATTCCTCATCATGGCGTATATCGTGACTCTAGTTCCACTACTAAACTTCGCGTAGTCTTTGATGCTTCGGCCGCTACGTCTTCAAGTTTGTCGCTTAACGATATCCAAATGGTTGGCCCAGTCGTTCAGGACGATCTTTTTGCAATTTTATTGCGTTTTCGCCAGCATAAATATGTTGTCTCAGGCGATATAGAAAAAATGTACCGAGCCATTGAAATTAATTCTATTCATAGGCCACTTCAAAAAATAATATTTCGGTTCAATCCAAAGGAACCTCTTTCAACCTACACTTTGAACACGGTGACCTATGGTACTGCTTCCGCTCCATACTTGGCAACAAAATGCTTAGTTAGCTTAGCCGACAACGTCGAAGATAGTGTTGTCAAACGTGCTATACAGCATGATTTTTTCGTTGACGATTTTTTGTCTGGATCAAGCGATAGCAGTCAGACAATACAGCTAGCAAAACAAGTAGCGTCACTCCTCTCTTCAGCAAAATTCAATCTGCGAAAATGGAGGTCAAATTGTCCTCAAATTTTGGCCCAAATCACAAATTCTGACTCTGACAAGTCCACTAATCTATTAGATTTTTCTGAGCAAGGCCAAGGCCATCATTACTTAAAAACATTAGGCCTTAACTGGAACTGTGACTCTGATTCGCTTAGTTTTTCAATAAATATTGACCCATTAAAAAAGATAACAAAGCGCCATATACTTTCAGTAATCAGTCAAATTTTTGACCCACTGGGTCTTATAGGCCCGTGCGTTGTCGAAGCAAAAATAATCATGCAACGTTTATGGCTAGACAAATATAATTGGGACGATGCAGTTTCAGTTGAGTTAGGAAATCTATGGTCTATTTTTGAAACCACACTTTCGCAGCTTAATAATTTAAATATCCCTCGGTGGGTTTTGCATGAAGACTCTATTGTTCACGAAGTACATGTCTTCACTGATGCGTCCGAAAAGGCATACGGAGCTTGCTTGTACATTCGTTCGCATAATAAAAACCCAGGCTCAGTGCGTGTGCGATTATTAGCATCTAAAAATCGAGTGGCTCCTTTAAAACCAACGACTATGCCACGGCTTGAACTTTGTGGAGCTTTGGTGGGTGCAAGACTGTGTACAAAAATCGTAGACTCGCTTACTTTGCACGTAGATAAATGTAGATTTTGGTGTGACTCAACGATTGTTTTAGGATGGTTGTCGACTCCATCAAATCAACTAAAATCCTTTGTCCGTAATAGAGTCAACGAAATACAAGAAAGTACCTGTGGTCATGCCTGGAGCTACGTACCGTCGAAGGACAACCCAGCTGATCTTGTTTCACGGGGCTTACGAGCTGATGTTATCGGCGAAACCAGTTTATGGTGGTCTGGACCTTCATTTTTGTCAAAAGACGAAAATGAATGGCCCTCTATGCCTAAAACTGTGAAACATGATCAGTCGGAAGTAGTGACTCATATCAGTAGTAGTAGCTGTAATGATAGTGACGCTCAGTCTAGTAGTCATAGTTGTAGTAGCGCTTTTTTACCTAACTTATCCGCAGTACAGGCTTTATTTACAAAATTTTCTAGTTTTAGTAAATTACAGCGAGTTGTAGCGTATTTATGTAGATTCGTAAATAACTTAAAAAATAAAAATAATCAATTGTATGGCAATCTCTCTTTAATAGAATTACAAAAATCACAGAATCTTATTTTACATTGTGCACAAATTCAAATGTTTCGTGACGAATACATAATTTTAAAATCAAATAAGAGATTGCCTCTCAAAAATAAATTAATTTCATTGACCCCCTTTATTGATGGAAATAACCTCATTCGCGTGGGCGGAAGGCTTGATAATTCTCCCTACGATTTTAATATAAAACATCCAATCTTAATCTGTTCAAAACACCATATATCCCATCTTATATTTCAAATGCAACACAAAATCCTATTACATGCCGGTCCCCAGCTTCTTTTGGCTAACATACGCCAAACTTATTGGCCTCTTAAAGGCAGAAACCTATCCAAAGTAATTGTTAACAAATGCGTTACCTGTTTCAGACACAAGGCTCAAAACGTGCAGCCCATTATGGGCCAGTTACCTAATTCAAGGACACATCTTGAGTTTCCTTTTCAACATTGTTATGTGGACTATGCAGGGCCAGTACTTATAGCTGATCGAAAGGGACGCGGGTGTAAACTCATTAAGTCCTATTTGTGCATTTTTGTGTGCTCTGCAGTGAAGGCGGTGCATTTGGAGCTTGTCACGGACCTGACTAGTGACGCCTACATGGCCGCTTTAAATCGGTTCGTGGCGCGGCGAGGCAAGCCTCGCAGCATCACGTCTGATAACGGCACAAATTTCGTAGGTGCTTCAAATGAAATGCAAAGATTTCTCTCTAATTCAAATGTTGCATCTGAGATAGCGCAGGAAGGCATTGAGTTCGTCTTCACCCCTGCCTATTCTCCTCATTTCAACTCTTTGGCCGAGGCAGCAGTTAAATCTTGTAAGCATCACTTAAAACGACTGTTGCAACTTACTCACTTCACCTTTGAAGAAATGGCCACTTGTTTAGCCCAAATTGAGGCCGTCTTAAATTCACGTCCTCTCACCCCTCTTTCTACTGACCCTAATGATTTTTCGGCCCTTACTCCTTCTCATTTTTTAATTGGACGCTCACTCTTATCTGTACCATACCCACAGGTGACTGAAACTAACATATCCCGCTTGGATCGATGGAGGCGGATACAGCTCATCCAGCAGCACTTTTGGCGACGTTTTAATAACGAATATGTTTCTCTGCTACAGAAAAGGACAAAATGGTTCAGTTCCACAGGAGAAGTCCAGCCTGGTTCACTCGTCCTTGTGAGAGAAAAAACACCACCCTTATTGTGGTCATTAGGACGAGTTGTAAAGACCTATCCAGGCGTAGACGGAGTCACGAGAGTGGCCGAGCTGAAGACGAAGAGGGGCACCATTCGGCGCGGTTTCAACAACATATGTCCTCTTCCAATCAACTAATTGAAGACTGCTCTTCAACCCGGGGAGCATGTTGGAGCACGGGCGCCGTCGGAAGCCGTCGTCGGTCGTCGGGCTGCGGCGCGCGAGCGGCGCGCGGGCGCGGGCGGCGAGGCACGGACGGCTGCCACGACATCTGCCGAGACCAGCGTAGGCACAGCGCGCGTCTCCCGTTGTTTGCGGTCAATTTTGTAATGACGTATTAGTAAAGCCTATAAAATACAGTCCACCTTTAATTTACACCAAGTCCAAGTTAGGACCCTAACAGTAGCAATAAATCCATGTTTCGTCACCTGTTACTATGTCCCACACCAAATTTGACGCATCTTCGTTGAATCTGATAAGCATGGCACTTCACCAAGTGACGCGGTCTGTTTTTTGAGCTTCGGTCAAATTGTGTGGGATCCACCGCGAGCACAGCTTTCTCACACCCCAATGTTTGTGTAGGATTGATTGTATTTGACTCATGCCTATGTCTAAGGTTGCGCGAATCTCATAGTAGTCAACATTCCTGTCCGTTTCAATCATACGGCGCACAGCATCGATGTTATTGTTGTTCACAGCGGTGGACGGGCGACCATCGCGAGATTCTCACTGAGATTGACTCGACCGCGATTGAAATCTGCAAACCAGCTATAAATAGTCGTCTTGCATGGTGATTCATCGCCAAAAGCAGATTGAAACCAATCGATGCTGTGTTGAGCTGTCAAATTACACTTAAAATCGTAGATAATCATACTACGAAAATGTTCCCGAGTTCATCATGATCATCATCATCAGCCTATTAACGTCCCATTACTGGACACAGGTATGCCACATGGACAGTAGCACGTGGGGATATTGGGCCATAACCCACCACGCTGGCCCAATGCGGGTTGGTGGGTTGACGTTGAAAGTACAAAGCAGGCGGCCTTATTTCCAACAAGCAATCTCTTCCAGGCAACCTTGATAAATAAAAAATAAAAGAAGAATAACAAAAAGGGTGAAAGAATAAGGAAATAAACAATAAAAATAAGAATATATGTTTCAGAATTAGATAAATAAGACAAATACTTAAAGAAATGAAACAAAAAGAGATCATGCAATATTATATGATGGGAAATAAATTAAGCTATGAGGTAACACTTAAGAAATGAATCTGAACTCGACCCTTAACACTAGAACGCCCAAGGAGGTCAAAATGACCAACCATCACCACCAACCATCCACCATCCATCCATCACCACCAACCATCCAAAAAAAATATTTTTAAAAATGATTGTGCTGTAGTTTTTTTTAATATAAAAAGGTGGTAAAAAAAACGCTCAAGTGTGGTCATTTTGACGACCTACTTACTTGTAATCTGAACAAGTATTAAAAACTATCTTCAAAATATTTTTGATAAACTACTAGTCCAATACTAGTCCAAAAACTACTAGTCCAAAGTCGTCTTTTTTCAGTGTTTAAAATTGTACTTAAGTATATTTAAGCGTTAATAAAACGCTAAAATATGAAACATTAATCTACTAGTCCAATTCCAGTTCCAATTCTTCTTTAGCACTTTTCAGCAGAAAGAGCACATTGCTAGATCCACACAAAATGCAAGAAAAATAAAAACAGCAGGTAATTGTGACATTTGCGCAAAGTTTAAATGTGAAATATGTGCACGTTAGATAGTTTTTGTGTATTCTTTCTTTTTCAAATTATATAAATTATAAATTAATATTTTGTTTTATTTCACATAATTGGTGAGAAATCATGTATATAATCCGTCATGGTCATTTTGACCCCGTTTAGGCGTTCAAGGTAGGTCAAAAGTTTGGGTGTTCTAGAGTTTAATGACTCCAACGTGCGAGAACTCCTGTTACGCACTGGTAGTGCATTCCATAGCCGGATAGCAGGCACAGAAAAGGAGTAGGATAGGAAATTTGTCGAATGAAGAGGAGTTTTAAGAGCAAGGTAGTAAGCAGAGCGCAAACTACTGCTAGAAGAAGAGGTACAGAGGGAAAAACAATTTCGTAGATAAACAGGAGAAGTTGGTAGAAAGAGGACAGAATGGGTCCATGTTGGCTCACATAAAACTATTATTCCTATTTTTTTGTTTTACTACCGATTTGTGTTCATAATAATCACTCTTCATAAATTTTATCCTCATACTTTTTTTTCATAAAATTTTATTACTACTATCGGAACTCATAACACAGGACAGGTAACATAGTGTTTTATTATTACTGTCATTACAAAGAACAAGTTTAATCTTTGTTTTTTCATAATTGTTTCCTTCTTATCAGACAATTATCATAATTTTCTTTTTAATAATGTCATTACTAAGAAAATATTTGAACTCATAATATTGTTTTTAATACTTACACTAATGATTATGAAATAGGGAGGGCACCCCTCCGCTATTTGTCAAAAGCCTAAAATAACCTAACCGACAGAACTATAGTTTTGCATACTTAACTTTTTCTTTATAGCGGGTTGCCTCAGGGGGGGCCCCTTGCACCCCCCGGCATGCAAGCAAGCATGGAGCTTGCACCATGCAAGCAAACATAATCACTAACACCATAGCACAGCCATACTCAGTCTCAATAATGTCCAGTTCATAATATTGTTGGTTAAATATTAATGTTTGTTTGACAAAAAACATTCACCGTTTTAACTGGCAGACTAATTAAATTTTAGGACTTTAACTGCAAACATAACTTCATTGGGCATAATAATAATATAAAAATAAATACTTTTTCTATTAAAATAATAACAGAAAACCATATTGAAACTAAAAGGTACTTTATAGCAAAAACGTTCCATGTGTTGCTAGTATCTTTCGTTATGAATAAAATGTTTAACGAGATGTAAAGCAAACTGCTTGGTATACCTAAATATCCTAGGCCTCTAGCCTCACCAGTGTTACTCGGCCGAAACGTCGGGTAGGTACTTGAAAGGGTATGCGTAAGATAGAAAGAAGTTTGCTGTATTTAACATTTTTTTTAACTAGCGTCCCTTCCGTGGTTTCGTCCGCGTGAACACCCCGTGCCCCGTGACTAATTTCTAGAAATGCGCTTACTGAGATTCTTGCATTCTCTTCTCAATACAAGGTCTCTTGCCTTGAAGACTTACGAACCGATAACGACATAGCGGCATTCAAAGCTCCATTATTGTAGCCTAAATTTAACAAATGATATTAAATCTTAAATTGATTTGTGCTATCTAATGCTGCTATCTAACGCTGTGCTAGCTCATCTGTTTGCCATGCCTAAATATCCCAGGCAATAAGCCCGTAGCGACGGCCAATGCAACTCGGCCAAAACTTCGGATTCTTGAATATATATATATTTTAGGGTTATCATAAGTTATTATAAATTCGAAATTTTCCTGTACGAAATTTATTTGGCCGAAAACGTTTTGTAATTTTTTGTTTTCAATAATATTCTTTTTACTGAAAATACAATTCACAAAGTTTTGAAATGCCGATTATTGACTGTAATTGTTTTCTAAATCTTTAAGTTTTGAAATCCCATTCAACGTTTGGCCGAAGCTATTAATGCTAGATGATTCATTTTTCAGAAACACGTTTCCAATACTACAAAAATACAACATTTTTCAAATAATTGAAATCCATAATATCATTGAACAACTTGTAATCAAACATGCAAGCAAGCATGCAAGCAAGCTGCAGCATGCAAGCAAGCATGCAGCAAACATACAGCATCATCCAAGCACGCAGCATGCAGCAAGCATGCAGCATCATCCAAGCACGCAGCATGCAGCAGGCAAGGTTTCTGTCACGGCTCCGGTGCTGCGAGGCTCCAGCAATCCCACGCAAGCTTATCGTCGCAGATGGCTTTCGCTCTCCACCGCAGCTTCGGCTTGCTGGCAGGCTCTGCCGGCTAGCCTCAGTTACAGCGGCGAGCGTTAAACCCACCTGATCCTCAGCTCGCGGGCCGCCTCGCCCCTCCGCGCCTACGCAGGCTTAAATTTTGCTGATTTTCTGGGAATCCTGTTTTATTTTTAGATATTATAAAACAAACATATATTTTAAACCGTGTCGTGTAGCGGTGAAAGAATACTACCACCCCCTCTCTTCCCTTGGGTGTCGTAAAAGGCGACTAACGGACTAAAGACTGCACATACATCCAACAGCAAAGAGCGGCGATGGGCTCACCACCTGTCACGCTGAGCACATGTGCTATTTGGTAAAAAGTAGACTAAGGCTGAGAACTGCTTTTGCAGTTCTTATTGTCTATATAGTCTCTGACTAACCCTTCGGTGATAATAGTCGTGATTATAATATGTAGGTATGTACTCTTATGTATGCATGTAAAACAACTGTTTTTTGCAGTACGCTATGTGATACGCGCACAAACTGTGCTACGTGTGGGAAAGGGGCATAAAGAGGCACTTTGTAAGCCCGCAGAGTGAGTGTGAGGTATGTCTCTTACACTGCACCAGTTGTCCCCTCGCCTGGACTCCACTTCCATATAACATCCGCTAGAGTGGATTTATTTGCCGGGCTTAATATAAAAAATATTTATTTTTAATAATGTTTGGTATTTTATTATTAATTGATGATTAAATCACAAAATATCATTTTTTGCTAAAAAACGTAACAAAATTATGACTTTACTTTATGTATCCGTTACTTGACGGTTCCCAGGTATGGCCGCGTACCGAAAAGTCTTCGTTATTCTAGATAATAAGTCTCTCGGCTTCTATAAGTGTAATTTATCGGATCCTACGTCCGAAGTAACTTTGTTGACCTTCAGGTTCGCAGCACAAAGTATTCGGCTTAGGTTAAAGAATAATTGTTATTGTAACATTCCTACATGTAGAATAACGATGGGGCTGTTAATAAGAATGGGGTTGAAATGTAATTTTTAGATTAGGCTCTAAACTTTCGCGTTGCATTGCATTAAAACTATTTTAACGGGACTTAACGTGATTAATTTTGTAAGTAAGTACCTGCATATCTACTTACTGCTTGACGTTTCGGCCGCGATGCTGCGGTGGTCACAAGCGAACTCAGTTCGCTATGAGTGTGCGTCTTAAGTCTTGTTGAAATAGTTTTAATTTGAGTTTTATATCAAATCCTCAAGACAACATAAAAAAGAAAAAATAAGAGTTTTATGGAACTCAACAGTCTCAACCAATCCAATTTTACAATTTGTTTCAAAAAGCTACTTAACCGAAATCAGTTAGTGCCCTTATTAATACGACTATCTAGAGTCGTATGCGTACGTATTAAAAATAGTGTTTTACATGCGGCTGGCCTAATTATCACAATTTTATGAGAAGGTGAATATGAAAGATACCACCCTTACCATTATTTTTAAACGGTTATTTACGAATACATTCATACATTTTTTGTGTTATCAACTCTTCATATCCATATTATGTGGTGCATGTTCTGTTTTAGTTATTTTTCTGAGCGTAAATGCAAATCGTTAGAAATCTTTTAAATGGAAAGGTGACATGTCCATAATCTGCTAGATATTATGGGATAAAAATATTTAATTAAGTAGGTACTACCATCGTAGTAGTATTTTTCTGTTACTGTAACATAACATAACTAACATAAGACATGTTCCCTTTTGATATTCACCTCCTATGGAGATTTTGATAAGATTACATGTATTTTACCCCTTTGACCATTGCTGCAATCGACTGGTACAGTACATAAATGTACGCTAAAACAGTATGACCCATCTGCAACATAATCTGAAAAGCACAACGATATGTTCTTTAAACCTTCTTTGCATATTTTATTTTGCTTCTTTTCTTTATTTCAATTAGCTTTTGCCTGCGGCTACCCTCGCAAAAATGTTTTGCTGGAATACTCACCCCATAACCTAGAACCGTCTTCAAGACGCCTTCTATCTCTATACCACACTGAGAAAAAAACAACCAGATTTCAGGTTGATTCAACCAGTTTTCGGGTTAAAATAGCGCCTACGTGCTCTTTGGTTGAAACAACAAGTTAGATCTTGTTAAGTGTAACTTGTTGATTCTACAAGCTACTTATCATGTTATTTCTACATTACGTCAGGTTGAAGTTTTCCAATTGTTTTTACAAGTTTAGCATGTAGTTTTAACATGCTCGACACGTTGTTGTGACATGACTAGCTTGCTGAATATACAATAAGCTTATCTTATCTTATCTTAGAATATCTTGTTACTCTTACGTGTTGAGCATATAGTTTTAACATGCTCGAGATGTTGTTTTGACATGGTCAGCTTGTTAAATCTACAATCAACTTGTTGGTTTATCTTGTTACTCTTAAGTGTTGAGCATATAGTTTTAACATGCTCGCCTTGTTGTTTTAACATGCTCGAAATGTTGTTGTGACATGACTTGCTTGTTGAATCTACAATCAGCTTGTTAGTTTATCTTGTTACTCTTACGTGTTGAGCATATAGTTTTAACATGCTCGCCTTGTTGTTTTAACATGCTCGAGATGTTGTTTTGACATGATTAGCTTGTTGAATCTACAATCAGCTTGTTAGTTTATCTTGTTACTCTTACGTGTTGAGTATATAGTTTTAACATGCTCGCCTTGTTGTTTTAACATGCTCAAGATGTTGTTTTGACACGATTAGCTTGTTGAACCTACAATCAGGTTGTTAATTTATCTTGTTATTCTTACGTGTTGAGCTTATAGTTTTAAAATGCTCGCCTTGTTGTTTTAACATGCTCGAGATGTTGTTTTGACATGACTAGGTTGTTGAATCTACAATAAACTTGTTAGAATATCTTGTTACTCTTACGTGTTGAGCATATAGTTTTAACATGTTCGCCTTGTTGTATTAACATGCTCGAGATGTTGTTTTGAAATGACTAGCTTGTTGAATCTACAAAAAGCTTGTTAGTTTATCTTGTTACTCTTACGTGTTGAGCATATAGTTTTAACATGCTGGCCTTGTTGTTTTAACATGCTCGAGATGTTGTTCTGACATGACTGGCTTGTTGAATCTACATTAAGCTTTTAAGTTATCATGTTACTCTTACGTGTTGAGCATATGGTTATAACATGCTCGCCTTGTTGTTCTAACATGCTTGTGATGTTGTTTTGACATGACTAGCTTGTAGAATCTACCTAAGATTGTTACTTTATCTTGTTGTAGTTACAGTACGTGCTTGTTTTATCAACATGTTGTTTGTTATGGTACCTTGTTGAATCTGCATTATTGGCTTGTTCTATTTACAGTTAACTTGTTGCTTAATCTTGCTATTGTTACATTACATGCTTGTTTCATTAATATTTTGATTGTTGCGAGATCTTGTTGAATTTGGTGTTATTCGTTTTTTTATGGTTCTTTTAACTTTCAGATGGAAACTTTAACAACAAAACATAAATAACTTACAGGTAATAACAAAAATACAATATGCAAATTAAATGAAATTTTACAACATGAAAAATATTAATGAAATTTGAAACATCAGCAAGACTGGCATGTTTCACATGTTATTAATATTTTTCTTGTTGTGAAATTTCAATTAATTTACACATTATATTTTTGTTATTACCTGCAAGTTATTTATGTTTTATTGTTAAATTTCCATCTGAAAGTTGATGAAGCATAAAAAAACGAATAACACCAAATTCAACAAGATCTCGCAACAATCAAAATTTTATTGAAACAAGCATGTAATGTAACAATAGCAAGATTAAGCAACAAGTTAACTGTAAATAGAACAAGCTAATAATGCAGATTCAACAAGGTAACATAACAAACAACATGTTGATAAAACAAGCACGTACTGTAACTACAAAAAGATAAAGTAACAATCTTAGGTAGATTCTACAAGCTAGTCATGTCAAAACAACATGACAAGCATGTTAGAACAACAAGGCGAGCATGTTATAACCATATGCTCAACACGTAAGAGGTACATGATAACTTAACAAGCTTATTGTAGATTAGAACAACGTACTACAAGAACGACATACTCAAGAGAAATAATAGTGTAAGTGTTAAAAGTGTTAAATTTTAATTAAACGCATTACAGCCTTTAACCGCATATTATTTTGAGTTACGACGTTGTTGTCGCAAGTAAGTATTCGTGTAATAGATTTGTAAAGAAATAACAAGTATTTTTAGGTGTTACTTATTTATTAAAAATAATTTTCACAAATCAATAACATTCAGTGCACAAAATTTACAAATTAAAATTATCAAGAAATAATAAATCTGGTTTGTTTACATCTTTGCCTATTTCTATTGATTCCGAGTATCATCATCATCATCATCCATCATCAGCCTATAAACGTCCCACTGCTGGGCACAGGCCTCCCACGTGTACAATAGCACGTGGGTATATTGGGCCATACCCACCACGCTGGCCCAATGCGGGTTGGTGGGTTTTTAACGACTGCCATCTTACGACAGCAACCGGGACCAACGGCTTAACGTGCCTTCCGAAGCACGGAGCAGCTCGAGATGTTTTAAATTTGGTCACCCATCCACCGACCCGGCATTGCGAAAGTGGCTTAGCAAGCAAGATCGCAAGCCGAACGCGCTAGCCGCTGCGCCATCGAGCTCCTCAATTCCGAGTATAAAGTACATAAATAAGAAGTTTAAAAAAATATATAGAGTAAAATATAGTAAGTACACTGAGAAAAATGGATTGAAGTCGACATAGTAAAATATTATGCAAACATTTTAAAATACCCTGCTTACCGCTAATAAAACAGTGCGCAACACTTTAAATAGTGACACGAATGTATAATTATTCTGCTGGGCATTAAACTTTATTGTGCAAGAAACCTCACCAAAATATAAAGTGCACATGTCCTATCTTTTATCGTACAATTGTGGATATCATCATAATCTATAGTGATCAAAGCACAATATTATTAGCAACGTCTTAAATGCACCATAAAATATCGTTTTTTGCGTAGAAAGTTATGGTTCAAAGAGTTGCATCATTACATTTGATGCAATGCATGTATACATTTCAAACTATGCAGCAAATTTTATAGTGCCATTCTCGATTATTTCACAATAAGTATAACAATCCCGAGGAACATTAAAATTCAGTGCGCATACATATTATTGCACGATAAAGTATCGTGCCAGGTTGAAAAAAATATTGCTCAACACAAAAAAGTATTATGTAAGTTTTAAAATATATGGTGCGTATGCACATAAAGATTACGTGCATGCATACCATTACAATTCAGTGCGCATACATATTATTGAACGATAAAGTATCGTGCCAGGTTGAAAAAAATATTGCTCAACACAAAAAAGTATTATGTAAGCATTAAAATATATGGTGCGTATGCACTTAAAAATTACGTGCATGCATCGAACGCGGGGGGACAGGGAACGGGGTATAGGCGAGTCGACGACATCTTTTCTCTCATTCATCATTGTGACCTCTCGAGCGTGTGTTGCGTGTTTGCTGTGATTTCTTGCGTAGGTACCTATCGTGCTGTGCTTTTAGTAAACCTAATAATGGATCCCATGGGAGAACTTCTCAGAAAATGGGGCTTTGGTGAAGAAATAATTGAGCACTTCTCCAGTAAGTACTTACCTAGTTTCCTATTTTTTCGTTTCGTCAGACACGTGCGTGGTTAGTGTTGAAAAAAATAGAATAAGTACCTTCCATCGTATATATCGCTGGTACCTACATGCTTAAGTTTTAAATATTTAACAGTGCCAAATTCTAGTAAGTAAATACCGACATGAAACACTAATAATTTATTGTTTTCTGAGGTTTAAGCGAGCACTATACATTGAAATGAAACACTTTTTTACGGATTTACTCCAATGATATTTTAAGGTCATTGATTTACTCGCGTATAATTTACAATTACATAGTTTATTACTATTACTATTATAAAAGTGTTTCATTTCAACATATAATTTAGGTAGGTAAGTAAACGGTGTGTTCTTCTGTGGCCGGACCACAGTTACAGTACTCAGATGCTATAGTTCGAAATAATACCTTCCTAAAGTCTACTTTCATCGGAATATATATATTTTTAGTACCTCAACAGATAACTTTTTAATTAACAATTTATGTGGTCCGGCCGCGAAGCAGTGCTCTCTCGCCGCGCCACCTCAAATTAAATAAAGTATAATGAACTATTAAGAAATCAATATCCCGATGAAAGTAGACTTTAGGTAGGTATTATTTCGAACTATAGCATCTGAGTACTTAACTGTGGTCCGGCTACAGAAGAACACACAAGTAAACGTACTTTTGTTTAACATTTGGATTAAAAAAGCATTATTTGGGATTCTGATAGCGATTCTATCGCGATAGCAATAAGTACCTACCTATTATTTTTACCCACGACCGACGGACCGAACGGAACGGAGGCGGTATACCTATTATTTGCGTTTGGGGTTAGAGGTTGTTTGTTTGTATGGATGTCTGTTAGCATTTTCCTCGGAAGCTACTAGGCCGATTTCGATGCGGTTTTTTGCATTCAAAAGGTATCATTTCAGAGCAGCTTAGACATGTTTCATGGTGGTAGATCACCAGGGGCCGCTGCAGCAACCAGATAAGTCGTCACTTGAAAAGTTCTCAAAAACTACTAAACTGATTTCGATGCGGTTTTCTGTAATAGGTTTCTAGGTTATCGGCGTTGGTTCTTAGATATGTGTTATGGTGTTTAGCTGCTAGGGGGCGCTGCTGAAATAATTTCCCCATTTATCTCCAGCCCCCTAACATGACCACTGAAACGCGATATGATATAGTGATTTATCACGTTTACTGTCAAAAGACAATGGATTTTGACAGTTCATTGCCGATAAAAGGCTGTATCACGCGTTAAATATCGTGTTTCGTCGGTTAACCCCCTAAGCACCGTAAAACCAGACACAATTGAAAATCAATTGTTTTTGCGACCGCCGGCGGTCTTATGATGCTTGACCTACGGTTGTTGTTATGCCGCGTCCGCACGCTTGGCACTTGCCGTAAACTCGAAACCTCTACAAACGTTTGGATTTGTTCGACGGATCGGCTACAGGCGCTTGCTCACGTAAGTAAAATTTTAAACACTGAAAAAAGACGACAACCTCAGGCGGGAATCGAACCACGCACCTTCCGCATTCCGGGCGGCAGCATCAAGCACTGACAAATTTCGACGGGTGAAAACCAGACCTCGGTAGCCAAGTGGTTAAGGCAGCCGCCCGGAATGCGGAAGGTGCTTGGTTAGATTCCAGCCTGAGGTTGTCGTCTTTTTTCAGTGTTTAAAATTTTACCTAAGTATCTCAGTCGTTTTTCATTTGGTCAGCTTGTAATTTTCGTAGTTTAAAGTACTCATTGACCATTACCCAAAACCGTTTTTAATAGTGGGGTCAACCTGCAACCTTGCGCACATTATTTTTATGAAAAATCTATACACCTTCATTTTGTTTTCAATATTTTCTTTCTTAGATAATATTGACTCCACCGATTTTTGTTGATGGCAAAAAATGATAGTATATATTTGACATATGGCACAGAAAAAAGAAATCGGCTCGATATTCCAACATTGACCACTATGTTCATTTTTTACAAGTTTTTATTTTCAAAATGGAATCACTGTGCGGCGGTGTCCTGACTTGCTCCTGTTGGCCATTCAATTTGTGATTTATTGTTTGTTTATTTGGTTTTAGGAGAAGGGATTGACCTTGCAACGGCCTTGCAATTGTCGCCGCGCCATATAGACGCATTGTTTACCAAAATTGGGGACCGATCTCGGTTTGAAAATAATCTAAGCCTCTATAAACAAGAGCAAAAAATGGTTAGTCAGTGGTCAAGCCAAAATCTAATAAATATTTTATTTGACATATTATATCCCATGGTCATTAAAGTTTGTGGCAAATGCATAAACAGTGCGATTAAAAAAAAATATAGATCTGTGCCGCGGGCCGCCAGTGCCAAGTGTCAACAGATTTTTGCGATTTTAGACCATTATTTTTCTACGAACTCTCAATTACGTTGCCTATACCTATACTTGGTTGGACTGTAGCCTTAGAGGGGCTCTATGGAGAAAAGACTTTAATTTTTTGAAACTAATTTAATAAAACTTGAAATTTACCTCCCATAACCCCCCTTTTTTAGGTCCTAATAGAGGTCATTAATAGGAACACTTTAGGTCAATAAAATTTTTTTCTTAAACCGCACCGTTTTTAAGTTATATTCGTTTTAAAAAAAATTGACACGTACAATGTTTAGCTATTTTATTGATGACTGATATAAGTTTGAAGTTTAATTTTTTTTTGTTAAAGTTGTTAGTAATCATGTCCTTGAAACGATAAGCATATAAAAAGTAAGCTTAGTCTTTTTGCCCCTATCGCTACAATAGTACAGTACCTAAAGGTCGAAAAGTCTTAGCCAGATTTTCATAAAAAAAGTTGTTCTTTCACAACCCCCCCTTTTTATAGGTTCTATTGATGGAGGTCATTATTAGGAACACGTTAGGTCAATAAAGTATTCACGTAAACCGCACCGTTTTCAAGTTACAAGCAATACCGTAAAAAGAGCATTTGACTTAAACTGCATTTAACTTAAAAATGGTGCGGTTTACGAAAAAACTTTATTGACCTAAAGTGTTTCTATTAATGGCCACTATCCATAAAATCTATAAAAAAGAGAGGTTATGAGGGACATTTTTTTTAAAATTATTGTTAAAAAAAAAATTTCAAAGATTTTTTTTTTCGGTTTTTTAGATTGCCCTTACATAGTGTCCCTAAGGCTATACACCAACAGCCCCTAAGATGACACTCTGACCCTATAACTTTATATAGGTACCTCTTCCTTTTTCTCCTGTAGGTATATCTTTTTTATTTCGGTCGTGTGATATTAGTTTAAAAAAAATGTATAGAAAACATTCGGTCGGTGTAGACGAGAACCTAAGTTTTTTTTTATTGTGTGATTTAAATCTATTATGGTATTTCAGGCGAGTACTAGCTTCAACGATCTTTCATCGCTATTGCGGTCTGCTATAGGCGGTCAGGAACAGGGGGACTTCCTTGACCTCGATAATCAAAGACCATTAATTGACTTGGAGGAGCTTACTGAGCGCCAGAGTTACAACCTACCAGAGGGAAAGCCAACCGACCAACCACACAACCAGCGGGAAAGCCCGCTGCTGCTTTTTAAAGATTTGTCAGACGCACCCACACCAGCCGCTAGCAGCACTCCTAAATCCCAAGGTCGGGGAAATCAGGTAAAATCAGGCTTACCTACTTCTAAGCTCTAGTCAGATATAGCGTGCAGCTTCATGCAACGAAATGAATGAACGTAATTTGTTTTAGGTTGTTACTCTCTGTGAGGCGACGAATCAGGGGCAGGCTTTATTGAAAGCTTGCCAGAGAGCAAGCCAGACAGGACCTCTGGAGACCAAACTGCGAAACCAGCTGTGTACATATTTAATAACGCAGCTAACGCCGGCTGACAAAAATGTAAAGCTGCCGGAAAACCACCATCTCCTGCAGATTAGCCAAGATATAGCGCGCCTTTGTGACTCAGAAAGTGCGGCGCTTTACTACTGCCCTTCCATCGGAAGAGGAAAATTTACACCAAGAAAGAACACATCCGGGTGGCTGGTGAATGCCCGATATAACCGAAGAAAAACCCTGATGAGCCTAGGATTCGTGGAGCCACCAGCCAAACGATCTCGTTCGTGTTCTACGGACACCGGGTCACCAGCGCCCCAGTCAGAGCCTGCCAACAACGATCCAATTGATTTGAGTCACCTGGAAGCGGGTAAGATGCATTAAATAGTCAGCTGTTTCAGACATATATTAATGAAAGCAACCTCCTACTAGATAGCCGATGACAGATACAGTTTTCTTTGTTTTGAAACCCAGTGCAATATTTATTCCAAATATTTCCAAAAAAGTGCCTTGCTCTCAGTCTTAAGTTACAAGAATATAACCCTGGAACAGGGTCTTCGACAGTAGTTATTTTTCCTCTTGAGGTACAGAACGTAATGGTCGGTTGTGGCAAAACGTCTTTATTTTATTATATTGTATTCACATTATTTATTTTGTTTCAGGTGAAATTGATTTGGTAAAAAGTGCCATAGACCAGCTGAAGGGAGACATCGTGGGCGTACCCTGGCCGACAATAGAAGAACTGTGGTCGGAGACAGTTAGAGCTCGGCTGTATACTTGTTACCACGAAACGGGAAAGGTTCAGGAATATTTGAACACCTATCCTGTCTTGAAGGGGTCTGAAGGCTGGAGACTCCTTATTAAGGATTTTGAAGTTCTTTACCCAGCCGCAGCTGACGGGCTTGCTACGTGCAAGGAACTGGTACCTAAAATTATCAGTTACTCGCAAAATAAAATTAAAAGCCTGAAGGACAAATTTGTTGTTGCTACCATCAAAACAATTACGGAGCAGTGTATGTTAAGTGGTGAGTTTCTCTTAAATTTACTGCTGAATACTTTATTATATTTTTGGAACTGACAGTGACAGCATGTAACTTGAGTACTAAATAACTTTTAGATGTCTGAGTATTTGGGAGTTTAAAAACCAAACTCAATTTAACAATCTCTGTAAAATATTTTTACCAGCTTAATGAGTACAATCGACGGCAGCCCCACTTACGAATTTATTCGAAAAACAATGTTTTCATTGAATTCATTTTTCTTTCAGATGATGACGATGTCACTATAACTGGAACCATAATATTACTAGGCTGCCTCTACAAAATTTCGCCGGCTGCAAGCAGGAAGGGGGGTACTGGAAGTCGACCCGAAGTGCTGAAGAGCCTTGTATCTTTCGTTCCGTCCGAAAATGATGTCACTGGGGCGATACAGGAGCACGCCTTAGCAACACAGGGCTCTTTTCAGCCAGTCTTTATTTCAGTTGGTGAGCCATACAACATCATAACCAGTGTTTTCTTCTGCTTGACCGAAAATACATTTTGGAAGTTTAAAAGCTTCCCTGAAGCCCTTGACGCGGGTTTTAAAATAATTCACGCAGTTGCATGTCCATATCCAACGTCATGCTATTCAACCTGGCTCTTCATTCAAATAGCATTCTATCACGTTAAAACACATTATGATGACTACAGCCGATCACTAAAACAGCTACTTCTAGATTTGGGTCTTGCTTCGACGTTGCAGCCATACCTTGAGCTAAAATAATTATCTAAATAATAATAATAATAATAAAACAATAATAATAATATAATAATAATAATAATATAATAATAATAAAATAAGTAATAATAAAATAATGTTGAGAGAATCGTAATAATATTGATAAAAATGGTAGTGTGTCGCGATTGTAAAAGGACTTTCGATCTTATCTCTCAACTAGTTCGTCATATAAGAAAGGAATGTCCTTTAAATTTTGATCCTTACATTTATAAGTGTGGGGAAGAAAATTGCAGTCGATGCTTTAGTGATGTCCGTCAATTTCGCAAGCATATTCTTGATTTTCACTGCCTCCATCCAACTGTTGAGATGCTACCGGAGCCAGTGCCTAGTACCAGTAGTGCTAGTTCCCCACCCCCAGCTGTTATGGAAACGATTGAGTCTGAGTTGCGCATTAGTGATGATAGTATGGATAGTAATCTTGACAGATTAACATGTAGATTTTTAATAAATCTGTATAGCAATCCTGGTGTCACAAGATCGGTTGTTCAATGTTTTGTTTCAGCGTTACAATCCTATTTGATCGATATAGCTCCTTTTTTAGCGGAATCTGCTTTAAGTTCGATAGATTGTGAAAACGGTGAATCAGTAGAAAACAACAGCCTGCGAGATTGTATTAACAAATGGACATCGTCTATGTCATCAGTGCTCACTCCTTTTCGTTCGGAATTTCTGAGGTTGCAAAAGTTTGAAAATTTGGGTACTTATATTCCTCCTACAACCATTACAATTGATTATTTTCCTAGGTTGACGACTCATAGGAATGTAACGAGTATGTCAACTTTACCATGTACTATGCAAGTAATTCCTTTGGGCAGAGTTCTTAGTAAGTTTTTATCTATTAACGGAATTCTTCAGGCAGTTCTCCATTATTTGGATCACTTGCAGGGTGCTGTTAGAGTGAGCGCTTGCAATGATAGTGCATTGTTATGTATAGAAAATGTAATGCAAGGTTCCCTTTGGCGGCATCACATGCTAATCCAGCCAGCAGATGCCAGCCTAATTTTGCCTCTTATAGTTTACTATGATGATTTCGAAGTCGGAAACCCGTTGGGCGGACATGCAGGGGTTCACAAGCTTGGGGGTGTTTATGTTTCACTGCCAGCACTACCTCCTTATTTATGTTCCCAGCTAGATCACGTATTTCTGTTGGCTCTTTGTCATTCTTCCTACAAGACGAAATATGGTAATAAAGCCATTTTCCGTTCTGCCATTATGGAACTAAATAAGTTGCAAAGTACAGGAGTTTTTATTGACACGGATGTATTTAAAGGAGTTATAAAATTCAAAGTTGTTGCAATTACTGGTGATAATTTAGGTCTTAATTCTATTCTAGGATTTACTGAGAGCTTTTCTGCAAACAAATGCTGCAGAATATGCAACATCGAAAGGGCAGATCTGCAAACTTCAATTCGTGAAAATCCTGATTTGCTTAGGAACATGACACTGTACAACGAACAGTTAAATATTAATGATTTATCTTTAACAGGCATAAAGGAAAAATGTTGTTGGCTGGAATTAGATGGATTTTGTATTTTTGAAAATGTAGCAGTTGACGCCATGCACGATTTCTTGGAAGGTGTTTGTCGCTATGTTATGACTTACATAATAAACTTTTATGTAAGCAATGGTATAATTCAGGCTAATATACTGAAAGAAGCCATGATATCGTTCAATTACGGCCCCGATTCAAGTTCAAAACCTAGCAATTGTTTAGTGTTCGAAGGGGCTAGAGTCCGGCTAAGATGCTCAGCTTCCGAAATGATAGTTCTGGTAAGGTACTTTGGACTAATCGTTGGTCGATATATTCCCACTGGCGAAGAGAACTGGGATTTGTTCATTTTATTACGTAAGATTTTGGACATTTTGTTAGCTTGTAGAATTTATGACTTTACAGCCGATAAATTGAATTGCTTAGTCTCTGAATTTAACTCTTTGTTTATGAAGCTCACGGGGTCACTACTAAAGCCTAAATTTCATTTTCTTACTCATTACCCTGCCATGTTACGTAAATTCGGCCCAATACGAAACATTTGGGCAATGCGTTTTGAAGCAAAGCATAGAACTTCAAAAATAGTGGCTCGATCAACGTCCACACGTGTTAATATTACTAAAACTGTAGCAATCAGACATCAACTTAAATTAAACAACTTACTTTTTAATCAGATTGTCCCTGATGCCGTTCAGTTTGGCAAGAAAATTCGGCTGAGCATCTTTCTTGATCGTTTTAACCTGGAGGGTCCTATAACTTTTGTTGCATCCGTAAAAATAGCAGGTGTGGAGTGGAAACCCAACAGCATTGTATTTGTGGATTTCGATGAACCAAATCATGAGTTGCCCATTTTTGCAGCCATTGAAGCAATAGTTGTAACTCCCTCAAATATTGTTTACTTTTACTGCCGGTTATTTGATACTATTGAATTCAATGAGCATTATCAGGCTTATGAGGTCGAACAAAATAATAACTACAACTGTATAAAAGCCAGCGATTCTTTAGCACCCTTCCCTCATAATCTAAGCAAACTATACAATTATATGAACTACATTACTAGCAGATGGTATATAGAACAGTAATTGCCCACAGATAAAGATACTGAATCGTTACGAAAACCTGCCGAGTAATTTATGAGTTTGAAGTGCTAATGTTGTCAATTTATTTAAATGCATACCACTGTTATTGTCACTGTTGTGGTCTTTTTATTTAATGCGTACCACTTACATAATAGAGTTGTTTATAACAGCTTCATAGGTTCATAAGAGGAAACACTACGTCGAAGTGGCATGCAAAATTCTCATACAAAACACAGAAAAACGACGTTTCGTAGTCCTCTGTTTCCTCCTTCAGAACTGGACAAATTTTTATTACTTTTTCAGAATCGCTTAAAGAAAGAGATTTTCTTTGTCTGTATGTTTGATTTTTTTTTTAAACCAGCCACTTAATATTTCTGAAGACCCCTTAAAACTGCGTGATTTTGCTAAATTTTGAAGGCTCCTGGTTATTCAATAAATGACTTAATGCAAAAAAAGTTAAACATGTAGCCTTAGAAAATCTTTTTCTTTAACCGATGCTGAAAAAGTAATAAAAATTGGTCAAGTTCTAAAGGAGGAAAGAAGGGACTACGAAACGTCGTTTTTCTGTGTTTTGTATAAGAATTTTGCATGCCACTTCCACGTAGTGTTTCCTCTTAAACTTGGAATTTGTATATATGTTAATGTGTATTTTTGTGTGTTTAGTGCAGATGTGGAAACCTTTAATTAGCTTTTAGTATTTAAGACTGTTTCTATTTGAATATGTATAGTTGTAAGTTTGCCAAGTGTATTTAAATTAATGGATTATAATTACCAATGTAAACTCTTTATGCGCCTTTTTTATAGATTACATGATGGTTTTCTAATAATAATAAAGATTATTTTAATCTATGTTACTAACTATTTTTGGATAAGTTCTAATTTTTATGGAAAATAAATGTTTGTATAATTTTAAACCTTGGTTTTCTAATAATAATAAAGATTATTTTTATCTATGTTACTAACTACTTTTTGGATAAGTTCTAATTTTTATGGAAAATAAATGTTTGTATAATTTTAAACCTTGGTTTTCTAAAAATAATAAAGATTATTTTAATCTATGTTACTAACTATTTTTTGGATAAGTTCTAATTTTTATGGAAAATAAATGTTTGTATAATTTTAAACCTTGGTTTTGTAATAATAATAAAGATTATTTTAATCTATGTTACTAACTATTTTTTGGATAAGTTCTAATTTTTATGAAAAATAAATGTTTGTATAATTTTAAACCTTGGTTTTCTAATAATAATAAAGATTATTTTAATCTATGATACCATCTGTTTTTTCGATAAGTTCTAATTTTTATGAAAATAAATGTTTGTATAATTTTAAACCTTGGTTTTCTAATAGTAATAAAGATTATTTTAATCTATGATACATTTTTTTTGATAAGTTCTAATTTTTATGGAAAATAAATGTTTGTATAATTTTAAACCTTTTTTTTAATTACTTACATACCCTAGACTTTGTGTGTGATTATTACTGTAAGCATCGTGAATTTCAGCACATTTTTTCTGTTCTTATTATATGTATTGTGATGTAAGTGGATATTTTTTAGGATTAGCACTAAATCTATACATGGTGTTTCCCGACGGTGAAATCATATTTTCAAATTAGTGTTCGGAAAGGTACTTATCCTGAATCAGCCAGGATTGATAGGTCAAACAAAAAAAACGGATTATTTTTTCGACTCCCTATACAAATCGTTTATTAGTTCCAACGGGGCGCTAGTTTGTATGTGAAGTCAAAAAAAAAGACCGAATTTTTCGTTTGACCTATCAATCTTGCCTGACTCAGGATACCTCTCCGAACACTAATTTGAATATATTATTTCATCGTCTAGAAACACCCTGTATAGATTTAGTGCTAATCCTGAAAAATAGCCGTGCCATCACGATATTAAATAGTGCGACAAAAATGCTCGAGCACATAAAAAGATCATGCCAATGTAAAGAAGCACTATAATAGATAGTGCACTTGCACGTAAAGACATGCTTCCAGCAATCGTATAATATCATGGGCAGGCACGAAATATTATAGTGCACGACTTGGTAGGCACCAATAAATAAAGTGCAAACGCACATAATAGCATAATGATACGGAACTATAAGTAATCGCATTGCATTATAATATAAAATGCCGTCAACTAGGTATTTTGGTGCAGTGCACTATATTTTTTCTTTCTTAGGGCTAAACGTTATGATATCTTGCACTATATTTTATAGTGCGAGCTGCAAATAAGATCGTGACGTCACTAAATTACGGTGGAACCATAATTTTATGTGCATCGTCGGCAGCGTAATTTAACGTGCTTGCACGATTGGTCAAAAAGATGTGCATGCACAATAGTTTATAGTGCCCCATTTTTCTCAGTGTACCAGGATGGTTTGTGCACGTAGATCACTTTTACAATGTACGTCAATGGCGTTTATAAGGTCAAAGAACAATGCTTCATTGTCCTAGAAGTTGAAACTACATACAGTTTTGCAAATGAATAGTCAACCAAGCTAAATTACACTGTAAAAAATAACAATTACACGTAATAAGAATACGTTATACAATCTTCGTTACTCTTCATTTAACTTTGTATTTCGAAAGAAAGTACATTAAAATGTTTTCTCTAAAAAACATAACTAACTCTTTTATACTAAGGGTAGTCGATTAAGGAACATGCCCTGCTATAAACAATTGACAATACTTGGTATTCGGCAGCATTCCCTTAACCAACGCCACGACTAAGTGTCTACGAATAGCCAAATTACACTGTAAAAAATAACAATACACGTGACATGCCGTACGAATCCAAATAATAATGACTGATGTGATTATTACAGTTATCGCTATTGTGAGTAATCCAGCATGATTCATACTATTCTCCAATGAGGAATAGCCTGCATGGTTTGTTCCTGTTTGTGAAATAATTACTTCCTCTTGTTTACTGTATGACTTTCCCATTTTATAAAAAGATTCAATTTTACGAAAATATAAAAAAATATAAAAATTAAGTTTGACTAGTGCTCATTACAGTGTTTCAATTATTATATTATTACTTATTTATTAAAAATAATTTTCACAAATCATTAACATTCAGTGAACAAAATTCACAAATTGAAATTATCAAGGAATAATAAATCTGGTTTGTTTACATCTTTGCCTATTTCTATTGATTCCGAAAGACATATCATGACTAAGGATACTTTCAGCAGACGAACTCACATTATTTGCTGTTTTGGCAAAGAACGACAGATCTTGCGAGGTTTCAATGGGAGAGGGTAACATAACAGCATCCTGTTCATTAATTACAAACGCGTCATTACTTAAAGGTCCATCTGAATTACTGATAGAAGATTCATTTCTATGACATAAATTGTTATGTTTTGACAGTGATTTTATAGAATGAAAATGCCGAAAACATCCTTCTTCTCCGCAATGAAACTCGGTTTTGTCTAAGGCAGCAAAGCACAGAGAACGCAAATGGTGACAAAGAGATCTAGTATCAGAAAATTGAGCCTTACACAGAAAAGAAGGTAACATTTTAATTCAAATTTAAATCGCCTATTATGGTATTAAGAACACTGAGTGATTTGTCAAATTTAGTGTTTATGTTATACAATGCTCTTTGTATAAACAGCCAAACGAGATAAGATTCGTCAGAGTATTCGGCTCCTGTCGCTTGTATAATTTTAAATGTCACATCCACTCCCTGGAGTAATGAATTTACTTTGTAAATAGTCTGACCAACTATAACATAAATATTTTGTAAATTGTGCCCGTGTAAATTACCAAGGGCTGAAATGTTCTTCCGAGCTTCACCAATTTAGTTCTCCTACTTGATATTGCTGTTTGTAGATCATCAACGCCAGCTATTTGCAATATAAAGCTATCCCGGATTTCACTACGCGATGGCTTCCAAGAGAGCTTTCCTTTTTTCTTTGACACTATTGAAGGCACCAAATATGGCAGCAACCACAACGCTGCATTTCTTTCCGACTCTGGTTTGGTATCTGAAATTATAGAAACAAACAGATAAACAAATCGTCCTATTTATTATAAATATTTTATGTTTTTAAAAGCGAAAAAAATTCGAGCGGCGAGGCGGGGCGGGATTCTAGCCCACATTTCTAGGCTATACGCGCCAAGTGTGCTGACCAACTGCGGCACGCAGCTCCCGACCTTCTCTCTGAAACTTTTGATCGCTTGCAACCGCCATTGTTAGAGATGTGGGTTCGAATTCCGCCGCCGCTCGAAAGTATTTCGCTTTAAAAAAATCTTATTTATTATTTATGCCTTTACTAATTTTATGAATACACACTTCAATAGATTGACACATCCAATTCGGTTCGGAATGATCTGAGTTCTGACTTAACAAACATAAGAAACAAATCCAGATTTTCAATTGAAATAGCAAGTATGTATAAGGGTCCGGCCACACCTTACGCAGCAGTGTGGCCGCACCTTACATTGACAAATTTAAAACATAGGCATAAGTTATAAGGAAGTTACGAAAACACCGCTGACAACCACTAAGTAATTTAGAACCTTCACCGTCTTTCGAAGTCAGTTAAATATAAAGAAGTGACTTACCACTAATGGAATCTGTGCAATTCTGTATCGCTCGTATGACGTCTTTGTCTCTCAACTGCATTAACTTAGATTTAGCGGCTTCGACAAAGCTTTTTTGTTGTAGGATAATATTGGAATAAAGGGAGTCCTTGTTGTTTTTATACATGTGATTAACATCCTCCAACAGCTGTAATGAAAGGTTTTAATTAATAACAAAGTACGAACTCGTGGATTTTTGGGCACAAAGGGCTATTATTATAATTGTAATATACACTCAAAGCGCCTTATAATTATTGTTACCTAAATTACATTGTTATCTCTAGACAATTTAGAACATTATCAATGTAGGCATTTAGTACTGAAAAAAAAACTTCAAATTTGTAAACTTAGTAGGGATTAACATATCTTTCGACAATTTTGATGTGTGTATTTACATATATTTATTTAACGAATAATACAAACGAAAACCCTTTAACCTGTTTTCCCCGCCCGGGCCCGGACGGTACACGCCACGTGCACGGCCCGTTCTAATATAAATCATCCCTTAACCCCTTAGGCTGAGTCCTGAGTCACGGTGCATCGCGCAGGCGGAATCCGCCGCGCACGAAACAAATACTCGACATGTAAGAACCTGTCCGTACTGCGAGCGGGCGCGCCTACATAGGTACTTTATTCCTACGCTCCGCAATCCGCCTGCGTGATGGGCCGTGACTCAGGATTCAGCCTAAGTCTTGGAAAAAAAATATATATATATGCACAAAAAACATGAAATAATACTTCCATATTTCATTTCCGCTCTCGTACAATGACGATTTGTATAAAAATTTGTATCTAGACTAGGTATATAAAAAACTTATAGCACTGGAATCATTATTAAGTAAGCTGTCTGACTATGTTTAATAAAGTATAGTTATAGACAATAAAGTATTTTATAATCGAAAGTGACCGTAGGTGAAAGTAGGTACTTTCTTTTTTATCTATCCTTGATATAATTGGTTTATTGGCTCTAAGCTTCAATTTGGAGCCAATGTACCCAATGTGTGGTAACAAAAATGAATGAAGCACAGCACTACTTAGGTATATGATATATAAGGGGGTCAGACTATTAGATTACATTTTTATCAAAAACAAATGCTGCTAATAATATTATTTAAATATATACATAATTTACATAATGTATACTTTTATAACTAAAGCTTACCTAATAGGCAATGGGTGATGGATGATGGATGATTACTAACTACAAATAATATTTAGTTGTATTATACTTCGGATTTTGAAACGTCCTCATTTAATTCAGCTTTCTATAGAGCTAAATTACTTTTAAAGCGGGCCCTGTCTCCTGCTAGTGGAATCAATTGTTTGATGTCTGCATCGTCTATAATTCGAAGACGTCCTGCATCTACTTTTTCATCTGAAATATATCAAGACAGACTTACTTATCTAACCAGCAGCCTTATTGTCTAACGCACTTAAAATCAAATCATAATTTATAATTGTATTTAAGTATGTATTTAACAATAAGTATAAGTAAGTCTATCCATTGCCTAGCACCCACAGTACAAACTTTTTCTTAGTTTTACTTACTTATAAAAATGTATTTTAGCAAATCAATCATGTATTCGTAGTCGGCAGTGTCACTCATTGTGGAAATCTGAAAGTGCGTTACAGGTTAATGCAAGTCTATTTACAGTTTTCCATACTCGTAGGTAAAGCGGAGAGAATGACAGAGTATTTATGTCATTCTGTGAAATAATTACACCATATTAATTTCACTTTCAGCGACTTACGACCATAAATAAAAATGACCACAATTAGTATTGACTACTTCTTTAAATTACCACTTCCACTTCTAAGAATGACAAAAATGACCAAAGTGGTAATTTAAAGAAGTGGACGTTTTTATTTATGGTCTTAAGACGCCGAAAGGTTAATTTCAATTGTGCTTGAAAATTATATAATACTGACTAGTTATTAAAATTGACCAAGAGAAACTTCGAGGGCTTGGATTTAGAATACCTAGCTATGCGGGAATTTGTTTTAAACGAGGATCTAACTTATAGATGTAAAGCTGGTTACTGACATTTTTAGTCTAGCGGCGGTTTCTAGCGATAACTGGTTATAGTGTCGCCTTAAGGGCAAGTTGGAGTATAGCCTTCAGGGCACTATGGGAGGCGAAGAAATTCAATAAAAAAAAATTCCTTTAAAAAATTTAAATTATATTTTTTGGACTTTCAAAAAAAATTTGATCAAAAACATCGATTTTCCATAACCCCCCCATTTTTGATTTCTACGTGTTGGTATTATGGTCCCCACCAATTTATTTTTAAGTACATGATATACCTCCGACGCATAGTTTACGAAATATTTGAAAATTAAAAAAAACATATATAAACTTCAAAGTCAAAAATCTCGAAAAATATCAACCGCAGAAAAAAATGTTTTTTACAAAACTTGATTGCAATAATTGCTTTAAAAAGATAGGCATGAAAAATGTAGGTGTTATAGGGACACGAAAGTTTTGTAAAATTTTCCAAGTTACCTTAACGGTGCTATTTTAGCGAAAAGGACAAGAGATTTTTTTCCTTGAAGTTTATTTACGTTTTTTAAATTTTCAAATACTTTGTAAAATATGCGTCGGAGGTATATCATGTATTTAAACAAATTGGTGGGGACCATAATACCAACACGTAGAAATCAAAAATGGGGGGGTTATGGAAAATCGATGTTTTTGATCAAAGTTTCTTTCGAAATTTTGTCCGTCCGCCTATAATTTTATAGTATCATTTATCTCGTTAAATATGCACTTTACGAAAAAAAATTATAAGACCTAAATTGCTCCTCAAAGTGTCCTAAATCGAATAAGACCAAAAATGGGGGGAGGGTTATGGGAGGTCGATATTTTTGATCAAAATTTTTCTAAGTATTTCCGCCTATAGCGCCCTCAAGGCTACACCAACCCAATCTTATTCAATTCAATGTTTAAACACCGACTGTTATGCAATAAAAAAATCGTAGAAAATATCAAATAAAAATATTCACACACAAATTAACGATAAATCGTAAGAAATAATAAGACTTTTTATTAAGAGGCCTATTACATCTCGACTGTGATTTTTGCGTAAAATGGCCAATTTTGGCGTTATGGATCTCAGAAACAAAAATACATTAACAATTATGACTTATTGAATAGTGTAAAATAGCTATTGGAATAGTGCGTAGCGGCCTCGCTTTTTGCAAATTTAGCTTAACTTTTTAATGAAACCCAAAATTGCAGAGAAAGATTTTCATAAAGTGCGCGAAGGCACTTTTTTGAGCTCATCGTTTGAGCTACTGTTCTAAACAAGTAAAATAAAAAAAATATAATGTTATCTCTTATACAGCGTGTTTCTTGTAAGGTGTCAAGCCGATGTATGGTGATAGGAAACTACCATACCTATTCATTGGACCCCCATGTATGTTCTAGGATTTTTGGTAGTTTTCGAGTTATAATTTTTTTTTGTTATTTTATGATTCAACGACGAGACTGCTCTAAATAAATTACATCTTTTTTTTTGGTCGACTTTTCTATGATGTTTTTATTTTAAAAACAATGCCTATTGATTGCACTTTTATGAGTAAAAAAATCTCCTTCCTAACTTTAACCTATAGTACTAAAATTTTCATCCTAACTTTAAAAATTGGGGTTTTTTTTTTTATAAAAGAGGGCGAGCGAGAGAGGGAGGAGAGAGAGAGGGAGGCAAACGAGCTGGCGGGTCACCTGATGGAGAGTAATCACCGCCGCCCATGGACACCCGCAAAACCAGAGGAATCTCAGACGCGTTGCCGGCCTTTCAGGGAGGAATAGGTTTAAGGAAGGAATAGGAATTGGGAGGAGGGGGGGAGGGGGAAGGGGCCTCCGGAACCCTCACTGGTCGGACGAAACACAACAGCACCAAGCGCCATTATTTCATGCCGAATATTAGTGAGAGGGTGGTATTACGCCGGGCGAGCCGGCCCAATGCGTGCTGCAACGCAGCGTGGCTCTACCACTCAGTCAGTGTCACTCATTTAGCACCACCCAGGGATCACGTGTAGGGTCTCAAGGGTAAACCTACGGACGCGAGCAACTTTGACCCCCAAATGGGGTTAATCAGAACAGAATGGAATTTTCAACTTCGATAAAAAAATTAAAAAACATTTTCCATAGCTTCTGACTAGTCTTAAAAACTACCCAACCAAAAATGCTTTTATACTAACACAAAAAAAGATGTACTAAATGGGACTTTTTTTGCTGAAATCGATCGTTGAACGTGGTAGATCGGAAATTGTGTAATTTTCATCTATACTAATATTACAAAGAGGAAAGATTTGATTGTTTGTTTGTATTGAATAGGCTCCGAAACTACTATACCGATTAAAAAAAAAATTTCACCGTTGGGAAGCTACACTATCTCCGGGTGACATAGGCTACAATATATTTTCAAAAAAATTAGGGATCCTTACTAAAACTCTAATAAATTCCTTACATCATGTGCGCTACGAAAACTATTGATGATAAAACAAATGCGATGTAGGCGTCGTCACTGCGGTACGCGAGAGGAGTCATTTTGAAAATTCGTCACGGGGTCCACGCGAACGTAGTCGTCGGCGGTCTGCTAGTATTTTATAATTTCTTAATATCTTTGCATATTCTTGTCTATCAGGAGATTAATTATCACTTTACGTTTAAAAAGAACTCAGTTGATACTAATAACATACATTTCATACCTACTACTATCCTCAAAATTACAATTAATAATGAGAGAGCCAAAATAAAACTCCAAATGCAATAAAAATTTAATATGTTCAAAATGCCGGCCACCAAACGATATGCACATTCGGCACCGCCGCAAACATGTTTTTCTTATGGCGGCACTTCACTTGGCGTATCGTGTTCGTGTAGCGATATCGTTGTGTTTGCCCAAATAATCTGGCACATCGCTTGGCGTCAAACAAGCCATCCACACATGGCCTATACGGGCAAACAACGCAAATATTCACCATATTTGCTTGTTCACAAACAAATTGAATGCAACAGTGATGGACGTGTCAGTGGCAGCAGCTCATTATATTTATCTGAATGCGGCTAACCAACACCTGTTTTTTTTATTGTGCAGGGTTAAGGTTTTTATCTCCTAAGTTATTTTGAATATCGATTAATGCAACGTGTTCGGTTTTTGTTTTCATGAGAGGCATTTTTGGGGTCCTAAACACTAGGATGCATTTGGTATAATTCCAAAAATCGCAATACGGTTTCGTTTGTCCAATCCATTTTACTATGTTTACGTATAAAAAACTGAACACGTCTGAACAGGACAGCCGCACGCGCGCTTCTGAACAGAACCAAGTGTGGACGGCCGACGCAAATATTTGCCGTATTTGATTCCTTTGATGTGTGATCAAAAACCGAAAAGTGGACGGAAACGCATATTCGCTATATTTGCGTTGTTTGTCTTATTCGTGCAAATAAAGCAAATATATTCAAATAGGCCGTCTACACATTGCCGTGTTCGGACAAATAATGCAAATACGCGAACACGATACGCCATGTGAAGTGCCGGCATTAAACTTTTGGTGCGGTGCCGCATTTTGAGTTTTATTTTGGCCCGCTCATTATTAATGATAATTTTTGTATATTTAAACTCAAAAGGCAGCACCGCCGCACGCCTACATCGCAATTGTTCTATCATCAATAGTTTTCGTAGCGCACGCGATGAGCTTCCTAACGGTGAAAGAATTTTTTAAATCAGTCTAGTAGTTTCGGAGCCTATTCAATACAAACAAACAATCAAATCTTTCCTCTTTATAATATTAGTATAGATGAAAATTACACAATATCCGAACTACCACGTTCAACGACCGATTTCAGAAAAAAAAAGTCCCATTTAGTACATCTTGTTTTGTATTAGTATAAAAGCATATTTGGTTGGGCAGTTTTTAAGACTAGTCAGAAGCTATGGAATAGCTTTTTTTTTTTATCTAAGTTGAAAATTCCATTCTGTTCTGATTAACCTAATTTTTAAAATTAGGATGAAAATTTTAGTACTATAGGTTAAGGTAAGGAAGGATGTATTTTTACTCATAAAAGTGCAATCAATAGGCATTGTTTTAAAAAAAAACATCATAGAAAAGTCGACGCAAAAAAAAGATATAATTTTTTTAGAGCCGTCTCGTCGTTTAATCATAAAATAACGAAAAAAAATTATAACTCGAAAACCACAAAAAATCGTAGAACATACATGGGGTCCAATGGATAGGTATGGTAGTTCCCTATCACCATACATCGGCTTGACACCTTACAAGAAACACGCTGTATAGTGGAATAGTGCGTAGCGGCCTCGGAATTTTTAGATATTATTGATTTTATAAAGGAAAAAATCTTATTCTAAACAAAAAAACTTCGAAAATCGCTATAAGTTAACTGTGAATATCTCTTATCTACGATAACATTATTAAGCAAAATATATACCAGAGTAATTGTTACTTCATGAGGAATAAAAATTTTATAATAAATTTATTGTCCTATTTTGATAAATACGATAAATACAACTGTAAAATTACTACAAAATGCGATGCGCCGGCCGTCCGAATTCAACATATGCTCACAGAATGGAGATTTGTAATATTATGCACAAATTTATTATCCTATTTCGATAAAAACAATAAATACAACTGCAAAATTACTATAAAATGCGAAAATGGGCATTTTACGCAAAAATCACATTCGAGATGTAATAGGCCTCTTAAGGCACTTTCGCAGTTCCGCCGGGTCGCTGGATGGATCGACCTCCTCCTTGCTTCGGAAGGCACGTTTAATCCATTGGTCCCGGTTGGTGTCGTAATATGACAGTCGATAAAACTCACCAACCCGCATTAGGCCAGCGTGGTGGCTTATGGCCCAATATCCTTACGTTTAAAAGTAGTTCTCCGCCAACGTGTTCACAGTCACGCGTTTGATCTGCGCCGGCCACACGCGCGCGGTTACAATTACACTAGATAGTAGTTCTCTTTCATAGTCATCATGCAGTTCAAACGCGCAACTACTATGTAGTGTAGCGCGCGCGTGTGGCCGGCGCTGATCAAACGCGTGACAGTGAAATCAGCCTTATAGAGTACGCATGCAACCAAAAACAGAATCTAGAATTTTATTGCTCCCAGCCATATTAAGTATATAGGTACTTCACTGTTTTGTGTTTTCTAACACCTAACATCAGCCTACGTACATATTTTGAAATATTTTGTTAGATGTTTGATGTTAGGTGTTAGAAAACACAAAACAGTGTCGCAGGAGACCCGCCTTACGACTAGCAAGAATGAAATACACCTCGCTCACCCCGTCCTGTTTCTTGTAGCAGTCACAGTTTCCAATACTGTTAATTTTGCCGTGCCGGTAACTGTTGCTATATACTTAGAATACATGCGCACTCGAATAGTGATTGATCTGCGCGAACACATTACACAACCTGACTCGCGGCTAGTCGACTGATGGCGCTCGCCGGCCGCCACGCCAACGCCATTGGCAGCGCGAGCGCGCGCGCCCCACCAAATAACAGAACAGTGTTGCCAATACAGATTGTCTAAAAAGTAATAATTATTATCTTGTGTTTTTTTCCTCGTAGTTGGAGTAGTCTGATTAATTCTATGACAGCATGTCTGAATTCACTTGGAGAAAAAAAATATGCAAGTAAGTTTAATTGTTTCAATAAATAAAATTAAAAAATAAAATAATACTTCGTTAAAATAAAATTCTTTATTTTCTTATTATAATTAATATATATATAATTAGTAATGTTCATAGTTATCATAATTATCAACTATAATATCGTCCCACGCAATGGAAGGACCAACGAAAGATTGATATCTCCCGTTAGCCAGGATACAATACTCATTACGTGAGCACATGTACCTAGTCAAGTTGGGACGACGGATGATCTTTATAAAAAAATACTTTATTTAATTAATATAATATATAATACTTAAGACTACCGCTCGTGATTGAGCCTAAGAGCTAACTAAAATAATTAATGTTTACAATAGGCTTATATCCCTATATATACTAATCGCTACCCACGCATGTTGTGAGTGCTGATGGTTCTAATTTAGCTTGAACATAACAGGAAGTCGTTTTAAGAATCCTTATCTGTTCTGCGTATGTGGTGTTACAAAGTATTTAATTATACCTATCCTGGTTACTTAGTAATCATGGAGTGAGAACTACTGTTTGTGATAAGGGATGTGAGGACATAACTCCTCCCTCCTTAAGTTCGAAATCCTCTGAACACTTTGTTTTCGGATGATTTCGTCCTTTACATTTTAAAATTTTATCTCTAAGTTTAAGTTTATAACAAATAAAAATTATAATAATGATTACAATTATTGGGTACAATGTTATAGTTCCTATGCCGACATTTTTTGTGTTAAAAGAATAGTCTTCATGTTGTTCTTCAGTTTTCCTCAAGGCGTAGGTGAGAAGTTGAAGATTTTCCAAATCGACGTTGTCCAAATTGATAGGTTTCAAGGCGGCCGTTGCGTCGCTCTGCTGTAAGTCTGGGAGTTCTATTTTTGCCGTTTTCTGGTAATGCACTGCTTTCCCTTTCGAATGATGTCTTCTTAGTTTAATGTTATTTATAGTAACATCGCAATTTCCTTCCAACGTTACTATGTAAGTTCCTCGGAGACTTTGCTTGTTTATTTCGCCTTTACAAATCTCTTGTGCGATTATTGTTCCTTTAGAATATATTATCCAGTTGTCTCCGTAGATTGGGTAAACGATGGTGTCGCTGATTTCTATTGGCATTACTTCGCATGTTGATATATTTGCTTCAAACTTCAATAAACTTGACACGCATCTATCTTCCATGTGATAAGGGAGTTCCTCTTCTTGGCACAAGTACAGGTTTTCATCTATCTCTGTGCACGGTTGGGAAAGTGACCTTGTTTTCGTCTCTTTCACTAGCAGGTAAGGGTATTTAGGGGAAATGATGGTAGTGACGTTGTTTTTCTTTAAAACGGGTAAAGGTAATATTCTATAATAATTGTACGTTTCTTTCGTTACTAATGGTATACTAAGTATGAACGTTATTCGTCTATCTTTAAAATAAGCTTTTAACTCTATCGTCTGCTCTATTTTAACGAGGTTTCTTAACTTCGCTGGAAATATAAGAGTTTCTGTTTTCTCAATATTTTTTAATGTGTTCATAAGTTCACTGTTATTTATAATCGACTGGTGTAATACCTTAACTCTGCTAAACGCGATTGCTGTTTCTATTTCATCTAGCCTGATTAGTATTGATTGAAAGTTATGTAGGAATAAATTATAAATATTTATTATCTTGAATTCTACTTGTACTGTAGATGATTGATTCAGTTTTGATTGAAGCTGAGCAATCTCCTTATTTATTCTTATGAAATTAGTTCGTGTAGCGTTTGTATTGTTTGTTAATACTCCCGCCATTTCGGTGATTATAGTAATCTTCTTTGCTATTGTTTCTTGCTCTGATTTTAAGTTATTAATCATACTATCGTATCTCAATGCGTCATCGTTATCCAAGTTACCAGTAATTGCTTTTACTATGGATCCTAGAGGATTTATCAAGCCTCGTTTACGCCTTGGAATGATGGAATTACCTGCCTACATCGCTCTAAGGTAATTTGTTTTAATCTGTCTACCTGATTTTTAATGTCTAAATATTCCGTACAGTTACCCATTTTATATTTATTAACTAAGTAGTTATGAAACTCCTTATATCTATTTATATTATAGTCTACATCTTCTCTAATCGGTTTTAAATCTAATGTCTTAAGGACTGTCCAATTGTCGTAACTAACTACTGCTTGACCTTCCTTAATTGGTAGGATCCCTGGATTCTTATGTATCTGTTCGATGCGAAGGGCCTGGCTGATTGTGCTGATTGCCGCGAAAACGTACCTGTGAAGGACGTTTAACATCTTTAATAGGTATTTTACTATTTTTCTTTTTTGTTGTTACGGGAATTACGTTCCTATTTGTTTCCCCAATTACTTGCGCTTTTTGATATCGCGGTTTGTCTTTAGGACGTCGTTCATTTACTCCTTTGACAAATATCGTGTCCCCTATCTCTACCGGGAATTCTGTCTCTCCACCCCGCTTTTGTCGTATCAATTCTTTATTGTTTATAATATTTGCTTTTATGTAATCGTATAAACGTTTAGTTCTCTTGGAATGTTCCCTAACTAATTGTTGCGTAAATTGTTTATTGAATTCTGCATTGAAGATGCTATTGCAATCAGTATGTCCAAAAACTACTTCAAATGGCGTTAATCCAGTTGTTGAGTGAATTGTCTGGTTGTATGCCATTATCGCGTAAGTCATTACAGATGCGACATCTGTCAGTTTTTCTTCATATTTAGCGATTCTATAAATTTCTAATATTGTTGAGTGAAATCGCTCTACAATTCCCATCGAATTAGGATTATGAGGTGTTCCTATGTGTAAGTTAATTTTATGGAAACTTAACATTTCCTTCAGAAGTGCGTTATTAAATTCGGACCCCGGGTCTGAACTTATTTTATTCGGTGTACCATATTGCGCGAAATACTTTATCATGGCTCTTACTACTTCTGGTGTAGATCTATTTTCTATTTCTATAGCCTGTCCTAATTTACTAAAAGCATCTACGATTGTAAGGAAATATTTTTTTTCTATTGAAAATAAATCGATAAATAATTCTTCGAATGGTTTTGATTGCGTCTGAGATAACTGTAGCTCTGGTTTAAAAGGTTTCCTATCGTATTTCATTTTTTTACATGTTTCACAAGAATTTATTACACTAGATACTGTTTCATCCATTTTACTCCAAAAATAGGTTCTTTTAATATGTATTAAAGTTTCTCTAATACCACGGTGACATGTTTTCCCTTGGTGGTATTTGATTATAATATGGCGTTGTTCTTCCTCATCATCTACATACACTGTACGTTGCGTACATTCATACAGTTGTACTGAGCCTTTTCTAAATAATGTTATTACTGCTTCTACGAATTGTTTTCGGTGTTTTTCATTTTCAAAGTAAAAGAATTGTTTAGTTTTAGGTTTTACATATTCTTTGAGAAATTGTTTAACTAGATCCGTTCTATTTAAAGGTAGGTGTATTTCTAATATTCTTTGCTTTTCCTTCGATATATCTTTTACCGCTATATCGTTAATATTCCATGTGAATACTAGCATTTGATTCGGTTTCGTATCAACTGCTTCATTTAGTATTGGTATACCATGTGTTTCAATATCCCTAGCTGAGTGTATGGTTTCTGAGTCTATAGTTTCTGGTGCTGAAATCGTACTACTGTTACTTGGCGTTCTAATTGAATAAGGCGATTTGTCTTGTATAGTTTTTATCGACTTTTCAGATTCTGATGATACCGTTATGGCGTCTAAGGGTCTAGTTAAATCCGGATCTACTTGCATAGAACTAGAGTCGTCCTTTATTAATGCATTTAGTCGAATTCGTGACAGTGCATCTGCATTACTGTTTTGTTTTCCATTTTTATATAGAATATCGAAATCGAATTCCGCCAATCTTAGTTTCCAACGGGTTAACTTACTATTAGGTTCTTTCATTGAATTCAACCAAGCTAACGGTCTGTGGTCTGTGTAGATAGTAAACTTCCTACCATACAAATAAGGTCTGAAATGTTTCGCTGCCCACACTATGGCTAAGAGTTCTTTCTCGATCGTACTATATTTTGTTTCAGCTTCGTTGAGTGTCCTGCTTGCGTATGCTATAGGTTTATCGCTGCCTACGATACCCTGTGATAATACGGCGCCTATGGCGTAGTTAGAGGCATCCGTTGTTAAAATAAAAGTTTTATCGAAATCTGGATATTGTAATAGTGGTGCGTTAGTTAGTAATTCTTTACATTGCTGAAATGCTAATTTATATTTATCGTTTATTATAATTCCGTTCTTTTTCTTTAAACATGAGGTTAAGGGTTGAGTCATTTTAGCGAAGTCTTTTATGAACTTTCGGTAATATCCGACTAATCCTAAAAAGCTCTTTATTTCTGTACTAGTCTTGGGTAGGGGAAAATCGATGATGGCTTTTATTTTATCGTCATTTGGTTTAAGTCCATCACTTGTTATCGTATGTCCTAAATATAAAACTTCTTTACGTAAAAATTCAGATTTGTCTAATTGTACTTTTAAATTTGTTTCCCTAAGTCTGTCAAATATTTTTCTAAGCTTAAGTATGTGTTCCTGTAAACTACTACTATATATAATGATATCGTCTAAGTATACGAGACAATGTAAGCCTTGGAGACCTATCAGCACGTTATCCATTGCGCGTTGAAACGTCGCTGGAGCTGTCTTTAGTCCAAATGGCATTCTAAGAAATTCGAAGTGACCTGCCTGTGCGCTAAAGGCTGTCTTCTGTCTATCTAATTCGTGAATCTCAATTTGGTGATAACCACTTGCCAAATCTAATGTACTAAAATATGTTGATTTACCTAGTTTGTCAAAAAGATCTGCTATGTTGGGAAGAGGATATTTATCGTCCGTTGTTATTTCGTTAAGTCGTCTGTAATCTATTACCATGCGATATTTCTTTTCACCGGATGCATCTAGCTTTTTTGGTACTAAATGGACAGGTGCATTCCACGGGGAATGTGACTCTTGGATTACGTTGTCCTTCAACATTTTATCTACCTGTTGGTTAATTTCTTCGCTCTGTATTGGTGGTAATCTATATGGTCTAACGTAAATAGGGTCTTCGTGTTTAGTGCGTATTTGATGTTTTACTTTATTTGTGAAAGACAATGGTATTTTTTCTGAATAGAAAATATCTCTATATTCTTCGCATAAGTTTTTTATTGAAATTTTCTCTTCTGACGTCATGTGGTCTAATCTGAGTTTATCTAAATTTTTTAATAATATATCGTCTATTTCTGTGTTATCAACATCCATTGCTTCAATGTTATTTACTGGAATAGATTGATCGTATTTAATGACTCTACAAGGTTTTAACATTGAAATTGTAATATGGTTATTTGAAGTATTCTGGATTATCGTTTCCGCGAATCCATCTCTACATTTTACTAAAGCGCTAGGCATTCTAACGCCTTGTCCGAAATCTTTATATTCTAAAATAGCGTCTCCCTGTTTTATTTCTGTTGGAAGTTTAACGCGTGTTTCTGATCTAGGTGATACGTGAACTTCATAAGGTGGGTTGTATACTATTGATAATTCGGTATTCTGAGTTGTTAACTTTAGTCTATTCATATCTATTGTTGCACCTAACTGCTGTAATAAATCGCTTCCTATTAAACCGTCGAATCTGTCATCTACACTGTATACGTAAAACTTATGTGAACCCGATGTCTTAAATGATTTTAATAAAGGTATATAAATAACCTTATCGTGTTTACTTCGTGCGTGTGTACTGATAACCTCGAATGGCTCTTTGTACGTAAATGCTTTAAAATATTCGTTTACTTTATTTGGGCTGATAAATGACCTACTACTGCCTGTGTCTATCATGAATTTTGCTTTTATCTCGGGAAGTATTACGTGTGGTAATTTTAATATGCCGTCGTAATTTAAATTTATTACTTCACTTCTCGGTTGTCCGAGGCTTCTATTTGAAAATTTTCTTGATCGTTATCTAGTGATACTTCTGCTTGTGGTGTGTCGTCGTTTGATGTGTCTATTTGATCGTATCCTTCGTACTCGTAGTACGGGTTGATTTGTTCGTATAGTTCCTGATCATACGCAAAATCATAATATGGGTTATACTCATTTTCCTCATTTATCATATTTTGTCTTATCGGTGCGGCTGAACGCATCGATACGTCTGTATCTAATTTATACGAGGGACGTTGTGCCAGTGGTGGCTGTCCTGTTCCGAATTTAAAATTATTATTTGGATATTGGTTAAAGTTGCTAAACTGCGGTCTATTAAAACGTTGTTGTGGATTATAAGGGAAGTTATTATTAAATGGTCTAAAGTTTGAGTTACCTTGTATTACAGGTCTGAAATTACTTTGTACTGGTGGATTATAAGTTTTTATAGGTTGATTAGGTATTCCGAATTTAAAGTTATTATTTTGCGCTTGTGGATTATATATCTTCATTGGTTGATTCTGTAGCCCGAATTTAAAGTTATTATTAGGTTGATTGAATCTATTGTTTGGAATAAAGTTCGGTCTAAAGGTCGACATTTGTGGTAATATCGGTCTAATTACTGCGTTATTCTTTTTATTCTTTTCGTTGTACTGAAACTGGAAATTTTCTTCTTCCGTGACAATACTAAGTGCTTCTTCTAATGAAGTGCAATTTTTTAATCTGACGATCCTAATCATGTCTTCTGGTAAATTGTATAAAAATACATTTAATGCTGTATTGTTATAGATTATATGTTTTGCTGCTTTAATTCCTGTATCTACTAAAATATTTACTTTTGATATAAGTGCGCTCTTGGTATTTTGAATACGATGACAAAAATCTGTAAGGCTCTCACCTGTTTTAATTTTACTTGTTTCTAGTTCGATAGCTATGCAAGCTTCTGACCTAGGATCACCAAAATGTTGGGATAGCAAGGTTTTTAACTCTGCCCACGTCTCTATGTCGTCGCGCTCGCTTAATAAAGAGGCTGCTCTGCCTACCAATCTACTTGTTATAGAATGGAATATGTATAAGTCTTGTGAGGCTGATTCGCTTCCTCTAAACGCTCTTACAACGTACTCACATTTTTTTATGAATAAGTTTAGGAGTTTTGCGTCTCCTTCAAACTTAGGTATTATTGATAATATTTCACTAGGAATTGTCCTAATTTGTTCCATTTTAAAAATTCTATTTTATAATTAAATTCACTTCGAATTGATTTTCTTTGTCAACTCTATATGAATATTACTTTATCAAATTTTAATTCTTATCTAACTTAACTGTTCGCCTACTTGAAGTTAAAGTGTGACGAACGAATAACGTTTTGCTATTTGTGTCAAAAACGTGATTTAAAATTAAATGGCAAAATGAATTCCGCGATTTGAGTCAGAAAAACACTACCGTAAAAATTGGAATACACGGGAAGCAAATGCTAGCGAAGAGGTTTACTCACATTGCTTTCCAAACCATGTTCGCCTGAAGATCTGCTGTCGTTTCTTTGACGTATTTCTTGTTCGTAGATCTCGCCGTTGTAGTGTTGAAACACCAACCGTTGCTCCGTACCGATCGATATCTGAAGATCGTTAATTACGATACGAGTGACGATGCGAGATCCTACCGGCTGCGCCAGTCAAGTTGGGACGACGGATGATCTTTATAAAAAAATACTTTATTTAATTAATATAATATATAATACTTAAGACTACCGCTCGTGATTGAGCCTAAGAGCTAACTAAAATAATTCATGTTTACAATAGGCTTATATCCCTATATATACTAATCGCTACCCACGCATGTTGTGAGTGCTGATGGTTCTAATTTAGCTTGAACATAACAGGAAGTCGTTTTAAGAATCCTTATCTGTTCTGCGTATGTGGTGTTACAAAGTATTTAATTATACCTATCCTGGTTACTTAGTAATCATGGAGTGAGAACTACTGTTTGTGATAAGGGATGTGAGGACATAACTACCTACTGTCCTTTTTCCTGTGAGGAACTAACAATAATATTGACTTCACACGGATACTTCCTGCTGCAATTGAAATATTCAGTTTATACTTGGAACACTAACTAATGATTATTATAAAAATAAATCTATGGTTCGAATATATTTTTTTCTCCGAGTGAATTCAGACAATTCTAAGACAGCATGTCTTAGAATTAATTAAACTACTCCATGAGGGCAACAAAAGGCGACTTAGTTCATAATGCTGTAGTCAATTTAATTTTTGGGTACGCTCTTACCCATTCTCCTTTGATCGAGCAAGCAATCTTGCTATTTTTGCATGATGTCTAGCTACTAGCTGGAAGTTGGCAACACTAGCAAGTTCGTCCGGTACAGGCGTGGGTTCCGTTGCCCGCCCGCGCCCCTCCCGCGCGGAGCGTCTGAGTCAGGCCACCGGTAGGTATAGCTAGTATCTACTCATAGGTACTAAATTTTTTTTTCAAAACCAACCATTGAATCAGGTAATTTAGGTCTTATACGTAGTTAAATTAAATGCTGGAAGATAACGTAAAACCCGATCGAACTTCTTCTATGTAGTTTTATGTCTAATAATCAACCTGGACTTAATTAAAAACGTTTTTGTGAGTCAAAATGGCGGCGCGGCGTAGGTAGCGTAGGTAAAATTAAAACCAATATTGAAATCAAGTTATCCAGAACGTTAACGAGCTTGGAGTAAATGCTGAAAGATAATACAATACCTTCTCGAAATTATTATTTGTAAATTTATGCCGATTCATTAATCTGGACTTAATTATAAGCGTTATTATGTCGCCCATACAAATCTGTAATCTCGGGATGTACTACGCTACAGCGAAAGACGATAGCTCGAATGACAACAGCGCGAAGACGATATTGCGAAAGTACCATCGCTCGAAAGTGTAATTGCGCGTAAACTTAATTGCGCGACACACAAAAGCGCGAACGTTTATTTGCGCGAAAACTTAATTGCGTGACACACAAAAGCGCGAACGTTCATTTGCGCGAAAATCACACCGAACAGATTTATGTTTTCTGGGGGATAACAGTAGACATCTATTCACTCTTTATATAATTAATTAAAAAAGCAGTAATGTTTCATGATTTTATTTATTTTTATATTCAATATTTTTATTAATACAAATCATGAAATTCACAAATAAAATCTTTAAACATCTAAAATTCATAACAAAAACGCATTAAATGATATTCTCAGACGCAGGAATAATAAAAGCACTGTTGATTTTATTCGTGGGATTGCCATGAATTTAAGGTTGTAAAATTTATAATCATAATTAATAAATTCAGATTCAGATGTTGAATTGTTGAGTAAAAGTAGCATTTTTATTCATTTTTGTTATGAATATTAGATGTTCAAAGATTTTTTCTGTGAATTTCATGATTTCTATTAATAAAAATATTTAAAATAAAAATATTTAAATAAAATCATTAAACATTACTGCATTTTTAATTAATTATATAAAGAGTGAAATGATGTTTACTGCTAATCCCCCCGAAAACATAAATCTGTTCGCTGGTGTGATTTTCGCGCAAACGAACGTTCGCGCTTTTGTCTGTCGCGCAATGAAGTTTTCGCGCAATTACACTTTCGAGCAATGGTACTTTCGCAATATCGTCTTCGCGCTGTTGTCATTCGAGCTATCGTCTTTCGCTATTGCGTAGTACACCCTTTAATTTTTTATCTTATAGGTAGGAGTGTAATACGTAATATCGCCGCACCAAATCGCGACAAAACATAGGAATTATGTGTGAATATATTTCTTATATTATAGATTATAGGAATTATGTTTTATGCGAATAAATGGAAGATGCTGAATCATAAATAAGTACTTACAGTTTTTATCTATTTTGACACATACATCACTCGTAGGGTACATTGAAATCTCGAGTTTTCGATCGTGAAAGTTAAACGCAATGTTCACCGAGGTGGCCAAGGGGATGGGTGACCGTAGGTTCATAAAATCTCGAGGTTTTCGATCGCGAAAGTTAAGCAATATTCACCGAGGTCGCTAAGGGAGTGGGTCACAGTAAGTTTATAAAATCACGAGTTTTCAATCGTGAAAGTTAAGCAATGTTCGCCGAGGTCGCCAAAGGGATGGGTGACCGTAGGTTCACTCAGAAATTAGCTTTTAAAAGGAATATTTATAAATGCATTTCAAATTAAACGTTTGATTCTTGTACAATATGCAGAAAAGGTCAACAAGTAGATAGGTACCTATAACCTCTTCTGAGACCAGGTTTAGGCATAAATTAGTTGTAGTACAAGGTCATTTGCGACCCTCCACGTCAAAACAGGTTTTTAACTGGATAAAAGTAGTTTTCGGCAATATAATAGTGTAAATTCCCCTCTAAAAATCCGGCTTAGTCCTTCTTAAAACCATTGAGCTATTTATTGTACCTCAATGCTTAAAACTCGTTTTTCTAAATTCTATATCTCCTGCGTTAGGCGTCGTAGAGGTTTTGACTTGGAAGTCAGTTTTAGCACCTAGATTAATTAATACTTATCCATACTTTTTAAAATCACACTAATATTATAAAGGCGAAAGTTTGTGAGTGTGTATGTTTGTTACTCTTTCACGTAAAAACTACTAAATGGATTTGGATGAAATTCGGCATACAGATAGTTTATAACCTGGATTAACACATAGGATACTTTTTATCCCGATATTCCCACGGGAACGGGAAGCACGCGGGTGAAACCGCGAGCGGCCGCTAGTCCTACTAATATTATAAACGCGAAAGTTTGTAAGTATGGATGGATGTTAGTTACTCTTTCACGTAAAAACTACTGAATGGATTTGGATGAAATTCGGCATACAGATAGTTTATAACCTTGATTAACACATAGGATACTTTTTATTCGATATTCCCACGGGAACGGGAACCACAAGGGTGAAACCGCGAGCGGCCGCTAGTTAAAAATATTTTTACAATTTTTTGGCCTACAAATCTCATTTTAAATCCCTATAAAACTTCTACGTTTTTATTAAAACATACCAGCCTACCGCAAGCGACTTTGTTCGCGTACCCCGTGACGAATTTTCAAAATGACTCCCCCTCCTAAGAACACTTACTGGACGTAACTAAAATAGTTAGACATATGTAGCTATCGCGACACTTTTTGTAGATAATGGTGTGTTCTGCAAAGCCATCATAGTATCTATATTACTTTATTCTATCCTACTAATATTATAAACGCGAAAGTTTGTAAGTATGTGGATGGATGTTTGTTACTCTTTCACGTAAAAACTACTATATGGATTTGAATGAAATTCGGCATACAGATAGTTTATAACCTAAATTAACACATAGGATACTTTTTATCCAGATATTCCCACGGGAACGGGAACCACGCGGGTGAAACCGCGAGCGTCGTCATCAATAGTTTTCTTAGCGCACGCGATTTAAGGAATTTATGTGAGTTTTAGTAAGGTCCCCATTTTTTTAGAAAATATAATATAGCCTATCTTAGTGTAGCTTTCCAACGGTGAATGAAATTTTTAAATCGGTCTTGTAGTTTCGGCGCCTATTTAATACAAACAAACAAACAAATGTTTCCTCTTTATAATATTAGTAGGTATAGATTACTTTAAACTTTATTTTTAGCAACCTTTGGACTTCCCTGTCACCATGGTAAAGCCCAAAATAATTTTCAAAATATTTTTTTAAACTTGTTTCGAAAAATTTTGTGTCTACTTTATATTAATATTCTATTACCTACTTTCTGTATTACACGTAGTATATACCTAAATCACTCTTGACGTTTGACATAGGTAGGTAAGTAGGTGCTCTTATTATCACTAAATCATTCATAACTACCTACCTACATTTTATAAAACCAAGTTCCCCGCGTCTGTATGTCTACGGACGTAGGTACATACCTTTACTTAGTTAAGTACATATTTTAATAATTATCAATTCTGCTAGTCACCTCCAATTATTAGGTACCTATTACAATTTACAAGTACCTACTTACCTAACTAGTTACTTAATGGAGTAATTGCTAATACTACTACGAGAATATAATATAAACTTGTAAGAAGTATAGGTTTTTTTTTTATTGGCAACGGGTAAGCGCTTGGCCTTCATCTCACCTGATGGTAAGTGACGATAAGGCCGAAGGTGGAAGCGCGCTTCACCCGGAATCCTCAACCACTGAGGAACTGGCTATCTTATCTCAAACTGCCGGAACACAACAATGCTTTAAACATCGTTGTTATGGCGACAGACTTAAATAAGATGGTGGTAGCTAGCCAGGCGGACTTAACAGCCCTACCACTAACCAAACCGAGCACACAAAGATGTACCCCCCGCTGGGAATCGAACCCGGCTTAGCCACTAGACCACAGAGGCGGTATAAGGTAGGTAGTATGTTATCCGTCTGTACCTACTTATCATCCGTACGACCTATCTTTCACTTTCCTACATACCTATTGTCCTTGCACAGGTTTACATTACATAATATACCTTCTATGTAACATATACGTCTTCTTTGGCGCAAGCCTAAATTCCCTAGCGTTTAAATGCTTTCCGCTCAAGGTCACCGGCGCTCGAGCTCTCAGGTAGGTACACGGAGTGTCACACCGGTGTCACCGTATCGCGTAGCCGTGAAAGAATACTACCACCCCTCTCCCCTCTGCCCTTGGGTGTTGTAAAAGGCGACTAAAGCCCGATTTACAATTCAATAATAGTCGCGTAGCCGGACAAAAATTACTTACGATAATTCTAAAACTTTTCGTTTTTGCTGAGTGGATAGAGTATGTGGATTGTGAGCTACTTTTAAAAAGTTAGAAGTTTTATGACTGTGCTTTAGGTATGGCTTAGGTATTTCATAATATTTCGTTTAACGTAATGTATATAATATTAAAGTTTGATATGTTGAGTGTTTCATAATAAGAACTATCTTATCTTTGTGTTGTAAAAAGTATAGAAACCAGTCCAGCGAAAGTTTGGAAATTCCTAAGATCCCTGGGCATTGGGAAACAACGTCAGACTTTTTCTTCTAAAGATCTAGACATAAATCTCCTGAACAAACACTTCTGTGCTTCTCATCACTTCGATTCAACGAGAAAAGTTGATACTCTAAATTTTCTTTCATCTCTCCCATGCCCATATTACTCGTCATTTTCTTTCCGTCAATTCACCGACTGTGATGTTAAGAAGAGCATTATGTCGGTAACCTCTAGTGCTGTTGGCAATGACTGTGTCAGTCGCAAAATGATCTTGCTTATACTTGACGAAATCCTTCCCATCATCTCCCATATCCTTAACTACTCCATTGATTCAGGTGTCTTTCCATGTGCTTGGAAAGATGCTCAAGTCACTCCACTTCCCAAAAACTCTAAACCGTCATCCTTCTCGGACTATAGGCCAATATCCATTCTACCATTCCTTTCGAAAATTCTGGAACGCCTTGTCCATACCCAATTATCCACCTTCCTCCTTAAAAACCGACTCCTCAATCCATACCAATCAGGGTTTCGTACAGGCCACAGTACCACCACAGCACTAGTGAATGTCACTGACGATATCAGATCAGGCATGGAAAAAGGTGAAGTATCAGTTCTTGTCTTGCTAGATTTTAGCAATGCTTTCAACTCTGTCGACTATGATGTACTGCTTGGCATACTCCGTTCTATTAACATATCTCCAGCGGTGATTGACTGGTTTCATAGTTACCTGTCTGGACGCCGGCAGCGGATTCGCCTTGAGGATTCCTTGTCCACTTGGTGTGACATTTCTGCGTGGCGGGGTGGCGGCATAAGGGTGGCGTTTTATCTCCTTTACTTTTCGCTATTTTTATCAATTCCATTTCCTCTCAATTAGCCTCGTCCTACCACCTTTATGCAGATGATTTGCAAATTTACACTAAAGCTACAGTTGACCAGCTTCCTCAGGCCATTACCATCATTAACAACAACTTGAACATGATTTGCGATTGGAGTAGATCATATGGTTTGAGAGTAAATCCCTCGAAGACACAAATCATAGTCATAGGCAGTTCCACAATGACAAACAGAATTGACTGGTCGCATTTACCTGCAATTACTTTTGATGGCGTCTCTTTATCTCCTAGCGACAGTGTTAAAAACCTGGGCGTGGTGCTTGACAAAAATTTAACTTGGGGACCGCAGCTACAACAGGTGAGTCGGAAAATGTTTGCCGCAGCCGGATCCTTAAAACGTTTACGCAATTTTCTCCCTATGGCCACTAAAACTGCGCTAGCACAATCTCTTCTTCTACCCGTCTTGGACTATGCCGACGTCAGCTATCTAGACCTCACTGAAGAGCAACTGAATAAGCTTGAGCGTCTTCAGAACTTTAGCATTAGATTCATATTTGGACTACGCAAATATGATCATGTATCCGAATTTCGTACTAAGCTCAAGTGGTTGCCAATTCGCCTTCGCCGGAATTTACATATTGTCTCCCTGCTTTACAGTATTCTGTTCAATCCCTTTTCGCCACCTTACCTCAAGGAACGCTTTAACTTTCTTAATGACACGCATTATCGTGTATTGAGATCGTCGGAGAACTTGAGTTTGGCGATACCAATGCACTCCACTAGATTTTTTGATAAGTCTTTTACTGTTCAAGCTGCCCGTCTGTGGAATGCATTGCCGACAGACATAAAGCATGCACAATCTTTGGACAGCTTTAAACGACATGTTAGAGAGCACTATCTGTCACTGTCGATGTCTCTATGATTAATTTACCTATTAATTTATTTCCTGTTTTTATTTGTCTTTTCCTAAGATAGAGAAAGTTTTGTATTTATTTATGTAGTTATTTATTATTATATATAAGTATGTAAATATGTATATGTGTATTATGATTATATGAGTAAGTATATGTATAATTTATGTATAAGTTTTAAAACACCATGACTGCCCTATCAATTTTTTAACTATTTCTTCTATCCAGTCCAACATGGTTGCCTGGAAGAAATTGCTTTTTAGCGATAAGGCCGCCAATTGTATGTACTATGTGTTTGTGTTTATATATGTTTCTGTGGTGTACAATAAAGTATATTTTATCTTTATCTTATCTTTATAATATATGTGGAACTATGAAAATCACAAAATCACTCTTTTTGTCTTTAAATAAAATATTAAAATTTATGAAATAATATTTAAGGCTTTCAGTAGTTAGTGGTATACATGTTGAACAAAGTTTAGAAAGTTAAGTGGTGTGCTTCTTTGATCATTTCATTTTTCTTTCGTAGCACACGCAATAATAAATTAAAATTGACAGAATCGCTCATACATGTCCTTTGTAATACTATTTTATACCACACAAAAAATTAGATACATACATGCAGTGCATTTTGTTTAAATCACGAATAAAATATTTCGCTAACGTACGTTTCTTTATGCGGACGCGGGCGGCTGCGGGCGCGGCGCGGCGGTGGCGGCGGGCAGGCGCGGGGGTGGGGGCATACCTACCTACACTCTATATGACTGATAATCCAATCGTCACGTCAGACGAGTGGATACATGGCGAACATAATACAAGAAGACGTAATGCAGAAAAAGTAAACTAAGTACCTTAACCTACTTACTTTACATCTTAGATGATATCAATAAAAACATTATTAAATGACAAGTTTTGAGTAGTTAGTACTTACAGATCGCGCAATTCTTCTTTCAGATAAGATTATTCTACAATCATCCGAAATTCTTCTTTCAGATAAGATTATTCCACAATCATCCGAATTGGATGAATGGCATGAAAACGTAAACACGCAATAATAAATTAAAATTTACGGAATCGCTCATCATGGTCTTTGTAATGCTATTTTATACCACACAAAAAATAGAAACATACATACAGTGCATTTTGTTTTAATCACGAATAAAATATTTCACTAAGGGTGGATTCTACCAAACTGGAATAAGGTCTTATACCTAGATTAAACGCCGAATTTGTATTGACTAATCTCGGAGTAAGTCTTATTCCAGTTTGGTCGAATCCACCCTAAATACGCGATTGGGCATGCAGGACGTGGGCAGGTGGATTTGGGCATCAACTCGTTACACCAAAATTTTGTTCTAACTGGTCACACCGCCAAAAGCAGTTTTATTTGTTTCAACCCGTCACAAGTTGATTTATTTCTATTAGGACACATTGTAATTTTTGTAGCTATTGCTGCTACTTACTTAATTACTGCTCTTTAATGATTTCTTGCAGTAAGCCGACGGTATTATCTTATTTGCCCCTGCCCCTTATCTGTGCATAATACCATAGAATACTTAAATAATAGTACAAGGACAGAAGATTCACTCCGCAAAGTCATTTAAATAAATAGCGACTCTTGCTAAGACACAATAAAATGCAATTCAGGTCGCACACCGCTCCCTTATCTACAGTTAAATTAACCTAGAAGTTGCCTTTCTTTCTATTGCGTACTCTTATCTCTTCTAATGACTTTTGGGTTGTCTTCTTTTAAATAATAAATAATCTGAATACTTACTTAATTTATTACAAGTTATGGTGTTTAAAATGTGTACTTAAATGTGAACAAATTACCATTTCAAATTATCCTAAGCTAGGTATGTCAGTACAGTCAACGCCACATCAGACTACCTAAACAGTAATATAATATATATTACTGTGCTACCTATACATGTTTATTTGCACCACCAGTGACACTCCGTGTACGTGAGAGCTCGAGCGCTGGTGACCTTGAGCAGAACGTATAAACACTAGGGTTTAATACCGAAATGGAATTAAGACTTGTGCCAAAGAAGACGTATGTATGTATATGTTACATAGTATGTTATAAAACGTAAAGTAGTATTAGCAGTTACTCCATTAAGTAAGTAACTACTAGGGCTTGCAGTCCTGGTACTGTGGAGAAAGCAGGATTCCCGGTACTGCGCTAACTATGGTACCGGGAAAACCGGGAATTTCCGGTACTTTTTGGTACTGAATTTTTAACCCAGATGTAACTAACGTTTGATTAATGGATCAAAGAGCAAATCAAAATATTACACAAAATTTTTATAATAAAAAAATTGTTTAGCTAATTGCTAAACTAGCTGTGGCATCACTTTGTCGAATGGAATTGGTTAGAGGTCATCCGAGTTGAATGTTTTAAATTTAAAAGAGTCTATATACAATGGATTTTTATCATGAGTGTTTTAAGGTGAGTAAATAATATAAATTCGTCCAAACCGAGACCGTTCAAACGGCGACAGACCCTTCTCCAACGGATGCCCTCGGCCGAGATTGTGGTATTGGGAGACTGCAATGTCCACCACGTCGAATGGCTTGGTTCACTCAAAACTGACCACGCGGGTAGAGTCGTTCATGACTTCGCTTTGGCCTACAGTCTGTCCCAATTGGTAACAGAGCCTACGTGGATTCCAGATGTGGAGGGCCATGCACCTTTCTTATTGGACCTTCTGCTGACCTCTCACCCAGACGGCTATCAAGTTTCTATTGATGCACCACTAGGCTCATCAGACCACTGTCTGATTCGTAGCACTGTGCCTTTCACAAAAATTTCAAAAACGTCGAGTCTGACATTATAGATCAGCGGACTGGGATGCGATGGGAGTTTCTTTGCGTCCTACTACGAGTTTGCTTCTCACTGGATGATCTTGATGTCGCCGCCGACTTTATCGTTGATGTGATACTGCAGGGAAAGAAACTTTTCAATCCAAACTCTGTGGTTCCCATTGGCGGCAGGTCTCAACCATGGTTTGGTCGTTGCTGCAAAATGGTATCTCGCCAAAAGTGACAACATTACATGGCCTGGGCTAATGGGGTGTCATCAAAGGATCCAAACACCAGTGCGCTCAGAAAGAGGTACAACTTTGCCGCCAGGTCCTTTAAGAAGGACATTGCCAAGGCGAAGTCATCATTCATAAGTGGAATTGGCGAGAGGCTAGTGCGTCTTCCTTCGGGTACGCGTGCGTTCCGGTCTCTCGCCAAAGCTATCTTAGGGAATTTTTGTCAGCCGTCCCTACCACCATTGCACAAGACCGATGACTGCCTGACCCATATTGCAAAGGAGAAAGCCGATCTCTTGGGCACTGTTTTCGCATCAAACTCGACCTTGGACGATGGGAAAAACTCTCCACCAACCATACCGCATTGCGCTTGTTCAATGCTAAACGTCCGGTCCTACAAAGGTCAGTTCGTAAGGCTCTTTTTTCCCTTGATATCCATAAGTCGAGTGGGCCTGGTGCAGTTCCTCCCCACTTGACCAATTAGAACTTTCTTGCTGCTTGACGAATTAGTTCCTAAATCGACTGCACAATATGTGCTCAGCGTGACAAGTTGTGAACCCATCGTCGCTCTTAGCTGTTGGATCTATGTCCATTTTTAGTACGTTAGTCGCCTCTTACGACGCCTAAGGGATGAGAGCAGCAGCTCATTAAAAGAGTACTACCACCCCGGTAGTACTCTTTTAATGAGCTGCTACGCAATACGGCTTTGGGGAAATAACTATGACCGCCTTTTTGGTCCATATTGGCTCACATAAAACTATTATTTCTATGTTTTGTTTTCCTACCGATTTGTGTTCATATTAATCACTCTTCCTAATTTTTATCCTCATACTTTTTTTGTTCATAAAATTTTACTACTAATATCGGAACTCATAACAGACAGTTATCACATTTCTTTTATTAATACTGTCATTACCAAGAACATGTTTAAACTCCTAATCTTCTTTTTCATAATTGTTTTCTTCGTAACAGACAATTAATTTTCTTTTTAATAATGTCATTACTAAGAAAATATTTGTACTCATAATATTCTTTTTAAAACACACACTTATGATTAAGAAATAGGGGGAGTAGGGGGGCCAATTCAGAACTTTTATTGGCTTGACCAGTTGAAACAAAAATAAGGCTTGGCAAATCGAAACAAAATTGGGACTTAACTAATTATTACTTTTGCATTGCTTGACAAATCAGAACCAAAACACGCGGTAAAAACACACTTGACCAATTAGAATTTTCTTTCTGCTTGACGAATTAGTTCCTAAATCGTGCAGTCGATTTAGGAACTAATTCGTCAAGCAGAAAGAAAGTTCTATTTGGTGAAAAGTGGACTATGGTGGAGGATTGCTTTTGCGGCGACCCTTCGGGGATATTAGTCGTGATTATAATATAATCACAATTAATATATGTATGTATGTCATAGTTATTTTAAAAATGATTGGTAGCAAAAGATGGGATCTCAGTGACATGCATTGTTCGGCTAGATCCCTGCCGCTGATTTCCTTCACCGCACTACACGCAATCGACTGTCATTCCATCCACATCATCTTGATGGATGGCGGTCTACTACTGTGCGTTTTTCAAGAAATTTCTTGCCTCGAACTACAGTGTTGTGGAACCAGCTCTCGGCGGCGGTATTTCCGGACCGTTACGACTTAGGGATCTTCAAGAAACGAGCCTATTCCTTCCTTAAAGGCCGGCAACGCGCCTGCGATTCCTCTGGTTTTGCGGGTGTCCATGGGCGGCGGTGATTACTTTCCATCAGGTGACCCGCTTGCTCGTTTGCCTCCTTCTGCTATAAAAAAATGCATGTGCTGAGGCCTTGTTTGATTATAAAAAAATAGTCTTAAACCAACCCATCACCCTGTTTAATGCACCACCGAATTGGGCCAGTGTGGCCTAATCAGGGGGACGTTTATATGCTAATGATGATGAGTATTAACACTTTGTTTTTTCGATCTATTCGACGCTGACTGAACCATAATAATATGCGTTGATAAAGTACATGTCAACAGTTTTATTAATGAGATTGAAACAGCATATATAAATAAATAATTATAATCCGTATCCAGGTCCTACTTTGCACTAATATTTACTAGTTTTTTTTAATTTCACTTATTTTTAAATCTTGTGTAAATCAGTAATGTGATGTTTTGTGTTCATAAAGTACTATTAAAGTTTAACCTGACATTAGATAGGTATATTATTGTATTTAGTGACCAACTATTTTAATTTTTTTATTTCTTTTGGAGCAAAGTAGTTCTTATGCAGGTTAGGTCAGGTTAACTTTGCTCCGTAATTTCTCTTCACATACCTGTCATTTAATTTTTAAATGGAGAATAGTCATATTTTGTCATTTTTACTTTGCTCCGATAGGGCAGGGTAATAGAAAGCAGATGTGTTATAAAATCACCTTCATTTATGAGAGATCAATTTCAAATTCACATTTAGCGTTCATTACAAGTTTTGGAGATGCAAAATAGATTTTACTCACTTTCAAATATTCACCTTGTAGAGCGATTCAATGAGCTTGGGAAAAGTATTTTTATTTGTTTATTTTTTAAATATTTACATTTTAACTTAAAATATGACATTAATTGTTTTTCTTCATTTCCTTCAGAATGCTTCACAATATTTTTTTAAAGATTCATAAAAATGACCAAGCGCTGTTGTTTTTGTGACAATCAAAATACGCGCGAAACCCGCGGCGTGACGTCATCGGATTCCATTCTCTCGCACGGGTGGCGCGACCCACGCGATTTCGTTTTATTAATAAGTCTGCTCTGAACCAGTGCAGTTGTGCCACAGATTACTTAATAATTAATTGTGCAAATAGTTAAGTAATGTAATCGGACGCCCGCCGGGTGCGGGCGGCGAGAGCGGCGGCGGGGGCTATGGGATACGATGACGTCACGTCACGTCAGTCGAGTGCCAGCGAACTAAGTAGTGTTTTATGAAATTATTTATTTACAATAACTTTGTAAATACTTCTCGTATTGAAGTGAAATAAAACTATTGGTTTTAGAATAACGACTTCTATAATGGTATAAAGTAAAAATGAACTTTTTTTCATTTTTCCCAAGTCCATTCTCTTCTTCTTCTTCTATTTTTTGGCGAGCGAACCCACTCACATAAAATATTAATGGCTGACTTTGACATCTGTCAACACTGGTGTTGCTAGATCAAGAAAAATATTTTCAGATGAAGATATTGGATTCTACTTAATAGTAAAGTATTAGTACCTACGCAAAATCAGATTTAATAATTTTTCGGAAGTGGAGCATTTTTACCCCCCTAGGAGCAAAGTAGGACCAGATTACTCGGGTACTCAATGTTCGATAATAATGTCCAGTACATTGTTGGTAAAACATTAATTTGTAAACATTGTAGTTACATAAAAAAAATACATTCGCCATTTTCACTAACAGTTTAATTAAATTTTAGGACTGTAACTGTAAACATAACTTCGTTGGGCTATTATACAATATAAAAATAATAACAGAAAACCATATTGAAACTGAAAAAAAGGTACTTTATAGCAAAAAGGTTCTTTGTGTTACTAGTGTCTTCCGTTATCAATAAAATGTTTAACGGGATGTAAAGCAAACTGCTTGGTATACCTAAGTATCCTAGGCCTTTAGCCTCACCAGTGTTATTTGGCCGAATCGTCGGGTACTTGAAAAAGAAGTTTACTCGTTTCAACATTTTTTTAATTAGCGGACGAAACCACAGGAGGGCTCCCGTGATTTCGTCCGCGTAAAAACCCCGTATCCCGTGACGAATTTCTAGAAATGCGCTTGCTGAGATTCTTGCAGGCATTTCTCAGTACAAGGTATGTCGCTCTATAGACTTGCGAACTGATAACGGCATAGCGGCATTTTTTTTCTTAGTTCTAAATTGGTTGTTTTTTTTTTGTTTTTTTCCCCCAGTATCTAACTTTGTCCCAGTATTTATTCGCTTTGGCTGTCTCAACAATTCAACAAACTCCTTTCATACCCATTCTTAAATCTTATTATAATCTAAAATACCTCTTTTTGTTAGGAACACCCTAAAACTTCCAAAACTTAATTCCGAATTTGAATATTCCGAATTTGAAAACTCCGAAATTCATATTTCCGAAAAATTTAAATCACGATTATTTAAAATCACTAACGTCAACATTACGAATTTCATAAATACTATTTTTCAGTTTTCCGGGTTTCATAAGTCCGAAGAAACAAAAACCCGAAATTGTTATTAGTCCGAAAACGGAATTCCGACTATCAATCATATTTCCGAAAATTCATTTTTTTTTTTTTATAGCAGAAGGAGGCAAACGAGCAAGCGGGTCACCTGATGGAAAGTAATCACCGCCGCCCATGGACACCCGCAAAACCAGAGGAATCGCAGGCGCGTTGCCGGCCTTTAAGGAAGGAATAGGCTCGTTTCTTGAAGATCCCTAAGTCGTAACGGTCCGGAAATACCGCCGCCGAGAGCTGGTTCCACAACACTGTAGCTCGAGGCAAGAAATTTCTTGAAAAACGCACAGTAGTAGACCGCCATCTATCAAGGCGATGTGGATGGAATGACAGTCGATTGCGTGTAGTGCGGTGAAGGAAATTAGCGGCAGGGATCAAGCCGAACAATTCCTCAGAACACTCCCCATGATATATACGGTACAATATACAGAGAGACGCAACGTCTCTCCGAAGAGCCAGTGGATCGAGCCGACCTGAAATAACCACGTCGCCGACAATTCGAGCAGCTCTGCGTTGAATGCGGTCAAATGGAAGGAGTTGGTATTGGGGTGCTCCAGCCCAGAGATGGGAGCAGTATTCATTGTTGCCCAATATTGCAATTTTTTTGTCGTGGCAACAAACGTCCAAGTTGCTATTGTCATTGCATTGCATTGCTTTTTTTTATTGGACAACAGAAATACTAGCTGTCCTACTCCTGTAGGTCACGTGATAAGTTAGAAATTTAAGACAATAGCGAAGCGCAGCGTAGCAATTGTCTTGAATTTCGAGGTATTTTTTTTTATCAGACAACAGAAATACAGCAGCCTTACTCCTGTAGGTCCCGTAATAGGTTAGAAAGTCAAGACAATCGCGTAGCGAAGCGTAGCAGTTTAGGAAGAAGCACCTCCGAGTAAAATGGAAGATTTCTTCCACCGGGACAACATAATATTTTTGATTGATATTCGGAATTTTTAACCATTCGGAATTATAAAAAGAGGAGTTTTGAAATTCGTGATTATGAGTTTCGGAATAAAGTTATTCGTATGTATGTAGTGTACCCTACCCCCTTTTAGTTTGTAATTGGTTTGTTATGAGATTAGCAATTAAAAGTCGGTTGTGATTACTACTATACATTCATATTAAGAGTTATTTACTAGAATTATTTAGGTAAAAGGTACCTACTACTAATACTAATAATTACTACAGACTATCTACTACCCTATCTTAAAACATCCCAATTAGAAACAAAAAAAGGTATTTAGAGCTAGTGATAAAATTTAAAAACGAACATGAAAGGCGTGAGGCAGCAAAAGTTTTTTAATTTAACAAAAAGCTAATAAATTTTGGCACAAAGTTAGACTGGTAGGAAAACAACGTGTATAGCATCAGGAACAAAGTTAAATTGCCGGAGAAACAAAACGGGTATGTTACAGGAACAAAGTTAGATTGTTATAGCTACGGAAGCAAAGTGAGATTGCTGGTGAAACAAAACGAGTATGATACAGGAACAAAATTAGATTGTTGGGGAACAACGGGTATAGCTATGGGAACAAATTTAGATTGCTGGGGAAAAATCGGGTATAGCTACGGGAACAAAGTTAGATTGCTGGGGAAACAAAACGGGTATGTTACGAGAACAAAGTTAGATTTTAGGTAAAACAAACGGGTATAGATAGATACGGGAACAAATATATATTGCAGGGTAACAAAACGGGTTTAGTTAATGAGACAAAATTGGATTGCTTGGAAAACAAAACAGGTAAAATTACGGGAACAAAGTCCAAAGGGAAGCAAAACTGGAATTATTTTGAAAATATAGTTACAACAACAAGGCTTCATTTGGCAATAAAAACTTTATTGTGGTAACAACACTATGGTCGGTTCTCCCGGATTAACGTTTTATTGTTAAATTGACAGTAATTTTTACTCAGTGTAAATTGAACAAATAATATTAATCTTAAATTGATTTTTTTCTTTTTATTTGGGTCAATAATTAAAGATGTACAATAACTTAATTTGTTAATCGTAAAACCAACACTGGTAACCACGACTTAATCATAGATATTACAAATGAGAGTGTTAATAATTATGTTTGAATTTTTGATTTTAATATATAATAGATATTATCTAATGTACGGTGTTAATTTCATGTAACTTTTTTTAACAGATACTCTATTTATTTATTTTTATTTATTTATTTATTTATTTGATTACCAACATAAAATACAGCGTTTTGAATAATAACACAAAAACAACAAATATTCTTAGAGCTAACTGTTTTTACAATTACAGATAATCACAACATGCATTACAGATACGAAATCATTTCAAACATCAGTATAGAAAAAAAAACAACATGATCTTAACCATAACGATACTCAACCGTCTCAGCAGCCAGAAAAAAATAATAAAGAACACTAAAATTATATAAAATATAAATATAATAATAATAATATATAGATTAATCCTATATTCTCAATCAAAAGCAATATAAGGCACATCGCTGTTTTTTAAAATAGATAGAAATTTGTTAAGGCTTTGAAAGAAAGTTAATATCAAGTTCGGGCAATTGTTTGGCTAGGTTGTTATACAGACGAGAAAGACTCTAAAAGCCTTCACCGAAAATATATCTATATCTGTGAAGTACTTGTTGTAAATGTCCGTCAGACGCGCTAACAGTGAGCGTTTACTTGCGTTAGTACGGGATCTGGTTGTGGTGAAAAGCTTAAATTTTTTACAGGTTCGCACGCGCGGTCTGACGGGCACCTGATAACAGATATTGTTAACTATATTCATACAGTCATACTTTCTGTGGCAAAAATCATACAGCCACATTACTTGTAGTTTTAATCTTCTAGATTTAAGATCAAGCAGTGATACATTTGCAGCAATTTTGAATGTGATAGTCGACTACGGAAACATTTAAAGTACATACAACGAAATTTCCTTTGCACTCTCTCAAGATTATCAGAGTATTTATTATAAAACGGGTCCCATATAGCAACGGCGTATTCCAATTTGAGCGAACTAATGATTTGTATAGATGGATATTTATGTAGTCGGTTGTTTGACGGCACGGATGACAAAACCATACATTTCTTAAGTCTTGTTGCAAATGGTTTCAAGATGCTTATCAAACGCTAAATTTGTATCCAAAATAACAAATACTGTGTATCCTGTCAAGGTTCATGTCTGACAATAAATAATTCAAATAACTAATACTTTTTTTTTTAGCAAAACACATACTTTTACATTTGTCCAAACTTTGTTCCAATTTATTACGCCTGCATACTTCGCTAATCGGTTCAAGTGTTCTTGGAACAAAATATGGTCATTAGGGTTTTCAATGATACGGTATATTATAAGGTCGTCCGCGTATAATAAAAAGTTACAATTCTTAAAACAGTTGTCAATATCGTTAATAAAGATAACAAAGAGCAATGGACCGATTATTAAACCTTGTGGGATGCCTGAGGTTACAGTTATAGTTTCAGATTCATGACCGTTAATGATCACCCTTTGAGTTCTGTTAGTAATGTACTGTTAGTAATTTGTAATATCTAATGATGTGCTGGCTAATCTGCTTGGTATGCCTAAATATCCTATTCAATAAGCCCGTAGCGACGGCCAGTGTAACTTGGCAAAACGTTAGATGATTGAAAAGGTATAAGATTCAAAGTGACCTAGAATGATCGGATAAGAAAGAAGCGCGGAATTAATGAAGTTGTAGTGACAAACATTTTAAGATGGTTTGGTCATGTAGAGATAATAGATGAAAAAAGAATTACAGACAAGGTGCAAAAGGCAAAAGTGAATGGGACAATTGGAAGGGGAAGACCTCAGCAAACCGAAGTTTTCGTTAAAGGTCGAATCAAAAGTATTCTAAGCCAACAAGCATGAATGACGTTATGAGAGTAAGTGAAGCAAAGGATGTGTGTCAAAATCGTAGCAAATGGAAAGCTGCGGTCTCTGCCTACCATAGAAAGCGGGAGTGATGTATGTATGTACAAATATATTTTTATTAAATACACCCGGTATTATCTTACATTTTTTTGTTATTTGGATCTCTTGTAGTGTTTTGTCCCTTTGATATTTTCACAGTCGGCATCATCAGGTCGAAGAAGATAAATTTAAGATACTTACACAATCTTTCTATCATTCAAATTGTTGGTCGTTATAACTACAATGTGTTAATGTTAATTAAATGGCTCAAAACTTCACACACCCCAAACACTTATTTTAGTAGGTAATACAAAATGAAATTTCGCAAATTAATTAAGAAGATTATCTTTTTTGTACTTAGGCATTTCAGGCAAAACAGAAATTCCAATAGTAAAAACGCGCGATCTAAACCTGCGAGTGCAAGTGATGTTGCCGCCGCGAAGGCATTCAAACTATTAATCCAATGTTCATAATAAGACGATAGTTATGTAATTTCAAAATGGGGCGTAGCGTAATTAATGATTAAACGTCTTTTATCCGTGCGGTGACGGAGAAAGAATACCAATCGCCGCCCCTCTCTCCGTCCGGTGGGTGTCGTAAGAAGCGACTAACGGACTCTTTCGAGCGATGATCTGCTCCACTGGTGGTAGGGCTTGACCCGTCTGGTTGGTGACCACCGTACTGTTATACGAGAAATGGCAAATAGGTTTTTAAAAAAAGAAACTTATTAAGCTGAAACGAATTTATGAAAAGAACTAGTATTTAACATGAAATAGAATTAAAGTAAAAATAGAAATAGCAATAGTTGACGAGTTCCGACCCGTAACGAGTTCTATGATGGACTGGCTTTAGGGCCCCGTGGCACCTGTATATATTAAAGATAAAGATGCTGACTCGGCAGCTATCCCGGTACATTGCAAGGGTATAACAACCCCCCGCAGAAGACTGAACTTATAGGTATTTTTGAAAAAAGACAAAGTTCAGTAAATCAAACAACTTCCCTCAATCGCGGTTGTGACCGTGACGGGTTTTCTTCTTGAACGTTACTGAGATTAATGACGTCAATATTATTCTCGTCAAGGGTCGGTTTCACAGAAGAAATAGTAAGTTTTGTCCTATATCTAGAAACAATTTTATAAAACTTAAAACCTATAAAAAGTATAATGATTATAAAAATTACAAAAGAAAATGCAAAATAATGTGTCCCATATTTTACCAGGACAGGTTCTCCTTCGATTATCTTATCTAAGTCTGAAAACAATTTATCGTTTTGTTTATGTGTATTAAAATCGTCTAAATCAATATTTTGTAACAAAATAGGGGATACCGTGTTTACAGAGTTTGACTTACTATCTAGTTTACAACATGAATCATTTATAATATTAAAATCTAAACTAGGCACAGGGATACTTATGTTTACTACACTGTTAGACGATATAAGTCTTAAATTCTTTGTGTACACTGTACATTGTTCAGGGGTGTGTACAATACCGGTTCCGAACACTGTAACTTCACGTAATTCGACATTATCACAGTCAATAGATATCTTATTCGGACGAGATTGCACAAAAATCCAGCGGTTGTTTTTTAACGGTTTCCAGATGTCTAATTCACCCAGAATTGTTTTAGTTTTACACTGCACGGGAATAGCACTAATTGTTTTTGTCAGTAGTTCGCTTTCACACGTAGGGTTGCCACTTGTTAATGACACCATGGACACTTCACACAGAAAGAACTCAGAGTTTACCGTCTTACATTTACTTAAACTATCTAGATTACAAAAGTTAATTTTATCATTGGATATAGCAATATAAGAACAAGAAGGTAATATTAAACTAAAAACATTCGGCTTTTCCACATCATGGGGCGTAGGTAAAGCTAAATTATGATACAAATTAAAATCATGAATAGTAACTAGAGGGATTTGCAATACAAATACAAGCTTATTTCTAAAATAATAGCAACCCACATCGGATATGCTTAAAATGTAATGAATATTATCTAAGCTTAAAGAGAGCGGGATTCTAGTGTCCCTCGACAGATGCCTGTCGTTATCAACAAGTTCTCGGTACAGTTGCGCCGGTGTAAGAATGCGTGGGTGCAATATGTTTTGACTACTTAGAACAATTGCATTGATTAAGTCTTCGAATTGGAATGACAATGTTAGTATTGAGCTTTCGAGGTTCATAAGTATGGAATGCACTTTAGTTTCAATTATTAAATTATTGGAAATTTTAGTTATGTTATCTGAATTTTTAATTAGTTTATTTAGTGCAATACTAAGAGAGTTTTCATTGGCATTTAATTTATTTATAGTTTGTTTATAAGAATCTAATGTAGAAGTAGTAACTAAAATGTTCTCTTTTACAAGTCGTGCTAACTTTTTCTCGTCGTTCTGAACAGCTTCTATAGCTGAGTCATATTTCAATGCGTCGTCTTCGTCTAAAGTACCAATGATTTGTTTGAATGCTGTTCCAATTCCTCCAAACCAGGCTGAGCGTTTACTGCGTTTTGAAATCAAGTGGGAGAGAGAGTCGTGATAACGTTTCATATCATTGAAGCGAACTGTTAATGGAGATAGCGTATTTTCACATTGAATATTCTCCGAATGTTGACACATAAATCGAACTGTGCCTAAAATCTCATTTAGATTAGTGAGATGAGCATTTATAAAAGAAATATCTATATGAGTAATTAAATTTAATTGACCCTTTATTATATTTAATTTTCCTATTCTATCGAAGTATATACCGGAACTAGAAGGAAGTGGCAGGACATAGTCCGGATGCGATTCGATCGAGGCACTGAAATAGTAAAAACAAGGTAAAGTAAAATAAATATAATATAGTATACATCTGAAATAGAACAATTTAAAAGTATTAACTAACTTCCTATTTTTATGTAAAAATAAATTGAAAGTAAAATATGCTTAGTATAAAGTTGAAATTAATATCTAACTTACTGTAATATAGTAAGAAATTATTTTATGTAAAATAAATTGAATTGTAAAACTAAGTCTAATTGCAAAATGAATTAGAAAAAAAGTAAAATGATAATAAAACTTCTTAATGACTAATTGGTGTAATAATGTGTATAAAATAAAACTAAATGTATAAAGTTATTCTAAAACGTATAAAAATGTTATTTATTTTATATTACTAACTAGGCAGGCAATAAAATGTACATCTTGGGACTTAATATCTATCATCTGAAGCTGGTGAAATAAGACGAGCTCGCCACGTTTGCTGGCTTGAACTGGTCGAAATGGTGCGTCACGTGACGTCTGTTTATAAGAAGCGTGGCTGTATGATTACTAAAAACTTTAATTATTTTGTAAGGCCCCTTCCAGATTGGTGATAGGGCTTTCCTCAGCCTCAAGTGGTTTTTCAAGTATACGTAATCACCAATCTTATACTTCGGCGGGGGCTTAGTATGAGTATCGTAGTAAGTTTTAGAAGTTTCCTTAGATTTTAAAATATTTTCCAGAGCTTTTTCCCTAGTGTATCGGAACTTATGCTGAAGCAGCTTTATATAATCAGTATACGTGGTACCAGGTGCACTTTCATACACAGAGTTTGGTATAAATGGTTTATGTCCAAAGACTAACTCGTAAGGAGTGAATTTGGTTGTTGAGTGTACAGTTGTGTTGTATGTTAACATAGCGGTGTACACATATGTTGGCCAGTTGTCCTGATTCTCATTGGTGAACGATTTCAAATACTCCTTAAGTGTTGAGTGGCTACGCTCTAGGGCGCCCTGAGTCTGAGGGTGATAAGGAGATGACCACAACTGCTTGATCTTAAGGAATTGGCACGTTGTTTTAAAAAGGTCAGAAGTAAAATTTGTACCTTGGTCAGATAAAATTGATTTGGGTATGCCATAGAGGGAAATAAAATGAATGAGACAGTCACTAGTCTCTTCAGCCGTCGTGCTGCGTAAAGGATAGGCTACAGAATACTTCGTTAGGTCGTCTTGTAACGTAAGTATATATTTGAGTTTAGCAGGGCCAGATTCTGGCAGGGGACCTACGATGTCTAACGCTATTCTTTGAAATGGAGATGTAGATGTAGTAGTTATTTCCATAGGAGCTCTGTTGGTTCTCCGTAAGGCCTTGTTTTCTTGACATGCTTTACAATTTCTAACATAATCTTCTATTTCGCTTCTCATTCCCTTCCAGTAAAATTGTTCACGTATTCTGCTATACATACGTGTCGAGCCTAAATGTCCGGCTATTGGAATGTCGTGATTATCACGAAGAATTTTAACTCTTTCGCTTAAGGTTGGGTAAATGGTTTTATTTAGGTAAACATGAATGGAGATCTTGGTATTATGGAAAAGGTAAGTAAGTATATTATAAGTTTTAGTAAAAGAATGTTGGTCAAAGGGGTTCTTAAAATCAGATATAGCGATATCTGTTATATCCGGGCACTGTAAGATTTTGTCCCGGACGTTTTTTAATGTATTATAAATTTCGGGATAAGAACATTCGTCGAAGTAGTGGACCTTGGTAAAAATAAAATAGAATGTTTTATCAGCGTGTTTAACTTCGAGGAAAGAGTACAGCTCCTTATCGGAGATCAGAATTTCATCTTTGTTTTCAGCGATTGAGAGAATTTCGGTAATGTAAGGATTCGACTCATCCAAATCTATAGACGTAGGAATTATTATGATTTTGTAAGGCGTTTTTAGAAGGCTTTCGGTATATTCTTTCATTATGGCATTAGATGTAAACTGCTTGTTTGCAATCGCTTTAAGGAATTTAGAATAGTCATCGTTGTTTGGGTTAGTACTTGGTTGTGTCGTTGATTCTGGAGTTGACGGAGATTCATGAAGTTCGACATTAGGGTCAATATTGTGGCGATCAGTATTAAAAGGTCCCAGTTCTTTAAACTCAGTTTCAGAATTCGGTGGTTGATCTTGAACAGTGGGAGGATCTGGTACTTGGACAGCTGTAGGACCTTGTATCATAGGTAGGGTAGCAGGTATTTCTTGACCTAATATATCTTGGTCGAAAGAGAATGGTATAGGAGATGGTAGATATAGATCTAGGAGTGAGTCTTCTAAGGGGTTATCGAGTCCATCATCTAAGTTTGGTAATAAAGAGTTAGGAGAAGGTAACCTGGTTCCTTCAATTGGGTTGACAGGGAATCGAGAGAGTGTATCGGCATTAGTATTCAGTTTCCCTTTTTTGTGAACTATTTCATACTCAAACTCTTCTAGTTTTAGCCGCCAACGAACGAGTCGAGATCCAGGGTCCTTGCAGCTAAACAGCCATTGCAAAGGTTTGTGGTCGGTCACTATGGTAAATTTGTGGCCATAAATGTAAGGGCGAAAAGCTTTGGTTCCGTAGACAATGGCTAAACACTCTTTCTCTGTTACACTGTAATTGCATTCGGCTTTGTTTAATGTACGAGAGGCGTATGCTATGGGGCGGTCTTTTCCTATTTGTCCTTGTGATAATATAGCAGATATAGCAAAATTGGAAGCGTCACACGTCAAATTGAAAGGCTTAGAAAAATCAGGATAGGCTAGGATTGGTGAAGTAGTAAGTTTATTCTTTAGATTCTCAAAGGCTAGTTGTTGTTCATTTTTCCAGGAAAAAGGTGCGTCTTTTTTAAGAAGAGTCGTCAGAGGCTTTGCAAGCTTGGAAAAATCAGGAATGAAACGTCTATAATACGAAACGAGGCCTAAGAAAGATTTTATGTCTTTAGCGCACTTGAGTACAGGGAATTCTGAGATTGCTTTTATTTTTTCAGGATTAGGACTGACGCCGTTTGGATTTATGATATGACCAAGGTATGCAACTTCCTTACACAGGAATTCGCATTTATCGGGTTGGAGTTTTAGATTATAATTTCGAAGCCTATCAAAGACGGAGGAAAGGTTTTGAATATGAGAATTTAGATCTGGAGAGTACACTACTATGTCATCAAGATATACGAAGCAGCGCGAGCCTTGCAGGCCAGAAAGACACGTGTTCATCAATTTCTGGAATGTGGATGGAGCATTTTTAAGCCCAAAAGGCATTCTCGTGAATTGAAAATGCCCTTGTGGTACGGAAAAGGCGGTTTTGAGTGCGTCGCTTTCAGAAATTTTAATTTGATGAAATCCTGACGCTAGATCTAGCGTCGTAAAATATTGGCTTTTACCTAACTGGTCCAGAATTTCAGTTATTTGTGGAATTGGATAGGTTTCGCCTATGGTTACGTCGTTCAGTTTTCGATAATCAATCACGACTCTCCATTTACGTTCTCCTGAAGCATCGAGCTTCTTCGGGACAATCCAAATAGGCGATGACCAAGGTGAGTCTGAATTTATAATAATATTCTGTTCTAACATTTTTCCAACTTGTTTTTCTACTTCCCTTTTATGGCATTCGGGGAATCTATAGGATTTAGTATGGATAGGGACGTCTGTACTTGTTTTTATTTTGTGTTCAATAGCTGTAGTATGTGTAAGTTGATCATCTGGGAGGTAGAAGATGTCCGAGTAATTTGAGCAAATATTAAGAAGAGCATTTTCCTCTTCGTCGTTAAGGTGAGTAGTTCTTAATTGTTTCAAGACTTCATTAGTTCTTTGAGAAGTATTGGATAGTGGCGGTTTCAAAAGAGTCATGCAAGAATTCAGAGGTTGCAATTTTAAATTAAGATTAGGATGAATTACAGCAGGTTTGTCAGAGGTGTTGACGATTGTGATATTAACACGATTGTTCTCTTTCACCTTTACGATACAATTTGCAACTAAAAGGGATTTTGAGATATGTTGATCTAGAATTATGCCTTCCTGAATATTTGGATTATCTACCGTGCATTCTATTGTTGTTTCTGTACGAGGGGGAATAGTATACACTGGTTCAGAGAATTGTAAATGGATATGTTCATTACGAACATTAAGAGTTTTTTGATTGTAGTCAATTTGGCAGCCCATACTTTTCATGAGGTCATTGCCAATGATACCATCATGACTTAGATTTATGTTTTCAATGACATGAAATTCATGTGTTACAAATCTATTTGGTTTTAAGAATATTTGCATCTGGAAGCTACCTAAGGTTTTGGTTGTTTCATTGCCAGGATCAATACCTTTGAGCTCTATTATATGATTACTTAGATTTTGAAGCTTTGACATGGAACTTAATTTCAACAGGCAGACGGATGAGCCGGTGTCTACCAAGAAAGACAGTGGTTTATCAGCGACTGACGTTTGAATCACGACGTGGGGTAAGTATCTTTTTTCAGAGTTATTATTTATTTTATGTATTTTAATTATTTTTTTTGATTTCAGGTGTTGCGGAGAATCGGCGACGATGTTACTAGAAGATTTGCACGTTTGCTCAGTAAGATTACTTTTAAATATTTGTTTCGTATGGTCTTTAGAATTAAGCGAAGTATCTAACTTTGTAGGCTTAGGAACGCCTTCGATTGATTCAGAGGATTTAGCATAAGATTCTACAACACCATTATAATGCTGGGGCTGGTTACCCCGGTTGCTGGTGTCTATCGTGTTTGATTTGACAAAGACAACAGAGTGATTGAGTGAAACAGAGGATTTAGTATTAGGATTAGTAATAGTAGAAACAGTGCGATTGAGTGAGTCAGTGGATTTAGTATTAGATTTAAAGACAGCAGGAACAGTACGATTGAGTACGGCAGAGGATTTAGTACTAAGGTTAGCGATATTAGAAACAGTGCGATTGAGTGAAGCAGAGGATTTAGTATTAGTGTTACTGGTAGTAGAAACAGTGCGATTCAGTGAGGGTTTAGTACTACCTTTTACTATGGCGCTATAAAGTTGGGGCTGGTTACCCTGGTTGTTAGCGGATACAACGGTTGATACAGTGGAAACAGTGCGATTCAATGCGGGTTTAGTATTACGTTTAACGATGGCGCTATAAAGTTGGGGCTGGTTACCCTGGTTGTTAGCTGATACAGTGGAAACAGTGCGATTTAGTGAAACAGCGGATTTAGTACTAGGTTTACTGGTAGCGCTATAAAATTGGGGCTGGTTACCCTGGTTGTTAGCGTCTACAACGGTTGATACAGTGGAAACAGTGCGATTCAGTGCGGGTTTAGTATTACGTTTAACGATGGCGCTATAAAGTTGGGGCTGGTTACCCTGGTTGTTAGCTGATACAGTGGAAACAGTGCGATATAGTGAAACAGCGGATTTAGTATTAGGTTTACTGGTAGCGCTATAAAATTGGGGCTGGTTACCCTGGTTGTTAGCGTCTACCTCAAATGATACAGTGTGGTTTATGATACCGACTTTTCTACGTTTCACGGAATTTCCCGAGCGGTACCTATCGGGAAATTCTACTCGTTTAAATTGTTATGATCAACTTCGTCTTCTCCAATATCATTAACTTGATCAGCAGTAAAGACTCTGCGTGATGTAGCAGGAATAATAACCGGCGGTGAATTATTTGGACGACTGTTAGAAGATGACGCATTGAATTGGGCTCTATTGTTATATAGCCGTTTGCGACAGTTTTCAATTGTGTGACCTATATTTTTGCAATACCTACAGGTCACATCATTTGTATTGAAGTTTCTAAAGTGCTCAGGGCGATTATTTTGTTGAACCTGGAAAGCTCGCGGTTGGAAATTATTAGGTCGCGGTTGGAAATTATTAGGTCGTGGTTGGAAATTATTAGGTCGTGATTGGAAATCACGGCGAGGTGGGAGCCTATGTCTCTCATTGTTAATGAATGGTGACTGGGGTCTCTTGTTGAGACTCGTGAGAATCTTTTCCTCAGCCACAGCGAAGTTAACTGCCGCGTTCAAATTGTCAGGATCGCGGCACCTGACGATCTGCGACAATCGTGGATGGAGGCCGATCATGAAAGTATGGAGGGCTAAGTCCTCCATTGCTGCTACGCGGCCTGTTAGTTCTGTCTTACGCTTAGTAGGTATCGAAATATTGATTTCAGTAAGTAGCTTTGCTAAGCATGTTTCTATTTTTAGTGCATATTGGTTTACAGATTCGATTGAGCTCTGCTTACAGTCTTGCAGCTCGGAAAGGAGATGAGCGTAGTGTTTCCTTTCCCCGAATTGCTGCTTTAGAAATTCTAGAAATTGCTCAAGGGATTCAAAATCCTTTATGTTGCAAGTAGATTCAGCTCTGCCTTCGAGCTGACTTAAAATGTATTTAAAAAGTATTGGTTTCTGAGATTTATTTGCAAGATTGTAAGCATTTTGGCAATTAGAGATAAAAGGGTTCAACTTTTCCCTAGAACCATCGAAGGGTTTAATGAACTTTAGTAGCACACTAAACTCGATTTTGTCGTCAGCCGCTGCTTTCGGATCTTCGGATTCGGATCTGGTCGTCATGGTGAAAAACAATTTTAAAAATAAAAGATATAGAAGACAATATTACACACTTAAATAGTTAAATCAAAACAAAAATATTTTAAAATTAGAAATGTTTAAATAAAATAATTAGGAAGTCGAAGCCGCTTCTACACTAAGCGAGCACCAAGTATCTCGACGCGCGACGCGACACCCACGCGTTTATGCGCTTCTTATCAGTAGTCTGGCGGGAGCCATGGTTAATACAAACAATACCTTTAGAGACACAATGTTACACAACAGAAATACAATGTAAAGCAACAGCAATACTTATAAATAGAATTAATTAATCTAGCTCTGAGTTCTATTCTGGATCGCGCACTTTTATGAGTTATTTAGAAGTTTTCACTTACAGTAGCGTCGTCAGCATCACACATACTATGTGGACAGGTATCATGACCATGGTCATGGAATCAGCGTCACCAGGTAAGCAGGAACACACGGAAGGTCTTCGTGGCAACAGAATTAAGGGCCACTCACAGGAAAAGTCTACGTGGATACACACGATCGGCGATCAGACAGGAACACTCGGTTAAAATATAACTGCATATAAACAGGAGCAGCGAGTACACAGGAACAGTGTTAGTTCTCACTAAAGTAAAGGTTTTCACAACTTTCACCACACTTTTACAACGGAAGTCTATAACCGTTTTCAGAGACGTATTTGGGCGGACTAGGATTTTCGGTATCCCACCGCTGCCACCAAAATGTTATACGAGAAATGGCAAATAGGTTTTTAAAAAAAGAAACTTATTAAGCTGAAACGAATTTATGAAAAGAACTAGTATTTAACATGAAATAGAATTAAAGTAAAAATAGAAATAGCAATAGTTGACGAGTTCCGACCCGTAACGAGTTCTATGATGGACTGGCTTTAGGGCCCCGTGGCACCTGTATATATTAAAGATAAAGATGCTGACTCGGCAGCTATCCCGGTACATTGCAAGGGTATAACAGTACGCATGGTGTAAAACCCGTCAAGTAACTGCTTGTCGGTCGCGTTTCGGGATCAGCCAGCGTATAACCAGAGCTCGAGAGGATGATGCTGCGATGGATTTGGTCTGTGGAGGCTTCCGTCAAACCAGTGCCAGGAGGACTTCGTTAACCTGCCGATCAGGGAGACCAGTAGAAACGGTTGTCCCGCTGGCCGCCCGTGGCACAGTACAGGGGCCCAAGCGAGCCTAACCAGCTCGTGAGGCTGCCTCACCATGCCACGCATAATCTCGGGGTGGTCCGTCGTGCGGTGGGGTCCCGGCGGCCATTCCCGGGGGGGTTCGGGGGCCCTTCCGTTCGGCAGGTTAATAATACTCGTCTGTGGGCAAATTCCTGGGGAAACAGGCCACCACACTTTGACCATTCGCATCGCGGCATCATTTTCTCGATTCACGCCTCTCTCTTTCCACTCCTAAAATGACAGCGCCTAACAACAAAACTGGTAATACAGCGGTGAACACCCCCACCACAACCTTACCGTTTGAGGTGGAGTTCGCTAACATCCGCGGACTCCATGCAAACCTCAATGCCGTCCACCACCATCTTGAGACGGCACGGCCAGCAATGTTGTTCCTGACGGAGACGCAAATAATTCGCCCTGCTGACACCACCTACCTGAACTATCCCGGCTTTGTGCTTGAAGAATCCTTCAAAGCCAAAGCCGGAGTTCGCTTATTTGTTCGGGCGGATGTTTGCTGTCGCCGTCTGCGGTGTCTGGAGGACCCTTCCTTCTCCCTCCTAGTGGTACACGTCGACTTAGGCTCTCATTGCCGTGTCTACGTTTGCGTCTACCGATCCCATAACGGCGACATGGAGACAACTCGACTAATTGAACATCTTAGTCGGGTAGCAGATGATGCGCAGGAGCGGTTTCCATCGGCGGAATTGGTGTTTTTGGGGGACTTCAACGCCCACCATGAGTTGTGGTTAGGTTCCTCCAAAACAGACCATGCTGGTAGAACTGCCCACGCATTCGCTCTCACGCATGACCTGACGCAGGATCCCAGACATAGTTGGCCATGCGCCCTCCTTACTCGACCTTCTGCTGACGAGTCACCTAGCTGGATACCGGGTGGAGATTCGAGCTCCTTTAGGTTCCTCGGATCACTGCTTGATATCCAGCACAGTGCCCTTGGCATCGCGCCCGCCAACAGCGGTTTCGAAACGCCAGATTTGGCACTACGCGTCGGCAGACTGGGACAGGATGCGGGAGTATTTTGCATCCGTCCCTTGGAGACAGCGCTGCTTTAGTGGGAAGGACTCGACCGCAAGCGCCACAGCCGTTGCTGATGAGATAGTATTAGGAATGGAATACTATATTCCACACTCCTATGTCATCAGCAAAGGCAGACGCAACCGCTGGTTCAATCGCGAGTGTGCCAGCGCTGTTGAAAGCAAACAGACGGCATACCGCGCTTGGATCAGAGGTAAATCTCATGGGGATCCCGAAACTCGCTCGCTAAAAGCAGCCTATAATAATGCCACCAAGTCATGTAAGAGGGCCTACATTAGAGCGGATGCCCAGCGCGTTGCACGAGTAGGCCAAGAACTCCTGACGCATCCTACGGGCAGCCGTAGCTACTGGCGTCTGGCCAAAGCCGTGCAATCCAACTTCTGCCAACCCTCGCTGCCACCACTGAGATGTCCTGACGGAACTTTAGCTCACAAGCCGCAGGAAAAGGTCGATCTCCTGGCCAAACTCTTTGCGGCTAACTCCCGGATCGATGACTGTAATGCACAGCCACCCTCAATTCCTCACTGTGGCCACACAATGTCTGATATTAAAATCAGGCAGTGTGATGTCCGTGCGGAGCTGCAGTCAATCGATGTCCGGAAAGCTAATGGTCCTGATGGCATTCCAGCAATAGTCCTGAAAATGTGTGCAGCGGAGTTGTCTATGTCTATTTCCCGCCAACATCGACCCCACCTCCGAGTTCGCAGTGGCGCTCTCATCATTAAGTTTAGAGTAGTAAATAAGTATTTCCACATAATGGGTAACTGTTTTAAACAGTTTGTTGGGCGGGATGGAATGCATACTAATCTTTTCGGACGAAGCACTTCGTATAATTATGATCGAACTTCACTTAGGTAAGTTCGTTTAATCATTAATTATACTCGTGCTTCGTCCTCAAGATTAGTATACTTACCTTTTTTACCTATTCTACTAATTAACTATGTAGATGTTGAGAGCAGGGAAATATTTATTTAAATGAATTAGACAATAGACAACAATTTAATACAATCAATTCAATGTTTTGATTGATTGAATGCAAGTTAATAATATAACAAACAAAAGATAACTATAATACAAAATAATACCTGTATTACAGTGTATCTAGCGTTCTTGCTAGCAAGGGAAAATCATCGTTACTCACAATAGCGATTATAATGATTTTGCAAAGACAGTTGAATTGTCACTCTAGCCAGCAGTCTTTCTTATTAAATCAACATTGACTCCATTGCTGTATGCAGAGAATGGATGTAGCTGCATGACGGGTACTATTAGCAGAAAAAATGGATATTATATCAATTCCACTGTCTTTCAATGTGGAGTTAATCCATCTGCTAATCGTTGAGCACAAACTGGTTTACCAGGTTTTCGAAAACTAATTATTAAGTTATCAGTGTCTGATCTTCTTAGTGCCATCCATATTTACGAAGTTAAAGTTACTGCAGGACAAATAGCTACTCTACTTAAAAAAAAAAAACAAATGTTATGCTGGTTGGTGAGATCCAGCTCTAGAAGTTTTATTAGATCTGGAATTTTTGTAATTATTTAATTATCTTGTAAATAAATTAGTTTTTGATCTTAATTTTAGATAGGTAAGGTTTGATAGGTTTGCACTCATTGTGCAGTAAGAAGAGCCAAAAGTGTAAGACACTTCTTTGTGGTTGTGAGTTGTTCTAGAGTAATTTTACTGCGTGAAATAAAGGAAGATAAATAATTTAATAGGATATTTTTATCCCACGTTATATTGTAACGACGTAGGTACAGGGCGTTTGAGTTTGTATACGCTCTTTTTTTATTTTTTATTTTTTATTGTGGCACGCCATAATGGCTTCACTCTGCCTGATGAAAAGCAGCCAGTGAAGCCCAAGAAGTGAAAGCGTTCATCACAGCGCTACCACGCTATGCCGATCGCTCTCACTATGCCGGCCTGCATAAATGCTTTTTCACGCCCCGCTTAAATAACCCGGGAGAGAAACAGGAAGGAAACACGTGTGCAGGAAGCGCATTCCACATACGGGCAGTTCGGCAAAAGAACGATTGTCCAAACTTTTTGGTACGTGTCTTGACGGTCAGCACGATATGAGGGTGGCTTCTAAGACCTGCACGCGTCGATCTGGAAAGGAAAGGAGAGGGAGGGATGAGGTCAAAGAGCTCCTCAGAGCATTCACCGTGGTAAAGGCGGTAGAAAGCACTACGGGAAGCAATGTCCCTACGTAGCTGTAACGGCTCCAGACTGGTCGTAACGTCATCGTTACCGATAATACGGACAGCACGTCTTTGCAACCTGTCAAGAGCTTCGAGCAAGTACTTGGCGGATCCGTCCCAAAGATGAGAGCAATACTCCACGCAGGAGCGCACCTGAGTCTTATACAAAAGACAACGTTGCTCCGGCGTGAAGAACCGCTTCACCTTGTTCAGGATTCCTAGTTTACGTGAGGCTGTGGTTATAATGCCCTCAATATAGCTCTTCGGGTTGAGGTCGCTGTGTATGTCCATACCTAAGAGGCTGAGACCAGTCTAGATGGGTAATAGGTTGCTCTTGAAGGAGGGTTGGGGGAGAAATGCGGACTTTTTAGCAGTGACAGCGCAGACCTGTCTTTTTTTGGCATTGAACTGGACCAGGTTATCAGAGCCCCATTTATAAATGCGGTCTAACTCCTCGTCCAGCTCAATGACAATCGACTCCACTACATCGGCCTGCTTTGCCGCAGGGTGACCCAAATCACGCCGATGTACTGTACTGTCGTCTTCATAGCAATGAATGTTACCCAAGGATAACATATCATTGATATGCAGAAGGAACAGTGTGGGCGATATTATAGAACCCTGCGGCACTCCGGCGTTCACCTGCAGAAACTGTGAGGCACTGCTTTCGCAGAGTACGCAAATGCTGCGCTCATGCAGGAACCCGGCGACCCAATCGCATAGACGAGGTGGCAAGCCGTATGACGAAAGCTTGGAGAGAAGCGAACGATGCCAAACTCGATCGAAAGCCTTGGAGATGTCCAGGCTAACAGCCAGTGCTTCTCCGTGCTTGTCCATTGCTTCAGCCCACAGGTGTGTTATGAACGCCAGGAGATCACCCGTTGATTGTTTCGGTCTGAACCCGTATTGTCGATCATGAATCAGGGAGTGAACTTCTAGGTATCGAATGAGTTGTCTGTTTATGATTCGCTCAAAAACCTTGCAAAGGACAGAGTTGACAGCAATAGGTCGATAGTTGGCTGGGTCAGACCTATCCCCTTTTTTGGGGACCGGCTGGACGTTCGCGTCTCTCCAAGCCTCCGGCACAATTCCAGTAGAGTACGAGAGGTGGTATAGGCGTGTCAGTACTGGAGACAACTCGGGAGCACATTTTTTAAGGACGACTGCCGGTATACCGTCAGGACCGCTAGCCTTCCGCACATCAAGTGACTGCAGCACGGCACGGACGTCACGTTGTCTGATTTGGACGTCAGGCATTGAGGAACCACAGTGAGGGATGGTAGGTGGTTCCGCGCCGCAGTCATCGACACGCGAATTCGCCGCAAAGAGCTTCGCTAAGAAGTTAGCCTTGTCTAGCGGCCGATGGGCCAACGAGCCATCAGGGTACCGCAGTAGGGGCAGAGAAGGCGCGCAAAAGTTGGCTTGCACCGCTTTGGCCAGTCGCTAATAACTTCGGCTACCCGTTGGGTGCGACAACAGCTCTTGGCCAACGCGAGCAACGCGCTGGGCATTCGCTCTCGAGAGAGCTCTCTTGTAGACTTTGGTAGCCTTGTTGAAGACTACCTTGAGGAAAGAGATGTTACGATCGTTGAGCGTGCGAGCCTTGGTCCAAGCGCGATACGCCGCCTGTTTAAGTTCAACAGTTTTGGCGCATTCACGATTGAACCAAGGGCACGCCTTACTTCCGCTGACGACATCAGTATGTAATATTCCATCTCCAACATGATCTCGCCAGCGACAGCAGAGGCACTCTCCGATGGGTCCCTACCCACAAAGCAGCGCTGGCCCCACGGGATGGACGCAAAATAGTCGCGCATACCATCCCAATCGGCCAACAAGTAGTGCCATAAACGCCGTTTAGACTCCACTGAGAGAGAGCTTTTACGGCGCAGTACGGTGGCACCAACCAGGCAATGGTCAGAAGTGCCCAACGGAGCACTTATCGACACTCTGTACCCGGCTGGTCGACTAGTCACCAGTAAGTCTAGCAGGGAAGGCGCTTGACCCAATATATCTGGAATCCTGGTGGGCTGGAGAACCAGTTGAGTCAGATCATGCGTGAGAGCGACTGCGTGGGCAGTTCGGCCTGAGTGATCTGTTTTGGAAGAGCCCAACCAGGTCTCATGGTGGGCATTAAAATCTCCCAAAAGTACCACATCGGCAGACGGAAACCGCTCCTGTACGTCGTCAACTGCTTGGCTCAGGTAGTCGAATAACCGAGTTGTCTCGTAGTCTCCGGAGTGGGAACGGTACAGGCAAGCGTAGACATGGCTCTCGGAACCAAGATCCACGTGTACCCATAGGATGGAGAAGGAGGGGTCCTCCAAGCAGCGCAAACGTCGACAGCAAACGTCCGTCCTGACGAAAAGGCATACTCCGGCTTTCGCGAGGAAGCATTCCTCAAGCACGTAGCCGGGGTAGTGCAGATATGCAATGTCGGCAGGACGGCGGATCTGTGTCTCCGTTAGAAAGAGCAATGCAGGCCGGGCCGTGTCAAGGTGTTGGTGGACGGCGTTGAGGTTTGAATGGAGTCCACGGATGTTAGTAAACTCCACCTCAAAAAGCGACTTAGTGGTGGGGAAGTGGGATGCCGCTGTCTGACCTGCATTGTTTTTAAACACTGACATGATGGTTGGATGGGGGCGTGAGTAAAAGGAGATGCTGTGGCGGCAAGGGGGAAAAGACAAAGTGTGGGAGACTAACATGAACTAATGCATGTATAGTCGCCGGGTCCCACCAATCCGGTCACCAACTGGCACGACGAGCCACTTCGGGATTATGCGCGACCTGGTGGAGCAGCCTCCTAGGGTGGTTAGCCCTAGTTGGGCTCCTGTACTATGCCGCGGGCGGCCAGCGGCACCACCGTTTCTACGGGTCTCCCTGGCTGGCGAATCGACCCAAGTCAACCGAACAATGCGTTCACAAAGACTTCCACCGGACCTTGACCCTGCCGCCACCGCACCTCCCCAAGCTCCGGTATTACGGCTCTGAACCCGGAACGCGTCCTGTGTCGAGCACCGAACACTTAGCGGGTTTTACGAGTCCGCATGGTGGTAGCGCCGGACGAGCAAAGCTCTTCCACCAGCAAAATCCCTTTAGTCGCCTCTTACGACACCCGCTAAGATACAGGGGAGGGGGTGGTGCAATTCTGACCCGGGACCACACGGCTCTTACAGAACCTTGTAATTAAGTCGTCATCTAGGGGTCCTGATAATAATGATATTGCAGATCTACAAACAATTTGATTGTTTTGTATTGACCACCACTGTTAAAATATAAGTAAGAAATTCGATTACTTTTGGTATTGAAGGTTTGTTTAAATAAATTTTATTTTCAGTGAAATAATGAAACCTTTATCGTAAGCATGAATCGTACTGCTTTAAAGTATTGACTGATAGGGATGAGAACATAATATCCATGGCAGTCTTTGGAATGTTCCTTTGCCATAGGCCTTTGCGGATAAGACTGCGGTTTCCAGGGTAAGGTTGTGGTGAATATTTCTCCTGGATTATGCAATGGCAAAGTTATAAATATTAAATTATGTAAATATTAAATCGAAACCTGAAAACGACAATTCCCATTAAACATCGGGATGTGAACGTCTCGATTCGTAGTCAGCAACAACATTAATTGTCAGATGACTTTACAATTATGCTGTGTTATGGCGCGATTCACACCACTGTCAAATGCTTTTTGTGATATCGTGGAGATGAGGATATTGTACTCCACCCATACGGTTCATATATCTAACGCCAGTAGTGCTATGAACGCGTAAAAGTAATTTTGTCAATTTCTACAGTTTTTGCGAATATTTTTAAGGCAAAAAATGCAGCTAAAAGTTCTAAACTGTTAATGTGCAAGGTGCGTTCTGAATTTAACAATTGGTCACTGTCTGACCATTACACAAGCTGCTCCCCACCCCGTTGTTGATGCGTCAGAATATATATCCAATGCATATTTTCAAAGTTTTAGTTTTAAATTCTAGAATTTTGTTTACTTTTTTATTTCGATTTTCTGGGTAGTAGGGATTGTCTAGTAGAGATTTAATTTACTTTTTTCTTCATTTGTTAGGAATTCTAGGGATTGTAACAAATTTATTGTTGAATTAGCATTTTCCTCACACTCTGAAAAAGTGGATTCTATTAGTTAGATATAAGTCAATTTGGTAAATATGTATGGAGCTGTACTGATACCAAAGGGAACGTTGAATTCATACATAATTTTAGTATTTGAATCGATTTTATTCATGATAATGAGATACTGTCTTGAACTAGGATGTATTTTAAAAATATGCATCCTTATGATCTGTAGTTGCCATAAAACAATTTTTTGAAATTAATTTCAACACTGTACCCAAATCCTCTAACATAAAGTGGTTGGTATAAACAAGTTTAATTAACGACAACTGTTTGTAAAAATAGTGTAGTTAACCTGCCTGCGTAGCGTACCATATATTTGCACTTAGTGCTTCCTTGTTTGTCTGGGCCGATAGGCAGACGTTGTCGAGGAGCGACCGCGCAGACTCGACGTTGTCGGTTGTGGCGGTAGCGGTGGTGGTGGTGACTAATAGTCCATCATTGATCCGGCTGATGAGGCCGGTTGATGACGACGAGAGCCTGGCGCCGCCCGTCGGTTCCCGGGAACCAGCTTCCGGTTTAAATTCCTGCTTTCTCTAGATTTCTTGATAACATCTGCCTTAAGGTCAGAAGACGATTTAGAAACTGCTTTAGCCGTTTTTAAGGTTTCTGTTAAGTTTTCTCCGATAAATCTTTTTATTAAGAGCATAGTTTCGTCGAGCATTTGGTTAAAGATACTGTACGTCACATAACATACGACTGACATCCATAAAGCTTTTTAATAAATCGTTATCTCTGTCAGCGTTCTTAATTTGATCACTTAAAGGTAATGCGACCAACGCATGTAATAGCTGCGGAAATCTGTTTTTGGTTGATTTCGATCGACTTAGCACGCTTAAGGACATACTCTAGAGTTGCAGCCTTGATTTCAGGGTTCATTTGAGGCGCTAATATGTTTTTACAATTGGACGGTTTAATAAACCTTTTTAATAAATCTTTGCGATTTTCTTTATCAAGGCCATGAGTGGCAAGGAAGTTAAGTTGACTTGCCAGTTCATCGTTATTGGGACCAAATTCCTCAATCTGTGAGGGGTCCATTGGTTTTCACAGCATCCTGACCTTCGTTGGCCAGGCCCACCGACGACGTCGACGGCCCATGATTCAACGCCTCCAACGAAGTTAACGGCAAGACAAGTGTTTGTTCCTCTAATCGGCGACTGTTCATCTCTGTCTATAAGACAAAGGAACTGGTTGTCATCGAGATATCTCGAATAAGATAACCTATCCACAGAAGTGATGGTTAAATATTGGGTTTACAAAGTCACACCATGGGTGTTCACAAGTGGCGGGTTAATGCCGCGTTAAGAATTATTAGTTTGGCACCATGGATGCCGAATGCAGTGAATGTCTAGAACATTGTTCCTGAGTGCATTCTTCAACGGTTATAAATTAATCTTCGCCCTTATTAAGGACCCGGTATAGGCATCATGGATGCCGAATTTCGACACATAATAGGTTTCAATGCATTCCTTGAGGTTAAAATGACCTCGCATCAGTCTTTTTTTAAAAAAGGACTGGAAGAAATTTTTATTTTACACCGTGGGTGTTGAATGATTAATTTGGCACCATGGATGCCGAATGCAGTGAGTATCTACCTCTTTCAGATGAAGCGAATAAGGTGACGCACCTGGTGAAGATTCTCTTGAGCTTGACGTACTTTTTACACTACTTGAAGATTCCGACGCTGATCGTTGTCGTTGATTTTTAAACTTTTTTCCTAGTTTTTTATTTTACTAACTAAATAATTGAAATCATCATCATGCCTTCTGTTGGGCATTTTGATGGCGAACGTGCGATGTGGCTGAGCACTAAAAAGCGAATGACGAGAGCGCCACTGTGAACTCGGAGGTGGGGTCGATGTTGGCGGGAAATAGACATCTGTCAATTTTAACCGGAAATGTGTAAAAAATTTGTCATTTTCGGTCTAATTATTGTACTTAGACCGGAAATGAGGTATCTTCTTTCTAAAATAGTGCTGATTGTGGCAACACTTAAGCGTTACTACATAGTTAATTAGTAGAATAGGTAAAAAAGGTAAGTATACTAATCTTGAGGACGAAGCACGAGTATAATGAAAAATATCTCAGCGAGTGTACCTAAGACTAGCTCGGAGAAGTTCGGGTGAAAGGTCATGTCAAAGGTCAGCTCAAGAGTACTGTTTTCTCTGCTTATTCCAAAGCTTATTGTATGTATTGACCAAAGTATTTACATATTATGATACGATAGTTATACAACTTTATTAAATTGCAACAAAAAGATAACGTAGGTCACTTGTAACGACATCGCTGCGGGCAGAATTGACATAGTGACGGGCATTTTGGACGTCAGCATTACCCTCACGGGGTCCGTAAGTATGACGCGGCGCAGGTTGTTGACAGCCTTTAATTCTGAAGCGTTTCGTCCTGAAAGAGTACACAAAAACATAATAGTAAACAAAACTTACGTATCTGGAATGGAAGAAATAACATTGTTTTATTTATTTTTATTTAATTCAAAATCTGAGTATGAATGACTGTGGCAGAATTGAAAGTTTTAACTTATGTACAATGTTACAACCGCCAATTTCATTTAATTTTAATTTGATAATTTATTATGAGGGAAATACTGGTCGATACATCGTTGGGCAGGTAATGTACTCGTACATAAACTATCTATGTGTGTTTTATCTAGAGACACCGCGAAATATTTTTTGAGCACGCAAGGTTCACAATTGGTTTGATCACTCACATTCTCTGAGGCGTTTTCATCCCATGAGCCGCCATTTGGCGGATAATAATATAATAAAGAAGCTAAATCCTGGTAAAAACATTGTTTATAGAAAGCGAAAAAAATAAGAATACAATTTAGAAAAAAAGAAGAAAAAAGCACTTACCTAACTGTAATACATTACATAATCTTGAGAGTGACCTGTTCAAGGTGGCCAATGTATTTTCTAATTCCTGCGCCGCTTGACAAACAACAAATATTGTGTTAGCATACAGGCAGAAAGATATAGCAGTGAACGATTCCAGACTTACATCTGCGACCTGCAAAAAACAAATTTTTTAAATCTCGCCACACAAGAAACGGACGTTGATGTTGAACAAAGATGTAATGAGACCCTTAATGAAAAAAATATGTACGGATACCGTACGGACGCTATCATATCAGCTTACCATCAAATGTCAAATTTCTTTAATGCTTAGATTTTACTTTGCTATTAAGATCAATATCGTTTTTTTATATTAAGCCCGGCAAATGACCCTACTTCAACTGAAGTTAAGTGGAAGTAAAGTCCAGGCGCGAGGACAACTAGTGCATCGATAGAGACGTAGCATCAGTCACCCTCGCTCTGCCGGCCCACAAAGTGCTTCTTCACGCCTCGTTTGAAGGACCCTTAATCATAGATAGGAGAGAATACGTGTGCTGATGACTATTCCATCTTTTGGAGGTGTGACAAAGAAACGAGTCACCAAAGAACAATGGCCATTATTGACCTGATTTTTTTGGTAATGTATAAAATCAAGTGCTATTGGCAAAAATAGCTCTAAATTCATTATTTCGAACCATGTTATCTAGGTTTCCATTAAAGCTCTAAGAGTAATACAATATTGTGTTTTCTATTTCTAGGGTAGTAACGAAGTTAAGGTTTTTGAACGCACCCTGCTGCCTGTGAGCCGGTAGTGTGCGTTCCGTTTCACCTTTGTATTGTCAGTTGAACGTGATGTTTGATAAATTATGGGTAGGTAATATCAGTTATAGGAAGCGTTACTATTACTTAAAATACATTTAACATTTTGAGAAGAGTTATTAACACAATAATTCATAATTCACTCATTAAAAAAAAATAAAGGAAAAAATACTGAAGACCAGGCTGTATGCGCTAGATCACTTTGCCTTATCCCTAACGGAAGAACAAAACTAAAAAAAATGTCTGTCGTTGTTCCGTGTTCGTTGTGTTCAGTGCGTTTGTTTGTTGTTTCGATTTTGAGTTTTTCCTTTTTGACCTACGCTATCCTCTGGACTCTGATATTATCTTCTAACAATAACGAGTTTTGACTTTTGATTTCTAGACACCGATATCTTCTCACACCGACTCAGACTTGGCTCACGATTACTGGACACTGTTGGCTTGCGATTTAGATTTTATGATGCAGAGTTCAATTATTATTGCAGAGTTCAATATGCACAGATTGCTCCCACTTGTTAGTGGGAGCAATCTGTGCATAGACTGCAGAGTTTGTATAGATACAATTCGACGTTTCGTCGTGTTCGACCTTAATACGAAAGTTATTTCATTAGTCAGCGAGTGGCTCTCACCATTAATCGTAAGTATACCTAAGTACTTTTATTTCGTTCAACCATCTACAATGATGTTCATACCTTTTACTTACATATTTTGTACCTATATCCATGCAGAAGCACAGTACAATTACTACAATTAAACTAGTATTCTTTTGTCTGTGACAATAATGTGCTTCATATAATATGTACTTATTGTACTTATTTTATTTAAGATTACTGAAGAAGATTACATTTGTGAAACATGCTATGAAATTGCTATGAGGAAAGTAAATCGAAGAATGGTCACTTTAAGTGGTGATAGACAGATCGCAAGCTCATCTCGACAAGAAAGACATACACAAGTCTGCACACAGTGTGGTTGCCCATTAATAAGACGACAGAGTCATCCTATTTGTATTAATAATCCAAGACCCATGGAAAGAATGATAAGAACTAATATAGAAACAAGAATTAATCCACATCAGGTACATTTTTCTCTTAATTTAATTTACCTTAATTTACCTCTTAAAAATGTTAATTGTAAGACTTTTATTTTTCGATCTGTCTAATAACAGATACTTAAGTTATGTGTCTGAATCTCATAAATGAAAAAAAGGAAATTGCTTATTATTTAGTTAATACCTACTTTTTATGAGAAATGAAAAATAGTAATATTTGATCATTTGAAAATAAAAAAACTATTTTATTTTCTTCGATAGATAATGACTGTCTATGCCCTCTATGGCTATCGACTAGCGCCAGCACTACGACGAAGGGAGAGTTGGCAAGACTGGCCACGCGATGCGAGCGCCATTCCGTTTCCGCTCGCCGCCACCCGCCCGGGCTCTGCGGGTGGCGGCCCCCGAAGTTGATACATTAATCGAACATTCGAACCTAAAAGATTTATATTTTTGTAAAGTACAAGTTTATCTAATAAAATCATGTTGCAACATTAAAGTACTTATTTGTTTCCTTGCTGAAACAAATTGGCGACCATGACAACGACAAGTACGAGTATTAACTATAACATCATCGGACGCGTGTTGGCGAGTTCAAGGCGGCGGAGTCACACCACATATCAAGCACACCACAAGCAATCAGCAACGAAAAGAAAGTGAGCCCCAATCCTACCTTTACCTACTCTAAACTCAAATCTATCCTACCTAAATTCCTACTTAAAATACCACACGCTAATTTGGTCTGAGGTTAAGTTTACATACCGAAGTGTTTCATTCATTGTTTTAAAAGTGTATTAAGCACGCATGCATATTGCATCTATTTCAATTTGTGTGAAAAATAGGTATTAAGCACGCCACGCATACATCCGGCACGCTAACTAACCTCTAAAGTTATACTTTATCATTGCCTAAGCGCATCCATCTTGCATCATTTAAATTTTTTAATAATTTCATTTTGGCTAATAAGATATCGCATTGTTCACAAAAGCTATTTCGCGATGCGTCAGCATTAATTTACAAAATAATACCTACCAAGGTATTGCATTGCGGGCCGTGGTCACTGGTTCGCTTTAACGTTACCTATTATTGTTGTCAAGCTCTTTCCTTTTTCTAGGCATTAATGTCTAGTTTTGTCCGATAGTAAACGGTATTTCGGCCGACTAATTCCAGGTCACGTCGCGTTACACTTTGGAGCGCCGCGTGCTCGCTGCCTTCGCCTGCTTCCCAAGCTAAGCGGATTGAGCTGGTGTGCTCGTCGGGAGCGGCCTAGGCTGAGAGCCGAGGAGCTTAGACTGCGGCTGGATCTGGAGCTACTCATCTCCTGAAACAGGCTTGAGTGCATATTTATTTATTTTATAGTTTGCTGCCCTAGTAGGTACCCACCATTTATTTATTAAAGATGAGTGTTGCGGAGCCTAAATCAGCTGATCTCACAGTTGAATTGTCTCAATTAATAAAGCAAAGGGGCATTATAAAGGGGCGGTTAACGAAATTTTCGGAATACCTAAAAAAATTTGAAGATTTAAAAGAAATTTCATCTGTTCAGCTTAGAGAATTAGATTTAAAATATAATAAGTGCCAAGCATTATTAAGTGATTACGAGGTTCTTCAAAATAAAATTGATTTGTTGCATGATGATTCTAATGAGCAGTTAAAGGAAAGAGATGTGTTAGAGAATAAGTTTTTGTTATTAATTTCAATTTGCCAAGAGCTAATAGATAAACAAGCTGTCAAAAATAAGGATAATAGTATAGGTGGTGATTTCAACAGCTGCCATTCGGCTTCGGGTAATTCTATAAAGTTACCTACCATTAAGTTGCCAATATTTGATGGCAACTATTTGCAGTGGCTGGAGTTCAGGGACACGTTTGACTCGGTAATAAACAGCAATGCAGGGATTCCATTAATCAATAAATTTCATTATCTACGATTCTCTCTAGAAGGGAATGCATCCGTTGTTATAAAATGCATTGAGTTTTGTGCCAAAAATTATAATGCAGCCTGGGGCTTGCTCTGTCAAAGATTTGATAACAAAAATATTCTAATAAATAGTCACCTTAAGGCTTTATTTAGTATTGAACCTTTGCGCTCGGAATCTTTCAAAGCTTTGCGGTTTATTGTTGATCATTTCTCAAAACATTTGCGTGCTCTTGACACTCTAGGTCAGCCTACAGATAAGTGGGATGCCCTAATAATATTTATGGTCACTGCGAAATTAGACATTAACACCAGTAGAAAGTGGGAAGAATATAAATGTAACTTAAGCGATTTACCATTCCTAAGTGATTTTTTTTAGCAACGCCTATAGTAACGCTAACCGGTTTGACAAGTCAGCTGATAGCAAACATAAGAATACTACTCAGTCTTAAAGTTTTGTTGTGTCCTCAGAGAAGCAGGGTAATAAAATCAGCTGTGTTTTATGTAAACAGGGCCATCTATTGCATGAGTGTACGAAGTTTAGGAATATGAATGTAGATGACAGGTTAGCCGAAGTTAATAATTTAAAATTATGCAAAAATTGCTTACGCACTGGCCATAATTCATTTCAATGTCGTATCAAAGTTTCATGTCTTACTTGTAAAAAGAAACATAATTCACTCATTCACAAAAATTACCAACCTGCTGCAGAAACACAACAATCTAGCGCGTCTTCGCTGCTTGTTTCCTTGACGGCCTCGTCTATGTCTAGTCAACAGTCAAACAATCAACTGGGTCAAGTACTGCTGTGTACGGCTATAGTAAATATAATAGTAAATGGTAAAACCCACTTAGCAAGAGTCATGTGTGATACTGGTTCACAAAGCTCGTTTCTTACAGAGAATTTAAGACAAAGACTAGGGTTGTCGACCGATAACCTTAGTTCTGTAAATGTTAGCGGAATCAATAATTTTGGATTTAAAATAAATCAAAGCTGCTTTGTACAATTAAAATCAAGAGTGATGCCATTTGAATTTAAAGTTAAAGGTTTGGTGGTGCCACGCATCACAGGTATTCTACCAAACTCGGTGATAGACACTGAATATTTGAAATTACCAAGTAATATTGAACTTGCTGATCCTAATTACTTTTCCCCAGCAGAGGTAGATATCCTCTTAGGAGCAGATGTTTATTGGAATATAATTGGTAATAATATTATAAAACTTGTTTCTAATAAACCAGTTCTTCAGGAGTCCAAGCTCGGATGGCTTGTAGGTGGTCCCTTGTTAATGAGTCAGTCAATCCCTAAAGTTCAGTGTAACTTTTCTCAAGAAATAAAAGATTCCTTAGAAAAATTTTGGAATATTGATGACTTACCACTACAATTAAAAACTTTATCCGTCGAAGAGCAACTCTGTGAAAATCATTTTTTAAATAATTATTCAAAGCTGTCAACTGGTAGGTTCTCGGTTAAAATGCCTTTGAAACTAGCACCAGAGAAAGCACTTGGTAATTCTTATTATATTGCAAAAAAATGTTTTGAAAGCTAAGAAAGAAAATTCATTAAATTTCCTAAATTAAAAGTAAGCTATACTGAGTTTATTAATGAATATGCCGCTTTGGGGCATCTAACTAAAATAAATAAACCTGACTTTGGGTATTACATGCCACATCATGCAGTGATCCGCGAGAAGAGTGAAACCACGAAACTGCGAGTGGTATTCAATGCTTCTTCTAAAACTCACTCGGGAAATTCACTGAATGACATACAAATGGTAGGCCCAGTAGTTCAGAGCGATCTAATATCGATTTTGTTTCGCTTTCGCATACATAAGTATGTTCTTACAGGGGACATTATGAAAATGTTTCGTCAGATTGAGGTAGATCAATCGCAGCGCCACCTACAACTAATTTTGTGGCGCGAGGAAACTCATATTCCTCTCGAGGTTCTGCAACTGAATACAGTTACTTATGGAACTGCATCTGCCCCGTATCTTAGTTCTCGCTGTCTTCTGCAATTGGCAAATGAGTGTGAGGATAAGTGTATTGCCAATATTATACAGCGTGATTTCTACGCTGATGACCTCAATACCGGAAGTGAGACCGAAGAAGGACTTAGGTATATTTATCAGCAAGTAGTAAGTGTCCTAAATTCTGCATGTTTGCCTCTCAGAAAGTTTCGAACCAATTGCCCAAAACTATTTGATAGCGAGGTCGATTCATACAAAACAATGGATTTTAATAAGGAATCTATGTCCTAGGCCTTAACTGGTCACCTAAACCTGATACGTTGCAATTTTCTACTGATATTGAACCATCTCCTCGAATAACTAAAAGGTCCGTTATTTCAGCAACCTCTAAAGTTTTTGACTCACTAGGGCTGTTAAGTCCGTGTATAATTGTTGCTAAAATATTTTTACAAGAGCTCTGGTCTTCTAAGCTCAACTGGGACGACCCTGTCCCCACAGAATTTTGTAAAAATTGGTCAAATCTTTTAAAAGAGTTTTCAAGCTTATCATTAATACAGGCTCCTCGACGGGCTTTGTGTGATACCCCGATCGACATAGAATTACATTGTTTTGTCGACGTTTCGCAATTGGCCTACGCGGCCTGCGTTTATTTGCGTTCTGTGAATCAACAGGACCAAAGTATCAGTGTCAGGTTATTGTGTGCAAAAGCTAAAGTGGCACCGCTTAAGCCAACCACTATACCTCGCTTAGAGTTATGTGGGGCTCTGTTAGGTGATCGGCTATGCTCAAAGGTTCTTCAGGCATTGCAATGTGACATAAGTAAAAGGTACTTATGGACCGATTCAATGGTCGTGTTAGGATGGCTAAATACCCCTCCTAGGGATCTTAAAGTCTTTGTGTGTAACCGTGTAAATGAAATAAATGAACTCACTAGTGGATATACACTATGCCATGTTCCTACAGCTCAAAACCCTGCAGATATAGCGTCTCGAGGCGTGAGTCCTAAACAGCTGCATTCTTCTTTCCTCTGGTGGGAAGGGCCTTCGTTCCTCGCAAAGGATCAATCTAACTGGCCTACACAAACACACACACAAATCCCTACTGACTTACCTGAAGTAAAAAGTTCTTTAAAAAGTTATGTTTCTGCAATAAACACTATTATAAAATTTGATAAATATTCTAATTTAAACAAATTGAAAAGAATTTATGTGCTACGCTTCATATTTAACTGCAAAAATAAAAGTTTAAAAATAACTGGACCCATAAATGCGGATGAATTAAATAGATCTTTGTTATTGTTGATTAAGTATTGTCAAGTAGAAAGTTATAATGAAGAAATTAATATAATAAAGAATAATGAGACTTTAAATCGAAAATCTAAATTGTTACCTTTGAATTGTTTTATAGACTCTAGTGGTTTATTGCGAACTGGGGGTCGGATGCAGAACTCTGATTTCGATTTTGATAAAAAACACCCCCTGATTCTAGACTCAAAACATAATTTCACTAAATTGTTATTCAAAAGTGAACATGAAAAACTATTTCATGCTGGTCCACAGCATCTACTAGCCTCAATAAGAGAAAGATTCTGGGCCATAGGTGGTAGGTGTTTGGCACGCAGCACGACAAAGCAGTGCGTCGTTTGTATTAGGTTTCGCGGACAAACGCTGCAGTCCTTGATGGGCAACCTACCTGCAGAACGAACCTATTCATCGTATCCTTTCTACTCCTGTGGTGTCGATTTCGCAGGACCATTCATGATATCTAGCCGCAAAGGAAGGGGCAATCGTAAATCTAAGTGTTATTTGTGTCTATTTGTATGCCTTTCGACTAAGGCTATACACTTAGAGCTAGTAAGCGATTTGAGCACCGAAACATTCATCTTATCTTTGCGAAGATTTGTCTCTAGGCGAGGCAAACCATATTCGATTTTTTGCGACAACGGTAGTAATTTTAAGGGTGCAAGCAATGAAATAAGTAGGATACTCAGATCCAGCTGTGAGTCAGTAAGCGAATTCGCCACTAACGAAGGCTTTAAATTTATATTTAGTCCCGCGTACTCACCTCATTTTGGAGGTATTTGGGAAGCAGGCGTGAAGTCTGCTAAATTTCACTTACGTCGCGTAGCCGGGAACGCTTCCTTAACGTTTGAGGAACTAGCTACACTATTTACACAAATTGAAGCTATACTGAATTCTCGTCCCTTAACTCCCCTTTCCTCTGACCCAAATGATCCATCTCCTTTGACTCCGGGGCACTTTCTAATCGGACGACCGCTCACCGCTGTGCCGTCGCTTCCAGTTACCTTGAAGGATCCAAACAGATTCCAACTCATCGAACAGATAAGACAGCACTTCTGGGAGAGATGGCGGAAAGAGTTCGTCGCCGAGTTACAACAACGGTCAAAATGGAGAACAAAACAGCGAGAGCTTCAGGTCGGTGACCTAGTAATACTTAAAGAAGAAAACCTTCCTCCACTACAATGGCGATTAGCTCGTATCCACAAGTTATATCCCGGGACTGACGGGATCAGCAGAGTCGCCGATGTCCTAACAAGTAAGGGCATCATTAGGAGAGCCATTACCAACATGTGCTTCATACCTGCGTCTGAAAACGCCAAGATGGCAGCTGATGATCAAGAGAAGACCATTGACTGCTAAGCTTCATACCGGCGTCTGAAAACGCCAAGATGGCAGCTGATGATTAAGAGAAGACCATTGACTGCTGAGCTTCATCCCTGCGTCTGAAAATGCCAAGATGGCAGCTGAGCTGATCAAGAGATGACTATGGACTGCTGAACACCTTGAACGCAACGCTTTCAAGCCCGGGAGGATGTCTATGCCCTCTATGGCTATCGACTAGCGCCAGCACTACGACGAAGGGAGAGTTGGCAAGACTGGCCACGCGATGCGAGCGCCATTCCATTTCCGCTCGCCGCCACCCGCCCGGGCTCTGCGGGTGGCGGCCCCCGAAGTTGATACATTAATCGAACATTCGAACCTAAAAGATTTATATTTTTGTAAAGTACAAGTTTATCTAATAAAATCATGTTGCAACATTAAAGTACTTATTTGTTTCCTTGCTGAAACAATGACATCAGATCGGATATGCCATTTGTGTTGGGTCAGTATCAGAAGGTCAGCTGTACGTCAGCAGCAAATCGATGAGGCACGAGCTCAAGATGATGAACATCAAGTTGAACCAGTTAACGTGGAGGAAAAAATAATTGTGGACCAAAATATAGCAGATGAAGAGCGAGGTACTAGCGCTGTGACAGGACACTTAACAATGCTGAATTATCGTCGTGCAGCAAATACTGCGTCACATTGTTTGTTTCCTGAGTGTACTAATATGAGTCTACACAACATTTCAGACTCTTTAAGAGCTACAATACTTAGCTCACATCATTATTATGTGCCAATTCATGCTCGTATTTGTCAAGAGCATCTCTCTCTTGAGGCAGAAAACTCTCCATTGAGGCAGTATTTCCAAGAAAACGATGTGTTTATTTTAGATAGGGGCTTTCGAGACTCAATATCTCTATTACAAAGCTGTAATTATAAACCATACATGCCTGATTCCTTATTACAAGGCGAACATCAATTAACCACCCAACAAGCTAATAGAAGTCGTTGTATCACCATTTGTCGTTGGGTGGTTGAAGTGGTCAATGGCCACCTCAAACGAGATTTTAAATTACTTAGACAAGAATATTTTAATAAAAACTTACCTTATATGATGCAGAATTTAGAGATAGCTGCTAGTCTATTAAATAGATTTGGTGTTCGCCTAAAGGATAGAAATGATGCTCGAGAAATTCTTCAAGTTATTCGACAAAGAATTAATTTAGAAAATAATGTATGTGTAATGGTTAATATTAATAATATGAATAGAAGGACATCGGGCTTTAGAAGCATTCCAGCTGATAGAGATGATGTTATATTCCCAAGGATGGAATATAATGAACTAATATTATTTTCCTTGGGAACCTATCAAAGCAGACAAGCCCGATCTTATTATGGTGAACATGTACGTTTTAATGGAAGGTTTATAATAGAAGTTAACTCAGAACATGGAGATTTTTCTCAGTTTAATTTAAGGGGTAGCGGAGATACGACCTTAATAAGGGGAAGATTTAAGTCCAGACATATTTCACGAAAAAACTATTTTGTATATATTCTAGTAGAAAATAATGTGTCTGGCAGAGACGGTATCACTGAATATTGTTGCAATTGTTTAGTGGGGCGTCGAACTATAGGCTGTTGCGCCCACGTAATGACGTTAGTCTGGTACCTTGGATGGGCTAAATATCAATCCAATATATCAGCACCAGCAGAGTTTTTGGATGAGGTAGCTGTAAGATTAGGTAGTGATGATGAATAAAAAATATTTTGTACCAAACAGAGGTGTTTTATTTATTACTTTAAACATCTGTAGAAAGAAATTTGGCATAACTGCTCAAGACAAACCAAAGAGAAAAATAATAATACGGGCACAAACTCATTTGTTATTTAAGCTTCAGTGTTGGTGTACATTCTAAGTACTTTTTAGTTAGTAATATCGGCATGTGCACTTAGACACGAAGTACCTAGATCTTATTAGTCATGATGACATTATTAGGTACCTATTGGTTTATCAATGTAATGTGTTCTAGAGTTAATTTAAATAAAAATGTTACCTGTTAAAAATAATTAGCATGGCATAATGTTAATATACGATAAAAAAAAATTCTAACCTCAAACCTTTAAGTGTTATTTTTAGACTTCCTAGAGCTTTACTAATAAATCTGACTTCAAATCCTTAAACAATGACAAATAACGATCACATTTTGCTATGTAGTTGATTAATACAAGTTAACTCACTGACAGGTTTTCAAATGTATAGACAGTGGCCATTGTTCTTTCTTTGTGCGTGATAGAATATTAGAGACTGTAAATTGGTGACTCCGGAGAGCAGCACGCGTACTCTTATGGAGGAAGGGAGTCGGAGTGATGAGAACAAAGAGTTCTTCAGAGCACTCGCCATGGTATAAAAGACGCTGAGTGACGCAATATCCTCGCAATTGCAAAGGCTCGAGTGTTAGTGACCTCTGCATTGCCGATAATGCTCCACGCAAGACCGCACCTGTGTCTTGTATAATATAATAATAAAAAATATAATTGACTCAACTGATCAGGCGTGAAGAATTGCACCGCACCTTGTTCGGGATACCAAGTTTACGTGAGGCATTTTTGATCAAAGTTTCGATGTAGTCCTTTTGGTTCAGATCGCAGCGGATATCCATATCGAGCATGTTAATACTGCTCTGCAGGCTAAGAGATGTTCCCTGAAGAGAGGGAAGGGGAAGGAATGTTGACTTTTTCGCTGTTAACGCGCACACTTGTGTTTTCTTGGCATTGAACTCCACCAGACTATCGGATCCCATTTAGAGATGAGGTCCAACACCCGATCGAGCTCAATAACAAGACTCGCTTCATATCGGTATCTACCCGCCCAGAAATTGGGTGACCGTTATATCCCTCAGAGAAAGCATGTCATTGATATGCAGAAGGAACAGCGTGGGGGATAGAACGGAGCCTTGAGGAACACCAGCGTTCACTGACATGAACCGCAAAGCCCATCCATCCGAAAGGACACGGATCCAACGCTCATTTAGGAAGCCTGCGATCCAGGTACAGAGCTGAGCGGGCAAACCGTATGCCGGGAGCTTGGAGAGAAGAGGTTTGTGCCAGACCCGATCATAAGCCTTTGCTATGTCAAGGCAAACGGCCAGTGACTCGCTACGCTTGTCAATAGCGTCACCCCAGAGATGTGTGACATACGCTAGAAGATTGCGCGTTGACCGTTTTGGCCAAAACCCATTTTGACGATCGTGAATTAGGGAGTGATTTTCTAGGTATCGAATATACTGGCTGTTTAATATTCGTTCTAGAATCTTGCACAAGACTGAAGTTAAGGCTGTAGGGTGGTAATTATTCGGATCTGACCGATCTCCTTTTTTAGGGATCGGTTGCACATTAGCTTCTCTCCGAGATTCCGGCACACAACCCGAAGAGAGCGAGAGACGGTACGGACGCGTTAACGCAGGGAACAATTCCGCTGCTGACATTTTCAGGACTATTGCTGAAATGCCATCGGGACCGTTAGTTTTCCGGACATCGATTGAACGCAGCTCCGCACGGACATCACACTGCCTGACTGTAATATTAAACATTGTGTGGCCACAGTGAGGAATTGAGGGTGACTGTGCATTACTGTCATCGATTCGGGAGTTAGCCGCAAAGAGTTTGGCCAGGAGATTGACCTTTTCCTGCGGCTTGTTGGCTAATGTTTCGTCAAGACATCTCAGTGGTGGCAGCGAGGGTTGGCAGAAGTTGGATTGCACGGCTTTGGCCAGACGCCAGTAGCTACGGCTGCCCGTAGGATGCGTCAAGAGTTCTTGGCCTACTCGTGCAACCCGCTGGGCATCCGCTCTAATGTAGGCGCTCGTACACGACTTAATAGCATTATTAAAGGTTGCTTTTACTGTGGAATATAGTATTCCATTCATAATACTATCTCATCAGCAATGGCAGTGGCGCTAGCTCTCGGGTCTTTCCCACTGACGCGGCGCTGCCTCCAAGGGACGGATGAAAAATACTTCCGCATACCGTCCCAGTCTGCCAACGCGTTGTGCCAAATCTGGCGTTTCGAAACCTCTGTTGGCGGGCGCGATGCCAAGGGCACTGTGCTGGATATCAAGCAGTGATCCGAGGAACCTAAAGGAGCTCGGTTCTCTACTCGGTATCCAGCAGGGCGACTCGTCAGCAGAAGGTTGAGTAAGGAGGGCGCATGGCCAACTATGTTTGGGATCCTGGTGGGCTGGTTCACTAGTTGAGTCAGGTCATGCGTGAGAGCGAATGCGTGGGCAGTTCTACCAACATGGTCAGTTTTGGAGGATAACCACAACTCATGGTAGGAGGCGAAGTTCCCAAAAAACAGCAATTCCGCCGATGGAAACCGCTCCTGCGCATCATCTGCTACCCGACTAAGATGTTCAATTAGTCGAGTTGTCTCCATGTCGCCGTTATGGGATTGGTAGACGCAGACGTAGACACTGCTGTGAAAGCCTAAGTCGACGTGTACCATTAGTAAAGCGAAGGAAGGGTCCTCCAGACAGCACAGACGGCGAAAGCAAACATCCGCCCGAACTAATAAGCAAACTCCGGCTTTGGCTTTGAAGGATTCTTAAGCACAAAGCCGGGATAGTTGAGGTAGGTGGTGTCAGCTGGGCTTATTATTTGCGTCTCCGTCAGAAACAACATTGCTGACCGTGCCATCTCAAGATGGTGGTGGAAGGCATTAAGGTTTGCATGGAGTCCGCGGATGTTACCGAACTCCACCTCAAACGGTAAGGTTGTGGTGGGGTGTGCACCGCTGAGGTACCAGTTTTGTTGTTGGGCGCTGTCATTTTAGGAGTAAAAAGAGGCGTGAATCGAGAAAATTATGCCGCGATGCGAATGGTCAAAGTGTGATGGCAACTGCCCCCCCCCCCCCCCCTCCGGGAATAGCCGCCGGGACCCACCTTTTGGTCACTAACCGGCACGACGGATCACTCCGAGATTGGTATGGTGAAGCAGCCTCACGAGCTGGCTGGTTAGGCTCGCTTGGGCCCCTGTGTACTGTGCCGGGGGGGGGGGGGGGGGCGTAAAAGAACAGTACCACCCCCTCTCTTCCCCTGGGTATCGTAAAAGACGACCAACGGACTAAAGAATGCACGTACATCCAACAGCATACAGCGGCGATGGACTCACCACCTTCACGCTTAGCACCATGTGAAGTCGCTATTTGGTGAAAAGTGGACTACGGCGGAAGACTGCTTTTGCGGTCCTCATCGGTCTCTGACTAAACCTTCGGGGTTAATAGTGAATATAATATATATGTATGTAATACAACTGTTATTTGCAGCACGCAATGTAATACGAGCACAAACTGTGCTACTTGTGGGAATGGGGCATAAGGAGGCACTTTGTAGGCCCGCAGAGTGAGGGTGAGGTATGCCTCTTACGCTGCACCAGTTGTCCCCTCGCCTGGATTCCACTTCCACTTAACATCCGGTAGAGTGGATTCATATGCCGGGCTTAATGAAAAAAAGAAACGGGTCATAGCAAATAGATTTTTTCTTTTGAATAAAGTTTACTAATAATAATTTTATATTTTTTTACTTGATGTCTCCGTAATTTGACGGTTCCCAGGTATGGCCGAGTACAGAAAAGTCTTCGTGATTTTTTTTTATAAAAGAAGGAGGCAAACGAGCAGGCGTGTCACCTGATTCGCAGGCGCGTTGACGTCCTTTATGGAAGGGGGGGGGGGGGGGGGGGAGGGCCTCCGGAACCCTCACTGGCCGGACGAAACAGAACAGCACCAGGTGCCAATATTTCACGCCGAGTATTTGTGAGAGGGTGGTATTACGCCGGGCGAGCCGGCCCAATGCGTGTTGCAACGTAGCGTGGCAGTTAGTGTCACTTATTTAGCACCACCCAGGGGCCACGTGTAGGGTCTCAAGGGTAAACCTACGGACGCGATTCTGTAATAATACGTGTCTCTCGGCTTTGTTAAGTGTGTTTTTGCACACCGGATGTACAATTATGGACTGTGTCGTTCTAAGGTCAGTCAGTCGCACTTTGGACTTAACAAACATTGATTTTTTCGAATTACGCATTTTGTTTCTAGTGAAGTATGTTAGGAATCGAGATTTAGTAGTTAAGCTGAAAGTCAACCAGCTGGATGTCGGCGTATTCACAGTATCCTTTCGGATCCTACGTCTGAAGCAACTTTGTTGACCTTCAGGTTCGCAGCACAAAGTATTCAGCTTAGGTAAGAGAATAATTAATTATTGTAACATTAATACATGTAGAGTTACGATGGGGCTGATAATAATTATTTATTTATTACTATTAGGGAAACAGATAATTTTAATAATACATACAAAAGACACATAACAAAACATATAAATCAGTAAAGTTTCCACCATTATACAAAACAGACATATCAATAAAATAAAATAAGTTAATTGTTACCAAACCAAAGAATAAAAAATTAAAAGTTATTATATACATTAAATGGAATTAAATTGAATGGAATTGCATGTAAAATTATAACAAAAAAACACAAAATTCAAATGCTTAATATAAAAACAAACATTAAAATTAAATTTAAGATTAGATTTAAATAATAAACAAATTAAGATTAGGAAATGTCAAAATAACGCAACAGTTACAATTGAAAGTGGAATAAATGGTCATACATTGCAAGTCAACTCTCGCACAAGTTTTTTATAGGACTGTAAATTTAAATTAAAGATATCAATTGATTTTAATTTAGTGTCATAGTATTTGCATGATCTGAATATAAAATTATTACTTGCGTAATTGGTCCTAGTAAGAGGAACTGAAAAAAGTTTTGTGGAAAGCGAACCTGCACGAGGACATCTTAATTTAATATTGCTTAGCAAAAAAGATGAATCTATAATATTTCTCAGAATTTTATAGAGAAAGACTTGATCTCTCTCATAACGACGGTCCAAAAGAGATGGCACAATGGGAGGCACTTCGCCATTTCTAGAAGCCCTAAAATTTAAGTGCTTTTGCATCTTCTTATTAATCCTTTCAATCGCGCTAATGTAAACCTCATATTGTGGGTTCCAGACGGTGGACGCGTATTCTAATACAGAACGTACATATGAACTGTATAGCAGCAAAAGAGTGGAACAATGTTTGAAGTCTTTGCCAGTTCTAAACACGAATCCAAGCATTCGGTATGCCTTGGCAGTTATATGTTCAACATGATTGCTAAATGTCAATTTGCAGTCTAATTGAATACCCAAATCCTTTATCACAGAGACTCTATTGAGACATTCATTATTTAAATGGTAATTGTATTTAACCCTTTAACGACCACAGGGACATATGCGTCCCAAGTAAAAATAAAATAATTATAAAAATAACATTGAAGTTCACACAATATTTTTCAAATTATTATATTTCTGATAGGATTTTTTATTATTTTTATAATGGTAACAATGTACAGCTGTAATCTGTCAAGTTAAATTACCGTTGGAAAGTTTGAGTTTACTTAGTTTCATGATCATATTTTTTCTGTGTTGTGTATAATTTGAAAACAAACTCTTACAGTTATTGCAGTGTATTATAATTGTTACTTGGTAAGTAAATAATGATTATATACTGTAGTAAACCGTTTACGTATCATATTTCTTTACGATTTTCAATAAAATAATAAAGGGACACCGGTGTCCCTATGGTCGTAAAGGGATACAATATATAAGAAAACGTTATTGAATGAACCTGCCTGTATTTTAGAATGTGTTTACAACCATACAAATTTTTAAGTCTTAGATTATGTCACGGAAGGGGTGCTGAGTTTTTGAATTGACTGACGATGAAATTCATCACATTTTGATGGCTGACAATAGCGAAGATGAGGATGGGTTACAACTTGACGAAGAAGATCAAAGGTTTTCATCGCAAGACGATGATCAAGGGCTGCAGTTAGTAGAGATTGAAGATTCAACACTTCGGGCACGAGAAACAACCTTCAACGTCAGCAGCAGAACCCGTCCGAAGAGTGCTATGACTCTTCAACCAATTTACAAATGGACCCAGAATTACAGAAGTGGAGTACGCGTACGGGAAAGTGGAAATATTGGCAGAAGACGCAAATGTTTCATTAACTCCCTTTGAAATATTAAAATCTACCACAAATTTTGATGTTCTAGATCAACATATCCCATCCCAATCCGTAGGATATGCTCATCAAAATGGACGTCAATTTAGTGTTGGACATGAAGAATGCAAGCATTTCTTGGCATGAATTTGGTAACGGGCTATCATGTTTTGCCATTGATAAGAGATTACTGGTCTGCGGAACCCGACATAACAGTACCTTTTACATCATGTCAATGTCCAGACACAGATATTAAAAATGAAATGAAAAATCTCCCCTACAGCGCTAAGTGCAGTACGAAGGTCTTTAAAGACACAGTTACCGTCGCATTCCATGGAAAAGTCAAATGTCAGGAAAAGGTGCGTAAATTGCGCCAAAAACAAACAAGAAAATCGCACAAAAAATACTTGCCCATTATGTAAGGTTCACTTATGTTACACCAATGAAATGAATTGTTTTGCTGAATACAACGGATGTTTTTATGGTTCTAAAGATGTTTATTTGTGTTTTGTTTGACAATGTGTCATAGGAAATTAATTTTTTTAATTAGATATTACGATAACAAACTGTAAAACTTGTTGTATTAAAGATATTCTAATACAACTTCACAAATTATTTCAAGCCAAATATTATAGGTTTCGATTTCCGGGAAAACGTAAGCGTACTACATTTATTAGGGTTAAGAGTCAAATGATTATTTACACAATAGGCACAAAGTTCATCAAGGTCATTTTGTAATAAGAGACAGTCACTAAGAGATTTAATATTTTTAAAAATTTTCATGTCGTCAGCATAAATAAGTATTTCAGAATGTTTAATAATAGAAACTGCGTCATTAACTAATATATTGAACAAAAGGGGACCGAGATGATAGCTCTGAGGCACCCCTGACGATACCGGTACAAACGTTGAACAAAAACCACTGACAGTAACTGCTTGACTGCGTTGCCTTAAATAAGATTCAAACCATCGAAAAAGATCACCGTATATACCTACCTCACAAATCTTATGTATGAGAATAGAGTGTGAAATTTTGTCAAATGCCTTGGAGTAATTTGTGTACACGGCATCCACCTGACAACCCTGATCCATTGCTACTGTCACCCGATGAACAAATTCACAGAGATTGGTTTCAGTGGATCTCTTGTTAATAAAGCCATAATAATAATAATGTCAATGTCATCACATATGTCATGTATTTTCAAGGGAATTTTATTTTATTTGTATAATTTGATTTATTACCGATTAATTTGATTTACAACTGATAAAAAAATGTCTACAACTACAATTATACAAAACAACAAAAATGTTTGGAAAATTTTGAAAAACCTAAAATTATGGAAAACATTTTTGACGTTCACACGTCAAAAATCAACAAAGAAGAACTAATCATGAATAATATGTAAGCTGCAAACAAGAGCAAAACGAAGCACACGCCCTCCACCATCGCCTGCTGCGCCGACATCAAGCTCCTCGTCGTATGATGATCCCACCATGGTGTCAATATCAACTGACGAGTCAAGCAGCGCGAGCGGGCGATCGCCGTCTCCGCCGCCACAACGACCTGCGCGACGTGGATGACTACCGCTGCCGGCACGCTTGGGATCAGTGGGGCCATCTGCCCCGCGTACGACCCCCGCTACAGGTGGTGTAGTGCGCCGCATGCGATGGACTCACCAAATAAATGAGAACTGCATGCGCACCTACTACGGGGCAACAGAGAGAGGAACTAACCTTACTGCGTATCGTGTTAGGCTGCTGTCTTTGTTTCAACCGACTTGCCCTCGAACCGACCATGGACGTGTCTGCCCAACGATTATCGGATCAAGTGCGGGTGATCCAGCGTAACAACTTGTTGGATCAGTCAACACTTGATCGGCTACGCCTGGAGTCACTACGTATTTGTGCGGCTTCTTCTTCGGTGCAGGATCGCTCTGCCCCACAATTACCGGCCGTGACGCCGGTTTTGGTGGCGCGAGTAGATCCGGTAACCGATGATGAAGATTTCATAAATACGAATGTAAGTACACAGGTAAATGAGCAAATGAGGAGCGCTTTGAACGATGCCATTCTACAGTATCGTGACACGCGTAACTCTAGGCCGCGTGTACCTTGTTTGCTCACGAATAGGCATAATTTGGCGTTAATGAGTGCCTTGAAAGATTTACTGGTTCCATATCTTAGAACCAGTGAAAATTTAATTGATACCCACTCCATCCTTTATTGTGGGGCCATCGCGGTGTGTAGCGTTGCTCGTGTCAAATTCCAGGAATTTGACCGAGTATCGCGGCGAAACGGGACTGCCCCTGTTTGGCAATTGAGGATCGAGGGGCGAATTAATAAGTTCAGAACACTCATTGCAAAGCTAATTTGCTTCAGAAATGGCAATAATCGGCCTCACGTCATGCGATTCGTCACACAAGCCTTTGTCGGGACTGATGTTCGACCGGAAAACTATATGGCTTGTGTGACGGAACGTATTGACTTTCTGAAGCAAAAAGTCTATGTATGGGCAAACCGTATATGTTGCTACAGAGTGCGTGTGGACCGATATCAACAAAATCGCCTATTTCAAAGTGACCAAAGAAAAGTATACAGACGTTAGGAAGGAGTTGATCAACGTGCGACGGGCAGCTACCATATGTTGATGCCATGACTAATTTCAGGCGCAACATTTGGTCGGTGCCCGTAGAGCACACGGAAGGTAAATAAATGAGTGTTGTCAGTGAGGCGTGTGAACCTATCGAGACCATGCAGCCTATAAATATTAGTACAGCTGACGTTAGTTGTGCAATTCGTACGGCCCGAAATTGGAAATGCCCAGGACCGGACGGATTGCACAACTTCTGGATCAAATGGTTTCGATGTTCACACGGGTTACTGGCAACGCAATTCCAAGAAGCCATAGAGCTCGGCTCACTCCCAAGTTTGTTGATTACTGGAGTCACTTTTCTTCTCCATAAATCAGGTAGTACCACGGAACCGAAAAATTATAGACCCATCACGTGCTTACCTACTTTATACAAGCTCCTTACATCCATTCTGAGAACAAAAATTAACTCGCACGTTGTTGCAAACAATATTTTGGACGTGACTCAGAATGGATGTAGGGTTGGGTCCCATGGTACTAAGGAGCTTCTCCTCATTGACATGATCAAATCCCAGAAGATTCGGCGTGGCAGAGGGACTCTCTCCACAGCCTGGATTGACTATAAGAAGGCCAATGATTCGGTGCCTCATACATGGTTGTTAACGATTTTAGAGTTATATAAAATTGATATAACTTTAAAATCCTTTTTAATGTCATGTATGCGGCAGTGGACCACGGTCTTGTGTCAACCAGGATGTCGAGATAGTGTTCCTGCCACGCAGGATTTTATAAGGATAGAGCGTGGCATATTCCAGGGCGACAGTCTGAGTCCTTTATGGTTTTGCCTAGCTTTGAATTCTCTCAGTACTTTATTGAGAAATTTAAGGTTAGGCTGTCGACTGCGGAAAGGGGGTGAAGTTATGTCGCATTTGTTGTACATGGATGACCTCAAGTTGTTCGCACCCAACCGCCAAGATTTGGTGAAACTGCTGAAAATTACTGAGACTTTCAGCAGTGCCATCAAGATGGAGTTTGGTGTGGATAAGTGTGCGGTTATGCATGTAAAACGTGGGAGAGTAGTAAATTCAACCAATTTACAACTCTCCGAAACGATAAACTTCAAATCTCTCTTAATAATATCTTGGTATGTCACAGTCTTTGGGTGTTGAGGACTTGGGTTTGATGTTTTTTGCCGCCTGACAAAAGTACTTAACAGTCTTTATCGGTTAGACGCGTGCTTTTAAAGGCTGGGTTATGCCTCTGCTCACATCCTCCTTTGGCATACTAAGATGGACTCAGACCGAATTGGACGCCTTGGATAGAAGAGTCCGGCTTTTTAAATGCCAAGGACCTACATAACCGTGAGGTGTGCAGTCTCAGGGATTATTTCCTTAACAGTGAGTGCGGGATGTATTTTAATGTCGTGGCAGTTGATAGACACTTCACGCCGCTCTCCTTGGCAACAGTAAACTCGCGCAAACCAGTGGTGCTAAGCACTCTCGATCGCAAGAACATATGGAAGAGCAAGGTGCTACACGGGCGCTACTAACGGGTTCTAACTGGGCCTGATATAGATTTGCCTGCCTCGGTGAACTGGCTGCGTTTCGGTGACCTCTTTGGGGAAACCGAAGGCTTTGTCTGTGCCATTGAAGATGAAGTTATCAAGACGAATAACTACCGGAAATATATTATGAGGTACGGTACGGTCAACATCTGTCGGGCATGCCGCCGTACAGGAGAATTACTCCGACATATTATTTCCGGTTGTTCTCATATTGCTAACGGAGAGTATTTGTACAGACACAACCAAGTAGCCAGAATAATTCACCAGCAACTTGCTCTTTAATATGGCCTTGTTGAATCAGAGGTGCCGTACTATAAGTACGCACCTGTGCCAGTACTCGAAAATGATTATGCAACGCTTTACAGGGATCGCTCTATCATCACGGACAGGACTATTGTTGCTAATAAGCCTGATATCGTGTTGATCGACCGATCTCAGCGCCGAGCAATATTGGTTGATATCACCGTACCTCATGACGAGAACCTCGTGAAAGCCGAGAAGGACAAGCTCAGTAAGTAGCTTGACTTGGCTCACGAGGTTACCGCTATGTGGGATGTAGATTCAACCATTATTGTACTGATAGTCGTTTCGGCACACGGCCTTATAGCTGAGAGCCTCGATCAACATCTAGAGAGGTTCTCGCTAAAAGGTTGGGTCAAGGGTCAGATACAGAAGGCAGGTACTCTTTGACACGGCACGAATTGTCAGGAGGTTCCTCACTCTGCAGCCCTAACCACCGATAGCTTGGGTCTATCCCTGCTGCCGGTGGCAACCTAGGTTAAGTTTTTTATAATATTGTTAGCAGTCAGAGAAAATAGGAGTGGGTAATACCCACACTTTCTGTGTAAAAGCAAAACGAGCGGCTGCTTGCGCCCTCTTTGCTGTTGAAAATCATACCGGTCGGACGTATTGCAGACTCTTCGCGGTGATATTCCCTAGTTTACTTACTTTTATTATTGAGTGTCATGTTTGATTTTAAATTGCGTTAATTTCGTAATCTTTTATTTCAATTGTAATCTTTAGGTTAATAAAAGTTGTTATTTTTTTAAGCGATTTCACTACTGATTTCCTATATCAGAAGTGGGATTAGTAAATTCTCTTCCACACACTTTTGATTTTCAATTTAGTCCTTTTATCAAGTACATTTTGGTTTGCTGAGAAAATATTAAACTACCTACGTTTAGAATTCTCTTTAAAACGAGGTTTTTTTCTCTTTTAATCCTTGCGTCTTTTGTTTTTGTTGTTTTTGAGCTAATGGATAGATCCAGTCGTACCGAAATACGCGGCTTGCGTAGTTGGCGTAGGCGTTTTAGGGATAGTTGAGCTGGTAAACAAAGCGCTCTTAATTCACATACACTTAACACATGGTTGTTCACGGGCTGAGTTCTTGCGCGGGCGCGCGCGTGGATTCACTCTAAAAGGTCGAAGCACACTGCCGTTGCGCGGCGCCGGCGGACACTTCGTCGAGTATAATTGTCAACTCGCTGTGATTGGCCGATCATTCGTTGCCCAGTCGTTGCACCAATATGCATCTTAATTGACCGGCGCAGAGACGGTTATCCGTCGCGCTGTGGCGCGAACAATTATGTTATTAATTTTGACCCCAGCATACACGACGTTGATGCCTGGTGTGTCGAGGATGATAGGGCCAAAGTTTTGAATAGATGGGATAATTCTGAGTGTTTGTCACACATCGGTAACTGCCTTAAGGGAGACGCAAAATCTTGGCTGAACGAATTGGTTACCGATGACCGATCTTGGTCTTATTTTAAGAACGATTTCAAGCCATTGTGTATCAGACGTATTGATTCGGCGGGTATTTTGTACAAGGTTTTGTGTACAAATTCTGATAAATTCAATACTTATGCTGACTATGCTTGAAAGTTCTTATTACGTTTGAGCATTGTTAGAGGACTTAGCGATGATTTAATAACTGAAATTTTGTTAAGAGGTATTAACGACCCACATGTTAAAGCAACCGCCACAAACGCTAATTTAAAACCTAACGATTTAGTTAATTTCTTGTCTACATTTACAAAACCAGTTAAGTCCTCTAACAATGATTCTCGCCCTAGCCGCCCATTAGTGACCAGTAAAACCAACGACCGGTTTTCTAGTTTTAAAAAACATGTACGGCCTACCGGCCGAGGTGTTTTATTTGTGGTGACCTTAAGCATAAGCAAAATGAATGTCCTAAGAAATCTAAACCTGAGCATACCGATAATAGTGTCAAAAATGAAACTAAGAACGATAAAAGTACGACTTCTTGCGCATATTGTAAGAAACTAGGACATGATATTTCTTCTTGCTTTGCGAAGCAGCGATTCGGTCAACAAAAAAATAAAAAATAACGTTAACTTTTGTACAGCTGCAACCCAAGAACGCAATGACGTCGTAGTTGGGGTTGTTCAGGGTATCCCGGTAGATATACTTATAGATACTGGGGCTATTGGTGTTTCACTTATATCTTCAGAAATAGTAAAACATTTTTCTTGTAAAAATATAAACCAACTGAATCACAAACTAAGGATGTAGGCGAGTCAATTATTAAAATTAATTCTTATGTCACTTTAGACATTGAGTTAGATGGGGTGTCCCTTGAAGTAGATTTGTTAATAGTACTGAGTGAATGCATGAATGCACCTGTTATCATAGGGACAGATGTACTAAATAGGGACGGTATTACGTTCATACGTACAAAGAATTTGCAACGTATCGTGCGCGTTCCGACACCCAAGGTGGTATCTGCTGTGGAGTCGAATGAGCGTCGAGTTACTAATACCGAATTAGTTGGTGATGATCTGTCGAAGCTAAAATCCATTCTCGATAAGTACTCACAGTACATGATTTCGGGTACTGCCACCACTACTGTTACTACTTGTAGTATGCACATTCGACTCAGCAGCGACGCCCCTATTTATTATCGCCATTATAGGATGTCACATGACGAGAAGTTAATGGTCCTTGAAATAATAAATGACCTTATGTCAAAGAGGGTCGTGCGCGAATCGGAGTCTCCTTATTCTAGCCCGGTGCTTTTGGTTAAGAAAAAGGACGGCTCCGATCGCATGTGTGTAGACTTTCGGGCTCTAAATAAGATTACAGTCAAAGATTGATACCCGCTGCCCCTTATTGATGACCATATCGATCGTTTGGGCAACGGTAGGTTCTTTACCACCTTAGACGTAGCTAGCGGCTTCCACCAGATAAAGTTGGATGAGGAGTCTGTTCCACTCACTGGCTTCGTTAGGCCTGAGGGCCATTTTGAGTATGTTAAAATGCCGTACGGTTTGGCTAATGCTCCCATAGTTTACCAGCGACTTATATGCCAAACTCTGCGGAAGTTTATTAATGAAGGAAAGGTTTTAGTGGACATTGATGACTGCTTAATCATTCATCATTCAGTTGAGGAAGGATTGCAGACGCTAGATGAAGTTTTAGCTACTCGGCCGGTTTTTCCATTAATTTAAGAAAGTGTTCGTTCACGTGCACCAAAATCTAGTACTTAGGTCGAGTGATATCGAATGGTGAAGTTCGGCTCTCTAAAACTAAAATTCAGGCACTTGCTAATGCTTCTCCCCCTCATAATACGAAACAAGTTAGACAGTTGTTGGGCTTGGCAGGGTACTTTCGAAGGTACATTGCCAATTATTCTGCCAAGACTGCTTGTATCGCGCTTGTTACCCGTAAGGATGTGCCTTTCTATTGGGGACCTAAGCAGGAACGCGTGCGCCAGGAAGTTATTACGTATTTAACTACAGAGCCGGTATTGGCAATATTTAATCCCGAACTACCTACTGAAGTCCACACGGATGCAAGTAGTATCGATTATGGCGCAGTCCTGCTGCAGGTTCACAAAGACGGTACAAACATGTGGTGGCCTACTACAGCCAAGTGACTAAAGGAGCCGAGGCAAAATATCATTCTTACGAACTTGAGACCTTGGCTGTAGTAAAAGCACTTAGACATTTCAGACATTATCTCATTAGTAACCCCTTTACTGTGATAACCGACTGTAATACTCTTAAAGCAACACAAAATAAGCGAGACTTGTTACCGCGTGTAGCAAGATGGTGGGTCTACCTTCAAAATTTCAATTTCATTATTCTGTATCGAAAGGGCGCTATGTTGCTGGACGCGGACTACCTTAGCCGAAACCCATGTAATACGGTGAATACCATCGAAAGGCCACGTAATTGGGCCCAGATCGCTCAGTCCGGAGATGAAGAGACTCGCAATTTGCTAAGGGCTCTTGATCGGGGCGAGCTGGACTCATCGCGTTATGTTAGGCGTAACGACATCCTGTATTATCGGCACAGTTGTACGGGTGAGGAACCTAGGCTCCTCTGTTATATACCGAAGGGCTATCGTTTGAGCCTTCTTAGAATTTTTCATGATGAGCATGGACATATCTGTACCGATAAGACAGTCGATTTAATTTTAAGGCATTTTTGGTTCCCCGGCCTTAGAGCTTTTGTTAAGAAATACATTGCTCATTATTTAACTTGTGTTGCTCATAAAAGGGTGCCACGTGCACCGCTCCAGCCTATATCTTCTTGGCCTAAACTTAATGTACCTTTTGACACTTTACATACTGATGTACTGGGTCCTCTTCCGGAGTCCAAGAATTATAAGTATGTCATGGTAGTATTAGACGCATATACTAAGTTTTGTTTGTTAACACCTATCGCTCGTCAAGATCTGGAAGAGCTGAAACGCGTTTTTCAAACTGTTTTCTCCTTGTTTGGTACCCCTCGTATGATTGTTTCTGATAGAGGTCGAATGTTTGAATCGATCGGTTTCACTTCATGGATGCAAGTATTAGGGATCAAAGTTCACCATATAACGCCAGAAATGCATCACGATAATGGGCAGGTGGAGCGTTACATTCGCACTGTTCTCAATATGCTCCGAGTTGAGACGAACTACAGAAAGCGTGAGTGGGCTGACGAGTTGTGGCAGTTACAGCTGATTCTTAATCTTACGAAGCAGCGAACTACCCAGACTTCGGCTTTAAACTTACTTATTGGTCACGAGAGTGCCACTCCAGCTATTCGGGTACCAGTGCGAGATGTCTCAATGCACTCTACGGGTACTAACCGTGAAGGTCGTAGAGAGTTTGTAAGGCAAAGGACGGCCGAGCGGCTGTCGAAAAACCAATCTGACCAAGACGCTTATGTTAATAGTGACAGGAGCCCTCCTCGTGTGTTTCAGAAAGGTGACTTGGTGTATGTTATCAAGTATGCTCAGTCACGTGGGAAGCTAGACCCAGGCATGCGAGGCCCGTATCGCATCGTTCGAGCCATGCCTAATGGACGGTATGAGCTGCGATTAGTGGCCGGCGCGTATGGGAAGACAACGTATGCTGCTGCCCAGTTTATGGTGCCATGGAGGGGCGAATGGACCCCTGAGGCTTGCTCTGCTTTCTTTGAGGGTAAGCTTGTGGTACTGTGTCTGGCTATGTTATAGCCCTCATTCTAGTGATCGGTATCACTCTCTGGTTTCTGATTGAGTGCGTGAGCCTGCGGGTTGCCTCAATCCTCTTTGTGCTGTGGTTGGATTGGTCTCCTTGGGAGTCAGTTCGCACCACGGTACCTCTGTTCTGGTCACTGAAGGGTGGGGTGTCTCACGGCAACCACCTGTGACCCTCTCTGCCCACGGGGGATGGATGCTTTTGATTCTAAAGAAATCAGTTTTATTCGCATGACTAAAACTAAGAGTGTGTGTTTTTTATTATTATCTAATGTTGTGACTTAAGAGCCCGTTACTAAACTTACTCTTTGGTCGCAACATAGTGGTTATGGACTAACTGATCTAACAATAACTAACATCTAACTTGTATAATATTGGGAGACGCCACTATTGCTAACTATTGCCCTTTTACTATGCTTTCATAGCAAGCGAACGAGATGATGAAACTCTCGAAGCACCAGGGCAAGAACTTCCCATACACGACGAGCTGGGTCCAGCTGCCGCATTGGACATGCCTACTTTGGATAAACCAGATTCACCTCAACCCGGACCTTCAACACAGCATGACCTTCCTGAGCTGGAACTAAGCGACACTGACAGTGACCTGTAAGCTAATACCTGTCGAGGACGTCAGGGTGTCAGGTAAAATTACACCATCAATGTAATTGTGTAATGACTTACAAGTCGAATTATAACACTGCACAACACAGAGAATAGCATTTTCTTTTTTCTTTTCTTTCAAGAGAGTTTTAAAATTCCAACTCGAATGCACTTCTCGCTTGCATCCGCATCTTATCTATACGGAAGTACCCGTTTTCCTACAATTCCTAATCATAGGGACCACCTACAGGTTACATTAATAACCGACTTTCAAAAATTTTTGACTATTTTGTAGATACACTAATTAACTAATACTAGTAGTTCAAGTACTGGCGTTGATGGAATAAGCACGAAAGCAATTAAATGTTTAAAAGAACTAATACTTGACGATTTAACTCACTGCATCAATAACTGCATGTCAGAAGGTATCTTCCCTGATTCTCTGATAATTGCCAAAGTGAGCCCCATTTTCAAATCTGGCACTAAAACTGATCCGGGAAATTATAGACCTATCTCATTACTATCTGTTATATCGAAAATCTTTGAGCGTATTGATTATAACCAACTTTTTGAATACTTTAATAAAAAAGACTTCTTTAGCGGCTGCCAGTATGGTTTCCGTCCAAAATCTAGTACTCTTTCTGCAACAGTGGATCTAATAACCAAAATTAAGACAAATATAGACAAAAAAATGATAGTTTTGGGGATGTTCATAGATTTAAAAAAGGCATTTGACACAATAAGTAATTTGAAATTAATTAAAAAATTTAACAACGCAGGTATCTCAGATTCTGCTCTTAAACTACTTCAATCGTATCTTGAAAATAGGTCTCAAATCATAAAAATAGGGCAATTTTCAAGCAGCCCTCAAAATGTCACCTTTGGTATCCCACAGGGGTCGATCTTAGGGCCCCTGCTATTCCTAACCTACATTAATAATATAAGTAATTTGAAACTGGCTGGTAACCTTACTTTGTACGCGGATGACACATACCTTTTTTATTTCGGTAATTGTATCCATGATATCATTGCGAAGGCACAAAGAGATATTGACATGCTTGATGTGTGGTATCTAAATAATCTTTTGACTATAAATATAGCGAAAAACTCATAAATGATCTTTACAGCAAAAAATAAGTATATTCCAAATCATAAACCACTTACTATTAATAATATTCCAATAAACCGATCACATGAAGAAAAGTATTTAGGTTTGTGGCTTGATGACAGATTGACCTGAAAACCACATATCGAGCATGTAAAGAAAAAACTGAGGCCGATATTAAGATCATTACGGAAAATATCTTATTGCATACCGCATAAAGCACGTTCTGTTTAAAACAATGCATTAGTAAAATCCAATCTGCAGTATCAGATTGAGCTTTGGGGATCGGCCTCAAAGACCGCATTGAAAAATCTACAAGTCCTACAAAATAAAACTATAAAAGTACTGTTTCATATGAATTTCCGCACAAACACTGAATTGTATTATGAAAAAACAAAATTATTTAACCTTGAAAAACTTTATAAATTCAACGTCTGTATTTTAGTAAAAAAAATTATAACCAAAACAATACAAACAGAAATACATTTTCCACAGAGACAATATATGCGCAACTTGAGGAAAAAAGATAAACTTTGGGTACCAATGCCTAGAACAGTTGATTACGGGAAAAGGAATTTAACCTATGAAGGAGTTAACTTGTACAATAATTTGCCAGAAGAGATAAAAAATTCAGAAAACATTAAAATATTTAAAACTAAACTAAAAATACATACACTAAATCAATAAAAAAAGGAAAAAAAATGATAAATTAAAACTACTACTACCTATAGGTAAATTAATCAAAAAGAACACCACTAACACAAATCTTGAATAATTTTACTTTGAAAAAATCAACAGTACGAAAACACGTAATAAAAAATAAAAAATACAAAAACATTGTTTATTTAATACTAGCGGCTCCAATGCTTTCATAATGCAAGCCATGGCAGCGATCGCATATACTTAACCTGCATTGTTCACTCACGAGCTAACGTCAGTAATGGGACGGTAGTGTATAATATATTCTCTGACGGTAGCAAAATAAAAGTGTATGCTTGTTATTATGGGGCGAATTGTGAGTGGTTGTATTGTGCTTGTTGTTTTTGTTAATGATAACATAGTTTAGTTTATCCTTTAATGTAGCTGCGCTGCGCAGATCTTTCACTATGTAAGTAGTCATAAGTTCTCATTTTAAGTGAAGTCATGTATGTTCGTATGAGAAATAAATTCTTTAAACCTAACTAACATTCTAGGACCATTTTTTAATTTTTTCTTAAGTAGGTTTCTTTGGGAAATATTTACAATTTAGTAAACAAACACCCTCCAAAACCCGTTTTTTTTTTCAAAATTCGAAATAAAAGTTACCAGCCGATTTTCAAAGTTCAAACGCTCACACGTGTCTCGAAAAATTCATTAACTCTTGGTACTATTCCCATCGCGATCCTTCCAAAATCCTAAGAGCAATGGTCAAAAATACGTCTCAGGCGATTTGCATCTGATAACCATTTTCAATGGTAAAAGATACATAACCGAAACCAGTATGCGCTCTTAGTTAGTACCACTTTATTGACTATAGTCGTATTCGAAATAGAACTTCGTGAAATGGAACGCGTCCCTCTTTATTTAAAAAAGTGTATGTATTCTCTGGAAGCGCCATGACGGCTGTCAGTGTTTGACGTTTTCGTTCACATTGACACTGACTTGCTATTTTGCTTGGAACATGGCGTGCGGTACGATGGGGATAATTTAATTAAAACTGTGTGGCCGGGCCAGAATAATAGTTAAAATTGAGCCCACGGCTGGGTTAGGGTGTTGCGCTAGGACGCGGGCTTTCTAGTAAATATTTCTAGTATGGGTCTTGAGAGCTCTCCGGGGATAGACACGAGGGTTTAGGACAGTGAGACCCATCACCAGCAGCCAGCTGGTGGCCAGCGGCCAGTCTCCACGGCAGCCGGAGGCTTATCTTATATTCATTCTAGACCTTAGTTAGTAATAAGTACATGTTATGGTCTAGAGGTTCAGCGGCTGGGCTTTTAGATCATACAGTCGTATGTGTACGTATTAAAATATGTGTCCAAAGTGCGGCTGGCTTCATAATCATAATATTATGAGAAGGTGAATATGAATAATACCACTCTTAGCAGTATTTTTTAGGAATAGATTCTACATGATAATTTTCATTTTTTTGTGTTATCAACTCTTCAAATGCATATTATGTCATCTATGTTCTGCTTTGGTTATATTTCTGGGCGTGAATGCAAATCGTCAGAAGATTCGCTTCAAAGGTGACATGTCCTTAAACTGCTCAATATTATGTGATTGAAATATTTAAATACTACTATCGTAGTAGTATTTTACTGTTACAGTAACATAACATAACTAACACAGGACATGTTTCCTTTTGAAATTCACCTCCTCCGTAGATTGTAATAAGATAACATGTACTTTACCCCTTTGACCATTGCTGCAAACAATTCGTACAGTACAAAAATGTACGCTAAAACAGCATAACTCATCTGCAACATGATCTGAAAAGCAAAACGAGTTCGTTAATCAGGCCGCACACCAGACATACATTTGTATTACGATAATTGTGGCGCCACATTTGTAGTGCGACACATTTAACGCTCCCCTATATCTGCGCGTAAGCACGCACACCAAGGACACATTTGTAGCGGGTGCAGTTTGTGGCGAGACGTTTGCCGCGTTGTGTTCGTTTTATGTGGCGCTGTGCAGTACAGAATTAAAGACACATTGAAATAAATCGTAAAATTTAAAAATCATTGATAATGTGTTTTTAGACATTCTTTAAGTAATAATAATAATAAAATTCTTTAGATAATTCTTGCGCAATTTTGAAATTTATGTATATACAGTAATGTATGTATATAATTAAAATAATAGATAAAAAACAGCCTTAATAAAACCTCCTTTCACGTCATAAGAGTAAAGTGAGCAAAGGATATGTGTCAGGATCTTTGTTTTGCTCCGTGGTCTAATTCACTGAGCTTTATGGTCAGGATCGTAGAAAATGGGAAGCTGTGGTCTCTGCCTACCCCTCAGGAAGCGGGCGTGATGTATTTAAATATATATATATATATATGTAAAACAAACGTTGGTAACCGAACGAGAAGGTACATTTACACAGGAGTGGGTTCTATCCCCATAGCTCCGTTATGTTACTGACTGGAAACTAAACATTTAAAAAAAAAATATTTATCCCATTGAATCTGTCTTGGATCACACACCCACAAAGGTGAGGAAAGGCTATTTGGAGCTTCATCCGTCCCCCTTTTCACACTGAAAGCGTAACAATTAATCAGGCATGGAAGAGAGGGAAGTTTATCTACTAAACAGTGGAGAACAGCAAATATGATTAAAGTGGAGGCAGTGGGACCTGTCCACTACGGAATTGATCCACGGAGTCCACCCTGACGCCCGAATGCCCATCAGTGGATGGCTACATCCCCGAGCGAGCTAGTATTGTAACGTTGTTATAAACTACTCTTTGTATTATATAACCTCCTTTTATGGAATTCGAAACTAGTTGTCAAATTTGTACATGTTCTGAAAACTATATATTTTTTTAAATAATGTTCTGAAAAATAAGTGATTATTGTTTTGACACGCCAGACTTCAAAATTATTTACTTGAGATAACATCGTTTTCTATTCTATTTATCATTTATAGTTTTGCATCATACCTTTTTATTTATAGAAGTTCTTGTCAATATAGGATTAAGTTTAACCTCAATTTGTAAACATTTCGGATCAGTTGATTTTTTATACTTATTTGTTATTTTCTCTTTAGGTTTTTATTTTATGTTTTAAAAATATACTATTGCCTGACTTTTACTGGCCGTACAGGCCACATGGCGCCCGAACAACATTAAAATCCCTTGGAAACCTTAAATACAAAGTAACGCCTAACCCGTTATATAAACGCGGGCGTTCACCAGGTCAGTCCTTATCACCTTATTTTTCTGACGAAGAAGCCACAAACGGCAATCTCAAGAGGCCGGAAGAGGCTTAGTATGAGACTACAAGACGACACCGTACGACGCTTCGCCAACAATAAACAAACAATGAATTTTTACGATCCCAAGGGTTTTGTCTTACGATGCCATGCGGCTGACTGACCGATGCGTGAGCGCAAGGAGACGGGGGAGTGGAGGAGTAGGATTACCGCTAGCAGGACATTTTGTCGTTTCAATTTCTGTTGAAGGTAATGACAAAATTATGATGACAAAACTTTAAACATTTATAAAAACATGTATTACATTCCTACGTGCCAAAATGCGGATAACGTTTATTTACTATCAGTATAATAATATGAATAAAATTCAGATTTATCAAACAAACGCTTCTTCAAAATTTAAGTAGTTGTTCTACAAAATGTGAGTTTGGTACACTGAGGGTAGTGATATTTTAAGATATAAATGTTGTTTTTCTTAAAAACCTTTAAACTTAGCAGTTCATATATAAGTAGATATTGTAGCTTACTTTTTTTATTATTTTTTTATTGTGGCACGCCATAATGGCTTCACTCTGCCTGATGAAAAGCAGCCAGTGAACCCAAGAAGTGAAAGCGTTCATCACAGCGCTACTACGCTATGCCGAACGCTCAAACTCTGGCGGCCTGCATAAATGCTTTTTCACGCCCCGCTTAAATAACCCGGGAGAGAAACAGGAAGGAAACACGTGTGCGGGAAGCGCATTCCACATACGGGCAGTTCGGCAAAAGAACGATTGTCCAAACTTTTTGGTACGTGTCTTAATGGTCAGCTCGGTATGAGGGTGGCTTCTAAGACCTGCATGCGTCGATCTGGAAAGGAAAGGAGAGGGAGGGATGAGGTCAAAGAGCTCCTCAGAGCATTCACCGTGCTTTCTACCGTCAAAGCGGTAGAAAGCACTAAGGGAAGCAATGTCCCTACGTAGCTGTAACGGCTCCAGACTGGTCGTAACGTCATCGTTACCGATAATACGGACAGCACGTCTTTGCAACCTGTCAAGAGCTTCGAGCAAGTACTTGGCGGATCCGTCCCAAAGATGAGAGCAATACTCCACGCAGGAGCGCACCTGAGTCTTATACAAAAGACAACGTTGCTCCGGCGTGAAGAACCGCTTCACCTTGTTCAGGATTCCGAGTTCCAGCCTCACGTGGCTGTGGTTATAATGCTCTCAATATAGCTCTTCGGGTTGAGGACGCTGTGTATGTCCATACCTAAGAGGCTGAGACCAGTCTGGATGGGTAATAGGTTGCTCTGGAAGGAGGGTTGGGGGAGAAATGCGGACTTTTTAGCAGTGACAGCGCAGACCTGTCTTTTTTTGGCATTGAACTGGACCAGGTTATCAGAGCCCCATTTATAAATGCGGTCTAACTCCTCGTCCAGCTCAATGACAATCTTCCGTCTGAACTCCACTACATCGGCCTGCTTTGCCGCAGGGTGACCCAAATAACGCCGAAGTACTGTACTGTCGTCTGCATAGCAATGAATGTTACCCAAGGATAAAATATCATTAATATGCAGAAGGAACAGCGTGGGTGATATTATAGAACCCTGCGGTACTCCGGCGTTCACCTGCAGAAACTGTGAGGCACTGCTTTCGCAGAGTACGAAAATGCTGCGCTCATGCAGGAACCCGGCGACCCAATCGCATAGGCGAGGTGGCAAGCCGTATGACGAAAGCTTGGAGAGAAGCGAACGATGCCAAACTCGATCGAAAGCCTTGAAGATGTCCAGGCTAACAGCCAGTGCTTCTCCGTGCTTGTCCATTGCTTCACCCCACAGGTGGGTTATGAACGCCAGGAGATCGCCCGTTGATCGTTTCGGTCTGAACCCGTATTGTCGATCATGAATCAGGGAGTGATCTTCTAGGTAGCGAATGAGTTGCCTGTTTATGATTCGCTCAAAAACCTTGCAAAGGACAGAGGTGACAGCAATAGGTCGATAGTTGGCTGGGTCGGACCTATCCCCTTTTTTGGGGACCGGCTGGATGTTCGCCTTTCTTCAAGCCTCTGGCACAATTTCAGTAGAGTACGAGAGGTGGTATAGGCGTATCAGTACTGGAGACAACTCGGGAGCACATTTTTTAAGGACGACTGCCGGTATACCGTCAGGACCGCTAGCCTTCCGCACATCAAGTGACTGCAGCACGGCACGGACGTCACGTTGTCTGATTTGGACGTCAGGCATTGAGGAACCACAGTGAGGGATGGTAGGTGGTTCCGCGCTGCAGTCATCGACACGCGAATTCACCGCAAAGAGCTTTGCTAAGAGGTTAGCCTTATCTAGCGGCTGATGGGCCAACGAGCCATCAGGGTACCGCAGTGGGGGCAGAAAAGGCGCGCAAAAGTTGGCTTGCACCGCTTTGGCCAGTCGCCAATAACTTCGACTACCCGTTGGGTGCGACAACAGCTCTTGGCCAACGCGAGCAACGCGCTGGGCGTTCGTTCTCGAGAGAGCTCTCTTGCAGACTTTGGTAGCCTTGTTGAAGACTACCTTGAGGGAAGAGATATTACGATCGTTGAGCGTACTAGCCTTGGTCCAAGCGCGATACGCCGCCTGTTAAAGTTCAACAGCTTTGGCACTTTTGCGATTGAACCAAGGGCGCGCCTTACTTCCGCTGACGATATCAGTGTAGGGAATGTAATATTCCATCCCCAACATGACCTCGTCAGCAACAGCAGAGGCACTCGCCGATGGGTCCCTACCCACAACGCATCCCCACGGGATGGACGCAAAATAGTCGCGCATACCATCCTAATCTGCCGACGAGTAGTGCCATAAACGCCGTTTAGACTCCACTGAGGGAGAGCTTTTACGGCGCAGTATGGTGGCTCCAACCAGGCAATGGTCAGAAGTGCCCAACGGAGCACTTATTGACACTCTGTACCCGGCTGGTCGACTCGTCACCAGTAAGTCTAGCAGGGAAGGCGCTTGACCCGATTTATCTGGAATCCTGGTGGGCTGGAGAACCAGTTGAGTCAGATCATGCGTGAGAGCGAATGCGTGGGCAGTTCAGCCTGCGTGATCTGTTCTGGAAGAGCCCAACCAGGTCTCATGGTGGGCATTAAAATCTCCCAAAAGTACCACATCGGCAGACGGAAACCGCTCCGCTACGTCGTCAACTGCTTGGCTCAGGTAATCGAATCGCCGAGTTGTCTCGTGGTCTCCGGAGTGGGAACGGTACAGGCAAGCGTAGACATGGCTCTCGGAACTAAGATCCACGTGTACCCATAGGATGGAGAAGGAGAGGTCCTCCAAGCAGCGCAAACGTCGATAGCAAACGTCCGTCCTGACGAAAAGGCATACTCCGGCTTTCGCGAGGAAGCATTCTTCAAGCACGTAGCCGGGGTAGTGTAGATATGCAATGTCGGCAGGACGGCGGATCTGTGTCTCCGTCAGAAAGAGCAATGCAGGCCGGGCCGTCACAAGGTGTTGGTGGACGGTGTTGAGGTTTAAATGGAGTCCACGGATGTTAGTGAACTCCACCTCAAAAAGCGACTTGGTGGTGGCGAAGTGGGATGCCGCTGTCTGACCTGCATTGTTTTTAGACACTGACATGGTGGTTGGATGGGGGCGTGAGTAAAAGGAGATGCTGTGGCGGCAAGGGGGAAAAGACAAAGTGTGGGAGACTAACATGAACTGGTGCATGTAGTTGTTCGGTAAGACGTTAATCGACCCGTCGGACGGAAGGGCCCCCGTACCCCTCCGAAAGTAGTCGCCGGGTCCCACCAATCCGGTCACCAACCGGCACGACGAGCCACTTCGGGATTATGCGCGACCTGGTGGAGCAGCCTCCTAGGGTGGTTAGCTTAAGTTGGGCTCCTGTACTATGCCGCGGGCGGCCAGCAGCACCACCGTTTCAACGGGTCTCCCTGGCCGGCGAATCGACCCACGTCAACCGAACAATGCGTCCACAAAGACTCCCACCGGACCTTGACCCTGCCGCCACCGCACCTCCCCAAGCTGCGGTATTACGGCTCTGAACCCGGAACGCGTCCTGTGTCGAGCACCGAACACTTGGCGGGTTTTACGAGTCCGCATGGTGGTAGCGCCGGACGAGCAAAGCTCTCCCACCAGCAAAATCCCTTTGGTCGCCTCTTACGACATCCGCTAAGATACAAGGATGGTGCAATTCTGACCCGGCACCACACGGGGAAAAACTTTTACTGTATAGGACTTCGTTCAAACAAACCATATAACTTGAAAGTAAAATAGGTACATATATTTTTATACAGCCACGGACATAGAATGTGCACGATGCAATCTATAATCACTCTTAAAGTATTTTATATACTTATTATAAGTAAATACTTATAAATATAATATTTTATCATTTTACTTAATTTTTTAAAATTATGTAACTGAGGAATAATTTTAATTAATTTAATCGTAACTCACTCGTTACTTTAAACTTTTAATTCCACTTATTAACTTGAATATTTTTTATAACTGGAATAGTGCGTTCGAAAACACTTAAAATAAGCCGCCCCATTCACTAACCAATTTCTTTTTACATTCTCAAACTTACTTTTTCAAAAAACGGACATAGAATGTGCACGATAAAATCTATAATCACCCTTTAAAGTATTTTATATACTCATTATAAGTAAATACTTATAAATATAATATATTATCATTTTACTTAATCTTTATTTAATTATATAATTGAGGAATAATTTAAATTAATTTAATCGTAACTCACTTGTTATTTTAAAGTTTTAATTCCACTTATTAACTTGAAAACTTTTTGTAACTGGAATAGTGCGTTCGAAAACACTTAAAATAAGCCGCCCCATTCACTAACCAATTTCTTTTACATTCTCAAACTTACTTTTTCAAAAAACGTGCGGCTCATCACACGCTAAATAAACCTTGATTAAATTCAACTAATTACTTAAGTGTTGACAAACACAATGTTATGCTTATAATAAAATTATCTTAATAAAGATTTTATTTTATTTTTGCGTCTATTCGACGCATTGTATCGTTTGATACGTCAGCTAAATTTAGGTTACACTTGTTATTGTAACGTTGTTACAAACTATTCTTTGTATTATTTTATAACCTCCTTTTATGGAATTCGAAGGTTATTTGGCATATTTGACCCAGATCACAAAAGGTTGCGCACAAAAACCAAATACATGTATCAAATTAAAGAACTGAATCTTACTTTTCATTTCATATATATGTATCGTTTAAAATCCCCCGGATAAAAAAGATATTGAATAATAAATGTTGGTTTGTAATCGATAATGAAACCCTTATTGGTTCTCTTACAAAGAGTTTAATGTAGTTGAGCAGGACTATTTTTTTATTTATACCATTATGAGCATGCCGTATCTTGCTCTATTGTTTAAATCTAAGGCCTCACCTCACACTTCACTTCTGTCGTTCGTCATCCGTCGTTTCAAACTGTGTATCTCTACTACTCACGCTAATTTCTATTGTGTAATAAATTACGTTTTTGTAGAATTTTTATTTCTAAGTTCCTTTAAATCGTTTAGTGACACTGCAGTGTAACTAAAAGTCCAAAAGTATCAAAAAATATCATAAAAATGAAAATGTAGTAGTTGTTTTTTTTAATAATTTTTCCTCAATCCTACCACGGTTTGCAAGCATGCGACCTATATTATTGTGTTTCAGCGACAATCATTTGCAAAGTCTGCCCTGTTTTGTTTATGTACGCCATGGATCAAATGTCGGAACAAATGAGCTTATTCGTACATCTCGAGTAACAACGACTGGATTGCAAAAATCTCAATTTTGGGTTTTTTACGTCACATATCCTCTAATACTATACGGAGTAGTACTATAAGGAGAAACAAAGACAGATTGTAATTTCACGCTAAAAGTAGAGATGGCGCATTTATGTCGTTTTGACAAAAAATGCATTTTGATTGGGCACGACGCCGACGGTGATACAACGCCCGATTGGTTAGTTGCGCGGCGGGTCTTGCGGAGTGTGAACATTATGCGGAGCTACAACGACGTTTAGGTAGTTATGACATTTGTTTGTATCACTCTAGTACCACAATTATGACGGAACTTACATAAAATATGTCATTGTTGTTCTGAAACTCTTACTTTTTATGTCACAAGTGAATTTTCTGTCGTTGTTCTATCGTTTTTCTCTAATTATTATTACCTAGTCATTGTAATAGGTACTTATAATATCTATAATGTTAATTTTCCGTAAGGGGTCCTGTACGAAATTGTGAAAATTTACTTATTTTTTAGTCACATGTAAAGATAAAGATAAAGATAAAATATGCTTTATTGTACACCACAGAAAACATACAAAAGGACAAAAACATAGTACCTACAATTGGCGGCCTTATCGCTAAACAGCAATTTCTTCCAGGCAACCATGTTGGACTGGATAGAAGAAACAGTTAATATTGAAAGGGCAGTCATGGTGTTTATATAGATTTAACTTGTACATAAATCATACATATACTTACTTATATATTTATATATGCTTAAACGTATTATATACATATTTACATATTATAATATATACCTAAATAAATAAATACTAAGTTTTCTTTAGAGGAATTAAAATAATAAAATCATAGAGACATTGACAATGACAGGTAGTGCTCTTTAACATGTCGCTTAAAGCTGTCTAGAGATTGTGCATGCTTTATTTCTGACGGCAATGCATTCCACAGACGGGCAGCTTGAACAGTGAAAGACTTATCAAAAAATCTAGTGGAATGCATTGGTATCGCCAAACTCAGGTTCTCCGATGATCTCAATACACGATAATGCGTGTCATTAAGGAAACTAAAGCGTTCCTTGAGATAAGGTGGGGAAAAGGGATTGAACAGAATACTGTAAAGTAGGGAGACAATATGTAAATTCCGGCGAAGGCGAATTGGCAACCACTTGAGCTTAGTACGAAATTCGGATACGTGATCATATTTGCGTAGTCCAAATATGAATCTAATGCTAAAGTTCTGAAGACGCTCAAGCTTATTCAGTTGCTCTTCAGTAAGGTCTAGATAGCTGACGTCGGCATAGTCCAGAACGGGTAGAAGAAGAGATTGTGCTAGCGTAGTTTTAGTGGCTATAGGGAGAAAATTGCGTAAACGTTTTAAGGATCCGGCTGCGGCAAACATTTTCCGACTCACCTGTTGTAACTGCGGTCCCCAAGTTAAATTTTTGTCAAACAACACGCCCAGGTTTTTAACACTGTCACAAGGAGATAAAGAGACGCCATCAAAGGTAATTACTGGTAAATGCGACCAGTCAATTCTGCGTGTCATTGTGGAACTGCCTATGACGATGATTTGAGTTTTCAAGGGATTAACTCTCAAACCATATAACCTACTCCACTCGCAAATCATGCCCAAGTCGTTGTTAATGATGTTAATGGCCTGAGGAAGCTGATCAACAGAAGCTTGAGTGTAAATTTGCAAATCATCTGCATAAAGGTGGTAGGACGAAACTAATTTAGACGAAATGGAATTGATAAAAATAGCGAAAAGTAAAGGAGATAAAACGCCACCCTGCGGCACCCCAGCAGAAATGTCACACCAAGTGGACAAGGAATCCTCAATTCGAATCCGCTGCCGGCGTCCAGACAGGTAACTACGAAACCAGTCAATCACCGCTGGAGATATGTTAATATAGCGGAGTATGCCAAGCAGTACATCGTAGTCGACAGAGTTAAAAGCATTGCTAAAATCTAGCAAAGCAAGAACTGCTACTTGACCTTTTTCCATGCCTGACCTGATATCGTCAGTAACATTCACTAGTGCTGTTGTCGTACTGTGGCCTGTACGAAACCCTGATTGGTATGGATTAAGAAGTCGGTTTTTCAGGAGGAAGGTGGATAATTGGGTATGGACAAGGCGTTCCAGAACTTTCGAAAGGAATGGTAGAATGGATATTGGCCTATAGTCGGAGAAGGATAACGGTTTTGAGTTTTTGGGAAGTGGAGTGACTTGAGCATCTTTCCAAGCGCATGGAAAGACACCTGAATTAATGGAGTAGTTGAGGATGTGGGAGATGATGGGAAGGATTTCGTCAAGTATGAGATGGATCATTTTGCGACTGACACAGTCGTTACCAACAGCACTAGAGGTTATTGACATAATGCTCTTCTTAACATCACAGTCGGTGAATTGACGAAAAGAAAATGACGAGTAATCTGGGCATGGGAGAGATGAAAGAAAATTTAGAGTATTAACTTTTCTCGTAGAATCGAAGTCTTGCGAAGCACAGAAGTGTTTGTTCAGTAGATTTATGTCTAGATCTTTAGAAGAAGAAGCCTGACGTTGTTTCCCAATGCCCAGGGATCTTAGAAATTTCCAAACTTTAGCTGGATCTTGGTTTTCAACAGAGTTGTGGATATATTGGCGTTGTGCATTTCTACACACCTTATTGCAGTGATTGCGAGCTTTCACGTATTTCTCCCAGTTCCATGGGGTAGGCCTACACTTATACCTATATTTAGCCGCATTTTTGCGTTTACATAACGTCTTAATGTTTTCTGTGAGCCATGGAGATGGACGGTGCTTCATTTTTACAGGACGCACTGGAGCGTGAACATCGTACAGCTTGACCAGGGTTGAGACAAAAAGTTCTAATTTAATGTCAACTGAGTCGCAACCAAGAATATGGGACCAGTCGATGGTAGCAGCATCCTCACGAATACTTTCAAGATTAATGCCACTAAAATTGCGCTGCAGAAGAATTTTGGGCTTAGCCTTAGGGGGTCGAGATTTAAACGAGACGTATATCAAGTCATGATAAGAAAAGGCATCAGCAGAGAATTGCCCATGTTGGGCGATATGTTGAGGAGATGAGACAATAATAAGGTCAAGAAGGGAGGGTGAACAGTTAGGAAAATTGTGAGTGGCATTTAATGGCGGTAGATATAAGTTACTAGACTGAAGGATGGAACGAAAATTTGCCGACCGGGAGTCGTTTTTAAGAAGACAGGTGTTGAAATCTCCCATTAAAATGGTATGACTGTAAGAAGGACAGAGAAGTTCTAATTTGTCTTCAAGGGAAGAAAAGAAGTTGATTCGAGAAGAGGGACAGTAGAATACACCCAGAAGTACTTTAGTGTGTCGCAAGCTAACCTCCAAGAAGATATGCTCCCCAGTGTTTGATGGCGGGGGCTGCGGTGACATATCCACTACAATGAAAGGAATATGTGTACGGAGATATATGGCTACACCACCGCCACCGCCAACCGTACGGTCATTTCTTATTAGGTTAAAGCCCGGCAAAGAGTAGGAAGTGGAAGGGAGACATGGTTTAAGCCACGACTCAGAGACGAGGATAGCATGAATATTCTTACAGTCAAAAGTGGTCAGCATATCTGAAAAATGAGCCGGAATACTTTGGGCATTTATGTGAACTACATTAAAATTCATGTACTGAATCAGTTAAATACATTAAAATAATGTATGTAAGGTAGCCTGATCATTGCACAAGGTCATGGTCTTGTTGAAATTTAAAACAAATTCTTTAAACAATAACAAACAATACATAAATCTAAATATTTTTTTGACAACTTTCCTAATTTTACGCATGAAACAATAATTTTTACATGAAAATATTTGTATTGATATTCTACAGGGGCACCCCCTTCTTTAAAGAGTAAATTTTAATTTCTAATTCAAGCGCGTCATGGTTTTGCACATTTCGCAGAATTAAAACATTGCTCTACTATTTGTTGGTCTGAAGTTTCAAAGCAGAATTGTTCTAATTATAAATATCAATATTACTGATTTTACTTTGAAGTTCATTAAGAGACTTTTATGTCAGTTTTTGCGATCGCGCGGCACCCCCTAACACTGAAAAAAACGTTTAGATACTTCTTACTAAATCTTAAGTAATTCATTATCAAACAATTTAGTTGCTGTGGTGACTCCTAAACTTATGGCTACAATTTGCTAAACAACGGTTTGTTTATGACAGCTATACGATTTAGATAATCTAACTGAATGAATCAGTTTTGAGAGCTTTCAGTTTTAACTCAACTGTTCGGTATTATATATCTAAATCTTTTTGGATGTAGAACTTGAACTGTTTGTATGTAGTGACTAAACTATTTCTAAACATTCTACAATGGTTCGGTTGGTTTAACTAAACTTCCAGACACTTTGACTAAACATAAATTTGTTCATTAGTTGAAAATAACCCTAAGATATAGGTGTTATAGCTCTCAACTATTATTCGATTTAGGTACTGTAGCTGTTTGCTTCTGATGTAGTAACCGCCAGCTTTAGGTACTATAGCTTAATATTGAATTGGAATAGCCCTACTAATATAGGTGTATTAGCTGTCTTATGCCAGCTTGATTACTGTAGCTGCTAGATTTAGGTACAGCAGCTTAACTTACTTGGTTAGATAACCTGTATCAAATAGGTACTGCAGCTTTCTAGTTTATACAAAACACCGGTACCTACATATTAGCGCCACTAATGAAAGTAATCATTTCTAGTTGTTTGATATAGAGAGTCTACATCAATGCTGGGCCCATATAAAATAAAAGATAACTTACATACTAGTCTTCCTCTGAGACACGCCGATACCACTTCCAGGTGGTATGGTGACTCGCCGCGCCCTGCTGCTGTGGTAGACTGCGCCCCTGGCTGCTGTCTCTGGCTGCTGGTAGACCGTGCTCCCGCGCGCCTTCTAGAGCTGGTGCTGATAAGGCCCTAGGTGTCCCTAACCTTCCCTTTGACTACCCCCAGAGCTCTTTACCCAAGACAAATACATGATAATATGCACAAACCACTTAGCACTGTTCACGCCACGCCGCGTGTCCGTGTCAACCAAACTAATAACTGGTTTTAGCTAGCCCACCCTGGTACTATTCAACTAATGTTTTAAACTGCACTTAATTATTACGGACCCCCGAATCAAACAATATGTGCCCCACACATCAAAACCAAATACAAAAATACTTTTACACGACCTCGCGGTATTAAGTCATAACCTAACCATTTTGTTCCAACGTGAGTATGTGTCACACGTCATTGACAGCCGTCTGTCACTACAAATTATGACGACAAAAGTTGCCATCCGTAAATGGCCAGTTTGTCCCAAACAGACCCCTGCCCCTATCGGAAGGCTCCGATCGTTAGCTCAATCAATCGGGAAAGGAGAGACAGTTGCTGTGGCTCATCACGGAGTCGAACAGCAGTCCCATACTCGCCAACTAACAACTTTACAATGCTGCCCTAGCTACAAGCAGGAGGGCAAGTTATTCTTCTTCAACAACATACTAAATCTAATTAGCCAAATTAAAATAATATTAAATTATCTTATTTACCAAAGCTTATTTTCTAAAAATTTACAAAAATCAGATACACCCGTGGCCTTGCCATTTTGTGCCATTGTCGGAGCGAATAAGTGAAGGTAGACCCTTACGCGACACAAAATGATCCAACGCGACAACGAAGGCCTCCATGGACAACGAAGAAACTCCCAAGAAGACGGCCTTAGTAGCCAGGCACAAAAAAATCACAAAATATTTACCTACAACCCGGGCGTTGCGAAAATTGGTCGGTTTTACCGAGAAAGGTCCATCAAAACCCGTTGCGTGCGACCCCCAAAGAACGGACGAGACTGAGTGACTCGGTCCGAAGGCAGACCCCCCGTCTGCGGCTGCACGGGTGAAGACGTCCACTGTGACAAAATAAACACCGAAAGAGCACTACACAAATAAAGCTCTTCGAACATCCCCTCTCCTTACTTCACTAAGTTTATTTGTACTGGCACCTCGAGACCAACCGTTAGGTTATTGCAAGAAGTGCCAGACGTCCCTGCGCCAGTAGAACACTCGCGCAGGAGACCACCAACGTTAGGTCTTGACGCCAAATTAGTGCCCGCCGCAGCGCGCTCTTCATTCGGTACTCATAAGACTAGTGTCTCGGGAGAGTATCCCCGTGAACACGTGTAGTTCACTGCCTATTGTCCAGATAGGTAACCGGAGCTGTCAAGCTCGCTCACTTCTCGTTGCACGAAGGGCACAACTCGCAGTTGCCACTGCTAGGGTCGTCGACTCTAAAGTCGACTCCCAAGTGTCCACCTTGGTAGCGGAGTAGTAAGCACACTCACTTCTCGGAACCCATCCGGGCGCCTAGCCAGTTCCCACGTCCTACGCGGCTGGCTGGACCGGAGGCTACGGCATCTAGGAGGCCGCCTCTACTAGTTCTCCAGACTAGTACCGGAGATGTCAACACCAATGTCCAATGAAAACCACCAGACAAAGCTGCCAACTATAAGGGAAACTCACGTTCCCCGCAGGACTTTTCGCTTCTGGCCACTCAGAGACCGCTACTAGGCCCCGCTCGCTGTGCACGAGTTTGGAAGTCCTGGCACACAATACCAGCTCTTCGAACTAACAATATTCAAAATTACAAATTAGGTTACCTAGTAACACACCCAACAGACGTCAACGGTGACGTACTGGCCTATTGAAAGGCTTCCCACTCTTCATGGGCATGGGCTACCATGTAGACCATGGAAAGTTTCTCACTTTCGCAAACTTGTACATAGTTTTGGAAAGAGACACAAACACAATGACTCTAGACTTATGCGAAGTCGAGTCGTCAAACTGTGTACATAATAGAAAAAAAACAAAATAGTTGGCACTGCCAGCAGTGTAGAGCGACCCAGAGCTGTCTGGATGCCAAGTAGGATCCGTCCTAGTACACCCAAGCTCAAGAGTAGGTCAATTGGGCCAGGTGACAAAGTGTGGGTCTGCCCGATCTAGACCAATGTCTGTGCCGTTATCCCTGCGGGCGAATCGGTAAAAAGCTGTTAACCTACAAGGGTAAATTCATTACCGTTGCCGAAATTGACATCCTCACGGTAGATACATGTACCGATGAGAGGGTGATTTGTGCTTGCCCCGTCAAACCCCCAGATTGCCGGCCGGAGTGTCGGCACAAAATACAAAAATTCGAATTTAAGATTTTTTTTTTAATCTTTCAAACGCGGCCGCCGTAGTAGTTAGCAAAACCGTCCGTGGTTTTGATCTCGCAAAAGGGGCAGGCTAGCTATGGCCTGCCTGGGTCCCCCATCCCCAAAGAAGGCCCCCGCCCGTGTGGTACCGCGGGTGGTCATACAGCGGCGGCGATAACCGCTGTGGCTGCTCAATCGCGCTGCTTCACGCAAGCGCGCACAGAGCGCCGTGCAGAGAGGGGTCCTTCCTTCGTGACACTGTCGGGCCCCCGCCCGTGTGATACCCAAATCGCACATGGGCCGGCGGCATGCTAACCTGCTGGCGCGGGTTTGCGCGCCAGTGCATGGTTCACCTTTCGGTGTGGGGGCGCGCCTCGCGCATGACTGGGCCTCCAGTCCGCTGGTGGGTGTGTGCTCCGCCCTGGAGCACCCCTGCCTGTGTAACGCTGCCACCGCTGTTGTGTGGTCGGTGAAACCGCTCCCGACCTGTTGACACACAACAAGAATAAATGCTGTGGTCCGCCTGCAATGCGGCGTCGAGGCCTATAGCCAAAGCAAAGGCTGCTGCACCTTGCCATACGCCGCCTCTTAATTACAGGCAGCCCTAGTCGGTCTTGGCACCGCACTAAAGCATGGCCTGTTTGGCCACACTGTGTACAAGCCGGGTCCATGCCGGCTGCTGCAGTCAGCGCAGCCAGCCGCGCTTTAGTGTGTCCTGGCTGCGGCCGTACCGTAGGATTCGCCTGGCGTCCCGTTGAGTCCTGCGCCCCTGATGACGGTAGGTCAGGCTGGGAGGTCGCTACGACCCCCACCTTATCGCCGAGGAACCTTAAAAGTTCCTCCAATCCCGGTAGAGTAGTCCCCCCTTTCTCTGCTGTTTCCTGCTCAAACCGGGAACGAACATCCGTTGGCAGCTTGTCCAATACAATATGTACCAGTAGGAGCGACCACTCGGCTACTGGCAACCCTAAATGTCGCAGCGCGTTGCACGCAACTGTGACTGGCGTCAACAGCTGCGTCGTTAAGTCGGCCTGATTAGCTACCTTAGGTAGCGACAACAATTGGCGCGGGTGTGCGTCTACCAATGACCCTTCTTTCACTTCGCCACCCAAACTTCCTAACTGATGTGTAGGAAGCCTATCAGGTATCCTGGGCCCTCCAATTGGTGGCGGTGTAGATGGTTGGATATTCCCTATCCGTCGCCTTTTAACGTCGCAGGCCGCCTGGACGATACTATCATTCACTTCCATAATTTGGGCAAACTCTTCCTCGTATGCCGACCATAGCTTTTTGTTGGACGGTGGAGTAGCCTCCGACAAAACCGCCACGGCGGTCTCAACCAAAGACACCCGCTGCCTTAACTGCCTGGCTCGCTCGAGGATGACATCGTCGCAGCCCCTCCGAGACAGCAGACCCTGCGTGTGCACGAACCAGCGCAGCTGCGTCGCTAAGACCGTCTCCGCTATCGCGTTGCCAACTGTTACATTTGAGACTTTGTCCCTTTTGGGGAAAAGGACGAAAATCCCAAACGCAAGCGTCAGTGGGATGTTATCAAATAAAACCATAAAATGTTTTACAGCTAGGCAGTATATTGTAAAAGAACACACACTAAAATTTTGTCCAACAACAATAAAATAAAATAATAAATTTTATTTCACTCTTATTATTTAAAAGAGGGGGTTAGTCACAATATTTCCTTATTAGGTTAGGTACTAATCATCTACGTTACTCCTTTTAATTTATTGAGCCGAAAATAACAAAAAAAAACTATCAGTCGAAATTGACCCTAGGGTCAATCTCAAATGTAAGTCTAACAAACTTTCTATTAATTTTGCCAACTATAATTTACTGTTTAAAGTACTCTAAACCTTATTATCAAGCTATATCACCCCCTAAAACACACTAAAATCCTAAGAGTCAAAAGTGACCAAGCGGGTCGGTGATAATTTTAATTTCAAATAAATTTTATAATTCTGTTCCTACTACTACCTAACCAGCCAGCTAATATTTCAGTGGTACGAGCTATGGTCGTTGGGTGGTAGGGATAAAACCAGTACCGTTCGGAGTATGAAGTTGAAATTAAAATTAAATTACTCCGTCTATAAAAATATTAAATTAAATGTTTTAATCCGTTTAACTGTATCAAAACTATCACACGTTTAAAGCCAATACACTAGAGAACCGTGGGGTTACACCGGTATAAAATTAATATTAAAGGGCGCCAGGGTCTAGATATAGACCCGAATCTGGAGACGATGTCACCATACAACTTCACACAGGTCGAACTCGCAGATCCTCAAATGTTTCACAACTTCACCAACGCTTGGTGTAGTTGGATATAAAAGGAAAAGAAAGCTTAAGGTGTCAAAACCTTAATTCAAAAAATGTTCCATTTTAAAAAACAATTATCCCCTATTAATGGCAAAAAAAAAACCGTCAACGTGCTCATCCGCTAGGCGGCGACAGCTCGACTGGCAGCAGGTGGCCGCTGGTGCCCCGAAGAAGCAGGTCTCGCGTCCAGGCTTTAGGGCCCAGCTCTAAATCCTGGCGGCGAGACGGGCCTCTCGAAACATCTGAAATTATCAACACGGGGCCTCTTTATAACACTACACGCCTAGTTCAGATCTGTTACATAAATTGGGGTCCCGCAGTCTGCTATCTGTGTATCTGGGGCTGCAACCTATCATAATCAGGGACTCGCAGGGCTAAGGGTTATCAAACGCTTCCCAACGCTGTTGCACAACTATAAACTAACACCATGTTTTAATTTTAGTGTTGTTTCACATTTAACTAGTACACAAGGCACTACACGGCTACGATATTCCATCAAACATAACTAAACAATGCTAGAATATTGTTGAATGATGCAATATCCACTTAATAAAGGGGTTTGACACGTCTGCCACATGGCCAAGAGCCTTGCGTCGCCTGGCGACAAGGCAGGATTCAGACACCATGAAATATCGATTTGCATTCCTAGGATGACGGCTTATTATACTTAAACAATGATATTGGGATACTTACGGGCTGGGAGATTTTAACTGTGCGCGTGGCTGCCAGCGACCGAAACTTCGTTTCGGGCACGGATCCCTGTAAATAAACCACACACTTGTTGACTATATTCTCAAGCTAATGACGCCTCAAATCCACTACACTATTACGACCTCAGATTAAAACAAAAGGTTACCAGGACTCATGCCTACCTCAGTGAATTGATCTCAAAACATCACCCACCACTTCACGCCAGAGATTGAAATCATTTCGACGTCATCAGACCCGGCACTCCAATTCGCCGGAAACCCTCAAACCGGAATGCCATCTTATGAAATCTACTCCCATAGTCGGGTAATCTCTAACAAACTGTTCTTTTAGAATTTTCCTTCAAACTACCAAACGTCAAATATGACGTCTGTCACAACTCGCCCTCTGCTAACAGAATTTGCCAAGAATAACACAAGACCTAGAAAAAAAATTAACGTTTAGCAATGTGAAATGCGTTTTTAACTCACTAATTACCCTATCTTAATATTAGGTAGTATTAGTTTCCTCTCGGGTAACCCCTACGGGCAGAGACAATATCCATATAAAAAATATTTCTCCCGTTCGAATGTTCTAGATAAAAGTCCTTATAGAAAAAATAGTTCTATTTCCGGATTTGCTTGAATTAAATTTAATTACTTAAAGTAATTATTATACATATTAATTTATTATGTAATTTATTATTAGAACTGTTTCGCCTATTTTTTTAAATTGAATCTTTTATATGAAATTAAAAGCTGACAGCCACTTCGCTCCGCTACCGCTAGGCGTCGCTACGGTGGCTGTCATTTTGTCTATGGTGTTATGTCAAATACAAAACGTAAACAATCTTAATTTTTTCCACATCTAATGCAAAGTCTTGCTAAAACTTATTTAGAAAGGTGTAATAATTGATAATGCAAGAAAAGTGTGTCTTGTAATGTGTCAGCCAAGGCTCCATGTCTTTAATGTGAAGAAAAAATGGATTTTAGTCTAACAAGCCACAATGATTACTATTTTTGGAAACCCGATCATTCAAAAACAATGATTTCAGGTAAGTACTATTCAACCATTGCAAACCCCTTTTGTAGATTAGTAAAGGCAGACAGGGCCCTGAATTTACAACGTAACACAACGAAAAACAAATAAAAGAGGGATGACATTCTATGTCCAACAATAGCACAAAGGCAGGGCAATGTTCCCTACACACATACCCTTTTAATTAAAATGTAGCAACAACCAAAATTAATAAGTACAACAAAAAAAACTTATACGGGTTTGCAACGAGAAGCGCACTAACAAATAGAATGTACAAGTATTATTCTTACATAAACCGTTATGCATAAATCAACCAATTTAAACCAATGTAATAATCAAATTAAATTTAAAATTGGTTTTCAAAATGAAGGCACCAACAAAACAAAAGGTGTTTAACCGATTTCACATGCCGCTGTGTAGAACAAAACAAATCTAATCGGTTCCAAATAACCAAAGTAAACAAAATGAACATTCAACTAAAATTACACAATGATGAACCAGTAAATCAAGCTTGAACTGATTTCCAAAGAAAAATAAAATAAAATAAAAATGTTCCTTAATATTACATACGTTACTATGTAACCAAATCATTTACCAAACAAATGTTACAATTCAATGGAACTCAAATTAATGAAACTAAATTATTCTCAAAAAAAGAAACAATATAAGGAACAAAATAAATGTTACATAAGCCGCCATGTAAACAAAACAAAGCAATAAATCAACCCTAGTTGATTCTAAAGCAACCACAATAAACATTGAATGTTCAATTAAAATTTACTATGTAAACAAACAATTTATAATGTAACATAACTGCAATATTAATAAATGTCTACAGCTTTGCAATCGCTATGCAATTAAACCATAAATATTGTGAATCAAATGCCTACAATATTTTAATATGTTTTCAAAATGAAACAACAAACCAAATCAAAGTACCACAATTTTCAATGCTTTAACTTTAAATTCCAAATTAGGTTTTCAAAACCCCTAGAATCAAATAAGATGTTTAATTATTTGCAAACCGCTAGAATCTTAAAATTCCGTTTGCAAAACAAATGCAACAATTAACATCAAAATATGTCACAAATCCACGCTACCCTAGCGAGACTAATTCTAAATTAAAATTAAAGTTAGACAACAAAGCAACAATGAACTGTCGCAAAACAGTTTGATCAGTAAGTACAACTTTCTTTCCCACAAGTACATTGAAGTTGTCTGACAATTATAGGACAATTATTAACTCCAATAAATTCAAAGCCAGCTGTTAACGCAAGAATTGCGTCTACGCCGAAAACCGGCTTCATAAAGGTACGCTGCGCTGGCTGCACAAGGACGCCTCCTGGACCCCCATCTACTCGCCTAATCGATACCGCAACAGACGCACGCACGCATTCCATATTTTTTTAAATTATTATCAACAGACAGTTTTTTTTGTAAAGTTCAGAATTTCACATTATATTGTTAACAATCAAAACTGTTATCATTTTCTACTCTCCTGGAAGTAAAGCCGAAGAAGATTCCCGCACAATTTGTTCCTTCCGACCGGATTCAGCACCTTCCCCACCTTTGGACTTCGGGAAAATTACTCGACGGCGCGGCGACCGATGACCTAGCTCCAGGACAAGAATATCATCAAGTTGCAACTAAGTGACAGTGCAAATCCGATATCCTTTACCTATTTATCCTTTATTTGTTTAGTACCTAATTCCGTAATTTGCACGGACTTTAATGACGTGCACAATTTTGTCGTACATAAGTGCGATATTCTTTTCCCGTTGACTATTTTCGTTAAATTTGAATTATTTCATTAAAATATCTGCATCCACGGACTTTAATTACGTGGATTACAGGTTTCCATTTGAAATTGGTAAATTAATTGCTTTAAAATTTACAACATTTCAATCTTTGTCCTTCTTTATTCACCCACTCATGCAATTATTACACGGACCTTAATTACGTGTAATACTGAATTTAACGATAAAGTATCTCATATGGTTTTATTTTCCATTTGCAGAAAACGGTAAACGCGGCGCAGCAAATAATATCGCCCGCTTACCCGCTATAGCTACCTGTGCATCTACTTACGCTTAGACTGCGTACGCTGACATCATTTTTCACTTTCCGCTTTAATTCAAGTATTCGTTCCATTGTCATTACCTTTTGTTGCAAATATTATTTATTTAAAAGTTAATTAATTTGTGTTTTCTTTCTAGCTAATTCATTTTCTTTCTGTCACCTACCTACCCACTCTTATTTATTATGGCTAAGCTTGCCGAATTAAAAAGAAAACGCAGTTCATATAAATCTAAGCTTACACAATTTAAATCTTATCTTGCACTCCTATCTTCTTCAGAAAAGCCTAGTGCAGCGCAAATTAGTGATTTAAACTTAAGATTACTAAAAATCGAAGAGTGGTACGGTGAATTTGACGTGTTACAAATTGAAATCGAAAGTTGTTTGGAAATTTCAGAAACCGATTGCGAAAAAGAGTACCAATATCATGAGCAGTTCGAGAGCGAGTACATCGCAGTAGTTGGCGCTGCGCGCGAGCTGGTAAGCAGGTTCGCTTCTGTGCAGCACGATAGTAATGGCGGCGCATCAGCCTCATCCGCGGCAGGTACTGTCGTCACAGCTAACACGCCGACTTTAACTTTGCCCACTATTCAGTTGCCTACCTTTTCTGGACATTTTGAGGATTGGTTACGATTTCACGATACGTTCACGTCACTAATACATTCCAATGATAGCATCCCCACAATAAACAAGTTTCATTACTTGCAGTCGTCATTAAAAGACAAAGCCGCAGACGTTATAGGCTCATTAGATTTTTCTGCCAATAATTACGATATCGCGTGGAAATTGTTATGCGAGCGTTATCATAACAATAAAGTTTTAATATATAACCATATTCAGGCGTTATTTGACATGGAAATAGTTACAAAGGAATCATCTGTTTATTTAAGAAAATTAGTCGACAGTTTAAATAAAAATCTTAGGGCACTTGAAAATCTAAACATTAGTATCATAATTGGGACATGTTGTTGATACATATCGCACCTTGAAAACAAAAGTGGCAGTATACCAAAAACAGCAGTTTTACGTTAAAGCGACATCTAGTTTATTGTCACTATTGTGCTTTTAATGCAAAAACCGGCGTTCTAATAGTTACAATAGTTTTTCCTAGAGGTCGCTAGTGCCAGTTTATACTTTTAGGTTAAGTGTCAAAGTAATAATTTTAAAAGTGGCACTGATTCAGTTAAAGACAAATATTTGGATGCAACGCAGGCCGCGATGAGTAAAAAAGTGTCATTTTATGTTTAGTGCCTATCAACGTTATTTATGTAAATAATATTAGTCAAATAATAAATGCAAAAGTGACATTTTAAGCATAGTGTCGTTTTTTCGAGTAAAGCAAGTAACGGAATCATATTATCGATGAATTTAAAATGCACTTTCTGTTTAGTGCCAGTTATTCTATTTGAAATATCAAAATTTTGATATTTTATGTTGTTTATACTTTCTATTATAAATCTAAAATAAACTGCCTGAACTTTATCTGAATTTATACACGGTCCAACTGAACGCTTTTATAAGATGAATCTCAAGGCAACCGAGGGGCAAATGAAATAGGAAGTTATATCTTGAAATATTTGCAAAAGAAGTCTTATTGTGCTGATGGTGATCTTGATGTAGTTTTTTTTATTTTGTTAATTGCTGCGGTCGGCAAAAATATCAGTTTGTTATCAGAATGTATATTTACGCTGTATTGAACCTAAAAATTAAAACCATAACGGACAAATTTTTAACACGAGGCCATACGCAAAACGAAGGCGATGCAGTGCATTCCATGGTCGAGAAGGATGTTAAGAGATTTCTTAAATCTGGACCAATATACATACATACCTTCGCAATACACTTCTGCAATCCGCAGTGCTAAAACCGTGGCATTCCTTTTTTGTTATCGAAATAGGCTATGGCGATTTCTTGGACATTAAACAAATACCAGTTCTTAGACTGAATAAAAGTGTAGATGGCGACGACGACGTTGTGAATCTATCTGATATTAAAGTTATTAGAGTTGTTAAAAATATACACAATGATACCAAAATACTGTATAAAACATCATACTTTGATAATTTTAAAGATCTTAATCTTACAAATAGAACTCGTAGAAATAACCGCCCACAAGAACTTAACCCGCTTTATCAACGTAAATTGGATAGGATCCAAAAGAAACAAAAAGGACGTAAAGAGCCTCATTGATGCTGTAATACCTAGTTATTATACATTCCCTGTTATGAAATCATATTTCTGTAATTTTAACACACTTACCCGAAGATGATTTTGACCTGAGTGTGTTTTGTTAATCTCATTTATAGATTAGGTAAATTAAAAGTGGATTATTATTATTTTGAAAATGTATGTTTTATATACCTTATATTCAGTTTTAAAAATATTTACATTTAATTGTTGTTTATTTAACTAATGTTGATTAATTGATACCCACAATAAGAAAAATTTTTATTAAACAGATTTTATAATTTTAATTATTTTTTCTCAATTGTTTTGATACATAATTACATAAGTTAGGTACTTATTTTGCAAAATAAATGTTCTTTCTGATTATGACATAATTTTGATTTATTGGTGGTTTTTTTTTCTTATCATTTCAATACTTAATCAACAATTTCGGGTACTTCTTTTAAAAATATATAGATCTGCCGAAATCAAAAGTGGCACTATGCGCAACTTTTTTTTAAAACATTTTTTTCTAAATAACTGCTAATTTATTTGCCTGTGTTCAGTGTATAACTAAATGAAAGATAGTTAAACTGTAATTTAAAGTTACTTTCAATGTTTTATTTCAGATGTTTCATAAGATATTTGTCAAAGATCTGCATTAGTAACTTTAAACGGCCATATTTCAAAATGTCAATTTAGGCATAACGCCACTTTTGTTTTCAAGGTGCGATATGGCCTCAAGCAAACTTGATAACGTAACAAATAGAAAATGGAAAGAATACTCTAATAATTTTGATAAATATCCCGACTTTGAAAAATTTGTTAAATTCATTAAAGATCGTGCAAGTTTGCTTGAGACATTAAACTTGACCCATAATAAACGGAGGCATAGCGAGCCGGCCGCTTCGAGGTCACGCTCTTTCGTTGCAAACGTAAACAATACGCAAATGCAACAAATTACTTCTTACACCTGTCCTTTATGTAAACAAAATCATGCTATTTATCAATGCTTAAAATTTAATTTAAATCTGTTTAGGCTAAAATTATTAAGGCAAAACAATTAAGACTTTGTCTTAATTGTTTGCGCCAAGGACATGAGGTAAATAAATGCAGATTTGGTCCGTGTAGGATTTGTTCTAAGTAGCACAACACGATGTTGCACACTGGGGACAAGCTGCAGTCTGAATTTAAGGAGTGTGCTCCTATTTCTAAAATTGACAAATGCACCATGTTAGCCACACAAGGCGTTACGATGACTCACACTCTGCAGCAGGTGACTGTGACACGGGACACCATACAAGGTGGTCTTGTCGTCTACCCATCACGGTTGCGTCCTCCTATCCACAGTGCTTCTTGACGTGGTTGACATTGATGGCATACGTCACACTATCCGTGCCTTACTTGATAACGGCAGTACATCTAACTTTATTACCGAAACTTTACGAAACAAATTAAAATTGCCTCTTTATTCTACTTCGACAGCGGTCGAAGGGTTAAGTTCGTCATACCACAGATTACTCAAACGTTACCAACTACACACTTTAATATACAATCATTAAATATACTTACGAATATAATAGCCGATCCAACCTTTAACTCACCATCTGATATTGATATGTTGCTTAGCGCTGAAGTGTTCTGGAACGTCCTAGATACTGAACGCATTTCTTTAGGTAAAAATAAGCCCGTTCTTAGTAATAGTAAATTCGGGTGGTTAGTGTTGGGTGCAATGCGATTGCAGAGGGTAAATAATCCAATTACTCAACAATCTACGCACATTAATACAGTCCATTGCCATTTTATGAACGAAGTTGAACTACAACACAAGCTTGACAGATTTTTTGAGTTGGAATCGGTGGCTTTATCACGCAAAACTACAAAGCAAGAAAATGATTGCGAGTTGCATTTTGCTGTAACCACTACACGACAACACGACGGTAGATTTATGGTACAAATCTCTTTGCAACAGTCACCGAAAGTATTAGGTGATTCTTATGATCAAGCATTTAATCGTTTTTAGTATTTAGAACGTAAGTTTTCTCGTTATCCATTATTTAAACAAAAATGTTGCGATTTTATAAAGGAATATGTAGACCTCGGTTGGTATGGCTTTAAATACTGATAGCAAACAGGACAAACATAAATATTTTACCTCATCACGGTATTCTTAAAGAGTCTAGTCTTACAACAAAACTGAGGGTTGTATTTGACGCTTCTGCAAAGACCACATCGGGGTTGTGACAAATTTTTCAGATGTGTATACTTGTTGCAGAACATCAAAGAGGACTGCAGCAAATACTCTGGCGCTTTAACCCTAATGAGGAACTAAAAACTTTTAAACTCAACACTGTGACTTACGGCACAGCGTCGGCGCCTTATTTAGCTACTCGTTGTCTTGTGCAGTTGGGTCAGGAATGTGTCGATCCATTGGTACGTGGAACTATATATACTACATGATTTCTATATCGACGATTACTTGAGTGGCCATCAATCGAAATCTACTCTTATACACATTATACAGGGTGTTATTAGTCAATTAAAAGAAGGTCAGTTTCATTTGCGAAAGTGGCGTTCTAATTGTCCTGAAATATTAAGTAATATCCAAGAAACCGATGGCTGTGATGATTTGCTCAAGCTAGTTGATGATTGTGATGCTAAAACTTTAGGGTTGAGGTGGTCTTGCAACTCAGACACACTTCAGTTTTCAGTTAATGTTGCGTTGGAGTCACTGGATAGAATGAGCAAGCGAACAGTCTTGTCCATAATAGGACAAGTATTTGATCCTTTGGGCCTCGTAAATCCACGTATACTCCAGGGTAAAATTATTTTGCAAAAGCTCTGGGCATCTAAAGTATCATGGGATGACCCCTTACCTTCCGAAATACAAAGGGATTGGTTAGCATTTTTACAAACACTTCCACAATTAAATAAAATTAAAATCCCACGTCACTCACTATGTAACTCACCTATACTTATAGAAATACATGCCTTTAGCGACGCGTCTTTGCAGGCTTATAGTGCATGCATATACTTGCGGTCCACGTCGGTAGATGGCAGCACCATCGTACAGTTAGTCATGGCCAAGAGTAAGGTGGCCCCATTGAAGGGTATGACTATACCTCGACTAGAACTTTGTGGCGCATTGCTGGCGGTCCGATTGGCAGAAAAGGTTCGAACTGCTTTAAGAATAAATGTCGATCGTTGTGTTATGTGGTGTGACTCCACTATCGTATTGGGTTGGATACGAACTCCTAAGGCCTTTCTTAAGACATTTGTACTTAACAGAATAAATGAAATAACCTAACATAGTGATTTGCAGTCGTGGAGGTACATACCTACTCATGCAAACCCGGCTGACCTAGGATCTAGAGGATGTAATGCTAATCAATTACGCGACTCCCTATTGTGGTTTTCTGGTCCACCTTTTCTGCTGCAGCCAGAATTTCAGTGGCCTATTCAACCCAAAAATGTTTCGATATCTTTACCTGAGACTAAGGCTGACTGCAAACTTGTAACTGAATAGACTAATTTTACTCATAAATATTCTAATTTTTCTAAATTGAATAGGATAACTGCATATATATTGCGATTTATTAATAATTGTCGAACTCCACGTAATAAATTTTCTGGATATTTAAAATTATCCGAGTTGAGCTCTGCTGCTTATGCATTGAGCAGAATAGTGCAATTGGATATTTTTTTAAATGAATACAATACTTTACATAAAAATAAACAATTGTCAATTAAATCTAAAATTTTAAACTTAAATCCCTTTATGTCAAACGAAAAGTTGATTCGTGTTGGCGGCAGATTGTCTAATTGAAACTACAAATATGACACAAAACATCCAATCTTGCTTCATGCATCGCACCATGTTACTAAATTGTTATTATAAGTGAAACACGTTTTTTTTTTTTTTTTAATTTATTTAAAAACAAAAGGATTACAATTTAGGTACATAAAGACCGCACCACGAAAACCTCGTAGGGTTTATCTGGGTGTCGGTGAGTCGCTAGTAAAAATTATTAATTAGCAGGAGATGTTAACGATAATCTAAGTTGATAAAATCAACCCAGACCTCCGCTCACATCCCTCGCCGTTATGTAATGCTTTTTTAACTTAGATCTAAGAAATTTAACATTGTTAATATACATTGATTGGAAATCTATTGGAAGTTTATTTAAATATAAGGGTACAAGATAATTACTGACTCTAGTTCCATACACATTTATGGCGTTTGGTAGAATATATTTATTATCATAAGAGATGTTTCTAAGATTACTAGGCCTTGATTTTTCTATTAAGCAATCTGGGTTGTTTATTTCAGTTAAAATTGAAAATTCGATTTTTCGAAATACACTCATAACATTACAGTATCTAAAAAGTTCTAGATCGTTTTCTTTATATTTTTTCTTAATAAATTTAGGTACAATAATTTTTAGTATTTTTAGTTGTAGTTTGTAAATCGCGTTGATGTAAGTATCATAGGTTCTACCATAGCTACTTAATCCGTAGCAGATAACCGAATCTGCTAAGGCCATATATAACAATCGGAGGGTTTTAAATGGCAGTTTATTTCTAAGTATAACAAATTTGCTTATAATAGATCTTAGTTTATTACAGACATGCTCTTTGTGTGGTCCCCAACAAAATCGGCTATCGATAACGAGACCAATATACGTATGCTTGTCAACAACTTGCAGAGCAGGGCAACTGCTGCATGTATTGTTAGACATGTTATTATGTAAGCAACAGTGCGTGTGGGCCCTTACGACTGGTGCGGTTGACGCCTTATTATGAGATGATCGTATATGGATCACTTTGGTTTTATCTGCATTGATTACTAGACCTACATCGTGCGCCCATTTAATTAGCTGATTAAAATTATCCTGTATCAACTTTTGAGCTTCGTAAATATCTTTATGTGCTACCAGAAGACATGTGTCATCCGCGAATTGGTACACTGATCCAGCGTTAATGGCGTTAGTCATGTCATTTACGTATATTAGATATTCGGTAGGTCCAATTATCGAGCCTTGGGCCGTACCTTTGGTGGTTAGCAGTCTAGTACTGTATTGGTCTTGTATTTTTACGGCAGTGTAACGATTCGTATGGTAATTTTTCAGTAATTCCAGAAAGGGGCCCTGTATGCCACTCCGCAACAGTCTGTCATATAATATGTCATAATTAAGCATATCAAACGCTTTGCTAAAATCAATAAACAGTGCTACTATATGTAATTTACAGTTAAGGTATCCATTAACTTCATCAGTAAAGAGCCGTAATAACTGTGTAGTGCTCTTGTGTTTTTGGAACCCGTATTGGTTCTTACTAATGATGTTGTTTGACTGTAAGTAGTTATTTAGTTGATTACACAAGAAGCGTTCAATAATTTTGTCGATGCACGAAAGAATTGTAATTGGTCGGTAATTATTAAATTCGTCATGTTTGCCTTTTTTATAAATAGGGCGTATTACCCCTAACTTGAGTAGATCCGGATATAACGATGTATCTAGGCAACAGTTGATTAGGTGTGTAATAATCGGAACTAAATTGTTGACAAGCTTGACGTCTTTGGTTCTAATGCCGTCGCGGCCGGGGCTTTTTTTATCGTTTAACTGCTGTATAATGCGAGCAATGGATTCCTCCCGAGCCCTTACTATTCTAATCGATCTATCAGGTATGATCTCGTATGACGAGGGGCTCAACAGACGTGTATCACAAAAGTTACCTATATTTTTTGTATTGTTATCAAATTCGATATTAAATTTATTGGCTAATGCTGTAGACTCCATTTTAAAGGTTTTTATTAATATGTCATCAATTCGATTTACAATTTTACCGGTAAGATTATTTATTATTTCCCAGATTTTTTTCGTGTTTTTAAAATTATTACAAATGTCTTTTTTTATTAACTTTATTTCTATACATGTTATATAATAATCTATTTTTTACGTCGCTTTTATTATAAGACCAAATGGTGTACAATTCATCACGCTTTTTACACATACATTGAAGCCGTTGGTTGGCCCATGCACACTCTTTACGCTTACTATTGTCGTTTTTAATGGTGGTAGATTTACATTTATTATAGGCGGTGTTAAACTGTTCGTTCAAATTATTCATAATATCGTTGGGATCGCTATGTTGCAGTAATGAGTTCCAGTCTGTATTTAATAATTCGCGGCGTAGCTTCACTTCGTCTATTTTAGTGTAAGTTTGTTTGTTGTGGTGATGTGAGTCACGCGCACCTAACACGCCCGTAAAGGAACAACCCGTTATGCAATGATCAGCTGGCGCCGTATTAACTACTGCAGTGTGAACATCGTGCGAGGTGACGTGTAAGTACTCGCGTGTAAGTATTCACACCACTTGTGAATCCCAAACCGCACAACATGTCTAAGTACTGGTTTGTTATTGTACTGGAGTCTTTTAAATCTAAATTCATATCTCCCATTATTATACAATTTTGTTTGTTGGAGTAAGTAGCTAGCAAACTGTGGAGGTTATTAATGAATTGACGTTTAACCGTGTTAGGTGGTCTATAAACGACACATAAGCCAACACTAAGTTTGTTTACGGCGATTTCGCCGGTTAAACATTCAAACTCTCGCGAGTTGTAGGTATTTGACCTATTAAACGTGATAGACTTGTGAACGTACAACAAAATTCCGCCTCCTCTTCGTTCCGTTCTTAATTCCGAAAATAAAGTATAATCAGGCAATTGAAATAATTGTACCTGGTTTTCGTGTATATTGGCCTCTGTTATCGATATGACATGAATAATTGTTTTGGATTTTGATATTTACACGTTGTTGCAGGGTAACGACTGACTGTATTTTTTTTTTTAAATATGGAGGACACTTGACATTGATAGTTTAGTCACAGAATAAATAATAGTACTGTTTAGTTTACACAGTCATTAACAGATGTCTCTGTATGTTTGTATTTTGATATCATTCTTTGCAACACCCCCACTATATCAAAATAACAAACAAGCTTATACATTTAAATAATCAATTTACTTTTGAACAATACCAAGTGTTTGCATGAACTCATAATGTTTTATTCCCGACAATCCTTTAGTTAACAGATCCGCAGGCATACTAGAAGTTGGCAGGTACTTCGCCTTAATTTTATTATTGTTTATTACATCTCTGATGAAATTATATCTAACATCAATATGTTTGGAACGCTTATGAGAATAATTGTTGCCTGCCATCTTCAATGCACTCTGATTATCATTATACAAAACAGTTTTATTGCAACAACCTATCAATTCACATTCTAAATTCAGTAAATATAAACCTTCTCTGCATGCTTATGACAAAGCCATGTACTCTGCCTCACAACTACTGAGAGCTACAGTTTTTTGCTTTTTACTTTCCCAAGAAATAGCAGATCCAGATTTCATGAAACAAAATCCTGTATATGAACGTCTATCAATGGCATCACTGGCCCAATCTGCATCCACAAAACCAACCAGTTCTGCTCCTTCTTTGGAATATCTTAAGCAATAATTTTTTGTTTTCAACAAATACTTTAAAATTCTCTTGGCATAATTCCAATGCAATTGTGAATAACAATTATTAAATTGACTAAGGTAACTAACTGCGTATGCAATATCTGGTCGTGTTAAGACCGCTAAATACATCAAGCTACCTATTAGTCTCTGAAAAGGTAAGTTATTATCACACATATTAGATTTCTCTATGTTCAATTTACTTTCTATGGATGTGTTTGCTAAATTACAATCAGTCATATTAAACTTATTTGCCAACTGTTCAATATATTTCTCCTAATCTATTGTAATAACATTTTTATTTATATTAATTTTCATGCCCAAATACTGTTTAACTTGACCTAAATTTTTGATCTTAAATTTTTGGCTCAACGCTTCTATTAGAGATTTGGTTTGTTTCTTTATTCAAATAAATAATAAAATCATCGACATAAACACCAACAATAGTTTTCTTATTGTTATTATGATCTTTTATAAAAACACAGGTTCAAGTTTACATCTACTGTACCCTTAATTACACAATGTCTCATCTACTCTTTAGTACCAAGCTAAGGATGATTGTTTGAGACCGTAAACAGCCTTTTTTAATTTTAGTACTTTATTAGAATCTTTAACAGGAAATCCTTCTGGCAAATGCATAAGGATGCTTTCTTTTAAATAACCATTAGGAAGGGTGTTGTAACGTCTAGGTGAGTAATATCCATATCTAATTGCACGCTCAAAGCAAACAGTAACCGCAAGGTTGAGTGCCTAATCACAGGTGAAAAAGTTTCCTGATAGTTCACACCAGCCTTCTGCGTGAAGCCTTTTGCAACCAGTCTAGCACGATGTCTCACTTTATTATCACAATCAATTTTCCTTTTTAAGACCCACTTGCACTGCACACTACACTAGCACTATCTGGAGCATTGACAATTTCCCACGCTTGGTTGTCGTTGAATGACTGTAGCTCTTCTGCAATCGCCTGCAACCACTGTTGTTTCTCAGGACCGCTGATAGCTTCTGCATAAGTCAGTTCATCTTCTCCTATAGGACCGCTGATAGCTTCTGCATAAGTTAGTTCATCTTCCCTTATAGGTGTGGTACTCAAATTTGCAAATCCATATCTTTCAGGTTTTTTTCTTTGACTTTTCCTTGGTTCTTCTTAGTTTATCTAAGGAACATTATTTATTTCATCTTCTAGCTCTTTCCTGTCACTCTCTTTTTCTAGATTAGGTACTTCCTTTTTATTTAAAAAATCATTGTGCTCACACTCACTGGAACTCGACTGATCATGAGAAGGTTCTGTCTTCACCGCAGATTCCTGCATCAATTCCCCAACTGAATCTGTGGTCTCTACTGGGACAGTTACAGTTTCTATACTTCTTGGCTTTTCCATAATCACAACATCTCTACTCGTAGTTACATTCCTTTTAACTGGATTATGAACTCTGTAACCTTGACATTTTGATTGAAACCAACCAGTATACGCATCTTTGATTTTTTATCCCACTTGGTTCTTTTTTCTTTAGGTATGTGCACCATTACAGGTCTTCCAAATATACGTATATACTTTAAATCTGGTTTCTTCTTGGTCCAGGCCTCATATGGAGTCTATTCAATACGTGAAGCTACTGATCTATTTTTAAATAGACAGCTGTGTTAGCAGCTTCTGCCCAAAATTTTTTTGTAAGACCTGCTTTAAAAAGTAAGCATCTCGCTTTCTCCACTATAGTTCGGTTTGACCTTTCACTCAGTCCGTTCTGTTCAGGTGTGTAAGGGTTTGTTTTTTGATGTATGATTCCCTCCTTTTTTAAGAAATCTTCAAAATCATTACTGCAGTACTCACAGCCATTATCTGTACGCAATTTTTTTTTTTCTTATTCTGAAAATTCGCTGCCATAGATTTGAATTCTTTAAAATGATTTAACACTTTACTTTTAGTCTTCAGGAAGTAAATAAATGTCATCCTGGTGTAGTCATCAATGAATGTTAAGAAATATCGTGCACCGCCTATTGACACAGTCTCCATGGGTCCGCAGACATCTGAATGAATTACCTGAAGAGTCTCTGTGGCACGTGAACCCTGACTGCTGAATGGAAATCTTGATTGCTTTTCTTCGCAGCATATTTGACATCTGGATTTGCTTGTTATGAACCCATCAGCATAATCAAGTCCTTCTACCAATCCACACTTCTTTATTTTGTTCATATCCGTGCTATTAATGTGACCAAGCCGTCTGTGCCATGTATCGCCACTGACTGTCAACAAACAATTCTGTGTTTGTACTCTTAACTTATATACTCCATCAACCAGGTCAGCTATTGCAACTAACTCATCCAATTTGTTTCTTATGAGACACTTATTGTGCTCAAATACGACGCTGTTCCCATTTTTAATTAATTCGCTCACCGACAAGAGGTTAGTCGTGAGACTTGGTACACACAACGCATTCTGCACAGTGATGTCGAAATTATAGCTCGTCGTTATTTCTATGTCTCCTGAGCACAAAACGGGAACTTTCGTCCTATTGGCGACAATGATTTCTGGTAAACTTGATGAGTATTTAGGATTTTTTAACCAAAATTTGTTCGGCGTCATGTGCATGCTTGCACCCGAGTCGATGTAAAAGTTACTTTTACTGAATCCGCCACTGATAAAAACAACGCTGAAAGCGTTACTTTGTTTTTTATTTTCTGTTTTCTCCTTCAAAAGTGGGCACTGGTTGCGGTAGTGTCCAATTTCCTTACAACGATAGCAAGTAATTGTTTTTGTGTTGTTGACATTTGATGATGTTGATTTTGACGTATTCGATGTCTGTCCGCCATGTTTACTAGTGCTGCCCCCTTTAGTCGATTTTCTATGCCATTTTACTGCTAGTGCCGAGTTACGTTCCAATTCAATTGTATCTGCCACATCCATATCAAGTAATTTCAACTTGATCGAATCTGCGGTTATTTGAATCCCGGAATGCTCTATAGCCATTATCATTGGCATAAACCGCTCTGGTAATCCGGCTAGTAACATTGAACCAATCCATTCATCATTTATAGCGAAGCCTGTTCCGCTTAAACGTTGAGACGTTTCAACAATTTGTGTAACATAGTTCGTCATATGTTCACAGTTTTCTAACCTTATAGAAATTAGATGACGAAGCAACGTAATCCTCCGAGAAAATCCTGAATCATCGAACAATTAACGTAGTTTTGTTCACAATTCCTTTGCGGTGGTTGTCTCTTATGTGCACAAAAAGCGATGGATCTATCGTCAAAATCATTTTTGCGCGTGCCTTTGCATCTGCCGCTGCTGCATTTTCATCCGTTCCTTCTTGCTTTAGGTACTCTGTGGCGCCCTCCAAAATTAGCAAGTTCTCAATTGCAAACGCCCAATCGTCGAAATTCTCGACTCGTCGACCTTTCAACTTTGGCAAGTTAGCGAGATAACTGGAACTCATTTTTAACTTGCCCAACACGAAAAATACTACAATTAAACTGTTTTTACAACTTAAATGGATCTGCTGTTCCCATAACCTATAAGTGAAACACGTTGTTGCAGGGTAACGACTTACTGTATTTTTTAAAAAAAATATGGAGGACACTTGACATTGATAGTTTAGTCACAGAATAAATAATAGTACTGTTTAGTTTACACAGTCATTAACAGATGTCTCTGTATGTTTGTATTTTGATATCATTCTTTGCAACAGTTATTTAAATATTATCATAAGACACTGATGCATGCAGGTCTACAATTATTATTATCTGTATAAAGACATAAATTTTGGATAATTGGGGGTCACAATCTGGCTAGGAAAATAACACATGAGTGTCATGTATGTTGCAGGTTTACAGGAAAGTCTAATAAGCCTATAATAGGTAATCTGCCTAAAGAAAGAACTTATAGTCAATTTTCATTTTCTAATAGTGCTGTCGATTACGCTGGTCCAATAATGTTGGCAAACAGAAAAGGTAGAGGAGCTAGATTAATAAAGTCTTATATCTGTGTGTTTGTGTGCTTGGCTGTACATCTAGAATTAGTTACTGATTTAAGCACTAAAACATTCTTAGCCGCCTTAAACATATTCGTTGCTCGCAGAGGTAAGCCTGACTTTATTTACTCCGATAATGGTACTAATTTCGTAGGAGCGGCTAATAAACTTTTAAAAATTTAAAAAACTAAAGGTGATGACATTAGTTCGAAATCAGCGGAGCGATCTATTATTTTTAAATTCTCTCCCACATACAGCCCGCACTTCAACAGCTTAGCCGAGAGTTCCGTTAAATCAGTTAAACATCATTTGAAAAGAGTTCTATCTCTGGCAAACTTAACCTACGAGGAAATGAATACCGTACTTGTAGGTATAGAAGGTATACTAAATTCTTGTCCCCCCTACCCCGCTCACCCCCCTATCCTCAGACCCTAATGATTTCGTCCCATTGACCCCATCGCATTTCCTTATCGGACGCACACTTACGATGTTGCCTACTTCTCAGATCGATGTGGAAGAAACGGCCAAAATCTGCACACTGCCTCGTTACCAGAGAGCACAGATCCTGACTCAGCATTTCTGGAATCGTTACTACATGGAATACATTTCAGATTTGCAAAGGAGACAGAAATGGAAGCGTACCAGTGGAGGAGAGCTACGCATCGGCGATCTAGTGGTGATCAAGGACGAGCGACTGCCCCCTAACCGCTGGCATCTTGGACGCATCGTCGGCCTGCACCCTGGGACTGATGGCATCACACGCGTTGCAGACGTCAACACCGCTACAGGAGTCCTGAGAAGAGCCTACAATAGGCTCTGCCTGCTGCCTACTGAAGATACCTTGGAACTGGACGTTCCAACCCGGGGAGCCTGTTAACGCAAAAATTGCATCTACGCCGAAAACCGGCTTCATAAACGTACGCTGCGCTGGCTGCACAAGGACGCCTCCTGGACCCCCCTCTACTCGCCTAATCGATACCGCAACAGACGCACGCACGCATTCCATATTTTTTTAAATTATTATCAACAGACAGTTTTTTTTTGTAAAGTTCAGAATTTCACATTATATTGTTATCAATCAAAACTGTTATCATTTTCTACTCTCCTGGAAGCAAAGCCGAAGAAGATTCCCGCACACCAGCACTGTACTGTACTGTGATATGATTTAAATACAACAACAGTTATACCCTAACTCAAGTAAACATATTCTAAATGTATAATAAACCAAGAAACATATGCATCCAACTACAGATAGTGCAAATCACTACCTACCAATTGACATTGCATTCTGAATGCAATTTAATATCTTAACGCTAAAACTAATAACTAATTACTACCTAATTCAGATCCGTAGATAAACCACGCTCTGCTACCAAAAATTGTTTGATATAGAGAGTCTACATCAATGCTGGGCCCATATAAAATAAAAGATAACTTACATACTAGTCTTCCTCTGAGACACGCCGATACAACTTCCAGGTGGTATGGTGACTCGCCGCGCCCTGCTGCTGTGGTAGACTGCGCCCCTGGCTGCTGTCTCTGGCTGCTGGTAGACCGTGCTCCCGCGCGTCTTCTAGAGCTGGTGCTGATAAGGCCCTAGGTATCCCTAACCTTCCCTTTGACTACCCCCAGAGCTCTTTACCCAAGACAAATACATGATAATATGCACAAACCACTTAGCACTGTTCACGTCACGCCGCGTGTCCGTGTCAACCAAACTAATAACTGGTTTTAGCTAGCCCGCCCTGGTACTATTCAACTAATGTTTTAAACTGCACTTAATTATCACGGACCCCCGAATCAAATAATATATTATGCCCTACACATCAAAACCAAATACAAAATTACTTTTACACGACCTCGCGGTATTAAGTCTTAACCTAACCATTTTGTTCCAACGTGAGTATGTGTCACACGTCACATTGACAGCCGTCTGTCACTACAAATTATGACGACAAAAGTTGCCATCCGTAAATGGCCAGTTTGTCCCAAACACTAGTAAACGGAGATAAGTAATCAAATTCTGCTTTGATACTTTTGTGTAAATAATCTAAAATGTTATTGTTTTGTTTATATGAGAGGATAACAACAACACAATTTAGGCATTTACTCAATAACGCAATAATACTTTTTATAAAAGTGTCAAAGCAAAAATACATTTCTGAACTCCGTTTACTAGAAATGATTTTTCATAAGTGGCGCTAGTGTGCACCGGTGTTTTGTACAAAGGGCCAAACCACAAAAGGCCCCGCACATGAAAAAAGTTATAGGTAGTAAAAGGTGACGAGTAGGTAACTAAATTATGCTGAACGATCCCCTCAAGAGGCCAATTAATTAAATTAAACACATTTTCGTTTAGTTCAAAACTTTAACTTTTACGTTTTCAAGCATATGTTTAAAGGTGGCCTTTTTAGTTTATGCAAGTTTTAAAACTAAGCGATAACATGTTAGACTATGAATTTATTATGACGTAAGAATACTTATTGACGTCTTGAGGGGATCAAATACTTAAGCATAAATTTATTTAGCCATCTTCGTCGTCATCACTTATCGCAAGCACAGATTAGGTATTTTGATAGTGCCACAAGGCCACAAGTCTTTTCCTCCGAGCCACAACCTTAGGAATAATTGACACAACTGTTATTTTCTGCAACTTTAGTCAAATTACAGCGCGCGAGTCCAGCGTCCGCTCACAGTTTCAAACGCAACCAATACATAATGGCGTGCGCGCAAGCCACGAGCGAGACGGGATCGGGCGAGGCAGGCGGGGGGAGAGAAGAGTTGAGTTGAGACAGCATAAACTTTGGCAAATTTGGCTAAACTTTAGTGGTTATTTACCTCATTTTGTGCAATACAACAAATTTTTATGGAAAAATATGTTATACAGCTAGTCTCCCCACCGTTTGGTTATTTGAACAAAATATTTAACTAAATCAAACGTTTAGTACATAATATCTAAATAATTTGGGAAGTAATAAATATACTTGTAGTACTAGAACGAAACCTTTTTAGTAAAGTACTTAGGGTAATTTGACCAACCCGATTATTTTATTTAGGTACCTAAGTATGCTTTTATTAAGCTATTAATAAACTTTAGATACAGTAGCTCAGTCAACATTTACTAATTAATGACGGAATCTGCACCTAACCTAATTTAGGAACTAGAAGCTGAAGTTTAAGTGAAGATAACAAAACTTCAATAAGCTGAACACTTTATATAACTCATTTTTTTCAGTGCAAAGCTGATCAATTTTTTTTTTTTACTTTAATTGGTTCTCCAACAATGAGTACATTTGTTTTAAACTATTTTACATTATAACCAAATAAATAAGTGCTGAAAGTCTCACTACTTATAGGAGAACACAACATGCACATTAGGCACAGTAACATTGAGGCAACATATACAACAAATATTTTAGAAATAACAGATAACACCTTTCTACATTACACACTTAATTAAAAAAAAAGCAATCTTATTATACATAAAAATAACAAGGTATACATAGATGAATGATTGATCTCGCTGCGCTCGTCCAGATACCACAGCTCCGTAAATGCGGCAACTTATTATTGTAGTATGTTTATGACAATATGCAAAGATGCTAGTGTGCGTGAAAAATTTGTTGCCAGCTGCTCAATTGTTAACCGAGTTAATGGGAAAAATATTTTTGCTGTGATGTATTAGTTAAGTTGCTTGTTATAAATGTAGCTCAGAAAATATTTAAAAATTTACAATTAAAAGCGAATTTGTATCAATAAAATTGTATATATTATTATGTAGGTTAGATGTAGGTTTCTTCTGTAGAAAAATGGTAGGAATGTATAGCAATGATTAGACCTCATTTTTTTTGTCGTTTTTTATTACTACCAACCCCTATCTTCCCTTGGGTATAGTAAAAGGCGACTAACGAACTAAAGACTGCACATACATCCAACAGCATAGAGCGGCGATGGGCGCATCAAAATAATACTACCAACCCCTCTCTTCCCTTCGGTGTCGTAAAAGGCGACTAACAGACTAAAGACTGCACATACATCCAACAGCATAGAGCAACTATGGCCTCATCAAAATAATACTACCAACCCCTCACTTTTCTTCGATGTCGTAAAAGGGGACTAACGCACTAAACACTGCAAATACATCCAACAGCAAAGAGCTACGATGGGCTCATTAAAATAATACTACCAACCCCTCTCTTCTCTTCGGTGTCGTAAAAGGCGACTAATGTACTAAAGACTGCACATACATCCAACAGCATAGAGCGGCGATGGGCTCATTAAAATAATACAACCAACCCCTCTCTTCCCTTCGGTGTCGTAAAAGGCGACTAACGGACTAAAGACTGCACATACATCCAACAGCATAGAGCGGCGATGGGCTCATCAAAATAATACTACCAACCCCTCTCTTCCCTTGGGTGTCGTAAAAGCGACTAACGGGCTAAAGGTCCCACCTATTTTGTCCATAGATTCAAGCGATTAGGAACTAATTTTTAAATTACATTACCGCACTAGTGCGTAGCTTATTACATTACGATGCTGAAATCGGTGTAATAAGAGCCACTTAACGAGCAAATGTGTTATAAATACTTTTTCGTTTTTGTAGGCTCATTGTCATGTGACAGACAAATATTAGAAACAAAATAATTTTCCCCTAGGGCAAGAAAAGCTATTTTAGGCCTCGCTTTACAACGCTACAATGACGGTCTTTTTGAGCAAGAGGAGTGAAAATATTATTTCAAACATTGTCTATGATTTTTTTCAAAACGAATACGTCCATGATTTGACGGTGGCGGCACTGACACTGAGAGAATTATCACTGACAAGTGGGGATGCGTTCATAGAGAATGTATGAAAAACACAGTGCCGGTACTGTGTCGGAACTGTGGCTTCACTGATATGTGTGAAGCAACCTTTAACCTATAATATTACCCGAATCATAAGCTATACACCTGTTCTCAGTTTCACTAAAGTCCGTCCAGAGGTTTTTGTGTGATGCGCGTCAAACAAACAGACAGACAGACAAATTCCAAAAATGATTCTAATGTTCACGTATCCTTCATCCTCTAGATTATGTTTTTCGCAAACATTTTCATTGGAAGTACAGACACGAAAAGTGTACATTTCAGGAACATAGGTCAAAATTAAAAAAAAATGTTTTTCTATACTTGAGTCAATCAGCTGATTGCGCATTTTGTATAGGGAAAAATAATAAATTTTCGACTCATGTTCCTTACGGAAAGTTGTTCAGTTTCATCGGTAGAATCCCCTTGATATAGTGTCAGCTAACATCTTTACATCTTATTATAGATCAGAAATATAAGTAAACATGAAATAACATAAAACTAGGTTAAGTATTTAGGAACTTTGTAAGACACATGAAATAGGTTACCTATAATATAATAAAAGACAATAACAATAAAGTCACATAATAAAAATCTCAAACCACGTGGACTTTATTCTTGTTTATGCGGTAACACTGAATGGCGTTTATTGTTTATATTATTTTATGATGAAATTTCGAAAATATACAAAACTTACTGATGGTATGTGATCCCAGTGTCCTTCTTATTTTTAGAATTATTATTTTTACATAGTTTTACTACGCAAACTGGCATTTTAGTTTGAATTAAGCCCAAAATTGAATAAAACATTCTGGACGTACACGTCACCTACAGTTGTCACTGTAACTGTGTAACTGGCTCGGGTACGCCGATTTCGGCGTAGTATTTGTTGCCGCATTTGACAAGTATGACGGAGGTATCTAGTCGAGCGCAGCGAGACCAATCATTAATCTAAGAAAGTATACATAAGATAAAAAATTAAAATGAAAACGATTTTAGCAAAACCTAACTACTTACACAGATGTCAGATAGCACAATTTTTTTAATCTGTCTAACAGATGATATGGCCAAATCAATGTCGCATTGGTACTTGTTATACATGTCAAACATGCGAAACAGTGAGGAATGCTTTTTTAAATTAGTGTGAGCCAATTGAACATGGAAAAGTTTTACATTTTGTGATCTTTGTCTTCGCTGGGGTGCACTAAAACCAACTCTTTGTAGTAGTTCAGGGCAATCCAGCTGGGCACACACTAACTTTTGACGTGACAACGTCTTAAATTAGGTTAGCTGGGAGACACTTATGAAAAAGTGTAACGCTCGTCGGGAACGTAACGATGAGTCACCGAACGAGAGAGAGGCCCGCCGAATGCCTTGCGTCTCTCTCCCACTAAATAGTTAAGTTTAAGTTTACATGTACAATGTTTTAGTAAACAAAATAAAACAAAATAAAAAAAAAAAAAATAAAAAAAAAAAAAATAAATAAAAAAAAAATAAAAAAAAAAATAAAAAAAAAAATAAAAAAAAAAATATATTTCTATAGTTAAAATTTGTGCAATTCTTATTTTCATTCAATTCCTTGTTCCTATTGTGCAATTTAATTATATTCATATCAATAAATATTCTACCGAGAAAAAGACGTTGTCACGTAAAACCTTCGCCCGTAAAACCGACTTTACAGGCAACCAATATTTTTTTATAAAAACTAGATCAAACATGTCTCTTCGAACTGATAGCTCAACCATTTCGAAATGCTCTATTCTATCTTTATAAGATTTCAGTTGCCTAGTTTTAAAACTTGCAAAGGTCAAATACCACAAGAACCGTTTTTGTACTCTTTTCTTTCGTTTTTTATGACACAAGTAAGTTGGAGGCCAAACAACAGAGCAGTACAGAACATTACGCTACGCACAAGTGAGTTACACATTTTGACGTGACAACGGCTTAAATTAGGTTAGCTGGGAGACACTTATGAAAAAGTGTAACGCTCGTCGGGAACGTAACGATGAGTCACCGAACGAGAGAGAGGCCCGCCGAATGCCTTGCGTCTCTCTCCCACTAAATAGTTAAGTTTAAGTTTACATGTACAATGTTTTAGTAAACAAAATAAAACAAAATAAAATAAAATAAAATAAAATAAAATAAAATAAAATAAAATAAAACAAAAAAAAAAAAAAAAAATAAAAAAAAAAAAAAAAAAAAAAACAAAAAAAAAATATATTTCTATAGTTAAAATTTGTGCAATTCTTATTTTCATTCAATTCCTTGTTCCTATTGTGCAATTTAATTATATTCATATCAATAAATATTCTACCGAGAAAAAGACGTTGTCACGTAAAATCTTCGCCCGTAAAACCGACTTTACAGGCAACCAATTTTTTTTTTTCTTTGTGGAAGGTTTTTTGAACTTTCGACACACTTTTATGACAAACCCAAGCATTTTCGAGGCCTTAGAAATGATTTCATCAAAGTGCCTATCAAACTTCAGTTTACTGTCAAAGTGAACCCCTAAGTCTTTTACAGTCAGTCTCTTGTAAAGTTTCATCGTATAGCGTATAAGATGTGGGCATAATATTTTTATTGCGAGTAAACTTAATGTGTTGGCACTTCTTTACATTGAGATGCATCTTATTTTCTAAACACCAAGCTACTAACCTGTCTAAATCTTCCTGTAATAATACTGAATCTCTAACGTTTTCAATTTTTCGAAATGCCTTTAGATCATCTGCAAATAAGTAGATGTTCGAATGTTTAAAACACTGACTGACGTCGTTAATAAACGCTATGAACAAGTACGGTCCCAAATGAGATCCTTGCGGAATACCTGTGGATGCCACATATGAAGCCGACTCGCAACCATTAACCACAACTTTTAAGGTGCGATGGCTTAGATATGATTCAAACGAGCTCAACACCGACCCCGACACTCCATAAGAAGCTAATTTATTAATTAAGATGGTATGATTAACTTTGTCAAAAGCTTTGCTGAAGTCGGTGTATATCGCATCGACTTGTACTCGCTTATCTACCGCTTTAACAAGAGCTTCAGCGTACGTAACTAAATTTGTTGTAGTTGATCGGGACTTTATAAAACCATGCTGGCTATCGGAGAGTACTGGTTTGATTTGGCTAAGCAAATATGGACATACTAAGGACTCAAAAACCTTAGCCAGCACAGACAAAATTGCAATTGGTCTGTAGTTTTGAACTAAGGTTGTATTCGCGGGTCAGAAGACACCGCCAAATACAGCAGAGTAAAGAAAGGTTGTGGGCTGGGTAGGTATGGATAGTGAAGTACTTACAGGGATGATGAGTCACAGGAACCGGGAGACGAGCTGACCACGGGCGGCGAGGTAGGTTGGTTTCCTGGCGCACAGTCACTACACTAAACAATAGGCATTCAGGCGTTCTCTTCACTTAAGGTTCAGGGTCACTATCAACTTTCACGGTCAGGCCGTTGCGTGCGCGCGCGGTAGCCAGCTGACGAGAGAGGCGGTCTGCTCACGAAGCGAGCGGCCGCGGGTCGCGCAGCGGTGGCGCCGCGGCAGATAGGCGAACACGGTCGTCAACAACCGCTGAGTCAACCGCCTCACAGATGGCGGCATGATTCGAATGGGCGTCCCGGCTTTGGCGGGATCACCCTCCGGGGCCCAGGGTGGGCTCATCCAATGGGAGCCTGGCGATCCGGAATACAGGCCTCCGAAGATGTCCATTCGCGGTGTCCAGGTCTACCACCCGCACGACGCCATCCTTCCCAGGCAGGGTGCGAGCAATGCGCCCCAGTCTCCATTGGAGGGCAGGCAGGTTGTCCTCCTTGATGAGGACGAGCTCGCCAACTCGGGGAGGGGAGGATAGGGACAACCATTTGGAGCGGGTTTGGAGGGTATGAAGGTAGGACTGGGTCCACAGCGTCCAGAAGCGCTGGGAAAGGGCCTGTATCATCTGGAATCGCCTACGTGTGGAGATCGGCCTATCTTCCACGGATAGTTCGGGAAGGGCCGTTAGTGGGCGGCCTATAATGAAATGTCCGGCTGTAAGCTGCTCAAAGTCTGAAGGATCAGACAAAAGTGGGCAGAGAGGTCTAGAGTTAAGGACCGCTTCGATTCGAGCTAAAAGTGTGGAGAATTCCTCAAATGTGAGGTGTTGTTCGCCAATTACGCGATATAAAAGTTGCTTTGTTGATTATACGTTGATTTCATGTAACGCACCGAACCATGGTCCCTTAGGGACGTTCAACAACCAATTAATGTGCTGACCAGCGAGCTTGTGCGCAATCGTGTCATTATTCAAGGCAAGAAAGTTTTGTACTTCAATGAGCTGATTTCGAGCGCCTACATAATTTGTACCGCAGTCCGAGCGGATGAGAACCGGGGCACCGCGGCGTGCTATAAAACGCTGTAACGCCGCGAGGAACGCTTCCGTGCTGAGGTCCGACACCGGTTCAAAATGAACCGCCTTAGTGGAGAGGCACACGAATATACAAAAGTACGCTTTTAAGAGTTTAACATTACGTAGCGTACTAGATTTAACGAGGAATGGTCCGGCAAAATCGGTCGTGACTTGACTAAATACTGGCTGAGGCGTAACTCTATCGGCTGGCAGGTCGGTCATGAAGGGCGCTTGCGGCTGGGCCCGGCATCGAAAGCATCTAATGCATTTAAAGACTCGGTGTCTAATAATACGGCGCGCGGACAATATCCAAATTGTTGGCGTAGGATAGCGTGTAAAGTGTCAGCGCCAGGGTGGCAGTGTATTTTGTGGTAGTGGTCAATGATAAGGTCTACAAGTGGGCTAGAGCTGAGAAGTATGAGCGGATGCTGCGCGTCATATTGGATAGACGCATGGGACAGTCGTCCACTAACTCTAAGGAGCTCATCTTTAATGAGAGGTGACAGCCGCTGGAGTCTGACGGAGCAGATTTTGCCAGTTTGAAGGCGGTGGATGTCCTCTGCAAACTCATTGTGCTGAACACTGCGCACCCAGTAATGTAGGGCCTCTCTTCGTTCACTGACGTACAAGGGGCCTGAGCGTCGCGAATCTGGGTGGTGTCTGCAGTTGTGCAGAAAGCGTTTTAGACAAGCTGTCACTCCGACGAGTTTGTCTAGTGAACTGAACCGAGTGAGCAGGTCAAAGTCAAGACCGGGCACTGTGACCAGTGACGGGACGTGTTTGGGCTTAAGGCCAGGCAGGGCGTGATGGCCCAGAGCTAAGGGCATCGCAGGCCAAGACTCACAAGGCTGTCTAAGCCACGTGGGAGACCACCATAGGTCGTGGGCTGACAGGGATTGCGCAGACATCCCTCTGCTTGCGCAATCTGCCGGGTTGAGCTCGGAAGGTACGTGTCGCCAGGTACATTCTGGTGAGCCTGAGCTGATTTTGACTACCCTGTTGGCTTCAAAGGGTTGAAGACGGTGAGGCGGTGTATTGAGCCAGGCCAGGACTATCGTACTGTCTGACCAACATGTGTTGTTGTATACTGATATGGGCCGATAACTGAACCGACACACGGATCATGAGCTGGGAGAGTAGGGTGGCGGCCGACAACTCTAACTTGGGGATTGTGAGGCGATTCTTGATTGGTGCGACTCGCGACTTGGCGACAATCAAGTGTACCAAAGTATCTCCGGAGGCATTGAGCTCATGGAGATAAACAACGGCGGCAAACCCGGCTTCAGAGGCATCTGCAAACCCGTGAAGCGAGTATGCAGCTGAGCCTTTGTTTGCACAAACGTGCCGAGGGAAGCGAATGCTAGACAACAGCGGCAGATCCTCTGAGATGCGGTGCCACTCCGTTTGTACTTCAGAGGGAGTGGGCTCATCCCATTCCAGCTTCAGTAGCCACAATTGCTGAAGCAGCAGCTTTGCGCGGAAGATAACGGGAGAAACCCAGCCGTTTGGGTCATAAAGTGAGGCTACGGTGCTTAAAATAGACCGCTTTGTGACATGTGTGATGGGGGGCAGAGAGATGCGGTAGGTGAACTCGTCTGACTGAGGGCTCCACTGTATACCCAAGACCTTAATGGACGTGGACTCTGGGTTCATGTCGAAGTCCTTGGGCATGTCGCATTGGTTGTCGGAAAATCTCTCGAGCAGCTTAGGCGAGTTAGATGTCCACTTACTGAGCTGAAAGCCGCCTAGGTCTAGCAGACTTATCAACTCGTCCTGGAGTACTTGGGCGGATTCAACTGTGTCATGACCACACAAGATGTCATCAACGAAGATAGACTTGCGAAGAACCTGAGCGGCTCCAGGGTAGCGATGGCCTTCATCATCAGCTAGCTGAAGCAGAGTGCGGATTGCATGGTATGGGCTTGATCTTAAGCCGTAGGTGACTGTATTGAGGGCGTAGGTGAGCAGAGGGTGATCTGGTGAGGATCGCCATAGTATCAGCTGATACCGTCTCTGGTCTGGGGCAACCAGCACATTTCAGAACATCCTCTGGATGTCAGTGCTGAAAACGACTGGATGCGTTCTGAAGGACATGATGATGTCCACAATGTCCTGTTGAAGGGCGGGGCCTGTGTGTAGGCATTCATTTATGCTAACACGATTGGAGCTTTTGCAGCTACCATCAAAAACAATGCGCAGCTTGTCCGACCCTGACTTAAATACGCCATGGTGAGGGATGTAGAAGTGAGGTTTATGGGCGAATGTATTTGGGTGACAGGGAGCCATGTGCCCTAAGTCGATGTATTCGGCCATAAAGTCGACGTATTTAGAACGCAGAGACGGGTTCGCCATTAGCTTCTTCTCAATATTGAGGAATCTGCGCAATGCGATAGGGTGAGTTTTACCTAGTTGAGGGGCGTCCTTTAGAAAGGGCAGAGCGACCGTATATCTGCCTGAGGGATCGCGTGTATTGGTAGAGCGGAAGATTTCCTCGCATTGTTCCTCCAGGGGATCATTATGAGTGTGAAATTGAGGGAGGGGCTCCTCAGACTCCCAGAACCTTTCCAGACTCTGACGTATGTCCTGGGCTGATTCAGCTGAGTCTGGTTGTGAGCTAACGACGTGAGCTGAGTTGACCTGCTGCGCCGGCTGCGCATACAAGTCCTCAATGGGTCCAATCAACGCGAAGTCGAAAATCGTGCCGAAGGCTATGGGCTTGCCCGGGCCCAACGAGACCTTAGTCCCGTCCAACACCTGGCCAAGAACGTCCGACCCCAATAAGAGGTCGATCGGGGCTGGTGTGTGGTAAAGCTGGTCAGCCAATGGCACGGGTGGCTGGCCTAGTACGTGGGAAATGTTTGGTACCTTCTCTAAGGGAAGGTAGCCAGTGACGTTTTTTAAAATGTGAGCTGTGGTAGTGATTGTAGGAGTATCATTGTGAGTGGGTCGGCATACTATTGTTATTGCCGCCTTTAACTCATGTTTGTGCTGATTCCCAACTCCTGTAATTTTTAAACAAGTGGGTTTTGATGGCAGGTTCAAAAGTCGTGCCATGCGTGACGTTATTAATGTCAGCATACTGCCACAGTCCAATAAAGCTCTGGCTGTGTGAAGATGGCCATGTACATCCGCGACTCTTAGTGAGACGGTTGGCAACAAAATCGGTGTGCCAGTGGGCCCAGAAGGTGAGTGAGCTGATTGAGTATCAGCCGAAATTGTATGAGCTGAGTATGCATCAGCTGTGTGGACATGGGTTGACTGGGCATGGGCTAAAAGGGCATGGTCTGAATTTACTTCTTCGCTAGGGTGCTCCGTGATAGTTGGGAGTCATAATTGCTGGCGGCGTTCGCGGGGCCTACCTGGCGAACCGGACCTGGGCGAACTGGCTCTGTGAGCAGAGCTGGGTTGCGCCTGTTTGGCATGTGCGGGTTCGTGCCGCCTGCTGTTTCTGGGGCACTCCCTCGAGTGCTCCCTCAGCTGTGGTGGGGGTATATGTACAGACGAATGAGCTGAGTGCAATGGATTTATTAAAAATTATTTGTAATGGAAAAGACAATGTTTTTGCAGTTCTCACAAAAAATATAGGTGGAATACCGTCAGGTCCCGCTCCTTTATGTAATTCAAGTCTCTTTAATGCCTGAAACATTTTCGTTTGGGGAAAATGAATATTTTCCAGGGTACTGTTTGTCAGATATCGAGATTTCTGGCAAGGATCTTTATATGTACCATCCAAGTCAGTTGCTGTGTCATAGATGGACGAAAAATGAGATCCAAAAAAGTTGCACACTGCCTCAGGATCCTCAGAACTGTTTTTATCATCAGACATGGCAATAGGATAGGCCATAGAACTTCCTTTTTTGCTTTTTAAATAACTCCAAAAATACTTAGGGTTAGTCGCAATACTATCTTCAACACTGCTTATATACTTATTATAACAAACGAGCGCCATTCGATCTGCTCTTTTTTTAAGTGTCATAAAAGATAGTTTATCCATTTTGTTTTTGTACTTTTTGAATCAGTTTCTCATTTTATTTTTCTCATTTAGAATCTTTATAAGTGGTCTATTGAACCAGAGTGGGTATTTATTAGTTTTTAGTTTAGTTTTAGGTATATAAGCTGTTATCAAGTCCTTAAGATGAGCATAGAATGTGTTAACTACATCATCAACAGTTTGGCAAGAATTAAATACCTCTAGCCAATTCACATTATCTAGCGCGTCAACAATGGCATCATAGTCACCTTCAAAAGTTAGTTTTAGTTCAATTAAGTTAGTTAATTTTAATAGTTAATTTAGTTCTAGCTACAATGCTCTGCACTTTATCAGAACTTATGTTTATTTCTACATTTAATTTCATACCATCCACGGTATGAATCTATCTTAGAAACAGCAACAGGTGCTTCAGTCACTTCCAATGCTGACACCGACAAGTTACTCAAAACGAGATCAAGAATTCTGTTGAATTTATTCTTTACGGGTGCCCTTCGGTTCGCCTAAAATTGTTTGTCCTAATATGATTTGGCCAGACCGTTTTGGCCTAAACTTAAAACGTACAATTATTGTTTCGCCTAAAAATTGTTTTGCCACCATTATTGTTTGGCCTGAGAATTGAAAAGCCTAATTTTAGAATGTCTAATGTAAAATAGCCTAAACTATATTGGCATAACTTTATTTTGGCATAACGATTATTTCGCAAAATTTATAAAAGCTCTAATTTTAGCATATCTAAAATTAAATGTGTCAATAATGTATTGGAATAAAAGCATAGAATTTTATTGAGAAAATAAATTGACAGAAGCGAATCGCTCCAAACCCGACTCCACGTAGTCTTGTCTGCCCTACCCTAGAGTGCAATATAAGTCCGCGTAGGCGCGGAGTGGCGAGGCGGCCCGCGAGCTAAGGAGCAGGTGGGTTGAGCTCGAAGCCTCGAAAACCATCTGCGACGAAAAGCTCGCGTGGGACCGCCGGAGCCCCGCAGCGCCGAAGCCGTGACGGAAACTATGCATGCTGCATGCCTACATGCATGCTGCATGCCTGCTTGCATGCTGCATGCATGCTTACATGCTGCATGCCTGCACGCATGCTGCATATCTGCATGCATGCTGCACGCATGCTGTGTTTCTGCTTGCATGCTGCATGTCTGCATGTATGCTGCATGTTATGCTGCATGTTTTGCATTTTTAATTTTGTGCGAATTAATATTTAGTAATTGTAAACTTTAGGGATTACGAATTGTTCTGCCAAATGACGCATTTAGTAAATGACAATGTGGCGATAAAAAGTTAGGCAAAGTGAAATTAGGGCAAACACGATTTTGAAGAGTGAAATTAGGCGAAAAAATTTTAGGCTTTTCGTTTGGGTGCCATTGCAAATTAGGCGTACAAAAAATTAGGCGATCCGATAGAGACCCATTCTTTACATTATTGTATCGCTTGAGATTATTTAGAGAGATAAAATCTTTTAGTTTAAGACCATACAAGGAATTAGGAAACTTTGGTGAGTCCAGTATATTTCCTACGCTGTCAACCCATTCTACCGAGTTAACATTAAAATCTCCAATTATCATATAACTATCCTTATTTTCTACTACTCTATTGACGTTATCAATAAAAGTTTCCAAATTAATCGAATTGATGGGAGGTGGCAAGTATACCGCACAAATATATAATGCAGATGAAGTGTTACAATATCGATTTGTTATGGATATCCAAAGATCCTCACCAAGAGATTCACAGTTGTAAAGACGCTGAGAATTGTACTTTTTTAACACACCAATCAATACACCACCGCCATCTCGCTTGCCACTTAGAAATGTGGTTTCTCTATCCCTCCTATACACAACATAACGCTTATCAAAAACCTCGGCATCGAAAATGCCCGGATTTAGCCATGTTTCAGTAAAAATAATAATATCATAATTAGAACTAGAAATTTTACAGAAAACATCATTAGTTTTTGTACGTAAGCCTCTCACATTTTGATAATAAATAGACAATCGTTTATATTTCTCTTTTAACAATAAATAAATCCATAGCTTACGCCAACACAAGAACAACATAAAACCTTATAATAGAGCTAAACAAGCCTCTCCAATACACTTTTATCCTTAACATAGACGTAACCAGACTCATCCGATTTTCGCATGAAGATTTTTCCACTACGTACCCAAACATATGCGTAGCTTTTCTCTTTGGCTGTAGATCTAGCTGCTGCATGCAAGGCCTTATTGGCGAGTAAAAGATGTTCCATTATGTAAACCTGCCTCTTATCACCACGAATACCTAGGTGTGAACTATTCAATCTGTCTTGAGGGTTTTTCTTGTTAAACTTGATTGAAGCTGCAAGGAAGTTGTCACGGATTATCGGACTGCTGAATCTCACAATTACAGATCGAGCACGAGGACTGTCCGTGTTTAATTTGGCAGCTCTTGTACATTGATGAATTTAAGTATCAGATAACTCACAACTAACAATCCTGGCTAATTGCAAGACCGTTGTTACAAGATTTTCTCCTTTGTGTTCACGGAAACACTGGATTTCCACATTACTCGATCGAACGTGTTGCTCCATTTGGTTTAAACGTATGTTGAGATCATTGATAGTGACCTTAAGTTTTTCGTTTACTGTGTGAAGTTCTGTTAAATTGCTAAACTTTGACTGTATCTCAGATTTTATCTCTTCATACTTATCGTTCATAAATTTTATAGACTCATTAACATCTCTTATCTCATCCCGAATGGACTTAAGTTCAGTGTTTACATAACCTGCCATCGTCTGATTCAAGTGCTTCAAAAGATTGCTAATTTCGATGGCTGCATCCCAGGTGCGTTTACAGATGTTTTCTTGCGTTGTGTGATATTATCGCGTGGGATATTAGCAATCGTATCAATTTGCATTGGTCTACTACGAGAAGTTAGACTTGGAGTGTTATCGTCGCTTTCCTTGCCATCCATGAGTTCAGCGCTTCCAAGGCCACCTTCATCACAGTCGTAATACAAATCTCATGGTATGGATTACGGCTTGTGGCACATTTAACAACTTTATCCTTTCTATAAAGTGATTGTTGACAACAATGGCAGTTGTTGGGATCATATTGAAGAGATATTCTTGCTCTGGTTTAAAAACGATAATCGCAAAAATACTTTAAAAAAAAATGATTTTTTCGTCAATCACAAAAATAGGCAAAAAAAGCAAGCAATAAAGCAAAAAACAAAGCAACTAAGCAAAAATAATAAAAATTAAAATGAAAAAAAAAACCTAGTTTCTACTTTGCAGTAAAATACACCGGATTCGATCCGCAAGTTAAAAAGTTATGCACTGCACTTGTCGGACGATAGTTGCTGCCGACCGTCGCGGTTATGAAAGTCTTACACGCAGGTGACGAAAATTCGTAAGGTATCGGTGTTGTTGCTAAAAATATTTTATCTGCCAAGTCCGCTGGTGGTCAGTCTAAGCAAATGGTGACACTTTTATTTTACACCACCCACACACATAAAAAGTCAACAACTCGGAAACATTGATTTTCACTGATATTTCTTAAACACCAACAGGCTTCGCGAAACTTATTTACTGCGAGATCAGTCCACAATTTTATTAGTTAAGTTAATAACAATAACTGTCCAAAAAGTGGCGACAATTATGTGTATTCGGAGACGAGGAAATTAAACTGAAGTAAACTCTATGAAGTACCCACGACAAAAAAAAAGTAAATTTTTAAATTAGCAGAACTAATACTTACTGTATTCAATTAATACTGCGGCTGCGCCTTCTTCCATGCTAACTTAGAAAAACCGTCATACTTCAGCCATTTAAAAACATATATCTACAAAATTTAAACAAAAACCATCCACAGACAGAGGAAAACGGCGACTTTACTGTATAATAATGTAATAATTAGTGCTAAAATTAAAAAATCTATTATTTTATACTTCACTCTGTAAAGTTATAGTTATAATAACATTAATAAGTAACCGGGCAAAGGAGACCTTTCCATTTCGGCTCAAAATGTACCCAGGTACACTTTATTTTAAAATATCCTCTTAATTATGCAGAAGCCTCTGATGATATCATTTTTCTATAAAACACGCTGAAATTAGTATTTTTTTGGAAAATAAAAAAGTCATACATAAATGGTTTAAGAAATCGTAAACATGAAACGAAACGTGCAAATAAAGGGCGAAAATATGACAGTGACAACTGTCATACTGGTTTTTGTGATGGTGACAGTTTGTGAACAAAAATATTTTTTTAAATCTAAACTCACAATGTTGGAGTTTCTCTCTTGTTCTTTTAGCAACAATACGTGTTGTGAGACTTCAATCTACCGTACAAATACTAAATGTACTTTAAAAATATATACCACTTGAAATTGGCTTAATGCTAAACGCGAAGCCATTAATTAAGTTATTTTACATATCTCACAATAGATAATAAATAGGTGCAAAACCTAGGGTCTACCTTTTATCGCAGAAATTTTTATGTCATAATTTTATTATGCATAACAGCGGAAAGCATCAACTTCATTTGGCACACACTCATTAATCATACATTCAAAACTCATAATCTTCTAAGTCAGAATCATCTTTAGGCATATATTTAATATCCATAATAATTAAGACGCAGAACTATCATATCGCAGAAAGTTTATATTCAAAATCATCTTTATTGCATAAATTCGATATCCATAATATTAAGAGGCAGAACCATCATATCGCAGAAAGTCAATATTCAGAATCTTCTTTTAGCATACTTTTCATTTCTATAATAAGCAGCATGCAAGCAAACAAACAGCATGCAAGCAGCATGCAAGCAGCATACAAGCAAGCAAGCAGCATGCAAGCAAGCAAGCAGCATGCAAGCAAGCAAGCAGCATGCAAGCAAGCAAGCAGCATGCAAACAAGTAAGCAGCATGCAAGCAAGCATTCAGTATTCAACCATGCATGCAGCATGTAAGCAAGCATGCATGCAGCAGGCATGGTTTCTGTCATGGCTCTGGCGCTGCGGGACTCCGGCGGTCCAACGCGAGGTTATCATCGCAGATAGCTTTCGCTCATAGCGCGCGCGGCGGCGAGCGTTAAACCCACCTGCTCCTCAGCTCGCGGGCCGCCTCGCCCCTCCGTGCCTACGCGGGCTTAAATTACACTCTAGCGTAGGGCAGACAAGTCTACGTGGAGTCGGGTTTGCCGCGATTCGCTTCTGTCACTGACTTTTTAGCACAACCTTAACGAATACACAACGTATTAACTTTTTAAGACAATATTTGAAATCAATTTAGGGTTAAAATGCTATTTTTATTTATAAGCAAAAATTATATCAAATGAAGTTATAGAATATGATTATTCTACCAATATAGCTTTATAGAAAAAGTTGTTGGAGAATATGATTATTATATCAAACGAATAATAAACGTAATGTTGTTATAGGAAGTGTATTTAGAACAAGTAAAAATTATATCCAATGAACGTTATGTCCTTTGAAATTAGTTCATATGTCATTATATGAAATGATATGCACCCATAAAATTTATTAGAAATAGTATGTAAAACTGCATTCATCGTAGTATGCCAAGTGAAATTATGCCGTAGTAAGTAATCGTCGCACTAAATAAGTGTTATGCTAAACGAAATTATGCGTAATGAAATTTTGCTAAATGAAATTATGCCTAGTGAAAATCTGCCATCTTAAAAGTATGCCATTGGGAATTCGGTCATATAAACTTTCGACCAAATAATAATTATACTAAATGATTTTTAATATTGTCGGATTGTCGGATGACGAATTTGTGGAAGTTATCAAGCAGTTGCGTGATCAAGTAATAAATCTCACCATAGAATTACAGAGCGCTCGTTCAGAAATTAAGGCCCTTTCTTCAGAAAATAGTGACCTGAAGAGATTGAATGAAAACTTGATAAAAAATAATGAAAAAGCCACTGCTGTTACTCCTGAAATTAATTCATCTACTACAAAAAAACCCTTGAACAAGAATAAAAAAACCAAAAAGCAGACTCAATCAGACAGTCTAGAAAACGACAATTGGGACAAAACGAATGAAGTAATAACAACACCGCAAATTGGATCCGAGATAAAGAAAAAAGGTAATAAGAGCTATAAAGTCTGTATCCTCAGCACAGACAACAAAAATAAACTGCTTGACAATGCAGAAAATACTTTAAATAAAAGTGATCTTTGTCATTATATCACACCTTATGCCAATATGCAACGTCTTTTGAATGGGATTCAACTGAAACTCTTAAATTTCACATTACAAGATTATTGTATAATACTACTGGGTGAAGAAGACTTTAATTTCACAAACAATTATTTAGATTGTGTATTGCAGATTAGAGAAATATTGCAGGAAATGACTCATACAAACATAATTATTTGTACTCCAACATTCAAGTTTTTTAATAACAATTATTTTTTTAATTCAAGGGTGGAAACTTTTAATAATTTGCTCTATCTAGATACTATAACACATGGGCACGCCTTTTTTTTGGACTCGAATAAAAACTCAAAATACGATGATGTGGGCAACCCACATTACATATAACAATATTTTATTTACACATACAAAACAAACACACACACACAATTACATATTTATATAAATAAACATATTAGTAAATAAACGTAACTTATATTGTGATATATACATATTTACTTAACATACGAATATTTAATATAAACAAATAAACATCATAAATATTATTTCAACGAACAGACAGACTTCACAGAAAATATTAAATTCGTTTATATATACATTTCGCTGTGGAATGCGCGCGGTGCGCGGGCGCCGCCGCGCGGGACGGGAGTCCCTGCCCGTCCCCCGCGCCCTCGCCCCTCGCGGCCGCGCGGAGCGCAGTCGAAACTCGAGCTCACGCCAGTCACGATCAGCCTACTTGACGCGATACCCGTGCCGCTTGAATGCTCACCGCTGCTTACGCGCACGGCTATAAACTGTTAAATAACTCGCTTCCTAATATTCCTAAGTACTATTTTCTTCTTGTGTCTTGCTATACTTCTGTGCTGTGTTGCTTGTAACTTTCTTTCTCCTTCTAAACTTAACTGTGTGTGGCAATAAACATTATTTATTGTGATACGTTCGGACTTATTTATTATCGCCCGTAACATCGCTACGCTACCGCTACAACTGGTGACCCCGATCGAACATACGAGCATGAGCGCTAAGGAGACTTTAGGCGCTACTACACGCGACGAGCAAGATAGTTTTGAAGACGCACCGAGTACTCAACACGGAAGCGCGATGCAACCACCGCCGGAAACCTTTCGCGTCGGTGTGAGAATACCTCCGTTTTGGCCAGAAAAACCGATGATATGGTTTTCACAAATCGAAGGTCAGTTTGCGATGTCTCGAATTACTGATGATAGTACTAAATACTATTACGTACTTTCGCACCTCGATCGTCAATATGCAGTCGAAGTAGAAGACGTCATCACCTCACCACCGAGTACTGGCAAATACGAAAAGCTCAAGACGGAATTAATAAGAAGATTGTCGACGTCAAGCGAAAGGAAAGTGAAGCAACTTTTACAATCTGAGGAGCTGGGAGACCGTAAACCTTCGCAGTTCCTGCGACATTTGCAACACCTAGCTGGACCCAGCATACCCGAAAATTTTTTACGGACAATTTGGACCAGCCGATTACCAAACAATCTGCAGACAGTGATCGCGTCACAGATGAGTTTATCACTCAATGACCTGGCAGACTTGGCTGACAGGGTACATGATATTGCGCCCACATCACCGCAAGTAGCAGCGACTAGCACCTCCACTACAGAATCGGCATTGGACATGATGGCGCGCAGTATAGCAGCACTCACGAAGCAGGTCAGCTCACTAACCGCAGAGGTACACAGCCGTTCCCGGTCTCGACAGAAGCAAGCGTTCTAGGGCAGACAAAGACACCGAACACCATCGCAGCGTTCCCAATCCAACTACAGGAAGTACCCGCAATGTTGGTATCATTTTAAATTTGGCAGTCAAGCTAAGAAATGCGTACTGCCATGTGATTATAAATCGGGAAACGAACAGGGCAGTCTGTAATGGCGACTAATGATTGCCCGCCGTCGTCGCCCAATAGTCGACTTTTCGTAACGGACCGCAGATCAAAAATACAGTTTTTAGTAGACACAGGTAGTGATTTATGCGTGTACCCTCGTTCTGCATTACGTGATCGTCGCGAAAAGACTAACTATCAGTTGTGTGCTGCAAACGGTTCACAAATCCATACCTATGGATACGTACAGTTTAATATAGATTTAGGTTTACGTAGAGACTTTAAGTGGAAATTTGTTGTGGCTGATGTAACGAAAGCTATCATTGGTGTTGATTTTTTATCTAATTATAATTTACTTATTGATGTTCGTAATAAACAAATTATTGATGGCACGACTAAATTAACTTCTTTAGCCTGTAATGTTGATATTTGTAACTCAATTCCAAGTATTAAGGTAGTGACTGGTTTTTCTAAATATCACAATTTGCTTTCGGAATTTCAAGAAATTACTAAGCCTCCAGGCATTCCACAGACACCTAAACACAACACTGTACATTTTATACGTACCACACCAGGCCCCCCTGTTTCTTGTCCACCCCGCAGGTTATCACCGGAAAAGTTGAAGATTGCCAAGGCTGAGTTTGATGCAATGTTGGCCAATGGTGTAGCACGACCATCCGAATCACCTTGGGCATCTCCACTTCACCTTGCTCCTAAAAAAGATCAAGGATGGCGGCCTTGTGGAGACTACCGAATGCTGAACGCCAAGACGATACCAGATAAGTATCCCATACGACACATTCATGACTTTTCACATAATCTATCTGGCTGTAGCGTGTTTTCTACTATAGATTTAGTAAAAGCTTATAATCAGATACCGGTAAATAACGACGATATTGCGAAGACTGCCATCACTACACCCTTCGGACTCTTCGAATTTCCGTTCATGGCCTTTGGCTTACGCAACGCAGGCCAAACTTTCCAGAGGTTCGTTGATGAAATGACTCGGGGCCTCGATTTCTGTTACCCATATTTGGATGATTTTCTGATCTTCTCAAGGTCACACAGTCAGCACGAGGACCACCTACGTCAACTCTTCTCCCGCATGAGAGACTACGGTATGGTAATCAATACTTCGAAATGCGTCTTCGGCGCATCTGAAGTAACGTTCCTAGGCTACTGTATCTCTCAGAAAGGAACTAGACCTCTGGAAAGTAAGGTCCAGGCTATTAAGGAATTCCCTATACCCAAAACCGCTAAGCAACTAAGGAGATTTTTGGGTATGATAAATTTTTATAGGCGTTTTATTCCAGACGCAGTCAAAACCCAATCTCCCTTGAATTCCTTACTCACTGGTTCAATTAAAGCCTCCCAGCCAATAGTCATGAGCGGAGACGCGGTAAAAGCTTTCGAAGAGTGTAAAGAGAGTTTGTGTAAAGCAGCAATGTTGTCGCATCCGGATTCTGAAACCAAACTCGGACTATTCACTGATGCTTCAGAAGAGGCTATAGGAGGTGTCTTACAGCAGCTAAAAGACGGCCATTGGCAGCCCCTCGCTTTCTTTTCACGAAAGTTGTCCGCGGCTCAAAAGAAATATTCAGCGTATGATCGAGAGCTTCTGGCTATTTACGAAAATATTAAATATTTTCGCCATTGGTTAGAAGCTACCCACTTCACGATATATACTGATCATAAACCCCTATGTTTCGCCTTTCGTGAACGAAAAAGCAATTGTAGTCCACGTCAGTATCGGCATTTAGATTATATTTCCCAATTTTCAACGGACATTCAACATGTCTCAGGGAAAGATAATGCAGTTGCGGACACACTTTCTCGCGTAGATGAGCTCAGTGAACCACTGGATGTCCAGCAGTTAGCAGAAACACAAAACTCAGACCCGGAATTAGCTCATTTTCTCAACGAAGACTCATCCTTACGTATTAAGAAAATGACAATACCTGGAAGTCGTATCGAGTTGTACTGCGATGTAAGTACATCGACTCCCAGGCCTTTTGTACCGAAACCATTACGTAAACAAGTTTTTGACAGTTTGCACTCACTCTCTCACCCCGGAGCTAATGCCAGCGCCAAACTCATCGCTCAACGCTATGTTTGGCCGCAGATTAGGAAACAGTGCCGAGAATGGTCTATGGCATGTTTAGCTTGCCAGCGCACTAAGGTAAATCGACATGTTAGAACCCCTTTAGGTACACTCGATTTACCAACAGCGCGATTTAAAAATGTCCATTTAGACCTCATTGGCGCGTTACCCCCTTCCCATGAATATCGATATTGCTTGACAGCAGTCGATCGCTTTACGCGATGGGCTGAAGCTGTCCCTATAATCGATATGACTGTGGAATCTGTGGTCAAAGCATTCTTGCTGGGTTGGGTAGCACGTTTTGGTTGTCCCACCGTGGTTATCACTGACCGCGGAAGACAATTTGAGAGTGCAACATTCCAGCAACTGTCTAAAACACTTGGTTTTAAACACCGCAGAACAACTGCATACCACCCTCAATGCAACGGCTTAGTTGAGCGTTTCCATCGCCAACTAAAAAGTGCCATAGTATGTCATGGTGATAGTAGTTGGTCTGAGGCATTGCCTTTAGTTTTATTGGGCATCCGAAGCTCTTTTAAGGATGACCTTCAAACATCTTCGGCAGAGTTAGTCTATGGCGAACCTTTAAGACTGCCAGGCGAATTTTTTGACCATAACGTTGACAAATGCACCCCTGATCTGACTGATTTTTCAGCACGTATCAGAACATTTGCCAACAACTTGCAGCCTGTGCCTACATCAAACCATGCTAACACTAAAGTCTTTATCTACAAAGACCTATCAACATGTTCTCATATATTTCTTCGTGAAGACGCCCATAAAGGATCTTTACGACCAGCGTACACCGGGCCTCATGAGGTGATTGAAAGAGGACCCAAAGTGTATAAGATACGTGTAAAAGGTAAAACAGTCACAGTATCAGTAGACCGACTTAAACCAGCCTACATACTGTCTGACACGAATAACACCAATACTAAGACACTTACTGAAACGAGTACTAATGACACCGTTGTTAAAACTACACGCTCAGGTCGGAAGGTTCGATTCCCCGATTTCTATCGTCCTTAGGCAAGGACTCTCAGGGGGGAGTGATGTGGGCAACCCACATTACATATAACAATATTTTATTTACACATACAAAACAAACACACACACACAATTACATATTTATATAAATAAACATATTAGTAAATAAACGTAACTTATATTGTGATATATACATATTTACTTAACATACGAATATTTAATATAAACAAATAAACATCATAAATATTATTTCAACGAACAGACAGACTTCACAGAAAATATTAAATTCGTTTATATATACATTTCGCTGTGGAATGCGCGCGGTGCGCGGGCGCCGCCGCGCGGGACGGGAGTCCCTGCCCGTCCCCCGCGCCCTCGCCCCTCGCGGCCGCGCGGAGCGCAGTCGAAACTCGAGCTCACGCCAGTCACGATCAGCCTACTTGACGCGATACCCGTGCCGCTTGAATGCTCACCGCTGCTTACGCGCACGGCTATAAACTGTTAAATAACTCGCTTCCTAATATTCCTAAGTACTATTTTCTTCTTGTGTCTTGCTATACTTCTGTGCTGTGTTGCTTGTAACTTTCTTTCTCCTTCTAAACTTAACTGTGTGTGGCAATAAACATTATTTATTGTGATACGTTCGGACTTATTTATTATCGCCCGTAACATCGCTACGCTACCGCTACAATGACACTATGTTTGACAGACGCACTGGAAGAATAAACTATTTTGGACTTATAGCTATTTTTAAGGATGTATACAATACGATTATGTCTATACAAACCACGGACCTGATACAAACGAATGAAAATCATTTCACCGAAGAGTGTAACAACAATTCTACCAAAGACAAAACAAATGAATTGTTTTTTCTCTAATAAGTATCTCAAAATATTTCATCAAAATATTGCAGGCTTAGTAAATAAAACAAATGTAATCACTGTATGTTTAGATGAATTGTCTGGAAAAAAGATAAATGTAGATGTTCTGTGCATAACAGAACATTTTATTATGAAAGGTTATCAGCATCAATTATATGTGCCAAATTACAGATTAGCAGCTTATTATTGTAGAGAGGGTAAAAAAGGGGAGGGGCATGTATTCTTGTGAGAAACGACCTTCAATGGAAAGAATTACCTAGAATATCAAATTTATCTTCATCAGGCATATTTGAATGCTGTGCAGCCGAACTTACAAATTATAAGATAATTGTTGTTTGTATATACAGAGTACCAAATGTAAATAACCTTAACTATTGTCTTGATAAACTTGAAACTCTATTGCAAGATATATCACGTATGCAATATAATAACATTATAATTGGTGGTGACTTCAACATAGATATGCTTAAACAAAATAGTCACACAAGGGCATTTGAATGTATTTTAACGAGTTATAACTTGAAATTAGCATTAAAACAGCCAACTCGCTCAGCTAGTATGACATGTATAGACAACTTTGTGCATAACTTTAGCAAATCGTGTAAGACAGATGTTTTAGAACTAGCATTATCCGATCATACGGCACAACTACTTCATTGTCCAGTTCAAACTATATTTGCTATATAGTATTGGTATTCAGCCAAAAGAGATTATAGTATAGAAAACATTTCAAAATTTAAAAATTATATAAAATGTCTGACATTTTTAAAGATCTATGACTCAGATGACCCGAATATAGCTTATAATGAATTACTCAATCTATTTAAATTGAATAACGACCAACGTTTTCCAGCTAGATTTATTAAAGTGGATGTTATAAAAAAACCTACATGGCTATCTAAAGGCATTAAGTTATGTAGTAGAAAAAAACGAAAACTTTTGTGGCAGTTTAGATTAAATCCAAATATCTTTTTCTAATTATTCTCAATTACATAAAAAAAATATACACTTAACGCAAAAAGCGCAAAATAATCACAAAATAAAATCATCAAAAAATAAGTCTAGAACTGCATGGCAAATAATCAATCGTGCAAAATATAACTTGCCTAAACCTAATATTAATAAAATTAAAGAAAAAAACTGCCTTATAACAGATCCCAAGGACATTGCTGAAGCATTTAACAATTATTTTGTTGATAAAGTTCAGGGGAAACTTGGGGTAACTAGCGAACCAAAATGTTCTAAAATTAATACAAACATTAAATCAATGTTTATGGCGCCTAGTGTACCATTAGATCATCATCATCATCATCAACCTATATCAGTCCACTGCTGGACGTAGGTCTCTCCCAAGACGCGCCACTGAGCCCGGTCTTCGGCTCTTCTCATCCAGTTTTTGCCAGCTACACTCCGTAGATCGTCGCTCCATCTCGCCGGAGGGCGTCCTACACTACGCTTGCCTAAACGCGGTCTCCACTCCAGTATCCGTTTGCTCCAATGGTTGTCGGTTCTTCGGCAAACATGGCCGGCCCACTGCCACTTCAGTTTGCTAATCCTTTGAGCTATGTCGAACACCTTAGTTTTCTGACGAATAACATCATTCCGGATTCGATCTCTCAAGGAAATTCCGAGCATAGCTCTCTCCATAGCGCGCTGAGCGACTTTCAGCGTGTGGACCAGCCCCACTGTCAGCGTCCACGTTTCAGCAGCATAGGTCATAACAGGTAGGACACACTGGTTGAAAACTTTCGTTTTCAGACATTGAGGGATGGAGGACGAGAAGACTTGACGAAGTTTCCCAAACGCAGCCCAGCCCAGCTGTATTCTCCGGTTTAGCTCTCTCTCGAAGTTGTGTCTACCTAACCGCAGCGTCTGCCCGAGGTAGACATACTCCTGCACAACTTCGAGAGGCATTCCGGCAACGGTGATTGGCTCTGGGGTAATACGATCATTAATCATGATCTTTGTTTTATCTAAGTTCATGCCCAGGCCAATCCGTCGTGAGGAATCAGCAAGACTGTTCAGCATCTGCTGTAAATCCTGCAACGATTCTGCCAATATGACGATATCGTCAGCAAATCGCAAGTGTGAGATATACTCGCCATTGATGTTAATGCCCATTCCATTCCAACTCAGCGTCTTAAACAGATCTTCCAGCGCGCTCGTAAACAATTTGGGAGATATGACATCTCCTTGTCTTACTCCGCGGCGCAGCTGGATAGGTTTAGACTGCTGGTTCTGGACTTGGACAGACATAGTGGCATCATCGTATAGGCATCTCAACACTTCGATGTATCGCCAATCAACCTGGCATCGCTGCAGAGATTGCAGAACAGCCCAGGTTTCAACAGAGTCAAAGGCTTTCTCATAGTCCACAAACGCTAGGCACAATGGCTGATTATACTCTTCGGACTTCTGTATAATCTGTCGCATTGTGTGAATGTGGTCTATGGTGCCAAATCCTCTGCGAAACCCAGCCTGCTCTGGGGTTTGGAACTCATCAAGTCTTCGCGCAAGTCGGTTCGAAATAACTCTGGAAAACAGTTTGTAGACATGGCTCAAGAGTGAAATCGGTCTGTAGTTTTTCAATAAAGCTTTATTGCCCTTCTTGAAAAACATGATAACCACACTCTTGCTCCATGCCTTTGGAGTTCTCCCATGGTCCAGGACGGATTGAAAAACACGTTGGACCTCCCTCAGGACTGGTGAACTACCTGCCTTTAGGAGTTTCGACGTGATTCCGTCTTCCCCTGGGGCTTTTCCATTTTTTAACTGTCTCAGAGCCACTTCGATTTCGTCTAGGCTGATCTCTGGGAGATCTTCGGTGTAGTGGCGGGTTAATGTGGCTCTAACATCCTCATTACTGGATCCCGGACACGAAACTTGCGAGGCGTACAATCGGCCATAAAAGTCTTCGATCTCAGCCAGAATTTCCGGCTTGGAAACGACGGTATCACCCCTAGATGTCGTGAGCTGCGTCAGATGGCTCCTACCAAGTTGCTGCACAAACACTTTGGACCCCCGATTTTGCTCAATTGCTCGTTCAATACGAAGCGTATTGGAGCGACGGAGGTCGTAGCGTATGCGCTTAGCAATGCACTTGTTAAGAGCCGTGTGTTCTGACAGCGTAGTAGGGGTGAGTGGTGTCTGGCGTCGCTTTTCCATTAGCCGGAGAGTCTCGTCCGAGTACTTAGACTTTCTGCCCGTACGCCTTACCGAGCAAAATTTCGTGCCCTCTTCCCTGAGGATGTTTACCACATTGTGTAGGTCCTGATCTACGTCATCGGTAGTTTCCAAGGTAGCGAATCGATTTTCGAGCTGAAGTTGGAACTTCTCTGAGTTCACAGCGGTTTGGAGTAAGTTTGGTCGGAGCTTAGACTTCATCAAGCGGACGCGTTCAAGCTTAAAATTGATATTCAGAGTGCCTCGTACCATTCGGTGATCGCTGCCGGTATTAAACCTATTGATCACTGAAACATCTCTGAATATATGCTTCTTATCCGCTATAATGAAGTCTATCTCGTTTTTCGTCACAGCGTCGGGGCTTCGCCAAGTCCACTTTCGCTGTGGACTCTTTTTGAAGAAAGAATTCATCAAAAAGAGTCCTTCCCGCTCTAGGAAGTTGACCAGCATTTGCCCCCTGTGATTCCTACTACCAAATCCGTGTGGCCCTACCGATGACTCGCTGCAAGTCTGTAATCCTACTTTGGCGTTGAAGTCCCCCATGACAATGTTAAAGTGTGCCTTAGTGGTGGTGTGTAAGGCTTTAGCAATGTCATCCAGGACAAATTCCACTTCATCATCCGAGTGTGACGAGGTCGGTGCATACACTTGAACCACCTTGAGGGAATACCTCTCGGTGAGTTTAAGTACCAGGTATGCTACCCTGTTCGACACACTGGATACTTCAGTGACGTTGTCGGCGAGGGACTTGTGGATCAGGAACCCAATGCCACCTTGGGAGATATGGTCGCCCTCGCGGTAGTACATGACATGTCCGGATTCTAGGGTTATGGTGTCCTCTCCCTCTCTTCGGACTTCACATAACCCCAGAACATGCCATTTAACCTTTTCAAGTTCTACCTCGAGTTGCGCCAGGTGTTACCATTAGATATCCATAAAATAATAATGTCATTAAATAATACAAGTAGCGTAGGATATGATGGTATCAGTACAAACATTCTTAAATGTGTATCAATGGAAATATGTGGCCCCTTAAGTCATTTAATTAACCTATGTATCAGCGCAGGCATCTACCCAGACGCACTAAAAATATCAATCGTAAAGCCTCTGTTTAAGAAAGAAAGTAGAGAACTTATGGAAAATTATCGACCAATCTCGCTGATTCCCGTATTTTCTAAAATATTCGAAAAATATATCTATAAAGAACTCAACAATTTCATTGAAAAGTATAACATTCTGTGTGAGGAACAAAAAGGATTCCGAATGCATAAGACTATTAATATGGCCATATATGATTTTATGTACAATGTCATTAATAATGTAAATAAACGTAATCCTGTATGTAGCATATTTTGTGATATGACCCAGGCATTTGACTACGTGCATTATGCGACACTCTTAACGAAACTTGAAGCCTACGGCATTAGAGGCAATGTCCTTAATCTACTCGATTCGTACTTAAAAAACAGAAAACAAATGACTGAAATTAACAAAATTAATACACATAACAAACGTGAATACAAATTTCGATCAACAGATCGTGAAGTTTTATTTGGAGTACCGCAGGGGAGTGTACTGGGTCCCTTTATATTTATATTGTACATAAATGACTTACCGAAATGCATTGAACAACCAATAACATTGTTTGCAGACGATAGCACCATAACAATACCTTGTGATAGTATGGAGACGTATGAGACTGATATTAATAATAGTTTAAAATTGGTTGTGAATTGGTTAAATGAAAACAATTTAAAAATTAGCTTAAAAAACAAAAGTTATCCATTTTAGACAGAGGATTCCTAGCACAGACCTCAAAGTTCAGTACGCTAATGATAGAATAGAAGAAGTAGAAAATACAAAATTTTTAAGACTCGAAATAGATCAAAAGCTAAATTGGGAATCACAAATCGATACTTTATGCAAGAAAATTAGTAAGTCCGCATACGCTCTGCATACATTAAAATACACGGATATTAATTACACGGATTAATAATATACACGGATGCACTTCTTACTGCCTACTACGGCATAGTGGAATCACACTTACGATACGCTATTATATTTTGGGGTAACTCGACCGGAAAAGAAACAGCATTCAAGGCACAAAAAAGGTGCATTAGAGCGATGTTTAGACTTAAAACTACTGATATCTGTGTTCCATACTTTAAACAATATAAAATATTAACGTTGCCAAGTCTATACATACTAGAAGTAGCTGTCTTTGTAATGTCTAACCCAAGTCGTTTTGAACGCCTAGCCGACATAGTCCCACGGAATAGGCGCGACAATAGTCTACTATGTCGACCTCTAGCTAAGACAGCACTTATGCGCAAAAGTGTCTATTGCATGGCTCTAGATATTTATAATAAAATACCCAAGAGCTGGAAAGAATTACCTCTATTGAAATTTAAGCATAAAGTTCGAATTTTATTAGCAGATAGAGCATATTATAGTGTAAGTGAATTCCTGAATGAGAAACAATTTATAATTGATTAGTTATCTTATTAATATAATAAATTAGAATTTATAATAATTTAATTATGTTTAACATATTTTTGCATGCCTAGTGGTAAAATATGGCTGAATCAATGTAATTTTTTTGTACCACCAATCATGTACCCATATTTGCAAATAAATATATCTTTATCTTTATGCATTGAACATATTCGTTTAAAGAAAATTATGCCAAGTGTGTTATGCCAAATGAAATTCGGAACAACAAAATTCTGCCAGATAGAGGGAACCCCAAAACCTAGTTCAAATTATGTGGTTTTCTATAAACTCGCATACTTAGTCGGTCTATTAATCTTTGTGTCGCTCAAAATAATCAAACGCACAAAATAATTCGAAACAGTTAAAAACACTTATTTTTGTTACTATTTATCATGTTTTTGCTAAGAACAGGTTATGTTTATGTAAAGTTAAATTACTCTAAGGCTATTATCTATTAATTAGTTGGCCCTTAGGTAAGCTAACGAAACGCACCCGACAGCGAGAGAGTTTTGCTTGCTAGTTAAATTAATCCAATGTTGCAAGCCGTTTAACCTTTCTAATAATATTTTTAGGTGGTACAATTATAATAAAAAATATAATAGATACATTTCTGGAATCTACGATTTTTTTCCTACATATTGGTACCTTTGAATCTTAGGTACATGCGTGGCCGTAGTTGTATGAGAAGAGGAAAGGTCTCCTTTATTGGTGAAACAAGGAAAGAGAGGTTTCGAGCCTCAGTCATTTGGAGAAAGGAATTCTGTATCGACATCCTCAATTTTAGAAGGGTTTCAAAAGCAAGATAAGACCAAAAAGGATAAATAAATTGTATTACCTATTTTGTTATTATAAATGTGCAAGTTTGTTATTTTTTGATGTAAAAATTACCGTGGATTATGATTAACTTTGGCTCAAATAATAGTTTGCAGATTTGGTTAACAATATAAAAAATATATAATTAATGAATGAGTTTTATTGCTGAAAGTGATTAAAAATTAATTTCATATAAACAGTACTAGATATTTAAAACAATAAAAAAACATTTATTTCGTCCCTTTATGAAGTGTTTCGGTTTCAGAGTAGTATTTTTACTGTTAAACACAGTGTTTAATCCCAAATGTCCATGTTTCACAATTTACACTAAATTTAAATGGGTCTAAAAATAGCAAATAATGTCTTAGTGAAACAATGACGTAATTCTAAGGCTTATTACAGTTACTAACAAAATGTGTAAGGTTTTCATGTAAATAATCGTAAAACTGTAGCATATCCTAAAACTAGACACTTCTAGCTCTCATTAAACATAATTAAATCATCTCTAAATAAGTTAATAAATATTTAGACAGCGATTGAATTTTTGAAAATGTTTAAACTGCTCTACTGTAAAAAAGCAAAAACTACAGATCCATCGATGTTCTTCCGGATATGCGCTTTGTACATGTTCTGAAAAATAATAATTTGAATGTCATGTCTTTGCCATGTAATGTTTTTATTAGTTTGACACGCCAGACTTCAAAATTATTTAGTTGAGAAATCATCGTTTTTTATTGTATATGTCATTTTATAGTTCTGCATCATACCTTTTTATATAAAGAAGAACCTGTACTTGACCATATACAACTAAGATTTATCTATAAGTTTAATCTCAATTTGTAAACATTTCGTAACAGTCGATTTTTTATACTTACTAATTTATTATTTTCTTTTTAGGTTCATATTTTGTTTTAAAATATATACTATTGCTGTGGAATCTGACTTTTATTGGCCGTACTGGCCACAGTATTATCCAAAAAATGATCGTTCATATCCCGCGCGAGCGCGCTTCACCATCTACGGACAGGTACCTACCCATACCTAACACAAGCTTTAATTTTTCGGATGGGTTAACAGGACTATTTAAATAAGTGGATAATTATGGCAATAATACCAATTTTTAAAAAAATATCTACTTACCTGCAAACCAAAACATTTATTCAACTGCTTGCTACACGCTGAAATTTCTTGGTAGCTCGTTGACCACGATTCTATTAAGATGTGGAATTTGTCGTTGCTATCTTCGTTATTGTAGTCTAAAACAACCTGTTCTCTGGCTCTATCGATTACAAAGATGCAGTGATTCAATAATGCTTGTATCACTGAAATTAGTGACGCAAACGCATAGTACGCTAAGCAATATCTCGTCTGATAGACGAAGTGGCCTATATAGAGCATGATGTAGGTAATGCTATAAGTATTTTGGTTTAATAGGTTCACCAAATTTGTAACAATTATAACGATACATGAGAAAATGAATTGACAAATGTAGCGGACGGTGAATCTGTTCAATTGTTTCATTAGAGCATCATCTTTGGCAAACTTGTGCTGGATTTGTAACAACCTTTGGACACATTTGACGTAAGCTACAGTGTTCTTCAACGGGAATAGGGCTAGACAAAAATTTAATGCAATTACAAGCAAAAGGTTTGCTAAAATGATAAAATCCGCAGCCGAGTCATATTGAAAGATAACGTCATACGCATATATTGATATTATAGACGTCATGTATATAATTTCGAATGTTGTCCGTATTACTGCTATAGATTTACGCCTTGGAGACAGTGCCCTGTAATTCCGGTACACACCGAATACATTATCTGTGAAGCACTGAACGTCTAATAAATTGAATTTCATAATGAAAGTGTGTCCTAACAGTATATTTAATTGAAATACGTGGGGAGACTGAAGTGAAAAGCGGTAGGGACTGACTTACCATAGGGTTAATAAAATTAATCATACTTTCATTTGTTATGGTTGTTGTACAGTCAGCATTGAAGTGATCGAAAGCAATTTAAAAAATAAAGACGAAAATATATTTAGGATTTTATTTATTTCTTTCTTTATTTTATTATTTCTTTTAATACTTATTCTCTAGTCTGTGAGGTAGCAGAATTTAGCCCGAAATTACCTTATGCTAATTACTTGCATACGGGCGCTCTATGGGCTTACCTTATCTTAGTGGGACCTGCAGAGGGTCTCCCTATTGCAGCAGCACGTCGTCGATCCATTGGGATCTTTATTGAATGTTGAGTATCTATTTATGATTCCTTCTATTTTTTTTTAGTACACCTTTTTTGATAGTATATTAGTTATAGACTTTTTAGGTCAATACGCTTTTCACGTAGAGCAAATCTACCTCTTTTAAAAAGAAAAACCTTTTACAGCTCATGAATTAAATATTAACTAAAAATATCCTCTTACTTCGGAAATGTATGTCCAATTATGAGAATATTTGATAAAGTCCAATTCTGTTGAAATACAAAATATGCTCTACTCACAAAGAAAAAAATTAAAATAAAGAAATAAAAAAATATATTACTGGTCCACTGTAAAAAAATATTCTACTCTACATTACATAGGTATTTCACACACACATTTGTTATTAGATAGGCAGCTCGTGGCAATCGAACGAGCAAGACGGAGCGATACGACGGTAAACAAGAATATTGTAACCTCACACGTACAAACAAGTTGCTGTTCTGTTAGAGACCAAAACGTAGTATATATTTTTTTTAATAATAGAAGGAGTCAAACGAGCAGGTAGGTCACCTGATGGAGAGTAATCACCGCCGCCCATGGACACGAAGAATAAAGGAAGGAATAGGAATTGAGAGGGGGGGGACCTCCGGAACCCCTCACTGGCCGGACAAAACACAACAGCACTAAGTGCCTTTATTTCACGCCAGATTTTCGTGAGAGTGTAGTATTACACCGGGCGAGCCGGCCCAATGCATGCTGCAACGCAGCGTGGCTCTATCACTCAAACTCTCAACTCAATTCAGTAGGTCCGAGGACTGAGATTTGTAGGACCACGCGCTATACTATCTTCCTTTTTTTGTTTTATTCAAAGGCTGTCATATTTTTTTTATTTATTTATTTATTTAAAAACAAAAAGAATACAATTGTGGTACATAAAGATCGCACCACAAAAACCTCGTAGGGTTTATCTGGGTGTCGGTGAGTCGCTAGTACAATTTATTAATTAGCAGAAGATGTCAACGATAATCTAAGTTGATAAAATCAACCCAGACCTCCGCTAACACCCCTCGCCATTATGTAATGCTTTTTTAACTTAGATCTTAGAGATCTAGCATTGTTAATATACATTGATTGGAAATCTACTGGAAGTTTATTTAAATATAAGGGTACAAGATAATTGCTGACTCTAGTTCCATACACATTATTTTTAAAAAATGATTTGTTTATTTATGGCGTTTGGTAGAATATATTTATTTTCATAAGAGATGTTTTTGAGATTACTAGGCCTTGATTTTTGTATTAAGCTATATGGGTTGTTTTTTTCAGTTAAAATTGAAAATTCGATTATTCGAAATACACTCATAACATTATAGTATCTAAAAAGTTCTAGATCGTTTTCTTTATATTTTTTCTTAATGAATTTAGGTTCAATAATTTTTTGTATTTTTAGTTGTAGTTTGTAAATCGCGTTGATGTAATTATCATAGGTTCTACCATAGCTACTTAATCCGTAGCAGATAACCGAATCTGCTCAGGCCATATATAACAAGCAAAGGATTTTAAATGGCTGTTTGTTTCTAAGTATAAATAATTTGCTTATAATAAATCTTAGTTTATTACAGACATGCTCTTTGTGTGGTCCCCAACAAAATCGGCTATCAATAACGAGACCTATATACGTATGTTTGTCAACAACTTGCCGAGCAGGGCAACTGCTGCATGTATTGTTAGAGATGTTATTATGTAAGCAACAGTGCGCGTGGGCCCTTACGACTGGTGCGATTGACGCCTTATTATGAGATGATCGTATATGGATCACTTTGGTTTTATCTGCATTGATTACTAGACCTACATCGTGCGCCCACTAAATAAGTTGATTAAAATTATCCTGCATCAACTTTTGAGCTTCTTTCTTCTTGATTTCTTTCTTGATTTTTATCACCAAAAGAGGCTGTCGAAGAGTATGATAAACACGTTTCTGAGATCACGACGGAGGGGTGGCACAAACGTTTTCAAAATTGGTTTAATCGAATGAAAAAGTGCATTTACGCAAAGGGAAAATATTTTGAGAAACAATAAATTCGTTTTTGACCTTTAATAGTATTTTTTTCTTATTAATTTCGGAAACTTTTAGTGCGCCCCACGTTTAAGTATTAGTTATTTTTAAAATGGCTGGTAGCCAAAGATGGAAACTCAGTGGCATGCATGTGCTGAGGCCTTGTCTAACAAAGCGGAATAGACTAACTCGGTATGATTATAAAAAAATAAGTCTTAAACCAACCCTGTTTTAAATCTACCACCGCATTGGGCCAGCGTGGCCTAATCTACCATGTATTAAGTTCAGTGCCCAGTAGTAGGACGTTTAAAGGCTGATGATGATTAGTTTGACGCTGACTGTACCATAATAACATGCATTGATAAATTTCATGTCAGTAAGTTGGTTGTTGTTATTAAGTTGTCACCACAAATGAATTAAAATTCACGTTGTGGAGGGGCAAGCATGGTGGTTACAAGCAGTAACCAGACTACCAGATACTTTATCTAAGTTATTATTAATTGAAACTTAGAAAAAATTACTTTACAATAATAACAAAAAGGTTCCTTCTATTTCGTTTGTTATCCGTTATAATCAAATTTACAGTAATCTGCTTGGTATGCCTAGATATCCTAGACAATAATAAGCCCGTAGCGACGGCCAGAGCAACTCAGCTAAGACATAAGATGCTTCAAAAGGTATGACCGCTGTAAGATCGCATAAGAAAGAAGCGTGGAATGACTGAAAATGTAGCGACAAAAATTTTAAGATGGTTTGGTCATGTAGTGACTTCGATCAACAATACTAACTACACTGGCCTGCAAAAATAAGTATCACACTTTTAAAATTGTAATAACTTTTAATGTACAGAAGATAAATAAGACTTAAAAGACTTAAAAAAAATACTATTGTATAATTTACCATAGTTTCAAAGAAAGCTGATAAAATTTCTATAAAACGTTTTTCATTTTAAAACTTCTATAGTTTAGAAAAAAATGTAATTTTTAAAGTGTGATACTTATTTTTGCAGGCCAGTGTAGATAACGCGTCACTTATAAAATCAAATCGTCACTTATAAAATAATAGCTAGATTCTGTCCACGTGTAATATAATACTACTTTTTCAAAGCAATAAATTACTCCTGTCACTTTAAAAAGAAAAGACGTCAATAACATTTAGTGGTGAAATCAACCTAAAGGGGCAACAAATAAAGTACTTTTTCCTGTTATACCTTGCGAGATAATAAGAGCTCACTTGTCAAGTGCGCTCTTATTTACCGAGACACATTTTTGACATGACATGATGACATCTAGTTGTATTGATGATCGAAGTGTAGAGATGATGGATAAAAAAAGAATTACATAAAACGTGCAAGAGGCGAAAGTGAATGGGATAGTTGCAGGGGAATACCTCGGCGAACCAAAGTTTTTGTTAAAGGTCGAATCAAAAGTACCTTAAACTGACGAGCATGAATAACGTTATGCGAGTAAGTGAAGCAAAGGATGTGTGCCAGGATCGTAGCAAATGGCGTGATGTATGTATGTACAAGTAGTTTTTACTTTAAATACACCTGGTATTACTTATCTCATATATATATTTTTTTATTATTCGGATCTGTTGTAGTGTTTTGTCCCTCTTACGCTCTTTGATATTTCCACAGTCGGCATCATCAGGTCGAAAAAGATGTATTTTAGTTACTTACATAATCATTCTAAGATTAAATTTTTGGTCAAAATACCTACAACGTGTTAATTAAATGGCTCAAACTTCACACACCCTAAAATCTTATTTTGATAATAAATGAACAAAATTAATAAATGCTGTTTAATGATTCCGCACAGAGCAGCATACGTAATTTACTTAACCCGTAACATAAAATATGTATGCGGTATACGTACGAAGTTATACAGCCGCATTATTTCAGTATCCTGGCTCTTTAAAACAGTAACTGGTTGTCAAATCATTGTAATGACTCCGTCTCATTAAGGAATAGTCCCGGTTACGTACATATTGTACGAGCCATTTTACGCACACTGGATAATTAATAATGTCTCCGCCTACATCATCAGTTATACGTATCCTGGCTCATTTTACGAACTCCGTTTACTTATTGACTGTGTTCGGTACATGTATAATCTTTAGGACGTCAGCCGCATCATGAAATTACTGTGGCGCACTTATAATATTTACGTATGCGGTCTTAGAGTATTAAGTATGCGGTTTAATGATTCTGCAATGCGCACAGAGCAGCATACGTAATTTACTAACCCGTGACATAAAATATGTATGCGTATACGTACGAAGTTAAACAGCCGCATTATTTCAGTATCCAGGCTCTTTAAAACAGTAACTGGTTGTCAAATCATTGTAATGACTCCGTCTCATTAAAGAATGGTCCCGGTTACATACATAATGTACGTACGTACAAGCAGAGTCGGGGATATGCCGATACATTTTACGCACATTGGATAATTAATAATGTCTCCGCCTATATCATCAGTTAAAGGTACGTATCCTAGCTCATTTTACGAACTCCGTTTACCTACTAACTACGTTTCGTACATACCTGGCCACTTTATAATTAATTTAAGTAATCGGATTGTTCATCCTTCGTAACACTAAACTAGTCTTGTTGCCACATAATTACACATCATTTCACACGCATTCCGGTTACGAAAGCATACGTATGATGTCTGTTACTTAACACAACGAAATTGTTGGAATAGACTACATCATACACAATCAATACACAATGTGCAAAACGTAGCGCTTACCATTAGACCTTCCTTGATCAAGGATCCTTGATTCAAAGTCCGATTTAGCATCCGTTAGTCAGTCGCCAAAGCTCCTGATTACACGTTCCTTGATTCAGCGTCCTTAGTAGGGATGGGCGAATGAATCAAATATAATTATATCTTATAGATATATTTTTTTTAAATATATCGAAACATATCGATGTATAAAAAAATCAATATATTGAGATATTATAGTTAGTAGTCATTTAGTATTTCAAAGTTACTAACTAGAAAAACGATAAGAGTAATAGAAAACTAAACTATTTTATATTGCAAAATAATATAAATTGTGGGCAAGTCCTAAAGAAGGTAATAAATAATAAGAAAAATCAATTAAAACTACAAATAAATTTTTTACAAATGCTAGAAACATCGTTTTATTAATTTTTTACGTTACTTACTCATTAGTTTTAGATACAGCGTATATTTTTTAGTTTGTTTGATGTTCATAAATGACATAAATTTACGCCCTACAATTTTATTTGAGAGTGTCGTTTACGTCCAATACTTCGATGATGCCTAATGATTGCCATTTACGTCCAAATCAAAAAATCCGAATAAGATGGCATAAGTACAAAACTCATTTTGGCCAAAATGTTACAGCCTTATAGCCGCAAGGTATCGATAAAGCTGTTTATTTAAACAATTAAATCGTAGGAGCTGTAGCTCTCCGATCTGAATTGCGCTTTATTTTGTCGGAGCAAGAGTCGCTACATATTTATATGACTACTGTGGCGGAGCGTCCTAAATCCTAGACACCGAATGGCGAAGTACATTAATCATCAAAGCTTTGAACAAATACTCAAATACCCGTGCTACACATTATGTACAAACGTTTGTTCAATATTTGTGCTATGTTTGGCGCCGGCTTTATGCTAAGTAGCGGCACGAATCTCTAGCGCTGACCGTTATTGCGCAGAAGTCAAAATTAAGGTATTTAGGGCGTTGCGCGGTGCGCCATAAAACATGCGCAGCTATCCCCTCCACGTCACGGTCAGCGCTAAACTTATGAAATGAATGAATGTTATTGTTAACATTTATTAGTAAAATGAGGAACCATGAAAATGAGATCACCGGTAAATCACAATAATATGTTCTTAGTAGGTACCTACCTCGACGTATAGATATCCCGAAACACTATCAGTAGTCGCATTAGTTAAAAGATACCCCGGAACCGGAAAAAAACAGCCGCCATACGTAACTTATGTAACCACATACACTAAACTGCAGCCTTATATGGAAAATAAGCTGGTACCTACATTATAAATAGCGCGGTTACTTACGTCGTACTTGGCTACGCATGCATTTGGGGTTGCCATCACATTAAAGTTATGTTGTTTGGTGGTCATTAGCTACTTCAGAAGTTTATTTACCAAGTGGGCAACCACTTTAGTTGATTAAATATATAAGCGAAACAAAATAAGTCTGTAAGATGCAAATTGCGACCACCTGGCTACTTTCTAACGTTACAATTTTTTAACCCAATTATCGGTCGACTGCGCATTCAGTATGGTAATTTTCAGTGTATAAAATTGTCTAGGGTATTTGTTACAGTAATTTATTTACTTGGTTTGACTGTAAGATACAACACAAAATAAATCTTGTGTTAACTTTACTCCTACAAAAATAATGTTACACAAGTTCAATAATAACATGTCTGACAAAAAGATAGAGTGATGCAGCGGCTGCAGAGGATACTTTGATTGTTGTGTGCCAATAATAAATAATATAACATATTTATTGTCATTTTATTTCATCATCATCATCATCCACAGCCTGACTTCACCCACTGCTGGGTATAGGCCTCTCTTTGTATGTGCCACTGTTTACGGTCCCGTGCCAATCTCATCCAGGTCCTGCCCGCGATGTTCGCCACATCGTCTGCCCATCTTGCCGCAGGACGACCGACGTTTCTGTGTCCAGTTCTTGGACGCCATTCAGTTAGCGCCTTACTCCACCTGTCATCACCTTGCCTTGCCAGGTGTCCTGCCCAGCTCCATTTCAGTTCCATTATACGATTCCCAACATCTTTGACCTTTGTTCGACTTCGAATCTCGATGTTGGGAACCCGGTCCATAAGCCTGATGCCGAGCATGGCACGCTCCATAGCTCTCTGTGCAACTCTCATCCTGTACACAGCCTCCTGTGTGAGCGTCCACGTCTCGGCACCGTAAGTCATGGTAGGCAGAACACACTGGTTATATAGGCGGGTCTTCAGACACTGTGGTATTTCAGCGGACTTAAGAATGTCGTCCAATTTGCTGAAAGAAAAATTTATTTGCAAAGAAATAAAACACTTTGAAGGAAAATATATTTAGAATATATATTTTTTTTATTATCCAGAATCTAGGGTATACCAAGCCCAGGGTAATTAAAAAATCTGCCCTGGCAACACTGCAGTCCCAGCCTGTGCGGTGCGCAACTGCAACTGCGCATTTTATATTAATACGACGTAGCAATGGAAGACATTTTAAACGCCGAAGGATTAAGTGAGATAGTGCCATTTCTTGAAGGTAAGCCACTGCTTGCTTGTTCGAGGTTTATTTCGATTGTGTGTAAACGTAGGTAATGATTATAAATTCTTTTATATTTGTCGCACCCCTCGAAACAACATAAATAGTACTAGTTTTATACAAAACTTGTGGAATATTTGCTTTAAACAAGTATTTAATTTTGTTACAAACATGTATTGCAACAGTCTCATGCAGAACAAGCACACTGTGTAACCAACAAGTAGGTATTAGAAGCTTAAAACTCAACGCAAATTTTATTTTTGCCTTTCCACAAACATTCATGAACAAGCAAGTAAGTAAGGCAAGAGTTTGATGAGCTCTAAAGTTTCGACTCGGCCACTCCAATACTATATAAAACATGATATCATGAACATGTAGGTAACTAGAAGTTTTGAGCATGTAGGTAGGCAATCACAAGTACCTACATAACAAGTTTTGGATACAACATATTTTATTTGTAAGTACCTACCTAAGTATTTGTAATTTTCAGTCAACCTAATAGACTCAATAGAAACTGCCATTTTGTTAAACGATGAAGAACTAAAAGAAATGATTCCAAAGATTGGCCCCAGAATAAAATTAAAAAATTGGCTACAACATCAAAGAGCGTCCGGTGTCAATGTACGTACTTGTTTTTTGTACTTTTTGTATTTAGGTAATAAAAAAAAATTCTTTGTGTTTATATCTTGGACCTCTGCTATATACTTTGTAATATTTGTAATAAAGCTTTTAAATTATTTTTCTAAAACCTTGAAATTAAGAATGCTGAGCTAAACGACTCAACTCAAAACGCTGATGTCGGTGATAATGCAATAATCTCCACAGACTGTTCTACTGCAGCTTATAACACTGTGAGTTACTCATAATCATAACAGTACTCAGTTTGATAACAAAACGTAGTTATTTAAAAATTGTGAAATTGTAGTATTGAACAGAAATATGTATCTATTTTACATATTTCTGTTCAATAAAAATTTTCACTTGACGGGCAATAATTTACAAATTTGTCGTCATTGTAGTTACAGTTACAGTCACAAGTTTACAAAATTGTAGAATTGTAATACAATCCTGACAGGCGGCCTCACTCTTTTTTGGTACTCACTTAAATTTTTAATTTGTAGCGTAATTTGGTACTTTATGTTTGTGATATGGACCTAAAATAAAATTGAAAATGCCCGTCATTGAGGAAGGACCGGGTACCTATGTATGTATCTCTGTAATTACATAATATGTTCCACTTTTAATGATAATTAGTTGTTTTTTTGGTTACAGTTGCCTGGAACCAGCCGTTCATCCTCGAAGTCGTCGAGATCATCGCTCAGATCCACGCAAACTATCACAGATGAGGACATTTATAGCCTGGAATCTCTGAAAAGTGGTAAGTAAATAATTACTAGTCAAATACGAGTAGGGCTCGCACCGCGAGGGTACCGGTTAAGTATATGTTAATACAAACATTCTTTATTGAACACCAATTCTATGTGATAAAACTAAAATTGTCAATTTTTAGATTTTCCTTTAATTTTTTTGACGACTTTGCTTATTGCTATATTTTTTATAAGTGGCTATATCTTTAGAATGCATTCACTTCGAGGTTTGAATTTTTCCCACCCCCAAGAGACTGCAACAGACTGCATCCCATACATTCTTTGATATATTCCATACAAGTTATGTTACCTGTTAATTTAGTATCTGGGCTAGAATGTTAGTTTTAAAAAAAGAAAACAACATTTACAGCATTTTACAGTTCGTTGTGCACATAAACTTATATGGTTGTGCATCACTATGACGTTTAACAGCTCAACTGCTGTCATATCACTTTGCCCTTCCTCTTGTTAACTCATTCCATCATACACATATAAATTACAGGTATTGTCTATGAAGAAACATTACTGTGGCTGAAAAACAATGTCGATCCATGGAAATCTGTTGAAGAAAAGTGGGCAGAAACTGCAGATCACCGCCTAAACCGCATCCAATGTGGAAAAGGTGATATAGCGGATTACTTGAAGGATTTCCCAGCCTTGAAACAATCACAAGGTTATACCTTGGTAAGCATATACCGCCCAGGTAGATGTAGTGATCGACATAGTCGATAGTTTTACCTTTGACAACAAATTGGGACTTGATGGCATAACCTTAGTTTTACTGGCATTCATGTGCAAACCTACTTCTGTGCTGACTTCGTTCAGCTGTCTTATCATCTCTTCAAGTTCTTTGGCGGATTCTACTATGACAGCTATATCGTCTGCGAGTCTGAGATGATTGAGGTAATTGCCGTCTAGTCTTATGCCTTTCTTTTCCCATTGCAGCTTCTGAAATATGCATTCCAGGACAGCAATAAAGATTTTCGGCGACAAAGGGTCTCCTTGTCGTATCCCACGTTCTATTCGTATTTGATCCCCTCTTGACTCTAGTCTGAGTCTGCTGGTGCTATTTGCATATATATTTTTTATAATGTTGATGTATTTTTGGTCAACACCGGTCTTCCTCAGCGCATCCCGGATTGCACTGTGGCTTATGCTGTCGAATGCTTTACTGTAATCGATAAAGCACTCGTAAATAGTTCTGTTGAACTCTTTATATTTTTCGATAACCTGTTCCAGTGTATGAATGTAATCAGTTGTACTAAAACCTGCTCGGAAGCCAGCTTGCTCTTTTTGCTGAGATTCATCAATAGTTCTGGTTATTTTTGTCAGTATGATTGAAGAGAAGAGTTTATATGTACTTGCTAGTAAGCTAATTGGCCTGTAGTTGCCTATGTCCAAAGGGTTCCCTTTTTTATACAGCAGGATAATGTCGGATGTACACCATTGTTTTGAAACTGTCTCGGAGTCTAATATCATATTGAATAGTTTGGTGAGATGATGGAGTAAAACTGGAGCGCCTAGTTTTAGGGTTTCATTGGTCAAGTTGTCTGGGCCTGGGCTTTTTTCTGCTTTTAGTTTTCTTATAAGTTCGTATATTTCTTTCTCTTCAATCGGCTCGAGTGTTTTGTTTGTGTTAGTGTTAGGTAGCCTGTCTTTATCTGTTTCTTTCACTATGTCGTCGGGATCCTGTCTTCTGTATAGTTCTATATAGAAATTTGTTGCGTGATCTATTACATCTTGTCTTGATTTTGTTACTTCTTTGTTATTTTCGAGTTTTTGAATCCACTTTTTATTTAGATTTAGTTCCTTTAATGCTCTTTTTGTGCTTCTGAATTTCGTCTACATCTATCTGGGTAAACAGATATCGTTCAAAAACACTAACAAGGAGGAAGAAGTAGAAAGACGAACCAACATAACCTGGAAAAAAATCTGGTAATTTAAGGAAATATTAAAAGAAAACTACAACATCAACCTGAAAAAAGTTGTGATGGATTCGTGCCTCTTACCAAGTTTTCTCTACGGATGTCAGACATGGACCCTCACTGACAAAATCAAACAAAAAATAAGAACTACGCAAAGGGCCATGGAAAGAAGCATGCTAAAAATAAAAAGGAAACAAAAAATTAGAAGCAAAGACATACGGGGCGAAACCAAAATACAAGATGCACTCACTCAAACTCTTAAACAAAAATGGAGATGAGCAGGACACTTAGTCCGATACAAGGACAAAGGTGGACAATACTTACAACAAAATGGAAGGGTCCCATTGGCAAAAGAAAAATCGGCAGACCCTTTAAGAGATAGACAGACGACATAGTGCAGGTGGCAGGAAAAAACTGAATGAAAAAAGTGGAAGACAGAGGAGAATGGAAAAAGCTGGAGAAGGCCTACACCCAGAGTGGGGTCCAAATCTACAAAAACTAACAATACTAACTAAACTAAGTAAATACTAATAATACTAACAACTTGCAATCTGTAAAATAATGGCAATTGGCAACACCAGCATTTGGAAATAAAAGGCTTTTTTATTTTTTTTATTTCTATTTTTTTATTTATAAGCATATACCGCAGCCTTATTTTTTACATAATCCTTATAGTTTTTCTATAAAAATATACGCAATGACATTTGAATGACAAAAGTTTGTTTATTTCTTATAAGCCTAACCGTGTCTAAATTTCGATTGCCATGTAAAATTTATAATGTTAGTTCCCGTTTCTGCCATGATTCTTCTCTTTTCGCATAGACTCTAGACACTTGCAACACCAAAAGTATAACTCGCGCGCTGCCGAAATTGCGAAACGCACTAAAAGACTAAAAGAGACAAGCTTTTCTAGTGCTCGCTTAACAACCCAATAAGCTCTGTGGTAGCGATCCGAACGGACCTTAAACAAGGTCCTGCCACCCTTTCTCACCAGCAGAAATAACATAGCGTACATTTATTGTTGTTTTTTTCAGCTAATGAATGATTTCGGTCATCTGTATCCGGGAAAGGAAAACAAATTATTTTTCTCTATCACCTTGAGGGTGATTTGAAAAGAAATTATAAAATATGCTTCATTAAAATTACGAAAAATTAGAGATCAAGACACGAGAACAAGAATAGCAAATATAATTGCACTGATTGACGGTAAGAAGTTTTTCTCAAATATTAGTTAAAGTTTTTCTCAAATATTAGTTATTATTATTAAACCTTCATAAAAATAAGTCTCAAATAATTAACCGAAACTTTTTTTTAATACAGAAGATGAACCAGAGACATCTAGCAATGTTGCTTTGATGTTGCTGGCTTATGTCATCAACATATCACCTGCACGGAAAATAGAAGGAAAGCCAGCGTGGAGGCCATCCAGTGCAGAGGTATGCGATGGCTATATATCGCAAGCTGCTTCTGAAGCCGACGTAACCAACAAGATCATTCAAAAAAAGGAGAACCTGCAGAGGCTAGGCCGGACAGTTCAACCCTACGTTATTTTTGTTGGCCCTACCGTTACTGAGGTTAAAGTAGCCTATGTAGTTATAAACGACACATTGTATAGTTTCAACAAATTAGTAACAGCAGTAGACTGTGCATTTAAAATATTTCAATCGATAGGGGTTTGTTACCCGGAGGAAACTGGAGATATATGGCTTTTTATTCAATTTGGTTTCTACGATATTAAAACTAAATTTGACAGGCCCATGCAGGCTGTGAATACTCTTTTAATTGATCTAGAGCTAATACTTTAAAAATGTTTACGTGTTACTATTGCAAAAAAGCCAGTGCGTCTCCGAATTTACTAATTACTCATGTGTGAACATTCTGTAATTAACGGTAGGATTTTCCGAATTTCGGTGTGGTGAACAAGGGTGTTATCGTCATTATGTTTCCTCTGCATCTTTCAAAAAGCACTTAGTTAGAGACCACCAGTCATCATTGTTAGTCTTACCTCATGCAAATAGTAACAAACCGATTGATACAGATACAGAAGCCAATATCTCAAATTTACCTTCAACTTCAAGCAAAGAAAGTTACGAAACAGCAAATGCGATAGATTCTCTACCAACTCAAAGATACGAAAACTCTCTTGGTCACCATGCTGCAAGTGTCGTCTCCACTCTATTGCTTTAGATGGGTTTGACTTATTTCAAAACGTCGCCGTAGATGTTTTACATGACTATCTCGAGGGTGCTTGTCGATATGTGATGTCATTTGTGATACAGAATCTAGTGTGCACTCAGATGCTGTCAAATTTCGTAAAAGTAGAAATATAGTTACTCGGTATTGATGTTCAACCTTCACCTAGGCCCTGGGGTAGAGTAGCACCGCCCCTACCGCCAAAAGGTGGCTCTCGGATCGCTACCAAAACGGGGCGATCCCCACATTTTGTATTTTTTTTGTAGAATACCGGCTATATCAGTATAAAGTCGGACCTTGCGACATAGGTTTCGCAACTTTCCTTCCTTCCCAAGCTGGCTTGTCTCCCAAGTCTAGTGGAAGAGATAAGATCGATGAAAGAAGACATAACCGAATTAAAAAAGTCATGTGAATTCTCGGTTTCTTGGATTGATGACCTGACAGTTAAGTCTACTAACACCGACAAAAAGGTAGCTGATCTAGAAAATAAACTTTTGGCTGTTGAAGACTCAATTGTTAGCTTGAAATCTCAGCTATATAATACCGAACAAAGATCACGCCTTAACAACGTTGAGATTAAGGGAGTACCATTAAAAAAGGATGAAAACTTATTCCTTATTATCGAAGCGATTTGCAAGGAAATTGGGTACAACTTCCCGAAAACTCAGATTAACTATATCTCAAGAGTGCCTACATTTAATTCAAAGGACAAAACAATAGTAGTGAGTTTCGTCAACCGCTATATTAAAGAAGACTTTATATCTACAGCGCGTACACATAAAATATTAAAAGCGGAAGACATTGGGTACCATGGATCGCAACAACGCATTTTCCTCAATGACCACCTGAATTCGGAATCCAAGCACCTATTAAATAAGACCAAACAACTTGCTAAGGAAAAAAATTACAGCTACGTCTGGGTCAAATTTGGAAAAATTCATGCAAGGAAGAATAATACATCCGGCGTATTTATAATCAACAAATTAAGTGATTTAAACAAGTTTGTATAGACTGTTTCATATTAAGGGATTTATTTTTATTTTTGTTGTTAAGTATGTCATACGGTCCACTTTTTATAATAATTGTTTTAACACTTTTTATTGATTGTCAGTATTTTCTATGTAAAATTATATCCATTATAATTCGCAATGTAATTGCAAAATCAGATGTGAGGTGGTTTGTTGCTTTATGTTGGTCACATCTGGCTTGCCACCTCCGCCGATACCGCCTTGCTATTGTTTAACTTGCACACCCATGCAACTTCGAGTTGCATGTGACAAATATATGACGGTCTCGTTTGCTCTGCCACAATTATTATTACGCGCATCGTCTAAACGCATTGTCGCACCTTCTCGCTCCTGTTTGTCTTATCGTCATTGCTCTTTAAACGCCCTGCTGTGCACATCATACGCTCGCTGTCCGTTGCGTACTTTGCTGCTTTCGTTGTTTATCAGTGTTTACCTATCCGGCACTTTTAATTCGTTTATTTTTTGTTCAAATGTTAATCTAATATATGTGTTTAGTTTGTTTTATGATACTTATAACAGTTGTTATGATTTTTATGACTCAAAGGCGATTCACTGATGGATGTCGATGGTGTAAATATAAATAACTCTAATCTGAGTATTTATTATCAAAACGTTAGAGGATTACGTTCTAAAACCTTAACATTCTATCGTAATGTATGCCTCAATTCGTATGACGTGATAATCTTAACGGAGACCTGGTTGCTGGATAGTGTGAGTGATTCCGAGTTATTCGATGGTAGGTATATTGTTTGGCGACGAGACAGAAATTACGAGTTAACTCGTCAAGGTCGTGGCGGTGGTGTACTTATCGCAGTGCGGAAACATCTACCTGCTACTCCCCAATACCAATTTAATTCTACCGCGGAAGATCTTTGGTTATCGCTACCAATTAAGCAAAATAACGTCAATAGGACCATACATTTGAATTTATGCGTTGTTTATTTATGTAAGCAAAACTTAGATTTGTCTTTCTCTGGACAATTAAGTAATCATTTATCTAGAGTTGGTGAATTTATGTTACATAGTCCCGATGACATATATCTCATTGTCGGCGACTATAATATGAGTGGAATATCATGGTTACTTAACAATGATGGTTCTTATTCGGCGGCTAATATGACAAGCACCGATGAACAATTGTTAAATGATGATTTATTTACACATAATTTAATACAGTTTTTAATTTTTCTGAGTGGTAGAGCCACGCTGCGTTGCAGCACACATTGGGCCGGCTCGCCCGGCGTAATACCACCCTCTCACTAATATTCGGCGTGAAATAATGGCACTTGGTGCTGTTGTGTTTCGTCCGACAAGTGAGGGTTGCGGAGGCCCCTTCCCCCCCCCCCCCCCCTCCTCCCAATTCCTATTCCTTCCTTAAACCTATTCCTCCCTTAAAGGCCGGCAACGCGTCTGCTATTCCTCTGGTTTTGCGGGTGTCCATGGGCGGCGGTGATTACTCTCCATCAAGTGACCCGCCTGCTCGTTTGCCTCCCTCTTGTATAAAAAAAAAAAAAAAAAAAATACAGTCTAACGGTGTTTTAAATGTTTATGGTAAATTATTAGACCTTGTATTATCTAACTCTGCAGTGACTGTTACGGAGTGCTGCGACCCATTGGTTCCCCTCGATCCTCACCATAGGGCTATTGTAATTGACTTCAAGTTCCAAAGTCATTCTTATTTACAACATGGAACGATAACTAAACGTATTTTTAGTAAGGGTGACTATACTGAATTAAATCTAAAAATTAAAAAGATCGATTGGCAGTTTGAATTATTAAACAAAGATATAGAACAAGCTGTTGGCTATTTTTACTCCTCAATAAATAAGTTAATTGAAAGGTATGTACCCTCAAAAATTTTTCGCGAAAATACATACCCGCCTTGGTACTCATTATCATTAAAGAAGTTAATTAAAGATAAGCATAAGTATTACATTAGATTCAAAAAATACGGTAACCATTCTGATCCCCTGACGTGATGCTAGGCACGACGTGCCTACAAATGTTATCGCTTATTTGATGATAGGCACGTAGTGCCTCCGTATTTCAAGTCTGTTTTATACTTCGGTTTCAGTTTTTAGTGTCTGCGGCTTGTATCGGTTGGCTGCACGAGCTGTCTAGTGTGAATAAACGTCAATAAAAACAGACTTACTTCGAAAAGATCTATTTTTAAAAAATAAAAATAAAAAAATAAAAAATAACTCGATGCGGAAATTGTTGTTTTTCTTTACATTTTTCTATGAAAAGTTGTAAACATTTTTATATATTATTATTACTATGTAGTAAGAGGTTACATATAAAGAAGAAAAAGATACCCTTATCGCGTTTAATTTTTAAATATAATAAAAAATATAAAAAAAAAATATAAATAAAAAAAATATATATAATTAAATATTTGTTTAATATTTTTTAATGAAACCGCCATAATATTGAAAATAATTTTTCTAGGAATCCAACGATATACAATATGTGTGGTGTTTAAAAAAGGAAGGCCACAAAAACCACTTAACACTACTCAAGTACCTGTATCAAATTACGCCGCGTCATACCCAAATCACAGAAGGACTTGCGCGCGCGCTGACGTCATCACGTGAGGGGATGTGTACTTATAAATTATTAAGGGAAAGAGTAAAAACTTTGGAATCAGAGTGCTATCAAACCTATGTATCGTCAGTTGAAAGGTCTATTAAAGATAACCCTAAGTATTTTTGGTCGTTTATTAAATCACGATATAAATCATCAAATGTACCAAGCACAATTAAATACGGAGACAAAGTTGCTAACGATGGCTGTTCTATTGCTAACGTTTTCTCTGACTTCTTTTACTCGACTTTCTTGCAGCCTTCTTCCTCACCTAGACTATCTAACTTATCTACCAATGTCAACACGACACCGCTTTCTAGTATTTCGAATATTGACATAAACATTGAGGAAGTGGGTAAGCTACTCTCGTCGCTAGACGTCACCAAGTCGGCTGGACCTGATGGTTTGCCTCCGATTTTTCTGACTAAGTGCGCGGAATCTATTGTAACACCCATATACTTGTTGTTTCTAAAGTCAATTAATGAAAATAATTTGCCATCTATATGGAAGTCCGCTTTTATAACGCCAATTCACAAAAAAGGCGTTAAAACCGAGGTAACTAACTACAGGCCAGTTTCAAAGCTGTGCATTGTAGCTAAGGTATTTGAAAGAATCATTTATAATCAATTATACTCTTCTTTGAAAAACTCATTCACCGAGTCTCAGCACGGTTTCCTTCAAGGACGATCCACCGTGTCGAATCTCGTGTTACTCAATGATTTTATCACCATTACTATGCAAAATGGTAAGCAGGCCGATGTCATTTACACGGATTATAGCAAGTTTTTCGATAGAATCCACCACACTATGTTAATCAGCAAATTGGAACACATTGGGATTAACGGTGATCTCTTAAGGTGGTTTGAGTCTTATATTTCCAATAGATCCCAAGCTGTTGTTATTAATAACTATATTTCTAGCTGGGTCGTGGTACCTAGCGGAGTGCCCCACGGTTCTCTTCTTGGTCCACTTCTGTTTTTAATCTTTGTAAATGACATCGGCTCTTGTTTCCATCACTCCAGGCTGCTTTGTTTCGCAGATGACATGAAAATTTTTAAATCCATTTCATGTGAATCCGATACAGTGGATCTTCAGTCAGATCTGACGCGTTTGGATATGTACTGTGAGGCAAACAAACTGGATCTTAATCCATCAAAATGTTCCGTTGTAACTTTCAGTCGAAAAACTGTCAGTATTTTGTCGGGTTACAAACTAAAGGGCACAATTTTACAAAGATTATCCAATATACGAGATTTTGGAATTCACCATGACTCAAAGCTTCTTTTTGACGATCACATTGATAGGACTGTTAAGAAGGCTTCACAGGCACTGGGATTTGTGATGAGATCCTCGACAAGTTTTAATGACATCAAAACCATTAAAATATTGTACTGCACCTTTGTAAGAAGTATACTGGAATATGGATCGGAGATCTGGAATCCGCGCTACAATAAGTACGTTGACCGCATTGAACATGTGCAAAAAAAAATTATAAAATTTTTATGCTATCGCCTGAAGTTGCCTTATAATTCTAGCAACTATTTGGAACTTTGTTCGCGGTTTCACTTTCTTCCACTACAAAGACGAAGGGAAATATCAGATATTGTGTTGTTACTAAAAACTGTTCCTTTTCTCGTCCCAGACTTTACCACTATAGGACGTGTAGTCAATATTTTTGAAATTTTATTTAACAAATTTATATAATATTGTGTGTGGCCCGGGCTTCGCCATCTGTGATTCTTCGACGGCTCCAAAGCCCTGCACTTGGCGAAACTAGAAAAAAATTTGAAGTTGAAAAAATTTGGGGGTTTGAACTCGGGCCCCTCGGCGTCGCTCGGTGAGTGTTGTGCCCGGCGCCTTATCCGTTCGACCACGAATGCTTAGAGCGCAGCCGCCGAAATTAGCAACTGCATGCGGCCGCCAGCGGAAACAAGATCTATCTATACACTACGTATGTAGTATAGTCTCACCTGCTACCACTGTATCCGGCGATAAGCGACACTTTTTATCGTATTTTACTTTTCGGCGGAGATTTGTAGTCTTGGTCACCTTCTTCAAACGGAAATATGGATTCCTGTGCTGCTTGCTGTAAATTAATTGAAAATAAAGGGAGCGACGCGTTGGACTGCTCACTTTGTAACGCTACATATCATAAATTTTGCATTGGTATTCCTTCCGGAAAATTATCTAAAACCTATGTAGAAGGTTGGATCTGCCCGGATTGTATAAGAAAACAGCCAAAAACCGGCAATTCTGATACTCCAGTTAGACCGGCAACAGTGTCGACGTCGGCGCAGTCCTCCAATGTAACGCATCGAAACAAAACCTCTGTAAAGAAACAACAGTGCGTAAAGTCGCCTATTGCATGCGAGGTAGCTCCCCCTATCTCCGATACGCCGGATCTCCGAATGATGATACGCGAAGAAATGCAACGAGTAATGAAGGATTATCTCAAAGAATTAAGCTCTAAAATTGACTGTAGGATGCAAGCATTAAGCGACCAAGTTAATGACTTTAAGGAGTCACTTTGCTTTTTTAACAGCCAGTTTGAAAGTGTTAGATCAGAAATGGCTATTTATAAGTCCGACATATGTACACTTAAAAAGGAAAATGAAACCCTTCGTGAAACAATATCATGCCTTAGGAGTAACCACAATAAGTTGGACCTCATCTCTCGTGCCAACAACTTGGAGCTGCAATGTGTGCCAGAAAGAAGATCAGAAAATGTAGTTGACTTGGTGAAAAAGCTGGGTAAGGCTATTAATCATCCAATAGCGGACAACGACATATTTTATTGTTCCCGTATAGCCAAAATGAGTACTCAGTCTCCGAGACCTCGATTGATTCTTATAAAATTCAGCCATCCGCGTATAAGAGACTCTGTTCTGGCTGCAACCATAAAATATAATAAGAACCACGTTGATGATAAGTTAAACTCCGCTCATCTCGGCTTCACCTGTGAGAATAAGTCGGCTATATATGTGGTCGAAAATCTATCACCAGAAAATAAAGCCCTTCACGCCGCAGCCCGTTCCCGCGCTAAAGATCTCCAATTCAAGTTCGTATGGATAAGAAACGGCCACATATTTATGAGGAAGACCGAATCTTCCGAGTACGTCTACGTGCGAGATAAAGAAACGTTGAACCGCCTAAAATAAGCAGTAGTTGTAAGATACTTTAATTAATTATCATCTATCTTTAGTCAACCTTTTTTATATATAAAATACGATTCTAAAATTAGTTTATACTTTCAAAATGTAAGGGGTTTACGTACGAAAACTAACGAAGTTTTTAAAAGTATTGCTACTTGTGACTATGACATCATTGTTTTTGTTGAGACGTGGCTTAATAGTAGTGTGCTCGATGGTGAGCTGTTTATGGATGATTATGTAGTATATAGAAGGGACCGTGAAAGTAGCAATTTTAATTTTAATAATAAAAAGGGAGGTGGCGGGGTATTGATTGCAGTGCATAGGAGACTGGTTTCAGAAAGAGCATTCAGTTTCGAAAGCAAATGCGAAGATCTGTGGATATCAATCGACGTCCGCATTAACCATAGAATGCAAAAGATGTACATGTGCGCAGCGTATCTGCCGCCGCCTGTTCAAATTAACATGTTAGAGCATTTTGTTGATAATGTGAACAGAGTATTACTATCGCAAAAGTTTAGTCATATTAGGCGATTTTAATCAAAGTTGCATAAACTGGGATGCAAACCTTGTCTCTCCGCATGCTAATAGTTCAGTAGGGATTAGTTTTATAGATTTTATTACATTAAATGGCTTAAAGCAGTGGAATAACGTGACTAACCACAAAAATAAAATTCTGGATCTAGTGCTCACTTCCGGCGTGTCTGTCAGTGGTCTGTCCTGTAGTTCTACGCCCTTGTGCAACATCGATCTCTATCATCCTCCCCTGGAGTTTTCAATAGCGGCGCCAACCGATCACAAAAGTCTGGCACAAATGCATGTTCCCAAATTCAATTTTTATAAAGCAGATAACAACTCCATTAACAATGATTTAACTTCAGTTTGCTGGGAGGATAAATTTAGGCTATGCCGGACGGTGGATGAAATGGTTGGTGTTTTTTATGACTTTCTAAGAGGCATTATTCAAAAATATGTTCCGCAGTGCTCGCACAAACCAAATAGCTATCCTTCATGGTACAGCAAGGAACTTAAAAGTCTATTGAGGGAAAAGTACAAAATAAGAATACGTTTTCAGAAATATAAAAACCCTTTAGATGGCATTACCCTTACCATGTTAAAGCTTAGATGTGCGACTCAAATAAAATTGTGCTACAAAAGATATATTTCACTAGTTGAACAATCCAATACTTCAAATCCCAAGTTCTTTTGGCCTTATATTAAGAAAAAAAGGCATTGTGGCAACAGCTATCCATCCACAATGTCTTATCTAACTAAATCAGCAGACAACGGCGCCGGAGTAGCAAATTTATTTGCTGACTACTTTTCGTCTGTGTATGATGACCACCCTATTCCCTCTATTCCTGACTCTAGGAACAGTGACGTTGACATTACTTCTAATATTATTCCAACTCCCGTCTATACACCTCCTGAGATCTTAAAAAAATTAAAAAGCCTGGCATTGCATAAGGGAATGGGTGCTGACGGTATACCACCCAAGTTTGTTGTTGAATGTGCCGGGGCTCTTTGTCACCCCCTTACCATTATCTTTAACAAATCTTTCGCCAGTGGTGTCTTCCCTGAATTATGGAAGGAAGCTCGTATTGTTCCCATACACAAGTCTGGTGATGCATCCGTAGTTTTAAATTACAGACCAATTTCAATATTACCGGTGTTTGGAAAAGTACTTGAGTCGCTGTTCTGTCATTTATTAAATTGGCATACAAAAAATATTATACATACCGCGCAGCATGGCTTCTTTTCTGGCCGTTCTACAGCTACCAATCTCATGTCATTCCTGTCTGAAGTCACAGATTCTGTAGACTCGCGCAACTGTGTAGATGTCATCTACACAGATTTTAGCAAGGCCTTCGACAAAGTAGATCATCAAATTCTTTTATATAAGCTATCTCGTTATGGTGTTGCCACAAATCTTTTATCATGGGGCAAATCTTATCTTACCGGTCGTATATCAAAAGTAGTACTAAATGGCTTTAATTCGGAACCATTCTTGTCAAAATCAGGCGTGCCTCTGGGTTCCCACATCGGCCCAATATTTTTTAACATTTTCATTAATGACATCGTAGTTGCTTTCAAGCATTCAAAAATATTCTTATACGCCGATGATCTAAAAATTATGCGGCCTATTGTTAGCACAAATGACACGGTATTGCTTCAGGAGGATTTGGATAGGTTCTCTGAGTGGTGCAAAGTAAACCACATGATTTTGAATATCGACAAATGCCGTTATATTAGGTTCACAAGAAAACTGTCTACGCCAAGTACTATATACAAAATTAACAACGCTGCACTTGAAGAAGTTAAAGTTATTAAGGATCTTGGGGTCTATCTGGATGTCAAGCTACAGTTCAACACTCACATTGACAAAATAGTCACCAAAAGCTTCAGGACACTAGGCTTTGTTTTAAGGAACACAAAAGATTTTAAAAACCCCTTAGCTATTATAACGATTTATAACAGTCTTGTAAGGTCTCTGCTTGAATACTGTAGTGTTATTTGGTCACCTGTATACGATGTTCACATTAAACGATTGGAGAGTGTGCAGAAAAGATTTCTTTGGCATCTTTCATTCCGAGCGCACCTTGCTAAAACTCTTGCAACATATGAGGGTCGTCTTAAACACTACAATATTAAAAGCCTCAAAAACAGAAGATTGCTCCTTGATGTCATGTGTCTATATAAGTTGATGAATGGTAGCCTTGATTGCTCCGATCTCCTTGAAAAAATCAAACTTAATACACCCAAAAAACTACCTCGTATTAGCAGATTCAATATTTTTGTGCCTAAGTCCGTGAGGAGCAATCTGGGTCGCCATTCTACATTAAATAGGATCCAAAGACAATATAACACTCTTTCTCGGCCAAATAATTTGGAAGTGTTGGATATTTTTAATGACAGTGCTCACAGGTTCCGAAAAGTTATTAGAAATAGTTACGTAAGTCCCCTTTAAACTTCAAATAATATAAAAGTAATTATAAAATACAATATAGTAGTTTTAGATTTAGTTTTGAATCTTGTAAGTATACATATTTAGTTTAGTTAAATTCATTACTTTTAGTCCACATCGCATGCCGTGGCTGTCTTTAATTAAAAACTGTACTTAGATTAAGTTTGGAATTCACCCTATACCTATTGTTAGACTGTTGGTACATGTTTTTGTTGACTGCCCAATAAATAAATAAATAAAAATAATTACGAACAAAATAAATTCTCCTGAGCTTCTTTCTAAAATCTACTTTAACATTCCATCAAGATCAATAAGACATTACATTCCAATTAATATACCGTTGGTTTCATCAAATTACCATCAGAACGTATTTCTATGGCGAGCTAGCAGGAGTCTAAATGAGTTTTGTAAGACAAACGACTTCGATATATTTCATTCTAGCATAGCAACAGCAAGGCGGCTATTAAGTCAAGATTTCTTTATAAAATAATTTAAGACATTATTATAATCCCCTCTCAATATTAATCTGTAACTTTTTTTATATTTCTTAGTATTTAATGTTTTGTTTTTTTGTCCACACAAAGCATTGTTTAATCTGATTTTAAACGTGGAGACCTGTTATTGGCCATCTGCTACCTATATCTTAATGTAAGTATGTTTCATGTGCTGTTGGTCTTCCAAAGTAAAATAAATAAATAAATAAATAAAACTAGTTAGGTTTATGCGTATGTATTAGTGTTCGTATTCGAACGTGCTTTAGGTTAAGTTTACTGTAGGCCTAGACGCATTGCTTTCCAGCGACGACCACGCGGACTCCATTGATGCCAAGGTACCCTTACTAGTAATTCTTTGGTCGGGAATCCTAGGTTGCTCTTACTTACCCGCCTCCAGCTCGTGCAACAAACACCTGAGATTTGAGACATTGTTTATGTTGACAATGGACTGTCTGTTGCTGTACCTAATTAATTATTTCTAATTACCCAGACAAAATCTGTCCTGGTATTGTGTGCCAGGACTTCCAAACTCGTGCACAGCGAGCGGGGCCTAGTAGCGGTCTCTGAGGGGCCAGAAGCGAAAAGTCCTGCGTGGAACGTGAGTTTCCCTTATAGTTGGCAGCTTTGTCCGGTGGTTCTCATTGGACATTGGTGTTGACATCTCCGGTACTAGTCTGGATAACTAGTAGAGGCGGCCTCCTAGATTCCGTAGCCTCCGGTCCAGCCAGCCGCGTAGGACGTGGGAACTGGCTAGGTGCCTGGATAGGTTCCGAGAAGTGAGTGTGCTTACTACTCCGCTAACAAGGTGGACACTTGGGAGTCGACTTTAGAGTCGACGACCCTAGCAGTGAAAACTGCGAGTTGTGCCCTTCGTGCAACGAGAAGTGAGCGAGCTCGATAGCTCCGGCTACCTATCTGGACAATAGGCAGTGAACTACACGTGTTCACGGGGATACTCTCCTGAGACACTAGTCTTATGAGTACCGAATGAAGAGCGCGCTGCGGCGGGCACGGATTTGGCGTCAAAACCTAACGCAGATGGTCTCCTGCGTGAGTGTTCTACTGGCGCAGGGACGTCTGGCACTTCTTGCATAACCTAACGGTTGGTCTCGAGGTGCCAGTACAAATAAACTTAATGATGTAAGGAGAGGGGATGCCCAGACGAAATATATAAAAGATAGGATATCTACTGACGCCCTTATATTTTTATAAATATCCAATCGCCAATCATCTCGTCCTTCCCGTAATACGTATTGTAAATCTTGCAATGGTGGACGCCTGTCAAAAAGCGACAGACGGTGAAATTCATCGTTCATAATTTCACGGGTAAGCCAAGTTCACGATCATGTAATTCTAGAATAGTACGATTAATTAAGCTTGTTGTGGTTTTTTTGTATGTATCAATTTTACGATTAAAAATAAATAATATAAAGCTTTTATTATGTTTCACGGGTACGCCAAGTTGACGACCATGTAATTCTAGAATAGTATGATTAATTAAGCTTGTTAAATTGATATAACTTTAAAATCCTTTTTGATGTCATGTATGCGGCAGTGGACTACGGTCTTGCGTCAACCAGGATGTCGAGATAGTGTTTTTCCCACGCAGGATCTTATAAGGATAGAGCGTGGCATATTCCAGGGCGACAGTCTGAGTCCTTTATGGTTTTGCCTAGCTTTGAATTCTCTCAGTACTTTATTGAGAAATTCAAGGTTAGGCTGTCGACTGCGGAGAGGGGGTGAAGTTATGTCGCATTTGTTGTACATGGATGACCTCAAGTTATTCGTACCAAACCGCCAAGACTTGGTAAAACTGCTGAAAATTACTGAGACTTTCAGCAGTGCCATCAAGATGGAGTTTGGTGTGGATAAGTGTGCGGTTATGCATGTACAGCGTGGGAGAGTAGTAAATTCAACCAATTTACAACTCTCCGAAACGATAAACTTCAGATCTCTCTCCGAAGTTGAAACATATAAATATCTTGGTATGTCACAGTCTTTGGGTGTTGAGGATGGGGACATAAAACAGTCATTACGGCAGCGATTCTTTTGCCGCCTAAGAAAAGTACTTAACAGTCTTTTATCGGGTGGCAATAAGACGCGTGCTTTTAATGGCTGGGTTATGCCTCTGCTCACATACTCCTTTGGCATACTAAGATGGACTCAGACCGAATTGGACGCCTTGGATAGAAGAGTCCGTCAAATGCTCACGACTTCCAGACTGCTACACCCGCGCTCATCTGTTATGAGGCTGTACATCCCGCGGAGATGTGGGGGTCGCGGCTTTTTAAATGCCAAGGACCTACATAACCGTAAGGTGTGCAGTCTCAGGGATTATTTCCTTAACAGTGAGTGCGGGATGCATTTGGATGTCGTGGCAGTTGATAGACACTTCACGCCGCTCTCCTTGGCAACAGAAAACTGGCGCAAACCAGTGGTGCTAAGCACTCTCGATCGCAAGGACATATGGAAGAGCAAGGTGCTACACGGGCGCTACTATCGGGCTCTAACTGGGCCTGATGTAGATTTGCCTGCCTCGGTGAACTGGCTACGTTTCGGTGACCTCTTTGGGGAAACCGAAGGTTTTGTCTGTGCCATTGAAGATGAAGTTATCAAGACGAATAACTACCGGAAATATATTATGAAGGACGGTACGGTCGACATCTGTCGGGCATGCCGCCGTCCTGGAGAATCACTCCGACATATTATTTCCGGTTGTTCTCATCTTGCTAACGGAGAGTATTTGCACAGACACAACCAAGTAGCCAGAATAATTCACCAGCAACTTGCTCTTCGATATGGCCTTGTTGAATCAGAGGTGCCGTACTATAAGTACGCACCTGCGCCAGTTCTCGAAAATGGTCATGCAACGCTCTACTGGGATCGCTCTATCATCACGGACAGGGCTATTGTCGCTTATAAGCCTGATATCGTGGTGATCGACCGATCTCAGCGCCAAGCAATATTGGTTGATATCACCATACCTCATGACGAGAACCTCGTGAAAGCCGAGAAGGACAAGCTCAGTAAATACCTTGACTTGGCTCACGAGGTTACCGCCATGTGGGATGTGGATTCAACTATTATTGTACCGATAGTCGTTTCGGCACACGGCCTTATAGCGAAGAGCCTCGATCAACACCTAGAGAGGCTCTCGCTGAAAGGTTGGGTCAAGGGTCAGATGCAAAAGGCAGTACTCCTTGACACGGCACGTATTGTCAGGAGGTTCCTCACTCTGCAGCCCTAACCACCGATAGCTTGGGTCTATCCCCGCTGCCGGTGGCAACCTAGGTTAAGTTTTTTATAATATTTTATATTGTAAATAGGTTTTTATATAAAATATTGTAAAAAATTAAACTTAAGAATAATGTTAAATAAAGAGAATAATAATAATAAAAAAACCTAAGCTCTTGTCAACATGTCACGTCATTTTTTCTTTTATGTATTTTATTTTATTTTCTTACAAATCTTTTGACTAATTACTACAGTTTAACATTATATACACCCAAGAAAACCTGCTGAAAGGAAATCAACAACAATAAATACATAACAATAGTTTTACAACTTACTTAAATATGATATTAAGAAGAGCAAGACAAAGCGCACGCCCTCCACCATCGCCTGCTCCGCCGACCTCAAGCTCCTCGTCTGATGATTTCACCAGAGACGAGTCGAGCAGCGCGAGCAGGCGATGGACTCAACAAATAAATGAGAACTGCATGCGCGCCTACTACAGGGCAACAGAGGGAGGAATTAACCTTACTGCGTATCGTGTTAGGATGCTGTCTTTGCTGCTTGATGTCTGCCCAACGATTGTCGGATCAGGTGCGGTTGATACAGCGTAACAACTTGCTGGATCAGTCAGCACTTGATCGGGTACGCCTGGAGTCACAACATATTTGTGCGGCTTCTTCTTCGGTGCAGGATCGGCCTGCCCCACAATTACCGGCCGTGACGCCGGTTTTGGTGGCGCGAGTAGATCCGGTACCCGACGATAAAGATTGCATAAATACGAATGTAAGTACACAGGCGAATGAGCAAATGAGGAGCGCTTTGAACGATGCTATTCTACAGTATCGTGACACGCGTAACACTAGGCCGCGTATACCTTGTTTGCCCACGAATAGACATAATTTAGCGTTAATGAGTGCCTTGAACGATTTACTGGTTCCTTATCTTGGAACCAGTGAAAGTTTAATTGATACCCACTCGATCCTTTATTGTGGGGCCATCACGGTGTGTCGCGTTGCTCGTGTCAAATTCCAGGATTCTGACCGAGTACCGCGGTGAACCGGGACTGCCCCTGCTTGGCAATTGAGGATCGAGGGGCGTATTAATAAGTTCAGGACACTCATTGCAAAGCTAATTTGCTTCAGAAATGGCAATAATTGACCTCGCGTCAAGCGATTCGTCACACAAGCCTTTGTTGGGACTGATGTTCGACCGGAAAACTATATGGCTTGTGTGACGGAACGTATTGACTTTCTGAAGCAAAAAGTCTATGCGTGGGCAAACCGTATACGTCGCTACAGAGTGCGTGTGGACCGATACTAACAAAATCGCCTCTTTCAAAGTGACCAAAGAAAAGTATACAGACGTTGGGAAGGAGCTGATCAACGTGTGAGCGACGGGCAGCTACCAGATGTTGATGCCATGACTAATTTCTGGCGCAGCATTTGGTCAGTGCCCGTCGAGCACACGGAAGGTGAATGGATGAGTGTTGTCAGTGACGCGTGTGAACCTATCGAGACCATGCAGCCTATAAATATAAGTACTGCTGACGTAAGTTGTGCAATTCGTACGGCCCAAAATTGGAAATGCCCAGGACCGGACGGATTGCACAACTTCTGGATCAAATGGTTTCGATGTTCACACGAGTTACTGGCGACGCAATTCCAAGAAGCCATACAGCTCGGCTCACTCCCAAGTTTGTTGACTACTGGTGTCACTTTTCTGCTTCATAAATCAGGTAGTACCACGGAACTTAAAAATTATAGACCCATCACGTGCTTACCTACTTTATACAAGCTCCTTACATCCATCCTGAGAACAAAAATTAACACGCACATTGTTGCAAACAATATTTTGGACATGACACAGAATGGATGTAGGGTTGGGTCCCGTGGTACTAAGGAGCTTCTCCTCATTGACATGACCATATGCCAGAAGGTCCGGCGTGGCAGAGGGGCTCTCTCTATAGCCTGGATTGACTATAAGAAGGCCTATGATTCGGTGCCGTATTCATGGTTGGTGAGGACTTTAGAGTTATATAAAATTGATGTAACTTTAAAATCCTTTTTGATATCATGTATGCGGCAGTGGACCACGGTCTTGTGTCAACTAGGATGTCGAGATAGTGCTTCTGCCACGCAGGATCTTATAAGGATAGAGCGTGGCATATTCCAGGGTGACAGTCTGAGTCCTTTATGGTTTTGCCTAGCTTTGAATTCTCTCAGTACTTTGTTGAGAAATTCAAAGTTAGGCTGTCAACTGCGGAGAGGGGGTGAAGTTATGTCGCATTTGTTGTACATGGATGACCTCAAATTGTTCGCACCAAACCACCAAGACTTGGTGAAACTGCTGAAAATTACTGAGACTTTCAGCAGTGCCATCAAGATGGAGTTTAGTGTGGATAAGTGTGCGGTTATGCATGTACAGCGTGGGAGAGTAGTAAATTCAACTAATTTACAACTCTCCAAAACGATAAACTTCAGATGTCTCTCCGAAGTTGAAACATATAAATATCTTGGTATGTCACAGTCTTTGGATGTTGTGGATGGGGACATAAAACAGTCATTACGGGAGCGATTCTTTTGCCGCCTAAGAAAAGTACTTAACAGTCTTTTATCGGGTGGCAATAAGACGCGTGCTTTTAATGGCTGGGTTATGCCTCTGCTCACATACTCCTTTGGCATACTAAGATGGACTCAGACCGAATTGGACGCCTTGGATAGAAGAGTCCGTCAAATGCTCACGACTTCCAGACTGCTACACCCGCGCTCATCTGTTATGAGGCTGTACATCCCGCGGAGATGTGGGGGTCGCGGCTTTTTAAATGCCAAGGACCTACATAACCGTAAGGTGTGCAGTCTCAGGGATTATTTCCTTAACAGTGAGTGCGGGATGCATTTGGATGTCGTGGCAGTTGATAGACACTTCACGCCGCTCTCCTTGGCAACAGAAAACTGGCGCAAACCAGTGGTGCTAAGCACTCTCGATCGCAAGGACATATGGCAGAGCAAGGTGCTACACGGGCGCTACTATCGGGCTCTAACTGGGCCTGATGTAGATTTGCCTGCCTCGGTGAACTGGCTACGTTTCGGTGACCTCTTTGGGGAAACCGAAGGTTTTGTTTGTGCTATTGAAGATGAAGTTATCAAGACGAATAACTACCGGAAATATATTATGAGGGACGGTACGGTCGACATCTGTCGGGCATGCCGCCGTCCGGGAGAATGACTCCGACATATTATTTCCGGTTGTTCTCATCTAGCTAACGGAGAGTATTTGCACAGACACAACCAAGTAGCCAGAATAATTCACCAGCAACTTGCTCTCCGATATGGCCTTGTTGAATCAGAGGTGCCGTACTATAAGTACGCACCTGCGCCAGTTCTCGAAAATGGTCATGCAACGCTCTACTGGGATCGCTCTATCATCACGGACAGGGCTATTGTCGCTAATAAGCCTGATATCGTGGTGATCGACCGATCTCAGCGCCAAGCAATATTGGTTGATATCACCATACCTCATGACGAGAACCTCGTGAAAGCCGAGAAGGACAAGCTCAGTAAGTACCTTGACTTGGCTCACGAGGTTACCGCCATGTGGGATGTGGATTCAACCATTATTGTACCGATAGTCGTTTCGGCACACGGCCTTATAGTGAAGAGCCTCGATCAACACCTAGAGAGGCTCTCGCTAAAAGGTTGGGTCAAAGGTCAGATGCAAAAGGCAGTACTCCTTGACACGGCACGTATTGTCAGGAGGTTCCTCACTCTGCAGCCCTAACCACCGATAGCTTGGGTCTATCCCCGCTGCCGGTGGCAACCTAGGTTAAGTTTTTTATAATATTTTATATTGTAAATATGTTTTTATATAAAACATTGAAAAAAAATTTACTTAAGAAATATGTTAAATAAAGAGGATAATAATAATAATAGCCGCACTAATATCGTACAAGTTCATCATCATCATCATCATCAACCTATATCAGTCCACTGCTGGACGTAGGTCTCTCCCAAGACGCGCCACTGAGCCCGGTCTTCGGCTCTTCTCATCCAGTTTTTGCCAGCTATATTCCGTAGATCGTCGCTCCATCTCGCCGGAGGGCGTCCTACACTACGCTTGCCTAAACGCGGTCTCAACGGTTGTCGGTTCTTCGGCAAACATGGCCGGCCCACTGCCACTTCAGTTTGCTAATCCTTTGAGCTATGTCGAACACCTTAGTTTTCTGACGAATAACATCATTCCGGATTCGATCTCTCAAGGAAATTCCGAGCATAGCTCTCTCCATAGCGCGCTGAGCGACTTTCAGCTTGTGGACCAGCCCCACTGTCAGCGTCCACGTTTCAGCAGCATAGGTCATAACAGGTAGGACACACTGGTTGAAAACTTTCGTTTTCAGACATTGAGGGATGGAGGACGAGAAGACTTGACGAAGTTTCCCAAACGCAGCCCAGCCCAGCTGTATTCTCCGGTTTAGCTCTCTCTCGAAGTTGTGTCTACCTAACCGCAGCGTCTGCCCGAGGTAGACATACTCCTGCACAACTTCGAGAGGCATTCCGGCAACGGTGATTGGCTCTGGGGTAATACGATCATTAATCATGATCTTTGTTTTATCTAAGTTCATGCCCAGGCCAATCCGTCGTGAGGAATCAGCAAGACTGTTCAGCATCTGCTGTAAATCCTGCAACGATTCTGCCAATATGACGATATCGTCAGCAAATCGCAAGTGTGAGATATACTCGCCATTGATGTTAATGCCCATTCCATTCCAACTCAGCGTCTTAAACAGATCTTCCAGCGCGCTCGTAAACAATTTGGGAGATATGACATCTCCTTGTCTTACTCCGCGGCGCAGCTGGATAGGTTTAGACTGCTGGTTCTGGACTTGGACAGACATAGTGGCATCATCGTATAGGCATCTCAACACTTCGATGTATCGCCAATCAACCTGGCATCGCTGCAGAGATTGCAGAACAGCCCAGGTTTCAACAGAGTCAAAAGCTTTCTCATAGTCCACAAACGCTAGGCACAATGGCTGATTATACTCTTCGGACTTCTGTATAATCTGTCGCATTGTGTGAATGTGGTCTATGGTGCCAAATCCTCTGCGAAACCCAGCCTGCTCCGGGGTTTGGAACTCATCAAGTCTTCGCGCAAGACGGTTCGAAATAACTCTGGAAAACAGTTTGTAGACATGGCTCAAGAGTGAAATCGGTCTGTAGTTTTTCAATAAAGCTTTATTGCCCTTCTTGAAAAACATGATAACCACACTCTTGCTCCATGCCTTTGGAGTTCTCCCATGGTCCAGGACGGATTGAAAAACACGTTGGACCTCCCTCAGGACTGGTGAACTACCTGCCTTTAGGAGTTCCGACGTGATTCCGTCTTCCCCTGGGGCTTTTCCATTTTTTAACTGTCTCAGAGCCACTTCGATTTCGTCTAGGCTGATCTCTGGGAGATCTTCGGTGTAGTGGCGGGTTAATGTGGCTCTAACATCCTCATTACTGGATCCCGGACACGAAACTTGCGAGGCGTACAATCGGCCATAAAAGTCTTCGATCTCAGCCAGAATCTCCGGCTTGGAAACGACGGTATCACCCCTAGATGTCGTGAGCTGCGTCAGATGGCTCCTACCAAGTTGCTGCACAAACACTTTGGACCCCCGATTTTGCTCAATTGCTCGTTCAATACGAAGCGTATTGGAGCGACGGAGGTCGTAGCGTATGCGCTTAGCAATGCACTTGTTAAGAGCCGTGTGTTCTGACAGCGTAGTAGGGGTGAGTGGTGTCTGGCGTCGCTTTTCCATTAGCCGGAGAGTCTCGTCCGAGTACTTAGACTTTTTGCCCGTACGCCTTACCGAGCAAAATTTCGTGCCTTCTTCCCTGAGGATGTTTACCACACTGTGTAGGTCCTGATCTACGTCATCGGTAGTTTCCAAGGCAGCGAATCGATTTTCGAGCTGAAGTTGGAACTTCTCTGAGTTCACAGCGGTTTGGAGTAAGTTTGGTCGGAGCTTAGACTTCATCAAGCGGACGCGTTCAAGCTTAAAATTGATATTCAGAGTGCCTCGTACCATTCGGTGATCGCTGCCGGTATTAAACCTATTGATCACTGAAACATCTCTGAATATATGCTTCTTATCCGCTATAATGAAGTCTATCTCGTTTTTCGTCACAGCGTCGGGGCTTCGCCAAGTCCACTTTCGCTGTGGACTCTTTTTGAAGAAAGAATTCATCAAAAAGAGTCCTTCCCGCTCTAGGAAGTTGACCAGCATTTGCCCCCTGTGATTCCTACTACCAAATCCGTGTGGCCCTTACCGATGATTCGCTGCAAGTCTGTAATCCTACTTTGGCGTTGAAGTCCCCCATGACAATGTTAAAGTGTGCCTTAGTGGTGGTGTGTAAGGCTTTAGCAATGTCATCCAGGACAAACTCCACTTCATCATCCGAGTGTGACGAGGTCGGTGCATACACTTGAACCACCTTGAGGGAATACCTCTCGGTGAGTTTAAGTACCAGGTATGCTACCCTGTTCGACACACTGGATACTTCAGTGACGTTGTCGGCGAGGGACTTGTGGATCAGGAACCCAATGCCACCTTGGGAGATATGGTCGCCCTCGCGGTAGTACATGACATGTCCGGATTCTAGGGTTATGGTGTCCTCTCCCTCTCTTCGGACTTCACATAACCCCAGAATATGCCATTTAACCTTTTCAAGTTCTACCTCGAGTTGCGCCAGGTGTTCGTCTAGCCGTAGAGTGCGTCCGTTGTACGTAGCCAGGGTCAGTTGGGATGGGCAGCCTTCCGTAGCCCGGAGATTCTTCGCACCCCCTGCTCCGCCATTTCCATGACCGCCGCCTTGGCCAGGACTAGCGGAGCTGCCGGGAACTGGGGGCCGTCCTTTTTGTGTGCCAATCATATGGGAGGTTTTGCCCTAATCGCCACGCTGGGCATGCGGGTTGGCGATCGCAGGGACACAGTCTGTCGCACCGCTGAGGCTGCTGCCCCTCAGCGGTCAGGGATTTGACTGTGTCTGGATGAGAAGGGTTATACCGCCGTCGACCGGTCGCCAGAGCCTCGTCGGTTACTGCAGGATGTACCGCGTGCAGGTGAGGTTGACAGTTGGAGCTAGAGGTCTTGTGTAGCTCCCTTACATCATCGTACAAGTTCAACAACAGCAATTACAGCCTGATCAGAGTTTTAAAAAAAACCCTGCAATGAGGACGCGACCTTTGTTATTTATATAAATGACATCATATTATTTGTTAAGCAGACCGCGTCTGTTCGTCATCATCTATCTACCGCGCGCGCACGCAACAGCTGATCGTGAGACGTACGCACATTACGCGCCGTGAATCGCCCTGGACTACCCTTATTGATACTGCCTGTGATGATAGTGCCTGTGATTGAGTGAAGTGACTGTGCGCAACCAACCTATATCGCCGCCCACGGTCAGCTCGCCTCCCGTCTCCTGCCTCATCATCCCAGGTAAGCCTTCCTACCTACCCACCTACCAAGTAAGTCGCATGCTCGAATTTACCCTATCTTTACTCTACTGTATTTGGCGGTGTCTTCTGACCCGCGAATACATTTTGGTCATTCGAACCGGAAAAAAAAAACGGCGACCTTCCTGTAACCAGTAAACTATTTCCCATTTCACCATAACTTGGTTTCACGTTCCATCAACTCATTCAATTACAGTCCGCTATAAAATAATTTTTTATTTCATTTCTAAATTCAGTTGTTCCTGTACCATTACGAGTGAAAGTTATATCTCGTGGCGAACCTACCAGCCACAATAAAAATAACGTCGGTATTTGGAACACATTTGTGTGAGGATTGCGACCACACAACATCCAAATGTATTTTAACGCAATTATTTCTGCACGTTGCTTAAATTAAGGTTTCGACACCTTAATCTTTGTTTTCGTTTTACTATCCAACTACACCCAGCGTTGGGGAAGTTGTGAAACATTTGCGGATCTGCGAGTTCGACCTGTGTGAAGTTGAACAGTGACGTCGTCTGCAGGTTCGGGTCGAATTTTAGACCCTGGCGCCCATTAATGTTAATTTTATATCGGTATAACCCCACGGTTAATTGGCTTTAAACGTTTGATGGTTTTGATACGGTTAAACTGATTAAAACATTTAATTTAATATTTTTAGTGGCGGAGTAATTTAATTTTTTATTTCAACAACATACTCCGGACGGTACTGGTTTTATCCCAACCACCCCGCGACCATAGCTCTTACCACTGAAATATTAGCTGGCTGGTTAGGTAGTAGTAGGAACAGTATTATAAGATTTATTTCAAATTAAAATTATCACCGACCCAGTCACTTTTGACTCTTAGGATTTTCTTGTGTTTTAGGGTGTGTTATAGCTTTGTAATAAGGTTTAGAATAATTTAAACAGTAAATTATAGTTGACAAAATTATTAGAAAGTTTGTTGGACTTTCATTTGAGATTGACCCTAGGGTCAATTTCGACTGATAGTTTTTTTTTGTTATTTTCGGCTTAATAAATTAAAACGAGTAACGTAAATGATTAGTACCTAACATAAAATAAGAAAAAATTGTGTCTAGCCCCAGTGAAATAAAATTAATGATTTTATTTTATTGTTGTTGAACAAGATTTAGGGTGTGTGTTCTATTACAATATAATATAGCTGTTGAACATTTTATGGTTTTATTTTATAACAACCCACTGAAGCTTGCGTTTGGGATTTTCTTTCTTTTCCCCAAAAGGGATAAAATCACAAATGTAACAGTACGCTGCCGTGGTACATACGCACGGTTCATCATGCCTTACTGTACCGGCAACGGTACTGTTAATGCCTACATACGCACGGGAGGAGACGCGAGGGAGGAGGGCGTGACATCATCGCGGCGAGCATCGAACCGGTTGCCGCGGTCGCCCCCCGCTGCCTGCGAGACCGGCGCGGCATCGACTACCGAATAAGACACTCGGCTTTCGGACAGCTCCAACGACATTCGCGACCCTCTTTAAATTTACTATCTGTTTGTCCGGGACCTATCCTTTTGTAACTAGTTGGCATTAAACCAACCCTATATTATACAGTCCGCCTTTTATTTAGTCTTAGGACCCTTACATTGGTCCATCTCGCCGTCAAAATTGTTAATGGTTGCGAGAGAAGTGGGACCGGACTACCCCCATTCCTGTTCTGAAGCTCTTCCGTTGTGTGGTCTTCAGCATCGAAATCATCTTCGGGAGTCATCATCCTGCAGAAGTTTCTCCATAGCAGCCACGCCCGCTCAAGAACAAAACCATAGAAGGTCGCCGCAAGTCAGACTTTGAACCTGTTAGAAGCTCGAGTCAAATTCAACGGACATCCAACGGACGAAAAGTGCAAATCATCTTATCCCAAGTGGACGGTTTGGGTATTTGTGAGTTCGTTCCAATTTATTCCTTCTTTTTTCCTTCCTTACCACTATAAAAGTTCTCGATAGCTTTAAATTAAGTGAGACATTTCAATATTTTTAGTGTGAGGGTGGCTTCTATTTTTTTAACATTACATTTTAATTCATATTTGCATTAAAACTGCTTAAAACCTTAAGCTTAACACTGCAATCATAAGTCAATCATTGCAAACATCATTCGCTAGACTGCGTGGCGCGGGCGCATCGCTTACAGATAGCTATAGTCCCGTTTTTTATAAGTGCAACAGGTAGCTGACCGCCCGCTCAGCTGTTCTTTAGTTATCGGCCGGTGCATTCAAGCAAGGTCACATTATTCTATTCATAGCCGCACGCATTCATTAGATTTATTTTGTTTTTATTTGCTTAAGCGTTCTTGTTTAGTTATCATGTCAGCTGAAAAAATTGAAAAATTAATTAGAAAGCGTAGTTGTATGAAGTCTAAACTGACTATATTTAATAATTTTATTACAAAACATAAAGGCTGCACAGAGCTTACTAGCGTACTCCAACTAGATTTGGAAAACCGTTTAAATAAATTTGATGCCCTATACTCTGATTTCGATAAATTACAGTGTGACATCGAGATGCTTTCGGAGGAACCCGACGATGAGTGTAAGGAACGCGAACAGTTCGAGGACTTGTATCACTCCCTGGTGGCATCAGCGCGCAGTCTACTTGGCGCTTGCTCCCACCAGCGCAACCTTCCAGTTGAGGGCTCCGTGTCGTGCTGCGAGGATGTACAGGCCAGTTCCTTTAAATCTAATTGCGTTAGATTGCCTAAGATTGACTTACCGGTGTTTCATGGCCACTATCAACACTGGCTTGAGTTTAGGGATACCTTTATTTCGTTAATTCACACTAGACATGATATAGATAGCATTAATAAGCTGCATTATCTTCGCGCTTCTCTTAAAGGCAGAGCTTTGCTTATAATCGATAATTTAGATTTTAAAGCCGAAAATTACGAGGCTGCTTGGAAGTTAGTGTGCAGTAGGTATGACAACAAAAGATTGCTCGTTAATAATCACGTTCAAGCATTGTTTAGTCTTGAGCGCATGCAAAGGGAGTCTTGTGCATCTATTCGTCATCTGATAGATGTTACAAATAAAAACTTACGAGCCTTATCTACGTTAGATCAGCCCACTGAACATTGGGATACACTTATTATTTATATGATGGCTGAAAAATTAGATAGTGTCACCCATCGAGTCTGGGAAGAACACAGAAATACATTAACTAAACCCCCTACCTTAGACATTTTTATTGATTTTCTTAGCAACAGGGCAGACTTATTGGAGACTATACAAGAAAGTAAAGGTAATAAAATTCGAAACTCATTAATCTAATCATTCTAATTTACATATAGATACTCCTAATTACAATAATTCTAATATTTACAATAATAAAAATTCAAAAATAAAACATAACTATACTACAAAAAATGTAAAATGTTCCTTATGCAATGAAAGTCACTTTTTATTTAACTGTGAAACATTCAGGTCCGTTCCTATTGAAAATAGAGTTCAAAAGGCCAAAGAATCTAAAGTGTGTCTTAATTGTCTTCGCCCAGGACATTTTGAAAGCAAATGCAGTCTTGCGTCTTGTAAATATTGTAAAAAGAGGCACAACACACTTTTGCATTTGCATGAGCCCGAAATAATGCCTATACCTGCTTTGCCGGTAAATAATATCACAAACTTTGCAAATTCAAATGATTTTCAACAGCATACTACTCCTCCGCATGTTTTGCTTTCCACAGCGCTTGTGAAAGTCATCGATAGCAAGGGAGACGTGCACTCCGCCCGAGTTCTGCTCGACAATGGGAGCACGGCGAACTTCATAACGAACTCGCTATGCGGTAAGCTGGATTTGTCGCGACGCGAGGCGTACTCCACGGTGACAGGTATTAACAATCATACTTCTCAAAGTACACAGTCTTGCAGCCTTACTATAATGTCCATACATGACGATTATAGACTTATTGTGGACTGTCTTATTCTTCCTCATTTGACTAAATGTTTGCCAACTTCATACATAGATGTCGAACATATTCCTCTTCCTAAGGGAATATGTCTTGCTGACCCTACTTTTAATGTCCCGTCCGCTATAGACATATTAGTAGGGGCCGACGCATTTTGGTCTATTTTAGGTAATAACCACATCGACTTGGGTAAAAATCAACCCAAATTATATGAAACCAAGCTGGGTTGGTTGGTGTCTGGGCATGTTTCCCGTCTTAAGCACTCTTCTTACCCCATTTGTAACCTTTCTTGTGAGGAACCCAACCCAGACATAACCCGGTTGTGGGAACTAGACACTGTTGCATCAAAGCACTCCCTGTCCCCTGAAGAACGTGCCTGTGAGCAGAGTTTTTTTTTAAATACTACACGTAAAGACGATGGTCGGTTTGTCGTAACAATGCCACTGAAGGAGGATGCTTCAGTCTTAGGCGACTCTTTTCAACAAGCTAAGTGCCGCTTTTTGTCTTTAGAACGTAGATTCATGAGAGAACCTGTCTTTAAAAATATGTACATGGAATTCATGCTCGAGTATGAGCGCTTAGGTCACATGACCGAAAACAGGGAGCCTTCAGCTAACAAAGAGCCACAGCATTATTATTTTTTGCCTCACCATGGTGTACTGCGTGAGTCGAGCGTTACCACAAAGCTCCGTACAGTCTTTGACGCGTCCGCCAAGACCAGCACAGGGCTGTCACTTAATAACATCCTAATGGTTGGCCCCACTGTACAGGAAGATCTTTATTCCATATTATTAAGGTTTCGGCAATTTAAATACGTCGTAACCGGAGATGTGGCAAATTTTTACAGATCGATTGAGCTTAACCCTTCTCAACGCTCTCTTCAACAAATTATTTTTCGCTACAGTCCCAAAGAACCCCTCAAAACGTACACCCTTAATACTGTGACTTATGGCACCGCCTGTGCCCCATATTTAGCTACAAAATGTTTAGTTAGCTTGGCATCGAGTGCGATGGATAATGACGTAAAAGAGTCCATAGAAAGAGACTTCTACGTCGACGATTTCTTAGGAGGCGCATCATCTATTGATGATGCAATTAGAATTATTCAAGGGGTCATATCTACATTAAATTCAGCTCAATTTCACTTAAGAAAATTTAAATCAAATAGTCAATTTATTTTAGATCAAATCGCCCCAGGTTCCACTAACTCAAATAATATTTTAGAAATGTCAAACATAAATAATAACGTCTCTTCTAAAACACTTGGTGTCAACTGGCTTTGTGATTCTGACGCACTATCGTTTTCAATTAATATTGATTTAAATAAAAAAGTAACCAAGCGTCATATACTTTCAGTGATAAGTCAGATATTCGATCCATTAGGTTTAGTTGGCCCATGCATAGTAGAAGCAAAGATCATCATGCAAAGATTGTGGTTCGATCAATGCTCATGGGACGACAAAGTATCAGAAGAAATAAAACAGCTATGGTTTGAATTTTCAAACACATTACCTTTTCTGAACAAACTAAACATTCCTCGATGGGTTCTTAGCGACAACTCACTAACCCACGAAGTTCACGTCTTCAGTGACGCCTCAGAAAAAGCGTACGGAGCTTGTGTGTACATACGTTCTGTAGACAAATTAGGTATATTGTCAGTACATCTTCTTACTTCCAAAAGTCGAGTCGCGCCTATTAAGCCCATGACAATTCCCCGACTGGAGCTTTGCGGAGCTTTATTGGCAGCAAGATTGTGTACTAAAGTATTGACGTCTTTAACTGTACTGGTTCGGATTTGTAGATTTTGGTGCGATTCCACAATTGTACTGGGGTGGTTAACTACTCCACCTAGTGAGCTTAAAAGCTTCGTTCGCAACCGTGTTCACGAAATTCAGGAGAGCACAGAGGGTCACACGTGGAGTTACGTACCGTCGAAAGACAATCCGGCGGATCTTGTTTCTCGCGGGCTGAAGGCTGACCTCATCAGCAGTTCTTCTTTGTGGTGGTCAGGTCCCACCTTCTTATTAAAAAATGAGGCTTTTTGGCCAATAATGCCCAACGAGAGCGTGAAGCACGATCTACCAGAAATGGTTTCTTGTTCGGTAGCGCTTGCAAATGAAAATACTAATGCTGATTTAGTTTGTGAATTTATTAACAAAAAATCTAAATTTACATTTATCCAACGTTCAATCGCATATTTATTGAGATTCATTCACAACTGCAAACACACAAATAACAAATTGTCTAGTCATCTTTCGGTTCAAGAACTTCAGAATGCAACAAATTTAATTATTCGAAAGGCGCAGTTGGAAATGTTTCCAGATGAATATGCGTGGCTTAAAGCGGGAAAATCAGTGCCTAAGAAAAACCGCCTCATAGCTTTATCCCCTTTTTTAGATCCTGTTCTTTTATGCAGTAAACATAATCTTACAAACATCATTTTCCAACATTTTCATCTTAAATATTTACATGCTGGTCCACAGCTCTTACTATTAAATATTAAACAATTTTATTGGCCTTTAGGTGGCCGCAACTTGTCGAAGAAAACGGTGAAAAAATGTGTTCGATGTTGCAGACATAAAGCTGAAACTACTCAGCCTATCATGGGTCAGTTGCCAGCATCTCGAACTGAACTAGAGTTCCCTTTTTTATATTGTAGCGTTGACTACGCCGGGCCAGTGTTAATAGCAGACAGAAAAGGTAAAGGCTGTAGGCTCCTTAAGTCATTTTTGGCAATTTTTGTATGCAATTCGATAAAGGCAGTGCATATCGAGCTCGTCACGGCGCTATCTACTGAAGCATACATAGCCGCATTAAATCGTTTTGTTTCCCGTCGTGGAAAGCCTAAAAGCATCACGTCCGACAACGGAACCAATTTTGTTGGCACTAATAACGAGTTTTCCAAATTTATAGCACAATCTAATCTTGAAGGTTTAGTAGCTCAAGAGGGGATAGAATTTAAGTTTGTTCCTGCTTACACCCCCCACTTCAATGGCTTAGCGGAGGCAGCTGTTCGCTCCACAAAGCACCACCTTAAACGGCTCCTAGATACAACGCACTTTACATACGAGGAGATGGCCACTTGTCTCACCCAAATTGAGGCTGTCTTGAACTCTCGCCCCCTGACCCAGCTATCCTCTGATCCACTTGATTTTTCCGCTCTGACTCCTGCACACTTTTTGATTGGACGACCGCTGATATCCATTCCACATCCACAGGTGGCTGACATGAACATCACTCGCCTTAACCGCTTCGTGAGAATAGAATACATAAAGCAGCACTTTTGGAGTCGATTTTCGCTGGAGTACATCAATCAGCTGCAACAAAAACTGAAGTGGCATAGCACGAGCGGAGAACTTAAACTGGGATCACTTGTGATCATAAAGGAAAAAGCTCTACCGCCCCTTCTTTGGTCGCTAGGACGCGTGACCAACGTCTATCCTGGCAGCGACGGCGTCATCAGGGTGGCTGAGCTGAAGACCAAGAGAGGCACTATTCGGAGGGCCTTTAATAATATATGTCCTCTTCCAGATGTTTGAAGCCCTCGATAGACTTCAATCCGGGGAGCATGTTAATGCCTACATACGCACGGGAGGAGACGCGAGGGAGGAGGGCGTGACATCATCGCGGCGAGCATCGAACCGGTTGCCGCGGTCGCCCCCCGCTGCCTGCGAGACCGGCGCGGCATCGACTACCGAATAAGACACTCGGCTTTCGGACAGCTCCAACGACATTCGCGACCCTCTTTAAATTTACTATCTGTTTGTCCGGGACCTATCCTTTTGTAACTAGTTGGCATTAAACCAACCCTATGTTATACAGTTCGCCTTTTATTTAGTCTTAGGACCCTTACAGGTACCTTACCTCTACTACGACAGTTAATACGTCTGACACATCATGCTTTACTGTGCCCGCTATAGTATCGTACGAAAGCCGCCGTGGTACACACGTATGGCTCACCGTGCTTTACTGTGTCAGCCACAGTATTGTAAGTATGCCGCCGCGGTGCACACATATGGCTCACCATTATTTACTGTGCCCGCCACAGTATCGTACGTATGCTGCCGCGGTGCACACGTATGGTTCACAGTGTTCTACTGTGCCCGCAACAATTAGTATACGGGTGTTGCAGTCGTACTTTGAGGAGTATTTAGTGCGACTTGCGCACCACGTATACGTAGCCGGATGTCGGGCTACGTACGTACGTACAAAAATCGACCACGAGTAAATTACGTAACCCGCTCCACGATGAGCGTCAGTATGCCGACTACGTATGACTGACTACTTACGCGTAATGGAGCGGGTTACACACGTCATTGTGGTCGATTTTTGTCCTTATTTTACGTAGCGCGGTAGAGGAAATTTTTCTCAGTGTGCCGCCGCAATGGAATTAAAACTATGAATCTAATGTTCATAATAAGACAATAGTTATGTAAATTCAAAAAGGGGCGCAACCAAAATAATTTTGTTTCATAAAATCGAGTCTACTCTTAATTCTGAAATAACGAATTCCAGGTTTTGAGCAATTGCGTGCACGTTGCATTGAATTTAATGAAAAGCAAAAATCGGCGAAGACTAGCTCGAAGATGTTCAGGTGAAAGGTCAACTCAAGAGTACTATGTTCTCTGCTTCTCCCGAGGCTTGAAGGTATTTACCAAAATAACAGATGGTACGATAGTTATACAACTTTATTAAATTGCAATAAGACAATAACGTAGGTCACTTGAAACGACATCGCCGCAAGCAGAATTGACATAGTGACGGGCATTTTGGACGTCAGCATTACCCTCACGGGGTCCGTAAGTATGATGCGGCGTAGGTTGTTGACAGCCTTCAGGTCTAAAGCGTTTCGCCCTGAAAAAGTAGGCAAAATCATGTTAGTAAACAAAATTTATTACGTATCTAGAATGAAAGAAATAAATTTGTTTAATTTTTTTTTCGTAACTAACTATCTGAGTATGACATTGACATACTTAAAAGTGTTAACTCACAATGTTACAATTGCCAATTTAATTTCATTTTAATTTGATAATTTATTATGAGGGAAATACTGGTCGATGCGTCGTCGGGCAGGTACTTAAATTACCTACTCGTATGTGTGTTATAACTAGAGACACCGTGAAACAATCGCTTTGATCACTCCACTCACATTCACTGAGGCGTTTGCAGCCCATGGGCCGGAACTCGGTGGATAATAATATATTTAACACGCTATAGAAAGCGAAAAAAATAAAGAATTAATTAGAAAAAAAGAAAAAGAAGGCCCTTACCTATCTGTAACACATTATATAATCTTGACAGTGACCTATTCAAAGTGGCCAATGTATTTTCTACTTCCTGCGCTGCTTGACAAACAACAAATATTGTAAAGGCGTACAGGCAGAATGATATAGATTTAAAAGATTCCAGACTTATATCTTCGCTCTGCAAATAACAAAACTTAAATCATTACACGCTTATTTATAAGTCTCGCCACACAAGAACAGGACGATTATGATGGACAAAAATGCAATAAGACCCTTAATGAAGAAAATATATACGGATAATGCACAGACGCTAGCAGATCAGCTTAACACCAAATGTTAAATTTCTTTAATAGATTTGGAACTTTATTCTAAGACTTAAGGATAATAATTAAATACAATATTGATTACTGAAATTTGACAGTGGATAGGTTTCTCTCCTGGCTTGTGTACATATAAACAAGTTTTACGTAAGGGAATCAATAATATAAAAAGTTGATTTCGTTGTCCAGCTGTGCACGTTTTGAGCTCAAGTTAAAATCTTCTATACAATATGTCAAAATAGACCCTTAATGAAGCCCTTTAAATCAAAATAAGTACCAACCATTGAGCACAAAGAGTTTCTGGGAAAGATGTTTTATTTTTAGATATTGAAAAACAACTGTTTTTTGCAACACGCAATGTAATACGTGCACAAACTGCTACTTGTGGGAAAGGGGCATAAAGAGGCACTTTGTGGGCCCGCAGAGTGAGAGTGAGGTATGCCTCTTACGCTGCACCAGTTATGCCTCGCCTGGACTCCACTTTCACTAAACATCCGGTAGAGTGGATTAATTTGCCCAGCTTAATATAAAAAAGAAACGGGTAATAGCAAAGTGAAGGTGTTTTTAATAAAGTGTGGTAAAAACCATATTTTTTTTTTAGAAAACAAAAGAATTTTGACTTTACTGGAGGTCTCCGTAACATGACGGTTCCCAGGTATGGCCGCGTACAGAAAAGTCCTCGTAATTCTGGATATAATACCAGGCTGTCGGCTTCGTTAAGGGTATTTTTTCACACTGTATGTAAAATTATGGACTGTGTCGTTCTAAGGTCATTCGCACTTTGGACTTAAACAAACATTAATCTTTTCGAATTAAAAGTTTTTTAGTGAAGTGTGTTTGGAATTGAGATTTAGTTATTTAGCTAAAGGTCAACCAGCTGGATGTCGGCGTATTCCACAGCATCCTTTCAGATCCTAAGTCCGAAGCAACTTTGTTGACCTTCAGGTTCGCAGTACAAAGTATAAGGCTTAGAGAACAATTAATTATGCAACATTCCTACATGTAGAGTTACGATGGGGCTGATAATAATAATAGAGCTTACATGTAATTTTTAGATAAAAAAAATTTAATTTTTTGCTTTTCATTGCATTAAAAAAATTCACGGGACTTAACACGATTAATTTTGTAAGTAAGTACATATCTAGTTACTGCTTGACGTTTCGACTGCGTTGCTGCGGCCGTGGCCACTAGCGAACTTTATTAATTAGCTGTGAGTGTTCGTCATAAGTCCCATTAAAATAGTTGTAATGTAATGTTTTTACAAAATCCTCTTAAGACAACAAAAACCAGTAAGAGTTTTATGGACCTCAACAGTCTCAACCAATCTAATTTTAAAATTTGTGTCAAAAGGATACATAACCAAAAGTATGTATGCAGTATGCTATGTTCTTAGTTAGTACGACTATAGACTAAGTCGTATGTGTACGTATTAAAATTAGTGTCCAAAGTGCGGCTGGCATGATAAATTATGAGGAGGTGAATGTGAATAATACCACCATTGATAATTTTTTTTTTGTGTTATCAACTCTTTATGTCGTGCATGTTCTGCTATATATTTAACCCTAGAAAGATAACCTACGCCGCAGAGGCGCCCGCGCAGCAAACTTATAGTTGTCTCTTTTTATTCTACGCGTGTATTAACTTGTCCTTTTCAGCCAACTTAGTCGTCGGCCAGACCTATCGCGGGAAGGCTGTTTCTAAACGGTGAGTACCATATTTTTGAAGTTATGAGTTTTTATGCGCTTCGCGAGGCGTATGGTTATTTTTTTATGTAACTTTAAGTGTTGCTTGTTTCTTTTGATTTATTGATATAAAGTGTTATAAAAACATGTTTTTGTTTTGTTTTTAGGAAATATTATTAGCGTAGACCATGGCAAGTAGAAGGGCACTTGCGGAAGACGAAATATGCCTATTATTCGGACCGAGAAGATGAGATTGGTGATACTCAAGAAAGTGATAGCGAAGTAAAAGATTATGAGAGCGAAGATGATGTTCAGAGTGATGTCGAAGATAAGTACATCTATAAAAGTAAAAAAAAGCGATACTGCAGCTACTACACGTCGAAAAAGAAGAGAATGTCAAAAATGAGCTGTGCGGAATGTAAAAAACCTATTTGTGGCGAACACAAAAATGACGTTTGTTCTAACTGCCTCTAAAGCCAATTATACTAAGGTTTTATTGTTTTTTAGACTGAATACTCTATAGTCTACTAGTTTATAAGAAAAAAAACATGTTGATTTATGATAATTTGTAATTATTTGTTCCTATAAACAGAAGACTGCATTTTTGTTATTTTCCATAGAGGTTTCGTAATTATTAGTTAAAAATTACTTTAATTTCAACTTTATTAAAATAAAAGTTTTTTTATTTTTAAAACTCTTTCAAACCTTTCACTAATTTAAATTAGTGATAATAAATATAAATTATTGGAATATATACACGCATTAGAAAAGTGTGCGCCTCTGAAGCGCATGGTTATCTTTTACGTAATATGTAATATGGTTATCTTTCTAGGGTTAAGAGTAATTATTTATTTGAGCGTCAATGCAAATCGTCAGAAGATTTTCTTCAAATAAAAAGGTGACATGTCCATGCTCTACTCGATATTAAGTAATTGAAATTCTATTATTGTAGTAGCATTTTTCTTCCTGTTACTGTAAAGGACATGTTACCTTTTGATATTCACCTCCTCTGGATATCGTTATAACATTAGGTACATGTATTTTACCCCTTTGACGATTGCTGCAATCAGTTGGTACAGTACAAAAACGTACCCTAAAACAATATAATCCATTTGCAACATAATCTGAAAAACACAACGATATGTTCTTTATTAAAACCTTTTTTGCATCTATTTTTTCTTCTTTTCTTTATTTCTAATCAGCTTTTGCCTACGGCTTTGCTCGCATTAGTTTACCGTTGGAATACTTATTCCATAACCTATAACTGTCTCTAGGATGCCATATATCTCTATACCAAGTTTTATCAAAATCTGTTTGCTTTTAGCGTAACAAACAAACAAACCAAATCACTTTCGCATTTATAATATTAGTTAGGATTTAAAGTAGTAACGAAATTAAGTAACTGGTTCGAAATATTTTCAACACAACGGAACTTATGAAAATAATCCCGTCATTCATTTACCTAACTCTAATGACAATTATAGTTTATAGAATGAAACGTCGTAACTGCAAAGTATTAACACTGATATATATAGTACCTAATTTAATTAAAATAACCGTGTCGCGTACCAGTGAACGAATACTACCCTTTCCTCTTTTCGATTGGTGGTCGTAAAAGGCGACTAACGGAGTAAAGACTGCACATCAGTGACGAAGGTTCCATACAACTCGATTCCCACCGACTTCCCTTCAGAAGTTTAGAACACAACCACTCTCTACCGTAATTGAGAAATGGCACAATCAGTGATTATAAAAGTAGATAAACATTACAAAACGCTTACACTATGGACATTAAATCAACAACATTTGCTTTTCAATAACATATTGCTATAAAATAAGCCGCAGGCGCGATCGGCTTTTTGGCAGTTAAACTTCTAATACAAATTAAATGTCATGACGTCACATAGGTCAATAAACCCACTCGCGTATTGGCAGCTCCTGGTAAGCCGGCTCTAACCGAGTTACTTGATAGAGAAAGTATTACAATTTGCGTGGCGGGTGAGCGAGATGGAGAAATTCGTTTTCGGTCGTTCTGTTGACAGATAATTTGACGTAATTGCAATTCATTGCGAGCATGGTGGAGTCCAAGCTAAAATTCGCGATGCATGCCCTATGGCAATGTTTGTTCCATGTTATGCTCATATATTAAATTTAGTACTGAGCCGTTCGCTTGAAAATATTCCGGAACTGAAAACCTTTTTTGGACACGTAAATAGTATTGTTCGGTTTTTCAACAAATCATCTAAACGGTCCAACCTATTGAAAGAAATAGCTGACCGCCGTATGCCCGGAGTTTCAGAAACCCGTTGGCACTATCACTGACGCATTATAAATGTAATTTTTAACTGTAGATTAGACATGGTTAATACTTTTAATTCAATATTAGATAACACGCAATCTTGGGATAGTGAATCTCTTTCCTTGGCAGAATGTTTCCTCAGTAAGTTAGAAAACATGCAGTTTTGCTTTTTGTTGCACGTATTGTCAGACATTTTTCACAAAACCGACGTTCTTTTTAATTTATTGCAGTCAAAACAGATTGATATCGAGGTAGCAAACCGCGAAATAGATTCATTCAATAGTTGGCTTGCAAATGATTTTATAAATAATTTTGATTTTATTTATGACAGCGTCCAGGAATTCAATGAGCCACCGCGACAGCTTCGACGGCTAAATCCAGAAGTAGACGCTAAAACTATGTATCGGCGTCTTTTTATTGAAATAATAGACAATGTTAAGACGCAAATACAACACAGGTACCAATCTCTTTCTCAAATGACATTTCTTAATTTACTTAATAAATGTAAGTATTGTTTTTATACTAGGTCATTTCCAAATGAAATAATATCTGCTTTATTAATTCAATTTCCGCAAATATTTGATTTCACTGCTTTAAAAAATGAGTTGAAAGTCTTATACACAACTCCATCTTTGAACAAATTAGATGTTTACGAACTTTATCTAAATTTTCAAAATTCATTATTAGCTGATACTTTTCCACAAGTCACAACATTATGTAGTCTGTTTTTGACACTTCCTGTTACAGTAGCATCCGCGGAGAGGTCGTTTTCGGCTTTAAAGCGAATTCATACGTACATGCGTAATGCTCAAAAACAAGAACGATTATCTGATCTAGCCATTCTTTCTATAGAAAAACGTTCTTTACTAAAAATTAAGAATCTTCCCGGCTTTTATGATAATGTCTTAGCGCACTTTGTAAGAAAGAATAGACGAATAGCTTTAGAGTATAAGTAGTATTATTAGTACTTAGTCGATTAAGTTTTGTTTAATTTACATCATATCATCATTTCACCACAAACGGCTTTTATCAAAGCCACTTCTATTATGCTTGCAAGACACTGTTTCAATATCTCAGTGCTTACACGTATAGCAAAAGTGGACTGAAGATACATCTGCCTATACAAGACTGAAGCCAGGATGCCAATCACACATTTTCGGTAAGGACTCAAGACTGCGTGCCCGCGCTCGGAGTAGGTAAGCATTTTTTTTGCTCCGGCTTGCCTCTCTCAATATTTCACGCTTCGCCACTGCTGCACATACATCCAACTGCATAGAGCGGCGATGTGCTCACCGCTTGTCACTACTTGGTGAAAAGTGGACTATGGTAGGAGACTTTTGCGGTCCTTATTGCCTAGTCTCTGACTAACACTTCGGGGATAAGAGTCGTGATTATATGTATGTACCTATGTAGTTAAAATAATAGATAACAACCATTTTTAATAAAACCTCCTATTACGTCATGAGAGTAAGTGAAGCAAATATATGTAAAAATTTCAAGATAATTAGCTTTATGATCAGGATCACTGAGCTAAATAGTCATGATCGTAGCAAATGGAAAGGTGTGATCTCTGCCTACACCTCGGGAATCGGGCGTGATGTACCTATATGAATATAATTATATAAGTATATGTAAAACAAAGTCGGTAACCGAACGAGTAGATACTAGGGTTCTATCTCTATCTCCATAGCTTCGTTATGCTACTGACGGGAAACCTAACTTTTATTTACTTTTTGTTTTCCCAGTGAATTTGTATTTTTAATATTGACTCGTTTATAGTGACTACATTCTGCCTAATGGTAAGCAGCCGATGCGGTCCAAATTAACGAAAGTGTAACAACACAAACACGATAATAAGCACACCCATTCATGAAGGATTGCATAAATGCCGTTTCAAGCTCCGCTTAAAAGACCCGGGACTATAGATATAGAAGCTGGGAAACACATGTGAAGAATTCCAAAGCCGAATGGTCTTACAGAGGAACGACTTGCCAAATTTTTTGGTACGATTACTGATATTCTGTACAGTATGATGGTGGTTTCTAAAAGCAGCATGTGTCATCAAGGGAGGAAAAGAGTTGGCGGGATAAGATCAAAAAGTTCTTCAGAACACTTTACGTAGTAATTCCGGTAGAAGACACTGAGAGAAGCAATGCCTCTACGCAGCTGTAAGTCCTTAACAGAAACCGTGATCTCAGCATCTCCAATAATATGTACCGCTCGGCTTTGCAGGCTATCAAGTGCATCGAAGAAGTATTTAGCGGGGCCATCACATAGATGGGAACAATACTCTATACTCGATCGCACCTAAGTCTTGTACAGCAAACAGCGCTGCTCGGAAGTGAAAAACCGCCTCACCTTAATGAGAATACCCAACCTAAGTTAAAATGACGGTTAAAATGACACTCTCAATGTAGCTAGCATTTTGAATTCAGTTCCTGGCCGATGTCCATGCCAAGAATGCTAAGGTCTACCGATATGAGTAACGGAGAGTTCTAAAGAGAGGGAGGAATAAGCAAGGGAGTTACTTTAGACGAAAATGCACAAACCTGGGTTTCGCTAGCATAAAACTCGACCAGGTTTTCAAATCCCCACTTAGAGACACGATCGAGAGTCACGATTAGTTTGGCAACCAGTTCTTGCCCCAAGTACAGCTTATGACACGTACTGTCACCCGCAAAATAATGAATATTGCCCAAGGACAATATGTCACTGATATGCAAAAAAAATAGAGTATGTGAGAGCATAGAACCATGCGGCACTCCGGCGTTGACTTTGAAGAACTCGGAGGAACTAGGTACCCTCACAATGGACACGAATCCTCCGCTCTTCTTAGAAAGTCTGCAACCCAGGCGCTTTAACGGGGCGGCATACCGAACGCCGGCACATTAGAAAGAAAGGAACGATGACACACTCTATCGAAAGCTATGGCGACATAAAGGCTACCTGCCAGAGTTTCGCCATGCTTGTCTATCACTTCACCCCAAGCGTTAGTAACGTACGCTAGAAGATCACCCGTTGATCGCTTGGGTCTAAACCCATGCTGTCGATTATAGAGCAGCAAATGATCCTCTAGGTAGTGAATGAGCTTAAAATTAATAATCCGCTCAAACACCTTGCACAGCACAGAATCAAAGCGGATCCCCTTTTTTGGGGATGAGTTGTGTGTTCGCCTTCTTCCAAGACACCGGCACAATACCGGTATCGTAGGACTCCCTAAACAAATGTGTCAATACAGGAGACAACTCAGCTGCGCATCTGAGCACAATCGTCGGAACACCATCCGGCCTGCTAGTCTACCGCATGTCGAGCGACTACAGCACAGCACGGCCATCACACTGCCTAATCCGAATATCAAGCATGGTGGCCACACATTGTGCTATACTAAGTAGGTCGAGCAGTGCCACTATCGGCGACGCGTGAATTAGCCGCGAAATGGTCAGCTAACAAGTTTGTCTTCTCAAGAGGCTGATAAGCTAACGAGCCATCTGGATGTTTCAACAGGGGCAGGGAAGGATAGTTGGCCTGCACGGCATTAGCGAGCCGCTAATAGCTATAGATACCCGTATAGTGCGAGATCAACTAGTAAGTGCCCTATCCTCGCCACTCTTTGTGCATCCGCTTCTGCAAGAGCCCTCTTATTAGACTTAGAGGTCTTGTTATAAGCCGCCTTCAAGGAGCCGGTACAAGAACATTTAGTGCGCAAGCCCTTCGCCCAAGCACGATACACCGCCTGTACGACGATACGATGCTTGCATTCAGCAGATTTGGCGCATTCGCGATTGAACTATAGCCGTTGTCTACCAACGCTGGCAAGATATTTGAACGGAATATAATATACCATACCCAACAAGATCTCGTCAGCGATGGCGGCAGCGTACTCCGACGGGTCTCCACAGTTTTCGGTGGATTCCAAAGCTATGCGGTGCTAAGGCAATGACCAGGCAGTGGTCTAACGAGCCTTGAGGAGCAAACACAGAAACTCTATACCCTGCAGAGTATAGAGTATACTCGTCAGCATAAGTCCAACAAAGAGGGCACGTCACTACGATATCTGGTATCCTAGTGGGCTGGTCTACCAGTTGTTTCAGGTCTTGCGTTAGAGCGAAGGCATGAGCGAATCTACCAGCGTGATCAGTTTTGGAGGAACCCAACCATGTTTCATGGTGGGTGTTAAAGTCCCCCAAAACCACCACTTCGTCGTTTGGGAATCGCGCCTGCGCTGCATCAGTCACTCCGCAGGAGGTGGTCAAAAAGGCTGCTTGTGTCAGCATCTCCTGTGTAGGACTGGTATAGGCACGCATAAACACGGCAACGGAAGCCTAATTCAATGCGCATCCAAAATATGGGAAAGGAGGGGTCTTCCAAGCAGTGCAGACGACGACTACAAATGTCAGCACTCACGTACACAGACACACTCCGGCTTTCGCGAGAAGTTGCTCCTCGAGCTGAAAGCCGGGTTACCTTATGTAAGACGTATCAGCAGGGCGACGAATTTGAGTCTCCGTCAGATAAAGCAATGCAGGCTGCGCCGTCTCGAGGTGTTGGTGGTCGCGTTGAGGTTAGAATGGAGCCCACGGACGTTAGTGAACTCCACCTCACACAACGAATTGGTGGTAGAAGAAGAAGAAGCCGCTGTATTACCTGCATTATTTAGGAACTGTCATTGGAAAAGGGGAAGGAAGGGACATGTACAAGGAGCCACTACTGTTGCAAAGAAATGAACAAAGCGAGAGTCTTCCGCATCAGCATTGGAAGAGAGTTACAACCACAGCCGACATGCCGGACGGAAGGGCCCCATGCGCGACCTGATGAGGTAGTGTTCCGAAGTGTTTAGTCCCAGTCAGGCTACTGTACTATGCCGCGGGCGGTCATCGGCACCACCGTTTCTACGGGTCTCACTGGCCGGCTAGTCGAGACTCGTCTTCCGCTCAATAGCCGCTCCCCGGCTCCAGTAGTGCGGCGCTGTTCCCGAACTGCGACCTGCAACGAGCACAGATCACTTGGCAGCGTAAACTGCCGTACGGTGGTTGATAACCGGGCGAGCTGGGCTCTACAACCAAATGCCCAATTAGCACCACCGAGGGGTCATATGTAGGGTCACGAGGGTACACGAGGATGCGAGCATTGTTAACCCCCAAAACCCCCTTATGGATAACACATCCACAGAAGAAGGGCAACGTTATTTGAAACTACATCCGTCCTCTTTACACAATAAAAGCGTTACAATTAATCAGGCTTGGTAGGGAGGGAAGTTTACCCACTAAACAGCAGTGGAAAACAGCAAATTCGAGTAAAATGGAGACCGCGGAACCTGTCCACTATGGAATTGAACCGCAGGATCCACCTTGACACACGTATGTCCATCTGTGGACAGCTACACCCCCGAGCGAGCATGTACTATCATTCCAAAATAATCGTTCATTACCCGCACGATCGCGCTTCACCATTAACATACAGATCCTAATACAAGCTTTAACTATCCGGATGGATTAAAGAACTATTAAAATAAGTGGATATCACAATAATAACAATTTATAAAAAAATATCTACCTGTAAACCAAAACATTTATTCAACAGCTTGCTGCACACTGAAATTTCTTGGTAGTTTGATGACCACGACTCTATACAATTGTGGAATATGTCGTTTCCATCTTCGTTATTGTAGCCTAAAACAACCTGTTCTCTCGCTCTATCGATAACAAAGATGCAGTGATTCAATAATGCTTGTATCACTGAAATCAGTGACGCAAACGCATAGTACGCTAAGCAAAATCTGATCTGATTGACGAAGATGCCTATAAAAAACATGATGGTAGTAATGCTATAAGTACCATCGTATAATATGTTCCAAAAAATTACAAAAATTATAATGATACATGTGAAAATGAATTGACAAATGTAGCGGACGGTAAATCTGTTCAATTGTTTCATTAGATTATCATCATTCGCAAACTCCAGCTGGATTTGTAACAACTTTTGGATACACGCGACGTAAGCTTCAGTGTTCTTCAACGGGAATAGGGCTAGACAAAAATTTAATGCAATTAAAAGCAAAAGGTTTGCTAAAACGAAAAAATGCGCAGCCGAGTCGTATAGAAAGATAAGGTAGTACACATATAGTGATAGTAATGACGTCATGTATATAATTTCGAATACTGTCCGTATTACTGCAATAGATTTACGCCTTGGAGACAGCGCACTGTAATTCCAGTACACACCGAGTACATTGTCTGTGAAGCACTGAACGTTTAATAAATTGAATTTCATTATAAAAGTGTGTTCTAACAACGTATTTAATTGAAATACGCGGAGAGACTGAAGTGAAAAGCGTGACTTGGGTAGGTGTAGGGACTAACTACCATAGGATTAATTAAATTTAATTTATCATACTTACATTTCTTATGGTTGTTGTACAGTCGTTTCTTTCATTATTTATTTTAATACTTAGGTATACTTAGGTATCCTCTAGTCTGTGAGGTGGCAGAATTCAGCCAGAAATTACCTTTATTATTGAAATTTTTCATTCACAATGCTATACAGATATATGATACAATGTTTTCTAGAAAAAAATTCAACCAGTCTCAGGAAGCGCGAGTGGGATTCGAACCACAACCTTTGGATTGCCGGTCCACTGCTCTAACCGCTGAGCTACCGAGACCCCAGAAGACTCGTTGAATTTTTCCTAGTAGTTTGATTTACGCTGCAAGCCAGCGGTATTACGTCACTGTGAAGTCTACCCTCACATTCGAAAGAAATACTATTGCAAGTATTTAACAATCGATAAAGACGTAATTGCTAATAAATATATTTATTGTTGAAATTTTGCATTCACAATGCTATATAGATATAGGATAAAATGTTTACTAGAAAAAAATCAACAGGTTTACTTTTTTCTAGTAAACATTTTATCCAGAAATTACCTTATACTAATTATTTAAAAAAACTTTACAAAGCTCATGAATTACATATAATTAAAAATATCCTCTCACTTTTGGAAATGTAAGTCCAATTATGTGAACTTATATAGTCCATTTTTGTTGAAATAAAAAATATGCTTTACTCAATAAAAAGAGTAAAGTACAGCCTGTTCCATTGTAAAAAATTGTCCTACTCTACATTGGTATTTCACACACACTTGTTAATAGTTATGCAGCTCGTGGCAATCGAACGAGCAAGACAGAGCGATAAGACGGTAAACAAGAATATTTTAACCTCACAAGTACAAACGAGTTGATGTTCTGTTGAAGACTGAAACGTAGTAGGCCCATTGAACTGAGTTTTGTAGGACCGCGCGCTATACTTTCTTCCTATTTTTGTTTTATCCAAAGGCTGTCATAGTTACGTGCAGTCGCTATTTGGAGAACAGTGGACAATGGCAGAGGACTGCTTTTGCGGTCCCCAATTCCTAGTCTCTGACCAACCCTTCGGGGATATCAGTCATGATTATATGTAAGTATGTATGTCATAGTTATTTTAAAATGGCTGGTAGCCGAAGATGGGAGCTCAGTGGCATGCATGCATGTGCTGAGGCCTAGTCTGACACGGCGGAATAAACTAACACGGGATTATTATAAAATAATAAGTCATAAACCAATCCATCATCCTGTTTTAAATCCACCACCACATTGGGCCAGCGTGGCCTAATCCTACTATTACCATGTAGGAAGTCCAGTGCCCACTAGTGGCACGTTTATATGCTGATGATGATGAGTTTAAACACTTTTTTGTTTCAATCTATTTGACGCTGACTGTACCATAATAATATGCGTTAATAAATTACATGTCAACCATTTTATTGATGAGCTATGAACAGCAAATACTAATAAATGATTATGATTACTCAATTTTCGATAATAATGTCCAGTTCATATTGTTGGTATGGGTTAGTGGTCTGTGTCCCTCAGGACGACTTCGTCATTTTCTTAAACTTGACACTTTCCTAACTTGTCTCATTTTTAACTCGGCTCTTTCTTAGTTGGTCTCTTTTGCAAAGTTGACACTTTCATAACTCGTCTCATTTTTAACTCGGCTCTTTCTTAGTTGGTCTCTTTTGCAAAGTTGACACTTTCATAACTCGTCTCATTTTTAACTCGGCTCTTTCTTAGTTGGTCTCTTTTGCAAAGTTGACACTTTCGTAATTCGTTTTATTCTTAACACGGCTTTTTCTTTTTCTTTGTCAAGTATGATAATAAGGCTCCCAAGTTTCGTTTATTCTTCGGAACAGGGGAGGGGTAGCCAGTAGGTGCCAGGTTTTTTGCATTGCAGCATTGCCACTTTGTGTTCCCTCATTAATGACGTGCGTAACTAAATTTATACACAACGGCAGTCGGAAAGGGGGTACTAAGCCAAAAGAAGGGTAAAGTATACATGATATTAAATAACTTTTGTCCAAGAACTTTTCCTAAAAAATGAATAATTTTAGATTAACAGCTGTTTTAAGTTTTCATAAGAAACAACGCCGTGGTAACCCATTGATTGGCCCTTACGTCGGAACGCTTTAAGATGTATGTAAACTCATTTATTATTGTAGGTACAGTCGAGTTCATAAATATGTATACACTTTAGTACCTTGGCTTGTCTATTTAATGTCTGTTTAAACTGCCATACATGAATTGTCAAAGCGATTAAAGTGACAAGGTACTAAAGTGTACACATATTTATGAACTGGACTGTACGCATCCAGTCCAGTTAATCTTGAAAAAAATATGAATACAGGTGTCCCGTAACAACTTTCATAGAGTTTATGAAAAAAATTAAGATTTAGGAAAGTGTCAAGTTAAGAAAGAGACCAACTAATAAAGAGCCGATGTAAAAATGAGACCAGTTAGAAAAGGGTCAAGTTTAAGAAAATGACAAAGTCGTCCGGAGGGGAGACGGGTTGGAAAAGTGTCAACTTTGCAAAAGAGACCAACAAAGAAAGAGCCGAGTTAAAAATGAGACAAGTTAGGAAAGTGTCAAGTTTAAGAAAATGACGAAGTCGTCCTGAGGGGTCTGTGTTGGTAACACATTAATGGTTTTTTAATAAAAATAATTGCACCTCCGGTTAGTTTCTGAACCGTTGTTTTTATTTCGTGCATCTGTCGCGACCCCGGAATATCTTTGTGTTATTGCATATTAATTCAATATACATTGCTCGTTATGTTATTGGTAGAGTAAAACAAAAATATTAGAGTATCTGCTTCGCTTTACTTTCGCCGTTTTCACAGACTTATTTAAATTTTAGGACTGTTACAGTGAACATAACTTCGCTGGGCTTTTATGTAATATGGTTTACCGTATTCTTCGATCAACAATACAACTAGCCCCCTTACTCTTGAAACCGATCGCTATTGGATCGGATTGGTATTGTGAATTTTCGTACTCCTAAGTTACGACACCAGAGCTAATATGGATTCATATTGCGTGGATATTGAGTGAAAAAAATACAAAACTCAATGCCCTTAGTTCACTCAATATAAATCCAAATTAGCGCTGGTGTCGTAACTTAAAAATACGAAAATTCACAATTACAATCCCATCCAATAGCGATCGGTTTCAAGAGTAAGGGGGTAGATGTCAGGTCGGTGCGTTATGTGTCTCGGTAAATAAGAGCGCACTTGAAAATTGAGCTCTTATTCTCTCGCAAAGCAAAACAGGAAAAAGTACTTTATTTGTTGGCCGTTAAGGTTGATTTTTAGCAGTAAATGTTATTGACGTCTTTTCTTTTATAAGTGACGGGAGTAATTAATTGCTTTGAAAAAGTATTTATTCACGTGGACAGAAATTAGCTTTGATTTTGTACGTGACGCGTTATCTAGTTGGTATTATTGATCGAGACCGTATTAAATACTTTTTCCTAATAAAATAATAACAGATATCAGTATTGAGACTGAACCAAAATACTTGACACGTTGACTGCCACAAAACCCTTAGAGCGTTCAGTTGGTTGAATGCTCTATGACAAAACCAGATACTAATTGTTTGTGGGTCACAGGTGACCACCATCGTATCAAAAAAGTTCCTTGTGATACTAGTGTCTTCCTATATGTAAAAATAAATAGCTGTGCGTTTGTCTTGCTAAAACTCGAGAATGGCTGAACCGATTAAGCTAACTTAGATTTTGAAATATTTGTGGAAGCTCAGGGAATATATAAACGGTTAGAAACATATAATAAGTAACGGAAAATACTAAAAACCACAATTTGATTTTCCAATACAAAATGTTCCTAGCTGTGAAACATTTGATGTCTTTTGTCATTTTAAAAATAAAAAATGACACTTGGTTGTCAAATATTTATTGGTGCGTTCAGAAAGTCTGTTTCATAACACCTGTAGTATGAGGTCCGATCTATTGGGTATGTTGGAATACAAAACAGTAATCGACGGTCATAAACTCAATTGGCGTAAGGGACATAGGGCTAAAAATATAGTACCGTACAACTCAACATTTTCTCCTCTAGCATTCTGTAAATTTAATTATTAACAATCTCTTTAAAAAAAGGCCTTACACCACACAATATTTTGATGGTAATCTTCAACGTTGTGTCATAAAGTACACTTCATTCAAAATTTATATAGAATTTTTGATGTAATCACCAAATCTAATTTATAATTTGGTTTAAATACCTTGAAGTTTTCTTTCTGTCCCTTACAATATACAAAATTAAAATTAGTGTACTTTACCTTTACACCATTTTAGCTTTTATTACACAATACCAAAATTGGGCTTAAGTTCCTCAAAGTTTCCCTTTTGTCCTTTACACCACGAGAAGTTAAATTTATATGTACAGTCGACCAAATTGAATCATGACCCACCTTAAGGTCATTTTCCTACAGTCATTCTATACAAGTAGGTTGAAATTCGCTTGAACATACATTTCGTAACGAACCTGTTATCATTTTATTAGACACTGACAGCCATTGAGTTAAACTAATAGAGAAGCAAACCTCATTACCGCGCGTCCTAAAAAATGTAACCACTATTTAACCGCGACGACGTAGCTTTGAAACCAATAAACATTTTAATGTAAACATATAACTGTCTCATCTACACAAGTCGCAAGAACCATGCTGTCACTAAAATTAGACAAAGACAGATACATAGTCATGCGCTGGCGGGCCAGTGTTGCCTGCCATATGAATTTTACCCCAAAATAAGAAAAAAAAAATAGAATATTTTTGAAAGCAATTGTTTTTTATAATACATTAATTTAAATAATACTATTATTATAAAGAGGAATTATTTGTTTGTTTGTTTGCATGTAGCCGATATACTCGGGAACTACTGAATCGATTTTAATATTATTTTTGACCATTAATATGCTACTATTTTAACATAATTGAAACTATGTTAGCAGGACAGGGCCTCAATCACACTAAGCACCAACGATATTACCAAAACTATACCTTTACTGTTCAGCCGACTTCGTATAGCGCCAACACATGTGTCAAACGCGATAGCACTATAAAAGTACGTCTAACGACTACATTTCAGTTGTGGTTCGGTTGAGATTATTTAGCGTGATAGCCCCCCAGGACACGATGCGTTTTCTGAGTAAATGCTTACGGTGCCGCGGCCCAATGTCAAGCAGTACTAAGTAGGCCTTTGCTTGCAATGTGTGTCGTTGACATAGTTTTAATATGATGTTTATATGTATTTAAGTATGGATATCCGTTAACTAGCCGCCATAGTACAAGCTTAGGCTTAGTTTGGGGCTAGCTCATTGGTGTGATTGTTGAAATATCTTTATTTATTTATTATTTACTTTACGAAGATAAAGTTGCGAGGAACAGCTAGTATTATTTAAATAACATGTCTTGCTTACTAGATACATAAAAGTAAGAATAAGTCATGAAATAATCCTCCTGCCCCCGAAATTTTATCGTTTTCGCGAGTAAGAAGTAGTTAATTGTATTCTGAATTACTAAACATAATTCCATTTTTTCATTTTGAGAAGTTAAGTAATTTATATGTCAATAATCTAGTCATAATCTAATTTTATGTAGGTATTTACTCATGCTGCATGATAAAATGTCACTATTTTAATGAAAAAAAATATTATAAATGTTCTCTTATAGTTTTTGCCCAGTGAATGGACATTTATTCGGCATATAGAGACATTTATCGGGCCTTTATCAAATGCACCCAAAACGCGCGGGCGTAAACCCATCACTAGCCATAATGGTAGTTTAATTATACAAACAGTAATCAAACTCCGCTATGAAGTATTAGTTTTGTGTTTAGTCTCTTTTTTGTATGTTTTCATGCTATAATCTTGTTTTAAATATTTCTTCTCACGGCGTCCTGCATATTTAGGCACCCTGCAAAATTGATCATATTAAATAGAAAATATAATATGATTATTAGATTATTAATTGATTAAATATACTACAAATTAATAAGATTGCATTAATCTCTGGAACGAAACTTAAAATATAATTACATATTATTATTTAAAATCGGTATATAATATTTGTTTCTCCCATTAAAGTGGGAAACCAAAACGAGGTTTTTAATGGCAACACTGAACATAAATCACAAGATTTGTTATTTAATTATTTTTTGTGTGTGTTTTTACGTCAATATCAATACATTTACAATGTACATACGTATGGAAAGTAATTCCGCTTGAGTTATGATGGTTCTGTGACCTTTAATCGCACTCTTTCACTATGCATTTACGCATTTTCCGTCCGGTTCAACCTGGGCGGCGTCACACTGAGGACTGAACTGACATTAGCTAGGCATAAGGCTGTGGCCTTATGTGAGGTGGCAACGCTTTCGCGCGGTAATTGCTAATCTAGTGTATATATATCAATGCTGACAGCTGACAAGGCTATGATTGCTAATAAAAATAAATCGGAGTATTTAAGTATTGCACGAAAAACTTTGTATAAAAATCGACGAGACATTAAAGTAAGGGTTGCTACACACATAATATCCGGGATTCGGCGCAGCCGGGGGCGGCGCGGCGGCTAGTCTGTAACGGGCCCAGTTTCTTTATTAAATCACATTTGGAACATGTGGTAGTCTCAGGAAAGCTCGAACGGGATTCGAACCTGTGACCTTTGGATTGCCGGTCCACTGCTCTAACCGCTGAGCTACCGAGACCCCAGAAGAATCGTTGAACTCGTTTTTTCTAGCAAACAATTTATCCTATAGCATTGTGAATGCAAAATTTCAATAATAAAGATATGTGGTAGAAATAACACACAAATAATCACTATAAAATAAAATAGTGAAGTTGAAGAATTGTAAACTTTATTTTTTTAATATCATCAATAGGTTTTTTAAGTTTAAAAAAATAGCATTCACATGGCACAAACCACAATGGCATAAAAAAATGGTAAACTGAAAAAATAGAAAAATACTTTATTAAAAGTTTGTGGGTAATGGTTCAAATGGTTTCGATCGGTGGGATTACTACTTAAACCTAAAATCTAGTGTAAGCAACATGGCTTTCAATAACGTCTAATAGTCGGTTACACATAGACCCCGATTAAACAACTACAAATTAATGTTACTCCCTCTCATGTAATCCCAAATTTCGTTACAATGCAGCTCAATTGCTTCTTTAGTCCTCTCGTTCCTGTTATTCCACATTTGAACCATCAAGCCTCACAAATTTTCTATTGGGTTAAGATCTGGGGACTTAGACGGCCATGGAATGAGAGTAAATTCATCTTCGTGCTGGGTAAACCAATTGGTGACAATAAATAAATAAATAAATAAATAAAATAAATCTTTCCTACAATCACACCAATTATCTAGCCCAAGAGAAGCTTCGAAGAAACTCGTTAAATGGTTACTAGACAACAGATAAACATACTTAAAATACTTAAATACATACTTATTATACATAGAAAACACCCAGACCCAAGACAATTTAGAAAACAATACTTTCTAAATTGACCCGGCCGGGGATCGAACCCGGGACCTCAAAGATGGCGACACCATGGAAACCGGTGTACAAACCACTCGACCAAGGAGGTCGTCACAATGCTGGCAGTATGCACTGGACGGACAGTTACATGAACGTAGGAGAATACTAGCACTTCTTTACGCGGGTAAACTGTTCGCAAAGTCGGTAACATTGATTTTTCCAATAAATCGACATAGTTCATAGTTCACAAAATACCGGGTACGAGTAAAAGGATGTTCTTCGTAATGGTGTTGCATTTCCGTTCTCTGTTAGCTCGACGAACGCCATGATTAAATCGTCATCTGTCTTCAAGGTTACCCCTCTTCAGCGTGCTTTCTGATCCAGGTTCTGACTGTGTTCTGACTTATATTTTACTCTCGTGAAATTCCGGAATGCTAGAGCCCTGTTCACTGAGCACTACTATCCGAGCTCTTTGTTTTGCCAAATTGGCTAATAAACGATTTGTTTCAATTCAATTCAAGTATTATTTCAATTTTTTCAGACTGATTACAACTTGACTTATGACACAACGTCACTTTATTTTTAAAACTAAAATACCTTTTTTCCGTAGTGAAAAGAGTTTGGATTATGTATGAATGACATCTTAATAGAAATTCAAATTATGATTGCTTTGTCTAAAGCATATCTAGTGCAGTGATAACAAAGGTTAAAATTGCATAAATCTCTGACCCGTAATGACACATTTTTATTCATGTTTAAAACGTACTAAGTGCAACATGAATAAAGCGAAAAAACCTAACTACATTTATGATTGTAAAGGAATAATCCGCAAAGTGGGTCATGATTCAGTTGGTTCGACTGTACGTTACTCCACTTCATGAATTTATTTTGTTTTTTTTACATCATACTATGAAGTACCTTACGCGGTATAAAATAAACTTTTTCGTCTATTACTTAACTAAACTTTAGGGACAAAGTTCTCGATCTTTACAGTGGTAAAGATCGAGAACTTTGTCCCTAAAGTTTCATGACACATCACTAGTTTTTCCAAATAATAGGAAAGTTATAATAATTATTATATTACAACGACATTCATAAAATACCATTATTCATTTTATTATTCATTTAATACCTTGGCAACACTGCTGAAATCGACGCGAATGATGAATATTGTTACAGTTTTATCCGTTCGTTCGGTCGGTCTTATTCATCTTTCATTCGGCCAGTCGTCGGCCTGTTAATTTGTAAAAAGTAAACTTGTTGTACTCGATCATCGACACGATTACGTGTTTGTGTCTGTTGTGGGTATTTCATAATAAAATAATATTATTAGTTATGTAGTGTTACATTTGAGATTTTGTCCCTTTTGGGGAAAAGGAAGAAAATCCCAAACGCAAGCGTCAGTGTGATGTTATCAAATAAAACCATAAAATGTTTTACAGCTAGGCAGTATATTGTAAAAGAACACACACTAAAATTTTGTCCAACAACAATAAAATAAAATTATAAATTTTATTTCACTCTTATTATTTAAAAAAGGGAGTTAGTCACAATTTTTTCTTATATTAGGTTAGGTACTAATCATCTACGTTACTCCTTTTAATTTATTAAACCGAAAATAACAAAAAAAAACTTCAGTCGAAATTGACCCTTGGGTCAATCTCAAATGAAAGTCCAACAAACTTTCTATTAATTTTGCCAACTATAATTTACCGTTTAAAGTATTTTAAACCTTATTATCAAGCTATATTACCCCCTAAAACACACTAAAATCCTAAGAGTCAAAAGTGACCAAGCGGGTCGGTAATAATTTTAATTTCAAATAAATCTTATAATTCTGTTCCTTACTACCTAACCAGCCAGCTAATATTTCAGTGGGACGAGCTATGGTCGTGGGGGGTTGGGATAACGCCAGTACTGTTCGGAGTATGAAGTTGAAATTAAAATTAAATTACTCCGTCTATAAAAATATTAAATTAAATGTTTTAATCCGTTTAACCGTATCAAAACTATCACACGTTTAAAGCCAATACACTAGAGAACCGTGGGGTTTTACCGATATAAAATTAATAATTATGGACGCCAGGATCGTATAGACGATCCGAATCTGGAGACGATGTCACATGAGATCAATTCACAAAGGGATCCCTTTGTGAATTGATCTCAACACATCACACCACGTCACGCCAGAGATTCCATGTCTTTAATGTGAAGAAAAATGGATTTAATTCAAACAAGCTACAAGGACTAATGTTTTTTGGACATCTGATCATTCAAAAACAATGATTTCAGGTAAGTACTATTCCACCATTGCGAACCTCTTTTGTAGATTAGTAAAGGCAGACAGGGCCCTGAATTTACAACGTAACAGTAGGTAGTAACGGTTTGATGAATGTGCACTAGCACTGTGGCATATACAGCCACTAGCGCTAAAACAGCGGTAACTTCAAGGCATATACAGCCCTCCATCGTCACCATTAACCCCTTTCACAAGAAACCAAACACCACAAGGGATTCCAGCACTGTGGCATATACAGCCACTAGCGCTGAAATAGAGTGACTTCAAGGCATATACAGCCCTCCATCGTCACTTTTCAACCCCTAACAACAAACAAAAACACCACAACGGAGGTTTTCAACTCACCATACAAACAAGAAATCGTAAATTGCAAAGTAAATTAATTAGTATTAGCATTTTAAAGGTATTTATTGCAATGTAAAAAGTAATTTTAATTGATGCTAGTCAAAAAAAATTAAAATATAAGGCGTGGCATTTTAAAATTTAAAAAAAGCTACTAAAATATGAGCTGGCTTTCTCACTAGGTGATTTAAATTTAAGTAAGTAATAGTCCATAGAATTCAGTAACAACCGCAGCAAACACAGTATTATAATAATAATACCCTTAAATAAATGTATTTAAATAAATGACAGTCAATAACGTTCAATCAGTAATTAAATTTAAATAAATGAGTCAATAACGTTCAATCCATAATTAAATTCAGCTGTCATACCATAATACTACATTTAACATTTGTATTTAAAAAATAACGAAACCCGTATTCAAATATCATATTGTGTCAAAAACGTTCAAGTAATAATGAAATCCCATAAAATAATAATATAATTAACACTAATTGTATAACAAAAAATATCACTTTATTGAAAATTTCCCCTAAGACGCCTAACTGGTCCGCATATACACTGCGAGAAGCGCACGCTAGGGTGAGCGGTGCATCAGTATCATTGCCGAAAACCTCTCCGCAACTAACTGCCTCCCTACCATGTACTAGGAAGAATGGGATAAAACGTGTTACTTCATTAGTGGAAGTGTTTATTGCATACTGAATTTTCGAAATATTAATATCCCACGATCTATGGTCATCCTCCACAAGAATTGATACGACGGTCATAATCGTACGGTTATAACGTTCAACTGTGTTCACGCTGGGGCAATAGCGAGGTGTAAAGTGAACCTGAGGTACCTTGTACCTCTCCAACAAAGATTTAATTTCATTGCCCATGAACTGCGTTCCGTTGTCCGCTATTACCGTACGGGGTATGCCGTGAACCAAGAAAACGCCATCTTCAAGTTTCTGCGCTATAGCCTTACCAACAGCTCTTCGTAAAGGAAAGAGCAAACAATATTTCGTAAAACAGCATACGACCACAAATAGATATGTGAAGCCCGCTCTAGACCGTGGCAAGGGACCAACGAGGTCAAAACTTATTGTTTCAAACGGTTTAGAGCAGTCTTTCGCGCTACCTAAGAGACCAGGGGTGGGCAATTGTGAGTGTTTATATGCGGCGCACGTATCACATTTCCCCACGTAGTTAGTTACATCCTTATACATGTTAGGCCAGTAGTAACGTAGTGCAAGTCGTTTATAAGTTTTAAATACTCCAAAATGTGGAGATAATTCACCACTATGGTGATTCTTTAAAAGTTCCAGACGATTCCCCTCCGGTACTACTTGTTTCCAATCATACACCGAATTTATTTTTTGAAAAAGTTTATTGTCTCTAATAATAAAGTTAGGACACGACCTAGGAGTACTAACACACTTGTCCCACAACTTTTGGAACCAAGTGTCTGCGTCAGGCACCTTTATTTCGAGCACCGGAACGGCACGCGATAGTGCATCTGGAACTACGTTGTCCTTGCCCTTGCGGTGCTCAATAACAAAGTTGTAAGGCGATAACCGACAACCCCAACGAGCTAATCGACCCGTAGGATTGGTTAAATTAAAGAACCACTTCAGACTCGAGTGGTCGGTTATCACCTTAAACGCAGGACCTCCCTCCACATAAGGACGAAAGTGTTCTACAGCAAAAACCACCGCTAGGGCCTCTCCCTCCGTCGCCGAATAATTGCGTTCTGCCGAATTCAGTGAACGACTACAATATGCTATTGGATGCTCCTCTCCCTTTATCCTAAATGTTTTAATCCGTTTAACCGTATCAAAACTATCACACGTTTAAAGCCAATACACTAGAGAACCGTGGGGTTATACCGATATAAAATTAATAATTATGGACGCCAGAATCGTATAGTCGATCCGAATCTGGAGACGATGTCACCATACAACTTCACCCAAGTCGAACTCGCAGATCCTCAAATGTTTCACAACTTCACCAACGCTTGGTGTAGTTGGATATAAAAGAAAATACTAGGTTAAGGTTTCGAAACCCTAATGTAAAAATATGTTCCTGAATAAAGAACAATTAAACCCAGAGTAGGGGGTACAAAAACCGTCAACGCCTGCTCATCCGCTAGGCGGCGACAGCTCGACTGGCAGCAGGTGGCCGCTGGTACCCCGACGAAGCAGGTCTCGCGTCCAGGCTTTAGGGCCCCGCTCTAAATCCTGGCGGCGAGACGGGCCTCTCGAAGCATGCGCTGGGAGATTATATCTGTGCGCGTGGCTGCCAGCGACCGGAACTTCGTTTCGGGCACGGATCCCTTTGTGAATTGATCTCAACACATCACACCACGTCACGCCAGAGATTCCATGTCTTTAATGTGAAGAAAAATGGATTTAATTCAAACAAGCTACAAGGACTAATGTTTTTTGGACATCTGATCATTCAAAAACAATGATTTCAGGTAAGTACTATTCAACCATTGCGAACCTCTTTTGTAGATTAGTAAAGGCAGACAGGGCCCTGAATTTACAACGTAACAGTAGGTAGTAACGGTTTGATGAATAAACAGTTGTTGCCCAGAGCTCGGTCGTTTCATTGTAATCACAACATGGTGACAGCGGTAAATTAAAATTAGACAGAAATAGTGTTTTATAGTGTGTGAAAAATATAGATAACACAGCTATTCGTGTGAGGTACTGTTTTGAGCTAAGTCGGGAGCTGAATTACAGTGTAAAGTGTCGATTAAAATGGAGCACGCTCGGCCGCCCGCAGAACTCAACATAGACGCAGCCGGCGGACCCGTGAGTCGGGCCGATGCATGGAGGAAATGGAGGCAACAATTCATGTTATTTTTAAAGGCATCAGGAATACAGACAGTCCCCGAGTGTTCAAGCAAGTCTATTAGTCAATCTCATCGGTTCAGATGGCTTCGATGTGTACCAAACTTTTACTTTCGAGTCGGAAGATGATCGCGATGACGTCAAGGTGTTGTTAAAAAAGTTTGATAGCTATTTTGGAACTAAGCCGAACGTTACGCTTATAAGATACAAATTTTTTACGCGTAATCAAGAACACGGTGAGTCCATGCAACAATACGTCACCGCATTACGTCTGTTAAGCAAAAGTTGTGAATTCGCAACGTTGGAAGACGATTTAATAAGAGATCGGATAGTATGTGGCATCCGTTAGGCCGCCGTCAGGGACCGGCTTCTAAGGAACGAGGATCTCACATTAGAAAAGGCGATTCAAATCTGTCAAGCTGAGGAGATATCGCAAGAGAGCGGACGTGAAATGTGCAGTTCTAAGGCAAGCGCTAGTGCCGTGCACGTGGACAGTGTCGGAGCGATGGGCCGCGGCCGGGGCGGCGGGCGAGCGCCGCGCGGCCAGGCGAGCGCGCACCGCGGACCCCGCCAGCGCTGGGCGCCGGTCGAGCCGCCGCCGCCGCCGCCGCCGCCGCCGCCGCCGCCCCGTCCCCTGCCGCCCGCCAGCGCGGCGCTGGCGCGGGCGTGCGCGGGATGCGGCTTCGCGCGCTGCGCTGACGGCGACCAGTGCCCGGCGCATTTCGTCAGCTGTTATGTTTGTGGTAATCGCGGATACTTTGCGCGCATGTGTAAGTCTAGCCATTCTTTTAGTAGAAGTAGTAAAGTACAACATGTGTATAAAGTAGATTGTAAGAATGATGAAAGAAGTTATTTAGAGTATAGTGACTCGGATGACAGTGTATCTTTTTGTATTTCGACTATAGATTCGAAGAAAAATAACTCAGAGGACACTAAAAAGTTAGCGTCTTCACATTTGAAAAGTTCTTGCCATTTAATAGTTTTAAGCTATTTTATCATAGCCTCTATATCTCTTTTTATGGTATTTACACAAGGCTTACATAATATTGACTTGACAAGAGACATTCCTGCCATCGCTAAATATTGGTCAGTTATGTCTGAGGAGCAAACTAAACCGATCAGGGACAGCGAAGATTTTACATATATGTGATCGAGGCAAGCCATTTTCCTAGTAGGAATAGTTATTGCCGGTTTCAAGTCATGTTCAGCTAATAGGAAGAGATAATCTTGATCAGACACAGTATCAGTGATTGAAATAATATCAATATTAATATCGGCGACTAAGAAAAGGTTGTTCTCGTATTTGCATGACGACAGTATACAATCAAGTGACGATAAAAACTTATCAGTATTAGTGAATGAAGGTGATCGATAAATGCCTAGAATCGTAGCCACTTGTGATATGTCAACCTGCAAGCAATTTGCATCATCTATGTTCGGCTCTGACACTGAAGCACTCCAGATATCCCTGACGTAGATTACTACTCCGCCGCTGTGGTTAATAATTTTACTTGTTGCGTATTCTGATTAGTGCGGAATCTTTGCATAAGTGGTAGATTCAGTAATCCAGCATTCAGTTAGAACAATTACATCGTATTTTAGATTGAGTCGAGTTAACGTAGTTAAAAACGTATCAACGTTTTAACTTAGGCTCCTGATGTTTAAAGTTATTACTTTAAATTTTTTGTCTGATAAAAAAGTTTCACACTTCTCCGGTTCATCTACGTCAAGACACACAATATCCAGAGAGTTTAAGTCAGTTATTAAATGTTCTATAAATTAATAAGGTGAGTGTGCGTCTCTTGATTAGAAAAGAAGTAAGTACAACTGATAGTTTAGCTCGGATTTTGTAAAAATATACTTTTTCCTCAAAGTAACGTTTTGGGCTCTAGTAATGAGCCGAACTGGAGTCGAGCTATTTTGTCCACCTTTTCGAGCCATTGCACAACAGTCAGGACATTTCTAAACATTATGACGCTTTTTTAAGGATGCAATCAAGCTTGATACATAAGTCGCAAAAAGTTTTGTTACACACATCCGAAGAGCATTTTATAGATTTTAGCTCATTTGTATATTTTAGGCAACCGTAGCACTTCATTATACAGTAGTTGTAAATTGAGTACACAATACCCTCTCAGCGGCGAGCTAGTTGTCTGTCTGCGTTGCTTAATCTTTGGTGTATTGCACTGCGCATGCGCGAGAACGCGGCAGACGTCACGTGTCGAAGAGTGCGCACGATTTTGGTACTTACGTTCTGCGCGTAACCGTGAGATTTGCCTGGGCTAATGTGGAACTCTGCGCGATGAACGTAATGGCGACAGTACCGGCTTTTACTCAGGTTATAAAAATTATGATTAAATTATGTTACATTTTTGTTTTGGAATCTCCTGTAGTGTTTTGTTCTTTACGCACTTTGATATTTCCACAGTCGGCATCATCAGGTAGATGAAGATAAATTTTAGATACTTACATAATCTTTCTATCATTAAAGTTTTTGGTCGTAATACCTACAACGTGTTAATTAAGTGGCTTAAAACTTTACACACCCCCAAAACCTATTTTAGTATGTAATAAAAAAATAAAATTAATAAATTAAAAAAAAATCGCAAATAAATTTAAGAAAATTAACTTTTTGTACATAGGCATTTCAGGCAATTTAAAAATTCTAATAGTAATAACGCGCGATCTAAGCCCTGCGAGTGCGAGCAATGTTGCCGCGCGCCGCGAAGGCATTCAAACTATTAATCCAATGTTCATAATAAGACGAAGTTATGTAAATTCAAAACGGGGCGTAGCCAAAAATATTTTGTTTCATAAAATCGAGTGTACTCTCGATTCTGAAGTAACGAATTTCAGGTTTTGAGCAATTGCATTAACACTTTGCAATTAATTAATTAATGAAATACAATCTCAGCGAATGTACTCAAGACTACCACGGAGAAGTTCGGGTAAAAGCACAGAGTACTGTGTTCTCTGCTTATCCCAAGCTTGATGTATGTTACTTTGTAAAGGAGAATGGCGAGTTTGGCCTTGACTTGCTCTAAAGTAGACATATACACTATAAAAAAGTCTTATTTTGGACGTTTCAAAAAACATAGTCCATTATTTTTTTAAACTTGTCATATTGCTAAAATATCAAAAAAAACCTTTTTAGTAATTTTAAAGTGTAAACTATTGTTTTTCTGAACGTTACTCTAAAGTCTGTTCATTACGTTCCGTTATACGTTATTATATTTATCGAAAGAAAGAAAGTAATGCGCTTTCCTTAGATTAATTTTGTTAGATAACAGTTTAACATACTTTCAAAAACGTTTATTAGTGTGCAATTCTGTAGGATATGCTAAATATGCTTGTATAATTACATGTGATTTTGTGTTTTTACTTTATAGAGGAACACTACGAATGTCAATGTCAAATTAAACGTCATGTCTGTCACTGACAGTCGCTGTACTCAATCATCGCTGTCACTTCACTACTTTCCTTCGTTTCGTTGTGTTATGTCGTGTACCTACATTTTCTATTGATTGATTTCTAGAACCTGACGACCCCCCGCTTTCCCACGGACACCGATTATTTGATTTCTCTAACGAACTACATATTGGCTGTGTTGTTTGGACTTAAGTTTATTGCCTGTGTTAACGGATCTGTTGTAAAATGGCATCGTTGTTGAGTGTTAACTGCGGTATCTGTGTAAACCGGTTGGAACGTCATCTGGCTTTGTAACAGGATACAAGACTCGTATCTCTTTTGTCAGAATGGATATCTCCAAGAATCGTAAGTTAAACTGCCCTGCACTTATTTGTAAAGATTTTCAATAGCCTCCAAAGACATTGGAGGAAGTAATCAATTCGAATCACTTCTATTATAAAAAAAAACCAAATAATTAGCCTCCTTTTAAAATCAATTAATAAACGTTAGCCTTTATAATCGTGAATAAACATTTTAATAACATGATAATTGATTAGGTACTTACCTACCTATATTACATTTTTTTATTAATAGTGTGTATTATTTGTTTCAGTTAACAGAAACTGATTATGTTTGCACTGCCTGTCGTGAACTTGCTATAAGAAGAGTTAATCAGAATTTGTTTGATGATGGCGAAGCAAGCACATCTCGACCATCTTACGCTGGTCATACAAGAGTTTGCGTTTTATGTGGGAAATCACTGTTGAAACGGCAAAGTGATGCTATTTTAAGAAGTTATCCATCACCTACAATTGCAAGAATTGTTTCTGACCTAATACAACCACGTCAGGTAATTAATATTTTTATATAAATATTTTATTTGAATGAAAAGAAAATTAAATTAACGAAGCTTTGTAACTTATATAAAAATACCTATAAATTGATGCTTAACTTCTTTTTGGGGTATCTGTTTAATAGGCTATTTTTGGTTTTCCCTTTACTTTGTTTACATTCACACCGAGCAACATGAATTTTAAAATATTTAATTAAGCAGTATTTTAGGTCATAGTATAAAAATTATACTAATATAAATGTTTAAAAGTTAACTTGAGTATTTTTTTGCAGTTGACTTCAACCTGTCACTTATGCCATCCTTGTTGGTTGAAAATGAAAAAATCTGCAACTAAGGAACAACAGAGACATAGCTCATATTCTGTGGCAGCAATGTCCCTGTCATTGTCCCTGCTCCGACAAATGATGATGAGCCTTCCACCCAGACACTGAATGAGGTGCAGCCTACCCCGGCATTTAGTGAGGAACAGTTCACCCTTACTGTGAGTCATGACCAGGCCACTCAGTCTGTGAATGAAGAGCAGCCTTTTCTTTTAACTTTAAAAGACCAAGAAGAACAGTCTATACCAACTGTGGGCGTAGGATCATCAACGCAGACATCTACAGCCACTGAACAAAGAAATAGCATAGAATTAAATAATTTTAAACGTGCAGCTAATAAAGCTTCTCACTGCGTTTTTCCAGAATGTACTCATAGTACCATAAATAGAATATCTGATTCTTTGCGTTCTCAAGTATTATGTTATCATAAGTTTTATCTTCCAAGTTGTGTGCGTGTTTGTGATTATCACTTGAGAAATAATCTTTGGGGTACTCTATTTGAATCTGAAAATAGTTAAACAAGTTTTGAAGTTGAACATGTGGAGCATGTATTTTCATTAGTTAATAGACTAGAATCAAATCACGATTTAAATAATGTCTTGACAATAGATGATAATTTATTTCATTACTGGTTGGGATTATCAAAAGATAACTTTCAAACTCTGTTAAATGAAGTACCCCTAATTACAAGCAATGTACGAGGTGTATTAGGGCTTACTGCTCTGTTATTTAAATTAAAAACGGGTGACTCGGATGATCGAATCTCCAGTCTTATGAAAATACCACGTCGCACACTAGAGGGTTTAATGAATAAAGTACGGGAGATTTTAATAATGTATTTTGTTCTTGATAATTTAGGTATTGGGCATATAAACAGACAACAATTGTTATCAAAAAATAAGGATAATTCCAAATGGTGTTTTTGACAATGAAAATAATACAAAGGCGATTATAATTTGCGATGGTACCTATATTTATATAAATAAAAGTTCTTCTCTATCGTAATCTCTTAAAGCCATTCATGATTGTATCTTGCGATGGTTATATAATTGACTGCTTTGGCCCATACAAGGCCACCACATCAGATGCAGACATAATGACTTCCCTTTTTAGAGACCCTTCATCGGCCCTTCGGCAGTATTTTCAAGAAAATGACGTTTTTATATTGGACAGAGGATTCAGAGATAGTATTTCATTGTTAGAAGAGTGTGGATATAATGTGCATATGCCATAGTCGGTTTTAGAAGGAGAGCATCAATTGTCCACTGCACAAGCAAACAAAAATAGATGCATCACGATTTGTCGTTGGGTAGTTGAGGTAGTGAACGGTTATTTCAAAAGAGATTTTAAACTGTTCCGACAAGAATACTTTAACCGTTCATTACCTCATATGATGCAAGACTTCCAAATAGCGGCAAGCATCTTAAATAAGTTTGCACTCAAAATAAGAAATAGATCAGAAGCTACAGAAATTGTACAAATTATTAATGAAAGAAAATACCTTCAAAATAATTTAGCTGGTATTATAGAAATAAATAATTTAAATCGACGCTCTTCTAACTTTAGAAGTATTACAGCTGATAGGGACAACTCACTTGTGTTTCCACGAATGAGTTATAACGATTTATTCTTATTCGCCTTGGGAACGTATCAAATCAAGCAATCCCGATCGTATTACGGTGAGCACATACGTTTCCACGGCGGATACCGAATAGAAGATTGTCGTGAAATGAATATAGATCTGTCCGAATTGCAATTGGGCACTCGTGAAGTGACTTTAATAAGAGGTAAAATAAAATCCAGACATGTTGGAAGGCGACAATATTTTGTTTATTTATTAATCGATTGCAATATGCCTGGAAAGCAAGGAATTCTTGAATATTGTTGCAACTGTTTAGTCAGCCGCCGCACAGTGGGCTGCTGTGCGCATATTATGACTGGTGTGGTATCTTGGTTGGGCTAGGCATGAAGGAAATATAAATCTACCAGCTGAATTCTTAGCGACATTGTTTTAAGAGATGATTTTGAAGAATAAAAATATTTTATGTGAACCAGTTTTTTATTACTTAATACCTTTACATAAGTACCATTATAATATTGATAGAAGTAGGAAGGTACCTACTTATTTTTATTTAAGAACCACTTTTACCACTATCGAGCAAAACTTATCCAGATAAGTAATAAATGCAATCCATTGCTTTTCTTTCTTTTTTTACATATATCCAACTACCTTACGGAGAACTTTTTCTCGATAGTGGCGAAAAAGGTACTTACCTACCTTTAATTAAGCTAAAAGTTAGTTTCAAAAATGAAAAGATTTTGCTTATTTTAATAAGTAGGTAGGTACCTACTTACTTACTTTTTTTTACATATTTAGAGTCTATACAGAGTAAATAGGGAGTAAATAGGTACTCATACGCTCGGCGCTCTGGCGGCTACATGCGCTAATACGCTGTAAAATAGAAACTCATCGTAGTTTTTGAGGTTTCTGTCATCAATTAGGTAAGTAGGTCTTTTTTTGAGCGAAAATCTTATTCACACCAATATTGATTTCAAGTGTCTGCCAATTAAACGGATATTTTTAGATTCAAAATTGACATGTAACCTAAAAAGGTTTCAAATTAGAAATAAAAAAAAACTGACAAGTTTTATGTTGCTATTTGTTTTTGAAATAGATTAGACATTAGACCTACTTATTAAAATTCAAGTCCAGGCTTTTATGGAATCTCGCCATTCTCCTTTGGTCCTTACCTGCCTTTGCTAACTCATAGATAGATTCAAGATAATTAGAAATAACAATTACCTGAAAACAGTGATAGTAGCTGATGAGAGTAGTGTGTACAAAATGTCCTATCAGGGTAAATCGTTGTCAGAACGTTATTTCTAAACTGTGCACGTTAAGAAAAATTTTGGAAAAAATTGCCCCGAAGGTTCTTTCATCTTGTTTTAAAAATTTTATCTCATCTGATCAGCACGGATTTGTAAGATCTCGTAGTGTTAAGTCAAATATGCTTTCCTTTACTGAATTTCTGCTTAGTGCTACGGACAGGAATCTCCAGGTAGATGTGGTGTACACTGACTTTTCCAAGGCTTTCGACAAAATAAATTATAATACACTTCTAGACAAGCTTTGGAGGGCTGGTGTACATGGCAGCCTGTTGCGCTGGGTTAAATCGTACATAAGAAATAGGAGTCAGGCAGTTTGTGTCTGTTAAATTTTGAATAAATAAAAGCAGATTTATTTTTCACACTTCGTAGATTAATAACCTCGAGAGTAGAAGATAGCAGAGACAACACATTTTATTGACACTTGATGTCTTAAACATTAAACATGCTATAATAGGCAAAGGAGTCATAGGAGGGTTCAGTTTTATTAATGCAACACTCTCACCAAACTTGAACCCTTATCTTACTGTATAATTAACTTTGCAGCATGAACAATAACTAAGATTACCAAACTCTCACCAAAAAAATACTCATTGCTTAACAAAAAATAACAACTTCAACAAGTTTATTTAAGTTATAAAATTATAGCATTTTAGAGGAGTTTTGTAGTGGTTGATTAAAACAGCGTTCAGATTGGAATGAATGTGTTTATTGACAACAATGCGTGTATTTATATAAAAATTACCAAATCCAATTACCAATAGCAAGGCGTTAAAATAAGTTATAAAATATCATAAGGTACTTTGATAAACATTAGTATTTTTGCCGCGGGTATATATACTACGCGCGCAGCACCTCGCCAGCGCTGCTGCGCTCGCCGCATATAAAAGGCGATTTCGCTGTGCGCGCGACCTTTTCCTCGGCGGCGGCTGTGAACGACGGACGGTGCAGCTATACGAGCGGAGCTCTTCGTGTCGGCATCATCGGCGTCATTGGCAGCTGCTACTATAACAGCTCTTTTCAGGGCTCCATCTTGTTTCAACGGCAACGTCATAAACAGCTCTTTTCAGGGCTTCATCTTATTTCAACGGCAATGTCTTAGACAGCTCTTTTCAGGGCTTTGTCTTGTCTCACCGGTAATGGCTGTAATAGGCTACAGCATCAAACAAATAAATTATTTAAGTTTTGAACACCTATTTTAGTTCTAAGATACTGAAACTTGTCTCTAGGAAGAGCTTTAGTAAATTGATCAGCATATTGTTCTTTAGTACATACATAATTTAAATCTATAACTTTATCAGAAAACTTTTCTTTAACAAAGTTGTATCTCACATCAATATGTTTACATCTTTTGTGATAATCTACATTTTTAATTAGACAGATTGCACTTTGATTGTCCATGTTTAAACATAAAGAATCTTGATTGAATTCACCAATGTTCATTAACAGTCTTTTTAACCACATAGCCTCTTTTGTTGCTGAACATGCAGTCATAAACTCTGCTTCAGTGGTGGATAATGCAACACTTTGCTGGCGTTGTGTGGCCCATGCAACAGCAGCTCCATTTTTAATAAACACATACCCAGTCAACGACCTACGTGTGCATGTGTCTTTTGCATAATCTGCATCACTATAAGATATAAGTTTGTTTCGCTGTGATGATTTGTGCGATTTGAACACAAACCGTAGTCTTTGGTTTCTTTCAAATATTTCATTATTTTCTTAACAGCATTCCAATGAGTGTGATCATAACTATTGAGATATCTACTCACCAGACTGACTCCATACATAATGTCTGTGAAACGTAGCTGTGAGATATGTTGTCCATTGATATTGAAGCCCCATCCGTTCCAATCGAGTGTTTTGATGACGTCCTCCAACGCGTTCGTAAACAGTTTTGGAGAGATGACATGTCCCTGTCTCATGCCACGACGCAGCTGGATTGGGTTGGTGCTCTATTCTTGTACTTGGACGGTCGTCGTTGTGGCTTCTTAAAGACATCTCAGCACCTCGATATATCGACAATCGATAAAACATCTCTGCATGGACTTTAGGACATTCCAGGGCTCGATTATATCGAAGGCTTTCTCGTAGTCCACATACGCAAAGGCATGGAGGCTCATTATACTCCTCTGTTTTCTGTATAACTTGCCTTAGAGATAGTATGTGGTCCATGGTGCTTTCATTTTTGACTTCAGTGAGTACCTCTGGCTTTGAAGTGACAGTGGTGCCTTGTGATGTCTTGAGTTTTGTCAGGAGACAACTGGAGTGATGATTGGCGAATACCTTCGAACCCCTGTTTTTCGCAATTGCGTATTCAACAATAGGCATTCGATCATCGGGTATCTCGCCTAACTATAAACTAGCCTCTTCACTTATTTGTTAAGTGCCTGACGCTCAGACGGTGTGGCGTTTACTGGTTCTCGTTGTTTCTTCATCAAATCTATGGTCTCACTAGTGAGCTGTGTCGAAAGTGATTGTTGCCCACCTCGCGGAGCGTCCGCATCAGACTATTGATGGCGTCATTTATGTCAGCCATGGTTTCCAACGGGGCGAATCGGTTCAGAAGCTCGAGCTGGAAGCCTTTGGAACCAGCTTTGACTGGGAGCATTATAGGTCTAAGAGTCAACTTCACTAAGCGCGCTCGTTCTATTTTGAACTTTATATTCAGACTGCCTCTTACGAGCCGAGAGAGATCGCTACCGGTATTAACCGTGTTGATCACAGAGACATCTCTGAATACTTGGCGCTTGTTGGTCCTAATAAAGTCTATCTCATTTCTAATCACGTTATCGGGGTTTCGCCAGGTCCACTTATTTTTGGGCTTCTTTTGGAAAAATATGTTTATTTAGAACAGCCCCAGCTCTTCGAGAAAGTTTACCAGCATTTATCTTCTAGGATCTCTCTGTCCATAGCCGAAAGGTTCCATTTTCGATTCGCCGTATTCTTGTACTCCTACTTTCGCATTTAAGTCACCCACAACAACGCCTGTAGTGAGTTTTGGTACGAGACATAGCTTTTCCAGGTGTGCAGATGTGTGGGCATACACTTGTACAAGTTTCAAGTAGTACCTCTTTGTTATTTTTAAGACAAGGCACGCCACCCTCGGCGACACACTGCCAGCTATCACAACGTTGCCCCTGAGTGACCCATGAACCATAAGTACTCGGCCAGACTTCACGCGCGGGCGCGGCACGACGTACAAACGTATGCCCCGCGCCGCGTGCCCACTATGGACACTCAAATAAGAATACATATGTTTGAGTACGCCCCGTGCCGCGCCCGCGCGTGCAGTCTGGCCGAGCACTAAATCCGACGCCACCCTGGGATGGTTGGTCTCCTTCTCGGAAATAGAGCATGTGACCAGAATCGAGGGTTATCGTTTTTTCTCCCTGTTTTCGGAGTATAGAACGCCCCAGAATATGCCAGTTAATACGACTTAGCTCTACTTCGAACTTCGTGATGTGCTCGTTCAGCCGCAGAGTACGTCCGTTGTACGTCGCTAGGTTGAGTCGTCGGTGGTACCCTACCGTAGCCCGGTAATTTTTAGCACTCCTGCCCCACCGTTACCATAACCGGTACCATGGTCAGGGGTGGTATTTGCCATAGTCACCACGCCTGACAGGCGGGTTGGTAACCGCAGTAGCTGCGTTTCTTCGCCATTAACGCTGCTGCCCGTCTTTTGCTAATAAGATGGGCAGTAGTGCAGCCATAAGACGGGATGATACAACGTTAATGAATAAATCTGATCAAAATGAATTAAGCGAGGACTCTTTTCACTCTGATAAAGGATCTCTCTATGAGCCAGATGAAAAGATAGATCCAACAGAATTAACGCGTATTGTAACAACAAGATCTAAAGATAGATTGTGTAAAATGCAAGCTAATACTTACATATGTGCTAATGAAGTTACAGAACATCAGGATGTCCCACAAACATACTGTTCCCGCCAAGGCCGGGACGCCAATTTGAATGACCCCGCCATCTGTATGGCGGTTGATTTAATGGTTGATTACGATCCCGTCCGCCGGCCCGCCGCGGCGCCACCTCTGCGCGAGTCACTCAATCACGGGCATTTTGGCGTTCACGTTGTTTGTTTGGTTCACAATAATCGATTTCACAGTCAGGCTGTTGCGTGCGCGCGCGGTAGGTAGCTGACGACGAACTCCGGCGATCTCCTTACGGCGCGATCGACGGCGACTCGCGCAGAGGTGGCGCCGCGGCGGGCCAGCGGACAGGATCGTAATCAACCATTAAATCAACCGCCATACAGATGGCGGGGTCATTCAAATTGGCGTCCCGCCCTTGGCGGGAACATTCTCCGGGGCCCAGGGTGGGCTCATCTAATGGGAGCCTGGCGATCCGGAATACAGGCCTTCGAAGATGTCCATTCGCGGTGTCCAATTCCACCACCCGGACGACGCCATCCTTTCCAGGTAGGGTGCGGGTGATGCGCCCCAGTCTCTATTGAAGGGCAGGGAGGTTGTCCTCCTTGATGAGGACGAGCTCGCCAACTCGGGGAAGGGAGGATGGGGACAACCATTTGGAGCGGGTTTGGAGTGTGTGGAGGTAGGACTGGGTCCACAGCGTCTAGAAGCGCTGGGAAAGGGCCTGTACCATTTGGAATCGCCTACGTGTGGAGATCGGCCTATCTTCCACGAATAGTTCGGGAAGGGCCGTTATTGGGCGGCCTATAATAAAATGTCCAGCTGTGTGCGGCTCGAAGTCTGACGGATCAGACGAAAGTGGGCAGAGAGGTTTGGAGTTAAGGACAGCCTCGATTCATGCTAAAAGTGTGGAGAATTCCTCGAATGTGAGGTGTTGTTCGCCATTTACGCGATATAAAAGTTGCTTTGTTGATTTTACGTTGATCTCATGTAACGCACCGAACCATGGTCCCTTAGGGACGTTCAATAACCAAGTCATGTGCTGACCAGCGAGCTTGTGCGCAATCGTGTTATTAGTCGAGGCAAGAAAGTTTTGTACTTCAATGAGCTGATTTCTAGCGCCTACATAATTTGTACCGCAGTCCGAGCGGATGAGAACCGGGGCACCGCGGCGTGCTATAAAACGCTGTAACGCCGCGAGGAACGCTTCCGTGCTGAGGTTCGAGACCATTTCCAAATGAACCGCCGTAGTGGAGAGGCACACGAATATACAAAAGTACGCCTTTAAAAGTTTAACATTACGTAGGGTACTAGATTTAACGAGGAATGGGCCGGCAAAATCGGTCGTGACTTGGCTAAATACGGGCTGAGGCGTGACTCTATCGGCTGGCAGGTCGGCCATGAGGGGCGCTTGCGGCTGGGCCCGGCATCGAAAGCATCTAATGCATTTAAAGACTCGGTGCCTAATAATACGGCGCGCGGACAATATCCAAAATTGTTGGCGTAGGATTGCGTGTAAGGTGTCAGCGCCAGGGTGGCAGTGTATTTTGTGGTAGTGGTCAATGATGAGGTCTACAAGTGGGCTAGAGCTGGGAAGTATGAGCGGATGCTGCGCGTCATATCGGATAGACGCATGGGACAGTCGTCCGACCAACTCTAAGGAGCTCATCTTTAAGAAGAGATGACAGTCGCTGGAGTCTGACGGAGCAGATTTTGCCAGTTTGAAGGCGGTTAATGTCCTCCGCAATAACAATAGTATGCCGACCCACTTACAATGATACTCCTACAATCACTGCCACAGCTCATATTTTAAAAAACGTCACTGGCTACCTTCCCTTAGAGAAGGTACTGTAGAGTTTATACCATGTTAGGGTGCTGGCTGGTTTTACTTTATAGAAATTTATAAAAAATGTAATTTGAAATGACAAGATGTCAAACCGGGAATTGGGGAGAACGATCTGAAGTGCCAACATGGGTAGACTTGACCATGTTATTTTTATATTGTAAATATGTAAATGTATATAAAAGTATACAATAAATGAACTCGTATATTAAATAAAGGTTGTTGTTATTAAAACAAACGCCCCCCAACCTTTTACGAGTTCCACAATGGTGGAGGCGCCGGGTAGCGGGCCGTGCGCGAAAAGTTTCCGTTTTTCAGGTGGCACGAAAGCACTGAAAAGAATGGTGAAAAAGCTAAGTGTTGAAGAATGAAGAATAGAAAAGAAATTAAGATAATCTTACCTGAAAGAAGAGGAAAATTATTTTTTTAAGCAAAATGGATCGCGTAGTCACTTGTTTTACGGGTCATTTTGATGAGTCGGTGGAAGAGTTTCTGGAGCAGTTCCAAGCAGTAGCAGTATATAAGAAGTGCACTAGCTCTGAGGAACTATTGTTGTTGTTGCCAGCATTTTTGAAAGGGAGTGCTTTATATTACTTTCGCTCAATAAAAGCTTCATGTAAAAGCTTTGAAGAAGTGGTGGATAAATTGAGGGAAGAGTTTGAAGTGTGTGATTACTCCGAATTGTTTTATAGTGCGAAACAGGACCAAAAAGGCCTGAGCGAGTATTTTTATAATTTATCGGAGTTGGCTAGCAAAGCAAATATAACCAAGGATTCCACGTTCATTACGCAATTTTTGAAGGGATTAAAGCCTTACTTCAAGAATAAACTAGCATATTCTCACTATGCGTGTAAAAGAGACCTCAGGGAGGTTATTTTGCAATTGGAGAAGGTGTATCCACAAGCACGTGAAGAGCAGATGAACTTAGCGCAGAATCCTGCTGCGTTCGTTCATAAGTTTGTTGGTGGGGGAGGTGATCATAGTACGCCCACTCCATTTGGTCCGCCAATGACAACGGAAGTGCAAGATGTATGCCGCGTTGTACCAGGACCTGCACCTTCAAATAGCTATAATTTACGTTCTAATTTTAGGAAAACGCAGTCGCAGCCGGGTTTTCAACCGCGCCGACAATAAAGAAGGCCAATTGTCGCGATGGTGATGTTTTTAAGATGTCGTCTGGTCTTTTGCAAGCGCACACATCTGACGTGAAATTGCAAGCGATGGATGAAGCTAGTCAACAGGTTAGACCTTCTTCTGCGTTATTGCCATTATTAGTATTTTCTACAAATGAGATTAATTCTGTAGCTCTTGTAGACACAGGTGCCACGGTTTCCTGCATCAGTCAAGTTGCCGCGGATGAGATAGGAGTAAAATGTAGAGGTATAGAAAATAGATGTATTAGTGCGAGTAATGGTAGTAGGTTAAAAGTAGTTGGAAAATGCGATATAATGTTTTCTTTGTGCGATTTTTTATTTAAACAAGAATTTATTATTATAGCTGACTTAAAGTGTAGTGTAGTTTTAGGTCAGGATTTTTTAATAAAGAATAAAATGTGTATTGATTTTTATAACAATTGTGTGTCTTTTTCCCAAGAAAAAATTTATTTTGTTCAACCAAATGTGTTGGGCCAAAAAGATGAATCCGCTTTTGTTGCAAGACAGGACTCTGAAAGATGTTCGATTGTTAGACAAAAGTTAGGAAATATTCATTCTGTTCAGCAAAATGTGTTGAGCCAAAAAGATGAATTCGCTTTTGTTGCAAGACAGGATTCGCAAAGATCGAGTTCGATTGTTAGACAAAAGTTAGGAGATATTCATTTAGTTCAGCCAAATGTGTCGAGCGAAATAGGTAAAGCCGCTATTGTTGCAAGACAGGATTCGAAAAAATCGAGTTCGCTTGTTAGACAAAAGATAGGTAAGTCATCGAATGTTCCATGTCAAACAATTGGTTTAGAAAGTTTGAAGTTAGAACAAAAGTCAGATAGGTCATCGAATGTTCTATATCAGGCAATTGTTTTAGAAAGTTCCGAGCCGGGCGCGGAAAAGAAAAACATTGATGTGTCAACAAGTGACAGGCATCAATCAATTGTTGACTTTATTGATTTTCAGAAATTGCGTAACAATGATTACGTATATTTCTTGAAGGCACCAAATAGTGGTGAATTTTCCTTGCCGGTGGAGGAAAAACGTTTTGTAACTAATGTAGATTTAGGAACGGGTTATCCTAAAACGAAAATTCGATAGAATAGGTAGGTCGTATGAGTAGATTATTTACGAAGGCACTACGTAAGAGTTAGACCGGTATTCTTTAACGTCAATGATTTCGTTTTATTATGTTCCAAAGCAAGTTATTGGCAAATGTACGAAACTGGCACGTCTTTATCAATGGCATATAGAATCATTGAGCGATAGGAGGTCTAATGTTGGTGGCTTGTTAAGTTCGTTTTTCATACAAATCGCCTGAAGCATTTTATGTCACGATGATGTGTGTTTGTAGACATTATTGTGTATGTGTATGTTTGTAAATTATCATAAGTTTGTGTAAAAAGGGAAGGCTTTAGTAGGTTAATTTTAAGTTATATGTTGTCATTGTTATTTGCTAATATGTGTCTTTATGTTTTTATATGAACGAGGGAAATATGAAAAACGTATTTTAGGTAGCAATTGATGTTTGAAAAAGAGGACCAATTACAAGAATTATTATATACTTAGTAGTTTGACATGATAGAGAAAATATTGTTAAAAAGCGTGAGATAAGTTTGTTAACGTATTTGTAATGTTGAATGCTGGTAAAGTAATGATTCGAGAAAGATAAAAAGGAGTTGTAAGGGTTAAGTAGAATTAGATTGTTATAGATCTAGTCGACTTATTCTATTATTTGGTGTAACATGATTAGGCAATAAGCTATTTGTCATGGATTCCTGATTTGGGTTTCACACACATAAATGATGGGATATAGGGTTAGTATCTGGTTTGTAAATGGCTTTGTTATTATTGAGGGTTAAAGACTGAGTATTTATAGCAAAGTTGGTGAAGGTTTAGGAGTTAACAGTATGTAGTATGCAGATAAAGGGTTGAGTATTTATAACATTAGTTTATGAAGGGTTAAGGAGTTAGTAGTATGGGGGAGTATGATGTTGTAGGTTATTTGATTTATAGAAGTAGTGTAATAGTAGTTTAGGGTTAATTAATAGTTTGTTATTTTAGTAGTTTGTAGTGAGTTAATAAATTTCTCTCACGATAAGCAATTTCTGGTGTAGAATAGAGTGACTATTCTCATAAGCATTCGGAATTACTTAGTAGAAGTTCTACCTAAGTAATGGATTGGAAATAGAGGGATTATCTTTTGCCTTAAAGTTTAATCAATAATTCCCTAATTCTATAGATTATGAGGGAATATTGTATTGTTGAGTATCAAGTCATAACGTGGGATAGTTGACATGTTTTTGGGGATTCTATTTCTTACCTTGTACTTGAGCCTCTTGAATTCTTGAGAGTTTTAAATATAATGGTGTAGAATATTTTTTCCTATTGATAAGTTGATAGTATCTGCTTTGAGTCTTGTTATGAAGCTTAAGTTTAAGAACGACTATCACACCCTTAGAGAGTTTGAATTTTTCTCTGCATTAACATGAAATATTTTAACATGCAGATTGATAAAGTTAGTTATGTAATTTTGGTTAAGGGTGATGTTTGTGAGTCGTGTTGGTTAGTGTTGGAGGATGATTCGAAATAGGTATATAGTTTTGACGGGTTTATATGTGCCAAGTTCTTCGAAGTTTCATTCTTCGAATAGCTAAATCCAAGTCGGGTTTAGGTTGAATCATTCTTGTATGTATTATTTTTCCCGTTTCCGCTAGGATGTGTAGTGATGTATAGAAATGGGTAGAAATGTAAAAAAAAAGTTGGAAAAAAATTTTTTTGTTTAAAAAATTTTTTTTTTTCCTCAGGTCGGGAGGAATGTAGAGTTTATACCATGTTAGGGCGCTGGCTGGTTTTACTTTATAGAAATTTATAAAAAATGTAATTTGAAATGACAAGATGTCAAACCGGGAATTGGGGAGAACCATCTGAAGTGCCAACATGGGTAGACTTGACCATGTTATTTTTATATTGTAAATATGTAAATGTATATAAAAGTATACAATAAATGAACTCGTATATTAAATAAAGGTTGTTGTTATTAAAACAAACGCCCCCCAACCTTTTACGAGTTCCACAGTACCAAACATTTCCCACATACTAGGCCAGCCACCCGTGACATTGGCTGATCAGCTTTACCACACACCCACCCCGATCGACCTCTTATTGGGGTCGGACGTTCTTGGCCAGTTGTTGGACGCGACTAAGGTCTCGTTGGGCCCGGGCAAGCCCATAACCTTCGGCATGATTTTCGACCTTGCGTTGATAGGACCCATTGAGGACTTGTATGCGCAGCCGGCGCAGCAGATTAACTCAGCTCACCTCGTCAGCTCACAACCAGACTCAGCTGAGTCAGCCCAGGACATACGTCAGAGTCTGGAAAGGTTCTGGGAGTCTGAGGAGCCCCTGCCTCAATCTCACACTCATAATGATCCCCTGGAGGAACAATGCGAGGAAATCTTCCGCTATACCACTACACGCGATCTCTCAGGCAGATATACGGTCGCTCTGCCCTTTCTAAAGGACGCCCCTCAACTAGGTAAAACTCACCCTATCGCATTACGCAGATTCCTCAATATTGAGAAGAAGCTAATGGCGAACCCGTCTCTGCGTTCTAAATACGTCGACTTTATGGCCGAATACATCGACTTAGGGCACATATCTTCCAGTTCGGGTAGTAAGATCTGTAACCTTTTTCTGATTATTTCTACTCCACTTTTCTAACGGACACTTCCTGTACTCCGCTTTTACTTTCTGAAAACCAAAACTCAAGAACAAATATACACACTATCGAAATTACAGAAGATAGCTTACTAAAGTTACTTGAAAAAATTGACGAAAACAAAACCGCTGGTGCTGATAATGTTGCCCCCACATTTATTGTCCGCTGTGCAGGTAGTCTTGTGTTACCTCTCACATACCTATATACCTATTCTTTAAACTCCGGCATCGTTCCTGCTATCTGGAAATCGACCCTTGTAACCCCGGTGCACAAAAAAGGACAAAAAAACATGATTGAAAACTACAGACCTATTTCTAAACTATGTATCTTTGCAAAAATATTAGAAAAAGTTGTGCATGAACAGGTCTACTCCTCACTGCGTCATGTCCTCAATGAATCTCAACACGGTTTTTTACATGGCAAATCGACAACTACTAACCTGCTGTTATGTCAAGACTTTATTACAGAACATAATATGTTATGTCAACATAATATATTGTGACATATTATGTCACATACACAGACTCAGGTAGATATAGTCTATACTGATTTCAGTAAGTGTTTTGACCGAATTGATCACAGGCTTCTCTTGCATAAGCTGCAATTGGTAGGTATCCGGGGCAACCTCTTTAGATGGTTCAGCTCATATGTAGAAAACCGCAGCCAAACAATAGCACAACATGGCTACACCTCCCGCAAGCTGCCCATACCCTCAGGAGTACCCCAAGGCTCACTCTTGGGCACATTATTATTCACAATCTACATAAATGACATTAGTTCTTCTTTTATACATAGTAAAATCTTATTGTACGCTGATGACCTTAAAAATTGTTTGCCCAATCACCAAATTATCTGATTGTTTAAAGTTGCAAGAGGATATTACTCGGTTTGAAATCTACTGTGCCAACAATAAATTAGATTTTAATATTTCTAAATTCTTTATTTGTACATTTAGCAGAAAACCTAAAACTCATTTATTTGACTATTATATAAATTTTCAAGCGTTAACACGGGTTACTTCTATAAAAGATCTCGGAGTCACATTCGATTCGAAATTACTTGTTCCCGACGGGTGTAGTCGCCGAACAGTTAAGCCGTTGTGCTTCGATGTGGACTGTATGTTCTTCAATAAAACTCGGTTCTTGATTAGTGCTTCTTTATTCTTCAAGGTGGGGTCCGGAGAGCTTACAAATTCTGCTCTGACCGGCCGTGACTTAAACACATTATGGGTTGGCAACTAGCAGCCTTGTGGGACAGCTGCCGGCTCATGTGGGCAGTTTTACATTTTACCATAACTAACTACCCACATGAACCGTCGTAATTTGTGCAGCTGTCCCTTTCGTTCGGACCTCTCTTTTTATCTTAAATTTATTACCTACCCTACGGTATCACTCGTAATCTGGATACCCTACTTATTTATTTTCTTAATTACATTGATATTCCTAACAATAGAAACCTATAATTACGAAAGCTAATCTCTTACTTTCCTAACTTTAATTACCTTAGAGAGGCGTAAGGCCCCTGGGCACGTATACTTGGCCCTTACCTTGTCAAAACCATTACCTGTTTGATAACTTTTACCTTTTGTTTAAATGAAACGCAAAAAATTAATTATTTATTATCAAAAAACCTTTACACATATGAGACTTAATCTACTTATGCAAATACACATACCTAAATTTAGCCGTATTATATCTAACTATATAATATCATAAAGTCGAGACTTCTGTCCGTAACAGGCTCCCCCCGGCGCAGCATCCGCGTAGCCTCTTCACTCCATCGGCAGGACAGCCAGTCTCGTCGTCGGTCGTCGGAACGTGCCGCCTTTGGTGCGCACCTCTACGTTGCGTACTTTGTTGTCAGGTCCAGGAAATGTCTTCGTGACGACGCCTCTAGGCCATACATTGCGGGGTAGTGTGTTATCCACAATTATGACCACGTCGCCCTCTCGTACGTTGCGTCGCTCGGAGTCGCGCGTGCCGCCGCGCGGTATGAGTAGTGGTAGATACTCGCGCAGCCAGCGTCGCCAGTACTCGTCCGCCAGCGCCTGCGCCGCCCGCCATGTGTTTCGGTCGGCGCGCTCGCACGGCCCAGTGGTGGGCAGGCCGCTCGAGCTACCCAAAAGGAAGTGATTGGGTGTCAGCGCTTCCGGGTCGTCGATGCTCACAGGGACGTGTGTTAGAGGCCGAGCGTTGACAGTGTGCTCGGCTTCGGCTAGTAGCGTCATAAGTACTTCTTCACGCGGTGACTTCTCGTTGAGCGTAGTGCGCAGCGCCGTCTTGACTGTTCTCACCAGCCGTTCCCATGCGCCGTCTTGGTGTGGCGCGCCTGGCGAAATGTAACGCCACTCTGTGCGTTGCGTTAGCGCGTATTCTCGTAGCGCTGGCTCCCATTCTTCGTATGCGGCCTTTAATTCTCGGTCCGCGCCTTTAAAATTCGTAGCGTTGTCACTATATATAACGTGGGGCCATCCCCTCCTGGCCGCCATTCGTCTTAGAGCCATAATCGCTGAGTCGGTAGATAAGCTCGCCGTAAGTTCTGCTGCCCGCGCGTTGTTTGCGGGATGTCGTCTGCGAAGCTCTTTCGTCGCGATTCAATGGTTAGTAGGCGCTCGGCCTCGTTGATATGTTCAATTGTCATGTTACTAGCGCGGCGGCGGCATCTCTGAGTGAATAGTAGTACGTTCGCTATCGTTATAACTAAACGCTCGTAGGAAGAGAAGCGTTTAGCGTCTGGCACTACGCTACTATCACTCTGCCACGTGTGCGTGTGCGTCACGCAGTGTTCACTCTCCGCGCTGTGTTCGTTGTTGATGACGTCACTCGTGGGCCATTCGGTTTCGTTTTCGTATAAAAATGCCGGTCCGACAAACCACCGATCATTCTTTGTTTTCATAATCTCACTGCCGCGCGTTACGTCGTCCGCGACATTGTGAGCCGTAGGGACCCATCGCCATTGTGTGATCTCAGTTAAGCGATGCGCTACATAGGGGGTGTAACGCACCGTGTCGTTATTAATCCATTTCAACACTGTTTGTGAATCGATCCAATATACGACTCTCTCAGGTTGCCATCTTTGTTCATTCAATACTGAGCTTGCTAGTCGCGTAGCTATCAACGCCGCTTGCAACTCCATTCTCGGAATACTTTGTTGCTTTATCGGTGCCACTCTGGCCTTAGCAGCGGCGAGTGCGACTTGTATTTCGCCATTTTCACCCTTCATTCTCCAATATACTGCAACGCCGTAAGCGACTTCGCTGGCGTCACAAAAAACATGTAGTTGCTTTCTCGTCACTCCCCCCGTGTGTAGACGCCGGGGTAGACGCAGACTACGTAATGCCCTCAATCCGTTCAACCATTCATGGAACTCGCCGGCCTCGTAATCGAGTAAGACCTCGTCCCATTCTATTTTTAAGATGATCTTCGCTCGTATAGTATAATAACTCAACAGTCCGAGTGGGTCAAATATTGACATAACCGCACTCAGCGCCTCTCCGGGCTTATTCGGATTTGTTACGGCGAAGTGAGGTAAGTACCATAAATGCGGGCTCATCAAATCGCTCTCGCTACTTTCCTCGGCGTAGTGTTTATCAAATAGATGCTCTATTTGATTCGTATAAGCTCGTTTGAATTCGTCAGACTTGTCCATCTTCCGTTCTATGGATTTCAATCGTCTCAATGCTGACTCGTAACTTGGCGGCAGCGTGACGTCATCACGTCGCCACGGTAATCTAACTTCGTATTTTCCGTTGACTTTCTTTGTCGTCGTTCTAAACGACTCTATGGCGGGTGCATACTCGGGCTCACACGCTCCTTCTTTGTTATTCCCAGTGAGTCAATTTCGAAGTGCTTCTTTACCATAGCATGGAGTTCGTTGTCGGGTAAGAGAGTGCGCGAGATCGTCGCGCACTGCGGCGTGTTTATGTATAACACCGCAGCCGTATTACTCTCCATCAGCACGCTTGACCGTGGCGCTGATCCGTGTATTACCCAGCCCAGCTTCGTGAGCGATGCGATCGGTTCGTCTCGCTTGCCCTGTAGCAATCTTCGTGTGACTATGAGATGCCAATTGTCTGCCCCAATCAGTATTCGAGGCTTGACATGTCCGTAGCAGACGTTGCTGTTTGATAACTCTTTCATATGAGTGTATCTCAAACAGTCGTTGTGCACCGTCTGTCCGTTGAGTGATAAATCTTTCATCGTTCTAGCTTTAATGTCGAATTGTCGTTTATTCGTAGTTGCAATTAACTTTAAATTCACCGTCTTGGTTTCGCACGTCGTTTGTGTATTCACGCTTCGTATTTTCAAATCGTTCGCCGGCCCGTCCGCGCCTACGTAGTCCGCCAGGTCTTGGTCGATTAGCGTAATAGTCGACCCCTCGTCGAGCAAGGCGTATGTGTCGATTGACCCCTTTGGTCCCTTGATGGTAACGGGACATACTTTCAGTAACACCTTGGTAGCATCGGTCGAGTGATTAACCGACGCCACCATCTCGGTTTCGTTCGGCCTGGTGCGGTGTTCGTGTAGCAAGGCGTGGTGGGGATGGCGGCAATCATCAACTCCGCACAGATCGCGTTTATCGCATTGTAGGCGACGGTGTTTCTTATTCGCACAACGGAAACACACTCCGCTTTTCTTTATCCATTCCCATCGTTGTTTAACCGTCATGGTTTTAAAGCGATCACATTGCGGCACGTCATGACGTCCTCCACAACATAGACATTCTTTGTTTATGACGTCATCACTTGTTGCGTATACAGCCGTATTTTTCTTTCGCTCGATTCGTTGTTTCACGTTCGCTCGTGTTTCCGTAATAACGTTCTTTCGCGTAGGGTTGTAGCTCACGTATGTATACTGTAGGGCTCTGTCGGCTTCTCTCAAGAGGAAGTGGGATAGCGTGACGATCTCAGGCTCGGCATAGCTTCCGTAGTCAGTTGCGTAGTCGCACCACCTTGAGCGTAGGTGCGTTCCGAGCTTGTCCACCACTTCTCGCGTTAACATTGGATTTCGTAAGTACCCTCTGTTGTCGATATTATCGAGTATGCACACAATGTTCTGCAGTTTGATCGCGAACGTGTTCAATTCACTGGCCGTCGTGCCGGGACGCGGCAGTCTCTTAATGTCGTCCAGCGCTCGATCAATTATTACTTCTGGCCGTCCGAAGCATTGCTCGAGTGTTTTCATAACCACTTCCGGGTCCACGGCCGTATATAAAATAGCGGACACCGCCTCCTTTGCTTCATCTTTAAGACAGCTTCTTAATCGTGCCAAGTTCTCGGCTTTGCTAAAGTTAAATTGTTTAGTCGTATCGCGCATCGCCGCTTTAAACGGCAACCATTCGGCCGGCGAGCCGCTGAATATAGGCAAATCCAGCGCCTGTCGTGGTACCGGTCGATTATGCATCATTTTCTCTAGTGTAAGTGCGAGCTTAACCATCCCCGTGTCGTCTTTGCTCGTTTGATCACGGTTCGCTGCCTCTTTCACTACGTTTTCGTTTTCAACATATGGCGAATCAGTGAGGTGGCGACCTCTGTCCATCTCACTTGCGCGCGCATCCTTTTGTCTTTGTCGCACATTTCCGACTTTATCTGTGTCGGGCTCATGCACGTTCCGACGCCGATCCAACCATTCATCCACTCTCAGTTGGGCAATATCGGCGGGTAGGCTCTCCGGTTCTAAATCCGTTTCTTCTTCAATAACGGCGATTTCGTATGCAAGTCTCTTCTTAATCATTTCCGTTTCCAATTGTAACTCTCGCCGACGTACTTCGGCGAGCCGCTCCTCCGCTTGAAGTTGCGCTTGTTTTACTCGTGAGGCGACGCTCGTTGTCGATCGTACCGACGGCGGCCCGGCTCTGGGCGCGTCGGGTGGCGGTGCGTCGTCGTTGCGTCTAACTTCCGTAGTGGCGGTGATGCCGCGTTCAGCGGTCGCTTGTTGCGGTTCCATTGGCGTCACGGTTGAGGCAAGGTTTGAGGGTGATGCGGGTGGTCTGTCGAACGTTCGTAGTCCCGTTGTCGTCTCGGCTTGGCTTTGTCTTCGGGTGGTCGGCATCTTCTTTCTTGCTGCCCCTACTCCTAACAATCTCAAACGGGCACGCTATGTGGGGAGCCCGTCCAAGGATGGAGTTCGTGCGGGAGTGGAAAGGTAGGACCTACCCAGCAGAGAGTCGACGTGGACAACGGGGCGCTCGCGAATCGGCTGGAGTGTCCGACAGCTTAGGCAGTGCCTACAGAAAGGACCCCCCGCTCCACGACAAACCGTACTGGCGTAGCCGGACTCTTAAGCTTGCCCTAAAAAGGACAAACTGACGACCCCGTCCGATAAGTCGTCCCGCCTTGAACGGCGTTTACTCAGAACGCACACCGTTTGGCACCGTTAGGTGATGTGACGTTTTGAGCCGCGGTCCGCCCGCGTTAGCACTTGTTGTAGAACACAAGTGGTGTGGTTACAATACGTTGGTGGTTACGTTGGTGGTTACGTTGGTGGTCACGTTGGTGGTTACGTAGATCTTCTATCTTCAAATGGACGAAGGCTTCAGTTCTTCAAATCCGGCTCCGAAGGTCCAAAGAAATTGTTCCCGACGGGTGTAGTCGCCGAACAGTTTAGCCGTTGTGCTTCGATGTGGACTGTATGTTCTTCAATAAAACTCGGTTCTTGATTAGTGCTTCTTTATTCTTCAAGGTGGGGTCCGGAGAGCTTACAAATTCTGCTCTGACCGGCCGTGACTTAAACACATTATGGGTTGGCAACTAGCAGCCTTGTGGGACAGCTGCCGGCTCATGTGGGCAGTTTTACATTTTACCATAACTAACTACCCACATGAACCGTCGTAATTTGTGCAGCTGTTCCTTTCGTTCGGACCTCTCTTTTTATCTTAAATTTATTACCTACCCTACGGTATCACTCGTAATCTGGATACCCTACTTATTTATTTTCTTAATTACATTGATATTCCTAACAATAGAAACCTATAATTACGAAAGCTAATCTCTTACTTTCCTAACTTTAATTACCTTAGAGAGGCGTAAGGCCCCTGGGCACGTATACTTGGCCCTTACCTTGTCAAAACCATTACCTGTTTGATAACTTTTACCTTTTGTTTAAATGAAACGCAAAAAATTAATTATTTATTATCAAAAAACCTTTACACATATAAGACTTAATCTACTTATGCAAATACACATACCTAAATTTAGCGTTCATTCGTCGTGCGAACTCGTTAACAGATGGACCTGTGTCTGTTAAATAGTCAAAAGTATATTTAATCTAACTTACTGTTTAAATCATATTGTGTAGTTGATAAAGTCGTTTTTCAAACAAACACACGTGCACCGGACTTTTTACTTCTCGGCACATTGCAAAGGTAACCGCTCTTCACCCCTTCGAGTAAAAGAGACAGTGGCGTCTCGCAAGTTTATTTTCTATGGTTCCCGAGTGAGACAGTAACGGCGACGGTGACCCACCGTAGCACAGAGCGCGTTTGTGTACGGCAAATTTCTTCTACCTCCTTTATTACTTGTTGAACTGTGTTTGAATATCAATCGACTTTCAGTCTAAATTCAGTGCTAATACTTATAACAGTGTTCCCATTTTAAGCGAAAATCGTAATGAATACTCAGCGTACCCCGCCTTGTATGAGTGCTGGCTCGCATCCTAACTTGTCTCAATTAATGGATGACGAGTTTCAAAGTCAAGTCACCATGAGAAAAAGGAAGAATCCGGACTGCGATAGCATCTGTATAGAAGATTTTCGTCGTGAGCTTGCTGGCGTAATGGCTGAATACCGTCAGGAGTTAAGACAGACCTTAAACGAATTTCAAAAAAACATCTCGTCATCATTCGAAGCTTTGATTGATAAACAAAGTGAGAGCATAAAAAAAGTTCACAAAGATCTATGCACCCTCAAGTCAGATGTATCTGATTTAAAATTGTGCCAACAGGGCATCCGGAAAGAACAAAGCGATATCACCTCAAAAATGTCAACTCTCAACAATAAGCAAGATAATTTGTCTGATAAAACCAAAACTTTAGAGTGTGAATTAAATGACGCGAAAAGACAAATTTCTGAACTAACAGAGCAGCAAAATTTTAAAGACCAGCAAGGCCGTATTAACAATTTAGAAATTTCTGGAGTTCCGTTATCCAAAGGTGAAAACCTCTTTAACGTGTTGCATAAAATCGCAACCAAGATTGGTTTTTCTTTGTCACCGCACGACGTTGATTTTGTGCACCGAGTCAGACGTTATGCCAAGAAAGTTCAACGTAAAAATCAAGATCTATCCACGAATCAGTCAGTCCTGCCTGCTGTTCCGAATATCATAATTAAATTCACGCAACGCAAAAGAAAAAGTGAGTTTTTGGCCGCCGTGCGCGCTCGCCGCGGACTGACAACAGCTGACCTTGACATTGACGGCGCTTCCATACCAATATTTATAAACGATCACTTAACACCACACAATAAATTACTTTATGGAAGAGCTCGCAAATTAGGGAAGGAATGCAGTTACAAGTACATATGGTTGAATGATTGTAAGATATTTCTTCGCAAGAACGACACATCCAAATCCATTCTGATTGGCGGTGAAAAAGACTTGGATAGAATAAAGTGACTACTATCTGTGCTATTGACAACATCTGTGTTTTGTTATTACACTTTTTTTATGTTAACTTATACATTACAATCTGCGCCGTATGAAGTTAGCCGTGCATGTACTGGTATATTGTTATGCGAGTATACGTATGGTGCCTGTAGGTTACTAATTATAACCGTTTGTAACTGTAATAAAGGTCAATTTATAAACTCAGTGTCGTGTTTAATCTTATGGCAGCTTAGCAATAAAGTCTGTGGAGAGAAAATTTTGTGTAGTTGGTTTGGTTATTCAAAAAGTAAAACCATTGAATTATATTACTGTCCTCGTGATATTAATAAAATTATTATATTAAAAAATTGTAAGCTATCGTATTTACAAATAAAAGGAGCGTGGTACAAGCATATTCTTGAATTATTTAACTACCTTATTTTTCTACATTACTATTTGTTGAATTACCCTAATTTAAATAATCTAATTTATAGATGAAATATAATTTGTCTATTTACTATCAGAACGTGAGGGGCCTGCGTACAAAATCCCACGAGTTTTTGAGTAGTGTACTAGCTAATGAATTTGATATTATTTGCATAACTGAATCTTGGCTTAATGATTCCTTTTATAGCTCAGAGTTTTTTGATAGTCGGTATGAAGTATTTAGATGTGATCGCGATGCGGCGTCTCATGGGTGTAGCCGCGGTGGGGGGGTGGTAGTGGCCGTGCGCCGGGAGCTTTGCCCGGCCGCGCGGCCAACTTGGTGTGCGCCACCGCCCGCTGACGAGCTGTGGGTGAGCATCCCGATGCGCGGCCGCACTTACCGCCCCATCGTTCGCTCCGCGCATGAAGCTGTATATTTACATATAGCGTGTACTTACATACCGCATGGTATTAGACACGAATCTTTATTGAATTCATTTTATGACAGAACTGTAGACATTATTCATTCACATTCTGATGACATTTTTCTTGTGGTAGGGGACTTTAACGTATCGAATGCGGTGTGGCAATATAACCACGAACTCCGCTATATGACAGTAGTATCCGGTAACGATATATTTACCTCCTTAATAACAGATTTTATGAATTTATCATTGCTAAATCAGTACAATGGTGAATTTAACACAAATAATCGCATATTGGACTTAGTCTTATGCACTGATTTATGTAAGATCGAGGCATCTGATTCACCTTTAGTACCGGAAGACCCACATCATAAAGCGATAAACATAGACTTGCCTTTGTGTTTGCCCGCTCCCCTAAAACACAATAATAATAAGATAAAAATGTATTTTAGTGCTGATTTTGAATCCATAAATAATGGTTTGGCATCTGTTGACTGGGAAAAAGCATTCTCATGCTGTAATGACGTTGATGCAATGTTAACAGTATTTTATGATATTCTTAACGATCTCATAGAAAAACATATACCTGTTCGTTCTCAGATTAACACCCAAAGGTTTCCCCCGTGGTATTGTCGCCCATTGATAAAATTAAGTAATGAGAAAAGAAAATACCATAAAAAATGGAAAAAATATGGCAATCAAGCGGATTATAGGATTTTCTCGTTACTTAGATCACGATTACGCAAATTAGAAACAGATACACATAACAAATATTTAGTATTTTCAGAAAATAAAGTTAACAACAGCCCTAACTGCTTTTGGTCGTATGTTAAGTCTAAAAACCAATCAGGAGAACTTCCTCAAAAAATGTTCTACAATAATAGAGTAATCTCGTCAGGGGACGACATTTGTAAAGCTTTCAATGATTTTTTCCAATCCGTTTTTATCAAGTCAACAAATGATCATTTAAATATCGCCCCTAACACCACCACAAAATGTAATACACTTGTAGATATTGGGCACATAAACTTACAAGAAAGTAATCTACTAAAAGGCTTAAAACATGTCAACATACATAAAGGAGCCGGTTCTGATGGAATACACCCTATAATAATATCTAAATGTGCTGAGCATTTATTAAAGCCAGTCACTATTATTTTTCGAAAGTCCCTAAATTCAGGTGTATTCCCTAGTCTTTGGAAAAGAGCTCTAATTACGCCTATACCCAAAAACAATAAAAAAGAATTAGTTACACAATACCGACCAATATCGAAGCTATGTGTACTTGGTAAAATACTGGAAAGGTTAGTAACTTTACAGCTGTCCTATACTTTCCGTAATCATATCTCTAACAAACAACATGGATTTATTAAATCCCGCAGTGTTGACACCAATATGGTAACTTTCACCGATTTCGTTCTAAGAGCTATGGATAATGACACTCAAGTTGATGCTGTGTACACCGACTTCTCCAAGGCTTTTGACAAAATTAGCCACAATTTTCTTATTGAGAAACTTGGGAGGCTCGGTGTGCACGGCAGCTTGCTCAGATGGCTGGATTCATATATTAGAAATCGAAGTCAGGCTGTCTGTCTTAAAGGTTATTGCTCAAGTTATTTACCAATACCATCTGGAGTCCCACAGGGTTCTCATCTTGGACCGGTGTTGTTTTCTATATACATCAATGACATCGAAGACGTTCTACTAAACTGCAATCACCTTCAATATGCAGATGACACCAAAATTTTTAGAGTTGTGACAAATATGGATGATTGTTTTAAACTGCAATCTGACTTAGACTCTTTAAGTAAATACTGTACTGAAAATCAATTGTTTCTTAACACAGATAAATGTCAAGTGATAACGTATACAAGAAAATCTGCCCCTATTTCATTCAATTATAAACTAAATGATATGGTCTTAAATAGAGTGGACAGTATTCGTGATTTAGGTATAAAAATGGACAGTAAACTCTCATTTAAATTACACTTTGACTCAATTATCAAGAGGTCCTTTCGTAGTTTAGGTTTCATCAACAGAATAACAAAGCCATTTAAAAAACTTATTACTTTTAAGATCCTCTACTTCAGCTTTGTTCGATCTATTTTGGACTTCGGCTGTGTTGTCTGGAATCCTCACTATAAACAAGACATAGATAGAATTGAAAGAGTTCAAAGAAAGTTTATGAAAATATTAAACTACCGTAGTAACAATACCAGTGAGTCATACAGCGAATCATTGAAGGGTTACAAATTACTGTCATTACAAAACCGACGTAAACAATTTGACATAGTCTTTCTTTTCAAATTATTAAATAACCGTTTAGACTCTCCAACACTTTTATCTAAAATAAACTTCATTACTAAAACTCGTTTGCCCGCACGTTCTTCGCGTTCCATTAAAATGTTTGTACCACCTCGATCCCGAAAAAATTACACTAGGAATAACTACTTTAGCCGCTGCCTTACTTTGTATGATACTGAGTTCTCTGACATAGATTTATTTAATAATTCTTTGAATAGCTTTAAGTCAAAACTTTTCACACAATTAATTTAATGAACTTGTTCTAAAATATTCTCTTAACATTTTCTATGTGTCTGTGCATTCGCGGGCGTTAACATGTAAGTATAATACACTTTTAACAAGTTTTGACTTTTATTCCACTGTAAGTTAATCCTAATGGATGGGAGTTATATTATTTGCATTTTGACGCTCGTGACTTCACATATTATTTATAGATTGTGTGTGTGTGTGTCTGTGCGTGTGTGTGTGCGTGTGTGTGTGTGTGTGTGTGAGAGAGAGAGAGAGTGTATGTGGGTGTTTGCGTACATGCATGTGTATGTGTATTATATGCATGCGGGTAGGTGTACGTAATTAAGTTTTGTATCCTACCTTCAACGCTTTGTTTTACAACTAGTTACATATTAGTAAGTTAAAATTATGTTTGGGCACTCTTTGTCTATAAATTTTTGTGTATTTTTTTGTATTTGTGTTTTTTATGTAATGACTGTTCCGTGCCAGAATAAATTAAATAAATTAAATAAAATTAGCCGTATTATATTTAACTATATAATATCATAAAGTCGAGACTTCTGTCCGTAACATTACTTTTTGATATCCATATAGATTCAATTATAACAAAAGCAAGAAAAGCTCTTGGATTCGTGATGCGTATGTCATCCGAGTTTCAGAGCATCAAAGTAGTAAAAATTTTGTATTGTGCTTTCGTGCGCAGCCACCTGGAATACGCGTCCCAGGTTTGGAATCCCCAACATAATATTTACATCTCGCGGATAGAGGCGGTGCAGAAAAGATTTCTTCGTTATTTGCAATATAGGTGTCATAGTTTCTTCCAAAATTACACACAACGGTGCAAGCATTTTCATTTCCTACCACTGCATAAAAGAAGAGAAATGTCAGATATAGCACTACTTCTTAAAATATTCCAAGGTAACATAGACTCTGCCGAACTACTCAGTAAAATTTATATTAATACACCCAGGAAAACAACGCGACACACAAATTTACTGCATATACCTTTATCGAGAACAAATTATCAATCTAACGCGTTTATTAACAGGGCGCCCGAGCTTTTCAACTCCGTATGTCGAATTATAGACTTAGACTTATTCAACACCAACGTATCTAGGTTCAAAAAATTATACAATGATACCTTTTTTGTCTGTTAGCTCATGAAAGGTAATGATCTGTTAAACATCACGCACGGCTCTTAATAATATATTATTGTTAAAAACCACTTGCTAAATGTATCAACATACTTTATTTATAGGTGAAAACTTGTGATTGGCCATATTGTGTTCATACATTAATTTATATTTAACATATAGCTGTAAGTTTTCCAAAAAAATTGTAAAATAAAATAAAAATAAAAATGGCTCCCTGTCACCCAAATACATTCGCCCATAAACCTCACTTCTATATCCCCCACCATGGCGTATTTAAGTCAGGGTCGGACAAGCTGCGCATTGTTTTTGATGGTATCTGTAAAAGCTTTAAAGGTGTCAGTATAAATGAATGCCTACACACAGGCCCCGCCCTTCAACAGGACATTGTGCACATCATCATGTCCTTCAGAACGCATGCAGTCGTTTTCAGCACTGACATCCAGAGGATGTTCAGAAATGTGCTGGTTGCCCCAGACCAGAGACGGTATCAGCTCATACTGTGGCGGTCCTCACTAGATTATCCTCCGCTCACCTACGCCCTCAATACAGTCACCTACGGCTTAAGATCAAGCCCATACCATGCAATCCGCACTCTGCTTCAGCTAGCTGATGATAAGGGTCATCGCTACCCTGAAGCCGCTCAGGTTCTTCGCAAGTCTATCTTCGTTGATGACATCTTGTGTGGTCATGACACAGTTGAATCCGCCCAAGCACTCCAGGACGAGTTAATAAGTCTACTAGACCTAGGCGGCTTTCAGCTCAGTAAATGGACATCTAACTCGCCTTAGCTGCTCGAGAGATTCTCCGACAACCAATGCGACATGCCCAAGGACTTCGACATGAACCCAGACTCTACGTCCATTAAGGTCTTGGGTATATAGTGGAGACCTAAGTCAGACGAGTTCACCTACCGCATCTCTCTGCCCCCCATCACACATGTCACAAAGCGGTCTATTTAAGCACCGTAGCCTCACTTTATGACCCAAACGGCTGGGTTTCTTCCGTTATCTTCCGCGCAAAGCTGCTGCTTCAGCAATTATGGCTACTGAAGCTGGAATAGGATGAGCCCACTCCCTCTGAAGTACAAACGGAGTGGCACCACATCTCAGAGGATCTGCCGTTGTTGTCTAGCATTCGCTTCCCTCGGTACATTTGTGCAAACAAAGGCTCGGCTGCATACTCGTTTCACGGGTTCGCAGATGCCTCTGAAGCCGGGTTTGCCGCCGTTGTTTATCTCCATGAGCTCAATGCCTCCAAAGATACTTTAGTACACTTGATTGTCGCCAAGTCGCGAGTCGCACCAATCAAGAATCGCCTCACAGTCCCCAAGTAAGAGTTGTCGGCCGCCACCCTACTCACCTAGCTCATGATCAGTTCAGTTATCCGCCCATATCAGTATACAACAACACATATGTTGGTCAGACAGTACGATAGTCCTGGCCTGGCTCAATACACCGCCTCACCGTCTTCAACCTTTTGAAGCCAACAGGGTAGTTAAAATCAGCTCAAGCTCACTAGAATGTATCTGACGACACGTACCTTCCGAGCTCAACCCAGCAGATTGCGCAAGCAGAGGGATGTCAGCGCAATCCCTGTCAGCTCACGACCTATGGTGGTCTCCCACGTGTCTTAGACAGCCTTGTGAGTCTTGGCCTGCGATGCCCTCAGCTCTGGGCCATCACGCCCTACCAGGCCTTAAGCCCAAACACATCCCGTCACTGGTCACAGTACCCGGTCTTGACTTTGACCTGCTCACTCGGTTCAGCTCACTAGACAAGCTCGTCGGAGTGACAGCTTGTCTAAAACGCTTTCTGCGCAACTGCAGACACCACCCAGATTCGCGACGCTCAGGCCCCTTGTACGTGAGTGAACGAAGAGAGGCCCTATTTTACTAAGTGCGCAGTGTTCAGCACAATGAGTTTGCGGAGGACATTCACCGCCTTCAAACTGGCAAAATCTGCTCCGTCAGACTCCAGCGACTGTCACCTCTTCTTAAAGATGAGCTCCTTAGAGTTGGCGGACGACTGTCCCATGCGTCTATCCAATATGACGCGCAGCATCCGCTCATACTTCCCAGCTCTAGCCCACTTGTAGACCTCATCATTGACCACTACCACAAAATACACTGCCATCCTGGCGCTGACACCTTACACGCAATCCTACGCCAAAAATTTTATATATTGTCCGCGCGTCGTATTATTAGACACCGAGTCTTTAAATGCATTAGATGCTTTCGATGCCGGGCCCAGCCGCAAGCGCCCCTCATGGTCGACCTGCCAGCCGATAGAGTCACGCCTCAGCCCGTATTTAGTCAAGTCACGACCGATTTTGCCGGCCCATTCCTCGTTAAATCTAGTACCGTAGGGTAATGTTAAACTCTTAAAGGCGTACTTTTGTATATTCGTGTGCCTCTCCACTAAGGCGGTTCATTTGGAAATGGTCTCGAACCTCAGCACGGAAGCGTTCCTCGCGGCGTTACAGCGTTTTATAGCACGCCGCGGTGCCCCGGTTCTCATCCGCTCGGACTGCGGTACAAATTATGTAGGCGCTAGAAATCATCTCATTGAAGTACAAAACTTTCTTGCCTCGAATAATGACACGATTGCGCACAAGCTCGCTGGTCAGCACATTACTTGGTTATTGAACGTCCCTAAGGGACCATGGTTCGGTGCGTTACATGAGATCAACGTAAAATCAACAAAGCAACTTTTATATCGCGTAATTGGCGAACAACACCTCACATTCGAGGAATTCTCTACACTTTTATCATAAATCGAGGCTGTACTTAACTCCAGACCTCTCTGCCCACTTTCGTCTGATCCGTCAGACTTCGAGCCGCTCACAGCCGGACATTTTATTATAGGCCGCCCAATAACGGCCTTTCCCGAAGTATCCGTGGAAGATAGGCCGATCTCCACACGTAGGCGATTCCAAATGGTACAGGCCCTTTCCCAGCGCTTCTGAACGCTGTGGACCCAGTCCTACCTCCACACACTCCAAACCCGCTCCAAATGGTTGTCCCCATCCTCCCCTTCCCGAGTTGGCGAGCTCGTCCTTCTCAAGGAGGACAACCTCCCTGCCCTTCAATAGAGACTGGGGCGCATCACCCGCACCCTACCTGGAAAGGATGGCGTCGTCCGGGTGGTGGAATTAGACACCGCGAATGGACATCTTCGGAGGCCTGTATTCCGGATCGCCAGGCTCCCATTAGATGAGCCCACCCTGGGCCCCGGAGGATGTTCCCGCCAAGGCCGGGACGCCAATTTGGATGACCCCGCCATCTGTATGGCGGTTGATTTAATGGTTGATTACGATCCCGTCCGCCGGCCCGCCGCGGCGCCATCTCTGCGCGAGTCGCGGTCGATCGCGCCGTAAGGAGATCGCCGGAGTTCGTCGTCAGCTACCTACCGCGCGCGAGTTAAGGTTGAGCACCCCTGTCAAATATCATTCGTTTGCACACCATCAGCAACCCCATCTGGGTCAGGCGCAATCATCTGTGAAGGTAACAAAATAGCTGACTCCTCCAAGAGATGGTACCTCCATTGGCCCACAGACATCAGCTGAGTGAATAAGTTCTAGCTTGGTTTGAGCTCGGGAACCTTCTGTAGGAAATGGAATTCTTGTCTGCTTTCCTTCAAGACACGATATGCATATTACTTTTTCTTTGTTCTTTAGTTTAACTCCTGCAGTTTCTGATAGCTTATTTAAATCTTCAAAGTTAAGATTAGCCATTCTCTGATGCCATAAAAAACAATCATTTTCTTTTGATGAAGATATGTATGCCGTAACACTGTGTGTATTTAGCCTGTACATATTGTTTATTATTTTAGCAGCTGCAACTTGTTCATTGTTTTTATTCAATATTTTGCAGCCTTATTTGTCAAAATTCACTTGACAACCATTGTTGATTATTTGGCTTACAGACAGAAGATTAGTGGTCAAATCAGGCACATAAATAACATTCTTTACCATTATGGTTTTCATTTTGCCATTATTATCGACCACATTTAAATTAATGTTTCCACAAGATTTTACTAATAATTTCTTGTCATTAGCTACTTTGATAGTGCTTAATTGTCATCCGATAAAAGTTGAATTATTTTTTCGTTATAATCTGACGTATCCATAACTACCATAGCATTACCCTTATCAGCACGAAGGATGTTTAATTCTGGCTTAGCTCGCAGGTTCTTGAGGGCGAAGTATTGATCGCCAGGAAGGTTGGATTTCGGCACTTTGCTCCGGCGCAAGACAGACGATATGTCTTGAGGTAGTGCTTCAGCATCAGCCTTCCTAATATTATTTTAAACAAAGCAATCCTCTACGTTACTAATGATGCTTTCATACGGTATCCTGCGAGGGGCTAAGGCGTAATTAAGTCCCTTTTTTAGTACCTCAACAGTGGGATTGTCCAGTGTTTATTTTGATAAGTTCACAATTTACCGCTCATCCATTTGGTTTTGACGTTTGTAGCTATCTATGGTTGATGTTGTATTGTTAGTTGTGTTCCATTTCACAACCTTTTTATTTAATTTTGATACTTACGTTTGGAATTTATTTATTTGTCTATGTTTGCATTCATTATATTAAGATGTTTCGTGTTTATTGAGGAGATTAATGCAATTAGTTAAATCTGACGCCGACAATTGCAATCCTAACCCACTGGACAAATTTTCGATCTTATTAATAATTGTACTTAGCTCGGAACGATGTCGGTAGATGAGATGACGGAGCAATATTTGACTGGCCTGTGACCACGGATCCTGTAAATGGTTCTAAACGTCAGGATAATATAAAAACTATGTAAATAGTAAATTAAACGCGAGTTAATCCGTAAAAAAGTGTTTCATTTCAATCATAGCAAATGTTAAAAGTATAAAAAGTTTTTAAAAAAAACATACAACCGGTAGTATATATGAAGTAGGTATGTTAGATTTTTTGTTATTTGGATCTCCTGTAGTGCTATGTCCCTTACGTCCTTTAATATTTCGACAGTCGGCATCATCAAGTCGAAGAAGATATATTTTAGATACTTACATAATCTTTCAATCATTAAAATTTTTGGTCGTAATACCTCGTGTTAATTAAATGGCTCAAAACTTTACACACTCCATTAATTTAGTATACTTAGGGCCAATTTCACCGTACCGAATAGAAACCGAGTTTAATAAAACCTGGTTCAGACTAATCGCGTTCAAAACTTAGTCTTGATCGCGGTTTACGTCACACCGATTTCACCGGCTTCGTTTTGATCCCGTTTAGTAAAACCAGTCCAAAGTTCAGCTTTGACAAAGAGTGAATGAGTGAATGATATGTCATAAACTATACGTTATTTTTTTTTATTCTGGCTTGGAGCCTAACGAATCGCGTTCAAAGTGCTGCAATTAAAAAATTGTTCCTTTACAAACGGGAAAATAAATTAAAAAATCATAATTCAAATCATGCTAATCTTGAACAAATGTTTAGAATATGATGAGTTAGTATTAGAAATTTTATTTATAATATTTTGATCAAAACTTTCAAAATAAATATCTCGTGAAATATGGTAAGAATAGTAAATTGTCAAAACTAGGTACTAATAAATAGGGAATTCATCAAAATTTTCGTCAAAAGCTAGTGCCAGGGCTCTTTTCATCTTTGTTTTAGAAGCAAAATATCACTAACAAAAATATTATTTATTTCTTTAAAAATAAATAAACAAGCCTCCCATACTCCACACAATTATGACAATGTCAGGCAAACAGCTCTGAAACAACACTTCTTGGCGGGAAAATGAAGCGTCTGCAGTTCTGCAGTTATGTCATATTTTCTAAATTTGTGTCTTGTCGAATATGAATGTGAAATAATGGTGGTTTTAACTGTTATGTGTTCGCGAACGTTAATATTATGTGTTGGCAAATAAAAGAAAACAGTGCAACATCACTTTTTAAATTCTCTTAATAAATCCGTGTGAGATCTCAGTAAAGTCCCACATCTTTACTAACACTCAATCGGTTTGGGGAATATAATTTACCATAGTATATTCATTATTACTTTCACATTCATATTAAAACTCATTTCATTATCATCCACTACATGCAAAGAAAAAAAGAAATAAAATCTAATGACTAGGCAGTATGGTCTCTGACCTTAGCCTGTTCAAGGAACAAATAAAAAAAGCTCTTAAACGAGATAAGCACGCTAACTCCTTTAGCACACCGACGCCGCGAACCGCGATAGCGAAAACTTAGCGAACACGAAAATGCGGTAACGTCGAAAATTGGCCGTTCAGAAACTGAACTAAGTTCAACTTGAACGACGTTTAGTTTATTCCAGTGAAACGCAAACTTGAGAGCGGAACTCAGATCAGCCCGTAATCTGAGTTTAACTCGAATTGATCGCGTTTAATTTCAACGGAGAAATCGGCCCTTAGTATAAAAAAAATAAATATGCATTAAACTACGTAGCTGTAAGAAAACAAAACAACAAACGTCATACATATATGACGTTTGTTGTTTTGTTTTCCTAAAAACGTCATAATGTTTTCACAACTCGTCCTGAAACTGAAAGAATCTGTCACTAATCAAACTACATGAACTCGAAAAAATTTCAACGTTTATCAATGTGAAATCTGTTTTTCATAATGTTCGGCATCATTTTTTTTTTACATTTACCCTGTCTAGATCACAGGGAGCACTACTTTTCTCTCTGGCAACCCCTAAGCGTAGCGACAATATAAAGATAATCAATATTCCATTTTATAGAAGCCTTTCGAATGTTCTAGATTAAAGTCTTCATAAAAAAAAATATTATTTTTCCGGATTTGTCTAAATTTTATTTAATTACTGAAAGTAAATATAATAACTAGTAATTTATTAAGTAGTGTATAATCCGAGCTGTTTCGGCGACTATACAAGTTGAAGGGATACTTAATGTTGGTCTTTTTTGATAGCCATTTCGCCACGCGTTTTGGTATCTATGGGCTGTCAGAAATTGTCTCCGGCAAATGACAAAATTATGTTTGTAAACATAACACAAAAATTATCTTAATTTCTTTAAATGTAATGTAAAGTCTAGCCAAAACCTATTTAAAAAAGTGTATTAATTAAAAACGCTAAAAGAAGGTGTCTAGTAAAGCTTCAGCCAAAGCTACTTGTCTATATTATTATTGGCTTACCTCGTGGTTTGATGTATATGTATTTACCAAAATATTTAAATGATACGATAGTTATACAACTTTATTAAATTGCAACAAAACAATAACGTAGGTCACTTGCAACGACATCGCAGCGGGCAGAATTGACATAGTGACGGGCATTTTGGACGTCAGCATTACCCTCACGGGGTCCGTAAGTATGACGCGGCGCAGATTGTTGACAGCCTTTAGGTCTGAAGCGTTTCGTCCTGAAAGAGTAGACAAAATTATGTTAGTAAACAAAACATATTACGTATCTGGAATGGAAGAAATAAATTTGTTTTTATTGTTTTTATTTAACTCACTATCTTAGTATGACCATGGCAGAATTAAAAGTCTTAACGTACATTGTTAGGTACCATCACCAATTTAATTTAATTTTAATTTGCTAATTTATTAAGAGAGAAATACTGGTCGATACATCGTCGGGCAGGTAATGTACACAAACTGTCTATGTGTGTTAAAACTAGACACCGCGAAATGTTTTATTGAGCACGCAAGGTTCACAATCGCTTGGAACACTCACAATCACTGAGGCGTTTGCAGCCCATGGGCCGCAGCTCGGTGGATAATAATAAATTAAATACGCTATATTTATTATATATATTTTATTACGGAACGTCACCTCGTACAGGCCCTGCCAGAATACCAGCGCCGTTGCGATGTGACTTTGTCACACCGACCGTAGCGGCATATGCTGAGGTAGGGAGGGTCCTGGTTGTCTCGTCACACTGTTGTTTTATTATTGTTATTTGATAAGTATTTGTATGTCATTTTTTGTTTTTACGTTTTGTTTTTTTATTTTTTTCTATTTCTTATTTGTGACAGACAATAAATGGTTTTTCTTTCTTCTTTCTTTCTTTCTATATCTTCGTAAAAACATTGTTCATAGAAAGAAAAAAATTAAAAATTCATTAGAAAACAAAGGAAGCACTTACCGGTCTGTAACACATTATAGAATCTTGACAGTGACCTGTTCAAGGTGGCCAATATATTTTCTAATTCCTGCGCCGCTTGACAAACAACAAATATTGTGTAGGCGCACAAGCAGAATGTTACAGCTTTAAACAAATCCTGACTTATATCTTCGCTCTGAAAATAACAAAATTTAAATCATTACACGCTTATTCATAAGACTCGTCACACAAGAACAGAAAAAATGATGATGAACAAAGATGCAATAAGACCCTTATTGAAGATAATATGTAAGTACCTACGGGTAATGTACGTAATGTAGACGCCAGCAGATCAGCTTACCACCAAATGTCAAATTTCTTTAATAGATTTTGAACTTCATTCTAAGCTATAAGGTTAATAATTATTAAACAATATCGATTATTGAAATTTGACAGTGAATAGGTTTCTCTCCAGGCGTGTGTACATCAAACAAGTTTAGCGTAAGGGAATCAATAATATTAAAAGTGGATTTCTGTATCCAGCTATGCACGTTTTCAACTCAAGTTAAAATTTTCTATACAAAATGTCAAAAGAGACCTTTAACGAAGCCTTATAAATCAAAATAAGAACCTAACATTAAGCAGAAAGAGTTTCTGGGAAAGCTGTTATATTTTTAGATATTGTAAAACAACTGTTTTTTGCAGCACGCAATGTGATATGCGCACAAACTGTGCTACTTTTGGGAAAGGGGCAAAAAGAGACATTTTGTGAGAGTGTGCCCGCAGAGTGAGGGTGAGGTATGCCTCTTAGGCTGCACCAGTTGTCCTCTCGCCTGGACTTCACTTCCACTTAATATCCGGTAAAGTGGATTCATTTTCTGGGCTTAATATAAAAAGGCGACGGGTAATCGCAAACTGAAGGTTTCTTTTGAATAAAGTTTGAAAATCATCATCATATATTTTTTTTGCCAAAAAACGTAATAGATTTGTGACTTTACTGAAGGTCTCCGTAACTTGACAGTTCCCAGGTATGGCCGCGTACAGAAAAGTCTTCGTAATTCTGGATAATATTATATTATAATACCTGGCTGTCGGCTTCGTTATGGGTAATTTTTTTACACCGTATGCAAAATTATGGACTATGTCGTCCTAAGGTCAGTCGCACTTTGGACTTAAACAAACATTAATCATTTCGAAATAGTTGTTTTTTTTTAAGTGTGTTAGGAATCGAGATTTAGTTGCTAAACTGAAGGTCAACCAGCTGGATGTCGGCGTATTCCACAGCATCCTTTGGGAACCTTAGTCCGAAGCAACGTTGTTGAACTTCAGGTTCGCAGTGCAAAATATTCGGCTTAGGTTAGAGATTATTTAATTACTGCAACATTCTTACATTTAGAGAGTTACGATGGGGCTGATAATAATAATGGAGCTGACATGTAATTTTTAGATAAGACTTTAAATTTTCGCGCTGTATTGCATTAAAATTATTTTAACGGGACTTATAACGATTAATCTTGTAAGTTATCACATATCTACTTACTGCCTTAAGTCTTGTTAAAATGTATTTTTTTACAAAAAATAAGAAAAATAAAGGAATAGTTTTATGGAACTCAACAGTCTCAACCAATCTTATTTTACAATTTGTATCAAAAAGATACATAACCGAAAGTATGTATGCAGTATGCGCTCTTAGTTAGTACGACTATAGACATAGTCGTATATGTATAGTATAAGTAGGTAAAAAAAATTGTGTCTAAAGTGCGGCTGGCCTATAATAATCATAATATTATAAGGAGGTGAATATGAATAATACTACCCTTAGCAGTATTTTATACAAATAGATTCTACAAGACAATGTACATTTATTGTGTTATAAACTTTTTAAATGCATATTGCTTATGTTGTCCATGTTCTGCTTTAATTTATTTTCTGAGCGTAAATGCAAATCATCTAAAGATTAGCTTCAAATAGAAAGGTGACATGTCCATACTCTGCTCGATATAATGTACCATTTGAAATTCTACTATCGTAGCAGATAGTATTTTTCTGTTACCTCAAAATAACATAGCTAACATTGGACATGTTACCCTTTGATATTCACCTCCTCTGGAGATTCTAATAAGATTACATGTATTTTACCCCTTTGATCATTGCTGCAATCATTTGGTAAAGTAGAAAAATGTACACTAAAACAATATAACCGATCAGCAACATAATCTGAAAAGCACAACGACACGTTTTTTAATAAAACCTTTTTTGCATCTTTTCTTTGCTGATTTTCTCTATTTCTAATTATTTTTTGCTTGCGGCTTCGCTCGCATACATTTTTCGCTGGAATACTTATTCTATAACGTATAACCCTCTCCAGGATGCCATCTGTCTTTACACCAAGTTTCCTCTAAATCTGTTCAGCGGTTTGAGCGCGACAGCGTAACAAACCAACTTCCTTTCGCATAATAATATTAGTTAAGATTTAACGTAGTAACAAAATTAAGTCACTGGTTCGAAATATCTTTAAGACAACGGAACTTATGGAAATAATCCCGTCATTCATTTACCTAACTCTAATGACTATTATAGTTTATAGAATGAATCGTCGTAACTGCAAAGTATTACCACTGATAATAATATCAAGTAATATAATTAAAATAACCGTGTCGCGTACGAATCCTTCCCTCTTCACCCTTAGGTGTCGTAAAAGGCGACTAACGGAGTAAAAACTGCACATAAATCCAACTGCATAGAGCGGCGATGGGCTCACCGCCTGTCACGCTGAGCACATGTGCAGTCGCTACTTGTTAAAAAGTGGACCATGGTAGAGGACTTTTGCGGTTCTTATTGCCTAGTCTCTGACTAACCCTTCGGGATAAGAGTCGTGATTATATGTATGTACCTATGTAATTAAAATAATAAATAACAAACATCTTTAATAAAACCTCATATTACGTCATGAGAGTAAGTGAAGCAAATATGTATCAAAATTTCAAGATCATTGAGCTTTATGGTCAGGATCATTGAGCTATGTGGTCAGGATCATTGACTTATATGGTCACGATCGTAGCAAAGGGAAAGCTGTGGTCTTTGCCTACCCCTCAAGAAGCGGTCGTGATATATATAAATATATATAAGTACATGTAAAACAAACGTCGGTAACCGAACGAGTAAATACTAGGGTTCTATCTCTATTCCCATAGCTACGTTATGCTACTGACGGAATACTAAACTTTTTTTATTTTTTGTTTTCCCAATTAATCTGTCTTTTTTATATTAACTCGTCATAGTGACTACATCCTGCCTGATGGTAAGCAGCCGATGCCGTCTAAAATAACGAAAGTGTAACAAACACGGTAACAAGCGCACCCATTCACGAAGGCCTGCATAAATGCCGTTTCACGCCCCGCTTTAAAGACCCGGGACTATAGAAGCTGGGAAACACATGCGCCGGCAAAGAATTCCAAAGCCGAATGAATGGTCTTACAGAGGAACAAATTTCCAAATTTTTTGGTACGATTACTGATACTCTGTACAGTATGATGGTGGTTCTTAAGACCAGCACGTGTAGTCCGGAGAGGAAAGGAGATGGCGGGATTAGATCAAAAAAATCTTCAAAACACTTTCCGTAGTGATTCCCGTAGAGGACACTGTGAAAAGAAATGTATCTACGCAGCTGAAAGTCCTCAACAGAAGCCGTGACCTCAGCATCTCAAAAAATGCGTACCGCTCGCCTTTGCAGTCTATCAAGTGCACCGAGGAGTTATTTAACAGAGCCATCCCATAGATTGGAACAATACTCCATACTCGACCACACCTAAGTCTTGTACAGCAAATAGCACTGCTCGGAAGTTAAAAACGCCTCAATTTATTGTTAATACCCAACTTACGGGAGGCAGTTAAAATAACACTCTCAATGTAGCTAGCATTTTGAATACAAAACCTAGCCGATGTCCACACCAAGAATGCTTAAGTCTACCGATATGAGTAACGTTCTGAAGAGAGGGAGGAGTAAGGAAGAGAGTTACTTTGGATGAGAATGCACAAACCTGGGTTTTGCTAGCATTAAACTCGACCAGGTTTTCAAATCCCTACTTAGAGACACGATCGAGAGTCAGGTTCAGTTTGGCAACCAGTTCTTGCCCCAAGTATTGCTCATGAACGGTACCGTCATTCGCATAACAATGAATATTGCCCAAGGACAACATGTCATTGATATGCAGAAAAAATAGAGTAGATAGATGAAAGCATAGAACCCTGCGGCACTCCGGCATCGACTTTGTAGTACTCGAAGGAACTACACTCACAAAGGACACGAATCCTCCGCTCTTCTAGAAAGTCTGCAACCCACGCGCACAAACAGAGTGGCATACTGAAGGCCAGCAAATTAGAAAGAAGGGAACGATGACACACTGTATCGAAAGCTTTGGCGACATCAAGTCTAACTGTCAGAGATTCGCCATGCTTGCCCATCGCTATTCCAAAATAATAGCTCATAACCCGCAAGATCGCGCTTCACCATTAACAGACAGATACCTAACACAAGGATTAACTATCCAGATGGGTTAAAAGGACTATTTACATAAGTGGATATCACAATAATAACAATTTATAAAAAAATGTCTACCTGCAAACCAAAACATTTATTCAACAGCTTGCTACACACTGAAAGTTCTTGGTAGTGTGATGACCACGACTCTATATAGTTGTGGAACTTGTCGTTTCTATCTTCGTTATTGTAGCCTAAAACAACCTGTTTCCTCACTCTATCGATAACAAAGATGCAGTGATTCAATAATGCTTGTATCACTGAAATCAGTAACGCAAACGCATAGTACGCTAAGCAATATCTGGTCAGAATGATGAAGAAGCTTGTATAGAGCATGATGGAGGTAATGCTATGAGTACCATCATATAATATGTTAAAAAAAATTATAAAAATTATAACGATACATGAGAAAATGAATTGACAAATGTAGCGGACGGTGAATCTTTTCAGTTGTTTCATTAGAGCATCATCTTTCGCAAACTCCTGCTGGATTTGTAACAACCTTTGGACACACTCGACGTAAGCTTCAGTGTTCTTCAACGGGATTAGTACTAGACAAAAATTTAGGGCAATTACAAGCAAAAGGTTTGCTAAAATGAAAAAATGCGCAGCTGAGTCGTATAGAAAGATAACGTAGTACACATTTAGTAATAGAATTGACGTCATGTATATAATTTCAAATACTGTCCGTATTACTGCAATAGATTTACGCCTTGGAGACAATGCACTGTAATTCCAGTACACACCGAGTACATTATCTGTGAAGCACTGAACGTCTAATAAATTGAATTTCATTATGAAAGTAGTATTACATATTTAATTGAAATACGCGGAGAGACTGAAGTGAAAAGCGTGACTAGACTGACTAGAATGACTGACTACGTGTACCATAATGATTAATTAAATGAATCATACTGTCATTTCTTATGGTTGTCGTACAGTCAGCATAGATGTAATCGAAAGCAATTTCAAAAAGAAAGATGAAAATACATTTACGATTTTCTTTCTTTCTTTCATTATTTCTTTTAATACTTATCTTCCAGTCTGTGTGGTAGCAGAATTCAGCAAGAAATAACCGTATACCAATAATTTAAAAAAAAAACCTTTCTCAGCTGCTCATGAATTATATATAATTAATAATATCCTCTCACTTTCGGAAATGTAAGTCCAATGATTTGAATTCATAAAGTTTATTTTTGTTGAACTAAAAAATATGCTGTACTTAAAAAAAAAGTAAAGTACAGCCTGTAAATAATTGTCCTACTCTTCATAGCTATTTCACACACACTTTTTAATAGTTTTGCAGCTCGTGGCAATCGAACGAGCAAGACAGAGCGATACGATGGTAAATAAGAACATGTTAACTTCACACGTACTTACAAAAGAGCTGCTGTTCTGTTGGAGACTGAAACGTAGTAGGCCCATTGGACTGAGTTTTGTAGAACGACGCGCTTCCTATTTTTGTTTTATTCAAAGACTGTCATAGTTATGTGCAGTCGCTATTTGTAGAAAAGTGGACTGTGGCAGAGGACTGCTTTTGCGGTCACCAGTCTACATGTATGTATGTCATAGTTATTTTGAAATGGCTGGTAGCCGCAGATGGGAGCTCAGTGGCATGCATGCATGTGCTGAGGCCTTGTCTGACAAGGCGGAATAGACTAACATGGGTGATTATAAAATAATAAGTCATAAACCAACCCCATCACCATGTTTTAATTCCACCACCGCATTGGGCCAGCGGCATGGCCTTATCCTACCATTACCATGTAGGAAGTCCAGTGCCCACTTGTGGGACGTTTATATGCTGATGATGATGAGTTTAAACACTTTTTTGTTACAATCTATTTGACGCTGACTGTACCATTATAAAATGCGTTGATAAATTACATGTCAACCATTTTATTGATGAGCTAGGAACAGCAAATATTAATAAATGGTTATGATTACTCAATGTTCGATAATAATGTCCAGTTCATATTATTGGTATGGATGAGTGGTCTATGGTGGTAACACATTAATGTTTGTTTCATAAAAATATACTTACATTCGCCATTTTCACTTACTTATTTAAATTTTAGGACTGTTACAGTGAACATAACTTTGTTGGGCTTTTATATAATATGGTTAACCGTATTTTTCGATTCGATTCGGATTGGTTTTGTGAATTTTCGTGCTCCTAAGTTACGACACCAGAGCAAATATGGATTCATATTGCGTGGATATTGAGTGAAAAAAATACAAAACTCAATGCCATTTAGTTCACCCAATATAAATCCAAATTAGCGCTGGTGTCGTAACTTAAAAATACGAAAATTCACAATACCAATCCGATCCAATAGCGATCGGTATCAAGAGTAAGGGGGTAGATGTCAGGTCGGCGTGTTATGAGTCTCGTTAAATAAGAGCGCACTTGAGAATTATGCTCTTATTATCTCGCAAGGCAAAACAGGAAAAAGTACTTTATTTGTTGCCTTCTAAGGTTGATTTCACCACTAAATGTTATTGACGTCTTTTCTATTTTAAGTGACAGGAGTAATTTATTGCTTTGAAAAAGTATTTATTCACGTAGACCGAATTTAGCTTTGATTTTGTACGTGACGCGTTATCTAGTTGGTATTGTCGATCGAAGGCCGTATTAAATACTTTTTCCTAATAAAATAATAACAGATATCATTATTCAGACTGAATCAAAGTACTTGACACGTTGACAGCCACAAAACCAGACACTTATTGTTTGTCGGTCACAGGTGACCACCACCGCGCTTAAAGTCTTATCTAATAGCAAAAAAGTTCCTTGTGTTACTAGTGTCTTCCATCTATATGTATATGTAAAAATAAATAGCTGTGCGTTTGTCTCGCTAAAACTCGAGAATGGCTGAACCGATTTAGCTAACTTAGATTTTGAAATATTTGTGGAAGCTCAGGGAATATATAAACGGTGAGAAACATATAATATGTAACGGAAAATACTAAAAACCACAATTTGATTTTCCAATACAAAATGTTATTAGCTGTGAAACATTCGATTTCTTTTGTCTTTTTAAAAATAAAAATTGACACTTGCTTGTCAAATATTTATTAGTGCGTTCAGAAAGTCTGTTTCATAACAGCTGTAGTATGAGGTCCGATCTCTTTGGTACGTTGGAATACAAAACAGTTCTGTTTCAGAAATAAAAAAAAAAGTCTAAAAGTGACAGTTAGTTGTCGAAAAAAGAAAATAAATAAATAAATTTCAAGACGATTATTAAAATCTATCATCAGTTTGTCAGTGAGCGAGAACTTTATATTGTCACTTGGTTGTCAAATATTTAAAGGTCCGTTCAGAAATTTGTCTGTTTCATAGCTGTAGTATGAGGTCCGATCTTTTTGGTCTGTTTTGTTAGAATACAAAGCAGTTCTGTGTCATAAATAAAAAAAAGTTGTAAAAGTAGACTTCTTGGCGGGAAAGTGAAGCGTCATGTCTGCAGTTTTGTAATATTTTCTTTAATTTGTGTTTCGTTGAATATTAATGTGTATTAATATTGGATTAATGACTGTTAAGTGTTCGTCAACGTGCATGAGTTTTAGCAAATAAAACAAAATCGTGCAACATCACTTTTTAGATTCTCTCAAGAAGTCCGTGTGAGATGAAAATGAAAATGAAAAATGTTTATTTCAACAAAAATAGGATAATACAAGATAATACAGTATACCATATAGCAAATTACATCCTACTTTGTTGTAAAGATATATCAGCAATTTAAATGTGACATCAATACTAAGAAATTTTTGTTACGTTGATGCCCGTACGATTAGCAAGAAGAATAGCCTCATCTTAAAGTTACATAAAATTAAGTTTATTAAGTTATATTATATCGGTTTAAAGAATATTTATTGTCTCAAGAAATTTACATTTCACTTATGGGACAATATTTAGCTTAAAATAACTTATTCAATATATTAACAAAACAGTGAGCATGTAACTCAAAGATAACACAAAATGAATTATATGATATGAAAACTCAATAATTCAAACCTACAAATACGATTACATAAATCTATAGCCATCAGTAAGTTTTGTAATTATTAATGTTCTACTAGATATAGTTTAAGTTTATTTTTGAAGCTATTAATACATTCACTCTCCTTAATATTTTTAGGTAATTTGTTGTATAGTTTTACGCCTTCATACATTAAATTTTGGGACCCGTACCTTGTTCTAGGAAAAGGTAAGTTAATGTTATCAAAATTTCTAAGCTTTTTCTTTTGAAATTGACTATTTTTCTTAAAATTTATTTCTGAGTGAATACTACCGTTTAGAATCTTATGTATTAGTATGCAAGTCTTGAATAAATGTATTTGTTTTATATTCATAAGTTTTGTGTTTTTATAAAGTTCTTCGGTTGGCGTTAAATAGTCATAGTGGAAGAGTACTTTTATAGCTTTATTTTGTGCTATTTGGAGGTTCTTAAGGTTAGACGGAGCCGAATATCCCCAAATTTCTACCAAGTATTCCAAATATACGTACTTTTCTCGGTAAGCAGGAAACAATGTTACGCAAGGCCCCTGTTAGAGCAGTAATTTTTGGTTTGATGCTTTCGATGTGGGCTTTCCATGTGAGCTTTTCGTCAAGGATCAATCCTAGGTACTTTTCATTCGGTTTTCTTTCTAAAATTTCGCCATTAATTAATAAGTTCAAATTGATTTCTAGTTTTTTGTTTTTGCTGCGAATATAATATAACTAGTTTTAGTAGTATTAAAAGTAAGTAAATTTTGATTAAACCAACTAAAGAGCAGGTCTAAATCTTTTTGAGCTTTTTGTATGACCTCGTGAACTGTATCTCCGAAATAGAAAAGACAAGTATCATCTGCATATAAGGTTAGGTGACCATGTAGATCAATTTCATGTAAGTTATTAATGTAAATTAAAAATAATAAGGGACCCAGGATTGATCCCTGAGGAACGCCGCAGGTTACAGGAAGAGGCAAACTCTTACAATTTCCAATTTTATTTACTTGTTGTCTGTTTTGTATATATGAGAGAAATATATTATACGCAGCGCCCGAGAGCCCTATAAATTTAAGTTTGTCCAAGAGAAGAGAGTGACTGACTGTATCAAATGCCTTCTTTAAGTTGATAAAGACTCCTAGAGCTATTTTCTTACTATCATTGCTATTTTTTATTTTAGTAACAAGATCTACCGTTGCACACAAAGTATTACTTTGTGGACGAAAACCATATTGTCTCTTAAACAGGAAATTTATAGAATCTAGGTATTCTGATAGTTGGTTATGTAATATTTTTTCATAAATTTTGGATATTATAGGTAAAACAGAGATCGGGCGGTAGTTTCCAGGATTGGATTTTGAGCCAGTTTTATAGATAGGGGTATAAGGGCTATTCCCTTGGGCTATCTTAAGGGAATCTGGAAACACTCCTGTTTCGAGGCAGTTATTGATGCAGTCAGTCAACTCCTCCAATATAAATACACTCGGCGTCAAAAAAATCGCACCTCTTAGAAAATCACTTTCAAATGTCATTTACTCTTGATATGCACATGCAGTCGCATTAATTATGATTTTATTTACAAGGTTACTTAATTAACTTAATAAAAAACATTACTTTTCATTATCAAATAAAACCTAATGCAACAAATAAAGTGTCACAAAAATTCGATGCAAATTTTGCTACCCGTGAGAGTTGCTAGTTGCGCTTCCTTTGTGGGTATAAAACGGTCAACACGGGTTCAATGTGGGTCATTCGCTATTCAACCGTTGAAGAGGACACACGCACAGATTTTGATGGATACCACAGCTGATAAAGCCGCTCAAGTGGTTGCACTACTGCAATCAGGGGTGCGGCAGTGTGATGTCGCCCGGCAACTGAACCTGAGCCGTTATTCCGTTCGAAGAGTGTACCAGCGCTTCATAGAGACCGGTGGCTATATCCGCAGACACGGTTCGGGTAGACGTCGCTGCACTTCGGAAAGAGACGACCGGTTCGTCGTGTCGAACTCTTTGAGAAATCGTTTCTCCAACGCTGTTGAGTTGCAACAGCAGCTCCAGGCAGTTCGCAGACGCACCGTAAGCGTATCTACGGTTAGAAGAAGATTGAAGGAGAAGAAGATAGCGGCCCACAGAGCTGCTACGGGTCCAAAATTGACTGCAGCGCATCGGCGAGCCCGCTTGCAGTTTGCTCGTGACCACGTCGATTGGACCCTTGAGCAGTGGAGAGCTGTTCTCTTCTCAGACGAGACGCGAGTGTGTCTTTTCTGCAACGACCGACGGAGAAGAGTATACCGGAGGCAGGGTGAACGTTTCGCCCAAGCCTGCATCCAGGAGACGGTGGAATATGGTGGCGGATCCTGCATGTTCTGGGGCGGTATGTCTGCTGCCGGCAAAACCGACCTTGTCTGCGTCTCCCGGACTGGAGGTGCTCGCGGACAAGGGTCGCTGACTGCTCGCCGCTATGTCACTGAGGTCCTGGAAGTGCATGTGGTCCCCTTTGCCGAATCTTTTGGCGAGGGGTTCACATTAATGCACGACAACGCTCGCGCTCACACTGCAGGCATCGTGAGCGACTTCTTGCAGAGGTCCCAAATCTCTGTGATGCAGTGGCCAGCGCGAAGTCCGGATCTGAATCCTATAGAGCACCTCTGGGACCATCTTAAACGTAAGGTTCGATCTCGGGATCCAGCTCCTTCGACTCTACAGGAGCTCCAAGACGCGGTGATTGAAGAATGGGGGCTTATCCCTCAAAAAGAGCTCCTGAAGTTGGTGAGGTCCATGAGGGACCGTATGGAAGCCGTGATCAGGGCAAGGGGGGGTAACACTAGATTTTAAGTTAATTTTAAGACACTTTTTGTACATTTTTCTTTGTAAATTATCTGTTGTTAATTAGGACTTAATTAAGGATTTTTATTATTTTATTAATTTTAATGTTGTTTGTATAATTATAATTAAACAGAAAGTTAAATTTAATTGTTTTTTGATACTCCTTTTTGTTACCTTTCTAATGATACCCAACACTATCCTCTACATAAGGTTTAAGAATTTTTAAAGATGATTTTTAAAAGGTGCGATTTTTTTGACGCCGAGTGTACTTTAATACATTTTAAACTCTTTGTATTAATATTGTCTATCCCAGCACTAATATTACAGTCTAAACCAGAAATTATTTTTGAAACCTCATCTACTGAAGTGGGTTTTAGGTTTGAAAGTTCACTATTTGAAATTATTTGATTTAAAGATGAATTAGCCGATGAATTTGAATTTTGGGTAATCTGACTAGATAATTTGGTAACTATCGTAGTAAAATATTTGTTAAAATTTTCACAGATTTTTTGCCTTTCTGAAATCATTGTAGAACCTATTTGTAATTTTGTAGGTATATAATCTGACTTAATTTTATTTTTTGATAAGGAATTTATGAGTTTCCATGTTTTTTTGGATTATTGCTACAATTTTGAAAAGCACTGAGGTAATAGTTAGTTTTAGCTTTTTTTATACTTAAAGTAACTTTATTCCTTTTTCGTGTGAAGTCTCTGCGTATGTTGTCATTTTCGGGTTGTTTCTTTAATTTTTTTCATATTTTGTTTCTATTGTTAATTTCAGATATTATACGTTGATTAATCCAGTCATCATTAGGTAAGTTTAATATTTTGATTTTAGTAATTTTACACTTTGCGATATTCTGTAAGAGTTTTTGTTCTAGATATTAGATATTAGATAGAGGTATTGATGATCTTCGCTCTTTAGGCTTACTTCCTTCATAGTTTCGTATGATTTGGTGTAATCTACTGCCATATATTTCAGTTTAGCTTTATGTTTTGGTCTGCTTTTTAAGAGTTCTAAGTAGATCTGTTTATGGTCAGCGTTAGCTGAGTCTATAATGTAAAAATTAAAGTCATCTTTTAGGAGGTCCGTGCAAACGTGGTCAAGAATAGTTCTGCATGTAGCCGTTTTTCTGGTGCAGTATATAAAACAAACATACAAAAAAATGAATATTAATGAATATGTATATAATATATTAATAAAATAATAATAATATATATCAAATAAAATTAAAATTTAGTAATTTGGAATTATGACAGCTTTACAAATAGTTTTTCTGTGGAATCGTGAGTAAGAGTTGAGAGCCATTTTGCTACGATTTTTTTGGAGTCATAAACTGTAGCAGATTTTAGATTACAAAAAGAAAGTTTGTTGTAAATCGTGCGATTAATAAAAGGAGGAAAACGTTGGGCGAAAGACGTATTAACTGGTTGAACTGGTATTTTAAATATTCTCTTAATTGGTTGTTGTTTTCTGATTGAAAAGTTATTTTATGAGTAAATATAGTTGATTTTAGAACAAATAACTGTCGAACGGTTAAGACTGTATTGTCCTTATACAAATCTACTGTTGTATACCTATATGGTTTATACAACATTGTTTTTAATACTGATCTTTGGGCTCTTTCAATAACAATCATTGTACTCTTTGAGCAACCACCCCAGCTCTATATGCAGTAAGAAATGAGAGACTCACATAAAACCCAATAGACAGATCTGAGCAGTTCGTAGTTGGCTACGTTACGGAGTCTCCTTATTATATGAATGGTTTTGCAAACCTTCCCTGACAAATTACTAACATGAGCATTGAAATTTAGATTCTCGTCCAGAATAACACCAAGGTATCTTATTTGACCACATCTTTGAATATGATGGCAGTTACAGAAAGTGGCATCCTGGCAAATGTGGATTGGAAGGGATACTAAAGAGTTTGAAGGTGCTGAGGCTAGTGTTTTTTAAGAAACAGGAGTCAGGCAGTTTGTGTCAAAGGATACTTACTGTTCAGATTACCTAAAGATAAGCTCAGGAGTTCCGCAAGGTTCACATCTAGGACCAGTTCTGTTTACGCTGTACCTCAATGATTTGGGTCACCATTTACCAAATTTAAAATTATTAACAACCATTTAGACTGCCCTGATCTTTTACAAACAATAGGTTTCATTACTAAAAGTAAGTTCTTAACGCGCCTTTTACGCGTCAAGTCACTAAATGATAAATATTTACACGTGTTTGTGCCTCCCTCCCTCTGCATGTAAAAACTACACACGTAATCGTTTTTTGATTAGAAGTTTAAATAAGTATAATAACGACTATTGTAAGCTAGAAAATGTAATTCAAATGTAGACATTTTCAGTAACTCTTTTGCTAAATTTAAACGCTTAACTTACGAAAACCTTAACAGGCAGTAATGTATTTAAATTTAAGAATTGTGAATAATTGGATAATTGTGTGAAATGTAATAAGTAGGTTCTTTGTTATTGTTTTTGTTTTATTGTTGCTTTTTGTTAATTGTTACTTTTTATTAATTTTGTGTCGTTGTTTTCACTTCATTTCGGCACTATAGGTCTAAACTACTAAGTAAAATGGTTAATAAGCACTACACTGTATAAATGATTGTTGTTGATTGTTGCCAAAATAATAAATAAATAAAATTGAATTCGTTATTTCTTCCATCCCATTCTTGGATCCATATCATCCGGATCTTTTTTGCTAATGAAGGTTCCACAAGGGTCAAAACTAGGTTCATTTTTATTCTTAATTTATATTAATGATTTACCATTTTATGCGAAAAACTTTTGCAATATTGTTTTGTTTGCTGACGATACATCTTTGATATTTAAGACTGATCGAAATAAAAATAGTTCTGATGACATCAACAGTGCCTTAACAGATGTGTTGAATTGGTTTACTACTAATAATCTTCAATTAAACGCGAAGAAAATCAAATGTATAATATATAATATAATATAGTAAATAAAATTAAACTGAATGGTGAACTGTTGGACCTTGTTCATTAAACAGTTTTCTTAGGTATTACCTTAGATTTAAAAATACAGTGGTACCCACCCTCATATTAGCACCCTTGCGGGGAGACTTATTTCAGCTGCTTACGCTGTTAGAAAAATTAGGCATTTTACAGACGCGGAAACTGCTCGATTAGTCTATTTTAGATACTTTCACAGTGTTATGTCCTGTGGTATTCTACTTTGGGGTAAAGCAGCAGATAAAGAAACCATTTTTATTTTACAGAAAAGAGCAGTAAGGTCCATATATAACCTAGGATCACGTGACTCCCTTAAGGAGCTGTTTAAAGAAATAAATATTCTTACAGTTGCATCACAATTTATTTATGCCTATCCATCCATTATTAAAAGTTAAATTAAATTAAGACGATTCAAAATGCTTAATTTAAGCTTACTGAAAAAATTAAATTTGATTTTTGATTTTTTTTTCATAATATAGACATGTAGCTTTGACTGACGCTTTACTAGACACCTTCTTTTTGCGTTTTCAATTAATACACCTTTTGAAATACGTTTTGGCGAGACTTCACATTAGATTTAATGAAATTGTAATGCCGTCTTTGTCCCACTATATACATTAAGACAAAGATAAAGATATAGCAAAAGTTTTACTAGCACAAATTCAACTGTATATATGACGGGGAAAGAAGAACATTCGAGAGGCTTCTATAAAATGGAATGTAGTGTTAATTGTGCAAATTTAATAATTGTCATTATTCTTTATTCTAGTAAAATCAAATAATATCACTATTATTTCGTACGCAATGACAGTTTGTTAATTGGATGAATGGCGGTTGTTATCGTCGCTCCTACCAAAAAGTGTCGCCATCTGTACTATTGGATTGTTAATTAAAGTCAAAGACATTATTTGCACGGACGGTGTTATTGTCTATGACATTCAGCCTAGCATTCAGCCTTATTTAAATCGAAACGATATTGGCATTAAAAGTCATAGACATTAGTTGCACAGACAATGACATTGACAGGCATAATTTGAAATGAAACGGCATTGCCATTTTTGGCGGCACTTGTTGGCGGGACAGCGACGAAGGCGGTTGTCGGCTCGTGTAAATCGTATGTACAATTTAAGTTTAAGGTATTTCTGAATAAATCGGTTGAGTTCCTTAAGCCTGCATTATTATTCAGTAAAACTAACAGTTCAGAAGTGCGCGTTTATTATCTTCCACGTGCCGCGATGAGTAAACGCGGACGGCTTATCCTATCGACATCGAGTGATGAAGAAGCGCCGCCACCACCGCCTCCGCCCTCCAAGAAACCGCGAAAGCCTCGAACTTCGCGACGACCGAACAACAACGACCGCATTGAGCGATTAGAAAATTTGCTCGAGCAACTTATTCAGAAAGGTTCATCTCAGGATGAACTACCCACCAATGCGGCACTTCAAGATAACACGCTGGATCCAGTCATATCTGCAGGTACGACAAACACTATTACTAATACAACTACATCGATTATGACTAACGTGGCTTCATCGCTTCCCGTAGAAGTACATGCTACTTATGCCGCACAAACTCCGTCAATTATAGACGTTGAGAATGCTGGTTTACTGCCAGTAGGCATTGCTAGCAATTGTAGTCTACCTCCACCGTCTGTGGATGCAGTCAACTTACACAATGAACATAATATAGTGGAGCCAATGCATAAAGGAAGCTACTTCGATAGTAACCTTAGATTTCTCAGGAAACCAGAAAATGTACCGAAATTTAATGGAAGTACTAATTCAATGTCTGTTCACGCATCACGTTACATCAGCTGGAGTCACTGGCGAAGATTTACGGATGGGACGAGAAAACTTTAATCTACTACATGACCGGCAACTTGGAAGGCAACGCGCTCCTTTGGTTTGGACATCAGCAAGACATCGACATTTCTTGGGAAGACTGGAAGAGGCGCCTTGCTGACTACTTTCCACTTTGCCGAGGACTCGCTGCCAAGCTACATGAGTTCGTGACAACCAACAAACGAAGAGATGAGCGGGTAATAGATTTTTATTATAAAAAACTAGCACAGGGTAAATCTTGCGAGCTTGCTGATAATATGATTTGTGACGTTATAATTTATACATTAGGCGATCCATTATTAAAGGCAGGTGCTCGTGGTGCGGGTTGTAGAGATACACGTGCTTTACTTCTTTATTTATCTGATGCTGCCATAGATCCCTTACCTCTTAAGACTAATCTTAATCAATCTTTTGACAATAGACCTAAATGTTATACATGTGGCCGTAGAGGTCATACTGCCACCCAATGTAAAGAAAATTTACGTTGACTTTTGCAAAAAGCTAGGTCACAAAACAGTTGATTGTAGATTTTCAAAAAAATGTTCTCACTGTGATAAATTCGGTCATGAACGTGATGAGTGTTATAGTCTTAAAAATACTCAAACACATAATGCTCTCAAATCAAACTCCAATGCTAAACCGAATGAAAATCATGAAAAAAGGTCTAAATTGTATAACATTCACCCAATAGATGTAGGCGATTCCAAATATCATAAAATTGCTCTTGTTAATGGTTTTCAACTGTCAGCGTATATTGATTTAGGTAGTGCTTGTAACACAATTACTATAACAGCGGCTAGAAAAATTAATTTGATATTTAAAAGTAACTGTAGTACGAGTATTAGAGGTTATGGAGGTCAAATTATTACACCAGAAGGTGAATCTTCACTCCAATTAAGTATTGATGGCGCCTGTGCTACAACACTAGCTCTTGTTGTTCGTGATGGTCTCCAAGATACTGATATGATTGTTGGTCGTGCTTTCAGCGAATTACCTGGTATTTGCATAATTAAAACATCAGACAAATTAACGTTCTCAAGAAGTGAAAATAATAATGAATTTCAATTTCCTAGTGTTGATGAGGTACCACTTATGAAAATTGAGCTGAAAATACCTCACGATACCACATTAGTGCAAGGTTTAAATAGAATCATGATTTATACAGAAGATAACGTCAATAATAGTATTTTTCGTGTCCCACGTTCTGAACATAGGTCTTATAGTAAAGAAATTGATATTCCTGAACAATTAACAACAATTTGCGATAGTGTTGGGTATTTAGATGTATACAGCTTACAGTGCCAACCCCTTACCCTCTATTCGACCCGTTGTATAGCTCGGGGTCATTGTAATGAAAGTGAAATTAAGCTCGATACTGATTTAGAAGGTGATTATTTGTTGATTCTTAGAGACACATTACAAAGATTTAACCATTGTTTTAATGACAATTCTGATTTAAGGATAGGCGAGTGTGAAGTTGAAATGAAGATAGAATTGACCACTGAATTACCATTCTATTACCGCCCTTATCGTATATCATTAAAAGAACAAGAAATCGTTAAAGATATTGTCAAGGATTTATTAGTCAAAGATATTATAGAGCCTAGCAATTCGCCATATGCAAGTCCAATTATACTTGTTCCAAAAAAATCAGGAGAATTTAGAATGTGTGTCGACTATCGACAATTAAACAAGTTAACTAAAAAGATCGCTATCCTCTTCCTATTATACAAGATCAAATAGATAGGCTAAACGATCAAAAATGGTTTTCAAAATTGGATTTAGCTGCTGGTTTTCATCATATAAGGATGCACCCTGATAGCAAAAGGTATACAGCCTTTGTAACACCTTTTGGACAGTTCCAATATAAAAGAATGCCATTTGGTCTAGCCAATGCTCCGGCTGTTTTTCAAAGAACAATCAATATTTTGCTAGATAAGTTTAAATTTGAATTCGCAACAGCCTATAGCGATGACATTCTTTTGTATTCTAAAACTGTTCCTGAGGGGTTAAATCAACTTGAGAAGATTTTGGAACTTTCATGTAAATCAGGTTTAATTTTACGAAGAGAAAAATGTTGCTTTTTAAAATCACGCATAGAATACCTAGGCTACATTATATCATTTGGAGAAATTAAACCTTCCCCAGATAAAGTACAAGCTTTAAGCGATTTTAGACCCCCAACTGACTTACATGAACTAAGACGATTTATAGGACTGGCAAGCTACTTTAGACGGTTCGTTAAATCTTTTGCAGATAGGATTCGACCCTTATCCATTTTACTCAAAAAAAACCAACCATGGCTGTGGGGCGACGAACAACAAAAATCTTTCGAGAACATAAAATTAGCATTAACTTCTGAACCAACTCTTGCTATATACAACCCTGAATTTGAAACCCAGCTTCACACAGACGCCTCAAGCCACGGTGTTGGCGGAATTCTGTTTCAAAAACAACTTCAAGGTGATCTTAAACCTATAGCCTACTTTAGTAAACAGACAACTTCAGTCGAACAAAAATATCACTCCTATGAGTTAGAGGCAATGGCTGTTGTCCTGAGTATCAGAAAATTTCGCATATATCTGTTTGGTCGTCCTTTTGTAGTCATTTCCGATTGCCAAGCTCTGAGAGCAACCTGGGCAAAGAAAGATCTGCTCCCAAGGATAGGACGTTGATGGCTAGAGTTACAAAGCTATGATTTTACAGTTCAATATCGGCCTGGTGCCAGAATGCAACATGTAGATGCTCTCAGCCGCTGTGCTCTTCCATTGCAACATATTACTGAAGAAAATTGGATAATTGCAGTACAAACTGATGATCCAAAAGTGCAGAACATTATTAATAATATTAAAAATTCAGAGTATAAAGATTCTTACAAAGTTTGTGATAATATATTGCATAAAAAAGTAAATCAAGATATTAAAATTGTTATTCCTAAATCAGTCCGTTGGAGACTCACAAAAATGTTCCATGATGATAATGGTCACATGAACGAAAATAAAGTAATTGAAATAATTCAGCGTCAATGTGGTTTGAAAAACTTAGAAAATTTGTCACCAAATACGTAAAAGGTTGTATATCTTGCCAATTTGCTAAAAAACCGGCAGGAAAACAACGCGGTTTCCTTAACTCTATCGATAAAGGCAACATTCCTTGGCACACATGGCACCTAGATCACTTAGGCCCTTTTTGTGTTTCGAGTAATTCAAACACCTATTTGCTTGTAATAGTAGATGCATTCAGTAAATTTACTTGGTTACAACCTGTACCAAATACATGTTCAGAGCACGTCGTTACCACTATGAATTTACTTATTAGAGTTTTTGGTTTACCATCTCGTATTATTACCGATCGAGGTAAAGCCTTTACTAGTAAGAATTTTGAAATTTTTTGCAAATCAAAACAAATTCGACATATTTTAAATGCTGTTGCTTGCCCACGTGCAAACGGTCAAGTAGAGCGTTTTAACTGTACAATTTTACAATCTCTAACAGCGTATACAGGGGACAATAATAGTGATTGGGAATAGATGGTACCTTTAGTTGAGAGAGGTATTAATACTACATTAAATAACACAACTCAAAAATGTCCCTTCGAATTAGTATACGGTTTTAAGCCTAGATTTGATATCGACTTACCAATGACTCAGCAACATGACAATGTACCTAATTTACCTGAGCTAAGAGCTCAAGCCCAATCTAACATGGTTGCATCTTCTAAGAAATCTAAAGAAAGGTATGACAAAAAAAGATTACCTAGTGTTAGTTATAAAGTAGGAGATTTAGTACAGGTTCAAAGAAAGATAATAAAAAAAGGTTTAACTAGTGGTAAACTTGTTGATAAATATGCTGGTCCCTATAAAGTTACTAATGTGTATGACAATGATCGTTATAGAGTAATATCTTTAAACAAACGAGGTAGAAAGTATAATAATGTAATAGCCGCAGATAAAATGAAAAAAATTATTGTGCAAGCTATATCTGATGATGAAGAAAATAGTGAATGAGATATTGTATCGAACAAATTAAATCAGTTAAGTATTAGCTATTACTAATTCTTATATTTTATTTTATTGTGTTTCTATCAATTACTGATCATTATGTATTTCTTTACTTTTTTTTTAGAACCATATTTGTTATTAATAAACTCATTTAGTTGGTAAACGCTTTGATTTTTTTTACATGACTATGTGTCACGCATGCGATTTGATTTGATTTAAAATACATTTAATATGACAATTTAAAAAAAAAATGTCTTGCCATGGTGTGTCCGTTATTTTTGGTGAAGTATGTACCTGCAGAACTAATAATAAATAACATTGTTCTGAGCAAGATTCTCAGAAATGGCATTGGTAACTATGATAATAATTAATTATGTTAATATTGGTAATAATTCATAACACTGTTCTGAGCAAGATTCTCAGAGATAGCATTGGTAACTATGATAATAATTAATTATGTTAATATTGGTAATAATTCATAACATTGTCCTGAGCAAGATTCTCAGAGATACTGTTGGCCTGAGCGAGATTCTCAGTGGTAACATAGTTCTGAGCGAGATTCTCAGTGATAAAATAGTTCTGAGCGAGATTCTCAATGATTACATAATTCTGAGCGAGATTCTCAGTGATAATAGTACTGAGCTAGACTCTCAGTGATACATAAAATTGATAGTTTTGGTGTGTCCAATCTGTAAGTAGTAACATTTGTTGCAATATTATGGTTAAACTAATTTAATGAATCGTTCTTTGTGAAGTTGAGAATAAGTAATTATGCTACGAATATTGTAATTATAATAATAGTAATATGTAAGGCAATAAAAGTAAAACACAATAGATTATAATATTTATTCATCATCATCATCACCAGCCTGAAGACGTCCACTGCTGAACATAGGCCTCCCCCTTTGACCTCCATCCTGACCGACAACTCGCCACTCGCATCCACCGGTTGCCTGCGACTCTCACGATGTCGTCGGTCCACCTAGTGGGAGGCCTACCAACACTGCGTCTTCCAGTGCGTGGTCTCCACTCGAGAACCTTTCTTCCCCAACGGTTGTCGGTTCGTCGAGCGATGTGGCCTGCCCATTGCCACTTCAGCTTGCAAATCTTACGAGCTATGTCGGCAACTCCGGTTTTTTGGCGAATATCCTCGTTTCGGATTCTATCGCGCAAAGAAACTCCGAGCATAGCTCTCTCCATTGCTCGCTGTGTGACTCTGAGCTTTTCTAAAAGGCCAACAGTTAAGGACCACGTTTCGGTGCCATATGTCATCACCGGCAACACACATTGGTTAAAGACCTTTGTCTTTAGGCACTGCGGAATCTTCGATGCAAAGATATCTCGTAATTTCCCGAACGCTGCCCATCCGAGTTGGATTCTCCGGGCGACCTCTTTGTCGAGGTTGGACCTACCTAACTGGACAATCTGTCCTAAGTAGGTGTAGTGGTCGACAACTTCGATAGTATCGCTCCCAACAGTTACCGGTACGGGTTCAACATGGACATTCGACATGATCTTCGTCTTGTCCATGTTCATTTTAAGACCCACCTGTTGGGATACGACATTGAGGTCGCTGAGCATGGTGTTGAGGTTCTCCAGCGACTCCGCCATTATGACTATATCATCGGCAAAACGAAGGTGAGTGATGTATTCGCCATTAATGTTGATGCCGAATCCGTTCCAATTCAAGAGCTTGAAAACGTCCTCCAACGCATTTGTGAACAGTTTCGGAGATATGACGTCTCCCTGTCTCACACCTTTCTGCAATTGGATTGGTTTCGTACTCTCGTCTTGTAATCGGATCGACATAGTAGCGTTTCTATACAAACATTTCAACACTTCGATATACCTATAGTCGATATGGCAACGCTGGAGGGACTGCAACACAGCCCAGGTTTCGATAGAATCGAAGGCTTTCTCGTAGTCCACAAACGCTAAACATAAGGGCCGATTATACTCCTCAGTCTTCTGTATAATCTGGCGGAGCGTATGTATGTGGTCTATGGTACTAAAGCCTTTTCGGAAACCGGCTTGTTCGGGAGGCTGGAAGTCGTCAAACCTGCGTTCGAGACGGTTCGTAATGACTCTCGAAAACAGCTTGTACACATGGCTCAGGAGTGAGATGGGTCTATAATTCTTCAATAAGGTGTTATCGCCTTTCTTGAAGAAGAGCACCACCGCACTCCTGTGCCATGCTTCTGGCGTAGTACCTTCGAGCATGACGGAATTAAACAACTTCTGGAGGACTACGAGTATCGGTTTTCCACCCGCTCGCAGAAGTTCAGTGGTAATTCCGTCATCACCCGGCGCCTTGTTGTTTTTAAGCTGTTTAAGAGCCATACTAATCTCATACAGGCTGATGTCAGGGATATCTTCGGTATAGTGTCGGGTTAACTTAGCTCTGGTGTCCTGAGCTGTACCAACAGCGGGCTCTTGTGTTGAGGTGTACAACTGTCCATAAAACCTCTCGAGCTCTCTCAGAATCTCCGGCTTCGACGAAATGACACTGCCGTCCTCGATCTTCAGCTTAGTCATTTGGCTCTGACCAATAGACGAATTCTTTGCGAACACTTTGGCGCCTTGGTTCCGCGCAATTGCGTCCCTAATGCATTTAGCACTATAGGAGCGCAGGTCGTGTCGCACAGATTTCGAGATTCGTCTATTGAGTTTGCCATATTCCGACATATCAGCTGAAGATTGCAGTATCATTTCTTTCCGGTCTTCCATTAACTTAATGGTTCCGTCTGAGAGCTTTTGAGGCTTTTTCCGGCGTGGGGTCTTAAAGAACTTAGACCCCACAGCTTGGACAGTTTCCACAAGCCCGCTGCTGATCTCGTCCACAGTTTCGCACTCGGCTAGGCACTGGAAGCGATTTTGGAGTTCGAGTTGAAAGTGTTCCGGGCTCTGGATCTGGGCAGGGCCAGGACGGAGTGTGGACTTCACCAGACGTGACCTCTCGAGCTTGATGTTGATATTCAGTGTGCCTCTAACAATCCGGTGATCGCTACCGGTTTTCACCCTACTGATCACGGAGACATCACTGAATATACGCTTCTTGGTCGTCATGATGAAGTCGATCTCATTTCTGGTTGAACCATCGGGGCTTATCCACGTCCACTTCCTGGTTGGTCGCTTCCGGAAGAAAGAGTTCATCAAAAAGAGTTCCTCCTTCTCCATAAAGTCGACCAACCGTTGGCCCCTTTGGTTCCGCTGTCCATATCCATATTGCCCCACTCTCAACTCATCGCCGTTCCTTGTGCCTACCTTTGCATTGAAGTCCCCCATAACAACGGTGAAGTACGTTTCGGAGGAATGTATGGCTTCAGATATCTCCTCATACAGAGCCTCTACTTCTTCGTCAGGATGTGTCGAGGTTGGTGCATATACCTGTATGACCTTCAGCGAATACCGATCGGTGATTCTGAGTATAAGGTACGCAACTCTACCTGACACACTATCGACCTTGATAACGTTGTTAACAAGGGACTTGTGGACGAGAAACCCAACACCACCCTGGGATTTTCGTTCTCCTTCCCGGAAGAAGAGCATGTTGCCAGAATCAAGGACTACCATATCCTGCCCCTCTCGTCGGATTTCTGATAGTCCCATGATGTCCCACCGCAATCTGCTCAATTCTTCCTCCAGCTCTACAATCTTTGCATCGGTCCTCAACGTGCGGATGTTGTGTGTTGCCAGGGCCAAGGTTCGTTGGTGGGTGTGTGGGTAGCCGAGCAACTGCCGGTGATTCTTCGCACCCCCTGCTCCTCCGTTACCTGACCAGCTACCCGTTGGGCCAGGGATAAAGGAGCTGCCGGGGACTGGGGGCCGTGGGCAAATATTGTCTGTCATGGGGGGGGGGGGGGGGGGTTTGCCATAATCCCCACGCTTGGCAGGCGGCTTGGGGATCGCAGCGGGTCACCGTTTAGCTAGAGGACGCTGCGGCCCGTCCTCCGGTGGCTGGTCGTAGTTTTAGGACATACCCGGGTCCCTATATAATATTTATTACAAATTAACAAATACAAAAGTGGAAACTAAACGTACTACGTGATTAACAATACGTATTATAGCAATACAATTACCTGTAAATTATTACGAGGCCGTAATGTGTTATCAGGAAGGCCGAATCCTTGTTGTTGAAATTGAATCTTCAGTGCTTGTTTTGTTTTGTCCTCTGATCAGATGTAAACTAAATTAAATTAATTTTGATCTTCTTATGGAGCAGCGGCTGCAGCTTTTTGTAAGCAGTTTTGCTTTTTGGTAACTGGTTTATGAAAATCCATGTTTGCATTTTATCATGAAAAGCATTACTTACAGCTATTACGAGGTCGTAATGAGATGTCAGGAAAGGCCGACTGTTAATTGTGCAAATTTAATAATTGTCATTATTCTTTATTCTAGTAAAATCAAATAATATCACTATTATTTCGTACGCAATGACAGTTTGTTAATTGGATGAATGGCGGTTGTTATCGTCGCTCCTACCAAAAAGTGTCGCCATCTGTACTATTGGATTGTTAATTAAAGTCAAAGACATTATTTGCACGGACAGTGTTATTGTCTATGACATTCAGCCTAGCATTCAGCCTAATTTAAATCGAAACGATATTGGCATTAAAAGTCATAGACATTAGTTGCACAGACAATGACATTGACAGGCATAATTTGAAATGGAACGGCATTGCCATTTTTGGCGGCACTTGTTGGCGGGACAGCGCCGAAGGCGGTTGTCGGCTCGTGTAAATCGTATGTACAATTTAAGTTTAAGGTATTTCTGAATAAATCGGTTGAGTTCCTTAAGCCTGCATTATTATTCAGTAAAACTAATAGGGGCAGAGATAATAGTAGATTATCTATTATTATCTCTGCCCCTAGGGGTTGCCACAGAGGAAAGTAGTGCTCCCTAGGATTTAGACAGGGTAATTATTTAAAAAAAATTTAAGTCGAACTTTATGAAAAATGAATTTCACATTGATTAACGTTGAAATTTTTTTGAGTTTATGTAGTTTGATTAGTGCCAGCTTCTTTCAGATTCAGCACGAGTTGTGAAATCGTCATATAAGACATTTTGTTGTTTTTTTTAACTTTATCTTCATACACTAATGCTCATGATTTTACTCAAAATATGGGTAAATTCCTAGGCTGACCATCAATTTTTAAGGTCTCCGGTTGATTGAAAGTCGCAGAAATAGCATTCATTCTCATCGAAATGGTCACGGAGAACTGAGAAAATCAGTTGCCTGAGGTAAGAATTAGTTATAAATAAGTGTAAGTGGATTAACGGCCGGTTTCAATAACCTGTCTATCAGTTGTTGTGCCTACCAGAGTTAGATATTTGACACAATTTGTAACGAGCGTAAGTCAAATTTCTAACTCTGGTAGGCACAAACCCAGTTATATAAATTATTGAAACCAGCCGTTAGAGCGGCTCTTCGAAAGGGTGTTTGGCCAGATTGTCAACAGTTTATAGCTTCATTGCAGGATTCTGTGCTGATATTACCAGCTCCAGCCGCTGCCTAGCAACCAGCGCGCCACACGCCACAGCGCGTGAGTATTACTGCATCATTGTTCATAAGTGTTTCCCTCAAGCTCTGTTAACCAAAAGAAAAGATGACCTTTTACTATTAATCCAGACATTCGATTTCGTAGGTTTTTGAATTACTCCTTAGCCATTGTAAGCCACGTGGTATTCATATCACCACTTCATATTTAGTCAGTTTAGTCGGATCTAATAGCATTGTTGAGCATTGTGTTCTAGTTAAATGTGGTAAATAATAAATTAAACAATGGTGGTTAATATTATTGGACTAGTGTTAGTTTATAAGTGTACCACAACGCCGGGATGCTTTGGAGACCCAAGTTAAGTAGCGAGTCCCCGAATCTGATAGGTTGCTGCTCAGGTTTACGATAGAAGACTGCGGGACCACATTCCTTTAACGATACTAACTTAAAGTGTGAGGTAGGAAGTGCTAAGACTCCGTATTGTCCGTATAATTTCAAATGCTTCGAGAAGCTCGCCTCGCCGCCAGAATTTAGAGCTGTGCCTAGTGATGGGTTTACGTCCGGACGTTTTGGGCGCATTGGATAAATGCCCGATAAATGTCCGTATATGCCGAATAAATGTCCATTCACTGGGCAAAAACTATAAGAGAACATTTTATCATTTTTTTCATTAAAATAGTTACATTTTATCATGCAGCATGAGTAAATACCTACATAAAATTTAGATTATGACTATATTACTGACATATAATTACCCAACTTCTCAAAATGAAAAAAAATAATTAAGTTTAGTAATTCAGAACACATTTAACTACTTCTTACTACCGAAAAAGTTAGAATTTCGGTGGCAGGAAGGGGCAGGGTACCCGCGCGCCGCGCCGCCACGCGGTTCTTTTAGCACTCATGGATTTATACACACTCAGTGCAAAAAGGAATCGCTTTACGACAGAACGAGCAGCTAAAATTTCGTTTTTGGCGTACAATTGGAATTTGAAAAGTAGTCAAGGTGGCAGTATACCACTGTCAAACGTTCCCAATTCAGATTCAGATATTGAAGATACTTTTAGTGATGATGATATACAAAATGACTTTGATTCGGTTGGATTTGGTTTGATACGGACTACGCCCGATGATCCCCCAACCATCAATATCTTCTTCGACCAATCGAGAATTAGAATTCGTTGATGTTGCTATTAAAAACCCCAGTGATGATGATGATGACTGAAGTTTCCTATATGCTGGTATTATAATATTTTTAAAAGTTAAATTTATGCATACTAATTTGTAATATTGCCTTTGATTTCATTCATGTAAATGTGAAAATCCAAAAGTTGTACCTTTGTTGTTAAGTAAAACCCAAATATCTTAAAATAGTTGGAAAAAGACCGCATATTGAGAAGTATTTATAATAGTTAGAATTAGTCCTAATATCATATTTTAATATGTAGTTAAAACGTTGAAATATAATTTAATGTGACTGTGATTAAAATTAGAATTCGTGGTCACTTTGAGTCGTCAAGTTTGGTGGTTGAGACGGACACAGCTCTCCTCACGATCTCTCGCTCCCCTGAGAACGTCCGATCATTGTATGGTGAAATTCGTATATCTGTCCGCCTCCTGATGTCAGCCCTAGGGGCACGACGCGTGTCTGGCGTTACGAGTCAGTTGATTGGAACGAGATGCGGTACTTCCTTGCATCATACCTTTGGCGCCAAGTGTGTTTTTCTTCGAACGATCCATCTAGTTCTGCAGACGCGATCGTGGAAGTGATTCGTCAGGGAATGGAATAATTTATTCCGTTCTCCGACGTCCCTCATGGTCAGACTGCCCGACATTGGTTTAATGCTGGCTGTGCAAGTGCAGAAGCACGTAAAGAATCCACTTACCAAGCCTGGGTACGCGCTCGTGACTACAAAGAACGGGCTCGGAGGGTTCGTGCAAAGAAGAAGGCCTTCAACTCTGCAGCTAAGCGGTGCAAAAGAATGATCCGCAAGGCGCGATTAGTTCACATAAGCCGCATAGGAGCCAGACTAGCATCTTACCCTGCTGGTAGTAAGCAGTTCTAGTCCCTGTCCAAGTCGGTCGAATAAAATTTTTGCCGGCCCACTTTGTCCCCCATGCTGCGGCCCGATGGGACGTTGGCCCACACTGCAACGTAGAAAGCAAATCTTTTTGCATCTCTGTTCGCGGGCATTTCGCGACTAGATGCAAACCTTGCAAAGCCACTAAATTTACCTCACTGTGGTGCTTCCATGCCAAGTGTCACCCTTCACACCAAAGAGGTAAGAAAAGCTTTGCAGAATCTGGACGTGAATAAGGCCAGCGGCCCGGACGGGATTCCAGCTAGACTACTTAGGGTCGGTGCGCCTGAATTGTCTCCGGGTCTAACGCATCTGTACCGCCTTTCTCTTCTAACTAGAGCGGTTCCTTAGTCCTGGAAGCTTGCAAATGTGCAGCCAATGCCCAAGGAGGGCGATCGTGCCGACACAACCAAATACAGATTAATTGCCATCACCTCCATACTCTGCAAAGTTATGGAAAGCGAATAAAAATACTGAATAGAAAGCTTTTGTCGTAGCTGTTCAGCAAGCTAGCGTGTCGCTAGCTTGCTGAGCAAGCTTCCAGCGTACGGCATCTCTGCTGATTTTTGTGTCTGGATTTTGGACTTCCTGAGTGAACGGTCAATCATAGTAGTCACTGATGGCTGTTCCTCTGACCTCATGGCTATCGATGCCCGGGTTCCTCAGGGTTCCGCTCTCACTGCTACTCTTTTCTTGTTGCGTGTTAACGATCTGCTCAAGCCCGGAATTGTTGAATATGCAGACGACAGCACGGTCACAGAGAGGTATCTGTCTAGCGCAAGGATCGGCGGAGAGGAAATTCGTTTGGTAAGAGAGGCCATGGTTGAGAGGACAAATTTGTCTCCCAATGGGGTGACAACCATTTGGTCCGTTTTACCGCCACCAAAACGCGTGCGTGTTTGTTCTCGGCCAAAAGGAGTCCTTTTAACCTGGCTCCTATTTTCCGGGGTATATAATTTATTATTAGAACTGTTTCGGCTATTTTTTTTTATTGAATCTTTTATGGAAATTAAAAGCTGACAGCCAATTCGCCCCGCTACCGCTAGGCGTCGCTACGGTGGCTGTCATTTTGTCTATGGTGTTATGTCAAATACAAAACGTAAACAAAGGAACTCAACTTTCTCCAAATCCAACGTAAAGTCTTGCTAAAACCGATTTAGAAATGTGTAATAATTGATAATGCAAGAAAAGTGTGTCTTGTAATGTGTCAGCCAAGGCTCCATGTCTTTAATGTGAAAAAAAATGGATTTAAGTCCAACAAGCTACAATGCTTAAGTTTTTGGACATCTGATGTTTTCTCTACTATGATTTCAGGTAACTATTATTCAATTATTGCGAACCATTTTGTAGATCAGTAAAGGCAGACAGGGCCCTGAATTTACAACGTAACAGTACAAGGTCTCTCGTCCTATAGACTTACGAACCGATAACGGCATAGCGGCATTCATAAAAGCTCAATTATTGTAGCCAAAATTAAACAAATGATATTGAATCTTAAATTGATATTTTACTGTCGAATGCTGTGCTATCTAATCTGGTTGATATACCTAAATATCCTAGGCAATAAGTCCGTAGCGATGGCCAGTGCAACTCATCCAAAACTTCGGATGCTTAAAAAGGTATGACCGGTAAGATCGGATAAGAAAGAAGCGTGGAATAAATAAAGATGTAGGGACAAAAATTTTAAGATGGTTTGGTCATGTAGAGATAATGGATGAAAAAAGAGTTACAGAAAAGATACAAGAAGCGAAAGTGAATGGAATAGTGGGAAGGGGAACACCTCGGCGAACCAAAGTTCTTGTTAAAGGTCGAATCAAATGTACCATTAACCGACGAGCATGAATGACGTCATGCGAGTAAGTGAAGTAAAGGATGTGTGTCAAGATAATAGCAAAAAAGTTTTAAAAAAAAATATACAACCGGTAGTTAATATGTAGTATGTTAGATTTTTTGTTATTTGGATCTTCTGTAGTGCTTTGTCCCTTACGTCCTTTAATATTTCGACAGTCGGCATCATTAAGTCGAAGAAGATATATTTTAGATACTTACATAATCTTTTCATCATTTAAATTTTTGGTCGTAATACCTCGTGTTAATTAAATAGCTCAAAACTTTACACACTTCAAAAATTTTGTATACATGTTAGTAATTTCAATTTTAAATTTCAAATTCATTTATTTGCTTAAATATGGTACAGCAATGGTGTTATAAATGTAATATAATACAAGTCTCACATATTTAGCCTTTTAGCCAAAGCATGCAAATGTATTAAGTATGAATATAAATATATCTTAATTTAATTAAATAATCTTTGCTGAAAACCTTGTGACAAACACTAATTAAAATTAAAATTCGTGTATACATTTATACTGTAAAACACTTTTCAATTAACCATTTTGTTAAGCATTTCTGAGTTTTTATGGATTCAAGTAGTTTACTAAACACTAATATACACATATTGAACACATTTCTTATAAATATACGTATGCAAGGAGGTTATTAATATTAAGATGAATTAAAAAATAAAATCAATGAAAAAAATAAAATTTCGCAAATTAATATATATAAATCAAAATATAAATTCTAATAGTAATACCGCACGATCTAAGCCTGCGAGTGCGAGCGATGTTGCCGCCGCGAAAGCATTCAAAATATTTATGCAATGTTCATAAGATAAATAATTTATTTTTAATACTTTATTATTATTGTTTCGATTTTGTGTAAATATGTTATTATAAATATATACAACAACATATTCATAATAATACGATAGTTAGATATGTAAATTCAAAAAGAGGCGTAGACAATAATATTTTATTTCATAAAATCGAGTCTACTCTCGATTCTGAACTAACGAATTTCAGGTTTTGAGCAATTGCATAAACACGTTGCATTGAATTTATTCATTTAAAAAAATCTCAGCGTATGTACTTAAGACTAGCTCGGAGAAGTTCAGGTAAAAGGTCAGGTCAAAGGTCAGCTCAAGAATACTTTGTTTTCTTCTTATCCCAAAGCTTGATGTGTGTATTGACCAAAGTATTTACATATAATATGATAGTTATACAACTTTATTAAATTGCAACAAAACAATAACGTAGGTCACTTGTAACGACATCGCCGCGGGCAGAATCGACATAGTGACGGGCATTTTGGACGTCAGCATTACCCTCACGGGGTCCGTAAATATGACGCGGCGCAGGTTGTTGACAGCCTTCAGGTCTGAAGCGTTTCGTCCTGAAAGAGTGGACAAAATCATGATAGTAAACAAAACTTATTACTTATCTGGAATGGAAAAAATAAATTTGTTTTATTTTATTTTATTTAACTCACTGTCTGAGTATGACTATGGCAGAATTGAAAGTTTTAACTTACAATGTCTTTTTTTACTACTTCCTCCAACAAGGTCGGAGCCTTATTAGTATTCAAGTTCTCGCAAGTTTTCTTCTCGTACCATACCGCATCCCACACTCGCTTCCATTGCCATTCATTATGTATCGGTGGGTGTGCCGTTTTGTAAATTCCCTATGCTATCTATCATTCCTTGTATTGTACTGTTGTTTTTTATCTTACTCTTATAGCTATATTTTTGGGTAAATTACTTATAATAACTTACAATGTTACAATCGCTAATTTAATTTAATTTTAATTTGCTTATAAATTATGAGGGAAATACTGGTCGATACATCGTCGGGCAGGTAATGTACATAAACTACCTATGTGAGTTATAACTAAAGACACCGCGACACGCGCTTGGATCACTCACAATCACTGAGGCGTTTGTAGCCCATGAGTCGCAACTCGGTGGATAATAATATGTTAGACGCAAAATCTTGGTAAAACATTGTTTATAGATAGCGAAAAAGATGGAGAATTCAAGGAAGCACTTACCGGTTTGTAACACATTATAGAATCTTGACAGTGACCTGTTCAAGGTGGCCAAAGTATTTGCTACTTCCTGCGCCGCTTGACAAACAACAAATATTGTGTAGGCGAACAGGCAGAATGATAAAGCTTTAAATAATTCCAGTCTTATATCTTCGCTCTGCAAATAACAAAATTTAAATCATTACAAGCTTATTCATTAGTCGCGCCACACAAGGGCAGGACGGTGATAATGAACAAAGATGCAATAAGACCCTTATTGAAGATAATGTACAGACGCCAGCAGATCACCTTACCACCAAATGTTAGATTTTGAACTTAATTCTAAGCTATAAGGTTAATACATTTTATTAAACAATATCGATAAATAGGTTTCTCTCCTGGCGTGTGTACATCAAAACAAGTTTAATGTAAGGGAATCAATAATATTATAAGTGGATTTCTGTGTCCAGCTGTGTACGTTTTCAGCTCAAGTTAAAATCTTCTATACAATATGTCAAAAGAGAACCATAACGAAGCCCTTTAAATCAAAATAAGTTCCTAATATTAAGCAGAAAGAGTTTCTGGGAAAGCTGTTTTATTTTTAGATATTGTAAAACAACTGGTTTTTGCAGCACGCAATGTGATACGCGCACAAACTGTGCTACTTGTGGGAAAGGGGCTCATAGAGGCACTTTGAGGGCCCGTAGAGTGAGGGTAAGGTACGCCTTATATGCTGAACCAGTTGTCCTCTCGCCTGGACTCCACTTTCACTTAACATCCGGTAAAGTGAATTCATTAACTCTTAAATTTCCTAGTAGGAAATATGCCAAAAATCCAAATAAATTCCTTTAAACTAGCCCCAAATTATCGGTACTAAAAACCAAAAAAAAATATAATTTAGCCCAAAAAATTTTTCAAATTGAAAAACAGAAAATTTTCGACCAAAAATTCCAAATTTAAAATCATACAAAAACAAAAAATTATCATACATTAGACTCAAAAACCCTTAAAAACAAACTTTTATTAGACTTTTTCAAATAAAAAATTTCTTAAAATTGATTTTAAAAATAAAATTAAACCTAACCTAACCCTAACCTAACCTAATATGGCTCAAATGCTTAGTCCGCCGCCTGGTGAGATGAGCGAACAGGGAATGCCTGGTATTCCTGAAAGATCCTATATGGAGGTCAGGGACATAAAGACCTTTAAGACCATGATCCTAAAGTACTGCAGGCGTATAAATGAGGCGGTTCGGTCGGACAAGTCAGTCACGAAAGCCAACAAGGAGGTCATCATTGACTTCGCGACCGGCATTGAAGGCTGCCTGACCCACCTGTTGGCAGCAGCCGGGGAACAGGACCTCTCCCAGGAGCAGGAACAAATTAGCGAGGATAACATAAGAGAGTTGGGCCACAAGCTGGACAACAGCGTGAGCGCCGTAGTCGCCATTCAGTCGAGATCCGGCGAGAGGTAGCCCAAAAGTCAACGAGATGTTGGCGCAGCAGGCGCGACTCGAAGACCTTGTGCGGCTGACCGCTAATATGGTCACAGCCGCACTGAAGGAGTCTCCTCTTGCCCAGGGTCCACCGACCGGCGCTCACACTGTCCGGCACGTCCAAAAAGCCGTGCTTCCAAATGCTCCCTCCTATGCTAGCGTAGCTGCCAAGGCTATACCACCCACGCCCAAAACACACCCCGCAGTCATAGTCTCTTTATATTACTGCACCTTGAAGCCTCCGGAGGTGGTGTCTCTCCGGAAACAGGAGATGTCATTCCGGAGGCACAAATACGCCCCAATTAAGATCTAGTCGCTGCCTAAGGGCAAGTTGAAGCATATCCAACGATGTTGCCCGCGAGGAGTTAGAGGAGGTCCTAGTCGCTCAAAACGACGTTGCAGTGACCCGCATCTGCTTCCTAACCTCCAACCGAAACCCGGCACAGTATAACGCGGTTGTCGAAGTCACCCCCGAGATGCGAATTATCATCTTAGCTCTCGGGAAGCTCAACGTGGACCATAGTAGGGTCCACGTTGAGGACTTCAGCCGTTTTATACAGTGTCGGGAGTGCCTTCAGTACGGCCATACGAAGGCAAAACGTAAGTCCGAAAGGAAACTCTGTGCCCATTGCGCCAGTCCGAGCCACCAAGTAGCACAATGCCCCAACAAGCCCAGGGGCCAAAGTGCTACAACTGCTCGGCCCATAACCTGCGCATGGGCACAAAGGTTGATACCGGCCACAACGCAACAAACACCAGCGAGTGCCCCCGTATTCGGTCAATGGTCCTGCGCTTGCAGGGCCAGACCGATTACGGTAATTAGACTACCTACACAACAAAATAACTTAATTATTTACAAATATAGCTAAACCTAAATTACTACTAAATATACCAAAATAAAACAAATAAAATAAACAAAATCACCAAATAATCATATGAATAATTAAAACTAACATAAACACTAAACTTATAACTATAATAACAAAACTTCAACCTAACCTAACTAAATAAAACCATAAAATAAAACAACATAAACTAAATTATCATAAACTAAATCAAATTAAGTAAAATAAACAAAATTTAAAAACTTAAAGTAGATAAGTCTAAACAAACAATAAATGTAACCTAAAAACCTAATTAAACAACAGAATGGACAATATAAAATAAATAAACTTACTTAAAAAGCCTACAAACTATAAACTACATTACTAAATTAAAAATAAAAATCACTAGAACACGAAAAACAAATTAAACTTAACTTAAACTTAAACTTAACCTACACTTTTATAAAACAACCTAAATTTAAATTATACCTAATAGTTAAATAAACAAAAATAAATACTCTAAATAAAAATGTACAATTCAAAATTCTAAAAATACAAATAAACAAAATAAAAGAAAAATGTACACTCCCAAAAACCCTAAAATCTAATTAAAATACAGTGCCTCGAATTCCTTATTCCCCCCCTATTTTCTTTTCTTCCTCTTCTTTCCTTTTCGTTTTCCCCCCTTTGTGCCCCGCAATTCATTGGAAGTGGACCTTCAGTCCACCCCAATAAAAAGGACAAAGTCCTATTAGTAAAAAAATAAATTTAAATAAGAGATAAAGCATAAGCTCTAATTATTTTGGAGCAGAAAGCATTAAATATAAAAAAGTGAAATCATTTGACGGGCTTAATATAAAATAGAGAAGGGTAATAGAAAACTGAAAGGTTTTTTTTAATAAAGTTTGGTAATAATCATAATATAATTTTTTTCCACAAAACGTAAAAGAATTGTGACTTTACTGAAGGTCTTCGTAACTTGACGGTTCCCAGGTATGGCCGCGTACAGAAAAGTCTTCGTAATATTTGATAATTATAATACCTGGCTGTCAGCTTCGTTATGGGTATTTTTTCACACCGTATGCAAAATTATGGACTATGTCGTCCTAAGCTCAGTCGCACTTTGGACTGAAAAGTAAGAGATTTATGGAACTCAACAGTCTCAACCAATCTAATTTTACAATTTGTATCAAAAAGATACTTGACCAAAAGTATATATGCGGGATTTGTTAGGAAAATTTCGCGAACGCATTATTCAGTTGCAGCGATTTTTAGAATCGCATTTTTAGCGAATCAATATTTTTTCATGTTGGATATATTTTGCGAACGCCTTATTTAGTTGCAGCGGATTTCAGTATCGCATTTTTTAGCGAATCAATATTTCATGTTGGATTTATTTCACGAACGCCTTCAGTATGCGCTCATAATTAGTACGACTATGGACATAGATGTACGAGTATATGTGTAAGTATTAAAATTTGTGTCCAAAGTGCGGCTGGCCTATACCAATCATAATATTATAAGAAGGTGAATATGAATAATAGTACCACCCTTCGCAGTATTTTTTTACAAATAGATTATACAAGATAATATACATTTTTTGTGTTATTAACTTTTCAAATGCATAATATTATGTCGTCCATGTTCTGATTTACTTATTTTTCTGAGCGTGAGTGCAAATCGTCAGAAGATAAGCTTAAAAAAAAGATTACATGTCCCTACTCTGCTTGATATTATGAAAATGAAATTCTACTATCGCAGTAGGTAGTATTTTTCTGTTACCAAAAAATAACATAACTAACATACGACATGTTACCTTTTCATATTCACCTCCTCTGGAGATTGTAATAAGATTACATGTATTTTACCCCTTTGACCATTGATGCAATCATTTGGTAAAGTAGAAAAATGTACACTAAAACAATATAACCCATCAGCAACATTATCTGAAAAGCACAACGACATGTTCTTTAATAAAACCTTTTTTGCATCTTTTCTTTGCTGCTTTTTTTTATTTCTAATTATCTTTTGCTTACGGCTTCGCTCGCATAAATTTTTCACTTGAATACTTATTCCATAACCTATAACCGTCTCCAGGTTGCCATCTATCTATATACCAAGTTTTCTCAAAATCTGTTTAGTGGTTTAAGCGCGACTGCGTAACAAACCAACTTCCTTTCGCATAATAATATTAGTAAGGATTTAAAGTAGTAACGAAATTAAGTCACTGGAGGCCAATTCTCATTTTTCGAGATGTAGTCTCGAATCGAGTTTTTATTTCGATCTCTATCTCGACCATAAAATCTCGTTATTAACATTTTGTTCACGAATCTCCTATTCTCAGCGCTAATCGACTTCGAGTTGGATTCGAATTCGAATTTTATCGAGTGGTAATCCAATTTAATTATACTGAACATCTCGAACTCGACATTTCTCGAAGGAGAGCCGCTCGAATTGCTTCGAGTGGTCGGCAGTGGTCGAGTCGTAATTTCGACTACGAGAAGCTAATTAAACGTCAAATAGCGGCGAAATTACGGTGGATATGGAGGAGTTAATTTCCAATTTTGTCGTGGAAGTGATTTAAAATATTGAGAGAGCTCGCTCTCTTTTTTTTAAAAGGTGGAAGAAAACTTTCCACTCCTTAACTGTATATCGGCTTCCAACATTTGTAGAAGAAGCTGCTTCTGCTGTGGCGTTTTTTTTTTGACATTGTGACATTATGTGTGTCTTGTGAATATTAGAATTATCGTTTCGTCACCAAACAAGCACACAACCACAAACAAAAAACATAAAATTTATCGACGATATGTCACGTTTTAAACAATACAAGTTGTTTAAGGAAATTAAATTTGATCACAACACATTAAGTAAAATGATTTTTCGATACTTATTAAAAATTTACTGCTTTAATTAAAAAGCAAGTATAATACATTTAAATACCTTTACAGTAAAAATATTTGATGTAAATAGTTGCAACCGGTTTAAAACCGGATGAAACGTGTCAAACGGAACGCATCCCGAGTTGATTGCATTAAAAAGAATGGCAATATTTATCAAAAAAAAACTCGAAGTCTATTTCGATTAGCGCTGAGAATAGGAGATTCGTGAACAAAATGTCGATTATCGAGATAGAAATCGAAATCAAAACTCGATTCGAGACTACATCTCGAAAAATGAGAATTGGGGCCCTGGTTCGAAATATCTTTAAGACAACGGAACTTATGGAAATAATCCCGTCATTAATTTACCTAACTCTAATGACCATTATAGTTTATAGAATGAATCAAAGTATTACCACTGATAATAATATCAAGTAATATAATTAAAATAATCGTGTCGCGTACCGGTGTACGAATACTACCCTTCCCACTTCACCCTTGGGTGTCGTAAAAGGCGACTAACGGAGTAAAAACTGCACATAAATCCAACTGCATAGAGCGGCGATGTGCTCACCGCTTGTCACGCTGAGCACAATGTGCAGTCGCTTCTTGGTGAAAAGTGGATTATGCGGAGGACTTTTGCGGTTCTTAATGCCTAGTCTCTGACTAACCTTTCGGGATAAGAGTCGTGATTATATGTATGTACCTATGTAATTAATATAATAAATAACAAACATCTTTAATAGAACCACCTACTACGTCATGAGAGTAAGTGAAGCAAATATGTGTCAAGATTTCAAGATCATTGAGCTTTATGGTCAGGATCATAGAGCTATATGGTCAGGATCGTAGCAAAGTTAAAGCTGTGTTCTTTGCATACTGTTAATCGAAAATTAACATGTTTGTATATATTTCATTGTGTGTCATCTTAATGTTTAACGCCTTTGCGTTATCGATCTTACGTTCAAAAAAAAGAAAAATCACTTGTCATTAAATCAAAAACCTGTCTAGTTCATAGTATATAGATGTAAAGAGATGGCAGTCGGCCATGCATTGGTTTTCTCCTTAAAAAGGCGTGTAGACGCCATGTAATATTAATTAGATTAGTAAAATCAGTTGTTCATTGGTTTTGTCATCAAGGCGTGTGGATGCCAGTTCAATATTAATTATAGTCATTCATTGGGTTTCAAATTCAAAGGCGCGTGGACGCCATTTCATGTAAATTATAGTAGTTAAATCTTGTTACCTATTAAAATAAGAGTGACAAAGTAAAGTGTTTATTTTTCATCATCTGAATCATCATCATCAATTATCAACGACTCAAGGGCCTAAAGCGACGCTTCGAACCCACCGTACCGCGGTCCTTGTGAAAGTCATCATCAACGTGTACGATCCTCGGCCGTCGCGATCACGGCTGGCCGAGAAAATCTACGCATACATACCCCTCAGGAAGCGGGCGTAATTTATATAAATAAATATAAGTATATGTAAAACAACGTCGGTAACCAAACGAGTAAATACTAGGGGTTTATCTCTATTTCCATAGCTTCGATAGGCTACTGACGGGTTACCAAACTTTTTTTATTTTTTGTTTTCCCAATTAATCTGTTGTTTTTTATATTGACTCGTCATAGTGACTACATCCTGCCTGATGGTAAGCAGCCGACGCGGTCCAAAATAAGGAAATTGTAACACACACGGTAACAAGCGCACCCATTCACGAAGGCCTGCATAAATGCCGTTTCACGCCCCGCTTTAAAGGTCCAGGACTATAGAAGCTGAGAAACACATGCGCCAACAGGTCTTACAGAGGAACAACTTTCCAAATTTTTTGGTACGATTACTGATATTCTGTACAGTATGATGGTGGTTTCTAAGACCAGCAGGTATAGTCCGGGGACGAAAGGAGATGGCGGGATTAGATCAAAAAGTCCTTCAGAACACTTTCCGTAGAAATTCCGGTAAAAGACACTGAGACAAGAAATGTCTCTACGCAGCTGGAAGTCCTCAACAGAGGCTGTGACCTTAGCATCTCGAATAATGCGTACCGCTCGCCTTTGCAGTCTATCAAGTGCACCGAGGAGTTATTTAACGGAGCCATCCCATAGATGGGAACAATACTCCATACTCGATCGCACCTGAGTCTTGCACAGCAAACAGCGCTGCTCAGAAGTGAAAAACCGCCTCAATTTATTGAAAATACCCAACTTACGAAAGGCAGTTAAAATAACACTTTCAATGTAGCTAGCATTTTGAATACAGTTCCTGGCCGATGACCATACCAAGATCGTTAAAGTCTACCGATATGAGTAACGGAGAGTTCTGAAGAGAGGGAGGAATAAGGAAGAGAGTTATTTTGGATGAGATTGCACAAAGCTGGGTTTTGCTAGCATTAAACTCATCCAGGTTTTTAAATCCCCACTTAGAGACACGATCGAGAGTCAGGTTCAGTTTAGCAACCAGTTCTTGCCCCAAGTACCGCTCATGAACGGTACTGTCATTCGCATAACAATGAATATTGCCCAAGTACAACATGTCATTAATATGCAGAAGAAATAGAGTAGGTGAGAGCATAGATCCCTGCAGCACTTCGGCATTCACTTTGTAGCACTCAGAGGACACCCTTACAAAGGACACGAAACCTCAGTTCTTCTAGAAAGTCTGGTCTGCAACCCAGGCGCACAAACGGAGCGGCACACCGAAGGCCGGCAAGAAAGGAACGAAGAAGGGAACGACGACACTGTATCGAAAGCTATGGTGACATCAAGGCTAACTGCCAGAGATTCGCTATGCTTGTCCATCGCTATTCCAAAATAATAGCTCATAACCCGCACAATCGCGCTTCACCAATAACGGACAGTGATCTATCATAAGCATTAACTATCCGGATAGGTTAACAGGACTATTTAAATAAGTGGATATCACAATAATAACAATTTATAAAAAGATTTCTACCTGCAAACCAAAACATTTATTCAACAGCTTGCTGCACACTGAAAGTTCTTGGTAGTTCGATGACCACGATTTTACATAATTGTGGAATTGGTCGATTCTATCTTCGTTATTGTAGCCTAAAACAACCTGTTCTCTGGTTCTATCGATAACAAAGATGTAGTGATTCAATAAAGCTTGTATCACTGAAATCAATGACGTAAACGCATAGTACGCTAAGCAATATCTGGTCTGAATGATGACTATGACTGTATAGAACATGATGGAGGTAATGTTATAAGGACCATCGTATAATATATTAAAGAAATTTGTAAAAATTATAGCGATACATGAGAAAATGAATTGACAAATGTAGCGGACGGCGAATCTGTTCAATTGTCTCATTAGAGCATCATCTTTCCCAAACTCCTGATAGATTTGTAAGAACCTTTGGACACACTCGACGTAAGGTTCAGTGTAATTCAACGGGAATAGGGCCAGACAAAAATTTAGGACAATTACAAGCAAAAAGCTTGCTAAATTGAAAAAATCCGCAGCCGAGTCGTATAGAAAGAAAACGTAGTACACATTTAGTGATAGTAATGACGTTATGTATATAATTTCGAATACTGTCCGTATTACTGCAATAGATTTACGCCATGGAGACAGTGCACTGTAATTCCAGTACACACCGAGTACATTATTTAAGAAGCACTGAACGTCTAATAAATTGAATTTCATTATAAAAGTGTGTCCTAACAACTTAATTAATTGAAATACGCGGAGAGACTGAAGTTAAAAGCGTGACTTGGGTAGGTGTAGGGACTAACTACCATATGATTAAATAAATGAATCATACTTTCATTTCTTATGGTTGTTGTACAGTCAGCATAGAAGTGATCGAAAGCAATTTAAAAAAGAGAGATGAAAATACATTTAAGATTTTCTTTCTTTCTTTCAATTTTTCTTTTAATACTTATCCTCTAGTCAGTGAGGTAACAGAATTCAGCCAGAAATAACCTTATACCAATTATTAAAAAAAACACCTTTCACAGCTCATGAATTATATATAATTAATAATATCCTCTCACTTTCGGAAATGCAAAAGTTCATTTTTGTTGAAATAAAAAAATATGCTGTACTCAAAAAAAAAGTAAAGTACAGCCTGTTCCACTGTAAATAATTGTCCTACTCTTCATAGGTATTTCACACACTTGTTAAAGGTGAATATCAACATAAGCAGTTTTTTGTCAGTTTTGGTGGTGCTTTCTCTTTTTATGTTTCAACAAGAAATAATCTAATAATATTTAATGTCTAGGCAAATATTTTTAAATTTACTTATTTTGTTTTAAATATTATCAACAGTTAATTTTATATACATATCCGAAGTTTGAGGTTGCCACCAAAACAGAACTTACCCACCTAATCTGAAATTACGCCACCGATACTTAAATCTTGTCCACAAAAACTTAAAATTTATTTGTTTGACAAAAATAAGTAATATGAGATGTCGAAATATCTTAGCAATAAATAATTACCAGTTACTTACATTATTCTATTTATTATCAATAAGTCTTTAATTTAAAAAAATTCTGAGAATAGTAATCACATATTATTGTATTTTTTTTATAATGGATGGGGTTGCTCTTGGCCACACTCTTATCCGTAGGATTAAGAAGAGGCCGACGATGGAGCGAGGTTGCCCAGAAGCAGCCTATTCACTCGGCCTTTAAGGATGTTGGGGCTTTAAGCACTCGGGAACACAGACGCCGGCAGGGAATTCCATACCTTGGCTGTACGCATTATGAATAAAGATGAATAACGCTTGGTGCGTATGAGTGGAATATCAACCAAGTAAGGGTGGTAACCCGCCGTACGTCTGGACTTTCGATAGTAGAAAGGGGACGGTGGAATGAGCTCGAGAAGCTCAACAGCACACTCTCCGAAGTACAACCTGTAAAACACCGACAAGCACGCAACTGCGCGACGGTGAGCGAGACTGTGAAGCTTGGTTTTCACAAGCTTATCGTCACCTATAAGTTTCCTATAAGTTTCCTATAAGGCTCTGTTTTCTGGTTCCACCGAATCGAGCGCGGCAGTTAATATTTTGCCGACCTAAAGGTGGCAGCAATACTCCATGCACGACCGAACTTGTGCTTTATATGAAGTAAGAAGCTGTCCCGGCGTGAAACATCGCTTAACGTTATTTAGGATACCCAGCTTTTTCGCCGCAGAGCCTTGATTTCGATGTTGTCGCCGAAGTTTAGATTGCAGGTCAACTTCCTGCCGATGAGATCGAGGTTGTCAGTTATTGGTATATCTATCTACACTTCGGAATGTAGGAGCCAGGTTAAAAGGACTCCTTTTGGCCGAGAACAAAAACGCCTGCGTTAGGGTGGCGTTAAAACTGACCAAATTGTTGTCACCCCATTAGGAGACAAGACTTAAAGTCAAGTTTATCCGCTCAACCATGGCCTCTCATAAGGAACGAACTTCCTCTCCGCTGACCCTTGCGCTAGACAGATACCTCACCGTGACCGGCTGTCGTCTGCATACCCAAATATTCCGGGCTATAGCAGATCGTTAATATGCAACAAGAAAAAGGTAGCAGAGAGAAGGGAACCCTAAGCAACCCTGGCATCGATAGCCAAGAGGTCAGAGGAACAGCCATCGATGACTACTCTGCTTAACCGTTCACTCAGGAACATCAAAATCAAGACCCAAACATCAGCAGAGATCGGCATCGTACGCTGGAAGCTTGCTCAGCAAACTAGAGTGCTAGATCCGGTCAAAGGCTTTCAAGATGTCAAGCGACACGGCAAGCGCTTCGCCATGCTTCTTGATTGCCTCACCCCAGCAATGTGTAACGTACACCAGAAGGTCCCCGGTGGAACGGCCCCGCCGAAAGTCATGTTGGCAGTCGCTGAGGAGATCGTGGGATTCTAGATACGACAAAAGCTTTCTATTCAGAACCCTTTCCATAACTTTACAGAGTATGGAGGTGATGACAATTGGTCTGTAGTTGGTGGGGTTGGCACGATCACCCTTCTTGGGCACTGGCTGCACATTTGCAAGCTACCAGGACTGAGGAACCGCTCTAGTAAAAGTAAGGCGGTACAGACGCGTCATAACCGGAGACAAATCAGGCGCACAGACCCTAAGTAGTCAAGTTGGAATCCCGTCCGAGCCGCTGGCCTTATTCACGTCCAGATTCGGCAAAGCTTTTGCATTCTGCATTATTATTATTTTCTGCATTATATTGTTATCTTCATCATCATCATCAGTCAATAAACGTCCCACTGCTGGGCACAGGCCTCCCACGTGAACAATAGCACGTGGGGATATTGGGCCATAACCCACCACGCTGGCCCAATGCGGGTTGGTCTGTCTTAACGACTGCCATCTTACGACAACAACAAGGACCAACGACTAAACGTGCCTTCCGAAGCACGGAGGAGCTCGAGATGTTTATAATGGTCACCCATCAGGCGACCCGGCATTGCGAAAGTTGCTTAGCGGGCAAGACCGCAAGCCAAACGCGCTAGCCGCTGCGTCGTCGAGCTCCTCCAGATAAGATATTATTATCTTATCTGCACTATATTATTTATCTGCATTATTTTTTTCAATGGCATCTAGAATCTTTTTAATTTTTTGTCTTTTATAATACTTTTTGTTCGCAATTTTTTCTGAACTTGTCTGCGTTCACGTGGTGGCAGTTTACTAATAGGAACAATTTTGTTTTACAAATTTTTTCCCCTTCGTTTTCTTTAGTTCTTCAGCTTTCTTAGGATCCTTTTTAATTTTCACTTTCCTCTTTCTTCCAGCGAGCCTTTTTTCCGCCAACCTTTCTTCACTCGTTTGCTTCTTTTTGGCATCCTAAAAAAGTGTAAAGATTAACAAATAAGATAGAATAATATTCTATCTCATTCATGTTGTAAAATACAACATGTAGAATTGCGAAGAAGACTTGAATTGCTACCAAACGTTACATGATAATGTGTGGACCTATATAAGGTGCTGTGTATGTAGGCATTTCTATAAAGCAATGAAAATAGAAGTTTTCTAGTAGTTAGGAAAAACCTGATTAAAGGAAAATAAGTTTTAGCGGCTCAATTTTTACCACAAAAACCACCAAAACTGTACCACCTAAACTGAAAATTAACAAAAAATAAATGCTAAATTTAATGAAGTTAGTTTGCGACTGCTGTTATTTACTACATCAAACTACAAACCAAAAGACTATGTAACGCTGTACAATTACGACATGACAAAAATATATATAAACCTACAATTCACGCCACCGAAACGAAAGAATCGATGGACTAAACGCCAAGAAGTCACTCACGGTTATGGCAGGAAAATGCTGCACGCAGTCACACCTTCACTCTTCGAAAGCGCGAGCGCACGACTAACCTAAACGTGGTAAGGCAACATGACAACGCCCGCTCCATTCAGTGATATTCGAATAAGTAAAATAACGCAATTATGTCCGCAGTTAAAAGCTTTGACAACGTAAATTATTAATTAACTGTCTTATTTATGTAGATAATATAAAGATATTCATAGGAAGTGCCTCTTTTATAAGAAGTAAGTCGTGGACACGCCACCTAGTGCTTATATAATTTAAATTCTTTTTTTTTTCTTTATTTAATTGTTAAGTTTTTTGCAAATCAACTAGTTAGTTTAACAGTTACAATATTTTTTCTGTTTAAAAAATATGTACTTTACACTATCGTTCTCAACTAGGACTATCAAAAAATGCTGTTGGGATATTCACCCTTAATAGTTTTGCAGCTCGTGGCAATCGAACAAGCAAGACAGAGCGATACGATAGTAAACAAGAATATGTTAACCTCACACGTACAAAGGAGTTGCTGTTCTGTTGGAGACTGAAACGTAGTAGGCCCATTGGACTGAGTTTTGTAGAACGGCGCGCTATACTTTCTTCCTATTTTTGTTTTATTCAAAGGCTGTCATAGTTATGTGCAGTCGCTATTTGGAGAAAAGTGGACTATGGCAGAGGACTGCTTTTGCGATCACCAGTGCCTAGTCTTTGACCAACCCTTCGGGGATATTAGTCATGATTTTAAGTATGTATGTATGAATGTTGTTCTGTACTTGGAATTTAGCGGACTGTAGTGAAAGAAAAATAGATTTTGCTGGTTTTATGAGGACGAGAAATGATAACACGTGTTCTTCTAATCAGTTGTATTGTCAGAGAGATTAAAAAATTACAGATGGTAGTTGCATCGACAAAAACCATAGACTACAAAACACAGATTAAAAAAGGTTGTTTTCTACTATGTAGCAAACAAACTCCCAACAACAAAGAAAAAATAAATACTATTTTCTATGATTGTGACATAATTTTTAACGGTTTGTATAGGAGTCTAATTTTTTTAACACTTTACTTTGCTCTTAAAGTAAGTACATAAACAGTTACAGACCAATACACATTAAATAGGGCATCTACCAATTTTAACCTAAGCTGTTTTGTTTTAAATTTTTATATAAGTTAGGCTAGTTAAATTTATTACAGTTAAGATATTACAAGACCACTCTCTGTGAGTATACTATAGTTTAAGAATAAACATTATTTATTTTTTAGAAAACTTTGTTTCGATTGACACCTACTTACCTTATAAATAGTTTATGTACTAATCCATTTATAAGCAACGGTATCCACTTAAAGTATTCCCCACAGAAAGAAGAAAACAACACATTATGAGTTCTTATATAAAAGTACACATGTATATAGGTAATGAATGGGTGCGATTAGAGATACAGTAAGGCATATTGAACTATACGCAAAGTAATTATGTTTAAGTATATAATACTATTTAATTAAGTACGTATGCTTGCTACCGTATGCTGTCGGCTATTAATCAGCTGTTTCAATAGGTAACAAGCACACTTTGTGAATATAACGCAAATATGTACCTTTGGTAGTTTTTAACTCTAAAATCCGTACCCGACCGTCAGGGCCCGACTTGACCGATGTCACTCTAGCCATTGGCCATTTTAAAGGAGGTGCATTGTCTTCAATCATGACGCCCAGAGAGCCAACTTTTATGTTAGGCACAGAATGCTGCCATTTAGGCCTGTTTTGCAGTTGATTGAGGTATGATTTATACCAGTGTTTCCAAAAGCTTTATTGCATTTTGGTACATAGATTCCAAAATCGAAGCCTATTGCTAGGTACCTCTGTCAAGTCTGGTTCCGGGTAACAATATAAAGGAGCACCAGTCAAGAAATAACCTGGTGTCAAATATGATAGAGCTGAAGGATCTGAAGACATGGGGGTCAAAGGTCTTGAATTTAAAATTCCCTCAACTTCCACCAGAACTATATATAGTTCTTCATATGTAAGTACCGTGTCTCCTACTACTCTTTTACACTTTTAACGCCTGCCTCCCAGAGGCCTCCGAAGACTGGATTATAACTGGGTATGAATTTAAATTTAATGCCCAAGTTACTTGAAAAATCAAGAACTGCGTTCTGGTGAATATTGAGAGACTGTAAGCTATACAACTCTTTTAATTTATTGTTGGCGTCTTTGAAATTAGATCCGTTATCACAAAATACATCGCTTGGGATATTGCGTCTAGATATGAATCCTTTGAAAGCACCTAAAAAGGCCTCAGTTGTCATGTTTGACACTAGCTCAATGTGCACAGCCTTTGATGAGAAGCACACAAATATTGCCAAATAAGCCTTACCAACTAAAGCCCTCCGGACACGAGACTGTTTTACTTGGAAGGGCCCTGCAAAATCTACCCCGATTTTTTGAAATGGACGTGCCGGAGTGACTCGTTCTTTAGGTAAGCTTCCCATCAATTGCTCTGCACACTGCGCCTTCAATCTGAAACATTTTATGCATTTATAAATTACTTTACGTATCTCTCTACGAGTGTTTATCAGCCAGAAGGCCTGATTGAGGCTGCTATGTACTAATTTGTGACCAGCATGAAGCAATTTAATGTGTTCATTCATTACAATTAAATTAGTAATATTTGAATCTTTAGGCAAGATTATGGGGTGTTTTTGAGCATAAGGAAGGTTTGACTCTTGTAATCTACCACCAACTCTTAATAACCCTTTGCTGTCAATAAAGGGAAATAAAGATTTTAGATTAGGTACTCTTTATTTGTTTTTTATTTTTTTTTAAGTAATTTCTTCTTGGAAATGTTTTTGCTGATCATGTTTTATGATAGTGTGCAAAGCTTCAGTCAACTCCTGTGGCTCCAAACATTTATATTTTAAGCCAATTTTTTAACTACACATTTGCAATTATTTATAAAGCTTCGTATGTAAGCTAACACACGTTTCATTTTATTTAAATTTGAATATTTTGAAAATATATCAATTTCCTGTGTCTGGGTTGACAAACAAGATACCGATGCACTTTCTAAATCCTTTTTCATTTCAGGTAAGCTTGTAGGTAGCTTTACACATGGGATGTTATACTCTGCACTCTGCAGGAAGCCCGGCCCTTCAAACCACAACTTGGAATCTAACTTTGGATTTATACCACGCGAAATCAGGTCGGCAGGGTTATCAGAACTGCCTACATAGTGCCAAGTATATTTATTGTCACAGTGCTTTTGTATGAATTTGACTCTATTGGCAACATAGGCCTGTAATTTAATAGGCTCATTATATAGGATTATCAATCCATGCCAAAACCACTTGCGAATCTAAAAATAATATCACATTTAACGAATCAACTTTTTCGCAAAGATTCGAATAAACTTTGTTTACAAGCTTGGTTAATAATACCGCGCCGTTGAGCTCAAGACGAGGAATAGATAATTCCTTATTAAGAGGCTTTATACGTGACTTAGAGCACAATAGGTGAACACTGACGCTACCATCCCCATTGATAACCCGCAGGTATATGCAACAACCATATGCATAATTTGATGCATCTGCAAACCCTACAAGTTGAAGTTGCTCCGCTTTTGATACACTCATACCACGCTTTACAGATATGATGGGCATTTTATTTAACTCATGGAAAAAAGCAGAGCATTCCTCACTGATGTGTGATGGAAGCTCATATTATATTTAATTTACAAATTTTTTGCATCAGGACTTTCGCTGTGACAAAAATTGGCTCTAACAGACCTAAGGGATCATAAAAGGTACTAATCATGCTCAATACCTCTCTTCTTGTAAGTTTAATAGGCATTCTGACTGCAGGACTTTGAAACTGAAAAGTGTCATTAGTGAGATTGTAATTTAACTCTAATGTCTTTGCACTTAAGCTCTCACTTGCTAAATCATGATTATTGCTTATATTCCGCTCATTTTCTGAAATGTTATTTAAAATCATTGGCACATTTGATGCCCACTTGTGTAGTAGAAATCCACCCAGAGCTAGCAAACCTATCAGCTGCATTTTGGCCTCAATAAGAGTGTTTACATCTTTTTGTGATACTATAATATCGTCAATATATGTTGATTGTTTCAAAATAGAAGCAGCTAATAGGTATTTATCCTTAAACCTGTTGGCCAACTCAATTAAACATCTGTTTGCCAAGTAGGCGGAGCTTTTAAGCCCATAAGTAACTGTATTTAATATGTATGTATGCACCGTATCGGATTGATATTAGACGGTGTGACAATACTGTCATTTTGATATTGACAGTCCACCGTATCAGCTGGTCTCCACAGTATGTTCTGTAAAGGCCTGTATGAAGGTGAAACGTCTATAGCACGATACATCTTTTTTATGTCGCAAAGGAAAACAAAATCATGCAATCTGAATGAAATCAAGATATCAAATTGATCGTTTTGTACAGTAGGCCCATTCAAAAGATAATCATTTAAGGAGCAGTTGCCAACTTTCATTCCCCCATCAAAGACAACCCGTAACCGAGTAGTTGAGCTATTCTCATTAAAGACGGCATGGTGGGGCAAGAAGAATACTGGCCCCGCATCCAAATTGTATTTGGAAATATCAAAATATTGACCATGATTTAACTCTAGATACCCTGTAATAAACTTGTTGTATTCCGAAAATAATGCTGAATTTTTTTTTAATTTTTTCTCCAAATTATTAAATCTTTGTAAAGCAAAGTTAAATGATTTTGACAAGTTGATGTCGAGAATTGGTACTTTCAAAGGCAGTGCAACTTCAAACTTTTTATTTACTAATGAAACTGACTGTTGGAAAATAATTTCACATAGTTCATGCTCTGAGGTATTTTCTGAAAAAACTTCAGGTACTGATTCTAATTGCCAAAATTGTTTGAAATTATCATTGGATAACTCTTTAACTGACGCATCATTTGTATGGAATAAACCAACATTACAATACCTGGGTGTTACCAATGAGGACAGGATGTTGCCTGCGATCACCCAGCCAAACAAGGATTTTGGAGATATGGTCCATGTTCAGCCAACGCGATCTTATGTGGTTGCAAGGCACTTCTTTGCCGGCGGTGATGGCGTAACTGCCAAAGTAGTGCGTGGTGTAGACAGAGGCTTGGCACCTTCGTTGGTAGTTTCTTCCAACACTGAAGCTCGCCATTCTGTCAATCAGCATTTGTTTGGCCTCTTTGTAGTTTTCGTTCGTAGGCGGTATCAACTTAATCAGGTCCAAGGCCTCTCCGGCCAAAAAGCTGCGAAGATAATACAATTTTTGCGCAGGGGTGAGCTTCACATTGTCGTCTATGGTGGCTGTGTACAGATCCCAAAAAGGCTTGAAATCGGCGTAATTACCTCCGAAAATAGGGATGTGTACTGGGGGCAATTTGGTGGGGTCGCAGGTCGCTCCCTCAGTTTTAGGCGGCGGGTTCATCTCCTTTGGGGGGTTCAGTTCGCTGACGCGCTTTCTTATGCGCGCTATAACCTCAAAGTATTTTCCTTCGGTGTCTGAAACGTCCTCGCTTATGTCCTCTGATGCCAGGAAGAGGGTTATGTTGGTCTCAATATACATTTCGTACGCCGAGACTACTGTTTCACGCCGAGTTTGCAAATTGTCGACATCGGCCTCGTGGAATTTTGCTGAGTCGATGTAGGCACGTGCTCGCGTGATAGTCGACTTGTGCCCGCCTCTTACATTTATTAGACGCCGCGTATCCGTAGACGTCATTTTGACGTGAGAAATTGAGAATCACAAACAAACACAACAAGTGCGCCCGTGCGGTGCGGCGATTGTGCAGCGTTGCAGTAGTTGGGCGCGGCTCGAGTGCGTTGTCCCGCTCCCTTGCATACGATGTCTCGTGCGTGCGAAATATGACGGCTCTAGAATAAATGCTCCTCTGCGCGGGCGCCTTGTGGTGGTGCCTGCCACAGTGTTGTAAGCACACAACTCACCCAATATAGCGCTCCCTCGATGAATAAAATCGCAGTTCGTACTTACTTTCTCTACTTGTACCTCACCAATTTTTAAAATTATGACGGCGATGAATAACCATGTTCTGTACTTGAAATTTAGCGGACTGTTGTGAAAGAAAAATAGATTTTGCTGGTTTTATGAGGACGAGAAATGATAACACGTATTCTTCTAATCAGTTGTATTGTCAGAGAGATAAACAAATTACAGATGGCAGTTGCATCGACAAAAACCATAGACTACAAAACACAGATTAAAAAAGGATGTTTTCTATTATGTAGCAAACAATTAATGTCATAGTTATTTTAAAATGGTTGGTAGCCGAAGATAGGAGCTCAGTGGCATACATGCATGTGCTGAGGCCTTGTCTGACACGGCGGAATAAACTAACACGGGGTGATTATAAAATAATAAGTCTTAAACCAACCCATAACCCTGTTTTAAATCCACCACCGCATTGAGCCAGCGTGGCCTAATCCTACCATTACCATGTAGGAAGTCCAGTGCCCACTAGTGGGACGTTTATATGCTGATGATGATGAGTTTAAACACTTTTTTGTTTCGATCTATTTGACGCTGACTGTACCATAATAATATGCGTTGATAAATTACATGTCAACCATTTTATTGATGAGCTAGGAACAGCAAATATTAGTAACTGATTATGATAACTCAATGTTCCATAATAATGTCCAGTTCATATTGTTGGTATGGGTGAGTGGTCTATGTTAGTAATACATTAATGTTTGTTTCATAAAAATAAACATTCGCCATTTTCACTGACCTATTTAAATTTTAGAACTGTTACTGTGAACATAACTTCGTTGGGCTTTTATTTAATATGGTTAACGGTATTCTTCGATCAACAATACAACTAGATGTCAGGTCGGCGCGTTATGTGTCTCGGTAAATAAGAGCGCACTTGAGAATTAAGCTCTCATTTTCTCTCAAGGCATAACAGGAAAAATAATTTATTTGTTGCCCCTAAGGTTGATTTCCCAACTAAATGTTATTGACGACTTTTCTTTTTTAAGTGACAGGAGTAATTTATTGCGTAAAAGTATTTATTCATGTGGACAAAATTTAGCATTGATTTTGTACGTGACGCGTGACGCGTTAAATTGTCAGTTGGTTGTCAAATATATAAAGGTCCGTTCCGAAATTTATCTGTTTCATACTCGGACCAAATATCACAATGGACAGAGTCTTTGGATTTTTAACATGTCCGTCATTTGTTAGTGTGCAGCTTTCTATCTGTACATGTGTGCGTGACTAAGGATGTGACTAGTATATCGATATAATTACTTTAATGTGGTGTGTACCTAGTTCATTATTATAATTGGGGGTTAAAGTTCTGTTACTCGCGTCCGTAGGTTTACCCTTGAAACCCTATACGTGACCCCTGGATGGTGCCAAATGAGTGACACTGACTGAGTGGTAGAGCCACGCTGCGTTGGGCCGGCTCGCCCGGCGTAATACCACCCGGTATTATATTTTATTAATTGGTATTATATTTTATTAGTTGTGTTTCGTTCGGCCAGTAAGGGTTCCGGAGGCCCCCCCTCACAATTCTTATTCCTTTCTAAAACCTATTCCTTCCTTAAAGGCCGGCAACGCATCTGCCATTCCTCTGGTGTTGCGGGTGTCTATGGGCGGCGGAGATTACTCTCCATCAGGTGACCCGCCTGCTCGTTTGCCTCCTTCTATTATAAAAAAAAATTGATAAAGTGGAAATAACAATCTAAAATTTACAGTCTTTAAAACTTCAGAATCAATACAACATCATAACTAACACCCGTATTTATAAACAAGTAATTACTTGTTGCTAAGTAATTTCTTAATCAAGTCATTACTTAAGGTTAGAATTCTTAAATACAAAATCTCATTCTATAGTTAAGTAAAACACGTTACTTACTTGAGCAAATACTCCAGTAAGACTTGACGCTTGTGTTTCTGTGTGGCAACACTTCTTCGTTACTTCGTTCGTTTCATGAAAAGGCCTCATGTAAGGTCTAACTAGATTACTTTTACAAAATCTTGCAATAATATCTTTTGATTTTACTTTAAGTATATTATATTTATAATAGCAATGGCGTTGTATAAAGTAGTTTAAATTATAAAAAGTAAGTACATGATTGTCATTTAATTTTGTTGGTACAAAAGAATGAATACTTCAAGAAACGTTAAAGTTTGACATGATGTAACCCCACTTTATCTAAATGTTTAGTTTTACACATGGATTATACCTATGCCGACATGTGATTTTTTAGTTAGAAAGGTTATACATTCATTTCTCTCAGTCAAATAATACCGCTAGGTACCCTCAGAACATTAACTAAAGTTTAGATATTGTTTTGATTAGGTACCGCTACGCTAGTAAAGTAAACAAAAGTCAGTATTTTGGCCGTTATAACCGTTTTGTCGGCGAGTTACAATTTGATTGTAAAGAGTCGGTAATTCTTTAGGAGAAACGAAATCTCCTTTTAAAACAATATTCCGAATAGTCATGGAATGGATCCACATCATGAAACTAAAGTTTGGGAATTCTAGGTTCTGCAACTTTTATCTCCTCTAAGTAGCTAGGACGTAATTAAACCATGTTTAATTTATCAGAAAAAAAATCAAAAAAATAGAACACAGGACAGTATACACCATGGTTGAAAACAAAAGACTGAGTAGTCATTTATTCCATTTTTACAAATAATAAAACCTATACAGTTTGACATATTATTATTATCATCGTCCCGAAACACGTTTATACCTATATTATCTATATTTTTTACAACAGCAAAAACCGCTTCAATGCTATTTAAACCTTCCATTTTTATTCAAAATAACCTCAAAGTAGTGCTTAAGTAAAGGAAATGGTGACTACTACTTGGCTGAGAAATCTAACTTTTGACAGTTCTAACTTCGAGTTATTACTTGATTATAGAATATAAATCGTTACTTAAGTAATTACTTTTGCTCAAGTAATTACTTTTACTTGTTTATAAATACGGGTGTAAGTGCCCATTCGGAAGAAGGCCTATTTCCATTAGTAAACATTTACGGGCAACAGTGTAGTAGTAGTAGTAACATTAACTAATCTTACCGATGATAGTAAGATGGAGACAAAAATGGTCGGCACTGCATCTGTATTAAGTTTTTTAACATTAAAAATGTTTTTTCGTTCGATCCAGTAGGGCCCCCATTTTCGTTGAAAGTGCGACTCGCCCGTGATACCCTGAGGTTTAAGGCCACGAGGACGTATGAAGGCTCAAAATACGCGGAATTCGAAGGGGTTTAAAATTATGTAAAATATTTTGGAAAAGTCAAAAACTATTTTTGGAAATTAAAAAAAACTACTTTTTTTGACCGATAAATCGTGTTTTCCCAGAAAATTCCCGATATCTCGAGAACGGGGACGAATTAAAAAATTAAAAAAGCACCTCGGTATTGAACTAAGAAACATTTTACCTTATTACACTTTTTTTGATATTAGTGACGTTTGAGGCTGTAGAGGTGCCCTTAGCCGCGAGTTTGCGCGCCGCGTGATAGCTCAAAAGACGCGGAATTCGAAAGGTTTTAAGATGATCTAAAAGTAGATTGTTATAGAATGGGCTAAAATGACCTATTATATACGAGGTAGTTTTACTCCCGAGCTTTAGCGAGGTAGTAAATAAAAACCGAGTTTTAATGGGTTTTGTCTTTATTTATGATTATTCTACTTAAGACTAAAAACTTTTTCGTTTTTGTAGGCTCATTGTCATGTGACATGTGACAGACAAAAATTTAAAAAGAAATACTTTTTCCCATTAGGGCAAGAACAACTATTTTATCCTCGCTCTGGAACGCTACAATGGTTTTTTTGAGCAAGAGAAGTGAAAAAATATTTTGGAAAAGTAGGTTTTGAAAAAAAAAATTTTTTTTATTCTAAAAAAAAATTAAAAATATCGAAAGAAAAAATACGCGTTCTTACTGAAAATTGCATTCGATAATATATAATAAGTAGGTACATTTTCAATGCCCTTTCAAGTCGTGTAGAGCACGAGATCTATGGATTTTTATTAATAAACCATCGACAAAGCAGGATTTTTCAAAATGTTTGGAACAGAGCCTTGAATATTTTGTAGGCTCCCAGTTATTAGACATGCGCAAAACAGTACTCCATGGAGTACTGCCATATGTCATGACATTTCGTACCGCGTAATATGGCATTATAGCATTACCCAGTACGCTAAACATGACCTACCTGAAAGAGATGCCCTATAATACTTAGATTGCCTAGAATGCCCACAAAGCCTGCTATCACCTATGTCATGTGTTATTGTACTGAATGTTCAGGTGTAATGTGATAGAAATAGATAGTTTTGTGCCTTTTTATACCTTTTATTATTTTTATACAATCATTTGTTTTTCATAAACAATAGTTAGTTTTATTACATTTATCTACAAAATATATTTATTTGTTTTTTGTCTTTTTTGTTTTAATTTTTAATTTTTTTTGTAATAAATTTATATTTATAATTACAACTTTTTAAACAATAATTGGGACATTTTTTTGTTTAAAGAATAGGACAATAATTTTATTTAACAAGGCAATATTTTTAATATTAAACTTTTAACTAAAAAGACATGGGAACTATCAAAAATCTTTTTTCGGCGTGCGCAACTGATAAGTCAACACGGTATTTTTTTCGCTCCGCATTAATCACTCAAAAAGTTGTGAATTAAACGTGTGGTTATAGTCATTTGTTATATCATTTTGAAGCCAACATCAAGTGCAATATAGTGTCGAAATCCGTTTTTCAATAACTTTTTCGCTTGAAGAATAGTGTTGAAAAGCATTTTCAAATTATTAATTATCGGACCCGAACCTGACCTACCTCAAAAATCATTCTTATAACGTCGCCCACTGAGTGTTACCGTGACCTTGAGCGCTGCCGGCCTACGCTGCCGGCGTAACGACACGAAGACAGCCGACCGACGACGACTCGAGTGCCCGAGGCGACCGTGCTACGGCCGCTGCTACGACCACTGCTACGTCCGCTGCTACGGTCTTCGCTCCTGCACGCTCCGACGCAGCCCCGGTGCTTGTATACATAATGAACTGTTTGGCTTGCAATAAAATTGTTCGCCCTGAAGAGCAGTTAAAATGTTCAGCGTGCAAAGAATGTTACCACTACAAATGTTATAACATGACATCGTCTTATTTTAAAGACAACGTAGCAAGCTTAAAAAAACTTTGGAAATGCCAGTCTTGCTCGCGGGTCACTCGACGCAAGGAGGACAACACCCCAGTGCGGAGACAGCTCTCCCCGTCGTCAAACGATGTATCAAATATTATGTCATGTGACGAAATAGTGTCCCAAGTTGAAGATACAAGTTGCTCTGAAATACATGGAAATTCCTCGAATCCCCCCAAACCGCCTGCACAGGCAAGTGGCTCAATAACATATGACCAATTTGGTAAGCTCCTTGAGTCTAAGCTGTCTGGTTTGAGCGCCGAAATCAGAGAGGACATCAGCTATCTTCGCCAATGCTTCGATGACATAAGCTTACGGTTGTCAGAATACGATCAGAGACTCAAATCTCTTGAAATGCTGGAAAATGATAATGTTATCCTTAGAGCTACCGTTGCAAATTTGCAATCCCAGCTTAACATCCAGGCTCAGTCAGCCTTAGGCAACGAATTGGAAATATGTGGTCTGGAAGAGACCGCAAATGAAAACCCGTTTCATTTGTTGCTCACGACTGCCGCCAAACTGGGAGTTGAGCTCCGAGATACTGATCTAAACTACGTATCCCGTGTTGGGCCTAAAAATAATAAAATAACCCTCAAAGTGAACTCAGGTGAGAACCGTGTGCTTCAACGTCCTTTAGTGGTCGCTTTCACTCGTCGAGCAAAACGTGATGAATTCATGAAACACGCTAAAACTAGAAGATTTCTGAAAAACAAAGACATTGTGGGCCACGGTCCCGATAGTTCGGTATATGTTAATGAACGCCTGACTAGCGCCAATCGCAGTTTATTTCGTTCCGCCAGGATGTTTTCGAACGAGCACGGTTACAAGTATTGCTGGCTGCGAAATGGATGTATCTATGTCAGGAAACGGGATATTAAGGAAGGAAGCCCTGCGATTCGTATTAGATCGGAAGAAGATCTCAATGGTCTCCGCAGACCAGGGTACTCGAAGGAGTTACAATCTACACCAACAGCCACAGTGGAGTCGTTACACTCCTCCCATGTGCTGGCCTCGGGATAATGACTGTATGTTATTTTTGCTTACTTGTCGCTTGTTCAGTTTTCCATTATTTATATTTTTCATACTTAGTTATTTATGGCGTATGTATTTAATCTTAATGTCTTGGCATGCAATACGCTCATACACCTACTCAAACTCAAACTCTCATGAACTCACTCACAGTCATACTTGTCAAATCTATAATCATAACCTCTCAAAATTCGCTGGGAATGGCATATATCTACTCTATTATAAAACTACTATTAGTCTGGCACTTATACTCACTATTCCAAAGAAACTACAAATTACTTTTTAACATCTACCCATGGCTCCCTTAGGCTTATTAGATGATATAGATAACTCATATCAAATTAAGTGCCATAATATAACTATTCCCGAGGATGGTGAAAAGATTCTGTCAAAATTTTCACTGAGAATAATTAATATCAACATTAGGAGCATGCAAAAAAACTTTGATGGTTTCCTTGTTGTACTTAAGAGGTTTGGTCTTGACTTTGATGTTATAGTCCTTAGTGATTGCTGGTTGAACGAAAACACGACCTTTAGACATTTGCCGGGGTATGCTTCATTCTTCTCTAAGAAATTCATTAATAAGTCCGGTGGAGTGACGATTTATATAAGAGACAAATGGACTCCCCATTTTTCTGAACCGAACGTTGAAGAGGCTAATTGTGTGCTGGCAGAGGTACCTAACCAGTTCTCAGTCATAGCCGTATACAGGTCACCTAGCTTCACAAACCCAGAAAATTTTATTCACTCTCTTGATTCTAGCTTAAAATCTATTAATTCCTCGCCTCATCTTATCCTTGCAGGGGATCTGAATATTAATATTCTTGACTCGGCGGCTGATAGTAGCTCGTCATCGGAATATCTGAGTGTACTGGCGGAGCACGGACTTGTCCCTGGCATAGACCGAGCTACCCATGACAAGACTTGCATAGACCATATTTTCGTGTCTTCGAAAAGCTATGCGGAATCTTTCGTCAGTTCAAATGATCTCACCGATCATGACATAACCGCGTTGGGAATCATGCTCAAGTCGCAGAATCAACAGAAATCGAAACCGTCTCGCTCTAAAGTGAAGGTAGACATTGACTCGGTTATATCTGAGCTGGAACAGGTTAACTAGTCCCCTGTTCTGACCAGTGATTCTTTGACTGACTCGGTTAGGTTTTTCTCTAACACCGTCGCGGAGTCAGTTTCGAAACATTCCAAAATTGTAACCATTAGTCGCTCTCAAATTATCTTGCAACCCTGGATGACTCCAGGTCTCATCAGATGCTCTAAGCATCGGGACAAATTGCATACTCAACTTCGTAAAGATCCCCATAATCCTGTTAAAAAGCTCGTGTACACTCGATACAGAAACTTTTACATTAGTCTAATTCGGAAACTAATAGAAACTATAGTAAAGAAATAAATTATCACAAATCCACTCCTAAAAAGCTCTGGACTACAATCAAACACATTACTAATACTGAGCGTGTCGTGTCCTCGAATCAAGTACTGTCTAACATTAAGACAACCGCAGGGGCATCTCTAGATTTTTGTAACTCTTACTTTGCGACGATTGGTAACACGCTGGCAAGTTCGATCATGTCAGAGCTAAATGAAACTCAGGAATCTCTTGCTAGCAAAGTTCACATTCCCGATCCTCTCCCTCAGAACTCCTTCTTCATGGAACCCACTGACCCGCATGAAGTTATGAATTTCATTCGCTGTCTTGACGCAAATAGTGCTCCGGGAATTGATGGGGTTACTAATAAACTACTTAAATCCCTTGCTCATGTAATTTCCGAGCTCTTGTCAGCAATTTTTAACTTGAGCATATCTTCAGGTGTCTTTCCTAGTGAATGGAAAACAGCTGCAGTACTTCCCATCCACAAGTCAGGAACCAAAGATGATCCTTGTAATTACCGCCCCATATCTTTACTTAGTGGGTATTCTAAGCTTCTAGAACGAGTAGTCAATAGGCGCTTGGTCAAATTTTTGGAAGGCAATTGTAAAATCTCTGATCGCCAATTTGGTTTCCGCCAAGGTAAATCAACGGAGGATGCAGTTACTCTCCTAACCGACAAAATTGTATCTCACCTTGATCAAGATCGATGCTGTGTCGGTGTTTTTCTTGATCTGACAAAGGTCAAACGTGACACAGTATCGATTCCCATCTTAATTAAAAAACTCAGTTTGTACGGGATTCGAGGTTGTGCGCTTAATTGGTTTACCAGCTACCTGTCAGAAAGAGGGCAATGTGTCAAGGTTGGTGATCTTATAAGCGAGGTCCAGTCTGTAAATTTTGGCGTCCCTCAGGGAAGCATCTTGGGACCCTCCCTATTTATCTCATATATAAATGACATAATGTCTATTCAACTCCAGAACAGTGACGTAGTCTGTTACGCTGATGATACAGCGATTATTTTTTACGGTCAGACCTGGCGTGAGGCCCACCTTTATGCCGTATTAGGTATGCAGAAAATACAGAAATGGTTAAATCATAACATTCTAACTCTCAACGCAAGCAAAACTAAATTTCTGTGCTTTCATAAAACGGCAGCATCGCAGCCTCCTCCATTACTTTTTAAAAGTATTCCAGTTCACAAGTCTAACTGTACAGCTATGGAAACTAGTTCCGCAAACCCAAATTGTAATTGTAGTAATGTAGAGAGAGCCCCTTTTTTAAAATATCTTGGTATAACACTTGACGAGAACCTAAACTTTAAAAAACATATCTCAGTTACCTCAGCCAGGGTACGTAAACTAATCCACATAATGAAACAGTTAAGGGAGATCACTGATGGAAATGTTCTCAGGTCAGTGTATCTGGCATTGTGCCAATCCGTGATTAACTATTGTATACTTGCATGGGGAGGTATTGCCCCTTCCGTATTGATAGTATTAGAAAGAGCACAAAGAGCGGTTCTGAAGGTGGCTCTAGGAAGACCAAGGCGATACCCCACATCGGATGTTTACAAAGAAGCCCAAGTCTTAAGTGTCCGTAGATTGTTTTTATTAAGAGCTTCAATGTATATGCACAAACAAGTTGTAAGTTTACCAAGGTATAATGAGATACTTAGAAAGAGAACTTTCAAGGTCACAACTAAAGTGAAAACCACATTTGCACAAAGATTTAGAGAATTTCTTTTTCCTCGCCTCTTCAATAAATTGGTCAACATTTGCGATTTAAAGCATTGTCTACACCAACAAGCCAAATCTAAGGTTCTGTCCCTATTATTAACTTGGGATTACGCGCAATCCGAGGCAATTATTAAGGTTACGGCATAACAAGGCCTTCCAACTGGTAATGGACAGCCGTGGCAGTCTTGTCGCTGCTGTCCGATCCCAAGAGTCAATCGCAGGGTTACCCATTATACACTTTCACACTCGCACTCCGCATTCGCGCTTTGCATGGTCCAGTTTATATATATGATTATTGTATAATGTTGTACTTGTTTTTGTATACTATTATTGTTCATGACGAATATCCACTATTCAGATACATTGCTTTGTAAAATAATTGACTCCCACGAGTCAGGCCTAGCCTTGTGTGGGAGTCACTGATCAATCTTGTATCTCGGCTTAAGTTAAGTTTTTTGCTAAATAAACATTTTTCATTTTCATTTTTTCATTTTCAAAAACACGGACTATGAAATCAAATAGACGGAAGAAAGCGCGCTAATGTGATGATATATTTACGACCTACGGGGGGCGGTGTCAAAGAAATGTAAGCCGTATACAGAATGCATAGTAAGCCATATTATACAGAACGCATAGCGTTCAAGGCAGTGCCGGCCGGCACCGAGAGAGTGGGCTGAAGTCATAATGACATGTATAGTGTCATGTGTCATGCAAAAATTTGCCGGGTACTGTTACAGTACGCGGTCGTGTATATTACGCGTAATGCATTACTCGCAGTACTTACACATCTCTACCAGTTATCACGTCTAACTTTTAACCCTTTCACGTCAAAGAATATTAGTAATATCGATAAAGCTTCGATACACAAATACGTACATCACTAATCATTATGCCAAAATCAAAGCCTATAAATTACATTTAATTAAGGTTTAAACCTGATTCTTATGAATATTGTACGATATAGTATGATTGAGAATTAACAAAAATTAATGCTTTGCCGTTTTTATTATTAAAAAACTCATAGTAAAGCATACATATTAATAGAAATCACTAACGTATGAAATGATAATTCCTGGTCTTTCACACCTCCTTTTGTTGTTCTTGACGAACAATAAACAGCTGAACAAGACATTATGTCAATTGTATATTACACAAATAACACAAACACTAAGATTTCTTAATATTTCACTATTATTTCGCACAGTCCAGCAATGTTTTGACCGAGTAGTCGGTCATGAAATGACACGTCTCACACCGACAGTGCGTCGCTGCCAAACGTACATTCACTATCTCTTTTACTCATATCACACTACAGTCATACAGATATAGATACAAATACTTTACCTTGATACACGTATGTAAAAGCGGCAACGTCGTAAGACTCTGTCCATGTAATATTTGGTCCAAGGTTTCATAGCTGTAGTATGAGGTCCGATCTTTTTGGTCTGTTTTGTTAGAATACAAAGCAGTTCTGTGTCAATAAAATCTGAAATAAAAAAAATGTAAAAGTAGACTTCTTGGCGGGAAAGTGAATCGTCATGTCTGCAGTTTTGTTTTATTTTCTAAAATTTGTGTTTAGTCGAATATTAATGTGAAATAATGGAAATGTGAAATGTGAAATAATAATAATGTTAAACACTTTTTTTGTATTCGCGGGTCAGAGGACACCGCCAAATACAGCAGAGAAGGGACTTACCGGGAACAGGCTGGACGGGATCGCATGTACCGGGAGACGAACTGGGCGAACTGGGCAAAGCACGGGCAGGGCGATGAAGTGGACTTCACGATCACGGCACAGCACACAGGCACTATCTTCACAGGCAGTATCATTAAGGGCACAGAGTCACTATCACGGCGTCCAGGGCGCGTATATCTGTGGGCGTCTCGCGGTAGCTAGCAGACAGACTGACTCACTCGCCGGCCGCGTCGTTCCTTCACCTGCTGCGCGCCAACTTCGCGATACAACGCTAGATGGCGCTAGGCGTATCTTAATACGCTTACAAGACGTCTCGCCCGTGGCGAGTACATTTTTGTTTCAATCTATTTGACGCTGACTGTACCATAATAATATGCGTTGATAAAATGCCAGTTTGCGTAGTAAAACTGTGTAAAAATAATACTTCTAAAAATAAGAAGGACACTGGGATCACATACCATCAGTAAGTATCGTATAATTTCGAAGTTTCATCATAAAATAATATGAACAATAAACGCCATTCAGTGTTACCGCTTATACAAGAATAAAGTCCCCGTGGTTGAGATTTTTATTATGTGAATTTATTGTTATTGTCTTTTATTATATAGGTAACCTATTTCATTTGTCTTACAAAGTTACTGTATACTTAACCTAGTTCTATGTTATTTCAAGTTTACTTAAATATTTCTGATCTATAATAAAGTGTAAAAATGTTAGCTGACACTATATCAAGGGGACTCTACCGATGAAACTGAACAACTTTCCATAAGGAACATGGGTCGAAAATTTATTATTTTTCCCTATACAAAATGCGCAATCAGCTGATTGACTCAAGTATGGAAAAGCTATTTTTTTCAATTTTGACCTATATTCCTGAAATGTAAACTTTTCGTGTCTGTACTTACATTGAAAATATTTGCGAAAAACTTAATCTAGGGGACGAAGGATACGTGAACATTAGAATCAGTTTTGGAATTTTTGTCTGTCTGTTTGTTTGACGCGCATCACACAAAAACCGCTGGACGGATTTTAATGAAACTGAAAACAGGTGTAAGGTACTACCGGTGACAAGGCCCACTATTTTACAAATTGAAATAAGACCTATGTTTTATCATTTAGAAGAAAAAGAGTGTTTACAATTAATGCTACGGTTATTTTAAAATCGATATAAAAGTAGTTATTAAAGCTACAACGATAATTAGTTAGGTTTTTAAACATTTTTAAAAAACCTCATTATGAGCTTTACTAAAAATTGTATGCCCAATAAGGCCCGTGCCGTTTTTAAGTCTTTTGGAGCCAAAATAATCATTAAAGACCATAAGGATATAAATACATCAAAATTGTAAAATTCATAAACTTCGATACTTAAAGCAATCGGATACTAAAATGATCAATATTTTGTTAAAAAAAATACTTTTCCTCTGTGTAATAAAACAGCCGAGGTATGGAATTTTTAAGTGTTTATTGTATTAATATTAGATTTAACTTATAAATTATTGTTATTTATGATAAAATTAAGTAATTATTGTTTATATTCCTATTAAGGCCCAAGCAACTACTTCGTTGGGCCTTCCCAACCGTTGTGGGCTTCACAACACAAATTGAATATTTACAAAATAAAAAGCTATAAAATCGCACATGTTTATGTAAATAACGAAAGAGAAATGATCAAATAAACACAATAAATAAAAATCTACTAACAAATCGTAGTAGTAAAAACTGACTTTTTTAGGAGCCAAAATTAGTAAAATGAGCGGCCGCGATCGATGTCGGCGAACTACCGGGTGTCAGTGACAAGATGGTGGCCGCTCGCTGTCCGCTGCTGCGTTTCGGCATTCATATTGATGTGTTTCATGTATGCTACGAAGTTGGCACGGATCAAATGTAATAAACATAGTTTTCTGCGCTTGGGCCTTGGAAAACTGTGGGCCTTGTCACCCTTTAGCACCTTATAGCTTATGATTCGGGTAATATTATAGGTTAAAGGTTGCTTCACACAAATCAGTGAAGCCACAGTTCCGACACAGTAGCGGCACAGTGTTTTTCATACATTCTTTAAGAACGCATCCCCACTTGTCAGTGATAATGCTCTCAGTGTCAGTGCCGCCACCGGCAAATCACGGACGTATTCGTTTAGAAAAAAATCATAGACAATGTTTGAAATAATATTTTCACTCCTCTTGCTCAAGACCGTCATTGTAGCGTTGTAAAGCGAGGCTAAAATAGCTTTTCTTGTCTTAAGAGAAAAAGTATTTTTTTTTTAAATTTTTGTCTGTCACATGACAATGAGCCTACAAAAACGAAAAAGTATTTAGTCATATGTAGAATAATCATGAAGAAAGACTCGACTTATTACTGTTTATTTAGATCAACAACTTTTTTGAGATAGTTATTGTTAAAGTTTATGGTAAAATTAGTAATCATTTGAATCTATGGACAACACAGACCACGCCCACACAGTCCACGCTTTAGCAAGAAACAACTGCACAGTCTGCACATGTGCTTAGGTGGTGAGCCTTTAGCCCGTTAGTCCCTTTTACGACACCAAAGGGAAGAGAGGGGTTGGTAGTATTATTTTGAGGAGCCCATCGCCGCTCTATGCTGTTTTATGAATGTGCAGTCTTTAGTCCATTAGTCGCCTTTTACGACACCGAAGAGAAGAGAGGGGTTGTTAGTATTGTTTTAATGAGCCCATCGTCGCTCTATGCTGTTGGATGTATGTGCAGTCTTTAGTCCGTTAGTCCCCTTTTACGACATCGAAGAAAAGTGAAGGGTTGGTAGTATTATTTTGATTAGCCCATAGTTGCTCTATGCTGTTGGATGTATGTGCAGTCTTTAGTCCGTTAGTCGCCTTTTACGATACCCAAGGGAAGAATGGGGTTGGTAGTAATAAAAAAAAACTACTAAAAAAATTAGCTCTAATCATTGCTATACATACCTGCCATTTTTCTATAGAAGAAATCTACGTCTAACCTACATAATAATATATACAATTATATTGATTCATACCTATTCGCTTTTAATTGTTAATTTTTAAATATTTTCTGAGCTACATTTATAACCACCAACACAACTCGGGTACCAGTTGAGCAGCTGGCAACAAATTTTTCACGCACACTAGAAACGGAAAGTCACGTTTCATCTGTAAGTATCGATAAATTTTAATAAAAATTTAAAGTTTAACAATAATAACGGCCATGTATGCGTAGTGTTGCTGGTATCAAAATGTAGAATTCCCATTATTGGTGGCAGAATACAAAAGGAGGTTTAAATATAATATGTATGATAAAAAATACTCAGTCTTGTAAGTTAGTATTAATATACATGGCCTTGTTGTAAATAAAGTAAATACATTAAATATAATTATTATTGGAACACTTTCAAAGTTTTCCTTTTTTTTAAACTGATGTCTGATTTATAAGAGCGTGAATAAATGTCACGGTTCCTTTCGATGCCGAATGTTTGTAAACATATTACTGTCATTTGTGCTAATGTCTAGTTTCACTAGGATTTTTACTGTTTTTTGAAAGAAAGACACAATAGTTATGTGCGTAGATTTTCTCGGCCAGCCGTGATCGCGACGGCCAAGGATCGTACACGTTGATGATGACTTTCTCAAGGACCGCGGTACGGCGGGTTCGAAGCGTCGCTTTAGGCCCTTGAGTCGTTGATAATTGATGATGATGATTCAGATGATGAAAAATAAACACTTTACTTTGTCACACTTATTTTAATAGGTAACAAGATTTAACTACTATAATTTACATGAAATGGCGTCCACGCGCCTTTGAATTTGAAACCCAATGAATGACTATAATTAATATTGAACTGGCATCCACACGCCTTGATGACAAAACCAATGAACAACTGATTTTACTAATCTAATTAATATTACATGGCGTCTACACGCCTTTTTAAGGAGAAAAACCAATGCATGGCCGACTGCCATCTCTTTACATCTATATACTATGAACTAGACATGTTTTTGATTGAATGACAAGTGATTTTTCTTTTTTTTGAACGTAAGATCGATAACGCAAAGGCGTTAAACATTAAGATGATACACAATAAAATAGATACAAACATGTTAATTTTCGATTAACATTCCTCCCGCCACCAGGGGGAAATGAACTGAATACTTGAAGTCCTTAGTGCGCTCTACTTATAGTAACAATAACACATATTATGACTCATACACATGACTTAACTTTAAGAATGAAAACACTATATACACAGAAGTGCAATGGTTAACTTAAATTACTTTCTATTGGTATCGGTAATTTACACAATTTGACCACTGGTCTTACAAGCTCTCCGCTTTGAGTCCTTAATTTAACTGATCTAACAATGTGATCTGATCCCTTAAACAATTCAATAACTCTACCCTTTCGCCAGTGAAGAGGGGGTGAGTTTTCGTCAATAATAAGAACTAAATCGTTGAGCTCTATATTGTTAATATGCTTATACCATTTATTACGTGACTGTAGTGTACTGAGATACTCAATACGCCAGCGCGACCAGATCGTCTGGTACAATTTCTGAATAACTTGAAAACGGGACAATCGCGACATTTTAGTTTCCTTCCAGTGAGCTTCTGGCAAGGCAACTAGTGTCTGACCTATGATGAAATGACCTGGCGTGAGAACCTCTAAATCACTGGGGTCCTCTGACATAGGCACAAGAGGCCGTGAATTAAGTATAGACTCTATTTTAGTAAATAGAGTAGACAGTTCCTCGAATTTTAAAATGGTATCGCCCACCTCTCTCTTGAGGGGTTTTTAGCGCTTTTGACTGCAGCCTCAAATAGTCCCCCCATATGGGGCGATGCAGGAGGATTGAACTCCCAGCGAATGCTCTGTTTTCTGAACTCCTCCTTGAGGATAATCTGGTTGTCCAACAAGAACTGAGTGATCTCCTTTAGATACGAATTAGAACCAGTAAAATTGGTACCTCGGTCCGATCTGATTAGTGAAGGCAGCCCTCGTCGGCTGACAAACCTGGTGAATGACGCGATGAAGGCCTCGATGGTCAATGCAGAGACCACTTGGAGATGAACAGCTTTTGTACCTAAACATACAAAAACACACAGGTAAGCTTTGAGTGATTTCGCATTTCTTAGTAAACTGCTTTTGACTAAGAAAGGTCCAGCAAAGTCAGTCGCTATGCCTGAAAATGGTCGTGCGGCCGTGACTCTATCAGCTGGTAGGTCTGCCATAAATGGTGGCTGAGATGAAGCATTGAACCTGAAACAAACTAAACAATTTCTCATGACCTTTGATACTTGACGTCTGACTGACGTAATCCAATACTCTCGCCGCAGTATAGCAATGAGCGCGTTTATATATATTTATTTAATATGACTTGTGATAATATTCTATGAGTAATTGACCCCACCTATGATCCTTAGGTATCAAATATGGATGCCTGGCTCCGTAAGGCAATGTTGATTTCCGTAGTCGGCCGCCGACTCGGATAAAGTGATCTTCATCCACGAAGACACTTAATTTCTGTAGCGATTTACAGACCAATTTTCCTTGCTTGATTAATATAATTTCATCTTTATATGAATCCATTTGAATTTTCTTAATCCAATGTCTGGTTGCTTCACGAGTCTCGTCTAATGAGAGTGTAGAGTTAAGATTCCGTCTTTCTTTAGGCAATCTAATATTTCGGCAAAATCTAAGTAAGTACCAATGAGGTAATATTGATGAGCTTACTGAACGAGCTGACACGTGATAACAGCGCGTCTTCCCATGGTTCGACAGGGGTAACAAGATTGACCAATTTCTTGAATCCAGGTAAATCGTAAGGCATAGTAACTGGTAACGCAGGCCATTGTGACTCCTCCTTAAGTAACCAGTCTGGGGACCACCATAAATTGAAATGTATGAGGTCTTCAGCCGCCATGCCTCGTGATGCGACATCTGCAGGGTTTAATTCGGAACGTACATGTCTCCATATCATAGAACGTTTTGAATTTTGAATGTCTTGAATTCTGTTACATTCGAATGTTTGAAGCATGTGTGGTTTTGTGTTTATCCAAGATAACACGATTGTGCTATCTGACCAAGCATTGATGCAGTAAAATTGAATTGAACTGTCATATGACTCTGATACATGATTCAATAATTTGAACACTAGATGAGCGGCACTGAGTTCCAGTTTTGGTATCGTTTGCTTTGATCTCTGAGAAGCTACTCTTGATTTAGCTTTAAGTAAACGTACCATGACATTTCCTGACGCGTCTACGGTCCTGAGGTAGACGCTCGCGGCAAAACCAGTCCCTGCAGCGTCTCCGAATCCGTGAAGTGAATATGAGACAGTCTGTGGCAGTGCAACACATCTAGGTATCTGCAAGTTTGACAAATAAATAAGGTATTGAATGAGTTCGTCCCACTGACGACATTGACTATTACTGAAAGGTTCGTCCTATTTGACTCCATCTGAAAATAGTGTCTGAAGAAACACCTTGAATCGAAACACAATAGGCGCACAATATCCACACGGGTCATACAGGCGTGCTATTGTACTAAGGATATGACGCTTAGTAATTGCTTGTCCTAGCGGTACATTGATCTGATATGACATTGAGTCTGATACTGGGTCCCATTGAATACCTAATACTTTAATAAAGCTTTTATCGTCAGTATCAAACTGATGGGGCAGCTCGCAGTGTTCCTGCGGCAAATCCTGCAGTAATTAATTGCAATTTGATGACCATTTCCTGAGCTCATATTTGGCGCTTTTCATTAGTGCGATGAGTTCTGATTTGAGGTGTTGAGCCTCTGATAACGAGTCTGCGCCCGTAAGAATATCGTCAACGAAGGTGTCTCGTCTGATGACGGTTGAAGCTGATGATTCATGATGACTAGCCTCCCAATCATCGGCGAGTTGTAACAATGTTCGAATTGCAATGAATGGACTTGATCGTAGGCCGTAGGTATTAGTATTCAACTCATATACCTGAATTTGGTCAGACGGGTCCTCTCTCCACAAGATGAGCTGGTACTTCCTGTCTTCAGGGTGTATCCAGGTCATTCGAAACATCTGCTTGATGTCGGTCGTGAAGACTATTTGATGCCGTCTGAAATTAAACAATATTTGGGTAATATCATTTTGAAGTGGTGGACCGGTGTGAAGACACTTGTTTAGTGATGTTCCTGTTGATGAACGAACACTCCCGTCGAATACTACACGGATCTTATCCGTTCCCTTTTTGAATATGCCATGATGAGGGATGATGAAATGTTCGGAGTCTAACTGAAAGTCCGATTTTGACATATGACCAAGAGTTTCATATTCCTTCATGAATTCTTTGTATTTACTTGCGAATACTGAATTTTTTGCCATTTTTCTTTCTAAAGATCGCAATCGTTGAATGGCTAAAGCCTTTGATTCACCCAATGGTGGCCTTGTTGAAAGTAATGGTAACCTAACCAAATATTTGCCATCTGGCATACGTTGAGTACTTGAATTATACAACCTTTCACATTCCAAGTAATCCGGATGAACAGCTGGCTTCGAAGGTGGCTGTTCCACCTTCCAAAACTTTTCTAAGACTTCCTCCAGTCTGACTGCATGGAGTCCATAGTCTTCTACTGAAGTGCCTGCCGACTGGTCGGGTGATGTGACCGTCGATGGTGACTGTTGAGTGTGTATCGCTCCCATGATGACGTGACCGAAACATGATCCATAAGCCGCTATCCCTGGAATGTTGGTTGAAATCTTTGAACCATCAAGTACATAATTGAGCACATCTGTACCAAGTATGATATCTACATCTCGAGCTTTATCAAAGTTGCTATCAGCAAGAATAATATTTGATGACTTTAACTGATTCTTTAATTTAATATCATATGGTGGAATATTTCCTGATAATGTGAACATAACCATTGCCCGGGTACCAACTATTGGTAATTGTGCTCCCACTGGTTTAATGACTAATTTGACAACAGTGCCCGGTGTATTAACAGCTTGATGACCTACTCCATAAAGAGTATTACTATTACCCTGTTGGTGCATTTTAAATGATGAACTAATGATTGTTTGATGATTGAAACACAGGCTCCTGTATCTAACAGAGCCCGGACCTTGACAAATTGACTTGAAAAACCTGAGTGAATGAAAGGTGGTCTGAGCAAGATGCGCTCTGTCACCGACTCGTGGCCTTGGCTGGTGATGAGCCATGGATTGCACCGGTGGGGCCTCATGATGATGATGTGCTGACGATGGGTCCGCTTCTTCCTGGATCACACCTGTGATATGCACTGGTGATGAGACATGACGCGCTTTTGACGAAGTTGGCGTGTCTCGACCACCTGCGCATTGGGTGATCAGTCGAGCAGCAGGTTGATTTTGCTGCCGGGGAGCACCGATGTTCTCATCTGCGTTGCAAATGAGTGAGTTATGATCCTGGGAGCCACAATGAGAACACCAGTTCCTATGAGTACAGTTACTTGCATAGTGCTTCCTCAAGCATCGATAGCAGTGTCCCGACTTAGTCGCCCACGACTTACGACCAGATCGTGACAACTGTTGAAAGGCAGGGCACCTATAAAGTGAGTGTCCCTGGGCACTACAAAATGAACATGAAGGCCTCACCTGACGAGCTGATGATCCTTGATCTGTTGATGATGACATCACCTGATTGGTTTGATATGCCTTGCCTGATGTCACCCGATGTTGACTTGATCGCGGCGCTGGTGGACGCACCGTTGGTAGTGAAGCCAGAGGTGGTCTCCTGACAGGCTCAGGTGCTGATGCTACTGTCAGCTGCAGTCGGCACTGTTCGTCCAACAACTCCATTAGTTGACTAATGGTAGGCAAAGCATCAGGGTTCGTGCCGTAGCGTTCCTCAAATAGTGACCGCAGCTTAACAGGCAGTTTCTGTAATGTTAAATACAATATAACATATGACCACTCTTTGACAGGCTGATCTAGCTTTTCCAAAGCCTGAAGGGCTTCCTGCAGTGGATCATACAATTGTGAACGCAGGTGAGTGACTGATGATGTGATGATAGGTAAATTTACTATCCTACCGATATAAGCATCAAGTAGTAATCTAGTATTCTGATACCTAGACTTAAGTAAATTAAGCGCCACTGAATAATTCTTGTCATCTACCGGCAGCTGTCTGACAATGTGAAGGGCTTCACCTGACAATGATGATCTAAGATAATAATGCTTTTCATCATCCGACAAATCACGCTCATGAACCAATGAATGAAATAAGTCATAGAATGGAACCCAGTCCATGAGGTTACCGGAAAACTTGGGAAGTTCTATAAGTGCTAATTTGGCCATTACCTGGTTTGATGTAACTTGTGTGATTTTGAAGTACCAGCGGTTGACTCCGACGACGCCTGGTCCAATTTTATCAATAGTTTGTTGACCTCCGTGAATTGCACCTCGAACAGCGACATGTCTGATTCAGACACTTCGGCACTAGAAAAACCCAATAATGTTTCGTAGGCCAAAACCAAATCTTTATAGTAGGTATTAAAATGCCGTTTTGCCACTGAAGCAGAGACAGACCCAGTTTGTTCGTCGATCGTCGCGGCAAAATCCAACAACATTCTATGATTAGTTCTAAACTGATTTCTAGTCCTACGCGAAGCCATGATGACTATCTACTGACTAATGCACGTAATAAACAGTAACACTTGAGATAAGTTACACTTGTCACAAATTTAAAACTAACGAAACATAAATTTAGAATATGTAAATAACAAGATAACCTAGTTATTTTATTGACAGACACTTGACATGACAGTGACATCGACTGAATGAGTGATTCAATATTCGTAAAGATTGAATGAAGTTAGACCGATTGAGATTGGTTTGATGAGAATGAATGTACTTACATGAATTATGGGCCAATCACAACACAATAACATTAACTTATGAGTCCGTAAGAATGAGTGAACCGCAGCGCGCGCCCTCTTGCGTCAGCTGTCTGTGTTCCCGTTGCGTAGCGTAGCGATGCGATACAAAATTACAAAATGGCGTATCTTTATCTTCAATAATTACGCCCCGTCGAATCTCGACCCTTTGATGAAGGTGATAATTATGATGAATTATTACGAACACTGAATTTAAACACTGAAACACTCCGAGATTGACTTGATATTCGGTATTTCACACAGAACTTATAATCTTGACGGCAGCTTAGACGCGAGTTTGCCGGCAATGACCTTGGACGGCAACCGCGTGTCCAGTACCTATAACACTGTTTATCCCTTTCTGGGTTTAAACGATTCCCGTCCTGGGTTTTTAAACGGTTCCCCTCATGGGCCACCAAAATATTGTGCGTAGATTTTCTCGGCCAGCCGTGATCGCGACGGCCAAGGATCGTACACGTTGATGATGACTTTCTCAAGGACCGCGGTACGGCGGGTTCGAAGCGTCGCTTTAGGCCCTTGAGTGGTTGATAATTGATGATGATGATTCAGATGATGAAAAATAAACACTTTGTCACACTTATTTTAATAGGTAACAAGATTTAACTACTATAATTTACATGAAATGGCGTCCACGCGCCTTTGAATTTGAAACCCAATGAATGACTATAATTAATATTGAACTGGCATCCACACGCCTTGATTACAAAACCAATGAACAACTGATTTTACTAATCTAATTAATATTACATGGCGTCTACACGCCTTTTTAAGGAGAAAAACCAATGCATGGCCGACTGCCATCTCTTTACATCTATATACTATGAACTAGACAGGTTTTTGATTGAATGACAAGTGATTTTTCTTTTTTTTTTGAACTTAAGATCGATAACGCAACGCCGTTAAACATTAAGATGATACCCAATGAAATATATACAAACATGTTAATTTTGTATTAACAAGTTTTTTGTAGTAAATGTACGTAAGTATATATGTAGGAAGTGTGTTTTTAAGTATATGTATGTAGGGGATGGTAGTATGTATGCTTCAGAGCTCGATGGCGCATCGGCTAGCACGTTCGACTTGCGATCTCGCCCGCTAAGCAACTTTCGCAATGCCGGGTCACTGGATGGGTGACCAAATTTAAAACATCTCGAGCTCCTCCGTGCTTCGAAAGGCACGTTAAGCCGTTGGTCCCGTTTGTTGTCGTAAGATGACAGTTGTTAAAACCAACCAACAAGCATTGGGCCAGTGTAATGGGTTATGGCGCAATATCTCCACGTGCTATTTCCACATGAGAAGCCTGCGCTCAGCAGTGGGACGTTTATAGGCTTATGTGAAAGTGCGGGTGTATGTTTGTGCCCCTAAAAGGTCAATATTTCTCGTCTCATGTAAACTATTGGATACGGATATTGATGTGCAGTCATCACATTATTTAACCTTTACAACTGTCCGACCACATAGCAAACATTTTAATTTTCAGATTTCCAACTGATCCGGTAGAAAGAAGTCATTGTCGAAATATTTAACTATAAGGTTTTAACATAATAAGAAATTAGAGAACATAAAAAAAGATGTAACATCCAAACGAAAGTTATTTAAGAAACAAATACAAAGAGAACGCCATTAATTGTTATGATTTTAATTTAAAATGTTTAAATTTCTAATTTAAAAAAAACAATTTTAATTAAGTAATAAATGTAAATCATCCTGCCTGTTGCTTCTATTTCGTCCCTATTACAAACATGTCACACGCACGCAGGCTTACATTAGCGCATTATTTTATTGTACTCGCCCTCGCCTTCAATCATCCATTTCTTCTAAACACACCAGCTTCTTTTATGCGTTATACCTACATATACGATAGACATACCTAATTTAAAAAGTTTTTATTTTAAAATTGTATTGTGCACAAATATTTTTTCCCTACTTTATTCGCGCTAGTGTCAGTCTTACGCGGCTGTCACGCACACTTCAAATTCAATACAAAAACCGGACGAATTTTGAGAAGCGTTTGTAGCGCGATGCTCCGTCTAGACATGTATATAGTCAAAGGGTTTACCGTATTCTTCGATCAACATACAACTAGATGTCAGGTCGGCGCGTTATGTGTCTCGGTAAATAAGAGCACACTTGAGTACTGAGCTCTTATTTTCTCGCAAGGCAAAACAGGAAAAAGAACTTTATTTGTTGGCCGTTAAGGTTGATTTCACCACTAAATGTTATTGACGTCTTTTCTTTTATAAGTGACAGGAGTAATTTATTGCTTTGAAAAGTATTTATTCACGTGGACAGAAATTAGCTTTGATTTTGTACGTGACGCGTTATCTAGTTGGTATTGTTGATCGAAGACCGTATTAAATACCTTTTCCTAATAAAATAATAACAGATATCAGTAATAATAAATCTAAAAATAAATCTTTCCGACAATCACACTAATTATCTAGCCCAAGAGAAGCTTCGAAGAAACTCGTTAAATGGTTACTAGACAACGGATAAACATACTTAAAATACTTAAATACATACTTATTATACATAGAAAATTCCCAGACCCGAGACAATTTAAAAAAACAATAATTTCTAAATTGACCCGACCGGGGATCGAACCCGGGACCTCAGAGATGGCGACACCATGAAAACCGGTGTACAAACCACTCGACCAAGGAGGTCGTCAAACAGATATCAGTATTGAGACTGAACCAAAATACTTGACACGTTGACTGCCACAAAACCCTTAGAGCATTCAGTTGGTTGAATGCTCTAAGACAAAACCCGATACTAATTGTTTGTCGGTCACAGGTGACCACCACCGCGCTTAAAGTCTTACCTAATAGCAAAAAAGTTCCGTGTGTTACTAGTGTCTTCCATCTATATATGTAATAATAAATAGCTGTGCGTTTGCCTCGCTAAAAGTCGAGAAATTACGCGCACAAGCAATCATGTGCTTCGACACAGAAAGAAATCGATGTTTTTGAATTATTATTCCCAGAAGAAAACCTGTATGCTGTAATTGAAAATTACATTGAAAACAGATTAGTAAGTAAGAAATTTTAATAGTTTACTTTAATTTGAATAAGATTGACGCTTTATCCTGTTTTTTTCTGTATTTTTACATAAAAATATGGTATGTGATAGATACGATTATGTACGTTGTTAATTGTATTAAAAAACTATCGTATGTAACATTTACGATTTTTTACGTCGTTAAGAAAATTCCATATTTAATCGCTTGTACCACATACGATTAATTACGTTGTAATTGACAGTGTGTCTAATATCGGATTTGACACATACAATTATTTACCATGTGACATAGCCCATTGTATCTACAAAATAAGATAGTTTACGTTGCAATTACGGGAAAAAGTGATATCTTAAGATACATTTTTTTATTTCAATGTTGCCCCTACCACCTGGAACTGATTTAGTAAACATTTCAGGCCTTTCTGAACTTATAGAAAACAGTTTTTCCGAAACACCACCACTATTGTCGACTTTTAATAATGGTCAATTTCAATTGTAACACTTGAACTTAAAACTTACATGAAAGTAAAAGAAACAACTTAGTCTTAATCATAGGTGCTTAAACTTTTAGGGTTCCGTGACAATGTACTAACTCTACTTTACTTTACTTTATTGAGTACGTCCTAAAATCATTTATGGATTGCATAAATGATTTTTACCCGTACTTTGTTAGTAGGTAACCTAAACCATGATTATCAGTCGGATTTTTCCGGCTATTCAACACGCAAGCTATTACACCGTCAACCTTTTTTGTTGACACTGTGTCCCCCAGATCTGCAACTAAAAAAAATAGAGACGACAAAGGTAATATTATAAGAAAATTGATCTGATAAAGAGCCAGGTGTTTTAGGCACTGATTATCGAAGTGATCACAGTAATCATCTTATATTTCACTGATCGTACACTGAGTGGTTCGAAAAGCCGAGTGCATCAAAAAGGGTGTTAAACAGAGATGTGTTTTGTCACCTTCCCGTGGCTGTTAAATCTATACATAGACAGTTGTTTGCAAAATCTGAAAGATGATGAAAGTGGATTAAGAATGAATGAGTTGCTCGTCTAATGTCTTCTCTATGCAGATGATCAGGTACTACTTGCATCGTCAGCGATGGACTTACAGGAGATGGTAACTAGTACGCAAAGATCTGTAAAAGGAACATGAATGAATTAAAATCAGTGAAGGGATGAAAAGGAATGTAAGTAAGACGAAAGTTATGGTGCTTGATAGAGACGAGTGTTCGACAGAGTGTGATATTGATTAAAGAAGAAAAAGTGAGTGAATACTGGGAGTATAGTGAATGGGGCACTTAACGTCTTTAAGAGCAGCCGGAAAGTATCCCAAAAAAATGACTGGCTGTGCATAGAGGAGTCTTAGTGCCGACATTAATATGTACGCAAGTGAAATTGGGTAAGGCAGAAGACACATGAAAGTCAGTAAGATGGTTTGGTTATGTAGAGAGGATGGATAAAAAGAAATTACAAATAAGGTGTATGAGGCGAGAGAGAATGGGATAGTTAGACGGGAAGGCTTCAGCGGTAACGTTCTCCTTAAAGGTCAGGTCAAGAGTACCCTAAACCGACGAGCATGTAAATGAAAAACGTTAAGAGAGTAAGTTAAGCAAAAGATGTTTATCAGGATCGTAGCAAATGAAAAACTGTGATCTCTGCTTACTCCTCCAGGAAGCGGTCGTGATTTGGTATGTATGATTGTTAACACATTAACTGCCACACAACCAAACACAATAAAGTTTAATTCTTTGTCGGTCACCGGTGTCTGCCATGGTGCTTTAAGTTTTAATCAACGCAATCTCTATAAAAAGACTACATAATATAAGCTAGTTTTGTTTATTTAGTTTCCTTAATAAGTTTAAATCAAATACTTACTTACCTGCTGTTCCTATTGTTGATTTATTATTAAAGTGAATACCATAATTATGTAGGTATGTACAAAATTGGTTATTTAGTGTGCTAGTAATTATTATATTTTGTAATATTCTTTGAACTTCTTTAATATTTTTGTTATAGGTAATTAATTATAAAAATTATGCTGGTAAGTTATTGCCTTAATTTAATTTTTATTTACTTCGCCCTAACCTAATTTTATTGCTATTAATAATTAATTGGCTTTTTAACTTTTTTTAATGTTAATTAATTTAATAAAAATATAAATTATATTTCGTAGTTTTTTTACTATGTACATAAACCAATATTTAATCTTATTATATTATTGATATGGTAAGTTTCGTGTTAATCGCCTAAATAAAGTAGAAATACTTGGAAATAATAACACATTTAAACAATTCTTTCTACTATAGCATTCTAAAAAAACTATTTTATAGGTTACTAACCATGAGATACTACATTAACTATAAATTATTGACATAGTTAAGAATGGTATGTGCTACTTGCGTGTAAATAGAGTAACAAAATATCAACGTAAACAATCGTATGCCAAATATACGATATATTTTGCAAATATATTTCAACGTAAGTTATCGTAAGTGCTACTTAAGATTTTAAAAATATTGAATTACTGATGTAAATAATTGTAACAACATTATTTCAAAAACTAAACCAATTTCAGATTTTCTTTTGGAAACATACTGAGGCGCCAATCGTTATGTACACAATATGTAAATTTAAAAGTTATAGCACTAAAATTAAAGTAATTATGAATGAAAATGTTTTTAAAATGCTCTGGTGTAAAATTACCTTTTTGCACATACGATTATTTACTTAGGAGCCATCGATATAATAAGTAACGGAAAATACTAAACACCACAATTTGATTTTCCAATACAAATGTTCCTAGCTGTGAAACATTTGATGTGTTTTGTCTTTTTAAAAATAAAAAATGACACTTTGTAGTCAAATATTTATTAGTGCGTTCAGAAAGTCTGTTTCATAACAGCTGTAGTACCTACTCATACTAGAGAGAGATCGGACCTCAGTCCGATCTCTTTGGTACGTTGGAATACAAAACAGTTCTGTTTCAGAAAAAAAAATCTAAAAGTGACAGTTAGTTGTCGAAAAAAGAAAATAAATAAATAAATTTCAAGACGAATATCAAAATCTATCATCAGTTTGTCAGTGCGCGAGAACTTTATATTGTCACTTGGTTGTCAAATATATAAAGGTCCGTTCAGAAATTTGTCTGCTTCATAGCTGTAGTTTGAGGTCCGATCTTTTTGGTCTGTTTTGTTAGAATACAAAGCAGTTCTGTGTCATAAATAAAAAAAAGTTGTAAAAGTAGACTTCTTGGCGGGAAAGTGAAGCGTCATGTCTGCAGTTTTGTTATATTTTCTTTAATTTGTGTTTCGTTGAATATCAAATAAAATTAAAATTTAGTAATTTGGAACTTTACAAATAGTTTTTCCTTGGAATCGTAAGTAAGAGTTAAGAGCCATTTTGCTACGACTTTTTTGGCGTCATAAACTGTAGCAGATTTTAGTTTACAAAAATAAACTTTGTTGTAAATCGTGTGATTAATAAAAGGAGAAAAACGTTGGGCGAAAGAGGTAACTGGTTGAACTGGTATTTTAAATATTCTCTTTAATAGCAATTGGTTGTAGTTTTCTGATTGAAGAGTTATTTTATAAGTAAATATAGTTGATTTTAGAACAAATAACTGTCGAACGGTTAAGACTGTATTGTCCTTATACAAATCTACTGTTGGATACCTATATGGTTTATACAACATTGTTTTTAATACTGATCTTTGGGCTCTTTCAATTATAATCATTGTACTCTTTGAGCAACCACCCCATCTCTATATGCAGTAAGAAACGAGAGACTCACATTTTTTTTATAATGGCTCGTCATAGTGACTGCATTCTGCCTGATGGTAAGCAGCCGATGCAGTCCAAAATAGTGAGAGCGCTTCCCACCGTGGAATAAGCACGATAACGAGCGCACCCATTCATGACGGCCTGCATATATGCCGTTTCACGCCCCGCTTAAAAGACCCGGGACTGTAGGAGCTGAGAAACACATGCGCCAGCAAAGAATTCCAAAGCCAAATGGTCTTAAAGAGGAACGACTTGCCAAATTTTTGGTTACGGGTACTGATAGTCTGCACAGTATGATGGTGGTTCCTAAGACTAGCACGTGTAGTCCGGAAGAGGAAAGGAGAGGGCGGGATAAGATCTAAAAGTTCATCAGAACTCTCTCCGTATTAGTTCCGGTAGAAGACACTGAGAGAAGCAATGTCTCCACGCAGCTGGAGGTCCTCAAGGGAAGCTGTAACCTCAGCATCTCCAATAATGCGTACCGCTCGCCTTTGCAGTCTATCAAGTGCATCGAGGAGGTATTTAGCGGAGCCGTCCCATAGATGGGAACAATACTCAGTACTCGATCGCACCTGAGTCTTGTACAGCAAACAGCGCTGCTTGGGAGTGAAAAACCGCCTCACCTTATTGAGAATACCCAACTTCCGGGAGGCAGTTAACATAGCACTCTCGATGTAGCATTTTGGATTCAGTTCCTGGCCGATGTCCATGCCAAGAATGCTGAGGTTCACCGAAATGGGTAACGGAGAGTCTGAAGAGAGGGAGGAGTAAGGAAGGGAGTTACCTTAGACGAGAATGCACAAACCTGGGTTTTGCAAGCATTAAACTTGACCAGGTTTTTGGATCTCCACTTAGAGACACGATCGAGAGTCAGGTTCACTTTGGCAACCAGTTCTTGCCTCTTCACCATGATATCAGCTTGCTTTGCCGCAGGATGTCCCAAGTACCGCTCATGCACCGTACTGTCATCCGCATAACAATGAATATTGCCCAAGGACAACATATCCTTAATATGCAGAAGAAATAGAGTAGGTGAGAGCACAGAACCCTGCGGCACTCCGGCATTGACTTTGTAGAACGCGGAGGAACTACCCTCACAAAGGACACGAATCCTCCGCCCTTCTAAGAAGTCTGCAACCCAGGCGCACAAACAACGCGGCACACCGAAGGCCGGCAACTTGGAAAGAAGGGAACGATGCCACACTCTATCGAAAGCTTTGGCGATATCAAGGCTAACTGCCAGGGATTCGCCATGCTTGTCCATCGCTTCACCCCACGCGTGAGAAACGTACGCTAAAAGATCACCCATTGATCGCTTTGGTCTGAACCCATACTGGCGATCATGGAGCAGCGAGTGATCCTCTAGGTAGTGAATGAGCTGGGAATTAATTATCCGCTCAAACACCTTGCACAGCACAGAAGTTACAGCGATGGGTCGATAGTTGGCCGGATCCGAGCGATCCCCTTTTTTGGGGATGGGTTGTATGTTCGCCTCCTTCCAAGACACCGGCACAATACCAGTATCGTAAGACTCCCTAAACAATCGTGTCAATACAGGAGACAACTCAGCCGCGCATCTGAGCAGCACCATCGCCGGAACACCATCCGGCCCGCTAGCCTTCCGCAAGTCGAGCGACCGCAGCACGGCACGTACGTCACACTGCCTGATACGAATATCAGGTATGGTGGCCTCACAATGTGCTATAATAGGTAGAGTGGCGCCACAATCGTCGACGCGCGAATTGGCCGCGAAAAGTTCAGCCAACAAGTTCGCCTTCTCAAGCGGCTGGTAAGCCAACGAGCCATCTGGATGTTTCAACGGGGGCAGCGAGAGAGAGCAGAAGTTGGCCTGCACGGCCTTAGCGAGCCGCCAATAGCTAGGGCTACCCACAGGGTGCGAGATCAACTCCCGCCCCACCCTTGCCACTCTTTGTGCATCCGCTCCTGCGAGAGCTCTCTTGTTAGACTTAGAGGCCTTGTTGTAGGCCGCCTTTAAGGAGCTGGTACTAGAGTCATTCAGAGCGCAAGCCCTCGTCCAAGCACGATACGCTGCCTGCTTGCATTCAGCAGCTTTGGCGCATTCGCGATTGAACCAAGGCCGCTGTCTGCCAACGCTGGCAAGATCTGTGAATGGAATATAATATTCCATACCCAACAAGATCTCATCAGCAATGGCAGAAGCGCACTCCGATGGGTCCTTTCCAAGAAAGCAGCTCTAGCCCCATGAGACGGATGCAAAGTAATCACGCAATCCGTCCCAATCCGCCGACGAGTAGTGCCACAGACGACGCTTGGTCTCCACCGTTTTCGGTGGACCAACGCTGTGCAGTGCTGTGGCAATGATCAAGCAGTGGTCTAACGAGCCTAAAGGTGCAAGCACCGACACTCTATACCCTGCATGGCGACTCGTCAACAATAAGTCCAACAAGGAGGGCGCGTGACCTACGATATCTGGCATCCTAGTAGGCTGGTCTACCAGTTGCGTCAGGTCTTGCGTCAGAGCGAAGGCATGAGCGACTCTACCAGCGTGATCAGTTTTGGAGGAGCCCAACCATGTTTCATGGTGGGCGTTAAAGTCCCCCAAAACCACCACCTCGTCGTTTGGGAATCGCTCCTGCGCGACATCAGTCACTCGGCCGAGGTGGTCAAAAAGGCTGCTTGTGTTAGCATCTCCTGTGTGGGACCGATAGAGGCACGCAGAGACACGGCAACGGGAGCCGAATTCAATGTGCACCCAAAGGATGGGAAAGGAGGGATCTTTCAAACAGTGCAGACGACGACAACAAATGTCAGCCCTCACGTACAGACATACTCCGGCTTTCGCGCGGAATTGCTCCTCAAGCTGATAGCCAGGGTACCTTAAATAAGACGTGTCAGCAGGGCGACGAATTTGAATCTCCGTCAGAAAAAGCAATGCAGGCCGCGCCGTCTCGAGGTGTTGGTGGACGGCGTTGAGGTTAGAATGGAGCCCACGGATGTTAGTGAACTCCACCTCAAACAGCGGATTGTTGGTGGGAGAGGAGGAAGCCGCTGTATTACCTGCATTCTTTTTAGACACTGTCATTGGAAAAGGGGAAGGAAGGAACGTGAACAAGGAGTCACTACTGTTGCAAAGAAATGAACAAAGCGAGAGTTTACCGCTTCACCATTGGAAGAGCGTTGCAACCACAGCAGACACGCCGGACGGAAGGGCCCCCCATATACATATACATAAAGCCCGATAGACATGTCGGAGCAGTTCGAAGTTTGCTACGTTACGGAGTCTCCTCATTATATGAATGGTTTTGCAAACCTTCCCTGACAAATTACTAATATGGGCCTTGAAATTTAGATTCTCGTCCAGAATAACACCAAGTTATCTTATTTGACCACATCTTTGAATATGATGGCAGTTACAGAAAGTGGCATCCTGGCAAATGTGGATTGGAAGGGATACTAAAGATTTTGAAGGTGCTGAGGCTAGTGTTTTATAAAAAACCGGAGTCAGGCAGTTTGTGTCAAAGGATACTTACTGTTCAGATTACCTAAAGATAAGCTCAGGAGTTCCGCAAGGTTCACATCTTGGACCAGTTCTGTTTACGCTGTACCTCAATGATTTGGGTCACCATTTACCAAATACACGTCAATAGCTATACGCCGATGATATTCGCCGTGAATAATTCTATCAGCGATTGCATGTGTATTCAAACCGATCTAAAAAATCTGTCTAAATACTGTAGAGGCCCATATTATTACAACCTGTGCCAAGAATGAAACATTATTTTATGTGTCATATGCAACTTTTTCAATGTTGCCATTTAACTTTCATAATTGTTGAAATGTATGGTTGTGATTGCCTTAAGAAACCAAAAATATATATTTAGAAGTACAATTATTACTAATTATCACCATAATATGTAAACTGATCTCGTTAATTTAGTCATTACCCGTTTTGCCCAAACTCCTCATCTGTTTTAGGCCCCCTCTAAGGGTAAAGCGGGTATTTTTAGATGTGCAGTTTTTCTTTAGTATTTATTACTTTAAAAGCGAATTATTAAAAGTCAATGTTAGTAATGTAACTTTAGCTTTACCTAAATAATGACAAATGTTTCGCTATCAGTTACACGCTAAATCATAAACCCATTATGTACCCATATTCAATTAACGGTCATACGCTTAAACGTGTTAAAAGAATCCGAGAAGAACGAAAAAATTTCATTCAATCACCACATTGATAAGGTTGTTGAAAGATCCCTAAGATTACTGGGTTTCATTAAAAGAGTCGGTAAAAAATTCAAAAGCGCAACTACTTTAAAATGCTATATTTTGCCTTCGTCAGATGCATACTAGACTTCGGATGTACTATATGGAGCCCATCATACAAGGTACACATTAACAGGTTGGAGCAGGTACAAAAAAAATCATTAAACCCTCAGTCTTGGAAATCATATGTCAAAAATAATGACAGCAGGTGCGCTATAATTTTTTTGAATTACGGATGACGTCACAAATTCCCCTTTTTACAAAAAAACATATTACTCTACAATCAAACCATATTTTGTCTTTCTGTAAACGACAATGTACTAACTGATAAATTTCCTATCCATCAGGTATCAAAATAAAGTGATATCATGCAACAGTTAATTGGTACTTCACGTTCAAAATTTGGAAACAATGTTGCGGGCTGGATAACAATGAATACTCAAACGATATCAAAACAACAGGGGCCTTTGCTATCTAATTATGTAAACAGTTTCAAGAGGACAACTTGTTTTTTTTACAATAACATCAATTGAAACTCGACGCGACGAATCATAAAAACAGCTAGTGATGTTCCTTTCCCCTTTTGTATTTTTATCGATAGTATCTATAGTTCTTATTTTTGTAAGCTGTTTAGTATGAGTAAATTAAAATACGACATCATTCAATATTTTGTTTTATTTTCAATAAAAAAAACTATCATTCAATATTTTGTTTTATTTTCAATAAAAAGTAATAAAATTAACAGTTTTATAAAGAAGTTAACGACATTTGCAAAACAATATGATTGCTTGACCAGTTAGTCATCCGTGAATCTACTCGCGCGTCTGCGATACGCGCCTTGTAGTATTACCTGTAAATATAAACAGCTTTCGACATTTACAAAACAATATGATTGTTTGACCAGTCAGTCATCCGTGAATCCTCGCCTAAGGTAAGGCCTGTGCCTGGGCATTAAATAACGACGATTACATTTATTCAATATACGATCATATCGTAAAGTTATGGAAAATTACATATTATACCTATTTATTCATCACACTATCACACTAATATTATAAAGGCGAAAGTTAGTGAGTGTGTATGTTTGTTACTCTTTCACGTAAAAACTACTAAATGGATTTGGATAAAATTCGGTATACGGATTGTTTATAATCTGGATTAACACATAGTATACTTTTTATCCAGATATTCCCACGGGAACGGGAATCACGCGGGTGAAACCGCGAGCGATCGCTAGTAAAGAATATCAGCAGAAATGTAACTTACTTGTCCGACGAAGACAAATCATTGAAATAAATAGGCGACCGGGACCTGTCGAGGTCTGGAGGCGCTTCTTCTTCTTCTAAAGATACCTAAAACATACAAAACAAATGTGAATTAAATTATTATCACACTAATATTATCACACTAATATTATAAAGGCGAAAGTTTGTGAGCGTGTATGTTTGTTACTCTTTCACGTAAAAACTACTGAATGGATTTTGATAAAAATCGGCATACGGGTTGTTTATAACCTGGATTAACACATAGTACACTTTTTATTTCGATATTCCTACGGGAACAGGAACCACGCGGGTGAAACCGCGAGCGACCGCTAGTAAAGAATATCAGCAGAAATGTAACTTACTTGTCCGACGAAGACAAATCATTGAAATAAATAGGCGACCGGGACCTGTCGAGGTCTGGAGGCGCTTCTTCTTCTTCTAATGATACCTAAAACATACAAAACAAATGTGAATTAAATTATTATCACACTAATATTATCACACTAATATTATAAAGGCGAAAGTTTGTGAGTGTGTATGTTTGTTACTCTTTCACATAAAAACTACTGAATGGATTTTGATAAAAATCGGCATACGGGTTGTTTATAACCTGGATTAACACATAGTACACTTTTTATTTCGATATTCCTACGGGAACAGGAACCACGCGGGTGAAACCGCAAGCGACCGCTAGTAAAGAATATCAGCAGAAATGTAACTTACTTGTCCGACGAAGACAAATCATTGAAATAAATAGGCGACCGGGACCTGTCGAGGTCTGGAGGCGCTTCTTCTTCTTCTAATGATACCTAAAACATACAAAACAAATGTGAATTAAATTATTATCATTACAACCCAATATAACAATACCGTATACTTTACACAATAATGAATGCATTACTATTACCGGCAACCACTCGAGACTGCGCGCTGGGGACGTGAGAGAAAAGTAGCGTGGAGTCACAGGTGAACGATCGGGGCCGATCTAAAACACACAAAAAAAACATGTACTGCACACCATAAGCTATAATTACAGCATCTCACCGAGAATTATAATAAACGCATTACCAATGGCGGCGGGCTCTACCAGCGTTCTTGCGAGTCTGGCTGATAGACCCCGCGATTACTCGCTTCATCCTTAAACATGAAAAATGACATTAAAAAACACCCCCCCAGGAATAACCGCCATCACCATGATTAGAAACTCTGACACAAGTGCTTGACTATCCACACAATAAGTAGTAGTAAATGATGATATATTACTATTTATCAAACAAGAATAAATTAGTAACCAGTACCACAAGGCAAACAAATTATTAGGCAAACCCACCTCCTCAATTTCGTATTTGATCATTGCTATCCTCATCATCATATAAAAGCTGGAGGAAGTCTTTAGGCGGCTCCTCATTGACTCGCCAATTTGACATGCTATAAACAAAAAAGATACAACTATCGTTATAGTACATATAAAGCTACTAAATAATTAAAAAGTAATTGTAAAATCGTTTATATTTTTAATTAATTTTTAATTATTTGACATGCTATACCTACAACAAAAAAGAGACAACTACCATCGTTATAGTACTTAAACAAAACTACTAAATAATTAAAAATTAATTATAAAATCGTTAATGTTTTAATTAATTTTTAAATATTTTATACCCTTTTTATTTATAAATATTTTTTTCTATAATATACTGTACTACTAGTCAAGCTCTTTCATTTGATACCCATATTGAGGTAGTTAAACAAAAAAATGTAATCTACAATTTTGTGGAGGCGGCCATTTTAAGTTTTTTTCTTCTATAATGTACTGTATACTACTAGTCAAGCCTTTTCAGTTGGTACTCATATTGAGGTGGTTAAACAAAAAAATATATAATCCACAATTTTGTGAAAGCGGCCTTTTTTTGTTTTTTTTTTTTAATATAATGTACTGTATACTACTAATCAAGCTCTTTCATTTGATACCCATATTGAGGTAGCAAAACAACAAAAATGTAATCTACTATTTTGTGGAGGCGGTCATTTTAAGTTTTTTTCTTCTATAATGTACTGTATACTACTAGTCAAGCCTTTTTAAATGATACCCATATTGACGTGGTTAAACAAAAAAATGTAATCCACAATTTTGTGGAGGCGGCCATTTTGGATTTACAATGATACTGAATATACATAATTGTATTGTCATCAGAACTAAATGTGTGTACCAAATTTCAAATCAATCGGTCAGGTCAGGTCCAGGAGGCAAAATTTTAAGTACTAAACATGGTTCTACGACACACTTTGCAATAAATAAAACTATAGTATTATCTTCTTTTTATTCTATGTGGCCAGTAAATCCATTGGATCTACGACACACTCGTCAAAACTGCATATTGGTCAAGCGATGCTAAACTCTCATTTTTACTGTCTAGGTACTCGTCAAAATCTTTTTTCTGCGTACTCGTCAAAACTGCATATTGGTCTAACTTATAGAATCGTCGATTTGAGTTAAAACCTCTTTGCTTTAAATTCCCTCGTTTTTTACTTAAAACTGGCCACATAGAATAAATAAAGCTAATGCTATAGTTTTATTTATTGAAATATTTCAACTCTAATCGACTATTCTAAAAATTAGACCAATAAGCAATTTCAGCGAGTATGCAGAAATAAAAACTTGACGAGTAGACAAGAAGTGTTATTTTGTTTTAATACACATATTATGCTAATATGATTGTTTTATTTCTTGAAATATTTCATCTCTAATCGACTATTCTAAAAGTTAGACCAACATCCAGTTTTGTCGAGTACGCAGAAATAAGGACTTGACGGTAGACAGTAAAAATAAGAGTTTGGCATTGTTTGACCAATATACAGTTTTGATGAGTGTGTCATAGATCTCAATTTGACTCAACAATATTCAACAAAAAAAACAAAAAACATGCTAAAAACCCAACATCCAGTTTTGACGAGTACACATAAATAAGGACTTGACGAGTAAACAGTAAAAATAAGAGTTTAGCATCGCTTGACCAATATACAGTTTTGATGAGTGTGTCATAGATCTCAATTTGACCCAACATCAACAACATTCAATAAAAACAACAACAAACATGCTAAAACCGTTTATAAATAATAAAGTTATCATGTAAGAGTAAATATGAAATCATTACAATTTACCATTACACTATCGATAAAAACAAATTTTATCGTAAAACTGCCGACGCGCTACCGATCATAGCGTCTCCCTAGGCAATACGAACGCAATCGTGTTTTCGGTATCGGCTAGCGGCAAACTATCTACTTAGCCATATACAAATAAAGACCAATATGGCTCGCGCTGATGCAACGTAATTTTGCGTGCACTTGTACGTGTCAAGACCTACAATTTTCATCGTAGTAAAACTGTATAAATACGTTGTTATTTATTGTGTAAACGTGTTTCAAATTACTTTTTATAATGTTCTTGTAGTATTTGCCAACAAACATTGTAACAATTCACTCGGAAATTAGAAAAAAGCTAACGGGTTTCACCGGTTTCAACGTGTTTTATTTAGTAGTTATAACGATGTATTTCTTACAACTTATTATCTCAATAGGATCATTATAGTCTCAATAATCATTTTCTAATAAGAAACAGTACTTACATTTAATAAATCCAATAGAAATATCACTTTATTCACAGCCACTGATTAACTCTGTCACACAAGTAGTCTGTAAGTCTGTGAAAACACGAAACAATGTTAAGTGGAGAGTGGCGGTCTCATGCGACCGCTTGGGGTTTGACGGAATGGCGCGATTTTTAGGTGCGGTCTCATGCGACCGCTTGGGGCCTGAGGGGTAACCCAACCCATTTTTGTACTGTACATTTAACCTTTAAAGTGGGTTAGTTCAACACCTTGACATTGAACGAATCAACAAAACGATTTTGCTAAAATACTGTTGGATTTACCCAAAATATTTTGGGTTGCCCCAACAATATAGTACGAGTTGATCCAATATAGTAAATCAGTTAACACAACCTTGAGTTCGAAGGTTTATCTAACATTAAAAGCAAGTAGATTTAACACAAACACACTCGTGTTTTTAATATTTCTAGTACGTTAGAGCAAGCCTTGTTAGAGAGTTAATTTTGCTGTCATGGTTTGTTGTTTTTACATGTTTGCACCAAGTGCAAACCAGTAAAACTAACCATTTAAAGCAAGTAGGTTCAACACAAACAAATTTGTATTTTTAACATTTTGACTACGTTAAAGCAAACCTTGTTAGAGAGTCAATTTTACTGTCATGGTTGGTTGTTTTTACAAGTTTGCACCAAGTGCAAACCAGTAAAACTAACCATTAAAAGCAAGTAGATTCAACACAAACATACATCTATTTTTAACATTTCGAGTACGTTAAAGCAAACCTTGTTAGAAGGTCAATTTTACTGTCATGGTTAGTTGTTTTTATGAATTAACATATTGCTAGACGGTTAAAATTACCATTGTGCTACTGGTAAAAACAACTAAATTCCACGGGTTGGTGCTATATTAACCCCTTGTTAGAGGGTTAATTTTACCATTTTAATTAAATGTTGAATCAACAAATATGTAATAAGTTAAAACTACCGTAACTGATCAACAATACAGTTTTTGTTCATTCAACAAAACTCAAGAGTAGGTGCTATATTAACCCTAAAATTTTGTTAAAATATGGTAAAACCAACTAATAATTTCTTTCCGTGCAGGCGCGTTGCCGTTTAAGAAAAGAATAAAGGAAGGAATTGGAATTGAGAGGAGGGGGGGGGGGGCTCCGGAACCCCTCACTGGCCGGACAAAACACAACAGCACTAAGTGCCATTATTTCACGCCAGATTTTTGTGAGAGTGTGGTATTACACCGGGCGAGCCAGCCCAATGCATGCTGCAACGCAGCGTGGCTCTACCACTCAATTTCTCAACTCAACTCAATAGGTCCGAGGACTGAGATTTGTAGGACCACGCGCTATACTATCTTCCTTTTTTTGTTTTATTCAAAGGCTGTCATATTTTTTTTTAATTTATTTAAAAACAAAAAGAATACAATTTAGGTACATAAAGACCGCACCACGAAAACCTCGTAGGGTTTATCTGGGTGTCGGTGAGTTGCTAGTACAATTTATTAATTAGCAGAGGACGTCAACGATAATCTAAGTTGATAAAATCAACCCAGACCTCCGCTAACATCCCTCGCCATTATGTAATGCTTTTTTAACTTAGATCTTAGAGATTTAGCATTGTTAATATACATTGATTGAAAATCTACTGGAAGTTTATTTAAATATAAGGGTACAAGATAATTGCTGACTCTAGTTCCATACACATTTATGGCGTTTGGTAGAATATTATCATAAGAGATGTTTCTGGGATTACTAGGCCATGATTTTTTATTAAGCAATCTGGGTTGTTTATTTCAGTTAAAATTGAAAATTCGATTTTTCGAAATACACTCATAACATTACAGTATCTAAAAAGTTCTAGATCGTTTTCTTTACATTTTTTCTTAATGAATTTAGGTACAATAATTTTTAGTATTTTTAGTTGTAGTTTGTAAATCGCGTTGATGTAAGTATCATAGGTTCTACCATAGCTACTTAATCCGTAGCAGATAACCGAATCTGCTAAGGCCATATATAACAATCAAAGGATTTTAAATGGCAGTTTATTTCTAAGTATAACTAATTTGCTTATAATAGATCTTAGTTTATTATAGACATGCCCTTTGTGTGGTCGGGCGATTCTTTGAAAATGCGCATATTGCCCCATGTTAGGAGATTGCATAAAAGTTGTGACAAAACGCATTCTTTGAGTGAATTTTACATTGCTGCAAACATACCCTTACAGAAACTGTACAAGGGAATTCTGTAAGGGTTTTACTTTTTAACTGACAAGCGTTTAAATTTTTTTGTGAATGGTAGTGATATTTACAGTAAATGGCAACAATTAGACAATGGTACAGGTAATGAGAAATGGTAATTATAAATCAAATAGCAAGAAGACAAAAGTCTAAACTGTTATTTCAAAATATAGCAAACCATTTTTTTTAACAAACTAAATGTACTTACTTATCAACAGACGTAAAAAAATTAGAATTTTTTAATTTTTTTAAAGTGAATTATCCGAAAAAACAAAATTATCAACACGGTTTTAATAAACACATTTTTTTCTATTATATATTTTAATCAGCCTCAAACATAATTTCTTACTTGGTGGGTATTAAACAAAGTAATAAAATTTTAAAAAACAAAATTCAATGTACTTCTTGGTAAGTAAGCGGTAAAATAGCTAAAAATATACACTTCAATATTAATCTGAAAATTTTGTTTAATACAAAAGGTTAATTCTGCAAAAAAAATCATATCTATTATCTATCAATTAAATGAACAAAAACCAAAATGTCTTGGGTAGCAATTGGAAATAAGCATCCAACTTAAAACAAAAATAATGACTTATTAAAAAAACTAATTAAAAAATGGACTCACAGGATTAGATGAGACCTTGAGACAGACATGATTGAGACCTTTAAATAAAAAACTTACAAAAATATTGCAAAACTAGTTTTAATGATTATTATTGATAAAATGTTTATAATTTACTTGAAAATCCGTTTTTAAGTCAGAAAAATATTAAAATCTTCATCAGAATCATTATTTTTGTAAACAGGAGGCTTTTTTCTATATTAATTCGACAAGTCGAGAGAGTCTGCGGGTCTAAGTAATAAATTCTGATCATGTCAATTTAGTGCAGCTTTGATCGTAGCTTCAAATTAATACTAGTTTTCTTTAAGGTTAGTTTAGATTTCAATGATGGGATTCTCTAGTATCTCTTGTTTTTTTTGCATTGTGAAATTTCTGTCAAAAATACTTAATTATAGTGTAATAGTAGTGTAGTTTATAATTTTCGCGACTAAAAAAACATTGAAATAAAAAATTCATACGGATTTAAATCGCGAATTTTACTATCTGTGATTTCCGTATATTTTTTGTAAGTAAGTTTGATAGCTTCCTAATTAGTATTTGTTTTCGATAGTGCACAGCACAAGAATCACAATTAAAAAAATATTAAAATTACCATTTCTAATATTTACTCATTACCATTTACTTTAGAGTAACGGAAAATACGGTAATTATGCAAGTGGTAATTAGGATTTCAAACATTTTGTTGATTAAACAGTTATTTACAAGAATTATAAAATTTTTACCTACTTTACCTAAAAATGGAAATTATAACAACTTAAATAAACGTATCAGTTAAAAAAAACAATCGTCTATTTACCATAAAAACGGAAAATGGTGATTAGACGATATTTCGACAAAAGCACTACGACGACGAGAGATTTGAATATGGTGCCAAAAATTCCGGTCTTTGATAGATGTATTATACTCGGGCACCGAGTGCAGACAGGTGCAAACTTGGTAAGACAGTAAAGAGTACGAATTTTCTAATTTGAAGGTAGTAAATTAAAGCGAATATTTTTTAAACGGTAATTATAAAGTTATCCGAGGACATATTTTAAGAGCATTAATTCTTAATAATTTATGTTATTTATGTTAAACAACTTGTGTATAGGGTTAAGGAAACTATTCCTATCAAAGAATATTGAACTATTATTACAATCTTCAAAAGGGATTTAGCTATATTGAATAAAAACTCAATGAAAATGTAAAATGGGACATGAATGGTAATTAGAATTTTGATGCTTAAAAACTATTTTCTCTAAATTCAATAAACAAATATAGTTTTTAATAGACTACTTTAGATCTGTAATACTTATATTCATAAGGTAGTATTATCAAAAGAAAAATATTTGCACTGTAGAAGATTCTTTATCATCCGCCGCTTAATATGCACATTCTTAAAGAATTGCCCGGTCCCCAACAAAATCGGCTATCGATAACGAGACTAATATACGTATGTTTGTGAACAACTTACAGAGCAGGGCAACTGCTGCATGTATTGTTAGAGATGTTATTATGTAAGCAACAGTGCGTGTAGGCCCTTACGACTGGTGCGGTTGACGCCTTATTATGAGATGATCGTATATGGATCACTTTGGTTTTATCTGCATTGATTACTAGACCTACATCGTGCGCCCACTTAATTAGCTGATTAAAATTATCCTGCATCAACTTTTGAGCTTCTTTCTTCTTGATTTTTATCACCAGAAGAGCCTGTCGAAGAGTATGATAAACACGTTTCTGAGATCACGACGGAGGAGTGCCACAAAAGTTTTCAAAATTGGTTTAATCGAATGAAAAAGTGCATTTACGCAAAGGGAGAATATTTTGAGAAACAACAAATTCATTTTTGACCTTTAATGGTATTTTTTTCTTATTAATTCCGGAAACTTTTAGTGCGCTCCACGTTTAAGTATGTATGTCTTAGTTATTTTAAAAATGGCTGGTAGCCAAAGATGGAAGCTCAGTGGCATGCATGTGCTGAGGCCTTGTCTAACAAAGCGGAATAGACTAACACGGTAAGATTATAAAAAAATAAGTATTAAACCAACCCTGTTTTAAATCTACCACCGCATTGGACCAGCGTGGCCTAATCTACCATGTATTAAGTTCAGTGCCCAGTAGTAGGACGTTTATAGGCTGATGATGATTAGTTTGACGCTGACTGTACCATAAGAACTGGCTAGGCGCCCGGATGGGTTCCGAGAAGTGAGTGTGCTTACTACTCCGCTACCAAGGTGGATTCTTGGGAGTCGACTTTAGAGTCGACGACCCTAGCAGTGGCAACTGCGAGTTGTGCCCTTCGTGCAACGAGAAGTGAGCGAGCTTGACAGCTCCGGTTACCTATCTGGACAATAGGCAGTGAACTACACGTGTTCACGGGGATACTCTCCCGAGACACTAGTCTTATGAGTACCGAATGAAGAGCGCGCTGCGGCGGGCACTAATTTGGCGTCAAGACCTAACGTTGGTGGTCTCCTGCGCGAGTGTTCTACTGGCACAGGGACGTCTGGCACTTCTTGCATAACCTAACAGTTGGTCTCGAGGTGCCAGTACAAATAAACTTAGTGAAATTAGGAGAGGGGATGTACCATAATAATATGCATTGATAAATTTCATGTCAGCAAGTTGGTTGTTGTTGTTAAGTTGTCACCACAAATGAATTAAAATTCACGTTGTGGAGGGGCAAGCATGGTGGTTACAAGCAGTAACCAGATTACCAGATACTTTATCTAAGTTATTATTAATTGAAACTTAGAAAAAATTACTTTACAATAATAACAAAAAGGTTCCTTCTATTTCGTTTGTTATCCGTTATAATCAAATTTACAGTAATCTGCTTGGTATGCCTAAATATCCTAGACAATAATAAGCCCGTAGCGACGGCCAGAGCAACTCGGCTAAGACGTACGATGTTTCAAAAGGTATGACCGCTGTAAGATCGGATAAGAAAGAAGCGTGGAATGACTGAAAATGTAGTGACAAAAATTTTAAGATGGTTTGGTCATGTAGAGACTTCCATCAACAATACTAACTACACTGGCCTGCAAAAATAAGTATCACACTTTTAAAATTGTAATAACTTTTAAAGTACAGAAGATAAATAAGACTTACAAGACTGAAACTTAATTACTATTGTAGAATTTACTATAGTTTCAAAGAAAGCTGATAAAAGGAGAATGTTCTTTTTGGTCCAAATAATCAAAGTTTGCCCCCAAGCCTGCCACATGTTTCGTTTGAAAGATCAGCTCATGTACAACATTTTCTTCTATGGAATCGAAAAATCTGTCCCGCAGAAATCTATTAGATATTAGCCAATAAATAAAAATAAAAAAGTTCATGTTTTACTTTCTATGCACATACAGCAACCTTTTTTAGAACAGATATTATTTAGCTAGCACGCGAGTTTGCCGAACCAGGTACCTACCTAGAATGACCAGCGATCCTTTGTCATTACGACGGCAAGGCAACTTAGCACTTTATTTGCATAATATCAGCGCAGTCCTTCTTTAACGCTTCCCGCTTATTGTTGTGTACTGTGCGATTATTTTCTGTGGATTGCTCTTTTAAATCTTTTAAAACCATTTCTTATTGTGTGTTGCGATGGTTATATAATAGAAGTAACCGGACCTCATTCAGCCGTTACATCTGTACCATAAGAACTGGCTAGGCGCTATTTTAAAGAATTTAGTAAATCATAACAACGACGTGTTTAACTGGTTCTTCCAAGAAGGAGACGTCCTTATTTTAGATAGAGGTTTTAGAGATGCTGTGCCTAATATATATATGATATCCATATGCCCAAAACGGTTGAAAGAGGCGCATCTCAATTATCGACGGCTGACACAAATAATTCTCGTTTAGTAACGATTTGTCAATGGGTCGTGGAAGTAGTGAATGGCCGCATCAAGAGAGATTTCAAGATATTCAGACAGGAGTATTTCAATAGAGCTCTTCCTCATATGCAAGAAGATTTTAGGAATGCTGCGGCCATTACAAATGCCTTTCACGACCCAATCACTGATAATGTAAACGCCCCCGCTTTTGTGGAAAGAATCAACAACAGAATCATTATTGAAAATCGTCTGGCGCAATATGTGTATGACCATAACCTCAACAGCCGACGAGTTCAGTTTGAAAATATGTCTGCCGAAATACCCGCACTAGAAGATTTTCTGCGACTGTCTGAGGAAGAACTATTATGTTTGCATTAGGGACTTACCAACTAAAACTGGCCAGGAGTTATTACAGCGAACACGCCCGTAATGGTGTTTATACCAAACAAGTATACAGAGACAGCGTCGATTTGAATAATTTTTTAAATAATTATGACATCGCTGGCAATAACTTCTGGTTATTAAGAGGGAAAATACAATCTAGACATACTCGTAGCCGGACTTATCATACATATATACTTGTAAACTCAGACAATCGCGGGTTTGAAGCTATAAATAATTATTTGGGGGTTAAAGTTACTCGCGTCCGTAGGTTTACCCTTGAGACCCTACACGTGACCCCTGGGTGGTGCTAAATGAGTGACACTAACTGAGTGGTAGAGCCACGTTGCGTTGCAGCACGCATTGGGCCGGCTCGCCCGGCGTAATACCACCCTCTCACTAATATCCGGCGTGAAATAATAGCACTTGGTGCTGTTGTGTTTCGTCTGGCCAGTGAGGGCTCCGGAGGCCCTTCCCCCCCCCCCACCCTTTACAATTCCTATTCCTTTCTAAAACCTATTCCTTGCTTAAAGGCCGGCAACGCATCTGCGATTCTTCTGGTTTTGCAGGTGTCCATGGGCGGCCGAGATTGCTCTCCATCAGATGACCCGTCTGCTCGTTTGCCTCCTTCTATTATAAAATAATAAAAAAACTGTTCTTCTAAGAGTGAAAGACGTACTGTAGGCACATGTGCTCACATAATGTTATTGTGTGGTTCTTAGCGTGGGCACGTTATACTGATATTGACCATCCAGCACAGTTTCTAGATAGTATCACCATAGATAAAAATGATTTATAAAACCACTGTTTGATTGTTAGATGATAAATGTTTTCAAGAACATATGGTTTTTATTTATATAGCCTTTATACCTTTCATTATGTACGTATAATATATTTTTAAATAATGTAAATCTAACCCGACCGAGAACCAAACCCGGATCACTCTGTTTTCGTCTAAATCACTACTCTATCATGTCACTGTCATGTCGCCAATTAGCTATAGCCTGTAAAATAATAATATTTTTGATCAATAAAAGCTAAAAATGCCATGCACTAAAATAATCCTAATTAAAATAGGTGTTTTGAATAACTCGATATAACTTTAAAACTGTGGGTTCAATTTTGATGCGTCTTTTCACATATACTAAGTTCGAATGCGTAAGTCGATCCAAAGTGGTCTCAAAACTGGGGGCTGCAAAAAAAATTTGGACCAGGGCCTATAGTAAAAAAAACATTCTCCTTTCTATTAAACGTTTTTCATTTTAATACTTCTATAGTTTAGAAAAAAATGTTATTTTAAAAGTGTGATACTTATTTTTGCAGGCCAGTGTAGATAACGCGTCACTTATAAAATCAAAGCTAGATTCTGTTCACGTGAATAAATACTTTTTCAAAGCAATAAATTACTCCTGTCACTTTAAAAAGAAAAGACGTCAATAACATTTAGTGGTGAAATCAACCTAAACTGGCAACAAATAAAGTACTTTTTCCTGTTATACCTTGCGAGAAAATAAGAGCTCACTTCTCAAGTGCGCTCTTATTTACCGAGACACACTTTTAGCGCCAACCTGACATCTAGTTGTATTGTTGATCGAAGTGTAGAGATGATGGATGAAAAAAGAATTACAGAAAACGTACAAGAGGCGAAAGTGAATGGGATAGTTGCAAGGGGAATACCTCGGCGAACCAAAGTTTTTGTTAAAGGTCGAATCAAAAGTACCGTAAACCGACGAGCATGAATGACGTCATGGGAGTAAGTAAAGCAAAGGATGTGTGTCAGGATCGCAGCAAATGGAAAGCTGCGGTCTCTTCCTACCCCTCCGGGAAGGTGGCGTGATGTAATGTTTTTTTTTCTTTTTATCGGCAACGGGTAAGCGCTTGGCCTTCATCTCACCTGATGGTAAGTGACGATAAGGCCGAAGGTGGAAGCGCGCTTCACCCGGAATCCTCAACCACTGAGGAACTGGCTATCTTATCGCAAACTGCCGGAACACAACAATGCGATAAACATCGTTGTTATGGCGACAGACTTAGATAAGATGGTGGTAGCTAGCCAGGCGGACTTAACAGCCCTACCACCAACCCAACCGAGCACACAAAGATGTACACCCCGCTGGGAATCGAACCCGGGACCTCTGGGTCTGAAACCGGTGGCTTAGCCACTACACCACAGAGGCGGCTGAAATAGCTGTAAAAATAGTTTTTATTTTAAATACACTAGGTATTATCTTATATTTTTTTGTTATACGGATCTGTTGTAGTGTTTTGTCCCTCTTACGCTCTTTGATAATTCCACAGTCGGCATCATCAGGTCGAAGAAAATGTATTTTAGTTACTTACATAATCATTCTATCATTAAATTTTTGGTGAAAATACCTACAACGTGTTAATTAAATGGCTCACAACTTTACACACCCTAAACATTTATTTTAATAATAAATGAATAAAATGAATAATTAAAATAAATATTCGCAAAATTAAGTAGATATTAGCATTTTTGTAATCTGGCACTTTAGAAAAATTAGAAACTCTAATAGTAAAAATAATGCGTAGAATGCGAGCGCAATTGCCGCCGCAATGGCATTAAAACTATGAATTCAATGTTCATAATAAGACAATAGTTATGTAAATTCAAAAAGGAGCGCAACCAAAATAATTTTGTTTCATAAAGTCGAGTCTACTCTTAATTCTAAAATAACGAATTTCAGGTTTTGAGCAATTGCGTGCTTGTTGCATTGACTTTAATGAAAATAAAAATCGGGCAAGACTAGCACGAAGAAGTTCAGGTGAAAGGTCAACTCAAGAGTATTGTGTTCTCTGCTTATCCCGAGGCTTGAAGGTATTTACCAAAATAACATATGGTACGATAGTTATACAACTTTATTAAATTGCAATAAGACAATAACGTAGGTCACTTGAAACGACATCGCCGCGGGCAGAATTGACATAGTGACGGGCATTTTGGACGTCAGCATTACCCTCACGGGGTCCGTAAGTATGATGCGGCGTAAGTTGTTGACAGCCTTCAGGTCTGAAGCGTTTCGTCCTGAAAAAGTAGGCAAAATCATGTAAGTAAACAAAATTTATTACGTATCTGGAATGAAATAAATAAATTTGTTTGAATTTTTTTTTCTTAACTATCTGAGTATGACATTGACTGACTTGAAAGTTTTAACTTACAATGTTACAATCGCCAATTTAACTTTATTTTAATTTGATAATTTATTATAAGGAAATAATTGTCGATGCGTCGTCGAGGCAGGTACTTAAACTACCTATGTGTGTTATAACTAGAGACACCGCAAAATATTTTTTTGAGCTCGCAAGGTCCACAATCGCTTTGATCACTCCACTCACAATAACTGAGGCGTTTGCAGCCTATGGGCCGAAACTCGGTGTATAATAATATATTAAAGGCGCTATAGAAAGCGAAAAAATAAAGAATTCAATAGAAAAAAAATAAAAAGGAAGCACTTACCGATCTGCAACACATTATATAATCTTGACAGTGACCTATTCAAAGGGGCCAATGTATTTTCTACTTCCTGCGCTGTTTGACAAACAACAAATATTGTATAGGCGTACAGGCAGAATGATATAGCTTTTAATAAATCCAGTCTTATATCTTCGCTCTGCAAATAATAAAATTTAAATCATTACACGCTTATTTATAAGTCTCACCACACGACGAACAGGACGATTATGATAGACAAAGGTGCAATAAGACACTTAATGAAGAAAATATTTGCGGATAATGCACAGATGCCAGCACAGATCAGCTTAACACCAAATGTCAAATTTCTTTAATAGATTTTGAACATTATTCTAAAACTTACGGATATTAATTATTTACAATATCGATTACTGAAATTTAACAGTGAATAGGTTTCTCTCCTGGCGTGTGTACATAAAAACAAGTTTAACGTAAGGAAATCAATACCTAATATTAAAATAGATTTTGTTGTCCAGCTGTGCACATTTTCAGCTCAATTTAAAATCTTCTATACAATATGTCAAAAGAGACCCTTAATGAAGCCCTTTAAATCAAAATAAGTACCAACCATTGAGCACAAAGAGTTTCTGGGAAACCTGTTTATTTTTTTGATATTGAAAAACAACTGTTTTTTTGCAGCACGCAATGTAATACGTGCACAAACTGCTATTTGTGGGAAAGGGGCATAAAGAGGCACTTTGTGGGCCCGCAGAGTGAGAGTGAGGTATGCCTCTTACGCTGCACCAGTTTTCCCTCGTCTGGACTAAACTTTTACTAAACATCCGGTAGAGTGGATTAATTTGCCGGGCTTAATACAAAAAAGAGACGGGTAATAGCAAACAGAAGGTTTTTTTTAAAATAAAGTTTGGTAATATTCATACATATTTTTTTTAAACTAAAGAATTTTGACTTTACTGTAGGTCTCCGTTACTTGACGGTTCCCAGGTATGGCTGCGTACAGAAAAGTCTTCGTAATTCTGGATATAATACCAGACTGTCGGCTTCGTTAAGGGTATTCTTTCACACCGTATGTAAAATTATGGACTGTGTCGTTCTATGGTCATTTGCACTTTGGACTCTAACAAACATTAATATTTTCGAATTAAGCGTTTTCTTGTAAAGTGTGTTAGGAATTGAGATTTAGTTGCTAAGCTGAAGTTCAACCAGCTGGATGTCGGCATATTCCACAGCATTCTTTTAGATCCTAAGACGATCCTTGGACGATTCAAAGTACTTATTTAATTGAGTTTATTGAATAAATATATTTTGACTTTGACTACGTCCGAAGAAACTTTGTTGACCTTCAGGTTCGCAGTACATAGTATTCGTCTTAGGTTAGAGATCAATTAATTATTGCAACATTCCTACATGTAGAGTTACGATGGGGCTGATAATAATAATGGAGCTTACATGTAATTTTTAGATAAAAAAACATGAAACTTTCGCGTTGCATTGCATTAAAAAATGTACGATACTTAACACGATTAATTTTGCAAGTAAGTACATGTCTAGTTACTGCTTGACGTTTCGACTGCGATGCTGCGGCCGTGGTCACAAGCGAACTTAGTTAATTAGCTGTGAAGGTTCGTCTTAAGTCCTGTTAAAATAGTTTTATTGTAATTTTTTTACAAAATCCTCTTAAGACAACAAAAACCAGTAAGAGTTTTATGGACTTCAACAGTCTCAACCAAACTAATTTTTAAATTTGTGTCAAAAGGATAAATAACCAAAAGTATGTATGCAGTATGCGTTCTTAGTTTATAGTACGACTATAGACTTAGTCGTATGTGTACGTGTTAAAATATGTGTCCAAAGTGCAGTTGGCATAAAATACATAATATTATGAGGAGGTGAATATGAATAATACCACCCTTAGCAGTTTTTTTTTTACGTATTAATTCTACAAGATAATTTTCATTTTTTATGTTATCAACTCCATATGTCGTGCATGTTCTGCTATTTATTTGAGAGTAATTATTTTTTTGAGCATGAATGCAAATTGTCAGTAGGTTTTCTTCAAATAAAAAGGTGACATATCCATGCTCTGCTCGATATTAAGTAATTGAAATTCTACTATCGTAGTGGCATTTTTCTTACTGTTACTGTAAAGGACATGTTACCTTTTGATATTCACCTCCTCTGGATATTGTAATAACATTAGGTACATGTATTTTACCCCTTTGACCATTGCTGCAATCAGTTGGTACAGTACAAAAACGTACCCTAAAACAATATAACCCATCTGCAACATAATCTGAAAAGCACAACGACATGTTCTTTAATAAAACCTTTTTTGCATCTATTTTTTCTTCTTTTCTTTATATCTAATCAGCTTTTGCCGACGGCTTCGCTCGCATTAGTTTACCGTTGGAATAATTATTCCATAACCTATAACCGTCTCCAGGATGCCATATATCTCTATACCAAGTTTCATCCAAATCTGTTTGCGTTTAGCGTCACAAACAAACAAACCAAATCACTTTCGCATTTATAATATTAGTTAGGATTTAAAGTAGTAACAAAATTAAGTTACTGGTTCGAAATATTTTTAAGACAACGGAACTTATGGAAATAATCCCGTCATTCATTTACCTAACTCTAATGACCATTATAGTTTATAGAATGAAACGTCGTAACTGCAAAGTATTACCACTGATATATCAAGTAATTAATTAAAATAACCGTGTCGCGTACCGGTGAACAAATACTACCCTTCCCTCTTTACCCTTGGTGGTCGTAAAAGGCGACTAACGGAGTAAAGACTGCACATACATCCAACTGTATAGAGCGGCGATGTGCTCACCGCCTGTCACTACTTGGTGAAAAGTGGACTATGGTAGAGGACTTTTGCGGTCCTTATTGCCTAGTCTCTGACTAACACTTCGGGGATAAGAGTCGTGCTTATTTGTATGTACTTATGTAGTTAATAATAGATAACAACCATCTTTAATAAAACCTCCTATTAAGTCATGAGAGTAAGTGAAGCAAATATAGATAGATAGATAGACAATACTTTTATTGTAACTTAACACCACAAACATTTACATAACACATAACAATGAGCACAAATATAAAGTTACAATTTGGCGGTCTTATCGCTTTAAAGCGATCTCTGCCAGACAACCATTCGGATGGAGAGAACTTATACACTCAAAGATCGGAGGTGCATACCACAGTAAAACAATTAAAAACAAAAGCAAATTAATAAGAACCAAAACATAATACATAATATTATAAAATAAATAAATAATAGGGTGTAACAATTATATATACATACATATAAATACTTAAATATAATAGTCTCAGGTAGGATGTAGCGGACAATGACAGCTATGCAGCAGGATAGGGTTAAAGGGAAAGGTAGAAATTCTTCACGTGCACCTTAAATGCGTGAATTGTTTTAGCACGCCTGATCGCAACTGGAAGCGAGTTCCAGAGACGAACAGCTTCAACGGTGAATGAACAATCGTAAAAGGTAGTGTTGTGAAGAGGGGTTTAAAGGGATAGATTTTCTGATGACCGTAAGGAGCGCGAGGATGAACAATAAAGGAAACTGAAGCGTTCCTTTAGATAGGAAGGATAGGTGGGATTAAACAATATTTTATATAGAAGGGAGAGGATGTGAGTATTCCGGCGAAGACGAATAGGAAGCCACTTGAGTTTAGCGCGGTATTCAGAAACATGATCATACTTGCGTAAGCCAAATATGAATCGAATACAAAGATTTTGAAGGCGCTCAAGTTTATTTAGCTGGTCCTCCGAGAGATCAAGATAGCAGGCGTCGGCATAGTCTAAAACGGGAAGAAGCAGCGAATGTGCTAGCGCAATTTTAGTGGCAGTGGGTAAAAAGTTGCGCAGTCTTCTTAAAGAAGCCGAAGATGCGTAGAGCTTGCGACTGACAGCTTGTAGTTGCGGCCCCCAACTCAAGCAGCTATCAATAATAACGCCCAAGTCAGCAACTGATTTACTAAAAGGGATGTCCACTCCATCAAATGTAACCTTAGGGAGGGTTTCCCAGTTTACCTTGGAAAGCAACCTGGAGCTGCCGACCACAATAGCCTGCGTTTTGCTTGGATTGACTTTAAGTCCGTAGGCTCGGCTCCAATCTACAATATGTTTCAAATTTACGTTGGTAGTTAATATAGCCTCGGCGAGATTACCAAGTGGTGCCTGGCAATAAATTTGTAAATCGTCTGCATATAGGTGGTAGGAGGAAGAAAGGTTTTCGGAAATAGAAGTGATAAAAATAGCAAAGAGGAGAGGAGATAAAACGCCACCCTGCGGGACACCAGCCGTCGAGTCACACCACGCAGAGAATTTCTCTTCAAGGCGAATCCTTTGCCTGCGTCCGTACAGGTAGCTGTGAAACCACTCAATTACCGTTGGAGATATGTTAAGTGAGCGCATCAAAGATAAAAGGATGTCAAAGTCAACTGTGTTAAAGGCATTGCTGAAGTCCAGCAACGTAAGCACAGTTAGGTGACCGTTTTCCATGCCAAGGCGAATGTCGTCGGTGATCTTGACTAAAGTAGTCACAGTGCTGTGGCCTGGACGGAAGCCGGATTGGAGTGGGTTTAGGAGATTATGATGGGAAAGGAACTTACTTATTTGATTGTGGACCAGACGCTCGAGGACTTTGGATAGGAAAGGGAGAATGGAAATAGGTCGGTATTCAGCAAACGATTTAGGATTACATTTTTTAGGCAAAGGAACTATCTGAGCGTCTTTCCATGAGGATGGGAATACAGCATTGGAGATGGAGCTGTTAAAAATAAAAGTGAGGACTGGAAGGACGATATCAAGGATTGGCACTAACATATTGCGACTAATACCGTCACCGCCTACCGCATTGGAAGTAATTGACAGCAAGCTCTTTTTAACATCACAATCCGATAATTGGTCAAATGCAAAGGGAGCAAGATCAGGAACTGGTACAGTAGACAGTTTGTCTAATGTAGTCGCTTTTTCAGCATCATTGATACATGATGAGGAAGAGAAATGGAGATTTAGTGAGTCAATATTAATATTGGGTGAAATAGAATTTTGTTTTAATTTTCCAATTCCTAGCGACTTAAGGAACTTCCAAACTTTGGATAAATCTACGTTTTCAACTGAATTGTGAATGTGGCGGCGAAGCGCATCCCTACACGCCCTATTGCAGCGATTACGAACCTTGACATACCTTTCCCTGTTGTGGTCAGTAGGTCGAAGTTTAAATCGTCTTTTCGCTGCTGATTTTTTATTCATTAACATTTTTAAGTCGTCAGTTAGCCATGGCGCCGGGTGATGCTTTATTTTAACAGCTCTAAATGGTGCATGCTTGTCGTATAATGTGGTTAAAAGGGAATTAAAAACATTAACTTGTTCATCGACAGACAGAGCTAGAAAAACAGGAGACCAGTCGATCTTACCTGCGTCATCAAGGAACGCGCGTTGATCCATACCACTAAAATTGCGCTGAAGAATGACTTTGGGTTTAGCTTTAGGAGGACGAACTTTATAGGACAAAAATATGAGATCATGATACGAAAAGCCATCGGCCGGGCATTGACCGTGCTTCGCAACATGCTGGGGAGATGACACTATTAACAAGTCAAGAAGAGATGGAGTAGAATTTGGAAAATGATGGGTGGCAGTAAGTGGGAGAATATATAAGTTACTAGAATTGATGACGGATTGAAGTGAAACGGTGCGAGAATCATTCTTTAGGAGGCAAGTATTAAAGTCACCCATGATAATTGAATGGCTGTAGGAAGGAATTATATCATCTAGAAGTTTCTCAAATGATGCGAAATAATTTACATTTAAAGAAGGGCTGTAATAAACTCCGAGAAGGATTTTGTTATGCGAAAGGAGAACTTCAACTAACAAATGCTCGCCAGCGTTAGCAGGAGGTGGTTGCGCCGAGGTGCTAATTACAGAGAAAGGAATATGAGGACGTAGGTATATAGCAACCCCGCCACCCCTGGAGCCAGTGCGGTCATTTCGTATAAGATGGAAGCCAGGCAGAGCATATGAGGTAGAGGGTAAACATGGCTTAAGCCAAGACTCGGAGATTAAAACAGCGTGGATATTTTTGAGATTAAGTGACGCCAGCATGTCTGAATAATGAGCCGGAATACTTTGCGCGTTGATGTGGATGACGTTGAAGTTTTTTGGTACATCAGAAAAATGACACTCCAGTGTGTCGGAGAGGGACGGGATGCTAACAAAACTGTCTTCATCGCTGCTATTCGAAGATAAAGAAAAATAATTTAAGTCATCACCTGAGATTGACATGCAAATAAATATAAGATAATTAAATAAATATTAAAAAATATACTAAATACCTAATATTACAAAAATAACCAATTACTTTTCAAAAAGGTAAGCTAACTCCACCCGCCGGTTTGTGCTTGATTTAAATAGAATAATCTACAATAACAAGAAAATTAAAAGACAATATTAAAAAAAAAAAAATAGCTGTGAACCACAGACGTAATTAATTATACTAACAAAGTATAAAAAAATTAAAAACATTTGAGAGTGAAACGGAACGTACCATTAAAAAAAAATAAAAAGAAAACGTCAGCGTTAGGCGTCTGTCATGCGCGTTTCACTCACTGTCACTACTGTCACTGTCGTAGAAAAAATAAAAAGTTGATTTACAAAAGTGCGCAAAACAGAAAAAAAACAAACAATAAAATATTATCGACTAGAACTAGAGGGTAAATCAATGGTAAATATTAATGATGTACCTTGTAACGAACGACGCAACAGGGTCCACATAAAATGTTCGCTGAACAATAACAACACAACTCACAAAGAAGTTCGAATGACAACAAAAAGTTACTTCTTACTCGTGCCTTCGGCTCGCCTTGTTTTCGGCACTGCAGGTTCCGGAATTTTGGCAACAACCGGCGGCTTAGGTACATCCACTGCCGCGATCTTATCAAGCTCAGCAAGCGAGCTAATGCGGCTGCGCTTCCCGTCCGAACTGACCACGAAGACGTATCCCTGGCGCGTGAAGCATCTGGTGATACCAAATTTCTGACGCGCCGCCATAAAAGTATCGTGCCGTGGTTTCGTCAGAAACTCGGAGACTGTAATACCAGTGCCTTTCAACGCGGTCTTGGCGTGCCAGATCTTGTTCCTCACCTCGAGATCGCGCAGCTTCAGCAAAATCGGTCGCGGCCGGTCGGTTGCAGATGTGCGGCCCATTCTATGACAACGGCCTATGTCTTTTTCTGCGAAACTGGACAGCTTCATACGGCCGGCAATGGCACTGACAACAACTGCGGCCGCATTCTCGTTGGTCTGCTCTGGCAGACCATGAACCAACAGCATTTTTCGCCGACTGTGCATTTCTATGCCGTCCACCTTACGGGCAAGAAGACTCACTTGGTCCTGGAGGGTGCGAAGGGCAGACATAATGAATGTCCTGAATGCGGCAAAGTCAGCCGTTAAGTTGGAGATGCTTGATGAAGGAGCCGCATTATGAAGCTCACCCTGGTAGGAATCCATCCGCTGAATGAAGATGTCTTGGAGTTGAGCCAATGAATCCTGAATAGCCTCCATCGTTGGTTGTCCGTAGTGCAGTGCAGAGTATGAGTGATTTATAAGTGTTGTGGTTGTGCTTTTGACTTGAAAACACTCACCGGCAGGTATTGCGTGCTAATTATTATTTATCATTAATGATTGGGTTCCCAAAACAAATATTACAATTGATAAATAATAAACTTTCACAGAGCTTTTAAAGTTGATGTTGATTTTAGCAGCTACCCCCGAAGAAAAAAACTATGTGTCAAAATTTCAAGATAATTAGCTTTATGGTCAGGATCATTGAGCTAAATAGTCAGGATCGTAGCAAATGGAAAGTTGTGGTCTCTGCCTACCCCTCTGGAATCGGGCGTGATGTATATAAATAAATATAAGTATATGTAAAACAAAGTCGGTAACCGAACGAGTAGATACTAGGGTTCTATCTCTATTCCCATAGCTTCGTTATGCTACTGACGGGAAACCTAACTTTTATTTACTTTTCGTTTTCCCAGTGAATCTGTATTTTTTATATTAACTCGTTTATACTGACTACATTCTGCCTGATGGTAAGCAGCCGATGCGGTCCAAAATAACGAAAGTGTAACAAACACGATAATAAGCAAACCCATTCATGAAGGCCTGCATAAATGCCGTTTCAAGCCCCGCTTAAAAGACCCGGGACTATAGATATAGAAGCTGGGAAACACATGCGAAGAATTCCAAAGCCGAATGGTCTTACAGAGGAACGACTTGCCAAATTTTTTGGTACGATTACTGATATTCTGTACAGTATGATGGTGGTTTCTAAGAGCAGCATGTGTAATCAAGGGAGGATAGGAGTTGGCGGGATTAGATCAAAAAGTTCTTCAGAACACATTCCGTAGTAATTCCGGTAGAAGACACTGAGAGAAGCAATGCCTCTACGCAGCTGTAAGTCCTCAACAGAGGCTGTAACCTCAGCATCTCCAATAATACGTACCGCTCGCCTTTGCAGGCTATCAAGTGCATCGAGGAAGTATCACATAGATAGGAACAATACTCCATACTCTATCGCACCTAAGTCTTGTACAGCAAACAGCGCTGCTCGGAAGTGAAAAACCGCCTCACCCTACTGAGAATACCCAACTTAAGTTAAAATGACAGTTAAAATGACACTCTCAATGTAGCTAGAGCATTTTGAATTCAGTTCCTGGCCGATGTCCATGCCAAGATTGCTAAGGTCTACCGATATGAGTAACGGAGAGTTCTAAAGAGTGAGAGGAATAAGGAAGGGAGTTACTTTAGACGAGAATGCACAAACCTAGGTTTCGCGAGCATTAAACTCGACCAGGTTTTCAAATCCCCACTTAGAGACACAATCGAGAGTCACGTTTAGTATAGCAACCAGTTATCGCCCAAGTACAGCTTATGACCCGTACTGTCATCCGCAAAATAATGAATATTGCCCAAGGACAATATGTCACTGATATGCAAAAAAATAGAATAGGCGAGAGCATAGAACCCTGCGGCACTCCGGCGTTGACTTTGTAGAACTCGGAAGAACTAGGTACCCTCACAAAGGACACGAATCCTCCGCTCTTCTTAGAAAGTCTGCAACCCAGGCGCACAAACGGGGCGGCATACCGAACGCTGGCAAATTAGAAAGAAGGGAACGATGACACACTCTATCGAAAGCTTTGGTGACATCAAGGCCAAAGCCAGAATTTCGCCATGCTTGTCCATCGCTTCACCCCAAGCGTTAGTAACCTACGCTAGAAGTTCACCCGTTGATCGCTTAGGTCTGAACCCATGCTGTCGATCATAGAGCAGCAAATGATCCTCTATTTAGTAAATGAGCACAATCGCCGGAACACCATCCGGCCTGCCGCATGTCGAGCGACCACAGCACAGCACGGACATCACTGCCTAATCCGAATATCAAGCATGGTGGCCTCACAATGTGCTATACTTAGTAGGTCGAGCGGTGCCACAATCATTGACGCGCGCATTAGCCGCGAAATGGTCAGCCAACAAGCTTGTCTTCTCAAGAGGCTGGTAAGCTAACGAGCCATCTGGATGTTTCAACAGGGGCAGCGAAGGAGATTTGGCCTGCACGGCATTAGCGAGCCGCTAATAACTACGGATACCCGTAGAGACTCTTATTAGACTTAGAGGCCGTGTTATAAGCCGCCTTTAAGTAGCCGGTACTAGGGCATTTAGTGCGCAAACCCTCGTCCAAGCACGATACACCGCCTGTACGACGATACGATGCTTGCATTCAGCAGATTTGGCGCATTCGCGATTACACCATGGTCGTTGGCTACCAACGATGACAAGATATTTGAATGGAATATAATATTCCATACCCAACAAGATCTCATCAGCGATGGCGGCAGCGCACTCCGACGGGTCTCCACAGTTTTCGGTGGACCCCGACGCTATGCGGTGCTATGTCAATGTCCAAGCAGTGGTCTAACGAGCCTTGAGGTGCAAGCACAGAAACTCTATACCCTGCAGGGTATAGAGTATACTCGTCAGCAGTAAGTCCAACAAGGAGGGCGCGTGACTTACGATATCTGGTATCCTGGTGGACTGGTCTACCAGTTGTTTCAGATCTTGCGTTAGAGCGAAGGCATGAGCAACTCTACCAGCGTGATCAGTTTTGGCGAAGCCCAACCATGTTTCATGGTGGGTGTTGAAGCCCCCCAAAACCACCACTTCGTCGTTTGGGAATCGCTCTTGCGCGGCATCAGTCACTCCGCCGGCGGTGGTCAAAAAGGCTGCTTGTGTCAGCATCTCCTGTGTAGGACTGGTATAGGGACGCATAAACACGGCAACGGAAGCCTAATTCAATGCGCACCCAAAAAATGGGAAAGGAGGGGTCTTCCAAGCAGTGCAGACGATGACAACAAATGTCAGCCCTCACGTACACAGACACACTCCGGCTTTCGCGAAGAGTTGCTCCTCGAGCTAAAAGCCGGGTTACCTTAAGTAAGACGTGTCAGCAGGGCGACGAATTTGAGTCTCCGTCAGATAAAGCAATGCAGGCTGCGCCGTCTCGAAATGTTGGTGTTCGCATTGAGGTTAGAATGGAGCCCACGGACGTTAGTGAACTCCACCTCAAACAGCGAATTGGTGGAAGGAGAAGAGGAAGCCGCTGTATTACCTGCATTATTTTGAGGAACTGTCATTGGAAAAGGGGAAGGAAGGGACATGTACTAGGAGCCACTACTGTTGCAAAGAAATGAACAAAGAGAGAGTCTTCCGCATCAGCATTGGAAGAGAGTTACAACCACAGCCGACATGCCGGACGGAAGGTCCTCATGTGAGGTCGTGTTCCGAAGTTTTTAGTCCCAGTCAGGCCCCTGTACTATGCCGCGGGCGGTCAGCGGCACCACCGTTTCTACGGGCCTCACTGGCCGGCGTGCCGAGACTCGTCTCCCGCTCAATAGCCGCTCCTCGGCTCTAGTAGTGCGGCGCTGTTCCCGGACTGCGACCTGCGACGAGCACAGATCACTTGGCGGGCGTAAACTGCCGTACGGTGGTCGATAATTTGGGGGTCAAAATTGCTCGCGTCCGTAGGTTTACCCTTGAGACTCTACACGTGATCCCTGGGTGGTGCTAAATGAGTGACACTGACTGAGTGGTAGAGCCACGCTGAGTTGCAGCACGCATTGGGCCGGCTCGCCCGGCGTAATACCACCCTCTCACGAATATTCAGCGTGAAATAATGGCACTTGGTGCTGTTGTGTTTCGTTCGACCAGTGAGGGTACCGGAGGCCCCCCCGCCCCCCCTCCTCCAAATTCCTATTCCTCCTTAAACCTATTCCTCCCTTAAAGGCCGGCAACGCGTCTGCGATTTCCCTGGTGTTGCGAGTGTCCATGGGCGGCGGTGATTAATCATCAGGTGACCCGCCTGCTCGTTTGCCTCCCTCTTTTATAAAAAAAAAAAGATAACCGGGAGAGCTGTGCTCTACAACCCAATGGCCAATTACCACCACCGAGGGGTCACATGTAGGGTCACGAGGGTACACACCTACGGATGCGAGCATTGTTAACCCCTAAAACCCCCTTATGGATAACACACCCACAGAAGAAGGGCAACGTTATCTGAAACTACATCCGTCCCCTTTTCACAATAAAAGCGTAACAATTAATCAGGCTTGGTAGGGAGGGAAGTTTACCCACTAAACAGCAGTGGAGAACAGCAAATTCGAGTAAAATGGAGACCGCGGAACCTGTCCACTATGGAATTGAACCGCAGGATCAACCTTGACACACGTATGTCCATCTGTGGACAGCTACACCCCCGAGCGAGCATGTACTATCATTCCAAAATAATCGTTCATTACCCGCACGATCGCGCTTCACCATTAACATACAGATCCTAATACAAGCTTTAACTATCCGGATGGGTTAAAGAACTATTAAAATAAGTGGATATCACAATAATAACAATTTATAAAAAAATATCTACCTGTAAACCAAAACATTTATTCAACAGCTTGCTGCACACTGAAATTTCTTGGTAGTTTGATGACCACGACTCTATACAATTGTGGAATATGTCGTTTCCATCTTCGTTATTGTAGCCTAAAACAACCTGTTCTCTCGCTCTATCGATAACAAAGATGCAGTGATTCAATAATGCTTGTATCACTGAAATCAGTGACGCAAACGCAAAGTACACTAAGCAAAATCTGGTCTGATTGACGAAGATGCCTATAAATAACATGATGGAAGTAATGCTATAAGTACCATCGTATAATATGTTCCAAAAATTTACAAAAATTATAACGATACATGTGAAAATGAATTGACAAATGTAGCGGACGGTAAATCTGTTCAATTTTTTCATTAGAGCATCATCTTTCGCAAACTCCTGCTGGATTTGTAACAACCTTTGGATACACGCGACGTAAGCTTTAGTGTTCTTCAACGGGAATAGGACTAGACAAAAATGTAATGCAATTAAAAGCAAAAGGTTTGCTAAAACGAAAAAATGCGCAGCCGAGTCGTATAGAAAGATAACGTAGTACACATATAGTGATAGTATTGACGTCATGTATATAATTTCGAATACTGTCCGTATTACTGCAATAGATTTACGTCTTGGTGACAGTGCACTGTAATTCCAGTACACACCGAGTACATTATCTGTGAAGCACTGAACGTCTAATAAATTGAATTTCATTATGAAAGTGTGTTCTAACAACGTATTTAATTGAAATACGCGGAGAGACTGAAGTGAAAAGCGTGACTTGGGTAGGGACTAATTACCATAGGATTAATTAAATTGATCATACTTACATTTCTTATGGTTATTGTACAGTCGTTTCTTTCATTATTTCTTTTAATACTTAGGTATCCTCTAGTCTGTGAGGTGGTAGAATTCAGCCAGAAATTACTTTATACTAATTATTAAAAAACGTTACACAGCTCATGAATTATATAAAATTAATAATATCCTCTCACTTTCGGAAATGTAAGTCCAATTATGTGAATTTATATAGTCCATTTCTGTTAAAATTAAAAAGAAGGTCTACTCAAAAAAAAAGTAAAGTACTGCCTGTTCCACTGTAAATAATTATCCTACTCTACGTTGGTATTTCACACACACTTGTTAATAGTTATGCTGATCGCGGCAAGCGAACGAGCAAGACATTAAACAAGACTATTTTAACCTCACACGTACAAACGAGTTGCAGTTGTGTTGGAGACTGAACCGTAGTAGGCCCATTGGACTGAGTTTTGTAGAACCGCGCGCTATACTTTTTGGAGAAAAGTGGACTATGGCAGAGGACTGCTTTTGCGGTCCCCAGTGCCTAGTCTCTGACCAACCCTTCGGGGATATTAGTCGTGATTATATGTATATCATAGTTATTTTAAAATGGCTGGTAACCGAAGATGGGGGCTCAGGGGCATGCATGCATATGCTGAGGCCTTGCCTGACAAGGCGGAATAGACTAACACAGGGTTATTATAAAATAATAAGTCATAAACCAACCCATCACCCTGTTTTAAATCCACCACCGCATTGAGCCAGCTTGGCCTAATCCTACCATTACCATGTAGGAAGTCCAGTGCCTAGTGGCACGTTTATATACTGATGATGATGAGTTTAAACATTTTTTTGTTTCAATCTATTTGACGCTGACTGTACCATAATAATATGCGTTGATAAATTACATGTCAACCATTTTATTGATGAGCTAGGAACAGCAAATATTAATAAATGATTATGATTACTCAATTTTCGATAATAATGTCCAGTTCATATTGTTTGCGTGGGTTAGTGGTCTGTGTTGGTAACACAATAATGTTTGTTTCATAAAAATATACTTATATTCGCCATTTTAACTGACTTATTTAAATTTTAGGACTGTTACAGTGAACATAACTTTGTTTTGCTTTTATATACTATGGTTAACCGTATTTTTCGATCAACAATACAACTAGCCCCCTTACTCTTGAAACCGATCGCTATTGGATCGGATTGGAATTGTGAATTTTCGTACTCCTAAGTTACGACACCAGAGCAAATATGGATTCATATTGCGTGGATATTGAGTGAAAAAAATACAAAACTCAATGCCACTTAGTTCACCCAATATAAATCCAAATTAGCACTGGTGTCGTAACTTAAAAATACAAAAATTCACAATACAAATCCCATCCAATAGCGATCGGTATCAAGAGTAAGGGGGTAGATGTCAGGTCGGCGTGTTATGAGTCTCGGTAAATAAGAGCGCACTTGAGAATTGAGCTCTTATTATCTCGCAAGGCAAAACAGGAAAAAGTACTTTATTTGTTGCCCCCTAAGGTTGATTTCACCACTAAATGTTATTGATGTCTTTTCTTTTTTAAGTGACAGGAGTAATTTATTGCTTTGAAAAAGTATTTATTCACGTTGACCGAATTTAGCTTTGATTTTGTACGTGACGCGTTATCTAGTTGGTATTGTCGATCGAAGGCCGTATTAAATACTTTTTCCTAATAAAATAATAACAGATATGATTATTGAGACTGAATCAAAGTACTTGACACGTTGACTGCCACAAAACCAGACACTTATTGTTTGTCGGTCACAGGTGACCACCACGTCTTTTTGTATCGACGAAAATTTGAAAAAAATGTCATCTTGTGTGGTGAAATCATCAAAGAACTACATTAGTAAACTTAAAAAACCACAAGGAATCACCTACCACGCGTAAGTTTTGACGATTCGTGATATTTTTTTGTTATTTATGTTTTATTGAATGTGATGAAAATTGTAAACAAAAGTACAACAATGTGGCCACTTTTTACGGGAAAATTACCCTTAAAGTGGGAAAATTGTATATGTTGCATGTGACTCGGTACGATAAAATTTCGTAACTTTTTAGGGTTGCGTATATACGAGGGGCGTTCAAAATATTCTCGGTATTGATACGTTACAACCTCTTTTATATATATATTTGTTACTGGCCGCTAAGATTCATCCATTGACATTAAAAAAAAGTAAAATTGGAACCGAGATGTTCTTTTGTTTTTCTGCAATTGCCGAACAAACATGAACACCATGAGCGAATTAACAATTTTAACGAAATTAGAGCACCGATCCGTCATAAAATTCTTGACAAAACAGGGTAAAAATCAAAAAACCATAAATGAGGAAATGGATTGTGTTTACCGTGAGTCTGCTCCTTCTTTATCTACTATTCAAAAATGGTCAAGCGAATTTAAGCGTGGAAGGGAGAGTATTGAAGATGACCCTAGACCTGGCCGGCCTGTAGTGGCTACCTCACAAGAAAATATTGATAAAGTGGAAAAACTTATATTGGAAGACGGCCGAGTGAAGGTAAAATCTATAGCTCAAGTAACCAATCTCTCTATTGGTACCGTACATGACATTATACATGACCATCTTAATATGTTAAAAGTAAGTGCAAGATGGGTTCCGCGAATGCTGACGCTTCTTCAAAAGGATATGCGTGTGGCTTGCTGTTCAGATTTTATCGACCTGTGTGGTGAAAATCCCGATGAGGTGCTGCAAAAAATAGTTACTGGAGATGAAACCTGGGTTCATCATTATGACCCAGAGAGCAAACAGGAGTCCATGCAGTGGCACATTAAGGGTTCAGCTCATCCCAAGATGTTCAAGGTAATCCCGTCAGCTGGCAAGGTCATGGCCACAATATTTTGGGATTGTGAAGGAGTTTTGCTTATCGATTATAAAGAAAAAGGTGTAAATATCACAGGGCAGTACTACGCTAACGTTATACGTCAATTAAGAGATGCGATCAAAGAAAAGAGGCGAGGAAAGTTAACCAAAGGTGTTCTGCTTCTGCATGACAACGCCCCTGTCCATACTGCTCATATTGCCAAGGCAGCTATTGTTGAATGTGGGTTTGAAACTGTTACTCATCCACCCTATAGTCCGGACTTAGCCCCAAGCGACTTCTTTTTGTTCCCCAATCTTAAAAAGGATCTGCGTGGAAATAAATTTTCTGACGATGAAGCGTTGAAGACGGCCGTGGAGGAGCATTTTTACACCAAAGATAAAAATTATTTTTATGAGGGATTAATAAAAATAATTGATCGATCTTATAAGTGTATGAACATAGGGGGGGAGTAAAATATCAAACTTTTCGTACTTCTTTGTTTTTATCCACATACCGAGAATATTTTGAACGCCCCTCGTATATATCGCAAAAGAAAATAATAAAATAATATATATTTTTTTAAATCTACGTAATAAAGTGGTAACAAACCTACTAATTTTAGTAGACTATACAATAGTAGAATAATATGATATTAAGAATGTTTGTATGTATTTTTTTTTTTTTTATATCTGCCAACAACCATTTGCTCTGTTTGTGTCAAGTCATTGTATACGGCTTATGATTTCGTTGTTGGTATAGACCTAGACCTGATGACTTAATAAAATATCGATGCAGAAATATCAGATGCCAGTAATAAATCCCTACAACAATATAGATTTGTCGAATACATCTTTACAGCAGGTATATGACCAAACACAGAGATATCTAAAATTTTCAGTCTTTGTTGAATAATTTATCATAATGATGTTTTTTTCTTTAAGACAAACAACGGATCAGAAGCATGTGATTTAGATCAGCCTTGGTTACATGTATCAAGCGAAACTACTTCTTCACAACAAGTATGAACTTTTTTTATATAATGCTTTGTTTTTTGTTTTGGGTCTTTAAAATTTTGTCATTTTTTTTTTCAGTGTTTAAAATTTTACTTAAGTATATTTAAGCGTTAATAAAACGCTAAAATATAAAACATTAATCTATAAACGCAGCTTCATCTTAACCGAATGTTGAAATATTTGTAAAAATATTTTTTTCGGATCTCAGAGGTGAAAACTTCTAAGATTTGATGAAGCACTGTTGACTAAAAACATAAGCATCAAGCACTGACAAATTTCGACGGTTGAAAGCCAGACCTCGGTAGCCAAGTGGTTAAGGCAGCCGCCCGGAATGCGGAAGGTGCGTGGTTCGATTCCCGCCTGAGGTTGTCGTCTTTTTTCAGTGTTTAAAATTTTACTTAAGTATATTTAAGCGTTAATAAAACGCTAAAATATAAAACTTTAATCTATAAACGCAGCTTCATCTTAACCGAATGTTCAAATATTTGTAAAAATATTTCTTTCGGATCTCAGAGGTGAAAACTTCTAAGATTTGATGAAGCAATGTTGACTAAAAACATAAGCATCAAGCACTGACAAATTTCGACGGTTGAAAGCCAGACCTCGGTAGCCAAGTGGTTAAGGCAGCCGCCCGGAATGCGGAAGGTGCGTAGTTCGATTCCCGCCTGAGGTTGTAGTCTTTTTTCAGTGTTTTAAATTTTAATTATTTTTCTCTTTCAGCTATCACCGAAAATTGAAGCGGCACCACGACCAACATATTTTTTTCATTTATAGACTCTTAAAAAAAGAGTTGACAAAAGTTTGTATGGGAGTTCGCTAATATCCTTTTATGCCTAACATGATTACTATAGATTTAATAGATTTGAATTAAAATTTACCAGAACTACTATAAAATAAGCTTTTGAAACTAAATTGTGTTAACGGAAATAAAGTACAAATTATTTTAGTTATCTAAGTAATATATAAATTATATGTCAGTATTTCTCTTACAAACATCTCAATTTAAATAGGTACACCCCGATTTTTTATTATAATACATTATGTTTGTGATGGTAAGTTCCTTGGTATGATGGAGAAGGCAAAATTGTGTATGATTTAGGCGATATCAAAATTCCCAATTTGCTCTAATGGCACTGATTATTTCATCATTATAAATGATTATTTTAATATTGTTTATTACTTAATACATAATCATTAAACATTATGTTAAGTAAATAATACATTTATTTATACGTACAAGTAACATGTGTTTTCTTTTCTATCACTGTGGTCTTAAAAATGATGTTTGTTAAGTCATCAACATTAAGATTCTGAAGTGCAACCGTTTAAATTGCTGAAATATCGGGAGCTCAGAACGAATAAAAACATGGTTAATGCAATGTCACGTTTCAATAATATGTATATGATTACATAATGTTAACAATGTTTTAGTTTGCGAGATTGGAAAATTAGGAAAATTGATGGTTTATGATGGCAACCCTCAAATTACGCACACACCATAAACGGGCGGCCTTTAGCATGCTTCACTCATGATTAGACGAGGTTACGTCCGCCTTTTTTTCAGGTCCGTGTGTGTTACTAGTGTCTTCCATCTATAAGTATATGTAAAAATAAATAGCTGTGCGTTTGTCTCGCTAAAACTCGAGAATGGCTGAACCGATTTAGCTAACTTAGATTTTGAAATATTTGTGGAAGCTCAGGGAATATATAAACGGTAAAATATAATATGCAACGGAAAATACTAAAAACCACAATTTGATTTTCCAATACAAAATGTTCCTAGCTGTGAAACATGCGATGTCTTTAGTCTTTTTAAAAATAAAAAATGACACTTGGTTGTCAAATATTTATTAGTGCGTTCAGAAAGTCTGTTTCATAACAGCTGTAGTATGAGGTCCGATCTCTTTGGTACGTTGGAATAAAAAATTGGTTGCCTGTAAAGTCGGTTTTACGGGCGAAGATTTTACGTGACAACGTCTTTTTCTCGGTAGAATATTTATTGATATGAATATAATTAAATTGCACAATAGGAACAAGGAATTGAATGAAAATAAGAATTGCACAAATTTTAACTATAGAAATATATATTTTTTTTTTTTTTTTTTTTTTATTTTTTTTTTTTTATTTTTTTTTTTGTTTTTTTTATTTTTTTTTATTTTTTTTTTTTATTTTTTTATTTTTTTTTTTATTTTATTTTATTTTATTTTATTTTATTTTGTTTTATTTTGTTTACTAAAACATTGTACATGTAAACTTAAACTTAACTATTTAGTGGGAGAGAGACGCAAGGCATTCGGCGGGCCTCTCTCTCGTTCGGTGACTCATCGTTACGTTCCCGACGAGCGTTACACTTTTTCATAAGTGTCTCCCAGCTAACCTAATTTAAGACGTTGTCACGTCAAAAAGCAGTTCTGTTTCAGAAATAAAATAAAAAGTCTAAAAGTGACAGTTAGTTGTCGAAAAAAGAAAAATAAATAAATAAATTTCAAGACGATTATTAAAATCTATCATCAGTTTGTCAGTGAGCGAGAACTTTATATTGTCACTTGGTTGTCAAATATATAAAGGTCCGTTCAGAAATTTGTCTGTTTCATAGCTGTAGTATGAGGTCCGATCTTTTTGGTCTGTTTTGTTAGAATACAAAGCAGTTCTGTGTCACAAATAAAAAAAAGTTGTAAAAGTAGACTTCTTGGCGGGAAAGTGAAGCGTCATGTCTGCAGTTTTGTAATATATTCTTTAATTTGTGTTTCGTTGAATATTAATGTACACATTACGTATTAATATTGGATTAATAACTGTTAAGTGTTCGTCAACGTGCATGAGTTTTAGCAAATAAAACAAAATCGTGCAACATCACTTTTTAGATTCTCTCAAGAAGTCCGTGTGAGATGAAAATGAAAATGAAAATGAAAAATGTTTATTTCAACAAAAATAGGATAATACAAGATAATACCATAGTATACCATATAGCAAATTACATCCTACTTTGTTGTAAAGATATATCAGCAATTTAAATGTGACATCAATACTAAGAAATTTTTGTTACGTTGATGCCCGTACGATTAGCAAGAAGAATCATAGCCTCATCTTAAAGTTACATAAAATTAAGTTTATTAAGTTATATTATATAAAACAAACATACAAAAAATCGAATATTAATGAATATGTATATAATATATTAATGAAATAACAATGATATATATCCTTAGATTAAAACAAAAAGGGAAGATACGGCATTAGCGTCTCGTGAGTAAGCCGCTAAAATTAGGCCTAAAGGCACAATTTCACTTCAGTCGCAATTTGCCGAGCGTACAGGCTACATCGTACTGTTGCGGACATTCGGCTGTGATAAAAAGAGAGAGACGCTACTCCGCAGTGGCGTCGGAATCGGTCGTACCGTACTCGTACCTACTCGTCTGTTGCGAAGCGACCGAGACGTCAACGCGCTACTCGCTGACTCCCTCGCGCTGACGTTGAAACTTACTGCTCTGTCTCGCTCGCTCGATTTACACTTTTATAGGTGTGCGTGTGTGAGTGTTTGCATATGTAGTTGAGTAGGACTATATTTTGATTGACTACAAGTAGGAGCATGCCGTATCTTCCCTTTTTGTTTTAATCTAAGTATATATCAAATAAAATAAAATTTAGTAATTTGGAATTATGACAGCTTTACAAATAGTTTTTCTGTGGAATCGTAAGTAAGAGTTGAGAGCCATTTTGCTACGACTTTTTTGGCGTCATAAACTGTAGCAGATTTTAGATTACAAAAAGAAAGTTTGTTGTAAATCGTGCGATTAATAAAAGGAGGAAAACGTTGGGCGAAAGACGTATTAACTGGTTGAACTGGTATTTTAAATATTCTCTTTAATAGCAATTGGTTGTAGTTTTCTGATTGAAGAGTTATTTTATAAGTAAATATAGTTGATTTTAGAACAAATAACTGTCAAACGGTAAAGACTATATTGTCCTTATACAAATCTACTGTTGTATACCTATATGGTTTATACAAGATTGTTTTTAACACTGATCTTTGGGCTCTTTCAATTACAATCATTGTACTCTTTGAGCAACCACCCCAGCTCTATATGCAGTAAGAAATGAGAGACTCACATAAAACCCGATAGACAGATCTGAGCAGTTCGTAGTTGGCTACATTACGGAATCTCCTTATTATATGAATGGTTTTGCAAACCTTCCCTGACAAAATACTAACATGGGCCTTGAAATTTAGATTCTCGTCCAGAATAACACCAAGATATCTTATTTGTTGAAGATGACCCCAAAATAATACAGCTCTTTTCCTTGTATATTCGTATTTATTAATAGACTGTCGCTTTTTTTATATCTCACGTCACATGTGAAGTATACATATTTTTCATATAAAAATCTATGATTTAGAAAACAGCCAAAAAGGATAATAGGCGGTACAGGTCGCCAACATGGCCCCCGACGGTGAGAAGCACCCATTACTATTGGCCGGCGACCAGTAGCGCTACCTTACGAGTAGGACGACGCAGCACGCCCCCTTTAGTCACAATATCAACTACCCGTACAATGCCGTCTTTGCCAGGATGTACTGCCACTACACGTCCACGAGGCCAACAATTTCTTGCTAGAGTTCCGTCAGCGATAAAGACTAAATCTCCAATCTTCAGTTCAGGAACTTCGGGAGTAGATTTTCGGGGAACAAGAGTTGGCAGGTACTCCTTAACAAATCGCTTCCAAAACTGGTCTGCGAGTCGCTGCGCCTTCCTCCAGTCGACTCGTCTGTACAGGTCTGCATCGGTAAATGTCCCCAGTGGCAGCTCGTTACTTGAACTACCAATTAAAAATGTGAAAGGGGTTATAACATGCTCCGAATCCGCCTCGACTGACACGTGGGTGAGCGGTCTACTGTTAATGATTGACTCAGCTTCAAGGAGCAAGGTGCTCAGAACCTCTTCTCTGGGTGAGAGCTCTTTCAGAGTTACTGTTAAAGTATTTTTCACGGAACGGACCAACCGCTCCCAACAACCCCCCATGAAGGGGGCCGATGGAGGAATAAAACGCCACTCTATCTTACGGTTGGCGCAAAATTCGTAGAGCTCCGGCAACATCTTCGCTACACCGACAAAGGAGGTCCCGTTGTTGGAGTAAATACGCACAGGGCAACCTCTCCTGGCGATGAAGCGGCGAAGAGACATCAGGGCAGAATCTGTTGTGAGATTTTCTACGATTTCGAGATGAATCGCTCTGACCGTCATGCAGGTAAAAAGTGCTACCCATCTTTTAGCTTTGCGTCTGCAGATAGTAATGCTTACAGGGCCAAAGTAGTCAAGGCCTACGTGAGTAAACGGACGCTGATGATGTGCCAGTCTAGCTTTCGGTAAATCGCCTTCCGGAGGTGACACTGGCTTGGCCTTTCGGTTGCGACAAAACTGGCATTTTTGCGAAGTCGCTCTAACGGCTGGTCTTAAACTGAGAATGTAGAACCTCTGGTGGAGTTCATTGACCACCAATTCGTTGTTTCCATGGGCGAATCTGACGTGCCAAGAGTGTATTAAGAGCCTGGTGATCAGGTGTTTGCCATCTAGTACAATTGGTTGGGATTCTAAGTCTTCAGCAGCGGCAGTACGTCCAGCAAGTCGAAGTAAGCCCTCTTTACCTAACACGAGTGCGATGTTCTTAAGCCTACTAACATTCAAAAGAGGGCGTGTGGCATTAACGCAAAGTAATTCGTCGTAAAATGAATCTAGTTGTACTTTTTTAAATAACTGGATCTCTGCAACGTCCAGATCTTTTACAGAAAGTAAAAGTAAATTACGGTCATCTCTAATAGAGTCAGGAACTATTAAATTTGGAAACAAATAAGACCGAAATATAGAAACGGATTGAAGTGTTCGCGCTGTGGCACGAAGCAAACGGAGCCAGCTACTGAAACGCTGGTGGTCCGCAACTACCGGTGAAGGTAGCTTTTGCGGTTCGGCAACTAATAGTCCCACCGATTCCGAATCACATTTCAGCTCTTCGGTCACAGGAGGGACGTTACACACTGGCTCACACGGCCAATCAGACTCAGGAGATAAAAGAAATGATGGACCGGTGAACCATCGTGAAGAAGTCGAAAAACGACAATCTCGCGTAGCATCGTCAGCGACATTTAAAACTGTGGGAACGTATCTCCAATTACAAATAGTCGTTGTTTCTGCTATCTCTCCCAACCGAAATGAAACGAAGGTTTTAAATGCCCAAGCGTCGCTACGGAGCCATTTCAATACGGTTAAAGAATCCGTCCAAAAAAAGGTTTGATTGGGCTTTCGTTTGTGTGTATTACTTACATAATTGCTAAAACGAGAGGCGATAAGTGCAGCTTGCAGTTCCAGTCTTGGAATTGAAACAGGTTTTAAAGGTGCCAACCGACCTTTACCCCCAATCAAAGACAAGCTCACACTGTCGTCGTCGCAAGTGAAGCGCCAATAAGCTACACAAGCGTATACCCGTTCACTCGCGTCGGCGAAAACGTGCATTTGAACATTCTTTATGCGCCCGGTACTGCTTATATAGCATCGGGGAATAGAACTGTTGCATAGATTTTGAATTTCAAGAAACCAACCTTTCCAACCTTCGATCAAATGGCACGGTAAAACTTGATCCCAATCAATGCCTAATTTCCATGTCTTTTGAAATAGGACTCGACCTTTCATAATGACAGGAATCAAAAACCCTAAAGGATCGTAGACGAACATTAACAAAGATAAAACAGAACGTTTTGTAAATTGGGTCAGTGGTTTTGGGAGAGATTTAATAAAATGTAATCTATCCTCACCGACGTTCCATGTCAGTCCTAACACACGAACTTGTGAAGAAGTTGGGCCTAGACTACCTTCAGTGGTGTCGGTTGCATGTAGGTCAGAAGGTATTAATGATAAAGCTTCCTTACGATTTGACACCCAAGAACACATCTCAAAACAACCAGCCTTGTGAATGGACAGAATTTCTGATGCTCGCTGGGCAGCTTCCCTAGTACTGTCAAAACTTCCTAAGAAATCGTCCATGTAATGATCTTCGATGATAGATCTTACAGCATCAGGGTATTGTGATTGAAAGTGACTTGCATTTTTGTTCTTTACATATAACGCAGAACACGGACTGCGTGCTGCACCAAATATCATCGAAGACATTCGATATTCTTAAACTGGTAAGTCCGAGTTCTCTCTCCAAAAAAACCGTTGGGAATTTTTGTCTTCGGGTCTAATCTTAACTTGTGGGAACATCTCCCTAATATCCCCTGATAAAGCAACCGCACCTTCTCTAAATCGCAAAACGATACTGAGCAGAGGCTGAAGAAGATCAGGTCCAGTCAACAGCAACGAATTAAGACGGACACCTGTACATTTCGCTGCTGCATCATGGACAATACGCAGCTTCTTTTTGTGTTGGTGGATAACACCAAAATGAGGGAGGTACCATGAAATTTGACCCGATGGAGGACCTAACATAACTCTGCGTACCCCTTGCCTATCATACCTTGAATGTTTAGTTTGTAGGCTTCGGCATACGCCTTATCTCTTGACATCTTCGAGACTTGTAAACCGGGATAGAGCCAACTCGCGACTTTTAGGAACCGCAGTAATATTGTCGCGCCATAACAGACCAGTTTCGTACCTACCCGAATCTAGGCGTTTGGTTGTATTATTCAAAATATTCAACGCGCGTTGCTCGCTAGCACTACGATGCTCCACCTTTACTATCCCAATGGAATCCAGTTTGAAGTAATCCTTGAGGAGAGAATCTAATGAAACGTAGTTGTCGTCAACGAATATTCCGCTCTGTGCCCCTGGATCTGCCACTGGGGGCATAAAACGGAAAAAATCTTCCGTCTTGTGCCACTGTGCCTGTGATTCACAAGTTCGGTCAAATTAGGCCTGTGAGATATTGTACCAAATAAAACCCAACCTAACGCTGTGTGAGCAGCCGCAGGTTGATTTCGAGCACCATGGCGGACTGCTCTAGGAAGTGTCACTTGCCAATTATCCGCTCCTATCAGTAACATAGGCTTTGCATCATCGTAGCATAAAACATCGATTAAATCGGACAAATATTCATGCTCTGCAATGTCATCTAAGCGCGCGGACTGACTCTTTATTCCTAAGTTGGGAATAGATCGTGCCCTGATTTTGCAAGTGTCCATACTGTGCCGACCTTTCACATTAATGTCAATGTAGCTCACGTCAGTTTGTGTACTCAATCCACCAATGCAGTCGATGTTCAATCTGCATTGAGGCCCTTTAGCTCCTATAGAATCTGCAACTGATTGGTCCAAAAGCGTTACGGAACTCCCATCATCTAGCAGGGCGTACGTATCCACGCTTCCCTGGGGTCCAGTAACAGTAACCGCTATAACCTTAAGGAGAGGCTTAAGCGTAGACAAATGATTTGACGGAGCAGAACTATGAGCTACAATAGCCGACTTCGGTTTATCCTTCGAAATTATGCAAGGAATATCCGACACAGACTGTACCGCAATTTCCGAGGAAGTCGACGGCGTCGACTGTATTACATGAGCCGCGGTCGCGAACTGGGCTTTGTGGAGGTGCGTATGGTGCCTCCTCTCAACAAGGCAACCTTTGACTTCACACCTTTTCTTACAATTTTTGTATTGATGTGAACCTTTTTTTAAACATTTTCGACAGAGTTTGTTATCGATCACCCACTGCCAACGATCATCCACGGACAGAGATTGAAAACTTTCGCAGTTGCTCACCTCATGTATGCCATCATGACAGTACAGGCATAAATAAAAACTTTTTTGCCTGGTAGACGGATTTGACGTGGTTGCAATTGCGTAAATTTTATCTTTGGTCGTTTTGATGGACAGACTTTGACTTTTGTTGACAGGTGTCGACTCTGACATAACAAAACCGAATTATATTTGTAAATTTGCCTCATTTTCTAAAAAGTCTGCAAGATTTTCTAACCTTAACTTGCCAGAGTGGACTCTTGCCGCCGCAAAATCGGCCCATCTTGACCGTAACAGGGGAGTCAACTTCCCTATGATAGTGTTAGCAAGTTCGGGCGCAGCGAAATACTCGGGCCGATTGAGGAGACGAATGACCTCTACGCAATTACGTACACGACAGGCAAAAATATTAAGCTCACGTGGGACCTCGTATGTAGAAAGTCTGGGAAGACCTCGCACAAGACCAAGCTGCTGGAGTATAATGTACTCGGGTTGAGCAAACCTACTCTCGAGGGCCCCGATGATTACTTCCGGGTCATCAGCAGACACTAGAAGTATCGCGACTGCTTCTCGTGCCGGGCCATAAAGTGCTGCGGCGATCCTGGCTATGTTGTCACTCGACGTGAAACTTTCCCTGGACTGCTGGAAGGCCCTTTTAAAGGGAAGCCAGTCCAACGCGCGACCATCAAACCTAGGGATTTCACTTACCCTAGTTTTCTTCTTGCTGAGGTCTGCGATAGCGTTTGCGAGTAAAATAAAGTTGTCTTGTGTATCTACGGATTGGTTTTGATTTTTATTTTTGTTCAAATTACATTTTGTATTACGGTTATGAGTACCTAGCCCTCGTGTATGTAAAGTGGTGCATAGTTTCTTGGCGTATCCCAAGCTGGCGCTGCGACAGGAGAAGGTTGCAGGTTGCGTAGTTGCGAACCCTTGGGCATCGCAGGGTACACGCCTCTGCACCGGAGGAAACAAGGCTGCTCTGGCTTCTTCTTGTTTGGCTGTCGCAATATCGGTTGGCGGAGAACGCCACACCGTTGTAGGGAATTGACTTGCGTCGCCAAGGTCCTCCTCATTTTTGTTTTCCCTGTCAAAAAGATACGATGGGTTAACATTATTTGAGCCTGTTGAACTATTGTGGCAATCAACTAACCAACTTTCAACTCTGGAGCTGCATGACGAACTGCTGGCGATAGCAGCAAGCTCTGCCTGTAGTTCTAGGTCTGCTAAAGCCTTTTCGTGTTCCGCGGCGGCCTGTTGTCGATCAGCAGCGGCCTGGTCCTGCTCATCTTGTATTTTGGCCAAGCGTCGCGCATGCTCAACCTTAGCGGCTATTTTTTGCATTTTTATAGTGGAAGAAGAGCGTATAGTAGGTGACTGTGACGCAAAGGTGACTTGGATAGCGCTGTGGCGCTTTGGTAAAGTAACTCTGGATGTGGTGCTGGATTATGTGCTTCGAGATGAGGTGAACTGCACAGCGCTGGTGCAAGGGCACCGGGGGTAGAAGCGCTGTTTTGGGATGCAGCTGTGTCACCAGGCACTGGGCAAGCATTCTCGAGAAACTCCGAGTCACTTTTATGGATTCCTGTCTGAGCTCTGGTTATCATGGGCATATTAAATAATTAAATCTACTTACTTCTGACACCAATGTTAAAGATGACCCCAAAATAATACAGCTCTTTTCCTTGTATTTTCGTATTTATTAATAGACTGTCGCTTTTTTATATCTCACGTCACATGTGAAGTATACATATTTTTCATATAAAAATCTATGATTTAGAAAAAAGCCACAAAGGATAATAGGCGGTACAGGTCGCCATCATTATTTGCCCACATCTTTGAATATGATGGCAGTTACAGAAAGTGGCATTCTGGCAAATGTGGATTGGAAGGGATACTAAAGAGTTTGAAGGTGCTGAGGCTAGTGTTTTTTAAGAAACAGGAGTCAGGCAGTTTGTGTCAAAGGATACTGTTCAGATTACTTAAGATAAGCTCAGGAGTTCCGCAAGGTTCACATCTAGGACCAGTTCTGTTTACGCTGTGCCTCAATGATTTGGGTCACCATTTACCAAATACACGTCAATAGCTATACGCCGATGATATTCGCCGTGAGTAATTCTATCAGCGATTGCATGTGTATTCAAACTAATCTAAAAAATCTGTCTTAATACTGTCTTAATAACCAGCTTTACCTAAATAATGACAAATATTTCGCTATCAGTTACACGCGAAATCATAAACCCATTATGTACCCATATTCAATTAACGGTCATACCCTTAAACGTGTTAAAAGAATCCGAGACCTTGGTATCATTATGGACGAAAAAATTTCATTCAATCACCACATTGATGAGGTTGTTGAAAGATCCTTAAGAAGACTGGGTTTCATTAAAAGAGTCGGTAAAAAATTCAAAAGCGCAACTACTTTTAAAATGCTATATTTTGCCTTCTTCAGATCCATACTAGACTTCGGATGTACTATATGGAGCCCATCATACAAGGTACACATTAACAGGTTGGAGCAGGTACAAAAAAAATCATTAAAATCCTGAATTACAAAACACACTACCTTGATTCGTCATACGAGGAATCTGTAACTCTCTATAATATGTCAACCCTTACTAACCGCCGTTTGCTATATAATTTATTTAAAATTATTAACAACCATTTAGACTGCCCTGATCTTTTACAAACAATAGGTTTCATTACTAAAAGTAAGTTCTTAACGCGCCTTTCACGCGTCAAGTCACTAAATGATAAATATTTACACGTGTTTGTGCCTCCCTCCCTCTGCATGTAAAAACTACACACGTAATCGTTTTTTGATTAGAAGTTTAAATAAGTATAATAACGACTATTGTAAGCTAGATAATGTAATTCAAATGTAGACATTTTCAGTTACTCTTTTGCTAAATTTAAACGCTTAACTTACGAAAACCTTAACAGGCAGTAATGCATTTAAATTTAAGAATTGTGAATAATTGGATAATTGTGTGAAATGTAATAAGTAGGTTCTTTGTTATTGTTTTTGTTTTATTGTTGCTTACTTTTTATTAATTTTGTGTCGTTGTTTTCACTTCGTTTCGGCACTATAGGTCTAAACTACTAAGTAAAATAGTTAATAAGCACTACACTGTATAAATGATTGTTGTTGATTGTTGCCAAAATAATGAATAAATAAAATTAAAATAAAATTGAATTTGTTATTTCTTCCATCCCATTCTTGGATCCATATCATCCGGATCTTTTTTGCTAATGGAGGTTCCACAAGGGTCAAAACTAGGTTCATTTTTATTCTTAATTTATATTAATGATTTACCATTTTATGCGGAAAACTTTTGCAATATTGTTTTGTTTGCTGACGATACATCTTTGATATTTAAGACTGATCGAAATAAAAATAGTGTTGATGACATCAACAGTGCCCTAACAGATGTGTTGAATTGGTTTACTACTAATAATCTTCAATTCAACGCGAAGAAAATCAAATGTATAAATTTTACTCTACCTAACGTAAAGAATATTATAGTAAATAAAATTAAACTGAATGGTGAACTGTTGGACCATGTTGATTCAACAGTTTTCTTAGGTATTACCTTAGATTTAAAAAGACAGTGGTACCCACCAGTGGCGAAGCGTGAAATATTGAGAGAGGTAAGCCGTAACAAAAAAAAATGCTTACCTACTCCGAGCGCGGGCACGCAGTCTTGAGTCCTTAACGAAAATCTGTGATTGGCATCCTGGCTTCAGTCTTGTATAGGCAGATGTATCTTCAGTCCTCGTTTACTATACGTGTAAGCACTGAGATATTGAAACAGTGTCTTGCAAGCATAATAGAAGTGGCTTTGATAAATGCCGTTCGTGGTGAAATGATGATATGATGTAAATTAAACAAAACTTAATAGACTAAGTACTAATAATACTACTTATACTCTAAAAAAGCTATTCGTCTATTCTTTCTTACAAAGTGCGCTAAGACATTATCATAAAAGCCGGGAAGAATCTAAAGCTATTAATGCCGACATCTTACAATTCTACTGATTACTTTGCAAATCTACTTATTCTAAATACGTAATTTCAACTTATTACAATATCTACTTACCACAAATACCTAATTACAACGTACGTCTTCGTAACTACTTTCATCACTACACACAACACAAATAAACAAAGTCCAACTACAATACTAATCATTCTAATAGGTGAAACAAACTAATAAATTGAAATACTAATTAAACACAGTCATGCATTCAATGATGAATTGCAATTACGTCAAATTATCTGTCAACAGAACACAAACCGAAAACGATATTCCTCCATCCCGCTCACGCGCAGGCAAATTGTATAACTTTCTCTATCAAGTAACTCGGATAAAGACGGCTTACCGGCTGCTAATACGCGGGTGGGTTTATTGACCTTTATGTGACGTCATGACGTAAATTTTGTACAGAAGTTTAACTGCCAAAAAGCCGATCGCGCCTGCGGCTTATTTTATAGCAATATGTTGTTGAAAAGCAAATTTTGTTGATTTATTGTCCATAGTGTAGGTGTTTTGTAATGTTTCTTTTATATATTTACTTTTATAATTACTGATTGTGCCATTTCTCAATTCAAGTAGAGAGTGGTTGTGTTCTAAACTTCTGAAGGGAAGCCGGTGGGAATCGAGTTGTATGGAACCTTCGTCACTGGTACCCACCCTCATATTAGCACCCTTGCGGGGAGAATTAGTTCAGCTGCTTACGCTGTTAGAAAAATTAGGCATTTTACAGACGTGGAAACTGCTCGATTAGTCTATTTTAGTTACTTTCACAGTGTTATGTCCTGTGGTATTCTACTTTGGGGTAAAGCAGCAGATAAAGAAACCATTTTTATTTTACAGAAAAGAGCAGTAAGGTCCATACTAACCTAGGATCACGTGACTCCCTTAAGGAGCTGTTAAAGAAATAAATATTCTTACAGTTGCATCACAATTTATTTATGCCTATCCATCCATTATTAAAAGTAAAATTAAATTAAGACGATTCAAAATGCTTATTTTAAGCTTACTGAAAAAAGAAAATTTGATTTTTGATTTTTTTTTCATAATATAGACATGTAGCTTTGGCTGACGCTTTACTAGACACCTTCTTTTTGCGTTTTCAATTAATACACCTTTTAAAATACGTTTTGGCGAGACTTCACATTATATTGAATGAAATTGTAATGCCGTCTTTGTCCCACTCTATACATTAAGACAAAGATAAAGATATAGCAATAGTTTTACTAGCACAAATTCAACTTAATATATGACGGGGAAAGAAGAACATTCGAGAGGCTTCTATAAAATGGAATGTAGATTATCTATATTATCTCTGCCCCTAGGGGTTGCCACAGAGGAAAGAAGTGCTCCCTGGGATTTAGACAGGGTAATTATTTAAATAAAATTTAAGTCGAACTCTATGAAAAATGAATTTTACATTGATAAACGTTGAAATTTTTTCAAGTTTATGTAGTTTGATTAGTGCCAGCTTCTTTTAGATTCAGCACGAGTTGTGAAATCGTCATATAAGACATTTTGTTGTTTTTTTTAACTTTGTCTTCATACACTAATGATTTTACTCAAAATATGGGTAAATTCCTAGGCTGACCATCAATTTTTAAGGCCTCCGGTTGATTGAAAGTCGCAGAAATAGCATTTATTCTCATCGAAATGGTCACGGAGAACTGAGAGAATCAACTGCCTGAGGTAAGAATTAGTTATGAATAAGTGTAAGTGGATTAACGGCCGGTTTCAATAACCTGTCTATCAGTTGTTGTGCCTACCAGAGTTAGATATTTGACACAATTTGTTACGAGCTTAAGTCAAATTTCTAACTCTGGTAGGCACAAACACAGTTAGATAAATTATTGAAACCAGCCGTTAGAGCGGCTCTTCGAAGGAGTGTTTGGCCAGATTGTCAACAGTTTATAGCTTCATTGCAGGATTCCGTGCTGATATTACCAGCTCCAGCCGCCGCCTAGCAACCAGCGCGCCACACGCCACAGCGCGTGAGTATTACTGCATCATTGTTCATAAGTGTTTCCCTCAAGCTCTGTTAACCAAAAGAAAAGATGACCTTTTACTATTAATCCAGACATTCGATTTCGTAGGTTTTTGAATTACTCCTTAGCCATTGTAAGCCACGTGGTATTCATATCACCACTTCATATTTAGTCAGTTTAGTCGGATCTAATAGCATTGTTGAGCATTGTGTTCTAGTTAAATGTGGTAAATAATAAATTAAACAATGGTGGTTAATATTATTGGACTAGTGTTAGTTTATAAGTGTACCACAACGCCGGGATGCTTTGGAGACCCAAGTTAAGTAGCGAGTCCCCGAATCTGATAGGTTGCTGCTCAGGTTTACGATAGAAGACTGCGGGACCACATTCCTTTAACGATACTAACTTAAAGTGTGGGGTATGAAGTGCTAAGACTCCGTATTGTCCGTATAACTTCAAATGCTTCGCCTCGCCTCGTCGCCAGAATTCAGAGCTGTGCCTAAAGCCTGGACGCGAGACCCGTTTCCTCGTTGGTTCCAGCCGCAAGCTCCTGCGTCGGCTGTAAGGCGAGCTGACACCGCCTAGGGGCAAGCAGTCGTAGACGGTGTTTTTCTGACTTTTTTTTTATACCTGAACCATTTTCTTTAATCATAAACAATTCTTTTTATCCCTGAACGTTTTTTATATTAAGGTTTTGACACCTTAACCATTATTTTTTATTTTACAATACAACTACAACGCGTTGGTAAACTTGTGAAACATTGAGGGCTTCGAGTTCCACCATTAAAGTCAAATTATCTATTAACGTCTTTTCAAGATCTGGATCGAATCTACGGTCCTGGTGCCCATTATTATTAATTATATTTCGGTATTACCCCACGGTTTTTCTTATACGGTTAATCTGAATAAACGCTTACTTTTATTTTTTTATAGACCAGGTTTTTAATTTTATTTTCAACATAATACTTCGGACGGTACTGGCTTTATCCCAACCACCCACGATATTACTGATGAAATATTAGCTGGCTGGTTAGGTAGTTTAACGAACGTTATCAAAAAGTCCAATACAATATGAATTGGTTAATTTATAATTAAAAATTAACCCGTAAGTTGCTTTTACGACACCCAAGAGAAGAAAGAGGTTGGTAGTATTAAATTAATGAGCCCATTGCCGCTCTATGCTCTTGGATAGCCTGTGTATTCTTTCCATCTCTTCCCTTGGGTATCGTAAAAGGAGACTAACGCACTAAAGACACATACATCCTACAGCATAGAGCGGCGATGGGATCATCAAAATAATACTACAAACCCATTTCTTCAATTGGATATCGTAAAAGACGACTAATGGACTAAAGACTTCACATACATCCAACTGCATAGAGCGGCGATGGGCTCATCAAAATAATACTACCAACCCCTTTCTTCCCTTCGGTGTCGTAAAAGGCGACTTACGAACTAGATACTGCACATTCATCAAACAGCATAGAGCGGCGATGGGCTCATTAAAATAATACTACCAACGCCTCTCTTCCATTCGGTGTCGTAAATGGCGACTAACGGACTAAAGACTGCACATACATCCATCAGCATAGAGCGGCGATGGGCTCACTACAAACCCCTTTCTACCCTTGGGTGTCGTAAAAGGCGACTAACGGACTAAAGACTGCACAAACATCTAACAGCATATAGCGACGATGGGCTCATCAAAATAAGTCTACCAACCTCTATCTTTCCTTCGGTGTCGTAAAAGGCGACTAACGGACTAAAGACAGCACATACATCCAACAGTTTAGAACGGCAATGGGCTCATCAAAATACTACTATCAAACCCTCACTTTTTTCGGTGTCGTATAAGGCAACTAACGGACTAACGGACAAAAGACTGCACATACATCCAGCAGCATAGAGCGGCGATGGGCTCATCAAAAATACTACCAAGCTCTCCCTTCCCTTGGGTGTCGTAAAAGCGACTAACGGGCTAAAGGCTCACCACCTAAGCGCATGTGCAGACTGTGCAGTTGTTTCTTGCTGAAGCGTGGACTGTCTGGGCGTGGTCTGTGTTGTCCATAGATTCAAATGATTACTAATTTTACCATAAACTTTAATAATAAATATCTCAAAAAAGTTGTTGATTTTAGGTAAACAGTAATAGTCGAGTCTTTATTCATGATTATTCTACTTATGACTAAAAACTTTTTCGTTTTGGTAGTCTCATTGTCATGTGACAGACAAAAATTAAAAAAAATACTTTTTCCCTTATTGGCACGAAAACAATTTTGGCTTATTGTTGTGTGTATTCTTCTTGGGAACAACTTGCGATCCTTACAACACGCGCGGCGCAGGCGCGGTAACGCGGCAAGAAAAGCTATTTTATCCTCGCTCTGGAACGCTACAATGACGGTCTTTTTGAGCAAGAGGAGTAAAAAAAGGGTTACTAACCCCATAACTAATTTAATTATAAATTAAAATTTATATTTTTAATGAATTATTATTGAACTGAATTTAGGAAGTTTTATGATTGGTTTTGAGCATATACATTTAGGTTGTGTTCTTTTACAATAAACTACCTAGCTGTAAGAAAAAAAACAACGAACGTCATATAAGACGTTTTCACAACTCGTCCTGAAACTGAAAGAATCTGTCACTAATCTTTTTTTATTACCTTTTTGGGTTTTGCTTACCTCGTGGTTTTATGTATATGTATTTACCAAAATGTTTAATTAGGATACGATAGTTAAACAACTTTATTAATTGCAACAAAACAATAACGTAGGTCACTTGTAACGACATTGCAGCGGGCAGAATTGACCTAGTGACAGGCATTTTGGACGTCAGCATTACCCTCACGGGGTCCGTAAGTATGACGCGGCGCAGATTGTTGACAGCCTTTAAGTCTGAAGCGTTTCGTTCTGAAAGAGTAGACAAAATCATGTTAATAAACAAAACTTTACATATCTGGAATGGAAGAAATAAATTTGTTTTTATTGTTTTTACTTAACTCAATATCTGAGTATGACTATGGCAGAATTGAAAGTTTTAACTTACATTGTTAGATACCATCACCAATTTAAATTATTTTAGTTTACTAATTTATTAAGAGGGAAATACTGGTCGATACATCGTCGGGCAGGTAATGTACACAAACTGCCTATGTGTGTTAAAACTAGACACCGCTAAATATTTTTTTGAGCACGCAAGGTTCACAATCGCTTGGATCACTCACAGTCACTGAGGCATTTGCAGCCACAACTCGGTGGATAACAATATATTAAATACGCTATATCTTCGTAAAAACATTGTTCATAGAAAGTGAAAAAAATGTAAATTTCATTAGAAAAAAAGGAAGCACACCGGTCTGTAACACATTATAGAATCTTGACAGTGACCTGTTCAAGGAGGCCAATGTATTTGCTACTTCCTGCGCCGCTTGACAAACAACAAACATTGCGTAGGCGCACAGGCAGAATGATATAGCTTTAAACGAATCTTGACATATATCTTCGCTCTGCAAATAACAAAATTTAAATCATTACATGCTTATTCATAAGACTCGCCACACAAGAACAGAAAAGATGATGATGAACAAAGATGCAATAAGACCCTTATTGAAGATAATATGTAAGTACCTACGGGTAATGTACGTTATGTAGACGCCAGCAGATCAGCTTACCACCAAATGTCAAATTTATTTAATACATTTTGAACTTCATTCTAAGCTATAAGGTTAATAATTATTAAACAATATCGATTATTGAAATTTGACAGTGGATAGGTTTCTCTCCAGGCGTGTGTACATCAAAACAAGTTTAACGTAAGGGAATCAATAATATAAAAAGTGGATTTCTGTGTGTGTTCGGCTCAAGTTAAAATCTTCTATACAATATGTTAAAAGAGAACTTTAACGAAGCCCTTTAAATCAAAATAAGTACCTAACATTGAGCAGAAAGAGTTTCTGGGAAAGCTGTATAATTTTTAGATATTGTAAAACAACTGTTTTTTACAGCACGCATTGTGATACGCGCACAAACTGTGCTACATGTGGGAAAGGGGCAAAAAGAGAAACTTTGTGAGAGTGTGCCCGCAGAGTGAGGGTGAGGTATACCTCTTACGCTGCACCAGTTGTCATCTCGCCAGGACTTCACTTTCACTTAACATCCGGTAAATTGGATTCATTTAGTGGGCTTAATATAAAAAAGAGACAGGTAATTGAAAACTGAAGGTTTCTTTTCAATAAAGTTTAAAATTCATCGTGGGTTCGAATCCCACACGAGCTTCCTGAGACTGGTTGATTTTTTTTTCATAAACATTTTATCCTATATCTATATAGCATTGTGAATGCAAAATTTTATTAATAAAAACATTAATCTTTTCGAAATAATTGTTTTTTTAGTAAAGTGTGTTAGGAATTGAGATTTAGTTGCTAAACTTAAGGTCGACCAGCTGGATGTCGGCGTATTCCACAGCATCCTTTCGGATCCTTAGTCCGAAGCAACGTTGCTGACTAAAATTTTTTTTAGTCAACAAGCCAAATAAGGCAGCCGCCCGGAATGCGGAAGGTGCGTGGTTCGATTCCCGCCTGAGGTTGTCGTCTTTTTTCAGTGCTTAAAATTTTACTTAAGTATATTTAAGCGTTAATAAAACGTTAAAATATGAAACATTAACGTTGTTGACCTTCAGGTTCGCAGTACAAAGTATTCGGCTTACGTTAGAGATTATTTAATTACTGTAACATTCTTAAATGTAGAGACTTACTATGGGGCTGATAAAAATAATGGAGCTGACATGTAATTTTTAGATAAGACTTTAAATTGTCGCGTTGCATTGCATTAAAACTATTTTAACGGGACTTAAAACGATTAATTTTGTAAGGAACCACATATCTACTTACTGCCTTAAGTCCCGATAAAATGATTTTTTTTTACAAAAAGTAAGAAAAAAATAGTAAGAGTTTTATGGAACTCAACAGTCTAATTTTACAATTTGTATCGAAAAGTTACATAACTGAAAGTATGTATGCAGTATGCGCTCTTAGTTAGTACAACTATAGACATAGCCGTATATGTGTAAGTAGGTATGAAAATTTGTGTCCAAAGTGCGGCTGGCCTATATAATCATAATATTATAAGGAGGTGAATATGAATAATACTACCCTTAGCAGTATTTTTTTACGAATAGATTGTACAAGACAGTGTACATTTTTTGTGTTAAAAACTTTTTAAATGCATATTACTTATGTCGTCCATGTTCTGCTTTAATTATTATTCTGAGCGCGAATGCAAATCGTCTGAAGATTAGCTTCAAATAGAAAGGTGACATGTCCATTCTCTGGTCGTATTTGAAATTCTACTATCGTAGTAGATAGTATTTTTTTGTCATCACAAAATAACATAACTAACATAGAACATGTTACCTTTAGATATTCACCTCCTCTGGAGATTCTAATAAGATTACATGTATTTTACCCCTTTAACCATTGCTGCAATCATTTGGTAAAGTAGAAAAATGTACACTAAAACAATATAACCCATCAGCAACATAATCTGAAAAGCACAACGACACGTTCTTTAATAACACCTTTTTTGCATATTTTCTTTGCTGCTTTTCTTTATTTCTAATTATCTTTTGCTTGCGGCTTCGCTCGCATAAATTTTTCGCTGGAGTACTTATTCCATAACCTTTAACCGTCTCCAGGATGCCATCTATCTATATACCTAGTTTCCTCAAAATCTGTTTAGGTGTTTAAGCGCGACAGCGTAACAAACCAACTTCCTTTCGCATAATAGATAATATTAGTTAAGATTTAAAGTAATAACGAAATTAAGTCACTGGTTCGAAAAATCTTTAAGACAACGGAACTTAAGGAAATAATCCCGTCATTCATTTACCTAACTCTAATGACCATTATAGTTTATAGAATGAAACGTCGTAACTGTAAAGTATTACCACTGATAACAATATCAAATAATATAATTAAAATAACCATGTCGCGTACCGGTACGAATACTACCCTTCCCTCTTCACCCTTGGGTGACGTAAAAGGCGAGAAACGGAGTAAAGACTGCACATAAATCTAATTGCATAGAGCGGCGATGGGATCACCTCCTGTCACGCTGAGCACATGTGCAGTCGCTACTTGGTGAAAAGTAGACTATAGTAGAGGACTTTTGCGGTTGTTATTGGCTTGCCTCTGACTAACCCTTCGGGATAAGAGTCGTAATTATATGTATGTACCTATGTAATTAAAATAATAAATGACCAACATCTTTTATAAAACCGCCTATTAGGTCATGAGAGTAAGTGAAGCAAATATGTGTCAAGATTTCAAGATCATTGAGCTTTATGGTCAGGATCGTAGCTAAGAGAAAGCTGTGGTCTTTGCCTACCCTTCAGGAAGCGGGCGTGATGTATATAAATATATGTAAAACAAATGTCAGTAACCGAACGAGTAAATACTAAGGTTCTATCTCTATTCCCATAGCTTCGTTATGCTGGTGACGGGATACCAAACTTTTTTTATTTTTTCACAAGGGCCTGCATAAATGCCGTTTCACGCCCAAGGGCATCGATTCTCGATTTACGTGCGCTAACGACGATCGGAAACGGAATATCTCTATTCCATATAATTTTACACGCTCGCACCACGCGACTGCAAGTACAATTTTACAATATCCTCGTGCATCCTTTTATTTTTCAGCTTGATTTTGATTGTACACAAAACCGTAATACATAAGAAGCTATGGCGGAGACGGACATTAAAAAGTTGACTGCCGCTAGAGGACAATGCAAGGCGTCACTGACTAGGTTGGGAAAGTACTTTGCCACGTGCGTAGATTTCACACTCGAGGACATGCAGGTTAGAAAGGTCTACTTGGTGGAAAACTTTAGCGCTTACAAGAAGCTTTCGCTGGCGATAGCGCAAATTTCGGGAGAGACAGCCGATGAGGAAGACGAAACTGAAGATCGCTACCTTAATTTGTTGGCCATATTAGAGCTCCATATCAAGGAGTTAATCCCTCTTGAAGATTTGCCGAAGAACAGCGAACCTGAGCCTAACGTTTCTTACAACACAGCAAAGTTGCCCACTCTTGACATACCATGTTTCGAGGGCAAGGATATATCTGACTATAAACCATTCATAGAAATGTTCCAAGCCATTGTGGACACGATGCGCGATTGTCCCTAATACAAAAGCTTTGCTTCTTAAAGAAGTATTTAAAGGGAGAGCCTTTATATTTAATTGACTCATTACCTATCACCGGTAAGTCTTACACATCAGCCTTAGATCTTTTGAAGAAAAGGTATGACAACCCTGCATTGCTAATAAATGCTCATGTCACACATTTGCTAGATTTGCCTATCATCACAAGGGGAACAGCACAGCATTTGAGAGACTTTGTAACCAAGGTCAGGCATTACATCACCGCTTTATCCAATTTCAACCAATCTGTTATGGAATGGAATGCTTCACTTTCATGCATTTTCCTGCGTAAGCTTGACCATCTAACTGTAAGATTGTTTCATTCTGATCACGGTACCACAACAGTAGCGACTGTTGATGAGTTGTTGAGTTTTTTAGAGAAGCGAGCAGCGGCTTTAGTAGCCAGCCATTCTGTAAGTGAGAAATCATTCGGCAAATTAAAATCTGTTGTACACTTTGCTACTGCAACTAAGGCCAAGGTCTCTTGTCAATACCCTATGCGTTCTGGTAGTCATAAACTATACAAAAGTCCCAAATTCCTTGCATTATCTTCTAAAAATATAATAGAATACATAAAGAAAAATAACCTTTGTAAAATATGCCTAGTGTCCCATATGCAAAAGTGTAGGTACAAATTTAATTGTTCTGTTTGCAATTTCAGCCTACACAACACATTGATACACCATACCGAGCAACAACCTGCATCAGAGTCAAGTGGAGGTGAATGTAAACCTCAGGTAAATTTGCACATTGCACAGCCAATAGCTGAAAGTGTTTTACTTCTCACTGCTAAGGTTTTAATTACTGGTGCTAACAATAAAAAAATTGTTGTGAGAGCACTTGGATTGTGGCAGTCAGATTTCCTTTTGCACCACAGCTCTGGCTCAGCAGCTTGGACTGCCTACAATTAAGCTTCAAAAAAGTATTGGCAGATTGGGTGATGTTTGCAGCACTTCATCTTTTAAAGGCATTAACTTACGCATTGAGTCATTAGTAAATTATTTTAAATTAAACATGACTTGTTCCATTAGAAATAAAATTACATCCATGATTCCACAACGGCAAATTGATTTGAGCACTTTTGTTATACCAAAGCATGTTGCACTGGCTGATAAAGATTTTTTCCGCCGTTTCCTGGTGGTCAGACTAATTTGTCATATCAGTATGACTACGAGGATATACATTTCCTCCTAGTCATACTTACGTTTCTGAACATCCTATCACCACAATAAAAATGTGCAAAACGCAAAAAATAAGCAACAAATTCTTATGCCATGTTCACACGAGATAGTGAATGTCGGAAAAACAAGTGAATGTTGGAAAAATCTAAGAACTTTAAAAAAAAAATCATATCTCGAAAACTCTGAAAAATCGCGGAACATACGTGAGGGTAAATTACTTGACGCAAATTGATATCCTATGTCAAGTTATTACTCCTCTTACTATTTAAAGGCAACTCACAGAAAAGTATTTATATATACAGGTGGACAAAAAAACCTTTTTCTAAAAATATCGTGTTACAGTATGACTAGGAGGATATGTATATCCTCGTAGTCATACTGATATGACAAATTAGTATGACCACCAGGAAACGGCCATTTTTTCGTTCCAGTGGAGATATCACTGCTGCTTGCTAGTGATATCTTCTTTAAAATTATTCTACATGGCAAAATAGAGGGAGGTCCAACCGACCCTATCCTTTTAAACACTCAACTGGGATACATCATCTCGGTTATAGGTTTTCCAAGTCCACTTACAAATACAACCATTGCTATGCATACAGTAACTACTCCAGATCTTGATCAGTGCATTCGACAATTTAGAAAGACAGAAAAGGTACCAGATATATTTCATGAGTCACTTACTGAAGACGAGTATAACGAAAAGGTATTCCAAGATTCAGTTTCTTTACAAAATAATACATTTGAGGTCAATTATCCGCTCAAGGTTGATTAGAAGAATATTGACCCCTCCAATTCATACGCAATTGCCATGCAACGCTTTTACAGTTTGGAGAAACGTTTTCAAAAGGATTTAACTTACTTCAATTTATACAAAGATTTCATTAATGAATATATTCAGTTAGGTCATGCAAAAATAATTGATACAAAAAATTGTGGTCTAAAAGAGGATCCTATTTATTTTTTACCTCATCATGGGGTACTAAGACTTGACAAACGGCGCCAAAAGTAAAACAGTGCCAAAAGTAAAAATGGTCTTTGTCTCAATGATTTGATGTGCAATGCTCCAGTTGTTCAGCGCACACTTTTTGAAATATTGCTATTAATTCGTACATATAAATATACATTGCAGTGTGACATACGTCATATGTATAGATGCATACAGGTACATCCTGACCACAGGTATCTGCAAAACATCCATTGGCGTAAAAACGGAGTGATGAATGTCCTACAATTACAAACTGTGACCTACGGCTTGACTAGTTCTGCGTTTTTGGCCACTAGATGTCTAAATAAATTAGCTACAAAGTACAAAAATGAGTATCCCTTAGCTAGTGCTGCTGTTTTGAACAATTCTTACTGCGATGACATCCAAGCTGGGAGTAGCACATTTGAAGAAGCTTGTAAGCTCAAAAAACAGCTCCTTTCCATCATGGAACAAGCAAACTTTAAGCTGCACAAGTGGATTTCTAACAGTTCAGAGCTGCTTAGCGATCTGCCTCGAATAAGGCTAGGTTTTGTATGCAAAGATCTAGATCAGGACAAGGTACTGCTAAAGTTTTAGGCATATTATATGATGCATGAGAAGATGTATTTCGGTTGAGTGGCCGAGTAGTAACCCCCACGAACCTACCAACTAAACGAAATGTATTAAGTGCAATAAGTAGATTTTTTGATCCCGTGGGCTTTGTTGGTCCGGTCACAATGAAAGCCAAATTATTTTTACAAGAGTTGTGGTATCATCACAATTTGGAATGGGACACCCCATTACCAAAAGATTTACAGGAAATATGGAATACTTTTTATACAAATATCGTGTCCATGCCAGAAATTATAATACCACGCTATGTTCATACAGCTGGGGCAAAGGAAGTCGAGCTGGTAGGGTTTTGCGATGCTTCAGCAGGTGGTTATGGTTGTTGCATTTACATAAAGGTACATAATGATGACAGGTGTTACATTCACTTACTTTGTTCAAGGTCCAGGTTGAATGGAACTAATTCTAAACTTACAATACCAAAGTTAGAGCTCAATGGCGCAGTGTTGTTAGCAAAACTCGCTTTCCATGTTTTAGATATTTTAAATGTTAAAAAGGTGCATTTGTTTAGTGATTCCAGAATCGTGCTCAGTTGGCTTAGTACATTGCCCGTTAAAGTCCCAGCTTACATAGGAAATCGAATTAGAGAAATTAACAAGTTGACAGAAATTTTTTATTGGCATTTCACACCTAGTATTTTTTTTTTTTTTTTTTTTTATTGGCAACGGGTAAGCGCTTGGCCTTCATCTCACCTGATGGTAAGTGACGATAAGGCCGAAGGTGGAAGCGCGCTACACCCGGAATCCTCAACCACTGAGGAACTGGCTATCTTATCTCAAACTGCCGGAACACAACAATGCTATAAACATCGTTGTTATGGCGACAGACTTAGATAAGATGGTGGTAGCTAGCCAGGCGGACTTAACAGCCCTACCACCAACCAAACCGAGCACACAAAGATGTACTCCCCGCTGGGAATCGAACCCGGGACCTCTGGGTCTGAAACAGGTAGCTTAGCCACTAGACCACAGAGGCGGGTAGTATATTTAATCCTGCAGATATCTTATCCAGAGGAGCCGATCCAAAGGGTATTGTTAACAATTTACTATAATAGAAGCATGGGCCTGATTATTTACAAAATTGTTCTGACTATAATTTTTATTTAGGTGAAATTGAATACCCATTGACAACCTTAGACTGTCATGAAAATAATACTTGTTTCACAACCTCACTTAAAGATAAAATACATCCATTCTTTGAAAAGTTTTCAAGTTTATACAAAACCATACGTGTAATGGCTTATATTTTAAGATTTAAAAACAAATGTAAAAAACGTCATGTAAATTCAAGGGAACTTTCAGTGCAGGAGTTCAGAGATGCTTTGACAATTGTAATAAAGAATGTCCAAAGACACTATTTTGCAGAAGAGTTGAAGTGCCTCATTGAGAAAAGGGATATCAAATCTTCTCTGAAATTCTTACATCCATTCATCGATAATAATGGTGTTTGTTGCGTAGGTGGTAGATTACATAACGCTGATGTAAACTATGCAAAGAAATTTCCTATTATTCTTCCAAAACATTGTCATATTACAAAATTAATTATTAGACAAGAGCACTTGGCTCTAATGCATGGTGGTTTAAAACAAGTTTTGAGTAGCATATCTCAAAAATATTACATTGTAAATTCTGTAAGAGAAGTCAAAAGTATAATTCACAAATGTATAATTTGTTGTAGACAGAAAGCAGAGGCTTCCAAGCAACTTATGGGTTCATTGCCTAAGGACCGTGTAACACCTGCCCGGGTCTTTGAAAGGGTTGGTTTAGACTACTGTGGCCCATTTGATATTAAGCAGTCTTCCAAACGCAATAGCATTATATGTAAGGAGTATGTAGCCATATTTGTTTGCTTTGCCTCAAAGGCTGTACATACAGAGGTGGTCTCCGACATGTCTTCCGATACATTTATTGCTGCATTCAAAAGATTCATCTCTCGCAGAGGGATCCCTTCAGATGTTTACTGCGACAACGAGGCGCTAACAATCAGTTTAAAGAATTATACAAATTACATAATAGCAAGGAATTCCAAGATACAGTTTATAATGATGCTCTTCAAAGAGAAGTTACGATTCATTTTATTCCAGCTTTTAGCCCTAATCACGGAGGTCTCTAGGAGGCTGCCGTAAAATCCGCAAAGTTCCATTTAAAAAGAATTTCAACTTCTTAAATTTTAACTTTTGAACAGTTTACTACAGTCATGTGTAAAATAGAATGCATTTTGAATTCGCGACCATTACTATGCAATACTTCTCAGGATTCTTCTGACTTTTCATATCTAACACCAGGTCACTTTATAATTGGCAGCCCTATGACAGCCATACCCCAACCTGATCTTACTGGCGTACCTTCAAATAGGCTCCGCTTCTGGAGACATTGTGAACAAGTAAGGCAACATTTTTGGGGTATGGCTGTCATAGGGCTGCCAATTATAAAGTGACCTGGGGTTAGATATGAAAAGTCAGAAGAATCCTGAGAAGTATTGCATAGTAATGGTCGCGAATTCAAAATGCATTCTATTTCACACATGACTGTAGTGAACTGTTCAAAAGAAAAAATTTAAAAGTTGAAATACTCTTTAAATGGAACTATGCGGATTTTACGGCAGCCTCCCAGAGACCTACGTGATTAGGGCTAAAAGCTGGAATAAAATGAAAATAAAAATTCACCAAGGTTTATTCATTAAAAGTATAAAATAACATTTGTTTAATTAAATTTAAGGTTTGTCAAAATTGTATTGTATTGTATTGTTCATCTTTATCAAGTTTATATATTTTGATGCAAATAAGCACCTTGGTGAAACAATGTATAACATTCTGCGGGGGGCAAAACATACTAAGTATCCCAGGCCTGTAGCCTCACTAGTGTGACTTGCCGAAACGTCGGGTACTTGAAAGGGTATGCAGTAAGATACAAAGAAGTTTGCTGATTTTAACATTTTCTTTTCTACCGGCCCTTCCGTGGTTTCGTGCGCGTGAGCACCCCGTATCCCGTGAAGAATTTCTATAAATGCCCTCGCTGAGATACTTGCAGGTGTTTTTCAGTACAAGGTCTCTCGCTCTATAGACTTACGAACCGATAACGGCATAGCGGCATTCATAAAAGCTCAATTATTGTAGCCTAAATTAAACAAGTGATATTGAATCTTAAATTTATATTTTATAAAAGTTTAAAAAATAAAACATACATATTATATGTAGTATATAATGTTGTATGTTACATTTTTTGTTTTGGATCTTCTGTAGTGTTTTGTCCCTTACGCCCTTTGATATTTCCATAGTTGGCATCATCAGGTCAATGAAGATATATTTTAGATACTTACATAATATTTCTATCATTAAAATTTGTGGTCGTAATAACTACAACGTGTTTAATAAATGGCTCAAAACTTCACACACCCCAATATTTTTGAATAAAATTAAATTTTGCAAATTAATAAAGAATATTAGTTTTTGTGTACTTCGGGCAAAATAGAAATTCTAATAGTAATAACGCGCGATGTAAGCCTGCGAGTGCGAGCGATGTTGCCGCCGCGAAGGCATTCAAATTATTTATCCAATGTTCATAAGATAAATAATTTATTTTTATACTTTATTATTATTGTTTCGATTTTGTGAAAATATGTTATAATAAATAAATACAACAACATGTTCATAATAATACGATAGTTAAGTATGTAAATTCAACAAGAGGCGTAGACAATAATATTTTATTTCTTAAAATCGAGTCTAATCTCGATTCTGAACTAACGAATTTCATGTTTTGAGCAATAGCATAAACACGTTGCATTGAATTAATTAATTTAAAAAATCTTAGCGTATGCACTTAACCACTTAAACGTCGAGACTCACCATAGACGTGCCAGTGGTTAAGACTAGCTCGGAGAAGTTCGGGCAAAAGGTCATGTCAAAGGTCAGCTCAAGAATACTATGTTCTCTTCTTATTCCAAAGCTTGATGTATGTATTGACCAAAGTATTTACATATAGTATGATAGTTATACAACTTTATTAAATTGCAACAAAACAATAACGTAGGTCACTTGTAACGACATCGCAGCGGGCAGAATTGACATAGTGACGGGCATTTTGGACGTCAGCATTACCCTCACGGGGTCCGTAAGTATGACGCGGCGCAGATTCTTGACAGCCTTCAGGTCTGAAGCGTTTCGTCCTGAAAGAGTGGACAAAATCATGATAGTAAACAAAACTTATTACTTATCTGGAATGGAAAAAATAAATTTGTTTTATTTTATTTTATTTAACTCACTGTCTGAGTATGACTATGGCAGAATTGAAAGTTTTAACTTACAATGTCTTTTTTTACTACTTTCTCCAACAAGGTCGGAGCCTTATTAGTATTCAAGTTCTCGCAAGTTTTCTTCTCGTACCATACCGCATCCCACACTCGCTTCCATTGCCATTCATTATGTATCGGTGGGTGTGCCGTTTTGTAAATTCCCTATGCTATCTATCATTCCTTGTATTGTACTGTTGTTTTTTATCTTACTCTTATAGCTATGTTTTTGGGTAAATTACTTATAATAACTTACAATGTTACAATCGCTAATTTAATTTAATTTTAATTTGCTTATAAATTATGAGGGAAATACTGGTCGATACATCGTCGGGCAGGTAATGTACATAAACTACCTATGTGAGTTATACCCAAAGACACCGCGACACGCGCTTGGATCACTCACAATCACTGAGGCGTTTGTAGCCCATGAGTCGCAACTCGGTGGATAATAATATGTTAGACGCAAAATCTTGGTAAATCATTGTTTATAGATAGCGAAAAAAAAAAAATCATTAGAAATAAAAAGGAAGCCCTTACCGGTCTGTAACACATTATAGAATCTTGACAGTGACCTGTTCAAGGTGGCCAATGTATTTTCTACTTCCTGCGCCGCTTGACAAACAACAAATATTGTGTAGGCGCACAGGCAGGAGGATAAAGCTTTAAATGAATCCAGACTTATATCTTCGCTCTGCAAATAACAAAATTTAAATCATTACACGCTTATTCATAAGTCGCGCTACACAAAGACAGGACGATGATGATGAACAAAGATGCAATAAATCTCTTATTGAAGAAAATATATTGTACGGATAATGTACAGACGCCAGCAGATCAGATTACCACCAAATGTCAAATATCTTTAATAGGATCAGCTTACCACCAAATGTTAGATTTTGAACTTCATTCTAAGCTGTAAGGTTAATAATTATTATTAAACAATATCGATGAATAGGTTTCTCTCCTGGCGTCTGTACATCAAAACAAGTTTAACGTAAGGGAATCAATAATAAAAGTGGATTTTTGTGTCCAACTGTGCACGTTTTCAGCTCAAGTTAAAATCTTCTATACAATATGCCAAAAGAGACCCTTAACGAAGCCCTTTAAATCAAAATAAGTATCTAACATTAAGCAGAAAGAGTTTCTGGGAAGGATGTTTTATTTTTAGATTTTGTAAAACAACTGTTTTTTGCAGCACGCAATGTGATACGCGCACAAACTATGCTGGGCCCGCAGAGTGAGGGTGAGGCACGCCTCTTACGCTGAACCAGTTGTCCTCTCGCCTGGACTCCACTTTTACTTCACATCCGGTAAAGTGGATTCTTTTGCCGGGCTTAATATAAAATAGAGACAGGTAAAAGAAAAATGAAGGTTTTTTTAAAAATAAAGTTTGGTAATAATCATAATATATTTTATTTCCTTGTGACTTTACTGGAGGTTTCCGTAACTTGACGGTTCCCAGGTATGGCAGCGTACAGAAAACTTTTCGTAATTTTTGATAATATAATACCAGGCTGTTGGCTTCGTTATGGGTATTTTTTCACACCTTATGCAAAATTATGGACTTTGTCGTCCTAAGCTCAGTCGCACTTTGGACTTAAAACAAACATTAATCTTTTCGAAATAATCGTTTTTTTAGTGTGTTTAAAAGTGTGTTAGGAATCGAGATTGAGTTTCTAAGCTGAAGGTCAACTAGCAGGGTGTTGGCGTATTCCACAGCATCCTTTCGGATCCTTAGTCCGAAGCAACTTTGTTGACCTTCCGGTTCGCAGTACAAAATATTCGGCTTAGGTTAGAGATTATTTAAGTACTGTAACATCCTAACATGTAGAGAGATACCATGGGGCTGGTAATAATAATTGAGCTGACATATAATTTTTATATACGACTTTAAATTTTCGTATTTTGTAAGTAAGTACATATCTACTTACTGCCTTAAGTCCGGTTAAAATATTTTTTTACAAAATCCTCTTAAAACAACAAAAAAAAAAAAGAAAAATGTAAGACTTTTATGGAACTCAACAGTCTCAACCAATCTAATTTTACGATTTGTATCAAAAAGATACTTAACCGAAAGTATGTATGCAGTATGCGCTCTTATTTAGTACGACTATGGACATAGTTGTACGAGTATAATATTATGTGTAAGTATTAAAATTTGTGTCCAAAGTGCGACTGGCCTATAATAATCATAATATTATAAGGAGGTGAATATGAATAATACCACCTTTTGCAGTATTTTTATACGAATAGATTCTACAAGATAACGTAAATTTTTTGTGTTATAAACTTTTCAAATGTATATTATGTCGTCCATGTTCTGCTTTACTTATTTTTCTAAACGTGAATGCAAATCGTCTGAAGATTAGCTTGAAATAGAAAGGTGACATGTCCATACATTGCTCGATATTATGTATTTGAAATTCTATTATCGTAGTAGGTAGTATTTTTCTGTTACCAAAAAATAACATAACTAACATAGGACATGTTACCTTTTGATATTCACCTCCTCTGGAGATTGTAATAAGATTACAATTGTATTTTACCCCTTTAACCATTGCTGCAATCAATTGGTAAAGTACAAAAATGTACGCTAAAACAATATAACCCATCAGCAACATAATCTGAAAAGCACAACGACACGTTCTTTAATAAAACCTCTTTTTGCATCTTTTCTTTGCTGCTTTTCTTTTTTTTTTAATTATCTTTTGCCTGCGGCTTCGCTCGCATAAATTTTTGACTGGAATACTTATTCCATAACCTATAACCGTCTCCAGCATGCCACCAATCTCTATATCAAGCTTTACAAAAATCTGTTTAGCGGTTTAAGCGCGAAAGCGTAACAAACCAACTCCCTTTCGCATTAATAATATTAGTTAGGATTTAGAGTAGTAACGAAATTAAGTTACTGTTTCGAAATTTCTTCAATACAACGGAACTTATGGAAATAATCCTGTCATTCATTTTACTCTAATGACCATTATAGTTTATAGAATGAAACGTCGTAACTGCAAAGTATTACCACTGATATATCAAGTAATTAATTAAAATAACCGTGTCGCGTATCGGTGAACAAATACTACCCTTCCCTCTTTACCCTTGGGTGTCGTAAAAGGCGACTATCGGAGTAAAGACTGCACATAAATCCAACTGTATAGAGCGGCAATGGACGCACCGCCTGTCACGCTGAGCACATATGCAGTCGCTACTTGGTGAAAAGTGGACTATGGTAGAGGACTACTTTTGATGTCCTCTTTGCTTAGTCTCTGACTAACCCTTAAAATAGAATAATTAATTTGCTAAAAATGTGGTTGGTTACATTAGCTGGTCATATTCGGGGATAAGAGTCGTGATTATATGAATGTACCTACGTAATTAAAATAATAGATAACAAACATCTTTAGTAAAAACTCCTATTACGTCATGAGAGTAAGTGAAGCAATATGTGTCAATATTTCAAGATCACTGAGCTTTATGGTCAGGATCGTAGCAAATGGAAAGCTGTGGTCTCTGCCTACCCCTCAGGAAGCGGGCGCGATGTATATTAATATATCCGTGCCTCCTGTGATGAGTGATTCAATTCGAGTTGTACCCTTTTTGTGATATTTACATAGAAAGTATTAGAAAAAAATAACGATTTTTTGGGTCTAACTCACGTTCTTCTATCTGCTATAGTTTCGGAGATAGTTTTGTGCGAAGTGATATAACTGCTAACATTTACTCAAAAAAAAGGTGAATATAGGTATATGTCAAGTTGTAACCTCTATACTTAATTGATCCACACATTATTTTTCGTGATTCGTGGTATAAGTGCGATTATGTTAATTTTCACATTTTATTTTTAGTATATTTATCGTGAATATTGATATATCTAAAGTTAAATCACAATGAACCTATTTTTCTCAATACTGATTAGGGTACAATTCAACGGTAACCTATCATAAATTTGAAACTTTCCTGTACGAATTTCAATTGTTCGAAAACGGTATGACGAAGTTTTAAATACCAGATCGTTGCTTTTACATAATTTTGTTAATCCATAAACTTATCATACATATGTTTCATTTTCCAGAAAAACTATTAGCCGATTATCAAAACTACTTTTTTTCTTTTGGAAGATGTTTTGTTTACAATAAATTTAATATCTAGAAGTATTAAAATTCGAAGTAACTTTTCCTCTAAAATATCATACTCATAGGTACCCAGTTTTTGTTTTGTTTTTCATTATTCATCTAATAATATGAATATATTATATTCATATTATTAGATGAATAATCTTAAATGTCTTAAAAAGTTAATACTTTATGTTTCCGGTAAGATTGTGTTTCAAAAGTCAGTGACAGAAACGAATCGCGGCAAAACCGACTCCACGTAGTCTTGTCTGCCCTACGCTAGAGTGTAATTCAAGCTCGCGTGGGACCGCCGGAGCCTCGCAGCGCCGGAGCCGTGACAGAAACCATGCCTGCTGCATGCTTGGTTGCTTGCTGCTTGCTTGTTTGCATGCTGCATGCTTGCTTGCATGCTGGCATGCATGCCGCAGCTTGCTTACATACTGCATGCTTGTTTGCATGCTGCATGCTTGCTTGCGTGGTGCATGCTTGCTTCCATGCTGCATGCTTGTTTGCATGCTTAAACGTTACTACGGTTACAAGTTGTTCGATGATATTATGGATTTCAATTATTTGAAATGTTGTATTTTAATAATATTGGAAACGTGTTTCTGGCAAATGAATCGTCTAGCATTAATAGCTTCGGCCAAACGTTGAGTGGGATGTCAAAATATAGAGATTTTGAAAAAAATAACAATCGATAATCGGCATTTCAAAACTTTGTAAATTGTGTTTTCGGTAAAAAGAAAATTATGGAAAATAAAAAATTACAAAACGTTTTCGGCCAAATAAAATTTGTACATGCAAATTTAGAATTTATGATAGGTAACCCAATTCAACATGTATCTACAAATCCGAATCTAAATTTACGCCTATTTTGTGATAACTAATACATCTCGACTTCATCATTTTTCACTTGTATCAAAAATTTATACGAAAACTAAAAAAAATTAAGTAAGAATAAAATGTGCTAAATGATGAAAGTACGCACATGATGAGGGCGGCCAAGGTACGCGAGGCTGCGCGGAGGTGAATTGACGCGGGGTCGAGGATGCGCGGGACCAGCAGCGATACTAAGTAGGGAGAGCACTCCCTATATCCCTACTAAGTAAGAGAGCACTCCCTACTTAGTAGAGATTTTAAATACCGGATTTTTTTCAATACTTTGATCAGGCTTTGTGATATTTGCGACAAAAAAACCCGTGGATTTTATGAAAGCGCTGCCCAGTCCAGCTGTATTCTTCTTTGGATTTCCTTTTCGAAGTTGTTTTTTGCTATTTGGAGCTGTTAGAACGAGTCTCGCGATTAGGGTTTTAAAAAAAAGGAAATAGAAATAAAACTAATATTAAAATGATTTGAATGAAATCGGCAGCCGTCGCGGAGGTTGGAATAAGACTGGCGCGCTCGAGAAGCGGGCGCGTCTGGCTGGATAGCAATATGCTGATGCAGCAGTAAGTTAGGGCTGTAAGCATATATACTAACATCATAGGGATGTAACAGAGCGTTTATCCTAAGTAAACACATTCCGAAACAAATTCAAGAGCAACATTGTTAACAGTATTCAGTCCCGGATCAGTACGGTTATTAAACATGACCTTCATTATTGCCTAGGTTCAATCGAAGAACGGTGCGTCGATGGGAATCAGCAAGACAGCCTAGCATAATGCTGTACATCCTGCAAGGTTTCAGCATCTCACATTTGAAATTCCGCTAATCTCAAATGTGAGATGTACTCGCCGCTTATCCCAAGTAACACAGACGTGCTGAATAAAGATTGATTAAGAGCACTCATCAAGAGCATAAGCGGAATACTAAGCTGAATAACGCCTGAGTACCGTCTATTCAGCTGTTATTCAAGCAAAAAGGGCCCAAATTTTGAATGCTTAACGCTGAATAACATCTGAGTATCAAATGAGTAGGAGCCTAATAATGTTTCAATTAGCTTAATAACTTTTGAATAACTGCACACATTGCTTTTATAAAGCTTTTACAACTCGGTTATTCAGCTTCGTCGAATTGGTTAGAGTATTCAGAATTTATTAAGCATTTAATTTATTGTTGACATTTATGCAAGCAATATTCATAGAAATTGGGAAAAGAAGAAATAAACTGGGTTCAATAATTTAATGTCGATACCTTTATTTGACATGACGTGAACTTTAAGTTATTCGGAAAGTAAATTTTAATTTACAAGTTAGCGGTCTGCTACATGTTAATTATTAGTGCGCAAGTAATTTTGTTGTGAATAGTACGTGTTTTGTTTTCATTTTTATGACGCGCCTCGCTAATAATCAAGATAATTAGTTGTAAATAGTATTTTCATACATACATACTAGGTCTGACAAAAGTGCTTGTGATGAATTATCTAATTCTAGCAATTTTATCCAACAAAATAACATGATTTGAGTTGGAAATGTTGTAGTTGTAAGATTAATAAGCATTTTGGTAATCTCGTAAATTCCTTGTAAGAATTAATTACAAAGATTTCAATGGCGATCGATGTTTTATTTTATAATGCTGAATAAAACTGCACACATGTTTTGTTACTAAACTATAATTTGAAAAAGAGTAGTCTCTTTACACTTACTTATGAATATCATTTATATAGTTGACCACATTTCTATATTAGTTACTCACATTTTTAGGGTTCTCTAATCGAACGAACAAAAACCTTTTATAATGTGTAACTTTCCCATCAGGCTTTCACTAAATTGATTACTTACATTTAAAATCACAGCGTCTTTGTTATTTTTTTTTTTGGTAAAAAAGACTATTATATTAATAGTATCTATTATGTTTTAAAAAAATTTGCAGGTTTCGTGTGTGTGATGTGCACTGGGCCCTAGTTTATTTAATATTTATTGCACAACAATAGGATGTACAAATGGCGGACTTATTATTATATTATTAAATATAATTGATATTTCGTTTCAGAAAAATGACGTTTAAAATAATTTCAACACGTTGTAAGGGTCATTCAGATTTGTGTACTGTGCCGACCCAATGGGAGAACAAAGAACAACTTCGATGGCCAAGATATAATGCGGATTTATTAATTAAGTAAAGACAGCATGTAACCTCCCCCCCCTCTTTTTTATAATTTGCTACACCTAAATCTAAACCTAAATCTACTGCCTTTCACACCTATATGCCTAGCTAGCTTATAATACATACACACATCCTCGCCGCTTTACCTTAACTTAAATTATTATCTAATTCTTAAAACTAATTAACCTAATTTATCTACAATCTAATGGTTGTGTCTGGAGTTTTGTAGAGTGTGTAGCGTTTGTATGAAGATGGAACCTTAGCATAGCTTAATTCTATTTGCAGTGAATTTCAGTCAAGCAATGTAATATTATAATAACTACTATTTTGGCCAGATCGTCTAGTGAACCCTCCGTTGTTAACCGCATTTAAGTAACTCAAGTTCTTTCGTGAAAGTTTAGTAATTGGCTTATCCCTGTGTTAAATTATTTTCTCCTGACCTAATTACCTACCAGTCTATAAATCCTAACATAAATATGTGTAGCCTAGCAATGACTCCGTCTGAACTGTGACCTAAATCCTTCACTGCAGCTGCGGGGAAGATTTGTAACCACACTCAGAAAAAAAAGTTGTGAAATCAACAGGAAAAGGTTGTTAGCCAGGAGCCAACAGAGTAGGGTTGCTGGCGCAGCTACTCCAATTTTGCGAAAAAATATTGCGAATCAAACAAAGTGGAAATACTAATTTTCACAATATGGACTTATCTAATTTCACAAAGGCATGTTTTCACAATTTTACTCTGTTGGCTCCTGGCTAACAAAGTTAAGCGTGTTAATATCGCAGTGTTATACTTGTGTTATCTAGCAATGCACGGTTTGCTACAGTAGCAATCTTGCGGTTGTGATTCACACAATGTTAAACTTTGTGGTTCTACTTATGTTAACTTTGCTTGATATTAACTGCTGCTTCGCAAACTGAACCTTGTGAAAATAACAGTTCTTAACTAAAGACTCACAGTTGTGATTCACGCAATATCGCCTTTCAACCTTGTGATTCTAGCTATGTGTACTTTGCGTTATTAGAGACTTTCAAGTTGTGATTCTAACAGAGCTGTGATATTAAAGTTGCGATTCACGCAAAGTCGCTTTTCAACCTTGTGGTTCTGGCTATGTGTACTTTGCGTTATTAGAGACTTTCAAGTTGTGATTCTAACAGAGCAGTGATATTAAAGTTGCGATTCACGCAAAGTCACCTTTCAACCTTGTGGTTCTAGCTATGTGTACTTTGCGTTATTAAAGACTTTCAAGTTGTGATTCTAACAGAGGTGTGATATTAAAGTTGCGATTCACGCAAAGTCGCCTTTCAACCTTGTGGTTCTAGCTATGTGTACTTTGCGTTATTAAAGACTTTCAAGTTGTGATTCTAGCAGAGGTGTGATATTAAAGTTGCGATTCACGCAAAGTCGCTCTTCAACCTTGTGGTTCTGGCTATGTGTACTTTGCGTTATTAGAGACTTTCAAGTTGTGATTCTAACAGAGCTGTGATATTAAAGTTGCGATTCACGCAAAGTCGTTTTTCAACCTTGTGGTTCTGGCTATGTGTACTTTGCGTTATTAGAGACTTTCAAGTTATGATTCTAACAGAGCAGTGATATTAAAGTTGCGATTCACGCAAAGTCACCTTTCAACCTTGTGGTTCTAGCTATGTGTACTTTGCGTTATTAGAGACTTTAAAGTTGTGATTCTAACAGAGCTGTGATATTAAAGTTGCGATTCACGCAAAGTCAACTTTCAACCTTGTGGTTCTAGCTATGTGTACTTTGCGTTATTAAAGACTTTCAAGTTGTGATTCTAACAGAGCTGTGATATTAAAGTTGCGATTCACGCAAAGTCGCCTTTCAACCTTGTGGTTCTAGCTATGTGTACTTTGCGTTATTAAAGACTTTCAAGTTGTGATTCTAACAGAGGTGTGATATTAAAGTTGCGTTTCACGCAAAGTCGCTTTTCAACCTTGTGGTTCTAGCTATGTGTACTTTGCGATATTAGAGACTTTCAAGTTGTGATTCTAACAGAGCTGTGATATTAAAGTTGCGATTCACGCAAAGTCGCCTTTCAACCTTGTGGTTCTGGCTATGTGTACTTTGCGTTATTAGAGACTTTCAAGTTGTGATTCTAACAGAGCTGTGATATTAAAGTTGCAATTCACGCAAAGTCGCTTTTCAACCTTGTGGTTCTAGCTATGTGTACTTTGCGTTATTAGAGACTTTCAAGTTGTGATTCTAACAGAGCTGTGATATTAAAGTTGCGTTTCACGCAAAGTCGCTTTTCAACCTAGTGGTTCTGGCTATGTGTACTTTGCGTTATTAGACTTTCAAGTTGTGATTCTAACAGAGCTGTGATATTAAAATTGCGATTCACGCAAAGTTGCTTTTCAACCTTGTGGTTCTGGCTATGTGTACTTTGCGTTATTAGAGACTTTTAAGTTGTGATTCTAACAGAGCTGTGATATTAAAGTTGCGATTCACGCAAAGTCGCTTTTCAACCTTGTGGTTCTGGCTATGTGTACTTTGCGTTATTAGAGACTTTCAAGTTGTGATTCTAACAGAGGTGTGATATTAAAGTTGCGATTCACGCAAAGTCGCCTTTCAACCTTGTGGTTCTAGCTATGTGTACTTTGCGTTATTAAAGACTTTCAAGTTGTAATTCTAACAGAGGTGTGATATTAAAGTTGCGATTCACGCAAAGTCGCCTTTCAACCTTGTGGTTCTAACTATGTGTACTTTGCGTTATTAGAGACATTCAAGTTGTGATTCTAACAAAGGTGTGATATTAAAGTTGCGATTCAGTCTCCTTACAACCTTGTGGAAGAACCACAACGTAAGGGGACTGCGTGAATCGCAACTTTAATATCACAACTCTGTCAGAACCGCAACTCGAAAGTATCTAATAAAGCAAAATACGTACCAAGAACCACAAGGTTGAAAGGCGATTTTGCATGAATCGCAACTTTAATATGACAGCTCTGTTAGAATCACAACTTGAAAGTCTTTAATAACGCAAAGTACACTTAGCTAGAACCACAAGGTTGAAAGGCGACTTTGCGTGAATCGCAACTTTAATATGACAGCTGTCAGAACCGCAACTCGAAAGTATCTAATAAAGCAAAATACGTACCAAGAACGACAAGGTGATTTTGCATGAATCGCAACATTTATAGCACATCTCTGTTGCTGCACTGTCCTCTTCCTAAAAAATGAAACAATAAAGTATTAAAAGTAATCAATGTTTATTTTTCATGTCTTTTTTACAGGTTAAGTAAACACAATAATCTTATAATATTATAGGAACACTATCTCGGGTAGATCTATACCCAGCAGTGGGATTGGATAGATCTATTGGTACAAGGCTGCGTTTCCACCAGAGATTTGTAGCGAGGGATGTGTTCCAATAGAATCACAGCAGTTACCTAGCCTCAATGAGCGCAGTGATTATAATGGTTCTTAAAAACACACCCCTTGCTACATATCTCTGGTGGAAACGCAGCCTTATACAGTTACATTATTCAATTAGGTACTTGCTACCTTTAAAAACACATGATAATACTATTCCTACCAGGTTATACCTACTGCTTTATTAATATGTTTGATTGTATGAGCCCAGTGAATATAACCTGATGAGATTGATTTCCATTTATAATATTATGAAATATTCTGAAAAAGATCTAATAACTAAAAATATACTTACGGTGGAGGATTTGTATTAAAATGGATTTTACCATCTAGGAGCGAAGATTGTTTGTATACTGAAATAACTGTAATAGGCTATTATTTTGGTCTGTATTTGATAATAATTAGTGTGGTTAATATATCTATTAATCCACTGTTTTCTCTAACTCTTGTTATTTCAGCATACAAACAATCTTCGCCCCTAGATGGTAAAATCAATTTGTAATAAAATCATACCACCTTAAACAAAATTATAATAAAACAAAACTAACTATTATAACAAAATTATACTTAATAATAAAATTATACCCCGTCGTTTACTTAATTCACCTGCGTTATTGCACCCAGGTGAATTAAATATTCTATTTGTAATCTTAATTCACCTAGGTACATCATGTATACTTCGTTTACTTAATTTGCACGCGTTAATGCACCCAGGTGAATTAATATTCTATATTTATTAAAAAAAAATTCTTTTTTCTATACCTAGATGAATAACCGCAGGTGAATTAAGTAAACGAAGTATACATAATGTACCTAGGTGAATTAAGATTACAAATAGAATATTTAATTCACCTGGGTGCAATAACGCAGGTGAATTAAGTAAACGACGCCAATTATACATGGTAGTACATAGGGCCGTATGCTATTTAGGTTGGTTAAATCGGTTTAGTCAGTACAATATGGAGCTCGGGATGATTAATGTCACATCCAATGACTACAGAATTGCATACAAACGGATGTTGCATGGAATCCTGATCAATATATGTTGACTCTTGAGATGAGTCCAGAACATTATATGCGTGATAATGATCATCAAAACCGATTGTTTTTAAGAGCTTAGCCCTAATTATTATTTTACATAATCCATCAACATAGACTTCTTGTACCTTAGCGAAGCATACATTTTCCTCCTCGATGGATGAAACAATTATAGAATTTAATTTATACCGCTCAGAACACTTCTCAGCCCAGCTGACTTTATATAAACTATGAATATTGGTTATTTTTAATATATCTACAATCTGTTTAACTTTTCTACTAAGTTTTTTTTTTTTTATACCGAAAGTTACAGAAGGCGATACCGTAGTTCCCTTTAGAAAAGTATCATTTAATGTCAACTGATGTTTGACGAAACATCATTCCAACCAGGGCCTATGGCAACAATATACGGAAGTACAGGTACCTTTTTATCTATGAGTTTCGCTTGCCGTTCTAAGCGATGGGTTTCAACGTCAGAAGAAGATGCCACTAAACTCAAAAAGGCACTGCTAACTTCTGCTCGTGACGGATTCCAAGGTTTTCTTGTACCTTTAACAGGAATCGTATGCATTTGCTTCAATAGCAAGGGTATGGATAGGAAAGCTGCCACATTTGCTTGTTCCTCTCCCACTGGAAATAATTTTATTTGTTATTAGTACATACTAATAATCTTAAATTATTAATTTTAAATATAATTTTGAACTTCCTCACAGCTCAGTTAGAAGGAGTTTTGCTTACTGGCTCTAGGTTGTGGGTTCTATCCGCACCAAGAACTTTTAAATTGGTATAACAGAACTTTTAAAAGTGGTTTTTAAATGACAAAGTAATGCAGTAACAAACATTTAACTTAAAAATACAACAAAATTGAGGAGCTCCTTGTCTGTTAAAAATTTTGCACCTGTAAGTCATTTCGCCATGCTCTGTAAGTTAAAGTAACGGTTGATTTAGTAAAGCTTTGTTAATGTTCAAACGTCTCAGTAACATATCCTACGTCAGATGGTTAATATTGTGATATCAACCGTTAGTTAACTAACAGAGCTTGGTGAAATCAGGGCTTAGCCTAGCCTACTTAATCATGATATGACATTTATTGAATCCAACTTTACTCACAAGTTCCAAGTTCTAAGACAGACTGTATAGAAATGTCAGCTCGTGTCAGTTGTTGGGATTTTTCATCCAATAATGCTAGCAAACGGCCTTTTAGTATTGGGAACTTTTCTTCAAACTTTTCTTTGGTGTTTGGATAAATTTCATCGAAGTCGCTTGCCAGCTTCATGAAACAAAAAAAAAACAATATTAGGTACTTAAATCACAACAGTATAATCTTCAGTGACACTTACAAGAGCTGATCATAGTTATTTTGTGATAATTAAGTTAAAAAACTTGACAAACCTCCTACTTTTTTACTTGAAGTCGGTTAAAAATAAACAACATCACTCACCAATTCATAACCCCATGGACATTGAAGTGCAGGGAATTCTTTAAAGTAGGTTATATGGTCGCTTTCCTTGAGTATATCTATTCTTCCCCTAAGACAGTTCTTCCATTTGGAGTTGACTAAATCCCTGGGTGAAGACGAGGCCTTCAGCCACTGCAAATAGCTCTCTCCAGACTCTTCCTGATCTCCAATTTTCTTTGAATTAAATGATTCTGGCAGGGGCCGAACCCGTACTGGTTCTGTACTTGTCCTGGCTTTCTTTTTAGTGCTGCTATCACTGCTATCGTCACTGCTGCGACTCCTGCTGCGGCGGTTTTCTGCAGGTACTAGTCTTCGCCGAACTGTGATAAGCCGATTAACAATGAGGCCGCTGGCCTGCAAAACCCGACCATCTAGTATACGAAAGGGACTGTAATAGACTGCTTTCGTTTCCCCTGGGAATAGTGTGATTATTTCAGTTGTCCAATTTTCCCACACTTCTTTTCTGATAGGGTCTGATATTTTTTTTAATTTGCGGATCTCCGCCTCCACAATTATGGCAGTGAGTATTTTTCGATCTTTTGTTGTTAAAAATGTTCTGCTTAAAATTGGTTTTCCCGCTGACGTGTTTTCTAAAATGGTCTTTAGACTTGCAGACCCTGTGTTAAAAAAATCTACCGAAGTTATTATTTCATCTGCGATTTCCCACTCCTGAAACAAGAGAAAATGTTTGATTAAAAATACAAATCAAAAAAGCATACACAATTATTCTATCAGCTATCCGATTCCCACAGCACAATCTCCGTTCCTTCCAAAATCTGTTGGCTGGTTTAGGAGTTGGCGGATATACCTACAGACAGACAGACTTTGTTTACTATGTACAGATAAACCAATAAATAAATATTTACGGACATTCCACACATCACTATCTAGCCCCAAACTAAGAAAAGCTTGTATTAAGGAACCAGATAGCTAATATAATACTTATATATTTTTAAACATTTATAAGTTCATCATACAAATGTTTGTTATCGGTGGGGATCGAACCCACAACCTACAACGGCGAAAGCACAGCTACTACCAACAAGCTATGAGGGCTGTTATAAATAAATCAAGTAATTTTTAAACTTACAGCACAGCCCGTGTCTATGACTGTTATTCCAGGAGAATTAAATCCACTACTGGCATTGGAGACTATCACAGGTGACAAAAATGTGTCAGGCTTTCGGGGTGTGGAAGATGACTCAGCAGCAGGCGGAGCAGTGTCCACAGTGGTTGGTAGACCAGGGGAGCAATTAGAACCTGGGTCCACTAGATTTGTCTGTAACAAAGAAAGAACTTGATTAGTCATAATGCTACCATATGTACACTACATAAGGAAGTTACCCTTGAAATTTCATACTGCTAGGACTATAGGTTAAGGCTGTGCATTGATTGTCAGCCAATATGTACTACCATAAAACAATAAATTGTATTTGTACATACCTCTGAAGTTTCAAGAGTCCACATTGATAGGTCAGAATCAGATGTCAAATGACCAGCCCTAAATGGAGGAGTCACATGCACCGGCTTTTCCTGAAGCATCTGTAAAATAACATTATGACATGATGCATGTGATGAACTAAGTTGCAAGGTAGGTAGTAGGATAAGTAAGCAAGCAAAGTAACTTACTAATTCTTTATATCGGGCTAGTGCTAATCGCAACTTTCCTTTATTTACCACCCCTGGGACCAGCAGGGATAATTCGTGGTCATTTGCCTGCAGAAGAAAGTCTAGGTCTGCTTCCTGATCTAGAAGCATAAAAAAACCATGACCTGCAGCGAAGTAGATAAGTACAGGTAGGTACCAACGGACTTTATGGATGAAAAAGGGTGCGGTTTTGGATAAAAAAACGCATACACTGCAATATAGAAAGCCAGATGGAAAGAGCACCACGGAACAAAACGATTCGTTTTCAAGTTCAAACAAGTCGCTTCGCGTCATCGCTCCGCTGCGCCAGATTTTGAACAGAACATTGTTCGAAAACATGTTTAAGGGGCGTGGCCCATTGAGTAATAATGTGGCCCATTGAGTAATTTATGTTTTCGAACAATGTTCTGTTCAAAATCTGGCGTAGCGGACCCGGCTTTACTCGACCATGCAAAACATGCAAAAAAAACATGGCGACGAGACGCAGCGTCGCGTCGTACAACTTACCTACATTTTCTTTTTAGCTAGATAGAGTCGCCGGCACGTATGGCTACAAGTTTGCGCATAGGCTTTACAACCAAAGATACCTAAAAAATTACTTCTGCGCATCTAACGACTTTCGCCAAGTTACGTGCCGGGGACTAGGTATACTTGGCTACATTGAGGTATTAAACTAGAGTAGACGTCCCATACAAAGATTGTGCTCAGCTAGGTGACAGCGGGCATCACGTGGTACGTTGGGGGCGGGGGCTTGGTTTATATAGAGTAGTCCGAGAGCGCGCAGATGCGACACATTATTGAATATAGTTTTATCGTATTGTAAAAGAATATTGCTAAAAAAATATACAAATCAATATTTTATTGAATGTTGTTAATTGTAATATTTTAAAATGAGTAAATTAATACTAAAAATAAAGAAGTATATAATTTATTAGCTAAAACATTTATATATGTAATAGTTATGAAATCTTTTTCTTTTTCAATAATTAATAAGATGTCATTAATGGATATGAGTCTATCCTGCTTCATCTGGAATTACTTATTTTACGAATATAAGTAGGTATTTTTTGTCACAGCTCATGGAGTAGGTAAATAAAAAAGTTGAATAAAAAAAAATACATTTATTAAAATGCCATAGAAAAAAGAGGTTCAGATAAGAATTATTAAGAAAATTAGAGTTGGATTGAAACAAAAAAAATATGTACCTTTAAACAGTATAGGCTTAGTAAGCTTTTGCCGCTTAGTCGTAATATTGCTGTTATATTTTTTTGATTCGTGATGGAGTCGAATATTTGTATATTTGTTTATTATGGCACGTACCAAATGAGTTCTGTGATTAAAAGCAGGCTGGGTAAGCGAATGATTACATAAACAATCAAAGACGTCTGTCTTCATGAAACACTTTAAGGTGTTCACAGTAATGTATTTAAAATCGTATTTTGAAGACAGAGCCTTTTACTCGTAGTAACTGACGTATTACTAATTCCGTAGAGAGGCATATTTTGTACACATTTTCCGATGAGTAACATAACCCACCCATGTCTTTAATACAGATAAGTTTGTGATGCGGAAGTTTGTGTGATGTAGTTAGGCTGTCTATACATTCTTCACATTTCAATTGTTTAGTTAATGCTGTTGATACAAATCCAGAAATGTAACCTACAATAAGTTTAGTTTTTTTTTTAAATTCGTAAAGCTTCTGTTGTGTAACCAGGCTCCGCGTCAACTGTAGAATACCATCTGCTGATTTTTCTTGGATGTAGAAGAACTTTATTATATGTTTTTCTCTAACATATTTATATGCAGCTGGGGAGTAGTAATGCAAAGTTAAAGCAAATTTTCGAAGCGGTACTGAATATAATAATTGGCGTTTATTATGCCTCTTTGTCGTTAATAAAGATTTATGCAGCTCTACAGTCTCAGCAATGGCCATTAAATTAAGTTCAGTATGTTAATCGATATTAAATTTTTCTTTCAAACTGGTTACAATTTTTTTAAGATCTGCATTTTTTCTGTAAGTATCTGTTTTGACGATTTAATTTCTTGATTTTATCTGCAAGTCTTTTCCTAGCTGAAGTTTCCTTCAATAATTTTATTTTAGAAAAAAATTATTAAGTAAAAAAAAATTACTTCAGTATTGAGTGTCAATGCATTCCAATTTAAAAGACTCATATTTTTTACAACAATATCACGTAGTCTAAATTGTCAGACATGACCTTAAGCGTTACACTTATAAAATAACAACAAATATTTTTTCCATACTACAAACAAAATTAGGCATAATAGGCAGAAACTCATTTGCGCGGTCTGTTTTTATAGTCTATGATTTGCGTTGAAAAAATGGCGACGATAGCTTCGTGTTTAAGGAGGTTGGAAATATTTTATTTATGAGTTAAAACGAGTAGAGTTTCGTGTACTTTCCGATGAAATGTTACACCTAGACTTTTTGTTGTGTTTCTTGAGAGATACGAACAACCTTTGAGTACACAAGAAGGCATATTTATTTTTTTCTTAGTAAGACGTCTATATCATGTCACCGCAATCGCTCGGAAGTGACTAAACAAGGTGCGGTCCATGGACCGCACCTGAGTGCGCACAAACTTGCTTCGCGGTGTCTTATCTAGCTTTATACATCAATGCTTGGCTAGAATAAAAACTTACCCGTGAGCGGTTGCAGCAGGCTGATGAGGTTGTTGTCGAGTAAAAAGTCTGCCAGCGTGTCTTGCTGATCCATTTATGCGTTTTACGAGGTGTAATTACTTTAAACGATGCGATACCCCCGAAGACGCTAGCAGCAATGGCAGCGGAAATTGCGGAAATGCGAATGACAAACAAGAATGACAATGTTGCCATAAAATCGAGAAAATAACGTTGTAATATTCACAAGCTTAAAATGCGTTTTTATCTATGTTAGGGATCCCTCGCAATGTTAGAATATCGTTTTAACAATAATAGACATTGCTAATTTTTTTACATTGCGACATTCTTTATTTTCGAAAATAAACGTTGTGGTTTTTACAAGCCTAAATTTGCGTTTTTAACTACTTTTTGTATATTTGCCTTCGCAATGGCTATATTGTTATTTTATCAATAAAAACATTGTTAGAATAACTTTACACTGTGTCTTTCTCAATATTCGGGAATCCATGTTGTCATTTTCACAAGCATGGATCTGTATTTTTATCTAAGTTTTTACATCACGCCATGTTTGAGTTGCGTTGTTAACAATTTCGAATTTAAAGTAGGTTGGTATAGGTATATACCTTAGGGCTTAAGCATACCTACCTTACCTACTAGATTCTTCCTATTAGTAGTATCTACCTACTTAGATTTCTTGTTGTACGAATACGATTTTCATGCCCGGGCCACACTACTGTACCGTCAACGTCAAATGCCCATGATTGCAATAAACATCGCGATAATTATTCCAATAATTCTCGCGACAAATTGAGTGGCCACACCTGAACGGTCAACGTCAATGCTCATTCATTGGTGGCGTGGTAAAATTGGCGATGTTCCAGAGTACATTATAGGTACAGAGGCCAGCACATCAAGCTACCCCAATTTGTCAAATTTCTTTGATAGATTTTCAATTTTACTTCAAAGGAATAAGGTTTATCAATTGGGAAAATTTGACAGAAAAAAATCTAAATAAATAAATAAAAAGTAAATCTCTTTGATCTCCAAAAAATACCGCCACCCGAGTTATCGCCTAGTATTGAGTTAAACTAATAGAGGAGCAAACCTCATTACTAGAGTTGGGAAAAAGTGCTTATTTTATTTTAACGTATAAGCATTGTACGATTTTCAAAAAGCATGCCATTAAAAATGCTTTTTGCTGTTTTGCTTAGAAAAAGCTGGCTACGTATTTAAATGAAAAACGTAAAGTTGTCTGTCTGCTTCTCGTTTTTCGTTTAAACATAACGTTGCCAGCTTTTTGTAAGTAAAAAGCTAAAAAGCAAACAGCATTTAAGTTTTGACTTTTTTATATTTTTCTTTCATTATTACATTCGGCAATTTATCATCGTGGATCTGCTAAAAAAAATCTGAAATACTGGAAGTATTGATATAGATATAGAGACCTCATAGATGGCGGGACGTACACTTTTATAAGTGAAAAGCTTATTAAGTGTAAACCTAAAAGCATGCCTAGTACTTTTGTCTAAAAGTATACTTTTTTAAGTGCTTTTGCTTTTAACGCCCACCTCTGCTCATTACCGCGCGTCCTAAAAAATGTAACCACTATTTAACCGCGACGACGTAGCTTTGAAACCAATAAACATTTCAATGTAAACATATAACTGTCTCATCTACACAAGTCGCAAGAACCATGCTGTCACTAAAATAAGACAAAGACAGATACATAGTCATGCGCTGGCGGGCTAGTGTTGCCTGCCATATGAATTTTACCCCAAAATAAGAAAAAAAAGAATATTTTTGAAAGCAATTGTTTTATAAAATACATGAATTTAAATAAATACTAATATTTTAAGAGGAAAGATTTTGTTTGTTTGTTTGCATGTAGCCGATAAACTCGGGAACTACTGAATCGATTTTAATATTATTTTTTACCATACGAAATGTCAAACAGTAGTAAGTAGGCATTTGCTTGCAATGTGTGTCGCGATTTATGCCGTTGACATAGTTTTAATATGATGTTTATAAATATAAGGTGACTGCTAGAAACCGCAAGAAACTTCAAGGGCTGGTCAGGTCAAGTGTTTTAGACATGACAAAAATAAGAAAAGAGAAATTCGTGCATTTTTATTTTTCATTAAATAATTCATTTTATGATTTTTAATTTGATAGTCTTTGAGTATCTAATTTATTTTAAAGCAATAATAAATAATGAAAGATAAAATAAAAGAATTGAACTATTATTTACAACGCGCGGGCAGCGGCCGGCCGAGGACCCACCCGTCTGTTGAAACGTCCGCGTCAGCTGGGCGATAAGTATCTACGTTAGTCTGCAATCTTTTTTTGTCATTTTTGTCATGTTTAAAACACTTGACCTGACCAGCCCTTGAAGTTTCTTGCAGTTTCTAGCAGTCACATTATATGTATTTAAGTATGGATATCCGTTAACTGGCCGCCATAGTACAAGCTTCGGCTTAGTTTGAGGCTAGCTCATTGGTGTGATTGTTGAAATATATTTATTTATTAATTATTTACTTTACGAAGATAAAGTTGCGAGGAACAGCTATTATTATTTAAATGACATGTCTTGCTTACTAGATACATAAAAGTAAGAATAAGTAATGAAATAATGAGGATCTATCTTGTTTTAATATTTTTTATTGAGTTTTATTAAATGTTATGATTATTAATAAATTATACCTATACCACTATGATTGCCATAATGGTAGTTTATTTATACAAACAGTAATCAAACTCCGCTATGAAGCATCAGTTTTGTGTTCAGTCTCTTTTTTGTATGTTTTCATGGTATAATCCTGTTTAATATTTAAAACACAATATTTCTTCTCACGGCGTCCTGCATCTTTAGGCACTACGCGAACCCCGCAGATGACCACTTTTGCGATTTTATCAAAGTCTTAAAAGTTGTTAAAACCCCAACGTATACAGTCAATGTTTGGCTTACCTTGTGAATCACACAAACTTAAACTATGCGAATCCCGCAGAATACCGACTTTGTGGTATTGTAAAAATTTTAAAAGTTGTTAAAACTGCAACTTATTCAGGCTTACCTTGTGAATCACTCACACTTGAACTATGCGAATCCCGCAAAATACCAACTTTGCGATATTGTCAAAGTTATAAAAGTTGTTAAAACTGCAACTTATTCAGGCTTACCTTGTGAATCACACAAACTCAAACTATGCGAAACTCGCAGATTACCACACTTGCGATTTTATCAAAGTCCTAAAAGTTGTTAAAACCACAACTTATACAGTCAATGTTTGGCTTACCTTGTGAATCACACAAACTTGAACTATGCGAATCCCGCAAAATACCGACTTTGTGGTATTGTCAAAGTTTTAAAAGTTGTTAAAACTGCAACTTATTCAGGCTTACCTTGTGAATCACACAAACTTGAACTATGCGAATCCCGCAGAATACCGATTTTGTGGTATTGTCAAAGTTTTAAAAGTTGTTAAAACTGCAACTTATTCAGGCTTACCTTGTGAATCACACAAACTCAAACTATGCGAAACTCGCAGATTACCACACTTGCGATTTTATCAAAGTCCTAAAAGTTGTTAAAACCACAACTTATACAGTCAATGTTTGGCTTACCTTGTGAATCACACAAACTTGAACTATGCGAATCCCGCAGAATACCGACTTTGTGGTATTGTCAAAGTTTTAAAAGTTGTTAAAACTACAACTTATTCAGGCTTACCTTGTGAATCACACAAACTCAAACTATGCGAAACTCGCAGATTACCACACTTGCGATTTTATCAAAGTCCTAAAAGTTGTTAAAACCACAACTTATACAGTCAATGTTTGGCTTACCTTGTGAATCACACAAACTTGAACTATGCGAATCCCGCAGAATACCGACTTTGTGGTATTGTCAAAGTTTTAAAAGTTGTTAAAACTGCAACTTATTCAGGCTTACCTTGTGAATCACACAAACTTGAACTATGCGAATCCCGCAGAATACCGACTTTGTGGTATTGTCAAAGTTTTAAAAGTTGTTAAGACTGCAACTTATTCAGGCTTACCTTGTGAATCACACAAACTTGAACTATGCGAATACCGCAGAATACCGACTTTGTGATATTATCACAGCCCAGAAAATTGCTAATGCCACAACATTAAAAACAATGTGCGGCTTACATTGTCAACGAGACAACTGATAACAATGTGATCTTCGCAAAATACTCCTTTGCGGTTTTATCAAAGAAGCCTAAAAATTGTTAATGCCACAATAATTATATTGTTGCATTCACAATAATTGCGTTTCACAAAAAAAAAGTTGCTGGGGCAGCAAAGGGTATGTTGCTGCATTCACAAAAATCTTTTGTTAATTTCGCAATAATCTGCTCGCAATGTAAAACTGCAGCCTTGTCTCAGGATTTTTTTCTGAGTGCACTCAAAGGTAATCAGATGATAGCTTAGCTTGTAGGTATTATTATTTATTATCAGTAGCATGATACATAAGAAGCCTGGTGCAATTTACATATAGGTCTTGTGGAATTATAAGAGTCTTGTGGAAATATAAGAGTCTTGTGGAAATATAAGAGTCTTGTGGAAGTTTAAAAGTCTTGTGGAAATATAAGAGTCTTGTGGAAGTTTAAAAGTCTTGTGGAAATATAAGAGTCTTGTGGAAGTTTATGAGCTCCAACCGCCGCTCCATAGCGTGCCATTACATCTCATTGTTTAATTATGGCCCCGTCCACTTTGGCTTTAACATTAATTATTAGCTTGTAGCTTTAATTCTTTCAAACTGAGAATTTACATCTCCTCTCAAAATCTAATTTCATTTTACATTATGAACTATGTGTTAGCAATTTAAATTCTTATTATTCCACATAAATCAATAGAGTTTATCTCAAGGCTTGCTATCATGCAAATATCCTTTTCACATTAAGAACTTAATTATTCAATGCAATAACTTATATTCAGTTCCGTAAAGGGTGGATAATTTAATCAAACGCCACTTCAGGCGGTGGCTAAAGTAGAATGCTATTAATACAGGTAAAACTACTTTTATTTACTCTTAGTATTTATTATACAGGTCTTGTAAAGTTCCAATATAACTACATTGGATTGGCTGCATTGGCAGATTATCACATCTTAAGTTTATTAAAGGATGTTTAATTCATTCAATATCCTTGACTTTAGGAAGTGAACTGAAATAGAATACTCATTTGAAGTAAATTACTTTGGGTTACTCTTAGTAGGTAGTAAATTAGGTAGTTAATTATCCCTGTTAATCATTGAATCAATTACATTTAGAAGTTATCTTTTACTCACTTTAATAAGTATAAATTAGACTGTACTAGGTATTAGTCTGATTGATTAGATTGTTCCCATCAAATATTTCTATGTTTCATATTATTAGAAGTAAGTACTTGCATATCTTAAGAGGTCTATTCAAATGGTATTAGTAGACCATTGTCAGGCTAATTAGCTGGTTGTTATCAATCAATTATTTCTATGTTTCAGATTATTAGAAGCTCATAGCTTGCAATGTCTTCTTTCAACGACTTATCCTAGGTTCTAAACTGGTTTTAGTTGTTCAGTTTGTATCAGCTTATTTTTGCTAAGGTATCTGATGTAAAACTTTAACACCTTGAAGAGTGTAGCAATGTGAGATCGTATTGCATCCCAGGGAAAGCTAAAAAATGCCTGTTTGGTCATTTCAGTGTTAGAAATCAAACATCACAGTACGGCTAAGCTTATTTGCTATAACTTTTTAGTATTTTTCTTGTAATAGGAAACCAGTCTAGACTTTTAGGTATTCCAAAGTAATGATGGTACTATATTATCATGCTTCTATTAATTATTTAAAATGAATAATTAATTGGTAACAACTTTAGGGAAACAATTAGAATTTTATCGGCCTACGGTAACAGATTACTTGCCTAGCTAGGACCCACATCACTTCATCATAATTTTATTTAGCGCCGTAACTTAATTATCCCTACCTTATTGGTCTGAATTAATAACTAACCATATATATATATCCGCCTACCTATAGTTTCCTACAACTTTCCTCACTTGAAAATGCCTATATTTTGTCGAACTAACAGTCCCTTTTGTGTACCTTGCAAACTAGGCCAAGCCTCATTTAATTTAAATTCGTGGTGTGTGGTGAGAGTCGCATTGCCCCTGAAAGCAACTAACTCCTAAATGTTCTATCAGTCGAGCCAGTATACTCAGTGTGTTATTTTCCTATCACTACACTGTATGTACGGAGGTAGACTCGAGATTGGACTGGGTCATACGGGTCTACCTCCAGCTAAATGGTGTCTGACCTATCTTCAACTTTCACTAGGGAGACAACTGTCTCTCCCCCATTACTCCGTCGAAGATAGTGTATTGTTTAGCGTAATAGTGTAAAACGCCGATCTTATTAAATACAATCAAAGATCATCCAGACCGAAGTCTGTTGAAAGGTACATAGGTTTTTGTTGCCACCGTGATTCGTTTCCGCCGATGTACCCCAGAATACTTCATTCCGTTAACGGATTCGAGTTGCGATCGCAATAGTTTACTTTATTAATAACTTTCAATTTCACAAATCTTAATTAATATCGCAGCTCGAATATCACTTAGCGCACTATCAAAGCTCGGACGCTATTTTTTCCCGTATGAGTCGTACCGCACTCTTAAGTTGGTCCGCACCGCAGACGTCCCAAAACTGAATGTCCTTAATTTTCCCAAGCCTCTTAACTTTCCCGCCACGCGCGCCTAACATACGCCCGCGCGAGTCCACTTTTCTTCCCTTCCACCAATCGCTAGCCGTTTCCCCGATGCCCCCCGCCTTCGCGTCGCGCCACGTGGAGCTATCATCCGACCTCTCTTTCTGTCTTTTTCTCAACCTCTCGCTCGCTCATTGCCGCTTTCGCCGCGCAATTCTAAAATTTTCCCATAATCTAACCAAATCTCGTCAGATAGCCAATATTACATCTTTGAATATCTAAAAGTAGCCTTCTATTAACAATTCCCTCTCAATAATCATCCACTTAAGCCAATAATCCTGTATTTTGTGAAATTATAAAAAGTTCCGTATTCCGACCATAGATGGCGTCCGCCCGTAGGTGAACCACTTTGCCGACCCCAGAGCAGTCCCCGCGAAACTCAAAATAAAATACGGTCCTAGTCAACCTAGCAACCTTACGCGAAGCCCAAATAAATGACTTCCGCTAGACGCTGCCTATGTCGCAAGGGACGCGCAGAGCAGTCCCCGCGAAATTCAAACTAAAGATAAAGCGCTAGACCACTGACCATTATTCTGAACTAGTTTATTATTCCCTTTTCATGCTTATTATTAATGGTGCTACGCATTAATATTTATTTTAGTGCTACTCCCATGCATTCCTTACTAACGGACGGATACCATTCATTCTGTACCGTTACAGCCGCCCCCGATAGAATTTAAGCAGATAAAGTACCACTCTTATCTGCGGCGAATTATATCTAAACCCTGTACTTAATTAAGTACAAAATAGCACCTCCTTCCTTGCCAACCTCATTGTCATCCTAGCCCTCAAAGATATTCCTACTATTTATAGTTCCTCCCCAAATCCCTAATGACTCCTTCCTCCATAAGCTTTCTTATTGCAAAATAGCCCACACCCCTCATTCTATTCAACTGACACAAAATCATAATCGCATACCCAGTTCTCGTGTTCGAAACGAAATCCCAGTAAACTTAGTCTCGGTAAATATTTCCCAATAACTTAGACATCTACCATTTCTTTAATCATACACAACCTCCGAATAATGATTTGCCTTTTGTTTACCATCATAACAACAAATCATATTATAATATAAATCAATATAACAGTCTCTTGCTCTGTCTACTAACGCCCCCTAGCGAAAACTCTTCAACTCTATGACGATTCCGACGTAAAGTTTATAACATCTTCCGAACCATTCAATTATTCTATTCTTTAAATTATTTTCCTAGAATAATTTCAAGTACATCTGTCATCATGGCCTTCTTTTAACTTACGTCTTTTCTTACAACTTGTTCCGCATCTAAATGTTGCAACCTAGGGATCGAACCTGGGATCTTTCGTGGGTGAAGCATCAACCACTTCGCCGTCATGGTTTTAGTTCCAACTAGGTTAATGAATAATAATTAATAATTTGAATTAAAACTTTCCTTCATACTTCAACGCTACCAATCTCATCTTAGCTTATATAATTACCTAAGATAACGAAACGTCAGAACAATTGTCTACCTCAGGCAGGGATCGAACCCGCGTCCTCCACAATTCCTAATTAGCTACTTCTTTTAACGGAAACCTATTTTCCTCTCCGCGGATAAGAAATCTTAACCAAACCCCCATATCAACCAAAACCAGTAGGCATACCATCATCGCCCAAGAGTTATAACTTTATTTTAGATGAGATACATCTATGTCTAATCCTACAAATAACCGAGATAGAATACTAGACTCGCTTCCGTCCGGTACGCAGTGACACCCACTCACCGTGCATACAAATAGAGGTCTTAACGCCTTACAATAAGGTTGTCGATCGTAAATACTTAGGAAAAACTCATTCACTCTAAGGGGGTACGCATCTCGAAACACGTCCTTGAGTTTTGAACTAGCTACCCCGTAGTTCAGATCTATTAGAAGTTTGTGTGCTATGTATATCTAACTGTCAATGTATGCGTCATCGATAAGTACTTGTTAATACCCCGGTACGCGTTGGACATTGTATACTAATTGACAAGTACTGAGCTTATGCGTATAAGCAAATATTTATGCCAAAACCTATCTAGTAACTATGTCTCATCCCTAGTTATTACTATGTATGAAAGACACAATTTAGTCTCATTTGCTAAAATATAATACGTCAATATCCCCTTACTTTCCTATACCTTTGAAAAATATAATTTTCTTATTAAATTAAACAGACCGGTAACTATCTTATCCGCCCCCACAACTCTACTTAACTTCCTACCTTTTATATTACTAATAATCGGTCAAATCGGTAAATAATAAGTCATTAAAGGTGACACTTCGTCTTAGTATTCATGGTAATTAATATCGTAAGTTCCTTCTCGTATTTACTGAATTCCAAACTGCGTGATTCAATAGTGCTAGTTTCTTTTTATTTTTTATTTTTTTATTAGATGATTTTAATTTTACACTCGCACAAGACACATTATTAAGATGGTAATCTCCCGAATGTTTGTAACTCTAATTGGTTACTCATTATGCATTCTACTTTACTTTTCAGCCTTCCGTCCAGATGGTAAAATTCCCCAGCAACACGAGATCCCCTGACCACGCCAAAATGAAATGCCATCAATGGCCTCTGTTTCTGCAGCCTAAGACATTATCTCTCTATAGGTTAGTCAAGTATAATTGTCCTGATTTAGACTTCACAAGACGCCCCCAAAGGAACCACCTTACAGCAGAATTTCCGCAACTTTAAGAAAGGCTAGTTTAGGAAATGAAGCTAAATGGAAACCACTTAATTTTATTGTGTGCTGAGTAATTCCCACTTCTACAGCACAGTTCCGAAACTTCGATTCAATTACTTCACCAGGTAAATCAAAATAAACCCTACACGCTTAACTAAGTTCTATTTGTGCCCAGTGCGACTAAAAATATTCGAACACCCTAAACAAGCTACTTTTACTAATTTAACAGTGCCAATTAAGAATGCTCCCTTGTGTCATCTATAATTTTATTGTGTGCATAGACGACCAAAGACCTCGCTTTCAGCATGCCTTCTTCGTTGGACCCGCTTAGTTAAATACTCTAATCAAAATTCTAAAGTTACAATTGAAAATGTCAAAAGTTCGAATATTATGCAATAGAGAATTTCTCTAACATAGTTACTCCATCTCTTCGCACTATTTAGTCAGGCATATTGCAATTCAAGTATTTATTTTAATTTATAATGACCTATCTTCTCCACCCCTGTTCACATACTTTAGCCATCCCTATCCACAGCTGCGGTGAAGATAATTAGTTAATGAACAAAACATCCTATAAACATTCTATGTTACTACCGCAATCACAAGAAATATTTACTAGAAGGATTATCTATCATACAGCTGACTATAACAAAATGAGTCCCCCTTATCTTTCTCCGTTCCTCTTCTAACGTAGAAGACAACAACAGACAATTAACAATTAATTACTTATAATTTAGAACAACCCTAGGTAAAACGCTACCACAAAACTAGTATAGAACAGAATAATACTAACCGAAGTAAACTTTTGTATTCACACTTGCAAATAAAATATCTTTATCTTTCCGTGATGAATGATTTTGATAACACTATTTCATCAACTCAATGTCCCGGCCTACATATGTGAAAACTGTCAATTAATTAGTTTGTATAAAACAATCTAGATGCAACATGCAGTTCACATTAACTAACAATTTTAAGGTTGTGCCATAACTTCGACAATAACCTACCTTAGCACTAATTTTAATCATCTACAATTTCATCACGTACATATTAGATGCCAATAATCTAGATTATTTAAGAATTCTAGCAATTCATATTAATATAATAAATAACCAAAACAAGATAATACCGCTTTGACAGTCTGCGCTGACCTTCCACAAGTCAAAACCGCGTTTCGTTCGTCCTATCATTTCTAAACCTGTAGACATTTACTTTGTACTAAACAAATTCTTGAGTTAATAATTATTTGCCAATTGTTAAGCAAACCTATTTAATTTCATAATAACAATTTTAATATAGCAGTATTAGAATATTATTATAAATCTCGAACATCTTTATTTATTATAATCAACATTACCGGTTAAAGTATTTGAATGGCCTAGTGTGAACTAGGTTTCAGGTCGCACCTCGGGAAAATAAATTTACTATTGACTTTAAAATCTACTACTTATAAATTTATTATTTTCTTCTGACATATAAAGATAGGCTATGACTCTAGGTCGGGTTTAGTAAACTTTGAACTATGGCTACCTCCACAATAATCTCGATTAAATATATATATCCGCCAAACGAAATATGTCCAATACGGCCGATTTTACTAAATTTAAATTATGCTACTAAACAGTACGTGTCCTAAGAACGTCACACATCCGAAACCCATTTCAGTTCTAATGTCTTTACCCATCTAAATTAAAATTTGTACCTGTCGACGCGAGACAACATCTAAATAATTACCTTGTATGATTCGAATTGTGATAGTTGATTTTGTTTTGTAATCTCGATAACGCAATACCAGGGATTTACTTGTTAAGCGGTAAGAGATTTATTCTCAGTTCGCAATATCAGTCGCTTTATTTCCGGCTTGAATGTTTCTGCGGACTATGAGTTTAAATTTATCCTACAACTTAAAATTGTGGTATATAAAATCGATCACTGTTTTATAAGTAGCTTGCGTTAACTTTTAAAATAATAAAACGAGTTAACTATTGATTATGACGTGACATCCGCCCGCAACTCGCCTTTATAATTGATGTGATAACATACGCTATTGTTATCCCTATAGCATAACAGTGCTATAACTCGTTAATTTTGCCGTTAAATCTCGACTTCAAGCCATCAACTATTTCTTTTTTCTACTATTATTTTTTCTTTCGATTTATTATTCTTTCTTTACTATTGTATTTTTCTTTCGACCCCTATTTTGCTCCCAAGCTCAATTAATATCTACCTTCCACAATTATCCATCATCCGTCAATCTTAGATATCTTCGAGAAGTAATTTTTTTTTTTTTTTTTTTTAACATCTTAAGCGTTCAACGGAGATAGACAATTGTGCAAGGTACCCTTCTTAATAGGCTAATCCAACCCAGTGAATTTAATGATTTATCTATCTCTACCTATCCTAACTAATTAGTCATGTAGTAAAGTCTTTTCTTTTCACCGCTCTCCCGACTTAGATATCTCTAGGTAACTCACAACTGATAATATTAGGTAAGTAGGTATAGTAAGCTGTGCCCAGCGAGCTTTACCTCTGCGTACGTTAACCTTATCTTAAGCTAATAATAATCCTTTATAAATCTTCCTAATTAACTATTTATCACGATTTCAACTATACGGTAAGAAGCAATGATTACCGGTAACGACAATTTCAATTATACATATTATTATTAGACAGCACCCTTTTACCATCATCCAAAATAAAATCTTTTATTGGTAACCCAACGCCATCTAGCCTCGCTAATAAGTAACCTCCCCACAATAGAGTAGATATTAGATAGTTGTTTCCAGACGGTAACGACTTTTATCGCCTACTAGACGTATTTATCCGTTTACATTATGCATCCCAAACTACGTTGCTTTTAAACCAAAATTCCTACTAGCAATGAATAGTCATATGATTCTATCCCCTACATGACATCCCTGCTACTTGTTATTACTTATAATCGCGATTCCTCATCAACGCGTGTATTTTGAACCGTAATACTATTTTATGTTACTTTTCCTAGGATTTTAGCGAACTAACAAAATGAAGCGGCATTTCCCATGTCATTGCATTCTAATCTACTACGTGATAAGTATTAGGAAAATCTCTTTCAATGTAAAAATCGCAGGTATTAAAATAACAGGTATGGAAAATAACAGGTGATTCCACTTGCTATAACAAAATCACATGATTACGCGATAAGGAAGTTTCCTCTCCGATTGGTTTTATGACGTCATGTTTTATAATCATTCCTAATTCTAGATTGTTTATGGTCTCGCTAAATCATTTGTCTCTATGGTCCAACCATAGACAAAGAACGTTATAGTCCTTGACTAGCCTAAACTACTCTATGGATTTCAGATGTGAGACTCAAGTACACTATTATAATTTTTTTTTTTCTCTAACATAACCAACAAAATAAATTATAATACGTGGAATAGCACATCAACTAAAAACCGCAATCGCTCAACGATTATTAGTCAAAATATAATTATTATTAGTTTTATATTATGCTGTTAGCGTCATAACTTTATAATATTGTACAGCATATCGCCGTCCTATAATATAAATTGAATCCAGCAATAATTAAGTTGGTTACCTCTGTCCAATCTCGCCCCCTAGCCTTCCCATCCGACAGCAATAATAATTAAACCGCCCCCTATTCTACAAATCTTTCTAAATCAATAAATGTTGAACTATGTCACCCTATCGACTTTTTACGATCCTAAAAATAACTCAACACAAGGCTGTATGAACCAGTTGCCTATGCCTATATGAAATCTATCACCAGGAATAGAAACAAAACTACAGTTACCATAGCTCCTAACGTCAACAACAAAAATTGGATACCTGGTTTCAGTATTCAAGGAAACAATTACTAAAGGTTTCAGTATTCACAGATAACTCAACAATTTTAAAATTTAATACTCCAGACCCCCGGATAATAACTATATCTATGTACTTCGTGCACTTATGATACTTTGGGAAAACAACAACGCCTAACAGCCGCACGGTACCTGATGCTGGCGAAATCCACCATTAAATAAAGAAGGAAAAGATAATAACTGAAAGGTATTGTATTTCAAATAATACTCATTACATTATTGTTTTATAGTTTTATCTCCTTTGACCTTTAACCTAACCTGAGAATCTTTTTGTTACAGATTTCGTACAACAAAATTTAGCTCCAGCTCTCATTGCGACTGTCTACAATATTGGTCGAACCCGTAATACAAAGTGCATGAATCAACTTTAGAAGATAACAACGTTTATTGTGAAAAGTGTCAAATTATAATTCACCCACTATCAAGAGCCCGTAATACAAAGTGTATGAATCAACTTTAGAAGATAACAACGTTTATTGTGAAAAGTGTCAAATTATAATTCTTCAATATCTCTGAATTAATTAATCTTCATTGAATTATTCCCTATTAAGCCAATTCTAAACTCACGCATCGCAACACGACAACAATTTGTGGGAAAAATCCCACTTCTAAATTAAAGTATTACCGCTTGACTGAAATCTAATACAACTATATTAATGATAATTTATAACTTAACTTTCTAATCCTGGTCATGGCTTACCAAATTGTAACCTCCCCCCCCTCTTTTTTATAATTTGCTACACCTAAATCTAAACCTAAATCTACTGCCTTTCACACCTATATGCCTAGCTAGCTTATAATACATACACACATCCTCGCCGCTTTACCTTAACTTAAATTATTATCTAATTCTTAAAACTAATTAACCTAATTTATCTACAATCTAATGGTTGTGTCTGGAGTTTTGTAGAGTGTGTAGCGTTTGTATGAAGATGGAACCTTAGCATAGCTTAATTCTATTTGCAGTGAATTTCAGTCAAGCAATGTAATATTATAATAACTACTATTTTGGCCAGATCGTCTAGTGAACCCTCCGTTGTTAACCGCATTTAAGTAACTCAAGTTCTTTCGTGAAAGTTTAGTAATTGGCTTATCCCTGTGTTAAATTATTTTCTCCTGACCTAATTACCTACCAGTCTATAAATCCTAACATAAATATGTGTAGCCTAGCAATGACTCCGTCTGAACTGTGACCTAAATCCTTCACTGCAGCTGCGGGGAAGATTTGTAACCACTCAAAGGTAATCAGATGATAGCTTAGCTTGTAGGTATTATTATTTATTATCAGTAGCATGATACATAAGAAGCCTGGTGCAATTTACATATAGGTCTTGTGGAATTATAAGAGTCTTGTGGAAATATAAGAGTCTTGTGGAAATATAAGAGTCTTGTGGAAGTTTAAAAGTCTTGTGGAAATATAAGAGTCTTGTGGAAGTTTAAAAGTCTTGTGGAAATATAAGAGTCTTGTGGAAGTTTATGAGCTCCAACCGCCGCTCCATAGCGTGCCATTACATCTCATTGTTTAATTATGGCCCCGTCCACTTTGGCTTTAACATTAATTATTAGCTTGTAGCTTTAATTCTTTCAAACTGAGAATTTACATCTCCTCTCAAAATCTAATTTCATTTTACATTATGAACTATGTGTTAGCAATTTAAATTCTTATTATTCCACATAAATCAATAGAGTTTATCTCAAGGCTTGCTATCATCCAAATATCCTTTTCACATTAAGAACTTAATTATTCAATGCAATAACTTATATTCAGTTCCGTAAAGGGTGGATAATTTAATCAAACGCCACTTCAGGCGGTGGCTAAAGTAGAATGCTATTAATACAGGTAAAACTACTTTTATTTACTCTTAGTATTTATTATACAGGTCTTGTAAAGTTCCAATATAACTACATTGGATTGGCTGCATTGGCAGATTATCACATCTTAAGTTTATTAAAGGATGTTTAATTCATTCAATATCCTTGACTTTAGGAAGTGAACTGAAATAGAATACTCATTTGAAGTAAATTACTTTGGGTTACTCTTAGTAGGTAGTAAATTAGGTAGTTAATTATCCCTGTTAATCATTGAAACAATTACATTTAGAAGTTATCTTTTACTCACTTTAATAAGTATAAATTAGACTGTACTAGGTATTAGTCTGATTGATTAGATTGTTCCCATCAAATATTTCTATGTTTCATATTATTAGAAGTAAGTACTTGCATATCTTAAGAGGTCTATTCAAATGGTATTAGTAGACCATTGTCAGGCTAATTAGCTGGTTGTTATCAATCAATTATTTCTATGTTTCAGATTATTAGAAGCTCATAGCTTGCAATGTCTTCTTTCAACGACTTATCCTAGGTTCTAAACTGGTTTTAGTTGTTCAGTTTGTATCAGCTTATTTTTGCTAAGGTATCTGATGTAAAACTTTAACACCTTGAAGAGTGTAGCAATGTGAGATCGTATTGCATCCCAGGGAAAGCTAAAAAATGCCTGTTTGGTCATTTCAGTGTTAGAAATCAAACATCACAGTACGGCTAAGCTTATTTGCTATAACTTTTTAGTATTTTTCTTGTAATAGGAAACCAGTCTAGACTTTTAGGTATTCCAAAGTAATGATGGTACTATATTATCATGCTTCTATTAATTATTTAAAATGAATAATTAATTGGTAACAACTTTAGGGAAACAATTAGAATTTTATCGGCCTACGGTAACAGATTACTTGCCTAGCTAGGACCCACATCACTTCATCATAATTTTATTTAGCGCCGTAACTTAATTATCCCTACCTTATTGGTCTGAATTAATAACTAACCATATATATATATCCGCCTACCTATAGTTTCCTACAACTTTCCTCACTTGAAAATGCCTATATTTTGTCGAACTAACAGTCCCTTTTGTGTACCTTGCAAACTAGGCCAAGCCTCATTTAATTTAAATTCGTGGTGTGTGGTGAGAGTCGCATTGCCCCTGAAAGCAACTAACTCCTAAATGTTCTATCAGTCGAGCCAGTATACTCAGTGTGTTATTTTCCTATCACTACACTGTATGTACGGAGGTAGACTCGAGATTGGACTGGGTCATACGGGTCTACCTCCAGCTAAATGGTGTCTGACCTATCTTCAACTTTCACTAGGGAGACAACTGTCTCTCCCCCATTACTCCGTCGAAGATAGTGTATTGTTTAGCGTAATAGTGTAAAACGCCGATCTTATTAAATACAATCAAAGATCATCCAGACCGAAGTCTGTTGAAAGGTACATAGGTTTTTGTTGCCACCGTGATTCGTTTCCGCCGATGTACCCCAGAATACTTCATTCCGTTAACGGATTCGAGTTGCGATCGCAATAGTTTACTTTATTAATAACTTTCAATTTCACAAATCTTAATTAATATCGCAGCTCGAATATCACTTAGCGCACTATCAAAGCTCGGACGCTATTTTTTCCCGTATGAGTCGTACCGCACTCTTAAGTTGGTCCGCACCGCAGACGTCCCAAAACTGAATGTCCTTAATTTTCCCAAGCCTCTTAACTTTCCCGCCACGCGCGCCTAACATACGCCCGCGCGAGTCCACTTTTCTTCCCTTCCACCAATCGCTAGCCGTTTCCCCGATGCCCCCCGCCTTCGCGTCGCGCCACGTGGAGCTATCATCCGACCTCTCTTTCTGTCTTTTTCTCAACCTCTCGCTCGCTCATTGCCGCTTTCGCCGCGCAATTCTAAAATTTTCCCATAATCTAACCAAATCTCGTCAGATAGCCAATATTACATCTTTGAATATCTAAAAGTAGCCTTCTATTAACAATTCCCTCTCAATAATCATCCACTTAAGCCAATAATCCTGTATTTTGTGAAATTATAAAAAGTTCCGTATTCCGACCATAGATGGCGTCCGCCCGTAGGTGAACCACTTTGCCGACCCCAGAGCAGTCCCCGCGAAACTCAAAATAAAATACGGTCCTAGTCAACCTAGCAACCTTACGCGAAGCCCAAATAAATGACTTCCGCTAGACGCCGCCTATGTCGCAAGGGACGCGCAGAGCAGTCCCCGCGAAATTCAAACTAAAGATAAAGCGCTAGACCACTGACCATTATTCTGAACTAGTTTATTATTCCCTTTTCATGCTTATTATTAATGGTGCTACGCATTAATATTTATTTTAGTGCTACTCCCATGCATTCCTTACTAACGGACGAATACCATTCATTCTGTACCGTTACAAGCAGTGTCCAACCACGCGCAGATTGGCTTACGATTAAACAAACAAACAACGCAAATAAAACATTTTATCGCAACGTTAATTTTATTTTCTTGTATTGCGATACCTTCTGCTAATAATATAACCATTTCAGAAATGAAATTTTCTGTATACTTAAATTTAGATCTTTCGGTTTTCCAATCCCAAAATCTGTTATATTTTTTTTGGGGACGGAACCCTCAACATTAAAGGGAAAACACGCTTGCTGATTGGGACCGGGTTCAGTTTTGTTTAAACTATTTTCACAAATCCTGTCATGATCATTACTGCTGATGACACTTGGACAATTACTACTGCTGATATTTAAATATTCTTTTAACAATTTTCTTTCGATATGACCTTTTCGGTTCTTTACGCTTTTACCACGACTTTCGATCCATGATTCAAACAACGCATAAAATAAATACGTACAATAATATTCTCATTGCTGGTATTAAGCTATAAAGATATATTTATTTGCAAATATTGGTACATGATTGGTGCATGGGCGCTATATCAATACAAATGTGGTCTTTAATTTGAATAAGTTAGTTGAAACTCTTTATTATACTGAAATAAGCTTATTAAAAACACAAATAATATTGTTTATTCAGCAGCTGAATAATTAGTAAAATATACAATCTTATACAGTTTAAAGATAAAGTAAAAATAATTATTCAGTATTAAACTGTATACCAGAATTATGTAAACAATATTATTCAGAAGGTGATACTTTATTCAGCAATTAGCTGTTTCAAACGCTACAAGCTTAGTACTGCTTTATTAATAGCAGTATAGATTATTGTTAATCAGATAAATGCTGCCGAAGGCACTGTTTTTCAGATTTAAGCCACCTGGAATGCGTATTAATGCTTAATAATGTCTGTCTAATAATCTTACGGAGATTGGTTATTAAGCGTAAAGAAGGAAAGGACAGAAATACGGAATTTATTAAGCGTTAAGTATTTTAAGGGTCCGTACTCAACCTTATTCAGTATATGGCTATTCCCAAAGCTCTTACACAAACCATATTCATCTTTGAACTGTTAAAAGTTCTAAGTGTGTACTGTTATCTTGCATAAGTGTTACTTGGGATGTTTATGTTTCGTCCTTCCCCTTCCTGTGTTTTAAACACGTCCTCCATAGCGTTTGAGGACAGTTTTGAAGACATGAAGTCTCCATGTCTCGATCCTCGACGTTGGGGGATATGCTTAGTGTTTTGATCCTGCACTTGAACGGTCATCGTATCGGCATCATACAGGCATCTTAGCACTTGGGCATATCGCCAGTTAACTTGGCATCGTTCCTAGGTTTCCAGAACGGACCAGGCGTAGTATTAAGTCAGTAGGCGCAACGCAAGGTCTGGTGATTATAGCAGATGACAAAGAGCTTTCTATCCCAGATCTTTTTGCTTCAAGACCGTCTGTTTTCTAGTAGGGGTCGGACATTGTCGTGCAGGAGCAGCGAGAATGAGCGATTGACTAAAGCTAGTTGCAGATTTTCCGCTTTTCCACGAAACATAATGATGTTCAGTTCTTCACAGTACATAATTATCTGCAGTATTGCTCGTCCCGTTTCGTAAGAAGTGTGATGAATCAAACCGGCACTAGACCACCAAACAGTGACTATCACTTTTCTAGGTGTACCTACCTAGTTCATTTTTAGTTTGAGGCAATTTTAGGAACTGAACTAAAATCTAACCAACTAGCTAAGTACTTGCGATTGTGAAATAGAATCCATTTAGGTAATTAGAGCACGATAGAATGTGGTGTAAAATCCCTTCGCTTCTAAGCCTGTTGAGGAGAACAACGAAGGCCTTGACTCGTCAAACTGATTTACCTTGCCTATTTGACGCAAATTGACCAACATTGTTTCGATGCTGATGTCGAAAGCTGCTGCTAGTTCAGGCGTAAATTGAGTATCATCAGTTTCCATAATTGCGAAATTCAGTGATTGTTTTTTAATTACATTCATACTACTTATACTATTACAAATCGCCGAAATATATTAAGTTCTTGAATTACAGTGATCACTGTATTGGCAGGTCTAATACCGGTATTGAAACTTAGTTAATATCGCTGCTGCCTTGAAGGAATGCAGTCACGTTCGAATTCGCCATGGATAACGTGTTAGCACTTTTGTTATGTTTGTTATTTTTCTAGATTTTTATTTATTTATTTGTAACGAATACAATACAATTTCTCAATTTTTCGTGTCCAAAAACCCGGTTAGGGTTTGACTACTTGATTGATACAATGGTTGTTATACATGTTTTGTACTGAGGAGATTCATATTTGTGATATCTGCGTAAGATTGATATGTGCCATTTTTTAGTATTTAAGTTTGAAACTAATTACCTTTATTGCAACTTTTGTGTACCTAACAAGTTCCTATCGAGAGAAGCTACATTAGTATTTTAAAATTATGATGAAAAGATCTCAATTTACTCCTCTTAATAATTTTGATAATAGTGTTTGTTATTCGTAAGTGAATAATAATTATTAATTAAGAAGAAGTTTAATAAACTTTGATTATTTTTCTTAAACTTGTATTTATTTACACAGTAAATATTTATTTCACTTAGGAGGTATAAATTGACCTAAATCATTTAGCACTTATTTCACATAACTAGGTTTTTAGTATACAATTCTAGTAAATTATTTATTTATTTATTTATTTATTTATTTATTTATTAGGGAAACAAACAATTACGTAACTCATACAATTTTAAAATATACATAGAACACAAATCAGCAAAGTTTCCACAAAAAAAAACAATCACATAAGTACGTATCAATAACATGCGCAAGAATTCAATTCAATAGTAATAATGTATATAAATTAAATTTGATTAAATTACAATTATAAAAAAGCAATTAATTGATAAAAAATAAAAGATTACTATTAAAAATATAGGTACCAAATTAAAACAATGACTAATAAAATTACTTTAAAAATAAGTTAAAAATTTTAGAATAAATTAAAGTAAATTAAAGTTACTAATTTAAACCTTAAAAAAGGGGCTAATAAATTTTATGAGTACAACAAATCTCTTATATGTTTCCTAAATATCGTTACATGCTTACAATTAAATAGATCAACCTCAATGAATGACTTATTATACATGGTACAGGATCTAAAAAGAAAAGTATTACTTACATAATTGGTTTTAGCCAAAGGTATCGAAAACAGTTTCAGAGAACGAGAACTTGTCCGAGGGCATCTCAAAAAGATATTCTCAAGAAGAAATGCAGAATCAGCGTTATTATTTAAGATCTTATAAAGAAAGATTTGATCTCTCTCCGTACGACGATCTTTTAGTGAATGGGAATAAGGAACTGATTGGTTAAAACGCAAAGCTTTAAAATTAAGGTGCTTAACCATTTTATTCTGGATCTTCTCAATAGCATCAATATAAATTTGATATTTAGGATTCCATACCGTCGATGCATATTCCAAAACGGAACGCACATAGGCGTTAAACAATAGAGTAAGCGTGGAGCACTGTTTAAAATCTTTGCTAGTCCTAAGCACAAATCCAAGCATCCGGAAAGCTTTAGTTGTAATATGGTCTATATGTCTATTAAAAGATAACTTACTGTCTAGATAAACTCCTAAGTCTCTCAACTCGGTCACTCTCTCAATGGGTTCATTATTTATATGATAGTCAAATTTAATCGGATTAGGTTTACGGGTAAACGAGATAGTATTACATTTTTTTGAATTGAGCAGGAGATGATTTTCATTGCAATACACTAAGAGGTCATTAAGATCATTTTGAAGCAAAGCGCAGTCAGAGGATGAATTAATATTTCTAAAGATTTTCATATCATCGGCATAAATTAGAACTTCTGAATGCTTCAATGCAGTAATTACGTCATTAATAAATATGTTAAAGAGAAGTGAACCCAGATGAGAGCCCTGAGGAACTCCTGATGCCACAGGGACAAACGATGAACAGAAGCCCTTAATTGTAACAGCCTGACTTCTCTCTCTCAAGTAGGACTCAAGCCAACGCAATAAGTCCCCGTGTATACCGATTCCACCAAGTTTCTGTATCAATATGTCATGTGAAATTTTATCAAATGCCTTGGAGTAATCCGTATACACTACATCGACCTGAAAACCATCATTCATTGAAGTTGCCACCCTATGGACAAACTCACAGAGATTAGTTTCAGTGGATCTCCGATCAATGAAGCCATGTTGCTGATTAATGATTAAGGGTCTTATGAAAGGAAAAATACTATCGTAAATGATTTTCTCAAACATCTTTGGAATTGTGCTTATTTTAGAAATTGGTCTATAGTTTTCTATGTTATGCCTATCACCAAATTTAAATACGGGGATGACCTGACACCTCTTCCAAATTTGAGGCATTTTACCACTCTTTAAAGATAAATTAAACAGACAAAACAGAGGGAACGCGAGACAGCGATGACACGATTTTAAAAATACGGGAGGAACCCCATCCGGTCCGCAACCCTTAGCAATATCAAGATTTTTGAGATATTTCTCAACTAAGGCAACCGACAACTCAACGGATCCGATGGATGTTTCAAGGATCCTAGTACTTGCTGTGACCCGAGGTAAGCACGCAGAAGATGATGTAGGAGGCTCAAAAACAGATTGAAAGTAGTCATTAAACAATTTACTTATCTCCACACCATTGTTGCCAACACTACTTCTCAAAAACATGGTATCTGGTAATTCACAGGTAGACTTTTTAGACTTAACAAATGACCAAAAATGCTTGCTATTCGTTTTTATTTTCATTTCAGCGTTCATAATAAATCTGTCATAGCACTCACGCTGTACTCTCTTCTGTCGATCACGTAAGAGACAAAAAACGTCGAAATCATGTCGCCGGCCATAAATTTTCCATTTTTTATGGTACTTTAATTTTTCGTTAATGATTTTAATAAGAGCGCGTGAAAACCAGGGAGGGTACCGAGTATCATATTTGAATGTCTTATCAGGTACATGCTTCGAGATAACCGTGTCTATTGCATCATAAAAAATAGAGATAGCAACATCTATGTCAGTAGATTCATGAAGATCTTTCCAATCAATAGAGTTTAGTTCATTGTTAATAACTTCATAGTCAGCGGCACGGTATATTCGTACTGTTCGTAGTACAAGACGAAGTTCCCGGGGTAAAAACGAGCGCACACACACAATCAATGCAGGATGGTGGGCATCTTCATCAACTAAAGGCTCCTTACACTTGGAGACCACACATTCACATCTGCTTATTACCAGATCCAACAGTCTCTCATTGGAATTGCGAATACTGTTGTATTGTTTGAGATCTGTAAAGCTTAAGAAGCTCTGTAAAGCTTGAACGATAATGTCTCCATTGTAGCTAGAATTGCTAATATTCATTGCAGAACCGGAAGGAGACCACTGAGCCGATGATATATTAAAATCTCCCAAAATTAAGTAATGATCATCAGGATTGTTAATAACAGTGTCAGAAAGAGATTCGAAGAAGTTGCACAAACACTCAAAGTGTAAACGGCAATGGGGGAAGTAACAACAATAAACGTGAAGTAGTTCTGCCTTGGAACGTAAATCAAATTGAATCGATATCGATATTATCTCAGCAGCTGAGCCAGGCATAGTCAATATGCTAGATGAGAGGACCGAGAGGTGACGACGCACCGCTATGAGCACTCCTCCGGCGAGACGAACACCACGCGAACCGTAGTCGCGATCGCACCTATATATATTATAGCGAGTGTCAAAGAGTTCCATATCATAAATACCTGGTAAAAGCCACGTTTCGCTTAAACAGATAATGTCGAAGTCAGCCTGCATCATGTTACGAAAGAATATATTTGTTTTCGTACGTAAACCACGGACATTTTGGTAATAGACAGATATATCACTAAATGGAGCCATTTCTATTTTATCACTAAATGAAAAGATATAACACTCAAAAAGCACATCCACGTAAGGGTCAGAAGACACGTAAAAATCATTAAAAGCACGAAATATATTCTAGCACTGCCATATGGAATTAAGTGTGAATTAAATAACAGAAAATAATTATATAAAAGAACAATAAGCACTAAATAAAACAATAAGCACTAAATAAGACATCATCATGTCCTTCAGAACGCATCCAGTCGTTTTCAGCACTGACATCCAGAGGATGTTCAGAAATGTGCTGGTTGCCCCAGACCAGAGACGGTATCAGCTGATACTATGGCGGTCCTCACCAGATCACCCTCTGCTCACCTACGCCCTCAATACAGTCACGTACGGCTTAAGATCAAGCCCATATCATGCAATCCGCACCCTGCTCCAGCTGGCTGATGATGACGCATACTACCAAATAACAAAGATAAATTATACAACGAAAACAAGCTAACATCTTTAAAATCGCAATAAGAATGGTCGGAGAGGTTACCAACAATGAAATAAAATGAGATATAATGATCATTCAAAAATAAATAGTAATTGATATAATCTCGATGAGAATAGTCGGACAAGTCTCTAACAATATTGTTATTTAGTAATACATGGGGTACAAGACATAAATATAAACCTAATTTACAACCAGCAAGACACAAACACAAACTTATTTTATCTTGTTTAAATCCGATTCACATGAAATATGTAACACAGGGGCCGTATCGGATCGTCGCACTTTAATGGAACAATTCTTAACCCATACATACTTATATGCCTTATCTCTACAAATAGATTTTACACGCTGTAACAGGGCTTTATTATGACTCGTTAAATGGTCATTAAAGTTGATGAATGAGTCACCGGTAATGCCTATGTCACTACTTTTAAGACGGAGCTTTTTTGTGGTAGCTAAAAATTCATCCTTCTTCCAGCGTGCCAAAAAGCGTACTACAATAGGTTTGATTTTTTTATTATCATTTTGCTTAGGGGCCACCCGAGTCACAAAGTCGATGTCACTGGCGGGATCCAATTGAAAATGAGCATGATTGGATATGTCTTTTAAAACTTTCATTAGATTTTCTCCTTTTCTCTCTGGAATCCCAAAAATTTCCACATTTGACCGCCTCGCCCACTGCTCACGCTTGTTGTTTTCGGCGTCAGCACTACAAATTGATCCCTTAATAGTACTAATATCTACCCTTACAGCCGATAGTGACTTGATATCCTTTTCCAGAACATCCACCCTTTTGGTAATTAATTCGTGCTGACCATTGATAAAATTCATGGATTCTCTGATACTGGCGATCTCTTCTCTTATCGGTTTTAATTCTATAGAAAGTGCGTCAGAAATCACTTTTCGAAACTCAGATTTCAAGGCAGACAACTCGCAGGCTATGACATTTTTAATTGAGTCCAATGTCATAGGAGACGAAGAGATATCATGTGCAGATAGTGGAGGCGAGTCTGCACGAGAGCCACCTCTGCGACTATTCACGTTCTCCATCCCAGTCGGTTGAGAGCGCGAGTTACTCGGGTTAGAGCGTACCGGCGTGTTGTCGCTTTTCGCAGTTTTAGGCTGGATCAACAAGCAATCAGGGCACACCCAAGATTGTCTGAATTCGCTGGATACTTTCTTTTTGTCCGTTGTAAACAGACAAGCTACATGATAATTTATTTTGCATTTAGTGCATACTAATGCTCCAATAGCACCATCCACCGAAGATTTACAGCAAGCGTACTTCATAATATTTAAAACTGTAGCTACAAAACGACGAGTTACCAACTCAGCAGCAAAGCTAGGAGATTAAGTTAAGTTAAGTTAAAATGCGCAAACGGACGACTCACGCAAAAAGTACCAGGCGCCAAATAAAAAAAAAAAAAAACAACACAAAAAAATAACAAAATAAATATTTATAATAAAATGCAGCATGCAACGTTACACGGTGATTCGAACCCCGGTTTGCGGGTCAGCAGCAGCAGCACACCTAGAGCGCGCACCGCTAGACCACCGAAGCGGTAGCTCATATGGCGTAAATAAGCTTTGGGACGTGCAGAACGAGTTGTGCTAATGAGATGGTATGTAAACAGGGTTCCAAGTTGCAACTCAAACTGTAGACACCAGACCGTTGCACTGACCACTAAATTGTTTTTAGATGACCGTCCTTTTAAATTTATTGCTTAGAAACTGGAGCTTTAGCAATTTTAGCAACACTTGTTAATAAAATGATAATTATTCATTTAAAGTTCATAATTTTTTTAAAAACGAGTAGACAAAACACTGTATTAAAAAAAAAGTTCACAGTTCTTAACACTGTAATCAAGTTGCACTGGATAGTGTCCACAGCAGTCTGCGATTCACAATAACTATTTTATTTTGAAGAGACAATTGAAGATAACACTTGATGATATTATTTGGGCAATTTCTTAGTTGGGTCTTACAATAAAATTAAGTTTTATACACTTTTACTATTTTTGCGACAAATTATGCACGGAGTGATTTGTTTACTATTGAGCGCCCTCTTGCGGAGATGAAATTAGGGGACTGTTATGTAAGAAAAAACTAATATTTGAAGAATTTTAGCACATGATATGTGCTAAAATTACGTGTACATCTAATATTATTAGAAGTAGAAAAATATACAACTCACACGTTTTTCATGAATAGCCTTAAAACTATAATATTTATCATAAAAATTTAAAAGCATAGTGAAAGTAAGTGTTGTTATCTTAACATAAAAAGATACTCAGGTTTTACCTATTTCAGTTAGTTATGAACTTGATTTTTTAAAATCTGGTTTTGTTTTCCTGTAAAGTGTTAAGTTTTGACATGTATTACCTATCACAGGAGGCACAGATATAATATATTTAATATAACTATATTATGTAAAAAAAACTACGGTAACTGAACGAGTAGATACTAGGGTTCTATCTCTTTCCCCATAGCTTCGTTATGCTACTGACGGGAAACCAAACTTCAATTCATTTTTCGTTTTCCCAATGAATTTATTTTTTTATTGACTCGTCATAGTGACTACCTCCTGCCTGATGGTAAGCAGCCGGTGCGGTCCAAAATAACGAAAGTGTAACCAACACGGTAACAAGCGCACCCATTCATGAAGGCCTGCATAAATGCCGTTTCACGCCCCGCTTAAAAGACCCGGGACTATAGAAGCTGGAAAACACATGCGCCGGCAAAGAATTAGAAAGCCGAATGGTTTTACAGAGGAACGACTTTCCAAATTTTTGGTACGTTTACTGATAGTCTGTATAGTATTATGGTGGTTCCTAAGACCAACACGTGTAGTCCGAGGAGGAAAGGAGATGGCGGGATTAGATCAAAAAGTTCTTAAGAACACTTTCTGTAGTAATTCCGATAGAAGAGACTGAGAGGAGCGATGTTACTACGCAGCTGGAAGTCCTCAACAGAGGCTGCAACCTCAGCATCTCCAATAATGCATACCGCTCGCCTTTGCAGACTGACAAGTGCATCAAGGAGGTATTTAGCGGAGCTATCCCATAGATGGGAACAATACTCCATACTCGATCGCACCTGAGTCTTGTACAGCAAACAGCGCTGCTCGGAAGTGAAAAACCGCCTCACCTTATTGAGAATACCCAACTTACGGGAGGCAGTTAAAATAACACCCTCGATGTAGCATTTTGAATTCAGTTCCTGGCCGATGTCCATGCCAAGAATGCTAAGGTCTACCAATATGAGTAACGGAGAGTTCTAAAGAGAGGGAGAAGTAAGGAAGGGGGTTACTTTGGACGAGAATGCACAAACCTGGATTTTGCTAGCATTATAATCGACCAGGTTTTCAAATCCCCACTTAGAGACACGATAGAGAGTCAGGTTCAGTTTGGCAACCAGTTCTTGCCACAAGTACCGCTCATGCACCGTACTCCGCATCCGCATAACAGTGAATGTTGCCCAGGGACAACATGTCATTGATATGCAGAAGAAATAAAGCAGGTGAGAGCATATAACCCAGCGGCACTCCGGCATTGACTTTTAAGAATTCGGAGCAACTACCCTCACAAAGGACACGATTCCTACGCTCTTCTAAAAAGTCTACAACCCAGGCGCACAAACGGGGTGGCACAACGAAGCCCGGCAAATTAGAAAGAAGGGAATGATGACACACTCTATCGAAAGCTTTGGCGATATCAAGGCTAACTGCCAGAGATTCGCCATGCTCGTCCATCTCTCCACCCCATGCGTGAGTAACTTACGCTAGAAGATCACCCGTTGATCGCTTGGGTCTGAGCCCATACTGGCGATCATGGAGCAGCGAGTGATCCTCTAGGTAGTGAATGAGCTGAGAATTAATAATCCGCTCAAATACCTTGCACAGCACAGAATCCAAGCGATTCCCTTTTTTGGTGATGAGTTGTATGTTCGCCTCCTTCCAAGACACTGGCACAATACCGGTATCGTAGAACTCCCTAAACAAACGTGTCAACACAGGAGGCAACTCCGCCGCGCATCTGTGCAGCACAATCGCCGGAACGCCATCCGGCCCGCTAGCCTTCCACACGTCGAGTGACCGCAGCACAGCACGTACATCCCACTGCCTGATACGAATATCAGGCATAGTGGCCCCACAATGTGCTATAGTAGGTGAAGCGGCGCCACAATGAGCTATTAGAATCAGCCTCGAAATGGTCAGCCAACAAGTTCGCTTTCTCAAGCGGCTAGTAAGCTAACCAGCCATCTGGATGTTTCAACGTTGGGCAGCGAGTTAGAGCAGAAATTGGCCTGCACGGCCTCAGCGAGCCACCGATAGCTACGGCTACCAGTAGCGTGCGAGATCAACTGGTGCCCTGCCCTTGCCACTGTTTCTGCATTCGCTCCTGCGAGAGCCCTCTTATAAGACTGAGAGGCCTTGTTGTAAGCTGCCTTCAAGGAGCCAGTACTAGGGTCATTTGGTGCGCAAGCCCTCGTCCAAGCACGATACGCCGCCTATACGACGATACGATGCTTATATTCAGCAGCTTTGGCGCATTCGCGATTGAACCAAGGCCGTTGTCCACTGCCGCTCCGACAAGTCATTTCCAAAAAAGCAGCTCATGGGATGGATTCAAAGTAATCACGCAATCCGTCAATCTGCCGACGAGAAGTGCCACAGACGACCTTTGTTCTCCACCGTGGACCAACGCTATGTGGTGCTATGGCAATTACCAAGCAGTGGTCTGATAATGAGCCTAGAGGTGCAAGCACCGAAACTCTATACCCTGCAGGGCGACACGTCAGCAGTAAGTCTAACAAGGAAGGCGCGCGAATTACGATATCTGGTATCCTGGTGGGCTGGTCTACCAGTTGTATCAGGCCTTGCGTCAAAACGACGGTGTGAGCGACTGTACCAGCTTGATCAGTGTTGGAGGAGCCCAACCATGTTTTATGGTGGGCGTTAAGGTTCCCCATAACCACCATCTCGTCGTTTGGGAATCGTTCCTGCGCGGCATCAGTCACTCGGCCGAGGTGGTCAAAAAGGCTGCTTGTGTTAGCATCTCCTGTGTTGAACTGATACAGGCACGCATAGACACGGCAACGGAAGCCGAATTCAATGCGTACCCAAAGGATGGGAGAGGAGGGGTCTTCCAAACTGTGCAAACGATGACAACAAATGTCAGCCCTGACACACTCCGGCTTTCGCGCTCAAGCTGATAGCCGGGGTACCATAAGTAAGACGTGTCAGCAGGGCGACGAATTTGAGTCTCCGTCAGACAAAGCAATGCAGGCTGCGCCGTCTCGAGGTGTTGGTGGACGGTGTTGAGGTTAGAATGGAGCCCATGAACGCAAGTGAACTCCACCTCAAACAGCGAATTGGTGGTGGGAGAGGAGGAAGCCGCTGTATTATTACCTGCATTATTTTAAGGAACTGTCATTAAAAAAGGGGAAGGAAGGGACATGAACAAAGAGCCACTACTGTTGCAAAGAAATGAACAAAGCGAGTGTCTTCCGTATCAGCATTGGAAGAGAGTTACAACCACAGCTGACATGCCGGACGGAAGGGCCCTTTTACCCTCTCGGAAGTGGTGGCCGGGTTCCACCATTTCCCGTCACCAACCGGCACGACGATCCACTGCGAGATTATGCGCGACCTGGTGAGGTAGCTTTCCGAGGTGTTTAGCCCCGGTCGAGCCCTGTACTATGCCGCGGGCGGCCGGAGGCACCACCATATCTACGGGTCTCACTGGCGGGCGTATCGAGTCTCATCTCCCACTCAATGGTTCCACGGCAGAACTGTCTGGTCCACTGTTTGCAATAACCGCTCCTCGGCTCCGTTAGTACGGCGCTGTTCCCGGAACGCGTCCTGCGACGAGCACAGATCACTTGGCGGGCGTACACTGCCTCACAATGATCGATAACCAGGCGAGCTGGGAATGCTCAATAACAACCACCCAGGGTTCACATGTAGGGTCACGAGAGTACACACAAACGGGTGCGAGCATTGTTAACCCCCCCCAAAACCTCTTATGGATAACACACCCACAGAAGTAAGGCAAAGTTATTTGAAAATACATCCGTCCCCTTTTCACATTTAAAGCGTAACAATGAATCAGGCATGGGTAGGAGCGAGGTTTACCCTCTAAGCCGCAGTGGAGTACAGCAAATTCGAGTAAACTGGAGGCCGCGGAATCCGTCCACTAGAGAATTGAACCGCAGGATCCACCTTGACACCCGTATGTCCATCTGTGGACAGCTATACCCCCCTGCAAGCATGCACTATCATTCCAAAATTATCGCTCGCGCTTTACCATCAACGGACAGATACCTAACACAAGCTTTAACTATCCGAATGGGTTAACAGAACTATTTAAATTAATGGATATCACAATAATAACAATTTATAAAAAAAAATCTACCTGCAAACCAAAACATTTATTCAACAGCTTGCTACACACTAAAATTTCTTGGTAGTTTGATGACCACGACTCTATATTGTGGAATTTGTCGTTTCTATCTTCGTTATTGTAGCCTAAAACAACCTGTTCTCTCGCTCTATCGGTAACAAAGATGAAGTGCTTCAATAATGCTTGTATCATTGAAATCAGTGACGCAAACGCATAGTACACTAAGCAATATCTGGTCTGATTGACGAAGACGCCTATATAAAGCATGATGGAGGTAATGCTATAAATACCATCGTATAATAAGTTCGAAAAAACTATAAAAATTGTAATGATACATGAGAAAATGAATTGACAAATGTAGCGGACGGTAACTCTGTTCAATTGTTTCATTAGAGCAGCATCTTTCCCAAACTCCTGCTGGATTTGTAACAACCTTTGGAGACACTCGACGTAAGCTTCAGTGTTCTTCAACGGGAATAGGGCCAGACAAAAAATTAATGCAATTACAAGCAAAAGGTTTGCTAAAATGAAAAAATCCGCAGCCGAGTCGTATAGAAAGATAACGTAGTACACATTTAGTGATAGCAATGACGTCATGTATATATTTTCGAATACTGTCCGTATTACTGCAATAGATTTACGCCTTGGAGACAGTGCACTATAATTCCAGTACACACCGAGTACATTGCCTGTGAAGCACTGAACGTCTAATAAATTGAATTTCATTATGAAAGTGTGTCCTTACAACATATTAATTTGAAATACGCGGAGAGACTGAAGTGAGAAGCGTAACTTGGTTAGGTGTTGGGACTACCACAGGATTAATTAAATTAATAATACTTTCATTTCCTATGGTTGTTGTACAGTCAGCATAGAAATGATCGAAAGCATTTTAATAAAGAGATATGAAAATACATATTCATACATACATACACACATACATTTCTTTCTTACTTTCATTTTTTCTTTTAATACTTAGGTATCCTCTAGTCTGTGAGATGGCAGAATTCAGCCAGAAATCACCTTTTACTAATTATTAAAAAAAAAATCACAGATCTCGTGCTCTAGACGACTTCAAAGGGCATTGAAAATGAACCTAGTTATTATAGATTAATAATGAAAAAAAAATTTTTTTTATTAAAAAAAAATTATCAACTTTTCCGAAATTGGTTTAGACTATCCTAAAGCCATTAATTTTCCGCGTCTATTAAATCCCAATAGATCTTCGTATGAAACATAGATTTTTTTTATTTTTTTTATTTTCATAAGAAATAATCGACTTTTCCAAAATTTGTTTTTACATACTAAAGCCCTTAATTTTCCGCGTCTATTATGTCCTAGTAGACCTTCGTATCTCAAAGCTGCGAAGTTCCACAGGGCTATGACGCTCGAGTAATACCGCACGGCGACGCTCCACGCGCCGCTAAGGGGGAGCATACCGCCCCCCTATCGCTCCCACAAAAAAAAGTAGAAGACATAAAATGCTCCTCGTCTCAATTTTTTTAGGCATTTCTCTCAGTTTTTTTATTGTCGACCTCGTTCACGAGATATCGAAGATATTCCGAGGAAAGGTGTTAAAAAATCTAGGTTATTATTTTTTCTTTTTTTAATTTTCGGAAAAAAATTTCGACTTTTAATAAAAATTTTTTTGACCATCTGAAAGCCATTCAATTTTGCGTCTTTTGAGCCTTCATACGTCATCATAGCCCTAAACCACTATATACCACGAGGCAAACACACTTTCAGCGAAAATAGGGCCTACACCGGAGCGATCAAAAAAACATTTTCAATGTTAAAAACCCAATTATGTGACTTTATATAGCATATTTTTGTTAAAATAAAAATTATAAACTACTCATAAAGAAAAAAGTAAAGTACTGTCTGTATTACTGATCCACAGTAAAAATTGTCCTACTCTACATCCAATACCTATTTCACAAACACATTTGTTATTAGATATGCAGCTCGTGGCAATTGAACGAGCAAGACAGAGAGATACGACGGTAGAGGCCTGTTCAAACCTGAGCGGTATTCGCTGCCGCTGTGGGTAAAGGTATATACCGCGCGGTTACCGCGCGGGTTTCGCTCAGGTATTTAGTATAAAGTTCCGCGGCTAGAGCGACCTGCGCGGTATTTTTGCTGCCGCTACCCACAGCGGTAGCGAATACCGCTCAGGTTTGAACAGACCTTAAACAAGAATATTTTAACCTCACACGTACAAACGAGTACCGGTATCGTAGGACTCCCTAAACAAACGTGTCAACACAGGAGGCAACTCCGCCGCGCATCTGTGCAGCACAATCGCCGGAACGCCATCCGGCCCGCTAGCCTTCCACACGTCGAGTGACCGCAGCACAGCACGTACATCCCACTGCCTGATACGAATATCAGGCATAGTGGCCCCACAATGTGCTATAGTAGATGGAGTGGTGCCACAATTAGCAATTAGAATTACCCTTGAAATGGTCAGCCAACAAGTTCGCTTTCTCAAGCGGCTGGTAAACTAACGAGCCATCTGGATGTTTCAACGGGGGCAGCGAGTTAGAGCTGAAATTGGCCTGCGCGGCCTTAGCGAGCCGCCGATAGCTACGGCTACCCGTTGGGTGCGAGATCAACTGGTGCCCAGCCCTTGCCACTGTTTGTGCATCCGCTCCTGCGAATATTATTGTTAAATTATAAAATTGTCATAAAATATGTAATTAATTATGTCCTATGTACATTTTGACTGCTTCCAAAACGTGAGCAAAATATTCTATGTGCGAGTGCTTGTGTAACTTTCAAGGAAGCGAGTGCTGCCGGGTTAATAGGGCAGTTACGGTGTTGTGGCCAGGACGAAAACCGGATAGATACGGACTTATTAAATTGTGATAGGAGACAAAAGAGAACAATTCAATGCGCACCCAAAGGATGGGAAAGGAGGGGTCTTCCAAGCAGTGCAGACGACGACAACAAATGTCGGCCCTCGGTCGGTCACACTCCGGCTTTCGCGTTTAAGCTGATAGCCGGGGTACCTTTATAGGTCAAAGTTCATAAGACCACCGGCGGTTGCGAAACAATTGATTTTTAATTGTGTCTGGTTTTACGATCTTCAAAGGGACGTGTCAGCAAGGCGATGAATTTGAGTCTCCGTCAGACAAAGCAATGCAGGCTGCGCCGTCTCGTGGTGTTGGTGGACGGCGTTGAGGTTAGAATGAAGCCCACGGACGTAAGTGAACTCTACCTCAAACAGCGAATTGTTGGTGAGAGAGGAGGAAGCCTCTGTATTATCTGCATTATTTTGAGGAACTGTTATTGGAATAGGGGAAGGAAGGGACATGAACAAGGAGCCACTACTGTTGCAAAAAAATGAACAAAGCGAGAGTCTTCCGCATCAGCATTGGAAGAGAGTTACAACCACAGCCGACATGCCGGACGAAAGGGCCTCCATTCCCTCTCGGAAGTGGTCCACCGTTTCCCGTCAACAACCGGCACGACGATCCAGTCCGATCCGGCGCGACCTGGGGATGTAGCCTCCTGAGGTGTTAAGCCCCGGTCGATTTCCTGTGCTATGCCGCGGGCGGACAGCGGCACAACCGTTTCTAAGGGTCTCACTGGCCGGCGTGTCGAGTCTCGTCTCCCTCTCAATGGTTCCACGGCAGAACTGTCTGGTTTACTGTATGCAATAACCGCTCCTCGGTTCCGGTAGTGCGGCGCTGTTCCTGGAACGCGATCTGCGACGAGCACAGATCACTTGGCGGACGTACACTGCTGCACGGTGGTCGATAACCGGGCGAGCTGGGCTCTACCACCAAATGCTCAATTAGCACCACTCGAGGGTCACATGTAGGGTCACGAGGGTACACACCTACGGTTGCGAGCATTGTTAACCCCCAAAACCACCTTGTGGTTAACACACCCACAAAAGTAAGGCAAGGTTATTTAAAACTACATCCGTCCCCTTTTCATAATAAAAGCGTAACAATTAATCAAGCATGGGAGGGAAGGAAGTATACCCACTAAACAGCAGTGGAGAACAGCTAATTCGAGTAAAGTGGAGGCTGTGGAAACTGTTCACTAGGGAATTGAACCGCAGGATCCACCTTGACGCCCGTATGTCCATCTTCGGACAGCTACACTCCCGAGCAAGCATGCACTATCAATTTAAAATAATCGCTCATAACCCGCATGATCGCGCTTTACCATCAACGGACAAATACCTAACACAAGCTTTAACTATCCGGATGGGTTAACAAGACTATTTAAATAAGTGGATATCACAATAATAACAATTTATAAAAAAACATCTACCTGCAAACTCTATATAGTTGTGGAATATGTCGTTTCTATATTCCTTATTGTAGCCTAAAGCAACCTGTTCTCTCGCTCTATCGGTAACAAAGATGAAGTGCTTCTATAATGCTTGTATCATTGAAATCAGTGACGCAAACGCATAGTACACTAAGCAATATCTGGTCTGATTGACGAAGATGCCTATATAGAGCATGATGGAGGTAATGCTATAAATACCATCGTATAATAAGTTCGAAAAAACTATAAAAATTGTAATGATACATGAGAAAATGAATTGACAAATGTAGCGGACGGTAACTCTGTTCAATTGTTTCATTAGAGCAGCATCTTTCCCAAACTCCTGCTGGATTTGTAACAACCTTTGGACACACTCGACGTAAGCTTCAGTGTTCTTCAACGGGAATAGGGCCAGACAAAAAATTAATGCAATTACAAGCAAAAGGTTTGCTAAAATGAAAAAATCCGCAGCCGAGTCGTATAGAAAGATAACGTAGTACACATTTAGTGATAGTAATGACGTCATGTATATAATTTCGAATACTGTCCGTATTACAGCAATAGATTTACGCCTTGGAGACAGTGCACTGTAATTCCAGTACACACCGAGTACAGTCATATAGTGTATACATATTATATATAAGTGTATACATAATTTTGCTCGTGACTGTACATTATCTGTGAAGCACTGAACGTCTAATAAATTGAATTTCATTATGAAAGTGTGTCCTAACAACATATTTAATTAAAATACGCAGAGAGACTGAAGTGAAAAAGTGACTTGGGTAGGTGTAGAGACTAACTACCATATGATTAAATAAATGAATCATACTTTCATTTACAAAGATTCTTCTGTTGAAGGAATGTCTAGAAAAACTCTTATCTTTTCTGACAAGATAGGTCAGGGCCTGGGTCCGCAGCTTAAATCTAAACTCAGCCACGAGCTTATAAACTTTTGCAATCCAGGCCAAACATTCACTAATTTAGTAAGTACATTAAGCAAGCAGGATTTGAATCATTCAACAAATGCTCTAATACTGTGTGGTGATAGTCTCACAATAAAAAAGCGTGACCTTTTAAAAAGCATAGAGAGTTTAATTGATATACAATCTAAAACTCATTGTAAAATAATAGTTTGTGCCTTTCCCTATGCCTGTAACTTATCGTGGAAACAAAACAAACAGATCTTTGATTTGAACTTACTTTTGTATAACTCCACTTATCGTCACAGTGACAGTATTCTATTTTTTGATACAAATAAATTTATATCTAGTTTTAAGTTGATTACTGATTCTATGTATTTAATATACAAAGACAGGCTACAGATAGCATCATTGCTAGCATATAATTTAAAAGACACAGTTATAAGTAGTATAACAATGTCGACCCAAAATTATCGCACTGTTAGTATTTCTACTAATGTAAATTTAGTTGATAAGTCTTGCACAACCTCTAGTTTAAACTAAGAGGTAAGACAAAAGCCAGCCCTATCCAAATTAAAATAGTTCATCAAAACATGCAGGGCCTGGCCGGCAAAGAGTTAGAAATTGAACTTTTTTTATTACATGAAGATATAAACATTTTATGTATAACTGAGCACTGGCTTAAAGATTATCAGTTAATTTTTAATATTAAAAACTTTCAGCTTTCCAGTGCTTATACTAGAACAAATGCAATTCGCGGCGGATCCTTAATATTTGTTAATTACAGTAAACATAAGATTACGGAACGAAAGGATGTAGTTTCCCTTTCTATTGAATGCGTTATTGAGCTGTCATGTGTCGAGTTAGAGAAATTTATAATTGTTTGTGTATATCGACCTCCTTCTGGTAATTTTAGTGTCTTTGAAGCCACTATGGAAGATGTAATGATGTATGAATGTATGATAAGAAAATAGTAATTTGTGGGGATTTCAATGTAAATTTATTAGACAGTCATTCAACTAGTGTAAGATTAATCTCGTTGTTTAAATCATTTGATTTGGATTACCAATTTAGAGAACCGACTAGAATTACAGCAACCACTGCAACCTGCTTAGACAATTTTTTTTGTAACTTTGCTCCTGAGTCTAAGTTCATACTAACTAATTTATCTTCAGATCACTGTGGGCAAAAAATAGCTTTTACTGAATATGGACACCCTAACTCAGAAGAAATATCTTGTAGGCCAGTGACAGAGAAACGGGTTAAAATTTTCAAGCATAACATAACTGCTAAACTTGCATGTTTACCATTTATACAGGAAAATCCAGATGCTCTTTACAAGCATTTTTTTGATGTTATAAACGGTGAATTTAATAAAACTTTCTCTATTAAAAAGTTTAAAACTAATATTTCAATGAAATTTAGGGATTGGGCTACAGCTGGTTTGCATAAAAGTAGGGCTAAGTTGTATGACTTATATGAGCAGAAAAAATATAATAATAGTCCAAGTTTTCTAGAGTATATCAAAAAGTATTCGAAAACTTTTAGGAAGGCTTGTGCATGTGCCAAGTCATTATTTATTAGTGAAAAAATTAAAAAGTCTGATAACAAAATAAAGGCAACATGGAACTGCATAAACCGCGAAACTGGTAAAATAAAGCCACGTGATACTAAGTTTTCTTTAAGAATAGGCAATAGCTTTTTAAGTGAAGACAATAAAGTTGCTGATGCTTTTGAACAGTTTTTTACAAATATACCAATTGCCACAACTATGTTACTCAACTCTTCACCAAGTAATGCAGAAATTCTGCTAAAAAAGTATGTACCCATGTGTAATGAAGTGTTCAAATTTAAACACGTAAACTGTAAAGACGTACTTAAATCCTTTAAATCTTTAAAAATAAAAAACACTTGTGATTTGTGGGATATTTCAACAAAAATTATTAATAATATTATCGAGTCCATTGCGCCTTTTCTTGTAGTCATATTCAATAGCTGTGTTGACGAAGGAGTTTTCCCAGATCTCATGAAGCATAGCAAAGTTCTGCCACTTTTCAAATCGGGTTGTAAAGATGACCCGAGCAATTTCAGGCCTATTTCGATTTTACCTACTCTTAGTAAAGTTTTTGAAAAACTTATTTTAGATCAACTCGGCTCCCACTTCGCTATAAACCACCTTTTTCACAGTGAACAGTATGGTTTTACCAAGGGAAGGTCTACTACTGATGCTGGTGTAGCTCTGCTAAAACACATATTTGAGGCTTGGGAGGGATCGCAGAATGCTTTTGGAGTGTTTTGTGATCTCTCCAAGGCTTTTGATTGCGTTGAATACAACACCCTTTTAATAAAGCTAAAACACTATGGAGTGCACTCTGATGCCTTGAAATTGATTCAATCATATCTTAGCGGCAGAATCCAAAAAGTTAGCGTGAACGGATCCATATCATCCGGATCTTCTGTGCTAATGGGGGTCCCACAAGGGTCAATACTAGGTCCATTTTTATTCTTAATCTATATTAATGATTTACCATTTTATGCGGAAAACTTTTGCAATATTGTTTTGTTTGCTGACGATACATCTTTGATATTTAAGACTGATCGAAATAAAAATAGTTTTGATGACATCAACAGTGCCCTAACAGATGTGTTGAATTGGTTTACTACTAATAATCTTCAATTAAACGCGAAGAAAACCAAATAAATTTTACTCTACCTAACGTAAAGAATATTATAGGAAATAAAATTAAACTGAATGGTGAACTGTTGGACCTTGTTGATTCAACAGTTTTCTTAGGTATTACCTTAGATTCAAAAATACAGTGGTACCCTCATATTAGCACCCTTGCGGGGAGACTTAGTTCAGCTGCTTATGCTGTTAGGAAAATTAGGCATTTTACAGACGTGGAAACTGCTCGATTAGTCTATTTTAGTTACTTTCACAGTGTTATGTCCTATGGTATACTACTTTGGGGTAAAGCAGCAGATATAGAAACCATTTTCATTTTACAGAAAAGAGCAATAAGGTCCATATATAACCTAGGATCACGTGACTCCCTTAAGGAGCTGTTTAAAGAAATAAATATTCTTACAGTTGCATCACAATTTATTTATAACTGTATTGTTTACGTGCGTCAAAACATTACTCATTTCAAAAAAAATTGCGATATACACAAACTAAATACTAGAAATAAGTATAAACTTGTAATTCCTAAATTTCGACTTCAGAAAGTTTATGGATCATTTATGGGACAAAGTGTCATAATTTACAATAAAATCCCGAACGATGTTATAATTTTGCCCTTTGACAAATTTAAGATACATGTTAAGGACAGACTTTTAGAAAAGGGCTATTACACTGTAAGCGATTACATCAATGACAAAAATGCATGGAATTAACATTCCTCTAGTTTCGCATACATTGTTCTAATGCGTTCATAGTGCCCGAGTAAAACTTGTAGATTCACTTTTGTTTTTATCTTTTATTTTATATAATTGTTTTATGACTATTGACTGTATAATTTGGTAACGACATATTGTTTTGTAAATGTCGTTACCCCTATATTATTATAAAGCTGTGGAGTTTGTTGTGCCCGTTCTTCTCCACAGCTAAAAGACTTCCTGAATGGGTGGGGTGGGTGGGTGGGTTCCTGTGCCTATCCATCCATCCATATAAAAAAAAAATTGACGATTCAAAACGCTTAATTTAAGCTTACTGAATAAAGTTATTTTGATTTTGATTTTTGATTTTGATTTCTTATGGTTGTTGTACAGTCAGCATAGAGTGATCGAAAACAATTTAAAAAAGAAACATTAAAATACGTTTACGATTTTCTTTCTTTCATGCTTTCTTTCAAACTTATCCTCTAGTCTGTGAGGTAGCAGAATTAAGTCAGAAATATTCTTATACTAATAATAAAAAAAAAACTTTCACAGCTCATGAAATATATATTATTTTATAATATCCTCTCACTTTCGGAAATGTAAGTCCAATTATGTGAATTTATAAAGTTCATTTTTGTTGAAATAAAAAATATGCTTTTCTCAAAAAAAAAAAAATTTTAGTACAGCCTGTTCCACTGTAAACGATTATCCTACTCTTCATAGGTATTTCACACACACTTGTTAACAGTTTTGCAGCACATGGCAATCGAACGAGCAAGACAGAGCGATACGATGGTAAACAAGAATTATGTTAACCTCACACGTACAAACGAGTTGCTGTTCTGTTGGAGACTGAAACGTAGTAGGCCCATTGGATTGACTTTTGTAGTACGGCGCGCTATACTTTCTTCCTATTTTTGTTTTATTCAAAGGTTGTCATAGTTATGTGCAGTCGCTATTTGGAGAAAAGTGGACTATGGCAGAGGACTGCTTTTGCGATCAGTGCCTTGTCTCTGACCAACCCTTCGGGGACATTTGTATATATGTATGTATGTCATAGTTATTTTAAAATGGCTGGTAGCCGGAGATGGGAGCTCAGTGGCATGCATGCATGTGCTGAGACCTTATCTTACAAGGCGGAATAGACTAACATGTGTGATTAATGTGTTTATAAACCATCCCTATCACCCTGTTTTAATTTCACCACCGCATTGGGCCAGCGGCGTGGCCTAATCCTACCATTACCATGTAGGGAGTCCAGTGCCCACTAGTGGGACGTTTATATGCTGATGATGATGAGTTTAACTACTTTTTTGTTTCAATCTATTTGACACTGACTGTACCATAATAATATGCGTTGATAAATTACTTGTCAACCATTTTATTAATGAACTAGGAACAGCAAATATTAATAAATGATTATGATTACTCAATATTCGATAATATTGTCCAGCTCATATTGTTGGTATAGGTTAGTGGTCTGTGTTGGTGAAACATTATTGTTTGTTTCATAAAAATAAACATTTGCCATATTCACTGACTAATTTAAATTTTAGGACTGTTACTGTGAACATAACTTCGTTGGGCTTTTATATAATATGATGTCAGGTCGGCGCGTAATGTGTCTCGGTAAATAAGAGCGCGCTTGAGAATTGAGCCCTTATTTTCTCGCAAGGCATAACAGGAAAAAGTACTTTATTTGTTGCTCCTTAAGGTTGATTTCACCACTAAATGTTATTGACGTCTTTTCTTTTTCACGTTGACAGAATTTAGCTTTGATTTTGTACGTGACGCGTTATCTAGTTGGTACTTAGAGCATTCTGGTTGAATGCTCTAAGAGTTGGTATTGTTGATCGAAGACCGTATTAAATACTTTTTCCTAATAAAATAATAACAGATATCATTATTGAGACTGAATCAAAGTACTTGACACGTTGACAGCCACAAAACCAGACACTTATTGTTTGTCGGTCACATGTGACCACCACTGCGTTTTCTTACCTAATAGCAAAACAGTTCCTTGTATTACTAGTGTTTTCCATCTATAATAATAAAAATAAATAGCTGTGCGTTTTTCTCGCTAAAACTCGAGAATGGCTGAACCGATTTGGCTAACTTCGATTTTGAAATATTTGTGGAAGCCCAGGTAAGATTTAAACGGTGAGACACGTATAATAAGTAACGGAAATACTAAAAACCACAATTTTTCATTACAAAATGTTCCTTGCTGTGAAACATTTGATGTCCTTTGTCTTTTTAAAAATAAAAATGACACTTGGTTGTCAAATATTTATTGGTGCGTTCAAAAAGTCTGTTTCATAACAGCTGTAGTATGAGGTCCGATCTCTTTGGTATGTTGGAATAAAAAACAGTTCTGTTTCAGAAATAAAAAAAGTCTAAAAGTGACAGTTGGTTGTCGAAAAAAGAAAATAATCTATCTATCTATCTATCTATCATCAGTTTGTCAGTGCGCGACTCGGACCAAAGGTGCGCGAGAACTTTATATTGTCACTTGGTTGTCAAATATATAAAGGTCCGTTCAGAAACTTGTCTGTTTCATAGCTGTAGTATGAGATCCGATCTTTTTGGTCTGTTTTGTTAGAATACAAAGCAGTTCTGTGTCAGAAATTAAAAAATATTGTAAAAATAGACTTCTTGGCGGGAAAGTGAAGCGTCATGTCACGTCATCAGCGTTTTGTTTTATTTTCTTTAATTTGTGTTTCGTTGAATATTAATGTGTAATAATGGTGGATTAATGACTGTTAAGTGTTTTTCAACGTGCATGAGTTTTGGCAAATAAAAGAAAACCGTGCCACATCACTTTTTAGATTCTCGCAAGAAATAAATAAATAAATAAAATATAAAATACCATTACTCGGTATTTTATATTACACTCATTATCATCTACTATTACATAACTTGTCACTGGCTTAATGTGATGGCCGAAAAATTTTGTCCTAAGTTTTGACCTTATTTTTCACAAATTTAATGTAGGTGATACGATGTCCACCGGATCATCTAGTTATGAATATAATGTTTAACGGGATGTAAAGCAAACTGCTTGGTATACCTAATAATCCCAGGCCTGTAGCCTCACCAGTGTTACTTGGCCGAAACGTCGGGTACTTGAAAGGGTATGCGTAAGATACAAAGAAGTTTGCTGTAAGTATTTAACATTTTTGTAACTAGCTGCCCTCGTGTGGTTTTGTCCGCGTGAGCACCTGACGAATTTCTAGAAATGCCCCTTGAGATTCTTGCAGGCTCTTCTCAGTACAAGGTCTCTCACCCCATAGACCTACGAACCGATAACGGCATAGCGGCATTCACAAAAGCTCAATTATTGTAGCCTAAATTGAACAATTGAAGTAAGTCAAGGAATTGTGTATATTTGTAAAACTACATCCAAATTATTTTAAAAAACAGTCCGATACCATTTCCAGGAACACAATACATGTAGGTACAAAAACTGTACATACCTGTACTTACGTATATATAAGAAATGCTTACCATATGGCTATTCATGTTTATAATAAGCTATATACCAAATACATTAAGTATATAGCCAATAATAAGGACTTACCTCTTGTCACTTTTAAATATAAATTATCCATATGGCTCCTTGAAAATTTGTTTTTATAGTATGAATAAATTTAATAATTATAAAAATATTACGGATTAATGGACATTAACAAATTGAATAATGTGATTCAATGTTATAGATGCGGTATGATTTAATTAATATCAGTAGGTGTCAGTGGCGAAGCGTGAAATATTGAGAGAGGTAAGCCGGAGCAAAAAAAATGCTTACCTACTCCGAGCGCGGGCACGCAGTCTTGAGTCCTTACCGAAAATCTGTGATTGGCATCCTGGCTTCAGTCTTGTATAGGCAGATGTATCTTCAGTCCACTTTTACTATACGTGTAAGCACTGAGATATTGAAACAGTGTCTTGCAAGCATAATAGAAGTGGCTTTGATAAAAGCCGTTTGTGGTGAAATGATGATATGATGTAAATTAAACAAAACTTAATCGACTAAGTACTAATAATACTACTTATACTCTAAAGCTATTCGTCTATTCTTTCTAACAAAGTGCGCTAAGACATTATCATAAAAGCCGGGAAGAATCTAAAGCTATTAATGCCGACATCTTACAATTCTACCGATTACTTTGCAAATCTACTTACTCTAAATACGTAATTTCAACTTATTACAATATCTACTTACCGCAAATACCTAATTACAACGTACGTCTTCGTAACTACTTTCTACACACAACACAAATAAACAAAGTCCAACTACAATACTAATCATTCTAATAGGTGAAACTAACTAATAAATTAAAATACTAATAAAACACAGTCATGCATTCAATGATGAATTGCAATTACGTCAAATTATCTGTCAACAGAACACAAACCGAAAACGATCCTCCGTCCCGCTCACGCGTACTCAAATTGTTTATCTGTCTCTATCAAGTAACTCGGATAAAGACGGCTTACCAGCTGCTAAATACGCGGGTGGGTTTATTGACCTTTATGTGACGTCATGACGTTTATTTTGTATGGAAGTTTAACTGCCTAAAAGCCGATCGCGCCTGCGGCTTATTTTAAAGCAATATGTTGTTAAAAAGCAAATTTTGTTGATTTAATGTCCATAGTGTAGGCAATTTGTAATGTTTCTTTCATATATTTACTTTTTTAATTACTGATTGAGCCATTTCTCAATTCAAGTAGAGAATGGTTGTGTTCTAAACTTCTGAAGGGAAGCCGGTGGGAATCGAGTTGTATGGAACCTTCGTCACTGGTAGGTGTTATTGTGATTGTCTTATTGATTATTTTTGGTTTAAATATGTTCTATAGATATTTTTTGTGACATTTGTGGTTTTTAAGTATAATTTTTTTTTAGTAATCGCTTTAAAGAGACGATTTCTTATTATTATTATTGTGAAATCGGATTTTTAAATATTTGCACACCAATTGATTGGTAGTATGCATTGGCTCAAATGTAATAATAATAAGAACTGTACCTGTACTGTATTTTAGCATATAGATATTATGATTATGATTAAGATCAAACGAGGCGTGAAGAAGCACTTTGTGGGCCGGCAGAGTGAGGATGACTGATGCTACGTCTCTTACGCTGCACCAGTTGTCCTCGCGCCTGGACCTCATTTCCACTTAACATCAGGTGGAGTGGGGTCATTTGCCGGGCTTAGTATAAAAAAAAAAAAGATTGATATTGAATCTTGATTTGTGTCAACAAATATATTATCTAATTCAAACTACAGCTTTAACCCAGCAAGCTAACCCTTATAATGTAAATAAATAAACCCTTGTGGTGTTTATAAATAAACTCTAAAGAACCCGAGATAAGGGCGTCGCTTAGATAACTTTATTTTTTAATATCCGCTGGTACTGGACAAAGCGGAATAAGCTTTCGTCTGGCGTAAGAATATTGCGACGTTGTCGAACATGTACGGCTCTGTGTATGTACGGCTTCAAGTATGTACGGCTCAGTCAGCGTTTATTACCCTCTGTGGGTGGACACAATATCCTGGCCGGTTGAGGTACAGTCAACAGCAGAAATCGGTGATCATATCAGAATGCCCAGATGAAGCAAAAGATTCATCAATCGTATTATGAGTGAACTTTGCGTTTTTTGCCGAAACTGAAACCGAAAAGTAATTAAACCATACATACATAATATAATCGAGAGTCAATTATTGTGCAAAGAAATAACATTTGAACACACGCTACATAAGACTTCTTTAGACAAGAGTTTATTTTTACAAGCTTTTATTTTTTTATGAGATCTCTTTTACCCTAGTCTAGCTGTGGTGATAAAATGGAGTCTGTAATAATAATGTTGTTATTGTAAGTACGTGAATTATCGCTCGGTATTTTTACCTTTAGTTAATTTTGATGGTATTCTGGTTTCAACTTTTGCTGTTGACCACTAGTACACTAGTGGGCGACTTCTGTTGATAGTTTTGTGTGGGCAATGTGTAATCTCTTGTGCATAATAGTTACATAAGCCTCGGTGGCTAAGTGATAAAGCGCTTAGCACGATATCCGGATGTCCGGATTCAATTCCTGGGTCGAGCCAAGTGTGTTTTATATTTTTCATAGAATAGCGGATTGATTGGTATCCTGAATTTGGCAAGCGTGGTGATTAATTAAATACCCGTCATTATTGTAGCGAAGACTTGATTTCAATAAGGCCTTTTCCCATCAGTGGAGGACGGTATGGCTTGGGTTGTTGTACAGTGGCGACCTCCTTGGTCGAGTGGTTTATACACCGGTTTTCATGGTGTCACCATCTCTGAGGTCCCGGGTTCGATCCCCGGTCGGGTCAATTTAGAAATAATGGTTTTCTAAATTGTCTCGGGTCTGGGTGTTTTCTATGTATAAGTACTTATGTATTTAAGTATTTAAAGTTTATCCGTTGTCTAGTAACCATTTAACGAGTTTCTTCGAAGCTTCTCTTGGGCTAGATAATTGGTGTGATTGTAGGAAAGTTTTATTTTTTATTATTTTTATTACAGTCAGCATCAAAAGTAGCTTAGCATATGAAATTTTCAAATGATTGTTACGGTTGAAATAACCAGAATTGTCTGACATAGCTGTTGAGCCAAAAGTACATGACCGTCACTATAGGTAATTACAGAGAAGTTATAATTATGAACACAAAAAATGTCATAAAATTCTGAAATGTTAAATGATGAGTATGTAAAGACACTTGACTATTACATTTGCAACCTTGTTTTTGTTCAGTTACTTTTGATGCTGACTGTACCTTTGCCACAAAGTAAGTTCGTCGCATTTTATACACTCCATACGTTGAAAGTTAATTTGCCACATGCATTAAAACGTATGTGTTAGTGTTGTTGAGACATGTTGACTCGCAGGCCCGGTGGCGGGCGCGGTCGAAATATCAAACGTATGACGTTATATTCAAGTGTTCACGTACGAAACTCACGTGCGGTGTGGAACGCTTCGATACCACCTCATAAGTTTGATATTTCGTGACCGCGCCCGCCACTGCGCCCGCGAGTCAACGTGAACAAGCACTAAGTTCGTCATAGGTAGCACAGTATAAATATGATTTGTACATACTGTGCAGGTAGGTCCCTACGTGTTATTGTAAATTAGTCACATATGTAAATTCATCACATAATTTTCAAACAGAGTACCGACAGCAAGCAAAGTTTTGGTTTTCAGCGATCGAAATAAAATAAGAAAATCATAAATAAAAATATTATACTTATACTTGAATAATTCAAAATTTAATTAGAAATGTCACAGTCTCGGTCCAATTCAACAATCGCTTCATTATCCAAAAGGTTGCGAACAAAAGTGGGCAGTTCTGGAAGTGATTACTCTTCCGATAACACTGACCCGTCGCCATTAGGGTTCGGCATAAATCTAGATCTCGGATTGGCTGCTTAGCACCGTATAATTTATCCCTATTAATATGCAAAGTTTCAGCTCAACTATGACACGAAGGGTCTCTGACCGGGGCTGACGAACAATCAAATTTCTTTTTTATGTGTTTATCTATGTAAGTAAAAATCGATTGCCACAATTGTGTGTTCGCGCATTCACTTTAGAACGGTTTTGTAGTTGTCAGTACAAAGTTCGAACGAAAGTTTTTTTTGGAAAATAGCCACTGGGTATGGTGTGTTTACGGGGACAAAGTTGTGGGCGGGCCGTTAGTAAACAATATATAATTTCCTGAAGCCTATAAAAAGAACAAAAAACGTATGTAGGTACTATAACCGTTGGTACAAAACTTAAAACCTTTTCTTGGTTAAATCGTCATTTTATTACTTTTAACAACTTTACGGCAATACAACTTCTCACAGCAACTTCCTTCCGACACAACCTCTCAGCTCAATGTCTTGCGAACGACAGGGCTGCTGCCCCATAGCCATCTTGGTTTTGTAAAGACGATTTGACAAATCTTAGACAAAGAACTGTCTACGTGACAGACAAGACCAAGATGGTGGCAATGATGCCAGCTTACAAAATATGAACTAAAGTTACAAAAATACAATAGCTTGATTAAATAAGTTAAGTTTTCATGTTTTTTATATATTTTAGCGTTTTATTAACGCTTAAATATGCTTAGGTAAAATTTTAACAATTGACTAAAAAACATAAGCATCAAGCACTTACAAATTTCGACGGTTGAAAACCAGACCTCGGTAGCCAAGTGGTTATGGCAACCGCCCGTACTACGGAAGGTCCGTGGTTCGATTCACGCCTGAAGTTGTCGTATTTTTTCAGTGTTTAAAATTTTACTTAAGTTAAGTTTGTTAACAGTACGTACGTTTATAAAGATAAAATAACATGAGTATAATTTTGTTATACATCAGCTCGATTAATGTATTGTTGAATACAAACCCTTCTGAGGTTTATTACATACCTAATCACGACTATTATCCCCGAAGGGTTAGTCGGAGATTAGGCAATGAGGACATCTCCTCTTCTTACATCACTAAGTTTTATTTATACTGGCACCTCGAGACCAACCGTTAGGTTATTGCAGGAAGTGCCAGACGTCCCTGCGCCAGTAGAACACTCGCGCAGGAGACCATCTGCGTTAGGTCTTGACGCCAATTCAGTGCCTGCCGAAGCGCGCTCTTCGTTCGGTACTCATAAGACAGTGTCTCGGGAGAGTTTCCCCGTGAACACGTGTAGTTCACTGCTTATTGTCCAGATAGGTAGCCGGAGCTGTCAAGCTCGCTCACTTCTCGTTGCATCAGGCAATGAGGATAGTAAAAGCAGTCCTTTACCATATTCCACTTTTCAAAAAAAAAACGACTGCACATGAGATCAGCATGACAGGTTGTGAGCCCATCACCACACTAAGCTATTGGATGTATGTGCATTATTTAGTCCTTTAGTCGCCTCTTACAACACCCAAGGGAAGAGAGGGCTTATTACACTATTTAATGTTATAAATCTAAGAATAATAATAAATAAATAAACTTCCCTACATTCACACCAATTATCTATCCCAAGAGAAGCTTCAAAGAAACTCGTTAAATGGTTACTAGACAACGGATAAACATACTTAAAATACTTAAATACATACATATTACACATAGAAAACACCCAGACCCGAGACAATTTAGAAAAACAATAATTTCTAAATTGACCCGACCAGGGATCGAACCCGGGACCTCAAGAGATGGCGACACTATGAAAACCGGTGTACAAACCACTCGACCAAGGAGGTCGTCAATCGCTTGTATGTGCATTATTTAGTCCGTTAGCCGCCTATTACAACACCCAAGGGAAGAGAGGGTTTATTACACTAAGAATTATTATAAATAGAAATAAAATATATATGTAGTTCAACGAAGATGAAATGTAGGTTGGTACGCTTGGTTACATTTAGGTAGTATTGAAGTACTGAGTATATAATTTGGAAAATTGTATTAAATTCGTTGTCAAATTTATGGTGACACATTTTTAAAGGCCAATAAACAGTTTGCCTGCTGATAAGCAATCTCCGCAGCCTATTAACGCTTGTTTGGCGTGTAATTAGCGTAACGCCGACCTTAAGCTTTGCCTGGCAACTTTATTCAAACTATGTTCAAAATTACTGTTTGATTTAATTTACATACAATTTGTTTATTTATTGTTATCATTATTTATTTTCAGCCATGATCATCCCACAACTGTTAATTTAAATATAGAACACAAAAAAAACACGTTAAAGGGGAGCAATTCCGTAAATCTTTTATTTCCTCTGGCATTCAAAGTTACCCGGGTCGCGTAGCGGTGAAAGAATCTACTATCCCTCTCTTCCCTTAGGTGTCGTAAAAGGCGACTAACGGACTAAAGACGGCACACACTTCCAACAGCATAGAGCGGCGATGGGCTGACCACCTGTCACGTTGAGCACACCTGCAGTCACTATATGGTGAAAAGTGGACTATAGTAGAGGACTGCTTTTCCTGTCCTCATTGCCTAGTCTTTTTTTTTTATACTAAGCCCGGCAAATGACCCCACTCCACCTGATGTTAAGTGGAAATGAGGTCCAGGCGCGAGGACAACTGGTGCAGCGTAAGAGACATAGCATCAGTCATCCTCACTCTGCCGGCCCACAAAGTGCTTCTTCACGCCTCGTTTGAAGGACCCTATGTCATAGGTAGGAGGGAATACGTGTGCTGGTAGACTATTCCATCTTTTGGAAGTGCGGCAAAGAAACGAGTCACCAAAGTCACCAAGTCACCAAACGAGTCTCTGGCTATGGCTAACTCTTCGTTGATAATAGTCGTGATAACATGTATTCAAAGATTCATTAATTGGCTAATTGGTTTGTTAAAATTTTGTACTTGTAGCGAAATGGCATTCGTTAAGACCCGCATTGGATCAGTGTTGTAAGTTATGGCCCCATCCTCCTATATGCTATCGTTTATAAGATGAAGGTGATGATAATTACTTAATTGACATAAATACATACATACTATCACAACTATTATCCCCGAAGGGTTACTCAGAGACTAGGCAATGAGGACAGCAAAAGCAGTCCTCTGCCATAGTCCACTTTTCACTAAATAGCGACTACACATGTGCTCAGCGTGGCCGGTGGTGAGCCCATCGCCGCTCTATGCTGTTCGATGTATGTGCAGTATTTAGTCCATTAGTCGCCTTTTACGACACCCAAGGGAAAAGGGGGGGTGGTAGTATTTTTTCGCGGTACGCGACACGGTGAAATTTAACAATTAAATTATCAAAAGTTACACTAAGTTTACAGCAATAAGTACCTAAGTGAACTTGAAAGCATTCCGTTATTTTCTATAAAAGCATTTAGAACCGCAAAATGAATGAACCCTTACCAACAGTAGGTACCAGTATCCGAAAGAATAAAAGCTACTATTACCGAAATTTGGACAAAGGAGTTCGTTGGCTCCAACTTCACAAAGCCGTAGCGAGATGTTTTTGTCTGGATTTATAGCATCGGGCCATTAAATCTGCAACGTTTTAGCAAATTAATTAAGTCTCGAGTTATCCGAGGCTGGTCTGGAAGACGGATTGCTCTCGCTGTGTGCTCGCATCTCTCATAATGTTCAGTCACACCGAAGCGTGCGAATATGTCGATAGACGAACGGGTAGATGTTTGAGTTGTTTGTGAAAATCAATAATCGTGCTTCAATCCCCATATATTCGTTAGACTACAGGGATGTGATTCTCTAAGGCTCGATCGTACACTCGCGCTTACTTCGACCCTCACCTCAACCGACATGCTGAGATTAATCCATACTTAACACTCCAGCTTCTGCTTTCTGGAGGAGTTAACATGACTTTTAAATATGCATTATTTTTATTATATTTGCGGAATACAGCGCAATAAATTATGATTTAAAATAAGTTAAATACATTATTTCGTCTGGCAGTGTTGTTGCGCATGTTGGGGTAAAATGTGTAAATCCTGGTTCAATCATATCTGGATTGTTACGCAACTACTATTGCGTAATAATCAGGACATGACACACTCCTAATTATTAAAAAAAAAATATTACGTAGCTTCTCTTTCGCTTAATTAACTTAATTCAATTGTTATTCTGTGTTTCGGCGCAAATGTATGTTGTATTGTATATACAACAAAACAGTACATTGTATTAATTATTACAAGAGTTTAGACAAAGAATATACACAGAAAAGGCTAGCAATAAAATTTTAATGTAAAGGCAAGAACACAAAATTACGTTTTTTTTAATGAAACGGGTAAGTATTAAATTGTCTTGTATTTCAAAATAGGTAGGGACAATTTTAACACTTAAGCTCAATATATTACATCCACGGTGTGATTAAGGAACCTAATTTGAGCTTTTACAAGATACAATATTGTGAGTGGGAACAATTACAATTAATATTTTGCGGCAAAGTGTGTTCCATAAGATAGGTATTATATTGCCGAATTCATTTAGCTAAAACCTTTTTTATATCTTAGATTCGCTACATTTATTGTTTGCTTCAACAATATGTATTTGTTTCTATGTAAGCAAACTTAGGAGTACCAAAACGTAAACGCACAGATTATGTTATATTGATTCGAAAAAGAAAGTGTGGTTTGAAATCTATTTGATATATAGAATTTTATTTTATTAATTTATTTGTATTCTTAGCTGTTCTGTGCAGACATCACAGACCTATAGTTGATTTGTTACAGATTAATATTACAATAATAAAATAAACCCTTACATTTTGTACATTTTTACAGAATAACTAATAACCGTGTCACGTAGCGCGGAAATAATAATACCACCCCCTCTCTTATCTTGGGTGTCGTAAAAAGCGACTAACCGACTAAATACTGCACATACATCTAACAGTATAAAACGGCAATGGGCTCAAATTCTATCACGCTCAGCACATGTGCAGTTGCTATTTGGTGAAAAGTGGACTATGGTAGAGGACTGCTTTTGCAGTGCTGATTGCCTAGTCTCTAACTAATCCTTCGGTGATAATAGTCGTAAATATATGTATGTATTAATTATGAATGTTTGGTGTTGGGCTTTTGCGTGTATTGGCCAATCTATTATATATTATATATATATTCATGCAAAATACCGCGAAATCTGGAAGGAGGGGAGGGAGGCCTTTTCCTACCAGTGGGACAATACGGGCTAATATAATTATAATAATAAATTATAACATAGACGGAAACGTTCAAATGCTGAAACTAGAAAAATATTCAACTTTAGAAATTGCCATCTTCTTTGCTAAGATCTCAATTATACAAATGAATGCAAAGTTATTTTAACCCGACAAACACAGTGCATCTCACAAATACCACATAAAAGGATTATACGGTGGAATCCGAAAGGAAATAGACAGAATAAAATTCGAAATATGATGAGATATTCAAATGTTATGTTAGTTCGGCGAACAACATTAGGGAAATCGGTCTCGGGAGGGAACCAGTGAGATCTGTGTCGACGCCCCGAAGGAGGCTACGCCGGATGTATCCACTGGCGGCGATATTTGCATGGAAATAGGAGGCCTAGGCTCTTTTTGTTGTGCACAGACTTTAGAGGCTAGCCAAACGTTTGAAACAACTTTATGGCTTTCCACCGATTGTGACGTTGTTTTGCTATTTGCGTAATATTTTAAAACTTAATAAATATACTTACAATGTGTTTTTATTTCTGGGACAGTACTAGAAAATTGAGTGAGTCTTTGTCTTTGTCTTTAATCATCGCCGCCCATGGACACCCGCAAAACCAGAGGAATCGCAGGCGCGTTGCCGTCCTTTAAGGAAGTAATAGTGTTAAGGAAGGAATTGGAATCGTGATAGGGGCGGGGAGGGGGGAGGGCCGGACGAAACACAACAGCACCAAGTGCCATTATTACACGCCTGACATTTGTGAGAGGGTAGTATAACGCCGGGCGAGCCGGCCCAATGCGTGCTGCAACGCAGCGTGGCTCTACCACTCAGTCAGTGTCACTCATTGAGCACCACACAGGGGTCACATGTAGGGTCTCAAGGGTAAACCTACGGACGAGAGTAACTTTAATATGAGTTATTTATATAAAAACATGATGTTGACTCACGCTTGACCATAAAATTGGTGGTCATGTCAGGATCGTTTAAATTGAAAGCTATGGTATCTGCCTCCTCCTCCGGAAAATAAGCAAGAGGTATGTAGGGTTAACTAATACAATAATAACAATTACATACATTTCTACATACACATAATCACGACTTTTATCCCCGAAGGATTAGTCAGGAGTAGATAATGAGGACCGCAAAAGCAGTCCTCTACCATAGTTCACTTTTCACCAAATATCGACTGCATATGTAATCAGCGTGACAGGTGGTGAACCCATCGCCGCTCTAAGCTGTTGGATGTATGTGCAGTCTTAAGTCTGTTAGTCGCCTTTTACGACACCCAAGGGAAGAGAGGGGGTGGTAGTATTCTTTCACCGCTGCGCGACACGGTTAATTTTTTTGTCTTCAATATTAGTAACATTGTTGTATTACGACGTTTGAGATGAGATAGCTTGTTTGTCAGTAGTTCAGAAGTCCGGGTGAAGTACGCTTGCATTATCGGCCTTATCACGTAAAATCAGGTAAGGTGAAGGCCAAGTACTTTCCTGCAGTAGAAAAATTAAAAAAAAAACATGATCGAATGACGTATGTCACATACAATCGGAACTCTAATTGATAAGTTATAATAGCGAGATAAAATAGGTATAGGTGTAGGTCAATGATTCTTGTAGGTATATAAACAAGTTATTTTATTTATTGATCAAGTTTTGCAATTTAACCGTCCTCATGAATTAAGTATTCCTACTGACGAGACTCTCCTAATTAATATTTATGCTGCTAACTTCTATACGAGTACAAAACTCACTTTACAATTCTTAGGAGTTCTTATAAAACTCAGGTCGTGCCCAACAATTTCTGATTTGAACTTATTTTAATGGAATAGGTACTATCGGATAAAGATATATAAATACTGAAATACATACATAAGTAGAGGTCAACCACGATATTTTGTCACATGGTAAGTGTGTGCGTAATAATATTTACAATGCATCGGTGTTCAATGGAAAATGTGTGAATTCTGCAACTATGGCAACTGTTACTGTAGACCGAACCTAAACAAAAACATGGATCTGTCGCTCGATAGGTTGAGTCAACTTAGGTCACTAATTTATCAGTATAGGAACTCTTGACATTTTGGTATGACTGACACACGCCCGCCTATCAAGCGGTCACTTTGGACTGGTCAAGCTTTGATCAATTTGCAAGATACTGTCAGCCAGCGCGCTGTCAGCACACAAATCAAAATTAATTCGAAATTATTTGGTTTGCTATGTAATTATCATTCTCAGTATTGCTGTTATTTATAATAAAGTTAAATAAATAGGCATAATTGTAATTATTTTTGTAAAAATATGTAAATTAAGCACTGTACTGTTTTTCAATAAGAACCAATAGGATACGCCTTTTGTCCTGTTTGTTCTTTAAAATAATATTGTAAAGATCGATTTTTTTCATGGATTCATCATAAGGTATGTTTTTATTTTTAGTCGTTTATGGGTTTCTAGTTAATTGCTATTTGAAGTAGGTATTTTCTTCTCTAAAGTATTGTGATAAGATGCGTTATAAAATAACCGCCTTTTCGGAACATTGTTGCAACTTTTCAGCAGTTAGTACCTACTCCATTGGTATATTTAATCTACTTTTTGATTAGTACTTTACTTTACTGTTTGCTTTGCTTTACTGAACAATATGACGTATATACGTCATATTGGTTGCTATTATTATAACTTATATAATGGCTTCGCGTCTAGCATTAAACCAATTTAAAGTGGTATTTTATTTTAAAAGTACATTTATTATTGTACGGTAGATTGAAATAAAATGGAGTCTCACAACACGTGTTGTTGCTAAAAGAAAACAGGAGAAACTCCACATTGGTTGTTGTTTAGAATGTGTGGTGGGCGTGTCATTTTTGCGTGGTTTAGTAAGTTATGTAGCATGGCGGCTCCTTATCGACGACCTTCTTTGGTCGAGTGGCTAGCACGCCGGGTCTGGCGTCGCACTATCTCCAAAGTCCCGGTTTCAATTCCCGGTCGGGTCAATTTAGAGAAAAACTGTTTTTTTTATTGATTACGGGTCTGGGTGTTTTTTTTCTATTTTTATGTATATTTATTCGATAACTTACCATAAGTGCTTAACGAGCTTCAAAAGAATACTCATCTTGGTCTTCTAGATAATTAGTGTGAGCACAAACAAATCTAATTTCTTAATTTTTAAATTTTAAAAAAAATCTAACTTACCTCTCATCTAATCCTCTCTCACTACCCCCTTTGGGGATAATAGTCGTGAATAAATGTATGTAGGTCTCAGATTAAAACAAAAAGGGAAGATACGGCATGCTCCTACTTGTAGTCAATCAAAATATAGTCCTACTCAACTACATATGCTAACACTCACACACGCACACCTTTAAAAGTGTAAATCGAGCGAGCGAGACAGAGCAGTAAGTTTCAACGTCAGCGCGAGGGAGTCAGCGAAGCGCGTTGACGTCTCGGCCGCTTCGCAACAGACGAGTACGTACGACCGATTCCGACGCCACTGCGGAGTAGCGTCTTTCTCTTTTTATCACAGCAGAATGTCCGCAATAGTACGATGTAGCCAGTACGCTCGGCAAATTGCGACTGAAGTGAAATTGTGCCTTTAGGCCTAATTTTAGCGGCTTACTCACGAGACGCTAATGCCGTATCTTCCCTTTTTGTTTTAATCTAAGATGTAGGTAGATAAACATCACACCTCGAAATAAATTAGCAAACTAGTTATTTCTAAATTCACTTTCACATCGTCTGACCATGTCGCGTAGCGGTGACAGAATACTACCACCCCCTCTCTTCCCTTGGGTGTCGTAAAAGGCGACTAACAGACTATAGACTGCACATACATCCAACAGCAAAAAGCGACGATGGGTTCACCAACTGTCACGCTGAAAACATGTGTAGTCGTTATTTAGTGAAAAGTGGACTATGGTAGAGGACTGCTTTTGTTGTACTCATTGCCTAGCCTCTGACTATAACCCTTCGGGGATAATAGTCTTAATTATACAGCGTGTTAGTTAAACTGAGAGACATATTAATGGAGGACATTAGGTAGTCGATTCCCGATCAGATTCATTGAAAAAAACTCTTAATTTTTAGCATAATTATTCTATTATTTTTTTTTATCCACAACGGGTAAGCGCTTGGCCTTCATCTCACCTGATGGTAAGTGACGATAAGGCCGAAGGTGGAAGCGCGCCTCACCCGGAATCCTCAACCACTGAGGAACTGGCTATCTTATCTCAAACTGTCGGAACACAACAATGCTATAAACATCGTTGTTATGGCGACAGACTTAGATAAGATGGTGGTAGCTAGCCAGGCGGGCTTAACAGCCCTACCACCAATCAAACCGAGCACACAAAGATGTACCCCCCGCTGGGAATCGAACCCGGGACCTCTGGGTCTAAAACCGGTGGCTTAGCCACTAAACCACAGAGGCGGTTAAATAATGTTAGCGTATACACTAAGCGCGGGAAAAGATCAGATATGATCAAGTATGAAGGAAAAACGGGTCACATCAACCACGACAGATACTTATTCAATACCAGACGCGTAAATGAGTCGAAAGCACTAGGGTGCCCAAACATTACGGAAAATTTTATGAAATTTTAACATCGATTTTCTGAATTATTTTATATGCTTCGAGTAGTATTTTTGTATTTGTTTATGTTTACCCAGGCATAAACTACCATAGGATTAAATATGTCCCTCGTGTTAACCAACACGCTGTATATATGTATATGTATAAACTTCCACATTCAGTGTTGTCGTAACTATCCATCGTTTGAGTTTGAAGGCAAGTCGCTTCTACTACATACATGCATAGGTAAATAGATTAACATTTATTGTCTCCAAATGGTTAGTAAGATACTAGGAATAAGGACCGCAAAAGCAGTATTTTACCATACTCCACTTTTCACCAAATAGCGACTGCACATGTGCTTAGCGTGACAGGTGGTGAGCCCATCACCGCTCTATGCTGTTGAATGTATGCGCAGTCCAGTCTTTAGTCCGTTAGTCGCCTTTTACGGCACCCAAGGAAAGAGAGGGGTTGGAAGTTTTCTTTTAGAGAGCCACTATGCCACATGGCTCTACTAGTGAAACTACTGAACTACTAGTGAAGCTACTGAACTACTAGTGAAACTACTGAACTACTAGTGAAACTACGGAATTACTAGGGAAAGTACTGAACTGCTTGTGAGAAAAATAAAAAAACGTAACGCAAAATGGTGTGTTAGGCGAATTTTCCCTGTCTAAGACATTAGGCCTCCGGTCACGTACGAAGCCCGCCTGGGCTACACAACAGTGGACACACTGGATGAAATATACGTTTCTATACGAACTCATGACAGTGACCATCAGTACTCTGTCCGAAGTGTGATTTATCAACTATAAACCGGGTACCGAGTGCAGCCCTGATAAAAATTATGAGCTTAACGCAAATCTGTATCTATTAAGGCGGGTCTCCTGCGAGTCCTGCGTCACTGTTTTGTCTTTTCTAACACCTAACATCAAACATCTAACAAATTTGGGCGTGGCCTACGTATATATTTTGACATATTTTGTTAGATGTTTGATGTTAGGTGTTAGAAAACACAAAACAGTGTCGCAGGAAACCCACACCTTTACTCGTATTTCTTTAAGAAGCAGGTGAAAAGGCTTTTTATTAGGCCAACAACCGGTTACGGTTTAGTGATACCTCCTGGCCTGGCCTGATGGCCGTGTGCCGTTTTCTGTAAGCAACATCAGCCACTGAGCTAGCGCCCTTTTGTGCTTCTGCAGCATACAGGTTTTTAAATATGTTTACAAAACTTTGTTTTTTATTTTTAATTTTATGTTATTTTTGTTATGTGTGTGATGTAAAAGAGGTGCAAATAAATAAAGTGTTTCTATTCTATTTTAGTCTATGCCTGCTGCTACCTAAATAAGTGTTATACCTACATAAACAATATTATAATTTCATAATATTGTTCACGCTTTTTTAAAATTTTAATTTATTTTTAATTCACGGCAATTATTTTGTAATATTATTTTACTGCCTAGTTCCGTTAAAAACAGTATTTAACGGAGAAAATGTTGGGTTTTAAAATATTTACCAATACCTTTTTAGTTTGTGTTAAATCCCAGTAAATACTTAATGTAAGCTCATTGAAAAAAAACTACTGTTCTCAAGCAGGATGTAGTGGTAAGTACCAATTTTTTATTAAAAACAGAAAGAACAAATAATTTGATGAACCTATTATTTTAATATCCTTCTATATTGTTTTATTCGTGTTCTTTTTATTTGTAATATTTGGCATAGCTAAGAATACTAACTAAACATTTTACCAAGTAGTAAATAAGTTATGTTGTTGTTTTTATCCTTTCTTTTGTTTTGTTAAATTATTCTTCATTATGAGAAAAACATAAATTTACAATAATATTAAAATTTGTATTACACATGCTTTATATATTTTATGGTGTCACGCGTGTGACTTGTCAATGCAACCCGTTCAATCCTAAGGGAATGCCAACGCGAACGACATTGGGTGAATGGGAATATGAGCGAACGGTTTGGATATTGTTAAATCACGACTATTTTTCCCAAAGTGTTAGTCGAAGACTACGCAATGAGGACGGCAGAAATAGTGCACTGCCATAGTCCACGTTTCACCAAATTGCAACTGCACATGTGCTCAGCGTGAACGGTGGTGAGGCGGTGAATTATTGCTTGGTAGGTAATTACGAAACGATGAAAATATTGTCTACCTCAAGTGGAAATTGAACCCACGTCCTGCGCAGGCCGCTAAGTTGGTAGGTATTATGATCTGTAAGGCAGCTGTTTTTTTATTATTTGTTTTGCCACCTCTATCTGTTTCGAATATACACGCTTCATTTAGTTAGGCCTACGCAGAATATCAGTTCTTCAGAGTATCCCACAACTTCCTCCGCCCTCACAAATCCTGCCGCAAAGACCTTCAACGATAAGAAGCCTTGTGATACTCGGCAAAAGCGAGCATTTTAATTTAAATTGTATGCGTGTAAATTACCAAGTTAACTGACAAAAAAAATTACTACAATCAATGATATTATTATAAACTATAGATATTAATGTTTTATATTTTAGCATTTTATTAACGCTTAAATATACTTAAGTAAAATTTTAAACACTGAAAAAAGACGACAACCTCAGGCGGGAATCGAACCACGCACCTTCCGCATTCCGGGCGGCTGCCTTAACCACTTGGCTACCGAGGTCTGGCTTTCAACCGTCGAAATTTGTCAGTGCTTGATGCTTATTGTTTTTAGTCAACATTGCTTCATTAAATCTTAGAAGTTTTCACCTCTGAGATCCGAAAGAAATATTTTTACAAATATTTAAACATTCGGTTAAGATGAAGCTGCGTTTATAGATTAATGTTTTATATTTTAGCATTTTATTAACGCTTAAATATACTTAAGTAAAATTTTAAACACTGAAAAAAGACGACAACCTCAGGCGGGAATCGGACCACGCACCTTCCGCATTCCGGGCGGCTGCCTTGGCTACCGAGGTCTGGCTTTCAACCGTCGAAATTTGTCAGTGCTTGATGCTTATTGTTTTTAGTCAACATTTATAAAACATGAATTAAATTTCTAATCGCCTAATTACCAGGGGTTCCCAAACTAGGCTAGGCCTGACCCTTGGGAAACCAGAAACAGTATATTTCATGTTTGGCAGCGAGTGAGTAATTGGGTATGTATAAAAAGTGTTATACCTAAGTGTGTTGTGTAATGTGTTGCCTGTGTAGTGTAAGTGTAAGTATTGCTGTCTGTACGCGACCGGATGAGTTGTGTCAAGACTGCCATCTTACAACAACAACCGGAGCCAACGGCTTTATGCTTAAGCTTGTTTTTATTAGTTAGATAACCAATGGCATTCTATATAGTATAACTAAGTTTACTTATGAAAAGGTTATTTTTTTACGTAAGAAGATGTGTTCTCGTGCTCCACAGCGAGGGTCACTGGAGCCCCGGTCACGTAGTGCCGACCCTTCATAATGTCCGAACACTAATGCATCAGTCGTGACGTGTTCTGTTGTGGATTTGCTTTCTTTTGTCGTGGAAATACCGTAAAATGGAAAAACACAATTTAACATATTACATACATACCTACATATAATCACGACTATTATCCCCGTAGGGTTAGTCAGAGACTAGGTAATGAGGATAGCAAAAGCAGTCCTCTACCATAGTCCACTTTCACCAAATAGCGACTGCACAGTCATGTACTCGGCGTGACAGGCGCTGAGCCCATCGCCGCTCTATTCTGTTGGAAGTATGTGCAGTCTTTAGTCCGTTAGTCGCCTTTTACGACACCCAAGGGAAGAGAGGGGGTGGTAGTATTCTTTCACCGCTACGTGACAAGGTTGAAACACAATTTTGGTACTCCTAAATCATAATAAAGACACAAACAACTGGTGGTATTGGAAGTTAAGCAACGTTAGAAAATGCGGGTCACAGGATGGAGAGAGAGAAAAAAAATACCTAAAAAATCATACTAAAAAGTCAATTGTCGATCAGGACCCCACCTCAGCTTATGTTGTTGTGAACTGGACGTATCGCAGCAAAGCTGTTACTCTGGCGGGGTTTGGTTATCAAATCGGGCGTCCATACTTCAGAAAACATGTTAAGCCATTGGCCCTGGTTGTTGTCGTAAGATGGTCGTTAGAACTTGATGCTGCTGATGATACCAATATGATACACCAAATAAAAGTAGTTTCTTCTTATTTTAACTTAGACTATTACAGTTGGCTGTAAAGGAACTGAGCACTCCAAGCTCGTCATAACATCTGAACATCCAATTCAAAATCTACCCTACATCAATTGGATTAAGGTGCGCTTTTAAAAGATCTAGAGTTTATGAAACTTTTACTAGCTGCTTGTTAATTTTTGTCACAGACTCACTTCAACATTTTGCACCTGCTACATGCAGTACGAATGTAAAATATTTAATAATATATAATATTTTCGATAATACCATCTACTCGTATAGTGTAGTCCAAACTAAGCAAAGCTTTTACTCTTACCAAATCGACTCTGCAATCATAGCGGGGTACTACAGCCAGTTGATCGTACATGCCACCTGTAGTTCCTCACTGCACGAACCAAAATATTGTTTTTCCATCTGGTCATCACACAGAAACTCCTACAACAACTTAGCTAAGTGGTTGGCTGCCTGGTTGATATCATTATTAGTTTGTGACTTCGGTAACACAAGCACGCACGCAGTTAACATTACAATTAAAACTATGGGCGTTCAAGCTACAGTGAAACTATGGTGTAACTACGGCGAGACTACGGCGATGCTACAGACAAGCTACGGTTGGACTTCGTTAATGCTACGGTGTAGCTACGGCAAGCCATATAGCGGTTACAAACCAGGGGAGTAGTGTGTTATTGAGAGTTCATCCTCACCTATGCTCGCGTGGTCAAACTACGTTCGCCCGCACTCGCAGGTGCGGAAGAACCCTCAATAACTCAGTTCGATCACAGATTTTCGCGCCCCTGAATGTTTGTCGGACAAATATTGTACATTTCACCGTTCGCTCACTCTGTTCGAAAAAGTGAATTAGAACGCCCAATAATCGATGTGGATTATTGGTATTTCCGTTATTTAAGCGTAGCAACCATTTTATGTAGTCATTTCTGTAAAATCCTTTTAACACTGCAGTCAAATTTAATTTTTAATCATAATATATAATGAAATTCTTAAAACAAAAAGAATCGTTAAAATTGGAATGTATTTGTCCAACTTCATTGTCAGGGGCAAGTCGACATGGAAAGTTATTGCCAAATACAATCCGTTGTATTGTTTGCGGTCCATCTAATTGCGGGAAAACCAACCTAGTAATAAGTTTATTATTACATAAAGATGGTCCACGATTTCAAAACCTGTACGTGTATTCAAAATCTTTGTATCAACCTAAATACAGTTATCTCGAAAAAGTTTTAGAATTGGTTCCAGGTACATCATTTCACAAATATAATCATAATAGCGAAATATTGAGCCCTCACGAAGCGTCACCTGATTCCATTATTATTTTCGATGATGTTGCTTGTGAAAATCAAAACAACATCCGTAACTATTTTGCTATGGGGCGTCATAGGAATATTGATTGTTTTTATATCAATCAAACTTACACCAAAATACCTAAACAACTCGTAAGAGACAATTCTAACATGATTATATTATTTAAACAAGACGACATAAATTTAAAACATGTTTATGATGAGCATGTAGGGTCTGATATGTCATGGCTTCAATTCCGTGAAATGTGTTCAACTGTTTGGAAAATACCATACAATTATATTGTCATAAATAAGGATTGTGAGCGAAATAAAGGATGCTATAGAATGACGTTTGATACATTTATAGTCGTAGATTAATAACTACATATACGGATGTTATTATATTTATAAATCATTTCCACATGAGATTCGGAGATAAAAGGAAACCCAATAAAATGGAAAGAGATCTAAAGAGACAAATCGTTAAATCAGCATCAGCTGTTAAAAGAAAGTTTGACATGATAAAGGATGCAAAAACTGCAAGAAATAATACTTTAGAAACAATATTTAAACCCATAGTTGACCCTCTTAATATGATAGCAAATAAAAATGATGAAAAGCAACATGACAAAGAGACTGTTTATAACCCTCTATTTAAAAAAATAGAGAATAATGAAAGCGAAGAGTCGTATTCGTCTATTGAAGAATTTAACGAACAAAGTAGCGAAGATGAGGAAGAAAATCATGAAAAATTCCGAACAACCGACAAAACCCTTACTGTATCACCTACTCAAGACCATGATGTGAGTGAAGGTTCGTTCAAATCGCTACAATCATCGCCAAACGTTAAAAATCAATCTTTATCATGGTCTACATCATCTGTAGTATTTAGTGCTATACCTTTTGGAATAAGAAATGAACAAGGAAAACTTATGCTTGGAAAAAGTCGCGTTTATGATGACGGCACCACTCTAATAATTGGAAATCATAATTTGAGAAAAACTCTCGGTTTAAAAGAACTATTGTTTAAAAAGAAACCAAACCTAGATGATATTACAGATAACGACCTTGAAAACTATAAACTACTACTTATCGATACTAATGCACACAGACGTAATTATGATCCCTCTAAACCAATAAATAGCAACAAGGGATTTAAATACATGAATATTATAAAACCATTATTCAAAATCTCTAGAAAACCGACCACTGGTACAGAGAGTATTCCTCGAGGAAAAGGTATTGAACTCGTAAAAAGAGTAAAAAGAAATACAGATTTAGTTTACTGGGACGATCCTAACGAGTTAGTAAAACGACTGAAATTACTGTTCGCATCACGAGATGCTGGTAACACTGGGTTAGATAATGAAATTATTGCAATCATCGAGGAACTTCACGAAGCCGGTATCATAAACAAAGAATAAAAACAAATAGCATAGGGAAATTTGTGCAGTATACTTACAGTAAACAAAGCATCGGGACCGCAATGAATATAGATAAATTTGGTCATCACGTTCATAAACGTTTACGATTATCTGAACATATTGATATCTATAGCGATACGTTACTGAAGTCTGAAACGGGAGAATACGATTTAAAATCATCCAAACTAAAAGGCTTGTCGTCTCCAGACAAGGACGATGAAGCTGTAAATAAAGCATATTTGGATAAAACAGTTCAAGAGCTGAGAAACGAAATAAGCCAAGTTAATAGTCGTGTATTAATTTATTTAAAGAACTTGGAATCAGCGAGTACAGACCGTTTGTCTTCTATGTTTTACTCAAAAATAGAAATAGACCGTATGATTCAAGCCAAACAAAAATGAGTAAGAAAGAAATTGTAGACGAACTTCACAGAGCGGCGAGAAGAAATTTTACACGTCGAAGTACAATCATAAAAGGAATAGATGATTTATGGCAAGCAGACCTTATAGATTTTCAAAAGTACTCACAGTTTAATAAAGGATATAAATATGTTTTAGTCGTAATTGATACTTTATCGAAATATGTGTGGGTTAATCCTTTGAAGTCAAAGAATAAAAGTTGTGTTACAAATGCAATGCAAAATATATTAACCACTTCATCTCGAAAGCCCAAAAATTTACAAACAGATTTAGGCAAAGAATTTTACAATGAAAATTTTAAACAATTGACGATAAAATATAACATAAATCATTACTCCACTTACTCTGTAAAAAAAGCAGCAATTGTTGAAAGAGTAATAAGAACTCTAAAAAGTCATCTTTACAAATTATTTAGCATCTGCGGTAAATATCAATGGATACAAAAAAATTTGAAAGACGTTGTACTATGCTACAATAACACTATTCACCGTGTAACAAAACTTAAGCCTATTGATGTTAGCAAAGAAAACCAGATGATTGTTAGGTCTAACATTATTAAATCACAAATTACCAGAAAACATCAAAAATTTAAGTTCCATGTTGGTGATCAAGTCCGGATAAGTAAATACAAAGGAGATTTCTACAAAGGTTATACTCCAAACTGGTCAACAGAAATATTTTATGTTATTAAAGTCAATCATACAAACCCAGTTACTTATCACTTGGAAGACAAAAATAAACAGAGAATTTTAGGATCTTTTTACGAGCATGAATTACAGAGAACCAAATTTCCAGATATTTATCTTATTGAAAAGGTTTTAAAAAGAAAAGGAAACAAACTCTTTGTCAAATGGTTAGGTCTCAGTGATGGTGAAAACAGTTGGATTGATAAAAAGTTATTGTTGCTTTAATATAAACTAAGCATTATTATTTATATGCTCACTTTATAATCATCGATGAAGGAAGGAAGTGGTATTATTAACAACTTAATAAATAACATTCCGTTTGAGTTACATTTACCTGGATATCAATTTTGTGGTCCAGGCACAAAACTTAAGAAAAGATTACTCAAGGGCGAACGAGGTATAAATAAATTGGATGAAGCTTGCATGTACCACGATATCGCTTACAATAATAAAGATTGGAACGTTAGACATAACGCCGATTTAGAACTTTTAAATATGGCAAAGAAAAGATTGAAATCGAAAGATGCTGGGAAAGGAGAAAAGATTGCATCATGGATAGTAAAAAATGCAATGAAAGCAAAACTTAAAGCCGGAGCAGGAGTACGGTCATTCATGAAAGGTGTTAAAAAAATTCAAAAGCAAATGAAAAAATTAAAGTGTAATGACAACCGAAAGGCTATAAAATATGCACATGCAGCTGCAAAAAAAGTGTTTTCTAATGTAAAAGGAATACGCTTCCCACGCTGCATTCCTGTTCCGAAAACTGGTGGGTTGTTACCCCTCATACCAATCTTTGCTGGTTTATCAGCTCTTGGTTCACTTGCTGGAGGTGCTGCAGGTATAACAAAGGCTGTTAACGATTACAAGGTTGCTCAAAAAAATCTTCAAGAATCTGAATGACATAACAAGATGATGGAAGCCGTTGCACTTGGGAAAGGATTGTATTTGAAGTCTCACAAAAAAGGAGCGGGCTTGTACTTACAACCTCCAAAAAACTAATTAAACGGTTACCCAAACGAGCACTCACTAATTTAGATATATTAAAGCACTCGGTTCATATTCCATATTTTCGTGGTGTTTTTATGCGAGATACGTTACCATCAAAACCAAGAAAAATTGAGTGTGCTATTCTAAATTTAGATAGTTCCAGAAATCCGGGAACTCACTGGGTAGCCTATGTCAAGCAAAATGAATACTGTGAATACTTTAACAGTTTTGGTAACTTAAAACCTCCGTTAGAATTAATAAAATATTTGAAAAATATGCACATAAATTATAATTACAAACAGTATCAAACTTTTGGCACTACGAACTGCGGTCATCTTTGTTTATTATTTTTAAGAAAGTATTGGAAAAAATATTTATATAAAGGTTAAAATTAAAATAACTTGACAGTATAATAATGTCTTTCACTGTATCCATAACTGGGCAGGGAGCCTCCCTCGTAACAAACTACTCACCTACTTTAGAATTACGTGGAGAATACGAGTGTGGACTTCTGTACTTTTCTACATTTAATTCTATTCCTAATATAGATGAAAGAAATAATAAGTTTTATTATGGTAATAATGAGGTCATTGAAATTCCAGAAGGATCATATGAACTTCAAGATATTTGTGATTTTTTAAAAAGCAACGTCAAGAATACTGCATTAAAATTGAGTTGTAATAATAATACACTCAAAACCAAAATATTCTGTTCAGAAGATGTTCACTTTGAGAAAAGTAATTCCATAGGTAAAATTTTAGGTTTTGCTAGGGAAACAATAAAGGCTAATATAAGTTGTGAATCTCGGTATCCAGTTAGCATTTTATCTACAACCATCGTACGCATCGAATGTGACGTAGTTGGAGGATCATTCGTGAATGGAAAAGCAAGCCATATAATTTATGAATTTGTACCTAACGTGCCACCAGGCTATCGAGTTATTGAGACACCTAAAAACTTAATATATTTTCCAGTCAACCAAAATTCAATTAGTGCGATTAATATTAGATTACTAGACGGTCATAATAAGCAAATTAATTTACGAGGTGAAGAAATACAACTGTACTTGCACTTTAGAAAAAAATGATAAATTTCAATAAAAACACTGCTACAGTTTGTACTCAAGTCAGTTATAAAAGATCATCTACTAAAAGAACACCGCTTTTATTAAAAAAGTAACTTACTAAAAATAATAAAGATTTCCTAAAGCTAGTAGGCTTGCTAAAATGAATTATTTAAATATATCTCAACCAACGTCATATGATAACAGCATTGAAAGTTTTGAATATCATTCATACAAACCGTATGTAACAAGTTTCAACAATAATGATGAAATACGAATACCCATTCATCAACAAGATTTGTATGTGTTGCCTTCACTCAGCGCTTTGTATATTGAGAGCAAAGCGGATGTGTATAACAGTACTACTAAAGAAAAAGTGTCAAGTGTGCATTTTGTTAATAATCCAGCGTTATTTCTATTTCAAGACATTCGCTATGAATTAAATGGAATCGAAATAGATAAAATTAAAAATGCAGGCATAACAACAACAATGAAATCCTATTTATCGTTAAATGAAAATGAATCCAAAAGTGCTAGAGTTTGGGGTTGGTCTACTTCAGGAACCACCAATGTTAGTGAAGGCGCATTTTCTGCTTCAATACCATTAAACAAACTATTAGGTTTTGCAGAAGATTATGAAAAAATTATTATAAACTGTAAACACGAGTTAGTACTTTTGAGAAGCAACACAAATGTCAATGCCTTGAAATTAAATAAGGAACAAGTTGTAGAAAATATAATAATAAGTAAAATTGTTTGGCGCGTTCCGCATGTTAAGGTGTCAGATCGTGAGAAAATTCATTTGTAAAACATTTAGAAAAAGATCGAGCTATCACACTAGCATTTCGTAATTGGGACTTATATGAATACCCATTACTACCCAAAACGCGTAAACATTCTTAATCTATTAAAACTTCATCGCAAATAGAAAAACCGAGATTCGTTGTTATAGCTTTACAAACCAACCGAAAACATAATGCGGAAATGTCTATGGCAGAGTTCGACCATTGCAATATACGTGATGTAAGAGTATTTTTGAATTCATCGTATTACCCTTATGAAGGACTAAATGTCAGTTTCTCAGATGATATGTTTTCTTTATTATATGAGCAGTACGCCAGATTTCAGCAGTCTTATCACGGACGCCGATCAGAACCCTTGCTGTCTTTAAAAGAATTCAAGGCTATTGCTCCTTTATTCGTAATTGACTGTTCTTGCCAACACGAATCATTAAAAGGATCGATTGATGTGAGAGTTGAAATCGAAGCAGACCAAGAGATACCTGATCAGACCGCTGCATACTGTCTCATACTGAACGATTGTATATTTGAATACAAACCTTTGAGCAATATTGTAAAGAAAATATCATGAATACCAGTACAATACTCGTGGATTTGCAAGGATTCAAAAACCATAAAAACGAATTCTTAGTAAAAGAATTAGCAATAGCTACTCTAGAGTTTACCTATATATTTTTAATTAAGCCTCCATATCCATTTACTTCACTAACTGAAGAAGAAAAAAAATGTGTACGTTGGATAGAACGAAACAGAGGTTATCAGTGGAGTGAAGGATTTATTGACTATAGAGAATTTCATAGAATTATCAAACCTATTTTAGAAAACCGCAAAATAATTGTGAAAGGAGAAGAAAAGATTAAATGGATGAAAGACATAAGTGGTCATAATAATATTGTCGATATTAGTTATACGGGTATAGCTAATTTGAATACGTTAAATGATCTGTATAGTAATAATATGCTTCATTGTTTAACTCATAAAAATAAGTGTGCTTTGAGAAATGTATTATGTATAAAAAAATGGTTTTTACTTAATGGTTATTCATTTAATGATTTTTGAATTTTGAACCCCTCTCCTGGTAAATTATGTTTTAAAGTATAAAATTAATTATATTAAATATGTGTCTACTTATGAATTTTAATAAACTGATTTTTATATAAAATGTTGTTTAAGTTACATATCCTACATAACTAAAACCTTAATAGGACAAAAAATAAAAGACACTTCTGTTTTAGATTAAACTATATTTACACATAACTTACAACTATAAAAAATAACTTACAATAACTTATTATAAATACACTCCTAAAAGTGATCGTCACAAATTTTTTTTGATATTTTCTTTACAAGACTATCCGTGAGATCCATGATCTCATCCATCGGGTTTTGTACTAAATATTGCGCACTGAGCAGCATGTTATCTTCACAGTCTTCGACGTCCGAGCTAGTAGCAGATCCCACATCATTCGCTATGTCCAACACCTTAATTTTGATCAGTCTTATTCCTTTTGGTTCCTTCGTAATCACATATGACTTAGACGACTTCAATGTTTTTTTTTGAAATGGTTTTTTATGCCTAGGTTTCTTGTCTGGTCTGGATGCAACAATTTGTTTAGAGCACAAATCGGGGAACTCTTGTGTAAATCCTTCCAAGGGATCTTGAGCGTATTGGGAAAACAGAATGTCGGGAGAGTCATCCATCATCTATAACAAAATAAAGGTTAATTAGTAATATGTCTTACATAAACTGTAACATTTATTGAAATGTTGTATACTCACTTGAATAAAACCCAAAGTCAGTAGTACCGCGTTCGTCAGAGACAAGGTGTGAATGAGGGAAAATAATGGACTTAGCTATTGAATCAAATTCTGCTTAGTTTGCATTGCGTGTTTGCAACATAGGTGAGGTGACCTAGATGCAACACGTGTAATAAATAGCAGAAGTGGTATAATAATTGACTTAGACTATCAAATTCAATTCTGCTTAGTTTGCTTTGCGTGTTTGCTGCGTAGGTGAGGCAGCCTAGATGTAACACGTGTAATAAACAGCATTAGTGCTAAATTATAGACTCTATGTACATACATTCGATGAAAAAAAAAAACAGTTCTTAATAATGAAATATTTATTTATTTAAGTAATAATGAGCCCACAAAGTGTTACATAGCTTACACAACTAAAACAATATATTGATATAAATTAACTATTACCATATTACTTTATTGTAACCCTATGTCCAGGTTCATGATATATTAACTTATTGTATAAGTATGATAAAAGTAAACAGTGTTACTTAGCTTACAGAGTTAAAACAATAAATTGGTTTGTATTATACTATTATTTTATTATGACCCCATGCCAACGTTGAAACTTTGTCTGATAAAACTACACGTTTATCATCGGAATTTGACAAGGCTATTTTATTAACACTCTGTGTAAAAATCTCGTGCTTAATACACTTAAACAATATATTCTTCTTTCGTATTACTGTGTCATGAAGCAAAGCCGATCTATAGTCAGACGATGACAAATCTCTTACAACATTTTTTTTAACACCTTTTGCTTTCTTAATTAATGATGAATCTGTTTTTATGCAGTATAATTTAGAACGTAAACCTACAAATTCTGTCATAATTTCGCCTCCTAGTTCATCTTTAAACAGACCGGGTACTTTTTTGTTTTTTATAGGCAAACCAAAAACATTATCACCGTTATAGTTACTAGTATCAAAGTAATTTATAAAGTTGTCTTTTAAATCGCGATAAAAGTCTTCCGTTTCAATTTTGTATACGAAACTATCAGTATCGGTGTAACATAATTGTACCTTATCTCCGTAGTAGGGCTTTATTATTGTGTAATGAAATTGATACATATGACATTTCGAGAGCTCCAACACGGCAAAACCGATGTAAATAGGTTTGTCTAAAAATATTCTATCAGGCTTCATCTGGATGGCTACAAAATTTTCTGAGAAAATGGTGGCACTGTGAAAGTTAGGCCTTGCAATTAATTTATCTGCGGTTATGAACTTTTTTGTTTTGTTGGTTTCATCATTCCACTTACTGATCAATCTCACATCTACTCTTTTTTCGCTGTCTTCTAATGTTTTACCAAACACGGAATTATTTAACAGTTTAAAAAGGTCTTGTTGGAAGGGAGTCACTGCCTTTTTCCGTAGTTCAGTATTTAAATTAATATATTTTCCTAAAAATGAACTTTGTCTGAATGACAGAACGCGATGAATTTTATCTAAGATAAGTCCGTTTTTAATACAGGTTTTTAGATGAACATAATGGATTACATACTCGTATTTTGAATACAAGTTAGGAATCAGTTTAGGAGTTTTACCACCAGGGGGTATAAATTTTTCAGCGCAAAAAGGATAATCATTGTGAATACAATGTAGTTCATCTGGATAGATCAAATCAACTTCGAGGATAAAACCATAGTCAGCATCATCAGCTATGTTCATAACAACAAGTTGATCTATCTCATTCTGATCTAAAAGTCTAAAATCCGACACAGGTAGAGGTTGACACATACTGTAACCATATAAATTGTTGCAATCGATGTAAACAAGAAACGAATCAGACTCAGTATGATCGTGACACGACATGTATTTATTGTTAGCCTTAGCGTATCTCGTTGAACACAAACAAATCCCCCCACGTATCCCTTTTTGTATGAATCGTATAATTTCTAAGTCGTGTAACAATTCCAATTGAACACCTGTTTTAAGCAACATCGCATCGAAGGATAAACTTGGAGCAGTTAAATAAAAGGCAGGATCTAACTGATAGTTAGACTTGCAGACTTGTCGAAAATTTTCAAATACGTCAGCTAACAGTAATACATCTGTTTTAAGATATAAGTCTGTGTAACCTCCTAGGTCTTTTATTTTAAATGTAGACCAGACTTCCTGAGCGTGAGCGTAATCTGTATCACTTATATCTTCATCAGTCAAAGAATTATAAAAACTTTTTTTTGAGGGAAGTTGTCTTTCAGAAAACGAATTCCAATGCTTCATATGATCGTACGGATAGACTCCTTTACGAGTCAATAATTCAAAATGCTTTTCTTTAGGATAGCTATTTTTCAAGTTAACAAAGTCTGTTTTATGTAAACCTTTGGTTAACTTTTCTAAGCTAGTCCCTAGGAACTGAAATGAATCAACAAACCGTATCTGAGCAAATTTTTCATCGTTCAACGGTAAAAACTTGGTAAAAGAAATATAATTTTTTTTATTTCTCGGGATGACTTTAACAGCCCCCGAACTCTCAGCTAACTCTTTTATAAACAAATGGCAGTCATAGCCTGCTAAGTTATGGAAAAATACAGGTACTAACTTAGGAACGCTGTATCGTAAGTTACAGTATTGATGTGCAGCACCTCGATAACGACCGGTTAGATGACAGTGATCCCTTACCTTGTCGAGAATCAGAAGCTGGTTACAAATATGACAGACCTCAGCACATGCAAAATCCCTCGCTTCCCGATCATTAAAGTCCATCTTAACTTCGTTATTTAAGATTTCATATATCTTTTTAATATCAGTATAAAGCATTTCAAGGAATTTTTCTACACAGTCGAGACCTCGATACTGTACGAATCGATTTAAGCCTCTATCAAAGGAACAAACTATATAGTAAGCAAAAGCTGCTGGAATGTGCTGCTGACGAGGTAAAGTGTAACTAGAAGATGGATTAGGCTCACAACCTAGAATGGGTTGTAGAAGAGCCTCAAAGTCAGCGTATACAACAAAGGGAACGTCTTGCTTTCGTTCAAAATGTTTAAATTCCAGGTACGTTCCCTTATCAGGTAATACTGTACAAACACCGCCGCATGTGTGTTTTATAAGATTATTTTCAGTGGTAAAAAATAGTAAACAATCATCGCAAAAATATAATTGACCATTATGTTTAGTGATTTGGTTACGCACTAGACGGGACAGGTTTTTTATCAAAACGAAATGACTCTGAGCATTACTATCAAGTAAAAGTAGATTTATTTTAGTTCTGTCACTCGCTTTGAATTCCGATCTGTAAATAGGACCAACTATGGTACGGTTGTTTTTTAACGAATAAACATTTATACTTAAATAAGGATTATTACTTTCAAATCTGGCTATATCGTCAAAAGTGACTGGAAAAGACATACCGGTAATATTAAGTACATTCTTAAAATGTGGATAAGACGTAACCCTATCACTGTTCTTTGTGACAGGATAAAGTGCTGCAACTACGCTCCACAGAAAACAATGCTTATCCTTATTTCGAACGTTAATACACGCTTTTTTCGATTTTATTACTAAGGGCAAATCAGCGTACGTTGATCCAGAACCTCTTAAAGGATCGAATTTATTAATGTTAACCTCTAAAGAAACGTTACTTAGAAAAGACCAACCACTTTCGCGATCTTCAAATTCCTCAACCCGTTGTTTAATATAACTTACAAGTGTTGAAAACACCTTATCGTAATTAAAGTTACGATGAACGATAAAATTCTTTGTAGTGAATGACTTTATTTCATGACTATCATTTTTAAATAATAGAAAATTAGCATAATATTCAAAATTCACTTTTACACTTATATGCTTCTTCAAAGCGATCAGCAAAAGATTATTTATTTTAGAACGTAAATTATGTAAAAATGAATCAGGCATAGAGTGTTCGAATTCCTCTGTAACAACAATTCTATAAGAAGCGATTCGACCTCGAAAAGCTGTTGCGTACTCAATAACGCCATCAACGTTAGCCTTCTGCGTTGAAACACTTTTCTTATGCGTAGTGCTTTTCAGATGTCCTACCCATTGTCGGTTTCCTACTTGCACAGAACAATCAGAACAAAAAGGCATTTTACTAACACTTACTTACTTTGCTGTAACTGTAATAAACAGTAGGTACTTGTAAAATACTTAAACTAAAATATTATAACGGATATAAGAACCTGGTACTTTAGTAACTTAATTTATTTATTTAGGAAGCGTACGCTTATAGCTTGACTCGCTCTAGAGTTCGTCAAGCGCGTAGATTATAATAAGGAGAGCGTAAAGCAAATGCACTCAACCAACCAAATATTACCTTGTGTGAGTACCAAGTTTTATAACCAACACTTAGTTACCTAAACCTTATAGTTATCTGATACCTTTTTTACCTGGACAATTGGGATCACAAATTCTTAGTTATTTCAATATTATAGATGTTTATTATTTTAAAAGATTATATTAAATTTAATTTATTTAAAAATAACAAACTTAATAAATATTTATTTCTTATTGCTATAAAATGTCGGTTTGCTGTCGGCAAACAACGAGGACTTGACTTTCTGCATGAACCTCTGCAGATACGTCCACTCAGTCTGGTCACGATCCAGCTGCACCTTGAGTGTGACAAGTGCTTTGGTATAGCCTAGCTCCGGAGGCGCCGTCAACGCTTCCTCGGTTGTGTAGACACGTGTCTCGATGTAGTACTGTCCGTCGTGCAGCGCACGGTGCACCAAGGATCCGTTGGCTACGCGGCTGCTGATGCTACTTTCGAGCTGTTTGCCTCGAACGGGAGCTCGCTGAGCGTTATCAACAGCGATAGTCTCTTCGTCTTCAGACAGCAAACCGAGTACATCCAGCAATTCCTTTTTACAGCTCTTCGGTTTCTTAGCTGAACTGATAGTTCTGCAATAGATAAATTTTGTGTAAGTAAAATGTAAGTTTATGATAAACAATATTATCGAGCTTTAAATGAAGAGTTCGAGTAGGTAAAACGGATAAACATTTAAAACAAAACATGACAGAATGATTAGGTATACCACGGAACGCATATCCAGCCATAAAAATAAATGTAGGTTTTTACCTGTTAGTTTCCCGGGACGTAGAGACAGGTTTTCGCTTGAGCTTGGGTTTCACCTCGGGTTTCACCTCGGGTTTCACCTCGGGTTCGAATATATCATACTCAGAGTCAGACCTGTAAAAAAAAAAAAAAAAACTAAAAATAAATATCAAACATTACGTACTTATGCAATTTATAATCATGTCTGTAAAGGCAACGTTATAAGGCTAGGTTCAAAATCTAATTAGCGAGTTAAAAATTAACTTTATATCGTTATAAGACCTATAAACCTTACAGTCACATACTTAGTATCATACACACACTAGTGCAAACATAGCACATAGACAGTTTCTGATGGCTAAAGGTGTCTTTAGCCACAGTGAGAGTAGACAAAGGTGGTGAGGAGTTTCTACGGGCCTTCCAAAGCACGGAGAAGCTCGGGATTATAAATTTTTGGTCACCCATCCGATGACCGGCCTTTGCGAAAGTTGCTTAACTACAGCCACTCGCAGACCGGGCGCGTTAACCACTGCGCCATCGAGCTCCTCGACTCGAATTAACAATACCAGTGATGAAATAAGTCACCATAAAAAGTACTTACATCTTGAACACTTACAATATTTCACTGCAGCTGCTGATAGAGAGACTCTTCGACCAGATATGACGACACTGGACTAGTTGCTCAGGCTTGAGTACTTCGAAATACAGAATGAAGCTCTAACCGAACACTTGCCGAATTTAAAGGAAAAATATTGAATATTCGGCAATTTTAGTTAGGGCTGTCACGAACGTTACGCTTACGAAATATGATTAAAGAATGTTTACACATATGCATTCGAATTTCTATTACTTAAAACTCATCATTTCCATTTTCAGTACGTCGCAAAACTATTAGATTATAAAACCGAGCGCTTTTTAGCGAAAGACCGAGTTTGTTCATATTATCTATACTAATATTATAAAGCTGAAGAGTTTGTTTGTTTGTTTGTTTGAACGCGCTAATCTCCGAAACTACTGGTTCGAATTGAATAATTCTTTTTGTGTTGGATAGTCCAGTTATCGAGGAAGGCTATAAGCTATATAACATCACGCTACGACCAATAGGAGCAAAGATATAATGGTAAATGTGTAAAAAACGGGAGAAATTATTTCATCTTTGAAGCCTTCCGTTGCGTGCGCCGTGAAAACGGTTCAAGATACACAAAAAATATGTATTAAAGAATAATAGCCCTTTTAATGATCTAAAAAACAGTCCGCGATAGTATATGTCTATCTTTTAAGATTAACTCACAAAAACCGTTTTTATGGTACCTAATTTAAAAAAAAAACATAGGTTTTATCCTGAAAATTCTGCAGGAACTCGACCATTCCGAAAATCCCGCAAGAACGGGAACTATGTGGGAAGAACCAAAAATCTGCCGGAAGTCACTATTCCACGCGGACGAAGTCGCGGGCAAAAGCTAGTGGTAAATAAAAGTACAAAATTACAAGGTTCGTTCTAGCGAAGGATGTGTTAGCCCTATCTGGTGCACTACGATTGGCGTATTTGTCTTTTGTTGATATTGAATAGTCGACAAATTTATTTAGGGCTGTCACGAACGTTGCACATACGAAATGTGATTAATGAATATACACAAATTTGTATATGCTAAATAGCATTCGAACAAAATAATGTTCAAAAAAGGATACTTTTTGTAATCCCCTACATACATGAATTAATATTAATTTATAGCATGCGAAAATAAACCGATACCCTAATATACCTACTTAAATAATGTTAATAATGAAAGTCAAAACAATAGCTTATTTGTGTACACACGCCTGCACATCAACCTACCACAAACTGTCAAATTTCCCCAATAGACTTTGAACTTTATGTCTTTATATTATGGTTTAAAATGTATTGAAGAATGATAGTTTTGGATAGGTTGATGTGCAGGCGTCTGTACAAATAAACTATAACTCTAAAATAATTTGGAGACATAGTAAACATTAACATTATTATCTATTACTTAAAATGAAGCATTTGCATTTCAGTACGTCGTCGGTCGCAAAGCTATTATATATAGGTATTATTAAAAACAACCGCTTTTTAGCGAAAAAAGACCGTGTTGTTCATATTAGTGTTAAGAATTTGTGCAAAGGTTTTTGTCTTTGTGTGTAAGCAATATATTAATTATTTATTTATTATTATATCTATTAAAATAATTTAATCGTTTAACTTTGAAAATAAAATGTAACACTCACAAACCTTTATCAAGAAACGTACAAAATTACAAAGTTCGTTCTAGCGATGCGATGGGTGTGCCACCCATATCTAGTGCGCTACTATTGGTGTATTTGCATTTTGTTGATAGCTTGACTGCTGCTAACATATCGAGAATCACCGACCTCAATTCGACGATGGAAATATTTCTAGTCATTACTAAAATATTGTTATTTTTTAATAAAAAGTAAGAATAAAAATAAACCTATGATAATTTTATGTTTCTGTGTGTATTCGTTGGAGTAAATAATACCGTTTATTCTGAATTTCATACATAAATAGATTGATGCCTCTTGGTATAGCGGTAAGTGATCCTCACTGCAAATCCAAAGGTCTTGGGTTCGAATCCCTGAAGTGAATGTGTCTGTGTGATGCGCACTATCATTTTTCGTAGATGTTTATATTATGTATTTTTAGTATGTTTATACGTAACTAGTACTTATAGGTACTAAGCTTCACTAATCCATTTAGTTTGGGTCTAGATAAGTATAAATTTTAGTCTACAGAATTATAGGTATCTATTGTATCGTATCGTATAGCTTAAGATAGTATATTTTTGACGACCATCTGATAACTACATAAGTGAAAGTTGGTTATGTTAGTTGCGAGGTTCTAGACAATGGACCTACTTTCGAATATACATTGCAGCCTCCCTAGAAACATGCTAATGTAGCTAAGATCGTTCTCTAAATTAACTTTATCGCGAATCGAACTCTGAACCCACTGCATTCAAGGTGATTTTATTCCTTCTTGTTCAGTTTAAAATATTTATAGCAGGTGGTTTTCAGCGGCTGCACATGTTTACTGACTAAATTATCCTCATCATCATCAGTCTGTTAATATTTCTCATTGCTAGAGCACAGACCTTCCCTATGGATAGAATCCCATAGGGAGAACGACCATAACCCGCCACAGGACCCCGGTGTGGCGGTCAACATCCGTTGACGATTCTATATGCAGATTACAGTTTAACGCGAGATACAAGGAGGAGGAGAAGTTTGAGATACAAAATTTTTTAGTAACTTATCGGATAGCCGCCCCATCCGATAGTTGCTTAACTTCCACAATCGCAGACCGTTAACCAATGCTCCATCGAGATTAATTATAGCATAATGTTATCTAATTTACGATTTATTATGATAAACGTATGAACTCAAATTCGATTCTGTAAGTCTATATTTAATGTTTAATTAGAATTCTCACTTAGGTTTATGATCCTTCATCAGTCTTAAAAATGTTCCTTAGCGTTTGAAACATCCATCCCAGACCATACAATACGGATATCATATTTATGAAAAAAAAAAAAAAAACAGAACTTCTTTGGTATATCCTCCATCATACCTATCAAACGTAATTTAAAGTCTAAAATCTATACGCAGACAAAGTCGCAGACAAGAAGCTAGCTAATCTATGCTTTATTCATTTCATTCACAATAAATTCAGTTTTGAAACAAATTGGTGGTTTTTAGGTATAAGTAAATAGGTCGTCGCATCCGCTGGCTGTTGACCGACGCCCGTGGCGCTAGATTTGATGACAGCGCAGCGCAGCGTGCGTTTACCTAATGTGTAAATATTACGAATTTACAATAATAAACTTTATAACAAGTTTGTAAATTTTTGATATTTTAGCGTTTAACGCTAGAATGTTCTTAGATAAAAAATTGCAATAAAAAAAGACGAAGCTAAAATTTTAAAAAAATTAAAGCAACTTCATCTGTACCAAACACGGTAAAAACTCTGCCTCAGTAGCAAAGTGGTTAATGCAGTCATCTGGATTGTGGAAGGAATTCACCATCTTATCTAAATATATCACCATAACATCAATGTTTGTAGCATTGTTGTGTTCCGGCAGCTAGAGATAAGATAGCCAGTGCCTCACTGGTTGAGAATCCCTGGTGAAGTGCGCTTCCATCAAATGGCCTTATCATCACTTAACATCAGGTGAGATCAAGGCACTGTGCTTACCCGTAAATATATAAAAAATATATATATATATATCTTACAGAATGAATATGGTAGACTAGAGCGTTGGTTTGATGATTAGTAAATCTGTGTGTTGCGTATGGTTGTAGGTTCTATTCTAGCTTAGAACAAACATTCAGGGGCGCGAAAATCTGTGATCGAACTGAGTTATTGAGGGTTCTTCCGCACCTGCGAGTGCGGGCGAACGTAGTTTGACCACGCGAGCATAGGTGAGGATGAACTCTCAATAACACACTACTCAGGGGCCCTACTGTATACGTATGGAAATTTGCTATAATATACTAAAAAATAATATACTGTTATTGTTAAATAAATTTTCAACAATTTTTTTAATGAAAATAACAAACATGATTATAACCCTGTCGCGTAGCGGTGAAATAGTACTACCACCCCCTCTTTTCTCTTGGATGTCGTAAAAGGCGACTAACGGACTAAAGACGTACATATACATCAAATATGCGGCGATGGGCTCACTAGCTGACACGCTGAGCACATGTGCAGTGGCTATTTCTTGAAAAGAGGACTATGGTAGAGGACTGCTTTTGCTATCCTCATTGCCTAGTCTCTGACTAACCCTTTGGAGATAATAGTCGTGATTACATATATTAAAATATAATACATGTAGCAATAAATGTTATGTATTACTCCGTACTAGTAATATTGAGATAAAACACTTCACACATACCTAAGTACTTGTTTTAAGTTTCCATAATATTTTATTTTGACATTTCAAACCCTTATTCAAAAATTGACTTTCATTTTTATTTGCTAAAAATTTGCCTACTCCTAAAACGTCGTACGATCTATAAATAAAGCAGCAAATGTTCACTTTCAAAAAGGAAAGACGTAACAGTAATGGAATAGACCACAGGAGAAATCGTGAAAGGGAAATAAATACAAGAAGCGGAGTACGCCAGGGGATTGTAAAATCTCACGTAAACGGTGTAGGGCAACTACTAACACCGCTATTTGGCTGGCTCTTTTGAACGGTCAGCAGGAATAACTACAAACTGGAAGGCTTTCCCTACTGATATTATAATGTGAAGGTGAGTTTGTTTGTTACGCTTTCTCCGTATTCATGCTTAAATCAAGGGAAGCGATTTTTGTGAATTTTGACATAGAGATAGATGGGGCCCTGAAAACTTATTATATACCTACATGTATATCCTTCTTCAACTGAGGTGAATTTGTTGTTAACATTCAGCTGAGGTCTAGTCTGGCGGACGTAATTTTAAATATCATTTATTTAAAAAAGTTAATGAAAATAAATTACATTTTGTGTATTAATTAGTTATTTAGGTTTATTAGTAATCAAAATAAAAGGAAAAAGGATCTCTTAAAATAAAACATCGTCATAATTATTTTTAATTTAATGAGATCAAATTTTAGGACGTTTTGCGCACTAATATACAAAAAAAAAATTACAAACAAAATAACGAAACTTCCTGTTGTTTAACAATGCTGTTTTCTTATATAGCCTTTATGTAAGTAATAAAAAAGAAAAACAACGATATCCTATGGTTATATTAGTCACAAATCAGTCTCAAAGTTAACCTTATTCTAGGTAATTGACATTCTTTGCAAATTGGAGAAGAACGCTGCAGCCATATTATTTTTTGCACGCAAAATAGGTAGGTATATCTGGCCTGTCTTTTTAATTTGCTGGAGTATCTGCTACAAAGCTCTTGTTATAGTTAGACGGAGTTCTCTGGGAAGACGGTTGTTATAAACGCGCTCTTTCAAGATAGGTCTCTCACTTGATTGAGTTCTATCTTCTTGAAGAGCTTCGTGTACTTCTTGGCATTCCTGTTCTTGGATGTAGTTAAGGTCTTCTACAGAATCGTCAAAGTAATTATTTGTTCCGATATCTGAAAGAAAAAACAAGCACAAAATTACTTTTTTATGTTATTTTAGTACTACTAATACTTATCATTCTCAGATACCAAATAAATTGTTATTGTTAAGCCACTACACACAAATCTCCAACAATTATTAACCACGTGATTAATTGTGATGAGTAATAGACAAATAAAGATGAACTGAGATGATGAGATAAAGATAATTTTTTTCATTAACGCGAACGAAGCCGCGGGCAAAAGCTAGAGAAAAATCAAATAACTTCCAACATTTTGGGAACTTGTTTAATTGATATTTATATATTATTTTTAATTAACCTTTCTTTCATATCACTTAATGGTAAGTGACGATAAAACCTCTATCTTCCGTGGACGGGCCATGAAAGCGCAGTTCGTCCGGTATCCTTGAAAGAACCTGCCTATGTTATTCTTAACTGATTGAACACAACAAAGCTACCAAGATTATTGTTGTTGCGACAGACTTAAATGATACGATGGTAGCTAGCCGTTTGACAATACTTGACTTTATTAGAACAATCCAACCAACTAATTACACTCCTGAGATTTCCTGATTAGTACGGACTAATCAACTGACGGCAGTTACGACGTTTGTCGTATTTTACTCTAGTTTTAAATAAAAACATAGCTTCAATTAAGGGGTTATAAAAGATTTAAAAAAAAATAGCGTAATAAAAAATAGCGTAGTGTAATTAAAGTAGCTTAAATATGCCTTAGGTCTAGACCAAATTTTAATCAATTACCTCCTACATCAAATCACCTAATTTAATTTTTTATTTACACAAGTAAATCTCGCGACAACCTTTTATATCATATAAATTGTGTAACAACGTTATAAGTTAACGGTAAAAGTTTATTTTTTCTTTTTAGCGCATTTAAATAAAAGCTTGTTTTTTAAAAAGTTTTTTTATTTTAATTTATTTTTTTACTTTTTAGTATTGGATTTAGAGTCATCTAGCACTAAAGTGCTCGAAAAGACAAATCCAACGAACCTAAACTCGATGAGTTTCCGTCGATTCGTTTAGGAGTTCCTATGGCAACCTCCCGACCCCATCATCAGGACTCTGGACATCATCTAGCACTAAAGTGCTCGAAAAAACCAATCCAACGAACCTAAACTCGATAAGTTTTCGCCGTTTCGTTTAGGAGTTCCTATGGCCACCTCTCGACTCGATCATCAGGACCCTATACATCATCTAGCACTAAAGTGCTCAAAAAGACAAATTCAACGAACCCAAACTCGATGCGATTCCGCCGTTTCCTTTAGGAGTTCCTATGGCCACCTTCAGATTCCATCGTCAGACCAGCTCAGTGATACCATAACATTGCATTGTCATCGTACTTACATAAGGTATACCGTATATTTAAACAGACGGCATACCGCGCTTGGATCAGAGGTAAAGCTCATGGGGCCCCCGAAACTCGCTCGCTAAACGCAGCCTATAATAATGCCACCAAGTCGTGTAAGAGGGCCTACATTAGAGCGGATGCCCAGCGCGTTGCACGAGTAGGCCAAGAACTCTTGACGCATCCTACGGGCAGCCGTAGCTACTGGCGTCTGGCCAAAGCCGTGCAATCCAACTTCTGCCAACCCTCGCTGCCACCACTGAGATGTCTTGACGGAACTTTAGCTCACAAGCCGCAGGAAAAGGTCGATCTCCTGGCCAAACTCTTTGCGGCTAACTCCCGGATCGATGACTGTGATGCACAGCCACCCTCAATTCCTCACTGTGGCCACACAATGTCTGATATTAAAATTAGGCAATGTGATGTCCGTGCGGAAATGCAGTCAATCGACATCCGGAAAGCTAACGGTCCTGATGGCATCCCAGCAATAGTCCTGAAAATGTGTGCAGCGGAGTTGTCCCTGTGTTAACGCGTCTGTACCGTCTCTCGCTCTCTTCGGGTTGTGTGCCGGAATCTTGGAGAGAAGCTAATGTGCAACCGATCCCTAAAAAGGAGATCGGTCAGATCCGACTAATTACCGCCCTGTAGCCGTAACTTCAGTGTTGTGTAAGATCCTAGAACGAATATTGAACAAACAGCTTATTCGATACCTAGAAGATCACTCCCTGATTCACGATCGTCAATATGGGTTTCGGCCAAAACGGTCAACGGGTGATCTTCTAGCGTACGTCACACATCTCTGGGGTGAGGCTATTGACAAGCGTGGCGAGTCACTGGCAGTTAGCCTTGACATAGCCAAGGCTTTTGATCGGGTCTGGCACAAAGCTCTTCTCTCCAAGCTCCCGGCATACGGTTTGCCCGCTCAGTTCTGTACCTGGATTGCCAGCTTCCTGCATGAGCGTAGAATCCGTGTCCTTTCGGATGGATGCACTTCGCGGTTCATGTCAGTGAACGCTGGTGTTCCTCAAGGCTCCGTTCTATCCCCCACGCTGTTCCTTCTGCATATCAATGACATGCTTCCTCTTGGAAACATTCATTGCTATGCAGATGATAGCACAGTGCATGGGGGATATAACGGGCACCCAACGGCTTGGTGGGTAGACACCGAAATGAAGCGAGCAAATCTTGTCATTGAGCTCGATCGGATGTTGGACCTCATTTCTAAATGGCGCTCCGATAATCTGGTGGAGTTCAATGCCAAGAAAATACAGGTGTGCGCGTTCACAGCGAAAAAGTCGCGATTCCTTCCCCTTCCCTCTCTTCAGGGTACATCTCTAGGCCTGCAGAGCAGTATTAACATGCTCGGTATGGATATCCGCTGCGATCTGAACCAAAAGGACTACATCGAAACCGTGATTAAAAATGCCTCACGTAAACTCGGTGTCCTGAACAAGGTGCGGCGATTCTTCACGCCTGATCAGTTGTGTCTATTATACAAGACACAGGTGCGGTATTGCGTGGAGTATTGCTGTCACCTTTGGGACGTCTCCGCAAAGTACCTTCTCGATGGTTTGGACAGATTGCAGCGCCGCGCTATGCGCATTATCGGCAATGCAGAGGTCACTAAAACTCTCGAGCCTTTGCAATTGCGTAGAGATATTGCGTCACTCAGCGTCTTTTACCGTTTATACCATGGCGAGTGCTCTGAAGAACTCTTTGACCTCATCCCTCCTTCTCCCTTCCTCCATAGGAGTACGCGTGCTGCTCTGCGGAGTCACCAATTTACAGTCTCTAACATTCCATCTCGCACAAAGAAATTTGGTGACTTGTTTCTTTGCCGCACTTCCAAAAGATGGAATAGTCTACCAGCACACGTATTCCCTCCTACCTATGACATAGGGTCCTTCAAACGAGGCGTGAAGAAGCACTTTGTGGGCCGGCAGAGTGAGGATGACTGATGCTACGTCTCTTACGCTGCACCAGTTGTCCTCGCGCCTGGACCTCATTTCCACTTAACATCAGGTGGAGTGGGGTCATTTGCCGGGCTTAGTAATAAAATAAAATAAAAAACCAAATCTCTGCTTAATCGGTGGAGGAGAACTGGTCTTAAATAAAGTTGCAAGATTTGTCCCACACAAACTTACAAACAGGGGAAGTCAAATAAAAGCTTTTAAAAATAGCTCAAGAGGTTGCATTGTCCACTTGGATTAATTGTTGTTAGCAATTTTTTCTACTCTTTTTATCAATTTATTTATTTACCCTGAGTACAACATCAAAAGATATACTTTTTTTAGTAAAAGGAGAAACGTGACTAAAAGCAATCACAAATAAATGTTATAGGTATTTCATAAAATTTACCAACCAATACCAAATGTGTTTCAATTCTCTTGACACCAAGAAAACTCTGTGTGTGCTTACGGAAATTGAATGTTGATCCGCATTGAAGCATCGAACAACTAAGTTGCCAATATCGGACTCTACATCACTAGACGAGACTCGAGATAGAAAAACTGGAACGGCAAATTGTAAAGAGTGCTTTCACACAGCAGTTAAAAACTGTTACATAACATTTTCAACATTTAAACTTTATAAAATTTTATGTTCAGTAACATGTGAATAATTGTTATATATATATATATACTCGTATATTCAAATCTTCCGTGCTGATAAAACATGTTGTAGAACATTTTATAACATTTTATAACTATTACTTCGGATTACTTTAATTTAATATTTTGAAAAGGTTAGTTGCTCCTGCAAAGAAAATGAAAGAAGATATTGGACATTTTTTTTATTATTTAGTAGGTATGTGTACCTAACATAACATAACATTATTACCATTATTCATAGACTACACATAAACAAAGAAAAGGTAAAAGTTCTAAATTGTAACACTAAAAGCATCTATACACATAAAGACAAAAAAATTAAACAATTATATAACAACATTAAACAATTTTAAATTAAAAAGTAATCGATATTAATAAAGACAAATTCTAAAAATAAATTTAAAATTAAAAATAATTACATTAGCGGTGCACTAAAATAACGCTAATTACGGTAAACCACAACCATTTGTTCTCTCTTTTTGTCTTACTTGATGCGCAAAACTCTAAGAGCAAGAGGAACAGTCAAAAGTAAAAAATTGTTATATTTTCAAATTAAGGTTAGAAAAAAAAATTAATAATTAAGAAATAATTATTAATGTAATGTATTGTATTTCCAGTAATAAATTTTGTAATAGAATGCTTTCTTTTCAGTTAAAATTTTCACTCACATAATTTTACTAACAATGTTTAACTCTAGTGTGAAAGCACCTTAAGGTTGTACCATTCAGACGATGTTGTTGTGTGTCAAATGCTATTACTTTCTACACAGTAGACTCAACACAAACGTGACAACTTGAAAGTACATCCTTTTAAATTAAAAAAAAATATCTAAATCGTTTCAATAATCTTAGAGTAAAAAAAAGCTTCCGAGAAATTTAGAACACCCCTCCTTTTTTGAAGTCAGTTAAAAATATCATGATTCTTGACATTATAAATTGACTTACCGTCTGACTCTAATTTTGTTATAGTTAAAGTATATTTCTCACATCCAAAACTTTTTTTTTCAAATTTGATTTTAGTTAACCAGAATCTATTAATCAAAAATAATGGACTTTCGATTGTTCCTTCAATTTTATGCTGTCTACCTACGGTTACAACTATCATATTACATCGTTAGGTACTAATTTCCTTTTTTAAGGGTATACCTATCTACATTAAGTCTTAATACTTCATATGAGTAGGTATTTCATACAGAACAAAAGAAAGAGACATTTCGCTTTCAGATCACGTATCCTTATGGACCGTGTTCCAAGCACAGACTCTGCAAATGAAAAATTGTTATTCAAGTTTCAAATGACCAACGCCTGCCTCGAATTTATGAGACCTGTTAGCCGAATGTCATAACTATGTACGTACCTGCCGTACGAACGCATCTGATAAAAATAATCGACGGTACTTAATCGAGTTATAACTAAAACAAATCTGAAATTAATTTTTCTACGACAGAACCTTGAAAGATCGAACGTTCATCATTATCCAAAAGGTTGCGTGGTAACTCTTTTATTTTTAATAACAACATTTTACATTATGAAAGACACGTTTATTAAAAAAGGAATTAAAGTATTAACAATAGTAGAATTAAGATTTTAAATATTGAAATAAAACGACAACCTCAGGCGGGAATCGAACCACACACCTTCCGCATTCCGGGCGGCTGACTTAACCACTTGGCTATCGAGGTCTGGTTTTCACCCGTCGAAAGGACCATGGGAAATTTTGTCCCCACCATCCAACAGATTTGAAATTAGTGTCATTTAAAGAGTCTAGTAGGATAGATATTTTTTTACTATGACGACATTCTTGAAATACGCAAGATTTAGGTTATAAAAAATATATTGATTTTGAATATTTTTTTTTCCAACAAAATAAGATTGCAAAAGCAGACCAGGCTCCACAGGCGGCACCCGTTTACGAGTATGACATGTGAATCAGCCATGGCTTCGCTCAACCAGGTTTTAGGGAACGTAACGACCCGATGCACATGCCACCACCGCAGAGACACTTTGAGAGAGCATGACACACTCGAGCAACTCCAACTAAAGCAAGAAAACAATAAAAGTTTTTTTTAATTACAGATAAACCCAATACTTTTTACAACTAACACAGGTACTTTAGGCTTCTTTGGGTCCCAATGAACAAATTGACACGTATCCCATGACTGTTGTAGGGTGGGGACGGGGTTCATACAAAATCCCCCATGGTCCTTTGTCAGTGCTTGATGCTTATGTTTTTAGTCAACATTGCATCATCAAATCTTAGAAGTTTTCACCTCTGAGATCCGAAAAAAAAAGAAAGATAGAAAGAGTTTTTTTTTTCAGTGTTTAATTATTTTACTTAAAGTATATTTAAGCATTAATAAAACGTTAACATATATAAACAAAACATTAATCTATAACGCAGCTTCATCTTAACCGAATGTTCAAATATTTGTAAAAATATTTCTTTCGGATCTCAGTGGTGAGAACTTCTAAGATTTGATGAAGCAATGTTGACTAAAAAACATAAGCATCAAGCACTGACAACGGCGTGCGACGGGTGAAAACCAGACCTCGGTAGCCAAGTGGTTAAGACAGCCGCCCGGAATGCGGAAGGAGCGTGGTTAAATTCCCGCTTGAGGTTGTGGGCTTTTTTCAGTGTTTAAAAGTTTTACTTATGTATATTTAATCGTTAATAAAATACTAAAATATGTATATAAAAAATTAATATTAACAATAGTTAGGTATTAGTACATTTTTACATTAAAAAAAACCAAAATGTATGAATTATATATCATTAACTTTAATAACTAGTTGCAGATTATTCTGTGATCGCATGGTTGATTTAAGATGTTTTCAATTGAATTATGACGGTTAAGAATACAGCCCAAGTAACACACATAGGCTGAATACTAGATGAATAATGGATTATTGTGTACTTAGCGCTGAATAAAATTACTAAATAAAAGCAGAGTAGCATGTTATTCAGCCACTACTCTGCTTAAATGGGCACAAATTATTCAGCTTTAGTTCGCAATTGCTGAGTAATATCATTATAGTAACGTTATAATCGCAGTATAAGGTGTAACCGGTGGTAACAAGGCAAAATACTAGCAAATTAAGGAAACACTAGTTACACTTTATTTAGACAATTGTCGTCTATGTACGCTTTTATATTTATAGTAACTAACTTAAAGGTTCACGATTTGTTCTGTAAGAACGTCTTTTAATACTTTTGGTGACATATGATTCATATTTATGACAGTAAGAGAAGATAAGTTTTTAAAATGATTGTATGATATCGGTATATGTACCTTTTGTTAATAATTTCATTATTTTAAGTGAAAGCTAGTGGGAATTCAAAATTACTGTTAGAGTATACATATATTTCTAAGACAAATTTTCAAGCGCCAGTGCATAAATAAGTTTTTACAACAAATTATACTAAAATAAACACATTTAATAGAAAACATTTCGGGTAAAAATTGATTGATTGTGTCATTTTTCTAGTCTGTCACCAATGATCACATTAAAAATATTTATTTGTAATTCCTTACTTTACTAAGTTCGTGTTAAGTAAATAAAATTATGTATACAGTGCGACATAAAAGAGTAGAAATTAAATAATCCAGAACTAAATTCACTCATTTTTTGGCAACATTGATTATCTGTCATTAATGTCAAGTGGTTGTTCAACTCTGTCCGTGGTTACGATATAAATTGTTGTTTTAGTGATAATTCTACATCCCTGGATTTAAAACACTGATAACATGATTATGACTATCCATGGCAGTTCTCGTAACATAATATATAAGGTTTTTTTTTGCGAAGTTTGGCAGAATTTCAAGACGAAACTTTGTTACGTAATCTGGAGGGTATTTACCAACGTACAGCAGATTATACTGGTAAGTAAGTTATAAAAGATGTTGAAAGTATAATTATCTAAAATATGCCTATGCGCAATCGGCTAAATTCCGTGAAACAATCAGTATTTTTAAATATTTTGAAAAGTTTTGGGGTTATGATATTACAAACAAAAATGTTGGTTATTATAGTTCAACTCGAGAATCTTGAACTTTTTAATTTATTGGGACATTTTATCAAGTGTTAATAAGGGGTAGAATGTGGTAAGTATAGTAAATTATGTCGGTTGGCTTTTGAATCGAGTCGCCTGAATTTGAAGAAACTAACACTGTGGGGGGTCTAAGGGGTTCTTAAATAAAGGCTTATTAACATTTTAGCTGCAGCTGTTGCGCTAAAATATTTAAAAAACTACTTTACAGTTTTGTCAAAATCAGCTATAATTACGAAAAATTACACGTTTTTAGGTAATACAATACCATATTAACAGAACCGAAGTGTGGTGATGGGGGGGACGGGGGGGGGGGGGGCGCAGCCCCCCTGCAGGTGTAACATAATTTCAAAATTACTTCTCTGCGGCAGGAGAGGTAAGTGGGGGGTACTCCTCTCTCGTCCCCTCCCGTTCCCCCCACCGATTAAGGAGACTCGATTCAAAAGTTTTACCACGATACATAACCTCAAAATACAAAAATTAACATAACTTAAAAACTACTTGTTTGCGGCAGGGGGGGGGGGGGGTATGTGGAGGTACTCCTCCCCCACCCCTTACCTTCATCACCCCCAGCCCGATTCAGGCGACTCGATTCAAAAGTTTTACCAATTATGTTAATAACTCAGTCCATAGGACTGAACAATTTTGGTTTTGTTTTATTTTTATGCATATATGTTTTTATTGTTCAAGGTGTGTCTGAAAGTACTGTGCGGAGAATAGCTAAACAAGGCTCCGAAAATGGAGGAAAATTTTCGACTCCCGCTAAACACAGAAAGGGTCGACTTGCAAAGGAACTCGATGACTTTGATATGTGTGCAATCCGTCAGAAAATGATTTTTTTTACACTGTAAAAAAAGAAGTACCAACAAAATGCAAATTAATAGCTCAATTAAGGCAACTTATTAGATATGATGGAAGCCCCGAGCATTTGCGAAACTTGAAGAGTATCTGGATTTTAATTTATTAGTTTTATATCTAAATAAAAATAAGTTATGTACAGTGGCTGTTTTCATTACTACATACAAACTACTCAAATTAATTATTTTGACGACCTCCGTAACCGAGAGTAGAGCACTCCGGACTTGGCGTCGCCATCTCTGAGGTCCTGGGTTCGATTCCCGGTTGGGTTAATGTAGAAAACCAACTTTTCTATATTGTCTCGGATCTGGGTGTTGTGGTACCGTCGTTGTTTCTGATTTCTATAACACAAGTGCCTTAGCTACTTCCTCTATATCAGAGCAATATGTAAGTGATGTTTTCCAATTATATGAAGATATTAAATAAAAACAAGTATCAAGACCAATTTGCTCGACCTATCAGGGTTGCTATGTTAACGACAACAGCGCCCTCATTTAATTTCTACTCTTTTATGTCGCACTATACCAGTGTAGATATTAAAGGTTATACAGAATAAAAAATGGTGGTGAAATTAAAGAGCTATGTGAACCGGTATACTTCAACATTACTATCGTAGCCCTCGTAATGGGGCACATATGTCTGCTTATTCAAACTTAGCCGTAATAAAGTCTTACATGTGAATCCATATACAGCAATACACTGATTACTGGCTGAATAACATTACTGTCTTAGCCCGCGTAATGGGACACATATGTCTGCTTATTCAAACTTAGCCGTAATAAAGTCTTACATGTGAATCTATGTACGGCAATACACTGATTACTGGCTGATTATTCGTTCGAACTAGCAACGATAAAATGTGTTACGTAAATGAATTGATCCGTGACAAGATTCACGGGGATATACTTATTCAGTCATCACCAGATTAAATCAACTGATGTGAACCTCTATTAAGCAATGTACGTTATAAAATACTTGAAGTGCTCTTCAAGAGTAATAATAACGTTAAGATGAACTTGTAAACAGCCACTATTCAGTCGTAAATAATAGCAGTATAGATACGGATCAACAGGGAAATTTAACACCATTTACCGAATAACACGAAATGTACTCCTTTATATATCATATATCTGTGTAACAGTACACATATACTCCCTTTAGAAGGCAGTGTTTAGAGGTACACATTTACTCTATTATACAGCATATGACATATTTGCCACTACTTAATTGCCCTTATTCAGTAACTAGGCTTGAAAATTTAAAACGGCTGAATAAAAGCGTAGGTTATATACCAAATAAACGCATCTTGCTGTTTAAGGGCGAAGAATATCTACCATTATTTAGTTCTTATTCAGAATATAGCTCCTTGTGTACTAATATTCAGCTTAAGGATCACTAGTGAATTATAATAACGGTTTTAATACTCTGTAAGCAGCTATAATGACCACAAGTGTTTAAGTATACAGCTTTCTGTGTTACTTGGGAGCTAACGCCTTGTCGCTTAATAGTACATGCACCGTAATGTAACTTAGTATTTACTAATTTAATTTTGAATTCAAAATTGGTATACTTCCGTCACGCCAATTTGCGGAAAGTGTTGAGTGCCGACGATTAAATTATTCAACACTAGTGACAGACGGACATTGCGTGACAGGGGAACCGAAATTATTATTTCGATGGAATTACCGCGCTTCAACCCTTTTCATTGTTTAATATAAATTCCGAAACGTTTCGGACATATTATCCGTTTTGACATCACTACAGTGAAAATCTGGTCTATCGTAACATCACCACAGTCATTGACACTTCTTATAAATAAATAAAATTAAAAACTGACTTTTTTATTGAACTTTATGAGTGAATCCACAACCAAAATTGATTGACCTATTTGGTACCTTTTAGGTCAAGAAATTTTGGTTGTGGCTGTGGAATTGTTTTGGGTTTAGTTTAGTTGGGCAAGAAATATAACAGGGTTTTCCAAAATTCTCTCGGATTTACGAGATAAGGATACTCACAATTTTGCCTTGCTCGTAAAGTTTGATTTACAACTGTCTAACTATTTTTATGAGACACCGAAAAAATTTAACATCATCATCAGCCTTTATAATGTCCTGCTCTGCTGCTGCTGGGCACATGGCCTTCTCGGTTGACCCATAACCCACCACGCTGGCCCAATGCGGGTTACCATTGCTACCTTACGGCAACAACTGGGACCAATATCGTTACGTGCCCTCCAAAATACGGAATTTTAATTGGTATTGGTAACCCATGCCGTATTGCGAATGTTGCTTGACTTCGCAAAGCCGAACCCTTTAGCCGCTGCACCTTTTAACTCCTCATTAAAGTGAGTTTGTAGTTTTATTTATTTATTAAATTCATGAACACAACCTAAAATTGCTTGACTTAATAAGTACCTACCACAGTACCTACCTACCTAGTAGGTCAAGCGATTTTGGTTGTGCGTTGTTAAACGAAATTAACTACCTACCTACCTTAAAATCAATGTCATTCAAATAGTTTTTTAATTTAAGCCTTCACATGCACTTATTGACGTCCAACAATTTGTAAGTACGCATTAAAACACTGCATTACAAAAAAAAATAAAACTTAGATAAATTACAATTAATAAGTAGAGTTCTTCAAATGTTCGCTCATGGGAACGTAAAAAGTTTTCTGGCAAAGCGTCATTTGATTTATTTCACGCTGTTTTTTAATGTTTGTATGCCTCATGTTATTAGTATCATACAGTCATAGCAAAATCAAAGAGAAAATAAGGGTACATGCAAATAAAAAACATGTTCGTAATATTTGACTATTTTTGCGTTAACAACCAATATATCGGTAAAAACATATGCGTTCTGTTCAAAAATAACTTTATCTCTTTTCTCAAACAAAAAGGAATATAACCTCCTTTTTACATCAGACCTTTTAATTATTGAATTTAAATATGAAAGATACCCTGCAGACGGGATCAATCTCCAGCTTTGATGTAGCTTAAATGCCGACGGTGATTGATGATTCTAAAGCAAAATTTAATATTTTAATGTTTTTTTTGTACTAAAGAAGTCAAATTACCACACTTTTTTAATGTTATGTAAAAACTTCGGTTAAAAATGAAGTGGAGATGCTTGTTTTTATACCCCATGTTGCAGGATGGAAGGAACATCATCATCATCATCATCATCACATATTATTATAAAGTAAAATCGCCGTTTTTTTGTGCCTGTGGCACCGCACTATTCTTCTAAACCAAGCAATGGATTTTTATGCGGTTGTCACTAAAAGATAGAGCGTTAACTGAGGATGGATTTTGTTTATAATTTGTACAAAATGACTGAAGTATGACGATGTTTCTAAGTGCAGTCACGTGCACCAATATGTATACACTTTGACTCTTATTCCATTGTATTAAGAGTTACAATTGTTGACAATTTTGTTCGTGACTGTATATCCACTCACGACTATTATCCCCTAAGGGTTAGACAAGGCAGCGAGGACCGCCAAATCAGTTATCTGCCTTATTAACGTTTCACCAAATACCAACTGCACATGTGCTCAGCATGATAGATGGTGAGCCCATCGCTATGCTCTCGCCCCTCAGTCTTTAATTTTTTTGACACTAACTGTCAACGTCAAATTTGATAGAATCGAGCATAGACTATGCGATATTTTGCGATAACAATACATAAGATGAACCACAGAACCAAAATAACCAAACTTGTTCATACTAAAGTAGTCTGTAAGTTTATGAAAACACGGTATAAAGTCAAATGTGTTTTTGTAGGTGCGGTCTCATGCGACCGCTTGGGGTTTGAGGTGCTAGGAAAGAACAACATGTAAAAAATAAACAAACTGCCAGTTAGCCATGTACTGCTCATTGAAATGACATCGAACAAATAAGGTAGCTAGTCCATCGTCAATCAAAGTAGAAAGCTAGTTCCTTAATTTAGCATTCAGATAACAAACAGTTTCTGTACTTTGGCACTAAGAAATGTGTTACCGTACCCAAGTCCAGCTCGACCAGAACATTTCATTAGCGTCGTAATTAAACAAGCCATTACAATATTTAATATCGGTTTCTGGATCATCAGTCAATGTCGCCCCTCCGACAATATTAGGCGGGAGATTGATGCTACCGGCCGCTTCGTCTGTCGCTGCTCTTTGGATATCTCATTAAAAAACATCTTTAACAATACTGTTTAATATAAATGGCCTTTCTTATTTTAATTGCTATTTTTGCAGTTGAAGCTAAATGTTTCATTGAAAAACACCTTTTGTACACGTGTCGCCGTACTGCTAACGTTTACGAAAGGATTCAAGTCGCACTTGAGACAATCAGTTTTATATTAATGTTATCTTTATTGAAATTAACCACTTTTCTGTATAATAAGGTTTTCCTTGTTTATTTCAATTTCCGTTATGTTTTATGACTAAATTATAACTACTGGCAGTAACATAATTTTTTTTTGCTTTATCGCGTGCTTTTCTAAATCAATACTCGTAAAGAGCCTTATAAGATTAATTAAACTTTATCAATTATACGTTTTCAATAGTAAGAAATCTATATTAAACCTTGGACAGAACCATACGTTAGAAGCTATTCTCAAAATATTTCATTTATTCCTCACAAAGACTTTTGGTCGTTGGTTGTTTCATTTGTACAAGGCTGTGAGCAAAGACTATCATGTTCCGAATACTTTTATCAAGCATTTTGTTTTCGTATATAAACGAAACATAGAAGACATAATGCCACCCTTAGGTATATCCCAAAATAACGGAATGAAATCCAGGACCCTTTGTGACGCTGTCAAAGGCGCATGAAATTGAATAAAAAAAGTGGGTAAAACGAGAGGACTTTGGCAAACTCGGCCATGAAAACATATTGCGTATCGCTGGTTGTTTATTTGGAACACTGTTTACACACATTATGGTTTATTAATAAAACATACACTCGTAAAGTAAACATTAAAGAAAACAGAACCTAATAATGGTGCCGGTAAAAAAATAGAGTCTGCAATATGTACAACTAAGGTTGTCTACTACTGGTTTTTACGTCTGTTTTTAGTGTATTTTTGAAAACAAAATCAAAAATATTTGTTTTTTCATAGCGTAACATTTTGTCGGACCACAAATAATAAGAATTTACTTAACCATTGTTATATCTTTGGAACACGTGGGCAATAAACCTATCAATCATCAATTCTAAAATTGTATTTCAATGGTAAAGGCCTCTGCCCAGTAGTGCGACATTATTTACTGAGCAACTGAGCAAGCTGCGGTAAAATGCTGGAACGTTTTCTCTTTAAAATCATTTCTGAGCCTCGCTGCATGTGGCATTGTCATGTATCAACGTGAAGTCTGGTCAGTTATGTGAAATCGGAGGCACAAAGGGAGTCAGTTACATGTCGCACGTAGTTTTCTGACTGCCATTTATAAAAAGAACTCGGTATTTTGTGCTTTAAAAATCATAGTTCAACTTTAAAATTCCATCTTTCATGCATGGAAGAAAAAGACATACTGCGCTGACACCCCAATCAACATAAGAACAGGGCAAGAGAATGATAATGATGATGACTCTGACTGATGACTGACCATGTGTACTTGGTTTAGTTGGTGGTAGGCTTAGATTAAAACAAAAAGGGAAGATACGGCATTAGCGTCTCGTGAGTAAGCCGCTAAAATTAGGCCTAAAGGCACAATTTCACTTCAGTCGCAATTTGCCGAGCGTACTGGCTACATCGTACTATTGCGGACATTCTGCTGTGATAAAAAGAGAAAGACGCTACTCCGCAGTGGCGTCGGCGAGCGTCGGAATCGGTCGTACGTACTCATCTGTTGCGAAGCGACCGAGACGTCAACGCGCTACTCGCTGACTCCCTCGCGCTGACGTTGAAACTTACTGCTCTGTCTCGCTCGCTCGATTTACACTTTTATAGGTGTGCGTGTGTGAGTGTTTGCATATGTAGTTGAGTAGGACTATATTTTGATTGACTACACGTAGGAGCATGCCGTATCTTCCCTTTTTGTTTTAATCTAAGGTGGTAGGTCTTGCTTAGTCCGACTGGCTAGCTACCACCATCTTATCTAAAAACTGTAGCCATAACATGCTAATTTAGCATTGTTGTATTCCGACAGTTCAGAGAAAAGATAGCCAGTTTCTCAATGGTTGAGGATTCCGGATAAAGCGCGCTTCCACCTTCGGCTTTAACGTCACTTACCATACCATCAGGTGAGATCAAGGCCATGTGCTGATCCGTAGTTTATAAAACATAAATATGTCGTTACTCTCCAGCCTGGGTATAGGTATAGGTACTGGTACTGCCAGAATTCATCTTAGTCATATCACGCGTAAACCTAAGTCGAGATTCATTAACTACGAGTACTAAAGCCGCAACAAATGATCCTTTGTTTACCTGTAATAGATTCATTTAAATCCAGTTTCTAATATACATGTTTAAGAGACATTAGGTCCGTGGGGCACAGAATAACTGATAGTAGGTACTACCGTAGAGAAGGTTTACTCTCTAACTAAAGTCAAGTTAGATATAAAAAATTACCTACTCTTACGACTTTCACGCGAAATTGAAAATTGTCGTGTGGGATCGAATGTTTATAGTCTCGATATTGATTTGACGTCAGGAGCGCAGGGTTTCCATTCATGGATATATTTGAGTATAGGTAGGTATATTAAAAGAAATCAGATTCTTCTTCTTTCTTTTATTTAGGCACCCGTAAACACAGCAGTATCTTTTATACGAATTATAAGATCGTTTAGTAGGTAGTCATTGTTCGGTGCACAAAAATCACAGAAATGATCGTTCGTTTTACGTGTGACGTGGAGCCTGCAAGCCGAGCGGCAACCTACTGCCATACGCCTGTAAGGGGAGGGCGCCGGCCGAGCGTACCGAAACTGCCGAGTGACACCCCCTGCCGTGGGGTCTTAATGACTGCAATTTTATAAGTTACTTTTCTTTCTTTTAAATTTTAAATTTCCCGGCGGCGCCGGCGGCAGCGAGCTTTAGAAACCGCATCTCCAATCTAAATAATGATCTCTACAACCACGATGGTATTAGCCAACGCAGTTCGGCATACCGCATACCCTATCTAGATATTACGACCATTACATGGATGGGAGGCGTTAATTTGTCAGTCACCAAATGACATTACAATGACAATAGTTTCCCGGCATCAGGCTAGAATGAGCCACTTAAAGTTCCCCTCTGCCGACTTTGTGGAATGTTCGTAACGGCCAAACAAGTTCCAAATGACTTTTCAAAGGATATTTAAAGATAAAACTGCAATTAGTCACAGGCTTTCTGCTTTTTTAATTGATGTTTTACTTTATGACATTTGAAAAAGTCTGTAGGAAACGGTGCCATTAAAATTGTGTTGTTGTGTTGTGCGTGTGTATTATTCTACACTAGCGGCCCGCTCCACAGTGGGACGATTGTATGGAGAAATGGGCGAAAGTAATAACTTAACAAATATTGAAAAATGGCTGCTTTTTAGTTTTTGTTAGCCACAGTATTTCATTAGCTTTATAGAAAATAGGTTAACATTTTTATTTATTAATATTTTATGTCATAAAAAAACAAAATAACGTAATTTATATAACATTATTCCTCTCGAGATTCTTCACTTTCAGTGTCGTTGAGATTTAACTGGGCAGGTAAATTGAAAGACTAAGAGGGTTTTTTAGTTTCTGACAATAGCAGATATTCACATAAACCCTTCTCTTTATGCGTTTTATTTCTATTGATTTAGATAGATAAAGGGATTAGATGTAATGAGCATAATATTAATTTAATCTTTGTTGCTATTTAATCGTAATGATTTTCTAGTATGGAAAAGCCGATTTCTTCGATGTGCTTTCTGTCTTGCTTAAAAGGCTTCCCCTGTCAAGATTCCTATTGGCAAATCAAAAGATGATTTATACCAGTACCATGAATTAATAGTTTATGCATGCTACTTGATATATAATACCACTAATAATAAACATAATTTTCTAGATAAAGTTTTTTCTTATCATCTTATCATTTATAATTTTGAACTTTTCTGTTACTATATTCTGTCCAATAGCAATTACTCTCAAAATTATATTGAAATTATTTAATAAATCTTCATTAACCCTTGTTATTTCTGAAGATAATTTGGCATTACAAAAAAATATTGCCGTTATTCGACGTACCATAACCTGGTTTGGAAATATTAACATTCAACCCCATTTGGGACTTGAATGCAGCTTGGATAACTCTCTTTCTTTTGAGACATTCAGGTTTATTTTCACTCTAAATTTGCCACGTTATAAAAGAAAGTCGGTAACTAACATTCAACATACATTGAAAACATCTGATCCTCAAATGTAACGAGGAAATACCAAACTTGTAATGGCCCGTCCGTATTTGATGGCCGCTGATTAACGGAAAGCAAATTCATTTCAGTTGGTTTTGCACCACATAAATACTTAGATTAAAACTTTGTTTTATTCTAAGCCTAAATAACAATTTCAGTTTGCATTAGTACGAGATTAATACATGAATTGCACTTCCGTCTAACATGGTGAAGAGCATTTCAAACCCAATTTTTATATTTTGTCCATTAGTCAAATTAGTAGTGAAATCTTAATGTTCACCAATAATTTCATTCATCCTAGTTTATTCTGCTATATTCACATATTTATTTTCTTAAAGATGTGAATATAGCAGAATAAACTAGGTGTACTAACTATTTAAAAATATTAAATTTTATTGGTCTACAAAATAATGTTGAACCTGGTTTAGGATTTTTTCAAACATAATTTTTTGTGACTTTATTAATTAACTTCAGAGGTGCCAAAGCCAGTAAAAACTATAAGTATTTCTTGCATCCTCGAATATTTGTTTGTAATTACTATGTTCACCACTTCCATCAAAGCCCCATTTGCAAATAAATATATACACTTCCTTCTCGGTAAATGTAACTCACTTACTCAGTAAGATATTTATGATACTTTGAGAAGTTTTGTTTAAAAGGGACTGTGAGTCAACTTTGATTATAGTTTCTGTTATTACAATATTTTCGGGAACAAGGCCATCTTTGTGTTGTTTTAATTTGTGATAACTAGGAAACCAATCTGAATGAAGTGAGTTCACCACAGATCTTAAAATACCCTACTTCCACTGTCATAAATCTTGGTCTAAATATAATGCCACGGTTTGATGAATAGTTAAAGATTTTTCTTGTTTTGATGGGGACCCTGACAGGCGCATAGATAAATCAGATGCGAAAAGTAGTTCTTCTATACTTTTGCTTTGTACTAATTCGTCAACACGAAGTTTTTTTTGTTTTTCTACTACACTCTTCAAATGGTTTCTGAGACCTCTACTGGTACTTGGGACACATGATATAGCGGCTGTTGTAGATAAATAAGACTGTACGTCTTCAGGAAGACTCAAGGTCTGTTTTAGCACCGCATCATTTTTCTTTTGAAATTCTTCACGTTTACGAGAACTTACTTTCCATTTAGAACCGAAATTCCGACATTTTCAAATTTTTTTGGCGAATATTGTCTGGGCAGTCATTTATATGCAAAACTCCTGTAGTTTATTCGGTTTATTCGGTACTACAAGAGTTTTTTCTTGTTTAGGACTCAAAAGCATCATTATTATTTCCGCAAGAATTTTATTTGTCAAAATACAAAAGACACTTAACTGAACACGAAATAATAACATTCCCAGAGAGGGTTTTTGATGTATTTTTGAAAATTCTCGCCAATGTTGAAAATTTATTTTGATTTAGATCGACCCTACTAATTTCTAAATCAAAATATTATATTATTGTATATTATTTAGGATCAGATATGTCCTCCATAATAATATTCTTAACTTGGGGATTAAAGTTACTCGCGTCCGTAGGTTTACCCTTGAGACCCTGGGTGGTGCTAAATAAGTGACACTGACTGAGTGGTAGAGCCACGTTGCATTGCAGCACGCATTGGTCCGGCTCGCCCGGCGTAATACCACCCTCTCACGAATATCCGGCTTGAAGTAATGGCACTTGGTACTGTTGTGTTTCGTCCGGCCAGTGAGAGGTCCGGAGGCTCCTTCCCCCCCCCCCCCCCCCCCCTCACAATTCCTGTTCCTTCGCATCGCAACGCATCTGCGACTCCTCTGGTTTTGCGGGTGTCCATGGGCGGGGGTGATTGCTCTCCATCAGGTGACCCGCCTGCTCGTTTGCCACCTTCTAATATAAAAAAAAATTCAAAACATGAGTTTTATTTACGGAGTTCTTATTATAAGCTGTGTTATTATAAAATAATAAGAACTCCGTAATTATTAATCGTTAGAAGCACTTAATAACGTAGCGGATGACGAGATATTTACACGACAGACACGACAGACTTCACTGAGTGACAGATGATATCCATTAATTTATGTTAACTTTAGAGAGTAACTAGATCTATCTCAACTTACCTTTATTTCATGTCTACCTCTTTTCCTTTAGGTTTTTTTTTTATTTTTGGGTAAGGGACGTGCCTGTCCACAATAATTTAAAAACACCGTCTTATTTTAACCATTTTTATAAAACCATCCACTGTTATCGCACTTTCTATCAATGTAAACCGTATAAAAATCCATTGCGTAGTTTTGAAGAAGAAAGCGGGCCACAGACACAGTAAAACGGCGACTTACTTTAGAACGCATTGTAATAAGAATAATGTTATTTTATCCTGACGTCCTCCTTGCTCCGCAGTCACCAAGTAACTGAGGGAATTGTCGGTTTAAATTTAATTTGTAAAAATGTAATTGTGAACGTGAATAAAAAAATACTACATGGGGATACAAAACTAAGTATGTATGATAGCAGCTTTAGGTATGTCAAATTTGATATGAAATATAATAGCTCAAAAAATAAAAGTCACAAATATAAAAGAACTTAATATAGACGTATCCAAAAATAATAAAATGAACACACAAGTACATTGTAATGTACTCACGGCTCATAACTCTCGTGTCATCACAAACTAGATGAGCCATAAATTGTGTTCGGCAACTGATCCCAATGGGAATAGCTTCGATATTCGCCGAATTATTCCGATGCTTTTGTTTACTATTGGATGTTATTATTATATTATTAGAAAACAGTGGATTGACTTTCCAAATATATTTTTTTGTATGCTTTTTTACAGACGGGGATTTTAGTGATGCGGCCCTCGTGATAACGGAACTACTAGGGATTTTTATCCCGGAATATCATCTTCTAGACTGCACTGGACTGGACTTTTGAGATTTTAATTTCTGAAAGTCATGTTCGTCTCGCGGAGGATACTCAGTCGCAGACATAAACTAATGTAATAGAAAACAGGAAAGTTGTTTATTTGGTTTATTTTACTACGGTTAAGTATTTGGCATTTTTCTGACCTGTGATGTTAGGCTTCACCCAGAATCTTCAACTAGTAAGGAACTGGCTATACCTATTATTATCTCCTCACAGCTAAGAAGTCTTATACAAAATTCACTAATGTCTACGTACTACGCGCGTAGTTCAATAATCAAAGCACATAAAAAGATATTCATGCCTTCCGGGTCGGGAATGTAGTCGTACATGTCACTGAACATCTGTTAAGAACATTCTCAGCAGAACCGCCACAGGACTATTAAAGCAGGACAACTGAAAATACACGCTTTTTTTATAATGCAGCCATGCGTTTTGGACGTCGCGTCGGATGTTTAAGCTGTACATGACAGTTAAGCGTTCGGCAAATGTGGTACGTTTGCTATGAAACCTCTTCTAGTTCAACTATTGACCATAAAAACCGTGTTGAAGCAAACAATCAATTATATTATTTTTATCTGGATCGGTTTCGTAACAGTCACTTTTATTTACTTGGGACGTTCGTTAGCCGCCCGCAAAACCCCTGAAATGCTGGAGGACTTCATACAACAACAGACCTATCGGGCCTAGCTGGTAGCCAGGGAGGGAGCTGATTCAATATCTAACTTCTACACCTATCGCAAATACCTTTCAAGTACAAGTACATAGCTTTGCTAGTTTGTTTATTTATAACTAATTTTAAAATAACCAAACTAGCGAAGCAACGTACTTCTACTTGAGAGGTATTGCGTTAGACGTTGAAGTTTTACAATAAACTCCCAGATCTATTTCCATACTTGAAAAAGATCAGTGTGGACAACTGGCAGGGGTTTATGACAAGGACCAATAGGGACGACTAGCCACTTAGTCTTGGAAATTGTCAGACACAGAAATTGGCGTAACTGTCAACGTCGAATTTGATAGAATCGAGCATAGACTATGCGATATTTTGCGATCACGATTTATAAAATATACCACAGAACCGAAATAATCAACTTTGTTCATACTAAAGTAGTCTGTAACTCTATAAAAACACGGTACAAAGTCAAGTGTGTCCTTTGTAGGTGCGGTCTCATGCGACCGCTTGGGGGCTGAGAGGCCTATTGTCAGAGGCCAAAGCTCATTGGAGCACGAGGTATATAAAAAAAGGTAATTTGGCCGGGTTCGATACACGTATGAGTAATTAATTAACAGGATTTATTTTACTACAAAGGGAACTGCATTCATAAATTAACGACGTTACTAGTGGGGGATTTCCGAAAGCCTACTATTTATGGTTTTTGTGCTGCCCGTAAAGGAAATACTGTAAGCCTTTTTGACGTGATAAAGAATGATAATAGTTAATAATAATAATACACGTGGTGTGTTAACTCTCTCCATGTGTCAGACAACAATTACAATACACACCACACCCTGTAATTACTTGGTATATACCCGTAATTACAGGAAAAACCAGCTGAGAGCTGAGAAAAGAAAATTCATCCGATAATAATAATAATAATAAATAAAGTAATATTAATAATATAATTAATAGTTTTTAATCACTTTTTTGCTCCATTTTTTTTTAATATTGTCAATTATCGTCAACCGTGTTGCGTAGCGGTGAAAGAATACTACCACCTCCTCTCTTCCCTTGGTGTCGTAAAAGGCGACTAACGGACTAAAGACTGCACACACATCCAACAGCATAGAGCGGCGATGGGCTCACCACCTGTCACGCTGAGCACACGTGCAATCGCTATTTTGTGAAAAGTGGACTATGGTATAAGACTGCTTTTGCGGTCCTCATTGCGGTCTCTGACTAACCCTTCGGGGATAATAGTCGTGATTATGTATGTATCAATTATTGTCGATAATGGGTTTCCTCACCGTGAAAGTATTAATATGTTATTTTAATCATTATAATATTATAATGAATTTTTGTTTTAACAATATCCACTTTTTTATAGGTAGGTATAATACCCTAAGTTCTTTGATACCGTTAAAACGTAACATTCTTCTTTAAATCATGTCCAATGTAAAAACATAAAAAGCCGTTTCAAAAATACCTACATGGTAAATTTTATATTAAATTAAACAAGAGCCTTCAATCCGGATCTCTGATATTTGCACAAAAAAATCTCATAACAAAAGTACCAATAAAATTATTACATGGGTATATTCATTCTATTACGGCCGTATTATATTACTTTGTTTAGAAAAATATATTTCGTTTTGTTATTTTGATAGAAAATTCACATACTACCTAATATATCTACATAGAAAGCTTATATACTTTTAATATATTAAATTGACATATCTAAAGACTAAGGCAAGATGGTAATGTCTAGGCAGTTGAATTTATAAGTAGCCCTAACAATCAACCATACCAAGTACAATCTTATATCACAATAAGATAACAATTCTTCTAAATAAAAGTCCCATATTCACTTGTTACTGCGTGATTAAAAGTACCATTTGTTTTTAAAAAATTAGTCATAAGTATACTAGTCGATTTTTGGTGAAAAGTGGACTATGGTAGAGGATTGCTTTTGCAGGTCTCATTGCCTAGTCTCTGACTAACCCTTCGGGGATAATAGTCGTGATTATATGTATGTATTTATTTAAACTAGTTTGCGCTAATTTATTAGTTAAAACTAGCGTGTTATGAAACAGGGCGTCCGTCACATACATGTGACTTGTATGGGAAGATTAAACAACGAGCGGGAAGAACCTATGTGCCATGCCTATATAACTAAAAATCCGAAACACAGTTTGCCCGACCGGGGAATCAAACCCTAGACCGTATTAAATACGGTTCACGCACACCAGATCATGGTCAGAGGGTCAATCTTTCTCCGATACGAAATTTCGACCGATTTTCGTTTGCTTTTTACAACGGTTTCCATTCCTTCCGAAATTTCGTTCAAACAAAGTAGGTTTGGCATTTAGAAAAATGTTTGAATGGAGAATGCTCATGAAGTATGGAAAAAAATCCAGGCCTGGCGCAAAAGAAAAGTAACTCAAAATATAGGTAAAAAAAAGTTATTAAATACTGCATAGGAGGCATCATCGAAATCAATGGCTATATGTGTGAAATTGCTATTCGAAGTTTTTTAGGGGTAACATATTATGCAGCTGGGAGCTATGGTTAAAGTGCTATCTGCAACACCGAGCAAGTAAATATCTTTTACATAAGAATAATCAATTCCGAGGTACCTACGGCTCGTGACTTTGGGACGCGAGGCAAGCCTTGTCCTAACCGGGCTTACTTCGCTTTGACAGCGTAAAATATAACAATTAAATAAAAAATAGTTTGGTTGGTCCTGCATCATTTTAGATCATGTCGATGCGGTCTAATAAGACCTAGAAAATCGGTAACTTTTGTGCGTAATTATTTAAATAAAAAGAACGTTTGTGTGTTTTTTTTATCTAATATTATTTTTAATGATTAACTTGTACAAGCAGGTAGTTACTAGAGTTGTAGAGAAGTTGCCATAAACATGTAATTATATGTATTCGCTTTTAAACCGCAACTGTACCTATCTGTTTACTGCTCCTTTTACAGATACATTATGTTACCCCTGTAAAACTTCGAATAGCAATTTCACACATACAGTCATCGATTTCGATGAGGCAGTATTTAATTATATATTTTTCCCTATATTTTGAGTTACTTTTCTTTTGCGCCGGGCCTGGGTTATTTTTGTCATACTTCATGAGCATTCTCTTTTCAAACATTTTTCTAAATGCGAAACCTTCTTTGTTTGAACGAAATTTCGGAAGAAATGGAAACCGTTGTAAATATAGCAAACGAAAGTCGGTCGAAGTTTCGTTTCGGAGTAAGAGAGTATATCGGCCCACTAGCCATAATCTTGTGTGCGTGAACCGTATTTAATACGGTCCAGGGTTTGCCCTGCAGTGGGATAGTACCTACTCGGTACTTTTTTATGAAACTTGGTCGTTCATGACGTCAGGTTTTAAAGAGTCGAGGGCATCTGGTACTATCGGGGTCACCGTCGCTTTACCAGTTTGCAGAAATTTTCGTATGAAGCGAACCGGCCGCCCGGGTACGTGCCCGTTCCAAATGACGACGCGGTGTGCAAGGGATTTTGGCCTTTAGACTGGTAAAGCGACGGAGTCCGCCATAGTACCTCTAATTAATTTGGGATAAACACCCTTAAATTAGATGTTTGGTTATGTTTATGATAAAAAAAAGACTATCTGTAACGCCGACACAGCTGCGTTGAAGTAGGAAAGTGAATTATGGAAGGTACATAAGGGAAAAGAGTTGACTAGGACAGCACTACAACTTACACTTGTTGTAGTGCTGATCTGGACGAATGCACGGCAGGGCAAAAGGGTCGTATTTTCTTGGTGGTCTTGTTGCTCCCCTTCTACACTTATATGTACATCACGGTCTTCAATATGGCGGTACGGGCTGATAACGCGTCTGTAGCGAGTTACGGAAGCGAGTGTGCGCGGGCGCGAAAGGCGTTTTTCTCACTGTCGTCAATTCGTTGATGGGCTGTAGGTCGCGCGGCACGGACGCGCTTCACTCGTGGCGTTGGCGCGAACACTATCTGCTGCCCCACTCCAAAGCAAAGGCCTTCATCATTGAAATCAAGTCATGACCACAATCGACAGGTATTAGCTTAAGGCGAGGTATTCCGAGCGCTTCTCTCTCGCTCTCTCGACGGTACGACGCCGACGGTACGGGACGGGTGTATCAGCAAAGTGGCGGGAATAGGCGCGTTTTATATAAAAAGTTATAAATAATAAAAAGTTTCTTCTATTGATAAAAAAATTAAGTCATTTATTAATGTATTATCTGACTTACAGTTTTTTTAATATCTTTGATTTTTTTACCGAGTAAAGTATTACCAATCGTGTTTCTGTCTTTAAGAGTCATTAGATAATATGTTCAACTATATTATATTTGAATTTTAGAACTGTTTGTTTTATATTGGTGGCGGTACAATCAATCATTAAAAACGGGACAAGAGCGCCTTAATCACCACGATTCAAATGCGAGTTGGTTATCACAAACCCGGGCTATGCATCGATAAATCTGAAACACACTTCGCTCGACCTAAGAACTGAACCCGGGAACCTCCGGATATCGGACAGAGCGCTATACCACCACTCGGCCACCAAGGCGTTTGTTTATGATGTCCAAACGAAAACGTGTCGAGCACGTGTGTCAGACCGAAATAACACATCTTGCGACGCGCCAAATGTCCTCTGTCGTCTGTGATTTGCCCGGATTTTATTTCCCTAGGCTAGGCTGAATTTATAGCAGACCGGTCGCGGGTTGCTCCAATATGCACAAATCCGGTGATATATCATTCGCCCTCAATATTTTATCGCCGCTTTGTCGGGCCCCGTTGTTCTAACTTAAATTTCTTAAAGCCACTTGGTCGTACAAGTTATGAATTATGATGGAGTGCGGGAACACGGTCTCTCAAGTGCTCGTGAATGATTTAATGACAATAAATTATAGTAAATTCATATGCACCCATAGATTGAAAGTTAATTTCAATGTTACTTGTTACTGCTTACACTGAGTAACTACTACCTACACATTTCCATGACACTAAATTAGTACACAATCATAACAAGCTATACTTAATACAAGAAATTAATTGAAATTTTATCAAAACATTAAATCATTTATGTGTTTTGTCAATTCATTTAGAAAAGTATGTTAGGTACTTATTTGTTACGATTTCTATGAACCCCTTGACAATCGGTTAACTCGCCATGCCATGTAAATTGGTAGACAAGTTTACAGACATTTGGCGAATGTTCACACTACTCGTATATCAGAATATAAATCTGTAATAAAGAGTAATGTTATCGCGTTGAAGTTTAGTTAAAATTACATATTAAATATAATAATCCTTTATTGCAGATAGAAAACACACATAATAAAACACGTTAAACAAACCAACAAAACATATTTAAAGGTGAGCTTATCTCTAGAAGAGATCTTTTCCAGCCAACCCTAGCTGTAGTTCGGAGAGAAAGTCAGCAGGACTAAAGATTACGAAATACTTACATACAATTATTGTGTAATAATATACATACTTACATTAATTATGTTGGAGATATGTATTAGGTACATAATAATATGAAGGTGAAAACTGTGAATAAGCTATGGAAATATTTGGAGTTGGATTGAGGAAATACAAAGGTTCCTGTGTCACATGAGCGTTCGGGGCGGGAAGTGACTGGCAAGAGAGTAAAACGGGAACGAAGTTAATGAAGGAGCTGAGGGTAGTGAAGGATTTTGTAAACGAGACAATGGATGTGCATATCTCGGCGACAACGGATTGGGAGCCATTTTAATTTCACCCAAAATTCTGAAATGTGATCGTATTTGCGCAGGCCGAATATGAACCGGATAGCCTGATTTTGCAGGCGCTCCAATTTGTCCTGCAGCTCTCCAGTGGCATCCAAGTAACACACATCGGCATAGTCGAGAAGACGGAGCAGAAGCGACTGAGCAAGCATAATTTTGGTATTGTACGGTAAGAAGAACTGAAGTCGTTTGAGAGAAGGATAAGAGTATAAATAAAATAAATAAATAAAGAGTAGTGCATGCGCCGACTCACTTCGTTCACCTGTGATGTTGAAGACCAGTACGATCAATAATACGGCCAAGATTATTCGTCATGTCCGCATATGCAGGATGCACTTGATCATAATATGTTACTTTAGGAAGGGCATTTAAATCGGTTTGGTTCATTGCGTCTAATTCCCTGAATGTCTAAATCCACGAATGTCTAAATCCGCGAATGTCTAAATCCGCGAATGTCTAAATCCGCGAATGTCTAAATCCGCGAATGTCAAATACGCGAATGTCTTAATCCGCCAATGTCTATTTCCACGAATATATTCAGTTTTTGCAATGTGTTATTGATGGTTGGGGAGGCCGACGTCCAGCAGTGGACTGATATTGGCTGATGATGATGATAATAGTAATAACGGCTATTTCGCCACACACTGACACACACAGATAGGTAGGAATAAAAGATGGATTGGATTCTTCTTCTTCTTCTTCTTCTACACACGATTCTACTCTTAAGAGGGCACCGTGCGGTCGCCAAAACAAAGCAAAATCAATCATATTCATATTTAAAATTAAACCGGTTCTGTTTTGAAGTTTCTGACCTAGTAATTTGATTAGATCAATGTACTTATTCTGCGAAATGTACAAAACAAATACATCACGCGCTTGTGTTAAAAATTAAAATTTACTTTTTTAAGATGGGGGCGACCTGCAGAATATCAATTCAAATATTTTTATGTAAGAATTATTGTTTCATGCGTAAAATTAAGAAAGTTGTCGAAGAAAAATGTTTTTAGGAGTCATTAGATTTATAGATTGTTTGTTATTGTTTAAACAATTTGTTTCAAATTTCAACAAGGCCACGACCTTGTGCAATAATCAGGCTAACTTATGTATTCTTTTAATGTATTTAACTAATTCAGCGCATAGTACAAGTGACTTAAAAATATGTAAATTTTCACTATTTCGTGCAGGATCCCCTTAACAGGTCAAGGATTATAAGACCGCCGGCGGTCGCAAAATTTGCGGTTGATTTTCAATTGTGTCTGGTTTTACGGTGCTCAAGGGGTTAAGAGAATTGTTGCTTGAGTGTGGTGTGTAGATCATTTTGAACATATTATTTTGCGTAGCTATTTCTGCTGTTGACTGTACTCTATGAATAAAATAACTAAATACTGTGTCTTTGCGACTAGACATTCAGGGAATGGACGTATGGCGACTTGACATTCGGGGAAATAGACTAGCGGCTACTAGACATTCGGGGAATAGACGTATGGCGACTTGACATCCGGAGAATGAATGGATGGCGACTAGACGTTCGGGGAATTAGACGAAATGAACCAAACCGATTTAAATAAGACTGTATGAAAAACTAGATAGTTTCAGACTCAGACTTCAGACTGTACGGTCTGACGCTACCAACGATCATAGCTTGTGACTTAGTTGGAATCACAAGTAATACAAACGCGTTTGCCCCCGCCTTTACCGCAAGGAGATCTTTATTAAGAGCTTCGATAGCTGAGTGAATATTTGCTTCATCTGAATGTTTGTAAAGCTGCAAGTCATCTGTGTATAAGGGTTACCTATCCTAAATTCGAAATTTTCCTGTACGAATTTTATGTGGTCGAAAACGTTTTGAAATTTTTTTTTTCCATAATTTTTCTTCTTACCGAAAACACAATTGACAAAGTTTTTTCCAATATTATAAAAATACAACATTTTAAATAATTGAAATCCATAATATCATCGAACAACTTGTAATCACAGTAACGTTTAAGCATGCAAGCAATCATGCAGCATGCAAGCAAGAAGGCATGCAGCATGCAAGCAAGCGTGCAGCAAGTAACCAAGCATGCAGTATGCAAGAAAGCATGCAGCAAGCGTGCAGCAAGCATGCAACATGTAACCAAGCATGCAGCTTCATCTAAGCACGCAGCATGTAGCAGGCATGGTTTCTGTCACGGCCAGCCTCTGCTTCGGCGGCGAGCGTTAAACCTACTCGTCCCTCCGCCACAGAATAAATAACAATCCGAGAATAAGTCATCACTCCTGATTCTCTGGTGATGGTTGTGGAGATAATCCGAACGCCAAACAATTACAGCAGGGGTAAGGTTAAGCGAATGGAGGATGGTAAGGAGGATCTCATAGTCTACGGAGTTGAAAACGCTGCTGAAGTCAAGTAAAACAAGAACCGTAAACATCCGGTTATTCATGTGTGTAATATCAGTGACGTTTAACAGGGCAGTTACTGTGCTATGGCCAGGACGAAAACCGGATTTATGCAGACTTACTAAGTTGTGACGCGAGATAAAAGAGAACAATTGTGAGTGTACATCGCTTTCTATAGATAGAGATTGGACAAATTCAGAAAAAGTTGTAGGGGAAGCGGACTTAGGCATAGGTATGACATGAACTAATTTCCAGTCTAAAGGGAAGACATTGGATGCCAAAGAGTAAACCACTCATGTGTGTGATGATAGGCACAACGTCATCTAGGATAGGCATTAGCATGTCACGGCAAATGCCATCTTCGCCCACGGCCTTGGAAGTGATGGATTGGATACTCAGTGATGGATTGGATACTTAGAATTACCAATCCATGCCACGTGTCTAGGCCCTCGGGAACGCTTGCAACTTTGCACTGTAACGAAGCTATTAGCGTTAGAAACTTATTTAGCTCCCACGCTTTTACTTCAGCTTCTAAAACGGGAACTTCTATTCGTATCATCATCATCATCATAAGTCCATAAACGTCTCACTGCTGGGCAAAAGCCTCCCATATGGATGGACGATAGCATGTAGTAAGAATAGGCCATATTTCTATTAGTATGCTAAATATTTTATTGCCAACTCTAATGTTTTAAAAAAAGGATGTAATCTATGAACAAGCGATTGCTACTACATTTAGGCGTCTGGAACTCTTTTAATGAAAACAAGGCTGATTTGTTGGTATTCTTTTATCAGTAACATTTAACAAAAATTTCAGTGATGAATCCAGTGTATTTCAGCGCTGTGAGCATTTCGCTGCAGCAAGCGGCTCTAAAGGCCACATTCGCATATATTCCCGCGCTGCAATTTGCAAAGCGTCGCTCGCCGTGTCCTGATTTATAAGCACACTGTATCACATCATGGCATTGCTTTTTTGCGAACGGCACTTCGGCGAATTTGGTGGTACGTATGTGGAAAAAAATATTATGCTCTGGCTTTCAGGAAAAACGTAGAATATTCTGGAATTTTTCTGTGGGTTTCTGCCTAATGCGACTACTAGCTAAAGTATAAATAGTGTTATATTTAATCTACTTTTTATTAAGCGGCGCGGCGGTAGATAATCGGTAATGAGTTATCTGTAGTATAAAAAATGCGAAAAGGTCTTCATTATGCCCTCCAAATGTTCAAATAGGCTTTTTTATTTTATCACTTTCATGGATTTTAATAAAAAATGTACTTAAGTGTCAGTGTCACTTTTTACGAAACTACGTAAACTACATTTTGTTTACTACTTCAGGCGCATTCGATAGATAATTTTATTATGGTAATTAGGTATCATTTTGTAGGGCTAAGAGCAGATCATAGGCGAAAATATTGACATAGCTAGATTAGTTACATCGCTATCGATTTTTAAAGTGTTGTCGTATAGTAGCACATTTGCGCAAATTTTCCAATAGTATTACTTGGTTTAACCACATGAGTAAAGAAACTGAACAGAGACAAAGTTTCATACAACGCGCCGTCCCGAGTCTCTCTGTTTGTCCACTGGCCGAGCGAGCGTGAATACTATAGTAAACCGGTTTTATCCAGTGACGGCGCATACGCGACGCAGCGGCTAGTGGACACGCACACCACACATGCGCCGTATGCTTGTAGTAGTTGACTCGCGACGGCGCGGTTGTATGAAGCTTTGTCTCTGTTCCGTTTCATTACTCATGTGGTTAACCGCGTCACGTAGCGGTGAAAGAATACTACCACTCACCTTGGGTGTCGTAAAAGGCGACTAACGGACTAAAGACTTCACATACATCTAACAGCATAGAGCGGCGATGGGCTCACCACGTATCAAGCTGAATACATATGCAGTCGCTACTTGGGGAAAAGTGGACTATGGTAGAAGACTGTTTTTGGGGTCTTCATTGCCTAGTCTCTGACGAACCCTTCGGGGATAATAGTCGTTGTTATACATATTATGTATAATATATTACTTGATTTGTTCCTGACATTTTAAACTCGTTAGTAATCACAGTTAGGACTGAGGTAATGGTCGTATTATCATTACATGTTATAAAGTAAAGTCTGTCGGTGGCACCGCACTATTCTCCTAAACCACGTAATGGATTTTTATGCCGTTTTCACTAAAATCATAGAGCGTTAACTGAGAATGGTTTTTGTTTATATTTTGTAGGCATGTTATTTTAAATGGCTGAACTATGGCGGTCTTTCTATGTTAGCGTGGACGAAGGTGCGGGCGGGCCGCTAGTAATAAATAAATAAAGAACTACGTAAAATAAAACGCATAGACTCGCCAAAAAAACTTGTCTATGTCGCCAAAAACAATATACGACATTGAACTCTAATTATAGCATATAGTCATCATAACCCCTGATCTGTGGGCGGCCATTTTGCAATATGGCGCATAATGTCGATCTACTTCCGCATTACTTCCTGTTTATGTCCGGTCTAGGTATAAATATCTAGTAACAGCCAGCCACTTCACGTATAATTACGTCGCTCCATCTCCCTGGAGGCCGTCCCACACTACGTTTGCCGAGTCGCCAAGTCCACTTAACAGCATTAATTTTTAAGTTAAGATATAAGTAATTCGAATACTACAATACAAAAAAATACAAAAAATACAAAAAATCTTTATTTGTTCTCTCACATAGATATTACGCATAGATACATATAGCAGACAACAGTTATTTATCTATGTAAGAGACTGGTTTTTGCGCTAGGAGACCTGTATGACAGATAACCAGCCTCTCCAACTCTGGACCCGAATACTACTTATATGTTTTAATTGAAAATATTTACATTTATTTATGTGAGGATATTTGGAGGTTCATTGTGCGTGTTGTGTGTGAATGTGTGCGTGCATGTATGTGTGTGTATGCGTGCGTGTGTTTGAGTGTGTGGGTGTGTATGTGGGTGTGTGTGTAATATGTGTGTATTTTAGTATGACATCTTTAACTATTTGGAGGTTGTTTAATAAGGAACCATTAACAGATTTTCAGTGTCCTCATAGCTTAGTCTTTTTAGGAAAGTAGAAGTTCGTATTTTACATTTAAATTTCGTAAGTGGATAAATAGAGATCATTTTGTTAATTTTATTGTAGAGAAATTTCCCAACAAAAGCAAAAAACCTAGCAGAGAACTTTGTGGACCACGAATTTTTAGACATGCAGACTTTGTGTTTCCGTCTTTTTGTCAAGTTCAGTGAGGGGTCAAATTCAATTTGGGAATGCTGTTTTAATATTGTATTAAGAATAAAAAGTTGCCTTACAGTAAGAACATCGGATAGATCATATAGTTCCCTAGTAGGAAAACGAAATGGGAGGAAGTTGCATACTTTTAACACGGCTCTTTAGGCTCTTTCGAGTTTTAAAAGTTTTGTTTTGGAGGTACCACCCCAAACCGTAATACAGTAGGTTAATACGGATTGGCACAAAGCTAGGTACACCATTTTTATAATGCTCTTGTCGGCAACGTGACGAAGATTTTTAAAGATAAAGATTAATTTGCGAGTTCTGGCTGACAGGAGATCTAGATGACTTTCAAAGCTTAACTTATTGTCTATTATTACTCCTAGATACTTAATGCTGAAAGTTCTCGTAATTTGAGTGCACGTACATATTTGACCAGTCAAACAAGAATGCGCTACTATGGAATGATGATCGTGTACGTGCATCTGGGTGTTTTGGATGGAGAAAGGTATGTATTTGGTTTTTTCAACATTAAGTGTCAGGGCATTGTCAGCAAGCCAAGAATAGACCCTATCAAATCCAGATTGTGCAAACTCATACGTCTCTTGCCAGGTGTCACCATGAAATATCAACGCAGTATCATCAGCGTAGGTCACGATTTTGCCATTAGTCAATTGAAGACTGCACAGGTCATTAATAAAAGCAAGAAAGAGCGTGGGGCCCAAAACGCTTCCTTGAGGCACTCCGCATGTTATGGGCACGTCAGTGCTAGTGTGTTCACCAATTTTAACCCTTTGCGATCTATTATTTAGATAGTCCTGAAACAATTTCAGTTGCTCATTTCGGATACCCAGTTTTTCCAATTTATCTAATAAGAGTGGTGTAGAGACTGTCAAAAGCCTTCGTCAAATCCAGAAATATTGTAATGACTTTGTTCTTCTTGTCAAGGTTAGAAACAATGTAATCCGTCAGCTCATGAACAGCATCGCTAGTGGATGTATGAGCTCTAAAACCAAATTGTGACTTGGAGATGAGATTTTTGGATTCAAGATATTCAACCAGACGTTTGTTTAAAAGTTTTTCTGCTATTTTTGACAAAGTAGGAAGTATAGATAAACACCTGCGAACAAAAGCGACAACGCAAATGTTACATTGCGTCGCAAGAAACGGGAGTCACCCAATTCACCGGCGGCCTGTTCTGATGAAGCGCCCGCGCCCTGCTCTGGCTTATGCGTGTCGCGCTCGGAGCTGCGCTCGATTATGCAAGAGGAAATTCGCGGCCTCTTAAAGGAATGCGTAAAAGAGTTAAAGGGTGAATTTAGCACGCAATTAAAAACATTTGGAAATGAGATTGGTGCACTTACGGAATCGGTCAATTTCATGAACGACTCCTTCGAGAAATTGAATGTTGATGTGAGCGCCTGCAAGACGAAAATTGATGCCATTTTGATAGAGAATGAATCTCTTCGTCAGGATTTAAACACAATAACCAACCGTTTTAATCAACTCGAACAGGTTTCTCGCACATAGAATCTGGAGATACAATGCGTAGCGGAGCGAAAATCTGAAAACTTGATTACCATTGTAAAGCAACTTGGCAAAACTGTATCATGCCCAATCAATGAGTCGGATATTTTTTACTGCTCACGTATCGCTAAAAAGAACCCCGAGAGCCCCCGACCCCGTTCCATCCTGATTAAGCTTAATAGCCCACGCTCACGCGACACACTGTTGGCCGCCGCTATAAAATATAACAAGAACCACCCACAAGATAGACTGAACGCGGCGCATCTTGGTATTGGGACCAGCAATGACAAGAAGACGGCCGTATACGTGGTCGAAAATCTAACACCGGAGAATAAACTTCTTCATGCAGCAGCCCGTGTTCGCGCCAAGGAGCTCCAGTACAAGCATGTATGGGTCCGCAGCGGCCGAATTTACATGCGTAAGACCGACACATCGGAATATGTACTGGTCAGAAATTTGTCAACGCTAAGTAGTTTGTCATATTTTTTTTTTTTTAATATTTATAATTTTATAGTCAATAAGTGTAGGTATTGTTTTTAAACATAGTGTATAATAGTAAATTTTTAAAATATAATTATTTAAATATTTATTTTCAAAACGTTAGGGGTCTTCGTACAAAGACCTCAGATTTTTACAAAAATGTAGTTTGTTGTGAATATGACATTATAGTCTTGTGTGAAACCTGGTTGAATAAAATAATTTTTGATGGTGAACTTTTTAGTGATAACTATGTAGTTTATAGACGTGATCGTGAGACTAGCGGTTTTCATTATAAAAAGTCTGGTGGCGGGGTGCTCATTGCCGTGTCTAAGCGTATTTGTTCTCGTAGGTTATGTCATTTGGAGAGTAGCTGCGAGGATCTGTGGATAGAATTGGGCGTTCCTAAGAATAACGGTACCGTGGAATTTTATTGAGAATGCTAACCGTGTTTTGGAATCACATAAAAAAGTCATAATTCTTGGCGACTTCAATTTAAGTAGTATTGCCTGGAATAACCTAAATAACTCGTCACAAACCGCCAACAAGAGCATATTTGAAGTTACTTTGTTGGACTTTTTAGCTCTAAATAATCTGACCCAATATAATAATGTACTAAATGATAAGGGTAAAATACTAGACCTTATTCTCTCTAACACTATGGTTACAAACGTGATGCGCAGTTGCTCCCCACTTATTAACCTCGACTTATACCATCCTCCTCTGGAGTTTACCTTCCCTTGCTTCGATCAACCTACGCTACTAGCTAAAACAAATAATGACAGATACAACTTTCACAAAGCTGATTACAATAGTATTTCATTTCATTTAAGCTCATTACACTGGGAGAATCACCTAGGTACTGGTGAGTCAGTCGATACTATGGTGGATAAATTTTATGATGTTATAAGACACAGCATAGCTATGCACGTACCTAAACGCAAACCTTCGTCTAGATTCCCAGTCTGGTACTCTAACGAACTTACTCGTCTTTTGCAGGAAAAATATAAGATCCGAAAAAGATATGTCAAATATAGGAATCCGCTGGACGAACTCGCTTTACATACACTTAAAAAAAGGTGTTCTGATTTAACTGAGGCTTGCTATCTGAAGTATATTACAGGCATGGAAAATTCAATTACAGATAATCCAAAACTGTTTTGGACACATATAAAAAATAAAAAGCGTAACTGCAGTGATTTCCCATCATCTATGACTCTTGGCGACAGCAGGGCTGCTGGTGGTGAGAGCATTTGCAATCTTTTTGCATCATCCTTTGCGTCTGTTTACAAAACCTCCTCATCTATACAACAGCCAGATAACAGTCCAATTATTAATTGCAACAGCTTCACTCATCTTCAATTTTCACAAGATGAAGTGTTGAAAGTTCTTAAGGGATTGGATCGGTCTAAGGGGGCTGGGCCGGATGGTATACCTGCTCTGTTTATATCCGGATGTTATAAAGCGATTTCCTTGCCTCTAACGATTATTTTCAATAAATCGTTGGAAACTGGAATTTTCCCATCCATATGGAAAGACGCTAGAGTTGTCCCAGTATTTAAATCGGGCGATGTCTCTTCGGTTTATAATTATAGACCCATATCAATATTATCCGATTTCGCAAAAATATTTGAGTCCTTATTATGTCCTCGTTTATCATGGCACATTAAACATTCAATTGCACCTCAACAGTCTGGTTTTCTGTCATCTCGATCTACTACTACTAATCTTGTCTCATTTACTTCATATATATCCGATGCGCTTGATTCGCTGCTTTCAGTTGATACAATCTACACTGATATCAGTAAGGCGTTTGACACTGTGAACCATGAAATCTTACTTCACAAACTTTCTTTAATTGGTGTCTCTGGTAAGCTATTAGAATGGTTTTCATCATACCTCAGAAAGCGAAGCTCAAGAGTTGTGGTTTGTGGCTTTTCTTCACAACCTTTTGTGGTTACATCTGGTGTTCCTCAGGGTTCACATCTCGGTCCAGTGCTCTTCAACATTTTCATTAACGACGTTGTAACTCATCTCAAACATGCTACATGTTTCCTTTATGCAGACGACATGAAAATCTCCATGCAGATTAGAGATCACAATGATGTGTTGTTGCTGCAACAGGATTTGGACAGACTTGCTCAATGGTGTGTCGATAACAAACTGTCCCTGAATATTGACAAATGTAAATTTATCAGATTCACGAGACGCAAAAAAACCTCTGCGCTATCATACAGCATTGATGGTCATACCTTGGAGGAGGTGGACTCAATACGTGACTTGGGAGTGATACTGGATAAGGAGTTAAGATATCACAAGCATATAGACCACATTGCCACAAAAGGGCTCCAAATGTTGGGATTTGTATTGCGCAACACCAAGGATTTCAAAAAACCGGCTACTAAGATTCTTTTATTCTCATCTCTGGTCCGATCTGGTCTCGAATACTGTAGTCAACTTTGGTCCCCGCAATATGATGTCCACATTAAACGCATAGAGCGCATCCAGAAAAGATTTTTGTGGCATCTTTCCTATCAGACACGTAAGGCGAGAGAGCTGCCTTCATACGAGGAACGATTAAGTTTTTTCAAATTACTTAGTTTGAGTGATCGAAGATTGCTGCTGGACCACTTATTTTTTTACAAAATAATAAATGGGAAGGTAGATTGCCCTCTTCTTTTAAGCAAGATAAATTTTAATTTGCCATATAAGGTCCCACGCCCAAGTAGATATGTTCCTTTCTCAATAAAGGGTAGCAGAAGCAATTTGGGTCACCACGCCACCATGAATAGGCTTCCCAGACAGTATAATATTCTTTGTAAGGACGAGAAATATTCCGGGGATATTTTTGCTGACACAGTACACAGATTTAAACACGAAGTATCGAAGTGTCTTTCAACTGGGTCTTCTTAGTTACTTCTCGGTTTGTTTTAAATTATATTTGTTTTAAATTTTAAATTATAGTATAGGTAGGTATATTAAGTTAAGGTTTTAAAATGTTTTATAATAATGTTAAAATATTGTAAGCCCACATTTGCATGCCGTGGCAGCCTTTAAGTAAGACAGCACTTAGATTAAGACTTTTTTTCCAATGTTTCTTTTTTTTGTAATTTATTTGGTGTATGTTTTGTTGGTTGTCCTTAATAAATTAAATAAAATAAATAAAATAGATATCGGCCTGTAATTATTAACACAGCTCTTATCACCACTCTTGTAAATAGGTATCACATCAGCAAGTTTGAAAGCATCTGGGAAAACTCCGGTTAAAAACATTAAATTAATAATATGGGTCAACGGTGGAACCAGTATCATATGATAACGCTTAAGGAAGTTCCCAGAGATCATGTCACGTCCAGTGGTATTGCCCTTTTTAAGATTCAGTATTGTGTTTCTGACCTCAGATTCGGTAGTAGGTGAAAGGTAGAATGAAAAGGGTTGTGAGGGTAAGGATGATGTTTTACAGTAATGTTTGTTATGTATTTTCTCTGCTAAGTTTCTCCCAATAGATGCAAAAAATATATTGACATTGTTGACAGAGCTATAGGGGTCGGAATACGATATTAAGTCCGAGGCATGGTTTTGGTATTTTTTAAAGTGTGTAACTTGTTTTATAGTGTCCTAAAGCGATTTGTTATTAGTTTTGGAGGCCGTTTGAATTTGGGATCTTTCATAATCTCGTTTTAGCCGTTTTATCAATCAATCAATCCATCAATCAATTCATTTATTTCGACCAACTTAGGATCATACATTGCATTAAAATAACATTCATATTTAAATATTAATAACAATAAAAGAATAATAAAATTAAGAATTTAAATAATAATTACTATTAAAACTACAATTAAAATAATAATAATAGAATTACAATAACAATACAATGACAATCAAAATTATAATAAAATAAAAATAAAAATACTATTAATGCCAAATTAAAAATATTAAAAAACTAAGTATTATTATTTAATTCAAATTCTAATAATTTAATTAAAAAAAAAATGAAAATCCATAATTGTTAGTATAATAATCTACGCGTTAGTATTTTACAGTGATATTACTGCTAGGGCCATGTAGCCCACAACATTTCACAATGTGTAGACAGTCAAGTCAAGACAGTTTTAGTAGCGAGTTACAAAAATTTCTATACCTTTTATAAGTGGCTTTAACTATTTCATTATTTGGGTATTTCCTAAGTTTTTCGTGTAATTTATCCCTATTTCTTATACATCTTAACAGACCAGTTGTAATCCATGGTTTAATTACCCTCTTGCGATTTGGAACTTTGATAGATTTCGTATTAGCACTGATTTTTTTTGTTAACTCCGTTATAAACAAAGAAACAGCAGAGTTCACCTCAGGTGCTTCATAAATTATAGCAAAATTTAATTTAGCCATATTTTCGTCAAGTTTATTATAATGGACTTTCTTAGTTACCGACCTAACGGATTGATTATTTTGATGCCTAAATTCCAAAAGAAAAATTAGAGAGCCATGGTCTGTAAGGGATGTCTCTGCTACATGACAAAACGCGGGGAGTTTACTTTTAAGCATGAGGTGATCTAGGCGTGTTTCTCCGTGTGTTGGAAACAGATGCGCTGGTAACATACCATGAGAAGCCAACAGATCAAGGTATACATGCGAGTTAGAGTCTTTATTATTTTCTCTTATATCTATATTTATGTCTCCCACTTAAATTATATTAGTATAGTGTAAGCTAGATAAGAGATCCTTAAGTGATTGTATAAAAGGATCAATGTCTCTATAACCTATGGGTTGGTATATGGCAACTAATACTGTCTCAGGATCAATTTCGACGGTAAGGCAGTTAGAGTCTCGCAGATTAGGTTCTAATATCTTAACTTGCAAACTGTTTTTAAAGTAGATTATAACACCTTCATTTTGCGTTAAGTTGTTTTCGGTTTCTGCAAAGTTATACCCATCTAGTTGACCGAAAAAATGTGTATGACGTAACCAACACTCCGTCACAACAATAAAATCCCACTCAGTATTAGATCTTTTGAGAAATGTCAAGAGACCTGAGAAGTTTTTATTTAAACTACGAATGTTTTGATGTTATATCTTTAAAGTGAAATTTGGTTTTTTTATTAATATTGGGCATTCCTCTATATCACAAATAGAGGATTGCGCTATAGCAAAATTGTCAAGGTCAGTATTTATATGATTTGTATTGTCCATTTTGATTTAAAAATGTATGAATGAAGTAATTAATTAACTGTGTAAAAGAAGTTAAGTATATAAGGTAAAGTGAGGATTGCATTATAGATACGCATGTGTGGAATTGGGTATTTATATATGTAAAAACTATTATAGGAGATTTTTCGATGTAAATGTGCGGACAACTTATGAATATATTAGAGGTGTGTAAGTGAAGAATACTTTTTGTGTGTTGAATGTGTGAATTGTTGTTGTTGTTAAATTGTACTTGTGTTTGAAAGGTGTGTATTAGAATTATAAGTGATAAGTAGATGTAAAGAACATTTGTTGTGCGTAAAGGGTTACAGATATTAATGACAATTATCATCATTTTATAACCTAGGCTAATAAATAAATGCGAAAATGTAAAAAATAAATGATTAGAACCCTTAAAACAGAATACAACTTGTGTTTTCACTAGTACGTGTAGCTTACTTTGGCTATAGCAACATTTAGTTGTTTTGAGTAACGATATACAAAGATATATAAAGCCAATAAAAAATAACACAAAAAACAGGTTATGCATGCATATAAAATAAAATAGTATAGATAGTCAACTTTAAAAAAAGGTTAGATAACAAAGGTATAAACAAATTGGTAAAAATGATTTTTGACATGTTTTGTGAGAGACTTAGAATATTCAAGTCAGATGACTTTGCGTCCGTTCTGCTACTAATATGACAAGCCCACTGCCACTTAGCTCGCAAATTACAAATTCATTTGTTCAATTTAGGCAACCATATTGACCACTTATGAATGTCGCTATTCCATCGGTTTGTAAGTCCTAACTATGGGGCGGGATCCTTGTACTGAGAAAAACCGGCAAGAAACTCAGCAAGAGCATTTTTTTTTCTCCCTTTCTTTTACAACGTCAATACAAATTGGAAAATGCTTTCCCTGTCATAGAAAAACAAATACAACGCAATGTCGTTATCAGACCAATTCCATACAATTACTATTTTAATTCTTATTAAAATCAAAATAGCTGTACCACGTCTGCATCATACGTAAGTCACAGTTATTCGACGGTCTTTTTAATTCAATTTATCATTGTCTCGCTCTAGCTCCCACTACATTGTTCCAATTTCGAGACAATTGGAGTTAATGAGATCACTTTGTTCCGAGTGGTTGGTATAGCTCTGAACAATAACGGAATGAACCCTCTATTTATTATTTGTTGTGGCATTATCTCTTTACGAGGATTTAAATTTGCGGATACTTGATGAGTTTTTCAGCGGGAGCGTATAATAAACGGCGACAACGGCTCCCAGCCTTTCAATTATTCGTAATTGGTTTTCCGGTTGTCAATTGTTATGATTTGACCACGACTGTACTGTTCTACTAATAAAATGTAGATGAGAAGTTCGTCTACAGTATTGTGGTTTTAAAAAGGAATATTAATTAATACAGATTGATATTATTATATCCCATTTATCGTCATTTTTTTTAAATTTTTAAACGTATTTTGTAGAAACAAACATCAACTTTCACATTTTCAGTATATTATTTGATATTATTATATCCTAATCATCGTTTTTTTAACGTATTTTGTAGAAACAAACAAAGATGAATTTTCATATTTTCAGTAACATAATTTTGACTACAGGAAATTAGTTTCCTAATTTATGATAGAAAATACGATACGATATTAGCAAATGGAAAGCTACATACAACGAATGTAGGTAAGTACCCACATACGTTGTACCTATGTAATAGGTATTAGGTTTCAATATTTTTTGTTTCAAAGTCTAACGGAGTTATGGGGATTCAACTATGATTTCCGGCAGTTTGACTTGCGTCTGAATAATATGAACGCGCTTTATCGGTTTTCGTATGAAGTAGGCCTTTTGTACGTAAGAATATAATTAATGTGTGCTGTACCCATGTGACTTTGACTTCATTTGCAACCCAATATTATTCATTCCCAAACCCGGATCATCGGGTAGATTTGCATTTATATTGCGCGTACTCGCACAATGTGAACGCACCGTTAGAGTTTTTAAATCGAAATTAAAATATTTTTATTTATGCAGCATTGCGGCGATGGGCTCACCACCTGTCACGCTGAGCACATGTGCAGTCACTATTTGGTGGACTATGGTAGAGGACTGCATTCGCTGTCCTCTTTGCCTAGTCTCTGACTAACTCGGGATATTGATTGTTTTGAGATTGTTTTGCCTACGAGAGTGATTTTAACATAGTTTGTAAGCTTTAAGTGACTACTTGCGTTCGTAGGTTTACCCTTGAGACCCTACACGTGACCCCTGGGTGGTGCTAAATGAGTGACACTTTGGGGGTGGTAGAGCCACGCTGCGTTGCAGCACGGATTAGGCTCGGCCGGTGTAATACCACCCTTATCGTCGTTTCGGCCGGTGAGTGAAAGTATCGGAGGGCCGTCTCTCCCTTCTCCCCCTCCACAATTTCTACTCTTTGGTCAAAGATCCTACTCCTTCCTCAAGGGCGGCAACGCATCTGCGCCTCATCTGGTTTTGCTCCAGTTGTTAAATATTTGCAATAGTATTTCTTTTGACTGTGAGAGTAGACTTCACAGTGACGTAATACCGCTGGCTTGCAGCGTAAATCACAAACTACTAGAAAAAATTAAACGAGTCTTCTGGGGTCTCGGTAGCTTAGCGGTGGTGGAGCAGTGGACTGGCAATCCAAATTCCATTCGAGCTTTCCTGAGACTGGTAGTTTTTTTTCTAGTAAACATTTTATCAACTTTTTAACTAATATGCAGCGTTGGAAAGTTAAACTCGACAACAGTACACCCGCTTTTTTACTAAACGTGACTAAATTCAAACCTGGTTTAAAACTGATGCTGTCTCTATCTGCCTTTACGGAAATGAGGCAGTATCAGATTTGAACCTGTTTCTTACTTTAACCCACATTTTGTAATAAGGTTTAGTGCAGCTCACGCGTAACAAGGCTCATAATAGTCTTTTGAATCACAGGCATAATTTTATTAGTATGGTATGGTTTGACCATGTCGCGTAACAGTAAAAGAATTTTACCACCCCCCCTCTCTTCCCTTGAGTGTCGTAATAGGCCACTTACGGACTAAAGACTGCACATACATTCAACAGCTAGAGCGACGAAGGGCTCACCACCTGTCACGCTGAGCACATATGCAGTCGCTATTTGGTGAAAAGTGGACTATGGTAGAGACTGCTTTTGCTGGCTCCATTGACTAGTCTCTGACTAACCCTTCGGGGATAATAGTCGTGATTATATGTGTGTATGTAAGTATTTGGTGTGTGGTCTCTGGCTACCCCTCCGGGAAATAGGCGTCATTGTATGTTATTGTATGCTGTCTTGTTATTACTATACACGTGCTGTCGTTTGCATTAAGAGTCACAAATCTCTAAGTTAAAGCCTTGGTAGCAGCGCAGAGAATTAACTCTATCTCTTTCATATTCATAGAACTGGAAAGAGACAGCAGATCACAGCCATGCGCGCAGCGTCTATGTGTCGCTTAAAGAATCACATAGCTGGTATTCTGAATAGAGTGACAATTATCACGGGCCACAGACCGCTAGCTAATAAATGAACAGCCCCATCACTAATATTTATTACAGAATTGCTGAGCAGCCCTCCCGCCACCATAATATATTAATTTGCACGAAGCACGCGGCAAGCAGAGCCGATAAATCCCATTAATTTCGTTTGAAGTCAACTCAATTTCACGGTGCGACGTCGCCATGTATGCGGCAGTTGATACGCGCATTACGCACCGCGCCCGCGGAATGTTCCTGAAATCCTGCTACATACATACTTACGTACATTAAACTCACAACTATTTTCCCCGAAGGGTAAGTCAGAGACTAGGCAATGAGGACTGCAATACAGTCCTCTAACCATAGTCCACTTTTCACTAAATAGGGACTGCACATGTGCTAAGCGTGACAGGTGGTGAGCCCATCGCCGCTCTATGCTGTTGGAAGTATGTGCTGTCTTTAGTCTGTTAGTCGCCTTTTATGACACCTAAGGGAAGAGAGGGGGTAGTAGTATTCTTTGCGACACGGTTAAATATTTACTTATATATTATGGTTCATACGTAATTACATACATATTACTCACGACTTTTTTTTTAAATTTATTTATTTGGTAAAAACATACAATACAATGAGGCTTAAAGATATTACACAAAAACAGTGCATAGATCAGTAAAGTTTCCATTAATTACTGAAACGTTTAAGTTAGATAAAAAATATATGTAAGTATAACACTAAATTTAACCTCTAACAAGGACAAAAATAAATATGAAATACGTTAACAATATTTATTTTTCTCTGCAACAACGTTTAAAAGTACCAATCGTGTCATTAAGAATATCAGTATCCCTAGTGAGTTTATTATAAAATGAACACGACCGAAATAAGAAGGTGTTGGACAAATACTTGGTACTAACAAAGGGAACACTAAATATGTTTTATTGCGTGAGCTGGCTTGGGGACATCTGAAAGGACATTATTGAATTTAGCCTAAGAACCAACACAAACATGACTTACATGATAATTCTAAGCTTATTTTTTACGACAGATAACAGTATTTAGATATTCGCGGACACTTTTAGTTAAGTAACCAATAATAAAAAGAACTTTTTGGACATTAATATTGAGTATCATTTTTATATGGGTTGGGTGAGAGTTCAGTGCATTCAGCCAGTGAGTTAAAGGTTTGTGACCAAAATATTTATAATATGTACAAACAAACCTAATAATATTATGCATGCATGGCTGACTCGATATACTTAGTGCCAAATACTCCAAGCATCATTAGAATACGATACATCGCATTTTATTCCAAACTGTAAACGTTAGTCGACTTAAGTCGATCAATGAACTCTAATAATACGACTGAAGGACTAGTATCCATAGTCAAGAAAAAAAAAGTAGACGTTCTAGACTTCTTGGCGGGAAAGTGAAACGTCATGTCTGCAGTTTTGTTTTATTTTCTTTATTTTGTGTTTTGTCGAATATTAATGTGAAATAATGATGGATTATTTATTTGTTAGTAAACGTGCATGAGTGTTGGCAAATAAAACAAAAGAGTGCAACATCACTTCTCAAATTCTGTAATTAAACATAACCTCAAGTTTTCCTGATATTTAGGTTCTCGGGAGTGTCCGTCAAAAATATTTGTTTTTACTGTTATTTAATTGCAATTTCGAACCTAGAAAAGAATATTTCAAAAAGGCGCAGAACATTGTCCTTTACGCAACTTAAAAGGAAGGTTGAATGTATATTGTTATTTAATAACTTACATAAAAACATCAAGCCACGTCCTGTGCGGCGTTTCTCAAGCGATTTAGATTACAATGCTTACACTTACACATATAGAACAAATGCTTTACGATTTTTTTTGTATGCGTTCAATATTGTTAATATGTTATATTATCCCCGAAGGGTTGCACAGGGGCTGTGTAGTCGCGGCTCATTAATAAAATACTACCGCCCCATATCTCTTCTTTTGGGTGTCGTAAAATGCGACTAACAGACTAATTATTTTATATTATTTTATTTTATTTCTGTATTTTATAACTAGATTGCCAATAACTTCTGACAACTGTGTAACTTTTCACAAACTTTTCTTTTTTCCTCCATGAATGGACTGCCATTTTTTTATGTTTAATGGCGCGCACGATTTATGCTTTAGCCAAGGCAAAAATGGACTACCATGGAGAAGTAAAGTTTATAAGCTCCACAGACTTTAGGTTGCTAAATTGATTTGACATATTTTTGACATTTTTTTGATTATGGTTAATTTATAGTATATTAATTTTGTATTTTTATTGTAATACTAATATAATTGGTTTTTGACAATTTGGAGTACCTATTAATTTTGTATTTTGTATGTAATTAGAATAGTCATTGTTATCTAGAAAATAAAAATGTTAAAGTTATTTGCATGCTACATTGTCAGCTGAGAAAGAGAAGAAAAGTAGAATAAGACCAAAAATGTACCTTTCTCAAACGCAAATTAAATATTTCATTTCATTTCATTCATTTCATAAAAGCCAGAGCACACACGCTACTTTTAGCAGCGGCGATCGGCGATTTAGACGCTTTTTAGAAACTGAATGCAGCGACTGAATCGCTTAAACTCGCGATTCCGATACTGCAATCGAACGCAGAGTCGCCAAAACGCTATGCGAGTCGCGAAATCGCCGATCGCCGATCGCCGATGCTAAAAGTAGACTGCACATAACAACAGCATAGAGCGACAATGGGCTTACCATCTATCACGCTGACTGAACACATGTGCAGTTATCATTATTTAGCGTGCCATAAACTGTGGTAATGGACTGCTTCCGCGGTCCTCATTGCCTAGTGTTCCTGACTAACCCTTAGGGGATAAAGTCGTAATATGTACCCATGTAGTATGTCAATTTGAATTATGCGCGATCCTTCCTATTCGTGATTCCCATACAATATGGATTCCACACAACTGCAGTTTACTACATTCATGATTCTACACAGCCGTTATTTTAACGCAATCGGGTTTTTCCTATTCTTGATTCTATAGAATATGGATTCATCGCAACTGCAGTTAACTACATTCGTAATTTCTTTCAGTTGTTATTTTTCCACACGGTGCTACGTCGTCGCCATGTATGCGTCAGTAGATACGCGCTTAAGGCAGTTGTCCCACCGCCGACGATGAACGAGAAGCGAGTCGAGCTAGAACTAGTAACGAGTTGGCTTGGCGAGCAGCGGAAAGCGAGTGTGTGTGTAGTTGCGATAGTTTTGTCGCTGGGCTTTAAGCGTGTGTACGAGTGAGACGGGCGATTACTAGCGCCACTCGTTCGCGGCGGCCGAGCCGAGCGTACAGTCCTCTTGACGGGAAATGACCGCTGCCGCTGCTGGTTGGTCTCTCGGCGTGAGTTCTGAACGCTGAGCGAGTATCGCTAAGCGAGACTTATCTTTAATATGTAGCTCTTGTCACTCAGCGATGAACTAGTGGAGCGAGTCCTCGCCGGCAGTGTGAACAGTCAGCGATCAACTATTTATATATGCATCTCTTTTGTTTACACGGAATGTATGGCGAATTTTTCGCTCAAGAAACGTACAATAGTACGTTTCTTGAGCGAGAAATTCGCCGATGGTTAGTCGTTTACTCGCCGTTAGTGGGACAACTGCCTTACGCAAGGGGCCCGCGGAATTTTCGTGAAATCCTGGTGCGGTACGTAATATAGATTCGGGAACTAATATCAGTGAATTATCATCATCTCATCTCATAAATAGAACTAGCCATCTTTTCCTTTGGTGTCGTAAAAGGCAACATACGGACTAAAGACTGCCTATACATTCAACAGCAAACAACGGCAATGGGCTATCATCTATTACGAACAGCACATATGCATTTTCAACATAGTGTGACACCGTGTAGAAAGGGGAGAGGGGAGTCAAAAGCTTCGTGACGTCACATGTAATATCTAAATTATAAAAACTCAATACTTAATTATTTTTTAAATAAATAACACTGGTAAGGTTGATTGTAGTGAGATTATTGTAAAATTAATATAGAACTACCAATTCTCGCCAATTCTAGGAGAAACTACTTCAAACTTCATATTGATGTACATACTAACTATAGACGGAATTGTTATCTAAACCGAGTTACAAATAATTTCAATCGTAACCAATATATGCATGTTGGTCTTGTAACCGCAAGTTCTAATTATTTTCACAATAAATTAAACACTGATTTCTTTGAAAAGTAAGTTGCAATATTATACATATGGCTTACCATTACATTTTATCGTATAACCACATCTTTTTGTTAACTTCTTGTTTTTGTGCTCTAATGTAAATTAAATTTTATTGTAAAATTCAATTTGATTTCCTAATCGATTGGTAAGATTAACTTGTTTGTTAGGAATATTTTCGATGCTATATGTGAAAACTGATAAAGGCAATGTTTGGACTACATTAGTTATGTTCTACTTTATTTAAAATTGTATGCTCTTTGTTTTCCATGAAAATAAAATAAAATAAAAAAAAACATGTAAACATTAGGGTAACACAAATGTCACCACCTGTGGCAAGGTCAATAGATTATGAAATTCGTGTAGTTTTATGAACCACATGTGCGACAACTACACCGGAAACGGCGGCTGTACGCGCCTAACAAAGCACGGAGAAACTCGAGACGTTCCTAATTTGGTCATCGATCCGGCATTGCAAAAGTTGCTTAATTGGCAAGATTGCAAACCGTACGCCTTGTAAAGCCGCTGCGCCATCAAGCTCCACTGGGACCAATTTTTGCTAAATGGTTTTTACAAAAACGTAATGGTTTTTACAATAACGTATAACCCCGTTACTTAAACAAGATCAATTTTATTATTTGACATCTTCACAACTTTTTCGTGTCGCGCAGCGGTGAAAGAATACTACCGCCCCCTCTCTTCCCTTAGGTGTCCTAAAGGCGACTTACGAACTAAAGAATGCACATACATCCAACGGCATATAGCGGCGATGGACTCATCACCTGTCACGCTGAGCACATGTGCAGTCGCTATTTGATGAAAAGTGGACTATGGTGGAGGACTGCTTTTTTGGTCCTCACTACCTAGTCCCTGACTAACCCTTTGAGGATAATAGTCGTGTTAATTATGTACGTACATATAATCACGACATACGTATGTATCTTTACAATTTTTTATGGATGTCAAAAATAAGTAACACTTAAAATTAACAAACGTTTAACCCCTTGAGGATCGCAAAACCAGACACAATTAAAAATCAATTGTTTTGCGACCGCCGGCGGTCTTATGATCCTTGACCTATTAAGCCTTTCAACTCGCTAGCAGTTAACCGTAATTGATAATATTAATTACGGTTAACTGCTAGCGAGTTGAGAGAGTAGAGTTTTAAATCTAATAAACACTTCACAAGCCTTTATCATTTTTTAGACACTTTACAAGCCTTCAACATTTTTTTTAATGTAAAAAAATCTATCAATATCTCCTTCTTCAAACAAATCCTCCCTAACGAAGCAAGAGGAGCGGACTTACTGATGGCGCTCGTAATTGTTTGGTTAGTCGTCTCGTGATAAAATATTAGGGAGCTGTTATAAAAAAAATAGGAAGCAAGCTTTTGTCCCCCAAAGAGGAATAGGCGCCATCCATTCTTGGAATTTCTTCGGTATAATTTAATTATTGTTTGAAGGGTTTAAAGTGTTGTTAAATTGGATATTTTAAGTGGTAACAGAGTGGTTACAACCGCTACAACGGGTTATGATACTTGGATAGATTAATCAAACTGTATTGTTAACCTGTTTGTTTAATAAGAATATGGTTAAGGGGGTTTACGATTTCCCATACAATTTTCCAAGTTGAAATTTGTAAAAACCAGTAAGAAAATTTCAATGATACTCGGCATGTTGAAGTAAAATATAGAGATCTAAATAGTTTCTTGAAAACATTTCTAAAAACGTTTTTTATGACGATTTTAAACTTTCTATAGTTGACTTTAAGTCGCAATAACTCAGCCAAATAAACCTTTTTTAAAAATGTTTTTAACAAACTATTAAGTTCCCTGTACTTTACTTTAGCATGCAAAGTTTCAATAATATTGGGTTAGGTCTTTAAAAATTTCGACTTGGAAAATTGTATGGGAAATCGAAATCCGTAAACCCTCTTAATTTGAATTAACACATACTCAATACTCCTGTTTACCCCTTTACAAAGCTAATACGTTTGTGCTAGGTATGGGCTTACGTGAGTAGTCTCAAAAAGTTATGGGGTTAACCATTTCCTCGGCTTTCTAGCAAATATCTCAGAGAACCGATGAATGCGGTTAACGAATATGATAGAAATTTTGAGGGAATGCTTATATTACAATTAACATTTTTTTTACTTCTCGTTTAGATTTTATTTCATTCTATATTTTAAGCTACGTTATATTGAATAAGGCTTTACTCGTTAACCCATTGGGATTCTTAAGTAACTTTGTTAATTTTGACTTTAAGATTTCATTGTACAGCTTTTAAAAAACTGTAATCGATCTGTAGGTATTTCAGATTTCAGCGACTGAAGCTGTATCCAATAAACCGTTGATACACTTGACAATGTCAGATAATTCCTAACAAATTAAAATATTAATGCCAATTATTCATGACATTTTTAAAATGCCCAAAAAATGCGTTCTTTGAACTTCCCCGTTTCCTATTTAGGGAGGATTTATAGAAAGACAACATTACAAAGCGAGGAAAAAACGGCGGAAACACCTTTCTGTAATGCTTTTTCATAATTCAAAATTTGCGAGCTGCGGTGTGTACGGTATGGGATATATTTTTATGCAAAACAACTCATTTAAATTCTGAGTATACGAAATAAAATCATCCTTAGACGCTTTTACTGGTGAGAAAATTTGTTGTTTTGTTTTTTGCCATAATGAATATTTATGTGTAATTTACTTAAATATTTTTGTCATCTTCATCATCATGATGATCATTATCAGCCTGTTTCGGACCACTGCTGCACATAGGCCTCTCCAAACACATGACATTTTCATTTAATCATCTTACATAAGCCTTTCTTCGGTAGAAAAATAAATAAATAAACAAATAAATGGGTACGATTTGGTGTACCTACTCTGAGTGAGTTCACAAGGGCTGCACTGCTTGCTTTTTGTTACAAATGTAAATAGGTTAAGTGAGAATGTTTTATAAGTGCTTATACTATCGCATAGGGTTTTTTGTCTGTAATGATAGTACTAAATTTGTGAAAATAAATAAATAAATCTTCATAAAATCCAGTAACATTCCGACAGTACAGATAAGATAATATGTAAGAAGAAGTGTTCGTCCACCGGTCTTATCGCATGGCTTAATTATCCCTATCTCTTATATCGGTTCACCTTATGGTGAAATAAAGGACAATCCCTCCCCTCATTTCACTAACTTTAGTTGTACTGGCACCCCAAGACCAATCATCAGGTTATGAAGTCGTGCCAGTCGTCCCTGCGCTAGTTAATCCAAACTCGAGCAGAAGACCAACTACATACGTTAGGTCTTGAACCCGCCGAAGAATATTCTCTGAGATAAAGGACCATCCCTCTCCTTACATCACTAAGCTTTATATTTTTTACTGGCACCCTAGAAAAACCGTTAGGTTATGCGAGTAGTGCCAGACGTCCCTGCGCCAGTTAAACCAAACTCGCGCAGGAGACTATCTGCGTTAGAGACCTTCTCAACCATCCTCTCCCTTTTGACTGGCACCTAAGACCAACCATTAATCGTTTGACACCTCCCTCTCCCTCTCTTGTTTTTAGTGATTTCGAATTTCTGTCGGAGGAAGCTGAGCACAAGAAGATCATCGTCATCAGCATCTTGTCGTAAAAGGCGACTAACTGACTTAAGATAAGATAAGATAAGATAATCATTTATTTGCCAAAAACATGGTAATTTACGGGTGGTACAAAATTTGCAATGCGCACATGTTTAGCTATTATAAAACAGCACGCAAAAGTCAATTTAGAATGTCGAAGTTAAACATATTATAATAGTTATAACTGTGAATGAAAGACTGCTCATTCTTCCAACAGCATTTAGCGGCAATGGGCTCACCACCTGTCACGCTGAGCACATGTGCAGTCGCTATTTGGTGAAAAGTGGACTACGGTAGAGGACTGCTTTTGCTGTCCTCATTGCTTAGTCTCTGACTAACCCTTCGGGGATAATAGTCGTGATTATATACATGTATATAACCCACCCCACTGATCCAACGGTGGTTAGGCTGATATCATCAGTGTAAGAATTATTGTCAGCAGTTCAAAATTATTTGTATTTTCGTATTGCCACTTGGCAGTCAGTTCGTGAAATTGAATTAACTTCAAACAAATTTGCAAGATTGATGAGTATTGAGTAACTCTGGTATGAATTAATATACTGTAGTTCAACACGTAGATACGTTGGTTCTTTGATAAATCACTTAATTTCGCATGTTGGCAGCTAATTCCTACGATCATAATAATTGAATTATGAATCTTGTTAGGGTTTTAATCACGGCATTAATAACGTTAGCTTTTGTATGTTGCACAAATGCAAAATAACAACAAAAATATATTCCTTTTAAAATAGAGAAAATAAGAAATATCAACCGTATGTGCTCTTTTAGTGATACTACTAACCCATCTTTTTCCTTGAGTAAAAGGCGACTATCGGACTATAGACTTTACTAACATCCAACAGATGGACGTGGACTATGCCAGTGGACTGCTTCTGGGCCGTCCTCATTATTTACCCTTTGGGAATGTTAGTCGTATTATATATGTATGTAGAAATAACTACACGTTTTATTTCCATATGCCGAACATGCCTATGATTTTTCTTCTCCTTATCCGTTAAAGAAAGTAAATTATCCAAATAAAATTTAATAAAATTGTTTTCCAAAGTTTACGAGAACTTGAAATAAATCAATTTTTACCAATTAATGTATATGGTAACTGCATGTGGCCTCGGAGAAGTGTAAAGCGTTTAATACGTCTTAAGTAAAGTAAATTCTTATACAGAGGTTAATTTCAATACCATTGAAAGTGATCGTCCAATCTTATGTAACCATTGGCCAAAGATCCGCCGCATTGCGCGTTTAAAACTTGAAAAGTAATTGGTAGAACTTTATTTTCTAAACGGCGGCTTTCTTAGTTTCACTTAAAATACGAGAGTAATGGCACATCCTTGTAGCCGAGGCTAAATTTAATTAAGGCGCCGAAGAAAGTTTAAAAGAACCTGTAGATTAACGAGACACTCTAGATTTCGCTTTGGCTCGCACTGAAATTTGAGGGTTCTCTTGGCTTCATTTAACGGTCACGCTAGACAGAGTTGCTCTAAAGATGCTTCATGGCTTACTCGGTTTATTGCCTTAATGTGTTACATGAAGATGTTATAATATGTAAATGTACATCATGGAACCTTTAAGAAACTTAAAGTGGAAGAGAAAAGGAGCAGTTTTTTTGCTATCTACAAAGGATAAAGCGGTCATCCTTCACCTCATTTTATGGTAAGTGACGGTGAGACCAAAGGTGGAATCGAAACACAACAATGATTCTAACGCTTTAGCCGCTTCACCATCGAGCTCCTGAAGGTTACTACACTCGAATTCCTTAATTACGGTCCATCTCAACTTAAGCCTGGCAAAATCAAACACGTCGTCTTCAACTTTAGTCCTACGTCGGATCTCGAAGTTTAGTACCTGATCGTCCAACCTTTTATCATCCTAAAAGTTACTTCGTGGGACCGCAAGAAATTTTGTCGTGAAGTATTTTTTAACTGACCTATTGGCTGGCAAATTAATACGTGACAGTCCTATGGTCTGCGGGCCGGAGGACAAAAGGTTGCGGGGGTGAAGAAAGAAGAGCGCGGGCGGCGGGGCCGCGTATTAGGGATTGTCAGTTGTATGCAAATGTCACCCCTCCCCCGTCGCCCGTTGAGCATAGCACTGTCACGTAAGAATTTGCCAGCCTATAATACCTAGCATTACACGGTCCATGGCTCGTCGTGCTTAGACTTTGGTTCGAGTTAACCGTGTCATAAGGGGTGGGGTACGAAAGCCGCTCTCACGTACCAGCACCGGGAAAAGTTCAATTAGTTAGAACAGGTGTTTTTTGAGCCGCTCCAACACGCTCCGTGAATACTGATATCGGTACGTGGGTGAGAAGTAAGTTGTTGAACCGCATTATGAGTTCGCTGCCGTAGTTTTTGTTCTATGTCGCTTAATTATTGCTCACTCCACATTTTACAGCCTTTATATGTATAAATAATTGCGGTTTCGTAGTAAGTAGCAACGGTTCCGCAGTTAGATAAGGGCCTTCATAGTTAAAATCGCGTTATCGCTACAATTGATTGCTTTATAACCGCTTTTACAGCACCACCCTATGGTTAACTGGCCATATCTCTGATATTAAATCTGCCCTGTAAAATAATGTCTCAAAATTTTAATAAAGTAAAATCGTAAAACAAATGGCTAAAAACAAACAAGAAACTGCAAGGAAAGGAGATTTCAACCTCCTGCAAAAGATTGTAAAACCCTTCGCCACACATGTCCTTATAAATGGCAAACCATGGAGGATATAATACTGCTATACTTCTATCGGATGTGTTCCATCAATGTCGTCAGCCATCAAATGCAGACATGCACGTAACGACTGTTCAGACCAATTCCGTGGTTCAGACTTACAAAACCGAAGCTGGCGAGTGCAGAGGTGGATGAAAAAAAATACGATAATAAAACGTAATAATAACGATAATAACATGTACCTAAAAATTATAATTTTGAAAGAATGGAGTTTCCAAAATATTATATAACTAATGATATGTTTACAACGCATGCCATTGAATATTCAAGTGCATAAGTTGAAAGCGTTATTAAAAACCTTTTTCATTTTTGGAAAAACTTTTCTGTTTTCTTTAAATAAAGGTTACTTCTGCAACGTCTGTATGAAATGCCGACGCTGAGTTTAAGTACTGTCATGAAATACTCATGCGGGATATTGAGTTATGTTACATTGAATGGCGAAGATAAATGCTCTCATATGGGTTTCAGTATCTCGTTATAAAGAACGGATTACTATATATATCTCTTTGATGGCGCGTTGAGTTTCTTTTGTACAATGTTGGCGAAAGAGCAAATTGTGATTTCATTTTGTGACGGCGATATTGTCTTTTATTATTGTGCTTTTGCGCTCTTTTCGTTTACGGCGCTCAGGGCTTGCGGCGCGGCTTATAAGTTTATTATTGAATCTTACTATTTAAGCTGGATGTTATAATTTTAAAGCATTGTATAGCTACACAGGTGGGTTGTGTAGGTATATACTTACATTTTATATACATTTTGACACAATGCTGTACATAAATTTATCATATGACTTGAATGGGTAAATTTCCCGGGACCAAAAATTGCGTGGCATCGATGAAATCGGTACTAAAAAACATAGTTATAGTGTTCTAACATTTTTTACTGGTTAGGTGAAATAATAATCTATGTGTAGCACTAAATATTTTATTAATGAGATTAATAAGTACTTCAAAAAATAATTAAACCTTTCATTGCCGTGTTTGTCCACAAGTCACCTTGATGTGTATTATACCTCATTGATAAAAATGTACTGGTTATTTATATTAAAACTTAATTTTATTTGATACGTGAATAGTAAAATATTGTTAAGGAATACATTTAATCAAATATTTAAAAAAACAAGGAATGGTTAATAAAAATTTATTTGTCCCAAAACTACCTTTCATCGCCGTGTCCTAAACATGTTTAAGAATATTGTTTTATCTAACGACTTGCGTCCTCCCCTCTATGCGCTAAACGTTGCATACCAGTGTCAACTAAGTGCTCGACATGAAAACACGTACATACACGTGCCTGCGTTTTCGCGCCATAAATGTAAATATTCATTAATAAGTTACTGGACATTTTTTTTTCATCGCCGTATATAGGTATAACTTCTATTTAAATAAGTTTGTCCTCTTGATTAAACATTCGATAGAACGCCATTTCTTAAAAGTTTGTTTTTGAATTAATAGCTTTTTTGTTGTTTTATATTTTTGCCTTGATTTCATCGCCGTGCTTTCATTGCCGTAATTTCCGTGGCTAAAATTTGCTATGGCAATGAAAAAAAAACACAGCAATGAAAAATTTTTATTACCATGCCTGTTTTACAACAGTTTAGTTTCAATGCCGTGGCCAGGTGTTTCATTTCCGTGACATATAATGCCTTGAACGCTTGTTTTATTGCCGTGCACGCATGTTTCATCGCCGTGGCACGAAATTTTTTATCTTGTATCTCGTTAGTTTTTTAAGTTATCTGCCAGATATTAAGCAAGAATACATAAATTATCAAAAACATTAATAACCGCGATTTTTTTTAAACTTAAAGATAAAAAAATCCCCAGAAATGAAGATTTTAATGGACCTCTTGAAATTCACCCAATTATTGAATTTGACTTCTTTTTAAAATATAACATGTGTCAAAAACCGGTTTCGCTAGTAATATTCAATTATGAAACAGCTTGAAATTTTCTTTAAAATATGTTTCTTCATGAATCACCAAGTCTGCACTACGTATTCGTAATGGATAAGTATTTACTCTCATTTTACTTTAAAAAAAGCAGAGTTAGAGCAGAAGCTTTTCAACAATAAATTAACCTCTCGCAAGTTTGTAAACGCTATACTTTACATTAAGAAAAAATCCCATCCTATCATGAGTTCGAGAAACCGCATACAGCGTGCTCCTAGCAACACTCGCTAAGTTTCCGAGCATCCTTCTGAAGTTTCTGTGCGCGTTACTTAGTAAATGTGCGATTTCTAAACAGCTTGGAGTCGCGTTAGTCGAGAGATTTATTAGGCGAAGTCACACTGGTACAGCTACAATTGTTACAGTAATAAGGAACATTATGTATGAAAATTTACTTACCTATCTACTTTTACAACTTAATGACGCAGCAATTGCGTATGGCAAACATTTAAGAAGACATTATAAAAAATCTTATTATTATTATATGTATGGAAAGTGCTCAGAAACGCTTTCTCTGGCATTTGTCTTATAGCTGGAATTTAGCAAAAAGTTACCGGCTTACGAAGATCAAATTCGATACTTTAAATTAAGGTCTCTTTTCCATCGCAGAAAGATACTGGACGGTAGGGTATGTTCCTTTTTAAGTTGGTCAATAACGTAACTGACGCGCCCTTTGTCAAAAATAAACATTTTTGTACCCAAACCGCTGTCAAGACACTGTAAGCGTAACTCGTTGTTTGTTAATAGCACTTCCCATTCTTTGGGTTATTAATCTCCCATAAATAGGATTTTAAGCAACTACAGTGCCATTCACAGCGCCAAGTTCGACAAAAGTGACGAAAGCCGTATGACTGGGCAACAAAAAATTTATGTCTTCTTAGACCGCATGCATAGTTTTTAGTTAAATATGGGGCTGGCACTGTCACAGCCATACGAACCCATTATAATATTGTTAATTCTTCATGTTTTTAATTTCTAATAATATAATCTACTTCAAAGAATTTTTTTTTAATGTTATTTAATCACACAAAATTAATTTAAATAATGTATTAGAACTTGGAATTATTTGTATTTTTTTTAAAGTTATGAGTTTTATTACTGATCACTTTTTATTTTATTATTATAATAACTTTGTTGTACACATTGACATTTTGTTTGCTCTGTCCACCCTGCATGCTGTTTGCACCTGTAAAAGAGTTTATCTTGTGTAATGTAGCATTGTATATCCAATTAATGTGTAAGTGTTTGCTTTGTTTGTTTAACATATAAATAAATATGCGATAGAAGTAAGTATTACTATCGTTAGATTCTTAAAATGTTTTATTTAGTTTTATGAAATTATTATTTAGCTTTGATATTCATGTCAGATAAATGAGTAAGCGTTGGCTTTTGTCACTCCGATGCTGACCGTACAGACTTCGTCATTAGCTGTAAATAGCTAGACTTTTTTGGAAGAAATGCATCAAGAGCGTTTATAGAAAATGATGAAAATAGTAGTAGGTAGTACTTATAAATCAAAAATATTTTAATTTGTCCAAATTTCGTGAATTTTTAAATTTATTGCAGTTATTACGAATAACGACACTTAAACGCTGAAATAGAATCAAAAATGTTTGTAACACGCGACAGTTAAACAGTTAATAAAACAACAGAGACATTAAACGTGGTAGTTCGTTGCCATAAAGGTTTTATCGTCACAATAAAATATCAACCATATTGGAGTATTATTATATCCAGTTTCGTACTTTTATGGGGAAATCCACTTTTTTACGTGGTTTTTACTAAATATTGAAACGGCTGCATTTATTATATCACGTTATTTTGTATAGCTTACTCGACTACTACACTTTCCGACTTGACGTCCTCTTTGGTCGAGTGGTTTTTACACCGGTTTTCATGGAGTAGCCATCTCTGAGTTCCCGGGTTCATTCCCCGGTCGGTTTTTTAGAAATTATTGTTTTTCTAAATTGTCTTGGCTCTGGGTGTTTTCTAAGTATGTGTTTAAGTATTCCGTTGTCTAGTAACTATTTAACGAGTTTTATAACGAAGCTTCTCTTGGGCTAGATAATTGGTGCGAATGTAGAAAAGTTTATTAGTTTTATTTATTGTTTATTTCCTATTGCCGTACACTACTGAACGAAAGCCTCCCTTAATGAGCCCTAATCATCCTGATCTTGTCATCATGATCACTTTTGGCAGTCCGCAACCATCCATTGCCTTTTTAACCGACTTCGAAAAAAGGAGGAGGTTCTCAATTCGGTTGTATGTTTTAATCAAACATAATCACGACTATTATCCCCGAAGGGTTAGTCATAGACTATAGGCAACGACGACGACTGCAAAAATAGTCCTCTGCCATAGTTCATTTTTCACAAAATAGCGACTGCACATGTGCTCAGCATGTTAGGTGGTGAGCCCATTGCCGCTCTATGCTGTTGGATATATTTGCAATCTTTAGTCCGTTAGTCGTCTTTAACGGCATCCAATCGAAGAGAGGGGGTGGTCCTAGTAGTAGTAGGACCTAGTATCTTTCAGCGCTACGTGACACGGTTGGTGCCTTTTTTATACAAGAGAAAATGCAATACCACTGCTCACTGGGAGACTTAGGTGGTCAGTTATCGGTTTTATTAGACCTTATCTAATGTAATGTTTATAACATTTTGTAAAAATAAAAAAATAAAAAGTGAAAATCACCCCGCCATAGGGTGCATACCTACTAAAAGAACTCCTGCATTGCAAGTCTTAATAATTGTCGTACATAATAACGTCTTAATCTCATAATTTAATCCCTATTTAAATCAGTTATTCTACTTTATGTAGTCAATTAAAATTAAGTAAAAAATGGTATTTTTGTACTCATTATAGAAAAAAAAATCACATTACATTAAAGAATAAAAAATCAAAATAATTGTAATTTTCTCTAAAAATATCCTACAGTATTTGACAACAAAACACACACATAATAGGCGATTATGGAGAGGTCTATAACTTGAATTTAGAAAATCGAAGGTCGTATGGCTTATGATGTGAGATAATTTCGTAACTTGTCATATAAAAATCTTATTTTTTCCAAAAAGCAAATCGATGCTAGAACTAAACGTGAAAAACGTCTGAAAAAGCGAGTTTTACGATTTTCAAAATTAGTAACTCGGTGAATCTCTGCGATCTTCCATTATACGTAACCACCGCATCCCATTAACTGAAACAGTTTTCACGAAATCACGGGCGGCAGGATGAGTTTAGTTTTTTGTTGTATTTTTTATAAAACTGTTTCGGCTCACGTCCATTAGTCCGTGTGTGCCATTACTGCGCATAAAACTCAGACTCCACACCAAAGTGCATGTCTAAAGCTGTTGTTCTACCACAACTGAGAGAGCAAGCTAAGCGGTGCGCTTAGAAAATTCTACCAATAGAATGACTGGGCCACGTTGAACGCATGGAGGAGGATCGAGTGGTGAAGTGGGAGTGACCTGTGGGGAGAAGGCCGGTGGGACGCCCTAAGTACCGCTGGAAGGACATGGTAGCCACGGACGTATTCGAGCTGCTGGGACCTATCAACGTGCAAGAGGCTGCACAAGACAGGGAGCAGTGACGTCATCTCGTGTCAGAGGCCAAGATCCACTTCGGGTCGCTGAGCCAGCGGAGTGAGTAAGTAAGTAAGTAAGAATGACTCTATTTTACACCGCATTAAGCGACTCAAGCAATCCTATTGGTGGGTTGTTCGTGCACCGCTTAACTAAATCGCAAAGCTCCGCTAGAAAAGCAGTCTGAAGCACCATAAAATACATTTTGATGTGAGAATGTTTTTTTGCTTAACTTCTCCATGTTGCCTTTAAATGTATTAAATTCCGGCCGTAATGGAAATAATAATTTAATGTCATTATTCGCGTTACGTTGCAGGAATATCGCCACAACACAATTACTTAACAAATTGTCGGTTTGCTAATGGAAATGTAACTTTATAAATTTTAATTATAATGGGAATGGAACTTTGTAAGTTTTAATCATAAAGTGGAACTTCAATTAACAATTTAAAATTATAAAAATATATATAGAATACTGTCCTACTGCTCGACAAAGGCTTTGTTAATACCACTATGAATGGATATTGGTTTTATCACTACATTTGTCAGTGCTTGATGCTTATGTTTTAAGTCAACATTGCTTCATTAAATCTTAGAAGTGTTCACCTCTGAGATCCGAAAGAAATATTTTTAAAAATATTTGAACATTCGGTTAAGATAAAGTTGCGTTTATAGATTAATGTTTTTAATGAAGTTGACAATGTTGACTGAAAACATAAGCATCAAGCACTGACAAATTTCGACGGGTGAAAATCAGACCTTGGTAGCCAAGTAGTTAAGGCAACAGCACGGAATGCAGAAGGTGCGTGGTTCGATTCCCGCCTGAGGTTGTCGTCTTTTTTCAGTGTTTAAAAATTTTTACTTAAGTCAGCTTCAAGCTTAATGGTGTTGTTACATTAATGATTTATTAGAATATTCATAATATCGTCATTTGTTTATTTTAAGAGAAATAAAGTAGTAGACTCGTAAGTGTCTGAGTCTGGACAGCGCAATCATATTTATTATAAGCGCCTGCTTGTGAAGGAGAGCGCAAAGTAATGAGCCTTCTTTATATTCAAGTCCAGCATGGCTCTATTGATCCATTACTCGCTCGTTTCATGTCAAATGGATTTGGAACTACATTTTTTTATTTTCATTTACTGTATTGTTATGAATTTCTAGTTTCTAGTAATGTGAAGAAATGGGCGATTTTAGGATCCATATTATTTGCCAGAAAATTGTGTCAGTATAGATTTTTATTCAAGTAATAGATAAATTATAATGTTATTTTTTTGGCACAAACAGTAATTACAGAGAAATATAACAAAAATAAATACAAGACGAAGACCCAGAATTTGTCTATAATAGAGGATTCAGGGTAAGTGCTCTTTTGGTAGGTGACAATAAGGCGTTAATAAAGTTTACTAGGAGAAGTTTTTTTTTTTAAATAAAGAGTAACCGCTTTTAATACAAAACGCTATATAATCAAGGCCTACAACAAAATTACTAGGACAACAATAGTATTTCCCACATTGCTCAAAAAGGAAATGTTAGCAGCACATTTTAAACCACAACAATATGTCTTCTTGTCTCTACCTAAAAGTTGACAATCGTGTAAACTAACCGTAGCATATCACAGTTTTCCAAATATACAAGGTGTCCCAAGAAACAATGTCAAGTGGAAGCCCAAAAGTACAGGGGCTCCAGGGGTACACGAACCGTCCCTTCCCATTTCCTGTCCCGAAAATTTACTGAAAATCCGCGCTTAAACAATTTAAGCGCGATTTTATATTTTTTTCGCGAACTAAAAGTATTCAAATAACCTTTTATGAAATTTCTTGATTATTGTGACTCGAATACTCGGAGTACCTACTAACCTTACTTTGTTTAATAATTTAGCTGAATAAAAGGCCTATTATCAAATATCTAACCAAAGAAGTATTCAAGATAGTTCAAAGATATCAAAACGTTGAAAAACATATATACCTCATACCTCAGGCGGGAATCGAACGCGCGTCCCCCGCAATCCGGGCGGCTGCGTTAATCACTCCGCCTCCGAGGTATTTGTTAGACCTGTCGAAATTCAACGCTTTTCACTGTATGTTTTTATAGCAACAGTGCCTTATCAAAGCTCTTAGAGTTTGCATCCTTAGAGAGAGAGGTATACATTTTTTTAAATTTTTCGTTATCTATCAGTTTATTTGAGGGATTTTTAACGCAAATAATCAAAAGTTTTCAAATAACCTTTGTTATAGACTTTGATGTCGCGAAATATACATAGGTTGGATGTAGAGCTCACTACCTCTAGTCCTCTGCTTGGATTTATTTTTTGAAACACCCTATATGTAGAACCGCAAATGACAGGCCAAAAAGTCAAACAGTGAGAATTGTCGAAACTCCGTTAGGATTTATTGTTCAACGCTACAAGAAAAGGGGTATAAATAATGGTCCTCTCGAGAGGGACCGTATCCACTGTGCCTGCGAATATTCCCGTTCTTAATGCGAATGTTAATTAACCGATGCCTACGCGAACGACGCCTTCAAGCGAGTTAGCTCGTAAAATTGCGGGGATTTGTCATTGTTAACGTGTTGTGATTATGATTTGAATCCTTAACTTAAGTGTTGCTTATTCTTATTCCTGCTCTAGTCCCATGTAACTTGGGGTCCACACATGTTTTTTCTTGTCCACTCTCCTATATCAGCCATAACCTAAAAAATTATCTACTCTTTAGTATACAGTCACCACTGCTCTGTGCAACACAGTTACTTACTCCCTTTTTATTTATATAATCCCTTATACAATCTACATATTTTATTTAGTCTACTACTTCCTCTCCATCCATCAACGCCTTTATTCATCACTCTTTGAGTTTCACGCGGTTATTCCTCATAAACAAGGCAACGATATAAAAATATGTTTTATGTAAGTAACTAGTTTTTTTTTATCTAATGGAATTCGAAGCAATATCATTTCGTGTGACCAAAATTTCCCTAGAGCGTCGCTCATAGCCAGCAGACGGCTTGACTACAAGCTGTGCCAAAAAATGCTTCTAAACAAAAAAACTAAGTTCTGAACGTAGGTGTCCTTTTTAGCGGGATATAGTTTATGAAAGGCAAGGGTAGCAAATAGCTTCTAGACAGAAGTCACTTTCAACAGATAAAAAATAGTAATGTTTTTCAAATTTAAAATGTATGAAGAGTAAATACACATAATATAGTCTGTTGTATTTTTGTACTTAAAAACGTTGAATCATCGCATCTAATCACTTCGTAATATTTGATTATTTGTATTAAAAACGCTTAAATGATCTCAAACATTCTCAAAGATCTCAAACACTTAAAAATCATAATTTATACAAACTTAGGTACTTACTTAAACACTTTGAAATTTTACTGTAAAGTAATCCAGTAAAAGTGGTGAATGTTTCACGGCTTTCACGTCTCTGCTACTTCTCACCTTTAGCATAGAATACCTTATACTTGTAGGACAAGTCGTGAAGTATAAATAATAGGTACTTATGTATTAACTTTGAACGAAACTTTACCTTAACTTAAATTAAGGACGGCGACGTGCGCTTCGTACCCCTGGTATTAGATGCACGCATGTAAGAATCGTATTGGATGTTGTTTGTCACCAGTTTAATTGGTAATTAGAAAATACTATTTATCATAGCTTTAAAGTTTTGAAATGAAGATATGAAAATTGGTCCTTCGAGCCTCAAAATTGTTTTTGACAAGATAATCCATTAATCCATCCGTCTAATGCCCCAAGGCTTTATTTACTCAAGACATCAGAATTAGTACAAAAGGCATCGCTACAAAAAAAAACAAATGAGGAGCGAATAAATTATTTATGACGATACGGCTCGTAACTTACGAACTGTGTTGGCCGCATTGACCTTATTTTAAGAATATTTTTTTGCCTAAACAAAACGAAGTTGTGTACTAATACAGGAATATTTGTACTTAACAAAACACAGACGGACTTGGAAGACGTGATCGTGAAGAGAGATTTAATAACTCAGTAAATGTTAAGAATTAAATAATATTTCATTGTAAAAAATAAAACTTATTAAAAACGTTTATTAATTTATTTTAGAGCATAAATTGATCATATTATTTAGTAGTGTTCCGCCTATATTAAGTAGTATTTGCCTTATTATTATAGCTTTGCAAATTTGTACAGAACAGTAGTAATATGAAACATTTCGATTCTTTTCTGGTGCACCATGACCATACAATTTAAATACAATGAAATAAATCATTTACCTCAGTAGAGTTAGGAATAAAGTCAAAGATAAAGTTAGCATTGGCAATTAAGTGTATATGAAGAAATTAAGTAAGAACAATATTCTTAATTATGATTATTTAATTATCATAGCTAAATTATTATGTTTTGAAACTTTAACCTTATATTTCGAGCTCGATCATCAAAAATGTATTCAACTTCTATTCAAATCTTATGTACTGTAGGTAAAGGTTCATACTGTTCTGGTAGCGGATCATTAGAATACGACCAAACCATCTCTTCCCTTGGGTGTCATGAAAGGCGACTAATGGACCAAAGTCTACACATACGTCTTACTGCATAGAGCGGCGATGGACTCGCCACGTGTCACGATGAACACATGTGCAGTCGCTATTTGGTGAAAAGTGGACTATGGTAGAGCCTTTGCGGTCCTCATTGCCTGGTCTCTGTCTAACCCTTCTGGGATAATAGTCTTGAATAGGTATATGTATGTAAGTGTAGGTTTATACAAAAGCAACCCATACTGATAATATAAGCGTTTAATTAAAACCAGTCTCCTACTGACAACAAGTTGAATAATTAAATCCGAATACCGCCATTACATTCCGCAAAGGATCCTTGTATCTTGACTATTATAGAAGCCGGGGTGGGATACCTCCATTCATGAATAAATTTGGTTTCCGTATCAATTGTATCTAATTACGTCACTGTATTTAAAATGGTACGCAATATGTACGATACTCGTTTCATCTACGAGTATCCTAATATTATAAAGAGGAAACATTTGATTGTTTGTTTGTATTGAATAGGCTACAAAACTACTAAACCGATTTTAAAAAAATCACAGTTGGAAAGCTACACTATCTTCCAGTGATCTAAGCTATAATATATTTTCAAAAAATTAGGCATCCTTACTTAAACTCAAATAAATTCCTTAAATCGCGTGCGGTAAGAAAACTATTAATGATAGAATAAAATAATGTACTGTGGCTTTGCAGAACACACCATTATCTACAAAAAGTGTCGCGATAGCTTATGTCTAACTATGTATTTTAGTTATGTCACAATAAGTGTTCTTGAGACAACTCTCATTTTGAAAATTTGTCTTGGGGTACGGGGTCCACGCGAACTAAGTCGCCGGCGGGTGGTCTGCTAGTGTAACATATATTTGTAACATGTTTACAAAAAGAGCTTTAGGGTAGTGGCTCATTTTTAGAAGAGTGCTACCAACATCTCTTCATTCGGGTGTCGTTCGGGTCCGTTAGAAGCGGACTACTAACGGACTAGACTGCACACACATCCAACAGTAAAAATCAAAATTTATTTATTCAGAGAACTTAAAATAAGCATTTTGAGTCGTCATAAGTGAATGGATGGATGGGCAAACCACCCATTCAGGAAATCTTTTAGCTGTGGAGAAGAACGGGCGCAAGAAACTTCACAGATTTATAATAATATAGAAGTTACGACATTTACAAAACAACATGTAGTTACCAAATCATGCAATATACACATATACAAATTGTGAGCGTCAATACAAATTCGAAAATGCCCTCCCTATCATAAAAGGGCATTTTCTATTACAACAAAAAAAACATATAATACGGTTCGGCAGTCCTCTACCATAGTCTACTTTTCACCAAATAGCGACTGTACATGTGCTCAGCGTGACAAGTGGTGAGTCCATCGTCGCTCTATGCTGTTGGATGTATGTGCAGCCTTTAGTTCGTTAGTCGCCTTTTACAACACCCAACGGAAAAGAGGGGGTGGTAGTTCTTTCACCTCTATTCGCACACGGTTAATAACATAAAATATTTTGTTAAATATATTTTTGTTCGTAATGTACGAGTATATCACAACGTTAAGATTGCATTGTCATAGCAACAAAAAACAAAAAAAAAACGTATTCCAAGGTAGTAAATAAAAATAAAATTAAAAAAATTAAACATCTTTATTTACCTTTCAAAACTAAACCACAACACTATTTATCTTGAGTCCCCTTTTAAACAAATAAAAAATGTCTGTTATAGAGGACACCGAAACAATATCAATACAAGACTGTTCATATACAAAACCCAACACTACCTTATACATATAAGGAGTTTCCAATTCCTATCATCCAAAACATATAGCTATACGAAAGTAGCTTAACTTGCACGATTGCCACCCACAACCGCAGCGGGAACGAGCTCCTCTCAAGAAGTCTACAATAAAATAAATTAAAAGTAACAACGCATTCAATTCACGTAGCGCATTAAGCCCATTACGGGTCATTAGGACAAAACCAGAGCCTGGCACGTGATACGATTAAAATATTTAAATTAAGCACTTTTTATTATTGTGATACTTACAAACGCCGTGTTGGTGGGTTAGAGAGAGCGCATGGCCGGAACCCGGAAGGCTCGAGTTCATCTTCATCTGCCTATAAACGTCCCACTGATGGACACAGGCCTCCCACATGGACAACGGCACTTTTTTTATTATTCAGTAAAGAAACGGCTTGCTCTTGGCCACATTCTTATCCGTAGGATTAAGAAGTGGCCGACGATGGAGCGAGCTTGCCCAGAAGCAGCCTATTCACTCGGGCTTTAAAGATGTCGGGGCTATATGCATTCGGGAACACAGACGCCGGCAGGGAATTCCATACATTGACTGTACGCATTATGAATGAAGACGAATAGCGCTTGGTGCGTATGAGTGGAATATCAATGGAGATGAGTATGGAGATGGAGTCATAACCCACCACGGTGGCTTAATGCGGGTTGAGGGTTTTAACGTCTAACGACAACAACCGGGACCAACGACTTTAAGTGCCTTACGAAGCACGGAGGAGCTCGAGATGTTTTTAATTTGGTGTCCCAGTTTAGCGAAAGTTGCTCGACTGGCAAGATTGGAAACCGGACCTAAGCCGCTCTTGATACACATATATGAGGAGTAGGCGATCAAAACATCACGTCTTCTACAGTAATTGAATAAATATTTCAGAAAACAACCAAAACTTAATATCTTATGAACCCATAAGATTTTATCTCGAGAGAAATTATTATAAAAACCTATTAATTCAAACTTGAAAAAACTTCCTTATAACCTTTTCAAATTAATTTTACCTTTAAAACGTATCATGATATAAATAAATACATTTGGTTGTGACTTTCTGTGCGACCATAATGGAAAAGTGACGTTTTGATAAATCAAGTTTGGAAATGTTGCATTTTGGTAAGAAAACCCTGGATATTATTACCTAATTTTTAATACAAAGGTATGTAATCAAATGATTTCAGGGTTTTTAAATATATATACTCTAAAAAAGTAACCTTTTTTAGGGAGGTAATCGTGAAACAGAGACTAAAAGCTTATCTCTGCTCTCTGGTTTATACAGTTATTTTTATCGTTGGCTTATATCAGAACTCTAGTATATTGGCAGTCAGTACTTATTTTTTACTAGGTAATTCAGTAACACGCCTGACTATCCGTGACCTACATTAATATTATATCTTATTCTGCAGGTACATCATTACCATTACATATTAAAAAGTAAAGTCACCGTTTTTCTTCGTCGTAAGAAGATACGGCGAAGAAGAAAAAGAAGAAGACCGTTTTTTTGTATCTGTGGCCCCGCTTTATTCTTCTAAACTACGTAATGGATTTTTATGCGGTTATAGAAACAACGATAACAGCTGATGATGGTTTCTATTTATAATTTGTAGGTTTTCTGTACAATATGGCTGAATTATGACAGTCAAAAAAAATTGCGATATACACAAAATAAATACTAGAAATAAGTATAAATTTGTAATTCCTAAATTTCGACTTCAGAATTTTTATGGATCATTTATAGGACAAAACGTCATAATTTACAATAAAATTCCGAACGATGTTATAATTTTGCCCCTTGACACATTTAAGACACATTTTAAAGACAGACTACTTTTAGAAAAGGGCTATTACACTGTAAGCGATTACATCAATGACAAAAATGCATGGAATTAACATTCCTCTAGTTTCGCACACATTGTTCTAATGCGTTCATAGTAACCGAGTAAAACTTTTAGATTCACTTTTGTTTTTATCTTTTCTTTTATTATATAATTGTTTTATGATTATTGATTGTATAATTTGGTAACGACATATTGTTTTATAAATGTCGTTTCTTCTTTATTATTATAAAGCTGTGGAGTTTTTTGCGGCCGTTCTTCTCCACAGCTAAAAGACGTCCTGAATTGGTGGGATGGGCGGGTGGATCCTATGCCTATCCATCCATCAATAGAAGTATAATTAAATTTAGACGATTCAAAATGCTTATTTTAAGCTTACTGATTAAATAATTTTTTATTTGATTTGAGTGTTTATAAGGCGCGATTTACACAGAAGAGACGTATGGCAGAGGCGGATAGTCAAAAAAACACAATATTGAACCTTAATAGAACGACCGACATTTGTCCGATAGGCGTCCGATGGGCTACGTGACGAGGCGCGGGCGCAATTCAGTTATGGTAAAAACGACGCTATCGTCCGTACTATTAAACTTCATATTGTGTTTTTTTGACTATCTGCCTCTGCCATACGCCTCTTCTGTATAAACCGCGCCTAAGTTAGCGAGGACATGAGCGGGGCGGGCCGCTAGTATATCATAAAAGTAAATTTCAAAACTATCTAAAGAAAAAAATACAAAGTAACAGGAACGAAATTCAGATTTTCACAAAGAGGTTGTACGAGTATAACGGGATTTTTCGCTCTCCTGGAGCCACCTGTCAGGGAAATGCACATAGGAAGTAGTGCACACCGCAGATAACACTTTGAAACACAATGCAAGTTATGTGTTACGTATTTGACAATTCAATTCTCCAAACGGTATTACTTGTGAAACACAATGCAAGTAATGTGTTACGTATTTAATAATTCAATTCTCCAAACGGTATTAAGGTACTATTGGGTGACAAGGCCCACTTTTTTACAAATTGAAATAAAACCTATATTTTATCATTTAGAAGAAAAAGAGTGTTTACAATGAAAGCTATAGTTATTTCAAAATTAAAATAAAAGTAGTTAATGAAGCTACAACGATAATAAGTTAAGTTTTTTAACATTTTTAAAAACCTATAAGGCCCGTGGCGTTTTTAAGTCTTTTAGAGCAAAAGTAAGCATTAAAGACCATAAGGATATATCATCAAAATTGTAACATTTATAAACTTTGATAAAAGCAATCGGATACTTAAATGATCAATATTTTGTTACAAAAAAATACTTTTCCACTGTATAATAAAACAGCCGAGGTATCGAATTTTTAAGTGTTTATTGTATCAATATTATATTTTACTTATAAATTATTGTTATTTATGCTAAAACTTAGTAATTATTGTTTATATTCCTATTAAGGCCCAAGCAACTACTTCGTTGGGCCTTCCTAACCGTTGTGGGCTTTACAACACAAATTGAATATTTACAAAATAAAAAGCTAAAAAATCGCACATGTTTATGTAAATATCAAAAGAGTAATGATCAAATAAACATACTAATTAAAAAATCTACTAACAATTCGTAGTATAAACAAGTAAAAAGTGACGTTTTTTAGGAGCCAAAATTAGTAATATGAGAGACTGCGACTGATTTCGGCAAAGTACCGGGTGTCACTGACAAGATGGTGGCCGCTCGCTGTCCGCTGCTGCGTTTCGGCGTTCATATTGATGTGTTTCATGCATGCTACAAAGCTGGCACTGATCAAATGTAATAAACATAGTTTTCTGCTCTTGGGCCTTGCAAAACTGTGGGCCTTGTCACCCGGTAGTACCTTACTTGAAAATACTTTTTTATGCTTATATAAGACGGGGACGTGTGCGATCGCTGCTCACTAAAAGAATTACTACCAATCCCTCTCTTTTCTTGGGTGTCGTAAACGGCGCTCAACGTACTAAAGACTGTACTTACATCCAACAGCATAAAGCAGCAAGGGCTCGCCACCTATCACGTTAAGCACATGGGTATGGTAGACCTTCGCCGCTCTATGCTGTTGGATGTGTGTACAGTCTTTAGTCCGTTAGTCGTCTTTTACTCAAGGAAAGAGAGGGGTTAGCAGTACCTATTATTTTAATGAGCCGCTCACACACGGTTGCTATTTCTTATTTTCAGTATTGTAAAAAAAAAATATTTTTGTTGTTATTTTGCTTACATGCCTGTCGGTTGTGGAATTAAATGTCTGGAATATTGACTAAGTTAACATTAGGTACTTTGTTATGTGTCTTCTGTGTGTATTAAGTATTAAAATTGTTTAGGATAAAATGTTTACTAGAAAAAAATCAACCAGTCTCAGGAAGCTCGAATGGGATTCGAACCCACGACCTTTAGATTGCCGGTCCACTGCTAACCGCTGAGCTACCGAGACCCTTGAAGACTTAGACTTAACATTTTATCTTATATCTTTAAAGCATAGTGAATGCAAAATTACAATAATAAAGATATTTATAAGCAATTACGTCTTTATTGATTGTTAAATACTTGCAATAGTATTTCTTTCGACTGGGAGGGTAGACTTCACAGTGACGTAATACCGCTGGATTGCAGTTGGTTTGGGTTCGAATCCCATTGGAGCTTCCTGAGACTGGTTATTTTTTTTTCTAGTAAACATTTTATCCTATATCTATATAGCATTGTGAATTCAAAATTTCAATAATAAAAATATTAAAATTGTTTGTTTCCCTAATAATAATACAAAAAAAACGATTAATGCCGGTATTAACCGTTTCGCGTAGCGGTGAAAGAGTACTACCACCCCCTCTCTTCCCTTGGGTGTCGTAAAAGGCGACTAACGGACTAAAGACTGTACTTATATCCAACAGCTATGTTACGTTATGAAACGCATAACGTTTTTCGCCATAAATTAACAATGTATAATGTTAATGGTCATAATCATAAGTATCGTAAGGCATATTTTTATTTTTCATAATGTTCAAAAGTCAATATTCAAAAAGCATTCATGCAATTAATACATAACTGACGAAACCCCTCATAATTACCATAATTTCAAAAAAGCATACATTTTCAATGCATAACAGACATTTTTTATAATTGATTATACATAAATTCATTTCATATAACAACTGACTTAATGTACTAAATCAACATTTAAAGTAATTTTAGAATCTATATTTTAATTTGATATAATGTACATCTGATATAATAATAATATACATATTTTATTAAAATAATCTAATGATATAAAACATTGTTGACATAATGAGCAAGCAGCATGCAGGTAAGCTTGCAGCACGTAAGCAAGCGTGCAGCATGTAGGCAAGCATGCAGCATGCAAGCAAGCACGCAGCATGCAACAGGCATCGTTTCTGTCACGGCTCCGGCGCTGCGAGGCTCCGGCGGGCGGTCCCACGCGAGCTAAATTACACTCTAGCGTAGGGCAAACAAGACTACGTGGAGTCGGTTTTGCCGCGATTCGTTTTTGTCACTGACTTTTGTGGTAAAACCTTCCTGCTTAATGTATTTTAGTAGGTAGTTATGTATCATAGTAATAATAGAAATTAAATTTATGGATATTTACAATCTTAAATTAAACTGACGACAATAGTATGGAAGAACGATTTTTTTTGTCATTTTTGCACATAGGTTTCTTGGGGAAAGTTGTTGAGTTTCATGGGTGGAACTCACCCTTAATTGGTTTTGTATAAAGAAAAATTAAGGTTGTATATTTAAATTATGCTGCATAAAACTATGACATAAATAAATTATGCGTCTTAAAGTATGTTCGATAAAATTATGACAAACAATTATATAGATTTTAACGGTTATGGTTTTTACTAATGTCTTTTAATGATTCTGCGTTATTATGTTAATGCGTAAACAAGCTATTAGGTTTTTTAAATAGTATTCCATATGATGTATGTCAAATAAAATTATGACAATAAACATTATGCGTTTCAATGTGTTACCTACCTTTACAGCACATCCTTTAGCTGAGTAGATACGGCGCAAGAAACAGCACAGCGTCGTAGAAATAGAATAAATAATGACGTATTAAAAAGAAAATAGACGACATAAAACTACTTAAAAAGGTGTCATAATTATAAATGAGGTGTGCTCCCTCTCAAACTAAGTAACTGACACGATAAGTGACTGACCTCAGTAACTGGACGTTTTATGCAGTCATATATATGATAATAATTATCATCATTAAATTATTCCGTAACAACCTAACCTAAGAGTGACAGTGATTAAGGAATATCAGTAAACTCGTCTGCAGGAAGCAGGACTAGGTAGGATACTGAAAGCAATAAATATTTCTTTCGGAACTAACGGCATATGTCGCGACAATCGCCATATATCACGGCGGCACGTGACACCCAACTCGGCTCGTTAGAATTAGATACCCAAAACTATGTTTAATAATGTCAAATTGCCGTTGCGGCGATAACTCTCATGATATTTGAATTTTATCTGGCGAATATTAATCGGTCCGCTGTTGCTCATTACCTTGGTATCGAAATATATTGTGTGTATTGTAATTTGATGTTGTTGGTTTAACTACATACAAAATAATTATAATTATGTGCCCCTGTAATTACAATTTGATCAAAATAATTGAGTTATATGACACATTATTATATACCTCACATATTGGAAAACTTAGATATCTACCTCAAAACATCTCAAATCACAATACAGAGAAAAAAAACTTAACGTTTTCTCATCTGTGAGAAAACGTTAAATCTTTTCCTAACAATTGATTTTCTATTGTGTCTGGTTTTACGGTAGCTGATAGGTTAATACAAACAATGTAGGTATTTTCCATGCTTTAGGTTTGATCATTATTTCAAAGTAAAATCCCGGTTTAATTGTTATTATCAATTGAAAGATTATCAGCCGTTTTGATTGCTTTTTATTTACTGTTACAAAATCGTCTTCACTGCTGCTACTTCCTTTCTTACTTCTTTTTAGATTTCTTAGGTTTTTATGTTTTTCCAAAATCTTATTATTTTGGCCATTCATTATTTCCAGTTATCTTTCACTCTTTCTTAGTAAACGTGAGCCTCTTTCTTCATCACTCAAAATTGCTACAGCTGGTACTTAGTAAAAAAAGGAAATAAAAATACTACTAACTGATGAAAAAAAACCATTTAATACTGTGACATGGTCTCTATGTTGTAATGATTGTTTAAATATCGCTCCTTAAATACAAAAGTCACACATTTCAAAAAATTTCAAAATTGTTTTTTTTTGCATAAAATGCACTTAAACGATGAAACTTTATAGTTTCGCTTAAAACAGCCGTCGTTTTACGATCAGAAACACCCGTAAACGCTGAAACGTTAGTTTTGTTTTCTACCGTTTCTGTGATTGAGTTTCGTGCAAAAGTACCACATTGTCAGTTGCCAACAGATTTCTGGCAGAAGCACACTCGTTTTTAGTGAAAAACTACCACATTCCAAATAACTGCTAAATATTAGGTGAAATCATATATTCAAAAGTGCCACATTCAAAAATTATTCGTATTGCAGATAACATTCACGTAAGTATCTTATTATTTTTATATGCAATAGTACCATATTTCAAAATAGGTTAGTTTTGCATATAATAATTTGATATTTCCTCTTATTTTTGTATGCAAAACTACCATAATTTTGAATTGAGTTAGTTTTGCATAAATTAATTAAAATTATTTTTTTAGTTCTTTTTATACAATAGTACCATATTTCGAAATAGGTTAGTTTTGTATTTAACAATTTGATATTTCCTCTTATTTTTGTATGCAATACTACCATATTTCGAATTGAGTTAGTTTTGCATAAATTAATTAAAATTCATTTTTTTATTTTTATAAGTTAAAGTACCATATTTGGAAATATGGTATCTTTGTATTTAAAAGTGATCTCCTAATAGTTATATTAAAAAACAACTTTTAGTTTTAACGTTGTTTTGACTTAAAGATTTTGTAGTTTTTGGCGTTATATTATGGTTTAAACAAATTAATTTAGAACAGCTAGTATAACTAATTCTATTTTACTTACATAAGTACATAGAATTATACTGGCTCGCAAAACTAAATTTTACAGTTTTAATATTGCAATAACTTAATATGGCTGTTTGTATTGTTTTATAATTTTTAAAGTAAAAAAATATTACTAATTGTTAAGAAAGTATAGTTCCGGCCGTGCAGCTCCTTGCTTTTCCATACTTCCTAGCGGTCCTCGGTGCTCCGCACCTGAGGCTTGCGCCCGTTCTCTTTGCCTAAGAAGAGAGGCGTAAAGGACACCACATCGCGATGCATGCCATACTCGTTGCTGAGGAAATATTCTCGAAGACTGCACACCTCACGAGGTTGTGGAGGGTCTTGGCATTTAAAAAGCCTCGACCACCCCATTTCCGCGGGATGTACAGTCTCATAACAGACGAGCGTGAGTGGAGCATGCGATGTGATGTCAGTTGCTGTCAAACCTTTCTGTCCAGGGCGTCTAACTCGGTCTCAGTCCACCTTAGTAAGCCAAAGGTGTATACCAGTAAGGACATAACCCAGCCGTTGAAAGCGCGCACCCTGTTGCCTCCTGACAAAAGACTGTTAAGTACCTTTGTCACGCGACCAAAAAAGCGTTCCTTTACTGACTGTTTTATACCCCCACTTTCTACTCCCAATGACTGTGACATACCAAGGTATTTGTAGGTGTCGGCTTCGGAGAGAGATCTGAAAGTCATCGTCTCAGAAAGTTGCAATTTACAACTTTCCGCCGCTGTACGTGCATGACCGCGCACTTGTCTACACCGAACCCCATGTTGATGGGGCTGCTAAAAGTCTCAGTGACTTTCAGTAACGCCATCAATTCATGACGTTTCGGTGCAAACAGCTTGAGGTCATCTATGTACAGCAAGTGCGAAATAACTTTACCCTGTCTCCTAAGCCGATATCCCAGCCCTGATTCCTCTAGCAATGTGGTGAGAGGATTCAGGGCTAGACAGAACCAAAACGGACTCAGACTATCACCCTGAAAGATGCCTCGCTCAATCCTTACGAAGTCCTGCGGACTAGAGGCTGTCTCCACCACCCGATTGACGAAGGACTGTGGTCCACTGTCTCATACAAAAGCCTAGAAAAGATCTTAGAGTTGTATTAATTTTATACAGTTCTAAGATCCTCTCCAACCAGGTATGAGGCACCGAATCATAGGCCTTCTTATAGTCAATCTAGGCGGTGGAGAGAGCCCCTTTGTTCCGCCGGACTTGTTGGCAAATGGTCGTGTCGATGAGGAGGAACTCCTCAGTACCACGGGACCCAACCTTACATCTATTCTAACTGGAAGCCAAAATATTGTGCGCAACAATGTGCGAATTAATTTTAATTCTCAGAATGGATGTAAGGAGCTTGTAAAGCGTTGGCAAGCATGTGATGGGTTTATAGTTTTTCGGTTCCGTGGTACTACCGGACTTGTGGAGCAGGAAGGTGACACCAGTTGTCATAAATGACAAGGAACCGACCTCTGGGGCTTCTTGGAATTGCGTCGCTAATCTGTCGTGTGAGCATCTAATCCACTTTATCCAAAAGTTGTGCAACCCGTCCGGTTCAGGACTTTTCCAGTTCTGAACCATACGGATCGCACAACTCACCTCTTTGGGGCTAATAGTCACAGGCCCATGGATTCGATAGGCTCACACGCACGCTCAACGACGCTAATCCAAGCACCCTCAGTGTGTTCGACGGGTGCCGACCAGATACTACGCCAAAAGTTATTCATGGTAGTAGCATCCGGACACTGCCCGTCGCTCACATATTGGTCGGTTCCTTTCCAACTCCGGTACACCTTGTACCGGAGTGTGATGTGTCCTTTGGTCACTTTGAAAAAGGCGATATTGACAATATCGATCCACACGCGCTCTATAGCGACGAATACGGCTTGCCAGCGCATAAACTTTTTGCTTCAGAAAGTCAATGCGTTCCGTGACACAAGCTATGTAGTCCCGGGGTCTAATCCCAGTCCCAGCAAAGGCCAGGTTCCCGAAACGCATTACTCGGGGACGATGGTTGCCCCCTCTGAAGCAGATTAATTTTGCAATGAGAGTCCTAAACAAGTTGATACGACACTCGATTCTTCTTTGCCACGCGGGGACAGCGGGTGTCGCGGCACTCGGTCAGTATCCGGAAACTTAACACGAGCGATGCGATACGCCGCTATGGCAGCGCAGTACAAAATCGAGTGTGTATCAACTTATATTTCGCTTATCAACTAATATTAATTTTAGACCTCATTATAAGATTTAAATAATTGTTTTCATTCAGCAAGTTTACTATGTAGTAATTTAGTACCTATGTGCCATTTTTATGTTTATATTGACTTTTATAAGGTTGTTAACTGAAAATAAAACTCAAATTTTCCTAATTATGGTGGTTTACTTTTTAAAATTTGAATGTTCACAAAGTCAAAATCTATATACAAAACTAACTTATATGCATTTTTTCGAGAGTCTATTCAAGATACGGTTAAGACTGCTTTACTAAAAATAGGCAATTTAATTACGCATCTTTTGATACCAAACACATCTACATAGTACACATAGTATAAATAAAAATCAATAAATCATCGAAATTATTTTTTAAAATGCCGCTCCTGTATAATTTGCTTATTTGGACTTGTGGTGCTTTTGTATATAAGGAGCGATATGTCTCCGGTAGTGTCGGCATAGGAACGCGATGGGTCTTCAGATACGTAAGGAAGAAAGCTGCTCTACCCGTGTCTACTTGACTACCTACATTATTTTTATCATTATTAGAACTTTAAATTGCAAGTTGTGACTGATGGCTTAATCATACGGCACTTTTAAAGTTGAAAAATATTCATTGTCATTCATAATAACTCTGCAAGTTCGAAGATAATTATACGGATGATATCATTCTCATAGAAAATTGCGAACTATTAGCACTTCATAATAAATAGTCTATTAGTAGGAATGGCTCATTTTACTTTAACGTTTATGGCTTTAGTAGGTACGTTCATGGCCTTAATAAGAAAAACTGATAACCTGATGACTTTAAACTTATATCGCTAAGCCTTACGTAGCAGTTACGTGGCAGTTATTAAAACCCAAGTACGTGGTGGGCCACGTGGTGGGTATGGCCCAATATCCCAATGTGATTTTGCCCATGTAGGAAGGGCCAGGAAATTATAAACCTCGTAGATTGCATAAACAACTAGGCTATCCACGTGGTATAAGATGTCCTAGTTTTCTAGTAAAAATATTTACCAGTTTATGCAATGTCATAAAAATAAAGGTTTCTGCGATTTTCAAGTGAAGGGCGACTGAAAAAATATACAAAAACCTGTAAGTATGTTTAATGTTTATTAAATTGAATTAATTATAATTTATCCCAGGCTGGGCCTTATAAAGTGTTAGTAACACAAGTGTTATTTTACAGTACGTAACTTCAAGTAATACTGAAATTAACTGAGTGGATTATAAATAAAAAGACGTAATAGCTAAACAAAAGAAGAAATATTTCGTTTTAATTAAAATAAGAATAAGTATGTAAATTTTAAACAGTTATTAATTATACCATAAAAGCAGAAAATCTAATACAAATGTTAGGTTTTTCTACTTCCTCTGCCATAGTAATTCTAGAACGATCGCAAGAAAGCAAAGTAAGAAAACGTAGTCTTCAGAATCTGCAAAGAAAATCAAAATATCAATAGATAGAATATGTAATATTGTTTCAGCACATGAAAGCATAGTAGTTTATTTAAATGACGACCCCTACTTTTCCAAAATGTAAAAGCTTGTGTGATACCGTATCATTTGCAGATAATCTTGGTATGTTAAAATAGGTTAAGAAAATGTTGATGACTTATTATACAAATAGTGCCCTCTCAAAAATGTTTATAAAATTGTTTATTGTTTGGAAAATTTTTATGGCACATGACAGCTTAGTAGGTTCACACGTGGCGCACTATCTTAAACTCTCGTGCTTCGACCGTCACATTCCGATCAAGAGTGACCTTTGTGACGTTTGTATCGAGTCAAATTTAGAGAATGAGAATTTGATAACTCACTGCGGATTCAGGAACGAGTTTTGGATCGAGCCTTTACACTGCAAGCTACAGGCTGTATAACTCGGTGCTTGCCGTTTGTGGTCCCGATCCATCTCCATGGCATAGAAGGTATGGTACTAGGTTTTAAGTGGGTAGACCTCCCATTTCTCACGTTTTTTTGACTGGCCGGGGAAAGGGGACAAGATTCCCACATACCCCGAAGTCGGCTCGGTGTATGCGTAAAGCATTTTACCTATTTAAACGAATACTACCAACACCTGGCCCTCTTTGGCGATACTGTACATGCAGCATCGTATGCTAGCTAAAGTATCGTTGAGTTAATTTAAGTTTTGATTTTGATTTTTTGTTTATTTTTAAATGTATTTTTTTAAAGTAAATTTTTTTTGTTTTCATTTTAATTTTTTTTGTTTATTTCTCTTTGTTGTATGCACAGTGTTGTTCAAATAAAAATACATTATATTCTATTCTATTTTACCTTTCTTCGCTAGACGACTAACTGACTAAAAACTGCTCATAGAGCAACAGCATTGAGCGGCTATATTGGTTCACCACATATCACGGTTAGGACATGTGTAGCTGTATTTTGGTGTGACTTGGACTATGGCAGAGGACTGCTTCTGCGGTCCTCATTGCCTGGTCTCTGAATAAAACTTTGGAAATAGAGTCTGGCCAACGAAAGTTATTTGATTGGCTACACATTGTCTCTATGTGTGTCTATCTGAGGTGTCATGTCGTATGTCAAATTGAATTGTTAACAGCCTCTGTGGTCTAGTGGCTAAGCTACCTGTTTCAGACCCATAGGTCCCGGGTTCGATTCCCAGCGGGGGGTACATCTTTGTGTGCTCGGTTTGGTTGGTGGTAGGGCTGTTAAATCCGCCTGGCTAGTTACCACCATCTTATCTAAGTCTGTCGCCATAACAACGATGTTTATAGCATTGTTGTGTTCCGGCAGTTTGAGATAAGATATCCAGTTCCTCAGTGTTTGAGGATTCCGGGTGAAGCGCGCTTCCACCTTCGGCCTTATCATCACTTACCATCAGGTGAGATGAAGGCCAAGCGCTTACCCGTTGCCAATAAAAAAAAATCTGAGAAAATTGCAGTTGTGTGAGTGAACCTGTGTTACCCTGTTATGTTTTTCCTGGTTCAGCTTTCGTTGGCCAGACTCTAGTAGTCATGAATCTGTGTATAGTGTCCCAGCCAAAGTATCTGTGTATAGTGTCCCAGCCAAATCATCGTGATACATTACCGCAAGCATGGTTTGCACGCCGACCGTGGTCATGCCCATAGCAGTTATGTGTGACGGTATCTGCATGCGGTGAAGCAGAATGCATACTGAGCGCTGGTTGCTGGTGTTCATGCTTTCCCAAGGCAGTGAGTATACTGCGTCACTTAACCCGTCCGTCTGAAATGTAAGGGGTTTTCAAATCGATCACATACACTGTTAATTTTTATTCGTTTAAATGAAATTGAAGGGTGAGTTTCACACATGGAACTAAACAACTTTCCCCAAGAAACCTGTGTGCACAAATGACAACAAAATTTCGACCTCCCATACAAAACTGTCCGAACAGCTGACGACAAATAGTAACATAACAACCTGTAGTAATAGTATAAACATGATTCATCATGTTCTGATTCGTTTTATGTTCTCGAAATATTGATTTTTTTATGATTCTCAGTAGGTCAAGATTAAGCAGATAAAAGGTAAACGAGATTTTTTTTTATAGTAGAAGGAGGCAAACGAGCAGGCGGGTCACCTGATGGAGAGTAATCACCGCCGCCCATGAACACCCGCAAAACCAGAGAAATCGCAGGTGCGTTGCTGGCCTTTAAGGAAGGAATAGGGTTAAGGAAGGAATAGGAATTTTGAGGAGAGGGGGGGGGAGGGGATTGGCCTCCGGAACCCTCACTGGCCGGAAGAAATACAACAGCACCAAGTGCCGTTATTTCACGCCGGATATTCGTGAGAGGGTGGTATTACGCCGGGCGAGCTGGCCCAATGCGTGCTGCAACGCAGCGTGGCTCTACCACTCAGTCATAGTCACTCATTTAGCACCACCGAGGGGTCACGTGTAGGGTCTCTAGGGTAAACCTACGGACGGAGTAACTTTAACCCCCAAAGATGTAACCTGAGCACTCAATTAAAAAGTTAAGCATGTTTTTTTAATCCGGTGTTTACCATATTTCGAGGATAGTCAAAATTAAAAATATTTAAATCAGTAGCTCGAGTTGTGTCCTCTGTCACGAGATTCACAGAGAGTGGAACACCCTGTTTAAGTAATTAAGAAAAAATAAAATTAAGAAATAATAAATATTACCTTCGTTGCAACAATTTCAAATACGACCGATAGTAGAATAAGTTGGCCGAATATGATCACCGTGAGCGGTCCGTAGCGCACGAGAGCCTCAATATTCTGCAAGTCACACAAAAAGGTCATAGTATCCCAAGAAGCCGTTATTATTATTTTTTATTATTTTACAACTGGTAAGCAAGCGCTTAGCCTTTATCTCACCTGATGGTAAGTGACGATAAGGCCGATGGTGGAAGCGCTCTTAACCCGGAATCCTCAACCACTGAAAAACTGGCTATCTTATCAGATAAGATAGCCAGTTCTTCAGTGGTTAATGGGTAATGGTCTCCACAATAATGAGGTGGTTGTCCTTATCTCTTAACTATCGGAACACAACAATGCTATAAACATCGTTGTTAAGGCGACAGACTTAGATAAGATGGTGGTAGCTAGCCAGGCGAACTGAGCAGCTCTACAACCAACCAAACCAAGTACACAAGTACTCGCCGCTGGGAATCGAACCCGGAACCTCTGGGTCTGAGACCGGTGGCTTGGCCACTAGACTACAGAGGCGATTAAAATTGAATCGTAAATAATAAATTTGTTTTGTATTAACATAATTTTTAAAAATTAAAGTTTTCACTTACTCCAGCTGAACATTCCAAGAGCAGTAGACAGCAGCTACTTAAATGATACATATAGGTTGTCCCGATCATTGGCCCATAAAAATTTGACACGTCATTTACGAAACTGAAATAAATTAAAATATTTGGTACTTAACATAATAAATTAATAATAAAAAAATGCTTTTTCGGTTTTTTCTTTAATCCTAAATTATAAACCTACAATTTAAACGTTCACAAAATTACTTAATTGTTTTGGCTACCCAAAATCAATAACTTTGCTCACTAAATTTTTTTTAACTTATATTATAGTGATGTAGTCCATGAGGGGCAGCCTGTGCTCACCAGTGGAACGTTTAGAGGCTGGTGATTTGATTTCAAATTAGTAAACGTAAAATACAATTTTAAAGTATCGCCATAGTAAGCTTGGTTTTACTTTTATCCGTTCTATCAGCAATGTAAAAAATTTCGGTACATTTCTGGTAAGCAGTAAAATACCTACATTAATTTTTATGTTAGCATCTTATTAAAGTTGTTTTCAAAGGTACTAAAGGTACAACACTTTCAAAGGTAAACCAGAAATAGGATCTGTAGAGCGATTCTGTTAACTCATTCAAACCTCGAAAAGCTGAATCCGCAGTTAAAGAACGCCAGGCGCGCTTTACCTACGAACTCAGTACTAGTGAAATGAACTAAGTCAGATTTTGACAGTGCATGCATGCAATGTATGTGACATGGGATATGTCCATATTTTCCATGCATGGGAGTGACTCATACAAGGAACTTTGTTCCTTGAACTCATGGACTCATAGGCAGACAGGTGCGGTCAAAGTGAGTTGCGAGTTCGAGATTTTAACAAAATCGTTCTACTGCAACAATGTCGTCATATATAGCTTTAACAAAATGGCCGTATTGTTTTTGCAACAAAATGAGGTACGGCGTGATACGACTGCGACACCGTACAGTGCTACGCCGTGTTTTAATCAACCATTAATTTTAATTAGAATACTGCTTTTGATAAAACTACCAAAGACGCGGTAACTCAAGTGTCAAACTCCAGCAACCAGTGCCATGGGTAACGAAACGCATTAGGGATGTGCTAATCAATTGATTAATCGTCTAACAATTATTATGTAATTCGTTTTTTTAAAATAATACACTGCAGATAACCGAATCAGTTACCTTACTATAAGCCGGTGATGGTCCACGCATTCTTTGATTTTAGTATGTATCATTTCATTTTCTTGGTCATCGAATAGGTCCACTTCAATTGTATTACTATGTTGCTTATATACAACGTTGTCGATTTTTGTCATTTTCTTCGGTCGAGGAAAGTTGACTAAATTTGTTGTTAAAATGTCAATGTGACCAATAATTTGAAATACCATCAAGCATAGAAACATATCGTTTTCACAGATCAATACGGAACTTATATAAGAGAACCAGTAATTTAGGATTGTCGCAAATATGAAATGATCTTCTTGGTCAAAGCCCGGATATGCGTAATATAGAGAAAACTGAAGAGTGAAGTTTTCTTTCATATCGTTTGAAAACACACCATTCCTGTAGTTGGTGTATGAAGGTGTTAGGTTAAACAATAAAATTCCCAAAAACATCAATATCGTCGCAGACCATGTGAAAATACTAGATATTCTGTTTACTTTTTCGTACATCTAAAATGTTAAAGCAATTAATATTATATCACATGATTTCACCGCCGTTGTCATCAAACAAAACACTCGTTCAACAGTAGTAAAGTATTATATTAAACAATACCAAATATAGTAACTATACAATTCCAAACAATATAGTAAAACGAAAAATAGAGAAAAAACATTATTCTTCTCGTTATTTTTCGAAGCGATGGCAAAACAGACACAGTTGTGACACACTGGTTACAGACAATTCATAATAATATTATTAAGAGATCTCATATAAAAATTAAATACACAATCCAATGCTAAAATATAGCGGGGGGTAGTGACAGATTTGACATATAGGTACATTAAAGACGTAAGTATGGGACCGTACATTAATCACGTGAGGCTAAAAGGGGGGGGGGGGGGGGGAATATCGCAAGGGGGAGGAGGGTGTAGTAAGATATCACGACGTGTATTTATTTTTTCGTCAAACGCGCGATTTGTAAACCTAATGTGTACTTTATACCTGTATTATAAGATAATAATCTAAAAATTTTAAGATCTTTGTAGGTACTAAAAATACACGTGATTTTGGGAGGGGGGAGGGTTAGTCTTAAACCTCACTGGTGGGGGGGTAAAAAAATTCTAAAAAAATATAGGCCCCTATAGTGTTTTGTCGGATTAACAATTTTAGAAAGAGCTCTTCGCCATGTTTACAACTATTACTCTGATTTTTAATAAGATTTACTAAAGTGACAGCTGCCGGCACACTTTATTTTTTTTAATGTTGCCAACTGAAGAGCGAAGTGTTGTGACGCGAGTGATTTTACCGATTAAATTGAATTATTGAGTCATCGACATGGCTGTTAATAAGTATTGAATAAAATATTATTAATAAAAAGTACGTGTAATTGGCAAGTTTACGGGATATGTAGACGTTTTTAATGAATCTGCGTACAAAGAAACCACAGAATACTTATACGAGTGACGCGCGCTACCACCCTTCTCGATGACCAAGTGTCGTACACGTCATTTGTCCCCCTTTATCATGCGATTGGTTGTACGTATTTCTTGCGCTTTTATGGTTGGTGGTTTTTGTTGTTTTGTTATATTTTTCCTTGTACTCTGATTTTTATTAGATAACTTAACAAACTGACATTTAGTAAGTTACTAACTGTAACCTTTTTGACATTTAAGTATGGTGACTGTCAAAAACGCTAATGTAAACTACTTTTAGTGATTATGGACCTCAACATGGTACAATTTCAAATTGTGTAGTTTAAATTTCTAACCTAGGGTGCGGTACAATAGCTATTAAACTAAATTACTTTTTCTGAAAGTGTTTAAAATAAATGAGTAGGTAAATGGAAAAATATATGAAAGTCAAGCTTTTTAATCACTATTTATTTCTGAATAATTACTGTTGCTTTCGCTTATGTCCGAATCTGTTTAACATTTATTATAAATCTGTCTGTTACATCATCAATAAGATGGTCGAGTTGCATCATTTTACTCTCTTATTTTAATATGACATGATCGATACAGCTCGACCGACCACCTTTGCGGTGTCACCAACTGTAACCTGTCACTTAACAATTCTGTAATTTCGGCCATTTTAATTTTTTTATTATGTCTTGCGACATGCCCCTTTACCTGTGCCCATACTAATTCAATTGGATTTAATTCGCAGTGGTAAGGGGGCGGTCTTAAGACGGTGACATCGTACTCGGCAGCGAGCTCATCAACTACATTTTTTTGATAATTTCCTTTAACTTTATTAACGATGTCCAGTAATCCTGCTTTAATAATTGTCCCTTCGAAACTTAAATTCTTTGAATTCAGCCACTATTCGATTTGCCTTTTCCGCCACCTAGTAGTGTAGGTTTTGTCTGTCTTACGGGAGTGGTAAGGGGCATTATCTAACGCCAAAACAGTAGCCTTTTTTAATTTCGGCAAAATTCCCCTTAACCACTCTTCAAAGTATTCTGCATTCATTTCATTATGGTAGTCACTAGAATCTGTCTTTGACTCAAACATTAACAAACCCCCATCTAAAAAGCCTTCCTAGCTTCCAATATGACTAATAATAAGGCGTCGTCCTTTTCCAGCAAGAGTTTTAAGTCCTGTTGTTAGGCCTTCGAGGAAGGCTTGCCGCGGCGTATTAATGATTAAGTCTACCCAAGACTTCTGTAAAGTATGTCCTGTAAAAAATAAAATTAAAAAACATTCTGATAAAATAGAAGTGGATTAATTAAAAATTTATAATTTTTTATAAATACTTATTTAAAAATAAGGAAAATTAACCTTCGTTCAGCCATGTCTCATCTAGGTAATAAATGAATTTTCTTTGTCGGCGATACTCTTTTATAGAAATCAGGTGCCTGTCCTGTCCTGCCTGTCGAGTGAGAAGCTGCGTCGATTGCGACTTTTGTACTATAAAATTTAAATGTCTGAGAACTTATTTCATTGTTGTTCTCAAAACATTGAAAAGATCAGGATCTTCATTCACAGCGTCTGTGATCAGAAGCAAGAAAACATAAGTTATTAGGAAGAGATATATTAATGGATATTTTCAACAATAACATTAACACAACTAGTCCTTCATTTCCACTACATCACTTACTTAATAAAAAATTTAAATCATGAATGTATTTTTAAACCAATTTTGCTTAAACCAAAATATATTTACTTAAGACAAGCCGGAGTATAAATTGTAACCAGAGGCTAAACAACCATTATGGTTAACAAGCGGCCGCTCGCGGTTTCACCCGCGTGGTTCCCGTTCCCGTAAGAATATCGAGATAAAAAGTATTTTATGTGTTAACCCAGGTTATAAACTATCTGTATGCCGAATTTCATCCAAATCCATTTAGTAGTTTTTACGTTAAAGAGTAACAAACATCCATCCATACGTTCCCGTGGGAATATCGGAATAAAAAGTATTGTTCCCGCCAAAGCCGGGACGGCCATTCAAACTATACCGCCATCGGTAAGGCGGTTGTTGACGACCGCGTCCGCCTATCTGCCGCGGCGCCACCGCTGCGCGACCCGCAGCCGCTGGCTTCGTGAGATACCGCGCCGACCAGTCTGTCAGTGAACTACCGCGAGACGCCCACAAAATACGCGCGCTGGTATCTGCCCTTATTTATAGTGACTCCTGAACCTAATGTGAAGAGAACGCCTGAGTGCCTGTGATAACGTAAAGTGACTTTGTGCTGTGCCGTGACAAATCGCCTACATCGCCGCCCGCCAGCTCGCTGCCCCGTCTCCTACAGTTGCCCGATCACCCATCATCATCCCAGGTAAGCCTTCCTACCTACCTACCTACCAGTTCCCTACGTCGCGTAATCGCCACTCAGACGTGGCGACTACATTTTGGTCCAATCGAGCACGGAATAACCGCTAAGGTTCAGCCCTAATCTGAACCTAACTTTCTTTTAATTATCAATTTTAATACAGTCCGCTAAAAATAATATTTCATAATTATATCTATTTCACTTCCTAACATTTATAATTTCATCTCCATACAAAATCTTTTCTGCACGACAGTCGTTGCAAAGCTGACCTACCTACACGAATAAAAATTCGTGTTTCGGGTATCGTGTTCCAAATAAAAGTTCGTACCAGTATCCGATTCGTGCTAACTCCTAGTTAATTTACGCTAACAAGTTTAGTGTTTATGTTGTTGATGTTGATTTTATGGTGTCATACAATGTCTTTGTGATTTGAGCGAGCTAGTGTACTAATTGTGTAATACTTGTACCTACCTATAAGATCGTTGTCTAATGATACATTAGGTTTAGTAGTTAAATTATTGCGTTACGTTTGCGTTTTACGTTTTTCGGTTGCACATATAACTTTGGTTACGCCCGCGTAATAAACAAATAAATAACACACCCGCGTCTAGACGACGATATTGTTGTTATTCCCGTTTTATTTTTTAAGGAATTTTTTATGTTCTTGTCGTGTTAAATCGGCTCAGATCTCGTGCATGCTCACCACGCGTGTCAAGTAGCGTGCTTTATTTTTCGCTAGTATTAATTTTATATATTTTTTTTTTTGGTTTTAATTTTTGCCTTGGCAATCGGCTCATTCTTGTGCGTGCTCACCACAAGAGCACAGTACTTCTACACACGTTCACACGTTTGCCCACTAGTGGGACACAGACAGAGTGTCCCAACCTTTTTAATTAAGTTTTTATTATTAGTTTATTTTTATTTTTTTTGTTTGCGACTGACTCATTCTTCGCGCCAGTGTCGGCAACAGGTCTGCCCGATTGTGAGCGCCTTGCCCAACAGTGGGCTACGGATAACGTGATTCTTTTTGTTTTTGTTGTTTTGTTTGCCTTTTGCTTGCGGTCGGCTAATGTTACGTACGCGCGTTCAATAAGCATACATACATATACACAGACATACCTACACATACACACGCGTTTGCACCACCCGTGGGCCATATACAAGGCGCCCCAACTTAGTTTTGCCTTCTTTATTGTTGCGTTTATTTTAGCCCATTTGCCCTTACCTTAGTAAACAAATACCTCCAGCCCAACTATAGAATATATACAGGGTGTTGTTCTTTTTACTGCCTTTAAATTTGTTAAATTTTTTTATTTTATTATTTTTTTTTTGTCTCCTTTTATTCATCGCGATGCCGACCAAGTCACAAGCCGCGATATTTAGGGAGGCCGCCAAAGCTTTACACCAGCTCCTAGAGATGGGATCACTGATCATTGCTGGCGACACCAAACATTCCATAACGGAATTCAACGTGCGTTTCGCACAGATACAGGGCATAAAGGAGAAGCTGGACTCAGTGTATTATAGCATTCTTGACGAGAAGGACCTGGACGAGAAGACCGAGAAGGCATACACTGAGAACCACACAAAAGCCTCCGGGGCGTACATTGGGATTCTTGTGGCTAGGGAGGAAATCTTACCCTCTTCCACGTCATCCCCAACCCATAGCCCCATAGCGCTCAGCCCAGTTTCGGCGTCAATACGCCCACAGCCGTCCTCCCCAAGATAGCGCTGCCCAGGTTCAGCTCAAAAGTGGAGGACTGGCCTTCCTTCATTGCGCTGTTTAGGAGTCTGACTGACGACATGGCGACCCTGTCGGACGCAGTCAAGCTCCACTACCTACTCTCAAGTCTCAGCGGTGAGGCATTAAGTATGGTGTCCCACTTAAAGGTCACCAATGAAAATTTTGCCGTGGCCATGGACATCCTCACCAAGCGGTACGAGAACCGCCGGGTTCTCATTGATAGTTTTGTGGACATCATCCTGGGGCTGCCAAGCATCCATACGCGCTCGAACATCCGCACACTGTTCCTCACGCCGCTCATATCGGCTCAGTGTGCCCTCAACAATTTAGATTTGCCCATAGGAGACGATTACGTGTTTGTGTCAATAGTGGTGCGGAAGCTCAAGGGCGAGCTCTGCACGCTATTTGAACGCAGGCACGGGTCTAGTAACACCCTGCCCACGTTAAGGGACCTTATCTCCTACCTCGAGGAGCACGCGCGCTGTGTGGAGACAGAGTTCTCCAACATAGCCATGGCTCAACCCATTCAGCCCCAGCCCGGCCCTTCTCGTAGCCGCGCGCCTCCTCAGTTGCCCCATCGCACTGATGCTCAGATGGCTCAGCAACAACCCGACCATTACCGTGGCCGTTCCTCAGCTCCATCGCCTCACCGCGCCCATGAGCAGCCTACTCACCAACCGTTCCGCCCAGCGCAGCAAATGCGTCACAGCCCATCCACCTCCCCGGCTCGCAGTCAGCCCTTCCCCGTCTACTCGGCCTACCAGCAAAGCTGCTCCTCATCATCGTCCTCGTCCTCTTCCTCACGCTCGACGTCCTACTGCCCGTATTGTGCCACTAGGGGACATACGCTCATGACGTGCAGATGGTACAATGCCCAGCCCACACAGGGCCGTTGGGACTTTGTACAGGCACGCGAGCGCTGCCAGCGTTGTCTCGGCCGTCACTACGAGAGCGAGTGCAGGTCAAGGGGGGCATGCAAGAACTGTGGGAGCACGAACCACCACACGTCCCTCCATCGACCAGACGGCCCAACGCACTCAGCTCATTCGTCGTCTGTACATGTGCCCCCACCACAGCTGACAGAGCACTCGAGGGAGCGTCCCAGAAACAGCAGGCGGCACGAACCCGCACATCCCAAACAGGCGCAACCCAGCTCTGCTCACAGAGCCAGCCCGCCCAGGTCCGGTTCGCCAGGTAGGCCCCGCGAACGCCGCCAGCAATTATGACTCCCTACTATCACAGAGCACCCTAGCGAAGAGGTAGATTTAGCCCATGCCCAGTCAACCCATGCCCACATAGCTGATACATACTCAGCTCATACAATTTCAGCTGATACTCAATCAGCTCACTCACCTTCTGTGCCCACTGGCACACCCATTTTGTTGCCAACCGTCTCACTAAGAGTCGCGGACGTACATGGCCATCTTCACACAGCCAGGGCTTTATTGGACTGTGGCAGTATGCTGACGTTAATAACGTCACGCATGGCACGACTTTTGAACCTGCCATTAAAACCCACTTCTTTAAAAATTACAGGAGTTGGGAATCAGCACAAACATGAGTCAAAGGCGGCAATAACAATAGTATGCCGACCCACTCACAATGATACTCCTACAATCACTGCCACAGCTCACATTTTAAAAAACGTCACTGGCTACCTTCCCTTGGAGAAGGTACCAAACATTTCCCACGTACTAGGCCAGCCACCCGTGCCATTGGCTGACCAGCTTTACCACACACCAGCCCCGATCGACCTCTTATTGGGGTCGGACGTTCTTGGCCAGGTGTTGGACGGGACTAAGGTCTCGTTGGGCCCGGGCAAGCCCATAGCCTTCGGCACGATTTTCGACTTCGCGTTGATAGGACCCATTGAGGACTTGTATGCGCAGCCGGCGCAGCAGGTTAACTCAGCTCACGTCGTCAGCTCACAACCAGACTCAGCTGAATCAGCCCAGGACATACGTCAGAGTCTGGAAAGGTTCTGGGAGTCTGAGGAGCCCCTCCCTCAATCTCACACTCATAATGATCCCCTGGAGGAACAATGCGAGGAAATCTTCCGCTCTACCACTACACGCGATCCCTCAGGCAGATATACGGTCGCTCTGCCCTTTCTAAAGGACGCCCCTCAACTAGGTAAAACTCACCCTATCGCATTACGCAGATTCCTCAATATTGAGAAGAAGCTAATGGCGAACCCGTCTCTGCGTTCTAAATACGTCGACTTTATGGCCGAATACATCGACTTAGGGCACATGGCTCCCTGTCACCCAAATACATTCGCCCATAAACCTCACTTCTACATCCCTCACCATGGCGTATTTAAGTCAGGGTCGGACAAGCTGCGCATTGTTTTTGATGGTAGCTGCAAAAGCTCCAATGGTGTCAGCATAAATGAATGCCTACACACAGGCCCCGCCCTTCAACAGGACATTGTGGACATCATCATGTCCTTCAGAACGCATCCAGTCGTTTTCAGCACGGACATCCAGAGGATGTTCAGAAATGTGCTGGTTGCCCCAGACCAGAGACGGTATCAGCTGATACTATGGCGGTCCTCACCAGATCACCCTCTGCTCACCTACGCCCTCAATACAGTCACCTACGGCTTAAGATCAAGCCCATACCATGCAATCCGCACTCTGCTTCAGCTGGCTGATGATGAAGGCCATGGCTACCCTGGAGCCGCTCAGGTTCTTCGCAAGTCTATCTTCGTTGATGACATCTTGTGTGGTCATGACACAGTTGAATCCGCCCAAGCACTTCAGGACGAGTTGATAAGTCTGCTAGATCTAGGCGGCTTTCAGCTCAGTAAGTGGACATCTAACTCGCCTAAGCTGCTCGAGAGATTTCCCGACAACCAATGCGACATGCCCAAGGACTTCGACATGAACCCAGAGTCCACGTCCATTAAGGTCTTGGGTATACAGTGGAGCCCTCAGTCAGACGAGTTCACCTACCGCATCTCTCTGCCCCCCATCACACATGTCACAAAGCGGTCTATTTTAAGCACCGTAGCCTCACTTTATGACCCAAACGGCTGGGTTTCCCCCGTTATCTTCCGCGCAAAGCTGCTGCTTCAGCAATTGTGGCTACTGAAGCTGGAATGGGATGAGCCCACTCCCTCTGAAGTGCAAACGGAGTGGCACCACATCTCTGAGGATCTGCCGCTGTTGTCTAGCATTCGCTTCCGTCGGCACGTTTGTGCAAACAAAGGCTCAGCTGCATACTCGCTTCACGGGTTTGCAGATGCCTCTGAGGCCGGGTTTGCCGCCGTTGTTTATCTCCATGAGCTCAATGCCTCCGGAGATACTTTGGTACACTTGATTGTCGCCAAGTCGCGAGTCGCACCAATCAAGAATCGCCTCACAATCCCCAAGTTAGAGTTGTCGGCCGCCACCCTACTCTCCCAGCTCATGATCCGTGTGTCGGTTCAGTTATCGGCCCATATCAGTATACAACAACATATATGTTGGTCAGACAGTACGATAGTCTGCGCAATCCCTGTCAGCCCACGACCTATGGTGGTCTCCCACGTGGTTTGGACAGCCTTGTGAGTCTTGGCCTGCCATGCCCTTAGCTCTGGGCCATCACGCCCTGCCCGGCCTTAAGCCCAAACACGTCCCGTCACTGGTCACAGTGCCCGGTCTTGACTTTGACCTGCTCACTCGGTTCAGTTCACTAGATAAGCTCGTCGGAGTGACAGCTTGTCTAAAACGCTTTCTGCACAACTGCAGACACCACCCAGATTCGCGACGCTCAGGCCCCTTGTACGTCAGTGAACGAAGAGAGGCCCTACTTTACTGGGTGCGCAGTGTCCAGCACAATGAGTTTGCGGAGGACATCCACCGCCTTCAAACTGGCAAAATCTGCTCCGTCAGACTCCAGCGGCTGTCACCTCTCATTAAAGATGAGCTCCTTAGAGTTGGTGGACGACTGTCCCATGCGTCTATCCGATATGACGCGCAGCACCCGCTCATACTTCCCAGCTCTAGCCCACTTGTAAACCTGATCATTGACCACTACCACAAAATACACTGCCATCCTGGCGCTGACACTTTACACGCTATCCTACGCCAACAATTTTGGATATTGTCCGCGCGCCGCATTATTAGACACCGAGTTTTTAAATGCATTAGATGCTTTCGATGCCGGGCCCAGCCGCAAGCGCCCTTCATGGCCGACCTGCCAGCCGATAGAGTTACGCCTCAGCCAGTTTTTAGTCAAGTCACGACCGATTTTGCCGGACCATTCCTCGTTAAATCTAGTACCCTACGTAATGTTAAACTCTTGAAAGCGTACTTTTGTATATTCGTGTGCCTCTCGACTAAGGCGGTTCATTTGGAACCGGTCTCGGACCTCAGCACGGAAGCGTTCCTCGCGGCATTACAGCGTTTTATAGCACGCCGCGGTGCCCCGGTTCTCATCCGCTCGGACTGCGGTACAAATTATGTAGGCGCTAAAAATCAGCTCATCGAAGTACAAAACTTTCTTGCCTTAAACAATGACACGATTGCGCACAAGCTCGCTGGTCAGCACATTACTTGGTTGTTGAACGTCCCTAAGGGACCATGGTTCGGTGCGTTACATGAGATCAACGTAAAATCAACAAAGCAACTTTTATATCGCGTAATTGGCGAACAACACCTCACATTCGAGGAATTCTCCACACTTTTAGCTCGAATTGAAGCGGTCCTCAACTCAAGACCTCTCTGCCCACTTTCGTCTGATCCTTCAGACTTTGAGCCGCTTACAGCCGGACATTTCCTTATAGGCCGCCCACTAACGGCCCTTCCCGAACTATCCGTGGAAGATAGGCCGATCTCCACACGTAGGCGATTCCAGATGGTACAGGCCCTTTCCCAGCGCTTCTGGACGCTGTGGACCCAGTCCTACCTGCATACCCTTCAAACCCGCTCCAAATGGTTGTCCCCATCCTCCCCTCCCCGAGTCGGCGAGCTCGTCCTCATTAAGGAGGACAACCTGCCTGCCCTCCAATGGAGACTGGGGCGCATTGTTCGCACCCTGCCTGGGAAGGATGGCGTCGTGCGGGTGGTGGACCTGGACACCGCGAATGGACATCTTCGGAGGCCTGTATTCCGGATCGCCAGGCTCCCATTGGATCAGCCCACCCTGGCCCCCGGAGGATGTTCCCGCCAAAGCCGGGACGGCCATTCAAACTATACCGCCATCGGTAAGGCGGTTGTTGACGACCGCGTCCGCCTATCTGCCGCGGCGCCACCGCTGCGCGACCCGCAGCCGCTGGCTTCGTGAGATACCGCGCCGACCAGTCTGTCAGTGAACTACCGCGAGACGCCCACAAAATACGCGCGCTGGTATCTGCCCTTATTTATAGTGACTCCTGAACCTAATGTGAAGAGAACGCCTGAGTGCCTGTGATAACGTAAAGTGACTTTGTGCTGTGCCGTGACAAATCGCCTACATTGCCGCCCGCCAGCTCGCTGCCCCGTCTCCTACAGTTGCCCGATCACCCATCATCATCCCAGGTAAGCCTTCCTACCTACCTACCTACCAGTTCCCTACGTCGCGTAATCGCCACTCAGACGTGGCGACTACAAGTATCCTATATGTTAATCCAGGTTATAAACTATCTGAATGCCGAATTTCATCCAAACTCATTCAGTAGTTTTTACGTGAAAGAATAACAAATATCCATACAATACTTACAAACTTTCGCGTTTATAATATTAGTAGGATAGTGTTTATGGTCTGTTCACTGTAGCTTGATAATATTGTAAGTGAAACAATTTACGATGTTTTTGTTACGTTACGGCGCCCAAACATTTTAATACTTGCAAATATCGTTTATTACATTCAGCTTAGCGATTTAGAATACTAATTATTTATAATAAAAATCTTTATAAAGCCATTTAAAATTTAAAAATAAATATAATTTGTACGCATAGTTATAAATATAATTACCGATTGAATAAATAAAAAATACTAACCTTTGCAATAATAATTGTAGCTGTGCTGCCTCTTTATAAAAAAAAACTGTGTACTTTGCGCCGGATGGCAGAAAGAGTGAACTCATTCAATTTATTCGTTGCTGTGGATTTGGTGAAACATTTTCCTTTAAGTATTTAATTACATGAAAAACAGTGGTAACACCGATTCCCAAGATGTTTGCTGTTTTCTGAGCACATTGGTGCTTATTAGGTTTTAGACATAATTGCGTATCCAATTTCTTTTCCTCTTCGTTGAATACGTACCTATTTAAATACATTTTGCACCATTGTCTTCTCTGTGACACTCAGATGAGTCTCCTTTTCCTAAGAGACATAACTGCGCCCGAGGTACTCGGTTGAGCGTCTGCTATGTCGTTTTACAAAAAAACAACAAACAGGAACAAGAACACTTAAAAAACAACATAACAAGGAAAGATATAACAAAAACTTAACAGCAATAACAACAAGAACTGAAGATATGAGCACAAGGAATACTCGAACAACCAATCGCGAGCGAAGATCAAAGGACTATGACATGTGACAGAAACAAAATGGCGGATGCCTTTTTTTGTATGGGGATTTAGCTCTGGGTGATGGTCCTTTTAAGCCAGTATTTTAAAGTCCGTAAGTATTTTAAGTCACATGACGGTTTCAGAATTTACAGAAACACCAATTTATTATGCAAATGATTGAAAACGGTGTGGTCACTGCATCATTTGATTAATTTTCATTTACAAGTATTTTGGCACAAATTTCACCAAACAAAACCGAATAAAACACAATAAAATTAATTAAACCAATTAAGATTCTGAATTATTTTTTTCCGAAATTATTAGTAAAGTTATTACTGGGTTTTATTTATGTTTCCTAATAAAGTAGCTTCAATATCAAGATAACGTAGTTCAAGTGTTTTGCATTTACCAATAAGCGAAATTGAATCAACAATTGAACTTCGTTTGAGTAAGGGTACAACACTATTTTTTATTTGCTGTTAAGTGGTATCATTACTAATGTTACTTTAGTACATCTAATTAAAAATCAGAGTATAAGCTCGGACACTACGAAACGAAATGCGTAGGTACTCTTTTTGTGCGGTCGATTTAAGAGCGTTGATAGTGCATCGGAGAACTTGAAATTGGAAATACCTATGCACTCTACCAGATTTAACGATCTGTGGCATATATGCGTTGCCTACAGATATTAAACGTGCCCAATCCTTGGACAACTTTAAACGACTGGCTTGATATCTGTCACTGTCAACATTTTTATTATTTTTAGTTTATTTAGATAGAAAACTTTATATTTATATAGATAACTTTAAATGTATGATATTGTTAAGCATGTTTATATATTTTTATTTTTAAAACTTATTTAGCATGTTTATTTAACTAGATTTTATATGTGACCAAAGACTATGAGGCAGAGAAAAAGTTTTGCTGAAGGAAAAGTGCTTAAATATTGAAAAAAGCATTAGCGATTATATGATTCTCATAGATCGAAATAGGCAGAGCTTTTTCAAGAACTTGCGTCATAACGTAATCAAAACTTATTAGCTGGTACATGAATTGAAAGTGATAGTGAATCCGAGAGCCTACCGTTTAATAACAACTTATAGAAACATTCACTTACTGAGAAAGATAATTTTTGTTTTATCTCTATTAATTTTTAGCACAATGTACGCACGCACTGATAAGAAAACAAAATTGAATAATTTTATATTTAAGGTAGGTAGTTTGCATTTCAGTGAGATTGCGGCCGCCGTACCACCAACTACAGTGTGAGGCAGGTATTTGTAGCGCGGGCGCAGAACATGGATGTACAAAGCAACTTAAATGTAGATGTGGCTTTGAGAGCGTACTAATGTAATATAGATTTTTTTTTACTCGAGTTCTCGAGTTTTGAGCTTAGCAACACATTTCGCGATTCGTTTTTATTTAAGTATTAAGATTTTGACTTCTTATTTTCGTAGAGTGGTTAAATAAACTCTTGTTCTCAAAGTATCGTAATAGCAATAGTAATAATAGTAATAGTAAGTATACATTATTGTGAAAAAATAATATCTCGTCGCAAACTTTAGGTGAATCAGCACTACCTGTTCCGATCACTGATAATTAAAGATTCTGAAAACGTACGTTGTTAGTGGTAACTACACACCTCAGTGCAATATTCTATTCAACATTATACTGTATTGTGAATATTCTTTTTAATGTTAATAATTATTAAAAAAAATATTTTGTGAAGATTGTTCTTTCTTTCTTTACTGTATTGAAATTGCAATTGTAATTGCTTTACACTTTGTGTCACAAACTACATTACAAACCATTTTAAAGTTTCCACCTTTCCATTCAAAATGTATTAAATGAAATTCATGTCTGAACCTCCTAATTATTATTGGATGATTCTTGAAAAAAGGCATAGTCGCCCTGAACTGAAAATATGAAAAAAAAATGTGAAATATTAAATTAATGTTTTTCTTTTTTTTATGTACAGCGACGCTAATGTAAAAATACATTAATGAAAAAATTTTGTAAAAGTTAAGTACTGCCTGTAAACTGTCCCACTGCTGGGCAAAAACCTCCATTATAGAAATCAAGTTATCACTACAATGGATGGGTTATGTATGGCTTAATGACCACGGTTGCCAAATGCGGGTTTTTTTTGTGGCTGCTCCCGCTTTTTGGCAGGTTTTTAGTCAAAGTCGAAGTCAAAATTTATTTATTCAATAAACTCAAATAATAAGTACTTTGAATCGTCCAAATCTTTTTTAACCTACCACCCGTTCAGGACATAATTTTTTTAACTGTGGCAAAGAATGGGCGCAAGAAACCACAGCGCACAAAAGCAACGACATTTACAATTTTTTTTGTTAGTCTGATTTTGACGTGACAACGTCTTATAAATTGGTTTGCCGGGTGACACTTCAAGAAACTGCGTTACGCTCCGCTCACGTTATGCGCTCACAATGAGAGCGAGTGAGAGGCACGCGTCCCTTCCACTCGGGCATGGTTAGCCCGCCTAAGAGCGAGAGAGACAGACATAAAAAGTGAAAGGCACGCGTCCCTTTCCTATTTCATCCTTCTTCCTACTATACGAATGAATATTCACATTAAAATTATTTTACCACTCAAAGTCGTTGTCACGTAAAACTTTCGCCCGTATACCGACTTTACAGGCAACCAATTTTATCTTTTCTTTTCTTTAGCTTTTTTGTTAGCTTTAACAACTTTAAAACACACAAGTTTATGCTTATTAATTTTTGACGTTTTTTTATGCTTAAGTTTTTATAAAAAAAGATATTTGAATGATTAAAAATGTCAACCTTATTGGTTAGGTACTAATGTTTTCCAAAACTCATTTCAGCCGCTACTTTATTTTACTTCAAAAACTCTCCAATTTATATTACTTACCACAGTATCAATACGATAATTGGAAATCATATTACACAATTCTATGACCACGGCTTATATTTCGGTTCGACGCGATTCTGTTTCGGCGTGCAGTGGTACTGGGGGTAGCAATGCGCATTTGTCTGGCACAGACTATAATAGCTCGTTAGATTAGTTATTAAGTCTTAACTATAAGTTAGTTAACTGTTTTTTGACGTGACAACGTCTTATAAATTGGTTTGCCGGGTGACACTTCAAGAAACTGCGTTACGCTCCGCTCACGTTATGCGCTCACAATGAGAGCGAGTGAGAGGCACGCGTCCCTTCCACTCGGGCATGGTTAGCCCGCCTAAGAGCGAGAGAAACAGACATAAAAAGTGAAAGGCACGCGTCCCTTCCATATTATTTCATCCTTCTTCCTACTATACGAATGAATATTCACATTAAAATTATTTTACCACTCAAAGTCGTTGTCACGTAAAACTTTCGCCCGTATACCGACTTTACAGGCAACCAATTTTTTATTATTATTAGTACTGACGTCAATAAGTGCCTGTAAAGGTTTACATTGAATAAATAATTTGACTTTGACTTTGACTTTTGTTTTTCTCTTTTTTATCTCTTTTCTTTTTTAATTACATACATTTCTTAATTATAACATTTCTTGCGAGTTTGGTGATCACAAACTAGGGCTGTGCATCGAAAAAACCAGAAACACTCTTTGCCCGACCTGGGTAATGAACCAGGGACCTGCGGATAACGAACCGAACGCTTCACCAGTCGGCCACCGATCGACCACTGACGCGTACAAAATGAAATGAAATTGAAAATGACTGCGACGCTCACTGTCCTAGAAGAATAGACAGGAACGTATACAAACCATTTGTACAAATTCTGGAATGAGAGACCTAAAGGTGGCCACTGACGATCAGTTTTTCCCATCAGTTGAACTAACGTCAGTCTAAAATTTGATCGTGAATGTCGAAACGTTACTCCAGAGTTTTAACTGACGGTGCGACACGTAAAGCCGGCGCGTCGCGTCGTGAGTGTGTGATCGTCACTCCAATCGGGTCAGTTCGAATTTCTTCAATGAATATATTGATCTTTAGCACCAAACAATAAAGTTTAAAATTGATTGTTTCGCGTCAGTTCAAACTTCTCCAATGAATATTGATCTTTAGAGCCAAACATTAAAGTTCAAAATTGATTGTACCGGCCGGTCGAGACTGACGAGCCGGCGTGACGCCAGTGAATGGGGAAATCTGTTTGGCGTAAAACCATTTAGAGTGACGCCACAGTTTTACGCCTGGACTGACGCGCAAAACTGATCGTCAGTGGCAGCCGCTGCAGCGCTTAAACATGTTATTAATGTCGTCTAATCAATAGACAGACATCGCAGCGCCAGATCGCCGATCGGTCAAAGACAACGTAGTGTGTATCAAGATGGCGTCTACGATTGTAGAAGCCGTGGCACAGAAATGAAAAAAATATTTTTTCTATTGTAATAATACGATATAACTACTTAGTAATTAACAATGAATTTCACTTACTTGACAACTGAACTGTAGTAAACGTCTAGGTGTACACTTTGATAAGAAAGAAATAATTATTTTCGCCGCTCTGCACGCGCCTAAGCCGTGTGAATGTCGAAGCCATACTAAGCAAGGTGCCGAGTCGACTCCGCAGATGAGTCCAACATAGTGCGTGTTCAAAATGCCCTTTCTAGTGTGACGTATACGTCGCTGGTGCCACTATAGACCGACAAGTTCTTGCGCGACCTATACGCGAATCATTTTTTTTTTTATAAAAGAGGGAGGCAAACGAGCAGGCGGGTCACCTGATGGAGAGTAATCACCGCCGCCCATGGACACCCGCAAAACCAGAGGAATCGCAGATGCGTTGCCGGCCTTTCATGGAGGAATAGGTTTAAGGAAGGAATAGGAATTGGGAGGGGGGGGAGGGGGAAGGGGCCTCCAGAACCCTCACTGGTCGGACGAAACATAACAGCACCAAGCGCCATTATTTCACGCCGAATATTAGTGAGAGGGTGGTATTACGCCGGGCGAGCCGGCCCAATGCGTGCTGCAACGCAGCGTGGCTCTACCACTTGGTGAAAATCTTCAATTTCTTCCGTATAGCGTCTGGCACTGATTTGTCTGACTACAAATAAAAATAGTCTTGTACTACAAGGTAGGTTAATATTATTGTAACTAATATTTGTAAAGAAGAATCAGTGCCAGACGCTACCACGGAAGAAATTGACCCGCGTAAAGGTCGCACACGAACTTGTCGGGCTCAAGCGTCTTCTCCCCTTCTTCTCACCTGATGGAATGTAATGATAAGGCCGAAGGAAGTGCATCTCAAACGGAATCCTGATGAAATTCTGAGGTTTACAATAATGTTATAGCGGCAGACTATTAGGCAAGAATATGGTAGCCCCCAAGCGGACTAACCATACCACTAACCAAGCTGAGTAAATAACGCACCCGCCGCTGGGAGTCGAACCCGGTACCTTAGAGTCGAAGACTGACAGTCTATCCACAAGACAAGCGGTCATAAAATATTAGTAAAATTATAACCATAATTGTAAGTAATCACTCACTGTTTTCATAGCATTCATTAAAATTGTTATGTACGTCTCGCCCAACACGAAGAATGAAAGAATTTTGTATTTTATTTTAACGTAGTAACAAAATCCATATTCCACTGTAAAAGCCTCAGTACATAAACATGCGAGAATTGATAATTGGACCTTTCGTTTGTAGCCTTGGCATGGCCAAGAGGCCGATGATAGCATCATGAGCCTTATAATTTTCATGTATGTCAATGAGAGCGCGTCGAGTTTCCTGAAAATAGTGTATAATTTTAGTATACGTATGAAAAGCCCGGGCAAGAAGCTTAAGGTAAATAAACAAATTACACAACTATTACACCAATCATTCAGCCTCAATCATTGCATAGCCTGAATTATGATGACTGATAACGGATAAGTTTAATAGTTAGAGCTTGTGGACGGTCATTAGGATGCGTTTGGGTGCCAATATCAACAGTTACCGCCCAGCCCGGGGCCCTAAATTACTTCGTGAGCACAGTGTTGCTCGACTACAGTTTGCTCGAAATCGTGCTTCATAGACTCTGGGGGACTGGAACAAAGAATTGTTTTCTGATGAAGCTAGAATCTCATTGTGTGGAGAGGACCGACGCCGGCGAGTGCTACGAAGACCAGGGAAACGCGATGAGGAAACGTGTTTCGAAGAAATCACTCCTTATAGATGAGGTTCCATTATGTTTTGGCAGCCATTAATTCGACGCAGCGTACGCAGTTAATTTTCATTAAAAATAAAACATTAATTGCACACCGTTACATAACGGAAATCGGCTGCATTGGCTGCTCTTGTGGAAGTTTCCATTTTATGGACGACTTGCCGTTCTGGCGACGTGGAAGCGTACATGGTAGAAGTTGGGATCCTTCGTTTAGATTGGCCAGCTCGAAGCCCCAACCACAATCCAATTGAGCATGTCTGGGATGTTCTAAAGAGACGGGTGAGATCAGTGTTACCTGCTTCACAAAACATCATGGAGCTAAAAAAAAGTAATTGCAGTACAGTGGGAACGGATTTCTCAAAACGTTATTAAAAATATTGTGTATAGCAAGACCCAGAAGGATGCAAGCTGTGATTTTAACATTTGTAAGTAACTTTGTTTAATTAAAAAACTACAACAACCTTTTTTAACTTTATTGGTGGTCCTAATGTTTGGACAACAATGCCAGAATTCACTTCACGCATAAAATTTACATTTGTTTAAGGTTAATCCGTTAATAAACTAGGGGGTCGTGTAGGTTTATCTTTTGTACCGTAGATAGTCTATGACTTAAAGATAATCTTGGTTTTGTGATAACGTTTTATGACCAGGGCTTAAAGCTGGAACTAAAACTCAGTTCAATCTTTAGTGCATGTTTTGTAATAAGGGGGATAAAAACTACTTAGTGATTTTCATGTTATGTAAAAAAGAGTTACTTACTCTGTAGGCTTCAGCTGCTTCATTTTTTATTGTGTTATTAAACATACGATGTTTTACAAAGTTCTTGAACTTTACAATAATATTTTAGACAACCAAGAGAATGAATGGTATATAGTAGTATTCTCTTAATAATGAGCGGCCACCTCACACCTCAGCACTATTTATACTGATATGATGTCATAAATATATTAAGTGGTTTTTCAGGGTTATAAAGCAGAAATAATAGCACAGAGCAAAACCCTTTCCTTAGTATAACTTGCATAATTTCAACCACAAATAACAAAATAGGGTTGTTTTAAATATCAACATTCCTCATTTTGATACTAGTAAAGATCTCTAAATGACTTCAACCCTAAACAGGCACAGCATGTTAAATATTTTCATTGGTTTTTGACCTTATGTTCAGCGAATAAAGTTCAAAATTATGATGTCCGTTATATAGACAGAGCCTTGTAAAGGGTAAACTTATCATAGATAATTGCAACGTTGTAAAAATTTGTAAATATTTAATACTTGCGACCGCTCACGGTTTCACCCGCGTGGTTCCCGTTCCCGTGGAAATATCGGGATAAAAATTTTTTATGCGTTAATCCAGGTTATAAACTATCTGTTTGCCGAGTTTCATCCAAATCCATTCAGTAGTTTTTACGTGAAAGAGTAACAAAAATACACACTCACAAACTTTCGCCTTTATAATATTAGTGTGATTTTTTGTAAAGTGCGTGCGTGTGTAAAGAGTTCGTGCGTAAAGCCATTTTTCCCGGTTGTTCTTGTAAGATGGCAGTCTTTAAAACCCACCAACCCTTATTGGGCCAGCGTGTTGGTCTTCATCTCACTCACCCCATGGTAAGTAACGAGAAGACCGAAGGTGGAAGCGCGCTTCACCCGAAATCCTCAACCACAGGAACTGGTTATCTTATCTCTAGACTGTAGGAACACAACAATTCTATTAACATTGCTATATGGCGCCCGACTTTAGTTAAGATGTTGGTAGCTAGCCAGGCGGACTTAACAAGCCCTACTATCAACCAAAACAAGTACACAAAGATATACACACGGCGTCAGATCAAGCTACCCAAAACTGTCAAATTTCTACAATCAATTTTAAACTTTATGTTTTGGTCTTAAGGATTAATATTCATTGAAGAAAAGGCATAATTTTTTACTATGGGGCTTGGTACTAAATGACGCCAATGTATAAATACTTGAAGAATACATTATTATCAACATATTTTTGACCGTATTATTAATTAAAAGACCTCCGTTTTTTATATAAATTAAAATCCAACATTAATTTCGACTCGAAAATGGCAACATTTATAGTATGATTGTGACACTTCTCTTCATCTGCGAACTTTAATCTACATTTACCCCAGGGGGGTACCGACACATCCGGTGTCGGAGAATCCCCCCCTGAGCGTTCTCGCTCAGGCTGCCCTACGTATTCTGGGGAGGGCAAAAGTTCGCTCGTGCCAAGGCATGCTGCAGGCAGGAGAAAGGCAAGACAATTGGCACCCCTCCTACACTTCGCGTGGACTTCTGCAATATCAGGGGAATCCACTCTAACTTGAGCGCCGTCCATTACCACCTCGAGACTGCGAAACCGGCCTTGCTCTTCCTCACCGAGACGCAGATATCCCCCCCCTCCTGACATCTCGTACTTGCGCTACCCGGGATACAACCTGGAACATGCATTTGTGCCACGAGCCGGTGTTTGTGCCTATGTCAGGGAGGATACGTGCGTTCGTCGCCTTGGCAATCTTGAAGATAGGGACCTCTCCATCTTATGGCTGCACGTCGACTGCGGACGTCATCCTCGCGTCTACGCGTGCCTGTATAGGTCCCACAGCGGTAACATCGGAACTGACCAACTTATCGAGACCGTCCAAACAGCGACAGACTCCCTTCTCCAACGGATCCCCTCGGCCGAGATTGTGGTATTGGGAGACTTCAATGCCCACCACGTCGAATGGCTTGGTTCACGCACAACTGACCACGCGGGTAGAGCCGTTCATGACTTCGCTTTGGCCTACAGTCTGTCCCAATTGGTAACCGAGCCAACACGGGTTCCAGATGTGGAGGGCCATGCACCTTCTTTATTGGACCTTCTGCTGACCTCGCACCCAGACGGCTATCAAGTTTCTGTTGATGCACCACTAGGTTCATCAGACCACTGTCTGATTCGCAGCACTGTGCCTCTTACAGAAACTTCAAAACCGCAACCAGCGGCTAGCCGTCGAGTCTGGCATTATAGGTCAGCGGACTGGGATGGGATGCGAAGCTTCTTTGCGTCCTACCCGTGGTGGCGAGTTTGCTTCTCGCTGGATGATCCTGATGTCGCCGCTGACTCTGTCGTTGATGTGATACTGCAGGGAATGGAACTTTTCATTTCAAACTCTGTGGTTCCCATTGGCGGCAAGTCCCAACCATGGTTTGGTCGTTGCTGCAAAATGGCGTCTCGCCAAAAGCGACAACATTACCAAGCCTGGGCTAATGCGGTGTCATCAAAGGATCCAAAAACCAATGCGCTCAGAAAGAAGTACAACTTTGCCGCCAGATCCTTTAAGAAGGACATTGCCAAGGCGAAGTCATCATTCATAGGTAGAATTGGCGAGAGGCTAGTGTGTCTTCCTTCGGGGACGCGTGCGTTCTGGTTTCTCGCCAAAGCTATCTTAGGGAATTTTTGTCAGCCGTCCCTACCACCATTGCACAAGACCGATGACTGCCTGGCCTATACTGCAAAGGAGAAAGCCGATCTCTTGGGCACTCTTTTCGCATCAAACTCGACCTTGGACGATGGGAAAAACTCTCCACGCGCTTGTACAATGCCAAACGTTCAGTTCCTGCAAAGGTCAGTTCGTAAGGCTCTTTTTTCCCTTGATATCCATAAGGCGAGTGGGCCTGATGCAGTTCCACCCATTGTGCTTCGGACGTGTGCTGTTGAATTGGCACCAGTTCTAACGCGCCTTTTCCAGCTCTCTTACACCACTGGCGTCGTCCCGAGCTCTTGGAAGACAGCCCTTGTCCACCCGATTCCAAAAAAAGGCGATCGCTCAGATCCGTCCAACTACAGGCCAATAGCTATTACCTCTTTACTCTCCACAGTAATGGAGTCCATTATAAACCGCCAGCTCTTAAGGTACCTAGAAGAGAACCAGCTACTAAGTGATCGCCAGTATGGTTTTCGTCGCGGTCGATCGGCTGGTGATCTTTTAGTGTACCTTACTCACCGATGGGCGGAGGCAGTTGAGAGTAAAGGGGAGGCACTGGCAGAAAGCTTTTGACAGGGTATGGCACAGGGCTCTTCTCTCTAAACTTCCATCATACGGGCTTCCTGAGAAATTGTGTTCATGGGTTGCCAGCTTTCTTACTGGGCGTAGCATCAGAGTTGCAGTCGACGGTTCGTGCTCTGACATGAAGCCCGTGAATGCTGGAGTCCCGCAGGGGTGTGTGTTGTCCCCTACTCTGTTTCTTCTGCATATCAATGACATGCTGCATAACAACAGCATTCATTGCTATGCAGACGACAGTACTGGGGATACGCTCTACACTGGGCGAGCTAACATTTCAAAGCGTCATTGAGAGCCGGAATAAACTTGTGACTGACACCGAGAACATGTTAAGTCATGTCTCGGATTGGGGCCGACATAACCTAGTCCGCTTTAACCCCTCCAAAACACAAGTTTGCGCATTTACCGCGAAAAAACATCCCTTCGTCGTACCTCTGAACTTTGAGGGAGCTCCCTTTGATACCAATCCGATTATTGGAATCCTTGGCGTCGATATTTCGAGTGACGTTCAGTTTCGTGGTCATTTGGAAGGTAAAGCTAAATTAGCTTCGAAAAAGCTGGGTGTGCTTAATAGAGCGAGTCAGTATTTCACGCTGGCCCACCGTTTACAACTGTATAAAGCACAGGTCAGGCCGCATATGGAATACTGCTCCCATCTCTGGGCTGGAGCACCCCAATACCAACTCCTTCCATTTGACCGCATTCAACGCAGAGTTGCTCGAATTGTCGGCGACGTGGTTATTTCAGGTCGGCTCGATCCACTGGCTCTTCGGAGAGACGTTGCGTCTCTCTGTATATTGTACCGTATATATCATGGGGAGTGTTCTGAGGAATTGTTCGGCTTGATCCCTGCCGCTAATTTCCTTCACCGCACTACACGCAAACGACTGTCATTCCATCCACATCACCTTGATGGATGGCGGTCTACTACTGTGCGATTTTCAAGAAAATTTCTTGCCTCGAACTACAGTGTTGTGGAACCAGCTCTCGGCGGCGGTATTTCCGGACCGTTACATTATTTATTCTGTGCCGTTACGACTTAGGGATCTTCAAGAAACGAGCCTATTCCTTCCTTAAAGGCCGGCAACGCGCCTGTGATTCCTCTGGTTTTGCGGGTGTCCATGGGCGGCGGTGATTACTTTCCATCAGGTGACCCGCTTGCTCGTTTGTCTACTTCCGCTATAAAAAAAAAAAAAAACACTTACTGTTATTAAAAATAAAAAAGTGACGCTTGTTTGACGTTTTATATGTCATTAAGCATCGTAGACAGATGTCAGACTGTCTAGACAGATCTGATGGCAGACTGTCAGCCGGCAGACCACAGGCAGACGATTCCCGGCCGCGCTTTCGTTGTGTTAGTTGTGTGTATCGTTGCTAAATACTTTAAGTGCGAAAAAGATAACTGTGTTATCAATATCATTTCTACATTACCATAAACCTCATAGACTTACCTACTTAATAACCCTGCCTTCGTAAACATTAAAAAAACCGGAACTTTCGTTCAGAAAAGTACAAAACTTATCAAAATACAGTATTCTTTAACGGAGGTAATTAAAAATCTAAAAAATATACAGAATGATAGCATTTAGTCTCTTGGACAAGGAAGTATATGAAAAAATGAAAAAATGAAAAATGAAAATGAAAAAATGTTTATTAACAGCAAAGTGACAGAATTACTTAAAACTTAATTTAAAACTATGGAATAACATCTTTGCATAGGTACAACGCTTATTAATAATAGTCCATATCTATCGGTTCCTCACTGGGCAAGCCTGCATCGAGGTAACCTAGGCACAAAGTTACATAATCCTTAGTTTAACCTCAGTTTATACAACCATCTTATCAGGTAGGCAAATTTCATGGTAATATTAATAATCTAAACAATTATATTATTAGTGGGACAGTTACATAAAAACTACAAATTTCTTAAAAATATAAACACATATCATCATTATATATCATTTAGCATAGTATTCTTAATATGAATTGTTGCAGTTAATTTTTCTTTTATTTTAGTACCAAAAAAATTATATCCTTTGTCAGTATAAGGTAGGTTGATCTGACGCCGTGTGTACACCTCGCTAGGAATGGCACCCAGGAGTCTATAAGATCGGTGGCTTAGCCACTAGAACACAGAGGCGGTTAAAATAATGTTTGCCTTGATTGTTGTAAAGAGGTACAATGTATGCTCTATGGTATCATTTGAATATGGTTTGAATCATGTTCGATTCAAAGCATATTCTGACTGACAGATTTTTTTCTGTTTATGTCAAATTATGTTTGTTTCGATTTTTGTCTGAGTAACTGTTTTTCACGTACGTAAAGAAAATATAAACATATTTTACGCAGTACAAACAGTTGTTTTGTCTTGCATCCATTATCAAGTTATTCCACTCACTCTGCATCAGTGATTTACAACATTGGTTAATCAATAAGCTGCACTATATAATAAGGAACAGTTAACGCCAGCCGAGTATTCATATATTTTCTTATAATTAGAATACAGATTCACATTTTTCACACATTTTCACACCGTTTCACACATCTTCACACAGATTCACATTTTCTTATAGTTAGAACACAGAACACATTTTCATATAATTAAAACACACAGGCGGTTAAAATAATATTTGCTACAGAACCGTCTGATCGTGCTACAAAATTGCACCTTGATAAATCAATTAGCTGCACTATAATAAGGAACAGTTACCGCTTGGCGAATATGCAACTTAAATTGACACAAAGTGGCAAACAATGATTATAGTGGGGCCTTATGTTGTTTTCACTGAAATTAACGATTAACTTCAAATCTATTTCATAGCTCATTTATTATCTATAAAATTGTCGTTTTGTGCAAAATAAGTTAGTATTTTTTTCTATTTTTTATAACTCTAATCAAAGTAATGACCGATGCAGTTGATGCATCTTAGGCAATTTATCGATGATCTTCTTGAAGAAATCAGCTGGATTGGAGGCAAACACTGAGGCATTTTGACTGCCTCTGCGGCGAGCGGTTTTTTTTCCCGTCAAAAAGTTGTTAAATTTCTGGAAAAAGCAGAAGTTTGTAGGCGCCAGCTCTGGTGAGTACGGCTTATGAAGGAGAGCTTTCATCCCAGCTCTTGCCGTCTGTTGTGCAGCCTACGGTCGCACGTTGTCGTACAGGAGCAGTGGGGATGAGCGATTGACCAAAGCTGATTGCAAATGTGCAAGCTTCTCCATCATTTATGTTCAGTAGTTACACATCTGCAGGAATGCTAATCGTTTGGTCAGAAGCTGTGAAGAATGACATCGAGCTTTTTTATTTCAAAGGGCAATATTTCGTTTAGAGCATTGGTAAGGTGCTGAACCAGAGTCTAACCAACTTGCTGAGTGCTTGCGAATGTCAAAGAGAATCTATTTTTCGTTGCAGGTAACAATGCGGTTCAATGAAATAAAATGAAATGAAATGAAATTATTTTATTTGCGTATGAATAGAGTACATAGGGAGATGTTGTTATATTTTTACGCTCATCCTATTCAGCCAACTACGGTAGCATGCAAAAAGAGGTAGGGATATTAAAATTAAAAGTTAATACAATGCAATTAAAATTATTAAAATACAATAAAATTAAATATGACATAAATGGAAATAATCTAAAACAAATAAATTAATAAAATAAAAACACAATTAACCATAAGAAACCACTTTGAGGCTGTATGGTGCAGCTCCTCTGCCTTATTTGTTCAAGGTTACAAACAAAAAAGTAGTGGATGGTTTTCCCTCAGAAAGAAACTCAGACAGAACATTTTTCCTTCATTCAGCTTAAATTGTACTATATTAGGTAAAGTTTAAAACAGTTAGAAAAATCATACAGTCTTAGTAACAAAAAAAAATTAAATGCATTAAATGTCAAACCCCAATTAATAATAGAATTAAAGATCAAGTTAAATTACAGTCAATCAATCAAAATTACAGTCGTTGAACAATTTAAAGTTAGAAAATAGAATGTCAATGCGCTTATTAAATCATTACATAAACAATTTGGTAAGTATAACAACGAAAACGAATATCAATGCAAAGAACCTAAGGCATCACAACACAAGGTACACGAATTGCAGCATTTGTGTTTTAAATATTCTTGCACAGAGTAAAAGACGTGTGCGATAAGTTATCTATTTTAAAGCACTATGCAATTTCTTAATCGTAATTTCTTTGATATTTTCAGGTAGCTGATTGTATATCACCATGCACATCCATAAGCAGTTTTTCTGAATTTGCGCACTCCTTGGAACAATGGCCGACACCAACCTATTTCCATCTCTCTTGTATTACGTGGAAAGATTTTTTGAGCTTTTTTGAAATAGTGAGTATTTTGTTTGACAAATTTGGCAATTTCAAAGATGTAAAGACATGGAAGATACCTTTAAGGACTTCAACAGAGGCGCACATGGTTCATGAGGTGCAGTACCACAGATTGACCTTATACATTTTTTTTTGTGCTTTATATGCTTTAGTCATATCTGTACTATTTCCCCATATGATAAGGCCGTACCGTAGAACACACTCAACATAGGCAAAGTATGCTGTAAGAGCTGTACTTTTTGCTGCTATTTTGGTTAACTTATAAAGAGCATAAGCAAATCTATTTATTTTATTGCATATTCTTGCTATCTACTGCTTCCAGTCTAACTTATCATCGACATCTATGCCCAAAAACTTTGTTACATTGGTACCTTTAAGTCTAAGTCCCCGGTAATTTATATTTAATGCTTGATGCAATATGTTATTAAAATTAATAAAATAAGTTATGTCAATATTGATTTGTAAATTATTATTCTTAAGCCAATATTATATTTATTGTATTATTGATTTCATCAATATGTCTACTTAATGCCATTTTTTTTCAGTTGTCACTGTTGAAGAGGGCCCAGCACGCTTTCTTGTGGGACACCATATCTATTTTCCTTAAGATCAGACTGGTATTTTTGTGTCATATTTTTCGAATCAAGCTTTACAACTTCGACGGCCTGCATCCTATTGTGCAGATATGTTTTAATCCAATTTAGAGCTGGGCCTCTGATCCCATAATGTTCAAGTTTTGCCAGTAGTTGACTGTGTGAAACAAAATCGAAGGCCCGTGACATATCAAAGAAAAGGACTGTTGTATATTTTTTGTCATTTATTGATGTTAGGACCTCATTCACTAAGTTAAATATTGCTTGCGTTGTTGATTTGTTCTTTTGAAATCCAAATAGATCTTGTTTGAGAACCTTATATTTTTCAAAAAATTACATAAGTTTGGGGAGTACAACTTTTTCATAAACCTTAGACATTATCGATATTAATGTAATAGGTCTATAATTGTCTACAATTGTTTTTTTTTTGCCCTTATTATACAAAGGCTTGACCAACGACCGCTTTAGCCTATCGGGAGAGGTACCAGAGGACATTGATGAATTTATTAAATATGTTAGAACTGGAGCTAATTCTTCGCTACATGCCATGAGGACTTGCGTAGGTACATACGAGTATATGGTCATAACCTTCTGAATTAGTGTTATTCAGAGATTTGATTATTTTTCTAATAAAGTATTCATCAATAGGAGTCAGATAAATAGAATTACTTAAAATATCCTTGGGTGATTCATTTTTTAATTCAAAATTCCTTCGTTTGTGCCTGTTAAGTAGAGCTAGGCACCAAGACAGACCTTACGCGTACGTCCATCGGCGTCGTGCTGGCGATCATTAGGTTCGCGGAACACATATATTTTTTAAGAAATTTTACTTTGCCAATTTGATGAAAATGAACTAATAGTTAGACTTACGAACCGATGGCATAAATGACATTCATAAGTGCTGTAACCTAAACATGGCTATAACCTGAATAAATGATATTAAATCTTGAATCTTGAATCTAATATTACGATTAAAATCTGCTGCTAATTCAGCTGCATATTGAGTACTCTTTACAACAGTTATTTTTTTTTGCTTAAAAAAGATTGCCAGTACCTACTGCAGAACGGCAGAAAGACCTTATGTTATATTATTAAAGCCGCCATAGTGACTTGACGTCGCCAGTTTTGGAGTGTCTAACAACGAATGATAGGAAGAATGAAAAAACTATTAAGCGTTAGAGAATCGCACCTCTGTGCGTCCTACCCGTCACGACATACGGAACCAAAACTCAATTCAATTCAATTCAATTCCTTTATTCGCATTAAATGTGGTATGGTACATAGTAAGATGGTATAATACATTAAGAGGATCACACATTTAGCCAAAGTGTTGGCATACAAAATTTTTATAATAAAATGTCATTTAAAACATAGGTACACAATATTAATTAAACAAAAAGGATAATAGAAAAAATTACATTGTCATGCTAAGCGTTTGATTTATAGTTTAAATATTCGGCAATTGAATAAAAAGAGTTCTGTATCAACCATTTACGTAACATAAACTTAAATCTATTGAAGGGAAGGCCTTTTATGAACTCTGGTATTTTGTTATAAATTTTTATGCACATTGCGTAACAATTTTTCCCAAAACGTGAAGTCTTCGGTCTAGCATCCATTACCAGTCTATCAGGATTTCTGGTATTGGCCCTGTAAAAATCCCTTGCTTCAGTGAAAACATGGTAATTTAGTTTTACAAATTTTCCAACCTCCAATATGTAGATGGATGTTAACGTAAGTATGCCTATGTTTACGAAATATGGGCGGCATGACATATCTGGTGCAATACCGCATATCGCTCGAACACATCGTTTCTGAGCTATAAACACTGTTTTTGCTTCCACACTATTTCCCCATACTAATATACCATATCTTAGCAAAGACTCTATGTATGCATAGTAAGCAGTGAGGGCGGCTTCTCTATTGGCCATTTTCATCAATTTATAGAGAGCAAAAGAAAACCCATTAATTTTTTTGCAAACTGCTTCAGAGTGAGATTTCCAATTTAGTTTAGAGTCTAAAATAATACCTAAAAATTTTACCTCATTTTTACTTTTAAGTAATTGACCATTGTAATTTATAACGACCTGTTTATTTTTAAAATTGTTAAAATTAATTAAATGTGTTTTAGAAAAATTGATTTTTAAATTATTTTCATAAAGCCAATTATTTATTATTGTTATGGTTTCAACTATATCATGTTTATGCTGGTCGAGAGAAGCGTTTTTGTCCGTCGTCACTATGATTGATACGTCATCCGCAAAAAGAATTGATTTATGTGATAGGATATCTGGAAGATCATTAATATAAATCAAGAAAAGGAGAGGCCCTAGCACGCTACCTTGAGGTACTCCAAGCGTGTTGCTCTTATAGTCTGATCTACGTGTTTGTATCGTGTTGTGTGTGTCAAGATACGATATTTCAACACATTGTCGTCGATTGTTCAGATAGGATTGAAGCCATTTAAGGGCTGGTCCTCTGACTCCGTTGTATTCCAGCTTGGATATAAGGTGTTCATGCGATACTAGATCGAATGCGCTCGACATGTCTAGGAACAGCACTGTTGTAAATCTATTTTCATTGTTATTTTGAAGAACCTCATGAACCATTTGAAACATAGCCTGCGATGTAGATCTACCCTTCTGAAAACCAAGTTGGGCTTCGTTAATAACGCTATTTTTTCTAAAGAAAGACATTAACCTTTCATGCATATTTTTTTCAAAAACTTTGGACAGCACTGGGATCAAAACCACTTGTCGATAATTTGTAATGTAAACTCTATCTCCTTTCTTGTAGAGTGGTTTTACAATGGAGAGTTTTAATTTTTCTGGAAAACATCCCGTTTCAAAGGAAAGATTAATAAGGTAAGTCAAAACAGGACTTATTTCCTTTCTACACGCTTTAATAACCTTGGTAGCGATGCCATCATAGCCCTCTGAGGCTGTGTTGTTTAATGACATAATTGTTTTTTCCGTTGAATTGACATCCACCGGTGATAGGTAAATTGAGTTAAGTTGTGTTTGTTTATTTTTATTGTTAATTTTTAAGTGAGCATTATTTATTCTGTTAACAAAGTGGTCATTAAAAATAGAGGCAATAGAAGTGGGATCAGTCTCTGTATGATTATTAATTTTTATTTCATATATATGATCACGAGTGGTTTTGGAACTGGTCCAATTTTTTATCACATCCCAAGTAGCCCTACATTTGTTCTTGCTTTGAAGCACATATTTATTATTAATATTTCTCTTTGCACTAGAAATGCAAGACTTTAATAATTTATTATAGTTTAGGTATTTAATTTTATCGGATTTTAATTTACTTGTATAATATTTATATCGGTAAATTCTTTTTGTTTTGCAGCTCTTTTTAAGACCCCTTGTTATCCAACTCTCAGTGCTTGATTGTTTTATTGCAATTTTGCGCATAGGAAAACATAGTTCATATGTACAGCAGAATAAATCATGAAATGTATCAAAAGCAACATCTAGGTTCCGATTACAAAATACTTCCGAAAATGAAAGATCCGACAAATACTTTTTAAATTTTTCCAAATAAATTTGACACCGCTCAATCTTACATTTATGGCGCAATATTCAAAAATGTAATTTTCAGCTAGATCATCACAATATGTTAACTTATCAAACTTTAAACCGTTTTTTATTAAAATGCACGCTCCTCCTCTTTTGCTATGCCTAGAATACTTAGCTGCAAGTGAGTAATTTTTTAAGATTATATTTTTTTCGTCCCCGCACCTTACAAAGGTTTCAGTAAAGCAAAGGACATCCGGGCTAGACAAACCATAACAATGTGAAAGAGTGATTTAAATTAATTCTCTTTTACTTAACAATCCATGGATATTTTGATGCAGTATCATAAAACTCTTTGAACCTTTAGGTACGAAAAAGATGCTGACCTTCATTATTGTTATGCAATGGCTTACTAGTAGTAGTAGATCTCGTAGTCTCGTGGGAATTGGACTGAATCTGATCCATATTCATAAACGTACTATTATTAATATTACTTTTCTTTTTGAAGTAGAAAGGTATTGTGCCTTTTTTATTCAGTTCTAATCGTTTAGATGTTGTCAGTTTAATTCTATTTTTATTTAAATTATTAGTTAACTCAAGAATATTTTTATATGTCAGAAATTGTTGTTTATATTCACTGTAGTCAATGCATATATTAATTTTGTTACTTAATTTATTTATATAATCATATTCACTATAAAGCAAATGTTCGATATCAATTATATTACAATTATTAAAATGTTTTGTCCACATTTTCATAACATTACACAATTGGTATTCATTAAAATAAGGGTTAGAATTAACAGGAATAACGTAAATGGATGATGATTTGTTTAACATATCGATTGCAATACAGAGGTTCGAATGAAAGACATGCAGGTTGCCATCATGAGAGCCTATGCCCAATATTACGACATCTTCTTCCGACAGATTTTTTGCTATTGTCTTGCAATGGGGTAGTATTTGTGTACTTGATGCGCCTGTGAGAATTGTCGCAGACGAAGTGTACTTATCGTACACTTCGTCTGCGACAATTCTCACAGGCGCATTGGTTACATTTACCTGATCTCGACTTTATAAGGTTAGAGGATAATCCTCTCAGTTGTTCGTCGCCAATGATATAAATTGTTTTCGGCTTCTGTTTCTGTGGAGCATGGAAGTAACCATCCTGTGGGTGATGATGACTACAATGTAAATCTTTATTAGCAGCTAATTCGGATTCACCTTGGTCCCGGGTTACGCAATTTATAATAGACTTTAAGTCTGCGTCGAACAGTTTTTTTTCAAGGTCGAGAATTCGATTATTCAAGCTATCCCTTTCTTTATTTGCTATTACTAATAATTGGTTGAGGTCAGATATTGTTTTTTGTAGGTCCACAATATCGACGTGCTTTTCAAATGAGTTAATTCTCGGAGGTGTAGCATAATCTGAAAAATGAATAGTATGTCTCTTTTTTTTTGAGAATACATTTCCTTCTTGTGGCTTTGTACATAGGTTTTTTAATACTTTTAGCTCTTTTTCCTGTTTGGCTATACATCTTTTCAAATCATTGTTTTCTAAAATAGTGTTTTCTAACTCTATTTCCGTAGAGCTTAGGTTAGTTTTTAATTGTTGAATTTCTTCCCGTAGCTCATACTCTGTAATAGTGTCATTGAGCAAAGTATGTTCTGCGCTCTTTGAAAGTCTTTCCGCAACCAGGTATGAGTCATCCGATGTGTCCACCTCTGATAATGTGTATGAATCGTAATAGGTATTAGATACATTTAATGATGTTTTCAGTGCGCTATTTATTTTTGAGTTAGAATCGGTTTTCTCAGGAGACCTTTTCTTGTTTTCGGCAAGTTTCGAAGCAAGCTTTTTTCTTGTAGTTACATTTGTATGATTGCGATTTAAGACATTTGGAATTGCAGTATTTGTTTGTTTCTGTGCACAGGTCGGACATTTCCAATTTTGTTTCTTTTCACTATCCATAATTCTGTATAATTTCTCTGGAAATCCTACACATTCAAATTCAAACCGATTTTCACATATTGAACATGGGAGAGTATCTTTAACATCGATTTTGGATTTGCATTTGTAGCAAGCAACTGGTAATGCCATTTTTCGGCCACTTGTGAAAGCTTTCTGTTTAGGTGCAGCTGCCATGATTATAAAGTGGTGCGATATGGATGTTCTCACTTACATTAAAACAATACAAACAAAATTTTCCCTTTTTAAAGGTAAAACTTACAAAGTGGCAACACCGTTGTAATTGTCAAAATGAATTTGGCACTGTCATTTGATTTTGACACTGCATTTATTACACAAATTGAAGGTAATCTTGTCACTTTAAAGTATTTTTAATAATGTTGGTAGATAAACGAGACTTATCTGCAAGTGTTTAGGTACTCCACAGCTGATGAATAAAGCCAATAATGATACAGTAGCTTCCTTCCTTGACGTATAACAGTTCTTCAACACTTAATACTTGTTAAAAACTTTTTCAGTAATGATATTAAATAATGTAATAGGAGCGTAGCTTGGTATGTACACTGTGGTCAGGGTTGCCAGACCAAAAACGATACTGCTCAAACTCACGATAGTGCTCAGCGGCTATGGTCTATAGACTTTCTTTGAGGAATCGGATCCGAAACGAGTTGATCCGACAGAGAACCAAAGTAACCGACATAGTTCATCACAGGATTAGCAAGCTGAAGTTGCAGTGGGCCGGCTATTTTAGCAGCATAACCGATGACTGTGTAGACGAGTTCTGAAGTAGAGACCGCGTATCTGCAGGCGTAGCATAGGACGCCCTCTAACAAGGTGGATCTACGATCTCCGCAAGGTGGCTGACAAGAGCTGGATGGGAGTAACCGAGTAATGTGCTCAGTGGCGGGCTCTTGGAGACATGCCCAGCAGTGGACAAATGTAAGCTGATAATGATGATGATGATATTGACTTGCCACACTGGGCGCACTTGTAATGCTGGACTGCTTTAACACTGCATTGCATGACCTGCTTTTGGTATATGGGATCTTTTAGTGTAACCGTGTAGGGTAGCGGTAAAAGAATACTACTACCCCCTCTCTTTCCTTGGGTGTCGCTAAAGGCGACTAACGGACTAAAGACTGCACATACTTCCAAGTGCAAAGAGCGGCAATAAGCTCACCACCTGTCACGCTAAACCCATGTGCAGTCGCTATTTGGTGAAAAGTGGACTATGGTAGAGGACGGCTTGTGCTGTCCTCATTGCCTAGTGTCTGACTAGCTGTATGTATGTTTGAGCTTTTAGTAATAGCACATACTGTCATCCCTTTTTGCTACGGTGTTGAACGTGTGCGTAGTTAGCGTGTTAGCGACACAAAAGTGGGCTCCACATCCCAATACATGTTACACAGATGTCCCTTCGCGACATAATTGCGTTATCCCTCGAAAGTTCCAAGCATGTGTTCCATTAGGTAATGAGTATGGCACAGATATTTTTGCTGTTTTACGAGGCGATACGCGTCGAGCTAAATCTATGTAACACGCAATTCATAATATATTCGTTTATTTACTTCGATCACATAACAATATTATAAAAACACGATACACAATCGTATACTAAATTATAGCAAAACTAGAGGCCGCTCGCGGTTTCGCCCGCGTGGTTCCCGTTCCTGTAGGAATACCGGGATAAAAAGTATCCTATGTGATAATCCAGGTTATAACCTATCTGTATGCCAAATTTCATCCAAATACGTTTTGTAGTTTTTACGTGAAAGAGTAACAAACATCCATCCATACTTACAAACTTTCGCGTTTATAATATTAGTGTGATAGTAGGATAGTGGCATTCTGACCGCAGTTTGACATAATTATACATTTGACGTGTAGGTTATGTGTTTTGGCCACAGAGCAAGTTTTTACCGAATAGCAATTTTCAAAGGACTACTTAGTCATGTCGATACTTAGCTTAATCTTTTTGTTCAGATGTTGTGTTGATTCTAGTTTTAATATGATCAAAGTTTATTCAATAGTGGCAGCTGTTCAGAGATAAGTCTCCGTATATAAATACAACTTGTTATGCTGACTTTACAAACAAAAATTTAACGCTCTAAACTGGCTGTCTGCGAAAAATTGCAAATGTACATCCAAAACAAATGGCAATTAATTATGTAGTACATACATTATAATCACAACTATTATCCCCGAAGGGTTAGTCAGAGACTAGGCAATGAGGACCGCAAAAGCAGTCCTCTGCCATAGTCCACTTTTCACCAAATGACTGCACATGTACTCAGAGTGACAAGTAGTGAGCCCATCGCCGCTCTACGCTGTTTGATATACGTGCAGTCTTTAGTCCGTTAGTCGCCTTTTACGACACCCAAGGGAGTAGTATTCTTTCACCGCTACGCAAGACGGTAATTATGAAGTAACTCTATATTACACATTTAATGTTGTTAAGATCTAACCGTCGATCGCGCTGGCGTTGGAAACCTTTCAAAGAATGCGTCCACCGCACCATCTCGTTGCCAGCATTGTGTGCCGACATCAATATTCCGTGTTTACCGCTCCATTGTGGTGGGCCGGCGTGCCTGCTCGCGCCACTTGCTCGCATCGGCCCAGCAAAACTCATCTCAGGAGGAGTGTTTTTCAATTACGTCCCTCTCCCGAATATAAATCAGGAGCGGCGTTATTACGTGCTGACGCTGTCACTCAAAAATGAATTTGTATAAGTATTTTTCTTTTTGTCGCCTAAAATTGGCTCGGGATATACTAAATTTGGATGGCGCGGCGGCAACGATCCGTTTGCCATTTTTTGCATATTTAGATTTTTTTGCGGTTTCTGACTTAAGCTGTGAAGCGTTTTTTTTTCTATTATAACTCGTCATAGTGACTGCATCCTGCCTGATGGTAAGCAGCCGATGCAGTCCAAAATAATGAGAGCGCTCCCCACCGTGGAATAAGCACGATAACGAGCGCACCCATTCATGACGGCCAAAAAACTAAACTGCTTGATAGCGCAGTTGCTTTTATGTATTTAATAAAATAAGTAAAGCCTGTATACATGGTGCTTGGTAATAAGGTATTTAATCCCGCAACTGCGCCACCCTACTAAGTGTAAAGAACATCATTTTGTATAAGAGCAACCTGATAAAGTTAAAAAAATCAGCTGTTCCATTCAAAACTGCAAATACTTCTAACCTAATATATGGAGCTTTTTCGCTTGTTCCGGTTGCTCCTATTATAAATAGTTGTTCTTTGCCATAAGTAGGATGGCCCAGTTGCGGGATTATAAACCAATTACGAAACACCCTGTATATAATTCTTTCCCAGTAATGGCCAAAAGGCCTTCATTATTGAAATCGATCCAACGCTACCATAGGCTAGATGACTAAATTTCAAAATCATATTAAAACGATACCCCTGTATAAGTACCTATTTTATCATAAAAATACATTGTTTTTAAAGAAAACGAATATTTACAATATTTATTTTGCGTTTTTATATTCCGATTTAAATTTACCGCATAAACGCTTAAGACCGCCATGTTGAGTTAATGACGTCACGCCGTGCCAACATCTGTTTTGTTCGAGGCTTGTGCTATAAAAATGTCACAACAATAAAATGACGACGGCTTTAAACTGGCGTTTAATATCATATGACTGAATGCGTATTATTGTCGATTTTAATAAACCCAATTTTTTATAGATATTTTGTTTCTTTAAATCTTATTTGATCATTAGAAACTTTTTAGTGGACACAAGCCTATTGATGAACCTTATCACCATTGCTTGCCAAACGTGGCTTTCAGATTACGAAGAACCCGAAACTATGCGTCGAAAAACTCTAAACACTCTTTGCCCGACCTGCTTATTGAAGCCGGGACCTTCAGTTTTCGGGCCCAGCGCCACTCCTCCACTGACGACGCGTCTTTCTACTTAAAGTACATAATATATACACGACTATTATCCCCGAAGGGTTAGTCAGAGACCTGGCAATGAGAACAGCAAAAGCAGACAGTCAGCAAAGCAGAATTCTTATTATCAATTCAATTTAATTTAATTATAAAGACATTGTATTTTTAACTGATTGTTCATAACATTTTAATTTTATTTTATTAATTTTGTACATCATTCTTATATTTAATATTAAACTATTTCTACTGTTTGTATTTTTAAAATTTGCACACCATCATTGGTTGGATATGGTCGCTCTATTACTTAGCCATAAGGCCTAGATGTTCGTACTTACTCATATTTCGCAAATAAAGAAGTTGAGTTTGAGTCCTCTACCATAGTCTACTTTTCACCAAATAGCGACTGCACATGTGCTCAGCGTGACAGGTGATAAGCCCATCGCCGCTCTATGCTGAGTTGGATGTATGTGCAGTCTTTAGTACGTTAGTCGCCTTTTACGACTCCCAAGGGAAGAGAGAGGGGGGGGGGGGGTGTATTCTTTCACCGCTACGCGACACGGTTTCTTATAGTACTATCAATTTTTTTTGTTGAATAAGCGCTGCATGTATGCTTCAGGAATATCTACCTACTGTTTCAGGGCACGAGTGGAAGGAAATCTTGTTATCGGATGTCTATTCCCATACATTTACTTACGAATTCTATCTTTCCTCTTACGAATACGTTTGCCAATAAAATGCTAACGAATTTACTCTACAGAATAAAAGAAATGGCGTTTCGAATATGTAAGTGAAAGATCAAACTGTTCAGAATCAGTTAATTTACGTGCGTAAGTGGTTTTTGCATTAAAATGTAACAAAATTGCTCAGAAATGAGAAATTGGTTTGCGCGTTTGATTTACGATCTTACAAGTCAAGCACTACAAAGGCCATGTCGTTGGATAAGTGACCGAAATAGAATAACTCCTAGCTCCTATGCGCTTGGGAAGGTACCTACGTCAAGTTGGTCCCAGTTGATGACTTTGTGACCTTAAAACACCGCATCACGGAGCCCGCGTGATGGTTCATAGCCCTATCCCCCAAGTGCTATTTGTGTGGAATAGACTGTGCCCACCAATGGGAAAATGCTGTGATCCCTTTTGACATTTTATCGATATCGAAAGAGGCAGTTTGTCCATATTTTATATAAACTCAACACTTTTCATCTACAAAATACTTATAGAAGTTACTATTTATGAATGCACGTTTTACGCCTCATCATCTCTACGGGTTCTCTATCTCTATTTACATGGCAAAAGGGATGGTAGGTACTAGGTTCTTTAGTGTGTAGGCCTCCCCTTTCCACACCAAGATCTTTTCTGGGGAGGAGAGGACTGAAGGGGAGGACAGTGCCACATAACCGAGGTCACCCTAGGCCTTGGTATATGACTCAGCGATATATACGTTACACTAGATAGGCCCTTCCGAACATGCACTATGTTCCACTCATCTGCGGATTCGACTCGGCACCTTGCTTTGGTGTGGCTTTGACATTCGCGCGTGCGGAGCGGTGAAAATAATTATTTCTTTCTTTTCAAAGTGTACACCTAGACGTTTACTACAATTCAGTTGTCAAGTACGTGAAATTAATTGTTATTCAAGTCATTATTTTGTAGTTATATCGTATTATTAAAATAGAAAAGATATTTTCTCAATTATTGTTATAGACAATCTATTTGGGACGCCATCTTGATACACACTACGTTGTCTTTGACCGATCTGGCGCTGCGGCGCCGGCGCTGCGATGTCTGTCTGTTCATTAGACTACATTTAAATGTATAAGCGCTGCAGCGGCTGCAGCGAACTTTAGTGTGAACCTTAATGAGATAATTTTTAACGCATATTATATATGTTCTATATTACAAAATATTTGTGATAAGTACCTACAATTAGAGTGCCTTTTCTAAATCAACGTGTTAATTATATTTTATTTGACGCTATAAAAGAAAGAAAATAAGTTTCTTGCCAGATCTTCTCAGTAAAAGGTTTCCCGCCCAAACTAATGACGTAGCGACTTAATAAGTGCTCAGTTGTTGTAGCCTTAATTGAATAAATGATATTAAATCTGGAATAATAGTATATTCAATAAATAATATATATTATAGAAATATATATATATATATATTATCTATATTTATTTATTTATAACCGTGTCGCTTAGCGGAGAGAGAATACTACCACCTCTCTTCCCTTGGGTGTCGTTTAAGGCGACTAACGGACTAAAGACAGCACATACATATCGAAGGCTCCTAAGTAAATAATCGTATGTGCAAAAAGGTAATTTTACACCAGAGCATTTTAAAGACATTTTCATTCATAATTATTTTAATTTTAGTGCTATAACTTTGAAAGGATAATGGCCAAAAAAACCCAGGCCCAGCGGAAATAAAACGAATCTCAATTTTTTACTAAAAATGTATCATTAAATACTGCATAGTTGGAATCGCCGAAATATTTTTTTAAAAGTGTGAAATTGCTTTTCGTAATTGAAAAAAATATTTAAATTAAAATTAGTAAAATTATTTGGTTTATCGGACTAGCTTCCGCCTTCGGTTCGGTCAGCGGTGTTAATCCTGGTCCTTATCTATCTACCTACCTACCTAGTTTCATTCAAATCAGTTCAGTCATTGAGGCGTAAAAGCAGAAAAAACATCCAAACATTAAAATATCAAAACATCGTTATTTTCAAATTAAGAATATTACTTGGGTGTGATATGATTATTACTGATACCTATAGTATGTTATATTACCAAAAAAACAAATATTTTTTATTTTTATTGTTATACATTGATGACTTCTGCTACTATTTTAATAATAGTAGTGATGGTAATATTTATACTGTAGAAAAATATTTAGATTATACCCCCTATTATTCACTGCTAAACACCCATTTTAGCAATTTAATGATCCTTTTATGAAACATTAATATGACCCCTGTAAAACTTTCAATAGTATACATTTAGAAAAATATTTCGGCGGTATATCCTGTGCAGTAATTATTTACTCAACATTACCAGTATTTTGAGATACATTTCTTTTGCACCGGACCTGGGTAAAATTTCATACTACGTGACCATTGTCCTTTACATATTGTGTACATAACGAATGGCGCCTCAGTATGTTTCCAAAAGAAAATCTGAAATTGGTTTAGTTTTCGAAAAAATGTTGTTACAATTATTTACATCGGTAGTTAAATATTTTTAAAATCTTAAGTGGCACTTACGATAACTTACGTTGAAATATATTTGCAAAATATATCGTATATTTGGCATACGATTGTTTACGTTGATATTTTGTTACTCTATTTACACGCAAGTAGCACATACCATTTTTAACTATGTAAATAATTTATAGTTAATGTAGTATCTCATGGTTAGTAACCTATAAAATAGGTTTTTTAGAATGTTATAGTAGAATAAATTGTTTAAATGTGTTATTATTTCCAAGTATTTCTACTTTATTTGGTCTATTGACACGAAACTTACCATATCAATAATATAATAAGATTAAAATAGGCTTATGTACATAGTAAAAAAACTACGAAATATAATTTATATTTTTGAAAATTAATAAACATTAAAAAAAAGTTATAATGCCAATTAATTATTAATAGCAATAAAATTAGGTTAGGTTGATTTAAATAAAAATTAAATTAAGGCAATAACTTACCAGCATAATTTTTATAATTAATTACCTATTACAAAAATATTAAAGAAGTTCAAAGAATATTACAAAATATTATAATTACTAGCACACTAAATAACTAATTTTGTACATACCTACATAATTATGGTATGCACTTTAATAAGAAATCAACAATAGGAACAGCAGGTAAGTAAGTATATGATTTAAACTTATTAAAGAAACTAAATGAACAAAAACTAGCTTAAATTATACAGTCTTTTTATAGAGATTGCGTTGATTAACACTTAAAGCACCATGGCAAACACCGGTGACCGAAAAAGAATTAAACTTTATTGTGTTAGGTTGTGTGGCAGTTAATGTGTTAACAAACATATATACCAAATCACGACCGCTTCCTGGAGGGGTAGGCAGAGATCACAGTTTTCCATTTGCTACGATCCTGATAAACATCTTTTGCTTCACTTACTCTCTTAACGTTTTTCATTTACATGCTCGTCGGTTTAGGGTACTCTTTACCTGACCTTTAACGAGAACGTTACCGCTGAGGTCTTCCCCTTCTAACTAACCCATTCTCTCTTGCCTCATGCACCTTATTTGTAATTTCTTTTTATCCATCCTCTCTACATAACCAAACCATCTTACTGACTTTCATGTTTCTTCTGCCACACCCAATTTCACTTCCCTACATTAATGTCGGCACTAAGACTCCTCCACGCACAGCCAGTTATTTTTTTGGGATACTTTCCGGCTGCTCTTAAAGGCGTTAAGTGCCCCATTTACTATACTCCCAGTATTCACTCACTTTTTAATATCTTTATCATGCTTTACATGCCTAGTAAACATCGTGCCCAGGAACAAAAACTCTTTCATTTGCTCCACTTTTTCTTCTTTAATCAATATCACACTCTGTCGAACACTCGTCTTTATCAAGAATTATAACTTTCGTCTTACTTACATTCCTTTTCATCCCTTCACTCATTTTAATTCATTAATTTTCCTTTTACAGATCTTTGCATACTAGTTACCATCTCCTGTAAGTCCATCGCTGACGATGCAAGTAGTACCTGATCATCTGCATAGAGAAAACATTAGACGAGCAACTCATTCATTCTTAATCCACTTTCATCATCTTTTGGATTTTGCAAACAACTGTCTATGTATAGATTTAACAGCCACGGGAAGGTAACAAAACACATCTCTGTTTAACACCCTTTTTGATGCACTCGGCTTTTCGAACCACTCAGTGTACGATCAGTGGAATATAAGATGATTACTGTGATTACTTCGATAATCAGTGCCTAAAACACCTGGCTCTTTATCAAAGCAATTTCCTTATAATATTACCTTTGTCGTCTCTAATTTTTTTAGTTTCAGATCTGGGGGACTCAATGTCAACCGAAAAGGTTGACGGTGTAATAGCTTGCGTGTTGAATAGCCGGAAAAATCCGACTGATAATCATGGTTTAGGTTACCTACAAACAAAGTACGTGCAAAAATCATTTATGCAATCCATTAATGATTTTAGGACGTACTTAATAAAGTAAAGTAAAGTAGAATTAGTACATTGTCACGGAACCCTAAAAGTTTAAGTACCTATGATTAAGACTAAATTGTTTGTTTTATTTTCATGTAAGTTTTAAGTTCAAGTGTTACAATTGAAATTGACCATTATTAAAAGTCGACAATAGTGGTGGTGTTTCCGAAAAACTGTTTCCTATAAGTTCAGAAAGGCCTGAAATTTTTACTAAATCAGTCCCAGGTGGTAGGGGCGACATTGAAAAAAAAAATGTATCTTAAGATATCACTTTTTCCCGTAATTGCAACGTAAACTATCTTATTTTGTAGATACAATGGGCCATTTCACATGGTAAATAATTGTATGTGTCAAATCCGATATTAGACACATTGTCAATTACAACGTAATTAATCGTATGTGGTACAAGCGATTAAATATGCAATTTTCTTAACGACGTAAAAAATCGTAAATGTTACATACGATAGTTTTTTAATACAATTCACAACGTACACAATCGTATCTGTCACATACCATATTATTATGTAAAACTATAAAAAAAACAGGATAAAGCGTCAATTTTATTCAAATTAAATTAAACTATTAAAATTACTTACTTACCAATCTGTTTTCTATGTTATTTTCAATTATAGCATACAGGTTTTCTTCTGGGGATAATATTTCAAAAACATCGATTTCTATCTGTGTCGAAGCACATGATTGTTTGTGCGCGTAAGTATTGTCTCGAGTTGTTTTTTTTATTTTAATCACTTACTATTAAAAACTTATAAAGTAAAACCAACAAAACCAAAATATTCCCAATAAAAATAAAACGAACGGACGCGCGCGCCCAGACCGCGTATATCCTCGTAACAGTCAGATACAAAAATTTACGCGGCATGTATATATTACTTACTATTATTTACGTGAAAAAAAATCCTCGTATTTTAAGATTTTTTACTTTTTGTTTTTGGAATTGATAGCAACTAATTAGTTAGTTTCAAATAGCTTAAAACATGAAAATGCCGAAAATGTGGGATACGATAGTTTACGTAGGAGCCATCAATATACAGCTTTGAGCGGCGATGAGCTCACCACCTGTCACGCTGAGCACATGTGCAGACGCTATTTGGTGAAAAGTGGACTATGGTAGAGGACTGTTTTTGCCGTCCTCATTTCCTAGTCTTTGACTAACCCTGCGGGGATGATAGTCGTGATTATAATTCTGGTAAATCTTAAATAAGCTATTCGCTTCAGTTTAAAACTTTGTAGCGGCCAATATTCAGGAATTTATATTGATTACCCATCGTCAGATAAAACTCTTTCAATTTATTATTACAAACTTCGCAGGTAGATACAGAGCGGGGTCTTGCTAACACCTTAATTTAATTTGAATAATTAAAGAAAATTAATCCAACTTGCCTTCGCTCAAAGATTTTTTAACTCTTTCCCTCAGCGCTTAAACTTACTGTCTTGGAAGGTTTTCAGTAATTTGGCAAATAACCGCCTCAATGGCACAGTGCTTAAGCCACCTGTGTCAAACAAAGAGTTCCCAGGTTCGATTGCCACGAAATAGGTTAGGACATATTTATTAGGGCACTCGGTATTGTTGGTATTTCGTCAAGTTTCAAGCTTGCATGGCTAATTACACCAACCTTATAAAAGTCTGTTGCCATAAACAATGTAATTTATTGTGCTTCGATATAGATAAGAGTCCAGTCTCTCAGTAGATTGATCGTTTCAGGTTTTGCACATTCGTCCTAATCGTATTCTCCGTTTCAAGCGAATCTCAGCGTTTTAATTACAGTCTGAAGGTTTATTGATACAACACGATTTTTCGGGGATTTTTTTAGAGCGCTAGAGCGTTAGAGGCCTTCTTGACCAGGGTTCACGTGTAAACCTAAAGACGCGAGTGACTAGAACCTCCTAAAATCGCCCAACGATATAGTGGTAAGAGGATTTTTCAAGTATTTTGGTAGTATTTAAAGATAAGTATCTCTTGCAATTCCGAGCTACTCCGTGTTTTTTAATGCACGTAAAATCAATTTAAATTTAAAGTCGTAGTACGATTGTCGTCAAAAACCACTTTATAAGAAAAAACAACTTGCCGCTTTCGCAAATTCCGCTTTTAGTGCGACACTATACCTATTAAGTTTTTTCTTTATTCACAACGGGTAAGCATTTGACCTTCATCTCACCTGATGGTAAGTGACGATAAGGTTGAAGGTGGAAGCGCGCTTCACCCGGAATCCTCAACCACTGAGGAGCTGGCAACCTTATCTCTAAACTGTCGTAACACGACAATGCCATTAACATTGCTGTTTTAAGCGCGCACCTTTAGATATTATGATTGTAGGTAGTCCTAGCTAGGCAAACTAAATAAACCAACTGGGAATGGAACCTCGACTAGACAACAGACGGGGTAAATTATAGATAGATAGATAGATAAATTCTGTATTGCACATACATGTGGTACAATTTTACAATACAAAACTTAAATTTAGTATGAGCAAAGGCGGTCTTATCGCTGAAAGCGATCTCTTCCAGACAACCTTTGGTTTTAGGACCCAAGAAAGAGAAAGAGGAAGTGCGCAAGTACAATTAGGTAGAATTACACGATAGATAATTAATAAAAACAGATATAATAAATATATATTTATAAATATATTTTTAAATTAGACGTACATATATATACGACGATATAATTATCATACATACACACATACATATATATTAAATAAACTATTACATGTTACTAGCAGATGGCTTAGCTAATAGATGCTTGTGTAGTCTAGATTTGAAGATAGGAAGTGTCTTGGAGTGTCGGATTTTGTAGGGTAAGTTATTCCAAAGAAAAGTAGACTGGACTGTGAACGAATCCTTAAAATAACCTGACCGAGTAAAGGGAGCCTTTAAGACATTATCCGATTTTGACCTGAGACCACGGTTGTGATCCTCCCCAAGAAACCGGAAACATCCTTTATGGTAGGAAGGAGTACGAGGATCATACAGTTCGTTAAAAACGAGAGTGTGGATAATGCTCCTCACGACGCAACCTAATAGGTAGCCATTCAAGAATATGCCTGTATTTAGGCACATGGTCGAACTTACGCAAACCGAAGATAAACCTGACGCAGAGATTTTGAAGGCGTTTTAGCTTATTAAGCATAGTAGGTAATCTATTAAATTTATTGTTATACAGTGTCTAACAAAATGAATAAGCGAACGTTTAAGGGCAGTCTTCTGTATCTATACGTCATTCTGAATACATCGACAAAAAATGGGCTCCAGTTTTATAGTGATTTTTCAAAGTGTTGTTTCCTAACAAACTAAATCAATTAAAGTAATGCACATCATGAAACATGCTGTATTTTTACTAACACGCCCGCAAGTGTCAACAAAAAGATAGCTCAGTGTGCTCCGAGTTTAGTGTGCATGTTCGGCAATGTTTCTTTGCGTGTATGTGTACAGCTGTACGGGTTTGGAATGGGTGTCTTTTTTGGTCAATTATGATAATGTTTTGTTGATTATCTCGGTAACGAGCCTGTAGTTTTGGACTAAATTTGGTGAGCATGCTCATTGTGATGTATAGATGCTCCCCTTAAACGTTCGTTTATTGATATTGTTAGACCCTATATATATATAAACCGTGTCGCATAGCGGTAAGAATACTACCACCTCTCTACCCTTGAGTATCGTAAAAGGCGACTAACGGATAAGACTGAACATACATCCAACAGCATAGAGCGGCGATGGGCTCACCACACATTTGCTATTTGGTGAAAAGTGGACTATGGTAGAGGACTTCTTTTTGCTGTCCTCATTATCTGGACACTGGTGTCGACATCTCCGGTACAGTCTGGAGAACTAGTAGTGGCGCCCCCCTAGATGCCGTAGCCTCCGGTCCAGCCAGCCGCGTAGGACATGGGAACTGGCTAGGCTCCCAGATTGGTTCTGAGAAGTGAGTGTGCTTACTACTCCGCGACCAAGGTGGATACTTGGTAGTCAACTTTAGAGTTGACGACCCAAGCAGTGGCAACTGCGAGTTGTGCCTTTCGTGCAACGAGAAGTGAGCGAGCTCGACAACTCCGATTGCCTATCTGGACAATAGGCAGTGAACTACACGTGTTCACGGGGAAACTCTCCCGAGACACTAGTCTTATGAGTACCGAATGAAGAGCGCGCTTCGGCGGGCACTGATTCGGCGTCAAGACCTAACGCAGATGGTCTCCTGCTCGAGTTGGTTTATTGGCGCAGGGACGTCTGGCACTTCTTGCATAACCTAACGGTTGGTCTCGAGGTGCCAGTACAAATAAAATTGAGTGATGTACGGAGAGGGGATGTCCTCATTACCTAGTCTCTGACTAACCTTTCGGGGATTACAGTCGTGATTATATTATATGTATGTACGTAGTGCCTACTTATGTCTACGTTTCAACCCGAGCATCCAGTTATCAGGCGCTGTGATTTAAAAATACTAAGTAAATCTATCGGCCGGTCACGGCAATTAACCCCAAGAAATAGCCTACATCCCTTAACGGACGGTTGGATAATATTGGTGGGTACGAGAATATTTACTCTATATTAGTCTGATATTAGTCTTGTAGTAACATTAATTTGTAAACCCTTTTTACTAGTATAACGTAATAATCGCCTCTGTGGTCTAGTGGCTAAGCCACCGGTTTCAGACCGTCCCGTGTTCGATTCCCAGCGGGGGGTACATCTTTGTGTGCTCGGTTTGGTTGGTGGTTGGGCTGTTAAGTCCACCTGGCTAGCTACCACCATCTTATCTAAGTCTGTCGCCATAACAACGATGTTTATAGCATTGTCGTATTCCGACAGTTTGAGATAAGATAGCCAGTTCCTCAGTGGTTGAGGATTCCGGGTGAAGCGCGCTTCCACCTTCGGCCTTATCGTCACTTACCATCAGGTGAGATGAATGCCAAGCGCTTACCCGTTGTGGATGAAAAAATAATATTTTTTTGTTGTTATCAAAAACATTCGTCAGTAAATAATGAGTACGTTTTTTAAATTCTATTTCTGGATTTATATGGTTTATCATTATGTTTCATCCATGGAATATAGGAATCCATGGAATATCCTATATTTCAAGATTTCATAAAGGACAATGCCCACGGTCCATGCATTTTAAAACCTGACAATGAGTTAGCTTGTATAAAATGATCTTCGTAACAAAATGAAATCTATTACATTGCTCTTTATTGGTCTAAATTTAGATTTTTATTAAAAGCCAGAGTTTTGTAAGAGAAAGTTGTTTAATTGGAGATTGTTTTTTTGAAGTTTTTTGGCAACATACAAACATAGCTCAAAATGTTTTATTTGTTTCAATTAATCATCCACAACATATATTTATTATTGAAGAAGCGAATTAACAAGGCTATACATGAGTTTCATTAAACTAAAAATAACGAATCGCACCATCTCAGATAACAGTGACAGAAAGAGTAGTCAACTGACAAGTCAGAAATACGTTTTGTTTTACCCCTGTTAAGTATAGACGTTAAAAAAATTCATAATGATGAATTATTGTGTTAATCATTATCATCGTGGCTGGAACGTTAAGCAGATAAACATTCTTAAAAAGGAGAACTAGAATATAGTTTTATAAACATCAAATTAATTCATATATTAACGTTAACAGTTATGAGGCGGAACGAAACGTTTTGACTGGCAGAGTGCATTCAAAAACCTAGTTTTGGTTACTACCATAGAAAAATAAAACTTAGTAAGTACTGTATTTTTCTTTTTACTTTAAAGGGAAACTATGATAGCATTTATATAGTATAGATATATGATAGTATTGTGAGCTATTTTTGCCAACCCGATTTATATTTATGCATTCTCAAAACAGGTACAAAATGGGCATAGTCCTTTCGCCTCGGTGGCCGAGTGGTCAAGCGCTCGGCTCAATATGCGGAGGTCCCGAGTTCAACTCCCAGGTTGGGCATGGCAGCATTACGAAAAATCTTTCAAATACAGAGAAATAAGTAGAATTCATGTCTTGAATGTTGTAATAGATATAAGTAACAAATAAATATTGTAAAAATTAACCTTACTTTTTTCTGTCGAAAGCGGAATTCCGGTATCGACAGAAAAACAGCCTGTACTTTATTCGGACGAAAAAGGATTCTGACGAATGTGTTCTAGATCGGACAAAGTATGTTTTCCGATTTTGTTTTCCCGTTTGTTATTACCCATCAGTTGTATCGATGACTTGATTTCAACGATGAAGATCTTTTTCCTGCAGTGGGACAGTATACAAGCTGTACTCTGCTTTACATTACATAAATTATTACAGAACCAGAATAAATAACATTGAAAAAACTCCGTTCGTCCTCAACAACAATGTTATGAAATAAGAAACATTTTAGCATTTTCTTGGTTCATTCTCATCTGTATAACAGACGGCGCCGACTCATTTAATAAGCCACTAAGGCTGTTTATGCGCTATAACATAGCTAAGAATGCGTAAACTTGCCAATACTTATTGTTGGTGGAAAATTTACTGGTCATATATCAGTCGCACAAATACTTGACTTGAATAACGGCCAAGTAAGGCCGAAGTTGCGCCCTCGCAAAGTACGGAGAAATAACACTTAAAGAGCTTCTAGCGACGGGACGGCAAAAACGGTCTGGTTTCGAAGTGTGCGTAGCAATTGTGTTCTAAAGAACTGACTAATGATCTTAATTTTCTATGTGCCTCCTCTCTCTCCTAGTGTAGTGTTCCTTTGTTTAATTGGGAAGACATGAATCCAACAGTGGGAATGTTTATAGGCTCATAGTGATGATGAAGTGTTCAAGCAAAGCATGAGGTTTGTTCATGCTACCTTATGGGCCTGAAGGCATCCTCAATCTTATTGCAAATGATCATTTTCATACTCTGGACATTTTGAGATTCCGGTATACTACCTTATAGACCGAAAGACTTGATAGGACACCATGGAGTCGCAACTACTGAATGGATGGTATCTCACCCAGTGACCCCTTGGTTCTGCTAGAACTGTATACGTATTTCAATTTGGAAAATGTTGCAAAGATTTCCATGAGTGCAAATTTCAACACTGCTCAACAATATTCAGATTATAAATAGATTAATTTGTGATGTGACGGTTTTGATACCTACTGGTGCTTACTATCAATTCGCTTACTTTCGAATGATAACGAGAAACGAGTGCTCAATTAAAAACGTCATTCCATCTTGCCATCATGAACCGCACATTTGTGTTAGAGATGGTGAGCCTATTGCCTTTATGCTATTGAATGTATGTGCAGTTTTTAGTCCGTTAGTCGCTTTTTAAGAAACAAAAAAGAAAGGGATGGCTTGGTAGTATTCAATTAAATAATCCTCCACGATACAGCTCAATACAAGGAAATGTTTTTTACGTAATGCCTCCACTATTCTCATCTATTCAGTGTTGTCTCGGTGAATTGAGTTAGGAATACAAACAAGACGTAGCTACTCCTTGTTAGCCCCGCAGACAATACTCCAGGCCCTCGAAGGGATTGTAAGATTTAGAATACGGTATAGTTGGCGAAAAGAAATCGATGATCACAATATTTGCTTACTCATGTAGTCTAGTGGTTCGCGTTACTTCCTGCGAAATCTACGGTCCTGGGTTTAATCTCTCTCGAGAGAGAGACAACACCTTGCGGGATTGAAATAAGTCGTGACAAAAAGTACTTGCACTGAAGTATTGAACAAAATATATTTATTTACACATATTGTTTATTAAAAGTATGTAAGTTCACAACTCGTATCCCAGCTATTTGTATAGGAGCCGCTATATATAAAAAAACTTGTAATCTAAATGGTTCTAGGTCTAGGTATTTCTATGTATATTATGTATATTTAAGTATGTTTATCCGTTAACTAGATAGGTGTCCATTAAAAACAAACTGCAAAAGAAGCTTTACTTAGGCTAGATAGTTGGTGTGACCGGGAAAGTTATACACGTCTCGAATCCATTCGAAGAAGGAGAAACTTGATAATGCCTTGTGTTTTCAGGTTATCATAGTAAATTTCTTGGTATTCCTTCATTGTAATATTCTCAGCCTTTTTCAATCTTGTGAAGGTAACACCTCCTTCAAATTTTGCCATTTTACCCTAGTTCGTGCTCTTTCTTGAACTTGAAGACGGTCACCTTCTTCGGGTCATGATACCAGCGTACAAGTACAAAGTTACATAATAAATAATTTAAAAAAAATATGACGGCTTGTTAGAGCTTAAGATGGAATCTTCTAACTACAATCATTTTTGATCCTAACTTAATAACGTTTTAACAAACTAGTACAATAATAAATTTGTATTTGTTTTACATGTTGTTTTTTATTTTTTAGCTCAACACAATTTTAATTTGATAAATTAAAGTGTTATCTATTTACGCTCCTTTGATATTCATAAGTGCTCTTTAGGTGAGTAAATTAGAAAACAAATCATTTCATATGATACAAACATTATCGTACTTATGAATGCATACACATTAATAACAGTTTTAAAAATCGTAACAGAAGTAATAACGTGACACAAATAATTTAATGTTAATTATTTGTGGCTCTACCTAAATGATATCAAAACTTGCTAAGAATTTATAATTTTCGGTTTAAGATACACATTAATTTATTACCAACCTCAACATATTTCCTACCAAAATATACTTCGAATATATAAGTATATAACAATTTATTTAAATGGTAGATACTAAACCACATCGCGGACTGCGGAATTCGACAGCGTGCTGACAATGTGCTATAAAGATTTACCTAGGGACGTTTTTACAGCGGTTTAAGAAACGCTCATTTGAATATACTTTCAGGCATCATTATATATTAAACTAGCGGTGCGCCCGCTACTTTGTCCGCGTGAACAGCCTAGCCTTAAGATAGTTTCGCTTAAATTATTGTACATACATTCGGTCTAGACAAGCCGTTTTTAAGTGATGCTCCGTCATAGATGCGGTCATGTGTAATTATGCAATTGATTTTTAGATAGATGTAAGAGGGTCACGACACTGGCAGAAAGAGGCGCGGCTTACGATATCTCTGTTCATACGGTGTGTGATGATGATTAAGTAAGCCAGGAAAGTGATTGCCCTATTTACTACACGGATCTGGTAGGCTCGGAGCAAAACTTCAGAAGACTGCGGGTTTTCGCGCACTAGTGGCATAAGAGGCGGAGTGGGTTAGAGAAGAAGCGGGATTTAGCAAGGCAGTGAGCACGGAGTCGTGCTGTTTGCTATGCAGCTTGTTTTAATATAAATCAACTTGGCTTCGACATAATACTAATTTACTTGTCTATCTAAATAAGTCTTTACGTACCAACCTAAAGTTGTTAGCCAATTAAAACAATACAATTTTACGTAAAAACATTTTCTGTTAATATAAAAATACGAAACTAAAGGAGACGGAGCGCAAATAGCAAAAAAAAGAGTAAACAATAATAAGATGTCGAGCGTCCCTTTTGATGTTTCAAAGCGTTCTACGTCGACTGTACAGAGGATATCGTCAAATAACGAAAGTAAAAAAAAAAGTATTTGCAGGCAAAGGATTGAGTACCCGAGGGCCTCCCCTTGACTTCACTACTAAAACAACGCTCGTCTAATTTAATTTTTAACGGTTCGCAAACTCACTGGCTTCTCGCTGGCAGATCCCTATCTTATCCCGGCTACAAATGGACGGCGCGGGCGTTTTGATCAAAGGCTTCTTTGGGCGTGAAGCAAATTGGGCGGTAAACATAAGAAATCATAGAACCTCCTTCATATTCTAAACTTATTTTATAATTAGATGCACGTAAGGTTTCCTTAAACACATCGTTATAATTATCAGTTATTACGTAGGAAGATAGGTGTAACGTAGAAGCTATTTATTTTTATTTGTTCTCAAGAATTCCAATGTAACTTTCCGCTTTTGTTAATACTTGTCAATCATTTTTGTGGGAGGGGAATCTGGCAGTCCGTCAAAGAGGTCTTACCTACTACCTACAGTATACAGGGTCAATTTTGGACCCCCCGCCAAAAGTAAATATGGGGTATAAAAAGTAATAATAAAATATTTGACGTAAAAATAATAAATGTTTTCTATTTTTAAATAGCTCTTTTTGAGGAGCTCGATGGCGCAGCGGCTAGCGCGTTCGGCTTGCGATCTTGCTCGCTAAGCAACTTTCGCAATGCCGGGTCGCTGGATGGGTGACCAAATTTAAAAAACATCTCTAGCTCCTCCGTGCTTCGGAAAGCACGTTAAGCCGTTGGTCCCGGTTGTTGTCGTAAGATGGCAGCCGTTAAAACCCACCAACCCGCACTGGGCCAGCGTGGTGGGTTATGGCCCAATATCCCCACGTGCTATTGTTCACGTGGGAGGCCTGTGCCCAGCAGTGGGACGTTTATAGGCTGAGATGATTTTTAAATATAATTTATTGGCTGCTTTTAAATTTATTTATTCTATTCCAAAATATAAATAGGTTCTGGAGTTTATGGCTGCTTTTTAAATCCTATATTTCTAGGTGCGTGCGCTCACCCTCGCGGTCCAAGCGAACGGAGCGCCGTCATTGGTGGAAGGGGGAATAAATAGCGGTCACGCGCATGCGCTTTGAAAACGAGGCGGCCGCGTGCTAGGTGACAATGATTTTAATTTTCGTAAGAAAGAATTGAGACAAAAATGTGACAAAAAAAATATGTTTTTTTATTTGATTATTTGGCTGTACTGCTGTTATAGGATCACGCAAACAATTTTGGCGGGGGGTTCGAAATTGACCCTGTATAAAATTATAAAAAAACATAACCTAGGTTGCCACCGGCTGCGGGGATAAACGCAAGCTATCGGTGGTTAGGGCTGCAAAGTGAGGAACCTCCTGACAAAACGTGCCGTGTCAAGGAGTACAAGAAATAATATGTCTAAGCGACTCTCCATTTAGGCGGCTACTTAATATTCTTATTATTACGAGTATACTCGTAAAGTAACCGTGTCGCAGCGATGCAAGAATACTACCAACCCCTCTCTTCCCTTGGGTGTCATAAAAGATGACTAACGGACTAAAGACTCCACATACATCCAACACCATAGGAGGTGATGGGTTAACCACTGTCACGCTGAGCACTTGTGCAGTCGCTATTTGGTGAAAAGTGGACTATGGTAAACGCCTGCTTTTGCTGTCCTCGTTGCCTAGTCTCTGACTAACCCTTCGGGGATAATCGTAGTAATACTTAGAGTTGATGGCAAGGCCCCAAGCTAATACGCGCTAATGCTTGACGTCGGCATCATGTTCACCGGGCACCTGTTTAAACTTTTTTCGATTGCCCCTAGACAGACAGGGTTTAAAATTGTCAAATTCTTAGTTGCTTAGATTTTACTTCTATTATTAAAAACTAGAAACTGCTAAAGAAAGATAAAAACTAAAGGGTTGAAGGAAAACATTGGCTCACACACAAAATAGGCTTACCAAAATTAAATATGTATACTATAATCTCATATTACATAAACACATTCACGACTTAATAGTCCCCGAAGGGTTAGTAGGGACTAGGCAATGAGATAGCAAAAGCAGTCCACTGTGCTCAGTGTGATAGGTGGTGAGCTCTTGTTGCATGTATGTGCAGTATTTACTCCTTTAGTCGCCGTTTACGGAAGAGATGGGTTTTTAGTACTCATTTAATAATGAGCCGCCATTACATGCTCTTATTCAATTTACAATATGTTATCTATACTAATATTATAAAAAGGAAAGATTTGTTTGTTTAATTGTGTGAAATGAATAGGCTCCGAAACTACTGGACCGATTTAGAAAAAATTTTAACCTTTTTTTTTCTAGTAAACATTTTATCCATTATTGATAAAACTTCAACCCTTGACGTATTTCACTAACAGCCTTAATTCCTAAAGCCGTACGCAGTTAAATAAATAACGCTTCGACAATTTCCGTTTCAATTTCCAATTATAAATGAACTCGTCTAACAGGCTCTAGCTGATTGAATTAGATACGACGCACATTTATTCTGAAACAAAAGTCGAGGACAGCCTCCACGAATAATAAAATTAGTCTGAATTACCAATGGCAATAACCGTATCGCGTAGCTGGAGTCGTAAAAGGCGACTAACGGACTAAAGACTGCACATTCATCATCACATCATTTTTCAATTGTAATTGACGCTGTTAAAGAAAGGGAGAAAAGAAATGCCCTTGCTGAGTTTCTTGCCGGTTCTTCTCAGTACAAGGCTCCCGCCCCATAGTTAGACTTACGAACCGATGGCATAATGACATTCATAAGTGGCCTATGGCCTAACCTGAATAAATGATATTAAATCTTGAATCTTGAATCATCCAACAGCGTAGAGCGGCGATGGGCACACGTGCAGTCGCTATTTGGTGAAAAATGACCTATGGTAGAGGACTGCTTTTGCTATCCTCATTGCCTAGTAGTCTCTATCTACCCCTTCGGGGATAATAGTCGTGATTATATGTATATATGTAACATAGTTAAATTAAAATATCGTTACGAAAAACGTTTTATGCATTGAGTTAGCTACGGTTTGCTTTTTATGCGAAAATGAGGCAAACGAGCAGGCGGGTCATCCGATGGGAAGTAATCATCACCGCCCGTGGACACTAGCAAAACCCGAAGACTCGCAGATACGTTGCCGGCCTGGATGGAGGAGTAGGAATTTTGACCTTGGCAATGCTAAGTCTAGAAAAATGAAAAAACAAATGTTAAGCACACATATTTAGACCGCATTTAACGCAAAACTACAGAATAAAGGCATTATACGCATACCTTTTATACCCGAAGTTTCGACAGAGTTGCACCGACCGTGGTCACGGACGGACTGCTGTCGTGGGTCGCTTACTAAGGGTGGATTCGACCAAACTGGAATAAGACTTGCTTCGAGATTAGTCTATACAAATTCGGCGTTTAATCTAGGTATAAGACCTTATTCCAGTTTGGTCGAATCCACCCTAAGTAGTTTTGCGTTAAATCCCGTCTAAATGTGTGCATAATGGAACGTGAAAGTATAAAAGTGTATATGACAAATGTTTTGTTAATGTTTTAATAAAGTCAATAAATAAATAGGTAGGTAAATAGACTAGGTTATGTCGTAAGAAGTTTAGGTAAACTAGCATTAATAGAGCTTAGAACAAACGTTGAGTGGGATGTCAAAACATATAATTCTTTACAATGTTTCAAAAAATTACAATAATATTGTCTTTCGGAAAAATATGGAAATAATGGAAAACAAAAATAAGGAGAAATTGATTCGAAATACTAAAATTCGCACAAAACAATTTTGTTTTTGAGATAGCTAATCGTTTCATATTAGTCTTAAAATAGATAAAGTATTTTGATATTTAATTTAATTTGCTAATAATAAATGACTAAAACCAGAAGTACTTACATTACTTTCAAATTTATGTCAAATTCATGTGTAATTACGACAACCTACAACTCACATTCATTATGTGTACGTGTATTTAATAAAATTTCTTAAGAGGGTTTACGCCATTCGGTTTCCCATACAATCTTCCAAGTAGAAATTTTTAAAAAATTTAATGAAACTTTGCACGCTAAAGTAAAACACAGGGATCTAAATAGTTTGTTCAAAACATTTGTAAAAACGTTTATTTAGCTGAGTTATTGCGATTTAAAGTCCACTATAGAAAGTTTAAAATCGCAATAACTCAGTAAAATAAACGTTTTTAAAAAATGTTTTCAACAAACTATTTAGATCGCTGTGTTTTACTTTAGCATGCAAAGTTTCATTAAAATTGGCTTAGTGGTTTTTAAAAATGTCGACTTGGAAGTTTGTCAATGGTGCTCATAATGAAATTTTACTATTAATGAGTTCTTGCAATAAGGCGACGGTTTTTATTTGATGAATTAATTAATTCGTATTAGTTGTAATATAAGTAAGCTGTATTGTATATTATTAGTTATGTTGCTCTATATTGATTACCCATAAAATAACCGTATACGTAGCGGTAAAAGAATGCTACCACCCTCTCTTCCCTTGGGTGTCGTAGAAGGCGACTAACGGACTAAATACTGCACATACATCTAACAGCAGAGAGCAGAGCGGCGATGAGCTCACCACCTGTCATTATGAGAACATGTGCTGTCGCTATTTAGTAAAAAGTGGACTATGGTAGACGACTGCCTTCCCCTCAGGGAAGAGCAATAATATGTGTATGTATTTTTATGTATGTAATGTAATAAGTACTGAATAACAAGTGACTCATTTACAAGTTTATTGCCAATTGAGACCCTGAGTCAATGAACCATAATAAGAATCGCAAAAAGGGCGAACATTGTTATTTGTAGTTATTTATAGATAAACATGAGTCCAATGACGTTCGGAGAGCGAACTTGCACAAATTGCTTACATATATATTGAAAGTTAAGCTGATTTTACAATGTTTTGGCATTGGATGGGTGGCAATAATAAAATTTTGGCATGTTAAGATGTTGTTAGATATCAGGATACGATCTCGCAATTCAAGCTAAGTATGTATCTATGTATTATGTCTCAGCTCCAGAGACTATTACTAGCATTGAGATAAACTATATCAATGGTTACTAGCTTTTCGACCTTCTTTTTTTGAACAGGAAACAAATGAGCATGCACCCACTTGATGGGAAGTAATCACCGCCGCCCATGGACAACCGCAAAACCAGAGGAGTCGAAGATACGTTGCCGGGTTTGAAGAAGGAGTAGGACCTCTGAGGAAGAAATAGGAATAGTGGAGGGGGAGCCTTACATTAAATCAAAATAGTAGAAAATACGGCACGTCCATAAAATCCTTTAATGAAAACGGGCATGACGCACAACTACATGCACGCACAATCACACCGCTGTGATTCTGATTTAACGCTGTACGATAATGAAAGAAAGAGACAAACCCATTTGTTTTGACGATAGCGAGAGCGAGACAAATGTGCTGCACTGGTGTGCGTCAGGGTCGAGTCCTGCCAGACCTGCGACTGGGTAAAATTAGGCGAAGAGGACCTGATTTAAGCGGTCCATGCGCTAGAGGCGAGTCACCTATCTTCCGCTATTTTGGTCTAAAGCGGGAGCGGAAAGAAATGGACCTAGAGGCAGAGGATGTACGCGCCAAGGGTGGGAAGAGTGTCTCACATACCCACCTCCATCTTCCCAGGCTCACTGGAATGCTTAATAAAGTTTCTCCCATGCAGAAAAGAAGAGCTGTCGTGGTTGTAATGTACCTACTCGTGCGTTTAGTCGACACTGTCAACTTTGTTAGGTTTGCCAGTCAAGCAACTTTCGTAACGACATATTTTTTTTAATGTCGTTGCTTCTGTACTCTTTGGTTTCTTGCGCCCGTTCTTTGCCACAGTTATAAAATAACGTCCTAAATGGGTGGTAGGTTAAAAAAGATTTGGACAATTCAAAGTACTTATTAAATGAGTTTATTGAATTAATATATTTTGGGTTTGAGTTTGATACCAGATCACTGGATGGCTGACCAAATTAAAAAAAACATCTCGAGTGCTTCAGAAGGCATGTAAACGCGTATGTTGTTGTCATAAGATGGCAGTAGTTAAAGCCCACCAAAACGCATTGTCGTCGTCAGCGTAACGTCAGCGTAATTGGATGTGTCCCAATATTCCTACGTGCTGGTGTCCATGTGGCAGGCAGATAATTATAATCTAATTTGTAAGCTAATATACATTCATACATATTATCAAGACTATTATCCACGAACGGTGAGTCAGAGACTATGCAATGAGAACAGCAAAAGAGTCCTCTACCATAGTCCACTTTTCACCAAATAGCGACTGCACATGTGCTCAGCGTAACAGGTGGTGAGCCCATCGCCGCTCTATGCTGTTGGATGTATGTGCAGTATTTAGTCTGTAAGTTCTAGAACTAACTTGTATATACATTTTAAATTCTTCATATGTGAATGTGTATGTCATACAGCTGTACGTGTCATAAGTAAAGATAAGTTATAAAGTCACGTTTTAGAAATGTTTTGATACTTTCTTATCCACGTAAACTTGCTCATCTGACCGACTTAGCCCTGCACCTTTTTCTACGTGTAAGGATCAAATTTCCAAGATACCTCCCCTAACAAAATCTAAGCACAAAAACTTGAAAATCCGGCATCAAAAGGTGGCCGGATAAAGGCAGCCCGCCACCTATCACGTCTGGATTAGCGAAAAAAGCGCTACTAACCGGATGCCCTTATCTTGACAGGCGTACGGGTCAGAATTGAATAAAAAAGGGCACATTTATCAAGAGCTTCCCTTTGAGTAACAAGCTTTGCGTGATATACTGGAGGTGTAACTCGTCGACGTTTTGAAAGATGCAACGAATTATCGGAGTGTTATAGGAAACTATTGTATTGATTGACCCTACTCTTTTAAATCCTGTTCCGTGGTAATGGCCGCTCGTGGCTTCGCTTGCGTTATATTTCTTTGTCATAAAGTGATTCCCTACTGATCATCATGAAATATCTAACGTCTTCCAGAACATACTAACTTTGTACCAAGTCAATGTCTAAATTCTGTCAACGATTTATGGTTGAATTCAATAAAACATATTTTTTTACATACGTACAGTCACGAGCATAGTCGTAGAGAGTATAGTCACGAGCAAAAATATGTCCACTTACATGACTCCATTGTATTACCCCCCCCCCCCCCCCGAAGCGATAGGCAGGCTTTTCAATTCGTTCATCGTATTTATTATTCGTAATATTTAATAATTAAACGAACTTACTTGTAAAGTTCGATCATAATTATACGGAGTGCTTCGTCCGAAAAGATTAGTATACTAACCTAATTAACTACGTAGTAACGCCTAAGTGTTGCCACAATCAGCACTATTTTAGAAAGAAGATACCTCATTTCCGGTCTATTGTACGGTGTAATGTACATTAATTAGACCGAAAATGACTAATTTTTTGACACATTTCCGGTTAAAATTGACAGATATCTATTTCCCGCCAACATCGACCCCACCTCCGAGTTCACAGTGGTGCTATCGTCATTAAGTTTAGGGTAGTAAATAAATATTTCCACATAATGGGTAACTGTTTTAAACAGTTTGTTGGGCGAGAGGATGGAATAGTTACGGATTAATCTTAAGGACGAAGCACGAGTTTAATTGATATTTTTTGCGTTAATAACATTCAAACACACTTTAAAATTTGAAACCTTGAAAAAAGTTTACCACCTCAGTCGGAGTAGTGTATCTTACCTCTACATGACACTATTTCGATCCCTTGTTATTTTATTGGAACTTAATCCGAAAAGCATTATTATATGAATAATGTTTTGATAGTAAAGGAAGTGTGTCAGGAACCCTCCGGGAAACGGGCATTATGTATGGGTACATACATATAATCACGACTATTATTCCTGAAGGGTTAGTGAGAGACTAGGCAATGAGGACAGCAAAATCAGTTCTCTACCATAGTCACTTTTCACCAAACATGTGCTCAGCGTGACAGGTAAAGACGAGCCCATCACCCCTTTATGGGGTTGGGTGAGCAGTATTTAGTCCGTTAGTCGCCTTTTACGACACCCAAAAAAAAAGCGGGGGTGGTAGTATTCTTTCACCGCTACGCGACACGGTTAAAATAATATAAATATCGTACTATGTATGTATTTATTTAATAAAATCATTTAAATTTACAAAAATAACAAAAACGGTTTAATGAAATACGCCATTCTCCCTTCATCTTACTTAAAGAAATGACGGTAAGGCCAAAAGTACTTGTTAACGAACTACAGTCAGAATCCTCATCTAAAGAAATGCGTACTCAAATCAAAGCAAATCATCAGCCTATAAACCTAGCCTTGCTACATAGACAACATCACGTAAGGAGGTAGAGCCTTAAGCCACCAATTAAAAAAAAATTACTTTACTTTACTTTTCACCACACATTTTCGACGACAACCGGGACCAACGGATGTACGTGCCTTCCGAAGCACAGAATGAGTGTTGTTTATCACAAATCGAGTAGGTATATATATTTAAAAATCCGAAACAATTTTACCCGTGAATTGAACCCAGGACCTGCAGTCACCGACCCCGAACATTATAAAGGACGTTCATTAATTTTCGTCGCACAAAATGAACTCTTCAACTGATCAAAAGTTTACTCGACAATACAAGTGCCTACAAGCTTTCTACAAGTGTGTCAAATGAGGTGTGGGTAGCACTCAAAAGGCGAAGGTTCTATTGAGGCGTTACTGCACGTGTAAATACTCAAGTTGAATTCGAGAACACGTGGTTCAATCCGCCAGCCTTGTGCACCAATCTCTAAAACTAGCCTATCTCATCGGCCTTTTGGTGGAGTTAACAGAACTTTACTGTTAATAATAATGAACTATTTAACGGTTCCCTCGGGTCATCTCCGAGAACGCTTCGTCAATCGTCTTCAAAGTTTTTGTGGAAAACTAAAATTATCTATTTATAAAAAAAACAGATAAAATCGGACTAAAACTAATAACTCATACCCAATGAGGTTTAGTGTGTTTTAACCACTGCTATCTTACGACAATAACTGGGACCAAAACGGTAAATGGTCCTAAAAATCACCTTCGTCATTACGTGTAGATGTAGCAGATTCTTTTAGCGGAATTTTCGGTTAGAAGTAACATTTAACAACAATGACTAACGTAAAACTAGACATTACGAGTATAATTACCCAAGAGTACTCGTATTTAATACATCCCACCGCCATTCAAAGTCCGTATGCGCGTAGCAGCTACGGCAGTCGCAGACTAACCGCGGGCCGTAGCGCTCACATCGAGCCGGTGCTACGAAACTTCGTAGCGTGTGTAGCGACAAGCTCAAGTGACAAGTGATAGTGCCAACTCCAAAGTGCCAGTGAATTTTTATTTGAAGGTAAGTTGTTTATTTTTTTCTGTACTACTCTCGTTCTGCAGCTTTTTTAAGCAGTTAAAATAATGGTTTTAACCATGAAGTGTGTACAAAAAACTTAATAAGTGAAACTTAAATTTAAAAGTGATAACTGATTACTTTTGCTAAATGATAAGTCATGAATTTTTGTCTGTTGGTATTGTTTGTGTATCTAGTACTTTATGCATCCAGCACCATCATTATTGCTATATCTCATAGGTACTTAACAATAGTCTCATTAATTAAATGATGTTTTATGCGGAAAGAATATCAAAGAAATAATAAAATTAAGAGTATTACATTTTAAAGTTTTTATTAGTTAGTAAGTTTTTGAATTTAAAAACTATTAACTAACTCAATTACGTTAAAGCTATTAAAAAAACCAGCTGCCTCGTTCGAGATCCGAAGCTACGCCTATATTCTTTATTGAGACTGCCATCCACAGTTTTAATTCTTTTTTGTATTAGGGTTCGATTTTCACATGGAGAAGATGCGCTAAAAGGAAGATATTAAAAAAAATATACTTAATGTTATTTGAATGTGTATTGAATGTCGTTTAACATAAGTTAATGACGACCTCCATGGTCGAGTGGTTAGCACGCCGTGTCTGGCGTCGCGCTAAGCTGAGGTCCTGGGTTCAATTCCCGGTCGGATAAATTTAGAGAAAAACTACTTTTCTAAATTGATTTCAGATAGGGTGTTTTTCTGTAGGTATTTATGTATATTTATTCGTTATCTTACCATATTGACAAGTTTAAAAAAATACTTATCTTGGTCTAAATAATTGGTGTAAACGTAATATTAAAAAAAATACTTGTTAATGACGGTTAATGACTATTTGAGGTGGCAATCAAATTAAACATCGTTATCATTTATTTAAGAACACTTACACCACTCTACCCTAATATTTACTTTAGTTTAACCTTTACCGTAATTAACTAATATTAGCTTATTTCTTCGATTTCTTTATTTATAAAATACTAGCTGCCGCTCGCGGTTTCACCCGCGTGGTTCCCGTTTCCGTGGGAATATCGGGATAAAAATTATTTCATGTATTAATCCAGGTTATAAACTATCTGTATGCCGAATTTTATCTAAATCCAATCAGTAGTTTTTACGTGAAAGAGTTACAAACATCCACCCATACTAACAAACTTTCGCTTTTAAATTGAGTAGGATATGATCTTGAAATCTTTAACATTAAAATTGATAACCAAATTAACAAAGTCAAAGACAATGTGGGTATTTGAATAAAAACCAAATCAACATAATTAAGTATATTTATCATTAACAAATTAATACGATTTAATATAATAAATTAATTATAACAGTGTCGCGTGGCAGTGAAAGAATGTGCAGTCGCTGTTAGGTGAAAAGGGTAATATGGCAAAGAACTGCTTTTGCGGTCCTCATTGCCTAGTCTCTAACTAACCCTTCGGGGATAATAGTCGTGTTTATTATGAATGTATGAATGTATATCAAATAAAAAATCACCGTGAATTGTTAAGAAAATTCAAGCAATAGTTAATTTGCAAGATAAAAATTGAGGCAGGTGTAGGCTTTTTGGGTCTACATAAAAAAACAACATATACAAAATTATACTTATGAAACTCTGCAAGCGTCTGATTGTTTTGACACTTCAAAATATGGATTATCACTTCCCGTCACAAACATTAGAACATAATTTACAAAACATCACTTCATCATAATAATATCAACTTCCATTGCTATTCATGTCGCGTAGCGGTGACAGAATACTACCACCCCCTCTCTTCCCTTGGGTGTCGTAAAAGGCGACTAACGGACTAAAGACTGCCTGGTGAAAAGTGACGTCATGCTCCCCGGCGGAACCACTTTTAATTTAACTAGTATGAGTTGCTTAAAAAAATCAATGAAATGTCTATAAAATTCTAGTCCTATTTAAAAAAAATCTATGTATTAAAATAACTTCTAACTATGAGACGACCAACACCTCATTCTCCCTGTGACCACGGACCTAGTAAAGGGTTCGCAACTACAGGATAATATATAAAACTATGTAAATAGTAAACTGAACGCGAGTTAATCCGTAAAAAATTGTTTCATTTATATTATTGTTATTTTGTTATTAAAAGTGGTTGCGATGCGGAGTATCCTTCCAGCGAAACCACCACGATATGTCTATAACTATGCGGAGTATAATCAAATAGATGTTATCAAATAATTCTATAACAATTCTATATTGAATTAGGTTCTCCAAATCCTCACTAGAATTTAAATATACGGACAAAGCGGTGCCCTTAAATTTTTCTTCGAAATAGTTTTGAGTAACATATACTAGTTAAATCAAAAGTGTTTTCGCCAGAGAGCATGACGTTAAAAGTGGACTATGGTAGAGGAATGCATTTGCGGTCCTCATTGCCTAGTCTCTGGTTAACCCTTCAGGAATAATAGTCGTGATTATAAATGTCCTTTTGCTTGGCACATGCCATACCACATGGATAACAGCACACAAAAAAATTGGGTAATATAACCCACGACGCTGGCCCAAACGAGGTAGGTTTAAACGAATGCCATTGCACGACATCAACCGAGACCAACAACTGCCTTTTGAAGTACGGAAAGCATCACTTACAACAAACATACATACGACCAATCTCTGTCTAATGTTGCACTTATAAAAAAATAGATTTACGTAAATACAATTAACGTTAAAAGTAGGTAAAATCGTCATCACTGTCAATCTGTAACCGTATCATTGCATTGCAGTTTTACCTAGTGTTCCTTCCATAATGATACATAGGGACAAAGAGCCATAGAAAATATATTTATTAGGAATTTCAAAAGTAACACATTTGTGACAGATTTACGATAACAGCTGCTTTTATTACAAATTGTATTGCAGTAATTAACGCCCACCTTCGATAGACGGTGCGATGCTGTTCCTAATAATATGTTAAATTTCATTCATACATAATAATCACGAGTATCATCCCCGAAGTTCAGAGACAAGGCAATGAGGACAGCAAAAGCGGTCCTCATTGTAGTCCACTTTTCACCAAATATCGACTGCACATGTGCTCAGCATGACAGGTGGTAAGCCCATCGCCGCTCTAAGCTATTAGATGTAATTGCAGTCTTTAGTTAGTCGATTTAACGAATTCCATTTCACGACTACAACCGGGACCAACAACTGCCTTTCGAAGTACGAGTAGTATCACTTACAACAAAAAAATAAAACTGCTTACTCTATGCTTTTATTGTTGCATAAAAAGATTTGCGTTTAACAATAAACAATCATTACCTACGTCAAGATGTTGATAGAATTTTTGTTTTGGTAAATTGTATATTTTATAAGAGGTTATTGAAAGTCGAATTCTAAGAACGTACCTACTATTTATTAGCGAAATGTACTGTGATTACTTTGTGTATGGATTATGAGGGAGAAAAATTATGATACTACATGATTTATGAGTTGCGCCAAGATAAATATAGATTACGTGAACTAGGTCGGTTTGATTGGCGTTAGGGCCAGTTCTCAGTCCACCTGGCTAACTGCCACCGCCTTATCTAGCTGTCTATGTAAAGTAAAAAACTTTTAGTGTTCTAACAGTGCCGTAACGTAACATGGAAGTTGTTCAAAACCGACAACTCAATTTTTTTTTTAATTTATGCAACTCGTTTTTTTTGTAGAAATGAAACACTTGTTACGGATCAAAATTCACGTTTAATTTACGACGACCAACACCTCAGTCTCCCTGTGACCACAAACCCTGTGAAGGGTTCGAAACATCAGGAAAATAAAAAACTATGTAATGTAAAATGAAACGCGAGTTTTGATCCGTAAAAAGTGTTTCATTTTTTATAGTTTTATTTTTTTTATTAACGTTTAGTTTTCTTTTCATCATCATCAGCCTATAAACGCTGCTGGGTACCTTACTGTCTACATGCACGCTGGTCCAATGCGGGTCGGTAGGTTATATTTTCACTTTTACAGTACAGTAAATTTTACCGTATCGCGTAGCGGTAAAAGAATACTACCACTCCCTCTCTTCCCTTGGGTGTCGTAAAAGGTGACTAACGGACTAAAGACTGCACATACATCCATCAGCTGTCACGTCAGTCCTGTCAGTCGCTATTTGGTGATAAGTGGACTATAGTAGAGGCCTGCTTTTGTTGTCCTCATTGCTTAGTCTCTGACTAACTCTTAGGGGATAATTGTCGTGATTATATGAATGAATGAAAGAAATTTAACAAATTAGGAACACTACCGCACCGTCTATCGAAGGTGAGCGTCAATTACTGCAATGCAGTTTCCAATTAAAGCAGCTGTTATCGTAGATCTGTCCCAAATGCGTTACTGTTAATATTCCGAATAAATCTATTTTCTATAGCCCTTTTTCCCTATGTTTCACTGTATAAGGAACAGCAAGTAAGACTACAATGCAATGATACGGTTATAGACTGACAGTGATGACGATTGTACCGACTTTTGAGGTTAATTATATTTACGTAAATCTATTTTCTTTATAAATACAACATCAGACTGAGATCGGTCGCCTTTGGGTCTCGTACAACATCGTTTTGACGTCACCATGACTGATCGGCTAGCCAAACTAAAAAAACATGACAGAGTATAAAGAATGACAAAAACTTGTACTTAATTAGATTAAATACTTTGTCCAATGTTTTATCTACCAACATGCCAACTTTTCTAATTGATGACACCTATTATACCATTTTTTGCATACATGGTACTTATTATCATCATTAACTGAAATAAGTCCACTGAGGGCAAAGGCCTCTCTCAAAGATCTTTACCACGACCGGTTTTAAGTTGGTCGCATCCAGCTGCTTTCCTCAAAATTTTCCAGAACGTCGGTCCACCTTGTTAGGGGTCTGCCTACACTGCCCGATCTGTATACTTATAATACGCACGCTTATACACGACTGATGGATGGTACTTAATTCCCTAGAGTACAGGTCACGCAGCCTACACTTTTTTTCATATTGCTGTTCTCCAGTGTTTAGTGGGTAAACTTATTTCCCTTATAAAAAGGACCTAGATAATGCCCTAATGAATAATTAAAAGTTAAATCCATCGGTTTTATAAAACTTTTTAACTATCGTGGTCACTAATACCGCAGTTAATATCGTGTTTATTACCATGTTATTTATGCCGTTAATAAATTAGTAATTACTAATTATTGGTTCTTAACAAGATCTCTTGAATTATTCATGAAGCTATCAGCATACGAGATAATCAATCAAAGGCCCTATGTCTGCCATGCGTCTATTACGGACGATTTATGGCTTGTGTACATGTGGCATGGTGTTTGGTAGATATACATTGTTGTGGTGACAGTACGAAATGACGCGAGAGTGATATATCATAACACAGGTCCGGCAAGACAAGGCGGATAGTCCATTTCCTTACCTTTCTCCACCTTCGAAAAACTATTTCCAACATTTCTTCCTTGGTGCGGCTTGCACATTTAGCCAATGTCAAGTAACGAATAATCTTCTTAGCCTTATAGTAGAAAAGATCCCCTCGTCTGTCACGAGGACTCCCAGGGGTTGCTGACAACTGAATTTCTATTATGTCTGGTATTATAACAGACTACCGCATAATGAGTGATAATAATTATGAATGTTTAATGATACCTTAATGATATTCTCCCCAAACCCGTTGAGTGATTATTGGGTTTTGCGCGAAATTGTTAAAATTTACGTATTTTTAAGTCATTTGTAAAAGCGCCGAATTAGTTAAATACATTAAATGAACTTATGTAAGTTAGCCTGATCAGTGCACAAGGTCATTGTCTTCTTTAAATTTGAAACAAATTCTTAAACAATAACAAACAATAGATAAATCTAATGACTCCTAAAAACATCTTTCTTCGACAACTTTCTTAATTTTACGCATGAGACAATATATCTTACATGAAAATATTTGTATTGATATTCCGCAGGGCATCCCCTTCTTTAAAAAGTAAATATTAATTTTTGACACAAGCGCGTGATGGTTTTGCACATTTGGCAGAATAAAAACATTGCTCTAATTAAATTACTACGTCTGAAACTTCAAAGCAGAATTGTTTTAATTATGAATATCAATATGATTGATTTTGCTTTGAAGTTCAATATGAGACTTATGTCAGTTTTTGCGATCGTGCGGCACCCCCTGGACCTTTCTGACACTTTTTATGAGAATTTGAAATGCCATTTTTCATTTAATAACACGCGCGAACGTTCACAAATTTAACGGTAAAATAATCCACCATTATTTCGCGAATTAGTATTTTTGCGAATTAGTCCTTTTGAGAATTAGTTGATTTGTGAATCGGTTCTTTTGAGAGTCGGTTGCCATTTTGCAAATTAGCATTATGCGACTTAACGATTTCACATTAAAATTCGACAACACACTAATTCTAGAACATGAAACAAAACTGCTTACATGACGCTTTAAGATCCTGCCAAGAAGCTTGGATGGCATTTGGCTTTTGTGGCATCCCACCGCGATTTTTATTTCTAAGTTTCGGCGCATCTAGAAACTGGTAAATAAAAACAGAGGGTACAAATACTTATCTAGTATTTGTACCCTCCAGAAGTCAATGCCAGCTTCCATACAAAAATGAACAAACCCTTTTGCGTTGGTTGGTGCTCGCCAGAGTGATTTCGCATCACATACAATGTGGGAATAATGTAAAGGTTTATCGTCAGTCAATAAAAATCAAAATAATTTATTCAACATTTAAACCTTTACAGGCACTTATTAGCGTCAAAAACAAAAATAACAGTTAACTAACGTATAGTTAAATCTTAAAAGCTAATCTTACTAACTAATCCTACTACCTACCTACTAATCTACCACCAGTCCGGATTTTGGGAGAGCCTTCGACTGACAAGAACCTAGCAAGAAACTCAGGAGGCTTTTCTTTTTTCTCCCTCTAATTCACAGTTATGTATAAGCTCCTTGAATCGTACACAACATGATTTTGAAAATATACGTATACAATAACTAATAAGTTATAGGTACTCGTACATGCACTATGTCTATACATGTTTGTCATTTACATTCCACAGTCATCGTCATCGCCCTTGTCTATCACTAAGACATCTAGAGGTTGCTAATAACTGAATTTCTATAGAGTCTGGTACTACGACATCTAAGTTAGTTTCTCACTGCTGTTCTTTGGCCTTCGTACATGGATGTTAGTACATAGAGAGCGAGCGGGATCGAGTCATAACCAATGAGGGTCGGTACGTGTAAGCGGTTTCAGACCAGCGTTACTTCTGGGAGTATAAGCTCGAATCGGCTTACGCACTTACACGCGTGCCACATTTTACGCTTCAAAAAACTGAACAAACACGCCGGAATAAGAGTGAGCGCGTACCCGTACTTATTCTGCTGGTAAAAGACGACTAACAGACCGAAGACTGCAAATAAACATCCAACAATATAGAGCGGAGATGAGTGTCCTCACGCTGAGCACATTATGCAGTTATTATTTCGTAAAATGTGGTCTCTGTCAGTGGACTGCTTTTGCGGTCCTTGCCTGGTCTCTGACTAAGTTTTCGGGATAATAGTCGTTAATATATTATGTACTAGCTGATCCTCGCGGTTTTACCCGCGTGGTACCCGTTCCCGTGGGAATATCGGGATAAAATATAGCCTATGTCACTTAGGAAGAATGTAGCTTTCTTTCAGTAGCTTCAGAGCCTATTCAATTCAAACAAACAAACAAACAAATCTTTCCTCTTTATAATATTAGTATAAATGTACGAGTGTCGTTCAAACCAGTGTGTTTTACGACTTGTGCGTATAGCAAATGGATAAACACTTTATTGCGCATACATAAGGAACACACTCATTACATAATTTTAAAGCTAGTATAATCAAAGGCGGTTGTATCGCTATTACTAACACAGAACATTAGGTACAAAATAGATAGCTTATACTATTATTTATTTCCACCCTCACACCAGTTGAAAGATGTGATCGAAGAGAACAAGTTAAGTTTCTCTTTATTTTGTTTTGTAGGTAAGATAGAACGGATAAGCATACCTACTTGATAAACAAAGATAAGAAGAAAGCAAGTATTAGCAAAGGCTAGTCGCTAAAAGCAATCTCGTCCAAAGAGCACCTTTGGTTTATAGACCCAAGGCATAGTAAATATATTTTACAGCTTGAGGAAGTTTAGATATCCTTTCTCGCCTATAAACCCGGTTACTCTGTACTCCACAGGAGGTCACTAGCGAATTATTAAAAAAAATGCTCCAACAATACAAACCGCAATAACAATATAAACGATCGTTCACCCAGTTGCCAATACGCTGGAGCGAATAACATTATCGTTATGCTTATCATCAGAATTCCATTATTATTATTTGAATTTTTATGAGCTTAGATAACAATCTTGTTCGGAGAAAGGCGAAAAAATATTTTGGCACTCATAAGCCGCAATGGAAGCAAGAGGCTGTTAACGTTGTAAGCGACTGACAAAAGCGTAAAGGACACCACACAGTTACAAACTAATATAAATCTTTGGTTTAGTTTAGTCATTAGTTTATGTTAAGTGTATAACATATTTATAAAAAAATAAATAATTAATTAAATAATTATATAAATGTTAGCAAATAAAGTTCTATGGGACTGGCATGTTTTCAAAAACAAAAGTCATAAATTAAACGTAGAATTAAAAAAAAGATACTTCCACGGAACACGGACGAGTAATAAAAAAAGAAGGACTTCACGTCACTGTCACCGCGTCACCGCGGAATAGATAATAAATATTGCTGATGTACTAATTATTTCTACGACTCAACGTCAACCTCTAATTTTATTTTTATTAAGGGGGTGCAGCGCGATCGCAAAAACTGTCATAAGTCTCTTAATGAACTTCTAAGCAAAATCAATCTTATTGATATTTAAAATTAGAACAATTCTGCTTTGAAGATTCAGACCTAGTAATTTGATTAGAGCAATGTTTTTATTATGCGAAATGTACAAAACCAACACGCGCTTTTGTTAAAAATTAAAATTTACTTTTTTAAGAAGGGGGTGACCTGCGGAATATTAATACAAATATTTTCATGTAAGAATTATTGTTTCATACGTAAAATTAAGAAAGTTGACGAAAAAAAATATTTTTAGGAGTCATTAGATTTATGTATTGCTTGTTATTGTTGAACGATCTTGTGCAATAATCAAGCTAACATACGTAAGTTCTTTTAATGTATTTAACTAATTCAGCGCATGGTAGGTACAAGTAACTTTAAAATACGTGAAATTTCACAATTTCGTGCAGGATCCCCTTAATTCTTAGAAATCTTCTTCGATTCAGTTCGATAATATCCCAAACTCGATATTCCCGGGTTTAGCAAGTTGGTTTTCAGATTTTTTGTTGTAGGTATAGCCCGGGTTTGTATTCCGTGTTTACAAACTCGGATTAGGCAAGCGTAGTGATTAAGCTTTTGCCCAGCAGTGGGACAGAATACAGGTTGTACTGTTAAGTTTTTTTCTTTTATTATGATTCTGTCTTATTAAATGTCTGCGCGGTTTACGTCGCCATTTTCAGTAGTATTTGTAATATGGGTACTTAGGATTCAACGGTAGGTTGATTTAAAAATCTCTCTGAAAAAAAGTCTTACAACACAACGTATTGATCCAAAAAAACAGTATGGAACTAATTTTTTATTTTATTTTGTATGAGTTATACAAATTACATGTCGAGTGTAACTCTTAAATAATTATAGAAGGTATTACAAATGATGGTATTAACAAAAAGATATCTGACATTTAGAAATGAGGTGTTGATCGTCCCAAAATTTATTTATAACATGCTACCGTCTATATTTTTTTTATCGATCATTGTCCTGTCAGTCTCTCTTTGACCGGACCCGAAGCGAAGGCAAAAAAATATATACTTTCTGTCTGTTCATAATTTTACCTCAATTGAGTTTGATTTTGTATGAGATGATCTATTGTTTATACGTATGATCGAAGCTTAAAATACCTTCATTAATTCAGTTTTATTTAATGTGTTTTTGAGTTCTTCGGCTAGTTATCCGTTTTCGTCATAATTTCGATTTCGTTACAGTTTCGAATAGTATCACTATTCGTCATAATGTATTTTAATTCTGTAACATTTTATGTTTCTTTTAATATTTTTGTACATTTTCATAATTGCGAGAGAATCAAAAGATGATAAAATAAAATTTAAAAATACTCTTAGCGTTTGCCAGTAGAGTATTTTTATTTTATGTAAGTAATTAAAGTACCTGTACTGGTATTTCAAAATTTTCTCTAACGTGAAAGAGGAACATTTTCAACAAATTAGAGCCTATTCAAGATGCCTCGGTGACCTGCAATCACGTACGAGGTAAGCCGGCAGCTTTATTAAATTCTTTTTAATATTGTAGCTCTTATTTAGAATGCTAGAATCGTATTTATTACTAGAACGTAAAATATAATTTGAAAAGATAACTCGTAAGTACTTCATTTTCCTTAAGTCGTCTTTTTATATCCTTATATTTTTGATAGCCAGTTCCTGAGAATTTGAGGATTCCGGTTGAGGCACGGTTCCACCATCGGCCATATCGTCACTTACCAGGTGAGTTAAAGGCCAACAAGCGCTTACCCTTTGTAGAATAAAAAAAGTAGCGGATGGGTAGCCAAATAAAAACCTGTTATTGATTCTTCGATAGGCACGTTATGCCGTTGGTTTTCGTTGTTATTGTTAAATACATATACATAGGTATAATCACGACTATTATCCCCTAAGGGTTAGTCAGAGACTAGGCAACGAGGACCGCAAAAGCAGTCCTCTACCATAGTCCACTTTTCACTAAATAGCGACTTCACATAAGCTCAGCATGACAGGTGGTGAGCCCATTTCCACTCTATGCTGTTGGATGTATTTGCAATTTTTAGTCCGTTAGTCGCCCTTTACGACACTCAGAGTAATAGAGGAGATGGTAGTATTATTTCACAGCTACGCGACACAGTTGTTAAATGTTATTAGTTTAACACCCCTCACACGGTTTTGCCTAGCGTGGCGACTTACCTATGGCCCAATTTGGGATGTTGCCATGTGAGAATAGCCCAGCATTGAATCGTAAGTCCTAATTCAACTCGGTCACCCATGCGTCGACCATGCATTGCAATGCAAAATATGCTTTACAATTATTGCAACTAAAACGACACACTACAGTTTTAAACGAACAATAATATCATAGCCGATAAGGATTTTAAAAATGTATTTCAAATAACTCTACATAAAATTGGCTAGTTTTCAATGAAGACTTCTGAGTGAACTAGTTCTGAAGTCGGTTACGTTTTCGATTTTAATATTGGAGCGGTGGGTAGTCCCGTTATAGAGGGCTCTTCGGCGCGCTCGGGCGTCTCGGAGTGCCACTCCAGCATAACAGCTGTCTCGTTGACCGCTTTCTGACCCCGAACGGGTTTTAAACTTCATACACGTTAGGTAGAATAGCTTAAGATCTCATTTTATCTATGCACTTATAGGCACTTGACTCTCCTTCCTCTTTTAGTAGGATAGCGTAAGATCTTATTTTATATAGGCACTTATAGGTAGATACCGTCGGAAGTAGCTTAACATTATAGTACCTTGTAACACCAACAACTTGTGCAACCATTGTGTATGAACTCAGTTGTTGGTATGATATTGTTGTATATTTAACGCCGTCTGGCACAGACAAGGGTTAAAAAACTATAAATGCGATCTGCACAAATGTTTCACTAATTCTTGTCTTATTTATTTATTTTTATCTGTCTTGTAGACAGGTGGCACTTGACTCGCTGTTGCACTGCAGTGTCTGTATTTGTCGTTTAGACAGCGCCAATCCACTATTATATAAGGGCGTGCGCGCCCACCACTCTCTCTATCTCTTTGACGGCTGCAAGGTTGTTGAACGCAATAAATGTACCTGTTTAAGTTACAGGTGTTATCATTCGCCCAGTCCTTGTCACAGATATGGTACTAAATTATTAAGCTACTACTACACGGTCGGAGTTGATAGACTGGCAGAATCGCAACCACGCCGCAGAGCCAGCGAGCTCCTCAAATAATTTTCATAATAATATTTATTTTTTCGTATGCCGATGATGAAGACCGCTCATACCTTTGATCAATTCAATTAGATCTAATGACATACCTAAGAATCACGAATAAATAATTTATATTTGTATTTATGAAACTTTTCTTGATTGTTACGTTTTAAACCTCTTACAGAATCCGTGGTCACAGGTTGATTACGGTCTTGACCGCCTCATAATTAGATTAAACTAAATAAGAAATATTTGCGTAAATTTTTGAAAACAAATCATTGCAATAATTACACTTAAAAATGACAAATATACAAATTGTATAACTCAAACAATGTCCTTATTAAAAAGGAAAATTAAGTAGGTAAGTATATACTTAGGTCACTGCAAACACAACGGCAGCCAATTATGTCTAGTAATTAACATCTGCTCCCAACGTTGGTCGACTTGTAATTTAAAATTAATTGCATTTTTTAATTTCGCAAACTTGATTTCGCATTAAATCAGTTGTATTATAAATTTTATTACGGCACCAGTTAACTTTTTTTTATTTTTCAGCACCTTCTACATAATATTAAAGAAATAGGAAAATATTTTTGTCTGTCTACATTTCGACATAAAAGAAAAGAACATTAAATACAATAAATACGAAAATAAATTTGGGGGGTTAAAGTTACTCGCGTCCGTAGGTTTACTCTTGAGACCCTACACGTAACCCCTGGGTGGTGCTAAATGAGTGACACTGACTGAGTGGTAGAGCCACGCTGCGTTGCAGCACGCATTGGGCCGGCTCGCCCGGCGTAATACCAATATCCGGCGTGAAATAATGGCACTTGGTGCTGTTTTGTTTCGTCCGGCCAGTTCCGGAGGTTCCAGAGGGTTCCAGAGACCCATCACCCCCCCCCAAACCCGCCTGCTCGTTTACCTCCTTCTTTTATTAAAAAAATAAACTTACTTAATTCTAATGTGTGACGTACTTACACTTTAACCACTCACTCTTGGATTTTTTTGTCAATTTTTTGACAGTAACTGTCAACGTCAAATTTGACAGAATGGACCATAGACTATGCTATATTGTGCGATAACAATACATAAGATGAACCACAAAACCGAAATAACCAAACTTGTTCATACTAAAGTAGTCTGTAAGTCTATGAAAACACGGTACAAAGTCAAGTGTGTTTTTGTAGGTGCGGTCTCATGCGACCGCTTGGGGTTTGAGGGGTATGTGTTATTATGTTGCGTTGCTCTATCAAAGAAGAAAGCTTATAATGTTTATCATAAAAAGTAAACTAAAATAATATTCAAAAGGACAGTCACTGATAGCTGAAGAAAATATATTGTTAAACGATTCAAAAATGCTTACAGGATTTTTTTATCTGTGCACATATATTTTTAAATTATTGAGTAACTTAATGTAGAGCTAAAGATTTTATTTTATTTTTTAAGCGAAAAATAAACAACATTTTTTTTCTGAGGTTTATGCGAGCACTACACACTGAAATGAAACACTTTTTTACGGATTAACTCGCGTTTAGTTTACTATTTACATAGTTTTTTTTATATTATCCTGACGTTTCGATATGTAAATAGTAAATTAAACGCGAGTTAATCCGTAAAAAAGTGTTTGATTTCAACAAAAGTTTATCAAACATATCCACAAAAATACCGTTAATCATGGTCAATCGACCGGGACCGCGCAATTGAACTCTGACACATTACGATACCACGGGAAACCTAGGTTAGGTTACTTGTACGTTACACGTGACCTTTCTTTTGTTCGCCCGGTATCTACGAGTTATTTTTTATTGTGCCGGAAAAATGAAATTAATAATAAATAAATTATAAAAAAAAAAATATTTATTTATTTATGGACAACTAACAAGACAAACACATATACAAGCAATAATGAGGTAGAACATAACATGGACTTAAGCTAAGTGTCGTCTCAATTAGACGCTGCCACGGCATGCAACGTGTATTACAGTTTTTTTATAAAACTACTTACTACTACTTATGATGACGTGAATGAATGATATAAAAAATATGTGCACTTAAAAAAAATCGTGTATAATAAGCCACAGACGCTTATCAAATGCGGATTGACGATCACAACCCTTAAAAATCCGAAACACTTTGACAGACCTGGTATTTAAATCCAGGACCACCGAATATCGGACCCAGCGCTTTGCCACTCAACCACCGAAACGTCCAACAATTAATTCTATTTTTTCATTTCATTATTTGTGAATTTCGCATTTCGACTTAGCAGATCTTAATCTCTTAAATGTCTCTGTCATCACTTAGTCATCATCATTATCGATATTTATGGGAAACACAGTCACTTCATTTGCGGTAACTGCCTTTGGATCATTTTCTAAACCCGATAAACATAATAATGTCTATAAGTGTAACATAACTGGAATCAGCATTTCCACATGGAAGCCGATAAGGAGAAGCAATTTCACGCAACGCTGGCGGAATGCGGGTTAGTTAAAGACTGTTATTTTTTTGTTATGTGAGGAGTCGCAGAACAAAAGCGGCTAACTCCACATCGACCACAAACCGTTTTTTTTTTTAATTCGTAATTTTCAACGATTGCCCGATTGATCATGAAAATCTTGTGGTACGTAAAAGGCTAAATCCCCTTCAAAATCGATTTTCAAATGACGTCTCAGTACGTAAACGGATAAATCCAATTAATTTTTTTTTTATTATTTATCAAAACGTTTATTTGGGTTCTATAATGATCAAACAATCAAATTAATTGACTAGTTTACAAACAAAATAAATTATGTAATTAAAAAATCTTCAACATTTTAAAACGTTTTTATTCTTTGTTAGTTAATTTAAATTACTCACTGAAAAATACTTTCGCCTGCTACGACACGTTCGAAAAGCTTTATTATTAAATTAAATAGTGTAAAATTGTCATTGTAACGAATAGCTTTTTTAAATAAATAATCTGAAAACGGCACTATAAAACTTATTTTGTCTACTTCTTTGTAAATTAATACAGATAATTATTATTTATAATTATATATATTATTAATTAATTAATACTGCCGAGTTAAAGCAGCCGTAAACTACGCAATACACTCATGGCACGCAATACAATAATACACAACAGTGACCACTCATCTCAACGCGGCACGCGCTACTGGCTGAGAGCCAGTGTTGCCAATGGTAAAGCTTGCTATCCACCAGATTCGACTTCTGAAACCACCAGAAAACCACAAACAAGAGACGACCCTTTGCATAAGTTTGCAAAATTTTAGATAGAGATAGATAGCTGATAATACTTTTACTGTAACATAATAACACAAACATTAAAAAAATAAGAAAAAAAAAGAAAATCAATGTTACAATTTGGCGGTCTTATCGCTAAAAGCGATTTCTGCCGGACAACCAGTCGGATGGAGAGAACTATAATACACTCTAAGATCGGAGGTGCAAACATTGAAAACATACTTAGTTACTTACACAACAAAAAGCAAAAAATAAATAAAGAACAACATTATAAAGTAAATACACAATAGTGTTTAATAAATACATACACATCGCTGGCCCCGGGCAATAAAGAGGTAATATCAACAATCTAATTTTACAGGAGAAAATAAAAGAAGCTAATTTGTTTATAGTTCACCGTACAGTGATCCAAAACAGGCGTTCAATATGTCAAATGAAAGTAAATTTTTTTTATTAATTTATTCTATTAATAGTATTTGTAATGTTATAAATATTTCATGAAATAATTGAAAAAATGTATAATACAAATTATAGACGATACCGTTTCAATTGCAACATCAATAACGACTTTATAAACAAACGGGCTACTGAGATTCAGGAATGTAAGTATATAATACGACGTAATTTCCACTTTAGCCCTTTGACGCACAAAATAAGTACACATAAGTTTTTATATTTATGACTACGTTATTTAGTCTCTTACAAGGTAATTTAAATATGTGTATAATAAAAAAATAAAAATAACCAATAGATTGAAATTACTTGGGACAAATGTGTCCCAATATGCGATAAAGGGTATCATTTATAATTTTGTGAGGTACTTACTATTATAGCAAAATCAAGTTTTTTCTGATATTAAAACACAAAATTCAGTAAAAGAATAACAATTTAATTAATAATTTCGTGAATGGAACCCAGCAAAACAATTTCTCGTTGCTGTGAAACATAGATTTACATTACAAATGTCACATATATTGCTGGTACGATTTTCTACTCCACTCTTCGCACACTGCACACATCGTTTACGTGAAGGCCCCTTCATCATTACGTGCGAAGGTAAAGACTGTTTGTGTCCTATATTTTGAATCCGCTTTTTGGTCATGGAAGTGGATGGCAAGGCATGTTTACGTATAGAAAAATTGCCAATCATAGCCCTAGCCACAACTTGTCGGTATTCAAGTGATGAGAGTAAATGCCCTTCGTCCAACACCTGACCAAGAACGTCTGACCCTAATAAGAGGTCGATCGGGGCTGGTGTGTAGTAGTGCTGATCAGCCAATGGTACGGGTGGCTGGCCTAGTATGTGCTAAATGTTTGGTACCTTTTCTAAGGGAAGGTAGCCAGTGACAATTTTTAAAATATGAGCTGTGGCAGTAATTGTAGGAGTATCATTGTGCGTGGGTCGGCATAATATTGTTATTGCCGCTTTTGACTCATGTTTGTGCTGATTCCCAACTCCTGTAATTTTTAAGGAAGTGGGTTCAAAAGTCGTGCCATGACGTGACGTGAAGTTATCAATGTCAACATACACAGTCCAATAAAGGTCTGGCTGTGTGAAGGTGGCCATGTACGTCCGCGACTCTTAGTGAGACGGTTGGCAACAAAATGAGTGTGCCAGTGGGCACAGAATGGGGGTGAGCTGATTGAGAAGCAGCCGAGTGTGTATGAGCTGAGTATGTATAAGCTGAGTGGGCGTGGGCTGACTAGGCATGGGCTGAATGGGCATGGGGTGAGGGTGAGTCTACCTCTTCGCTAGGGTGCTCCGTGATTGTTGGTAGTTACCCTATTTCTTTTGCGCGCCTAAAACAAATAAATTGAGTGTTTAAACCGTGTGTAAAATCACAGACTAAGCATAAAACGTTAGGGTAAAATATTAATCAAATTGGCCTTTTACGCATATTGGGATAATGGCGTCTCCTACTTATAATTTCAAATTTTTGTTACTAAAATGTTACTAATTACGACAATTAATAATACAAACATAATTATTACTTACCATTCTTATACATTATTCACTAAACAGTCACTGAGTGCAGCAAAAATGTAATATTAATCACTTCAGCCGGCCGATTACCACCTTCTTCAGGGAAATATTGTAGCCAAAGCTGTATCATCCAATAATCGCTATTTTAGAATCCTATCAATGTAACATATTTATAAGTAACCACTGTAACAAACTGACGTTACATTATAATTTATTTTTATTTTTAACCATTTAGGACAGTATTTTATGATATTTATTATTTTTTAAATGTAACTACTACCTACCTAATTTTTGTTTAACTAAATATAATAGCTGTATCATTCAATAACCGCTATTTTAGAATCCTATCAATGAAACATATTTTTATGTAGCCATTGTAAAAAAAACTGACCTTATATTGTAAATTATTTTTATTTATAACCTTTTTAGACAGTATTATTTTTATATATTTTTTTAAATTATCCTTTTACTAAATTTTTGTTTAACCAAATAAAAACCTTTAAAATCACATAATTTTTATTTAGTATTAAACCTTTGAAACAGAAAAAACGGACAAACCCCTATGAAAGTGAATTATTATTATGCTACCTTAATTTGAATAAAATCAAATAATTTTTAACCTTTAGTGATTTCTTACAGATATATTGTATGTGACTATTAAAATAATAACTAATCGTCAAAAACGACACCTAATATTTTTATTTCACGGACTATTTCAATAACCGTCTCTGGAGATGGTCCAGACGGGGCGTGTCAAACTTTAACTTTTTGATTATTATCCTGGCCTTGGTTTTGTGTGGCGCGAAATTAACTTTATTTGACATACTCCATTTCTGGATACGGGAGAGAGCGGCATTGGCTTTAATTGACACCTCGATGGATGTGTTGCCTTCTACTATTAAAATAACGTCGTCCGCGAAGGCCTGGCAATAGACGCCGGTTCCGGCTAGTAGATTGAGCAGGCGGTCGAGTATAAGATTCCAGAATAAGGGTCCGCCAATTGAACCTTGGACGCAGCCCTTATTCGTCCCCTTACTATACTCTTCCCCCGTATACTTCACCGTCACCGTACGTTCTGCTAAATAGCTGTAGACCAGCCTCCGCAGATTGATTGGACATCCCTTTTCTTCTAATTGAACTCGGATCTGTGGCCACCACGCATTGGCCCCCTCAATGTCCAGCGAGACCAGAGCCATAATCTTCTTCCCTTTCAGATTACGTCTGATCCGCTGGACCATGTCATAGAGGGCGTCCTCTGTACTGCGCTGTGGCACAAATCCGTACTGCGCGGGATTTAGTTTTGGCAGCACATGCGATCGTACTCTTCTTATTAATAATTTCTCTAAGATTTTACCCAAAATTGCTAATAAGCCTATTGGACGATAATGACTTGCGGTGTGTGTAGTTGTCTTTACCGGGTTTTCTGAGGAGGATTATAGTGGCTTCTTTCCAGGGTTTAGGGAAGTGGGAGAGCTCTAGGCATTTGTTGTACAACGCCAGGGACAAAGGGAAGTCGGTATTTATTGCGGCCGCGCATATATCGGCCGTGAAGCCATCCTTACCCAGTACTTTTTTGGGGTTGAACGAGGCCACTACGTGTCAAAGTTCAGCCTTCACGAAAGGAGGGTCGCAAAAACCATTTTTATCACCCTCATTTGTTTCGGCTGCCCTTCTTCGCGTTTCTTCATGGTCCTCGTTCTCCCCCATTTCGGTATCCTCCGGGTAAAAGCTGTCGGTCATTATGCGGACCGACTCCCGTGGGCTGATGTTCTTGCCGTCCCTGACTATTGTTAGATCCTCATAGCTGCTCTTAGTTTTACCTATAACTATATATATCCCCTCCCACGTCGTTTCCCTATCCTGTTTGCCACAAAACTCCTTCCAACTCTCGATCCTGGCCCTGTCTATAGCTTCTTGGTATTTCATTTTCTCCGCCACATACTGTTCTACGACCCATGCCTTCCGGCTAAGAGCTGCCTATCTTATTCTGTTCTTAAATCTATTTTTTTTCTTTTTAGCTCCTCTAACTCCTCGGACCACCACGGTATTTTGATGTCTTTTTTTTCTTTTCTAATTTTTAGGACTCTGTTGCATGTGTTGTCTATGGCTTTAATATATTTTTCTACTGTAACTTTCCATTCGCTAGCTTCTTTAATTCTTTCTATGTCTTTATCGTTTATTTCCTCTTTAGCCAGCTCTTCCCTACACTCTTCCTTAAAGATTCCCCAATCTACTTTTTTTGTTATATACTTCCTGTCGTCCTATTATTATTTCTTTCTTTGATACTGTTTAGCTTTATTTTTATAATTATCGCGTTGTGGTCCGAGGTCGTTAGGTTAGTATCCACTTTCCATTCTTGAACATCTCCCACCATCTTGCCGAAACAGCAAGTAACGTCTACGCTACTCTTATACCTTTTTCCTCCTCGCCATGTGTCGAAAGTTGGAGTATCCCCCTCATCTAAAATATTCAGTTATAGTTCATTTATTACACCCATTAGTTTCACACCCCTATCGTCACTCCTTACACTGCCCCACCACTCACTCCATGCATTTGCGTCGCCTCCAATAACAATCCTGTTACACCCCAACTCCCTCATCATCTCCTTCAGAAGCCCTACGTAGGGGGCAACGTCGATGCCGCCGGGTTAAATTAAAAAGATATAATTCCGATCGTCCAGTCCGTTGTTCTACGGCTCCTGAATGAGTGCGAAGCTGATATACTTCATCTTCTCTTTTTCATCTTTTATGCTTCAATAAGGAGTTCGGATGTGGCATTTTTGTTGCGTTAGAGGTTCGCTTGTATGACCGTGTATACTCTTTTTTCTCTTCTTGAACTGACGCGGGGCCCTTAGCACTTGTAGGCTACCTTCGCTCGAACCAGCCGGTCCAACTTAGCTCGGATTGGACATACCACATTGAAGGTGTTGTGGCAGTCTTTGAGGCCGGCTCTCTTGCGGTTCAGACAGCTTGGGGGACTGTCCTTTTTTCTCACACGCGGCGTACAGGTGGTTACCCCCTTTGTGGCTGCAGCTGTCCAGCTGCTCCTGGCAGACCCGCTTGATGTGGCCGTAGCCCAAGCAGCAGGAGCACTTGATAAGCGGGGTCTGATCTTCTACTTTGGAGACTCCCAATTGCACTTGAAGAGACCACGCCTCTGTCAGCTGCTGCCATAGAGCTGGGGCCACCTTGACCACCATATGCGCCACGTGTGGATTCCCCGTTTTTTTTCATAAATTACTTTTATTTGCTTCCGTTCTTGGGTTCTTGTCTTTCCTATCTTTCTTTTTATAGCTTCCTCTACTTGTTTTTTCTTTTTATCCCCCCTAACGTGTCTTACTATTACTAGCGAAGGGTCTTCTTTTCTCATAATTGTTTCGCCATTTATAAAAACAAAATAAATTTTATGGAAGTATTTTCGTTATATTCAAAACACACAATCGTGCTAAAAAAATATTGTTGTGGGTTGAGTAAGGAAAAATTAATTACTGGGTTGAGTTTATGTGGGTTGAATACGGAACAACCCAAAAAAACATTATTAGCTCAAGACATTACACGCTGCACTGACACTGCCCGCCGTTGTATCAATTGTTTACCTAAAAATGGTGTTAGAAAGCAAGCGGTATTCATTTATGCGTAGGAGTGAAAGGGATGACGTTCTGCGTAACATGACAGTACGTCTTCAAGGCTAAAATAAATTTACCGGAAGAAAGGCGTAATCGCTTGTACAGAATGAAATGTCCTGTGATTACTTCGTATTAATGTTTACAGTTTATTGATAAAATAAGTTTATTATATATAACGCGGTTAAATGTATTACTGTTTTTTATTTTTTTTTTATTTATTTATTTATTTCACAACCATAATTCACAATGTATGTAATTACAAATAGATACACAGGATAATTATGGACCCCGCAGGGGCACGAAAATTAAGTAGAAGTGAGGAAGCGCTTTTAGATAATATAGAGTATTAAATATTTTTATGTTTGTTATTTGAATACTTATATAATAATTTACTATAACTTATCATTTAGATATTCGTCTATTTCATAATAGCTTTTAGAAGTTAATAGTTTCTTTACTTTATTTATAAATATATTGTCGTTTTTTTCTTCTATCCATTCCTTTGGAAGCTTATTATATATTTTTATTGATTGATTATATGTGTTTGATGAGTTTAGTTTAAGCCGGGTAGTTGGCAGTATTAATTTATTTTTATTTCGTAATGAATATTTACTTTGTACTTCTTCACGTTTTGTGAAGAAGTGTTTGTATTTACGGGCAAATTTACATATCTCTAAAATATAAAGGCAAGATAATGTGAGTATTCTGTATTTTTGGGAATAGGGTCGGCAGCTGTCAGTTTGAGTTATATTTGCAATTATTCTGATTAATTTCTTTTGAAGAGTGAATAAAGCAGGAGCATCCGTGCTATTTCCCCACATAATAATGCCGTAGTTGAGCCAAGCATGTGCATATGCATAGTAGGTCGATATTGCTGTTTCTACACTAGTGGTCTTTTTAGTCTCTCGTAGTGCATATGCAAAACTAGCCAACTTTGATTTAATTTTTTGTATGTGTGCTTTCCAGTTGATATGAGTGTCTATAACAATACCGAGCAAAGTAAATTCATTGACGCTTTCTAATTTAATGTTTTTATAGGTATAATTTAAATTAAGGACGGATTTTTGATATGGATGAAAAGTTATTAATTTAGTCTTTCCAAAATTAATTTTAAGGTTATGTTCATTTAACCAGTCTGATGTTCTAGAAAGTAATGAGTCGAGTTTTTGATGGACATTATTATTATAATTATTTTGACATGAAGTTAATAAAGATATATCATCAGCAAACAATACGCATGGCTCCCCAATGACTTTAGGAAGGTCATTGATGTAAATCAAAAATAATATGCACCCAACAACGCTTCCTTGAGGAATGGATGCATTTATAATTTTGCAATCTGATCGCATACATGATATTGTCCTGGTGGCATCATCAAAGTGCTCAATGTCAACGAATTGTTGTCTGTCCTTTAGGTACGACGCAAACCACTCGTGGGCAGCACCGCGGATGCCTATTCCGTAAAGTTTCTTTAAAAGAATATCATGTTGGACCCTGTCATATGCCTTGGTCATGTCTAATAGGATACCTATGCCATATTGCTTGCCATCTAATACCCTAATAATCTCTTTAATGTATTTGTACACTGCCAAAACAGTAGACCTATCCTTGCGAAAACCATTTTGGCAATCGTCGAGAATATTATATTTTTCGCAAAATTTAGTAACGCGGTTGCATATCGCTTTTTCAAATATTTTTGACGCTGACGGCAGAAGAGCGATTGGGCGATAGTTGGTTGGGTCTGATTTGTCGCTTTTCTTGTGGATCGGTTTAACTATTGTTCTTTTTAGTAAAGTTGGGAATGCTGCCTCCTCAAAAGATTGGTTTATTAGTATAGTAAAGGGATACGTTGGTTCTATAGCACAATATTTTATTAAATTTGGTGGTATTTCATCAATGCCATGACTTTTTTTATTCTTTAAGTTTTTTATAATTTTAAATACTTCGTGACTGTCTACTGGGCTAAGGAACATGGTATTTTCAGTTGGGTTTAATACAGGGTGGCCGCCGCCGGGGTCGACGTCCTTAAGCTCTCCAATCGATGCAAAGTAATTGTTAAATGAGTTAGCTACTTCTTTTGGATTTGAGATAAGCATATTATTTATTTTTATTGTAACGTTTGATTTTTCCTTAATATTTATTTTATTTGTTCTCTGATTTATTATAGTCCACATGGTTTTTACTTTGTTATTTGATTTTTTAATTCTATTTACGTAGTATAGTTTTTTTGAGCGTATTATTGCCTTTTTTAATACTTTTTCATATTGTTTATAATTCATTTTTAGGACGGGATTTTTTGATTTTGTGGCGAGTATTTTTAGCAACCTTTTGTTTTTGCATGATATTTTTAAACCTTTAGTCAGCCAATATTTTTTCATTGTAGATTTAAATCTGATTCGTCGCTTGGGTATACACTGGTTTAGTAATGTAGTTATAAAATTGTTAAATGCTTCATAGTTGTCATTTATATTTTTCAATGGATCTATTACATTTTGCCAATCTATTAATTGTAATTGTAATTTAAATTTTGACATTGTTGAATCATGAAAAAAACGTTTTTCTATATACCATCTTTGTTTTGGTTCTATTTTTTTGTATATTTTTAAGTGTATTATAGTTCCCGCGTGATCTGAGAAGCCTAGTTCTTCAACAACAGTACTATGTATAAAATAGTTTCCAAAATTTGTGAAAATATGATCTAGACAAGTAGATGGCGTTGCTGTTATGTGACTTGGCGTTTTTATTTGTTGGTAAAATTTGTATTCTGACATTAGATTCAAGTATTCAGTTGTTTTTGTATTACATTCTAGTATATTAACATTAAAATCTCCCCCAATTACAATATTAAATTTAAAGTATTTATTATTTATATAATCTAATATTAATCTCAATTTTTTAAAGAATAATTCTTTCTCTCTCCTATTCCATTACATAACAATTATTATAATATTTAAACTACTCAATTCAATTGCACACACTTCTAATATATATTCAAGGGACATATTCGTGATATCGCGCCTCTCTATGTATTGGATATTCTCTTTCAGTAGAATACAGACACCTCCTCCCGTGCGGTGTTTTCTACAAAATGATGCTGCAGTCTTGTAGCCGCTAAATTGCAATAATTTAAGTTTATCTTCTGTCAACCATGTTTCAGAAATACAAAGTGCTTGGTATTTTGAATTTTCATCTAAGAATGCTTCCAGTATGTCCTGCTTGTTATAGACACTCTGCATATTTTGGTATAGGATACTAAATTGTTGTTCTGTAGGTTCGAAAATTATCATTGGCACTGTTAATACTTTGATTAGCATGGTGGGATTTTTCGTGTTCTGAAGTATTTTGCTCTTTCTCTAGGTTGCTTTGTTTAGTAGTTAAATCGAGTATTTTGGTTCTTTTATTAAAATTTATTCGTTTTCCTTCCACATATAGTTCATTATTGCGTATTACAGCATGTAATCCTTTTTTCCGGGTCAGTATCATTTCCTCTCGCAAAGTTTTTAATTTCATTCGCTCTAAACGGTCCAAATATTCAGAGATTGAGATTCCCGTTCCTTGGAGGTATTGATTATTTTCGAGCAAATATTTGACCATTCTTTTGCTTATTAATTCGACAACAAGTGGTCGGTTTCCATTGTTGTTGTATCGGCCGATTCTGTGGGCGTCTTCGATGTAGCCAGTAAGGTCCACGTGGATAGTTTCCCAAAATAATCTATGTATTCGGTCGTATAGGTCGCATTCAGCTTCTTTATAATATTCACAAAAACCGTATATAACAATTTTATTGCGATTTTGCTCCGGAAATTTATTTTCATTTGTTATTTTTGTTGCCATGTTTCGCATTTCTTCTTTCAAATTTTCGTTTTCTTTTTGCATTAAATTAATTTTATTTGTCAGCTGTTCAATTTCTTTGGTCCTATTTTTGTTCTGTTCGTGTAAGTTTTTTGTATCCTCTTTCATTTCCTCTTTTAGGGAGTTAATTGCTTTCTGTACTTCTATCTGTATTGTGCTTTGTAGCTGGGATATAATCATTAAATTATTTTCTTGGAGCCTTTGGATTATTATTTCGCTAATATGTTGCAGTGTTATGTTAGTATTTATGTCATAATCAACTTTCCCTTCCGCCTTTTCAGAGTATATAGTATCACCCAATATACTTGTGTCTTCAGAAATTGCTGTATCATTTAGTGTTGTTGGTGTTCGTTTTCTTTGTGTTATATTAATGGTTTCCGGAATATCATACTGTTTTAGGATTAAATTTTGATCGGTACACGGTACGGTCACTGGGGCATCTAAGTTTCCTGTCTTTGGTGTTTTGCATTTGCAGGATGGGCATTTCCACATTTTCTTCCGCTGTGGTGACATCACATTATTGAAAAGTTTACTTGAAACGTTCGCACATTCTAGGTCATACACACAGCCACACTGCGCGCAGTTGAGGTACTGTCTATTTGGTGGTTTCTGGTTACATCCAGCACAAAGTGAAGACATTGTAGATATTTATTGTGTTTCTTTCGTGTATAGTTACAAGCAGCGCCCTCTTTGTATGCGGGAAGTTTAGATACAATAGCTGTCGATACTGTGCTTTAGTTGGTGCTTAATAACAGGTAGTAGTGCCGGTGGATAAAACTAGGTGTCGCTAGGCGTATCCGAGGACAGGAGTTTGCGAAAAATTTGGATTTTGGAAATACGACACTATAGTTCTATAAAAGTTTTTACTTAATCAAATAATAGCTAAAATGTATCTATTTACCACACGCTGTCCTTGTTATCAGTTTTCTGTTAGTTTTTTTAAAGTTTAAATCCAAGGGTGGGTATTTTGATCTGTTTAGGTCACAGTTACACTGGTTTCAGTTTTTCGCACACATCACTTTAATTAGTTTGCCGATCACTTTAATAACATTGGTACATGCCAATTTTGGGTTTATAGTTATTATGCAATGATTTTTACACTCAGAATATCGTTATTAATATTTTTTAGTTAATTTAATACTCGGAGCTAATGTTAACGTTGCGCGCAGCGCCCTCTGTTCTTATCTAAGTCTCTCTTTATTTAGAAATTTAGTGTAAAGGTGTTCACCGGTGTTTTGTGTTATGTTTCTTAGAGTAATGCATTAATATACAACATCGTCTTAAGTAAACTTTTTATGCAATAAAGCTTTTATTGTCATTTATTCTATAAAAATATTAATTGAAAAAATCTGAAAAAAATAGGAGTGATAGATTGATACTTAGAGAAAACCAAAATCAAATAACATTAAAAAGGGCGTAACCGGCGCTTACCGCTATATTGCCCGGGGCCAGCGACATATTTAAATTATATATACATAAATATATAATCCCACTATCCTACTACCTACTAATATTATAAACGCGAAAGTTTGTAAGTATGGATCTTTCACGTAAAAACTACTGAATGAAACGGGAACCACGCGGGTGAAACCGCGAGCGGCCGCTAGTACATAATAATTGTGTAATTCATCATCATCATCAGCCTATAAACGTCCCACTGCTGGGCACAGGCCTCCCACGTGAACAATAGCACGTGGGGATATTGGGCCATAACCCACCACGCTGGCCCAATGGGGGTTGGTGGGTTATTATTATGTATTATATATTTTAAGTAAGTGTATACTTAAACATAATAGCCTCAGGTAGGAAGTAGCGGACAACGACAGCTATGCAGCGGGATAGGGTTAACGGGAATGGTAGAAATTCTTCACGAGCTCCTTAAATGTGTGAATTGATTTCGCACGTCTGATCGCCACTGGGAGCGAGTTCCAGAGACGAACAGCTTCAACGGTGAAGGAACAATCGTAAAAGGTGGTGTTGTGAGCCCCTGCTCACTGAACCCTTAAAACCCCTGTTCTAAGGGTTAGATTTTCTGATGACCATAACGAGCGTGAGGATGAACAATAAAGGAAACTGAAACGTTTCTTTAGATAGGTAGGATAGGTGGAATTAAACAATACGTTATAAAGAAGGGAGAGGATGTGAGTATTCCGGCGAAGTCGGTAAATAGGAAGCCACTTGAGTTTAGAGCGGTACGCAGAAACATGATCATACTTGCGCAAGCCAAATATGGATACAAAGATTTTAAAGGCGCTCAAGTTTATTTAGCTGGTCCTCTGAGAGATCAAGATAGCAGGCGTCAGCATAGTCTAAAACAGGAAGCAGCAGAGATTGTGCAAGCGCAATTTTAGTGGCAGTGGGTAAAAAGTTATGTAATCTTCCTAAAGTTGCCGGTGACGCGTAAAGCTTGAAAGGTGTTACAAAAAATCCTATAAGTAGGTACATTTATTGTTTTTATAAGATTTTCAATATGACAGTTTAAATAAGATACGACACAAAACACGAACGGAGTCTGACCACTTTAGTTATGAATTTAGTAAAAGATAGTAATTTAAGAAAAAATACAGAGTAGTTGTGTGATCCCGCTTACTGAAAATTAGTTCTTTTAATCCACTAAAACAACACTAGCCACTAAAAAGCAATATTTCACCACTAAAAGGGGGGTCGAAACCACCAGTTTTAGTGGAAAATCAACTAAGTTGGCATCACTGCTGAGAGCACTGCGATGTCCGTTTAGGGGCCTTGTTAAGACGTGCGTCTGTGGGCGTGCGTCGTTTCGAGCGTTTGTAAATAGTATAGTATGTATAGTACTTACTGCTTTAGCTTATAATTATACTGTGCCATTAATACTTCAAGTCGGTAATTCATTAAAAGACTATATAGTAAAAGTACATGGCTCGAAGATATTCTTGATACGCAGCGAGTTTATATAATATTATAATAAAAGTCACTTTTGAGCGAAACTTGTGGGTCGAAGTAAGCGTGAACTTACGATAGAGCAGCGTTATAGAATCGACATACAGTTCAGTCACAAAGTAGTACGTAAATACAACATACATACATCACGGCTGTTATCCCCAAAGGTTTAGTCAGAGACTAAGCTATGAGGACCGCAAGAGCAGTCCTCTACTATAGTCCACTTTTCACCAAATAGCGACTACACATTCGCTCAGCGTGACAGGTTGTGGGCCCATCGAAGCTCTATGCTGTTGGATGTATTTGCAGTCTTTAGTCCGTTAGTCGCCTTTTACGACACCCAAGGGAAGAGAGGGGGGTGGTGGTATTCTTTCACCGCTACGCGACACGGATATAGCATGTAAATACAACACGTATATACTCTTTTACCGAATTCTGAACGTTCCATTCAAAGAGATAAGAGTCTACTGCAGAAAGAGAACACATATCCGCGCTCGTGATCATCCCTATGCATATATGTAACACATAGGTATATTTTATATGTACAGTGATAAATCATAACATGTTTTTTGGTCATTTTAAGCGTACCTCGGGGCGTGATAGCAGCGTGGTAAGCCCGCGAAGGTCTGCCAATAAATCAGAATAAACTGGTATTTTGCAGAACGACCCACAGCTCCTAACCGTAGATACAATTGTTGAAACCTACAGCTGATTTATTGCTTCACTAGTTGTGTTCACGACTTTTCTACTTATTAGCACACTTACTAAGTTTATAACCCACCAACCCGCATTAGGCCAGCGTGGTAGGTTATGGCCCAATGTCTTTGCGGAAAGGTCTGAACCCAGCCGTGGGGCGTTAAGAGCGTACTGACGCGACAGTGCTGCCTCATTGAGTTTTACCTTATTGATTATGATTTTAGAACCAAACACAAATTACACTCTGTATTTATTATCTAAGTGTAAGTTGCACCTATTTAGATTATTGCCTAAAGTGGCCACATTTACCAATAAACAAAGAAAAATATTTGTCCATCGACAATAATTAAAATATACGTCTCCAAAATATCTTAAATGTTTCTTGAGTGCACTATAGAGCGTTTTTTTGTGAATTTGGTTCTAAAATCATTATAAATAAGGTAAAACTCAATCATGGCAGCACTGTCGCGTCTGTACGCTCTTATAGGCTGATGATGATGATGATGAATTGTAAGGCAAACTAAATTCTGACTATTACCATCATAAAATAGATAGAAAACCGACGAGACGCGGCCCTGTTATTTGTCAGTGAATAAATACATTTGTAATACAATCCTTATTGAAACAAGCTTATTGATTCCATGTGGAACAGTTTCCTCCCACGAATGTTTCTTGGAGTCGATTTCCTGTGTTCAGTACCTAGAAAAAGAATCGTACATTACCATTAGAGCTACATACATACTTACGTGTATAAATACGTCATTCATACGGAAAATAAATAAAGGGGTTAAATAATTTTTAACCGCCTCTGTGGTCCAGTGGATAAGCCACCGGTCTCAGACCCAGAGGTCCCAGGTTCGATTCCCAGCGGGGGGTTTACATTTTTGTGTACTTGGTTTGGTTGGTGGTAGGGCTGTTAAGTCCGCCTGGCTAGCTACCACTGTCTTAACACTATCTTTGACGGCCGGGTGGTTGAGTGATCATCGACCCTGACTACGAAACCCACGTCCCGGGTTCAAATCTCGGTAGGGGCAAATGTTTGTGTGGTGAGCACGAGCATATGTGACCGAGTCATGCGGATGTTTATAAGTATTTATGTATGTTTATCCGTTATTCAGTCACCAACACCATAGTTCGGGCTATGCTTAGTTTGGGGCTAAATGATTGGTGTGACAGCTGTGGTGAAATTATTATTTAATTATATACCGTCTTGACACGACTTAACATATCCACCGCGATGAAATATCGTGTGCAGTACTGCAGCTTCTAGCCAGAATTTATATTAAGATTATATCTAAGTCTGTCACTATAACAACGATGTTTAAAGCATTGTTTTGTTCCGACAGTTTAGAGATAAGATAGCCAGTTCCTCAGTGGTTGAGGATTCCGGGTGAAGCGCGCTTCCACCTTCGGCCTTAACGTCACTTACCATCCGGCGAGATAAAGGCCAAGCGCTTAACCTTTGTAGAAGAAAAAAAAAATACTAATAATTGTTTGGTCTTGTAGTTAAACCACTGGCTACAGAACCAAGTGCTAACGTAAGTACTTTATGAACTTCGGTGAGCCCCGGGCGCAAGAATAACGCATTTTCTCATCATTTCTTCATCTTAATAAAATAAATAAATAAATAAAATTTCTCCTGTATACAGCTTGTACAGTCACGAGCAAAAATATGTAAACAATTGTAGCTCCCAATACAATGAAATAAGAGTCAAAGTGTATACATATTGGTGCTCGTGACTGTACATACATACATTTATAATCACGACTACTATCCCCGAAGGGTTAGTCAGAGACTAAGCAATGGGGAACACAAAATCAGTCCTCTGCCATAGTCCACGGCACACCAAATAGCGACTGCACATGTGCTCAGCATGACAGGTGGTGAGTCCAGCGCCGCTCGATGCTGTTGGATGTATGTGCAGTCTTTAGGTCCGTTAGTCGCCTTTTACGGCACCCAAGAACACGGTTATTCCTGTATACAGGTTGTTTTAAAACTCTAGCTGTGGCTCGCAGTTTCACCCGCGTGGTTCCCATATCCCGTGAGAATATCGGGATAAAAAGTATCCTATGTGTTAATCCAGGTTATAAACTAACTGTATGCCGAATTTTATCTAAATCCATTTTGTAGTTTTTACGTGAAAGAGTAACAAACATCCATCCATACATACAAACTTTCGCGTTTATAATATTAGTAGGAAGTAGGATAATCCCGCGATTGATCCATCCTATTATGTGCAACTACCTACAAAGAACAACTCACTTAGGATTCAAAACTGCAATACCTATTCAATCTCTTAAATACGTTTAGTATTTAAGAGTTTCTCCCATACACATAGTTGTTCTTATTGCACTTAGTAGGATTGCCCAGTTGCAGGTTAATATACCTGATACTAAATACCTTTTAGAACAATTTACTAGTCCAATAATGCAACCCTAATTTATAAATCACATTTAGCAAACTATTGAGTAAAGTTAGAACGAATACAGACTGAATTGTTTTTGTTTCCAATAAACCGATCTTTTTAACAGACTTTTGAATTGAACAATTAAACGAGTTACCTGCCTCCGCCATTTGGGCGGGTTGTACAAAGCGTTTGACGCGCCCGTAACGATTGCCTCTTCTGCGGTTTGTTTTAAAACTGGAAATTTGTCCTCCCGTTTTCTAATCATTAAGACAGTAATGGAAATTCGAGTTTTGGAATAACAAAGCTGTATAGATACATGATCGAAGGTCGATTGAGCAAATTGGAAAGGTTTATAAAAGCTTTTATCCATTTTCGAACATTAGTTGGCCATGAAACCTTTGAATCGAGACTAAAGCTTAATAGAAGACTGATTGTTTTTTATATCCTTTAATAATGCCTCTCTTTTGGACAAAGGTTATTCGTTTTTACCATTTCTTTACATTCTTGACGATTCCCAGCTGTCTCGCTAACGTTTTCATGGCCTTATATTAGTTTGTTTGTTCTTGAGTTCGTGGCTATGGAAACTATGAGGTAACCGGACCAAGCTTGTGTCAGTGTACACATAGATCAATTTTATTTTCTTATAAATGTACTTCCCTATCCATCCTTTCAGTGTTCACGTACAAAAGCACAATTTCCATTACAATCCAGTAATGGTACGCTGCATCACGATTTTCCTATTCGCGGTTACATTATCCGTCCCACTAATCCACACAATAACTAGTCCGCGTACGTACGCACCCCCAGATCAGTCCGCGCGTCACCCGAATGCCAGAAATCTAATTTAACTTGCGCACAGATCTGCGGAGATTCGTATTCAGCGCGACACCTTGTATCAGATGACGTTACGGAGCAGGCACCGGAGCAGTTTTATCACTAGTATTAGTCACACTGTTGCCGTTACGGCTCCGTGACGCGGACACGAATAGCGTTGTCATACCGCACTATGTCTGGGTAGGCTGAGAGACCGTCATCTCGAAAACGTCTGGTAAAGCAATAATCCCGTGAGTCAACTCCCTAGTAGACAGGTCCCGGGCTATATATTACTCGAATAATTGTTGTTCTCTTCAAGGAAGGAGGACGGAAGGGACCCACAAAATCACCTCCTCTGGGAGTTGATTATTCTTAAGGTTGCATTCACTGGGTAAAAACAAAAGTACCTTACTTTAGTTAGTTATGGGGAACATAGCAAAGAGGCCTGCACTCTGTCAAACTCATGGTAGAACTCTACATAGCTTGCAGGTTGCCCGAGAATCGAAAGTTTAAATAATTTTGGGCTTTAAAAAAAGGTTAAATATCTTCTCGTCTGTGTTTTTATGCGCCCCCCACCAACCCCTAACTGTGTGGCTCAATTGGACCACCCTCACAGACAGGGGTTGTTTTAGTCCATTCGTTTTAAAAACGTAGATACCCTCCGTTCTATTAATAATTACGCCTTATTAAGATAACTGGTAACTCTGCATTAGTTCCTTAACCTAATTCTTTAAATTATTCCAACTGAAATATTGTAAGAATAAATATATATAAATAAAAAAAAATATATAATGAAAACACATATTTTATTGTAATAAAGCATAACATAAGCATTAAAAAAACGTTATAACACAAATCAGCTTTTAAAACTATCAAAACTATAATAAATCGCCAAATCCGATTTCAAAATACGCGCAAAAAACCACAAATTTTAAACGACAACTTGTTATTTTCTTCTCTCTAGACGCCGCTACGGAACACTTGAAGCACGGAGCCTTGTTCATTGTGAACGCACACGTATCAGCTAATTTTTATAATATAATAATTTAAAAATAAATATAGATTTAATAATTTGCCCATTATTAAAACATTACTACCAACCCACCTTGGGTATCGTTAAAGGCGACTAACGGACTAAAGACTGCACATACCTCCAACATATTACTCGGCGATGGGTTTACCACCTATCACGTTGAGCACGTGTGCAGTAGTCATTTAGTGCCCTGGACTGCGGCAGTACGTTGCCTTTGCGCTCCTCATTGTCTATAGTCCTTGATTAACGCTTGGGGGTAATAGTCATGAATGTTTGTTAAGGGGATCCTGCACGAAACTTCGCAGAATAAAAACATTGCTCTCATCAAATTACTAGGTCTGAAACTTCAAAGCAGAATTGTTCTAATTTTAAATATTAATATGATTGATTTTGCTTTGTAGTTCATTATGAGACTTAAGTCAGTTTTTGCGATCGCACGGCACCCTCTTAAACCACAATAAACATTTTAGCTTTTACCTAAGCTAAATGATAGTAGTTCCTTCCACTTAACTTACTTAACGTGAAATGAAACACTTTTTAGTTTAATTTACTAATTACACAGTTTTTTATTCTCTCTCAGACTCAGAAAACATTACTTAACGTGTATTTTGAAGCACAAAGTACCTCAAGATATTTTAATTTGGTCACCTATCTGATAGTGAAAGTTTAACTTGCAAGATTTTTAACCTGAACTTCATCGGCTTAGTACAACATAATGTTACTGAGTGAATGCGACTACAACTAAATTATTTTAACTTTAATTAATACTGTTTTAATGTTTTGTCTATATAAAATTTTGCATGATATTATACATACAGACATCCATATAATCACGACTCCGATCTCCGAAGAGTTAGTCAGAGACTAGGCAATGAGGACCGCATAAGCAGTCCTCTGCCATAGTCCACTTTTTACCAAATAGCGACTGCACATGTGCTCAGCGTGACAGGTAAGCCCATCGCCACTCTAAGTTGTGGGATGTATCTTTAGTACGTTAGTCGCCTTTTACGCCACCAAAGGGAAGAGAGTATTCTTTCACCGCTACGAGACACGGTTCTTATAGATGTTATTATATTGTTTATAATAAAGGTACAGTCTCTTGGCCTAGCTGTGATGGACGTAATGCTTCACCTAAACGTTGTGGTTACCTCACACGTCTGTTTCTAAGATACGTTCGTTTGTTCTCGACGTGTAGAGCAAAACTAAAATGTCTTAAATTTAAATATACTATTTTAATATATTATAGTTCAATGATACGTGTATTAACCGTGTCTCATAGCGGTGAAAGAATACTACCATTTTTTATCTTCCCTTGGGTGTCGTAAAAGGCGACTAATGGACTAAATACTGCACATACATCCAACAGCATAGAGCGGCGATTGGCTATTATCATCGAAGGGTTAGTCAGAGACTAGGCAATGAGGGCCGCAAAAGCAATCCTCAGCCATAGTCCACTTTTCACCAAATAGCGACTGCACATGTGCTCATCGTGACAGGTGGTGAGCCCATCGCCGCTCTATGCTGTTGGATGTATGTGCAGTCTTTTATTATTTATTCCGTTAGTCGCCTTTTACGACACCCAAGGGAAGAGAGGGGTGGAAGTATCCTTTTACCGCTACACGGTACACGGTAATAAATAAATAAAACAAAACAAATAAAAAGGTAGAAAAAAATAGAAAAAGGATCATTGCGTCAAAATAGTGATGGAGTAAGCACTCCATCCATAAACATACTCGTACATCACTCCATCAAACTTATCTCATGATGGACGGTAGTAGCTAACAACTACCTTTTACGAAATTACAAAACTGTTGCTGTGTTTCTGTGCAATATAGAATACTAATACTTTTTTTAAATTACCCGTACAATTTATTTGCTTTCTGTAATACTTAATATAAAAACCCAAGATAAGTATACAACAATTCCTATTGTTTTTGAAATAACAATATTTGTATTAAATTAATAAATTATTACTTTCCTACGATGGTAACGACTCCGTATTAAGGCAGATATTAAGTTTGATGACGTCGTTATTAAGTGTTTGTCGCACTGGAATTGCTGAGAGGGCTCTTTGTGACAAAATACAAAACGGGGGTTTGCGTACGAAATGATAAATGCGAGATTAAGATACATTTAGCTTGACTTCCTCAATCTTGACATTTTAATATCGGATTTAGCAGTTAGTACTCGTGGTCCCGGTGGGTCGACCCATTACCGGGTGCATGGGTAATTTTAATTACCCGTGGTTCCATGGCACTAGGGATTTTTCCCTGGACTTATGACTGTACCTATCGATAGAAAACTAAAAACAACCAACCAAAGTTTACTCAATCAAATAAAATATTTTCCATCCTTAGGAACAAAACATAGGTCCTACTCTCATACTCTAGTATTCTAATTGGTTCTACCCAAGTAACACTTAGGCAAGATAACAGTACACACTTAGAACTTTTAACAGTTCAAAGATGAATATGGTTTGTGTAAGAGCTTTGGGAATAGCCATATACTGAATAAGGTTGAGTACGGACCCTTAAAATACTTAACGCTTAATAAATTCTGTATTTCTGTCCTTTCCTTCTTTACGCTTAATAACCAATCTCCGTAAGATTATTAAACAGATGTTATTAAGCATAACGCATTCCAGGTGGCTTAAATCTGAAAAACAGTGCCTTCGGCAGCATTTATCTGATTAACAATAATCTATACTGCTATTATTAAAGCAGTACTAAGCTTGTAGCTTTTGAAACAGCTAATTGCTAAATAAAGTATCACCTTCTGAATAATATTGTTTACATAATTCTGGTATTCAGCTTGATACTGAATAATTGTTTTTACTTTATCTTTAAACTGTATAAGATTCTATGTATTACTAATTATTCAGCTGCTGAATAAACAATAGTATTTGTGTTTTTAATAAGCTTTTTTCAGTATAATAAAGAGTTTCAACTAACTTATTCAAATTAAAGACCACATTTGTATTGATAGAGCGCCCATAGCTTAATACCAGCAATTAGAATATTATTGTACGTATTTAGTTTATGCGTTGTTTAAATCATGGATCAAAAGTCGTGGCAAAAGCGTAAAGAACCGGTCATATCTAAGGAAATTGTTAAAAGAATATTTAAATATCAGCAGTAGTAGGTAATTGTCCAAGTGTCATCAGCAGTAATGATCATGACAGGATTTGTGAAAATAATTTAAACAAAACTGAACCCGGTCCCAATCAGCAAGCGTGTTTTCCCTTTAATGATAAGGGTTCCGTCCTCAAAAAAATATAACAGATTTTGGGATTGGAAAACCGAAAGATCTAAAATTCTAAGTTTACAGAAAATTTCATTTCTGAAATGGTTATTTTATTAGCAGAAGGTATCGCAATACAAGAAAATAAAATTAACGTTGCGATAAAATGTTTTATTTGCGTTGTTTGTTTGTTTCATCGTAAGCCTATCTACGCGAGGTTGGACACTGCTGTCTTTACTTAATTAATAAATCCGCATTATATCTTGGCCATCGAAGTTGTTCTTTGTTCTTCCATTGGGTCGGCACAGTACACAAATCTGAATGACCCTTACAACGTGTTGAAATTATTTTAAACGTCATTTTTCTGAAACGAAATATAAATTATGATTAATAATATAATAATAAGTCCGCCATTTGTACATCCTATTGTTGTGCAATAAAGATTAAATAAACTAGGGCCCAGTGCCCTAGCCCACACACACGAAACCTGCAATTTTTTTAAACATAATAGATACTATTAATATAATAGTCTTTTTCACGAAAAAAAAATAACAAAGATGCTGTGATTTTAAATGTAAGTAATCAATTTAGTGAAAGCCTGATGGGAAAGTTACACATTATAAAAGGTTTTTGTTCGTTCTATTAGAGAACCCTAAAAATGTGAGTAACTAATATAGAAATGTGGTCAACTACATAAATGTTATTCTTAAGTAAGTGTAAAGAGACTACTCTTTTTCAAGTTATAGTTTAGTAACAAAACATGTGTGCACTTTTATTCAGCATTATAAAACAAAACATCGATTGCCATTGAAATCTTTGTAATTAATTCTTACAAGGAATTTACGAGATCACCAAAATGCTTATTAATCTTACAACTACAACATTTCCAACTCAAGTCATGTTATTTTGTTGGATAAAATTGCTAGAATTAGATAATTCATCACAAGTACTTTTGTCAGACCTACTATGTATGTATGAAAATACTATTTACAACTAATTATCTTGATTATTAGCGAGGCGCGACATAAAAATGAAAACAAAACACGTACTATTCACGACAAAATTACTTGCGCACTAATAATTAACATGTAGCAGACCGCTAACTTGTAAATTAAAATTTATTTACGGAATAACTTAAAGTTCACGTCATGTCAAATAAAGGTATCGACATTATTATTGAACCCAATTTATTTCTTCTTTTCCCAATTTCTATGAATATTGCTTGCATAAATGTCAACAATAAATTAAATGCTTAATAAATTCTGAATACTCTAACCAATTCGACGTAGCTGAATAACTGAGTTGTAAAAGCTTTATAAAAGCAATGTGTGCAGTTATTCAAAAGTTATTAAGCTAATTAAAACATGATTAAGCTCCTACTCAATTGTTACTCAGATGTTATTCAGCGTTAAGCATTCAAAATTGGGGCCCTTTTTGCTTGAATAACAGCTGAATAGACGGTACTCAGACGTTATTCAGCTTATGCTCTTGATGAGCGCTCTTAATCAATCTTTATTCAGCACGTCTGTGTTACTTGGGTAAAAAATACCGTCAAATGTGGCATCTTGACCACATATTTTTACATTTTATAGTGTAACTTTAAAACAGATATTAGTCTTCTTTAATATGTTAAGGATTGTACAGGACAATAATATATTGACTTTTCATTTTCAATAAGAGTTTCTTCAATACTTATACCTTATATTTGGCATCCTAGACAGAAAAACACAACAGAGGTCAATTTTCCACAATTTTGACATGGACATTTTGACTTTTTTAACTTTATTTGTAATATGTGATCTCTTTTGAAGTAAGTATTTATTAACCTGTTAGATAGATTTGTATTTAATCTTAAGTTGGTTCATGGTTGTAATTAATTTAATATCGATATAATCAGAAGTCGAAATATTCATCCAAATGTTATCCCTAGAGCCATGGAACCACGGGTAATTAAAATTACCCATGGACCCAGTAATGGGTTGACTCACCGAGACCACGGGTAAACAGTGGGATTTAGAGGTGTTGCATGTTTTTCGAAGAGTGATATCGAGGAAGTCACGAGCATAGACTAAGCGCCATGGAGGTCACCGATGACCGACAAACAATTAAATTTCAATTGTATCTGGTTTTGCGGCAGTCAACGTGTTAAATTATGTTATTGTTTTCGACTATTAAACAATATTTTAAAGAACATTAACTACTAACCATAGTAATGCGTGTACCTTTTAATTAGAAAACTGTCAGAGAAGGAAACTATAACGGTTAAGTTTTTATGCTAGTGTTCTTCTGTGAAAGTCTAATATATAAATGATAACTTTGTTTTAAACCACATATATGTCTCGACTCGGTGACAGAGTGGCATAGCGCTCGGCTTGGTATTCGGAGGCCCTGTTTTCAATTTCCACATCGAGTAAGTGTGTTTTTGTGATCACCAACGAATTATTCCCCAGAGCTACAATTTCCCCGTAGAGACACTTTTAATAAAACTACGCTTTTATTCCGCAGAGATACACTTTCGGCTTGAACACTTAAATAGAAAAGTGTTGTAGACGAAAAGGAGAACAAATAAATCAAATTCAAACAAAACTAAAGCTTCTATTCCCCAGAGATACACTTTAGGCTTGAACACCTAAATATAAATGTTTTTTTGATGAAAAAAACTAAATTAATCATAGTTAAACAAATAATTTAAGACTTTCTTATTTAGACGGTTGTGCCAGCCAGCCTTCTATTGAGTTTGTGGTGCGGTGTCTCTGACCATAAAAACAAATGTAAGGCATCATTCACGAAACAAAGTGATTTTATACACAACAGTACCGAAAGGTGTATCTAAGAGGACGAATAGGTAGGCTTTAGAAAGTGTATCTTACAGGAATAAAAGCGTAGTTTTATTAAAAGTGTCTCTACGGGGAAAGTGTATCTCTGGGGAATAAATTCTCACCAACGACCTGCATTTGGCAAGCGCGGGCAATACGCCAGTACCAATCAATAATTGTAGTACTTATTGACTCGATTTTGGCGATGGCTACTTTAACTTATATATTATATACTTGCCAACACTTTTAAAAGAAGATCCCTACTTTTTTAAAAATCTTTCAAAGGCACGTAGGTAGTAGTTAGTTGGTCATGAAGGTTGTCGTATTAAGTTGTTTAAGGCCCAAATTCGGTGTGCCATTTGGCATGTAGGAAGACTTCAGCAGTGATGTGTACTTATAGGCTAATGTTGATGAAGCTTCAAGTATAAATCTTACTATAAGAGAGTGGTATTTTCTCGTGCAACTGTTGTAACATTAAATGTTGTAGAGTAACATGAAAATTTTGATTGAATAAAAATAATTATGTCAGTTACTCGATAAGAAGGAGTTACCTGCAAAGCGTCACCACTTACGCCAACACGAAGTTTAGCTATTCAAATAACACTTCTTCTGCGTGTTACCTACAGTCGAAATTCAAATTCATCATCCCAATCAAGGAAATATTAAGGAGCGGAATATTATTTGCCGTGTTTAATGCAAATAACGTCTGGGGAAAATTCGAAGGAGTGCAATCAAAGTGGACGTTAATGAGCTCCCTTGGAGCCGTCGACGGACACCGGTCCATCCCATTTGCATCAACTCAGAACCAATCGTAAAATTTGCGGACTACTTCAGCTCAAGGAGCCAATCTGGATCTTAAGATATAACTAAGATATAATTAACGTCGATAATACCTGTGTTTTTTTCGTCAGATGATTGATCGAGAACCTAACTTTCTGACAGATAAGTCTACTAATAGGTGTTTAATTTGTAAAAAGAAAGATTACTTTCTTCAGCGGTGGAAGATAGGAAGAACTAATATTTTAAGAGGTAAGTAACTTTTAGTAATTGATTGATGGATAATTGAGATATTTGATTACTGTAACAAAGAAAGAGAAAAAGTTTTTAGTTTTTATCCCAATAATTGTTCATATTATAGGTATGAATCAGTAAACATTTTGTTAAACTTATTGAATATAAATAGTGAGTGGACTTACCCCAAGCCTCGTTAATTTGTTACACCTTACAAGATAGGTAATCCTTATTTATTTAACCCATTTTTTTTTTAACTTTGGCGATATCCAAGATTACGCTTAGGACAAAAACAGATAGGTATATTTTCGTTTTACAACATGGTTAATAATCTTTTGCAAACAAAGTAAACCTACTTTTATAGGTTTCATATGATATTTTAAGCAAGTACATGATTTGGATGTGTAGCAAACTATTAAAGATAAATTTGTAATGACTATCTGTGTCACCACGGGCGCAGTAGTTTGCCTAATTTCCTGTTTATTGTTTCCTGTACCAAAAATCATTTTGAAACCACATAAAACCACAAAACAATTTTAGTATTACAACCAACTATATAATGTGGACTATCTCCATAGTAAAAAGTATTAGAATTTAGGCAGCAAAAGGAACATGATTGCCCAAATATTAATTAATGATGATTATGTGTAATTTGGAGAGGCCCTTCCCTGTGCCAGTGCATAATTTATAGACTTCAAAGGGCTTTTAATTGTAACCCCAAACTTTATTCGCAGTCGACTCCTTCGTTGTATTTGTAGTTAAAAGCTGGTAGAGGTTAAATGACTCGTGTACCAGCAATTTTACCATCGTTAAGTACAGTAACGACTTGTGAATTAATTTGAGCTAATTCCTCGTTAGTTTTACCAAATGTATGTCTATTTACATACCGAATTGTAGCGACGACGCTGCTTTTAATAGGCCACGTTGTAAATAAATTAAGGAACAACATGTGTAATTGTAACGTCTTTGTTAATTCTTCCGTGTAAAGAGTTATTAATGTACTACTTGCGAGTGTTACTCGGAGAGTGTGAGGTTATTTTGCATTGGTTGTGTTTTCTCCTTATTTTTGATTATGGATTCTGAAGATGGAACAACGCTTTGTCTGGTATCCTCAAATGCTGAGGATCTGGCTTTTTCACGCATCTTATACCGACCTTTCACAAAATATCGACGTGAAACAATGGCACTCTTTCCTGATATCTTTCGTCCTGTGAGGGAAACCTATCACTCTCCCTCCCTCCCTCACTATTTCTACTTCTTGCTCAAAGCCGATAACGCATCTGCGACTTCTCTGAATTTGCACGGGTGGCGGTGATTACTTCCCATCATATGACACGCCTGCTTGTTAGCCTCCTTTTTACATTATAAAAAAAACTTATTACCACCATTGACCTAGAAGTATTGACAAGAACGTTCATACAAACCATTTGTGCAAATTCTGGAATGAGAGACCAAAAGTTCGCTGCAGCCGCTGCAGCGCTTTAACATTTACGTCGTCTAATCAACAGACAAACATCGCAGCGCCACATCGCAGCGCCGTAGCGCCAGATCGGTCAAAGACAGCGTAGTGTGTATCAAGATGGCGTCCCAAATAGATTGTCAATAACAAGAATTAAAAAAAATCTTTTCTCTTCTAATAATACGATATAACTATACATAATAATGACTTAAACAATTAATTTTACTTACTTGACAACTGAATTGTAGTAAACGTCTAGGTGTACACTTTGAAAAGAAATAAAAAATTATTTTCGCTGCTCCGCACGCGCAAATGTCAAAGCCACACTAAAGCAAGGTGCCGAGTCGACTCCGCAGATAAGTGGAACATAGTGCGTGTGCGGAACGGCCTATCTAGTGTAACGTATATATCGCTGATTACCACCAACATTTAGACTTGGAACAACCCCTTTTAGTTATCATTACAGGATAAAATGCATTACGCTAACCACTGCGCCCGGTGATACGAAGATGGTTACGTGGGACTGAACCCTGAATGGAGGGCACAACTACTAAAAACTCACGTGCCAGGGGATCCGGTACCGCCATAAGCATTTGCCGGAAAGAAGAACGGGCAAAACGTCCCCCCCTCTTGTAACACTTACATCTATGAATCAAATAAAAGTACATGAAAAATGAAGCATTTTATTGAATGACAGCAAATCTATCAGGTATTGGAGAAAAAAGTAATTGAGAAGAAAAAAAAATAATAAATGATAATAGATAGATAATACTTTTATTGTAACATGATTTCTTCGTGCGAACTCGTTAACAGATGGACCTGTGTCTGTTAAATAGTCAAAAGTATATTTAATCTAACTTACTGTTTAAATCATATTGTGTAGTTGATAAAGTCGTTTTTCAAACAAACACACGTGCACCGGACTTTTTACTTCTCGGCACATTGCAAAGGTAACCGCTCTTCACCCCTTCGAGTAAAAGAGACAGTGGCGTCTCGCAAGTTTATTTTCTATGGTTCCCGAGTGAGACAGTAACGGCGACGGTGACCCACCGTAGCACAGAGCGCGTTTGTGTACGGCAAATTTCTTCTACCTCCTTTATTACTTGTTGAACTGTGTTTGAATATCAATCGACTTTCAGTCTAAATTCAGTGCTAATACTTATAACAGTGTTCCCATTTTAAGCGAAAATCGTAATGAATACTCAGCGTACCCCGCCTTGTATGAGTGCTGGCTCGCATCCTAACTTGTCTCAATTAATGGATGACGAGTTTCAAAGTCAAGTCACCATGAGAAAAAGGAAGAATCCGGACTGCGATAGCATCTGTATAGAAGATTTTCGTCGTGAGCTTGCTGGCGTAATGGCTGAATACCGTCAGGAGTTAAGACAGACCTTAAACGAATTTCAAAAAAACATCTCGTCATCATTCGAAGCTTTGATTGATAAACAAAGTGAGAGCATAAAAAAAGTTCACAAAGATCTATGCACCCTCAAGTCAGATGTATCTGATTTAAAATTGTGCCAACAGGGCATCCGGAAAGAACAAAGCGATATCACCTCAAAAATGTCAACTCTCAACAATAAGCAAGATAATTTGTCTGATAAAACCAAAACTTTAGAGTGTGAATTAAATGACGCGAAAAGACAAATTTCTGAACTAACAGAGCAGCAAAATTTTAAAGACCAGCAAGGCCGTATTAACAATTTAGAAATTTCTGGAGTTCCGTTATCCAAAGGTGAAAACCTCTTTAACGTGTTGCATAAAATCGCAACCAAGATTGGTTTTTCTTTGTCACCGCACGACGTTGATTTTGTGCACCGAGTCAGACGTTATGCCAAGAAAGTTCAACGTAAAAATCAAGATCTATCCACGAATCAGTCAGTCCTGCCTGCTGTTCCGAATATCATAATTAAATTCACGCAACGCAAAAGAAAAAGTGAGTTTTTGGCCGCCGTGCGCGCTCGCCGCGGACTGACAACAGCTGACCTTGACATTGACGGCGCTTCCATACCAATATTTATAAACGATCACTTAACACCACACAATAAATTACTTTATGGAAGAGCTCGCAAATTAGGGAAGGAATGCAGTTACAAGTACATATGGTTGAATGATTGTAAGATATTTCTTCGCAAGAACGACACATCCAAATCCATTCTGATTGGCGGTGAAAAAGACTTGGATAGAATAAAGTGACTACTATCTGTGCTATTGACAACATCTGTGTTTTGTTATTACACTTTTTTTATGTTAACTTATACATTACAATCTGCGCCGTATGAAGTTAGCCGTGCATGTACTGGTATATTGTTATGCGAGTATACGTATGGTGCCTGTAGGTTACTGATTATAACCGTTTGTAACTGTAATAAAGGTCAATTTATAAACTCAGTGTCGCGTTTAATCTTATGGCAGCTTAGCAATAAAGTCTGTGGAGAGAAAATTTTGTGTAGTTGGTTTGGTTATTCAAAAAGTAAAACCATTGAATTATATTACTGTCCTCGTGATATTAATAAAATTATTATATTAAAAAATTGTAAGCTATCGTATTTACAAATAAAAGGAGCGTGGTACAAGCATATTCTTGAATTATTTAACTACCTTATTTTTCTACATTACTATTTGTTGAATTACCCTAATTTAAATAATCTAATTTATAGATGAAATATAATTTGTCTATTTACTATCAGAACGTGAGGGGCCTGCGTACAAAATCCCACGAGTTTTTGAGTAGTGTACTAGCTAATGAATTTGATATTATTTGCATAACTGAATCTTGGCTTAATGATTCCTTTTATAGCTCAGAGTTTTTTGATAGTCGGTATGAAGTATTTAGATGTGATCGCGATGCGGCGTCTCATGGGTGTAGCCGCGGTGGGGGGGTGGTAGTGGCCGTGCGCCGGGAGCTTTGCCCGGCCGCGCGGCCAACTTGGTGTGCGCCACCGCCCGCTGACGAGCTGTGGGTGAGCATCCCGATGCGCGGCCGCACTTACCGCCCCATCGTTCGCTCCGCGCATGAAGCTGTATATTTACATATAGCGTGTACTTACATACCGCATGGTATTAGACACGAATCTTTATTGAATTCATTTTATGACAGAACTGTAGACATTATTCATTCACATTCTGATGACATTTTTCTTGTGGTAGGGGACTTTAACGTATCGAATGCGGTGTGGCAATATAACCACGAACTCCGCTATATGACAGTAGTATCCGGTAACGATATATTTACCTCCTTAATAACAGATTTTATGAATTTATCATTGCTAAATCAGTACAATGGTGAATTTAACACAAATAATCGCATATTGGACTTAGTCTTATGCACTGATTTATGTAAGATCGAGGCATCTGATTCACCTTTAGTACCGGAAGACCCACATCATAAAGCGATAAACATAGACTTGCCTTTGTGTTTGCCCGCTCCCCTAAAACACAATAATAATAAGATAAAAATGTATTTTAGTGCTGATTTTGAATCCATAAATAATGGTTTGGCATCTGTTGACTGGGAAAAAGCATTCTCATGCTGTAATGACGTTGATGCAATGTTAACAGTATTTTATGATATTCTTAACGATCTCATAGAAAAACATATACCTGTTCGTTCTCAGATTAACACCCAAAGGTTTCCCCCGTGGTATTGTCGCCCATTGATAAAATTAAGTAATGAGAAAAGAAAATACCATAAAAAATGGAAAAAATATGGCAATCAAGCGGATTATAGGATTTTCTCGTTACTTAGATCACGATTACGCAAATTAGAAACAGATACACATAACAAATATTTAGTATTTTCAGAAAATAAAATTAACAACAGCCCTAACTGCTTTTGGTCGTATGTTAAGTCTAAAAACCAATCAGGAGAACTTCCTCAAAAAATGTTCTACAATAATAGAGTAATCTCGTCAGGGGACGACATTTGTAAAGCTTTCAATGATTTTTTCCAATCCGTTTTTATCAAGTCAACAAATGATCATTTAAATATCGCCCCTAACACCACCACAAAATGTAATACACTTGTAGATATTGGGCACATAAACTTACAAGAAAGTAATCTACTAAAAGGCTTAAAACATGTCAACATACATAAAGGAGCCGGTTCTGATGGAATACACCCTATAATAATATCTAAATGTGCTGAGCATTTATTAAAGCCAGTCACTATTATTTTTCGAAAGTCCCTAAATTCAGGTGTATTCCCTAGTCTTTGGAAAAGAGCTCTAATTACGCCTATACCCAAAAACAATAAAAAAGAATTAGTTACACAATACCGACCAATATCGAAGCTATGTGTACTTGGTGAAATACTGGAAAGGTTAGTAACTTTACAGCTGTCCTATACTTTCCGTAATCATATCTCTAACAAACAACATGGATTTATTAAATCCCGCAGTGTTGACACCAATATGGTAACTTTCACCGATTTCGTTCTAAGAGCTATGGATAATGACACTCAAGTTGATGCTGTGTACACCGACTTCTCCAAGGCTTTTGACAAAATTAGCCACAATTTTCTTATTGAGAAACTTGGGAGGCTCGGTGTGCACGGCAGCTTGCTCAGATGGCTGGATTCATATATTAGAAATCGAAGTCAGGCTGTCTGTCTTAAAGGTTATTGCTCAAGTTATTTACCAATACCATCTGGAGTCCCACAGGGTTCTCATCTTGGACCGGTGTTGTTTTCTATATACATCAATGACATCGAAGACGTTCTACCAAACTGCAATCACCTTCAATATGCAGATGACACCAAAATTTTTAGAGTTGTGACAAATATGGATGATTGTTTTAAACTGCAATCTGACTTAGACTCTTTAAGTAAATACTGTACTGAAAATCAATTGTTTCTTAACACAGATAAATGTCAAGTGATAACGTATACAAGAAAATCTGCCCCTATTTCATTCAATTATAAACTAAATGATATGGTCTTAAATAGAGTGGACAGTATTCGTGATTTAGGTATAAAAATGGACAGTAAACTCTCATTTAAATTACACTTTGACTCAATTATCAAGAGGTCCTTTCGTAGTTTAGGTTTCATCAACAGAATAACAAAGCCATTTAAAAAACTTATTACTTTTAAGATCCTCTACTTCAGCTTTGTTCGATCTATTTTGGACTTCGGCTGTGTTGTCTGGAATCCTCACTATAAACAAGACATAGATAGAATTGAAAGAGTTCAAAGAAAGTTTATGAAAATATTAAACTACCGTAGTAACAATACCAGTGAGTCATACAGCGAATCATTGAAGGGTTACAAATTACTGTCATTACAAAACCGACGTAAACAATTTGACATAGTCTTTCTTTTCAAATTATTAAATAACCGTTTAGACTCTCCAACACTTTTATCTAAAATAAACTTCATTACTAAAACTCGTTTGCCCGCACGTTCTTCGCGTTCCATTAAAATGTTTGTACCACCTCGATCCCGAAAAAATTACACTAGGAATAACTACTTTAGCCGCTGCCTTACTTTGTATGATACTGAGTTCTCTGACATAGATTTATTTAATAATTCTTTGAATAGCTTTAAGTCAAAACTTTTCACACAATTAATTTAATGAACTTGTTCTAAAATATTCTCTTAACATTTTCTATGTGTCTGTGCATTCGCGGGCGTTAACATGTAAGTATAATACACTTTTAACAAGTTTTGACTTTTATTCCACTGTAAGTTAATCCTAATGGATGGGAGTTATATTATTTGCATTTTGACGCTCGTGACTTCACATATTATTTATAGATTGTGTGTGTGTGTGTCTGTGCGTGTGTGTGTGCGTGTGTGTGTGTGTGTGTGTGAGAGAGAGAGAGAGTGTATGTGGGTGTTTGCGTACATGCATGTGTATGTGTATTATATGCATGCGGGTAGGTGTACGTAATTAAGTTTTGTATCCTACCTTCAACGCTTTGTTTTACAACTAGTTACATATTAGTAAGTTAAAATTATGTTTGGGCACTCTTTGTCTATAAATTTTTGTGTATTTTTTTGTATTTGTGTTTTTTATGTAATGACTGTTCCGTGCCAGAATAAATTAAAAAAAAAAAAAAAAAAACACAAACATTAATAACGATAATATAAAATTGAAGTCAAGATTTTTTCTTGAATTTAACTATACACCCAACCTCATTTAACTATACACCCAACCTCATTTAACTATACACCCAACCTCATTTAACTATACACCCAACCTCATTTTTCATTTTTTTTCACATTATCCCTTTCTTTTTCTTTTTTTTTCATTCATTAATTTGCTCGTTCATATTTGCTGTCCTTACAACAAAATACACTATTTATTTCGAAACTTACCATGTGGGAATTTACAGGGGGTGGGAACGGGACGGCTTTCATATAAAAACGCACATTCTTCTTTGGTCCAATCCCTACCACCAAACAAGTGGAGCACAATTCACACACTCCCAATTAGAATCAAAGTTCAAAATTAAAAATTTAGTCTACTTTTTTATTACGTTATATGTTGCAGTCGAACTTGAAAGCGGAGTGCTTGTTTCACACATCTGTGTTGTTTCACAAAAACTTCATCCTACACAAATATTGCACAACGAAGTTTGCCGCTAAGACAGCTTTGGCATACCTACTTTTACTCAACTGTCAAACTGGTAATCGACGTATGACATCGCAGCGGCGCTAAAAAGGTCTTCGATGTGGGTGCTGCGACAAGTCGACACAAACTTTCGACAAGTTTGACAGCGGAAAGTAGACATATCATCGTGTCAACAAAGTCGACAATCAGCGGTACAATATAACTTTAAAACTTTGATCCAATTGTGGGGTTCCCTACTGTGGATCAGAAGTATAAGTAACCACAGAATTTAAGAAGCACATGCAGAGAAGACTACCAATCAATTACACAAGCCTAGTAGTGCCTAAATATGTTTAGACGATGGTAGTTTTCCGCATAAATAATAACCGCATAGCTTCCATACTCATATCTGCTGCAGAAGTGCCCAACATTATCTTAGGTTTTCACACAAAAGTACGACAGTTCAAAAACTATAACTACCTAATTATTAAAAATATTAATAATTGCATAACTCTATTCAGTTTTCTAAACTCTAAATTCAAGTGGCCTGCATGGTCATTATTATTACTTGGATAAGGGTTTATTAAAATATAAGCAATAAAGACGTTACGACGAAATCAGAGGTAGTAATTTTTTCAACGTTTCGTCATCGTTAGAGTATATTTGAGCGTTAATAGCGCAAAATCAAATACCACGACGAAGCCTGTAATATAAAAGTGAAATTTTCGTTAAAGTCCAACTAATTAAGTGTTCTACAAAAACGAAGTTAGTTGTAGCAGCCAACCAATCTTGCTCTAGTACTTTCAGCCTGTTGTCAAGTTGTTAGTATTCAAGCCTTACGAGTATCTATAGGCCGTTCGCCGCAGTTTTGCATGTCTAAGAACTAGTCCACTTGTAAACCGACAATGTAGACATTTCTGCAACTAACTAGATTCTAGATAAAGCTGACAATCTAAATATACATTAGGAGACTTGTCTTAACGCTGAACAGAAACGACAATATGTACAAATAATCCAAGGGTGAATAATAATAATTATATAGTAAAATATTTACAATAATATAGAGTAAATAGTAATAAGATCTTTTAGCAAACTGGCTGAAGTGCTCAAGCAGAGTTTACCGGAAACTCCACAGTTTGAAGCCATGGGAATACAAACAGAGTTTACCTAAAATTCTTCAGTTTAAAGGTGATTTAAAGCCATTTGCATTCCTTTTGAAATATGTGACTTCCGGCCGAGTTGCACCGTGATAATGGGCTGTGAAAACCTAAGAACACTTACATATATTGCATCATTAGCCTAAAACGTCACTAAAAAGAAGTACACTATTTCTGATGTTACCTATACTCGTTTAAGTGTTTTCAATAAACAAAGTAAGAAAAAGTTAACTTTGTTTTTTTAGATCTTAATTTTTTTGAAAAAGTCGCTTAATGTAATAAAGTTTTGAAAGTTAATAAACCAACCAACCGTCTTTTAATTAACTTCCATTCAACATTCCCTAAGCCAACGAACCCTTCAAATAAACGTTATTCGATAAAAAGTTAATTTATTCAATTTGATGGAGTATTACGAAACTTTTGCTGTTAACATCATGTTTACTTTGTTTGCTAACTTACAATATACAGAGTGCACAGCATTCTATATCATTAACGATAACGATTACGAAGATTTGTATATACATAGTATACAAACATAAGATAAGTTAAGATAAGATAAAATATTATTTATTGTACACCAAATTAACAACAAAAGGAAAAACACAAAGTAAACATACAATTGGCGGCCTTATCGATGAAAAGTGTAAAGAGAGAGAGAGAGTATAAGAAAACTGAAAGAGTATTCACTCACAACTTTTATCCCCAAAAGGGTAGTCAGAGACTAGGCAATGAGGACCGCAATAGCAGTGCACTCTGCAGTCCAAGTTTCACCAAAATTACAACTACACATGTCGTGTGCTCAGTGTGACAGGCGGTGAGCTCAACGCCTCCTTATACTTTTGGATGTATCGTCACCATTCTGCCAAAACCAGTTAAATGCACAATAATGCAATTTGAGACAAATCAATTTGAAAATTTACTAAAGATTATTTTGTTAAATACTGGCTTTCATTAATTTTTTTAGATTTTTTCCGATGCATTATTTATCCTTCTGTAGAAGTCAAAACTAGTAGATTCGATTATTCTTATAGAAACGTATAAAAAAAAATATCTCCGAGAGGAGTGCATTTAACCACTTTTGGCTGTCCTGTCCTGTCTTGGAAATTTTTTGACACTTTTTTGGCGCAACTGTCAACGTCAAATTTGACAGAATCGAGCATAGATTATACGATATTTTGCGATAACAATACATAAGATGGCAAAACCAAAATAACCAAACTTGTTCACACTAAAGTAGTCTGTAAGTCTATGGTAACACGGTACAAAGTCAAGTGTGTTTTTGTAGGTGCGGTCTCATGCGACCGCTTGGGGCCTGAGGGGTTATGTCTACCAATTTGTAATAATGCATAGAAGCAGACTTGGATTAATGATTGGTCTCGCTGCGCTCGACTAGATACCTCCGTCGTACTTGTCAAATGCGGCAACAAATACTACGTCGAAATCGGCGTACCCGAGCCAGTCACACTGACAGCTGTGGGTGAAGTGTACGTACCGAATGTTTTATTCAATTTTGGGCTTAATTCAAACTAAAATGCCAGTTTGCGTAGTAAAACTGTGTAAAAATAATACTTCTAAAAATAAGAAGGACACTGGGATCACATACCATCAGTAAGTATCGTATAATTTCGAAATTTCATCATAAAGTAATATGAACAATAAACGCCATTCAGTGTTACCGCTTATACAAGAATAAAGTCCCTGTGGTTGAGATTTTTATTATGTGAAGTATGGAAAAGCTATTTTTTTCATTTTGACCTATGTTCCTGAAATATAAACTTTTCGTGTCTGTACTTACATTGAAAATATTTGCGAAAAACATAATCTAGGGAATGAAGGATACGTGAACATTAGAATCATTTTTGGATTTTTTGTCTGTCTGTTTGTTTGACGCGCATCACACAAAAACCGCTGGACGGATTTTAATGAAACTGAGAACGGATATAGCTTATGATTCGGGTAATATTATAGGTTAAAGGTTGCTTCACACATATCAGTGAAGCCACAGTTCCGACACAGTACCGGCACAGTGTTTTTCATACATTCTCTATGAACGCATCACCACTTGTCAGTGATAATGCTCTCAGTGTCAGTGCCGCCACCGGCAAATCTTTTCACTCCTCTAGCTCAAAAAGACCGTCATTGTAGCGTTGTAAAGCGAGGCTAAAATAGCTTTTCTTGCCCTAGGGGAAAAAGTAATTTATTTTTTAATTTTTGTCTGTCAAATGATAATGAGCCCACAAAAACGAAAAAGTAGTTAGTCATATGTAGAATAATCATGAATAGAGACTAGATTTATTACTGTTTACTTAGATCAACAACTTTTTTGAGATAGTTATTATTAAAGTTTATGGTAAAATTAGTAATCATTTCTTGAATCTATGGACAACACAGACCACGCCCACACAGTCCACGCTTTAGCAAGAAACAACTGCACAGTCTGCACATGTGCTTAGGTGGTGAGCCTTTAGCCCGTTAGTCGCTTTTACGACACCAAAGGGAAGAGAGGGGTTGGTAGTATTATTTTGATGAGCCCATCGCCGCTTTATACTGTTGTATGTATAAGCAGTCTTTAGTCCATTTGTCGCCTTTTACGAGACCCAATGGAAGGGAGGGGTTGGTAGTATTATTTTTAAGAGCCCATCGCTGCTCTATGCTGTTGGATGTGTGTGCAGTCTTTAGTCCATTAGTCGCCTTTTACGACACCGAAGAGAAGAGAGGGGTTGGTAGTATTATTTTAATGAGCCCATCGTCGCTCTATGCTGTTGGAAGTATGTGCAGTCTTTAGTCCGTTAGTCCCCTTTTACGACATCGAAGAAAAGTGAGGGGTTGGTAGTATTATTTTGATGAGCCTATAGTTGCTCTATGCTGTTGGATGTATGTGCAGTCTTTAGTCTGTTAGTCGCCTTTTACGACACCGAAGGGTAGAGGGGGGTTGGTAGTATTATTTTTATGAGCCCATCGCTGCTCTATGCTGTTGGATGTGTGTGCAGTCTTTAGTCCATTAGTCGCCTTTTACGACACCGAAGAGAAGAGAGGGGTTGGTAGTATTTTTTTAATGAACCCATCGTCGCTCTATGCTGTTGGATGTATGTGCAGTCTTTAGTCCGTTAGTCCCCTTTTACGACATCGAAGAAAAGTGAGGGGTTGGTAGTATTATTTTGATGAGCCTATAGTTGCTCTATGCTGTTGGATGTATGTGCAGTCTTTAGTCTGTTAGTCGCCTTTTACGACACCGAAGGGTAGAGGGGGTTAGTAGTATTATTTTGATGAGCCCATCGCCGTTCTGTGCTGTTGGATGTATGTGCAGTCTTTAGTCCGTTAGTCGCCTTTTACGATACCCAAGGGAAGAATGGGTTGGTGGTATTAAAAAAAACTACAAAAAAAGAGGTCTAATCATTGCTATACATACCTACCATTTTTCTACAGAAGAAACCTACGTCTACGATACATATTCGCTTTTAATTAATTGTTAATTTTTAAATATTTTCTGAGCTACATTTATAACCAGCAACTTAACTAATAGATCACAGCAAACATATTTTTCCCATTAACTCGGGTAACAGTTGAGCAGCTGGCAACAAATTTTTCACGCACACTAGCATCCTTGCATATTGCCATAAACACACTACAATAATGAGTTGCCGCATTTACGGGGCTGTGGTTTATAGGTAGCGCGGTATCTAGACAAGCGCAGCGAGGCCAATCATTCATCTAAGGAAGCAGATATTCATTTTACCATTATACATATTATGTGGCAACAAAGTGCCACGGTAATAATTTAAAGAGTGGACTATATACTTAGGTGTTGGAATCAAACTAATTAATCACACAATGCTTTCGGTATTGTAATCTGCCTTGGCAACTACCCATAATATGGCAAAAAACACTTACCTTGACCAGCTTTCTGAGGAGATGCGATCTGAGGCTCGTTCTGCAGTTCTTGGTTCGGTTCGGTTTTGTAGGAAAAGATTTCTTACCTATACGTATTTTTACGGTGAACGTCACACGCAATGATATTATATGTGTAGATACGTTGCCTGCCCTCCGTAGTGACTAGAACAAATCCAGGTAATTGACTGGACCTCATTTAGTCACACGTCAGTCATTGTCACGTCAATACGATCGATACCGTTATAAGTTTTGTGTTGTTATTTGGATAAAAGGCCTTCCTGTGTATACAGAAATTGTAAAAAATTATACTGCAACCATGAAACAAGATTTTTTTTTAATTTCACTCGTAATTATTGTATAAATAAATTTAAAATAGAAATTTTCATTTAGTGAGGACATTTGCCCTGTTGCCAATTCGATATGCATGAGTGAGACGCGTGTACTATGTAAGAGAGAGACGTTTCTGTAAGAGTGAAAGAGAGAAAACAATGGCGGCCGAGATGGCGCATAAATTCAATGAGCTCATTGGTCAACTCAACTACCTTAAAGAGTATACAAAAGTTAAAATATATGTTTATCTCTTTTTAACAATAAGCTAATGATATGATTGCATTTATTTTCTTTCCCTTTCGACGTGATTACGTCATAGAAACCATTTCGCCATTTTTAAATGCAATTTGTTCAGGTGTAACTAGTCTATATATTAAAGGTCATTGGTCACACGCATTATTTTCAGCAGCAGAAGATTAGACAGTTATTTATCAGAACAAAAGAAAAACGCCAACTGACACGGTGACAGAAGAAAAAAGATGCGCTCCAAATCCAGCCAGCTTTGGCAAGGAGGTTTTATGCCATGGTATAAATAATCGCTAAGACTGATATTGAACACATATCTAGAAAATGTTGTGTCTTTTGAATGTTATCAGAAGAACAGAAAAAAAGAATTAGACATAATTTTAGTCAGTTTTGCTTGACGAAAAAATAAGGATTTTTCATTTATTCTTTTTATCCTCATACATTTACATTGCATTTTATATACATTTTTTTTTTATTCCACAACGGGTAAGCGCTTGGCCTTCATCTCACGTGATGGTAAGTGACGATAAGGCCGAAGGTGGAAGCGCGCTTTACCCGGAATCCTCAACCACTGAGGAACTGGCTATCTTATCTCAAACTATCGGAACACAACAATGCTATAAACATCGTTGTTATGGCGACAGACTTAGATAAGATGGTGGTAGCTAGCCAGGCGGACTTAACAGCCCTCCCACCAACCAAACCGAGCACACAAAAATGTACCCCCCGCTGGGAATCGAACCCGGGACCTCTGGGTCTGAAACCGGTGGCTTAGCCACTAGACCACAGAGGCGGTTAAAATAACGGATATTAACGTGTCCAGAAAATACATTTTTCTGGACACGTTAATATCCGAAACTATTGAACGGATTTGTATGAAGTTCGGTAAGTAGATAGATAAGGCAAAATTTTAAAGCATATGCTACTTTGCACTACAATGGACATTGCTATTGAGCTATAATTGAGCTTGATTAAAAGATCAATGTAAATAATTATTTAGTGATCGAGTTTTAACATTTAATTGCTTTTGGCTGGAGAGACTTTATATAATAGCACCCGTAGTAACGTTAGCCAAAAGTAATTAAATGCATATAGTAATTTTTCCACAAAATCATGATTTCATCTTGCATGTTAAGGGCGCGTGCCAAAATGAGTTAAAGTTAATAATTACATTTTTGCTGATGTATGTTATTAAAATTTTCAATAAGTAATATAATTTTCCAAAACCGGCTAACGGCATTTGAAATACTTTAGCTGAATAACTCATCTGTGCTGCTCCAGTGCGTAAATGAGAAAATCAATTAAACGTGTTTAATAATATTTAGCAAGCGTAATATCCTTAAACAAATTTAATCGTTTTTGGCGACATTTTAAAGAAATGTATAAATTAGCCGGTATTTGCACAGAGTATCACTGCAACTATGGGTTTCTGCGTTTAACCGATATTAGCAGACGACAGATCTGAAAAAACTGAATCGATTGGTATATTTAACTCATAATTGACCAAAACTGCAGATTATCGGTTTTGGCAGAATGACGGCAGTAAGCGCACGTGTAGTCTTAAGTTCGTTTGTCGCCTTTGACGACACACAAGGGCAGAGATGGGTTACAGTATTCCTATAAAAATGAGGCACCACATTGCTCAATCAAATCAACATTAATACAAAGATCAACTATCAATATCTTTATTATTGAAATTTTTGCATTCACACTGCTATATAGTTAAAGAATAAAATGTTTACTAGAAAAAAATCAACCAGTCTCAGGAAAGCTCGAATGGGATTCGAACCCATGACCTTTGGTTTGTCGGTCCACAGCTCTAACCGCTAAGCTACCGAGACCCCAGAAGCCTCGTTGTATTTTTTGTAGTAGTTGGTGATTTACTCTGCAAGCCAACGGTATTAAGTCACTTTTAAAGGTTTACCTACCCTCCGACAATTCATCCTGAGACTGGTAGATTTTTTTCTAATAAACATTTTATCCTATATCAACTATCAAATTCAAATTCAAATCTACATACGAGTACTCGTAGTAAGTATTGTTGTCATTATTGTTGTAAGCTGAAAAGGTTCTCTCCAATCTCTGTACAAGGGTGTGGCTTCAATTTGTCGCTTGATTAAAATTTGCCCTCCACATCAGTCCCATTTTTAGTATAACCACATGGTTTCATTTAAGCGGATTTAAATCAAGTTAACTTTTACTTTCCACTTTCATTGTTAATATGTATATTTCATATTAAAATGAAATGATATTATAAAGTCTATACAGGGCGTCCCATGGATATGCCACATGTAGGGAAAGTACGAGTACCTTGAAAATTGTAGATGAAACATTTTACTGAAAGAAGACATTATTTGAATTTAAAAAACCTTTTTAATACAAAATTAATCAATTTATGTATGTATTTATATTTCAATGTCAGTTGTATGTCCTTACGGCAATGTCAGCTTTTCATTTTTCTGAACAAAATTTCACATCAAATGTTAAAATTCATGGTCTTTCTTTTATTTGTGACACTATGCTATTTAGCAAAAAATAATCCTTATGATGAAGCCTTTCGATCGGTATGATAAAGCTACAGGGTGATTATTTTTCTCATGTAACGGGTTCGATTCCAGGTTCAACCATGTAATTATTTAAATATCTATGAATCCAGTTTAAATTGTTTTTTAAATTCAAATAATGTCTTCTTTCAGTAAAATGTTCCACCTATAATGTTCAAGGTACTTTCCCTCCATATGGTATATCCGTGGGACGCCATGTATACTCAAATAGCGTGTTTGAGTGTAAAAAAAATACTTAACTTCAGATAATAATAAAAAGACACGAGTAGGTACATTTAGTAATTAACAGTAGTAATGTATTCAGCTGGTACAATATGATGTTCTCAGTATTTCGGTAAGTAACCTTGTGGTACATACATTTAATCACGACTATTATCCCCGAAGGGTTAGTGAGACTATGCAATGAGGACAGCCAAAGCAGTCCTCTACCTTAGTCCACTTTTCACCAAATAGCGACTGCAGATCATCAGCGTGACAGGTGGTGTGCCCATCGCCGCTGTTGGATGTCAGTTCAGTCTTTAGTCCGTTAGTCGCCTTTTACGACACCCAAGGTAAGAGAGGGGGTGGTAGTATTCTTTTACCGCCACGCGACACGGTTAAATTGTGGTAAATTATCGAAAACAGTTCTTGTGTCCCTACTTATAGAATTTATATTTTCTTTGGTCCACCCTTCATTGTTTTTCTTTTTATTTTTGTGTCATTTATATTGTGTGTGTGTGTGTGTGTGGGTGTGTGTGTGGGGGGGGGATGTGTGTGGGGTGTGTGCGTGTGTGTGATGTAGTACCAAATAAACGATTTTACTTACATACCATTACATTCGTGCCTCCAACTGATAGGACCATACTTCACATAGCTGACCGATTTTGAAATATAAAAACAACTTCTTAATACAGATTTGGAGTTTGCGGTACTTTTCCAGTAGTTCTTTAATTTGTGGAGCCCCTAACACTAACAGTGTCATATTGCGACACCCATTCACGGCATATCTACAAATATCTCCATAATTAATGCAACTGTTATAACCATCTATTGAATGTAGTGAATATGTTGAAGTTCCAATGTTTATGTAGTCCTTATTAAATAATATGGTAAAAACGAATACAGTACAAAATTAAGATAATGAAACAATTTTCTAGAAAATTCTTATAAAAGTAGGTACTTATACAGAAATTAAGCGTATTCAGAGCATTTACAATGTATAGTTTTCCCTCTAGTACAGTGCTTTAGATTTGAAATAAAAAATCCAAACTGTTCCAATAAAGAACCTCCTTCAAAAACTATTTCATTACAGAGGCAACACAAAGAAAAGTCAAAACAATTTTATTAGCAACTTTTTTCTTATGAAATTTCAACAGAAACAAATTCAACGCCTACATATTGCGGGTGTATTGTGTGGATTTACTAAAGTATTTTTTTACGGATCTGATTCCAACCCTCGAACACAATCCGTTTTATATTCTCTGTATTGTGGAGGCCAAGGTCCCGCCTATTACTGACAGCTGACTTTTATGAGACGTACGCGGGAAGGACGCTGATTGGTTGATTTCCTTTTTTTCTGTTACTTTATCCCAACAAAACTTTCAGCTTTTCGCCAAACTGAATCGCCGTAAATCTCTGTATTGGGATAAAACACACGCTTGGGTCCAGAACATTAATAAAAACAATGTATTTTCTTTTTGATATGGGCACTGCTGTTATTTTTGTAAATTTATTATTATTGAGTTCTACTTAGTTTTCGAATATTTCAACCGTGATGCTCCATGATCACAAGACTTGCCCTAATTATTCAGTTTAATCTACATATTTTGTATTTCAAATAAAATATGGTAGCGTTTACCAAATACGAAAATAAGCTAGAATAAACACTTTCAGGTATTTCTAGGCTATAACCCAACCCACTCAATCCTTCTTGATGGAGAGTCAAGATAACGTCAAATCGTACATAATATTCCAGCGATAAAAAGTTGAAGCACGCTATTTATAATTGAAGAGTATTTTGATTGTACACTAGCTACTACTTTTCATGTGCGCTATTTCTTAACGCCATATCAAAACTTTGTATTTTATATGTTATATTTATTTTTCATTGTTATTGCTTATTTTTTAAAATCAGGATTCAGGATTAAATAATATGTAAAATAAATGCAATAAGTACGCGCGCCGCCTTTTTTTTTAACAAGGTGTAATCCTGTTTACGGATACGCAGTAGGCCTGGGGAAGCCCGCTGGTTATGTGACGACTCGCCCCCCAGCGCCCACTTCCCTATAAAGGTCCAAAGGCTTCGACAGAGAGTTGGGTGAAGAGAGGCCCTACCCACTAAAACTCCTTGTACCATTCCATCACTTATCGCCAGGGTGGTTCGGGACCACGGAAAGCAGACTCCGAACTCCACCCTACGACGGCCCGTCAGTGGGGAGGACGCCCGGGATAGTTTGGGCGCCCTCCAGACTCCCGTAAGGCTCGTGCAATGCGGCTATGGGGTATCCCACCCCACAGGACGCACTGAGGCTTGCGTGAGCGAGCCTCACTGCGGTGGAAGGAGGTGGGCAAAATGCCGCCTCCTTCTACCGACTCGCCTGCGTCGGATCGGGCCCGCATGGAGTTGCTCCTCGCGGACCTTCTCCGCGACCTCCTTCTGTGAAACAACCGCTTCACTGAACGAGGCCATGGCCCTCCATAATCTGTCGCTGTCCAGCATGGCTTTCACCACGCTAGGCAGCGAGAGGTCTCCCCTCACGATCGACATCAGACTGTGGTGCTGCGCAGCCCACGGCCCGCACTCCTCGCGGGTGTGCGTTTCTGTATCCTGCGCAGCTTTACAGCTGTGGCATTCTGGCTACCTTCTTGCCACTCGGTGCAAGTAGTGTCCAAAGCATTCATGCCCAGACAACATCTGTACCAAGTGGAAAGAGAGGGCCCCATGTCGCTGCTGTAACCATCTTCCCAACTCTGGCTCGATGGCCCGGCACAACCGGGAGCTGTATGTCGACGACCGCAAATCATCGCCCCATTTGGCCAGCAGCTCTTCGTAAGACAAATCTCGAGCCCGTTTAAGCTCCTCCTGAGCATGGTTTTTACCCTGTTTTTGGCCTCTGCCCGCTGTCGGTACAGTTCCGCCAGCTTCGCTGGCTCCAACTCCGATGGCGGAATGTCAGCCAGCGCACAAGCTGCGCTATTATCCGCTGTGCGGCAAGAAGATGTTGTTTGTTGGTAGCGTTGAGGGCAGTCGCCCATATAGGGGCCCCATAAAGGGCCATCGAGACCACTACTCTAGCAGAAAGCTGGCGAGTCAAAGCGTTCGGCCCACCAATATTCGGCATGTTGCGTCCTAAAAGCAAGAGTTTGCGAAAGTGCTCCTCGAAGCGCCAGCGCCAGTCCAGAATGAGACCCAGATACTATATCCGGACCCAATCCGGATCCTATGCTTGTCTATTTCTAAGTGGGTTTCAGGCGGCGCTGCTCGTCGAGGCCCATGGAAAAGAAGAGCCTCATTTTTACTGATCGCGACCTCGAGCCCGAACATACGGATTCTGTCCACCACCAGAGATTTTATGACGGTGGCCAGTCTCTCTGCCTCCGCGCAATTTCCGCCCCGGGCCGTGAACAGAGTATAGTCTGCATAACAGATTACAACGGCCCGTGGGAAAAAGACCCCACTCAACACCCAGTTGAACCCTAAGTTCCAGAGGAGATGCCCCAACACGCTGCCCTGCGGAACGCCCCTGATCATGGGGTGACGCTGCAAGATGCCAGGACTGCACTGTCCTTCAAGTAGTCACTTATAATCCGGCGTAAATAGAGAGGCACTTTGTGGAAACGTAGTGCTTCCTCTATGGTTGCATGTGGGAGCGTGCCAAAGGCGTTGGCGATGTCTAATGACACCGCCATGACACACTCGCCTCGTGCCACTGCGTCTTCTGTTAAAGTTTTAAGCACTTGCAGTGCGTCTATCGTCGGTAAGGTAGATACCTTACAGGAACCCGAACTGCTTTAACCGAACTTTTTTAAGAGAGATCCGGCCCGACCGACGAAAGTGCTCCGCGATTCTAGCGGCGATCACTCTCTCAAACAATTTACCGGCCTCGTCTAAGAGAACTAGAACTATGTCTAGAGTAGAATTAGATTTGTATAATGCATTGGTGTTATTTTTATTTTTATATACCTATATATATTATATTTTTTGTTTTTTTTAATTGCGTCTATAAAGTGAGTACCTAAGTATTTTGTTCATAAAATAGGATAACATATTATTGTTCCTTATTTGTTAATTTTTGTTTTGTTCTCGTTTGTTTATCGGATTTGTAAACATACGCTTTATTGTAAAACTTAATATTTGGTACCTATATCGAATATTTGTAAGGAGCTCTAAGTAGTGTTTATTTATTTTTTGTTAACTAAGTATGATGTTATTAAGTACGTACTAACTAAAAAAAGTATTAAGTAGGTAAGGCAAGCTGGGTGTGATAACTTTACATATAACATTTTTAGAACCCAGGTTTTTCGCCTACCACGTGGACAATCTACCGCATCCTCGAGCTCTTCCTCGGTCACCTCAGGTGGAGTAGGGGGACCTCAGGGTCAAATATCGGCGGGGCCATCCTGGGGGCGCGAACGGTGTCTGCACCGGAAAATGACCAGGTCAGCCCAGAAAGAGATGACCAGACCAGGTGATTTATTTTTATCCCCTACGGATAAGCGCTTGGCCTTCATCACATCTGATGGCATGTTATTATATGGCTGAAGGTAGAAGCTCGCTTCATCCAAATCATCGGTACAATTGATGGGTCAATACCCATGGCTTAATCACCACGCCCTCCAAATGCGTGTGGGTGAACACAAACTGCTTCTACTACTACTCTACTACTCTTCTACTACTTAAAGTACATGTTTATTAATATAATTAATTGCAACAAAATATAACAACAAGAAAACGTGAATTCAAAACCTTTTTCCTAACCCACAACAACCTTTTTACAACCTGATGATAAAGTTAGGATAATTCTTAATATGGAACATTATCATAATAATATTTAATACAAAGATTATACAGTTATCTTTTTTCCAACTACCGGAATAAAATAATAAAATTTCTCAATAAGACCCACCCTACGATTAGCCATATTATATTTAAGAATAATGTTAATTCGCTATTACCCCATTATTATATCCTATATTTAATCTAACCCACCGGAAAGCTAATACAGGATCTATTACTTAATCTGTGCTTATACGCTTACGTTCGGTGTACTCGTAGGTTCGTCAATATAGTTTAACTATACTAGGGGACCGATTCAGTAAGTTTATAAACAAATTATTGACAATGTCTGTCAAATGTCTAAAACCACTCGAGTTTTTACTGCTTTTACTATAGAAATACAAAAATTTATGTGGTGCCCTTGTGAATCTCTCTCAATAATAAGTGAAATCCGAGTGATACTAGATATTGTCAATAATTCGTTAACAAAATATTCTTTATCAAATTTGGTCATAGTATAAATTGGAATTGAATCACTATTATCATTACCATTACGTAGCGCATAAGCCAACATTATGCCCCTTCACGTGATTGCTAGAAACATCAATAATGATTATGTATTATTGATGTCATCTTATGAGGTATTTACGTCGGCAAGAGGCAGCTCTGAATAGGGTTCTCATACAAAATGTCCGGCATTTTCTACGCTCCGACCTTTGTCAGTGATCATTATTAAAACATTATACACTATACCACATGTTGTGGAGACATGCGGTAAATAGACAGAGAGCAGGATGACAAGCGAACTTGTGCTTTAGGAAATTATGTTGTTTAGATTATGTTTGGTGAACTAGCGACGTACAGTAGGTACAGCGTGTGTGAATAATATTTATAGTTGCCTAACCAACGCCTTGGTGACCGATTGGTCAAGTGCTCGGCTCGATATCCGGAGGTCCCGAGTTCAATTCCCAGTGTATTTTCAGTCTTCAGATTTTTCGATGTACACACGGCGTCAGATCAACCTACCCAAAACTGTCAAATTTCTATAATCAATTTTGAACTTTATTGTTTTGTTTTAAGGATCAATATTCATTAGAAAAATTTGACGATTCAGGGTAGGTTGATCTGACGCCGTGTGTACTGACCAGGGCCTCAATCACACTAAGCACTAACGACATTACCTAAAACTAAACCTCTACCGTTCAGCCAACTTCGTATAACGCTATTGCGTGTGTCAAACGCGATAGCACTATAAAAGTACGTCCAACGACTGCGTTTCAGTTGTGGTTTTGTTGAGAGTATAGTTTGTGATCACCAATCGCAAAAGCGAAGCGTTTTGGAGAAACGTAAAGGAGAAAATCTTGCCCAATGCTGGCAAAGGTTCCAGCCTTCCGGATGGTTTTAGTGATCCAAATATTTTAAGCGATCACTTTTTAAAAATACGGTTCTGATACGGTGCCTATTTCACAGTTGTCTTATTTTGAGCACCACCGTTTTATTACGTCGGCACCACCATTCGCGTTACGTGCTGTTACTGAAGCTGACGTCTCTAGCTTTGTCTTATCTATTATATCTAATGCCGTTGGCTGTGGTTGTGGTTGATGGTTTTAGCAGGGATATGGTTTTGCTTACTCTTCCGCGGACATTATCAGTTGTTACTGGTATAATTAATAGGTCAATACTAAGAAATGTGGTCACTTATCAATGGAAGACCGCATTAACACCTCTACCTAAAACAAAAATCCTACTAAGCTTCAACACCTTAAACCTACCCTTCTTGTCGAAAATTTTGGAAAAAGCTATTTACAGGGTTTTCGAAAGGGCCGTGGTAGAGTAACGACATTGCTTGACGTAACTGACAACATACTTGCTAATCAAGAAACGGGTCGTATCACTCACTAGCGTTTCTAGACTTTTCTTGTGCATTTGATTGTCTTAACGTCCCATTACTTCTTTCAAAGTTGTCATTTTACGGATTTAATCACTCCACGGTCAGATGGTTCAACAGCTACCTTAGTGAGCGGTATCAGTCAATGACGCTTCATAGGGAGAATGACTCTATACTGACATCGGAGCCTAGGTCAGTCAAACGTGGTGTCCCTCAGGGCTCAATACTCGGACCGCTCCTTTTCATTATATACAGTGCGGATCTTTTTTCATCAATTAAACACTGCATACATCACTGCTATGCAGATGATGTTCAGTTACACATAGCTAGAAAAACCAGCTACGATATCTGAGGCCTTAAGTAAGTTAAGTGAGGATTTAAGTGCGATAGCTTCTTGATCATCTAGAAAATGTTTTGTACTCAATCCGTCAAAGTCTAGGTTTATAATAATGGGCACAATAAATCAGACAGAAAAAATATGATCAAATCCGGTGATCGAAGTTTTAGAATAAAAATTAAAGTGTTGATGAGGTAAGAAATCTGGAATTTGTTTTCGACAGCCAATTGCGCTTTGAAAACCATGTGTTGGGTCTCGTTAGGGTTTGCTTTTATAGCTCAATTATTGTCTACAAGATACGTAATTTTCTCTCTGAAAAGTTAAGAATCACACACTATGCGAATCGCTTATACTACGAGAGCGGCACAGCATACAACATACAGCATTGTTAGTGGAAAAGATATTTATTGTTTTTAGAATTATTCTCATTGAAACTTGACACATTTTTCCATTCGATGGAACCAATTATTAAAGCATTGATTCCATTCTGAAGTTGGGGTATTCAAAATGGTCTTTTTGTAGGCGTCTACAGCTTCTTCAGGTGACGAAAATAGTTGACCACGCAATTTGTTCTTAATTTTGGAGAAAATATAAAAATTATTTGGGTTTAGGTCAGGGCTGTACGGCTGATGGTCTAATAATTCAATGTTTTCTTGCTCCAAAAACTCTTTTGTATGAGAGCTCGCATTGTCGTGATGGAGGATGATGCGGCGGTTGCAGTTCTCTTTACGGAGTTCAGAGACGACCTGCGGCAAACAAATGCTAGCATACCATTCTGCATTGACCGTTCTTTGTCTTTCAAGAGGAAGAGTCGCAACATGGCCGGTTTTGGAGACAAACGTGGCCACCATTTTTTTTGCAACGCTCCGTGAACGAACAACTTTTGTTGGCTTCAACTCATTTTCTAACACCCAAACTCGTGACTGGTTTTTTGTTTCGGGTTAGTACGCGTATATCCAGGTTTCGTCACCTAATACGACGCTGTGTACAGCATTTGAAGATCCTCCGTGGAATCTCTCGAAAGTTCTGACGCACCATGTAACGCGAGCCGCTGTTTGCTCCTCACAGAGCTAATGCGGGATCCATGGGGAAAACAACTTTTTTACACCTGATTGTTCATGCAAGATTATTTGTATTTGACTAATGCCAATGTCTAAAGTTGCCTAAATTTCGCGATGTCACATATCGATCTTCCTTAATCAGCTTACGCACATCATCAATGTTATCTTGGGTGATTGCAGTTTTTGGGCGACCTTGACGGGGATCGTCACACAGCTTGACATGTCCACGTTTAAATTTCGCAAACCAGCGATAAATTGTGGTTTTAGATGGGGCTTTACCACCAAATGCAGAAAACATCCGATTAACACACTGTTTTTTTGTTATAACACTTCGAAATAAATCATTGCCCTTGAATTTTCTCGAGTCAATTCCATTTTTACACCGACTTTACAAGTTCGACAAGACTTTGTGACAAGACCGCGTCCTTTTTTTAAAATAAATAAATGGTATTTGATAACTAAAACCAAGTTTTCGATTATAAACACTTTATTATTCCAGGAACAATGGAAATATTCCATTCCCGATACTTTTAGTGCAGCCCACGTATCGAGACTCAACTACGGTGATCTGGTGTTTAGACCACGTTTGTTGTACAAGACCCTGAGGATACAGCGCGTGCAGAATGCATGTGGTCAATTCTGTTTTAACATACTTCCGCGCACACATGTATCGCCATTTTTAAATAATGTGTCCATGTTGAATATGGTGTCACGTAGGGGTTTGCATCTAGCTATGCTTATGTTAGACCTTGTAAAGTTTAAAAATCCAGAATATTTATATGACAAGCACTCTACGTTTTATCATCACTATCTGCCGTACTCAGAGACGTCAATTAAGTTTTAATGACAATTAAGTCTCTTGCTGACACTTTCTTATGTATAGTACTAAATAGAGAAGGAAAGACACTTAATTGTCATTAAAACTTAATTGACGTCTCTGAGTACGGCAGTATGAGTCGGGAGTACCCAGGTCTACTCGAGCTCCGCTAGCAACTTACAATCACAGGGCCGTGGGCTTCACGGGAATTTTCCGCTACCAGGCGACTAAATGTTGGAATGATATACCCCCTCCCTTAAGGCTTGTCCAAGTCATTTTAAGATCGGCTTTTCTTGATGTTCAAAAATTGGGGACTTGCAGCAAATGGTTTCTTCGGTGGTGGATTTAATGATTTCTCTACAATTGTTTTTTTTTGTAATGATGAGATTTATATATGAATAAATTTTTTGTTTATGTTTTTTTTTGTATAAATTCTATCTGTACAAAAATCCATCTGTATTAATTATTGCAAGTTATTTTGAATGTATGCATTTTTATTTTGTTTTATTGTAATGATTTAAATTGACTTTTTAATGTTTAATGTCAATATTTGAATTGTTTTATAACATTTTTTTTGTATCTTTTGGAATGTTAGGATTTGTATGTGAATCAATTCTTTGTTTGTTTTTAAAAATTTATATTATATCTATCCGTATCATGTATCATAAATTATAATATGAGTTATTTAATTTTGTATTATATACATTTTGATGGTATTAATTTATTGTATGAAATACTTTTGAGGGGCCTCACGGATTTTCATAAGGTGGAAACTAAAAATCAGTGATTTAGGTACTCTCTGAGTAAATATCTCGCTGAGTTTCGGACTATTTAGCTAACATAACTGTTACAGCTTTAAGTTAGCTTTAAGTTTAGCAAGTGTGCTGATTAGTGAACTGAAAAATGAAAAAGTTAGTAAGCTCGTGCAGCGTGCTGAAAGCCAACCCTTTTTCCCGTTTCCAGTTCCATTCCCCGTTTTGCAAAACAACTTCAGCCGCATCGGCTTCTTTCGAGTGTCCAATTAAAAAAATCAATGCGATTTGCCCGCGACTACCGATTGACGTCATAATTATGATTCACTTGCGGATATCTGCTTTTTATGTAGTTAATTAACTGCGCAGCAAAATGTGTTTGGATTTAATTATTAATTAAAATTAACAAATTATATGTTGATTGGATGAATATTACATAAACTGATTCTTGTTTCCTACAGTCGCGTGCTCCTTTATGGTCGTTTATTTCTAGCCTGTTAATAAGATTTTTTTAATGATCTAATAGCCCATAATATATTAGGCGGATGATAAAGTTTTTACACTGTGACGTCACTGATCGTGAGCAAAAGTTATGATTGGGTTTAGGCCTAGTCGCTCAAGTGTCTGTAAAAGTCAGTGGCTCTCTCGTTCGGTTGGATAAACTATTGGACACTTCATATATTTCAAATTGTTTTATCTCAGAAATACAAGAAAAGGGTTAAGAGGGTTCACGCATTTCAGTTTCCCATACAAACTACTTAGTCGAAATTTTTGAAAACCAATAGGAGAATTTTAATGAAACTTTTCATGCTTAGTAAAATACAGGGATCTAAATAGTTTGTTAAAAACATTATTAAAAAACGTTTATTTAGAACTCAGTTAAATAAACGTTTTTTAAAAATGTATTCAACAAACTATTTAGGTCCCTGTATTTTACTAAGCATGCAAAGTATCATTAAAATTGGATAATTAGTTTTTAAAAATTGCGCTGTATTTTACTAAGCATGCAAAGTTTCATTAAAATTATCTTGTTGGTTTATAAAAATTCCGGAAGTTTGTACGGGAAACTGAAATGCGTGAACCCTCATAAGTGAAATAACTTAACTATTTGAGAAATATACTTTATGGTTTCTATTACGCCTCGGTGGGCGATGGTCAAGCGCTCGGCTCAATATCCCGAGGTCCCGGGTTCAATTCCAGAGTCGGGCAAAGTGTGTTTTCGGATTTTTCGATGCATAGCCCGGGTTTGTGATCACCAACTCGCATTTGGCAAGCGTGGTGGTTAATCTAATACCCGTCAATTGTAGCGATCGGTGACTTGATTTCAATGATGAAGGCATTACAGGCTCTACTTACTTAAAGTTTCTATTGCTTTTAGGCAGTTGTCCTACCGCCGACGATGAACGAGAAGCGAGTCAAGCTAGAATTACAAACGAGTTGGCGAACAGCGGAAAGCGAGTGTGTAGTATCGATAGTTTTGTCGCTGGGATATAAGCACCGCTGCCGCTGGTTGGTCTTTCGGCGTGGGTTAGTATCGCTAAGCAAGAATTATGTTTGATAGCTGTTGTCGCGACGAACTAGTGAAGTGAGCCCTAGCCGGCAGTGTGAACTGTCAGCGATCAACTATTTATATATGCATCTCTTTTGTTTACACGGAATGTATATCTATTGTACGTTTCTTGAGCGAGAAAATAGCCGATAGTTAGTCGTTTACTCGCCGTTGGTGGGACAACTGCCATAGACACTCGCAAAGGAGGTGATTTTAGCAATCCAAGATTTAGCCTAATCTAGAGATAAAGCTAGAACAGGGGGGTAAATTTCTAAATTTGAAATATTATTTTTTTTTACTTAAATAATATTTAGATATTTTTTTGCAGATATAGAAAAAGTCGCATTAAAAGATCTATTTAGGAGTATTCCATATGTTTGTATATAATCTATAAAAAAAATACAATTATCTGCTTCACTCTACTTCTTTGATCGTGCCATTTTTCTTCCACATACATACACCTGTTTTAAATTAAATACCATGAAATACAAGTTGCAAGAAATAAATAAAAAACCTAAAAGAACCGTAGAATACTGTTTAAATCATTCCCTCATGCAGCTGCAATTCCCCCATTCCGAAATACAGCGAGGGAATGACCGTGAGGGAATGACAAATTTTAACTAAAGCTACAAAAACACCGGCACGTAACCTGAATTTGCTTGTTATATTTCGAATATGCATTTTACTCCCAAATCGCATAAAAACAACAAATTATATACAGTTATATTAAAATGCTTAATACATACATGTACCGTGAGGTAATGATCGCCATAAATGTAACTCATAATTTTTTTATATTATGTTTTTGCACAAACTCACCTACGGTTGAGAAGAAATCGCCATGTTGAATCATTTGAGTGTGTTGCCAGGTGAGGGAATGATTTTATTTGGCGGGACATATTTAAAATCGAATTGTCGTTTTTATAAATTTGTCGTTGTAAGATGGAATTTTATAGACAATAACAAACATCTTTCTAATATATTAGCATAATTTAATTTTTAAGAATATGGATATATTTGAAATGAATAGGCATTTTAGTAATGTTTTTGAACTAAGGGACAAGGTGAGGGAATGACTTTCACGGTAACAAAGTATCCATATCTTTTTTTTCTTTAAAGGTAACATGTTTTCTTTTTAAGCAGTAGTAGTATCGACAGCGTGCATTGAAATAAAAAAAGACTTACGTAGTTAATGATATGACTCGGCAATAAATGACTCGGGAATCAAATTTCGAAATTTGATGAGAAATGCCCACCTACGTTCGGCCGGCGCGCCTCCCGGGCAGGCGTATGTCAGTAGGTTGCCGCTCGCGAATCGAGCTCCACGTCGCACGCAAAACGAACGATAATTTCTGTGATTTTTGTGCACCGAACAATGACTACGAAATGATCTTATAAACCGTATAAAGGATACTGTTGTGTTTACGGGTGTGTAAATAGAAGAAAGAACAATGAATCTGATTTTTTTAATATATTAAAAGTATATCAGTACCTATACTTAAATATTTCCATGAGTGGAAACCCTTCACTCCTGACTTCGATCAACAATACCAACTAGAAAACGCGTCACGTACAAAACCAAAGCTAAAGTCTGTCCACGTAAATATATACTTATACATCTACATTTCTTTACTAACGAACTGAGACAAAAGTTATAAAGCAGTTTTAAGTTCAACCTAATTACAACCATGGCACTCAGTAATAAAGTCACAAATCTTCTAAGTATTTCTCTCTCACTCACTCCATGCGTCCACTGCTCTGTTTCACAAATGTTGGCGCGCGCGTCTATTAGTCAACGTTGGCCAAACATTTGTAGCGTGGGTTAAAATCGGTAATTGTGTTAAAAATTTGCGAGGCGAAGTGTTTGCTCTTTGCAGATGATATAAAGATGTATTTGCCAGTAGGGAGCATTTCGGATTGCGAGCGACTGCAGCAAGATATTGAGAGGATAGTATCGTGGAGTAAAACTAACAAGCTGTACTTCAACGTAGAAAAATGTTGTGTTATGTCTTTTAGTCGTGCGAGGAAGCCGCTACAGTTCCATTATAAAGTAGAGAGCGAGGTTATTATGACACGCGTCAACAAAGTGCGGGACCTAGGCGTTGCAATGGTACCAGATTTATCGTTTCGTACGTATATCGTGGACATCTGTGGTAAAACCTTTAGGAATCTAGGTTTTATTATAAGACAGTGTAAGGATTTTCGTAATACAAGGGTTATTAAAGTTTTATATAGTGCACTGGTCCGGAGCCATCTGGAAACTAATGCTATTATCTGGAGTCCGCATGAAAACAAATATTCGCAAATGTTGGAAAAAATCCAAAATAAATTTATCCGATTTCTATATTTGAAGGAGTATGGCGTTTATCCTTACTATCCCTTAATGTATCCCAGCCTATTCGTCATTGGCATGGTTGGATATAGCAGGCTGGCAGTGAGAAGGGATGTTGCACTCATTAAATTTTTTATAAATATAGTACGCGGCCGGGTACATCACCCGGAAATACTTGCGATGTTGCAGATGCAAGTGCCGAATGTAGGTGCGAGACGCCAGCCCGGTACGTTCGGCGTGCCCTTTGCTAGGACGAACCTACTTAAGTTTGCTCCCTTGCCACAAGCCATGCGTTTACTTAACATAATAGCCAGAGAAACTGATATTTTCCATGACATCCTGCCAAAGTTATTAGAAGTGGCACAAAAAAAATTGAAACACTATAGTCAATTTAAATCTGCTATTTAAAATTGTATTATTTGTTATAATTTTTAATTGATTTTTGTAATTTTTTATTTATTAATTTTAAATTTGTAATTTTTTGTAATTTTTAATTTTTAACTTTGTTTTTTATATTTACTTTGTGTTTTTGTATCTACTTATAAAATTTTCTATAACATCGCATTGGTGTAAACTGTAAAGGTGTTATAATGGCAATAAATAAATAAATAAATAAATAAATGTTATTTGTTACTTTAAAGCTTAAAATATAGTTTATTCTACATGTACTTACCAAAAGTAAGACACTCCGGCCGTTAAATTGATTTCTCGGGCATTAATTATGCAACAAAATTTAAATACACATTGCGGTGTTGTGAACGTGTTTACATTGGCCGTGTTTCAAGCAAACTAAACAAAATAAGAGCTCAATTCTCAAGTGAGCTGTTATTTACCGAGACACATTTTTAGCGCCCGCCTGACATCTAGTTGGTATTGTTGATCGAAGGCTCCTGACGTTAAATCGATATCGAGTCCTTTGCTTAACGGAATATGAAAGTCGGAATATGAAGCTCGGGTCACACGATAAGTTACAATTTCGCGTGATAGTCGTAAGAGTAGGCAATTTTTTATACCTAAACTTGATTTTAGTTAGAGAGCACGGACTGAATAACCCAAAATATATGGTATCGTTATATTGCGGTATGACGTCATACCGAAAAACAATGGTTACCCGAATATTCCGATATGTAAATTTGTTTCGGTACCGTAATTTTGAGTTTTTAAATAATAAAGGTATAAAGGTATATTTCGGTTCGGTATGAAAGAGACGGCTAACAACCATTTCAAGTATAAACGACTTATATCATAGTTTTTCTCATCAATTTGCATTAGTTTGCTTTGTTCTCGGTGTCAAAACCCCTCACCCCGCGCCCTGCAACTGTCAATGCAACGTTTTTCAGTACTGATAACGCATAAAGGTTAAATAAGGGCATTGCCGTACCTCTATTTTATCAAGGTACACTATTTTATACCGGTGACATAACCGCTTTCAGTCCCTGTTAGAGAGCGAACCTTCTGTACGGTAGTACTATTAGTTACTCTGTGGCTAGAGTTTGCTTATTGTACCTATTATTTTTATCCTGCCTCTAAATGTTTCGGGCGTTAGTTTAACTTGATGTTTGTTAAATTCACAGAACAGTTTAAGAAGATTACCTATTCCGTGGTTCTATTATGTTTACAATCTATCCACATTTAATTTCGTAGCCTCTGAACATGTTTTTTCTCGCCATAGACCTCCCAGGCTAACTGAGAAATTATGCCTGTAATAAATGAAATATCAATTGGTGCGAAATGAGAGCCCTCCACGCCTCCCGCAGATGGTAGCCTCCTATCAATAAGTAATATTATTGCTGGTGCCTACGCCTACGAAAAAGAAATGGGTTATCGACGAACGAGTGTTTGCTTCATTAGTCGCTTTCGCGGCGCTTGGGATTTCCACATAGGTTATAATGTGTTACTCGACGAAAATATACATTAGCAAATGGAATTTTTTAAAAGTATTTTGGTAGTACCTACTCGTAAATACTGTTTGTTGATATACTCCAAACGTATTTTATATGGCATAAAAAGAAGGCTGTTCGTGAATAATGTATAACAATTAAACTTCCATAGGCTAGTGTCCACTATGAATAAATCTGTTGGATTTGCATTTCTAATGATCAATTATGATTTATAGAAACAAAATATCTGAAATATTAATTATAAAAAATTATAGGTATTAATATTTTTAAAGAAAAAAATCGACAATAACACCAACGCATTCAGTCATAATAATTGAAATTAAACGGAAATCAAAAGCCGTGACGTCACGTCGTTTTATTGTTGTGACATTTCTATAGAACAAGCCTCGAACGAAATGGATGTTTGGCATATGCAACATGGCGGCGTTTTTTTTTAAATTGGCATGTAAAAACGCAAAATAAATATTGTAAATGATTGTATTGATGTAGATTTTTTGAAAAACAATGTTTTTTTAGGATAAAATAGGTAAACAGGTATCGATTTAATATGATTTTGAAATTAAGGTAACCGGATGGTTGATGATACATAACAATAGGATTATTGTTATGTATCACGTGTGAGTTAGTTAGTTAGTTAGTTAGTTAGTTAGTTCATCAAAACATGCAGGGCCTGGCCGGCAAAGAGTTAGAAATTGAACTTTTTTTATTACATGAAGATATAAACATTTTATGTATAACTGAGCACTGGCTTAAAGATTATCAGTTAATTTTTAATATTAAAAACTTTCAGCTTTCCAGTGCTTTTACTAGAACAAATGCAATTCGCGGCGGATCCTTAATATTTGTTAATTACAGTAAACATAATATTACGGAACGAAAGGATGTAGTTTCCCTTTCTATTGAACGCGTTATTGAGCTGTCATGTGTCGAGTTAGAGAAATTTATAATTGTTTGTGTATATCGACCTCCTTCTGGTAATTTTAGTGTCTTTGAAGCCACTATGGAAGATGTAATTAAGAAGATTTGTAAATCTAAAAAGAAAATAGTAATTTGTGGGGATTTCAATGTAAATTTATTAGACAGTCATTCAACTAGTGTAAGATTAATCTCGTTGTTTAAATCATTTGATTTGGATTACCAATTTAGAGAACCGACTAGAATTACAGCAACCACTGCAACCTGCTTAGACAATTTTTTTTGTAACTTTGCTCCTGAGTCTAAGTTCATACTAACTAATTTATCTTCAGATCACTGTGGGCAAAAAATAGCTTTTACTGAATATGGACACCCTAACTCAGAAGAAATATCTTGTAGGCCAGTGACAGAGAAACGGGTTAAAATTTTCAAGCATAACATAACTGCTAAACTTGCATGTTTACCATTTATACAGGAAAATCCAGATGCTCTTTACAAGCATTTTTTTGATCTTATAAACGGTGAATTTAATAAAACTTTCTCTATTAAAAAGTTTAAAACTAATATTTCAATGAAATTTAGGGATTGGGCTACAGCTGGTTTGCATAAAAGTAGGGCTAAGTTGTATGACTTATATGAGCAGAAAAAATATAATAATAGTCCAAGTTTTCTAGAGTATATCAAAAAGTATTCGAAAACTTTTAGGAAGGCTTGTGCATGTGCCAAGTCATTATTTATTAGTGAAAAAATTAAAAAGTCTGATAACAAAATAAAGGCAACATGGAACTGCATAAACCGCGAAACTGGTAAAATAAAGCCACGTGATACTAAGTTTTCTTTAAGAATAGGCAATAGCTTTTTAAGTGAAGACAATAAAGTTGCTGATGCTTTTGAACAGTTTTTTACAAATATACCAATTGCCACAACTATGTTACTCAACTCTTCACCAAGTAATGCAGAAATTCTGCTAAAAAAGTATGTACCCATGTGTAATGAAGTGTTCAAATTTAAACACGTAAACTGTAAAGACGTACTTAAATCCTTTAAATCTTTAAAAATAAAAAACACTTGTGATTTGTGGGATATTTCAACAAAAATTATTAATAATATTATCGAGTCCATTCCGCCTTTTCTTGTAGTCATATTCAATAGCTGTGTTGACGAAGGAGTTTTCCCAGATCTCATGAAGCATAGCAAAGTTCTGCCACTTTTCAAATCGGGTTGTAAAGATGACCCGAGCAATTTCAGGCCTATTTCGATTTTACCTACTCTTAGTAAAGTTTTTGAAAAACTTATTTTAGATCAACTCGGCTCCCACTTCGCTATAAACCACATACGTGAACAGTATGGTTTTACCAAGGGAAGGTCTACTACTGATGCTGGTGTAGCTCTGCTAAAACACATATTTGAGGCTTGGGAGGGATCGCAGAATGCTTTTGGAGTGTTTTGTGATCTCTCCAAGGCTTTTGATTGCGTTGAATACAACACCCTTTTAATAAAGCTAAAACACTATGGAGTGCACTCTGATGCCTTGAAATTGATTCAATCATATCTTAGCGGCAGAATCCAAAAAGTTAGCGTGAACGGATCCATATCATCCGGATCTTCTGTGCTAATGGGGGTCCCACAAGGGTCAATACTAGGTCCATTTTTATTCTTAATCTATATTAATGATTTACCATTTTATGCGGAAAACTTTTGCAATATTGTTTTGTTTGCTGACGATACATCTTTGATATTTAAGACTGATCGAAATAAAAATAGTTTTGATGACATCAACAGTGCCCTAACAGATGTGTTGAATTGGTTTACTACTAATAATCTTCAATTAAACGCGAAGAAAACCAAATGTATAAATTTTACTCTACCTAACGTAAAGAATATTATAGGAAATAAAATTAAACTGAATGGTGAACTGTTGGACCTTGTTGATTCAACAGTTTTCTTAGGTATTACCTTAGATTCAAAAATACAGTGGTACCCTCATATTAGCACCCTTGCGGGGAGACTTAGTTCAGCTGCTTATGCTGTTAGGAAAATTAGGCATTTTACAGACGTGGAAACTGCTCGATTAGTCTATTTTAGTTACTTTCACAGTGTTATGTCCTATGGTATACTACTTTGGGGTAAAGCAGCAGATATAGAAACCATTTTCATTTTACAGAAAAGAGCAATAAGGTCCATATATAACCTAGGATCACGTGACTCCCTTAAGGAGCTGTTTAAAGAAATAAATATTCTTACAGTTGCATCACAATTTATTTATAACTGTATTGTTTACGTGCGTCAAAACATTACTCATTTCAAAAAAAATTGCGATATACACAAACTAAATACTAGAAATAAGTATAAACTTGTAATTCCTAAATTTCGACTTCAGAAAGTTTATGGATCATTTATGGGACAAAGTGTCATAATTTACAATAAAATCCCGAACGATGTTATAATTTTGCTCTTTGACAAATTTAAGACACATGTTAAGGACAGACTTTTAGAAAAGGGCTATTACACTGTAAGCGATTACATCAATGACAAAAATGCATGGAATTAACATTCCTCTAGTTTCGCATACATTGTTCTAATGCGTTCATAGTGCCCGAGTAAAACTTGTAGATTCACTTTTGTTTTTATCTTTTATTTTATATAATTGTTTTATGACTATTGACTGTATAATTTGGTAACGACATATTGTTTTGTAAATGTCGTTACCTCTATATTATTATAAAGCTGTGGAGTTTGTTGTGCCCGTTCTTCTCCACAGCTAAAAGACTTCCTGAATGGGTGGAGTGGGTGGGTGGGTTCCTGTGCCTATCCATCCATCCATATAAAAAAAAAATTGACGATTCAAAACGCTTAATTTAAGCTTACTGAATAAAGTTATTTTGATTTTGATTTTTGATTTTGAGTCATGGTTGTTTGGAATATTCAACGAATTTTAAAATCTTTAACATCATTAATAATTATCAGCCTACAAACGTCTCACTGCTATTACTGGGCAGAACCCTGCACTGACTGTCTAGGCATAACCCACCACGCTTCGGCCTTTTTTTTATAAAAGAGGGAGGTAAACGAGCAAGCGGGTAACCTGATGGAAAGTAATCAGCATCACCCATGGACACCCGCAAAACCAGAGAAATCGCAGACGCGTTGCCGGCCTTTAAGGAAGGAATAGGTTTAAGGAAGGAATAGGAATTAAGAAGAGAGGGGGAGGGGCCTCCGGAACCCTACTACCACTGGGCGGACGAAACACAACAGCACCAAGTGCCATTATCACGCCGAATATTCGTGAGAGGGTGGTATTACGCCGGGCGAGCTGGCCCAATGCGTGCTGCAACGCAGCGTGGCTCTACCACTCAGAAATATGCCCAGGCCTAATGCGCGTGTGTGGGTTTTCATAATTATAAATAAGTATTATTGTTGCCTACCTCGTTGTTAATGTACTATGTTTCATGTGTCATTTATCATCGTAACATTGACGTGTTGTTGTCGTGAAAAAAAATTACAATCATATTATGTCCTATAAATTGCTTTCTGGAACTATGGTATGTTGACAGAGCGCGGTATTTGCACTATTCGAAATTGTTTGTGAGAACGAGCTTGTTGAAATGAAAACCATCTTTTTAATGATATAAAACTTATACTACTAGTGTTATTTATCATATATATGTAAAATGACGACTATTATCTCCGAAGGATTAGTCAGATAACAATACCCACCAATTATAGTGATAACTTGATTTCAATCATGAAAATTCTAATGTCAATTGTTTTTCTTACGGCTTTAAAAATTAGCTTATGGTAGGCTTTTTATTCTTACAGTGCGGTACTGTAACTGACATGTGATAACATGTAAAATAACCTTAGGCAGGTTGTAAAAGTTTGTGTATTTCTACATTACAAGTCTTTTTTCTGTAAAGAAATATACCTACCAAATAATTCATAAGAACGATTGGGCTTTTCATAAATCTTTCGGTACACTGCAAGAAAAACTACTTTTGCATACACCTAACAAAGTAGCTTCTCATAAGTTCGCTTTGAGGATGGGCCCATCAGAGCCTATAGTAATAGCCTCGAGGTAAACATCGGATAATATCTTCGCAACCTTTGGATAGAAACGTTCATATTATCCTGTTTCCTTTGTGCACTCAAGTACAAAAACAAAGAGGGAAAATATTATAGCGAAACTTATGTTACCTAACGTCAATATTGACTTCAAGATCTAAGTGGATGATGGGAATTGAGATACAGATATTCTGGTTTTGTTTGATATTATGTACCCAGTAGCGTGCCCAGGGATTGAGATCAGGGCAAGCCCCGAAGCCCGAGGCTCCAAATCTTACCAGTGCTACCTATTATTTTGATGCATTTTTGTGACAAGTAGGTATTCCAAACGTTCGAAAAAAATATGCACAACAATATAATTTATATGAATAATAATATAATAATTAATGCTTGCTCCCAAGCAACCAACAATCCAACTACTTTTCTATGCAGATCCATTAAAATACCTTTTAAAACTTTTACTAGTTTGCGAAATACACAAATCTGAAGTAGGTATGTTGATTGTGTAACGGTTTGAACAATTTGAATATCCTTAATTATTTTTCGTTTTAATACAGTGGAGCCTTAAAAAGAAAAATATTTAGGAAACTCCTAAAGATAAACTTAACAATTACTAAAAGTTACTATAAATTACAATTACTAAAAGTTACTATAATAATATAAATATGGTTTTCAAAAGCGAACACTACAGATTATCAGACTTTTACAACTATTACAATCATTCCATTGACGGAATGTGTCCGGTACCGAACTGAGAGACGGCAATTGGCATCACTAATAGAGTGGAATATGCTTGATGTTGGTACATTTCAAAGCATTCTTGCCGAACCTTCAACAAGTTTAGCAAGGGCTTTATTAAATTATGTGTGGCATTGTCTACATATAAGAGAAAGTTGTGTTTAATGTATTTATATTTATTTATATTTGTTGTTACCTTAGTATCTAAGATTTACCAGGACTGACATGGTCACATTAGAGACCAAAGTCCTTTTATAATAAAGATTAAAAAAAAAAAATCATACCATGTCCAAGCAAGCAATAATGTTGTCAGTAAAAAATAGTATAAGGTAAAATAAACCCATGTCAATATATTTAAAGTGTAAGTACCATTTCATAAAATAATATAATAATATATTGCCATAGGCGTTTTGGCGTGATGATGATGGAAGCTTGTTCTCAGCAATAAGACCTATTACTTTACTATTAACTACTTAGTTATTAGTAAATTGAAATGACAAAGCGTAGGGACGTTCCTACGACTTTATCATTTCAATTTTCTTTCAATACTTCAAATGTTTCAGACAGCCGGCACCTCGCCGAAACACAATTGTCAATCCGCGCTCAGCAAAACGTCTTTAAGGGCAAATAACGGAATAAACACAATTAAGGTGGCAAAATCCGTCTCCCCGATTTTATTCAGGTAATAAACGTTAATCCGGAACAACGTGGGTTTTGCATTTGAAATGGATTGAAACCCCACTCAACTTTTGTTTTATGCGGAATGTCGTGAAGCGTTTGTTCAAAATTTTAAATAAGATGCTTTAATCGCAGCGTTGGATTTAACTTGCCTTCTTTTTGATATTTCAATGATTTATTTACATAGAAAACTACATGAAACTCCGAGAAAAGTCTCCTAAAGCACTCTCTTTTAAGTGCTATACCTATATACTTATTACATTTTTTATTAAGTATTATGACTTAACCTTTGGGACGAAAATTCACCTATCTTTGAATACGAAATACAACTATTGCATTTTTTTCAAATTCTTGATGTTTTGACATGGCACTCAATATCAGGCAGAAGCTACAAACGCTAACAAAAGTAAGTAAAAGTTCTAGAAAAAATTCCAATAATAAGATCAGACAAGACTAACTTTTTACTATCTTTACTTTATTCCATCATCAACACTTCTAAAAATAAAATAAGTAAGTCAACAGATAAAATATATTATGATTCTTGGATACTACGTCTTTACAATGTCTATAAAGTGTTATTTTTATAATATTATGAAGTATGGAGTACCGTGTCGCGTATCGGTGAAAGAATACTACCACCCTCTTCCCTTGGGTGTCGTAAAAGGCGACTAACGGACTAAAGACTGCACGTACGTCCAACAGCTTAGAGCGGCGATAGGCTCACCAACTGTCACGCTGAGCACATGTGCAGTCGCTATTTGGTGAAAAGTGGACTATGGCAGAGGACTGCTTTTGCGGTCCTCATTGCCTCGTCTCTGATTCGCCCTTTGGGGATAATAGTCGTGATTATATGTATGTATGAAGTATGGAAAAGAAGGATGTAGAGGAGTGGGACGAAACTGTAAAACCAAAATAGTTTCTGTCTTTAGCAATGCGGATGTACTTTTAATTTACCGACTGCCAAAATAGGGTTTTAGTTCCACAGAAATGTATATTTCTTTGGTTAGTTCTGTATTTCAGTAGGTAACTACAATAAAATTGTTGAGCTCTGATCCCCTGTTAGAGAATGGAGAATGACCAAACCAGCCTATTCGATATCTATTGCGTCTTAATCATTCACATATAAAAAGTGTTCTCTTAAGTTATAATGATGTTAAAAGTCAAGTGAAAAATAAATGCTGAACTGATCATACGATAAAAGTTGTCATAACCTCAAAATACCTAAAAAATGAAGCATGATAATGTAATGTAATTTTTTCTTCATAATTCAGAGCATTGCTGCTATTGATTACTATTTATTTCATTAAAGCGCTGTGTTACGCTAGCTAGCTAAAAAGTAGCCTAACTCCCATAGTAAAAAGGTCATTCTCCTTTACATTGATATTGTTTACACAAAGATTCTGTAATGTAAACGTAAAAAACGTGCTTGACGATATTACTTTTTCTTAAATTAACAACTGTACAATAAAGTGATTTGAATTAAACACCATCGTCATTGCATTATTTTACTGTCTAAATTAATAATATGTAAATTTCTAAATTGAAATTCGCATCGGTACCGTCGAAAATTAACTGACTAAGAGCCTAATATTGATACCCGCGAGTGAATGAATTGAATTTAATCATTTATTCCGTGTTGCCAGGGGAGTCGGTGATTCCAGGATGCAGATAAAGAAACATGACATCTTATACTGACATCGTAACAAACACACACACACACAATATAGTAACATTGACAAACATTGCTATTATTATACATTACCAGCTTTTGCCCGCGCCTTCGCACACTTAATGTTTCGCCAGAAAAAGTATCCTGAAACCGTTTTCAAAGTCCCATCTATATTTATACCAAAATTTATCAAAATCGGATAAGCAGTTTATTATTTTGAATTTGTAACAAATAACCTAACTCTAACATCTGCAAGAATATAAATTATTAGAATGTATATTATTCGAAGAAAAAATATTATTAGAAATGGGGTAAATAGTTTATGAGTTATCGCATTGTTCTCATTGCATTAGACTTTGTGGTGTTTTTTAACCGCCTGTGTGGTCTAATAATTTAGACCCAGAGGTAACGGGTTCGATTACCAGCGGGGCAACGCCTTTTTACACTTGCTTTGATTGGTAGTAGGACTTGATAATTATATCCGCCTGCATGGCTAGCGTAAACCATCTTATCTAAAGTCTGGCGACAATGCTAATAACATTGTTGTGTTCCAACAGTAAAGAGATAAGATTGCCAGTTCCTCCTTCCTCAGTGGTTGAGGATTCCGGGTGAAGCGCTTTCCCTTGACCTTATCGTCACTTACCATCAAGTGAGACGAAGATCAAACGCTTACTTATACCAGGGGGGTGTCACTTCGCAGTTTAGGTGCGTTCGGCCGGCGCGCCTCCCAGGCAGGCCGCCTAGGCGTATGGCAGTAAAGGTTGCCGCGAGCCGATGCACCGAACACCGAGCGCAGAGTCGCTTAACTCGTAATCCCTGCGCACGTGCGTAAACCCTACGCTCTGTGACGTCATGACGTCAAATCGATATCGACTTGCTTAACGGAATATGAACGCTCGGGTCACACGATAATTTTCAATTTCGCGTGAAAGCCGTTAGAGAGTGAACCTTCTGTACGGTAGTACTAGACGACCAAGTAACAGACTTTACTAGGTCGTTCATAACCATTATTATTGAATGTTTTGTTATGTTATTATTGAACCCACCAACCAACCCGCATTGAGCCAGCGTGGTGGGTTATGGCTTAATATCCCCACGTGCTATCATCCACGTGGGAGGCCTGTACCCAGCAGTGGGACGTTTATAGGCTGATGATGATGATTATTGAATGATAAGCTGAGCTGAGTGGGAGCAGTGTGGCATACCGGCTCACTGAAAGAATACTAATAGACGGCTAACGGACAAAAGAACATAAAAATGCACATGCATCCAACATGATGGGCTCACCAATTGGCTATTTGACAGTTCTCGGAAAAGTATTTTATAAATTACAAACGTTTTCGAAAAAGCTTTATTTAATAGAAAAAAGAACATATTTTTCTTAATTGATTTCAAATTTCGCGCAAAAACGGTTGGTCAAGTGACATTTTGAAAACAAAAATAATAACAAACGTCTTATTACGCCGTGTACGAAGGCACTAAGTAAGACAATAATATTATATAACGTAAACGACAACGTTAATAAAATATATCAAAAGTTAAAGCACCAAAAAGCCATAACATAAGTTTCAGGTACAATATAACCTCGTGAATGTTTTTTTTATTAATTTTTTTATATCTCTTCATGTAAGGAAAGAAATAAAAGTATTCCCATGCATGGGCATCATTTGGTCCAAAATAGTCAATATCCTTTATTTGTAAAAATAAAATATTTGAAAATTATCTTATAATTAAAAAAAAAACTATTGGATAATTATTGTTAAATTATAAACTACCATATCCGAAATATTTCATATTTTATTGTTACACTTACTGTCAAATAGCTAATTATAACGCTGAGCAAACATGCTGTTATAATTTAGTGAAACGGACTATGGCAGACCTTTGGGGATAATAGTCGTGGATAACAAACACTATGTATGTATATATGTATAAGCTAATGATAACCTGATGATAAAAATGTATTATTGTTCTAGGGTAAGAGAGGATGTAGCAGGGATGGGCGCGCCGGCCGCAGCCGCGATGCTCCTAGCTGCGCTCGCCGCGCTACCTTGCCGAGGTAACTACTCTACACGGTATATAAAAGGCTTTTACAGGGTTTGCAATCATCATAGGCTATGGTAATAGTTTTCTCTTCGTCAAGATACTTTGAAAAGTGGTTTTGTTTTTACTTTAACCTGTTATAAAAATTGTTTATGTAATTTTTAACGCTAATTTTGTTGTGAACAAATTACAAACGATGTTTCCACGAGCTGGATTTGTATCCGCACCATTCTGAAAGTATGGGTCAGATGCTCTTCCAGTTAAGATACCGTGGACTTATCCAGCCCGTCGAAATTAATCAACACTATTTGCTTAATATTTTTTAAACACTGAAAAAAGAGACGTAAACACCTCAGGCTGGAATCGAACCACGCACCTTCCGCATTCCGGGCAGCTGCCTTAACCACTTGGCTACTGAGGTCTGGTTTTCACCCGTCGAAATTTGTCAGTGCTTGATGCTTATGTTTTTTAGTCAACATTGCTTCATCAAATATTAGAAGTTTTCACCTCTGAGATCTAAAATATAAAAGCTATATCTAAAGCTAAAATATATAAAAAACATTATTTACTCTTTACTCGAACCCTAACTCGGAATTTTTTTCAACATTTTTCATTTTGTAATTAGGTAACTGTACCTTTTTATTATATGTCTTTAACAATAAATGAAATAAAAAGATTTATTTAATGTCTTAAACTGATTACATAAGTTTACTTCAGTAACCAACTTATCAAAATAAACAGAACCTCATATTCTGACAACCACCAACATGCTAACCGTGTTCACCGGAAAATGACAAAATGTATCAACAAGTTACCTGAGATCCATTAGTAGTTTGTATTGAGTTTGTTCGAACTCGTTACACGGGTGTCTCGAGCTGGCTACATTGTAAATAACTTGCCTATATATATGGTAATGCCTCAGGCTGAACAATTAGTTAAACCGGTTGTACAAAAAAACAAAAGTGTTCATAAAAATTCAACGTAGCACGTGACTTTTTGAAAAAAATGTCTGTCGAAAAATGTTTTTGTAATAAAATTGATAATATTTCATATACGTACATTCAGCTTCGAAGTTTGGTCGAAACTTATTAAATGGTAAAATACTCGTACATCTAGACATTGAAGTGTTTAAAGTAACTTTTAATGCGTCTATTTTAATTTTTATGGAAAATAAACTATAAGCTTCGTTTTCTCAAATGTAGAGGTATGAAATACATACATACTAGAGACTAGGCAATGAGGACCACAAAAGCAATTCTCTACCATAGCCCATTTTTCACCAAATAGCGACTGCACGTGTGCTCAGCGTGACAGGTGGTAAATCCATCGCCGCTCTATGATGTTGGATGTACGTGCAGTCTTTAGTCTGTTAGTCGCCTTTTACGTTACCCATGGGAGAGAGGGGGTGGTAGTGTTCTTTCAGCGCTACGTGACACGGTTATGTATGAAATGTATAGGATCTTAATATAGTTATGACATTTAACGTTCCTTTGATAATTTTTAATGCTGACTTAGATGATCGAAAATGCTGAATGTAAAATCTGATAATGTTAATTACCTATTAACCCATCAAAAGTTTTAAAATACGTTGTTTGTTTATTACACGACTCCTGAAGGTAACAATTAGCACGCACTCTTTGTAAATCCACTCAGAATTCTCAACCATTGCTGCCATACTGTTAATGATCACAACAATGTCACTAACATTGTTATTACAGCGACAGATTTGTTTTGTGGCAGACTTCTAACAACCGGACTTAATTTGAAACAAACTAAGTAAGTATTATAATTTAGAAAATGTAAAAAAAAATATTTTGTAATCTAAACTGAACACAATATATTCGTATTCGCCTGCTGGAAAAAAAACCCGATTCTGTTATGTTACTAAACCACAAGTTAATTAACTTTGAGATATAAAAAAAATATTGAGCTAAGTATATTTCATTTACACAACTCCTAAAAGTTAACAAGATAAATATTAATAACGCAAACTTATAAAAATATTGAACGCCAAATTAGTAAATGTTTTTTATTCATCCAATTAACTACCGTCGAAAATTAGATTCTCATTAATAATTAGCTTCGTAAACAAGAGTGTTCAAACAGAAGCGAAAGCTAATATTCTATAAGAAGGAACAAGAGAAACTTAATGAAAGTGACGATCTAATTTTCTTCCATAGAAAGTGTTTTAAACGCATTTCCACCCAAATTACGGGGATCGAGAACAAATATTTATCCACAATCCTCGAAACTGTTTACTCTAGGTTAGCATCGCTGAAGGAACGCTCTTAGAGCCGTGTAAACGGTTGGCCATTTAAAAATATTTTCCTATTAACACAAACGTTTTCTTACAAATTAAATTGCAGACTCTGAAAGGCTCCTCAACTGCTATTCCTTAAGACTCCCCATTATATTTTAATTCGAGAGGAGATTTAAATAGAGCCAAGCGAGCCGTTCCCCTTACTCATTCCAGGTTCGGTGAGTCTTTGTTATCTTGTGGTTATTCAAATTTTATGAACGGTTAGTGTTTGTAAAACTTATTTATCATTGAACATTAAAGCTGTCACTCTACTATAACAAAAACATTGGTTGATAAACCATTACTACGTTTTTTAAAATGTTTACTTTATCTATACTTAATAATATAATAAAGCTGAAAAGTTTGTTTACTTGAACGTGCTAATCTCAGGAACTACTGGGCCGATTTAAAAAAATCTTTCAGTGTTAGATAGCCCATTTATCGAGGAAGGTTATAAGATATTTTTTTTAGGTACGGGTATGGTTAGTAACCCGTGCGAAGCCGGGGCGGGTCGCTAGTTGTTATATAAAGCAGTAGCTGTGTCATGGCGGTTTATTCAAAGAAACGTGGAGTGTGGCAGCCCAAGTAACAAAATGTGGTCTTGTAGTGGTTCCGGAGCCAGGTCTATAACAGGTTAGTAAAAGTTTATAACTACGGAAAAAGGCCCAATTTATACGCGTACTTTTGCTAATAAAACTGTCATGGTAGACTTGGCGAGCACCACTTAGACCAATAATACACTTAAAGGTGGACTACGTAGAACTATCTGCTCCCGCGAAGCCAACTATGAGCATCTAATAGAACCAGACACCACGACTTAAGCCCTTTAATAGGCTCTGAGGACCATTTGCTCTCGCGAAGCTCACTATGAGCGTTTAATAGAACCAGGCAGGCTTGTAACTTACTCCGCGCTTCTAATATTAGCTACTTCAAACATTTGTGAATTTTTTATTGTTGAAATTTTGCATTCACAATGCTATATAGATATAGAATAAAATGTTTACTAGAAAAAAATCAACCAGTCTCAGGAAGCTCGAGTGGGATTCGAACCCACGACCTTTGGATTGCCGGTCCACTGCTCTAACCGCTGAGCTACCGAGACTCCAGAAGACTCATTGAATTTTTCCTAGTAGTTTGATTTACGCTGCAAGCCAGCGGTATTACGTCACTGTGAAGTCTACCCTCACATTCGAAAGAAATACTATTGCAAGTATTTAACAATCGATAAAGACGTAATTGCTTATAAATATCTTTATTGTTGAAATTTTGCATTCACAATGCTATATAGAAATAGAATAAAATGTTTACTAGAAAAAAATCAACCAGTCTCAGGAAGCTCGAGTGGGATTCGAACCCACGACCTTTGGATTGCCGGTCCACTGCTCTAACCGCTGAGCTAACGAGACCCCAGAAGACTCGTTGAATTTTTCCTAGTAGTTTGATTTACGCTGCAAGCCAGCGGTATTACGTCACTGTGAAGTCTACCCTCACATTCGAAAGAAATACTATTGCAAGTATTTAACAATCGATAAAGACGTAATTGCTTATAATTAAAATTTGTGAATTGATGTTTTGTTGTGCGGTTGTGGAGAACAATAAAAAAATAAAAGTTAACTTTATCTATTTTATATAAAATGTATTAACAAGTATTTCGCACGTAATATTATACGTGCATACATGTTTGCACGGCAAACGCGTATGAATTTTCGGTGAAGTATATTGTGTTTTTAACCGACTTCAAAAAAAGGAGGAGGTTCTCAATTCGGCTGTATGTTTTTTTTTAAAATGTTTTTTACCTCAGAACTCCGTCATTTATACACTGATTTAGAAAATTCTTTTTTTATTTGAAAGGATATACTTCCAGATTGGTCCCATTTTTATCAAAATCCAGTTCTGATAATGGAATCCTCAAGGAATTGAGGGATCTCCTCAAATATTGTAGGCATACCTGTAGCGACTTTGATATTTTCAGCAATAAATCAAGCATTTGCATTCAGAAAGTATCATTTGATGAAGTAGAACTGATGAAGAAGACCACAGAATGCCATTGGAACTCCTCAATGATAAGTATTTCACTGGTGGCAATAAGATATCTCGATTAAGATAGTTAAGCGACTATGACGAAGCAAAAGAAGGCAGGTACCAGAACTCTGTTCTAATGGTGGGATCCTTGAGGAATTGAGGGAACTCCTCAAATATTGTAGGCATACCTATAGCGATTTTGGTATTTTCAGCCATAAGGCAAATGAGGTCCACTCTGGCAATAAATCCTTCTAATAATCTATCTAATATTGTAATTTTTTTTTTCATTTATTTACCAATTTTAAACTTAGTGCAAAGAAAAAATATACAAATTAAAAATTAAAAAAGCACTTCGAAAACCTATATGAGGTTTATAGTGAGCGCTTTCAACCTATTTAAAGCCTACGTCGATACAATTAAAAAAAAAAACAAAATTAAAAAAAAACAATTAACATGTAAGTAGCTATAAAGGTATTGAAACAGTTACTTAAATTAGAAATTAAAAAATCAAATTAATAACAAATTCAAACAAAACAAAAATAAACATTATTTAACACTAGCATTCCATACAACACGAGACCATTAGTGACTATATACAGTTTAGGAAGTGCGACCTTAGTTTCACTTTAATATTTTGTATTTGAATCTTATCGCGCAATTCAGAGGGTAGGTCATTTATAAATCAAAAATGCGAAAGCGTGTTTGTTTGTTTGTCCGTCTCTCACTTGCGCATCGACCTGATTTTGCACATGGCATACGTGGTACGGAGTCGCTGGAGAACCTCAACACCATGCTCAGCGACCTCAATATCGTATCCCAACAGGTGGGTCTTAAAATGAACATGGACAAGACGAAGATCATGTCGAATGTCCATGTTGAACCCGTACCGGTAATTGTTGGGAGCGATACTATCGAAGTTGTCGACCACTACACCTACTTAGGACAGATTGTCCAGTTAGGTAGGTCCAACCTCGACAAAGAGGTCGCCCGGAGAATCCAACTCGGATGGGCAGCGTTCGGGAAATTACGAGATATCTTTGCATCGAAGATTCCGCAGTGCCTAAAGACAAAGGTCTTTAACCAATGTGTGTTGCCGGTGATGACATATGGCACCGAAACGTGGTCCTTAACTGTTGGCCTTTTAGAAAAGCTCAGAGTCACACAGCGAGCAATGGAGAGAGCTATGCTCGGAGTTTCTTTGCGCGATAGAATCCGAAACGAGGATATTCGCCAAAAAACCGGAGTTGCCGACATAGCTCGTAAGATTTGCAAGCTGAAGTGGCAATGGGCAGGCCACATCGCTCGACGAACCGACAACCGTTGGGGAAGAAAGGTTCTCGAGTGGAGACCACGCACTGGAAGACGCAGTGTTGGTAGGCCTCCCACTAGGTGGACCGACGACATCGTGAGAGTCGCAGGCAACCGGTGGATGCGAGTGGCGAGTTGTCGGTCAGGATGGAGGTCAAAGGGGGAGGCCTATGTTCAGCAGTGGACGTCTTCAGGCTGGTGATGATGATGATACAAGTGGCATCGGCCACTTTTTATCACTCCTTCCAAAACATTTCTATATAAGGATTTAAAAATACACTATTCACACTAAGTATTCATTCTGTCACTTCTTATCTAAATTCTTCTTAACATCTTTATGCCGATGACTTACAAATTTACTCTCTGGCCTCGGCTGAGAACCTCTTAGAAGCGATTGAGCAGATCAATGGTGACTTGGCTACGATCTACGACTGGAGCAAGTCAAAAACGTCCCTGTAGTTTGCCTAACGGTGAACCCTAGCAACTCGCAAGTCATCATCGTAGGGGGGTCTATACAGCGTTCACGAGTAAATCTGGGTAACTTGCCGTATGCTTTGGATGTAGATTTCCTACTTTGTGATAGGCGTTTCTCGTTTTCTTCGCTTGTCGCATTCAAGCGGCCCTATCTGGTACGAGCAGTGCGTTTTGTAGGTTTACCAATATTCGCTTTCGATAAACAGATCGGAAAGATTCACTAAAAAGCGAGAAATAAACAAAAATTTTAACAAAAGAAAAAACCGACTTCAAAAAATTTTACTGAAATAAATGCACTAAAACGTAAAAAATAATTGCATAGTTTAGTTTGTTCAATTTACTTGAAATATTAACCTTTATTCTACTCAATCTTATAATTATAAAAATCCAATGAATGAACAAAACGTCGATATTTCTAAATAATAAGAAATCCGCGTTTTTCAACTTAACTCACTATTTTTTTTTTAATTGCAACACTTTTTTACGTCAACTAGTCACACAGGAATCATCCTAAGATACGTAATTCTAAAATGGCGAAGGTCCAAACCGGACGTTCGATGGTGGTTTGTAGGGGGTCCGTATTAAGGAGTCGGGTAAGTCATAGTGTTTTGATATTAACTTTGTAGACGTTATATGTGTGCTAGTTGAAATAAAATTATGTCACAGGATAGTAGAACGGTTGCTTTATCTAATCGACACGAAATTTTGTAGAATTTCATGCATTTATTAAAAAAATTAGGGAGTTCGAATATATGAACACGAAAACAAGCAAAATCCAGTGAATGAACATATGGTTCATTCATAAATGTTTTTTTTTAAATGTTTTTTTTTTTAATTTTGTTTACGCTCACACCAATTATCTAGACCAAGATGAGTATTCTTGTGAAACTCGTTAATATGGTAAGATAACGGATAAATATACATAAACATAGAAAAAACACCCAGACCCGAAATCAATTTAGAAAAACAGTTTTTCTCTAAATTGACCCGACCGGGGATCGAACCCGGGACCTCAGAGATGGCGACACCATGAAAACCGGTGTACAAACCACTCGACCAAGGAGGTCGTCTAATTCATAGGAGGCTTGTGATTTTTTAAAATCTAACAAATTTATATGTTAATGCTATTCAAATTGGATCGTTTTCTGTACATAGCTTTAATTAACGGTAGGCTAATGTTCGAACTAGGTATTAATTTACTGATATTTTTTGGTTTGTATGAACTCTAACGTTTATTATTACGTTCGTTTATTGGTTACGTAAATCCAGTGAATGAACACTGGTAGGTAATTATATATAATAGTATGTGATTTTGAGTTACCACTTAATTAAAAATATAAGACTGAAATCTGTTTTATTATTATTTCTATGCCATTATTTTTAAAATTATGTTTTAAAATCTTTTGTAAAGTATCATTTATTTTTTCTAAGTCTTTTCCAGTTTAGAAACCGTGCACGCGGTTAAAGGTATTTAGTTGGTCAACTATACATCCTGAAGGATAAATGAATGAAGATATTTATTAATTGACTAATTGACTGCCTATTACTGGATTTTTTTTCTTAATCATTTGAAAACAATACTAATTTCTGGACTATGAAAGTGTACATAATACTTTTTTTTATACCTTGATTTATATAAAAAGATTAGAGTATTTCTATTTAGGAAAGTTATAAATAAACTTCGGACCGGAAATACATTATTTTCTTTCGAAATTAGCTATTTTTGAAAGATATCTTAAACTGATTTGGTAGTCCTCATTGCTCAGACTCTGACTAACCCTTCGGGGATAATAGTCGTGAGTGCATAGAGATGTATGTAAGTTTGTTAATTTGAATAATCTGAGATTTAAAAATACAGCAGTCAACAAAGAATTGCAATCATTCGCCGTTTGGCTGACTAAAGTTTAAGTTAATTATTAGATTCGGACAAAAAGGGCTTTATCCAGTAAACAAATGGCAAGTTGCGCTACGTCTGGAAAAGTAGAAATTATACGATAAAATTTAAAAAAAAAAACATTTTTTGTTAAAAGTATTATGTATACAATGATAAAGGTTGTCGTATATTTAGCGGTTAAATGAACGATTTTAATCAAGATTATATTTAGGATTTTTTTTTATATAAGTATATTCTTTTCCCGTGTTACGTAGCGGTGAAAGAATATTGCCACCCCCTCTTTATCCTTGGGCGTCGGTAAAGGCGACTAACGGACTAAAGACTGCACATACTTCCACCAACATAGAGCGGCAATAGGCTCACCACCTGTCACGCTGAGCACATTTTCAGTTGCTTTGGTGAAAAGTGGACTTTTTTTTTATTAATTAGGGGAAGGCAAACGAGCATGCGTGTCACCTGATGTGGAGTAATTTCCGCCGCCCATGGACACCCGCAACACCAGAGGAGTCGCAGATGCGTTGCCGGCCTTTAAGGAAGAAATAGGAATAGGAATTGTGAGGGTGGGGGGAAGGGTCGGGTGGTATTACGCCGGGCGAGCCGGCCCAATGCGTTTTGCAACGCAGCGTGGCTCTACCACTCAGTCAGTGTCACTAATTTAGCACCACCCAGGGGTCACGTGTAGGGTCTCAAGGGTAAACCTATGGACGTGAGTAACTTTAGCCCCCAATATATAGTCTATGGTAGAGGACTGCTTTTGCTGTCCTAATTGCCTAGTCTCTGACTAACCCTTCGGGGATAATAGTCGTGATTATACGTATGTATGAATGTAATTTTTTTTAAATTCATGTTATCAACCCACTTACCTGCATTGGGCCAGCGTGTAGTCTAGTGCTTGTCGTCCATGCGGGAAGGCCTGCAAGGATGTTGACGATGATTTTAATAAATACAAATCTATTGACGGACTAAAGACTGCACATACATCTAACAGCATAGAGCGGCGATGGGCTCACCACCTGTCACGCTGAGCACATGTGCAGTCGCTATTTGGTGAAAAGTGGACTATGGTAGATGACTGCTTTTGCGGGCCTCATTGCCTAGTCTCTGACTAAGCCTTCATGGATAATTTCGTGATAATATGTATGTGTTTATGTAATCTAATGAAATGTCGCCTGTTATTTCGTAATTAAACCACCTGATTTACCATATTGTTTTTGTTCAATGTTTTGAGCGTTATTAACGCAAAAAATAAAAATAAAATATTGTAATTGAAGAAAGCATTAATATAGGTACTATCTCGTAAAGTTCATAATCAAGAAATTGTAATAGGCTTGTGTCCACTAAGAATAAATCGGATGGATTGGCATTTCTAATGATCAATTATGTTTTATAGAAACAAAATATCTTAAATATTATAAAAATTGGGATTATTAATATTTTTAAAGAAAAAAGTCGATAATAATACGCATTCACGGAAATCAGACGCCGTAACGTCACGCCGTGCCAAATGTCATCTTATTGTTGTGACATTTCTATATAACAAGCCTCGAACGAAACGGATATTTTGAACGACGTGACGTAATTTACTCAACATGGCGATCTTAAGCGTTTTCGCGGTAAATTTAACTAAACTTAAAAACGCAAAATAAATATTTTAAATGATCGATTTCTTAAAAAAAGTATTCTTAGGATAATATAGGTAAACAGGTATCATTTTAATATGATTTTGAAAGTTAGTCAACTAGCCTATTATAACCTGTGTTGCATGTGCGTGTTAGAAATGCAAATAGAAAAATCTTTATTTAATACAGTTCATCTCGCATTGCATATAGAGTCTTGTATATTACTGTCCTTGTCCATCTCGAGTGGCCCCTTGATTGATAGCCCTACAATCATTACGTATATTGGTTCGCTTGTATAATATGTCGAGTTTGTGATAGGGTTGACGTCACTTCGTAACAAAAACCGAATTAGTAACTATGTTAACACATTTATTTTTAAAAGTCTATTAAAATTAACGCTTCTAAGCTTCACATAAACATTACTCTTAAAATAAAACGCTATAATACAGAAGAGTCTCCCTTTGACCAGGGGCTTTGCAAAGTTTTCAAAACGTGAAACTAAAATGATGTTGTGCAAAATAAACGCGATCATCATTTACCTGGAGATGGTCCACAACCCACTACTCTGGCCCAATGCAGGATGGTTGGTTTTAACGACTGCCATCTTACGACAACAACGGGGGCCAACGGATTTAAGTGCCTTCTGAAGCACAAAGGCACTCAAAATGTTTTTTTCCCTTTCAGCGCCTGAATATTTTAATATTTTTGCTGTACCTATACATATTAATAGAATCAGCTACATGATAAATCGTACCTAGCATAGTAGAACATAAATCCCTTAGACTATGCCACAAGAAACAAAGTATTTTTGCCAATTATGTCCAAAAACTACGGCGTTATGTGTAGTTGATTGTTTTAAAGCTTATCACTGCACAATTTTGTATCCCTACTACAGAAAAGACGGAATTATGTCTTCCTTTGTTTGTTTGTACTACTATTAAGTACCTTATGTTTGTCATGTCATATCTTTTTTCCATTAAAAGTTGATTTATCAGTGTTTTCTTTGCTAATTGCTAAACGTTCAAAATCCGCCCTTACCTGTAGTGCCAATTTTTTTTTTTTTTTGTATAGAGGTCCTACAAAATCTACGAATGTATTCGTAGTCGGCACCATGCTAAAGACCCGCACTACGAGTTATTTCGTAGGTGGCACGCAAAGGGTTAAATTTGGACACCCATCTGGTGGCCCAGCATTGCGAATGTTGTCTTGCAAGATCTTATATTTGCACGATCGCAAACCGATAGCTGCTTGCGCCATCGAGCTCCTCAGATCGAGAGATCAGTAAAAAGTGTTTTATGTTAGATAACTAAACTGTAAAGAAGCTTTAAAGTCCATTTTTAATATCTGTGACCTTCTGACCCACTTTCTAATTACGCAAACATAATTTTCCAATAATAATTCAAAACGAAGCTTACCAAAGTTGTATTGTTGTTTTTGTCTTGAGAGTTCACTCGCGTCAGCCAAAATTATCTATAAGGAATATCAAATTTAATAATGTCATTCTCATTTAAAGGTATTGACGCAGACGCCGCCTCAAAGATTCCAGACGGAATTTACAATCAAGAAAGTGAAATTCAACCTACTATCAACATAGTGTATCAAATGTTACACGGTAACGAGTACAATCAAACCGAAACAGACTTCAGCCCTAACGTTTTAGATGTCAATAATGAAGAGGTGAAAGACAAGAAATGTTGTGATTTTATTTCTAAAGTGAACTTAGTACGTATACCTGAAGGTGCTAGAGGTAATAGACAAGGCGGAGTCAAAGACAAAAATGATAGGATCAAAAGGGTAGTGAGTATGGAGAGGATAAGTGAATTCAATATGGCTAGTGTGAAGAACGAAGCGAGTACAGCCGCGTCGGTGGTCAGTCCAGCTTTTACAATAGAGAGGCGGAGAAGGCCTGGGGAGACGGGATCAAACGCCCCACTTTTGAACTACATTTTTGACACGTATACTAACACGCATCAGCACAGGAATGGCAAGTGAGTTAGTTTACTGACACTTTATTAGAAAAACAAGTACTTAAGTTCTTTTAATGTAAGCTAAAGAATACCACCACCCCCTCTCTTCCCTTGGGTGTCGTAAAAGACGACTAACGTACTAAAGACTGCAGTAACATCCAACAGCTTAGAGCGGCGATGGGCTCACCACCTGTCACGCTGGTGGACAAGTGGTGTGAAAGTGGACTATAAAGGATTGCTTTTGCAGTCCTCATTGCCTAGTCTCTGCATGACTAACCCTTCGGGGATAATAGTCGTGATTATGTACGTATGAAAGAAGAAAATGCCAAACCTCACAATTGTACGCTGTTTGAATCATCTTTTGTAGATGAAGAGGCCTATGATAATGATGATGATGTATGCATGTTTTTTAAGGTGAAAAGAAGGCAAACGAGCAGGCGTCACCTGATGGAAAGTAATCCACGCCGCCATGGACCTCTTTTCCTCAAACTTCAACTGGTACTTTCAACTAGTTGAATTGGACAAAAAAATCTAATTATTTCAACTTGAATGTAATCATTCCTAATACTTACAAAGTTTAAATAATTGTAATGTCTTGTCCAATTAGTTCAACTAAAAAATTTTAATAAAAAGTAATAAAATATACTATTCTTCTTCCAACAAAAACAAATATAACTTCAACTGTACTACTTATAACGTAACTATACTGACATATTACCTTAATCAATAAGAAATCATCTAAATAACCTGTTAAGACAATAACGTGTACCTTTATACTATTTAGTAATATGTTAAAATAAAACGTTCCGTGACTGAATATACAAATTATTATAGCATTCCCAAGGAGGGTACCAAACAAAGGTCCTTTTTACCATGTTTACTTATTTGATTCAACTTTGTAAGTATTAGGAATGATTACATTAAAGTTGAAATAATTGTATTTTTTTGTCCAATTATTTTAACTAGTTGAAACTACCAGTTGAACTTTGTGGAATAGAGGCGATTGTACAGAAGATTAATTTAAAAATGAAGTGTCACGACTTGACATGTTGTTGCGAAAAGAATAAGGGTGAAACGCCGCGGTTGGTATTTTTAACGGCAGCGTTTTACGACAACAACCGGGATCGACGGCTTAACGTGCCTTTCAAAACACGAAGAAGCTCGAGGTGTTTTTAGTTATGTGTGTTATATGTTATTTGTTTGCTCAAACCTGTTGCCTTATACACCAACAATCAACTTTAGCATCTCTAAAAAATATCGCAAAAAAATCCTTTTAAAAAGGACAATGTTCTGCGCCCATACATTGTTAGCCTAAGAATCAACAATTAAGAAATATTCTTTTCTAGGTTCGAAAATGCAAGTAAATGACTATAAAAACAAAGATTTTTGACGGACACTCCTGAGAACCTAAATATCAGGAAAAGCTTACAATTATTTTGAGGTTATGTTTAATTAAAGAATTTGAGAAGTGATGTTGCACTGTTTTGTTTTATTTGCCAACACTCATGCACGTTTACTAACACTTAAATAATCCATCATTATTTCACATAAATATTCTAGAAAACATAAATTATAGAAAATAAAACAAAACTGCAGACATGACGCTTTACTTTCCCGCCAAGAAGTCCAGAATGACAACTTTTTTTTTCTTGACCAAGGATAGGTACTAGTCCTTTGGTCGTATAATTAGAGTTAATTGATTATGCTTAAATGATGAGTGATAAATTTTCACAATTCGTGCAGGATCCCCTTAATGCTAAATGATATTCCCCCCAAACCACTTGAGTTCCAGTAAAGATGTGAGACTTTACTGAGATCTCGCAGAGAGAGAGTATTTGTTGAGAGTATTTGAAAAGTGATGTTGCACTGTTTTGTTTTATTTGCCAATGAAAGTCAACTGCACAATCAGTGCTGCCAGATCTTAGAGCCAGTAATCCGTAATAACTGCCACATTCCGTATGAAATCCGTATGGGAAGTTTTATTTTATTTGAATGCACAAAACAGGTTATAGACATGTAAAATACAAACAAAAAATATTTTATCATAAGGTCTAGGTTGAAACTCTAAGGTATCTATATACATACTTACAACTACCTTTAAATAAATATATCAATGAAAGTAATAAGATAATCAAGGGTCGGATACCTGTATATTTTTCGAAACGTTACCGTCTTAAATGCCTAAAGAACAATTTGTTTCGTTTATGTTCTAACGGAACGTTATAAATAACGTTTTTAACGTTAAAAAAATGTCGATTTCGTTTAATAAAACGTTTTTAACCGTTTTTATTTTATGTTTTGTGTTGCTCGATGTTCGATGCTCGATGCATAAACAAGTCCATACGTGTCGCCGCACGAGCACGACCCGCGCAGAATCGTCCTGCGGATTAAACCGGTTTTAGAAAACGTTCCCATTTAGTTTTCGTTCCGAACGCAATGCAAAAAGCACAATACAAAGAACTGTTAGAAACGTTTAAAAAACGTTATTGTAAATAACGTTTCCGACCCTTGAAGATAATTAATAACTCCAAAAACACACTAAAACAATATGGATGTCAGACAGACACAATAATGATTCATTCATAACAAAGTGTTTTACGTCTACTCTCTCTGGCTCTCATTCTCATATTAGCCGACCAAGAAAATATCTCAATGGGAATCCTCAAAGCCATAGTTTTTACTATGCAGTTTGCTGGTTCAGTTCTGTAAAAATCTATGAAAATTAAATAAGACTCGCTAGTTTACTCAGAATCAAATAAAATTTAACATATTTCTTAGGAATCTATTATTCAATTATTCTTAGGAAGGAAGCTATTAGTAGGTACTACTTATTAAAAGTATTACTCATTAAAAGCATTTGCCTGAAAATTCTGTATAAAAATCCGTGTGCATTCATTGTCCGGTTTGAACATTGACATTATTTTACGGACAAATCCGTAGATATGGCAACACTGTGTACAGCAGACTACAGTAACGTCAGTCAGCGAGTGATACAGCACCGCAGATTAGTAAAATTCTCCTCATTGGAAAAGCAAAAGAATCTTGAGTCGACTAATATTTTCAGTTGGGAATAAAATTCGATGTATCGTATTCTAATGATGCTTGGAGCATTTGGCACTAAGTATATCGAGTCAGCCATGCATGCATAATATTATTAGGTTTGTTTGTACATATTATAAATATTTTGGTCACAAACCTTTAATTCACTGGCTGAATGCACTGAACTCTCAATACCCAATCCATAATAAAAAAATGATACTTAATATTATTGTCCAAAACGTTATTTTTATTATTGGTTACTTGTCTAAAAGTGTCCGCCAAAATCTAAATACTGTTATCTGTCGTAAAAAATAAGCTAAGAATTATCATGTATGTTATGTTTGTGTTGGTTCTTAGGCTAACTTCAACAATGTCCTTTCCACAAACAGGATTCAAACCTGTAATCTTCTGACATACCGGATGCATCTATGCATATTGTTTGAATAATTCTAAAAGAACGATTACAATTATGAAATAATATGAGTAAAATGTGCAGTTATAAAAATGGCAAATTCGTATTTATAAAAAAACCTTTATCCAGGGTTAGCCCCGGGAACAGCATATATGCAGCGGCTGCCCCAGAACTGGAAGCTTTAGTGGGGTCCACAGCACACCTGGACTGCAAAGTGGACAGTCTCCACGATAAACTGGTAATAAGTATGTTCATTTGTTTATGAATCATTGGCTCTTGAACTTCAGTCTTTCTGTATCAGCTCCCTTCTGATTTACTTAAAAATTTATTTAAAAAAGAGCCCTCCCACTGGGCCAATACCTCCATCATTAAAGTCATGACATCGATACAATTGATAGAGTTAGATTCAATGAATAAAACAATAAATAAAAAAATGTGTTCTAACTAAATTATATCTATCTGGTAACAGATAGCCACAGAAGCGCTCTTACTAACGAGTTGAATCCCCGTTGAAAAAGCCTTTACACCTCTTTTTGCTTTCTTGTCATTTACGCAGATTAACAATTTAATTTAATATCAATCAATTTCAAAGTATTGAGGCTTCAATTGCTTTGCGTGTACGGTAGATTTTATCTTGCTTTCCATCTATCCTTCCAGCCGTATACAATGAGATGTTTACACAGGTGAGCTAATTAAACATTTTCTGTTTAAATCAAGGTGTCGTGGGTCCGTAGGAAAAATGACGAAGAACCTATGGAGCTCCTCACAACTGGCACTCAGCAGTACACTGCTGATGACAGGTAAATAAAAATGACATCACATCTTTCTTACTTCTACTTCTTTAACACATGTTTCTATAGTTATGTTATTAAAGTTTAATTTACTATGGTTCATTCCTAGGAGAAGCATTCGTGACCTCGACTATAGTACTTTCTCAGAACAACTTTTGAAAATTAACTTTTCACTTGTAAAAGAGAGCCTAAATGCTAGTCAATATGGCATGAGCATACTTTTATTTTAAGCTATAATATTATAGACATGGATATGATGTTTCGAACTCTTCTCACCCGGAATCCTTAATCACTGAGTTACTGGCTATCTTATCTCTTGACTCTCAAAGCACAACAATGCAACAGAGTTGTTATGGCACCAGACTTTGAATAATTTCGTGATAGCTAGCTAGGTGAACTTAACAAGTCCTACCCCTAACTAAACCAAGGAGGCACACAAAGATATATACCTCCCGCTGGGAATCGAATCGAATAGGCAGTTGAAAACCTTTTCCGAGTTTATAGGTTTAACGACAGCCATTTACGACAACAACCGGGACCAACCGCTTAACGTGGCTGCCTAAGCACGGAATGGCCCGAGATATTTTAATTTCCGATGACCCGGCATGGCATTGGGAAAGATTCCGCAATACTAGAATTACCGTTGCGTCCTCGAGCTTTAATCTTTAGATTTATCTTGCATACACGATGGCGTTAAAACTCCTAGAAAAATATATTTCATGTGGATCAACTCGTGTTTATTTTCTCGCTGTCTCTTTTGATATCGCTATCACCTGCTGAATTTGTTGGGAGTTGAAGTTTACAAAATGTCAGGTTAAAAATATGATAACCAAACGAGTGTAGAATAGTAAACCTAAAGTGCTTCAATATAGTGTTTTACGTATCTTTGTAAAATTTAAAAAGCACTGTACAAGTTGTTAATCGTACTGTACATCACAGAATAGTAATAGTAAGTTCTGATTGATGGTAACATGCGCATTTAGTTAGCATAAATTTATTTGTCTCATGGGGAATGCTCCAATCGCCGCAGAGGCTGGAAGACTAATTAGTCTTATATTTGATAAGGTACTCAGCGCGTTTCATCCCACCCGACATCTGGAGGCTAGAGGTGAAAGAAGTCAGACCTTCAGACGCAGCTCACTACGACTGCCAGCTGTCTGCTCATCCGCCGAGAACAGCTCGTCTCACTTTACATGTACCTGGTAAGCTGTTCTGAAGGATCTTCAGTTTTTTCTATTAAACATACGTAGAGTCACGACAAATAGTTCCAAAGGGTTAGCCAGCGACTAGGCAATGACTAGGCAATGAGAACTCTGCCTTAGTCCACGTTTCACAAAATTACAACTACACAGTCCGTTAGTCGTCTTTTACGACACCCAAGGGAAGAGAGGGGTTGGTAGTATTTTTAGTGAGTCGCTGTACCACATGACTTTTTTATTAAAGTAACTTATTATAAAAATTATACTCCATATATTTTATGTAGGTTCGGGCATAAATACTTTAATATTATTAAAACTTCTCTGAGAACTGAACCAGGGACCTCTAGGTCTTAGAACGATTGATTAACACAACCTGTTTGGATTTCCAAAATCTGACTGACAACCCTAACCTATATTTGCCGCCAAGCTGCATAGCTTTGCATTTACAGCAATGCTTCAATTGAAAGGATACGAGATCAAGTGAAATTACAGGCCATGAAGGCACAAAAGCATAACATTTGAAGCTTCAGGATACGCAACTTACGAGTTATACAGTTGTTGTTGGAAATGAAATGTATTGACAAAGAGAAAGTAAAAATGTATAATTTTATTATTATTCGCCAGGTTTACCGCGTCGCATAGCGGTGAAAGAATACTACCACTCCCTCTCCTCCCTTGGGTGTCGTAAAAGGCGACAAACGGACTAAAGACTGCATACATTCAACAGCATAGAGCGGCGATGGGCTCACCACCTGTCACGCTGCGCACATGTGCAGTCGCTTTTTGGTGAAAAGTCGACTATGGCAGAGGATTGCTTTTTCAGTCCTTATTGCCTAGTCTCTGACTAACCCTTCGGGGATTATAGTCGTGATTATATGTTGCCAATTTGGTACACATACATACAGACATACTTACTCACAACTACATCCCGAAAGGGTTAGTTAAAGACTAGGTACTTACGGCTACAAAACGCAGTGCACCGCCACAGTTAGTATTTCCGGGTACACGTAGATGTCAAGAATACAAAAAAAAAATTTTTGTGTCACCGTTTGGGCCACCCTGTATAGATTACCAAACGCCCTGTCAAAAGAAGTTTATGTCAAGACCTACAAAAAATGCACAAAAGATCCCCATTGGTCGACGTGCTACTGAGAGAGCCCCACTAAGATAAGATAAGATAAGATGATATTCACAGAAGTATCGGTGCGGATCGTGGACGGTGCGGGGGCGGGAGTGGCCGAGCAGGTCTGCGAGATCGGCAGCACCGTCGCCCTGCGGTGTGAGGTGCGGGGCATGAGGATGGAGGGGGGGCCCTCACTGCTGTGGTACAGGAGGGAAGCGTTGCTCAACGACGATACGACGAGAGGAGGGATAAGGTTGGTGTTTTAGGTTGTCACACATTATAGTCACACACACTCCGCTTCCTGGAGGAGTAATTACAGCCTTCCATACGAGCATTAAATGTTTTCGTAACGATCCAGAATATCGTATATAAAACTACTTTTTTAACAAACCTGTCCCTGAGTTACTCTAGTCCCACTGATACTTAGCACTGTTACTTAGCTCGTTGTAACGACTAATAATATCAGTAAACTGGAGACCAAAATAGAATGGACTTCTACGCGCACCTACACTGTTTATCTCAAAAGATTCTGTGCTTTGGAAAGCACGTTAAGCCATTGTTCCCGTTCTTATCGTAAGATGGCAGTCGTTTTAACCCACCAACCTGTAATGTGGCCCAATCTCATCATGGTTGCAAAGGCTGAAGGTTCGCACAACGAATTTACAATTATTACAGTTGTACAAAGTGGCTTGCTTATCAGTCTTCTACAGGTTACACTTTGGACAGTGTGCTCAGGAGTTACATAACCTCATACCTCCTTCCCCGTTCCATCATCGGACTTCTAGACGGAGGGAGGGCTTTCATCTCTACTTTGACGATATTCTACCCGCCCGGACGAAGCGATTTGCATCTAGTTTCCTCATTAGAACAGCGAGGATGTGGAATGACCTCCCTGCGACTGTTTTTACTGAACGCTACAACTTGGGCGTCTTTAAGGCCAGAGTAAACAGACATTTACTGACTGCGCGTGCTCCATCTTCGTCTTCATTATCACTTTACAATACGTGAAATCGAGGCGCAAGCAGTCTTCAATAAATAAAAATTTATAATCATTGTTTGTTTAAGTAAGGCGTAGCTTACAATACTAGGTGAAGATGCCTGTATATATCTATATGGCGTACACAACAATGTGCTGTCGTCCATGTGAAAGGCCTGTGGGAAGGCCTAAAGGCTAATGATGATGATTCCACAGTGTCCGCACCGAGTTCGGCGCAAACGGCGCTAACTCGGTCCTTCGAGTGGCGCGCGTGCGCACCGATGACGCGGGCCGGTACACGTGCACCGTAGCGCGCGCTCCGCCGCCCGCGCCGCCGCCCGCGCACGTCATACTGCACGTCATCAAAGGTAAGGGCGTAAACAAGTACGCAAATTAATTAACCTATTTATCGAAACATATTCATCCTGAGTGACTGCCAAGCCTCACTCAAGTCACGTATATCGCTTCGGATCGACTCCAACCTTGTACTTGAAACCACAAAAGCTTTAAACAAGCTAGGTGGATACAGGGTGAGATTGATCTGGGTACCAGGCCACATGGGAATCCATGGCAATGAGATAGCCGATGCACTTGCCAGGGAGGGCACAGAAACCCCATTCATTGGTCCTGAGCTGTTTGTTGCACTAGCATCGACCACCATCAACAAGGCATTTAAGGACCAAATCCAAAACAGGCATAAAACCTAATGGGAAAAGCTACCCGGTATGAAACGCTCAAGATCCTTATTAGGTGGAGACGCCCCAGGACGGAGTAAAACGATATGCGGAGGTAGCGAAAGGCTGGCACGAACAATCATCGGAGCCCTGACCGAGCACTATGCCACAAAATTAATGCTCCATAGAATGCAACTAGCAACAGACAGATTGTTTAGGGCATATGGGGAGAAAACGGAGTCCATGCAGCACTTATGTGTGACTGTGACTCCCTTGCTAAGAAAAGAATGAGTTTCCTGGGATTGGCCCTCACGAAACCAGAAGAGAAAATAACCCTACTTTAAGCGTTCTCTACATGTCACAAAGTCTATTGATAAGATTCGTCGCTTTAATTCAAATTTCGTTTTATTTTATTTACCGCCAATGAAACTGGACCAAAGCAAAATTATTTCGGTTAAAATGAGTGTAACTGTACACAATTTTATGAATCATTAAACCGGCCTATTTGCTAAATATTTAATAAAAAGAAATTTCGCATACAAAAAGCATAAATAGACGGTTCCAAAGGTCGGATGCCATAGACATTTGACCCGCGAAAAAGGTCGACATATTTTTGGTCGGCGACGCCTCTCCCTAAATCAGTTAGGTAGATAAATTTTTGTTTAAATAAAAATGAAATCTAATATTTTCCATATCACACAATGTAGCAATTTCTTTTGTTTAGATCGTAATACAGTGAGTGTTAAACTAGATGACTATGATTTCATTACGAAATAAGACTTGTTAAGTATACCGTAAGTTAACACGTAATATTTCTTCTTCTTTTTCGGAAGGCACGTTATGTCGTTGGTCCTGGTAGAGATATTACTCGCTAAACTCACCAACTCGTATGGGGTCTGCTACCAGCAATGGTGTCTTACACTACTATCTTGCGTAAAGGATCCCGATGGGTTGACGTTCTACTACGAGAATTTTTAATGATAGGTACATTTAGAGTTGGACCACCGACGGTAAATGTTGTACCTGGCTCTTTTTATATGCCCTTACCTTTCCACTTTGAACTAATTCTGCTCGAAACACCTGTGCCCAGACAGCGCCGTAGAGTAAGACAGATGTGATATCCTTTCATATGATATTATCATAACATTATTATGTTCACAAAGACCACTTTTTTATCACCAGGTGAGAGCCTCGCTGAGCTGCATCAGGGAGGCAGTACCAATTCCATGATAGTCAACACGTGGCTTCCTGTAATCCTGACGCTGTGCGCCATTTTACATTGTAATATTCACATAATTTATTAATAAAATGTTCATATTTTACTTACATAGTTTTACTTATTTCCTCTTACTATAGTTTCCAATTGGTTCCAAATTTCCAGAAGGACTTAGAACAAGCCCTATACTACGTCCAAATTCGATAAAGATATTTGTAAACAAAATACTGTTATTTCTTTGTGAAAATCTATATCACTCGGAATTTTACTGCTTTTTGAAAGAAAGACACTATTGTTAGAGTTATCTCGTAAATCTCTTCTAGGAAAGGAAAATCAAGTGACAATAGATATTTGAACAAAGAAATGTCAATATATTGTTTAAAAACATTATCTATCGAATTTGGCAGTGATTTAGTTGTAGTAGCACTAAACCAAACTGAGCAAAACATTTAAGATCGCTGCGAATCGCACCTTCGCAACCAGTATTTCAGGTTCTGAGACTTATGCTCTCACCAGCAGACTACGGAGGTGGTTATATTATACCCGAATACTTAAACTACAGAGGAACCCGTACCTATAAGTCTTGCTAATTTAAGTCTATTAACACTCTAATTTATGTGTAGGTATCTGAAGTTTATTTTATATTTGCATACATACATACATGCATAAATATTATCCCCGAAGGGTTAGTCAGAGACTAGACAATGAGGACAGCAAAAGCCAGTTGTCTACCATAGTCCACTTTTCACCAAATAGCGACTGCATTATGTGCTTTATTTAATATTTTTATGAGTAATTAGCTCGATGGCGCAGCAGCTAGCGCGTTCGGCTTGCGATCTTGCCCGCTAAGCAAACGTCACAATGCCGGGTCGCTGGATAGGTTAAATTAAGAACATCTCGAGCTTCTCCGTGCTTCGGAAGGAACGTAAAGCCGTTGGTCCCAGTTGTCGTCGAAAGATGACAGTGGTTAAACCCCACCAACCCGCATTGTGCCAGCGTGGTGGGTTATGGCCCAGCCTTCCATGTGATGTTGTCCATGTGGGAAAGCCTGTGCCCAGCAGTGGGACGTTTATAGACTGATTCTGATGAGTAATTACGATGAGTACTTAGTTATGCCGCCGCGGTCGGGGTCACCGAGAAGCGCACCGAACGCCCGGGTGCGTGCGCGTACCAAATAGACGACGCGGTGTTCAAGGGATTTTGATCTTTAGAGCGCTTTCATATATAAGCGTTTTAGTCGCGCGACAGTCGCGCTGCAGTCGCGCGACAGAAGCACTCCGAGCTTGTATTGGCGGATACGCCGCGTAGCCGCGTGCGATCAGTCGGCGTAATCGGCGTTAGATCAGTGTTGCGAGCTCATCTGTAGCAAGTTGCAAATTACCTACGTCATAATCTTAAGCATGTTTGATACCGAAATAATAAACAAAGAAGAATGAAAAAATACCGTTGGAATCCATATTGGAAATGAGCTAGTCACCCCCGACTGTGAAGCGCGGCTGTCGCTAGTGACGACCGACAACGTCGTGACTTAGCCGCGCTTCAGCCGCTGTGGTGTGAAGGGATTCGACGTGCAGCGCTGCAGCCGCGCGATTTAAACGCCTATATGTGAAAGCGCTCTTAGACTGGTAAAGCGTCGGAGTCCGCCATTGTACCTGAGGGCCTCTTCTTTTCTCCGAAACGAAATTTCGGTCGATTTTCGTTTTGATATTTACAGCGGTTTCAATGACTTCCGAAACGTCGTTCATACAAAATAGGTTTGGCATTTAGATGATTAATATTTAGAAAATTGTTATTTTTTTCAAAATTAATAGGAAGCGCTATAAATAGCTAAAGAAAATCTGCCGAAATTTCGTTTCCTAGAAAGAGAGTAATATCTTTTTTTTCCATTTCCGCAAATTTAAATTCGCACCACAACTGTCAAAATTTTTAGACATTTCGATGCCAAGACTGAGAGGTTAACCATTAGGGTGCAACAATAAATAAACATTTAAAACGAAAGGTCGGCAACGCATCTGAGACTCCTCTGGGTTTGCGTGTCTATGGGCGGCGGTGATTGCTCTCCGTCAGGTGACCCGCCTGTTCGTTTGCCTCCTTCTTATATATATATAAAAATAATAGACACTGAGAAACCCTTATGACATACAGAAGTAACAAACGATGAAGTAGTACAATTGCCAACCATGTTCCGTATGAAAGAGATCTGTCGCAATCTATCACTACAGCATTACGCCATATGTAGAGCAATTACTCCAACGTACACCTGATAAGTTTCCCATTAATTAACAATAGAAAGTAATTAAAACGGGGATCAAAGTAATATCAAACAGCTTCTCGAACTAGTGTGTCTCGGGAATTGAGTGTACATAATAATATTTGTGTACATATGTATCAAAGGATTACCTTCATAGAAACTCATGAGTCATGACTAAAGTACAATTACATGCTAACGAGATAGTTGAAGATCGTTTTGAATTTGTATTAAAGTTGTGCGTGATGCAATTACTAATAACTTCGAGTTCTAAATTAAAAATCTTCAATCGATTTGTTGTGTTTTTTTGTATGTTTTTCTTTTTTATTCTCGCAATAGTTTATAGTCTTAAGTATTAGTGTTTCCATTGCATAAGATGTTGTAGAAAAAATTACCTTTAAGTAGATATGTACTTACTTACAAAATTAATCGTGTTTAGTCCCGTTAAAACATCCCCTCTCCTTATTCACTAAGTTTTATTTGTACTGGCACCTCGAGACCAACTGTTAGGTTATTGCAAGAAGTGTCAGACGTCCCTGCGCCAGTAGAACACTCGCGCAGGAGACCATCTGCGTTAGGTCTTGACGCCAAATCAGTGCCCGCCGAAGCGCGCTCTTCATCCGGTACTCATAAGACTAGTGTCTCGGGAGAGTCTCCCGTGAACACGTGTAGTTCACTGCCTATTGTCCAGATAGGTAACCGGAGCTGTCGAGCTTGCTCACTTCTCGTTGCACGAAGGGCACAACTCGCAGTTGCCACTGCTAGGGTCGTCGACTCTAAAGTCGACTCCCAAGTGTCCACCTTGGTAGCGGAGTAGTAAGCACACTCACTTCTCGGAACCCATCCAGGCGCCTAGCCAGTTCCCACGTCCTACGCGGCTGGCTGGACTGGAGGCTACGGCATCTAGGGGGCCGTCTCTACTAGTTCTCCAGACTAGTACCGGAGTTGTCAACACCAATGTCCAATGAAAACCACCGGACAACGCTGCCAACTATAAGGGAAACTCACGTTACCCGCAGGACCGCTACTAGGCCCCGCTCGCTGTGCGAGAGTTTGGAAGTCCTGGCATACAATACCTGGACAAACGAAAATTCCTAAGCTCTACAGCTAACCACGAGCCACTACGAGTCCAACCCACGTCCGGATCCCGCCGGAGGCGCCGGTCAAGGCACAACCAGCGGGGGGCTTGAACCGGAACCCCGTAGTACCCCTGAAAACACAGCCGGACCCGTAGTTCCAGCTGCGATACCCTATCTATTGGGGTTGGTAGATAAGGACAAAACAGTTCCCGTTAAAACAGTTTTAATGCAATGCAACGCGATAGTTTGAAGTCTTATCTTACCTCTTATCCATTCACACCATCTTATCTAAGTCTGTCGCCACTAAAAGATTACTGAACTTACTAGAAATAAGCAAAATGTAATAAAAAAACTCATTGCCCCTTTGTTTAAGAAACAATAAATAAATAAGTAAATAAATAAAGGACAGATAGCTAGTATTCGATGTAGGCGGAACCCCACAACTGCAAAAGCATAAATATGAAAATACTAGCGGCTGCTTGCGGTTTCACCCGCGTGGTTCCCGTTCCCGTTGGTATATCGGAATAAAAAGTATCCTATGTGTTAATCCAGGTTATAAACTATCTTTGTGCCGAATTTCGTCTAAATCTATTCAGTAGTTCTTACGTGAAAGAGTAACAAACATCCATCTATACTTACAAACTTTTGCGTTTATAATATTGTAGGATGAATGAGAAGTAAGAGGAATGAAAGTGTGAGAGGCATACAAGATAGAACTGGAGTGAAAGAGTAGAATAGACATTATAAAGTCTTCAACCATCCACGTTGCAGACGTAGTATAAAAAAAACAAAAGCGAAAGTCTGTCGCCATAAAAACGATGTTCATAGCATTGTTGTGTTCGTACAGTAATTAGAAATAAGATAGCCAGTTCCTTTCCCAGATTCCGGGTGAAGCGCGCTTCCACCTCCGGCCTTATCGTCACTTTCTATCAGGTGAGATAAAGGCCAAGCGCTTACCAGTTGTAGAATAAAAAATAAAAGTAACTTTTTAGTTAATAACCGTGTCGGGTAGCGGTAAAAGAATACTACCACCCGTTCTCTTCCCTTGGGTGTCATAAAAAGCGGCTAACGGACTAAAGACTGCACATTCTTCCAACAGCATGGAGTGGCGATGGGCTCACCACCTGTCACGCTGAGCACTGTAGTCGCTATTTGGTGAAAAGTGGACTATTGTAGAGGACTGCTTTTGCTGTCCTCATTGCCTAGTCTCTGACTAACCCTTCGGGGATAATAGTCGTGATCATACGTGTGTAGTTTATAAGAATGAATAAAAACGTATAAGTGCTGGTAATTCACAACTATTACCCCCCCCCCCCCCCCCTATGCACGAACAGTCAAAATGAACAGAGGTACGCAAAATCTGCATCATTATTACAAATGTACAGTACGCAAAATGTACTTACGCTGAAAGCACATAACGCGAAATGTGTAAAAAGAAAATTACGCATTGCGCGAATTGTTCAGCCGAGCGATATATTTGTAGAGAGTTTGGACTTGTAAAATTGTTCGCTGTTAGTCAGAGAGGCTACGAAGACCGCAAAAACGGTCCACTGCCACAGCTAAAATTTAACCAAATGACGACTGCACATTGCTGTTGGATGTATGCAGTCTTTAGTCCGTTAGTCGCCTTTTACGACACCCATGGAAAGAAATGGATTGGTAGTAATTTTTATCAAAGGGGCTGGCACAAACCAAAGAAGACCTATACTCAACAGTGGGTGATTGCGGGCAGAAATGATGATGATGATAACTCGCACACAACCCAACATGGGGCCATCCTCCTTTTCTCCTGCATTTGATGACCTCCGCGGTCGAGCTGTTAGCACGCCGGGTACTGGCGTCGCGCCATCTTTGAGGTCTTGGTTCAATTCCCGGTCGGGTCATTGTGTTGCATGGACTCCATATATTTGTATGGAGTTTGGACTTGTAGAATTGTTTGTTGTTAGTCAGGGGTAACGAGGACCGCAAAACCACTGCCACAGCCAACATTTCACTGAATGACAACTGCACATTGCTGTTGGATGTATGCAGTCTTTAGTCCTTTAGTCGCCTTTTACGACACCCATGGACAGAAATGGATTGGTAGTAATTTTTACCATTGTAAATGGTTATCAGATGCAAATCGCCTGAGACGTATTTTTGGCCATAGCTCCGAGGATTTTGGAAGGATCGACACGAGAATAGTATCAAGAGTTGAGGAATTTATCGAAACACGTGTGAGATTTTGAAATTTGAAAATCGGTTAGTAACTTTTTTCGGGATTTTGAAAAATGTAAAAAATCGGGTTTATTTGGTGGTGTTTGTTTACTAAATTGTAAATATTTCGGGAATAAAATAGACTTAAGAAAAAAAAAAGTAGTCGTTAAGCTATAAAATGGCAAAAAAAATTAAAAATCAGTTAATAATGGTGACCTGTAGAGATCCTTTTAGATTTGGGATTGTAGAAAAACGGGTGTTTCCGTACATAAAACTGATGTAGTGTCTATGATTATTGACCGATCGTCATGGTAATGGTGTTAAAAGATGCGGATTCAGGCGAGAAGCGCATTCGAGTTGGAATTTCGAAAATCTAAGTGAAATTCACTCAGGTTATACAAGAAAAGGAAATGTTATTCTCTGAGTTGTGCAGTGTTATAAATTCGTATGTTATAATTCGACTTGTAATGTAAATGTAGCTGTGTAATTTTAGGAAAGTATATCGTATTTAAAAATTCTTATTATTCAACTAGTAATGTGTTATTCAAAATAAAATAATTTTTTTTTCCTAAATTTTTGTATTCATTTTCAATGCTCCGATTCCTGCGAGGACTGTGAAATCTGTGAATTTTTGATAACGAGCCTCCACCGCGCAGCTCATCACGTAAACATTTTTATCCAAATAATATTTGAGTAGGTACCTACTTTTTATAATCGCTACATTATGCACGGATCATGAAATAAAAGTATATCAAGCGATTGATGTAAAGCAGTCCTTATTCCTCTAATCTAAACAATAAAAAAGTACAAAACCAAAAGAAAACAATTGGAGAAGAACAATGTGCGTCTCGCTCGTATAGTTAAAATAACCAAACTGCGAACAAATTACAGAACTACGTATTCTCAGAACCAACAAACAGGGTACGCAAAATATCATTAATTTATTCGCAAAACTTGTGCGAAAGAGAAATTTAGGGTATTTCACACTAGAACAATGTTAGAATAATAGATGGAGTATTGCATGGATTTACATATTTATGAAGTAAGGAGGTATTAAATGTTATTCGATAGGCGGTTAGCCGCTCCCTCCGGAGGTCACAGTCCTTACGTATTTCGGTATTTCCATTAATTTGTGGATTCGTCAATTGGAGTCCTTGGGAACAACGTATAGTATACGTATATATCCTTGGTGTGTGGGATTGGCCAACTGTTGATTGAAGTTGAAATCAAGTTTATGCGGAAGTCGTCATAGAACTTGCATTTCCAATTTCGAATATTAATCTATCTACGGGCAGCATCTTACAAAAAGTCCTTTGGCCATGTTAATCATGGATAATAAACAAATAGGCAGCTAAACTAACAAATTAAATCAAGGGGAAAAAAAGTACTTTCACCTACTTTTACTTTTTTTTTTGCAATTTAATATATAATCAAACTATAGTTTATTATACATAGCCAGATAGCTTGTTTAATAAGGATTCCAGTGATATAAGTTTTTTATATAGTCTCTGTATAAAAATTTCATGGAAATCGTCATTAGACCTCGTAGTTAGACACATGCGGCCATTTTGAAAAAAAATGGCCTTAGCACATAAGAAGTTATATACCTGTGACATAAAAGTTTGTATTTGCAACTTAATCGAACTTAACGTAAAGTTTGTGTATTAGTACGCATTTAATATTTAATATTTATCCCTCTTTTCCTTTACCGGTATGTTATCAAATCAATAAATTGTAATTGTATTTATAGTTTTTTGTAGTTCTGTTTATTCTGCGAAAGCTCCGCCAAAATGTTATCGTACGCAAGCAAAAGCAAATAGCAATTGGTCTCCCGTATGTTTGTTCACGTATATTATTTTGGTGGTTGTAATTTTACCTTTTCTTTTCCTTTTGTTATCACTACTGGAGAGCAAATCGCTTAAAATAATTGAGGTAAAGTCATTAATACAGTTGGTGCTTACCAACCCTTTCATTAGTATTAGACAAAGACCAAACCACGGGATGTACATCGAACAATCAGACCTATTATTGACATCTGTTGTGTCACTTAACACTATGCCAACAAAATATTTAAAAAAAAATCAGATTAGGCTTACGATATCCGGAGGCCCTGTGTTCAATTTCCACGTCGCAAAAAGTGTGTTTCGGAATTTTTAATGTATAACACAGGTTTGTGGTCACCACCCTCATTTTGACAAGCGTGCATTGTGATTAAGCTAAATCCCATTAAGGGAGTTTCTCCCGTGTTCTTTTAGCAATAATACGTGTTGTGAGACTCCATTTTACTTAATTTGCCGTACAAAACAAAATATAATTTTTAATTATATATTACTTGAAATTGGCTTAATGCTAAAGGCGAAGCCATTATTTAGAATAATAATAATAATAAATCCCATTAACGGTAGCGATAACTTTCAACGATGGAGGCTTTTCCCAGCAGTGGGCAGTATAGAGGCTGTTACTATTCTGTCTGCATTTTCCTTTTGGACTATTGGATATTTCTAGTATACAGTATTTAAAGGAGCATCATATGGTAACGTCCCAATTTACTCGATATCATTAAATACCTATTATTTTTAAAGAGCAGCCACTTAATTATCATTTCCTCGATTTTTCTGAGAAAAGTAAAAGCTTGCCCGGCATTTGTTTGCGCTTTTCGTTCATTTTCGGAACCTTTTAATTAAACAGACAAGTCGAATAAAGCCATTCTGAAGACAAGTTGTAATTTCCTGTTTTATCTGTAGGTATTCTCGCTTGATTGAGTCTTGATCGAGTTTAAGATTGATTCGACATTTCAAAAATACCTTCCATTAAATAACCGTATGTAATTTTTATTTTAAATGCTTAAAAGTCAAAATTTAAAAGACCATTTTTTTTTTTAAATAAAAGAGGGAGGCAAACGAGCAGGCGGGTTACCTGATGGAGAGTAATCACCGCTGCCCATGGACACCCGCAAAACCAGAGGAATCGCAGGCGCGTTGCCGGCCTTTAAAGGAGGAATAGGTTTAAGGAAGGAATAGGAATGGGAGGAGGCGGGGGGGGGGGGGGGGGGCTAGGGGGTGCTCCGGAACCCTCACTGGTCGGACGAAACACAACAGCACCAAGTGCCATTATTTCACGCCGAATATTCGTGAGAGGGTGGTATTACGCCGGGCGAGCCGGCCCAATGCGTGCTGCAACGCAGCGTGGCTCTACCACACAAAAAAAAAACAAAAAAAAAAGTTTATTATGAGATCTTTACCACGGAGCAAATATAAAGTTTGTATTTGCTCCGAGTATAATATATTTAGATACTACGACACAGTATTTAAAGTTAAACTCTTGTTTTATATTCTATAAACTTCCAATAGTATTGGAGAAAAGGTACGTGCATCTGCTCTAGACGTTATCTAACTTTAGAAATCCTATTTTTTTTATAAGGGTTAGAGCTTAGAAAAACTTGATACAACTTTGTATTTAAAAAAAGTTTAAGAGCAGTGTCGCGTAGCGGTGAAAGACTACTACCGCCCCCTCTCTTCCATTGAGTGTCGTAAAAGGCGACTAACGGACTGAAGACTGCACATACATCCAACAGCATAGAGCGGCGAAAGGCTCACCAATTGTCACGCTGAGCACATGTGCAGTCGCTATTTGGTGAAAAGTGGACTATGGGGAACTGGAACCACGCGGGTGAAACCGCGAGCGGCCGCTAGTTATCTATAAAACAGTAAACAAAATTAAAATCGGAGCATAAGTTTATTTTAAATTAATTTTCGAACGAATAAAATTGGTTTTCCTAAAAAAACCTTAAAATTCAATTATCACAAAAAAGGTTGAGTTTTGGATAATATGATATAGGGTCAAAATGGTCGCAAAATACCTCCCCATGACCTCTTAAATGGATCCGGTCTAAATAACCAATAATCCTGTATAAAAGAAGAAGGCCAACGAGCAAGCGGGTCACGTGATGGAGAGTAACCGCCGCCGCCCATGGACACCCGCAAACCAGAGCACCAAATGCCATTATTTCACGCCGACTGTTGGTAAGACGGTGGTAGTACGCCAGGCGAGCCGGTCAAATGCATGCTGCAACGCAGCGTGGCTCTACCATTCAGTCAGTGTTAGGACATTCAGTTTAGCACCACCTAGTGGTCACGTGTATGGTCTCAAAAACCTACGGACGTGAGTAACTTTAACCAGTCGCTATTGCAGTGCAGTCGCTATTTGGTGAAAAGTGGACTATGGCAGAGGATGCTTTTGCGGTCCTCGTTGCCTAGTCTCTGACTAACCCTTCGGGGATAATAGTCGTGATTATATATATATGTATGCAAAAAAGTTTAAGTTGCGTAGCGGCACATGTAAAGAATACTATCATCCTGCTCTTCCCTTGGGTGACAGATATAGCAGCTAGAAACACAGCTGTTATAGTATTATTTTCTTTTCATATTATTTATAGTTACATGAAGGTTGTTTCATATTAACATAATAACGAACACTTCCCACGTTTTGAATACTCGCGTACAATGGTTACTAATCTCGGTAATACTTTTAGTCGCGTCTATTATTCGGGGGCTTACTTCTCGTATATTTCTAACAAAAGCTACTTGCTCCTAGGGTTACCATTTACGAATTTGAAAAGTCCTGACAAAAAACCTGACATTTCAATAAAAGTCCGGACTTTATAGTCACAAAATGGAAGCATTACACACTTTTTAATTATTGTTTTTTGATTAATGAGAAGAATACCTAAAGATTAAAGACTTATTTGATATTACTTAAAATGTAGTTTTGTTACATATATTCTAACGTCCGGACGAATTAAAGAGCCGGACAAAGTCCGGACTAGAGTCTAAAAGTCCGGACATGTCCGGACTATTCCGGACGGATGGTAACCCTACTTGCTCCAGAATAATTATATGCCACAATAATACCTACTCAGTTTAATTTCGATGTACGCGCGCTCTTTGTTAGTAAGGCTTCTGTTCTGAAAACCATTTTATTATTAAGTGTTGTTAGGCAAACTCAATAATATGGTAATTAATTATTAAATAAAAAAGAGATAATAAAGTCATTTAAAACTTTATAATTTACTGATTTTTGTTTAGACGTTTTGATTCTGAGTACCCCAATGAGCGACTCCCATTACCCGCTTAAGTGGGTAATTGGAGTCAAAATTAGTTTTTTGTTTTTTAATGTTTGTAGCGTGTCTGATAACGATAGACATAAATTATCTAAGTTCCTCGATACCTCATTCAAACTCAAACTCAAAATTTCCATATTCAATAAAGTTAAAATAAGCATTTTGAATCGTCTAAATTTATTTGGATGAATGGTCACCCGCCCACCCACCCCACTTATTCAGGATGTCTTTTAGCTGTGGAGAAGAACGGGCGCAAGGAACTATACAGTTTTAAAATAATATAGAAGTAACGACATTTATAAAACAATATGTCGTTACCAAATTATACAATCAGTTAAAAAGATAATGGATCAAAATAATGTAGATATATTATTATAACCAGGCTGTTTTGTCGTCTAAATATTCCTTGACTGTGTAATAACCTTTCCTAAGTAAACAAGATTTTACATGATTCTTAAACTTATCTAAAGGTAAATCTAGTATAAAGTACTTGATATTTTGTTATAATAGTGTATACCTTGCCCCAAGAAAGAGCCGAGAACCTTTTGTAACCTAAACAGTGGCATTACTAGTTTTAACTTACTTCTAGTATTAAAATTGTGTACATCACCGTGTTTAGAAAAAGTGTTAATTTTCTAATCGCATAAGCTACTGAACTGAGTTTGGCGGCCAAATTTGAAATATGCGGATTCCATTGGAGTTTTGAGTCAAAGGTTATCCCTAGGAAAACTGTCGAGTCTACCAAATACCATTCATTCTAACATCGGTTTGTTCGGTCTTGACATTTGGTAGTATAAATTTAATAAATTTCGATGTTTTAGCGTTTTGCTGTAAATTATTCGCACTAAACCAACTGAGTACCTCTGAAAGAGCATTTTTAACATAGTCATAATTATTCTTACATCTAGTCACATTAAAAATGAGTGAAGTATCATCCGCAAACAATACAATATCACAGAAGTTTTTTACAAAGAATGGCAAGTCATTGAAAAATTCAAAATTAAGAAAGGGCCAAGAATTGACCATTGTGGAACTGCCATTTTTACATTAGAACCGGATGACTCGTCAACATTTTGTATTCTAGAACTAAGATACGACTGTATCAAATTACGTGCAGTACTTTTGATACCATAGTAATTTAACTTCATCACCAGTGTCCGGTGCTCAACGCAATCGATCGTTAGTTTTAGATTTATAAAAATAATGAGTAATTTATGAGACTTATTATTCGTGACTTCTACAATAAGTTTTTCTTTAGTGACTCCCATTTTCCCCAACTCCTCTACCGTCCCACTGCTGGGTAAAGGCCTGCACCATTAAAATGAAGATATCGCTACAATAGATGTATTAGTATTAGCTAATCACCACGCTTGCCAAATGGTGAATGATAAAATGATGGATGATAAACACAAATCCTTATGCTATTATCCCTAACTATTAGAAAAACTTTGCCTGAACAGAGTTTTAAATCCAGGACGCCCGGATATCGGGTCGAGCACATTACCATTGAGGTAAAGCCAAAAGATAAGAAGGGGTACATGTGACACAAATCAATGTTAGATAGGAGACTTTTCACAACATCAGCATAGTAAGATAAGATAGATAAGATCTTTATAGTGTAGTAGAAGCGAGAAAACTAAACACTTTTAGTTTCCCCGTGCTGCGAAAGACACGCTTCTAAGCTTATTTTACTTAGAAAGCGAGCGTGGGATGTGTATAGGGTTGCCACCCGTACTCAAAAATAGAGTATTGACCTCTATTTTATGTAGGCGTACTTTATAATCTATGACACCAATAAAGTACGCTAAAATACTATATGTAAGTAAAACTATTCACGAAAAAGACAATTATATTTGTTAAATGTCGCAAAGAGCAACAAAAAATACGTTTATAAAGACAAATCAATAAATACTCTTTTTTATGCTAAGTAGGTACTTTATTTTTGTTTTAACAAAATGAAACAATACTTTATTCGTCCTAAAAAGAAGGTGGCATCCCTAGATGAGTACGAAGGATGTGTGCGATGCGGTGTGGCTGAGTGAGCTACTTACGGTCAATAGAAACCGTTTGTAAGTGGTAGAAGTATATCCGGAAAACGGACAATCCAATGGAAATAGTAGGTACCAGTAGGTACTTTTGTAGATATTATAGACAGCTTTTGACGCACCCTGATTGTACTTTTGTAACATTTTTTACACCAATCGTCACGAGCCCGTTTTTGGTCAATTCTCAAGCTGTGCGGAATCCAACGTGAACAAATTTTTTTTACAGCTAAATGTTCGTGTAATATTATAAATATACACTTCATACTAACGCCCAGAGATGCCTCTATCTCGCGATATGTAACATGACGATCTTGCTTTATTAGTTCCCGCACAGAATCAATATTTTGAGGTACAACAACCGATTTAGGGCGACCTTCTTTAAATTCGTCCGTGAGCACAGTCCGCCCACGATTAAACTCACGAAACCAGTGATACACAGTAGTTTTCGAAGGTGCTTTGTCCCAAAAAGTCGAAGTGAGTTGATCGATGCACTGTTTTTGAATTAGCCCTCGCTGAATATCGTAATAAATCATAGCACGAAAATTTTAATGGTGATAAAGACAAGCAATGTTCAAAATTACGCCACAAAGGATAAACAAATGACAGCTAAATGAAACAAATTGTATTCTTCAGCCAAAGAGTTCTATTTTTAAATGTTATAATTACTTTTTTAAATATTGTTCTGTAACTGGCCAGTTCCGGATACATAAATAGCAGCCCTTGTACTTATTATTTTTGTTTTACAACGGTTAAATCTTTTTCTTATTTAACAAGGAAAGGTAACCAGAGAGTTCACCTGGAATCCTCCACTTCTGTGGATCAGGCTATCTTATCTATAAGATCATAAAAATGCTACTAAAACGTTTGTTTTATAGTTAATGAAGTGTTGCTGATCTAGAAATAGCAATACCAAGAACAATATTTATATGACACTAGCGGCCGCCTGCGACTACGTCCGCGTGGACTCCGTACCCTGTAACAAGTTTCCAAAAAATTTTTCATAAAAATCTTGTCCTGATAATTACAAACACAACAAAAAACGAATTAGCCAGATAGGTGCAGCCGTTCTGAAGTGATGCGCGTACAAACATGTCGCCATTTGATTTTTATTAATATAGATTAATACGAAATTGATTTTTTTTGTATATTTTACCCGACAAATGACCCCACTCCATCTGATGTTAAGTGGAAGTAGCGCGCGGACAGGCGACCAGGCGCGTGGTGCAGCGTAAGACACGTAGCATTAGTCACCCTCACTCTGCCGGAAATACGTGTGCAGGTAGACTATTCCATATTTTGGAGGCGCCACGAAGAAATGAGTCAACACTTATGCGAGTATTGAGTAATAAGGGAGCTTTTACTTTAGACCTATTCTATTTTTCTATAATCCTACATCTAGTTGCAGATTTCGTAATTCGTAGGTACGCAATTTCTTCTCCAACATCTAAAAAACGAAGCCAATCCAAATGATCATGCAAATTACGGAATGCGGCTACTAATACCAATTTGTGCCGATGATGAATTCATCAACCGCCCGATAACTGACTAAGTAATTATAGTTAGACTCCCAATGGGGACAGAAAGTTTGCGAGCCCCAAATCGGTCGGGCTTCGAAAGGTACGCCGAGGTCCCGCCCGCGTCCGGCCGCTGTCAAAGTTACGGCAATTGTTAATACGTTACATACACTTACCCAGAACACTTTTAGGCACTAGTTGAAAGGGTTTAAGCAATTCGGTTTCCCATACAAACTTCTAAGTTAAAAAAATTAAAAACCAATAAGCCAATTTTGATGAAACTTTGCATGCTAAAGTAAAATACAGGGATCTAAAAACGTTTATTTAGCTGAGTTATTGCAATTTAAAGTCCACTATAGAAAGTTTAAAATCGCAATAACTCAGTTACATAAACGTTTTTTAAAAATGTTTTCAACAAACTATTTAGAACCCTGTATTTTACTTTAGCATACAAAGTTTCATCAAAATTGGCTTATTGGTTTTTAAAAATTTCGACTTGGAGGTTTGTATGGGAAACCGAAATGCGTAAACCCTCGTAAGTAGAGGGATAGTTGGAACGAAGTCTAGAGCATGCTGAAACTTATGCCTGGCGCATACTCCCTCTGGCAGGCCGCTTTCAGTGTAAATTCAGGTTATTTCCTATTGCGGTTTCAGATCACCATAGTGGCAAGAGGAAACGCTAGAGTTTATGAGTAGCTAGGTATGCCTTTACCTTCTCCTCCTCTTAGAGCTTTAAGGATTGGGTAGGGCGGTGCCAAGTTGAAGGTCAGGTCCCATATAACTATCTGTGTCTACCTAACTGTCGGAACAAAACAATGCTATTAACATTGTTGTCATGGTGACAGAATTTGGATAAGTTGGTGGTAGCTAGCCAGGCGGACTTAATAAGTCCCACTATCGAACAACCCAAGAACACAAAGAGTACCCCTCCTGGGAATTGAACCTGGGATCTCTGTGTCTAAGATGTGTCGAAAACCACAGAGGCAGTTGCTAGTCTTGGCTTGATTTGGCTTAGATTATTCAGCTACTATGTACAGAGTACCCACTGGGTCAGCTAAAAAAGGTAACATGTGTTTGCACAGAAAATCTTTAGAACGTGCTAAGCGACACACCCGTACTTACTTTAGTAACTCAGAATGAGAGCACCGAAAGTAATCTAACTTTTGTGTGCAGTGCTTGGAAGTGGAGCCGAACGATAGCAATGTTTCATTAGCAACATAAAAAGTGAACTTTATTAGTTTACTTTATCTTAGCAATAAGAAGAAACAAATGAAATAAACTCATAGTTAATGATAGAATATTTTTTTAAAGTTTTGCGTAATTAAGGGCTTTTAGAAAACAACCACCTGCCTTATCAATGTAAATAAGATTAAATAAAAGGTTCCATATAACTAAATGACCAATTTTCAAAGACAGCCATTTTTATTTTACTAACAAAGTTAAATTTAAATTAATACCTACCTACTTTTAATACTCTCTATTTTATTTATACATATTATTTAATACTATCGGCCCACCGGCGCGTTCATCCACGCTAAGAAACACCGCCATACCTTTTAACCATATTGTACAAAATATCTACAAATTATCTCGTGGTTTAGAAGGAGAAAGTACCTTTTAACCATATTGTACAAAATATCTACAAATTATCGCGTGGTTTAGAAGGAGAAAGTACATATTAACCATATTGTACATAATATCTACAAATTATCTCGTGGTTTAGAAGGAGAAAGTAACTTTTAACCATATTATACATAATATCTACAAATTATCTCGTGGTTTAGAAGGAGAAAGTACATTTTAACCATATTGTACACAATATCTACAAATTATCACGTGGTTTAGAAGGAGAAAGTACCTTTTAACCATATTGTACATAATATCTACAAATTATCTCGTGGTTTAGAAAGAGAAAGTGGAGCCAAAGACACAAGAAAACAGCGACTTAACTTCATAATATGTATGATAATGATGAGTAACCGTGTCGTGTAAAGAGTAGGTACTACCACCCCTTCTCTTCCCTTGGGTGCCGTAAAAGGCGACTAACGCATCGCCGCTCTATGCTGTTGGATGTACGTCCTGTCTTTAGTCCGTTAGTGGCCTTTTACGACACCCAAGGGAAGAAAGGGGTTGGTAGTATTATCTTGATGAGCCTATCGCCGCGTGAGTTAGAGCGAGATGGCGCATTTATTATTACAAGACAAAAATCACATTTTTTACCTGAGTCCTTTGTTACCGCATTTTTTTCATCATATGTGTAACCTAGGGTAGTATTTTTTACCTCGTAGGATAGCTAGAAATGTGTAGATGTTTTTTCAATAATTTGCATACTTACTAAATTAACTAGTATTTTTCTTGAGAAAACATACTTTTAAGTAGACCGTTTTCCAAAAATCCTTATTTATTTTTAATACAACTGCCTTTATTTTATGTATGGATTAGTATTATAATGATTTTCTAATTTGTTATTTAAAACCGGAATGAATCCTACTAATATTATAAAAGCGAAAGTTTGTATGTATGGATATTTGCTACTCTTTCACGTAAAAACTACTAAATGGATTTAGTTGAAATTCGGCATACAGATAGTTTATAACCTGGAATAACACATAGGATACTTTATATCCCAATATTCCCACGGGAACGTATGGATGGATGTTTGTTACTCTTTCACGTAAAAACTACTGAATGGATTTGGATGACATTCGGCATACAGATAGTTTATAACCTGGATTAACATGATACTTTTTATTTCGATATTCCCGCGGGAACAAATAGTTCACAAATAGTTGAAATAACAATTTAAATAATTTGTGCTGATCTCCCGGCAACGTCGCAAATTACTATCTGCGCGCGCTCAAGAAGCAAGGGCGTCTATTCACGAGAAGTTCGGCTATGCGATTCTCTAAGCGACACAGACGCAGCGCGCATGGCGGTGATCTGCTTTCTCTTTCCAATTCTATGAATATAAAAGAGACAAAGTTAACTCTCAGCGCTGCGGCAGCCGAACTTAGAGAATCGCACTGCTGTTGACAATGACATAAGTGAGTGGACACTTATGATGTTATGGTTACATTATCGGGATTCGGCGAATGTTTGACCTGTCGCGACGTGTAGCTATAGCCAAACAGTTTGCTGAACCTATCGCACATCAAAGGGATATTTTCTCAAACTTGCAATGAAATGTTGACATGACTTACTTCAATTAGGTCTGGAAATACTACGTAACCGGTTCGATGAGTGAAGATGATATGTAAAGGAATTTCATACAGCCCAATACACCTACCTAGGCCCGTAAAGCAACAGTCTTTTGTTTTTAAACGGGGGGAGGGAGGGAGAGGGGGGCGCAGGCCCATTGTTTTCATTTGATCCAATGTAGTTCGCCCGAAAATTTTATATAATTATATAGGTATAATAGTTTGCCACTTTTGGTTTTTCAGATTCAAATAGCTATCACTAAAATATAAAATATTGCAAAGACAAAATCTGTTAAAAAACCAATTCAAATTATAGCCGATTTTGAAACTGTAACCTCACCTTCTGTTTTATGTTATCTACCAGACTATCTTTATGCCTAATAACTATTAAACGAACAATCAATATGCCTTGTAACTTTATGGAAATCAAAATTAGAGCGAAAAACATTAGCCTAAACCATATTTATGCTTAATGAAATGGTATGCCAAAAAACAATTAAGTCAAAATATTATTATGACAAATAAAAATATGCCTAACTCGTTATGCCAAATTAAATTAGGACAAAAAAAATTAGGCGAAAAAGAGGGATCCCGTTAAAATAACGGGCACTTTGATCATGTTTATGGTATTAATTATCAACTAATAACTAAATCTAGCTTAAAAATAAGTGAGCGCCAGGAGAATTTCGTCAGATGTTTAACTGGATATTCTGCCTAACCAAGCTCGTAGGTTTTTCAACTAGCTCAGCCTTGAAGATTAAACCGTATACAAAAATGGCGTGTCGTTAGTCTACAAAGAAACATTCATCGTGTCAATACTTGCAACGCACTGGATAAAATTATGTATAAGCTGGCCCTTTCAAATGTTTGTTTTAACCGTTACATAAACAGTTGGGATAACAATATAAACAGTTAAAAACAACAGCAAGATTTATAACTAAATCAACAAATTCACATAGTTTAAACTTACTCACGAGCTAGGGTTAAAATAAAAATATAAACATGTAAAGTCCTGTACAAAAACTATCGATAGACGAAGCGACGTTGCCGTATGCCGCACGCGCGCGCGCCGCCGCCGCGCTGTGATGCCGACAGCTTAGTTGAACGAGAAAATTCGAATAAAGCGCACGCACGGTTTACAGCACAGATTAACTTATATAGTTTGCAGTACGTATTTAAGGAAGTGAGGTGGAGAGTTCAGTGTGTAATGGATTTAGGTAAGTATGCGGACATATAAATGTGTTTTGATATAAAAACGTGCATCTACCCATCTAGCACATAAGTTTTATCGTGCTTATTGTATTTTCGCCGTAAAACGCGACCGGCCTGGGTACCTTAATAAAATACTTATTTTAATGTTTCGTATATTTAGCCGAACGGGGTATTACGGCGGAAACAGTCAAACGTTTTGAAGGTACCTACGTGTTTATGGTTTTCGTTGTATGATTACTAAAGCTTAGCGCCACGCTGCGTGTCGCAACGCAATCGGTTACATACTTACATTTTGCATAAACGTGGTTACATTAGCTCATAGCCGATTTACACATAAGTAAAAACTACGTGTGGACGCCGGGCGGCAAGTAAGTCTGTCTACCTATCGCATTAAGTAAGCAAGGAAGTAGTAAGTTCAACTTACTTACTTACTTATGGGTGTGTAAATCGGCCTTCAGCCTCGCGTGTCGCCACGTTCAATACAAAGCTTTGTATTTTAAGAAAGGAAAACTGGTTTTAACGAAAAATAATGTGTTATTTTAACTAAAGCAAAGCTTTTGATTCAACTGATATATATCGGTTGAATCAAACAAAAAAAATGTGTTACTTTAACTAAAGGAAAGCGTTTGATTCAACTGATATATATCAGTTAAAATAACACATTATTTTTTGTTAAAACCACAGTTTTCACTTCTTTATTTAAATGTTTGTGTTTACAGGGCACATCTCCGGAGGCGGCAACAGCAAGTAATAATGTTTATGATATATTATCAGCGCCGTCGAGCCCGGCATTACGTAGTAACAAACACTCGAAATCCTGCAGAATATCACGCGTAAGTGTTTGAATGAAACATTACTTGTAAATATTTTTTACCCACGACGCAAAGAGAGGAGTGTTATAAGCTTAACGTGTCTGTCTGTTTATCTATCTGTGGTATCTTAGCTACCAAACGGATGAACCGATTTTCGAGTGTTCTTAGCCATGTTTCAAGAAAATCTGTTCAGCCGTTTGAATATCATCAGCTCTTTTGTTTTAGTTGATGAAGGGATTTGATTAACTAATCTATTGTTATTTTAACTAAAGCAAAGCTTTTGATTCAACTGATATGTATCGGTTGAATTAAACAAAAATAATGTGTTACTTTAACTAAAGGAAAGCGTTTGATTCAACTGATATATATCAGTTAAAGTAACACATTATTTTGCGTTAAAACCACAGTTTTCCCTTTTTTATTTAAATGTTTGTGTTTACAGGGCACATCTCCGGAGGCGGCAACAGCAAGTGATAATGTTTATGATATAATAGACGCGTTTTACCTGAAATAAAACGCATATTAAATACTTACCTCATTAGAAGCTTATAATATTGAGATAGGCATATCCGTTTCCCGTCGTATTTTCCTTCTCTTTCTTCCGGTATATCGCTGTCTCTCTCGCTCATCCCACTCAGTGGCGTCACCAGGTGGCGCGGTGGGGGAACCAGGAGATTTCACCCCCGTGCCCATTTGTTCATCATTGCGTCGAAATATGCATTAAGCACCAGGCGGAAATAAAAACTAAGCTTCTAATGAGGTAAGTATTTAATATGCGTTTTATTTCAGGTAAAACGCGTCTATTAAACACTTGACCGTCATTAGAAGCTTATAATATTGAGACCTGTTTGTTATCGCCTGGTGAAAACGCCAATGTGAGAAATAAATTAAACAATAAGTGCGAGAGAGTTAATCATATGATTATGGTTTAAACAAAAAGTTATAATAAGAGATTCAATTAAGTACTCATTATTTACAATTTAAGTCATGTAAGAAAATAATTGGCCAGTCATTGATGAAAAATCAAATAATTTAGCTTGTAAACCATGTAAACGAACATTATTATTAGGAAATAAATATTGTTTACTATTTGATTTCAATCACTTTACAGGGTAAAAAAAAAATATGAAAAAATTCGTGACGCCTGAAATAATATTTCACGACAATAAACCTTGTGAAAAGTATTAACTAATCTCCAATTACCAATAGTTAGTATCTCCTCAATGGGTAAATCATATCAATCTAGTTTGTAGATGCTACAGCGGAGCAAAACACAACCAGGTGTGGCTGTAATATCCATCTATAGCTACCACAGTGCTTGAAACAGGTGTAGGTGAACCACTCGAAGTTTTTAATAAATTAGTTTAGCCATTTTGTACAATATTTATTGATCCTTTTAACCAGTAGCAATTTCCAGCTTGTTTGTCTGTAGTCCTTACAGTCAGTTTTTGACCCAAACTGTCGCCTTAATATTACTACATTGCCCTGAACAAAATAATGTTTGGTGTCCACAGCAAGGTAACAAAGGAGCAATGCGACAATAATATTGCAGTGTTACGAACTGTTTAAAATCTAGTTGATCCTAGGTTTGAAACACATTACAAAGGTCTACAGACTAATATTACTAAAACCTTGAAAAAGGAGGTTTTGTTGTTTTTAAATGTTTAATTAAGATTGATTTTAAAACATGTTTAACTATTACCTCGTCACTAAGATTTCCATACAATTGTGCCTGCATAAAGTAGAAATGACAATTTATAGTAGTATTGTAAGAAAGATTTAAAATATTAAGTGTAAATCTGCCAAAAACTGGACTGACTGAACCCATTTGGTACGCGTTCCGCGTGTGGATGGCACCGCTGCTGCTGCTTACGCCCTTCCTGTACTACTGGACCAAGCACAAGTGCTCATATGTTTTTATAATAACCGGACGCTTGAGTAGGGAAATTTGCTAGTGGTTCCATAACGATATATCATTTAAGCACACCAAATTTCAACGTCATGTCTTGAACCTTGGGGGTTGGCAGGCCTGTGGTTACGTCTACCAGGCGTCTACGTTTCGAATTCCATACTGTGAATGAGGCAGCAAGGGGTACCACAATCAGATAAATTCCTGTTGAGGTGTGCTAGCACCCGGGGGATGAGGGAAAATGGTGCGAATTTCCAAGCCAGAGGAAAGCGTTCTACTTCAGGCTGAAAGCATTGTCAAACATCGCTTCGTAATCATTGAAATAAATCTGCATAGTTTACCCACTACTCGAGCGTTCTTGGATACAAACAGGTCAATTACTGGCCAGGCCCACTTCGCGAATATCGTTTGTGTGAATTCTGGCAGTAGATGCCACTTTAGAGCTTGGCTATGTCGAGACAGTTGATCTGCATAGCTGTTCAATTTCCCTAGAATGTAATAAATTTTGACCACAATTTGATTGGTGGTCATTTGTTGGTTGGCAATTTGGAGGATAAAAATAAAATTGTCGCAGGCTTCGTGTTCGATGCTTGTAATTCTAAGACTTAGAACAGCCCGCTTTTCTTTTTGATTGCAGTGCAGCTTTTGTTCGGATGCACTCCACCTTCCCGATAGGGCAGAATTGTTGAGTTTTGACCCCCCAATCCTGAAGCAACGGTTGTCAAAAAAAAAGTTGGTGGAGGTATATGTATTGGTGTTTCTGATAATTTTTAGCTACCAATACATTTAACTACATCGTAAGGTAGAGTCTATTTTACCGCACAATTTCTTCTCTTAGGTATCGTAAAATGCGACTAACGGACCATAGATTGCATCCAACAGTATAGAGCGGCGATAGGCTCATCACTTGTCACGTACATGTGCAGTTATCATTTGGTGAAACGTAGACTATGGCTGAGGACTGCTTTTGCGGTCCTCATTACCTGGTCTCTGACTAACCCTTCGAGGATAACAGTCATGAGTATATGTAGGTATGAATGGACGCTTGTGATTCCTCCATGTATCCTAGTATGTCCTTGCGGAAGATATTGATTTTGGTAAGCGCCCTGCGAGGGCGGTCAAACAGACTTTTTATAGTTTATGTGGACACCAAAATAAGTAAGTGTTTCTATTACAATGTTGGCATGTCTGGACAGAACCATCTGGTCTTTATGTCTATAAGATAATAGTCTAAGAAAACATTGCCGTGCTCATCTCAAATGGAAGGCATATAATTTTTAGTAATTCGCCTTTGTAGAACAGACGAAGAAACCATTGTGGGATTTGGCATAGTCAGATGGTAGTACCTAGGTCTGAGAAAAGTAATTTGTACATCCCGTCTCTTGGCCGTACACAGTCCGGAATTCATATAATAATTTAACGACTTCAGGTTAAAAATTGGACGGAATGACCTTTCTTGCGTGCTCTTTGGTACTAAGAACTAGGTTAAAACGAAGTTTGGAAAAAAAACTTACTGTTTCTAGAAACCTGTTCCTTCATCTGTGTCAGCATTGCAGACATTTTGTCCGATACAAGCGTGTAACAACTGTCGATTGTAACGTTTGGAACCTTGAGCGATGGCTTCAGACAAAACGGTATTCGATACCTTTGTGTTATGATAGAAAACTTGGAGCACCTATTTAGTCCCAACGGTGTCGATAAAGTGCATATTGACCAGCTCGAAATATCGGAGCGTCATTGTCTACGTCTTTTGTTACCTCTGTTAGCAGAGAAGATGGACGTTTTTGTCCGGATTGAAAGAGCTGCCAAGCCGAGGATCGAAAGTAAGAACAGCCTCCGCTGTTTATATTATAGTTACGATGTGGTTCGTGGCTGGCATAAGTATGTTCTTGCGGAGGACATTGTTTTTGTTAAGCGCCCCGCGAGGGCGGTTCATAGCCATGATGTGGTTCGTGGCTGGCATAAGCATGTCCTTACGGAGGACATTGATTTTGGTAAGCGCCCTGCGAGGGCGGTTCATAGCCACGATGTGGTTCGTGGCTGGCATAAGCATGTCCTTGCGGAATACATTGTTTTTGGTAAGCGCCCTGCGAGGGCGGTCCATAGCCACAATGTGGTTCGTGGCTGGCATAAGCATGTCCTTACGGAGGACATTGTTTTTGGTAAGCACCCTGCGAGAGCGGTTCATAGCCACAATGTGGTTCGTGGCTGGCATAAGCCTATCCTTGCGGAGGACATTTATTTATTTAATTTAATTAAAAACGGTTACATAACCATTTACAACAATTAAACATATTATTCAAATTCAAATAAAATAAGGGACATTTAGCATTACATTAACATACATGCATCTTCTCGCAAAAACCGCAACCACTCAAGTAATATTACCATTGATTTTGGTAAGCGCCCTGTGAGGGCGGTTTATAGCTACGATATGGTTCGTGCTGGCATAAGCATGCCCTTGCGGAGGCCATTTATTTATTTAATTTTATTAAAACGGTTAAATACCAATTACATTAATTAAACATATTATTCAAAATCAAATTACTTAAATTAAATAAGGTAAATTTAGCATTATATTAACATATATGCATCTTCTCGCAAAACCGCGAACACTCATGTAATAACCATTGATTTTGGTAAGCGCCCTGCGAGGGCGGGCAGATTATAGCCACGATATGGTTCGTGGCTGCCATAAGTATGTCCTTGCGGAGGACATTGATTTTGGTAAGCGCCCTGCGAGGGCGGTTCACAGCATGCTGTGCGTGTGTCTGTCCCATGAACCAGAAGAACAACGCGATGGTACACTATAAGAAGTTTGCCCTCGCGAAAGGTAACCGTTTATTGTTAGTACAGGTTTTGCTTGCGAGGCATTCCCAGTACCAGATTTAATAACTGGCCAAAAAGTTTTCTAACAGGACAATTTTTTCTAATGCAACTGTAATCTGTTCAGAATTAAACAAATGTGTGTTTGAAGGTAGAATCTTATTCAAAGTAGCAAGCATTAGAGGGTCTTTTACATTTTTATGAGTACCTATCCTCTTTTCGTATATTTATAGTTTCAGTCTACAACCTAATCACCACTGAAAATAAGACCTTTAAGAGAGGCATCAGATGTTTGCGACCAACTAGTAAACTGTTCAGACAAGTATTAAAAATATCTTTTTAGTTTTAAAATACCAAAAGTTATTGGTGCACAAGATTTATCAGAATATTGGTGCTTAAGGCCTAGCTGGCTCTTTTAGTTTACTTTTAAAATCAAAAATCAAATCTAGATCACTACACGGAATATTTAAATTGTTAACTGTTTTAGTCAGTATTGGTAACACCTGCGAGGTGCAACAATCGTTGTAAGATTTCCTCTAACGTCCGATAAAGCAGACACATTGTCGTTATCGTCATGAAAGGCGGGTACGATGACCATGCTTCTTTGAACGATGACGACTAACTCGAACTCAATCTTCGCCGATGCGATCGGGATTGTTAGAAAGACCAGCTATAGCCGCTTAGCTACAATTCATTTTTCTCATTATCTAATGTAAGCACTAATTATCGGTTTCTTATCTAAAATAAAAAGAAAAAGTGCCTGAAGGGTAGATACCACGTATTAAACACAAAAAACACTTTTAAAAATACTATCTTTACTCGAATGCTTTCTTATCTTAAAAGAAAAGGTGTATCTACTCGTACATCTCTTGCGGGTAAAATTAAAAGTTTGATATACCAGATAAGTTTAAATTATAAATTCAGCGAACGGTTACACCGTTAAGTTATGAAATTATTCTAAGTACTCACGTGTATTGTAGAAACTCACGAGAACTGTATTGCAGTTTTAATAAAAATAATTCTTTTTCTTTGTCACTTGATCACTATGTAGTGCACAAGTTACGCCGACGGGAAATTTCACGCCAATGATGAACAAATGGGCACGGGGGTGAAATCTCCTGGTTCCCCCACCGCGCCACCTGGTGACGCCACTGAGTGGGATGAGCGAGAGAGACAGCGATATACCGGAAGAAAGAGAAGGAAAATACGACGGGAAACGGATATGCCTATCTCAATATTATAAGCTTCTAATGACGGTCAAGTGTTTAATATCAGCGCCGTCAAGCCGGGCATTACGTAGTAACAAACACTCGAAATCCTGAAGAATATCACGCGTAAGTGTTTGAATGAAACATTACTTGTAAATATTTTTAACCCACGACGCAAAGAGAGGGGTGTTATAAGCTTAACGTGTCTGTCTGTTTATCTATCTGTGGTATCTTAGCTCCCAAACGGATGAACCGATTTTCGTTAAGTTTTTTTTGTGTTATAGATAGTTTTATCCCGAGTGTTCTTAGCCATGTTTCATGAAAATCTGTTCAGTCGTTTGAATATCATATAATGTGTTACTTTAACTAAAGGAAAGCGTTTGATTCAACTGATATATATCAGTTAAAATAACACATTATTTTTCGTTAAAACCACAGTTTTCCCTTCTTTATTTAAATGTTTGTGTTTACAGGGCACATCTCCGGAGGCGGCAACAGAAAGTGATAATGTTTATGATATAATATCAGCGCCGTCGAGCCCGGCATTACGTAGTAACAAACACTCGAAATCCTGAAGAATATCACGCGTAAGTGTTTGAATTAAACATTACTTGTAGATATTTTTAACCCACGACGCAAAGAGAGGGGTGTTATAAGCTTAACGTGTCTGTCTGTTTATCTATCTGTGGTATCTTAGCTCCCAAACGGATGAACCGATTTTCGTTTTTTTTTTTGTGTCATAGATAATTTTATCCCGAGTGTTCTTAGCCATGTTTCATGAAATCTGTTCAGCCGTTTGAATATCATCAGCTCTTTTAGTTGATAAGGGGATTTGATTAACTTCCTTATGTCCTATCGATTAGAAATTTGGTACCGCGTTACTTCAATGATATATAAAGTATTTGGTAAGGTAAATATGACCTGATCAGCCGATTGAAGAGCATCAGCTCTTTAATAGTTGATGAGGGGATCTGACTACCTTCCATATGTCCCATCGATTCGAAATTTGGTACCGTGTTACTTCAATGATGTTGAAAGTATATGGTAAGGTAACCATGACCTGATCAGCGATTTGAAGTTCATCACTTTAAAAAGGACAAAATAAAAGTAAAATTAAAAAATTAAAAAGCCCCTCGTTACAAAAAATATACTGTAAAAACTAACAAATAATATTTTAAACCTATTATAATTATTATCGTCACATATATTATATAAGTTCAAATATTTTTATTTTCCAGGCGTCGTCGCGTCGGGGCACCGTCGAGCGGCTTGACATCGGGCGGTTTCCGCGACACGCAATCTTTCGTAGCCGGAAGTATGCTGCGATGCGCGGCTGGGTAATATAGACTTTAAATACTGTGTACATGATTTAATATCGTTTAAAGATTTTAAAAACCGTCACCAAATTGTTTAAAAATAAACTTTTTACCGTATGAATCGTTTTTTAATGTTCTTTTTACAGTACTTGCTATGTCGAACCAACTTGTTTTCTTAGTTAGGCTAAAGATATGTATAGCTATGTATTAGTTAGAAGATACTTTTGTTTAGTGTCGTGTCTACTTTCTACCTACCTTCTATCTGTGTGATTTAAATAATGTTAGGTCATTCTATTTTAGTGTCTTAGTGTTTTGTATTAACCTAGAATCTATAGTATTTATGACAAAGCCGTTTTGTTGTGTAAACTTCTACAAATTTTGTTGGGAATACTAAAAATGTTTTGTACATATTATCAACCTAGACATAATAGTATTCTCAACAAAACAGTTTTGTTGTGTCAATATTTTTTGTTGCATTTACCTGTCCCCCAAGCACGCTCGGTTAATTGTCCGACGTAAAGCACTTGTCCCTCTCGCACACGCATATTTGCCAGAAAGGGACGAATGCTTTATGTTCGACATAAAACTTAGCGTACTAGCCTCACAAATAAAAAAACTATTAAATCAACCTCTCAATGAGAATGTTGCTTAACACGAGGTACAATGTTGAATCAACTTGCGCTATAATTGTTAGGACCATTTGAATTATATTGCCAAATTAACTACTTTACAATGGTATACGAGGTAAATTTCAACATAATTCAAGTTAAGGTAATCCATTAAGAGGGTTTACGCATTTTGGTTTCCCATACAATTTTTCAAGTCGAAATTTTTAAAGACCAATAAGCCAATTTTAGTGAAACTTTGCATGCTAAAGTAAAATACAGGAATCTAAATAGTTTGCCGATAACATTTTTAAAAAAGGTTTATTTGTCTGAGTTATTGCGATTTAAATTTCACTATAGAAAGTTAAAAATCGCAATAACTCAGTTTAATAAACGTTTCTTGGAAATGTTTTCAACAAACTATTTAGTTTTCTATATTTTACCACAGCATGCCGAGTTTCATCAAAATTGGCCTACTGGTTTTTAAAAATGTTGACTTGGAAATTTAAATGGGAAACCGAAATGCGTAAACCCACTTAAGTAATATTCACCCTAAGTTGAATAATTATTTGACAATATAATCCAAGTTTTAGTCCTAACAATTATAGCGTAAGTTGATACAACATTGTAGCTCATGTTAATCCAACCTTTACTTCGAAAGGGTTGATTCAATAGTATTTTATCAGGTAGATGCAACACAAACGCACTTATTGACACAACAAAACTGTTTTGTTGAAAATACTATTATGTCTAGGTTGATACTACAAAATATTTTGAGTTTCCCAACTAAATTAGTAGATGTTGACACAACAAAACTGCTTTGTTAAAATTACTATTGATCATGGGTTAATACAACACCAAGACACTTATTGCCTCAACAAAACTACACTGTTAATTTTACAATTTAATTGAGGTTAATTCAACAAAACATACATATAGATCTAACTGTTACAGCAAAAGTTGGTTCAACAGTGCAGGACTGTTAACCCTGCACTAGGCTGCATTGCACAAGCCCTCCACCCGCTTGGGAGCAGTCGGACTTACCGGACTGCTCCCCCTGGCGCAGGGGACCCAGGTACAACTGGGTCCGTAGCGTGTGGCGCCCAGCGGGGCGTATTAACACGGAACCGCGGCGCCACTATACGCTCCAGACGGTAAGTGTCGGTTCTTTTACCGGGTCGGGCCTGTATGTCCTTACTCACCCGTTTCCCTCACGAGGGGGCGGGTGGGGACATATGGGTTCCAGCCCCGGACAGTGCATGGGGTGTCTCACGCTCCTCTCGAGGCCTCATGCCAGTGCAGAGAAGCATTTTCTCCGACTAAAACAAAGAAAAAAGGACTGTTAACCCTACCCATTTTTGAAAGTACATTTAACCTTTAAAGTTGGTAAGTTCAACACCTTGACATTGATCAAATCAACAAAACGATTTTGCTAAAATACTGTTGGTTATACCCAAAATATTTTGGGTTGACCCAACAATATAGTACGAGTTGATCCAATATAGTAACTCAGTTAACACAACCTTGAGTTTGAAGGTTAATCTAACATTAAAAGCAAGTAGATTTAACACAAACACACTCGTGTTATTAACATTTCGAGTACGTTAAAGCAAACCTTGTTAGAAGGTCAATTTTACTGTCATGGTTGGTTGTTTTTACAGGTTTGCACTAGGTGCAAACCAGTAAAACTAACCATTAAAAGCAAGATTCAACACAAACATACTTGTATTTTTAACTTTTCGAGTACGTTAAAGCAAACCTTGTTAGAGAGTCAATTTTACTGTCATGCTTAGTTGTTTTTACAGGTTTGCACCAAGTGCAAACTAGTAAAACTGACAAAAATCTAAAGGTAGGTAATGATTTAACATATTGCTAGACGGTTAAAATTACCATTGTGCTACTGGTAAAAACAACTAAATTCCACGGGTTGGTGCTATATTAACCCCTTGTTAGAGGGTTAATTTTACCATTTTAATGAAATGTTGAATCAACAAATATGTAATAAGTTAAAATTACCGAAACTGATCAACAATATAGTTTTTGTTCATTCAACAAAACTCAAGAGTAGGTGCTATATTAACCCTAAAATTTTGTTGAAATATGGTAAAACCAACTAATAATTTCTTTCCGTGTACCGAAACTAAACTAAAGTAAAATAAAAGAAATAAAAACCTATAAATAAAAGATGTCTTCCAACTGTGGGCTCCATGGGTACGGTACCAAGAATGCTGGCAACGTTACCTCTTTGGATTGCCAGGCTGATACGCTGGATGAGGAAGCTGCCAACCTTCTTGTTACCGGAGGTCTCAATAAGGCGAGTACTTAGCTCTTTAACGAGCTGCTTGCCGGCACCCATGGACCCATTGTCCATTGTCTCCACTGCAAACCAAACAAATATGTAGTTGCGGCCTAGGTTCGCATACTTGTTCCGTTTGCGACTTTCAGCACTTACCGCAGCAGCCCCGACATGAAGCGAGGTGGCGCTTACATGTAAGGGAGTCACGGTGTCTGCACAGGTCGCATCCCACACGACACGACCTGCCAAGCTTCCTAGGTCCATTGGCCATACCGTCACGTCACCTTTAGATTGATTTTGATAAGAATATTCGATTAACGGTAATATTCGATTTAGAATAAAAACTAGCTAGAATCGACACAGTTCTTAAAAAAATAAAAGAAGAATAAAAGATATACACATATTAAATTAAAATATAATAATATATTGTTGTGGCATTATAGCACCATCCGATGTTGTCGATAAAACCAACATCATTTGAGTGTTTTTAGACAATTAGAAAAATCTCAGATTATCGTGTACTAAAATTTAAACACATTTAACCAAAACAATAAGCCTAATTGACTTGAATAAGATGGTGGTAGCTAGACAGACGGACATCAAACAAACCGTATCACCAACAAAACTGAGTACATGTACCCTCTACTGAGAATCAAACCTCTAGTCTGATAAGGTGAGATCACTATACCACAAAGACTAAATTAAATAAGAAAACAAAACTTCAGGGTCTTAGGACAGTGTTCAACAAGACAACAAAAACGCAACACAAGAAAGATGGCGACCACGTCCCACCTTAGCGTAACTCTCTGCCAAGCCTAAACCAATAGGTGTCTGAACACATAAACAGTTAAATTAGCAACACAAATTCCTTAATCTAAACAGTGTTAGCATTAAAATTCCTTTAAGTGGAAGTGGATGCAAGCAAACTAATCTAACTTTTGTTTGCCGTGTGGCTCGGGACATATATAAACATTGAATAACTGGGAAATTCAATTAAATACGTTAGCGAAGAAACAAACTGCTCATTATTAAGTAGTTTCAAACATTTCGTACGAACTGTGGACTGTGTGGACTTATTGTTTTATTAATTTGACAAAGTAATGCCTTTTTAAACCACTACAGGTTATTAAATGAAATAAATGAATGAAATGGAAACATATTTATTCTGTGACACACGTACAAATAAAAAACAAAACTGGATGTCAACAAGACCTATCCCCTTCTCTCATTCTTAAACAAACAAAGACAGTCAAAAAGCAACAATCTTTACAAAACATAACGGACACAATACACAGCAACACTACATAAAACTGATTAAAATTTCTGAATAAAACAAAAAATATATTTTGTATTTATTTTTAAAAGACTTTAATGATAAAACGTTTTTATGTAAAATTTTTTTAATTGGAGGCGGAATGTTGTTCTTGTTATTAGTACTTGGCTTTCACCTCACCTAATGGTAAGTGACGATAAGGGCGAAGGTGGACGTGGGCTTCACTCGGAATGTTGAGCCACTGAGGAACTGGCTATCTTATCTCTTAACTAGGGTTGCCACCCGTACTCTAAAATAGAGTATTGTCCTCTTTATCGTATACGCCTACTTTAAAATCTACGACACCAATAAAGTATACTCTATTTACGTAAAAGACAAATACCTGTTAAATGTCGCAAAGAGCAAAAAAAAAACGTTTTTAAGGACAAATAAATGAATACTATTTTTTATTTTATTTTATTTTATATTCACAGGTGAATCAACATTCTATAAAAAAAAGTATAAGACTGAAAATGTGAAAAGATCCATATCAAGTCTCTCGCACAATTCGTTGAAACATTTGCCTGCACGGAGAAAAAAGGCATTTTGCCTATAGTTAGTATTTGAAAGTGGTAGATGAATTGGTTTATAGTGACGCAGGTTTTTATTTGGAACATTCAAAGTTAATAAAGATAGGAGCTCGGGGCAATCGATAGCACTTGTGGCATTTTTTATTAAAAAGGTGATATCAGCTATGGTTCTACGACTTTCCAAAGTTAAAAGATGATGTTTGCTACATAATTGGAGATAATCACTAGAATGGTATCGCGTTCCAATGCGGTAGCACAGATACTTTAAAAACTTTTTCTGAATATTTTCAATTTTGTTGATATAAACAGCGTATCTTGGATTCCATATTTGCGAACCATATTCCAAATGACTTCGAACGAGCAAACAGTACAGAATTTTAAATGTTTTTGCATTTGTAAAGTCTTTGCAATTACGAATCAAAAATCCAAGAGCCTTAGTGGCCTTAGAAATGACAAGGTTTATGTGCTCATCAAACAGCAACTTACAATCATGCGTTACTCCAAGGTCTCTCATAGAATAAACACGCTTGAGGCTGTTCCGATGTAGTGCATAACTGCAAGTTATCGGATTCTTTTTTCGACTGAAGGTCATGACTGAGCATTTTGTTGAGTTAAGGTCTAGATTATGATCTTTGCAGTAGGTCTCAAGACGATTCAGGTCACATTGAAGCAATTTAGCGATTTAGCGTCGTCAAGGTTACGAACTCTAGCAAATATTTTCATATCATCTGCAAAGCAGAGAAGATTCGAAGTATGAAAGCATAACTCAATATCATTGACGAAAATAATAAACAGCAACGGACCGATTAACGAGCCTTGAGGAACGCCACTAGGAATTGGAACCCAGCTAGAGATATAATTATTTATGACCACAGCCTGGCAGCGATTGCTGATATAAGAATCAAACCAGCGCAACAGGTCACCATGAATACCGACTAATTTAAGTTTTTTAAGGAGGATAGAATGCGGAATTTGGTCGAATGCCTTGCTGTAATCTGTGTAGATTACATCTACTTGACACCCATCATCCATCGTTTCAGTGAGGAAATTATTTAAGAGTGCCAAGTTAGATATCGTAGAGCGTCCCTTGAGAAAGCCGTGCTGAGACAAACTGAAACCGTGTGCCAGAGCTGAATATACTTGTCTGTAGACCAATTTTTCGAAAACTTTAGCAATTATACATAATTTTGAGATTGGTCTATAGTTTGATACCTCCGCCCTGGAACCTTTTTTGTGGACTGGGGTGATGTAAGCACGTTTCCAAATAGACGGCACAGAACTTTGAGCCAAAGACAGTTTAAATAGAATCGTAATTGGCTTCGCCAGAGTCTGCGAGCAGTTGATTAGAAACAGCGACGGTAGCTTGTCAGGCCCTGCCGATTTATAAGGATCTAAGCTTTCAAGTAGCTTGCATACCTCAGCTTCCGATACCCTAATGACGGAAATGTCACCCACGCACGACACCTCAGGCTCGTCAACTAACAGGAAGGAGTCGCTACTACTATCGAGATGGAGAAACGAGGATTTGAAAAACTCCGAGAAAGCATTACATATTGACTCACCTGTGTCATACTCAGATCCTTTATGATTAAGGCTAGATGGTGTTTGTGACCCTTTTGACTTAGATTTAATGTGTGTCCAAAACTGTTTCGGGTTGTCCTTAATAGACGCTTCAACGGATTTCATATAATTTTCATAACAAATTATTTCTAAAGATTTAAATCTATCTCTTAGTAATTTAAAGGAATATTGATCAGCAAGGTTACCATATAACTTAAATTTACGAAAATACTTGTGCTTTTCCTTAAGAAGCTTTTTCAATGGCGAGGTATACCACGGCGGGAAAAACGAATCTGTCACTAATTTAGAAGGAACATACTTTTCTACGAGTTTATTTATAATTGAGTAAAAATAATCTATGTAATCATCTAAACCTCTCGTCGAAAGTTCCACATCCCAGTCAATCTCGCTAATTCCACTATAAATTGACATATAGTTAGCACGGTTAAATAAAAATTTAGTTCTTGGCGCAGTACTTAGTGGTTTTAAGTTGAATTTTGGAATATTTAGTGCCAGAGCACCATGATGGTTGTCTATAGGCACTAATGCGCCGCCACTGCAGTCAGTTACATTAATCGAAATGTTAGAAAGCACCAGATCAAGGATCCTACCATGACTATTTAAGTTTCCATTATACTGACGCAGATTTAACATATTAATTTCGTCAATCAGCAAAGTTTCATTTTGAGAATTATAGTAATTAGGTTCATATGACATATCTGTGCTCGTACTAGTTGACCAGGTTATATTACTTAAATTAAAGTCACCTACAATAAGATATTTACTGAGTGGATTAGTCATTATAACATTGTTCAGGGAAGCCAAAAAGTTTTCTAGTTGTTGCGAAAACGATAAGCCGTGACCCTCCTTGCATAAGTATAGAACACGTAGATTTATGTCTAAGATACGCTTTGCGGTAGAATCATGTGCGCTAATCGAAACCCATAAGTCCTCCGCGGAGGAACAATAAGTCAACTTCGGAACGACTTGAAGGTCACGACGCACCGCGACCAGCACGCCACCACCTCTAGTTAGTCCTGTAGCGGCATAATCCCGATGCCGACGAAAAACAACATAGCGTTGGTCAAACAGCTCAGCATCTAAAATACTCTCAAGAAGCCACGACTCCGTTATTACAATAACGTCAAATGCGGTAGAACACACATTACGGTAAAAAATATTCGTTTTTGAGCGAAGACCCCGAGCGTTTTGATAATAGATACTAAGATTATTCAAACTATTCGCCATTCATAAAAAAGGAAACATAAAAGTCAAATAATTGGCATAATAAGTTAATTAATAGCGAATATTCCAATACAATAATATGCAAAAGGCAAATAAAACAGCTATGGTAAACCCAGTCACTATCACTTAATAAGCAAACAAAAATTATTGCACGGATAGAAATAGCTAACCAACAGCAGTTAGTGCATAGAGGCAGGTAAAAAAGCAACCGCACATAGGTGGGAGCAGCAAGGCACTTGTCACAATGAATGCGCGCAAGCAGGTAAAGTGATCCATTCAATGCCAAGGACACGGATGGCAGCAGACAATAGAAGCGGTCGTAACGAACAGGTAAAGCTATGGTTCTCAAACTTTTATCAATGATAACTAATAAATATCGTAGATAGATAATATACGCAAAAATAAATGTGAAAGCAATTTTTTCTAAATAGTAAACTATGCAATTCGGTTTAAATCCGATTCTTTAGTTATTATATAAACCGGAGAAGTATCATTTTTGCGTATATGTATTTTCGAATATTTCACCCACACATACATAAAGTTCCTCTCTTTAGCCACAGTCTTTGCCGTTGTCAGTAGTTTCTTGTTCTGAGCAGTCAGATGGTCATTCACAAATATTCTCGCTGAAGAATCCCCAAGGCCGATATCAGAAGCAGTAATTATCTTCTTTGATCGTGCTGCGGCAACAAAGTCCTCCTTAATATATCTGTTTAAAAAGCTAACAATGATATGTTTGTTTTTGGAGTCGTGGGTGGGAACCCTCGCTATGTAGTTTACTTGTGATTTCGGAAACGGGTATTTGGTAGTTTTCGACAACTTCTCCAACACAGAAAAAAGGGTTGTTATGGCGCCAGACTCTGGATTAAATGGTAGTAGCTACCGAAGCGGACTAAGTAAAATCTACCACCAACCAAGCCAAGTAGGTAGATACACAAAGTGGTATTCCCCGTTGAGAACTCTGGGTCTAAGACCGGCGGCTTAGCCACTATACCACAAACGCGGTTTATACCACTGAGGTGGTTAAAATTTTGACACGCGCTTATTAATGATAAACCTTTTTTGATTTCCCATTGTAAAGTTTTTATTGTAAATATAATTTTAAATAAGACTACGAGCTGCCTGGTTGAAATCCCAGAGGGTGCAACAAATTTTATTCTGAACGCTCTATACGCTGACAGTTTTACAACTTTTGTATGTTTTATCTAACCCCCTTTTTGACCTATTGCTTTTTTTATATTGAGCGACGGGGTAGTACTTAATTCTAAACCTACTTTTAAAAACTTTACTATGTTTATTATCAATACTTTATAGCATATCTGACTCATAAAAACTACTGACGCTTTACGAATAATTACAAAAGAGCAGTTAATTTCTATGGCAGCCTAAGTAATAATATGCTTAATCGTAGTCCACATTATATGTCTATTAAAATATTTAATAAATTGCCAGTCAGTATTAAAAATGAAGAGAATCCAATAATGTTTAAAAGAAAATTGAATTTATTTTTAATAAGCAAATGTTTCTATTCGGTAGAGGAATATTTTAATGTTAAATACTAATTATTTTATTTGTTGTTATTTGTTCATTTGGGTTGATTATTTTATTTCTAACTTTTTATTTTGAATTGAATAATTAATTTGAATTTTGTTATTTTTTACTTTGATTTTAATTTTAATACTTTTAATAATTTTAATTTTGTTACCATTAATTTGTTTATGCATTATTTTGTTAACCCATTAATAATTTTAATTTTGTTATTTTTAATTAATTACTATTTTATTATTATTATTAAACCTGTAAATGTATTTATCAAACTACAAAAATTATAATAATAATAATGCAGTACAGTAAACTGCATAATATTTGCAATACTTGCAAAAGGTTACTAAGTTGTTAAGCTGCTAAAATTATATTCCACCTATTGTATTACACTTAGTTTGGCAAATAAATGATTTGACGTTTGAAGTTTGAAGTTTGAAGTAAGCAATAATAAGGGGTTATTTAAAACAAAGTTTTTAATCATTAGCGCTAACTACTTAGTAAAGACATCCTACGCATACCTTTTTATACCCGACGTTAATTCCCGTCTAATTATATTGTTTATAATGGAAAGCGAAAGTTAATAGGCTAATAATAAACCTCCGACGACCTCCTTGGTCGAGTGGTTTGTACACCAGTTTTCATGGTGTCGCCATCTCTTAGTTCCCGGGTTCGATCCCCGGTCAGGTCAATTTAGAAATTATTGTTTTTCTAAATTGTCTCGGGTCTGCGTGTTTTCTATGTATAATAAGTATGTATTTAAGTATTTTTAAGTATGTTTATCCGTTGTCTAGTAACCATATAAGGAGTTTCATAATGAAGCTTCTCTTGGGCTAGATAATTGGTGTAAGTGTAGGAAAGTTTATTATTTATTTAATAAAACTAACTAACGACGACGAATACGGAAACTAAAGTCAGGAACCATAGAAAAAAATAACATTAAAATTTTCTCTACATTTAAACAAGTTTAACACATAAGCCGACGCATTAGGAAACACGTGGCCCGTTAACCCCCCTACGATAGTTGAACCAATCTAACTTTCTCCCCCATTGTTGTTACAAATGGTACAGTTGCCGGCGAGCCGACAGTTGTTGTTGTTTTACTGCCCATTGGACCCACAGTTGGGAAGTGGGCGCAAAAAGTTCATATTGAAGCAGGCGGTTTTAATAACGATAGTAGGTGTCCTAATGTAAGATATTGTGAACAGCCGGTTGCAAATAAACTAAAAAATAGTTACGTTTTCAGCTTCGGTGGGTGCTACTGTAAAGATTCTTTGTTAAGAGGCCTATTACATCTCGAATTTGATTTTTGCGTAAAATGCCCATTTTCGCATTTTGTAGTAATTTTGCAGTTGTATTTATCGTTTTTATCGAAATAGGATAAAAAATTCATTATAAAATCTTTATTTCTCATGAAGTAACAATTACTCTGGTATTAATTTTGCTCAATAATATTATCGTAGATAGGAGATATTCATAGTTAACTTATAGCGATTTTCGAAGTTTTTTGGTTTAAAATAAGATTTTTTTCCTATACAAAATCAATAATATCTAAAAATTCCGTCGATGAGCTCAAAAAAGTGCCTTCGCGCACTTTATGAAAATCTTTCTCTGCAATTTTGGGTTTAATTAAAAAGTTAAGCAAAATTTTCAAAAAGTGAGGCCGCTACGCCTTATTCCAATAGCTATTCTACACCATTCAATAAGTTATAATTGTTAATGTGTAATTGTTTCTGAGATCCATAACGCCAAAATTGGCCATTTTACGCAAAAATCACAGTCGAGATGTAATGGCCTCTTAAGTTACAATGTGCACGGTAGATATTAAAAATTAATTTAATTAACTTTGAATTATATAACCGCCTCTGTGGTGTAGTTCCTAAGTTACCGGGCTCAGACCCAGAGGTTCCGGGTTCGATTCCCAGCGGGAGGCACATCTTTGTGTGCTTGGTTTGGTTGGTGGTAGGGCTGTTAAGTCCGCCTGGCTAGCTACCACCAACTTATCTAAGTCTGCGACCATAACAAAGATGTTTATAGCATTGTTGTGTTCCGACAATTTAGAGATAAGATAGCCAGTTCCTCAATGGTTGAGGATTCCGGGTGAAGCGCGCTTATCATCAGGTGAGATAAATGCCAAGCGCTTACCCGTTGTAGAACTAAAAAAAAATTGTTTACACTTACACAAATTACGTAGCTCAAGATAAGTATTCTTTTAAAACTCGTTAATATGGTAAGATAACGGATAAATATACATAAACATAGGAAAAACACCCAGACCCGAAATCAATTTAAAAAAACAGTATTTACTCGAAATTGACCCGACCGGGAATTTAACCCGGGACCTCAGAGATGGCGCGATGCCAAACCCGGCGTACTAACCACTCGACGACGGAGGTCATCTAAAGTAACTAGTGTTGATTAATTTCGGCGTGCTGGATAAGTCCACGGTAGCTCAACTGGAAAGAGCCATTGCCAGAAGTGTTCGGGTTCGAATCCTGCTCGGGGAAATTTTTTCAACACCTTTTTCAATTTGTAATTTGTTCGCAACAAAATTTGCGTTAAAATTATATAAACAATAACATTATTCCCACTGTTTCCTCCATGGACCTATGTCCATCATCCTCCCTCCTCCCTATGGAGGTCGGGCCATAATCCACCACCCTGGCCCAATGAAGGATAGTAAGTTTTAACGACCTTACGGTACACCAGCAATCGTAGTTATTTAAAGCGGATAACAAGTAAGGTCTAAGTCAGGTGTTGCTTCAAACAACTAACAGCAGACCGTAAAAATATTTCTATAAAAAGCCCCTAGCATCCACAAGTGTATTATGATTAACAAGTGCCGAAGAATTCACTCAAATCCTAAGCAAGCACTTGCCGATGCCTACGTCAACCGACGAAGTGCTTACACAAGTGCCAAGTGCCAGGGCCAGCCTTCCAATGCACACTTAATTCGCGCCGACAATACTCTCACTTGCTCTCATCCACTCAGTGTAATAATTTGCCCGAGAATTGTGGAAAGCATTTATCAGTAAAAGTTGTTTTATTTTAGTAATTCAGTAGATGTCAGGCTATTCAGAACGTTTTACAGAAGAAATGCCGGTGGTAGAGCCATCGTTCGGGGTTTTCTAAAAGGCTACTATTATACCTTTTTCCTACCGTTAAGCTGTTGAATCTTGCATTGTACTGTACTCCGGTACAGTCAAACAATCAAGTAAAACAAAAAAAAAGTAGGTAATTTTATTTTATCAATAGTTTTACCCAATTCTAATAGTTTGAAGTGAGACAATGTGTGAAAATGACTATGTACAGATCTTCGATCATCTAAACACGATCGAAGGTTCAGATGGTACAGATGCATGACAATTAAAGCCTAAACGGTCGGTTACTCCTAAGCACGTGGTGTTGACGTTTCATGCTCTGTAAGCGGTGGTGACAACTTTCAATTTTTTTTCGACATCACTTAAAATATCATTGTAAAGTAAATGCAAAAACTACAATTTGTCAATAGCTGCATTTATATTCGGAATTTAGAAGTGAACGACATTTGGTTACACTTGTTCATTAAACATTCATCAATAGCTTAAAGTAACCAGATTCATGTTTTTTACCTATGTATTTTAAAGTTTTATTAACGCTTAAACATACTTAAGTAAAATTTTAAACACTGAAATTTAAGCGTTAATAAAACGCTAAAATATATAGAAAAAAATAATCTATAATCGCAGCTTCATTGTAACCGAATGTTCAAATATTTGTAAAAATATTTCTTTCGGATCTCAGAGGTGAAAACATCTAACATTTGATGAAGCAATGTTGACTAAAAAACATAAGCATCAAGCACTGACAAATTTCGACGGATGAAAACCAGACCTCGGTAGCCAAGTGTTTAAGGCAGCCGCCCGGAATACAGAAGGTGCGTGGTTCAATTCCCGCCTGAGGTTGTCGTCTTTTTTCAGTGTTTAAAATTTTAATAAAGTAACCAGACGATACCTTGACTATACACTAACATATTTCGCTGAAACATATACACCTTCTACGTGTAGAAGCTGATTAGACAGCTTCAAACTTTATTCAGATATTAAAAAATGGGTTAAACTTTATTTTCCACCCAAGTAACAAATTATCGATGCATAATAGTTGAGAAAACGTTTTATATTTCGTTTTGGTTCTATCAAGTGGGTCATATAAACGTGTCGTAGACGTTTATAAAACGCGAAATAGGCCCATACTAAACGACATTATTGTTATTTACAAGTTAAATAAACGTCAGCCAAGAACTTTTAAATGATACATAAAAGTTTTCGACCGACTGTTATCGAACCACTGAAGTCCTATAACAATTGCATAGACATTAGAAGATGACTGTAATGTCGGTTAAGTGTTTAACATCGACTTTTATTGTACAAATTCAGTTCATTCCATTCATTCGTTCCTGTGATGTTTGCTGGAAAAGTGCGTGTTATCAAATACAAAATTTAAACAGTATATAAGTTACAATTTACTTAACTAGTTTTACATTTACTTTAACAATATTATACACGAACAGAGTGTAAGGATATGTGCAGTGTACCTAGTTCTTATGGGACGTTTAGTTTTGTGGTGAAATATAGGTGTGTTGTTGTGAAATTTTTTACGCCCCCTTCGAAATTCTTGAAATTAAATTATTATAGGCTATTGCTTAAAATTAGTTTACATACTAAAATAGCAGCCATCTTGTCTAAGTTAAGAAACGACTTCTATACATCAATTATAGAATGAAAAGGTCGCATAATGCGGTTTCTTACGACCAAGATGGTCGGCCATGATAAATTATTTTAGAGTTCCGTGAGATAATATACATGAACAGATAACCTTTAATTGAAATAAAACCTTTATACATGGTGTCATATCTTTTTTATTTATCCGACCTACAACCTGGTTTCATAATACGACGATATAATAAAGCAGTCGTAAAAACGTTAACGTAACCTATACTCTAACACCACTATTCGACGTTGTATGAATCAGTCGTAAAAACGTCTACCTAACCTATACACAGGCACCACTATACGACGTTGTAGGAATAAGTCGTATAAACGTCTACCTAATCTGTACACAGGTACCACTACACGACGTTGTATGAATCAGTCGTAAAATAGTCTATTTAACCTATACACAGGCACCACTATACGACGTTGTATAAATCAGTCGTAAAAACGTCTACCTAACCTATACACAGGCACTACTATTACGACGCTGCATGAATCAGTCGTAAAAACGTCTTCCTAACCTATACACAGGCACCACTATACGACGTTGTATAAATCAGTCGTATAAACGTCTACCTAACCTATACACAGGCACCACTATACAACGTTGTATAATACAGTCGTAAAAACGTTTACTCAATCATTTAGTTACGGGACTAAATCGTTGTAGGAATAACGGTTACACAACGTTGTAGTTGTCTCATAACATTAATTCAACAGTTATTAAACCGAAAGTCGCATAGCACAGTTTTTATATGACCAATTTGCTAGTTGGGCAGCTTCTTAAAAAAACAACAATCGTAATTACGTGCCTTTCGAAGCACTTCCGAAGCACAGAGAAGCTGAAGCTGTTTTAAATTGTATCTTTCATCCATGGCGAATATCGCTTGACTTGCAAGATCGAAAACTGAACACCTTTTAGCCGCGGGTTAGTCCATCTAGTTAGTTATACTATTAGATATAAATGTATAACAGAATGGATGAAAAAAGGCATTATTTATTATACTGCTCAATATAACTTATTGAATTCGATAAAATATTAGAGGTTTGTCCATGTAACCTTTATTATGTTTTGTTTCCTGATAAGTACCCATTTTAAATTTATTTTTTGATCTCTAACTAGCAAGTATAGATTAGTTTCGCTGCGCCAACGAGCTCAGAACACTATTACATAATCTTACTATGCAAATTCCCATACGGGATTTTGACTAATACTGGTTTAAGAGGTGACAGTTGGGCCCCAGGAAGGCTTATTAAAAGCCGACGCAATCAGTCCACAACTGAATGTACCAGCCACAGTGCCACTGCCCAATTTATTCCCAGCCATTTGCCCAAGCTTGGCCGCAATATATTTGGCACATTTGTCTCCGCGCGAGCGCTATTCGTACCTTGTCGCCAGTGAATTTATCCTGTACATTATGTGCGAAGATACATTACGTTATTGTTATGAAAAACCGGTAGGATTTATGTTGGTTTTCAAGCAGTTTTTTATGTTGTTAGCATCTTGTTGCGCGGCTAGAGTCCAATGAGTATCCGCTTTTTAGTTAAGGAGCTCGGTTATACCACCTGGGAAACGATGAAGGGGGCATTGATTATATGTGATAAGGTTTGGTTCAAATGACCACATTCACAGTGTGGCATCTCTCTCAAGCCCCATTTATGTAGGTGATGGTTGGATGTAAGTAGATAAGAATTTAACTTACCTCTATTACAGTTGCAATGTGCCATACTAATATTCAATTATTTTCATACCTTTTTGTTAAAGAATATTATAAGTAAGTAAGATGAGGAATGTTTTGATAGATATATGAGTTCATGGTTTTGTTTTGTAAAAAATAATATATATATATTTTAGTGTTATTTAAAAGTATTGTTTTCTAAGGTATAAGCGAGCACTAATACACATTGAAATGAAACACTTTTTACGGATTGACTCGTGTTTAATTTTACTAAATTACATAGTTTTTTTAGTTCCCTGACGGGTTTTGAACCCTTTACAGGGTCCGTGGTCACAGGGAGACGGAACTATGTAATGTAGAATTAAACGCGAGTTAATCCGTAAAAAGTGTTTCATTTCAATTATTTAAAAGTTTTGGTTTTAAGTTAAGGAAGCAGGTAGTGCTCTACACTTTGCGGTGCCCTTACAAGGTTTACCATCCATATTTTTATACCACCTTGTAACAAATACCATGTGACATGCAAATTAATAAATAAATAAATACTCACGATTATTATCCCCGAAGGGTTAGTCAGAGACTAGGAAATGGGACCGCAAAATCAGTTCTCTGCCACACTCCACATTTTACCTAATAATAACTGCACACGTGCTAGTGCACACGTGATAGTGCACACGTGCTAGCGTGACAGGTGGGGGAGCCCATCGGCACTCTATGCTGTTGGATATATGTGCAGTCTTTAGTCGCCTTATACAACAAACAAAGTGAAGAAACAGGTTTGGTAGTATGAGCCGCCACCACACAGCACTTTTTAGCAACAAAATATTATAAACAAATCAAAAATTTATCAAAATTTCTTTATTCAGTAAGCTTAAAATAAGCATTTTGAATCGTCAAAAATTTAAGTTTAAATTTACTTCTCTATATAGATGGATGGGCAAACACCCGCTGCCCCACCCATTCAGGACGTATTTTTTAGCTGTGAAGAAGAACGGGCGCAAGAAACTCCACAGCCTTATAATAATAAAGAAGTAACGACATTTACAAAACAATATGTCGTTACCAAATTATACAATCAATAATCATAAAACCATTAAATAATAAAAGAAATTATTTCCAACTCTTACTGCCGTACTCAGACGACAATTAGGTTTTAATGACAATTAAATCTCTCTCCTTCTCTATTTAGCACTATACATAAGAATGGGACAGCAAGAGCCTTAAAGGTACCGATAGACATGCTCATTACTCGCACGAAAGCATGCCACTATTGAGCAATTACTACTTAGTAGTATGTGTGTCAAAGCGTTGCTAGTAATTACCAAGCATGCTTATTTAGTAGCATGTCTATCAGTACCTTTATTGTCATTAAAACTTAATTGACGTCTCTAGTACGGCAGTAAGAGTTACGGCAATTAGTGCACATATTTAGTGTAACTCTGAATTTTACTTTTTAAGACAATTAACCATAAAACGACTAACAATGGTGTCTTTCTATCAAGAAACCGTGAAAAATCAAGTGTAGAGAAGTGTAGAAGTGTACATTTAGTGTAGATATGTGTAAAAGAACTGTAAATAATTTGTACTTATAAAAATTTTATACATCGAATTTGGCTCTAATTGGCATAGGGCATTTTTAAAACTAACAAGTAAAAAAGAAACTAAACAAGCGGACTAAGAGAACTAGCTCTACCAAGTAGAGTTCAAATATTGTCAAACCACAATTGGGAATGGAATTAGAGATGTCTTCTAACATAAGGAATAAATGCATTCTGTTTAGTACAGAAGATATTGTCCGATCATATTGAGCTAAGATAGAATGTCGGAATTTCTAATCAGTTCTGAGGACCATGCACTAATTGAATGCTTGCCGGGCAGTTCGTACAATTCCTACTTCGTACAATTGATAAACATTCACGATTCGTACTATTACTAGAGACAATTTTGAAAAATAAAAATCAATCAAGTAATGCTTATTATTCAGCTATTAATTATTATATAATTAGTTGTAAGTAACCTTGTCGCTTAGCGGTGAAATAATACTACCACCCCCTTTCTTCCCTTGGGTGTCGTAAAAGGCGACTAACGGACTAAAGTCTGCACATACATCCAACTGCATAGAGCGATGGGCTCACCACCTGTCACGCTGAGCACATGTGCAGTCGCTATTTTTCAAAAATACACTAAAAGGCATTACACAGCATTTTTATTGGGGTTATTCGGCTTAAAGAGAACTTCAGGACATAATATGATGGGCATTAGCACAGAGCAATGTGACTGTAATAATTAACAAAAAAATAGTCTAAGCTGTGGCAAATGTGGGTACTTACTTCTTTGCTCTTCGTCCTTTACCTACAGTATAAACCGAAAACTGAGATAAAGTTACATAAGCCATAGGTACTTATGTAGTACCTACCTACTTACTTCTTGTAAATATTTAATTTGTTTTTAACAAAAACAAAACCTTTTTGTTCCTTAAACTCCACAAAATGTCAAGATAAAGTAGTATAAAATAAACAGTAAGCCGTGTCGCGTAATTACCACCCCCTCTCTTCCCTTGGGTGTCGTAAAAGGTGACTAACGGACTACAGACTGCACATACATCCCACAGCGACGATGGGCTTACCACCGGTAACGCTAACACAAGGTCAGTCGCTATTTGGTGAAAAGTGGACTATGGTAGAGGACTGAGGTGCTCATTGCCTGTTCTCTGACTAACCCTTCGGGGATAATAGTCGTGATTATATGTATGCTTTCTTTATTCTAAAGTAGGTATGATACTGAATTTTATCTTATTTACAAAGAAATAGCATAAACCACCATATTTCGAGTTGGCGACTAAAGCGCATTGAGGAAGACTGGTGACGTGCATTGACTTCAATGCCAAATGCCCAGGCAGTGGGACAGATATAGACTATTCCGGCGACCTTTTAAGTATAAAGAGATTAATGTTTACATTTTAGCGTTTTATTAACGCTTAAATATACTTCAATAGAATTTTAAACACTGAAAAAAGACGACAACCTCAGGCGGGAATCGAACCACGCACCTTGTGCATTCCGGGCGGCTGCTTAACCACTTGGTTACCGAGGTATGGCTTTCAACCGTCGAAATTTGTCAGTACTTGATGCTTATGTTTTAAGTATAAAGAGAGTTTTTTTTTTATTTATTGTTAATACTGGTTATCGTAGCTTAATCACAGTCCCACTGCTGAGCTAAAGCTTTCTCAATTTTAACTAAATAATAAACAAACTTTCCTACATTCAGACCAATTATCCAGCCCAAGAGAAGCTTCCATAAAACTCGTTAAATGGTTAAGTACTGGACATCGGATAAACATACTTAAAATACCTATATACATACTTATTATAATAGAAAACACCCAAACCTGAAACAATTTTAGAAAACTAATAATTTCTAAATTGACCCTACCAGAGATCGAACCCAGGATCTCAGAGATGGCGACACCATGAAAACCGGTGTACAAACCACTCGACCAAGAAGGTCGTCAAAAGCACGTTAGGCGGCCCAATGTGGATTCGTGTGTTTTAACGCCTACGATCTCTTGCTCTGCGGAATTCGTCTCTAAAGTAGCATCGTTACTCTGGAACGACACAGGAAGAGCAACATTTATTTTTGTGTAATGAAAATAACTCTCTCTTAAGTTTTTCTCAGCTCCTATACTTAGGTACATGATGTTAGAAAAATGCCGAAAAATCCATTAATATAAACTATGGAACTCACTTAAGAAATTTTATGTTTCCTCCTTTGTCAAAATGAATGCGATACTTCGATAACCGAGCGAAGATATGATATGATGATTACTCGTATGACGATAGCAGTCTTAAAGTAAGAGTTGATAAATATGTATGACTGTGTGATGCTATATAATATACACAGCACAGCACAGAAGAAAATACACACCGTTTATGAAACAACCTGTATAACACAAGTCTGTGCTGCACGCGGTCCATAAATGACTAACATTTCTCACTAGGACGACCGTAATTCCCATCGTAGTCTTCTTAGGAAACAACTCGAGCCAACATAACAATGTAGTATTATAAAATATGGTGTCAGCCAGTGGTGTTTATAAACCTTTAAGGTGACTATACGTAGTAAGTGTAATTTAAATCTTTTTAAAGAAAGGAAAAGAATTTATGACGTGTTGTTAAGAACTCCTATCACATACTTAATCGATTTTTTCTCTATGCCCTTTCAAAAAGGCCAAAATACATTGACCCTTTTGCAATTTTTATTTAATTTGAATAGCTCTTAACAGGGCCAAAGTGGTGGTTATGACCCGATCTCCCCATATTCTATTGTTGATGTGGAATGCCTTTTTTTCTTTACTTCACCTGGATTTTATCTACTTAAGACTTTAAACAAGCCCTGCCAGCAACCAAACCGAGTACATCATACACGTGCCATCGAGCAGGGTCACCTGATGGTGAGCAATTACCGCTGCCCATGGACACTCTCAAAACCAGAAGAATCGCAGATGCGTTGCCTTCAAATCTTCAGCCTTTGAGTCTGAATCCGGTAGTCTCACCACTAAACCACACAGGGTGGTTAAATTAGTAGAAAGGAGGCGCCAACATCGTGGGCCAAGCGCCAAGTAGCGTGCCATAAAGAACGGGAGTACCGAGATAACACAATCTGTTTATCTTTATTATTGAAATTTTGCATTCACAATGCTATATAGTTAGAGCAGTGGACCGACCAAAGGTCGTGGGTTCGAATCCCACTCGAGCTTCCTGAGACTGGTTGATTTTTTTCTAGTAAACATTTTATTCTAGATCTATATAGCATTGTGAATGCAAAATTTCAATAATAAAGATATTTATAAGCAATTACGTCTTTATCGATTGTTAAATACTTGCAATAGTATTTCTTTCGAATGTGAGGGTAGACTTCACAGTGACGTAATACCGCTGGCTTGCAGCGTAAATCAAACTACTAGGAAAAATTCAACGAGTCTTTTGGGGTCTCGGTAGCTCAGCGGTTAGAGCAGTGGACCGGCAATCCAAAGGTCGTGGGTTCGAATCCCACTCGAGCTTCCTGAGACTGGTTGATTTTTTTCCAAGTAAACAATCTGTTTACTTCAATTCAACAGGTACTTCGTTTTCATAATCGTGTCACGTATTCGTTGTATGTCGCTCACCACCTGTCACGCTGAGCACATGTGCAGTCGCTAGTTGGTGAAAAGTGGACTATGGTAGAGGACTGCTTTTGCGGTCCTAATTGCCTAGTCTCTGACTAACCCGTCGTAATAGTTGTGATTATAATGTATGTATGTTCGTTTTCATGACCGAAGTTTAGACGTACTAGATGGTATTTATTTATTTATTTATTTATGGACCATCAACAGGGTTACATAACTAATGCATACTAAACTATTACAATATTTTGATATATACATAACTCTAATTATAGACGGCCACGCCATGCACTTAGGTAACACAAGTAGATACATTTAAATGTGATGGTTAAAAACTAAAATTACTATCTATAACTATGTATAAATATGACTATAACTAATTGCATAAGGCTTTACTTAAAAACTTTTATTCTTTAAAACTTTGTAAATTTTACTTTTGAAAGCTTGTAATTGATCTAGGAATATATCAATAGTAAAATCTTTTTTTATGAATTCCTCAATGAGCCTAGTCAACCTAGTAAACCAGGCCAAAAGATTCAATACCCAGATAACAACCGCCTCTGTGGTCTAGTGGCTAAGTCACCGGGTGGACGCAGAGGTCCCGGGTTCAATTAGCAGCGGGGATTACATACTGATATGCATAGATACCTAATACACAGTCAATATTGTTAGGTATTACGTATTATTATAATAAACACTAACACTTATTTCTTAATTTCTTTTGTATCAAGGCTAAGTTTTTATACAGCAATAAATTATCTTATCTTATCTCATATGTTACATCTTTGTGTAATTGGTTGCGCGTCTGGCGCCGTATTGCTCATCTGCCGGCTCAGACACATAACAAAAACAAAACTTTTTTGTTCCTTAAACTCCACAAAATGTCAAGATAAAGTAGTATAAAATAAACAGTAAGCCGTGTCGCGTTAATTACCACCCCCTCTCTTCCCTTGGGTGTCGTAAAAGGTGACTAACGGACTAAAGACTGCACATACATCCCACAGCGACGATGGGCTTACCACCGGTAACGCTAACACAAGGTCAGTCGCTATTTGGTGAAAAGTGGACTATGGTAGAGGACTGCTTTTGCTGTCCTAATTGCCTAGCCTCTGACTAACCCTTTGGGGATAATAGTCTTGATTACGTGTATGTATGTAATACCTAGTTATAAACCTTTCACTTATTACTTTAATGTTAGTTAGTGCCTATGAATATTAAATCATAATCCAAATATCTAGAAGCGACTCAATTATTGCCAGTTAAACTAAATCCGAACGAATAAGCAGTTAAAACAACTTGTTTCAGCGAACACGTTTCTTGTCTGACATTGAGTTGTAGGCGAGGGTCCTGAAATTTTCACTTGCTACCTACGCACTGACAACTCATTTGTGAAGTTTACAAAATTAAGACAGAAGTGAAAAGAGCCGAATACATCTTGCACGAGGCTGTACGTGACGACATCGATTTGCGTTTAATCAAAGGGGAAATCTCATTTCAGGCGAGTTTCGCAAGTAACTAAAGAAAATCCACTGGAGCTTAACAACTTTCCATTTAGAAGTCCCTTTGACTTCAGACATAAGAATATCGAACATTTCTGAACTTAAATGTCTCGAGCGTTACAAAAACGAGAAAACCATCTGCTCATAAGCAACTTTTGGTCAATTAATTTTCAACTTTATACACCAGCGTGACTCTGAAACCAGCCTAAGAGGAGTCTTTGTGGCTGAGGGTTTCTTACTGGCGAAAATGAAAGCTAGCCTTCTCTCAGTCGTTGTAACCTGCTCACGTGACCCCTATGTCCTATTTAATTCCAGTTGGATTGTTTTGTTGCGGCTAACCAGACGGCAGGTTTCTGGTCAACTAGGATTTAAAAGCCGCTGACTCGTAAAGAAGAAGTAAGGGGAAATAGCACATGTGAATGCTTTTATCATTGAAATGACAATGTATGCGGATCTTCTCGTGTTTATTTTACATACATATAATCGCGACTATTATCGCCGAAGGGTTAGTTAGTCACTAAAGTATCATTTTTTTTTTAGCAGAAGGAGGCAAACGATCAAGCGGGTCACCTGATGGAAAGTAATCACCGCCGCCCATGGACACCCGCAAAACCAGAGGAATCGCAGACGCGTTGCCGGCCTTTAAGGAAGGAATAGGCTCGTTTCTTGAAGATCCCTAAGTCATAACGGTCCGGAAATACCGCCGCCGAGAGCTGGTTCCACAACACAGTAGTTCGAGGCAAGAAATTTCTTGAAAAACGCACAGTAGTAGACCGCCATCTATCAAGGTGATGTGGATGGAATGACAGTCGATTGCGTGTAGTGCGGTGAAGGAAATCAGCGGCAGGGATCAAGCCGAACAATTCCTCAGAACACTCCCCATGATATATACGGTACAATATACAGAGAGACGCAACGTCTCTCCGAAGAGCCAGTCCAGCCCATCATTTTAGTCATACTATAATGTACAAGTGATTGGGTTTTTAAATAACTGTCTAAGATGTTTGGCAAATATGTCAATATCATAGTCATAAAGAAGTTACAGTTCAGAAGTGTAGCAGGAAATAATACCCAAGAGTAACAATACCAGTATTTTATTAACATTCACAAATATTACACCCTCCGCTCCTTCTCGTAGCAACGTCCGCAACCGCCTGAGCGCTCCGCAGATTCCGAACGACCTGTCACAACACAAACGGTTGCGTTCCGAAACAGCCAATATCGAAAAATAATAACGTTTAACGTTATTGCAACGCGTTATCATTTATTTTAAATTATTGTATTTAACATCAAAACGCTTACAGTCGGCCATTCTGAATCAACGGAGTCTCTCGTTGAATTTATTTATTCAAGCATTGTACTCATTTTTATTTATTTATTTCTATTTAATTTTTTTTTATTTATTACAGTTACTAAAATGGGACCTACTTATTTATTTATTCGTATTAGTTATAATCATTAATTAACGAAACAATTATATTATATTATTAATACAATTAACATGATAAGAACTTATTAATTAACATTCGGCCATCTTCCACAATAATTGTTCCATCAATTTTAACTACTCTTATAAACTAACTTAACCTAAAACGCATTCCTTGGCCTGACAGCCTCCTTGTGTTAATGACTTAACTTTAAGCACATTTAATGCTAACTTAACCTAAAACGCATTCCTTGGCCTGACAGCCTCCTTGCGTTAACCCTCTAAGGTCCATAAGCTTTTTAGAACTAATATTGTGGGTTCATTGAGAAAAAATGGTTCTTAGGAAATCAAATAAAAATATTTTTAAAAAAAAAAAATTAAAAAGAGGGTTATTTTTTTATAAAATAATGGGACATATGTCTCCATATAGTTGTTAAAGGTTAATATTTTGCTTGAAATAATTTGTGAAGTTGTATTAGAATATCTTTAATACAACAAGTTTTACAGTTTGTTATCATAATATCTAAACAAAAAAAATAATTTCATATGACACATTGTCAAACAAAACACAAACAAACATCTTTAGAACCATAAAATCATTCGTGGTATTCATCAAAACCATTCATTACATTGGTGTAACATAAGTGAACCTTACATAATGAGCAAGTGTTCTTTGTGCGATTTTCTTGTTAGTTTTTGGCGCAGTTTACGCACCTTTTCCTGACATTTGACTTTCCATTGAATGCGACGGTAACGGTGTCTTCAAAGACCTTCGTACTGCACATAACGCTGTAGGGGAGATATTTCATTTCATTTTTCAAATCTGTGTCTCAACATTATATTTGATGTAAAAAGTACTGTTATGTCATGTTCCGCAGACCAGTATCATCGAAGTATCATCTCTTATCGAAGGCAAAACATGATAACCCGTTACTAAATTCATGGCAAGAAATGCGAAAGCATTTCTTACCATGAAAATTTCTTCATGTCTAGCACTAAATTGACGTCCATTTTGATGAGCATATTTTACGGATTGGGATGTGATTATGTTCAACTAAAACATCAAAATTTGTGGTAGATTTCAATATTTCAAAGGGAGTCAATGAAACATTTGCGTCTTCTGGCAATATTTCCACTTTCCCGTACGCGTACTCCACTTCAGGAAAAACATTTGCAGTGTAATTCTGGGTCCATTTGTAAATTGGTTGAAGAGTGCTATGATCCACTTGGGCGGGTTCTGCTGCTGACGTTGAAGGTTGTTTCTCGTGCCTGAAGTGTTGAATCCTCAATCTCCACTAACTGTAGCCCTTGATCATCATTTTGCGTCAAAAATTTTTGGTCTTCTTCGTAAAGTTGTAACCCATCCTCATCTTCACTATTGTCAGCCATCAAAATGTGATGAATTTCATCGTCAGTTAATTCAAAAACTCAGCGCCCCTTCCGTGACATAATCTACGACTTAAAAATTTACATGATTGTAAATACAGTCTTAAAAACAGGCAGGTTCATTCAATAACTTTTTCTTGTATATTGTATCCCTTTACGACCATAGGGACACCGGTGTCCCTTTATTATTGTATAAAAAATCGTAAAGAAATATGATACGTAAATGGTTTACCACAGTATATAATCATTATTTACTTACCAAGTAACAATTATAATACACTACAATATCTGTAAGAGTTTGTTTTCAAATATACAACCACACAGAAAAAATATGATCATGAAACTAAATAAACTCAAACTTTCCAACGGTAATTAAATATGACAGATTACAGCTGTACAGTGTAACAATTATAAAAATAATAAAAAATCCTATCAAAATATAATAATTTGAAAAGTATTGTATGAACTTAAATACTTATTTATATAATTTTTTTTTTTTACTTGGGACGCATATGTCCCTGTGGTCGTTAAAGGGTTAATGACTTAACTTTAAGCACATTTAATGCTAACTTAACCTAAAACGCATTCCTTGGCCTGACAGCCTCCTTGCGTTAATGACTTAACTTTAAGCACACTTAATGCTAACTTAACCTAAAACGCATTCTTTGGCCTGACAGCCTCCTTGCGTTAATGACTTAGCTTTAAGCACACTTAATGCTAACTTAACCTAAAACGCATTCCTTGGCCTGACAGCCTCCTTGCGTTAATAACTTAAACTATAAGCACATTCAATGGCTATGGAAGCCTCCTTGCGCATATTATCAAGTAAACTCTAACACACTCATAATTTGTCAAAAGACTCCACTGTGTGAAATTTTTTTTTCCATTAATAAATTTATTATCCAGTAAAATCTAACACATTCATAATTATCAAAAGGCTCCATTGTGTGTAGATTTTTCCATTTACAAAATCTAACACACTCATTATTTGTCAAAAGACTCCATTGTGCGTAGATTTTTCCGTTTACAATTATTTATTATCCTGTAAAATCTAACACTCATAATTGTCAAAAGACTTCATATTGTGTAGATTTTTCCATTTACAGAATTAACCTACAAAATCTAACATCTCATGTAAAATTTGAGCGTAATTCTCAATGGTAGAAAACTGTGCAGCTAACTGCCCCTTCCACTCTGCCCAACTATATTTTAAAGTACGTAAACCATTGTACCATACCTTAGTAAGGCCAGTAAATTTAGGTAGGTAGGTAGTGCATAATGCAGCAATTGTGTTTCGGACCATTTATATAAAGACGCACATTCTTCTACTTTATTGATCCATATATCAACAGTTTGCTCCTTATTGGCAGTATCGAACTCCGGTAAGGCATTCGTTGACATACCAAAATGGTTTTGTGATTGAGACGTCGATGAGGGCAGCGATTTTACCAAATCTAGTACATCCTGAACACTAAAGCGACGGTCATCTATAGTCTGGCGTGCATTACTTTGTCTAGTGGTACTACAACCATCAATACTGTTAGTACATGACAATTGACTCATGGTTATACGCCTTCGCTTGTAATATCTTCCTCGACTCTTCACCCGTTGGCCGGAACTCTGTCGAATCTCCTTCTTGCGCTGCCGGCGGCGCCGTCTCACTCTTCGCGCATCGGAAGATTCCGAGCAAGAGCGCAAACGCGAATGGGAGTGACGCATCTTCTTCGCGGCAGCTTGTCGTGAATCTGCCCTGCGCCGCCTCGGGCCCCCCTTTGGAGCCGCCACGTCTACCTGCCAAACGGCCTCTCGATCCTCCATGGTCCGAAGCACTCGAGTGCCAACGTGAGGGCCGTGAACGCCGCGCACCGGAGCAGCTCCTCCTTGGACGTTTAGGAAGGCGCCGCGTGCGACCGCGGCTGCGGCTATACGGCGGCGCGCCTCCGTCATACTGCCCGTATTACTAAATTCTTCACCACAACGGGGCTCACCTCGTCGTTTAATCTCCAAGCAATTTTCTTGACATGGTTTTGTCTGTACAGTCCAAATAAGAGGCCATGATGGGCGTGATTAGAATATTAAGTAATATTCCCGTTCAATCCCACTTCTGAACTAAAGAAGTTACAGTTCAGAAGTGTAGCAGGAAATGATACCCAAGAGTAACAATACCAGTATTTTATTAACATTCCCAAATATTACACCCTCCGCTCCTTCTCGTAGCAACGTGCACAACCGCCTGAGCGCTCCGCAGATTCCGAACGACCTGTCACAATACAAACGGTTGCGTTCCGAAACAGCCAATATCGTAAAATAATAACGATAAACGTTATTGCAACGCGTTATCATTTATTTTAAATTATTGTATTTAACATCAAATCGCTTACAGTCATGAGCGATCATATCCCCAATGAGGCTTAAGAGGCCTATTACATCTCGACTGTGATTTTTGCGTAAAATGGCCAATTTTGGCGTTATGGATCTCAGAAACAAACATACATTAACAATTATGCCTTATTGAATAGTGTAGAATAGCTATTGGAATAGTGCGTAGCGCCCTCGCTTTTTGTAAATTTTGCTTAACTTTTTAATTAAACCCAAAATTGCAGAGAAAGATTTTCATAAAGTTTTGAGCTAATCGATTGAACTACTGTTCTAAACAAGTAAAATAAAAAAAATATAATGTTATCTCTTATATAGTCGAATAGTGCGTAGCGGCCTCGGAATTTTTAGATATCATTGATTTTATATAGGAAAAAAATCTTATTCCAAACCAAAAAACTTCGAAAATCGCTATAAGTTAACTGTGAGTTTCTCCTATCTACGATAATATTATTGAGCAAAAATTATACAAGAATATGTTACTTCATGAGGAATAAAGATTTTATAATGAATTTATTATCCTATTTCAATAAAAACGATAAATACAACTGCAAAATTACTACAAAATGCGATGCGCCGGGCGTCCGAATTCAACTTATGCTCACAGAATGGAGATTTGTAATATTATATGCACAAATTTATTATCCTATTTCGATAAAAACGATAAATACAACTGCAAAATTACTAAAAAATGCGAAAATGGGCATTACGCAAAAATCACATTCGAGATGTAATAGGACTCTTAATGCAGGAATAGGGTTTTAAGAATAATGAAGTTTTTTTTATTTTTGTTATGTGTCTGAGCCGGCAAATGAGCATACGGCGCCAGATGCGCAGCCTATGGTCACGCACGCGCTGCTGTGCTGACCTTGAAGCTTCAGTTCTTATGCTTAAAACACACTCTAATTGAATGGCCTCTGTGTCCTTCAAAGCGGAACGAGCCTGGCGCACTCCGCGCTTTAAGTATGAAGCTACAAGTAGCCGACCGGACGGACGCCCGCGAACACCATGCAGTCGTTAGAAGAGATAAGAGCTACGCGATAATACGCGATAGAAAGAGAGGCAACTTCTAGGTGAATTTAACTGTATGTATGGGAGCGGTGTGCGACCTGAATTGCACTTGATGGTGTCTTAGCAAGAGTCGCTATTTATTTAAATGACTTAGGGGAGTGAATCTTCTGTACTTGTACTACACTGGCCTGCAAAAATAAGTATCACACTTTTAAAATTTCATTTTTTTCTAAACTACTATAAGTAGTTATAGATTTAAAATAAAAAACGTTTTATAGCAATTTTATCAGCTTTCTTTAAAACTAAAGTAAATGATACAATAGTAACATTCTAAAGTCTTGTGTGTCTTGTTTATCTTGTGTAATTTAAAAGTTATTACAATATTAAAAGTGTTATACTTATTTTTGCAGGCCAGTGTATTATTATATTCTATGCCGGAACATAGCAATGATTGGCGGCAGAAATAAAATAGGTAGGTATATTATAAATACATGGTCGCTGTAAGTTTCTGAGCAGAATTCTGCCACCATTTACATTAATTGATCGTCCTACAATTAATTGGTAACGTGCACCGTCATCTCCACACCACCTCGCCGGTGGCCGAGTGACTAAGAGCTCGAACCGATAACCGGAGGTCCGGGGCTCAGTTCCCAGGTAGGGCACGCGGCTTCGTTCGCTTGAACACCCATATCCCGTGGATTTAACACGTGGACGTAACATTGTATACTCTGATAACCAATAAAAGGTCTTCGCTTATATATTAACAATTTAGCTAAATAATAATAATATTTAAGTGGGAACATAAACAAACTCTAAGTAGTACAAACTTATAAGATTAAAAGCTACATTATAATATCATGAAAAATATAATACATAGTTTACTCTAAAAAGAAAGTATTGCTCACGATTTGTTAGCCGTAAGTACATTACGCAATTCGTCCATTTCGCATTTTGCCGTTCGCTTACTACTCAATTCGTCAATAATTTGATTCGACCATTTCGTGAATTGTCATTACGCAGTTCGTCATTACGCAGTTCGCCCATTTCGAGATTCGTCTTTATGCAGATCGTCCATTTCGAGATTCGTCATAACGCAGTTCGCCCATTTCGAGATTCGTTTTTATGCAGATCGTCCATTTCGTGAATCGTCATTACGCAGTTCGTCAATGAGGGGCTTAGTCGTGAAACGAATTCGCTTATTAGGGCTTTAAACCAGCCGCTGTAATTTTTAGGGTTTCGTACCCAAGGGTAGAAACGGGACCCTTCACTTACCTTGCCCTGACAAATAATTACGAACAAAGCAAAAAAATACTAATAAGTCTATTACTTAGGTGCAGCCGCTCTCAAGTGATTTTTATTGACTTATAAATAGATTCTATAACGTAATTCCGTATCTAGTCTACCTCCAGTCCACTAACCTCAGACCAATGTTTATCGAGCCTCTTCACTGCCTTGCAAAATTTTGCAATAAGAGCACTCCAACTCTCTTTGAAGAGGAATTTATTAAGCGCAATTGAGTATCTCAAGTACCTACACGTAATTATATTTAAATAGTCATCATTAAATTAAGTCAGGCATAAAAAGTTACCTGATTTTTCATTTCTGATTTTTTTTTGTTTAAAATATTGTCGTATTTTAGTAATTGAAAGAAAGGAGTTGATCCGGGGTAAAACCAATGAAGTATTTTAAAATATCATATTAATTATGAATTTATTCTCAAATAAAAAAGGCTAATATCCTAAGTCACCTCTTCAAAGAATGTATATTAAAAATATAGTTTTATTTATTTTTGTCCATTTTCGCAAGTAAAGTAAGAATATTACATTCAACAGCTAACTCGATAATTCATACAAAATGTCAGGTAAAAGTTATTACGGAGCATTAACTGCACAATGTTTACTGATACATAATGTTAGTATATAACGAAGTGCATACTTGTGTTATCATCAGCATAATTTGTCCTACAGGTATAAATACTGCTACTGTGTGATTGCTTTAGTCACTGCAATAAGTCATTTCCACAAAAATGTTTTCTATGTACTGTTTAGTTGTGTTTTCTTTGATAGCTCTTTCTAACTCGTATACTATTAATGACTATAAAACCTACAAAGATTATAAGTTCTACAAAGTGGTAGGCAACCAAGATGGAATTGAAAATTTAATAAAATTCATGAACGACTTGGCCGTAAGTAACAAAATTCATTTTTTATAAAATCTCAAAAATTAATGACTAATCCAAAGCACATTTTGTTTGATATTCCTGTGTATTTTATAATAACAACAAACAGTAGACGTAATGAGACATTAACACACGTAATCAAAAACAAACGGATTTAATTATACAAGCCATTCCTCCGGGGGTGAAAGTATCATGTCCTCATTAATCACTGACAAACAAACATTTCATACGTTTTTCTTTATTATAAAATTGTTTGCACCAACACCGGCAGAAAATGTTTTACCCGCAACAGTATTAATCAGCAAAAAATAATTGGAAACGAAGGGAAAGTTCGGTCCTAACGAAGGCGGAAGACAGGCAAGCAAGTTTTAGTTAGACTGCGAAGTTTTGGCTCCCTAGAGCATTACGAATATTATCAGCTTAACCACAAAACTATACTCAAAGTGCGACGTAATGTAATAAACAGATGTTGTCACTTTTTGGCTAATTGTTTTATTTAGACAATGACAACAATATTATATTAACGTGTTTTCTCAACTATCCATCTATCTTATTTATCGGAAAACATAGAGTGATATTTAGTATTACAGTAATAAAATCCAACTAAATTCAGGAAATCATTTACATGTTTACGCATAAACCGATAAACTAATTTATTGGGACTTTAGTCTAAATGATGGAAAATAGTTGTGGATGCTGCTTGATTTCCTCCTTCCTTGATTAAAATGTTTAAGCCCTTTCTATATATGTCCATTATTTTGCTTGACACAGTACGACTGCAGTGTAAAAGGCTTAACACCTCAAAGTTTAATTTCCCAAGGAACTTATACGTAAGTTCCTTGCTATTTCCTTGTAACTTGTAAGTCAGCCTCAGAAGTAGTTCAACAGTTTAGTATTAAGTCACAACGATCGCGCTCGTGCAACCATTATGTAGGGACGCACTATTTGGTTTAACAAGGTACTAAAGTGTGAAACTCCTTCTGAGGACGATACCTTACCGATGTAGGAATGTACTGTTTGTTTGTAACACAATTTTAAAAATAAAAAGTGTGTAAGTACTTACTTTTGTGGAAAAGTACTTGAATACTTAAATTTTTGCGCAAATGTGACAGCAGACACAATCAAAGGACATAATTTTTTTTGGTACTAAAATAAAAGAAAAATTAACTGCAATAATTTATATGATACTTCCTTGTCCAAGAGACTAAACGCTATCATTCTGTATATTTTTTAGATTTTTAATTACCTCCGTTTTAGAAGTTCCGTTTCGTTCCGTTCCGAAAGTTCCTGTTTTTTTAATGTTAACAAACGCAAGGTTATTAAGTAGGTAAGTCTTTAAGGTCTATGGTCTAAGTTCTAAGTCTATAATGTAGAAACGATATCGTTAACATCAATGATATTATAATAAAAAGAGGTAGATAGGTTATGTCAGTACTAATGTGATGTCAAAAATGGACCAAAGCGTTACGATGTTAACCATCCCATGAATTTTATTAGTCTTCATTGTGCTGTTTCTACAGTGTCGTATTACACAGGACGGCAATTTAAAACTAATTTACGGAAACGAATATACGCAAACTAACACTGTCAACCACAGACCGCTGTCAACGCTTTCCTGAGACTAAGCTAAGGTATGCCAATTAGCACAGTTTTCTGTTGCCAGTTTTTGGCACATGTAACGCATCTACCTCTTTTTATTGTAACATCATTGGTTAACATAGTTATCTTTTTCGCACATATAGTATTTAACAACGATACACACAACTAGCACAACGAAAGCACGGCCGGGAATCGTCTGGCGGCTGACAGTCTGACATCTGTCCACGATGCGTCAATACGCATCGTAGACAGATGTCAATACATAAAAAACGTCAGACAAGCGTCACTTTTTTATTTTTAATAACATAAAGTTTTACAATCCGACTATATATGTTGCCATTATCAAATAGAAATCAATGTTGGTCTTTAATTTATTTTAAAAAAAACGGAGGTCTTTAAATTAATAATACGGTCATAAATATGTTGATAATAATGTATTCTTCAAGTATTTATACATTGGCGTCAAGTTAAAAGACTTTGGAATTTAGTAGGACCAAGCCCCATAGTTAAAAAATTATGTCCTTTCTCTTTTGTTTTATTTTAAAACAATGCAGTAAAGTAAAAATTAGATAGTATTTAAATATAAATTAAAGTATTCATTATAAAGGTTTCGAATATACAATTTTTTTAGAAATAGAGTCTAATTTTTCATAGCGTTGTCAACTTCTTAGGACTTAGAGTTTTTTTTTGTAAGCATGTACCGTTTAGTTTGAAATATATAATTTACTAAATGAGTAGATCGGGTAAACTTTGCTTGTTTGGATTTGGTAATCATTTGTTTCCAACCGTCTAAATTAACCTTGTTTAAATGGAATACTTTGTGCTACATTACTGGTACATAACAGTGAGCCAATCAAGGCGCAGTCACAAATATTTGATACATTAGGCACTGCAGCCTTTACACGTGCCATCATTGGTAGGTAATAAAAACCACTGTACATTCTCCAGTTTACAACATGAAGAGTGGAATTTTTTAAACACCATTATCTTTTTCCCATATGTAATTTTTTAAAGCAACAAAGTTTACGTTAATTTTTAATAAATTGTCAAATTGTCAGCGTGGTTGTTTATGGCCCAACACCCCATGTGCTATGTAGTCCATATGGGAAGACCAGCCCAGCGTTGGGACATTTATCGGTTTATGATAAAACATTAAAGATAAAGATAAAGATTTTTTTATTTGCAGAAAACATGGTACATTTTTGGTTCTTAATGTAATATTTACAGCACTTGCATGTTTTACCGAATTATCGATAAGCAAAATTTTTTTTTTATTGACATGCTTTTTCTTAATCATAATATTTTAGTTGAAACATTAACATAGTAAATAAATTAGAATAAGTAAAATATATCATAATAATAGAATTTCTATATAGGCTACAATAATTTATATCAATAATTAATTTAAAATACCTTTAGCAATACAAAATAGACAATCAAACATTTCAATTAGTACCATTCATTCGCTTGAAACACAGAAACAAGCACAAGGGTCAAAATTGATTTGCCATTTTCCTAATATGTCCATCACCTTAACATAATTCCTTTTTTATTAATCGTGTCGCGTGGCGGTGAAAGAATACTACCACCCCCTCTCTTCCATTGGGTGTCGTAAAAGGCGAGATGGATTCTAGCGTTAACTCTCGAGCGTAGCGAGGCAAGAATCCTGAGTGCAGCGTGGGATTCAAGGTCGCCCAAGACGAAGGCACCTTTATCCCCGAGGAGAATACAGCTCTATTTTTCACACCATCTACGAGACAATAAAAAACAATAGTAGATTGCTATACAAGGAGCTAAAATGACCCAAACGGACTAAAGACTGCACATACATTCAACCGCATAGAGCGGCGATGGACTCATCAAAATAATTCTACCAACCCCTATCTTCTCTTCGGTTTCGTAAAAGGCGACTAACGGACTAAATAAATATTGCACATACATCCAACAGCATAGAGCGTCGATGGGTTCATCAAAATAATACTACCAACCCCTCCCTTCCCTTGGGTGTTGTAAAAGGCGGCTAAAGGACTAAAGACTGCACATACATCCAACAGCATAGAGCGGCGATGGGCTCAACAAAATATACTACCAACCCCTTGGTGACGTAAAAGGCGACTAACGGACTAAAGACTGCACATACATCCAACAGTATAGAGCGGCGATGGGCTCATCACCTGTCACGATGAGCGCATATGCAGTCGCTATCTGGTGAAAAGTGGACTATGGCATATGTCAAACATCTATATTAATACAGACAAAACAAAAATTTATGGTAAATAATGATGTTTTGTCTGTATTAATATAGATGTTTGACATAAAATTTGCGCACAACAAAAAACAACAAAACACGTAGGTAGTTACAACAAAACACGTAGGTAGTTTTATTAAAACTCTGGTTCAGTTCGCTAGGAGCGGTCCGTACAGTACCTCACCCCGGCGAGTAGCCCCGACAACAAATATACGTTGAACTAACGACACTGGAAGTGGCATGAGCGTACTTTGTGATATTCAACGTTAATATTATTATTAAGTTATTGATATAATAATACAATAATAGGATCATTCCGCAATGTTTACATAAGTTTTCCAAAAGTTTTAAATTATACCTGTTTTATCATTATGTTTTTAATTAAGTTGGTTTTTATATATTATTACGCCTAATTTATTATTTAGTTAATATAATATATATATATATATATATATATATATATATATATATATATATATATATATGTATATTTTATATAGGTACTAAGTATTCATTTACAGACTGAAATTATAGCTACAGGTTGTTAAATAAATATGATTTTAGGAGCCTTTTAAAAGTGGTTGTTGACTTTGCATCTCTAATGTCATTTGGTAGTTTGTTATAAATTGCGACGCCTTCATTTAAAATACATATTTTTTCCATAATTAGTGCGTGCTGGGCGTAATTGTAATTCTTTTCCTAGTCTTGGTCTTAGCTTTGTTAATTGTTTGGCCTTAGAGAAGCTTAATTCCGTATGTATCTTTTTATTTAGTACTTTCCGAATAAAGATGCATGTAAAATAAATATATGTTTGTGCAATGTTCATTATTCTGGTTTCCTTATATACTTTAACAGTTGGAGTCAGAAAGTCATAATTAAAGAGTACCTTAATTAGTTTATTCTGTGCCACCTGTATCACTTCTAAATTGGTTTTTGCAGATGTACCCCAAACTTCTATCAGATAATCAATGTGTGGTTTCACTAACGAGTTATAGATTGTATAACGGACTTTACTCGGAAGACATTTTACTATGCCTTGCAGTGCCCCAGTGAGAGAAACGAGTTTAGATTTAATTTTATTTAAGTGAGGTTGAAATGATAAAAATCGATCCAACAATAGGCCAAGATACTTTTCGTGGTCTACTTTTGAAATTAGTTCGTTATTTAATTTTAGAGGTGCATAATTATCAATTTTTTTATTTTTCGCTGTGAAGATTATGTAGTGGGTTTTAGGTACATTAATAGTTAAAAGATTTGATTGAAACCATGAGTTTAATATATTTAAATCCTCTTGAGCCTCACTAATAATCGCGTCGATTGAATGGCCGTAGTAAAAGAGACTTGTGTCATCCGCATAGAGGGTTATATTACCCTGTAATCCTATATCTTTAATGCTGTTAATATAAACGAGAAAAAGCAGTGGTCCCAAGATAGAACCCTGGGGCACTCCGAAGCTAACACGTTTAGGTTCACTATGATCAGAGCCAATTTTGACGACTTGGTATCGATTTGATAAATAAGAGGCAAAAATATCCCAAGCAGATCCCACAATACCAATGTTTTTTTAATGTTTTTAAAAGCAATTTATGACTGACCGTATCAAACGCTTTTTTCAGGTCTATAAAGATCCCAAGTGCTAATTGTTTTTTATCTATGCCGACTTTTACCTTTGTGACCAAATCAATTGTTGCCGCAAGTGTATTTGATTTAGGTCTAAAGCCATACTGTATCCTTGATGCACCTTATACATTTCGTATTAATCCCATCCAATCTAGCGCTGGTATTTAGGTTTAAACTATCTATAATTTTACCTATCTCATAAGCGGTAACAGGTGACCAATAAGAAACATCACCACTCCCAGTTCGGTTAATCGATGCCGTGGCCACTTGCCAGTGTACTTTAGGTATATGATTTGCTAGCAGCAAACCTACACTAGAGAAAAAGTCATTGAAGCATTCACAAATTGCCCCATTTTCTGTTGCGATTATTCCTTCTTTTGTCAGCAATTTACTCGGAGCAGTGGTTCCTTTTATCCTATTGTTGGATAAATCATTGATGAGTTTCCACATCTTTGCCGATTTGTGTTTACATGCTTCGAATGCTTTACAATAATATTCACTCTTTGCTTTTTGTATAATGTTATTTACTTCATTTCTTTTCTTGATAAAAGTGTTCCTTATATTCTCGTTATCTGCATTAGTTTTATAGTTAAGCCATAGTTCATTTCTTTCGTTTATTTTATTAATTATGTCTTTATTGATCCAGTCTCTTCTTGGTGGATTTAAGATTTTAATTTTAGTTACTTTACTTTTATCTATACAAGATATTAATCTTTCTTCAAAATTTGTGTAGTCTTCATTACTATTGTCCAAAGTCATTATTTTGTGTAATTTAGTATGGTCAACAGCTTCATATTCACTTCTTAAAACAGTTTTATGCTTATATTTTTCAATCTTAAAATAGAGCTGCTTGTGGTCAGACATAGCCGAATCAATGACGGCATAATGAAATTGGTGTTCTTTGAGATTTGTGCTGATGTGATCAATAATAGTTTTAGAAGAAGTTAGAAGTAAGAAGAACTTAATTGAAAATAATGTTGACATTTCTTTTTATTTAAGTGTGTCTTTATAGTAGGTACTTATACAAATAATTTGCATGTCATCGTTGTTGGCTGAATGGGAGGAGCTTTATTGTAATATATTTTAATAACAATATGTATGTACCCCAGTCAAATGCAAATAAACATATATATTCTATTCTATTCTATTCATAGGACTGCTTTTGCGGTTCTCACTGTTTAGTCTCTGATCTGACTAACCCTTCGGGGATAGTAGTCGTAATTATATGTATATATGCGAATACCTGTTAATGGCTAAGTAGATTTATATAAATGTATCCATATATTGTTTATGTGCTGTTGGTGCTCTGAACAAAATAAAAAAAAAATAAAAAAAAATGTACGTAATGTTATAATTTCGCAGGAAATGCCGTATCATAACGTACGTGGCTCCACGGCGCACATACTGATTGCTCCCGAATTGGTGCAAATATTTGAGGAAGCTGTTCGCTTGCAGAAATTAGACGCTAATGTTGAGATCGACGATTATTCAGAGTACGCACCTTTTCTTTTTGAGCCTTGGTATAGTTGAAGCCGTGTCGCGTAGAGGCTAATTTCAAAAATAATACCACCCCATCTCTTCCCTAGAGTGTTGTAAAAGGCGACTACCGCACTAAATACTGCACATACATCCAACAGCATATAGAGCGGCGATGGGCTTACCACCTGTCATGCTGAGAACATTAGCAGTCGCTATTTTTCAAAAATACACTAAAAGGCATTACACAGCATTTTTATTGGGGTTATTCGGCTTAAAGAGAACTTCAGGACATAATATGATGGGCATTAGCACAGAGCAATGTGACTGTAATAATTAACAAAAAAATAGTCTAAGCTGTGGCAAATGTGGGTACTTACTTCTTTGCTCTTCGTCCTTTACCTACAGTATAAACCGAAAACTGAGATAAAGTTACATAAGCAATAGGTACTTATGTAGCACCTACCTACTTACTTCTTGTAAATATTTAATTTGTTTTTTTAGAATAATTCGTTTGGAGAAACTAGGTGATCGCGCGAACAAAGGCTTCTCGTGGACAGCTTATTACGACGTAAATTCTGTGAGTATGATGCTTATTTTTATTTTTTATTAACTACACAAAACAGATTTACAGCAAAGACAAATTTAAGTTACATCATGTTTTTAAAATAATGAGTAGGTTGCAGACAGGTTCGTGTAACCAAGTCAAGTAGTTCAAGTCTGATATGTTACACATTTTTAATTTAATAATTCATATTTAGCAATTTAATATTATAATTCACAGAGACGATAATGTCTCTCACTCTGAACACTCTTTATACTGTGCTAATGTTGACTCTATAAAATTGTTCGAGGCCCAGCAGTGGACGTTTTTGGTAACGAGTAAAAGGCCCTTCATTTTCATTATTCAAAACGTTTCTTTAGTTAGACTCATAAGAGCTTGAGTTTGTACTATGTAGCACCTGCAAGAACTCAGCAAGGGCATTCCGACTATTTTTTCTTTTACTGAGTTAATTATTATTGGTAAATGCCCTCTCTATCATAGAAGCGCACTTATATTAGAAATAAAAATACTACAACATAATATGCAAAAAATAACTAATTTTGCAAATTTATTTCATTAATAGATGTGGGTACTATCGGCAACCGCAAATAGCATTTAGATTTCTCTTATCACGAATATCTGTTTGGCACCATAGCTGTGGGTTTTGAATAATTGTATTTGTAGCCTTGGATGAATAATTTGTTAGACAATTTTAATAAACTTTAAAAAATAAATAAAATGTTAATTTTAATAAAGGCATAACGTTATAATGGTAAATAAGAAACTTTAATTAAGAAATAAATACCTCTCCTTATTCAGTTTAAAGAAGACTTAGCAAATCATGAGATATACAATCCCTTCGTTTAAAGCCAGGAAAAGGACTAAAACTTTCGGTAGGTATTGGATTTCATTTTCAACCTGAAATTTTGAAATGTCGGAAGCACTGATCGCGTTGGTGTCAAATGACTTCCACGGAGTTCCTATTTTCTTCAAGGGATCTTTGAAATCGTAAATAAATATTACTTTTAACTATCTCAAGATTATTAATTACATTTTATGTAGAGTCCAAATCCATAAATACAATAAAATTATAAAACTAAATTAGTTTATGCTAACACCAATATACAGACCAAGATAAGCATTCTTTTGAAACACGTTAAATAAATATAAAACACCCATACTCGAAATCAATTTAGAAAAACGTTTTTCTTTAAATTGACCCGACCGGGAATTGAACCCGGGACCTCAGAGATGGCGCGACGCCAGACCCGACGTGCTAACCACTCGACCGAGGAGGTCGTCAAACACAAACATTTCTATTTGTAGGTATTTGAGTACATATTTACGGGGTAAGTATCAAGTTTCTGTTGTATTTGAATACCCAATTCGTAATCAGACATCCGACAACAAAATGTATGGAAATTATCTCGTTAATAATGTATAAAAAGATAGATAAATACTTGCACATACACAAGAAACACTTGACACAATCTTAAAGTTAGTATGGGCAAAGGAGGTCTTATTGTAAAGATCGATATTTTCCTTACAATCTTTAGTTTATGGACAGACGAGAACGGAAGTGCATAATTCCTAATGCGAGCCTTTGGATAATGATACTCTAGCGGCCCGCCCGCCCCATCGACATCAATATTACGAATCTTTTAAGCTCATCTCTATTTTTTACCCTTGGTGCGCTTCGAGGAATAAAAATATACCTATTAATTACCTATTCTGAAGCGCACCTAACGGGTGCGTTTGGAGGAATAGTTTAGGTGCGCTTGGTCTGGTGCGCTTCAAAATGAATACCCTTCGTCCGCGTGGACACCTCTTACGATTACGCACGAAGACGAATATCCAAAAACAAATATTTTATACAAACCTTGTTCTGAAAATTACATACAAAACAAAAAATAATCAGTGATGCCCGAAAAACATACGTGACAATTTATTTTTATTAATGCAGAATCTTACTCGTCTTTTTACAGATCTATGCGTATTTGCAAAACTTAAGCAAATCGTATCCAGACACTACTGACGTGATAGTAGGGGGAGAGAGTTATGAAGGTCGTCAGCTCCTCGGCCTGCGTATCAACACCCCGACACAGAAGAAAAACGATAAACCTGTAGTTTTTATTGAGTCAGGTACTATAAACACTACTAATATGTTGTGCACTAATATGTTGTGGAAACAGAAATGAAAAACAGAAATAAAACGAATGATGGACGATTCAGGCGTACGATTTAGAAACTTCCCGGTTGACCGGGATCTTGCTCGATTGTCCGGGGGGGAAATTAACATAATAGCAGCACTTTTCAGACTACAATTGCAAATAGTGCGGTGCAATCCTTGTTTCAGCAAGTCTTCGCATTTAATCTGCACTTCTATGTTACACATGTTTTTATGGAAAGTAGTGATTCCTTACCTGTCATGTAAAGCACGGAAGAGCTCGAGATATTTTAACTTGGTTCCCTGTGAAAGTAGCTTGTTTTTCCAGGCGACTGCGCTAGCCAACATGGTTCCCTGCGAAAGTAGCTGGAGTGCGATTCTCTAAGTTAAAGCCTTGGTAGCAGCGGCTACCGCTGCGCTGAGAATTGACTCTGTCTCTTTCATATTCATAGTATTGGAAAGAGACAGCAGATCACAGCCATGCGCGCAGAGTCTGTGTCGCTTAGATAATCGCATAGCTGGTCTCCCCAGGCGACTGCGCTAGCCATAGCATCTCCTAATGTCGCGCTCTCATTTCTTTCTTTAACGTAATACTCAATTTCTACTGACCAGGTATACACGCGAGGGAGTGGATCACACCAGCTACTACCACGTACTTCATCAACCAGCTCCTGACTAGCCAGGACCCGAACATTACCGCTCTAAGGGACCAGTTTGATTGGCGCATCTTCCCTACCGTCAACCCTGATGGATACACTTACAGCTTTAATAGGGTAATTAAATGAACTTTCTCTATCAGCTTCTTTATATCCAAAACTCATATCCAAAAGTTATTTGGACGCCGTCCATGAGATCGCTGTTATACATACTCGAACGCCCTCATTTTTTTAGTCGTTTCATGAAATCAAGGGTGAGTTCTACCCATGAAACTGAACGACATTCCCCTAGAAACTTATGTGAAAAATGACAAAAAAAATTCGATCTACCATAGAAAACTGTCCGATCAGCTGACGACAAATAGTATGGGAGGTCGAAATTTTTTTGTCATTTTTGCACATAGGTTTCTTGGGGAAAGTTGTTCAGTTTCATGGGTGAGGTTGTATAAAATACGTTTATATGTATTACTTTGTTTATTTCTGGTATATTTCTGTACAGTCACCAGCATTAAGATGTGACTATCGACGGCCTGCAAAAATATCTGATTATTGGTGAAAGGCATATATATGCCTTTAATATGCCTTCCACCAATGATCAGATATTTTTGCATCATCACATCTTAATGCTGGTGACTGTACTGTTATCCGTGTCGCGTAGCGGTGAAAGAATACTACATCCCCCTCTCATCCCTTGGGTGTCCTAAAAGGCGACTAACGGACTAAAGACTGCACATACATCCACATGCATTGAGCGGCGATGAGCTCACCACCTGTCACGCTGAGTATTTGCTGAAAAGTGGACTAGGGTAGAGGACTGCTTGTGCGGTCCTCATTGCCTAGTCTCTGACTAACCCTTCGGGGATAATCGTTATGATTATATGTATGTATGTAATTTCTGGGTGAGCAACAAAGTGTTATCTATCGACTAGCTTTAGGCCGCAGCTTCGCTCACTTAATTCTTCGTGGGAAAATGTAGCCTATATAACCGTCTCCCGGGCTCCATCTATCTCTGTAACAACTTCCATCAAAATCGGTTCTGCTGTTGAGTAGCTCTACGTCAAAGAATACATACTTACATACATATAATCACGACTAATATCCCCGAAGGGTTAGTCAGATATTAGGCAATGAAGACAGAAAAGCAATCCCCTACCTCAAAGAACAGTTTTGTTTTATTTGGTTTTGAATTTTTAACATTGAAAATGTTTTTTCGATCGCTCAGGTAGGGCCCTATTTTCGCTGAAAGTGTGTTTGCCCGTGCTATATAGTGGTTTAGGGCTATAAAGACGTATGAGGGCTCAAAAGACGCAGAATTTGAATAAACATTTTATATCTTATACTTTTTTTTGTGGGAGTTAATTAAAAAATTAAATTAGTGAAAAATTACAAAATATAGAATTTTGTAATTTTTCACTAATTTGCATGTATAGCCAAAGCTGCAAGCCTACTTCACCCGGAATCCTCAACTACCTGACGAACTACTTTTCTGATCTCTTGACTGTCGCAATGCAACAATGCCACAAGTTTCTGTTTAAGGTGGCAAGGTTTTTGGTATATCTACATAACTTTTATGACGTGGTAACGACATATTTTTCGTTTAAACTGTCGTTGCTTCTGTGCGCTGTAGTTTCTTCCGCCCGTTCTTTGCCAGTTTTAAAATGACGTCCTGAACGGTTGGTATATTAAAAAAGATTTGGACGATTCAAAGTACTTATTAATTGAGTATTTGTATTTTGAGTTTGAGTTTGACAAGCAGTGTGATTTTATGTACACGAGTCTGATACAACCATGATAACCTAACAGACAGGTAAGGCACTTTACCCTTAATGCTTTAAGGTCTTCATCTTTTAGTGTACCTTTCAACAGCGCCTGCGCATTTATCAGTGCTCAATGATTAGATTTTCTAATGTGTCAATGGCTCCGCGTTTTAAGTGTTACTGACCATGTCCGATTCAATTCAATAACGTCCGCTTCTACATGCCAACATATTACAGCAACAGCCTATTATCTTTCAGGCTATCGCAACCGAGGAATGGAATTCGGCGTACTTTTTCGTCCGTCAAAATCGCTTCTGCCATATTCGAAACCAGTGTTTGAAACCGTTTCTAAATAAGAATAAAATTTCTTCTTTCGAAGTTGGTTTCGATAAAAGAACAATATTTCTTATCTCGAAAATAGATCTCTTAAAACTGTATCGTGTAACGCTCACAACGAACCTAGAATGGTATATCGAAAGACTCTTCGTCGATAGATAATTTCACCGAAATCACTCTTAGCCGACCGTTGGTTTTACGAAAAAATCCTTCGCCGATAGAACGTTTCGCCGATAGAATGTTTCGCCGATTCAACGTATCGCCAATTAAACGTTTCGTCAATAAAGTTAATTAGTTAGTTTATTTGTTAATTTAGCCATACCTAGTCATACAGTTTTCAATATCATAATACTTGACATTATGTTTAATATTATCAGAACATCATGCTTACATAACAATAATTTACATGTACATGAATACTTCCACATCAAGGACGTGTTCCTATTTCAAAGATAAAGCTTTGTATTTTCGTTAATATTTATTTTATTTTTTACATCAAAAATAAAAAGTTCTTTTTTTTCTGTTTACCAAGAAGGTATTTGGGATCTATTATTTAATAAATGGTTTTTGTTTTTGTGAAATTCTTGTTTTTTTTCGTGTTGTGTTTCTCTATTGATACTTATATGGCATTTATAATTAAAATTGAAATCATTAAATTAAACCGTGAATTTATTTCAACCGTGGTGTTATCTTATACCTTATTTACTCGTAACCCTTGCCGTGCCGTCGAGACAGTGGTCGCAATCCCTTAATGGTGAAACGCTCTTTGGCAAGATAGTTATTTCGGAAAACCAACTATCGTTGAAGGTTGATATCGGCGAGACGTTCTATCGACGAAACGTTCAATTGGCGATACGTTGAATCGGGGAAACATTCTATCTGCGAAACGTTCTATCGGCGAAGGATTTTTTCGTAAAACCAACGGTCGGCTAAGAGTGATTTCGGTTAAATTATCTATCGATGAAGGATTTCTTCGTAAAACCAACGGTCGGCTAAGAGTGCTTTCGGTGAAGTTATCGATCGACGAAGAGTCTTTCGATATACCATTCTAGGTTCGCTCACGACGGACTAATTCTAATGATCTAATTGATGTTTGTTAAATCGAAGATTGGGTCTTATAGAAGTACATCGATAACTGTCCCTCGTCTGCGCAGGCGTTTATTAATTCCATAGCACTGTTATAACAGCATTTTTATGTGCCAATCTTTACGTAGGACCGCATGTGGAGGAAGACGCGGTCCAGATCAAACAGTCTCATCTGCTACGGCACCGATGCTAACCGCAACTGGGACTACAACTGGCTCCGTAAGTTATATGACATTTTATTTCCTTGATCTGGCATTCTAGCCTGATTCCATTCTGTTCATCACTAAGACTGTCCGCGACTGGTCGAAAGATATTACGAACGTTGAATAGAATAGAACAGAATAGAATAGAATAGTTATTTATTGTTCACTGTGTACAAATAAGGTCTTAATAGTAATTTTGGACACAACAGTGTGCCACAATGTGTTGTCACAATGTCATATGGTTGCATTGTCATTTTGTGTGAATATCAAATTTCCGTGACCGTATCGAGTGTGGTAGTAGCCTGTCTTCCCTTGGGTGTCGTAAAAGGCGACTAACGGACTAAAGACTGCACATACTTTTAACAGCATAGAGCGGCGATGGGCTCACCACCTGTCACGCTGAGCACACGTGCAGTTGCTATTTGGAGAAAAGTGGACTATGGTAAAGGACTGCCTTTGCTGTCCTCGTTGCCTAGTCTCTGACTTTTTTTTATTTTTTTATTCTACAACGGGAAAGTGCTTGGCCTTCATTTCACCTGATGCTAAGTGATGATAAGGCCGAAGGTGGAAGCGCGATTCACCCGGAATCCTCAACCACTGAGGAACTGGCTATCTTATCTCAACTGTCGGAACACAACAATGCTATAAACATCGTTGTTATGGCGACAGACTTAGATAAGATGGTGGTAGCTAGCCAGGCGGTCTTAAAAGCCCTACCACCAACCAAACCGAGCACACAAAGATGTACCCCCCGCAGGGAATCGAACCCGGGAACTCTGGGTCTGAAACCGGTAGCTTAGCCACTAGACCACAGAGGCGGTTAACTAACCCTTCGGGGATAATAGTCGTGATAAAAATGTATGTGTGTATGTCATATTTCCAGAGCACGGTGCCACAAGCAACCCCTGCGACTACCAAACGTACGGTGGTCCCAAGCCATTCTCGGAGAAGGAGACCAGCACCCTGTCGGAGTACATCTCAGGGTTGGAGAACCTTCTGGCCTACGTGGCGTTCCACTCGGACGCTCAGATGCTGCTGACCCCATACTCGGATTCCGTAGAACACGTAGACAACTATGATGACTTAGTACGTAACTGTTAGGATTACACGGTATATTGAATTGGAAATAAGGTATCACACACAACACAGTCACGTAGTTTCAAAATAAATCAGGTGAAACTCTTAGTTAAAAGTTTAAGTAGGAGCTAGTTCCATTTGTCTTTATCGCCTTTCAACTTATGATATTACTGATTGTATTGACTTGATTAATTGATTTAATTAGGACGCCATTGTCCAATTACACTAATTAATTGTAATATGTCAATTGGTTAGCACTAAATCTAGTACCTACACAGTTTGTCTCGTGATGCGGTTCTGCTCCGAATGAGACTGGTTCGAGAGCACCCTATAATCCTATACTCATAATATCAGCATTGTTTTACAATACTACTAATGCTAGTGCTATTCTGACCGGAACATTTTCCGGTCTGAATAGTAAAGTCATACATCTATTGGCTGTGGCTTTCCATCAGGCGCGCCCCATGCTCTTTTTCCAGCATGTCGATTCTCTAACTGTATACTAACGGTCTAACTAAGGTCGCTCGGTCGGTCGAAGTGAGCGCGTACGATCAAGTGTAAGAAGAATCACAACCCTATTTACTTAAGAAAAACCAAAAAAATATGGTATAAAAGCCTTGCATGTTACCACTATTTTCAATTTTTATACTAATGATTATAATGATTAATTATTTCAGATTCAAATCGGAAAAACTTCCTTGGAGTACGGGCAACGCGTCAATGGTGAAAAATACGATGGACCGGGCACGGCAGCTGAACTTCTGTGTAAGAAAATACCCGCAGTTATTTTTTTCTACTACGCAAGAGTAGCTCGATGGCGTAGCGGCTAAGGAGTTCGGTATTGCGATCTTGTTAGTAAAGCACCAGTAAAGCACTCAAAAAACAACTACCTAATTTCTTGCCTCGAACTACAGTGTTGTGTAACCAGCTCTCGACGGCGGAATTTCCGGACCGCTACGACTTAGGAATCTTCAAGAAACGAGCCTATTACTTCCTTAAAGGCCGGCAACGCGTCTGGGATTCCTCTGGTTTTGCGGTTTTGAGGTTATGCCCCAATCTCTCCGTGTGCTATTGTCCAGTAGCGTAAATATTGGCGTGTACCCCGCAGTGATACATTTTTAGGCTGATGATGAAGAATACCGTGTCGTGTAGCGGTGAAAGAATACTACCACCTCTTCCCTTGGGTTTCGTAAAAAGCGACTAACGGGTCAAAGACTGCACATACATCCAACAGCTTAGAGCGGCGATGGGCTCACCACCTGTCACGCTGAGCACATGTGCTCGCGTTCCGCTCGTCGCTCGCTATTTGGTGAAGAGTGGACTATGACAGAAGACTGCTTTTGCGGTCCTCATTGCCTAGTCTCTGACTAACCCTTCGGGGATAATAGTCGTGATTATCCTATCCTATCCTAATAATATTATAAACGCGAATGTTTGTAAGTATGGATGTTTGTTACTCTTTCACGTAAAAACTACTGAATGGATTTGAATCAAATTCGGCATACAGATAGTTTATAACCTGGATTAACACATAGGATACTTTTCATCCCGGTAAAACCACGGGAACGAGAACCACGCGGGTGAAGCTTCTGGGTTGATTCCTAGTGAGTACATTCGGTTTGGTTGGTAGCATGGCGCTAGCTGCTTTTAAGTCTTATCTGACTAGCTATGACCACCTTGTTCAAGTGCAATAATCTGAATTAATACGGTTGTTTTTAAAGCTTTTTCTAATTGACAAATTATTTGCAACAACATTGTATAAATTACTTATGACCCATGGACCTAGCTATGACCACCTTGTTCGAGTGCAATATTCTGAAAAACTATGGTTGTTTTTAAAAAAAATCTGATTGACAAATCAGACAACATTGTTTAGGTAAATTACTTAAGTTCCACTCGTACGTTAATTTGAGTCAATGATCATACTAATTCAAATCGTTGCGCTCAGACTACCTGGGCATTGTTGCATTGTTATTGATTGTTTAACCACTATCTAGGGCATAGCACCTAATTTGAGACTGAGATCATTAATATCCGGTATCTTCGACGCTATCGTAAAGTAGGTCACTGAGAGCCTCGAACTCTCATTAAACATTTCGATTAACTTTCCTTGTTTTAGATCTAACTGATGTACCGAAATACATAAGGATTTGTTGTTTTACTCGATTATAGGAAAGCGGTTGGCCTTAATCGGTGTATGATATTAATTGTAACAATAAGGCCAAGGATGAAAGCGCACTTAGCCGAATTCCTCAACCACGGCCTATCTTAAAAGGTTCCCTATTTTTTTGCATAAAATTTTATGTCACAATTTAAAAAGCTATACTGTTACTTATCCTTACGCACAATATGAATTAGGCACATTAAGCATAACTCCTATACGCATAATAATTGTTAAACATACTATTCTAAAGCCTAAATTTGCTTACGCATAATGATATTTAAGCATAATTTTGAGAGGCATAATAATTATATAGGGAAAAAGTAAGTTTTGGAAACTTTGTGTTTGTTTGTGTTTGTGTTAGGGGTGGCCTCGCCCCGCCGCACCCTAACCTACTATTACACTACGGTATCCAATTTATATTTGATATACTTAATATCTACTTTTGGTTTTTCAGATTCAAATAGCTATCAATAAAATAAAAAATATTGCAAAAACAAATTCTGTAAAAAAAACCAATCCAAATTATAACGGATTTTGAAATAATAACCTCACCTTCTGTCTTGTCTAATCTACCAAACTATCTTTATACCTAATAACTATTAGACGAATAAACAATATGCCTTATAACTTTATGCAAATCAAAATTAGGGCAAAAAACATTAGCCTAAACCATATTTATGCTTACTGAAATAGTTTGCCAAAAAACAATTATGTCAAAAAAATATGCCTCACTCGTTATGCCAAATTAAATAAGGACAAAAAAAATTAGGCGAATAAAAGGGATCACTATCTTAAAATCGCCAACACTAAAGCTTATAGGCGTGTATATGCTCTGTAAGACCAATACAAAAAAAAATTAAATTATATTAATAGATCGAGAAAGAGTTCATTGGCATAGTCAGTTACTAAGACTTTCGCAATGCTGAGTTGCTCCAGAAGGCATGTTGAAGCCGTTGGTCGTTTTAGTAGTTTGTTATGTGACCCAAATTCCACATGGGGGCCGTCGCTATTTAGTGAAAATTGGAATACGGTAGATGACTGCTTCTGTTGTCCTCATTGCCTAGTCTCTGACTAACCCTTCGGGGATTAAAGTCGTGATTATATATGTATGTATGATGAATGTAGTAAAAAAATCATTTTCTACCTTCAGACAAAGCGTCCGGCGGCAGCATGGACTGGGTCCGCAGCGCCCTCGGGACACAGATCGTGTATACCTACGAACTACGCGGGACCTATTTCCACTGGCCGCCGTCCAGGATCCACGAGCAGGGAGACGAGGTCACCCAGATGCTGTTGGGGCTGTTCACGGAAGCGAAGAGGTTGGGATACTACTGAAGATCCCATTACATGAGAAGAAGAGTGCTTTTGCCCGTGGTACGTCAAAAACAAAGGAAAAGAACACTTTTCTATAAATAAACAGTTATAAAAAAAATTGGAACTAAGTATTTGTGTTATTTATTACTAGTTCATTTCCCGATGTGCTGTAATCCGTATGGAATGGCGTGCGCCCAACAGTGTGCTTTCTATATAAGGTCACATTTTATTAACCGCAAATATGTTGAGGATAAATTCAACAACATATATAAACTATTTTTATGTAAAAGTCTTAAATTTTTATACGTTAGTTTTCAAGAAAAAGGCCAAAAGAAATTTCGATTAAAAGTAAAATAAAACACCCCTTACGCACTTACGGTAGTTTCAATTCAAAGAAGCCGAAACAGAGAGGCCGCAATGCCTACCTACACACACCGCTTACACGTGCCCGTAGTTTCATTCAAAAGAGCCTCTTTTTGATTTGATCAGATAATTTTTTGTTAGGAAAAGTAAAAATAAAAACTAGCCTCAATTTTGTTTAAATGCTAGGGCCTTATTTCTCTGTTATAATTAGTTAATGTTTTGTCAAAATATATGCAGTTGATAAAATGTGACCTTATATTGTGAATATAATGCTATATAGCATATTATATGCTATATAGCATTATATTCACAACTATTAACCGTGTCGCGTAGCGGTGAAAGAATACTACCACCCCCTCTCTTCCCTTGGGTGTCGTAAAAGGCGACTAACGGACTAAAGACTGCACATACATCCAACAGCTTATAACGGCGATGGGCTCACCACCTGTAACGCTAAGCACTTAAGCAGTCGCTATTTGGTGAAAAGTGGACTATGGTAGAGGACTGCTTTTGCTGTCCTCACTAGTCTCTGACTAACCCTTCGGGGATTATAGTCGTGATTATAAGTATGTATGTATTATCCCCAAAGAGTTAGAGACTACACAAAGACTGTGCACTGCCACAGTCCATGTTCACCGAATAGTAACTTTAACGACACTCAAAGGAAAGGATGGGATATGGCAGTATTCTTTTGATAATGTTGGAGCCTGAGCTTGGTGGAATTGTTGAAATGATAAAATGTTTACAAAACTTGATTAATGTTTACAAAAATGTTTTTAAAAGTCTATGATAATGTTAAATGATATTGAATGTTGATACCTAAGTGCATCCGATTGTACCAAGACGAAAAACGAAACAATTTTAAAACACACAAATAAATGTATTAATATTTGATGTTTTTTTTTAGTTATGTTTTTATAAAAAAAAATATTTGAAAGATTAAAAATGTCAACCTTATTACTAATGTTTTCCAAAACTCATTTCAGCCGTTATTTTATTTTACTTAAAAAACTCAGTTATTTTAAATTTCTATTACTTACCACAATATCAATACGATAATTGGAAATCACATTTATACCTTAGAGTGTTAACTTAAGATAACAATTCATTATGATTCATCATTCTTCACCTTCTATCCAAAAAACGATAAATTACGTATAAGTTAGCCGTTTGTGTCGCTAGGGGAGAGACACTTGCTCGCCATTTTTGTCTCGTACCAAGATACGTTTGTTTACACAGAACTCTAACACCACGGCTTATATTTCGGTTCGACGCGATCCTGTTTCGGCGTGCAGTAGTACTGGGGATAGCGATGCGCGTTTGTCTGGCACAGACTATAGCTCGTTAGATTAGTTGTTAAGTCTTAACTACAAGTTAGTTAACTGTTTTTTTTATTATTATTAGTATTGACGTCAATAAGTGCTTGTATATATATAAATAATTTGACTTTGACTTTGATTGCAATAACGGTGAAATAGACACTAAATTATTAAATTGTTATTTTGATGACAAATACATACACGGCGACCGCGGCCAATGACCGAGTTTGAGGCACGCGGCGCCTAGGTGACGATAGCAGGTATAGAAAACTAAGTGTTCGGATTTGCACCGAACAGATAATGAGTCGTTATCACATAGCTTCACATATACAGAATCACATAAGACCCCTATAGAGGCATAATAACTACAGTTCAGGGTCGATAACGAGAGCGTGATGCTTTTTTTTTTTTTTTTTTTTTTAATACGACCTCCAACTACAGTCGTCGGAGCCCTGATGTACTCTAATTTTCTTTTCATGCCAGTTCTCACTTTGATCCTTCTCGCACTTTCATTCCGCATCCCACACAGTCATCCATCACCATTCATTCCTATAGCGGTGGGTGTTCCGCTTTGTTATGCCCTATGCTACATACTGTCCTATCCTTTATTTTCTTTCTCTTAACTCTAGTAACGGTAAATATATATGACACTATTGTTTTTATTGTAAGTACTTTCTAAGTTATACATTACACAGTACATTTTTACTTAATATGCTATAAAAGTATTTCTGTATTCTCCACTTATTAACTCAGCGAAGTTTGCCGGCTCTATTTTGACACCTGCTTGTATCTGCATGTTTAGCCTCTCCAGAGCGTGTAAAGGGCACTCGGAGAGGATGTGTTGGAGGGTCTCGTGTATATCAGGATCACAGACGCACGACGGGCTATCCTTACACTTGAACCTGTTCAAGTATGCGGAAAACCCGCCGTGTCCTGTGAGAGCCTGTGTGGTGAGGTGTGTGTGCGTAAGCTTCCGAGTGATTTGGTAAGCTTTTGTGGCGTCTGGGAAGAACATTTTGGTCACCTCGGCTGTGTCGCTAGACTTGTACCTTACGTTCCATTTATCAAGAGACTCACTTCTGATGATTCTCTTGATAAATGAGACCGGGCACAAGTCGTAGTCCGGCTTTCTCTTGGAACCTATGGCGGCCTCCTTGGCAAGTTGGTCGGCTCTCTCATTTCCCTCCAATCCTGCGTGCGCTTATAACCAGAACAAGTGGACATTTTTGCCCTGGTTGGATGCAATCCTTATGTTTTTGCGCATGTTCACCGCAAGGGGATGGAGGGAAGCCACGTTTGTGACGGTCTGGAGAGCTGCCATGGAGTCGCTATAGATTCCAAAAGACACTTCCTTCCTACTAAGCAACACTTCCGAGGCTTTGTGTAGTGCGAGGAGCTCAGCCTGATACACCGTGCTGTAGGGTGGCAATGCAAGCTTGATGGCCCTGGTTTCGCCAGTGCTATTCCACAAAGATAGCGCCGCGCCAACCCTGCCATCAATCTTGCTGCCATCTGTGTAAATGCGGATGTCGTGCATATGCGTGTGTATCTGTATGTCCTGCGTGATCGGCGTGAGCTCCAGTGCTGTCTGTTCTGCCGGGTGTGGTAGGTGGAGTGCCGAGTGTGGTATCTCGATGTCTCTGCCACGTAGATCGGGCCGGGGCACCCCCTTTCTGGCCTCATAAAGGGCGGCTGCCTCTTTAACACGGAGGTCCAGGGGGAGTGTCCCGGTCAGTACCAGAGCAGAGTTGAGCGATACTGTCCGATACGCCTTACACATTTTCTGAGCGAAGCCCCGCTGCAACGCATCCAGCCGCTTACGCGTCATGACCTTGTCCGCGGCTGAGGACCAGGCCGCGGCTGCATACGTTACAATTGGTTCCACCGCAGCAATGTAGATGGATTTGGCCACCTCCGGGTTGAGTCCCCAGTTCACCCTCGCAGCCCTTGTTAGGTGTTTATAAACGTTGGCTGCCTTTCTGCACACATTTGCTACATGATCGTTAAAAGTTAGCTTAGAGTCTATGGTGAGACCGAGGAGTTTAATCCTGTCCTGGCTTTGAATGTCTATTCCGCCCATGCTGAGGCGTTGGGTGTCAAATTTGAGTTTGTTGGTGATGGTTAAACTCTTTGTTTTATGTGGAGCAAATTTAAGCTTATTTTTGACACCCCATTCCTCAACACGTGCAAGAATTGGATTCGCTAAGTCTTGAATCTCCCTCCCGGTCCCTCCCACAAAGACCAGGATGACGTCGTCTGCAAAGGCTTGGGCTGTGACAGCAAGTCCTTTAGCAGAGGGTCCAGCAGCAGGTTCCACAGAATGGGCCCTGCAATGGACCCTTGAACGCATCCTTTAGTGTTCTGTCTACTAACTTCTTCTCCCGCGTACCTCACCGCAACCCTCCTATCACGCATGTAGTCGTCAAAAACGCGGCGTATATTAAACGGACATCCCTCTTTGGCGAGGCGAACCCTAATGGCTGGCCACCACGCACTGTCGAAAGCTCCCTCTATGTCCAACGACACTAATGTTATAACCTTTTTCTGTTTCAGATGCTGTCGAATGCTGTTTATTAGGACATAGAGGGAATCCTCAGTGATGCGTTGTGGCATAAAACCATACTGGTGGAGGCTCATTTTGGGTAACAGATGGTATTTAAGCCTTCCAATCAGCATCTTCTCGAAGATCTTGCCGAGTACGGGAAGAAGGCCTATAGGTCTGTAAGATTTTGGGATCCTGTAGTCCTCTTTTCCCGGTTTCCTGAGTATAACCACAGTAGCCTGCTTCCACACCGCCGGGAAGGAACCGTGTTCCAGACATTTATTTACCAGTTCCAGATAAAACTGTGGGTCAGCGCTGATAGCGGCAGATGTCTGCGGTAAGACCGTCGTTCCCTGGGGCCTTTTTTGGGTTGAAGGCTTCGACTGCAGACTTAAGTTCAGTTATCGTGAATGGGGGGTCGAATGTATCAGTATTCGACCCTGCATTCACGCTCTCTGCTCTTCTGCGAGTATTCCTGTGATCCTCATTGTCACTACCCTGTTGGTCTTCCGGGTAAAAGGTCGCTGCCAGCAATTCCGCCGATCTTATTGCATCTAGGGTAACCCCGTTCGTGATCAGCATTGGGTCTTCAGCTCTAGTTGAAGTTCTAGTGAGAATCCTATAAATCCCGTCCCACACGGTTTCCCTATCTTGCTTGGTGCAGAATTCTATCCACGAGGCGGTCTGGGCTTTCGAGACACCGGCTTCGTATTTTCCCTTCTCTTCCAGGTATTCTCCAACTACGAGTGATCTACGGTCCGGCGCGGCGTTCCTGATTCTGCGCTTCTTTGTGGCAACTCTTCTCTTCATCCCGGCTAGCTCCTCGGACCACCACGGCTGGGTAAGTATGCTTTTATTAATTTTTGTTGGTATAGAGAGGCCACACGCTTCCTCTATTGCTTTATTATATTTATATGCTATCATTTCTATATCTTTTTTATTGTCTATTTTATTTATATATTCTATTTTTAATTTATTTATGTTTTTTATTTGTTCTAATGCTTGTTTAAAATTATCCCAGTCTGCTTTTTTGGTATTAAATTTACGCGTGGTCCTCTCTATCCTTACCCCTTTGTGTTTTTGCACGCTGATTGTAAACGTTATGCCATTGTGGTCAGAGCTAGTTAGGCCCTCATCTACTTGCCAGTTTTCGATGTAGTTTAAAAGACTATCCGAGCACGCCGTCACGTCCACGTAGCTGGAGTACCGCTTCCCGCCTCTGATTGTGTCAAAGGTCGGTATGTTCCCACTGTTTGTGACGTTTAAGCCCATCTCGTGAATCGTGCCCATCATATCGTCCCCTCTGTGATCCAGTACCTTACTGCCCCACCATGCGCTCTTTGCGTTGGAGTCGCCTCCTAACAAGATGTTCTTGGCGTTTCTTAGCTTCTTAAGGTGGGTCAGGTAATGATCAATGGGCTGGTCGGGCTCAAAGTAAAAGCTGGCCAGTATCATAGTGCCAGTGCCAGTTCTTATCTCCACCACTGCGATGTTCCTGGTGGTCAGCTCGGGATGTTGGATCACTGTGATATTAGAGTCAAATATTGCTATAACAGCTTTCACAGCGTCCGAACCATCACACTGGTAGAGGCGCACACCTGCTCGTGTCTTCATCTGATGGCCAGCTCCGATGTATGGCTCTTGTAGCAACGCGATGGACACTTTTCGCTTGTGCGCCTCTATCAACACTTCTTCGGTGGCCAGCCTCTTTCGCCTGCAGCACGTGGTATCTTGTGGTTCCTGCTGGGGCGCCCTTAGCAATAAGCTATGGCTAGTCGCGCCAGCCGGTCCCACTTCTTCCTTATTGGGCAGTCGCTACTAAACGCGTTATGCTCGTTCTGTACCATCTGGGCTTTGGTGCAGTTCTTGCAAGAAGGAGGAGCCTCCGCATCTGTACATGTGGGGCAGTCCATAATAATATGGCCTACTCCCCCACAGTGGCCGCACGAGGTCTCCTTCTCCTTGCAATGTGCTCTGCTGTGCCCATACAGTAGACATTGCGAGCATTGAACCAGCGGCGACTGGTCTTCAACCCTCACGCGCTGCAGGTCCACGTGCATATACCCTGCGTCGGTAAGTCTGCGCCAGATGACAGGCGAGACAGTCATCACTATGTGATGGGTGTGGGGATTGCGAGCGCGCTTTTTGTACTTAATCGCGACTCCGTTGTCCTCATCGCTTAGGCCTTGGAAAATATGTTTATATTGCTTGGCAATAGCTCCGAGGACCTCAGAGTCGGTGCGCGCTTTCAGTTCGTTCCGTGCCACGATCAGAGGATCTTTATTTCTGGCGTCTTCGGCTATTAAATTATTTTTTGCTGTGCCTATTCGCCTCTTGATCTGCTCCCTCTCCTCACGAGTGTCGCAGCTGACAACAACCTTACGGTTCTTCGCCTTCCGGATTCTTGAGACGGTCACCCATCCCTCCTTGGCGTCGACTGCCTCTCGAATCCGTTCAATAACGGCGTCTCCGGTTTCAGTTGCGTCTTTGGATGACACTATTACAGAGTGCAGAGTTGGTCTCACTTCTATAGCCTTCGGTGTCGCGGATCTGCCGACCATTGACCCCATTTGGTCCTTAATCTGCTTCAACTCGCATGATTTCCACCTTGTCATCGAGTCCGTTGTTGCAGTATGGGGCAGCTGTTGACATGGTTACTAGAACAGCCAGTTCCCTCCGCGCATCTCCCAAGCAGCCCGTGGCACTGCAGGATTCCAAGTACTGAGTCACATGTTTGAGACCCTCTCTAATGTCGTACTTGATCTCCAACTTCATATTACGGGCTTCTCTCAATCTGGTGGCTATGAAGGACATTACCCGTAATATTCCTTCGTGTGCTGGTTGGTCGGCTGTATCGGCAATGATGAATGAAATCGGCAATGAGCGTGATGCTTTAATAGGTATCGCAAGCGTCCACAATTATATAAGACCTCTATAGAAGCATAAGAACTAAAAGTTCAGGGTCAATAACGAGAGCGTGATGCTTTAATAAGTGTCGCAAGCGTCCACAATTACCTAAGACCTCTATAGAGGCTTAAGAACTAAAGTTCAGGGTCGATAACGAGAGCGTGATGCCTTAATAGGTATCGCAAGCGTCCACAATTACATAAGACCTCTATAGATGCATAATAACTAAAGTTCAGGGTCGATAACGAGAGCGTGATGCTTTAATAGGTGTCGCAAGCGTTCACAATTACATAAGACCTCTATAGAGGCGTAAGAACTAAAGTTCAGGGTCGATAACGAGAGCGTGATGCTTTAATAGGTGTCGCAAGCGTCCACAATTACATAAGACCTCTATAGAGGCATAAGAACTAAAGTTCAAGCTCGATAACGAGAGCGTGATGCTTTAATAGGTGTCGCAAGTGTGCAGGGATTATACAGGCTGCTTCCTATTACAAGAGCCATTTAACGGTTCAGTAATATAAGACAGTCATAGTGACATGCAAAATTTAAATAGATAACGAAAATAACGTTGGTAATCCATCTTGAGCCTAATCATTGCGAAGTTTGCCTAGCTCAAGTTGCCAAACTTCAATTTTATTTTGTGAAGAAAGTCCAATAACACTGAGCAAGCTTTCAGACCCCAACTTCCAACGTTGTTTCAGATAACAACATCAGTCAACCATAATGCTGACTTTGTCTGCTATTTACTCGCGTAAAATTGTTCGCGTTCGCACCGACCTTTAGCGGACTTCTTGATTTGGGAATTAGCAAGTCCCTTTATTATGTAACCACCACAATATGCCTAAATTGCGCCCTCAACTTTCGCCCGTAAAATCTCCTGAATTTTTACACGGCGGGCAACACGGTCAAGCCCGATTGTCATTAATAACTCTTGAAAGTTGCCCCTAAGTCTCACGGTTTTAAGTAGAGTTTTCCTTGCCGCCGCGGTGGAAAGTTTGCGTTATTTGTTTTGCAGAATTTAGTGCCAAGCTACGTGTCTTGGCGGCGGCAGAGAGTTGTTGAAAAATGCCAATTTTTACGAGTTCACTTAAGAGCGCTAACTTTCTTTGGAGCGTTGTTGAACTAAATTCCTTTTAAATTGTGTTTAAGTTGATGATTTCATTATTTTAATAGGATAGAAGGATTTTATGGCTGGAAGTGGAGAGATACGATGGAGATTATAATCGAATTGTGCGTGTGTGATGTTTGTAAATTGAAAGTATGATATTTTAGAAACTTAATTCTTACTTGTTCGGTGTTCGATTTCCAACAAAAGTACCCAGACACTGTACCTACTTGGTTTGGTTGGCGGTAAAACTTGTTCTTAGTCCCCCTGGATATATACCTGATATAAGTCTATCACTATAGCAACAATGTTAGTAGCATTGTAATGTCTCAACAGTTAGAGATAAGATTGCCAGTGCCTCAGTGGTTGAGTACCTAATAAGCGTGAAGTGCGGTTCCTTCTTCTTGCTTACCGGCACTTGCCATTAAAGTTAGAAGATTTTTATTAATTAATAAAAAATTAACGGAGAAGTATCAGGTTGTTCAAGAACTTCAATACATGAACATACATACATACATATAATCACGACTATTATCCCAGAAGGGTTCGTCAGAGGCTAGGCAATGAGGACAGCAAAAGCAGTCCTCTACCATAGTCCACTTTTCACCTAATAGCGACTGCATATGTGCTCAGCGTGACAGGCGGTGAGCCCATCGCCGTTATAAGCTGTTGGATGTATGTGCAGTCTTTAGTCCGTTAGTCGCCTTTTACGACACCAAAGGGAAGAGAGGGGGTGGTAGTATTCTTTCACCGCTACGCGACTATAGCATATTATAAGGTCACATTTTATCAACTGCATATATTTTGACAAAACATTAACTAATTATAACAGAGAAATAAGGCCCTAGCATTTAAACAAAATTGAGGCTAGTTTTTATTTTTACTTTTCCTAACAAAAAATTATCTGATCAAATCAAAAAGAGGCTCTTTTGAATGAAACTACGGGCACGTGTAAGCGGTGTGTGTAGGTAGGCATTGCGGCCTCTCTGTTTCGGCTTCTTTGAATTGAAACTACCGTAAGTGCGTAAGGGGTGTTTTATTTTATTTTTAATCGAAATTTCTTTTGGCCTTTTTCTTGAAAACTAACGTATAAAAATATAAGGCTTTTTTATGACACGAAGTCTACTTTTCTTCTCGTAAATATTTTAAATCTTTTAACTTTGAGATCTGGTCATAGATGTCAAGAAAACGTAATTTTGTTATTGTATATTTTAGACCCATTTTTTAATAGATTTTTCTGTTGGATGCCTGCCTGTCTTTACCGCGTAATTAGGTTTAAGAGAGTTTACGCCATTCGGTTTCCCATACAAACTTCGAAGTCGTAATTTTTAAAAACCAATTAGCCAATTTTGATGGAACTTTGCATGCTGAAGTAAAACACAGGGTTCCAAATTGTTTGTTGAAAACATTTTTAAAAAATGTTTATTTAACTGAGTTATTGCGATTTTTAACTTTTTATAGTAGACTTTAAGTTCAATCAAAATTGGCTCATTGGTTTTTAAAAATTTCGACTTGGAAGTTTGTATGGAAAACCGAAATGCGTAAACCCTCTTAAGAGCAACGACTCTTACGGCTTTTTTGCTTTGCAACCGATATAACTCTGTAGGTTTTCTTATAATTTGTTTCATTTCCTAGTAAAGAGTGCGGTCAAACCAGCCCCCTTACTCTTGAAACCGATCGCTATTGGATCGGATTTGTATTGTGAATTTTCGTACTCCTAAGTTACGACACCAGAGCTAATATGGATTCATATTGCGTGGATATTGACTGAAAAAAATACAAAACTTAATGCCATTTAGTTCGCCCAATATGAATCCAAATTAGCGCTGGTGTCATAACTTAAAAATACGAAAATTCACAATACCAATCCGATCCAATAGCGATCGGTGTCGAGAGTAAGGGGTATTAGTATTCGTCGGCTATCAGTATACGGTGTCTTGAACCTTCGTCAGATGGTGCTAACTAACTTATTACAAACCTTACTTTAGCAAGTATAATATATACATTATATATAATCACGACTATTTTATCCCCGAAGGGTTAGTCAGAGACTAGGCAGTGAGGACCGCAAAAGAAGTCCTCTGCCATAGTCCACTTTTCACATAATAGCGACTGCACATGTGCTCAGCATGACAGGTGCTGAGCCCATCGCCGCTCTAAGCCATTGGATGTATATGCAGTCTTTAGTCCGATAGTCGCCTTTTTTTAACACCCAAGGGAAGAGAGAGGGTGGTAGTATTCTTTCACTGCTACAGTGTTTCGCAGCACGGTTAACTAAGCAAGTATAATAGGTTTCCAGGATCCCGCCCTGTTGACTTAGGAACCGATGGCGTTAGTGACTTTCACGCAAGTGCTCAATATTCAGTTTGTGGTCTAAGCTGAATAATGGTTTATAACTTTAAATTTTGCATCTGCCCAGGTCTAAGACCCCTAACAACATAACCACAGGTGCAGGGACACCACTCAATAATCCTATTCTGTAGAAACAACGAACGTAAAACTGATCCAGGATAATCCTTGTCGCCTCCACACTCAAATTCGCAATTAATCCCGCGATCTCAACATAAACCTTTTGTTGGCAACAGATCTCTTTCCCTAAACCGTTAAGAGTCGACAGGTACAATGATAACGACTTGGGGGTGTTACGAGAACCGTTAAATCGAACTTTGATGGCTCATTGTGGGTGTTTATAAGTGTAGACAAAATTCTTTATTCAAATAAACTTTTTTTAAAGTGCTTTTGAATTGTCCATACATTTATTTGCTTACTACCCATTCAGGACGTCTTTTGGCTGTGGAGAACACTATGCGCAAGTAGCTCTGATTCTCCAAAGCTCGATCGTAAACTCGAATCTCACTTCGAGTCTCACTACGGATTCAAGATTAAGTTTTGGATTGAGCCTTTACACAATCGCATTGCTGGAACAAAAATAATCAAAGCACAATATAAAAAATCTGTGGGCCCACACAGCGAAGCGCGGTCGGTCGTACACTGCGTGCTCTAGTAAGAACTCTTTACATAATTCGTTCAATCGAGTGCGTCTCGTGGGAGCAAGGAGTTTCTTGTTTCGCCGCAGCGCGAATTAAATGTTTACGTCTCAAACTTGAACCTGAATTATGCTTTCTCATTCTCTTATTGTATTCGGAGTCGGAAGACGCGACGCGCATTACTAAATACTTTAAAGTGTCGCAGTCAAAGTTGTCAAGTTAGATCAGTCTGTGTAAAGTGTTATTGTTTGCACCATAATTGTTATAGGTACAATTATGTTTTTATGTTTATGCTGTTGACACTGGCCTGTGATTTTCGTTGTGTTTTAGATTCGTTTTATGCAAGACGAGGTACGACAGCTGAGAAATAGCCGTACAAATGTTGCAAAGGCATATTATTGTATATTTGCTTTATAAGCACAAACAAAAACACTTTCGCGATGGTTATCAACTGAATTCACAGAATAGATAATGACATGTATGACTTATTAAGCGATTAAGTGTGTGATTTTAGTAATACATAGGTGCATATAACATAACTATAGCGTAAAAAGTTATTACGTAAGTTATTTAATTAACTTTGTAGGTTTTTACTCCCAACTTTGTTTTTATAAACATTGGAATTCAATGTGCCAATATTTCCAAAAACGAAATACCATATTGCCAACATTGTAAACTAAAATTAGTAATAAGGTACATCTACGTCCATAGAAAAATGATCCACGTCTTTCATTCAAAATTTTTTTTAAATATTAGGTACACATTTTATTTGGCCAAGCAGTTCCCAAAATTAGGGTATTCCTTGCGATTTTAATTAAGGTCTTTTTCGTATAACAATTATGCAGGCGGAATCCCTTTTGATCACAGTCTCGAGGAATGGAAACCCTTTGACCCTTCAGTCTGGGCCCCGTAGATAAAGCCATTAGTGACGCAGATATAACACGATATTAAATCTCCACAAGAGAAAATGGAAGGAACACGAGGAAAAGTCAACACATGCCATCAACGTATTAAAAACTTCGCATACAGTATTTTATTATATTACATAAAAGAAACAGAGATAATATTATGAAACAAACTTTTGCACATTGGTTATTATTTTGGCTGTGGATAGAGTGCCACAAGCGGCATTCTAGTACGATCGGTTACGATGCCGTAATTACGGCGTCCTAGTACAAATAGTACTAGTTATATATTTTTTATTTGCCATAATGTTCAGAAGACATAATATTCTAAGATATTTTTGTATGGAGTTAGATTTCTGTTGTCTAATTAAAAAAAATAACCTCGACAATCGCGCTACGCTGCACTTCGCGATTGTCTTAATCCCTTAGGCAACATGAAACCAGACACAATTGAAAACCTATTGTTTTGCGACCGCCGGCGGTCTACTAATGATCCTTGAAGGGTTAAATTCCTTACTTATCACGTGACCTACAGAAGTAGGGCATCTAGTATTTTTGTTGTCTAATAAAAACTTTACGGCAGATTAGGCGGCGTCACTGTTATACCGCAAAGCTTACGGTTCCCGAACCGATTAAGACACAGTGCCGCTTGTGACACTTCCTTTTTTTTGTGTGAAAAGGAAGCTAACGAGTAGGCAATTACCTGATGGGAAGTAATCACCGCCGCCCATGGACACCAGAGGAGTCGCAGAGACATTCCCGCCCTTGAGGAAGCAGTAGGACCTTTGAAGAAGGAGTAGGAAATGGCAAGGGGGGGGGGGGAGAAATGGGCGTCCGGTGGCCCTCCGGTACTTTCGCTTACCGAACGAATCCAACCACAACGAGTGCAATCGTTTCGCGCCGATATTCTGTGAGAGGGTGACATTTTGAGGTAGGTCGACATGCTGGCATGACTTCTAAGATGAGCATTTTTTGTAGTCGCTTTTCTAATTATAGTTTCCTTGATATTGTGTTGGGGGCTCGTTGTAATGCAACGCAGCGTGATTTAACAAATTCTGTCAGTAGTATGTAATGTGGGAGTTTGATGGGCGCAGCATGAGTAAGTTAAAGTAATAGTACACGTAACAACGATAAAGTAGGGACTTGGCATGCAGCAAGGTTAGGTCAAGAGTACCTACCCTAAACTGAGGAACATGCATGCCAGCATTGTAGCGAGCAGAAAGTTGTGGCCTGCCCGTTCCTTCCTCGCGGGCAAACTAAGTAGTCAAACTGATTTGACCACGACGAATTTCAACATTCTTCGTGGACAAACTGTAACTATACAATCTCCTTCAACATATTTTATACGATGTAGTCATAACGTACAGGGACTAAGAAAAATAAAATGACAATTGTATGTCTGTGTCACTTGTGTTATTTAACATTAAAGTTGAATCATGGAATAGACAAATAAACCAATCGATGAAACGATATCATCCAATCACGGTCGCTCCTTTACTGACAACTTTATTAAAAAAAGAAAATAAATACTCATCCAAAGCCATCCCCTCGACGCCAAGAACAAATTTTAATATTGCGAGACGAATTCATTATAAAGTCTCAAATGGAATTTATACATGGCGACGATAAATTAATGATTGGTCTCGCTGCGCTCGACTAGATACCTACGTCGTACTTGTCAAATGCGGCAACAAATACTACGCCGAAATCGGCGTACCCGAGCCAGTCACACTGACAGCTGTGGATAAACTGTAACTGTACGTGTACGTACCGAATGTTTTATTCAATTTTGGGCTTAATTCAAACTAAAATGCCAGTTTGCGTAGTAAAATTGTGTTAAAATAATACTTCTAAAAATAAGAAGGACACTGGGATCACATACCATCAGTAAGTATCGTATAATTTCTAAATTTCATCATAAAATAATATGAACAATAAACGCCATTCAGTGTTACCGCTTATACAAGAATAAAGTCCCCGTGGTTGAGATTTTTATTATGTGAATTTATTGTTATTGTCTTTTATTATATTTCATTTATCTCACAAAGTTCTATGTTATTTCATGTTTACTTATATTTGTGATCTATATTAGAGTGTAAAAATGTTGGCTGACACTATATCAAGGGGATTCTACCGATGAAACTGAACAACTTTCCATTAGGGAACATGGGTCGAAAATTTATTATTTTTCCCTATAAACAAGATGCGCAATCAGCTGATTGACTCAAGTATGGAAAAGCTATTTTTTTAATTTTGACCTATGTTCCTGAAATGTAAACTTTTCGTGTCTGTACTTACATTGAAAATATTTGCGAAAAACATAATCTAGGGGATGAAAGATACGTGAACATTAGAATCATTTTTGGAATTTTTGTCTGTCTATTTGTTGACGCGCATCACACAAAAACCGCTGGACGGATTTTTATGAAACTGAGAACAGGTGTATAGCTTATGATTTGGGTAATATTATAGGTTAAAGGTTGCTTCACACATATCACTGAAGCCACAGTTCCGACACAGTACCGGCACAGTGTTTTTCATACATTCTCTATGAACGCAACCCCACTTGTCAGTGATAATGCTCTCAGTGTCAGTGCCGCCACCGGCAAATCACGAAGATAGTCATATGTTGAATAATCATGAATAAAGACTCGACTTATTACTGTTTACTTAGATCAACAACTTTTTTGTGATAGTTATTATTAAAGTTTATGGTAAAATTAGTAATCATTTGAATCTTTGGATAACACAGACCACGCCCACACAGTCCACGCTTCAGCAAGAAACAACTGCACAGTCTGCACATGTGCTTAGGTGGTGACTGGTGAGCCTCTAGCCTGTTAGTCGCTTTTACGGCACCAAAGGGAAGAGAGGGGTTGGTAGTATTATTTTGATGAGCCCGTCGCCGCTCTATGCTGTTGTATGTATGTGCAGTCTTCAAAATCAAAAAATCAAAATCAATATATCTTTATTCAGTAAGCTTAAATTAAGCATTTTGAATCGTCTAAATTTATTTTTTTATGGATGGATGGATAGGCATAGGAACCCACCCACCCACCCCACCCATTCAGGAAGTCTTTTAGCTGTGGAGAAGAACGGGCACAAGAAACTCCACAGCTTTAAAAATAATATAGAAGTAACGACATTTACAAAACAACATGTCGTTACCAAATTATACAATCAGTTATGTAATGTCATAAAAGACAATGGATTAAGAAAAAAAACAATGTAAATGTAATATTATAACCAGGTTGTTTTGTCTTCTAAATATTCCTTGACTGTGTAATAACCTTTCCTAAGTAAACAAGATTTTACATGATTCTTAAACTTACCTAAAGGTAAATCTAGTATAGTACTTGGTATTTTATTATAATAGTGTATACCTTGCCCCAAGAAAGAGCCGAGAACCTTTTGTAACCTAAACAGTGGCATTACTAGTTTTGACTTATTTCTAGTATTGAAATTGTGTACATCACCGTGTTTAGAAAAAGTGTTAATATTGCAACGCACAAAAACTATACAATTATAAATATACTGCGATGCAACAGTAAGAACACCAACTTCCTTAAAAATATTTCTCAAAGAAGTTCGCGATCCCAGTCTATAAATGGTTCTTATTGCTCGTTTCTGTAAAATAAATATAGTTTTAACATCAGCCGCTGTTCCCCACAGAAGGACGCCATACGACATCGTCTTTAGTCCATTAGTAGCCTTTTACGAGACCCAATGGAAGGGAGGGGTTGGTAGTATTATTTTGATGAGCCCATCGCCGCTCTATGCTGTTGGATGTGTGTGCAGTCTTTAGTTCTTTAGTCGCCTTTTACGACACCGAAGAGAAAAGAGGGTTTGGTAGTATTATTGATGAGCCCTTAGTTGCTCTATGCTGTTGGATGTATGTGCAGTCTTTAGTCTGTTAGTCGCTTTTTACGACACCGAAGAGAAGAGAGGGTTTAATAGTATTATTTTAATGAGCCCATCGTCGCTCTATGCTGTTGGATGTATGTGCAGTTTTTGGTCCGTTGGTCGCTTTTACGATACCCAAGGGAAGAAAGAGGTTGGTAGTAATTAAAAAAACTACTAAAAAAATGAAGTCTAATCATTGCTATATATACCTACCATTTTTATACAGAAGAAACCTACGTGTAACCTACATAATAATATAAACAATTATATTGATTCATATTCGCTTTTAATTGTTAATTATTCAATATTTTCTGAGCTACATTTATAACCAGCAACTTAACTAATACATCACAGCAAAAATATTTTTCCCATTAACTCGGGTAACAGTTTAGCAGCTGGCAACAATTTTTTCACGCACACTAGCATCCTTGCATATTGTCATAAACACTACAATAATGAGTTGCCGCATTTACGGAGCTGTGGTTTATAGGTAGCGCGGTATCTAGACGAGCGCAGCGAGGCCAATCATTCATCTATGAAGGTTACATTTTAAATAAATTACGATTAACAAAACTTTTGGCTATAACTGTACAATTTCATTTTAAGACTATTACATAGGGTGTAAATTTTTGATAAATTTGATAGTTTGACCACGAAGAATGTTAAAATTCCTCGTGGTCAAATTATTTTGACTACTTAGTTTGACCACGTTCTTCATTCAATATAGTATGAACAAAAATTTCATATTTAACTCGGGTTCAAGTCCCACTTGAGGCAGTCGTTGTTTTTCGACGCTTCCCTATCTTTTACGTGTGTTTACTTTTATTCAACTTGAATTGAAATAAATTGCAATATACATATTTTAGCATCTACGTTATTAAAAGCTTATATCTAAACATAATATTTTAACTGTCCTTCAAAAACATCCAAAACAGAACAGCTTTACTCTTGTCAACTGAACCTAAATTTAATCCAAAGGCAGAATAAAATTTGAGCTTTTTCAGTACAGACTTAATTTTTTAAGGAAAAGGCACAGCGATCCGTCTTCGTCGAAACGACTTCTGTCTCGTAACATGTACTCACGTATGTATTAAGGTTGTGTAGTATCTCCTTAACTACTTCTACGTAAGGCTGCGGCTTCACGCAGGGCGTGTAGATATTTATTTATTTAGATAAATCATTAACATTTTCCGATACCTATTTACATCATGATCATCAAACAATTAACAGGCTGATGATAAGTAACCTAGTTTTTATTTTTGCAACTATCTAGTAGATTGGTAAGCGTATTAATTTCTTTCTACTAGCCCATGAGTATCCATTCGTTATGTCTTGTTTTGGCAGCATACTGATATTGCAATGTGTGTCTAATTATATTAGAAAAACTTATTACCTATTGTTATAAAAGCGAGAAATATGGAAACTCATATTATACGTACAGATTTAGATAGAATAGTGTAAGCAAAACTTATTAAGTGAAAAAGCCTTTCTGGTATGAAAAAAGAAAGTCTCTTCTCTTGCTATTCTTTCCGGTTTTGGGCTTTACATCCAGTTTTAACCGGCTTCTAAAATTGTTGTCTGCCTATCTCTAGCCTTCTGGCTGCCAACAACTCTGGTGCCAGTCCTTACCACTAGAACACTGGACGCGATAAAAGTGAGTTATTTAAAATGTGTGGTGGCGACTCATGACCACATGAATACTATCAACCCATATCTTGTTCTTTTTTCTTTTGCAACGGGTAAGCGCTTGGCCTTCATCTCACCTGATGGTAAGCGACGATAAGGCCGAAGGTGGAAGCACGCTTCACCCGGAATCCACAACCACTGAGGAACTGGCTATCTTATCTCAAACTGTCGGAACACAACAATGCTGTAAACATTGTTGTTATGGCGACAGACTTAGATAAGATGGTATTAGCTAGCCAGGCGGACTTAACAACCCACCACCAACTAAACCGAGCACACAAAGATGTACCCCCCGCTGGGAATCGAACCCGGAACCTCTGGGTCTGAAACCGGTGGATTAGCCACTAGACCACAGAGGCGGCCTTTACGTGTCGTAAAAGACGACTAACAGACTGAAGACTGCTCATAGATCCAACAGCATAAACAGCAATGCGCTCACCACCTATAGCGATGAGCACATGTAAGTACAGATTTTAATTTGTGAAACGTGAACTGTGGTACTGCTTATGAGGTGTTCATTGCATAGTCTCTGACTAAACCTTCGGGTATAATATCGGGTCTTATATGTATCTACATACATACACATAATCACGACTATTGTCCCCGAAGGGTTGGTCAAAGACTAGGCAATGAGGACTGCAAAAGCAGTCATTTACCATAGTCTACACGTTCAGCGTGACAGGTGGTGAGCCAATCGCCGCTTTATGCTGTTGGATGTATGTGCAGTCATTAGTCCGTTAGTCGCCTTTTACGACAACCAGGGGAAGAGGGGTGGTGTATTCTTTCGCTGCTACGCGACACGGTAAATTTTTTATAGTGTCATAAGCGTATGTTCCAGATTATCTATGATCTGAGGTGTATGTATTTTACTTGAGTTAGTGCATCGGTACCTGGAAAGCTGAAATTATACACTTAGGGAGGCACATCGTCCGCGCGCTCGAAGTTTGTGCTGTCAATGCTTTTCCGCTGCCCGTCTTCAGTGCGATTCTCTTAGTTAAAGCCTTGGTAGCAGCGGCTGCCGCATCGCTGAGAATTGACTCTGTCTCTTTCATATTCATAGAATTGGAAAGAGACAGCAGATCACAGCCATGCCATGCGCGCAGCGTCTATGTGTCGCTTATGTCTCCTCTACACGTCTACAGATATGTCCGCGGACATTGGCAGATGCATCCGCAGATGAATTTCCACGAGCTGGCCACTATGGCTTACCTTCCAGTTTCATCATCAGATCAGCACCATGTCTCCATAATATTGCATTGTCACGCGATTTACACAAATTACAAATTAATTTAAATAGGTACTTAGTTAACTAAGTACTATATTGGTTTATACCTAGGTAGTATCTACTTACAACATTTTATTTTTGTGATATTTATTTTTAGGATTCTACAAACAGTTTTCAGCTTGATATAGCTCAATAAACCTAAAAGTTTCCTCGGTACTCTCAATCACAACTCCGATCAAACTTATGCGTTGGCAGACGTGTGGACAGACGCCGGACGTTGGCGCCGAATCCCTTTGATGCGTGCTACAAAAACCGACAACAGTCGGATGCGAGGCAGATGCATCTGCAGACGTTAAATACCTACCACAGACGCGCAAATCATCGCCTCTACACGTCGGCCGTCGCATCCGCAGATGACGTCTGCGGATGCGTCTGCCGACGTGAAGAGGGGGCATTAGAGGATCGCATAGCTGTTCTCCGCTTATGGCCCAGCCGCTGCCTTACCCTTTATTTTTCAAGACGGGCGGGTATCGCGTAATTGTGTCGCTCCAGATGAAACTCGCGCAATTGTTTAGAATGTTAAATGAATCCACGGCACGCCAACAATTGCCTCGGGCCAACAATGGCCTAATCGTTGTTGTAACAACAGTGACATAACAAGAAATTAGGTAACTTGCATATTTTTGTTAATGGACAACGGTGTTGGTAAATGAACAATAAACAATATTTATGTGAAAAAACATTTTTCAAATTTATTTTTCAAACATTTTAATTTAAAACAACTTGTTCCCTTCAAAATAATGTTTTGTAGATATACAATTGGGCTAGAGAAAGTTTGACAAGCATTGGAAAACCTACTTTGTATCTTGCTTTAATACAGGATCCGCCATGTCCACTATTTCGAATGGAGAATCATCTTCAATCTCCATTTCCAACTGTAAATTAAAACAATGTCTAATGTTAAATATAGTTATTATAATATCAGCCTCATCTTAAGCTTATCCGTCCGTCATGGCCTCCCCATATGGACATGAAACTTAAAGACAGAGAAAATGTAAAAAAAAGGACTACTTCCTCAGGTAAGACCCTACCATTTTATCGTTTTTATTTTAACTTCTCACAAATTCAACGTTATTATCACAAAAAAACAAAAAAGTGTCTTTATTTTTATTTCACTATTTAGACGATTTCTCTAGCTACAATTTGTTCGAGCTCGAAGCAGCGTCATCTAGCAGCGAGCTTGCGTAACTAACTTTTAACTGCCTCGCAATGCCACCTAGAATAGGTTGCGCTTACTCAAATGGCGAATGCACAGCATGCTATTTCCCTGCCAGACCTCGATGCTAATCACCAGCTCAAAAAGATACATCCCATCCCAAGCCTTTATATTTCTTGATGACCTCCATGATAGAGGTAAGCGCCAATTTAGAGAAAACTGTTTTCCGAAATTGATTTCCGGTCTGGGTGTTTTTCTATGTTTGTGTATATTTATCCAGTATCTAGTTTAACCATATTAACGAGTTTCAATAGAAGCTTACCTTGGGCTAGATATGTAATATGGTGTGAGCGTAAATAAATTTATTTTATTTTATTTATTTATTTCTACAGCTTCAACTTTTTACGCCAGTAGCACTGTGTGCCCTGCAACTGGATATTTTTACAAATTTGGCTTAATTACGCTCCCATAATCAATTAACAAGGTTCAAAGTCAAAGTCAAATTATTTATTTAATGTACACCTTTACAGGCACTTATTGACGTCAATACTAATAATAATAAAAAAAAACAGTTAACTAACTTTTAGTTAAGACTTAACAACTAATTTAACGAGCTATAGTCTAGTCTATATAGGTTTGCCGTTGACATTAAGAAAGACATCTTAAAGAGCATAATAATAACTTTCTTACAAAAAAGTACATACATAGCAAACACGCAGACCTAAAATCAATATAGAAAAACAGTTATTTTTAAAATGACCCGACCGGGATTCAAACCTGGGATCTCAGAGACGACGATGACGATACCCCAGAATCGGCGTGCTAACCCCTTGACCTCGGAGGTCGTTTTGATTACTTATTCATAACCAGCAACCAGCAGTTACCCGCAACATTGTTTGCATTTTGACTACACTATTGGACTACACTATTTGTGGGATCTCGAACGCAAACTCAACCTCAATACAATTCCAATGCGATTAGTTTGTATCGATATTAGGATAAGTAAAGATAATTCCGGAACGCCATCTTGATGATAATTTGTTCAATCATTTTCCACGCAATTTAATTCCAATGTGGCGCTATTGTCGCTTACAAAAGTGCCATTTGACATTTTTTAGATTTGTGATTGGAAATTGACTAATGCAATTGTGTTTCAAGAGTAAGCCTACTGGTAGCGACATAAAAAGTATCGTTGTCTGGGTTATGCTAGGTCTGTGTGCTTTTTTTATGTAAATCCGTTCATCCGTACAGATGATGAACCACCAACGAACAGCATTTATATTCTATTTTAAAAAAAAACGTAAAATCCGTAAAAATAAATATTTGTACTTACACCGTCATTCGCGTAATCGGCTCTTTCATTGCTTTCATTGCTTTCTGAGATGGATCGTTTCTGTAACAAGGTATCACAATTTATTTTCTCTATTATGACTTTCTACGCTGAGTATATTTGTTTCAAACAAATCTAAATACACTTCTGGACACATCTATTGGCCCACCTTGCATTTTCAGTTTCATTTAGTCCTAGCTAAAATTTATATCACGTCGAGCAAAAAGTTTTTATACAGTTTTGAACCAGGCACATTGATAATTATTTTTTTTTTTTATTGGCAACGGGTAAGCGCTTGGCCTTCATCTCACCTGATGGTAAGTGACGATAAGGCCGAAGGTGGAAGCGCGCTTCACCCGGAATCCTCAACCACTGAAGAACTGGCTATCTTATCTCAAACTGCCGGAACACAACAATGCTATAAACATCGTTGTTATGGTGACAGACTTAGATAAGATGGTGGTAGCTAGCCAGGCGGACTTAACAGCCCTACCACCAACCAAACCGAGCACACAAAGATGTACCCCCCGCTGGGAATCGAACCCGGGACCTCTGGGTCTGAAACAGGTAGCTTAGCCACTAGACCACAGAGGCGGTTAGAAATAAAAGAATTTTATTCAATAGTCTTTTTTTAAATTTCGAACACAGAATTTAAAGAAACAAAAGACAATTTGGAGCCTGGATTGTTTGATATCAACGAACACGTTGATATCAAACAATCGAATACTAAGAAAACTTGATTTTATTGGTTTACTTGGATTTAATTCTTGAAAGTGTGATTTTTCTCTTCGGTTTTGCAACAAAAATTACTTATTCTTAACATTAAGGTGAGGTTCTATCAATAATCTATGGATACTTCGAGTGAAGTCGCCGCCCAAACTGTGGCATTTATCCAGGCCGGACACAGCCAAAGAAATGTGAGTGCTAAACTTAATTTAAGTCGATCTGCAGTCCGAAATGTTTATCGGAGGTACCTAGAGACTGGCGGTTTTGTTCGTCGCCAAGGAAGGCCACGATCTCGGGTCACAACTGAAAGGCAGGATCGGTTCATCGTGACGACCAGCTTGAGAAATCGTCACCTTACCTCCATTGAGATACAAAACCAACTTCGCGACTTCCACAGAGTATCTGTGAGCGCTCGAAATGTTCGGAGAAGGTTAAAAGAACGCGATATGGTACCACACAAGCCAGCTAATGGCCCCAAATTAACGCGAGCCCACCGAACAGCGCGTCTTCATTTCGCGCGCACTCATTTAAATTGGACTCAGCAGAGATGAGTCTAAAAATGCGTTACATGGCAATGATGGAAGGAAGAAGGTCTACCGACGTAAGGGAGATCGTTTTGCACAATACTGCTTTGAAGAGAGGGTTGCTTATGGCGGTGGCTCATGGACTGTCTGGGGCGGTATATCCGCGAGCGGCAAAACTCAACTCGAGGTTATTACGAGACCACGGCTGCCAACATTAAATGCTGAAAGGTACATTCGTGAGTGCTTAGAACCTCACGTGATGCCATACGTGGACCATGTGGGCCCAAATTTCCTTTTTATGCATGATAATGCAAGAGCCCGTACGGCCGGCATCGTCAGGGAATATCTTCGGGATGTGAACATCACAGTTATGGACTGGCCAGCCAGAAGCCCAGACATTAACCCGATTGAGCACATGTGGGACGAGCTAAAAAGGCGTGTCAGGGCTCGTCAGCCAGTTGCCCAGACGATGCAGGAGTTGAAAACTGTCATAGAAGAGGAATGGGAGATGATCCCCAAAATTTCATAGAGCGGTTGATAAACTCTATGCCTAATCGTATGAGAGCTGTCGTAGATGCCCATGGAGGCAACACGCGTTATTAAATTAAACCTTTATTTGATAAAGCATGTTTTTTATTCAAAAATCAACTGCCTTCATCAAGGCGCATATATACCCGACTTGTTAGGCGTAGCTCCACGTCGTGTGGTATTCTGAATTCAAATTTAAAACAATACGATCGAAAAAGATGGTAAAATGTATCAGGTTTAAAACTGCACCAACATTTTTTGTTCAATCTAGCAATCATATTTAAGTAGGGGCCATAGAAACCTAAACTCTGAGGTGGGCCAATAGATGTGTCCAGAAGTGTATATAAAAATAAATAAATGTGCGTTTGTCTCGCTTAAACTCGAGAATGGCTAAACCGATTTGGCTAATTTCGATTTTGACATTTTTGTGGAAGCTTAGGGAAGCTATTTAACCGATAAGAAAAATAAATAATAAGTAACGGAAAATACTAAAAACGACAATTTAATATCCAATACAAAATTCGAAACATTCGATGTATTTCGTCATATTAAAAATAAAAAATTTGCACTTGGTTGTCAAATATTCATAGGTGCTATCAGAAATTTGTCTGTTTCTTACAGCTGTAGTATGAGGTCCGATCACTTTGGTCTGTTTTGTTGGAATACAAAACAGTTCTGTTTCAGAAATAAAAAAAGTGTAAAAGTGAAGTTCTTGACGGGAAAGTGAAGCGTCATGTCTGTAGTTTTGTTTTATTTTCTTTAATTTGCGTTTTGTCGAATATTAATGTGTAATAGTGGCGGATTAATAACTGTTAAGTGTTCGTGAACTTTTTTTTTTTTATTGGCAACGGGTAAGCGCTTGGCCTTCATCTCACCTGATGGTAAGTGACGATAAGGCCGAAAGTGGAAGCGCGCTTCACCCGGAATCCTCAACCACTGAGGAACTGGCTATTTTATCTCAAACTGCCGGAACACAACAATGCTATAAACATCGTTGTTATGGCGACAGACTTAGATAAGATGGTGGTAGCTAGCCAGGCGGACTTAACAGCCCTACCACCAACCAAATCGAGCACACAAAGATGAACCCCCCGCTGGGAATCGAACCCGGGACCTCTGGGTCTGAAACCGGTAGCTTAGCCACTAGACCACAGAGGCGGTTATAAACGTGCATGAGTTTTGGCAAATAAAACAAAACCGTGTAACATCAATTTTAAGATTCTCTCAAGAAGTCCGTGTGAGATCTCAATAAAGTTTTGGGGGTTAAAGTTACTCGCATCCGTAGGTTTACCCTTGAGACCCTACACGTGACCCCTGGGTGGTGCTAAATGAGTGACACTGACTGAGTGGTAAAGCCACGCTGCGTTGCAGCACGCATTGGGCCGGCTCGCCCGGCGTAAGACCACCCTCTCACCAATATCCGGCGTGAAATAATAGCAATTAGTGCTGTTGTGTTTCGTCCGGCCAGTGAGGTTTCCGGAAGCCCTTCCCCCCCTCACAATACCTATCCATCCTAAAACCTATTCCTTGCTTAAAGGCCGGCAACGCATCTGCGATTCCTCTGGTGTTGCGGGTGTCCATGGGCGGCGGAGATTACTCTCAATCAGGTGACCCGCCTGCTCGTTTGCCTCCTTCTATTATTTAAAAAAGTTTCGCAGCTTTATTTAGTCTCGAGGGGTTTGAGGAATATCATTTTTCAATAAACGTTATGTTTAATTACCACTCATTATCATCTACTTTAAGCAATTACTTATTACCTTGACACTGGCTAAATGTGCTGACTGAAAAATTTTGTACCTACTTATTAAGTTTTGACCATATTTTTCACAAATATAATGTCGGTGATACGAAGGTCACTGGGTCATCTACTACACAATAATCAATTATCATTAAGAATCTCACTTATTGCAGGAACACTATATAAATCGTAACATTGAGATCTAATAATATAAACTAAAACATAAGTTAGTAATTCTTGATTTTGTTTGTTTTGTATGCGATAATAACGCTTAAAATATAAGTTAGTAAGTACTTAAAGATGTTAAGAAGGTTCACGCATTTCGGTTTCCCATAGGTACAAACTTCTGAATTGAAAATTTTGCAAATTTTAATGACGATAACAATGAAAATTTGCATGCTAAAGTAATAATTAATACAGAGATCGAAATATTTTGTAGAAAACATCAAATATTGAAACGTGGACTATGGCAGTGCACTGCTTCAGTGCAGTCCTCATTGCGCAGTCTCTGACTAACTCTTAGGCGATAAAAGTCGTGTACGTATAATTAAATATTTAATTTTAACTTAATTGAAACGCCCATGTCGGAAAACAGACAGACTGTCTACAGCGCCGCTATATTGCCGATTCATCTCGCATCGCATTCTAACACGTGACAATCAATAAATCATGTCTGATACCGGGAGATCGCTTGTATTTATACAGTTATACCTGTAACATACAAATTGCACCTGTGTGCTCCCAACCCCATGGCTGAATTCATTTAACGCGCATACAACCTGCGCATAGGAGAAATCAGGGTTGCCTCTTGCTACCGTCAGTGCAATCACAACAATACTTAATTATAATCACGACTATTATCCCCGAAGGTTTAGTCAGAGACTAGGCAATGCGGACAGCAAAAGCGGTCCACTACCATAGTCTACTGTTCACCAAATAGCGACTGCAGATGTGCTCAGCGTGACAGGTGGTGAGCCCATCGCCGCTCTACGCTGTTGGATGTATGTGCAGTCTTTAGTACATTAGTCGCCTTTTACGACACCCAGAGGAAGAGAGTGTGTGATAGAATTCTTTCACCGTTACGCAACACGGTTTTAAACATATATAAAATAAAATATAAAAGAAAAATACAAACACATGCATGTACGAGTATGTTAACTTAGCGTAAGCGAGCAGAATATCTGCAGCAAGCTTTCTTGCTCCTGTGTACGTGCAATCACAACAAACTAGTGATTTATGACCAGGGTAAGGCAGGCCGATACTATACTACGGCTAAATTCGTTAAAGCAATGTTTGTAAACCAATTACTGTCAATTATTTGTGCAAATATCTAGTTTTACTAGGATTTTTAATGTTAAAATAACGTTGTAAGCGGTTTTCTCGTAAATCTATCTCAAGATAAAATAAAAATTCAAGTGACAATAGATATTTGCTCTACGAATGTCAATAAATTGTTTAGAAACATTCATCATCGAATTTTACCAAAGTATAGAAGTTGGAGTAAATAATCTGTGATATGTAGCTATTAGTAGTACTTAGTTATATTAACTAAGACCACATCATTACTCATTGTAGAGATATTTGGCTTAAGACAAACTTACAGCGTTATTAAAAGGCTATTTTGTGAAATGAGCGGCGATTCTGCTATTTCAACGCATCCTGAATCGAGTTTTATTATCATAATTGATTGTGAAAGAGGAAGTGCGTGGTATCATTTTATTCACCAACCACTTAGTGAAGTTTTTTTACAACCTAATTGCCGTCCATTCAATGTCAACCACTACGTACTTAATCAACATTCAAACCTAATACTTTTACAAATATTAAAACTCAGTTTAAGTATTAGGCAAGCTATGATATAAATATATTTTTATATATTTCAATTTTTGGAGAACAATTTACGAATTGGAATATATTGAAAATATTTCGATTTTTTATTGCGTGTCACATGTCACAAGGGAATGAATAAAAACAACAAAATAACTTAATTACTTAAATAAAATTACTTAAATCTGAAACTTACAGCTTATTTAAAAATATATTTACTAATAACATATCTTGCGGACAAACATTAGGCGGGGATTTACGCTAACTACTTATTAAAGGCATCCTACGCACGTGTGTAGTTCATAATATCGACAGTCACTACAACGACGGTCGCTGTATCGAAAACGTTCCATCGACGGGTTAATCTATCGACAGTACACCAAATCGATAGTACGCTATATCGACAGGACGGCGGATCTGTGTCTCCGTCAGAAAGAGCAATGCAGGCCGGGCCGTCTCAAGGTGTTGGTGGACGGCGTTGAGGTTTGAATGGAGTCCACGGATGTTATTGAACTCCACCTTAAAAAGCGACTTGGTGGTGGGGAAGTGGGATGCCGCTGTCTGACCTGCATTGTTGTAAGACACTGACATGGTGGTTGGATGGGGGCGTGAGTAAAAGGAGATGCTGCAAGGGGGAAAAGACAAATTGTGGGAGACTAAAATGAACTGGTTCATTTAGTTGTTCGGTAAGACGTTAATCGACCCGCCGTACCCCCCCCCCCCCCACCAACCGGCACGACGAACCACTTCGGGATTATGCGCGGCCTGGTGGAGCAGCCTCCTAGGGTGGTTAGCCCTAGTTGGGCTCCTGTACTATGCCGCGGGCGGCCAGCGGCACCACCGTTTCTACGGGTCACCCTGGCCGGCGAATCGACCCACGTCAACCGAACAATGCGTCCACAAAGACTCCCACCGGACCTTGACCCTGCCGCCACCGCACCTCCCCAAGCACCGTGATTACGGCTCTGAATCCGAAACACGTCCTGTGTCGAGCACCGAACACTTGGCGGGTCTTACAAGTCCGCATGGTGGTAGCGCCGGACGAGCAAAGCTCTCCCACCAGCAAAGTTCCTTTAGTCGCCTTTTACGACAGCCGCTAAGATACAGGGGAGGGGGTGGTGCAATTCTGACCTGGCACCACACGGGTTTTTAATCTGCATCAGAATAAATTCTCTAATCATAATTTTAAATAATTAATGTTTTCCCTATCCTCATTCGCATATAAAACTATTTTATTTCTACAAATCATACATGTTGAAATTAATATTTATTAATATTTAAATGTTAATATTAATATTTAGAAGTTTTTAAATTAATACTATCAATGTTACTGATTACGAATTTATGATTTTTCAACTATTTTATGTTCCACCAAAATCAAGCAATTTACAAATTTAACAAATCGTGATTAAAAACTTTAAATCTGGCTCGGGTCGGGCAGTCGATGAAGCGTAGCATCGATATGGTGTACTGTCGATACAACGTTATATCGATATGATATACTGTCGATGCAGCCTATACTATCGATTTGGTGTACTGTCGATGTAGCGTACCATCGATTTTGGGTACTGTCCATACATTAACCCGTCGATGTAACGTTTTCGATACAGCGACCGTCGATGTAGTGACTGTCAATATTATGAACTAAAACCCCTACGCATACCTACCTTTCTAATTTCTTATACCCGAGACGTTTCGACCGATTTGCACCGTTCGTGGCCACGGACTGATTGCTATCGCGATATGCTGGATCCGTTTGTCTTCCTCGACGGTCTTATTTATCCAGCTACCGTCACACACAACACTAACGGTGTCTTCATTACGTATGCAGACCTTATTCTGGTGGTTAGCAGATTGCAAACTAAAACGAAGTTGTGTTTTAATTTTACGGCTCCTCTCCTTTATTTATCACAATCTAACCCAACCGACAGAACTGTAGTTTTGCACACGTAGCTTTTTTTATAGACCCTCTGGATTGAGCCCCTGCTCCGCTGGGTCAAGGTCCTAGTTGTTGACATTGAATTTCAAAGCAAAAAGTAGCCTTTGGCTTTCAAAGTAAAAAGTTAAAAGTGTTGATTGATTTCGGTGGGCTGGATAAGAGCCACGGTAGCATCATTTTAAGTGCATCTGACCCGGTTTGTTCGCACAATGTTGTTTTAAATTTGTGAATTATTTCAAACGTTCACGTTTGTTGTTTGTATTGTGAACATTTTGCTGCCGAGTGTCTTTATTGCCCTAATTAAAATTATATAAGTATGTTGAACATGTAAGTCTCCGCAAGCAGGCGTAAACGTAAGATAAACATGTAGTACAGCAAGTATGCTGATCGCTGTGACTACGCTCTGTTCAATGAGAAAATATAATATTATTATAATAAACCTATAGGTTTTATATAATAATATTATATTTCGATATTGTACTGTACCTTGTTGGTTTGTTGGTTGTAACTAGTTGACATTGCTTCCATAACCTAAAAATATAGTTTGCTGAAACACAATCGAACATTAAGAAAAGCTCGCACTCAACAGTCTGTATATTAAAATGTGTAAGCTGGTACAAGTAGTTTCAACAGCGGATGGATGGAGGTTCAATATATTCCTAAAGGTGGCACAGCTTGTCAGCTTGCCAGCTAACGCACTAAATGAGGCCGCGTAGACAGATGTCCAGCCGTTACAGCAATAACTCCCGACCCTAGGCACTAACGCACACTGACGCGACGATGCATTTCCGACGGACCACGCAGTCGTTCACGATGCGTCATCCTAGCTGCACGCCGTACTACACGCTGAAGGAAAATCACGTCCCCCTCATCATGGAGGTCGAGAAGAACTCCTGCCTCTACGATCCAACTCACCCAAAGAGTAAGGACAGAAAGAACGCGGATGTCATTTGGAACAAGATCGGGGTAAACCTCAAAGAGTCGGGTGAGTGCCAAACAAAATGCGACTATATAGACGTATCGATTTTACGATTCAATTCTGAAAAACGAGGGGCGGAGCATGAGCTGTTTTGAGAGCAAGCTAGTGATCGACGCCTGGGGTTAAGGGTAAATAAGCTTCACGTCTGCTAACGAATTGGTTGCAGGAACAAACAATACGCACACTTGACGTACAATCATGATGTCATGTTTGTTTATAGTTTATTAGTAGAAGACTGTTTGTGGAGAAATCAACGTGAATAGATGATCTAACTTCGTGTAAAACTTTTTCTTAGTTAAACGTGTAACAAATTACTATCCCAGATATAGCCGTAAATGAACCTGTTAAAATGTAACTCATTTTATGAGCTATTCAAGTTATTTTAACCCCCGACGCTAAAAGAGGGGTTTTACAACTTTGACCAGTCTGTGTATCATCGTAGCTCCTTATTGAATGGACCGATATTGATTCGGTTTATTATGTTTGAAAGCTGACGTGATCGAGATGGTTCTTGGCTACAATTTATGAAGATCTGTTTAGGCGTTTTTAGGTCATCAGCTATTTTTGTTTGCTGCGGTAGGGATTTAAGACGAATAATAGGTAATTACTTAACTTTTTTAAATGTTGAACCAATGACATTCTATTTGTGAACGAGTTATTTTTATTTTTATTTTTTTTTAATTGGCAACGGGTAAGCGCTTGGCCTTCATCTCACCTGATGGTAAGTGACGATAAGGCCGAAGGTGGAAGCGCGCTTCACCCGGAATCCTCAACCACTGAGGAACTGGCTATCTTATCTCAAACTGCCGGAACACAACAATGCCATAAACATCGTTGTTATGGCGACAGACTTAGATAAGATGGTGGTAGCTAGCCAGGCGGACATAACAGCCCTCCCACCAACCAAACCGAGCACACAAAGATGTACCCCCCGCTGGGAATCGAACCCGAGACCTCTGGGTCGGAAACCGGTAGCTTAGCCACTAGACCACAGAGGCGGTTAAAAATAAATTTCCGTGTATTCCAAGTAGAACTACGGGTGGCGGGATAACTTTAAGAGGCGTACGGGGATGTTTCATTCCAGAGGTTAAGGTCAAGACTACATTCCCGATCCCGACCTAATTTTTTTTATTATTGAGGCGCTCGCTCCGCTTTCCGGAGGTACCGGGTTTAATTTCAGGGTAGGAAAAGGTGTGTTTCGACTTTTTGATGCAAAGCTCGGGAATGTGTTTCCTAACCGCTTTTAAGTAAAATAAGGTTACAATACGAAATCCGTCTATTGTTGCATGTATCGCAAATATTGCCGGAAACATAATTTAGTCACTTAAATATTTTTCTTAAATGTCAATATGTTTTTGGCCACTTAGGCCTTCATAATCAGAACACCTAACTTGCAAAACGCCTTTGTATGCTAATTGCCTAGGAAGCATAATATCTAAATTACAAACTGAAAAATGTCTAAAATGACAAATGTCTACAATATCAAAACGACTAGTTAATATTGACATTAACTGACATTCAAATTGCAAACGGTTTCTCTATGGTTTCTCTGTTCTAAACTCAGAATAAAGCATCTAAAGCTACTAGTGTTGTTAGCAAATAAATGATTCGATTTGATTTATTATTTTGAACTGTAGACTGATTTCACTTGCTTTTGATTTTATTTGTTAATTGTAAATGTTTATAATTAAATTACTTTTTTTAATTTTATGTATCTTATAATCACAATGTAATACTAATGACATGCGATACATTTAAAAAACACTAAGGTTTAAACTTACGCTATCGCGTGTTTACAATTTGTATAATTAATTTAAATATTTAGGTGTAGGTATAAAATAATAATAAGTTAATTACACATCACTTACTAGCAATTTAAAACATTCAGACTTAGCAAAAATATTGTGAATTATTTGTAAACAGTCCTCACTATATTCTTGAATTCTTTAGATATACTTACTTATAAACAGCGAAATGCATTTGTTGACTTTTGTTTACTTTTACTGATTATTTTTTGTGTTACTTCACTGCTATACGTGTTAATGAAATTGCTCAAAACCTGAAATTAGTTTTTGTTAGTGTTTGTTTAAAATTTTGTCAGAAGATCTTTTTGTTTTATTTAAACAGCCTTTGCACGTAAAGTACAGATGCGGACTTAGTGTAGCGATCAAGGCCCAAGGTCCTAAAAAAAGGAACTTTGTCCGTGTATCGTGTAGATGTGGTGCGTGATCTGGACGTTTGGTTTGACTCTAAACTTTCCTTTAGAGTACACTACGACTCAATTATCTTGAATGATGGGTTTTATATAGGTATAGAATTGGAAAACCATTTCAACAGACTCGTAGTATGATCATTTTGTATACTAGTTTGGTAAGAAGTATACTTGAATACGGCAGTGTAATATGGTCACCGTTTTTAGGATAGAAGCGATACAGAAACGGGTGCGAGGCCTTGCTTCAAAACTTTTTAAAGGGTTACGTAAAACATTATTGAGTTATTCGGATAGGCTATAGCATTTTAATTTGGATACACTATACGAGACACGTCAGGTTAGTGACCTTCTAATGTTACACAAAATGGTTAATTCCAAAATTGATACCAATGTTTCGCTGAAGGTCACTAGTAGGTCTAATCGAAAGCAATATATGTTTGTAGTACCTTCTGAAAAAAATAATGTGTCACAAAACAATCCACTAGTGCGCTTTTGTAGGCAATATAATTATGTAAAGAACTAGATATATTCTTCCAGAGTTCCAATGAATTTGTAAAAATTGTTAAAGATCCGGATAATTTATGTGTGCTTGCAAATAAAATAGATGTGTCCGTATTGGTTCACCACACATTTGCTTATTATTTAGTTAACAATATTGTTATTTTGTGTCTTACTTTGTTACATTTAATTGGTCACACAACTTTTTTTTATTTTTATTTGCATGTTGTGCATAGTTGTTATAGAGATGCAAATTAATCCATTTTAATCTTTAATTTATTTGTCTTGTAACTGTGCCAAACAATTAAATAAATAAATAAGAAACTTCGTCGTTCTCCCTTTCTTGTAAACACTGTTTTGTCTACGACACACAAACGACATTTTGAATTTGATCAAAAGAGACAAAACAATGTTTAACAAAATAACACAATTTCCAGTTGCGTAAAGTTGTAGATATGAACTTACGAGATACACCACTCAATAACACCGCCCCCTGATATTTCATCCCTACCAAGAATTTCGGCAAACGCACAAAGCATTCGCACCATCATTCACAGGATGTTCGCTTATGCGGAATTCTTTTGGTACCCGTGTTGTCTGATAAGGCATTATAATCGGGTTCTTTTGTTGGTAGATTTAACAGGAATTGTGTGAAATGCTTGTTACAATGCGATTGTTACGTAAAGTAGTAATATTTTATGTAAAGTATTTTAAATGTGTTTTATTTATGTTTCAAATAAATGTAGTTAACACACAAAAACACAATGTCTCTAAAGTGAAACACGCTATATATATGCGTAACATATTTTTTTTACCTTCTATGAATACCTCTTCCTCCAAGATAATGAATGGATAAGGATACGCTTTGGCATAATATCAAGGGTTAACCTACGAGTGACTTTAATCCCTTATTAAAACTTATATAATAGCAAAATCGCACATTTTGCATAAATGTCATTGTTTAGCGTAGTAGAATTTGCTGTCGAGTCACAACCGAAATGAAAACGAATAAACACGTTATACTGCCTACTAGTTTTCTAGTAAAGCTAACAGAACTATTATTATAGCGAAATGAAAAACTTTTTACGGATTTAACTCGCGTTTAGTGCATTTTCGTTCCGGGTCTCGGAGGCCCATCCCCCCCCTCTCACAATTTCTATTCCTTCCTTACAGGACGGCAACGCGCCTGCGATTTCTCTGGTTTCGCGAGTGTCCATGGGCGGCGGTGATTACTCTGCATCAGGTGACACGCCTGCTCGTTTGCCTCCATCTTTTATAAAAAAAATATATTTTTATTACATGTAGGTACTAACAACGCGAGTTAAATCCGTAAAAAAGGTTTCATTACAATATGAAGTGTTCGCGTAAACTTTAGCCATCAAAAACACACTTGTAAAAAAAAGTCTCGCAACTCAGTTCTTCTACTGTAAAAAGTTGTGAGATCCATGTAATACCAAGTCGGTTGAATTGGCCATCGCATGAAAACAAAATGTATCTCACAAGTAATACATGACATTATATTAGATTGTTAAGTGCGATTGCCAAGTCAACCGATCTGTTTGGTTACTGAAAATTCAGGCTTCTAGTTTTATCCACAACAAAGTTATAGGAGGTCGAAAATGGCCTGAACTGCTTCGAGAAATGGATGGTACGGCTGTGCCGCTTTTTTTGCTCGACTTGGCGGATAAAATGTTTCGATGCATAGCCGTAGTTAGTGATCACGAACCCCATTTGGCAAGCTTGGTAATTAAGACAAGACCTATCAATGCTAGCGAAGACATGATTTCTAAGATGGAACAGTATTAGGCTTCAATTTGTTTTTGCAGCAAGAGGAGCTCGATGGCGCAGCAGCTTGCACTTTCGGCTTGCGATCTTGACAGCTAAGCAACTTAAGTAAAATTTTTAAACACTGAAAAAAGACGACAACCTCAGGCGAGAATCGAACCACGCATTCCGAGCGGCCGCCTTAACCACTTGGCTACCGAGGTCTGGTTTTCACCCGTCGAAATTTATCAGTGCTTGATGCTTATGTTTTTCAATCAACATAAAATTTTACTTAAGTATATTTAAGCGTTAATAAAAACGCTAAAATATATAAAAAGACACTAAAAATGTTAGCTAAGCAACTGTCGCATGGGTGACTGAATTAACCCATGTGTCGAGAACGACCCTCCAAACAGATGCATAGTCTTTAGTATTAGTTAGTTTATATAGTCGAAATACAATTACGAAACTATATTATCTATATATCATTCAAAATAAATAACAGCACTATCGATAACTATTTATTGTTCCACTACTAGAAAAATGTTCATCAATATATGGGTTTTTAAAGTTTTGCTTTTTCTGGTGCGGCGATTTTTAGGTTTGCACGGACAGCAATGTTAGATTTAAGTGTTATTATTTTAAGTATTTAAAATAAAACAGGCAAATAAGATAGATCGATTATTGCTTTACGTAATGTAATAATATAATTTTAGATGGACTTTCAATTAGATGGCTAAATCAAAGTAATTACTTGGATGGGTCGATAATTACCCCTGCGCACATCTGTTCCAAAAATTGCTTAGAGAGATGGGTGGAATAAAATAGTACTGAGACAGATAAAGTCTATTTTATTTTAAAAAGCTATGCATGACAGCCATAAAAGTTTTGTCATGAAAATAGAGATAGCATTTCATACATATTTTGACGGTTTTGTTTTGTCACAATGCATATCTTCGCCTAAACTGAACAGTCAAAATGTTGTGGTCTACTGCATATCTCTTCATCTGAAAGAAACACTTGTAGCTACGAGAAGCTGTGGTTTTGCTGAAGCTGTGGTCTAACTTATGCCATAGCTGTACAATAAGTAAGAGGCGAAATTTCAGATTATCATCGGTAGCTCCAACCAAAACAATAGATTTACCATTTCTTTCCTCTCTTTGCAATACGGTATAAACCTATATTAGTATCTAAGCATAATTGATTAACGCCACCTTTATATTAATTATTTATAGATTTACATACATGAAGTTGGACGTATTATCAATATCTATGTTTCGTTGCAACATAATATATTTGTACTATTTACATCTACTTGAGTCCATAATAGTTTTTTTTTTTTTTTTTTTTTCTCAGGGCTATTTTGAGGCAAATGTTTCCTTTAAGAGGTACAGTATAGGACTAAGGTATTTCCTCGCGTAGGAAAAGCGTAGGATAGATGGAGAGTGGGTGATTTCTCTAACATAATCAGAGCTAAATGGAATTAAAGGAGTTTTAAGGATCAATTTTGGATAAGGGAGTTTTTGGGGATAGAAGGACTTTTTAGGGAGCATTTAGGGAAAAACGGAAAATTTCAAAATGTAATGCCAAAAATTTGAAAAGGACTTGAAGTCCTAGTTTATATATTAATTTAAGTGGACATAAGGTCCACTTCTGATGAATTGCAGGTCACTATAGATTGAAAATAAAAGAAGTGAAGAGGAAGAGAGAAATAAGGATAGAAAGGAAAAGAAATTTTAGGATTAGGTCTGGTGCTTATTTAATTTATTAGGTCTTTTAATTTGATTGGTTTAATTTAGTATTCTTTAGTTTAAGTTATTATTTAAAAAAGTTGCTTTATAAGTTTAGTGAGTTTCGATATTTAAGTTTAAGATTTTTAAGTTGTTTTGTAGTTTTGACTATATTTTGGATAATAGGTTTAGTTTTAATTTAAAAGGTTAATTTTAGTTTAATTTTAATTTGTATATTAATTTTGTTATTCGTTATGTTCAAATTTTAGTTTTTATTTTATAATTTTAATTTAATTTTGATTTATATGTTGAATTTTATTGTTCGTTATATTAAAGTTTAATTTTTTAATTATTTGAGCTGTCTTTGCGTTTTATAAAGTTGATTTTATGAATTTTAGTTAAAAGTTTAAAGTTATTAAGTTGATTTTTAAGTTTTAAATAAAGGGTTTTATGTCTAGATTTTCAGTTTCCGTAATCGGTCTGGTTCTGCAGACGCAGAACCATCGATTTGATACGGGGACACTCTCGGTTGTTTGTGGCATTGTGGGCAACGTCAACCTTTGTACCCATGCGCAAGTTATGTGCTGAACAGTTGTAGCATTTAGGTCTGTCATTTTTATTTGGGCACTCAGATATTCTGTGTCCTGGGCTGGCGCAATGGGCACATGGCTTTTTCTCCGACTTGCATTTAGCCTTCGTGTGTCCATATTGCAGGCACAAGTGGCACTGCACAAAGCGGGAGAAGTCCTCAACGTGGACCCTACTATGGTCCACGTTGAGTTTCCCGAGAGCGAGAATGATTTTGCGCATCTCGGGGGTCACCTCTACAACCGCATTGTACAGCACCGGGTTCTTATTCGAGGTCAAGAAGCAGATGCGGGACAGCTCAACGTCATTTTGTGTCACGAGGACCTCCACTAACTCGTCGCGGGCGACGTCCTTAGAGATTCCCTTAAGGATGAGTAGTGGTGGTCGTCGCTTCGCTTGTTCGGCAGCGAAGTTAGGGCTATCGTTATGACGGGCTATGGTCTCTTCGCACTGCTTCTTGGTCTCGAATTCGACCCTTAGTTTAGCATTAGGGATAGGGAGGATTTTTAGGGGAGCATATTTGTGCTTCCGGAAGGACATTTCCTTTTTCCAAAGGGACATCACTTCCGGAGGCTTAAGGGTACAATCGAAAGAGGACACAATCATGGCGGGAAAGGTTTCAGGAGTAGGGGGCAAGGATTTAGCGGCGATACTGGCATAGGTTGGAATAGGGGTAGGGGTTGGAATTTTGGGGGCTAATTGGGCTTCGGACAACGAGCTATGTGCCAACGGGTTCTGCTGTTGCTCCTTGAGCGCGGCCGACAGCATATTGCCGGAGAGGCGCACGAGGTCTTCGAGACGTTCACCCTGCTTTAACAGCTCGTCTACCTTCTGTGAGACTTCTCGTCGAACCTCGCTCGCCATCTCGTTTTGTACGCTGAGAACCGCGTCCATGCCATTGTCGAGCTTATCACTAAGCTCGCGTATGCTTTGGTCACTGGGTTGTTGTTCGAGTTGACATAAAGTTGGCAGTAATTCTAGGCAATTCTCGATCCATAATAGTTAGATAATACTTGCTTGCAAAATCTTATGAAGTTACCGTCGATGCTCCGATGTCAAGATCCCTAAGAATGAAGTATGGTTTAGCTAAGACATAAATTGGATGATGATGATGAATAAGGAGAGTCATTATTCAACATCATCATCAGCCAGAAGACGTCCACTGCTGGAGAAAGGCCTCGCCCAAGGATCTCCACCACGACCGGTCTTGTACTGCTTGCATCCAGCGGCTACGACCTTCACCAGATCGTCAAACCACCTTGTTGGAGGCCTGCCCATACTGTGTCTTCCGGTGCGCGGACCCCACTCGAGAACCGTTCTGCCCCAACGGCCATCGATTCTACGGGCAATGTGCCCTGCCCATTGCCACTTGAGCTTGGCGACTCTTTGGGCTATGTCGGTTACTTTAGTTCGTCTACGAATCTCCTCATTTCTGAATCGATCACGTAGAGAAACCCCGAGCATAGCCCTCTCCATTCCTCTTTGCGTGACTTTGAGCCTGCTAATAAGCCCATAGTGAGCGACCACGTTTCGTTACCGTATGTCATCACTGGCAACACACACTGGTCAAAGACTTTCGTCTTGAGACACCGAGGTGTTTTGGACGAGAAGATATTTCGTAGCTTACCGAACGCTGCCCAGCCGAGCTGGATTCGACGATTGACCTCTTTCTTAAAGTTGGACCTACCTAACTGGACTGTTTGTCCCAGGCATACATATTCGTCAACAACTTCAAGAGCAGAGTCTCCACCCTTCAGAGGAGTAAGTATGACACGTGAGTCAGGCATGATTTTCGTCTTCTCCATGTTCATTTCAAGGCCCACTTGTTGAGAGACTCTGTTGAGATCACCGAACGCTGCCCAGCCGAGCTGGATTCGACGATTGACCTCTTTCTTAAAGTTGGACCTACCTAACTGGACTGTTTGTCCCAGGCATACATATTCGTCAACAACTTCAAGAGCAGAGTCTCCACCCTTCAGAGGAGTAAGTATGACACGTGAGTCAGGCATGATTTTCGTCTTCTCCATGTTCATTTCAAGGCCCACTTGTTGAGAGACTCTGTTGAGATCACCGAGCATTGTGCCGAGATCCTCCAGGGTCTCAGCCATGACTACTATATCGTCGGCAAATCGAAGGTGACTGATGTACACGCCGTTAATATTGATACCGAGTCCTCTCCAGTCCTCTCCTTTCCTTATTCACTAAGTTTTATTTGTACTGGCACCTCGAGACCAACCGTTAGGTTATGCAAGAAGTGCCAGACGTCCCTGCGCCAGCAGGAATACTCGCGCAGGAGACCATCTGCGATAGGTCATGACGCCAAATCAGTGCCCGCCGGAGCGCGCTCTTCAATCGGTACTCATATGACTAGTGTCTCGGGAGAGTTTCCCCGTGAACATGTGTAGTTCACTGCCTATTGTCCAGATAGGTAACCAGAGCTGTCAAGCTCGCTCACTTCTCGTTGCACGAAGGGCACAACTCGCAGTTGCCACTGCTTGGGTCGTCAACTCTAAAGTCGACTACCAAGTGTCCACCTTGGTCGCGGAGTAGTAAGCACACTCACTTCTCGGAACCTATCCGGGCGCCTAGCCAGTTCCCACGACCTACGCGGCTGGCTGGACCGGAGGCTACGGCATCTAGGGGTCCGCCTCTACTAGTTCTCCAGACTAGTACCGGAGATGTCAACACCAATGTCCAATGAGAACCACCGGACAAAGCTACCAACTATAAGGGAAACTCACGTTCTAATATCTCTAATGTCTATCGACACTAAAGGCACAATGGATGCGCTTAGAACTCTATATAATATGTCAAAAATTGACTTATTTTTTTTGCATAAACTGTGGTATTTTTGTCTACAAACCTTAACATGACAACTTAAAACGATTTGTCGTCTCTCGTCCGCGACATGTCTCGTGTTGTACATGCTAGGCCTACATGTTAGGTGACAATATGCATTGTGCAAAAACAAAATCGTGTTACTGTGTAAGAATGCAATGTCAATTGAGTCGTGATGACTTGAGCTTTACATTAATAGTCTTTTTTAAAGAAAATCGCCTCCGTCACTCGCAGTACTGTTTTATTTCACCCATATACCCCGAGCAATTTTTGGACCAGATGTGCCCAAAGGCTTTACGACCCACTGAAAAAAAGATACTTTCCGTTGTGTTAAAAAAATTTAAAGTATTTTTTCTGAAGTAGCAATGATGAAAGGTTGACAAATTCAAAAAATTATAAAAATTGGAGCTGCATATAGTTGTGGGCATACATTGGTTAAAAACATCTCGAGCTCCTCCGTGTTTTGGAAGGCAAGTAAAACCGTTGGTCCCGGTTGTCAAAGCATTTGTCTTGACTTGACTTTTCGTCGAAAGATGGCAGTCGTTAAAACCCACCAACCCCCATTGGGCCAGCGTGGTGGGTTATGGCCCAACATCCCCATGTCGGAAGGCCTTAGCCCAGCAGTGGGACGTTAATAGGCTGATGTATTGATTATGTTTAAATTTGGGTTTCCTTTCAGGCCTGTACTGCAAGAACAAATGGAGAACTATACGTTGCAATTACATGCGCAGCTTGAACAAACCCAGAAGCAACATCAACAATGATAACAGAAGGGAATATTACCTGACGCCGCATCTGCAATTCTTAAGTCCTTTCATAAGCAAAATTAAACAAGAAATGATAAACCCTTATTTACCAATTACGTATTCATACGGTTGGTTGAATAATAATGGTCTCCACCAACAAAACTCTATCAAACAAGAGTATGAACCTCTGGAGACAAAATATACCATTCCAACATCTAACACAGTCAAAATTGAGAAGGGGACACGACGTGATGCCATCCACCACTATAAAAAACTGATAGAGAGTCTCAAAGTGAACCAGAAAAAACAAGAAGATATTAGTGTAATGGATGATTCAACTATGTTTCTTCTAAGCCTTATACCGCACGTGAAAACTATGACAGCCGAAGAGCAATTAACTTTCGAACGTGGAATTGCAGAGTTAATAATGAAAATCAAATATTCGAGCCTTCTTGAATGAAGTACCTAATATCTGAATATTGAAGACCCTACCTACCTACCTACCTACCTGTTGACTGCTGTATTCGTGTTTCCATAATGTAATGTTTTTAAATCTTAGCGTATAGATATCTATTGATACTCTAAGTTTATAATCGATTTGATGTTGTGCATCCTATGTTAGTGTTGTAACTTATGTCAATTTTTCCTGTAAAAGGTGGGTCGCATACTTTTGATGTTGTGACTTTGTCGTAAAAATTAAAAAATTATAATTAAATAAGCCGTTGTTTTTTACTTGTAATTATTGAAACATTACTAAGACGTCCATGTTTTCAATCCATGTTAAAATGGCCGTTTTCTAAGGGTAACTTGCAAGAAATCTGAAATTATTGCGCCTATCATAATATTAAAACTCTAGAAAACATTCTAGCATATATTGCTCTATATGAATAAGAGGATTTTTCTATGTTTAAGAGGCCTGAGGACATCTCGACTGTGATTTTTGCGTAAAATGGCCAATTTTGGCGTTATGGATCTCAGAAACATAAATACATTAACAATTATGACTTATTGGATAGTGTAGAATAGCTATTGGAATAGTGCGTAGCGCCCTCGCTTGTTGTAAATTTTGCTTAACTTTTTAATTAAACCCAAAATTGCAGAGAGAGATTTTCATAAAGTGCGCGAAGGCACTTTTTTGAGCTCATCGATTGAACTACTGTTCTAACAAAAATAAAAAAAATATAATGTTATCTCTATAGTCGAATAGTGCTTAGCGGCCTCGGAATTTTTAGGTATCATTGATTTTATATAGGAAAAAAATCTTATTCTAAACCAAAAAACTTCAAAAATCGCTTTAGGTTAACTGTGAATTTCTCCTACCTACGATAATATTATTGAGCAAAATTTATACCAGAGTAATTGTTACTTCATAAGGAATAAAGATTTTATAAAGAATTAATTATACTATTTCGATAAAAACGATAAATACAACTGCAAAATTACTACAAAATGCGATGCGTCGGCTGTCCGAATTCAACTTATGCTCACAGGATGGAGATTTGTAATATTATGCACAAATTTATTATCCTATTTCGATAAAAACGATAAATACAACTGCAAAATTACTACAAAATGCGAAAATCACATGCGAGATGTAATAGGCCTCTTAACTTTTTCTCTTAATATAATTCTTTTTCTTCTTTAAATAAGTTACTACTATAAGTTACTTAATACCTTTAATTATTTGACGACCTCTGTGATCGAGTGGTTATCGCGCCGGGTCTGACGGGTTCAATTCCTGTTCAAAACTGTTTTTCTGAATTCGGGTCTGGATGTGTTTCTATGTTTAAACAATGTGATAGGGGTGGTTCTTCTAACCTGTAATGGCTAAGTACTACATCTAAATTCATCGACAAAAAAACTAATATTGACTCATAAAAAAGTGATCTTTAAATCACAAAATAATTAAGCAATGATTTTTTTTCTAACCAAAATAATCTCAAACATACGAAACAAATTAACGTATTAGTTAGCCAGTGTCATTAGCTACCGTTTGCCATTTTTTTCATGTTTCACCGGCGACGTATGAAACCTTTGATATCGCATAAAGTAAAAATGGTCATACATTATAGGGGGAGGGGGTAGGACCCCCCATATTATTTTTTTGTCGATAAATTTAGATGTAGTACTTAGCGTTAACGAGTTAGAAGTACCACCTCTATCACATTGTATATAATATTTATCCGTTATCTAGTTTAACTATATTAACGAGTTTTATTAGAATCTTGGGCTAGATATGGTGTGAGCGTAAACAAATTTTATTTATTATTATTTTTTTTAATAAGAAATACACTATTATGCGTCCCAAGGACGTGGTGATTTGTAAAATTTAAAAATGTTTTTTTTGTGCGATTCTATTTAATTAGTGAATAATGATTTATCGATATTGTCTTAATAGGAAATATCCATGCAGTGTTTTACCAGTAGAGGCGCCGCTGTGCAATAGGTGTTTTAAGGTCCGATATTGTTGATCGGAGGTCTACAATTTGGAATGGCATAATTAATTATATCGTCACAATTTTATTAAAGCTTTGCAAAACACTACTTGTAATAACGACAAACTGTTATAACTTCAATAATGACGATTCGTTTTCTTTTATTATGTTTACAGACGCAACGCTAAGCGGGTTTCTTTACATATGAGCCAATGATCATCAAATTCTAGATTTTCTAAAAGCCAATTCTATAAATAGGTATTTATTTAATTTTAATTGCCTAAATTACAGCAAACGACGGACTTGATGGCATAAGGCATTCCCTAACAGTCAACCAGTGAGGATGTACAGTTTTTTCTAAGTGGTGACATAAAAATTTCGAGATTTATATTTAAAAAAGAAAAAAAGAAAAAATATTTAGTCTAATAGATAAAATCTGATTGTTGTTCTTTATCGATAAAGATAATGTTTGCTACAGAGAGACCTGCGAGTGATCTCCCTACAGCACGACAAGACTTATCACTAACTTAACGATAATTTTAATGTAAACTAACTCACAGTGTGGGCGTCCTTGACGCTGCTGCTCCTCGAGTGCGATCTGTTCGCTGGCTGTCTGCACACCGCTGGTGATGGGAGGTTTACCCTAAACTTCCCTTGGCTACCCCTGAGAGCTCTCAAATACCCAAGATAAAGTAATATGCACCAGCTTACAGGCAGTTCTCACGGACCCGTCACGCACGTGTCTCAGAGGCAGTCGCCTCAACTGCCGACACCAACTGTCGACTCTTACCGATACTTGCACGGTACATAAACACAAACTAATTAATATAAGGTAGCCGCTCCGTCGGCACAATTAACGTTTTCCCGATCAAACGTTAAACACAAAACAATATAAGTCACTCAAAAATGTGGTCTAGACGCCATCAACTTAGCGGCAATAGTGAAGGGAAAAAAGTGATGTCACACATAACAATTGCAAATAATTCGAACTAATTGAATTGAGACAGAAACACAGAGCTGAGTGCCGCGCGACGTCACATCGGCCGAGCGAGACAGAGCGATGTGTTCTGTTTCACGTTTTATTCCATACATCCCCCCGCTTCGGTCTGAAGGGCCAACCTCAGACCGCTAGCTCATTCAATCGAAAGTTCGCTGGCTGTCTGCACACCGCTGGTGATGGGAGGTTTACCCTAAACTTCCCTTGGCTACCCCTGAGAGCTCTCAAACACTCAAGATAAAGTAATATGCACCAGCTTACAGGCAGTTCTCACGGACCCGTCACGCACGTGTCTCAGAGGCAGTCGCCTCAACTGCCGACACCAACTGTCGACTCTTACCGATACTTGACGGTACCTACTAAAATTGCCTAAGTCGTTATGCCACAATTGAAGCAAACTGCAACTAATGTATCAAAAAATAACAGGTAACGGGTTGTCAAAGAAACCACAATGAACCAATGGATGTTCAACCAATACACATAGATAAACAAATGAATCAAACTTGAATTAATTTCCAAGAAAAATGTACGTTGGCCAGTCATGATACTACCACAAGTTAAAACGTTGGCCAGTCATGATACTACCACAAGTTAACAAACAATATATAATGAAAACTGCAATATTTAAAATATGTTTTCAGAATGAGTACAACAAATTAACTTTTCAACAATTTTCAATGCTGCTGGGCCCACTGTGTTTTATAGACTTTAACTTTAAATTCTAAATTAAGTTTTCAAGCAATCAAAAAACAAACAAAATGCTTAAATATTTATCGGACAATTACTAACTCACCGCAGCGGTGAGTCAATCTTATTCAACTAAATTCAAACCCAAATGTAATTGAAATGTAATAATAATGTAATGGAAATTGTAAGCACAATCCTACACTAACCTATTCTAAGTTTAAAACTTATAACTAATTGAGGTTATCCGTGGATTAACCGCGGTCTGCTAACAAAATGTTTGCTACAGAGAGACCTGCGAGTGATCTCCCTACAGCACGACAAGACTTATCACTAACTTAACGATAATTTTAATGTAAACTAACTCACAGTGTGGGCGTCCTTGACGCTGCTGCTCCTCGAGTGCGATCTGTTCGCTGGCTGTCTGCACACCGCTGGTGATGGGAGGTTTACCCTAAACTTCCCTTGGCTACCCCTGAGAGCTCTCAAATACCCAAGATAAAGTGATATGCACCAGCTTACAGGCAGTTCTCACGGACCCGTCACGCACGTGTCTCAGAGGCAGTCGCCTCAACTGCCGACACCAACTGTCGACTCTTACCGATACTTGCACGGTACATAAACACAAACTAATTAATATTAGGTAGCCGCTCCGTCGGCACAATTAACGTTTTCTCGATCAAACGTTAAACACAAAACAATATAAGTCACTCAAAAATGTGGTCTAGACGCCATCAACTTAGCGGCAATAGTGAAGGGAAAAAAGTGATGTGACACATAACAATTGCAAATAATTCGAACTAATTGAATTGAGACAGAAACACAGAGCTGAGTGCCGCGCGACGTCACATCGGCCGAGCGAGACAGAGCGATGTGTTCTGTTTCACGTTTTATTCCATACAGATAAGTTATGGCAAACTGCATGCCCTAGATATCAACATAAAGGCGGGTACAGACTTACGCAACGTAATATGCATCATCATCATCATCATCAGCCTATAAACGTCCCACTGCTGGGCACAGGCCTCCCACGTGGGGATATTGGGCCATAACCCACCACGCTGGCCCAATGCGGGTTGGTGGGTTTTAACGACTGCCATCTTACGACAGCAACCGGGACCAACGGCTTAACGTGCCTTCAGAAGCACGGAGGAGCTCGAGATGTTTTTAAATTTGGTCACCCATCCAACGACCCGGCATTGCGAAAGTTGCTTAGCAAGCAAGATCGCAAGCCGAACGCGCTAGCCGCTGCGCCATCGAGCTCCTCGTTATCGTCCTCGTTAAACGTAATATGCAATGTAACAGAATTCCCATAGAGTGGACGCCTTGCGCGCACGAACCGTTCGCACTACGCGCACGAACAGAGCATTTCAATCCGTGCGCGCCGCGACCCGAAATTTGTCGGGTTTTTCGCCGAACACAAAGGGGCGCGCGGCGTGCGCAGAGCACTAGTGTGGACGGGTTGTGTGTGTCTGTAAGGCGGAACACGCGCGAACAATAGAGAAATAAAACACGTCAAACTGCATGTTACGTTGCGTAAGTCTGTAGACTATAACGTAAAACGCGGCGTGCACGAGTTGCAATGCTCTGTTCGTGCGCGTGGCGTGCAAGGTTTGGGTTTGGTCCACATGGGATTTCTGTTACATTGCATGATACATTGCAACAATGTGGACGGCAAATTCTTTCATTGCGTGTTACATTGCATGTTACATTTCGTAAGTCTGTACTCGCCTTAAGGTGGCGTCTATTGAAAGTAGGTACTAGCGCGCAAATCTGCGTAATAGTCGAGTATACATTCCGATCCTAATTGGACGCAACAGTTGCGGAAAGTAAACTTTACTAGTGCGCAGAAATCGAGTATATTTTCAAGCACGTGTTTTGCGCGCGCAACTGGAAACTATTTATAAGCACTCGATTACAGCATGCCCGCAATTTTCATGTAACATAAGTTTTGTTATTAATAATGTCAAACCACTGATTTGGTAATATCAAATCACTGATTTAATAATATAAAATCACTTATTTAATATGGGTTAAATCATTGGGTTATGGCCCTTCGTTGGCCGCAGCCAAGGCCAGCTCGCTTCGCTCGCACGGCTCGCGCGTAGTTCTAACCTAACGACGACGACTTACTTTTTATCCAAATTAATAAGTTTCTTGGGAAATTAAAAATATCACGTAAGTATTATAAAATATTAAATAAAAAAATTCAAAAGCATGTTATAAACGTTTTAAAAATAATTCAATTTCAAAAGATTTATTAGTTCAATTGCTATTTTCTAGCTATTGTACTAGCTATTTTCGTGTAATTTTGATTATGGTGAAATCGGGTCTTAGTCCCGTTTTCACCTAGAGTTACCTGCGTATAAATTTACTACCTAGATTTATCATACGTATAACTTGTATTTCATTTCACCACGCTAATGTAAGAATAAGTTACTGTCGCATAGTTACTCTATGCTATTGAACGAACATGGCATCAAAAAAAATGTTGTTGTTGTTAAACTTCTAAGTAATTTGTTCTTTCCTTGAACCATCTCGGGCGTGGGCCTAAAATATTCTGCATCACTGCTATCAGATTCGTCAATCAACAATCTCAAACGACGCGGCAATTTTAAGTTATAATATTAATTGGAAGGCTGCTTCAAATGGCATTAGTGACATTATTATTCTAAGAGTAGGGGCTAGCACGGCCAAAATTGGCGGTATAAGAATTTACTTTAGTGTAGTGACTTTATCATTAGGTTAAGCGTTGGTGAAACGTAAAGTTCATTTACACGCGAGTAAATAAGGATTTATTCTTAGAATAAGATTTATACTACTTTGGTGAAATCCACCCTAAGTACACTTTCAATAAAAGGGTAAGTGGGGTAAGATGAAAATCGGGGTAATATAAAAACCGTCAATAAAACCAAAATTGGTATAGTTTTTGCAGCGCTGGCGACATTGTTAAAACTGCCATTTTTGTACTGTTTTTTTACTATTTTTTTTTTGGGTAATTGTTTTTTGTTTTGATTTTAAATTTTTCGTTTACTTATTTCTCTTTGTTGTGTGTACAGTGTTTTTCAAATAAAAAAACATTCTATTCTATTCTATTCTATTCTATTCTACATGTTCTTTAACGTTGCTAATGAGGTAGGTGCGAGTGTTTTATTTAAACATTCACTTATTATTCTTCATTCTTAGTTGTGTTATTACATCGACATATATGGCTACTTATCGTATTTTAGGATTTATAACTAATTTCCGTCTTTACCCATCAGTATTAGACGGGGAAAGATGAACACATAAAAGTTTCGATTTTACCCCATTTTCAAAACTCATACTAATAGTCAGATGTTCTCAAACTTGTTGTCTATGTTTAGAAACTGCCTTGCCTTTTGTACCATTTGTGCAATGTTTGAATGAATTAATATTGTGCACAATATGTAACATATTCATATTACTTACTGTTTATGAAATGTTTGTTTATTTACACTGAAATTATTTTTTTGTTTCAGCCGTTTTTTTACAATAGCTGAAACACTATTTTATATACAATCAGCGGCACAATTTTGGACATTTACGACTAGAGGTATTATTTATCATTAAAAAACTCACCAACTTAATAATTACTTTATTTTTGTTGGATTTTTTTCGAACTATTGTATAATTTTTTATCCAATAATTGCATTTTGTTAATTCAGAATATCCATGCCTCGTAACTACGTTCGAAAATCTCTACGTGCAATCGTACACTTGTGACGATGTGGCCGATGCCATAGAGAAAGTAAAAAGGAAGGAATTGACATTATACGGCGCAGCCTAACATTTTAGAATACCCATTTTGCTCAGGCTTAGGCAAAGACAGGAGGGCGACCCAGTAATTTTGAATATTATATCTTTATGTCACTTTGATTTGTTATTTATTATTTGTTGATTATTAAAATAAATAAATAAATAAATAAATAAAATAAAATGCATTTATTTCGACAAGCTTAGAATCATAGTAGACAACATAAAAATTTATATAAATTACTTAAATAAAATAAAAATCTAAATTAGTAACACCGAATCAAAATAGAACTTAAAATTATAAAATCAAAAATCAAAACATTTAAAAAACTGAATAATAAATTACAAAATCAAAAATAGAAATAAAAGTTCAAAATTTAACTCGAGTTAAACACCGAAACCAACTACTTAATTCATTAAATAAAATTTGAATATACTTAAAATAAAATAATAAAATTATGATAAAAGAAAAATTTTGTTTCTAACTACTTACCTCGGTACATATTAGTAATAAAATGATTTATTTGTAGTCATGTTTTATTTTCAGTATAACCTTAACCAATCAAAGGGAACAGTTTGAAAACCTTGACTTCAATCTAATATGTAAAAAAGCAACTTGATTTAACTTTGTTTTTAAAGGTATTTTCACACTACAGACGGTTCTAAATTTTCAGAGCACTTTAAACCCTAGCCTAGTGACCATCGACAACATCTAGTATTCATTTGTCACCCTTTCATCTTCCCCTTAATTTTCGTGATAATATCATTTTATTTTACTTTTCTGCCTTAGGACATCATTATAATATGTAAGTTAATGTGCAATGTTCTACAAGAATTTAAATACAACACCGCTCATCTCATCAAAAATCCATTCGACCTTGTCCCAACACACCCTAAGAAGAGTAAGAGCACTTACGATTACGATGCTCTGCCTCCGTATACTGTGCTCATGTTTCAAATTCTCCAGCTTCGTTTTCCCTCTCCTTTTGAAGAACTCCATCTGAAAAGCCATAAGTACATTACTGTAGTGAACCATCTTGTGATTGTACCTGTGCGGATCGTCTTGATATCATAAACAATATTGTCTTATACATTTTAAATTTTAACTTCGATCATAAAATTTATTGATACACGATTGATGCATGAAAAACGGCACTACGAAATAAGGCACGAACCAAAAGTGCCTTTTTATTATAGCAACATTTTGAATTTAGAACTTTGTTAAATCTAGCTTGAATCTAGCAAGCCTAGTTCCAAAGTGATGTAACTCCAATAATATTTTTAAGAATTTTTACTTTAGTGCCTAAAGTTTAAGGTTTACTTTACAATAAATGTTTATCTATGATATGTCGTTTCATTTTTGATGTTGATCTATGGATATGAATGTATTTACGCGGGGGCATTATTTGAGTTTGATTTTATACGAAACTTTTATATTTTAATGATCGAAGATTATAATATTTATTGTTTAGGCATTCTAAACCTAACATGGATTAATTATAAAAGTCGGCATCAAGTGAAAGTCGGCATAAAGGAACCAAACTCAAAGAATCTTGAAAATTCGGCATAAGGGTAATCGTTGTATGATATTTCAGTAAAGTCGACAAACAGGGAAAGTTGGCACAACGGTCATAACTCAAATCTTTATCATTACAGTGTACAAACTGTTTTTTTCTAAATTGATAGATATGATAATACTTTTATTGCAAAATAACACAAACTTTTACGCTATACATAAAAGAGCACAAATACAAAGTTACAATGTGACGGTCTTATCGTTTAATTGCGATTTCTTTCTGTCAGACAACCAGTCGGATGGAGAGAACTTATACACACTCTATGTTCGGAGGTGCTAACATTCAAAACATAGTAACACAATTAAAGCAAAAATAAGTAACGTTATAAAATAACCTAAAAAAATAAATAAATAATAGGTAAGGTGTAATAAATATATGTATACATACCTAATAATAATAGTCTCAGGTTGGAATTAGCAGACAACGACAGCAGCAGTATAGGGTTAAAGGGAAAGGTAGAAATTCTTCACGAGCTCCTTGAATGCGTGAATTGTTTTAGCACGCCTGATCGCAACTGGAAGCGAGTTCCAGAGGCGAACCACTTTATCAGTGAAGGAGCGATCATAAAAGGTGGTGTTGAATTGATTTCGGGTCTGGGTGTTTTTCTATGTTTATGCATATTTATTTATCCGTTATCTAGTTTAACCATATTAACTAGTTTCAAAAGAAGCTTATCTTGGGCTAGATAAATGTGTGAGCGTGAATAAATTTATTTATTACTAGCAGCCGCTCGCGGTTTCACCCGCGTGGTTTCCGTTCCCGTGGGAATATCGGGATAAAATGTAGCCTATGTGTTAATCCAGGGTGTCAGCTAACTCTATACCAAATTTTATTAAAATCGCTCCAGCCGTTTAGACGTGAAGAAGTAACAAACATACACACTTACAAACTTTCGCCTTTATAATATTAGTGTGATTTATTTAATGTTATACAGATTGTCATTATAAAACAACAACCGGGACCAACGGTTTAATTAACGTGCCTTCCGAGCACGGTTAAACTCGAGACGCTTTTAATTTGGCCACCCATCCAGAGACCCGATATTGTTCTTTAACAGGCAAGATCGCAAACCGCCTTAGCGGATTCGCAATCGAGCTTGCCTAGGGCAGTTACAGATTAGCGTATTTTTCTGCGCGTATACGGTCGTTTCGGCATACGCGCTTACACTCACGCTGCATTACGCGCCACAAAAACCGAACTCGCGTTAACGGGCATATTTCGACGAGTTCGCTCGAACCGGTAGTGGTGTCGTATCAGTCTTCTTCTTTATTGTTACGCTCTTGGCAGAGCGGTCGTGCTCGTTACGTAGTACTATCGGAGGGGGCAGATGTTATTCGCCTCACGATGTCGCGCCATCTCTCCCTGCTGGAGGCAATGATATTTTATGTTGGAGGTCATCCGGCTGCACTCATTCAAGGATCCGCCTACAAATGACTTATCTGGTCGGTCCATCGCATGGGTGACCTACCGCGCGGTCTAGTACCCTCCACCTTCCCCTGGACGACGAGGCGTTCTATGGAGCAGTTGTCTCGCCTGGAAACGTGTCCGAAGAAAGCCAGGATACGAGATTGTACTACAGAGAACAGGCGCTGAGTGATGCCGAGTTCTTGTAGTATCGAGACATTTGTACGAAATTCAGTCCATGACACTCCAAGCATTCTTCTCCAGCACCACATCTCAAGAGCGTCTATTTTCCTCCTTTCTACTTCTCGCAGTGTCCACGTCTCAGCTACGTATACAAATATGGGGAAGACAAGCGTACGAACAAGTCTGGTCTTTGTGGTGTTTGTGATGTTTCTGTTCCTCCATATTTTTCTCATTTTGTCGACTGCTGTTCTTGTAATAGCCATTCGTCGCTGTATCTCGTCGATACATCCGCCATTATTCGAAATTAAGGCGCCAAGGTATATGTAGGATTGGACCACGTCACAGTTCGCAATTTTAGTGGCTTCTGGCGTGTTACTGTTGGCGCGGTCGACAATAATCATTTTGATCTTGCTGCGGTTAATCCTCAATCAGAACTAAAGGCTGACATGACACGTTCCATTTTTTGTAGCAGTTCTTCGATATGCTGGGAGTTAGTTGCAAACAGGGTGGTATCATCTGCGTATCGTAAGTTTGTAACTTTGTATCCACCAATGGTTATACCGTCTGTCAAATCCTCTAGAGTGATACGCATTATTAACTCAGTGTATACATTAAACAAGAGCGGTGATATTATACAACCTTGGCGGACTCCAGCACTTGGATGGAAGTTGCCAGACAGAACGTCATCTGTGCGTACTGAAGCTGTGCCATCTTCGTACAGACGTCGCAAAAGATGGCTAAGATTTAGGTGCGCCCATTTCCAAAAGTGTCTTCCACAGCATCGGCCATTTCACTGAGTCAAACGCTTTTGAGAAGTCAACAAAGCAAATATACGCCGACTTGTTAAATTCTCGTGCTTTCTCAATAATCTGGCGTACAATGAGAATTTGCTCCCGAGTGCCCTTACCCCTCACAAACCCTGCTTGTTCCGGAGCAATCTCTTTAGACAGGTGTGTTTTTAGACGCTCGTTTAGAACATGTAACAACGTATCACGTGTCGTGTCAGTATCAACATGGATTCTGACGAAGAAACATTTGCTATTTGCGTTATGAGTTGCGCGTGTAGCAAAAGGCGCGCCTATACGCGCTTAATGCGCTTCCTAAAATGAGCTTATACGCGCGTATAAAACGCTAGTCTAAAACCGCTCTAACACATGTACAGTCGAGGAAGTTTCCAGTAGACCAATTATAGGCGATATTCGCTTGCGCTCCATTCCGACAGCGCGTACGTACAGTAGCAAAAACGATAGCACGAGCAAAAATATGTAAACAATTGTAACTCTTAATACAATGGAATAAAAGTCAAAGTGTTTACATATTGGTGCTCGTGACTACCACTCGAGCGTCGCGCGCCAGACACAATTGAATTTTAAGTTGTGTTGTTTGAAATAATAATAGATTATTACCATTTATTCTTTTTAAAGAATTCTCCGCAATATTTAATACCTACATTTTGCATGCGTTCGAACCAGCTTTTAAAACATTTAATTTTATTCCACTCTGAAGTGGGGGTAGTCAAAATGGCCGATTTGTATGCGGCAATAGCTTCTTCGGGTGAGATGAAACGTTGACCACGAAGACTTTGCTTAATTTTGGGAAACGTAAAAAAATTGTTAGGGCTCAAGTCAGGGCTGTGAGGCAGGTGATCTAAAATTTCGACATTTTGGGTACTCAAAAACATCTTTGTTTGACGGGCGGTCTGCGAACTTGCATTGTCATGGTGCAGTATCATACGACGTCTTGAATTGTTTTTTTGAAACTCTGTAATGACTTGTGGCAAACAAACAGTGGCATACCATTCAGCGTTAGCCGTCTTGCGATCTTCTAGTACAATAGTGGCGACGTGACCACCCTTTGCCACAAACGAGGCAACCATTTTTTTGAAGTGCTTCGTGAGCGTATGACTTTGGTCGGTTTTGGCTCATTTTGGAAGACACAGATAGTTGACTGCTGCTTGGAATCTGGATCGTTAGCATAATATATTATCTTAATATCAGCCTTGATGTATTACTTAAATAAACCATTATTAATAATCATTGTTAGGTACTAAATTAAATAGGTTAGGTTAATATAATCAGTCTTAAAAATTCTCGTAATGAAAAAATCAACTATATTCTTATTTTATCAAAATCAGATTAGATTTTATTCTAAAAGCCTTCATAAAAGCCCGGTATGTACGGCATAACTGTAAAACATTGTTTTTCTTTGCATTAGAAATTTTTATTTTCGAATCATAACAATTTGCTGGGTTCTTTTCCGCCCTCTAGATAACTTAATTTTAACATTGATCCATTCTCCCTCATTTGACATTTTGTACTCATAACTTTCGTTATTTTTAATAAATTTTATCATTGTGATCTCAGTAATTTTAATCAAATGGCCATTGATGTCTTTATGAAAATTTACTCCTTGCTGGTCAGCCAGTGTCTTCATGTAATAGAAGTTATCATAGTTCATTTTCTGGACTTTAAAGGGAATATGCCCTTTTTTTGCATCTCTAATCAAGCTTACGTATTGCTCTGAAACATAAATAGGTCCAGATTTTGTGCTCTTTTTATTGATCTTTCTATCAGAGAATGGGCATGTGCTTACCGATTTCAGCAAAAGTATTTGGTGCAGGATACGGATTAATTACCGCATCACAATGTAAAGTTTTTTGTATATCCAGCATATTAATATTTTCTTTGTTGAAAACGTTTTCAGATCGAAGGAGATTATAATGTATCTCTAGCAATATCTGTTTAACATAAATTAACGAAAGGAATTAGTTACTCATTTATGAAGCAGTTACTAGAAATAAATAAAAAAAAATAGTTAAATACCATTATCAATTAGTTCACCAAAATGAATTATACTTTTACTGGCAACTGGTGTTTTAATGATGTCATTATCATTAGGCGCTCTAAGGTTTCCAGGTGCAGGCATATCAAGTGCTTCATAAAAATTGACTTGGATTTTTCAATTGATTTACGTACATGGATTCCATCAGTCAACAAATCTAGAAGTACACAAAATCATTATATTTTATTTAAATTATCAGTAACTATAAGTATTAAATTTACTTTAGGTAATTAAATAAATTATTTATTTATTTAAAAAAAAATAAGTATTTTCTAAAGCTTAAGTTATTTACCTTATTTCTCACTTTTTTGCATTAAAAGAATTATTAGAAATGGAAGAAGTACTAGACGATGAGGTACTAGAAGACGGTGCTTGACGATGAGTCTCTACTTGATGAGGATATAGAGCGTTTTCGCTTATGAGTATTTGAATTATCTTCTTTAGCAATATATAAAATAATATTTAAATAGCGTCGATAACTTACATTTTATACGTTTTTAGTATTAGTAATATTGTATTTTTTCATCCAGTACAGTCGTCAAATTACTCGCCTAGTTACTCTCGAGTTCGGTCAACTTCGGGCAAGTTCCGTGAGAGTGTACTAGATGCATAATAGAAATATCTATCATAATGTTTCATCAAAAAGAATGAAAATAGATACATACCAGGTGTTATAATTAAATCTTTAGTTGTCTTGGCAAAAGGAGAAGAAACTGAGCACCAATCAGTGCAAACGGTTACTCATGGTTTGAATTTCAACTTCAATCTTTGTCTTTATTATTTACTGAAATTTTAAACATTGGTAAAAAAGTAATATGACTTACACTTTTGGCAAATATGCCGTTGTTCTGCAAAGTTAGTAAATAAATATAAAGGCACAAGTGACACTTACGACAACGCAGTTCTTGTAGCGGGTGCCCCTCGCGGATAATCGTGCACAACTGGCTAAAGTGTCGTTGTTTTGCGCGGAAGTGGAGGCAAATATTCTAAATATTAGAATGACACTAACGCCATCTAATGATTAGTAGGTAAACTATCGTAATGCCGTTGTACCACTTGTTTAACTAGACGGTTTTAAACACTTTGACCATTTAAAGTAAATTTCTGTATTTATGAAGATGTGACGATATATTGCTATGTGAGCGATATATCCAAGACTCGCTACCACTAATCATATCATAAACGTGTTTTGACTCTCCTCGGTTGAATCGCTGCAGAGTTTTGCGAAACCATCTGACACGTGCTGTTTTTTGGTCGTCGCTAAGCAAATGTGGTATCCAACGAGAGATCAACTTTCTTACGTCAAGTTCTTCATGCAAGATTTTTGGATAGTAGTCCCTGAAATGCCCACAGATGCCTCTATTTCACGGTATGTCACATGACGATCTTCGACGATTAGCTGCCGCACGGCGTCGACATTATCTTGCGTCATGGCAGTTTTTGGACGTCCTTCACGTGGCTTGTCACTGAGGCTAGAGTGTCTACGTTGAAATTCTAAATACCAGCGTTCTGCAGTCCTAAGACATGGTGCTGCATCACTAAACACAGAAACAGAACAACATAAGTGATCTCCTCAAAGCACTGAAGTCGCGTTAATACCCTTTGAAAGTTGTAGACTTTGATATTTCCATTTTTTCAACTGACTTGTCACTTTGAACAGACGCTACAATAAAACTATTCGACTAATCAAAAAAACATTCGTAAGTTTTCGAATTCTAAATTCAAAAAGGTGTAAAAGCTATATGTTTTTTTTAATAATCAAGGGAGGTTTGCAAACGACACAACTTAAAAGGCAGCCTGCGTACAAGTAAATATCGCAGAAAAGTGGTCTGGGGGACTTCCTCGATTGTACACACCAGATATCGAATCCTGTCCTGTAATTTTTTGCCTGTGGTACTACTATCCTGTCTGGTAGTACTACGGGAGATTTTACATTACCCGTGGTACTACTTATCAATTTAATATTCCCTACAAACGTATTTCGAGATGCATAAGCTTGAAAAAGCGAGTGTTGTCGAACCTTTTTTTGTTTTTTGTTTCGCTTTTAATTTTGTTTTTGGTTTTGTTTTTTTTGTTTTTGTTTTCTTTTGTTTTTGTTTTGTGATTTTGTTTTTTTTTTTGTTTTATACTTTCACAGCTAACCAGTACCTACATATTTGAAAAAGGTTCTATAACACTCGATTTTTCAAGCTTATGCATACCTCGAAATACGATTCTATGTATAAAAAAAATTCACGCGGTACTACCAGTAGGACCACCGGTAGTACCACGGGTAAGTACAGGTTTGTACCTATTGTTTATGTTTGTTACATACATCCTACTAATATTATAAACGCGAAAGTTTGTAAGCATGGATGGATGCTTGTTACTCTTTCACATAAAAACTACTGAATGGATTTGGATGAAATTCGGCAAACAGATAGTTTATAACCTGGATTAACAAATAGGATACTTTTTATCCCGATATTCTCACGGGAACGGGAACCACGCGGGTGAAACCGCGAGAGGCCGCTAGTATGAGGACTATAATTATTACAAATAAATATACTATAACTATATTATAACCGAAGGGTTAGTCAGAGACCAGGCAATGAGGACCGCAAAAGCAGTGCTCCTGCCACAGTCCACGTTTCTATGTTGTTGGATGTGCAGTATTTAGTCCGTTAGTCGCCTTTTACGACACCCAATGGAAGAGATATATTCGTAGTATTATATGAGCCGCTACCACACAGCTTGAGTTGTTGTTGTATGTACAGTATTTAGTCCGTTAGTCGCCTCTTAAGACACTCAAGGGAAGAGATGGGTTGGTAGCAGTCTATTAATGAGCCGCTACCACACAGCTCGAGTTTTTGTTGCATGTTCAGTATTTAGTCCGTTAGTCGCCTTTTACGACACCCAAGGAATGAGATGGGTTGGTAGTATTCCATTAATGAGCCGCTACCACACAGCTCGAGTTTTTGTTGTATGTTCAGTATTTAGTCCGTTAGTCGCCTTTTACGACACCCAATGGAAGAGATATATTCGTAGTATTATATGAGCCGCTACCACACAGCTTGAGTTGTTGTTGTATGTACAGTATTTAGTCCGTTAGTCGCCTCTTAAGACACTCAAGGGAAGAGATGGGTTGGTAGCAGTCTATTAATGAGCCGCTACCACACAGCTCGAGTTTTTGTTGCATGTTCAGTATTTAGTCCGTTAGTCGCCTTTTACGACACCCAAGGAATGAGATGGGTTGGTAGTATTCCATTAATGAGCCGCTACCACACAGCTCGAGTTTTTGTTGTATGTTCAGTATTTAGTCCGTTAGTCGCCTTTTACGACACCCAAGGAATGAGATGGGTTGGTAGTATTCCATTAATGAGCCGCTACCACACAGCTCGAGTTTTTGTTGTATGTTCAGTATTTAGTCCGTTAGTCGCCTTTTACGACATCCAAGACAAGAGATGGGTTGGTAGCATTCTAATTATGAACCGCTACCACACAGTTCGAGTTTGATATTTAAATTTCCGAAATGTGTTTCTTTCTACAAAAGATTTACCTTATACAGAACAAATATGAGGACAGCTAAGGCGATAACAGCTCCAAAAACGGCCAAGATGATAATCAAGCTTTGGTTTTGCCCCAGAGAACGTTCCTTTTGCCACGTGAACACTGTTGCCAACCTGAAGGATATAATTATATAATTGTATAAAAAAATCTTAAAATATAATAAAAATTAAATAAATATTAGGTATGTATACCATGACTATACATTTGGAATACAAGGAATCAATGTAATGTACGTGACACTATGCTAATGTTAACGTAAAAAACTCGACTTCCAACATTGAGTTATAATGTACTACGTAGAGAAGACGTCTCAGACAGATTGTTTGTTACACGCGTTAGAGCCAGCTCGCTCCAATTATATTAGTCTGTGGCAGGCGCTAGTGTGCATTCTGTGTTCTATTTTATTAAATATGCCTTTATGTGTGCTAAGGTACTGTTAAAACAACTCAGGAAATACAAATAAAACCTAAGGAATCACTTTTAACCTGGAAATACGTACCTACTAAATTATCGAAATAACATGCATTTGACTAATTATTTTAACAAATCGCCAAGACATAAAGCGTAAGTAAGTAAGTAAAATGCATAGAGTAACAATATTTCTGTTTTGTGCAGAAGATGACAACTAAGCCCCGCACCACGGTACAAGTATCATTGTGTCGTGCCCGCAACGCACCGCGCACTAGATGCCCGCTGTCATCTATCTGTGCATATATATATTGTATGGGACGTCTTCTCTAGTTTATTTACCTCAATGACTCCAATCGTTTTAGTAGTATACGAAATATGAATTAAGTATTTATGACGTAATATGTTTCTGAATCACTGACAAGACATCACTATTTTTAGCGTAATATAATTATTTTTCGGTAACCATCTGTATATTCCAAAACAGATCTCATTCACAGAGTAATTACCTTATTTCTTTTGTGTCACCATTTTCAATCATTTGCAATCTGAACCGTGACGTCACTTCCATTTTCTTGTGTACCAAACTCTCCACTGAAAACAAAGAATATTTAAAATTACCCATCCAGTCCAGGAGGAGCTCGATGGCGCAGCGGCTAGCGCGTTCGGCTTGCGATCTTGCCCGCTAAGCAACTTCGCAATGCCGGGTTCGCCTGATGGGTGACCATTAAAAACAACTCGAGCTCCTCCGTGCTTCGGAAGGCACGTTAAGCCGTGGTTGTTGTCGTAAGATGGCTGTCGTTAAAACCCACCAACCCGCATTGGGCGAGCGTGGTGGGTTATGGCCCAATATCCCGAGGTGCTATTGTTCACGTGGGAGGCCTGTGCCCAGCAGTGGGACGTTTATAGGCTGATGATGATGATGACTCATCCAGTGACCCGGTATTTCTAAAGTTGTCTAACGATGATCGCAAATCGAACACCTTAAAACCACTGCGCCATCGAGCTCCTTATCGAGGATATCAGCTCAATAAAATTATTATTATTAAAACAAATCTAACGTGTCGCGTATATAAGGCGACTGCTAGAAACCGCAAGAAACTTCAAGGGCTGGTCAGGTCAAGTGTTTTAAACATGACAAAAATTATAAAAAAGGAATTCGTGTTTTTCATTTTTAATTAAATAATTTATTTTGTGAATTTTAATTGGATAGTCTTTGAGTATCTAATTTATTTTAAAGCATACGGCCGTCTGTTGACCCGTCCGCGTCAGCTGGGCGAAAAGTACCTACGAAAAAACACGAAATTCTTTTTTGTCATTTTTGTCATGTATAAAACACTGGACCTGACCAGCCCTTGAACTTTCTTGCGGTTTCTAGCAGTCATCTTATTTAAGTGACCGTGTCGTGTAGCGGTAAAAAAATACTACCACCCCCTCTCTTTCCTTGGATGTCGTAAAGGCGACCAACGGTCTAAAGACTCCACATACTTACATCCAATAGCATAGAGCGGAGATAGGCTCACCACCTATCACGCTGAGCACATGTGCAGTCCCTATTTGGTGAAAAGTGGACTATGGTAGAGGACTAACCCTTCGGGGATAATAGTCGTGATTATATGTATGGATCTACAAATCTATGTAGGTAGAAGGTACTTCGTTGGGCGAGAGAAACACAGCTAACTATACAGCACAAAATAAATAAATAGAGACTATAACACTATAAACGTACCTAATAAATCCTTCGATATGACGGTGGATACTATAAACTTCGTGGAGTATCGAGGAGGCACGTCAATGGTACATAATATTAAGATGTTTACGGTACTGTTGGAGGTACTGTTAGCTGTTTCCGACGCGATGCATCCTTTTTTTGGTGATACCTTAAAAAGTAGAAGAAAACTTCTGTGTACTCAGTTGATTTTAAATATACTTAGTTGAAACATAGTTTATATTTTTACATTTATTTTAAAAGTTTTCCGAAGTACTTTTATTGTTAGCCAATACCTACTGATAGACTCTTAAATAGAATTCAAGTAGATAATCTAGTAGAAACATAAATAATAACGTTTATTTAGCTGAATTTATGACATTGGAAACCTCCCATAATTGACTTTAAATAACATAAACTCAGTTAAATAAGCTTTTTTTATTGAATTCTAATATGTTTTATATATCTCCCTGTATCTTATTATTTTTATTTATTTTTCCTAAATCATAAATAAATACCTAGGTAATTTAACGTTAGCTACCTACTTACTTTTAAAACAATTTGAAACATTTTGAATGAATAGTTCAAACTTGAGCGACTTACCCTGTAAGTCGTGATGAAAGGTTGTATGTCAATGGTGATTGATGCACTTATGTTTTTCCACAAGACAGGCCCTTCGTTCACTACCTACAATAACAAAAATATATATTTACACAATTAAATTAAAAAAATTCGGATGTTGCGAAAATCCTAGGTCGGTTAAAAATACCGGATAATTGGAAAATAACAATGAATTTCCTATGTCATTTACGCATATGGAAACAAACGAGTTCTTTTTTAGACTTACACAGTTTGTTTTAGAAAACACTTAAAATTGATACCTACATTATTTCGTTCTTCGTTCTCGTGGGTTGCATTATTATCTCACATGAACCTTAACTAAGATAAAAAGTATTGTATCGCCTTTTCTATACTTCTAGAAAAGTGTACCTGTGCAAAATTTCGTGTTGATCTCTTGAGTAGTTAATGCGTGAAAGTGTAACAAACAAACAATTTGTCATTGTCATTGTTGAAATAACTTTGTTTATTACTTTCGATCATAAAAACTTTATTACCCAATATTCCTGAGCGTCGTTAATCGTGTCGAGCGCCTGGTCTTGTATCTTCACGTCAGAAATGGTTTGGTTGTGAGAAGAACTGGAACGTATAAAATTACATACATACATTCTCAAAATTAAGGTACTATTGTCTCTTAAGGTTGTCAGAGATTAAGCAAAGAGGACCGCAAAATCAGTCCTCTGCCAGAGAGTCCCGTATCACCGAATAACGACTGCACATGTGATCAGCATGACAGATGATGGGCCCATGGTCGCTTTAGTCGACTTTTACTTTACGCCACACCAAGGGAAGAGATGGGTTGGTAGTACGAGTACACTTCACAGCCGAGCTAAAGTACAAGTTGATATTAGAGTACTGTAAACCTCTTACTGTCATTTCTTCGTGCAAATGATTGTCACTCAGAATTTTATTGTATTTTAAAAGACCATTGTTAAATGTGTTCTCGTGAATCTCTTTCAAGTTTTAATCAAAGGGTGTAAACGCATCTCGTCAAAATTATTGTGACAATGTGAAACACTATTTCAAATTTATAAACGTTAGGGTTCCATTATTTTTAATTTGACACAACGAATTTTCACTTTTCCATACTAAAATTATGGTTTCTTAACCCTTTATTTGTGGTTGGTTAATTATAAAGTCTATTATTGTCCACACAGAAAGACATATTTAAATATTTATATCTATCAATCAATGTGTTTATTCCACTTACCCATTCAATGTTACTTGTTTATCGTCGAAATGGTACGGAATAATCTGCTCTTGCTCCTTGCTAGTTTTATTAAGGCTGCACACGTCATACAGATACGCCTGCACCCTCAATTCCCTCTCCAAGTTAGTCGGATGGCTCATGTTGAAAATTATTGGTATTTCGTGCTAGAAACACATAAAAAATTATGATTTATACTTACACCCTTAATTATTATTCGTTTTAATGAAATTAAGGGTGAGTTTCACCCATCAAACTGAACAACTTTCCCCGAGAAAGCTGTGTGCAAAAATGACAAAAAAAATCGAAACTGTCCGATCAGCTGACTACAATACCTAGTATGGAATGTCGAAATTTTTTTGTCAGTTTTGCACATAGGTTTCTTGGAGAAAGTTGTTCAGTTTCATGGTTGGAACTCACCCTTAATTTCGTAAAACGAATAAAAATTAAGTGTGTATAACACTCAATAATTGATTGGATTCCATATGTCCATTCAGTAGTAGACGGGGGTAACTCTGGATTTAGTTAAAGGATGTATACTCTCTACTCTAGTACTTATATCCAATCCGGAGCTTTTGGGTCTTACAAGCAGAATGCAGCTTAGCTGGTATTTTTTTTACTTCTTTAATAACTTGCCGTGGATGTCCTATAATACTTAACGGCCCAATTCAACGAAGCATATTAAATTTGTACACAAATTACTGTAATTTTTTGTGCAAACATAATATCTATAGTCACTTGGGTTTTTACTGTTTTTTGAAAGAAAGACAGCATTGTTAACTTTGTGATTCTCTCTCAAGAAAAGTAAAAATCCAAGTGACTCTAGATATAATTGCACAAAGAAATGTATTGACATTTCTTTGTCACACAAATCATTGGATTTGTTGACAAACATTCTTTACCAAATTTGGCCGTAGTATTATTATTGTCTTTATTCAAAATACAATCAAAATTTTTTAACAATATTTTATTTATAAAAATAAATTTACTTACAATATAAAATATTATTATAAAAACTTAACCTAGTCTGCCACCGGCAGCGGGGATAGACCCAAGCTATCGGTGTTTAGGACGGCAGAGTGAGGAACCTCCTGACAATACGTGCCGTGTCAAGGAGTACCTACTGAATTCTGTATCTGACCCTTGACCCAACCTTATAGCGAGAGCCTCCCTAGATGTTGATCGAGGCTCTTAGCTATAAGGCCGTGTGCCGAAACGACTATATTATTATTATTATTACTGTTTAACAGACTGGCAGTTGAGACAACTGGACTAATCTGTATGCGATTTCCTCCTTTTGATGTCTTAGTGATAGATATAAACGTTGTTCATATCTATGGTCCTAAGCTAGTATATACTCGTAGTACAGTATTATTCTCACCTCAGCATTCCTCCTCAGCGGTTTAGGCAAGAAGCACTTGTACCCGTCATTATGATCGACGCAACCGATCTGATCGACCGGCGCGCCAGAGGTCTTCACCAGCACACACGAATCATACGAGCTGTGTCCACTGTTCTTGACCACCAGCTTCGTGGTCAACGAGTCTGAGGAGCCCAGGCTGTAGTTGCTGGTAGGGCTGTGAGATTATAACGATGAACCCCAAATTATTACACACATACATAGATTCATACCTATCATCCTCAAAGGGTTAGTCAGAGACTAGGTAATGAGGACAGCAAAAGCAGTCCTCTGCCATAGTCCACTTTTCACCAAATAGCGACTGCACATGTGCTCAGCGTGACAGGTGGTGGGCCCATCGCCGTTATTCAACAGAGAATTGTTTTTATAGTTTTACAGAGTTTTATAATAGTTAAGTATAGTATTAGTTAATAAATAAAGATTTCAATTATATGCAAAAATTAAGTTAAAATGTAGTTAATAATTAATTTCATTATTGCAATGCCCTTGCAGGGTCATGTTTGAGACTAATATTTTTTGTAAGATCTATGTACAACATGAGGCAATAAATATCTATGACTATGACTATGCTTTTGGATGTATGTGCAGTCTTTAGTCCGTTAGTCGCCTTTTTCGACACTTAAGAGAAGAGAGGGGTTCGCGAGCCAAGGTGAGCCAGTGCAACCTTTCAAATTTGCCTCGGGTGCCACGGTTTGCGAGCAGGAAGTCAAAGCGTGGCGGCTCGCGAGCCGTGCTCGGCCGGTCTGGACACGGCTCAATACATACTGTCCCACTGATGGGCGGAGGCTGAAAGCCTTGTCATTGAAATCAAATCATAACCATTATTTTCGATACTGTCGAGTCGCCTTTTTGGGTTGGGACGGTCCTAAAAGTTGGTAACTTAGGCTAGTTCTTCTAACTTGCGGTGGACATGGCGATCCAATATTTTGGCACAGCAGATTTTTTCCAAATTGATTTAACATTATTATCATCATTAGCCTCAGTATCGTCCCACTGCTGGGCACAGGCCTTTCAGGATCCCAAGACATCGTAAGAATAGTTTCTAATATTATCTTTTGTTTTATTTGTTACTAGTGGCCCGCCCGCGGCTTCGTCTGCGTGAACACCCCATGCCCCGTGTGAAATATCCAATTTTTTATTTAACTTTACAAACCTAGTCGTGATAATTTAAAACACAAAAAAAATAGTCAAGTAGTTGCAGCCGTTCTTAAGTGATGCGCGAACAAGCATTTGTAATAATTTGTTTTTGTAATAGGTCAAGGATCATAAGACCGCCGGCGGTCGCGAAACAATTTATTTTCAATTGCGTCTGGTTTTACGGTGCTCAATGGGTTGAAGCGCATCCTCGTCGTTTCCAATTTAAAAATACAGATACCTGCAGATTAGCGAGACACCATGGCAAACTGATGTTGCCCAATATGCATACACAATATTTTAAAATCCAAACTGCATAAAAATTTATAATAAGCTACCACAGTCAGTAAAGGAGTTTAGTTTGCCTATGTTAAAAAGTAAATTACGAACGTGGCTAAAAGTGAAAATGTTTTTATACCACTAAAGAATATTTTAATGCAAAAATTCAAATTCACTAGAAAGCAATATTTTTATAATAATATTTATTAATTGATTTAATTCCGATGTTATGAAAATGTAATTATTACAATAATTTATCAGTTTATTTTAACTTATTTTAATTTTAGTTTAAATTTATATGACTGCGCCCTGCGTTTGGCAAAACGGACGTTTAAAATTATAAATGTCCACCAACCAAAATGTACTCTGTTTTGTGTGAATAAATAATAATTTCAATTCATTTTATTGATTTATAGAGATATTACCTAGTATTCGAGTACATAACAGTTCTGACCTGCCACTCCATTTGATATCCATGAACAGGTCGGGGTCACAGTCTTTCCCGGAGCAGTGCCGGGACACCTCGACGCTCGTCTTATTCACGCTCAGCGGGCTCAGCACCGACCAAGAGCTTTTAAAATCTGTATTCCAGAACATAACATAGTTTTTTATCTACTGAAATGCTATTTATCTTTTAATTTCTTGACATTCTTAAAATTTCACGAAAACAAGCGTATTTATATAATTACTTGTAAGGCCCTTCGTACACAAGGCTACGCAAATCTCCGATACTAATGTTGTATACTACATTAGTATCAAGTCGCGAGTATCGAGTAGCGCACAGTCCGTACACAAGGCTACGCAAATCTCTGATACTAATGTTGTTTAAGTAGGCAAGGATATTATTTTCTCCACCTCAGAAACAAATTTAATATTTAATGATTGCTCTGCCATCTTGGAAATCGCCGCGACATAAGTAGCGAAGATCTCGACTGGCAGGTAGCGCGAATTATACTTTTTAAATGAATAAAGCTCTTTTTAAAAAGTATATTTAATTTTACAATATTGAAGTACATATAAAAAAGGTAAGTTAGTACATTTAAACAAGTATTTGAAATGCGACCAAGCTTTGTGAGTGCCTGTTCCTATCGGCTTGAGCTCTTCATGTTTGCATTCTGGTGACGCCGCCCAGCTAGCAAAATACCCTTACAAACGAAAGCTTTTAAGAGCTATGTCCTTAAATAAATTTTATATACGTTCTGATTAAGATAGAGACTCTAATAATGGCATATCATAAGTCTATTTAAGCTATAAGAGCATATATACTTGTAAAAATAAACTTTTAGAAGTATATAAGAAAACGAGAAATGATGACATCAATAAGACCAGTAGTATTATAAACGCACTCTGTAAGCCTAATTCTTAATTAACACTTATACATGCACTATGTAAGTCCACTTAATCTTAAAAGTGACTTGTCAAAGTATTTTATTAGATATCGACTGTTACACTTATAACTTATTCTTACAGACGTATATAAGCAAACTTTATATAATGTTTATTAGAGCAATAGGATTATACACGCACTTTATAAGCCTAATTGCCCTTGAGTCTTAATTAACACTTATACATGTACTTTGTAAGACCACTCAATCTTATAAGTGACTTTACTAAGTGTTTTGTTAGATATCGTCTGTTACTTATAACTTATTCTTAAAGATATATATAAGCTTACTTTATAAAACATTTGTAAGAACAGTAGTATTATATGCGCACTTTATAAGCCTAATTACCCTTGATTCTTAATAAACTCTTATGAATGCATTTTGTAAGGTCACTCGGTCTTAGAAGTGACTATTGTAAAAGATAGTAAAGAGTACTAGCACGTCAAATGTCTTAGAAACTAGATAATTGCAATTAGAATTCTAATGCATTGCAAAAAAGTCAAAAGGTGGTCAACCAGGAACTTCCCTGTTTGTCCTTTAGCCTACTTTTACTTTAATAAGGAACCCTAAAGGTTATGAGCAATGGCCGCGTGGATTAAAAAATGTGGTTGAATTTGATTTTAGAAGTGCGGTGTAAACCTTAAACAATGGTAATGCACTTATATTGGTTCTGTTAAAGCCACTATAAGGCATGATTGGTGATAATGGCGACATTTCCATTTTTTTAATTTTTAACATAATATTTTTTATTATTAAAGATACATTGTTGAAATGGCCCGTAAAAATATTGTGATTGTTATTTCAAAATACTCGATAAAATCGACTTCGCAATTAAATAACAGTTAGTAAAGCGTAATAAACATGAAATTATACTTACACATTTTGTAGGAAAGTGAATTAAACAGGACAGTACATAATACTTACGTTTTTAATACTCTTCTTATTATTCAGAAAAGTTTCACGAGCACTTGGCAATCCTTTCGGCGGACTGTGATTACATCTGATTGCATGTCTTACTAAAAGCTCGCAAAGAGCACTACAAGTAATATCACACTTAGAACAGCATTAGTAAGTGCATTATAAGGGTAAATGCCCATCAAGAATGCCTTTGTAAATCATTTGTAAGTCTGTTTGGTATTATTAAAGCATTAACAAGAATTTTGTAAGATTGGAAATACACTTCTCGAGACCATTTTAAGATATATTTAAGGGTAAATAGACTTATTAAGTGCGCCCAAATCCACACTTATAGCAGTCTATCGGAGTACCATAAGACTGGTAAAATGATACTCTTGGGATGTGTGTAAGAGGAAATTTTGCTAGTTGGGCGTACAGCTCTATGATAGTGCGGCGTCAGCTTTTCTTCTTGTGACGTCATAGCTTTCCTATACATAACACCTCCCCACCGAGTGTGAAGCCCTTTTTTTCAATTTCTTGTAAAAAATGGCTGGCTCGTTGTGGTGGTCAACTCTACAGCTTCTGTTGTTGGTGTAGATCTCCGTTTTCTTATTTTCTCTGAAATTTTCTTGTATCCATAATAGAAAAGTATTATAAAAGTAATAATGTATAACGGCGTTGTCCAAAAATAATGATCAGTCGAATTGTTTTCCAATAAAATGGGAGTTTCCTTTTCTAATAAATTCTTCAATTTGTCGAGATTACTCATAGGTATTTCTTCTATTTTCAGCGGCTCATTTTTGTTCATAATAGTGATATTAGACAGTTCAAAAGATAGCATTTTCACAGGGTTTCCTCGTAGTTTATTTTCAGCATTCAATTTAGTGTTTGTTTTCGTGTTTACTCGACAACCTTTGGGTATCTCTATCAGGTAAGTACCATTAATTGATTCGTAGCTTTCTTCAGTGCATATAAATTTTATCTTCGTTACCGTTGGGCAGGTAAGTATGTAATGAGCGTCGTCAATTTTGTCAATAATTTCTGTTGTAATTTTATAGTTTGTGTAAACACATTTATCTGTTATTTTCTGTTTCAGGATCAAGGAGTAAATGCAGTCATCGTGTTGGTGTAACTTAGTGAAACTCATCTTTCCGCAATAGTAAATATCTTGAAACTTATTGCATTCTTTTTCCATGTACCAATATCTTTCTTCGTTCATGGCCAAGTAAGGTAAGGAAGGAATAATTATAGTATTATTATAGGTAGGAGTAGGATAAAGGTGATAATAATCATACATATAGTTATTCATAATAGGAAACTTTAAAACAAATACTATCGTGTTATCAGTATAATATGAGCCTGTCTCTATTACTTCATAATAATATCTGTAGTCTGTGTTGTCGTCAAATAAAAGTTCATTTGATTTATAATTTTGCTTTAGGATTGTATACATATATCTAATATTTTCGGGAGATAAAATACTATGGTGAGTTATATGCATCCGCGAAAAGGCTATTGCATTTTCTGACGAAATTAACTGTTCGCTCAAAACTATCCAAGTTTCTATTTAAAAGCGTAAACAAACTATTTATTTTTATAAAATCAGATAATCTGTAATTTGTCATGTTTACGTCGGTTATAATTTCATTGATTTTGCGATATATTTTAAACTGATTTGAAGCAATTGTCAACATAGTAGAGTTAAATGAATCTAAGATTTCGTAATTTAAACTTATACCATTATTAAGTTTGTCTGTAATACGTTTTTGATTTTTCTGCAAAATGGAAATAGCGTTATTGTATCTTAAAGCATCTTCATAATCCAAGTTACCAGTGATACTTTTAACTATTGAACCAAGTGCGTTTATCAGGGCTCGCTTATCTCTACGGTGAACAGCTAACGAACTATACTTTGTATATATTATGTCTAACTTATCTAATAGCGTCTGGCGGACGACTGTGGAGTCTCCGATAGCGGCTGGATCGACTGAGCTTAAATACTGCAACAATGTAGCGATATGACTCTCTATGCTACTTATCTGCTCGCTAAATATATCTAAATTATAATAATGAATAAAAGTGTGTTTACTACGTTCTAACTTACATAATCCTAACTTAAATGGTAAAATGCCAGGGTTATTGTTCAGGGGTGTCAGGCTGATGTGGTGTGCTTGGGCCAGCACCGGGATCGACAGCATCCTGAAATTGTTTTTGTTAAGATAAGGGTCTCCAGACATTTTACTTATGATAAGTAACGTCTTTAATATCTAATATTTTAATACCTAAATCTTTCTTAACCTTACGAGTAACATAGCGCGGTTTTGTTTTGTGCCGCAATGCAAGAGGATTTTTAGAGTAAAATTGTGTGTTTTCCGTATATAATTTAGGGTCAGATCGTGTTTCATTATGTTTAGTCATAGTTTTTGTTTGTTTTTCTTGTAAGTTTTGATTTATTTTAGCATACAATGTGGAGGTTATTTCTTTGTGTTTATCAACGTAATTTTGTAAACAAGTTGACTCCAAGTTGATATCAAACGGATCTCTGATATCTAAATGACCGTTTATTATTTCTATAGGTTTTTTGTTTGTAACTGAATGTATCGAATTGTTATAGCCAAGTATTGCGTACAACATCGACTCTTTTGTAGCAAGTTCTGAACGAGTTTGAGTTAAGATTCGTATATGTTCAAGTAATGTCGAATGCAAGTGTTCGACAGCTCTATTAGACTGTGGATTATTTACGCTGATAAAATGCAAATTTATTTTGTGTAATTGTGCAAATTCTTTAAGTGGCAAATTTTTAAATTCTGTCCCTTAATCGGCTGTAATACTTAAGGGTAACCCGTGGTGAGTAATAAAAATTGTTAATGCGTTGAGTACACAAACACCTGTCAAAGCGTCAAGAGGGTACGCTTGAGCGTATTTGGAGAAAGTATCAACAATAGTTAGGAATTTTTGTGCATTTACTGTTAATGTGTCAATGTGCAATACTTCAAACGGTTTTTTTGGAATTGGTACAATTTGAAAAGCTTGTTTATTTGGATGTCGCTGATATTTACTTGTTTGACATATTTCGCAGTTATTTATATATTCTGTGAGAAATTTAGTTAATTGAAGCCAATAATAATTAACTTCGCGGGCGCTGATATTCCGTTTGCAAAAACTGTCAAAAATTTAGGAATTACTTTTGATCAATGCCTCACTTGGCGCCCCCAAGTGGAGGCAGTTCGGAAAAAGGTGTTTGCTGCTTACGGTTCCCTCAACCGCCTTCGTAATTTTTTGCCGACTAGCACCAAAATAACTCTGGCACAGACACTTCTACTATCCATTCTTGATTATGCGGATGTCTGCTACGCTGATCTTTCGGAGGAACTCCTTAACAAGCTAGAGCGTCTGCAGAATGTGTGTATAAGATTTATTTTTAATTTAAGAAAATATGACCATGTTTCGTATTATCGAGCTCGGCTTAACTGGCTACCAATTCGACGACGTAGGGACTTACACGTTCTTTCCCTTCTATATTCTGTCCTCTTTTTACCAACTTCTCCTCTTTATCTACGAAGTTGTTTTTCCTTTCGTTCTTCTTCCTCTAGTAGGACTTTACGTTCTGCTTACAACCTTTCTCTAACGACTCCACTTCACTCCACTGATTTCCTTTCCTACTCCTTTTCTGTGCATGCTGTCCGGCTATGGAATGCTCTACCAGAGAGCATCAGGAGTGCTCGTACGTTGGATTCGTTCAAGGGTCAGGTCCGGAGTCATTTTTTACGTTTAACATCTTAGTTTATTTATTTCCATAGTATACCATAATATTGCATTATCTCTTTTTATCTCATTTATTTATTTAAATTATAATTATATTTCATTATTATTATTTATATTATTATCCAATCTTTTTATATTTCTATTTCTTATTTCCCTTATTCTTGCACCCATTTCAATATTCTTTTTATTATATTTCTATCACCCAAGGTTGCCTGGAAGAGATTGCTTGTTAGCAATAAGGCCGCCTGTTTTGTACTTTGTCACTGTATACATGTTTTCTGTTATATGTTCTTGTGTGCAATAAAAGTATATTTTATTATTATTATTATTATTAATATGTTCTTTTAATACGTTGTTCTACTTCCTGGATACCGCGGTGGTTTGTTTTCCCTTCGTGATAATTTTTTGCAATTTGATATTGACGATCTCTGTCGGTAATATCTTCTAATTTTGTTTTAAGAAAAGTTAGTTTATACGCAGAGTTACTAAATGTTTCCTGAAGTGTTTTTGTGATTTGCTCAATAAATCGATTGTTTGAAAGCCAAACTGCATAATTTATTTTCGGTCGTACAAACTCTTTAAATAATGATATTATTTCCGGGTTGATATTATTTTCTGATATTTGGGTAACAATTCTGTGCTTTCCGGGAAATACTTCGGAAATCGCTGGCTTTGCTGGCGAATGATGAACAAAATAAATAAATATCTGATGTTTACGCGAATTTACAGGGTTTTCCGTAATGTGGATTTCTAAAATTGGGTTTTCTAACTCTGTGTGAATAGTCGACAAATCTTTTAAATGAGACAATTCGGGGATTTCGGTTCCGGGATTACCAATCATTGAAATATTCTGGTCACCTACGGCCTCGTCATCAGAGTTAAATAATGGTGACGTATTATTATTTTGTATTTGTATCCGAGATAAGGCGTCCGCGTTTAGATTTGTTTTTGCCTTTTTATAAGTAATATTGTATTCAAATTCCTCTAATTTTAAGCGCCACCGAATAAGTCGTGAGTTGGGTTCTTTCATATTAAACAGATATTGCAGAGGTTTATGGTCCGTGATTATGTTAAACTTTCTTCCAAACAAATACGGTCTATAATATTTTGTCGCCCAAACAATGGCTAATAACTCCTTCTGAATCGTACTGTAGTTAACTTCGCTATCGTTCAAGGTACGCGATGCGTAGGCGATGGGCTTATCGGAGCCTATGGGACCTTGAGACAATACTGCTCCTATAGCTACGTTTGATGCGTCTGTTCGGAGATTAAATTCTTTTGAGAAGTCTGGGTACTGTAATATTGGATCGTTTATTAATATCTGTTGACATAGTTTAAAACAACTAACGTATTCGGAGTTTAGATAGATTTTAGCGCCTTTTTTCAGACATTTCGTTAATGGTTTAGTTAAATGAGCAAGATTGGGTATAAACTTTCGGTAGTAACCGAGTAAACCTAAAAACGATTTAATTTCCTTTTGTGTTTTTGGCAGTGGAAAATTTAATATTGCGTTTATCTTTTTTGGATCGGGTTTGACGCCATCCGGTGTAATTATATGTCCTAAAAATGTGATTTCTCTTGTTAAAAATTCCGACTTATCAAGTTGCAACTTTAAGTTAGCTTCTCGTAGTCGTTGGAATACGGCCTCTAAATTATTCATATGCTCCTGTAGCGAGCTACTATATATAATTATATCGTCCATGTACACTAAAACGTTATCTAGCCCACGCAGTACAGAGTCCATAACGCGTTGGAATGTAGATGATGCGTTCTTTAACCCAAAGGGCATGCGCAAAAACTCATAGTGACCACGAAAATCACAGTCGACGCTAAATGCAGTTTTTGGAATGTCATTTTCATTGAGTTCAATTTGGAAAAATCCGGTAAATAAATCTAATACACTAAAACATTGACATCGCCCTAGTTTATCTAAAATGTCACTAATGTTTGGAATCGGATATCGATCACTAATTGTTTTCTCATTTAATTTTCGATAATAATTACGCGAAAATACGGGTTCTTGATCGGTAGCTTTTATATTATGTTTTATTTTATTTGTAAATGTCAAGGGGCTATTTTCCGTATAAAAAACATCATTATAATTTTTACAAAGGCGAATTAAGTTCGCTTTCTCTTCGCTGTTTAGGTGGTTAGTTCGCAACAATGTTTCTAAGTTGATATCGTTCGAGTCAGAGGTTGTGCACTCGAAGTTACAAACGTCGACATTATTTAATGCATGTACTGGTTGAAAATGATTATTATTCAATGGTCTCAATGGTACATCTTGCGATCTATAAGCAATACCACTCATCGGCTGAGGTAAAGCACGATTATTATGTGTATTTTGATAATTATTATTAGGCTGTGGATAGAGTGCCGTTAGCGGCATTCTAGTACGGTCGGTTACGATGCCGTCATTACGGCATCCTAGTACAAAGTGTAGGCAGTGAATAGAGTGCCACAAGCGGCAACATAGTACGATCGGTTACGATGCCGTAAATTGACGGCATCCTAGTACGAAGCGTATAGAGTGCCACAAGCGGCATTCTATCTCAATCGGTTAGGGAACCGTAACATATTTTTTATTTGTCGTAATGTTCAGACGACATAATATTCAAAAGATATTTTTGCATGGAGTTAGATTTCTGTTGTCTAATTAAAAAAATAACCTCGAAATTCAAGACAATCGCTACGCTGCGCTTCGCGATTGTCTTAAATTTCTAACCTATCACGTGTCCTACAGGAGTAGGGCAGCTAGTATATCTGTTGTCTAACAAAAACTTTACGGCAGCTTAGGCGGCGTCACTATTATACCGCAAAACTTACGGTTCCCTAACCGATGGAGATACAGTGCCGCTAGCGGCACTCTATACACTTACTTATTATTATTATACGTAGTTCTATTTTGCGTTTGTGACCAAAGTGGTCTTTGTTGTTGGAAAGAATTGTTATTATAATTATTTTAGGGAAACTATTTTGGCGATTTTGTCCAAAATTAAATTGGTTATTTTGCGGATAATTGAATGGTCGTGAAAATAATCTATTTTGATGTGAAAAAGGATTATTTTGTCGATAAAAAAGGTTATTTTGTTGAAAACTTGGTTTTACAAAAATATTACTTTTGTTTTGAGGTGAAGGCAACTGTGAGTGTTTATTAAAATTAACAAACTGATTGTAGTTTGATCTATTCTTATTTTGCGAATACAAAATATTTTGTTCTTCTTTAATCATTTCAATTGCTGCGGGTAAGTCAGTGGGTCTCACGGCTCTGATTGTAGAACCAAGAGGTTCACGTAATCCTCCCAAGAATGTCTTTAATGTTTGTGACGTAAAAAAATCGCGTTTACACCTTTTCACAGTTTCTTCCACTTCGTGTAAATTAACAAAATTAATAATAGTATTTAACATATGCATGCATTTATCATAAAATTCTTGTAGGTTATCATTTTCTTGCCTGATACATATCAAATCCCTAGTCAACGAATTTTCATCTCGCTGATCTGAGAAGTGTTGTAATAAAACTCTTTTTACATCGGCCCAAGTAGAAGCGCCGTTGATATTAACAACTTCTTCAGCTTTTCCTTTGAGTTTATTTATTTATTTAATCTTTATTGCACAAAGAAAACAAAATGTACAAAAGGCGGACTTAATGCCAAGTGGCATTCTCTACCAGTCAACCTTAGGGCTAGGCAGAAAGAGTTGTAGGCGGTGCAATTCAAAATCTTGTGAATTATCAAATAAACTACATAAATCAACTTACATAGGTAAATAATTATACAATAAATAACATTACACAATTTGAATATAAACTACATGAACTTACTTAGATTTAATAAAGATACGGTGATAGAAAACTCTTACGAGGATGATGAAGACTCTTGGAGAAGCATATCGCAGATCCTTTTCTTAAATATAATTTTGCTCGGGGCCCGTCTAACTTTTTCAGGGAGAGCGTTCCATAAACGGATGGCCTGTACCGTAAAGGAATTGCCCACGAAACCTGAGTGGTGAAGGGGAGTGGCAAGAAGAAGATTGTTTGATGAGCGAAGGTGCCGGGCATGAGAAGAGCTGAGAAGAGGGAAACAAGTTTTTAAATAAGAGGGAGAGTGAGGATCGTTTAAAATTGAGAATAAAGTTGAGAGAATCCTGGACTTACGACGTTGCGGGATGGTCAGCCATTTCAGCTGGAGGCGATAAGATGATTTATGATCGTATTTACGTAAGCCAAAGATGAAGCGAATTGAATCATTGAGAAGGCGATCCAATTTGTTTAGAAGATCTTTATTTAAATCGGGATAGCAAATGTCAGCGTAATCAATAATCGGGAGAATAAGGGTTTGCACAAGAGAAACCTTGGTTTTTAGGGGCAGAAAGTTCTTGAGCCTATAGAGAGAACGTAACGCAGCAGTCACTTTCCGGCTAACCTCAGTGACCTGAAGACACCAACTGAGTGTGCTGTCGATCTGCAGACCAAGGTCTTTCACACAGGAGCTGAAGGGGATGTTGACACCGTTAAAAGAGACTGGCGTGACAACAGAGAGGTCAAGTTTGCGGAGTTGTCGTGGACTACCAATAACAATAGCTTGGCACTTGATGGGATTAACAGACACTCCGTACTGTTTGGACCAATCATTTACATTACGAAGGTCGCCAGTGAGGGCAGCTATCGTCTCGTCAATATCCTCAACATGACATTGCCGATACAATTGCAGATCGTCAGCGTACAAATGGTGGGAACAGCGAATGTGGGGGATCTGAGTGTCGATAAACAGGGAAAAAAGAAGGGGAGATAGGATACCTCCTTGTGGAACACTAGTGTGGAGCTTACACCATTTCGATAATTTCAGGTCAGCTCTGACAGCTTGTTCGCGGTTGCGAAGATAAGACGAGAACCACTCCAACGCTATTGAAGAGACTTTTAAATATGATAGAATGGCTAGCAGCAGGTCATGGTCAACAGTGTTGAAGGCGTTGGAAAAGTCGATAAGGACCAACACAGTAACCCTACCGTGCTCCATGCCCTCCCTCACATCCTCAGTCACTTTAAGCAGAGCAGTGCATGTACTGTGAGCAGGTCTAAAACCGGATTGAAAATCAGTTATAAGCGAGTTCTTATGCACGTGTTGGGATATTTGCTTACTTACTACAGCTTCAAGGACTTTCGAGAGAAATGGTAATATGGAGATAGGCCTAAAGTTGTTTAAAGTACTGGGGTTTGACGTTTTTGGTAAGGGTAAGACATAGGCTTTACGCCAGATAGCAGGAAAAGTTCCAGTACTTAAGGAAAAATTTACTAGGTGTAAAAGGGCAGGGGTAATCTCATCCAGGATGGTAATAATCATGGTACGGCTGATGTCATCAACGCCAGTCGCGTTCGACTTGATTGAGTGGATGAGCTTACAAAGTTCATCTGAGGACACTGAAGAGAAGACAAAATATTCTAATATGGATGAGGGCATGGAAGCTATGTGACTGAGGGTCCTTGATCTGGTGGCATGGTCGAGAGTCGTAGCAGACGAGAAATATGTGTTAAGATCATCGAGAGAGAGAGTGGGGGGCAGGAGATCGGTTGAGGCCTTACCAATGCCAAGACTTTTTTAAAATTTCCAGATATCAGATGGAGAGCAATTTGTAACGTAGTTGTGTATGTGTCTGCGTTTGGCGACCCTCACTATCTGATTGCAACGGTTTCTGGCAATCTTGTATGACTCCCAGTTGCCGCCTGAGCGCTCGCGTTTGAACTTTCGGAAAGCACGATCGCGTTTGGTCATAGCCATTTGCACAACTTTGGTAAACCAGGGTGCAGGGGGCCGTTTCAGCTTGACCTGTCTTAACGGTGCATGTACATCAAACAACGCCACGATAGCCCTATTCAAGTAGTCAAGCTTGACATCAACACTGGCTGCCTCAAACAAGGGGCACCAGTTAATAACACTAGCCCCATGCCTAAGAGCGTCATGATCAATGCGGGAAAAATTACGCATAGGTACCACGACTGGTTTCTGCTTAGTCGTATGGAGTTTATAACTGGCAAGTAAAAGGTCGTGACGTGAGAAACCAGGAGCAGGATGCTGTGCATGGGTCAGGACATTGTCAGTACAAGAGGTAATAATTAGATCAAGCCAAGTGTCAGGAGAATGTAAATTGTGATGAGTGGGACTGAGCGGAAGGACAGAAAAATTAAGGGAGGAAATCATGTTCAGGAGTTTATGCGAGGAATTGGAGTTATTAAGAAGATCAGTGCATAGGTCTCCCATGATAATGTGGTGTGAGTAGCTAGTACTGAGAGGCTCGAGTGCAGTTTCCAAGCCGGCATGATAGTCAACACCGGGAGGGCAGTAGACTACACCGAGAACCGCCTTCTCACCCCTAATGATGATCTCAAGAAAAATGTACTCTGCTGTGGCCGAGTAAAGGGAAGGGGACATATCAAGAACCTTATACGGGATATTGCTACGTAGGTAGATGGCGACACCGCCCCCGCCCTTCCCTAGTCGGTCGTTACGTATAAGTACAAAACCAGGCAAGGGATAGACAGCAGAGACTAAATCAGGTTTAAGCCAACTTTCAGACACTAGAATGGCATGCACGCAGTCACCTGAAAATGTTGCCATAAGTTCACTATGATGTGACGGGATGCTTTGAGCATTAATATGGCAGACATTAAGGAACTTCTAGTAAACTAAACATTAAGTTTACCTAGTAAACTAAATAATACCATTTGATTTTGAAAGGCATCGGCTTGATTTTCATCATAATATTGAGATAAAATAGCCTCTGATGTAGTTATAAATTTATATAGTTGATTAGGATTTCCCTCGAATTCAGAAACAAAGTTAATAGCAGTTTTAAAACATTTAGTTCCATTTTGCAAATATTTCATAAAACGATAAAGTAAATTATTAGGTGTATAACTAATTTAATACTGATTGAATAAAGTTAGGAAGAATTAGACGATTTTAGTTCTAGTCTTCAAAACGAAATAAATATAGTTATAATATATATTGAGATAGGAATAATATGAAAGGGAATTGGCACTTACAGAATAATTATCTTCATTTTCCTTGGTACATTTACACATATTCACAAGTTTGAAGTTCAAGGTTCTGACGAATTATGCAACTTTGAAGTTTAAAAGTAGTTTTTTTTTTCGTCAATCCACAAGACTGCGCCAATTATACTTTTTAAATGAATAAAGCTCTTTTTAAAAAGTATATTTAATTTTAAAATATTGAAGTACATATAAAAAAGGTAAGTTAGTACATTTAAACAAGTATTTGAAATGCGACCAAGCTTTGTGAGTGCCTGTTCCTATCTGGCTTGAGCTCTTCATGTTTGCATTCTGGTGACGCCGTACAGCTCTATGATAGTGCGGCGTCAGCTTTTCTTCTTGTGACGTCATAGCTTTCCTATACATAACACGCGCGACAGGCGCGACGCGAGTCGCGAGACAAATGTCGGCGACGCCGACGCGACTAGTGTACAAACCTCAATGGATTTGTATGACGGGAGTCGCTTGGAGACTAAAATCGTCGAGTATCGGAGATTTGCGTAGCCTTGTGTACGAAGGGGCTAACATGACTTCCAGCCCGTGACCACGGCCGCCACGACCGGTGCAACTCGGTCTAACGTTGGGTATAAAGGGTATGCGTAGGATGCCTTTACTAAGTAGTTGCAACTCGGTCGAAACGTCGGGTATAAAGGGTATGCGTAGTATGCCTTTACTAAGTAGTTGCAACTCGGTCGAAACGTCGGGTGTAAAAGGTATGCGTAGGATGCCTTTACTAACCCCGTTTAAATATATGTGCATAACGGAACGCAAAAGTTTAAAAGTTAATAATCCTATTTTAATGTTTTCTTTTGTATACTTATTATTAAAACTAAATATTTCCTTCATGCATGCTAATAGAGTTACCTACTATAACCACAGAAATAACACTGCTTGTGGTATAAAGTATGATACAACCTATAAATGGTTTTTGAAACACAAATGTACAGATAGCAAAATAATTCGTACACTGACCTTTCACTGACAGCCGTCATGATGCATGTCATTCATAACGCTACAGATTCGAAAATTCTTTTAGACGTTTTATGGCATGGTAGTAGATAAAATAGTGATTATAAATGTAAATAAATAACTACTTTATTCAACATAGCATTTGTAAGTTGCCATAGGTTCATTAAAGTAGGTACCTACCTATAGTTAAATTAGCACAAACTTACGGTAAGTTTTATTATAACATATTTTTTTATTAAACTTACAATTTGTTTGGAACACCGCTAAACAAAGTTACACACACAAAAATACACATATTTTTTTACTGTGTGAGGCGGTGACAGGAAAAAGAATACAAATACTTACATAATAAATCTTTGAATTTATGTTATAGTTTAGATAATCACCTTTGCTATTCATTATAATCCCTTCATCCAATTGCAATTCTGTAGAGAACCTGTATTCTCCTGGTTCGTTATCGCTCTGAAAAATATAAAGGTAAGGAAATATTGTATATTTTTTTCTATTATGATATACAGCAACATTTTATTAATTGTAGTGTTTTTAAGTAATAAATAAAAAATAACATACATAATTATAATCACGACTATTATCCCCTTCACCACATGTGAAACGTGAAAGGTGGTGAGCCTGTCGCCGCTCTAAGCTGATGGATGTATGTGCAGTCTTTAGTCCGCTAGTCGCCTTTTTTTTAATGAACCACAAACAAGTTTACAATACAGATTTACAATATTATTCTTATGTCTAATTTATTTATTGTAAACTCAACAACGATGGTTACAGGGAACATAAAAAAGTAATAATGATAGTGAAACCCAGTCAGAGTCATGTTAAAGTAAGTTAAATATACTATGTAAGTGTGTAATAAATGAAATAATACATGTGTGTATGTGTGAGTAAGTGTATATTATGGATTTAAATATATGAGTGCATGTGTGTGTTGGACTTTATATCTGTATATAAAACTAATAATGAATATTATAAAAATATGGAATATACGTGGAAACGTGAGTGAGTGTAGAATATAACAAATACACAATATAAGGTAAAGCATGTACAGACAAACAAGACAGGGTTGCACGCAGCCACCTTTAGGTATCACTGATTACAAATAATCTGTCAATTATTTGTTTTTTGTATGACCTAGCACTACATGCAAAAATATCAATGGTGTTAAAAATTTTATTGTAAAAGTTAGTTATGGGATGTAGTGGAGATCGAACTCCGGCGTTTGTACGAGGTGTAGCGACTGTAAATAAAGATTTAAGGCGTGATGAGCGCGCATGGACCCTCGGACCCTTCTATGACACTCAAGGGAAGAGAGGGGGTGGTAGTATTCTTTCACCGCCACGCGACACAGTTGATACAGCCTATAATTAACTAATATTTTACAAACATAAATAAATATTCCGATGCTAATTCAGATAATTGGACTTACTAGGTGCACCGTCACGTCCGTGCAATTTACAGTCGGTTCTGGACCGAAAACTTCGAGTGATAAAGTACGTTGATGATTGTCAATGGAAGCCCCGTTGCCAATCACTTCATCGTTGAACTTCAAATCTATAGCCAACAAAAATAATTGATAACATATGTTACACATACAATTAAAACAACTAACAAACCAGGCCGCTAATTGTCTAATTTCAACGTCTATCGCAATACCTTTCAAGTACACGTAAACTGCTTTACTTATTAGCTAATTTTAAAATAACCATACTAGCGAAGCGATGTAGTACCTACTTCTATTTGAAAGGTGTAGTGATAGGTGTTGAAGTTAGACAATAAGACAATAATTTAAAAAGTATTAAAAAGGAGCTCGATAGCGTGCAGTCTTTAGTCCATTAGTCGCCTTTTACGACACCCCAAGGAAGGGAGGGGTTGGTAGTATTATTTTGATGAGCCCATCGCCGCTCTTTGCCGTTGGATGTATGTGCAGTCTTTAGTCCTTTATTCGCCTTTTGCGACACCGAAGAGAAGAGAGGGGTTGATAGTATTATTTTTGATGAGCCCATCGTCGCTATATGCTGTTGGATGTATGTGCAGTCTTTAGTCCGTTAGTCCCCTTTAACAACATCGAAGAAAAGTAAGCGGTTGGTAATATCATTTTGATGAGCCCATCGTTGCTCTATGCTGTTGGGTGTATGTGCAGTCTTTAGTCTGTTAGTCGCCTTTTACGACACCGAAGGGAAGATAGGGGTTGGTAGTATTATTTTGATGAGCCCATCGCCGCTCTATGCTGTTGGATGTATGTGCAGTCTTTAGTCCGTTAGTCGCCTTTTACGACACCCAAGGGAAGAAAGGGGTTGGTAGTATTATTTTGATGAGCCCATCGCCGCTCTATGCTGTTGGAAGAATGCGCAGTCTTTAGTCCGTTAGTCGCCTTTTACGACACCGAAGGGAAAAGAGGGGTTGGTAGTATTATTTTGATGAGCCCATCGCCGCTCTATGCTGTAGGATGTATGTGCAGTCTATAGTCCGTTAGTTGCCTTTTAGGACACCGAAGAAAAGTAAGCGGTTGGTAATATTATTTTGATGAGCCCATCGTTGCTCTATGCTGTTGGGTGTATGTGCAGTCTTTAGTCTGTTAGTCGCCTTTTACGACACCGATGGGAAGAGAGGGGTTGGTAGTATTATTTTGATGAGCCCATCGCCGCTCTATGCTGTTAGATGTATGTGCAGTCTTTAGTCCGTTAGTCGCCTTTTACGACACCCAAGGGAAGAAAGGGGTTGGTAGTATTATTTTGATGAGCCCATCGTCGCTCTATGCTGTTGGAAGAATGCGCAGTATTTAGTCCGTTAGTCGCATTTTACGACACCGAAGGGAAGAGAGGGGTTGGTAGTATTATTTTGATGAGCCCATCGCCGCTCTACGCTGTAGGATGTATGTGCAGTTTTTAGTCCGTTAGTCGCCTTTTAGGACACCCAAGGGAAGACATGGAAAGACTGCACATACCTACCTACTATCCAACAGCATAGAGCAGCGATGTGCTCATCAAAATAATACTACCAACCCTTCTCTTCCCGTGGGTGTCGTTAAAGCAACTAACGGGTTAATTTTTAATAAAATAAACCAATTCATATTGAATTGGATTGTTTTATTTTCTTGCATTCGTAGTGAAAAACATAATGTAACACACGGCGCTAAAAACCCATTAAAACTCGGTTTCTATTTACTCCCTCGCTAAAGCTCGGGAGTAAAACTACCTCGTATATAATGGGTCATTTTAGCCCCTTGTATAACAATCTACTATTAATTTATTACTCTTTAATACTGAAATTATGTTTATTACTCCTTAATACTGAAATTATGTTAATTAATCACAACTTCTGACATTTTATAAAATGTCAGAAGTATAGCTACTATTTTGGATTTGACAATATTGTTATTAATTAATTGACTGGGCATGGTCCCTCAAATGTATTTGTATTCCTTCAAAGTAAGACCTAGTAACAAATTTGTCATCTGTTATTGTAATATCACATTTCACAAATAAAGATATTACCTATTACCACAATACATATAATTAAGAATCAAACGAACTTACCTTGTAAAGTTTGATTCCAATTATGCGAGGGTCTCAACCGAAGACGATTACTTATTACATGCAGCAGTACATGAGATGGTGCTATCTTCTTCACACTTTTAGATATATCCTAAAAAGAAATATCTTATTTCCGTTCCCTGCACTGGCAACCCCGCGTCACGAGACGTCATTATTTCAGAGAATTTTGTGTTATCCTCCACAATTTTTTATTTTATTTTTTGGGTTGGGAGGGATGGGTTGACGTAATCGTCTTCGGTTGAGACCCTCGCATATTTGGAATCAAACTTTACAAGGTAAGTTCGTTTGATTCTTAATTATACTTCGGGTCTCAACCGAAGACGATTACTTATTACATGCAGATGTTCAGAGCATTGTAATGTTAACACAATGAAAATAAAAAATTATGTCAATTTAAACTTTACAATATATAGGTAGTTTTTTATCAGTGCTTAAGCCTCCTTTAAACCTTAAAAGATGCATTTAATGGCTATCGATGCATTGGTCGTTTTCTAAACAATGACTATAACAATTTCATTTATTTATTTGATTTAGTATTATTATTTTGTTGTGTAAACAACATTGTTTTGTTGTGTAAACTGCATTGACAAATTCATTCTAATTTGTACCTAAACATTTCTCCAACAGTATTAACAAATACATTTAAGTGACTCAGCCCACAACAACTCTGCGAAACACCTCCAGACTAGATCTGTGAGCAGTGTGAGCAGTAAATGCCGACCGAGTATTGTGACTGTGAGCTCCAAATAGACAGACAAATATTGGTATCGGCATGTCGTCCACTGTCTTGAAATCCTTTTTTTTTTTTTTATCTGCAACAAATGTTTTTGACCGCCTTTTTATGAGGTTGGCACAACCAGCAACAAATAACTGGGATTCTTACAAATATTGGACAATCTGATAGCGGTTGCCAAACGCGGGTCCTGAAGTCTAAATGAAGTCGGTAATTTCAATCACAATCACATAATTTTGTATTGATATATTATTTTTGATTAAACTAATAGACTGCGTTTTTTGAGCAGAAACAATAGAAAATATAGTGTAAGAATCATAAGTGACAAATCAATGATTATGATCTGATTCTAAGGATAGTCCTGAAAATATGGTTTAATTAACATGACATTTGTGTCCCATGTTGAATTGTATTTTTGATTTGGAGCAATAAATCTTAGTTAGTTGTACACTTAACAAAACTGTGTTAAACACAGTCATTTATGTAAAGTAAATTACTTCCCTTAGATGACAGGTAAAGTGGACCTATGCGTATTTAAACAACATTTAAACAACATAGAACCTTCCTCAAACTTTTTGGTTAGAAATGATAACTTTATAACTATCAGCTTTGAAAAGATTCAAGTTATTATTTTTCGAATTAAGCTACCACGATATTATCAAATACAGTATTGATTTAATGTTACTGATTTTGTTGCAAGAGATGTAAACATATATCTCTAGATGCTCGTGGTATACCATGTCTGGTCAACGATTCACTAATAATTTGGCGCCACCTGGATAAAGCTATCTAGAAGTGGATGGCTCGCCTTGAAAGGAAATTAGGTATAACAAATATTATTAAAGGCCGAAGAACGTTTTTTCTTGGACGACAAGGTTTGGCCACATTGTATAATAAGGATGTAAATTCTAATCTGTACCACAACAATACTGCTTTATCAAATTTATATTAAATGTAAGTGTTTTTTTTTTTGTTATGCCTTGGTCAGGATTTTGTGATGCATTCTGCGTTTGTAAAGGTTTGTAAGGTCAAATTATGGCTTTGCCAATAAACTAATAATATGTGAAAATGCATGGTAGGAGAGTTACCTACTCCGTATCTAAGTATATCCGTATATCCGTATAATGTTTTCACAAGACAGGATGTAGGATGCCAATACAAAAAAGTTTCTGAATCAATTAATGCTAAGAACTTCTCTTTTTCAAACAACTTGGTGTAGGTATGAAATTCAAACCGCAACGGCCCTGTGCATGCTGTAGTCAATATTCCTGAATTCATCTAAATCCCTCATTATACATTTATGTATAAAAACAAGTTCTGTTGCTCGGTTTTTTAGTAATGTTTTTGTAAGTGTTTGTGACAAACCCTATGACTCCAAAAAGGTGCTTGTACTCGTAGTTTTATTATTCAATACACACTCGTCATAGTTTGAGCTTATTTTTCGTGCGTAGGTACAAAACATAAACTAAACAATTATTGTAGAAAATTCAAATATTATGCGCAATTGTTCTAGAACCGGTTACAGTAATTTCGCAAACACAAATAGGCCGAACAGAAGAACATTAATTTCAACTGAGGCCTCAAAGTAAACCTTAATTTTTTCCGATCAGCTTTGATTGCAGTAGATACGAGTAAAAGTACTTAATTAAAAATAAGCATCTTGAATATCAATTGTTGACAATAGTAGTTGTGATTTAATAATTTAAGGGCAGTTCGATTCTTTTAAATATAATTATTTTGAAGCCGCTTTAAATTTTAAGTGAATCTGTGAGATCCTTTACCTTTTTTTTTTTTGTAAACTTTTCCTGACCTTTATAAACACAACAAAAGAGAATCAGACAAATCAGTCGAGCCGTTTTCGTGCGCTTAGCAACACATTTGGCGATTCATTTTTATCTACATAGATTGAGATAGTAAGTAACAGACATGGTTTTGGGGTATAGTTGTTTTGAATAGGTTTGCCGGGAAAATGAATAATTTATTTACGAATCCAATGTCCATTGTCCATTACGATCCCTAGTGAGCTCACACTTTCTGTCATTCAATCATAAAAATAGATCAAGCGACTGCAGGAGCTCTGATTCCAACGTCTCCCTGACAGATATCCGGTGGAACCTCGGCAGTCCCTCGGCGGTGTGAATGGTGCAGGTGGGCTTGATCTCAGCTCGATAGCTGATGATACTACGCGCAGTGGCGCCCCCCCTAGAGTTTAAAGAACCTCGAAGTTGATCACAACTTCAGCCCGGGCATCAGCCCGAGACCCTGTACAGAGCGTTGGATTTTTGTTTTCTTTCCGAATCAAACTTGGTTATGGTATTAGGAGTCTTAATATTATTATGCTCAGAAAGTGAAGTTTTAAAACTTTTATTCATATTTACCTCCAACAGAGCTTATTATTATTATTATTTTTTCAATTTCCTAATTTAGTTTTGGAGCTTCGAGGCTTATGTACATTATTACCATTTTTTTTTTTCATTTATTTAAGTAGGTAAGTAAGTACTTATTATTATTATTATTATTATTTTTATTTATTTTTTAATTATTATTATGAGTAACCCCTTATTTTTTATGCGGTTCTTCTCAGAGAAATTGTAAAATCTATGGGTGTCCAATGAAAGCAGGCTATCGTCGGACTGACCGTCATATACGGCGACAGATCGAAGATCCTAGTGGCGCAGCTGGCACGGGCACAGGTGCTAGCGCTGCAAGCAGCGCGAATGGCCAAGCTTCGTTTCTCCCGCTACTGGTTGAGTCATTGTAAACATCAATGACATAGTTTAAGATGTCTTCACCAAATCCTTATTGATAAGTAAACCCGAAGATAACGAAACGTTGAAAACATGTCCACTTCCGGTGGAAACCGAACCCACGTCCTCAACGATGTTGAGACTCTGCTTTGTTCCACGGAGGACGTAGAAACGTGAAACTGTTAGGGTGAAATAGGTATGGCCTCTCACGGTTAATGTGGAGTAAAAAATCCTCAACACAGTTCAAGTGGAGTTAGAAACTATGAAACGGCTAGCGTGGAGTAAAATAAAGCCTCAACACTGTTAAAATGTACTAAGTACATATTCCCGAAACGGCTTGCTTGAAATAAAATATAGCCTCACTCAACCCTGGTAGAGTGGAGTGAGTATCTTCGACATGGCTTGTGTAGCCGCTGTGTCGCGGAGTAAGTCTAATTATTATTCTAATACAATTAATAAGTATATATAATGCTGAGGTCTGACCTGAAAACCGCGTGGCGACTCCTTTACTTCCAATCCAGAGGGGCTCCTTGGAATTTTCTTTCTTGATATATCCACCAATTGACAACATCAATATAGCCTCAACACTGTTAAAGTGGAGTGAGTATCTTCGACACGGCTTGCTTGGAGTAAGATACAGCCTCAACACTGATAAAGTGGAGTAAGTATCCTCGAAACTGCCTGCATGCAGCCACAACAGTGTTAAAGTGGAGTAAGTATCCTTGACACGGCTTGCGTGGCGCCTCAACACTGTTCAAGTGGAGTAAGTATCCTCGACACGGTTTGCGTGGAGCCTCAACACTGTTAAAGTGAAGTAAGTATCCTCGACACGGCTTGCGTGCAGCCTAAACACTGTTAAAGTGGAGTAAGTATCCTCGACACGGCTAGCGTGGAGCCTCAACACTGTTAAAGTGGAGTAAATATCCTCGACACGGCATGCGTGGAGCCTCAACTCTGTTAAAGTGGAGTAAGTTACCCTGACACGACTTGCGTGGTGTAAAATAGAACCTCAGCACTGTCTAATTGGTGTAAGTAACCTCGATACGGCTTGTATGGAGAAAAATCAATGACATTCAATGTCATTGAGTAAAATAAAGCATCAACACTGTTGAGCAGTTATATATCCTCGACATATCATACGTTTAGTAAGTTAAACACTGTTACAATGGTGTCTAAGTAAATAGTTTTGCATTTAAAGAATTTCTTGTTTTAAATGGCTTTTAATTTTGTTACAATCATTATTTTAGAACCCAAGAAAAACCAATAAAAATTAGGGTAGATAATTTGAATGATAAATGATCTTAGTTCCTTACAACTATGATACATTCCTTAATAGTTAATTTTCCAGGTAAATTAGCGTTATGTTTCAATACCTGCGCGTCGTAATATCGTTGATACGACATTTATCACTATTCACCGACACCGATGATGATAAAGGTTTTTTAATTAAAAATGATTTCTTTACTTTACGAAGAATACCATAATGATCACTGTCTCTCAACTTCGAACTTTAACTTTTTCCCATCATATTAAATACAAATTTAATTTCGTTACGAAAAGTACGTGTGATTCCGATAACACAAAAACACGTAATGACGTCTCGTGACGCGGGGTTGCCAGTGCAGAGAACGGAAATAAGATATTTCTTTTTAGGATATATCTAAAAGTGTGAAGAAGATAGCACCATCTCATGTACTGCTGCATGTAATAAGTAATCGTCTTCGGTTGAGACCCGAAGTATAATACACAGTAGTTCGACTTCATACTAAGCGCCCGAATCGACGCACGCACACACAGGCGTCTTTTACACGTAGAGAAACACTGATAATTTTAGGTTTCTAATGTGATGTCGGAAATAAACACATTTTTTTTGCGCTTACATTGTAAACGCTGGCTGAACCCTACGAGATAGATCTGTATATTATGTGTATTGTGCTATTACTACGGAGAAATACAAAGACACACCGATTGTTAATTGAACTTACCTATCGTAGTCTTCTTTCCCTTTAAATGTTGCGCTGATACACAAATTGTCACAGTGAAGTTACTGTCTTGTTCTCTTACAATCTGAAGGGAGAAATAATACAAAAAAAGAAATTATTTCAGTTTGTATCCTAAATTTGAAAATTTTAGTTCGTAATTTGATAAAGATTGTTTGACTGTTCTGTGTTTGCAATGGTTGTAAAGCAACTAGCTTTACATGAAGTTATAGAAATAATTGAACTTGTTCTACTTTTTTAACTTAAGTTAAAGCATAATTACTATGCTATGCACGTCCACATGTGCCCACGTGTGTCGTGAATTAGCATTGCACTGTGTGACGGCCTGCGTCGCCACATAATTTATTATCAGTTTGTAAGCGCATTCCTAAACGCGTGTAGATCTGATAAAGATATGACACGGCATCCTCCTTCCAACATTTACGTAGTTGTTATTGACACAGCATCCTCCTTCCAACATTTACGTAGTTATTATTGTATAAATAGTCTTGTAAGGTTTAGATAATATGTTAATCACAATGTAGTCACTGTAAATATACAACATCACATAAAGAGACGCAGTCGTTATTTACCATCGCCATGGAACCCTCCATCTATACCACAACCTCTCATACTTCGCCCGGCGGAACACACTGCACTGTCCTCATTACCTAGTATCTGACTAATTCCTGGGGATTATAGTCATGTATGTATGTGTTACTTTACCGGTTCACCGGCGAGTTCAGCTTGAATGTCAACTTTAACTGCTGGTATGCACCGCAACAGCACGACCTCATTACTTCCCGGCGCGCCAACTGCCAGCTCTATAATAATAAATCATCACATACATATTTTAAAGTAAATGACGACCTCCTTGGTCGAGTGGTTTGTACACCGGTTTTCATGGTGTCGCCTTCTCTGAGGTCCCGGGTTCGATACCCGGTTGGGTCAATTTAGAAATTATTGTTTTTCTAAATTGTCTCGGGTCTGGGTGTTTTCTATGTAATAATAAGTATGTATTTAAGTATTTTAAGTATGTTTATCCGTTGTCTATTAACCATTTAACGAGTTTTTTCGAAGCTTCTCTTGGGCTAGACCATCAATTGGTGTGAGTGTAGGAAATTTTATTTTAAAAAAAGGGATTCGCCGTTTTCCTCTGTCTGTGGTTCCGCTTATTCCTTGAATCGCGAAACGCATGGATTTTTACAAGGTTTCCACTGATAGAAAGATCGATAAAGGACGATTGTTTTTTTTTTCAAAATTCGATCTTAGATACTTTGTACAAAATGGCGAAAGTGCCTATGACGGTTTTTCTAAGTCAGTGCGGACGAATGCGCGAACGGGTCGCTAGTATTTAAAATAATTAGGAGCAAAAAGTGGGTTAGTTAATTTAAAAACTGCCAACCTACGACAACAACTGGTACCAACAGCTTTATGTGCCTTCCGAAGTACGCTCCTGCGTGCTTTGTAAAGCACGAAGGCAGACGCTAGAGATATTTTTAATTTATCCAGACATCACTAGATGGCAACACTAGGCATTGCGAAAGTTGCTACCCCAGTTGTAGCTGCTTCGCCATCGAGCTCGTTGTAAATGACGATTTAAGACTATGCTTTGTTTTGTTATGTACGGGCAAGCACTTGGCATTTACCTTACCTAATGTTAGGTGTCGGTGAACTATGATATCGCGGAGCTAAATAACCCACTATTCCGGCCCAACCCGGGTTGGTGGGACAACAAGTACTAGCGCAATTGTTTATTCATGTACAGGATTTTTTTTTTATATTTGTGCCAGTATTTTTTTTATCATTCAGTAACGTTAATAAACATCATTTTTTGAATTAATTTATTACCTATTCATTTTTTATTTAATTTGTCCGGCACAATAAAAAATAACTCGTGAATACCGGGTAAACGAAAGGTCGTAAAGGTAACCTAACCTAGGTATCCTGTGGTATCGTTGTGTCAGAGTTCAATTGCGCGGTCCCGGTCGAGTGACCATGATCAACGGTGTTTTTGTGGATATGTTTGAATAATTTTAGTTTCTTCATTTTTCACTTAAAAAAACTAAAATTAAATCTGTAGCTCTAGATTAAGTTACTCTATAATTTAAAAAATTATATGAACAAAAAAAAATCCTGTGTAGAGCCGACTGCGACTAAGCAAACTTAGTTTCGGGCGGCTGGCACGGGATGCGGAAAGCTGAAGAGTGGGTTCATTAGTGTCTAGCAGTGAACTGCGGTAGGCTGATCTTGATCATATGGGGGAAGATCGATGCGGAGTTAATGTGCCCTCTAGAGCAGAAGCTCTAGAGAGCACATTAAGCCGTTGGTTTGTGGTGTTTTCATTCAATAACAGTCACAGGCCACATATGGCAGTCTAAGACACTGCTATACAGTAACGCTTATAAATATGTATGTCTTTCGCATGGATGACCGCCGGTTACCCAAAGTTGTCTTTTATTCTGAGGGTAAACGGAACCCTCTGCGAGGGTAAACGGAAACACGGCGGTCAGCATCTGCGTTATAAAGACGTTTTCAAAAGACACCTAAATGCCTGCGCTATTGACTCTACAGGTTGGGAAGATCTCGCTTCTAATAGGTCTTCATGGCGCTCTACCATCTTTACAAATATAAAAACTTTTGAGGAAAATCGTCTTAACTCACTCGACCTAAAACGCCAAATCCAAAAAGAGAGACCAAATCCCTCCTATACATAAAATTCACATGGGCAACTCTATTGTATTCTTGCGACAGAGTCTTTAAGACAAAGTTCGGTCTAGCGAGCCACATTAGAGCTCACATGTGAAAATAAATTCTTCTTACATGTTATTTAGATATTAATTTAGGTTAATTAATATAATTATTATTATAGTCAGGGTCGCCGTCGTCGAAATCGATGAGGAGGACTATATAAATATGTAATAATGGGCAGTCCGGCAAATTAATGTATAATAAGCGGAATAACAATATTGTGTCATAAATGAGATATCACTAAGCAAAAAATAGGATTAACATTTAAGTTACTATGAACTGATTCCAATGAAGTCAATATCTTCCTATTTATAATATACCTACTCGCTCGGCGGCCAAGTGTAGAGCATTCTGCCCGAAAACCAGATGTTCCGAGTTCAATTTTCAGGTTGGAAAAGCGTTCTTTCGTAGGTATTTTTCAAAACATTTTCCGGATTTCTGATCAACAAGCAGCATTAGGTAAGAGTAGTGGTTAAGCCATGACGTGATATGACAATAAGTTAAAATGTTTACGTTTCTGTGAAATTTAATGTTCTTTGTACTTATTTAATTTCTTTGTTTTCAATAATTATTACAATATTTTTGTTTGACTGTTTGCATTCCTATATAGCTCTGTAATTATAATTAGTTTATACTGACTTAATTATAAGTAATGACATTGATAAACTTTTCGTTTATAAAGTATTTATTAGTTACGTAATTTGTGTTCATCCCGTGTACCCAATAATAATAAATAAATAAAATACCCAATTGTAGTGTTGACTTGATTTCAATGATCCCTCATTCAGATCTTTGTTCAGCAAGGAGACCGGGCATAAGTGAACGTATACTACAGTTTCCTACACAAGTAAACAGCACTTATGCGAGCGAACATACATATAGATCGAACGACTAAATTGGTCCCATTAAAAAGTATCCCGGGGTTGTATTTCTAATTCAAAACCCTGACAATATCCGTATCTACGAGTCGCATAACGACGTTTGATTGCCAAGTGCACAAAGCACTTTTATAACAAATATAGGCAAGGTTTATTTTAGCGTGTGTTCTAAATGTTCCTAAACTATAATATAATAACCGTATGTCACGTAGCGGTGAAATAATCGGTACTACCCCCAATAGCTTCGCTTTGGTGTAGGAAATGGCGACTAACGGACTAAAGACTGCACGTATACATCCAACAGCTTAAAGCGGCGATGGGCTCACCACCTGTCACGCTGAGCACATGTGCAGTCGCTATTTGGTGAAAAGTAGACTATGGCAGAGGACTGCTTTTGTGGTCCTCCTTCCCTAGTCTCTGACTAACCATTCGGGGATAATAGTCGTGATTACTATTATCCCTGAAGGATTAGGGGGGAAGGGATATATGTTGATTTTGCTTGCTGATACACACTCACCATCACATCCATTGTCATTGATATCAGGTATACTTTGCATACTAAATCCAAATGTCTTAAACTCTGTGTGGTGTATCTTCTGTGTCAACTTCAGTTCAGACAACGATATTTTCTTAAAGTGGTCGCTGCTTATCAGTGTATATACTTCGGAACCAGATAGTATGTAGACTGCGCCCGCTCCGGATGATTCGTAAGGAGCGCTGACGAATATTTCTGTAAAAAATATAAGTTTTAGTTATCGTACATATTAATCTTGACGTAGCAAATTGCCGTTAGTAGCCAGTTGCAAATTAATTAGCAGACGAACACCAATCCTGATACCTTACATACAGGATTAAAGTAAATATGGGTAAAAAAAGTAATGATAAAATATTTGACGTGAAAATAATGAATGTTTTCTTTTTTTAAATACAATTTTTACCTGCTTTTTATATCAAAAAAATTATAACTAAACTTACCGGGAGTATTGTCCCCATCAACATCGCTAGAGGCGATTGCCGTGCCGAACCTAGATCCATCTTCACTTCCCATTATTACGCGATGTCTACTTTCGTCATTTATTTTTTTCTGAAACGCAACAAAATGCTGTTACCTTACATACTTAATTATTTCATTGTAAGGACGGACTGTAACTATTCAACCTAACCTAGTTCTCTACCTTATAATACATACACACATCATCGTCGCCTTTACCTTAGCTTAACTTATTATCTAATTCTTAAAACTAGTTAACTTAATTTATCTACAATCTTATGTTTGTGTCTGGAGGTTTTGTAGAGTGCGTAGTGTTTGTATGATAATGGAACCTTAGCATAGCTTAATTCTATTTGCGGTGATTTTCAGTCAAGCAATGTAATATTATAATAAATACTATTTTGGCCAGATCGTCTAGTGAACCCTCCGTTGTTAACCGCCTTTAAGTAACTCAAGTTCTTTTCGTGAAAGTTTAGTAATTGGCTTAACCCTGTGTTAAATTATTTTCTCCTGACCTAATTACCTACCCGTCAATAACTAATATCCTAGATATGTGTAGCCTAGCAATGACTCCGTCTGAACTGTGACCTAAATCCTTCACAGCAGCTGCGGGGAGGATTTGTTAACCACTCAAAGATAATCAGACGATAGCTTAGCTTGCAGGTATTATTTATTTATTAACAATAGCATGATACATAAAAGTCTTGTGCAATTTACATAAAAATCTTGTGGAAATATAGGAGCTCCATCCTCGCCCATATCGTGCCGAATCATCACATTGTCTTTATGGCCCCGCCACATTGACTTTAATTTATACTTTATAGAGAGTCTACACAACTTCCAACTTAATTTCATCTTATATTATGAACTATATGTTTGCAATTAAATACTTATTATTCCTTAAAAATCAATAGAGTTTATCTCAAGGCTTGCTTTCATCCAAATATCCTTTTCCCATTAAGAACTTAATTATTCCATGCAATAACTTATGTCTTATGATATCACTTATCGAACAGAGGTGGGAAGCCAGCATTCAACAGGACCCACTTATTTCTCTGATTATTGTGTCTAAAGATATTATAATGTAACATTATTAACTGACTGCCCTTTTGTCGTATTAGAAAATTAATATTCAGTTATATAAAGGGTGGATAATTTATTCAAAGCCCACTTCAGGCAGTGGCTAAAATATAATGCTATTAATAAGGTAAAATTACTTTTATTTACTCTTAGTACTTATTATACAGATCTTATAAATCACCAACATAACTACATTGTATTGGCTGCCTCGGCAGATTATCACATCTTAAGTTTATTGAAAGATGTTTGATTTATTCAATATCCTTAACTTTTAGGAAGTGAACTTAAGTTAATTATTTTCCCATTAACTTCTACTCCTGTCTCTCTGACTGAGTGACTATTTAATAGTCTACTAAATCATAGTTAGTATATTTTTAGTAGGTAGTAAATCAGGTAATTATCCCTGTTAATGATTGAATCAATTATATTTAGAAGTTATCCTTTACTCACTTTAATAGGTATAAAGCAGACTGTACTAGGTATTAGTCTGATTGATTTAGATTGTTCCCATCAAATATTTCTATGTTTCATATTATTAGAAGTAAGTACATACCTTATAAGGTCTTTGACCATTAAAGTGAATTCAAATGGTATAAGTAGACTGTACTATCAGGCTAATTAGTAGGTTGCTATCAATCAATTATTTCTATGTTTCATAATAGTAGGAGCTCATAGCTTGTAAGGTCTTTTCCCATTAAGGTGAATTCGCAGCTTCAACGAATTAACCTAGGTTCTAAACTGGTTTTAGTTGTTTAGTATCAGCTTATATTTTACCAATAGGTATCGGATGTCTATTTATAATACTTTGAAGAGTGTAGCTATATTAAGGCCGGATCGCACCTCAGGGAAAGCTAAAAATGCCTGTTTGGTCATTTCAGTATTAGAAATCAAACATCACAGTACAGTTATGCATCCTTGCTATAACTTTTAGTATTTTTTTCTTGTAATAGGAAACCAGTCTAGACTCTTAGGTACTCCAAAATAATGATGGTACAATATTACCACACTTCTGCTAATTATTTAAAATGAATAGTTAATTGGTAACAACCTTAAGGAAAACAATTAGAATTTTATTGGTCTACGGTAACAGATTACATGCCTAGATAAGTCCCTTCAGCGCTCCTAACCCACGTCACTTCATCGTAATTTCTATTTAGGCACCATTACTTAATTATCCCTACCTTATTAGTCGGAATTAAACCAGCCTGGCTTCGCGGCCTACGTACCTAGTTTATGTACGCACAGCGTGCACACACCGTGCAGTCCCCACTACCTAATAACACATATAGAACCGCCTACCTATAGATTCCTACAGCCTACCTCACTTGAAATACCTATATTTTGTCGAACTAACAGTCCCTACTTGTATACCTTGCAATCTAGGCCCAAGCCACATTTAACATAATTTCGTGGTGAGTTGTGTAAGTCAAGTCGCCCCTGCAAGCGACATACTTCTAAATGAACTAGCAAGACGGGCCAGTAAACCCAGTGTGTCCACCTAACACTACACTGTGTGTACGAAGATAGGCTCGAAATTGTATTTGGTTATACGTGCCTATCTCCAGCTAATTGGTGTCTGACCTATCTTCGATTTTCACTAGGGAGACAACTGTCTCTCCCCCATTACTCTCTCGAAGATAGTGTTTTATTTAGCGTTGTAATAAATAACGCCGGCCTTATTAAATACAATCAAAGGCCATCCTGATCGAGGTCAGTTAAAATCATATTAGCTTTCGTTGCCACCGTGATGCGTTTCCGCTAATATGATCCAGAATACTGCATTCTGTTAACAATTCAAATTGCGATAACAATAATTTTACTTTAATAATCACTTTCTATTTCTTAATCAATTTTAGTTAATATCGCAGCTCGAATATCACTTAGCGCGCTAAAATCGCTCGGACGCTCGTTTTCACGTATGAGATCGTTACCGCCACTCGTAAATCGGACCGCGCCTCCGACGTCCTACAATTGAATGCCCTGCTAATTTTCCTCTTTTCCCCAAGCATTTTAACTTCCGCGCCACGCGCGCCCAACATCCGCCCCCACAATTCCGCTTTTCTTCCCTTCAACCAACCACTAGCTGTTTATCCAACGCGCCTCGCCTTCACGTGTCTTATCATTTGTTATATGCGAACTTCGTGTCGCACCACGTGGAGATAAAATCTTCCCTCTCTTTCTATCTTTTTCTCAACCTCTCTCTCGCTCGCTCATTGCCGCCGTCCGCCGCGTCATTCTAAAGTTTTTCCATAATCCAACCAAATCTCGTTAGATAGCCAATATTACATGTTTGAACATCTAGATGTAGCCTTCCATCAACAATTCCCTCTAAATAACCACCCACTTAAGCCAATAATTCTGTATTTTGTAAAATTATAAAAAGTTCCGTATTCAGAACATAGGTGGCGCCTCCCTGTCGCATGGGTCACGTTAGCCAACCCCATCACTCTAATCCATTGCCAACCTAACAATCCTACGCGAAACTCAAGTAAATAACGCACGCTAGACGGCACCTATGTCGCAAGGGGCACTCGGAACAGTCCCCGCGAAATTCAAAATAATGATAAGGCCCTAGTCTATTGACACATTCTTACTACCTTTAACGCAAAGCCATTTGTCCACATATCCATAATTTTAAACTAGTTTATTTTTCCCTTTTCATGCTTATTATATTAATGGTGCTAAGCATTAACATTAATTTTATTGCTACTCCCATACATTCCTTACTAACGGACGGATACCATTCATTTTGTACCGTTACAGGACGAAATTCAACTCAAAACAACGCTGTGAAATATCACCGACGTTACTTATAAATCCGAGTTAGCGTATCACTGGTCAGTTTCTTTAGTTGTCAATTTCACTCATTCACCAGTTTACTCAATACACTGTTTCGCTAGTTTGACAATTTCGCTAGTTAGGCATTTTCCTGATTCTTCAATTTCCTCCTTCACTAGTTTTGTTAAAATGTCCGTTTCGTAAAATTGCCAGTTTTCCAATCAGCTAGTTTCGTTATTTGTCAGCTTCGTTAATCGACCGGTTTACCTATTCGTTAGTTACGCTAAGTAGACAATTTTGCCAGTTAATAGCTCTATTCTCCTTATTGTCTCATGTCTTAAAAAGGTACGTGTGTGTTCCTTGAAAAACAAATTGAGTACCATTCCACACAGGAGCTACCAAACAACTCATCTCTTATCTAGATCCTCTCCTCTCCTTTCCTCTCCTGGACTACACGTGCTGGTCTTAGGAACCACCATCATACTGTACAGACTACCAGTACTTGTACCAAAAAATTTGGCTCTGTAAGACTTCTTTGCCGGCGCATGTGTTTCCCAGCTCCTACAGTCTCGGGTCTTTTAAGCAGGGCGTGAAACGGCATTTATGCAGGCCGTCATGAATGGGTGCGCTCGTTACCGTGCTTATTCCACGGTGGGAAGCGCTCTCATTATTTTGGACTGCATCGGCTGCTTACCATCAGGCAAGATGCAGTCACTATGACGAGTCATAATAGAAAAAAAAGAGTGTCTTAAAGGCGACTAACGGACTGAAGACTGTTCATACATTCAAACAGCACAGAGCGGCGATGAGCTCACCACCTATTACGGTGAGCACATGTGCAGTAGTTCTTTGGTGAAGTTTATGTATAGGGGTGGTACTTCTAACCTGTTAAGGCTAAGTACTACATCTAAATTCATCGACAAAAAAAATAATGTGGACTTAAAAAAAAGTTATTTTAAATACACAAAATAATTAAGTAATGATTTTTTTTTACCAAAAACATCTCAAACATACGAAATAAAGTAATTTATTAGTTAGCCAGTGTTATTAGCTACCGTTTGCAAATTTTTTCATGTTTCTCCGACGTATGAAACCTTTGATATCGCATAAAGTAAAAATGGTCATAAATTATAGGGGAAAGGGGTAGGACCCCCCATATTATTTTTTGTCGATGAATTTAGATGTAGTACTTAGCCTTAACGGGTTAGAAGTAACACCCCTATCATATTGTATATGTATTACCATATCGCCGCCCAAATAGATATGTATGGCTCCGTTTTCATAACCCCTTTCGCCGTCACCCTCCACAGGAGCTCCGACCAGTAGCTCTGACAGTCCATCATCGTTAAAATCCGCAGAAGCCATTGCAGCACCGAACATGGACCCCACGGTGGTGTCTTCGATCTTAACATATTTTTTGTATAATGCACTCATCAAAGAGAGCGTCATCAAGCCATTATTCAAGCTTTTGAGGAAATGTATCTGAAAAACAAACAACCATGAGTAATTAAGTGATATATTTACCTATCAATAAAATAACCATTAATTATCTTGATTCATCATTATAATCGTTAGATTAAAAAGTCACGAAAAAAAACTTTCCTACACTCACACCAATTTATGTAGCCGAAGAGAAGCTTCGTTATGAAACTCGTTAAATGGTTAATAGACAGCGGATAAACATACTTATAATACATACTTATTATACATAGAAAACACCAGGCAATGTTGACGGAAAACGACCAAGAGGGTGCAACCACAAGAGATGCGCTGACCAAATCCGATCCTGACGAAACACAACCTTCACAAGACACTTCACGAAGCCAAAGATTACGCATAGTAGGTGATTCTGTGGGGGAGTCACGACCCTCAGTAAATAAAAAAAAAAAAAAAGAACAATAATTTCTAAATTGACCCGACCGGGGATCGAACCCGGAACCTCAGATGGCGATACCATAAAAACAAGGTGAACAAACAACTTGACCAAGGAGGTCGTCAGTTAAAAAGCACGTAAAGCCGTTAATCACAGTTGTTGTCGTAAGATGGAAGTCATAAAATTAGTCTAAAACCCACCAACCCACTTTGGGCCCGCGTGGTGGGCTAAAGCCTCTGTGCCCAGCAGTGGGACGTTCATTGATGTTACGTCAAACTCAAACTGTACTTTCATTAATAAACTTAATTAATTAACCACTTTGAATCGTCCACATCTTGTTCGTTACAATCGTGTTGCGTAGCTGTGAAAGAAAAGTACTACCCCCTCGCTTCCCTTGGGTGTCGTAAAAGGCGACTGACGGACTAAGACTGCCCATATATTCAACAATATAGAGCGACGATGGGCTCACCACCTGTCACGCTGAGCACATGTGCAGTCACTATTTGGTAAAAAGTGGACTATGGTAGAGAACTGCTTTTGCGATCCTCATTGCCTAGTCTCGACTAACCCTTCGGGGATAATAGTCTTGTTTATATGTATGTATGTAATCTCCAAAACATGTTTTTTATCTACCACCCATTCAGGACGTCATTTTTAGCCGCGGAGAACAATGGGCGCCACAGATGGTGATTTATACAGCATCTGTAGGCAACGATGTAGTTTTTGTTTTTGATACATCGTCGCTAACAGAAAGTAGTGAATGGTAAAAAGTTTCCGGAATATTTATAAAACTCGTGTACTATAATATGAAGAAACATACCGTCCCGAATACTGTAGGTGTGGTAGCACTGATCGCATAAACGGTTTCGTCGCCCTTAAAAAATCTCCCCGCCGCCATTGAGGTACCTGAAGCAGGACATGTAAATCACTTTTCTGTACATTTACTCTCATCATTAATTATTTAATTGGAGCATTGGAGTTCTTCGGGCACATCGCTAGATAAGATGGTCACAAACTCGAACAGCTGATGGTGACAGGCAAGGTTGACGGAAAACGACCAAGAGGGCGCAGCCGCAAGAGATGCGCTGACTCTGTCCGATCCTGTCGAAACACAACCTTCACAAAACACTTCACGAAGCCATAGATTACACATAGAAGGTGATTCTGTGGGGGAGTCACGACCCTCAGTAATGAGGAACACGACTCGATGAGGAGAATCATTTAAGCTAACATAATTAAATACGAAAGTGTTTTAAACCTTACCTATATTACGAAAATTGGATAAATAATTTTTGGCGACATCGTTGTATTTCACAAGGGATTTAACTTGGGCCAGGGGGTTGGACGCATTCACGCTAACGATGTCGCCACGAAGCACCACCTTGGCTATCAGCAGCAGGTCGTTCTTTTCGTCTACTAACGTCTTCCAACCAGTTCCACCGTAAATAAGTTCTGTAAAATACATACATACATTTAATCATGATTACCATCCCGGAAGGGTTAGTAAGAGACTATGAGGACAGCAAAAGCAGTCCTCTACCATAGTCCACTTTTCACCAAATAGCGACTGCACATGTGCTCAGTGTGATAGGTGGTGAGAATATCACCGCTCTATGCTGTTGGAAGTATGTGCAGTCTATAATCCGTTAGTCGCCTTTTGCGGCACCCAAGGGAAGAGTGAGGTGCTAGTATTATTTCACCTCTACGCGGCATAGTTAAAATTCTGTAAAATAATAACGTCAATAATAATAATTTAATTTTAAGTGAGTTTTGTTTAGATTATTTTGCGTGTGTGGAGTGTGGTCACAAGGTGGTCACTGTAAAACAATCGCAAAGAGTAATTCGTGTTTTGACTTTTACAAAAGCACAGTCGACAGGCCGGCAGGCAGGCCCCACTTAGATAACAAGTTTATTTTACAAATGAAAAGTAGTTACGGATTACATTAAGAGGCTTCGGCAGCTAAGAAGGTTTAAAGGAGATTGACCATTTTGGACCAAATGCTGCCCGAGCATGGGAATACTTTTATTTCTTTCCTTACATGTAGAGATATTTAAAAAAATTAAATAAAAACATCCACGGGGTTATAATGCACCTAAAAACTTTTCTTATAGCTTTTTGTTGCTTTAACTTTTGATATATTTTTAACGTGGTCGTTCACGTTATCTAATATTATTATCTTACTTAGTGCCTTAGTGCCAAAAATTTAACAAACGTCTTATACGTTTGTTAAATTTTTTTCTCAATGCTCCTCGGATAGATTCTGAAGCGCTTTGGGTTACATACTAGTATTAGTCTAAGGAACATAATGCACTATGATTCAATGTTGGGCAGCACTCTTGGTCCAACGTCAATACAAAAATGGTTAATCTTCTTTTGTATGTTGTATTGTAGTAACTATTATGTTTGGTATCTGTGACTTTAACTAAATACTTACTTGTATTTTTGAATTTCTTTGGATTTCCTTTATTATGTTTCTCTAAAATTCCGTTGTACCTATGCGCTGTGCCGTTATAGGTGAAACAGGTTCCGTACGTGAACAATTTTTCGTTGGCAGGCCACAAAGGGGCGCAAGTCTAAAAAGCAAATTCAAATTCAATAGATTCAATAAAATGGATGATGAAAGTTTGAAAAGAGTACAGTTTGAAATACTTATGTAGGACATACCATAAAATAATCTGAAGTCGCAGCTATAGATACACCAAGGTTCAATTTAAGAATGGGAGCACGTTCTGAAAGAATAAGACCATACAACAAACTAAAAAAAAACAACCCTTATACGACGAGCAAGTATGAAGAATGTTGGTCTACAAACATGTTAAGAGGAAACACTACGTCGACGCGGCATGCAAATTCTCATACAAACACAGAAAAACGACGTTTCGTAGTCCCCTGTTTCCTCCTTCAAAACTAGACCAATTTTTATTACTTTTACAACATCGGTTAAAGAAAGAGATTTTCTATGTTTGTAAGATTGATTTTTTTACATTAACTCATTCATTTAATAACCAGGAGCCTTCAAAATTTAGAAAAATCACTCCGTTTTAAGGCGTCTTCAGAAACTTTAGGTGTCTGGTTTAAAAAAAAACATACAGACATTGAAAATCTCTTTCTTTAACCGATGCTGTAAAAGTAATAAAAATTGGTCTAGTTCTGAAGGAGGAAACAGGGGACTACAAAACGTCGTTTTTCTGTGTTTTGTATGAGAATTTTGCATGCCACGTAGACGTAGTGTTAGTTAATGACGTAAAAGAAGAGTGTCAGGATCATAGCAGATGGAAAGCTATCTATCCTCGCTGGGAAACGGGCGAGATTAATGTTTATATGGATGTACGACTATGTGTGTAAAAATACAAAATTTAAAAAAAACAGCTGTAAGTAAGTACGTTAATAATAATAATAAAAAATAACTTTTTATTTGGAACTAAAATAGGTTACATTCAATGATATTTTATATAATATCATTGGTTACATTACAATTTGTGCTAGTAAAAGTGTCTGCTATAGTATTAAACTGCAGCGCAGCCACAAACGCCCACCTCTGGATAAAATCGCTCTTTCTAAAAAGAAAGTACAACAGGTTTTTAAACTTATATGTATTAGCTTACTTTAATATTTGCATATGTATGTGTAAGTGCGTGAGCGTGCGTGGGTGTGTTTGTGTGTGTGTGGGGGGGGGGGGGGGGTGTTTGTGTGGGGGTGTGTGTGTGTGTGCGTGTGTGTCTGCGCGCGTGCGTGCTAATGTGTGTGTGTGTATTTGCTTACAGACCATGGAAATAGGTCCTACCGTCAGTAGAAGAATTAGTAGGGACTATTTCTAATTTCCTATTGGCCATTTGGGACATTGGACATTTGTTAAAAATAGGTGAATGTTGATTAAGGGGGTTAGGCGGTCAGCGAAAATTTAGATGTTGCGCGGGGCGGGGTCCGCGGTACCTAATTAGTACCTAAGTGCCATTCACATTTTTATCAAAATGTTAATAAAAATGTTTAGTTTTTTTAAAATCCAAATCTTTCAAGAAATCGAAAAGGTAACGATAAACCTATGTGTTTATGATTTTATAGGAGTTTTTATTATAAAACACTTCGTATGTGCATTTATATGAAAATTTAGAGGTAACTTCAGGATTTTTTTCTATTGAGCCAAATGTTTCCAATAGTGTTTTGGCTTCGTTGATCCCTTCACACATACGCTCTGTAATGTCAGTGCGAAATGTCTAATATATTTTGAATAAGAGCTAATTGAAAACAGCCTTTTTTCCGTTTTCATCGCCTAAGGCCCGTAAGATTTGCCATACGCCATTACCATTTTAAAAGTTTTTGCGGATTCCCATACAAACTTCCAAGTTCAAAATTTTATAAACCAAAAAGTCAATCGTATTGAAACTTTGCATGCTGTAGTAAAATACAGAGACTTAAATAGTATGTTAAAAAAATTACAAAAACCTTTATTTAGCTGAGTAACTGCGATTTAAAATACACTACGTGTACACGTAGTGTACTTTAAATCGTATTTAAAAAACGTATTTTTCAAATGTTTTTAACAAACAAAAAAGTTTTCTAAAATTTTGAATTAAGTAGGTAAGTAGTTTGTACAAACTAAGGTCTTGTATACGTCCATACCTCTATCATATGGCGCCAAATTATCAACATCTATGTCAACGTCGTCACATTTGTTGGTGACGAACCAGTTCTTCATAGGACATCTAAATACTTTTCCTATCAGATCACAATGCGGCGCCCCCGTCACTGAAACAGAACGACAAAAGAAAAAATAAACTAAATAATACAAACATAATTAACATAATAACAAGGTAGCCACTACATAAATATAATCATGGCTATTATCCCCTAAGGGTGATACAGAGACTAGGCAATTGGGACAGCAAAAGCAGTCCTCTGCCACAGTCCACTTTTCACCAAATAGCGACTGCACAATATGTGCTCAGCGTGACGGGTGGTGAGCCCCTGTTAGATGTTTATTTTTTATATTCTACTACGGGTAAGCGCTTGGCCTTCGTCTCACCTGATGGTACGTCAAACTCAAACTCAAAATTTCTTCATTAAATAAACTTAAAATAAGCATTTTGAATCGTCTAAATTTATTTGGATGGATGGACAGCACCCATTCAGGAGGTCTTTTAGCTGTGGAGAAGAACGGGCGCAAGAAACTCCACAGATTTAAAATAATTAGAAGTAACGACATTTACAAAACAATATGTCGTTACCAAATTATACAATATACAAATTACTAATATTATTATGTTATGCTCGTACATGAGTGACGATAAGACCGAAGGTGGAAGCGCGTTTCACCCGGAACTCTCAACCACTGAGGAACTGGCAATTATCTCAAATTGTACGGAACACAACAATGCTATAAACATCGTTGTTATGGCGACAGACTTAGATAAGATGGTGCTAGCTAGCCAGGCGGACTTAACAGCCCTAACACCAACCAAACCGAGCCCACGAAGTTGTACCTCCCGCTGGGAATCAAACCCGGGACCTCTGGGTCTGAGCCCGGTGGCTTATAACCACTAGACTTCCGAATTGTAGTGTGTGTAATAAACTAGAGGACGTGCAGCATTTGTTGACGAAATGTGCCAAAATCAAAGAGAGCGACAATCATTGACGAATCAATTAAACCTTAAAATGTCTGATGTACGATTATATCAATCTATTTTGGCAAACCCTACATCAGAGGCAGCCAGACTTGTCTGTAATATGGTCTTGGTGAGTCGTCAATGATTGGTAGTTAGCACTGGACAGATAAGTACCAAGTATCTGCTAACTACTACTAATTAATTAAGGATTGTATAGAATCATATTAACAAAATGTAATGTTGTAAGCTAAGCTTAAGTTATGATGGGACTGACATGACATAGTGTAAAGTCCCTAAAAAAATAAAATAATTTAAAAAAACTACTAGACTACAGCGGCGATTAAAAATTTCACGGTTATCTCCTTGTTTGTCATGAAGACTCTAGAGGTTGCTAACAATTGGGTCTGGTGTTGCGACAGCTGAGCTGTTATGGATCATATTACCATGGAGCTAATTTAGAAGAGCAGCATAACTTACATTGTTTCGCTAGTTTGACTATTCAAAATTCGTTTTAATTAAGAAAGTATATACTGATGAATTTAGCTGTGCTCATTAATAGAATACTCCCAACCCCTCTCTTCCCATAGATGTCTTAAAAGGCGAATGACGGACCAAATACTGCACACACATCCAAAGAGGAAACACTACGACGACGTGGCATGCAAAATTCTCATACAAACTGTTTCCTCTTTCAGAACTAGACCAATTTTTATTACTTTTTCAGAATCGGTTAAAGAAAGAGATTTTCTATGTCTGTATGTAGATTTTTTTTAAACCAGCTAATGTTTCTGAAGACGCCTTAAAACGGAGTGATTTCGCTAAATTTTAAAAGCTCCTGGTTAGTAAATAAATGACTTAATGCAAAAAAATCAAACATACAGACATAGAAAATCTCTATCTTTAACCGATGCTGAAAAAGTAATAAAAGTTGGTACACTTCTGAAGGAGGAAACAGGGGACTACGCAACGTCATTTTTCTGTGTTTTGTATGAGAATTTTGCATGCCACGTCGACGTAGTGTTTCCTCTTAATAGAGCAGCGAGGGGCTCACCACCTGACATGCTAAACACATGTGCAGTTGTTGTGTTGAAACGTGGACTTTGGCAGTGGACAGCTTTAGCGGTCCTCTGCATGGTCTCCGAGTAACCCTTCGGGGATAATAGTCATGGGAATGCCAGTCATGTGTACATATGTGTCTAGGCCACATCGTAATATCGGCCATATCATGAAATGCTGGGCCATTTCATGAAATAAAAAATAAAAATATGTTTATGCTCACACCAATTATCCCGACCAAGAGTATTGAAACTCGTTAAGGTAAGATAACGGATAAATATACATAAACATAGAAAAAACACCCAGACCAGAAATCAATTTAGAAAACCTTTTTTTTCTCTAAATTGACCCGACCGGGAATTGAACCCGGGACCTCAGAGATGGCGCGACGCCAGACCTGGCGTGCTAACCACTCGACCGCCGAAGGTCGTCAAAATGGCGAAATGCTCGGCTATTCCATGATTAGGTTAGGTTAAAACATAATTATTTCATGAAACATTTTGAGCATTTCATGGTAAGGCCAATTTTACCATGTGGACACGATAATTATGTGTATTTGATAATTATTGGTTTACGCATTGCGGATTCCCATACAATTTTCCAAGTCGACATTTTTAAAGACCAATAAGCCAATTTTAATGAAACTTTGCATGCTAAAGTAAAATACAGGGATCTAAATAGTTTGTTGATAACATTTTTAAAAAAGGTTTATTTGGCTGAGTTATTGCGATTTAAAGTCCACCATAGAAAGTTTAAAATCGCAATAACTCAGTTAAATAAACGTTTTTTGGAAATGTTTTCAACAAACTACTTAGATCTCTATATTTTACCTCAGTATGCCGAGTTTCATCAAAATTGGCCTTCTCGTTTCTAAAAATTTCGACTTGAAAATTTGTATGGGAAACCGAAATGCCTTTCGTGCCGTAAACCCTCTTAAGCATAGCAGCGAAGTTGTGTACTAGACTTAATTACTTGCCAAGTTACAAAGATTTACTGACCCACTGACACTACCGTTTTAGAGCGGATAGGTACAATTGACACATTTTCGTATAGGCGTAGTACTTGCAATCTATTCTGTGGTATTGGTAGGAATGTGTCATAATCATAAATGTACCTATAATTTCCTTAAATGCTGAAATTAAACTGCTATCTGGATTATTTGTTTTCCTTGTTTTTTACTGTTTTGCATAATGTAGGTTAGCTTTATTTTTGTTAGTTAATTTTATATAGAAGAGCGATCGCGTCATAATTAATGCTTTCTTACACAAAAAGCCTTCCCTAGCTGTGGAAATTAAATTAAATCTTCTTTCTAATCGTGCTGTACTTATATACGTAGGTACATAAAATATAAGTATGAACGAGTATCGTGTGCATTCGGAAAATGAATCATAACGTTTGCTAACGAGACGAGAGTGCCACAAGAATTTTATTTCGGTTTGCTATTTCTTATTTTTTCATAAACGTTAGGTTCCTTTTATTTTAAAAGCCTATTCCTTTTATTATATTAGTAGTTTAAAGTGTTATTTCTTTATAAAATATTATACAAGGCGTCCCACGGATATGCCACATGGAAGGAAAGCACCTTGAATATTGTAGATGGAACATTTTACAGAAAGAACACATTATTTGAATTTAATTAAAAAAAAATTAAATTGTATCATAGATATTTAAATAATTACATGGTTGAACCGGGAATCAAACCCGTTATTTGAGAAAAATAATCAGCCTGTAGCTTTATCATACCGATCGAAAGGCTTCATCATAAGGATTATTATTTGCTAAATAACATAGTGTCACAAATAAAAGGAAGACCATGAACTATAACATTTTTAATACAAAATTAATCAATATAATTTAGTTTACAAGAACCAGTATGAAAGTGTCCACGACCTACAAGCAGAACTTAGACGTATTATTCTAAATATCTACCACAACAAGATCAAAAAATCGACAGGGAGCGAAATAATCAAAAGAGTGCGACTTTGTATTCAACAGGAAGGAACACATTTTGAGCATTTGATTAATTGATTAATTTTGTATTAAAATGTTAAAATTCATGGTCTTTTTTTTGCTAAATAACATAGTGTCACAAATAAAAAGATCTTTTTATTGTGAAACTATGTTATTTAGCAAAAAATAATCCTTATGATGAAGCCTTTCGATCGGTATGATAAAGCTACAGGTGATTACTATTCTCATGTAACGGGTTCGATTACCGGTTCAACCATGTAATTATTTAAATATCTATGAATGCAGTTTAAATTGTGTTTTAAATTCAAATAAAGTCATCTTTCAATAAAATGTTCCATCTACAATATTCAAGGTACTTTCCCTCCATGTGGCATATCTGTGGGACGCCCTGTATATATATATTATGTAAGTATATTAAGTATATTTATATATTTATAAATACTTTTTTTGTTTTTTTTTATATATAAGGTGCGTTGGGTTAAGTTCGGAAATGGGGAAAAACCGTATTTGTTAAATATATTCCGAATTAGGAATTATTTTCGTAATCTGGCAAGGAAGCGTGAAACGCGTTTTTGTTTTTCCCCGCGTCCCAGTCCATGTTGGTCGTTCCGACGCATCATATAATATGTTATGCATGTTTTACTGGAAGTTTCACCATACAGGATAAACAAAATCCGGATTTACCCCTGGCAACATTTTGCTGGCTTTCTTAGTGAGTATTAGCTATATTCTTGCAAATATTAAATTTTTGAGTAATCAAGTATGTGGTGTCTTTTGATATATCTGTTTAAAATGGGCTAAATAGGCTGAGATCCGGTCTTTCCCCAAGCAGATATTAAGAGGTGAAGTTCGGACTAAAATAATCGGATCATAAACTGGATAAGCTAAGCTAAGACTGATTAGTAATATAAATAAACAGTTAAATAAAAGTTTGATTAGCAATAAATTGTAAGGTTTATTTATATATCCAACACATTCAGTATTACCTACCCAATTATCTGGAATTCGGAAAGTTCCGAACTCGAAAGTTTGAGAGCCACTGCAATTTGATATTTAGTCTAATGGGGTAAGATCGGATGTCCGAAACAAAAAAATAAACAATTTACTGGTCCAGGTGACTTTTTATAAATATAAAATTTTCTAAAGATAATTTCGTAGGACGTATAAGAACGGCCCCAAGTAACAAATTTTCGTTGCATAATAGTTGAGAAAACGTTTTACATTTTCTTTTGGTTCTATAAAATGGGTCATATAAACGTGTCGTAGACGTTTATACAAGGCAAAATAGGCCCATATTAAACGACATTATTGTTATTTACAAGTTAAATAAACGTCAGTCAAGAACTTTTAAATGTTACATAAAAGTTTTCGACCGACTGTTATCGAACCGCCTGAAATCCTATAACAATTGCATAGACATTAGAAGATGACTGTAATGTCGGTTAAGTGTTTAACATCGACTATTATTGTACACATTCAGTATATTCCATTCATTCGTTCCTGTGATGTTTGTTTGGAAAAGTGCGTGTTATCAAATACAAAATTTAAACGGTATATAAGTTATAATTTACTTACCTAGTTTTACATATACTTTAACAATATTCTACACGAACAGAGTGTAAGGATAAATGTGTGCAGTGCACCTAGTTCTTATGGGACGTTTAGTTTTGTGGTGAAATATAGGTGTGTTGTTGTGAAATTTTTATGCCCCCTTCGAATTTCTTGAAATTAAATTATTGTAGACTATTGCTTAAAATTTATTTACATACTAAAATAGCAGCCATCTTGTCTAAGTTAAGAAACGATTTCTATACATCAATTATAGAATGAAAAGGTCGCATAGTGCGGTTTCTTGCGACCGAGATAGTCGGCCATGATAAATTATTTTAGAGCTCCGTGAGATAATAAACATGAATAGATAACCTTTAATTTAAATAAAACCTTTATACTTGGTGTCATATTTTTTTTATTTATCCTACCTACAACCTGTCTTTATAAAACGACGATATAATAAAGCAGTCGTAAAAACGATCATGAACCTGTACTCTAACACCACTATTCGACGTTGTATGAATCAGTCGTAAAAACGTCTACCTAACCTATACACAGGCACCACTATACGACGTTGTAGGAATAAGTCGTATAAACGTCTACCTAATCTGTACACAGGTACCACTACACGACGTTGTATGAATCAGTCGTAAAATAGTCTATTTAACCTATACACAGGCACCACTATACGACGTTGTATAAATCAGTCGTAAAAACGTCTACCTAACCTATACACAGGCACTACTATACGACGCTGTATGAATCAGTCGTAAAAACGTCTACCTAACCTACACACAGGCACCACTATACGACGTTGTATAAATCAGTCGTATAAACGTCTACCTAACCTATACACAGGCACCACTATACAACGTTGTATAATACAGTCGTAAAAACGTTTACTTATCCTATATTTTTGTACCATTATACGACGTTGTATAAAGTAGTCGTAAAAACGTTTACTCAACTTATTTAGTGGACCATTTAGTTACGGGACTAAATCGTTGTAGGAATAACGGTTACACAACGTTGTAGTTGTCTAATAACATCAATTTAACAGTTATATAACCGAAAGTCTTTAAAAGAAAAGTTTTTATATGACCAATTTGCTAGTTGGGGGATATACGAGTATTCATTCTATGAACTCTGTGTTTTAAGCCATAATGGCGATTTTAGAAGGTAGTCCCATGAACGTCCAATCTTTCCCTAGGTTTTAAAATTAACACCAGGTAAATAGTAGTTGTTTCGTTCATAACTATATAAAACACATTCTATTTTATAGCCTGTTTATTAACAATAAATTATCACTATAATTTATTGTGCTAACTAATGTAGGTAACTCTCGAGAAAAATAAATTTTGGCAACATCTTCCAAATACAACTAAAAATCGTCTGAACTTACCCCAACGTACCTTAATATATTATAGGTACTTACTTATTTATAAAAAAAGTTTTTTTTAAATAAGGGCTCTGCTTATCTAAAAAACAAAGTAAAGTATAGCTAGTGTACGATCCAACTGCAGGGCAAAGGTCTTCATCATTAAAATCAATTCATCGTTACAAGTGATGGGTATTGGCTTACCTAGTATTAAAAAAAAAGTTACTTTGATATTTACCTATACTTGGTGACGTTCCACCCTGATAACCCAATGAGAAGCCGAAACTTGCCTGATCTTTTAAGGGTTTCAAGCTTATGTCAGAGGTTTCATGGAAGTAGTTGTACGCTGTGACCGACCGCAAACACAAAATGGTTGTAATCGCCACTGTAAACAGTTCAAAGTTCATTTATTAGTAAACTAGCGGCCGCTCGCGGTTTCACCTGCGTGGTTCCCGTGGGAATATCGGGATAAAAAGTATCCTATGTGTTAATCCAGGTTATAAACTATCTGTATGCCGAATTTCATCCAAATCCATTTAGTAGTTTTACGTGAAAGAGTAACAAACATCCATCCATACTTACAAACTTTCGCGTTTATAATATTAGAAGGATACGTAAGTATACATTTTATCATCAGCCCATAAACTTCCCACAACTGGGCACATGCCTCCCACGTAAACAACAGCATATGGGGTGATAAATGTAATTGTTACTTACTTACTCATTAAAAAAAATTGTAATAAGTAATAATAATAATATAAAATAACCGTGTCGTGTAGCGGTGAAAGAATACTACCACCCTCTCTCTTCCCTAGGGTGTCGTAAAAGGCGACTAACGGATTAAAGACTGCACATACATCCAACAGCATAGTCACGCTGAGCACATGTGCAGTCGCTATTTGGTGAAGAATGGGCTATGGTAGAGGACTGCTTTTGCTGTCATCATTGCCTAGTTTTTCACTAACCCTTCGGGGATAATAGTCGTGATTATATCTATGTATATAACATAAAAAAATTGGCCATAATCGACCATGCTGTCCCGTGTTTAACTTCTGCCACCTTACGACAACCACCGGAAATAAAGGCTTTTACGTGCCTTCCGAAGCACGGAGGAGCTCGCGACCTTTTTATTTGGCCACCCATCCAAGACCTGGCATTACGAAAGTTGCTTAACCGGCAATAATCGAGCTTATCATTTGCATTATGCATTTACTACTTCCTGACTGACGTTTCCTATTTTCTACTAGTCTCTACTCTAAGTGTAGCTAATATTATAAACGCGAAAGTTTGTAAGTATGGACGGATGTTTGTTACTCTATCACGTAAAAACTACGAAATGGATTTGGATGAAATTCGGCATACAGACAGTTTATAACCTGGATTAACACTTAGGATACTTTTTATCCCGATATTCCCACGGGAATGGGAACCACGCGGGTGAAACCGCGAGCGGCAGCTAGTACATACATGTAATCACGACTATTATCCCCGAAGGGTTAGTCAAATTCTAGGCAATGAGAACAGCAAAAGTAGTCCTCTGCATAGTCCACTTTTCACCAAATAGCGACTGCACAGTGCTCAGCGTGACAGGTGGTGAGCCCATCGCCGCTCTATGCTGTTGAAGTAGGTGCAGTATTTAATCCGTTAGTCGCCTTTTACGACACCCAAGGGAAGAGAGGTGATGGTAGTATTCTTTCACCGCTATGCTACTCGGTTAAGAATAAAATAATTAAGCAGCAACATGACTTTATTAGTAAATTTAATTATTAAAAGTTCATTGTCATAGTCAGAATCGGACCGAATTTTGCTGCAGCTATCTCGAAGATATTCAGTAAAGGGCAACTTTTATTCGAATTGCAGGTGACATCAAACATTATTGTACTATGTACAAATAACATAAATCCTTTATAACGGCGTAACAAATAATAAGCCTATAAAAGCAAACAGGTTTAAAAAGTCAGGACTAAAACAAAACCCTAAAATGTACTTAATAAACGCAAGTTACATCCGTAAAAAGTTCATTTCAATAGGTATGTTAAGTTAGAAAAAGAAGCTTACCGAACATTGTGTTATTAAAAACTGACTTCTAATAAACATAAACATTAATGAAAATATCCAATGACCTATATAAGATATAATTCGGTATCTTTTTTATGGTATAACGTGCACAGTTAACATTGGACTAACGGCAAAATGACTGTTCCTTTACATTTAACCAATAAAATAACTAACAAAGAGGAAAAACAACTCAATCCAGTGATAATATCACGGAACACGGTAAATTACTTCAAAAGTCACTTCTTTACGCTCGTTACGAGTTCGTTAACAATAATGTTAGTAGGTAAAACGTGTACTGGGTATAACCGCGTAGCGGAGAAAGGATACTACCACCCCCTCTCTACCTCTACCCCTTGGGTGTCGTAAAAGGCGACTAAACGACTAAAGACTGCACAAACATTCAACAGCATAAATTTATTTTTATTTATTATTTTTATTTTATTTCATTTTGTTTTGATTTTAATTTAATTGGTTTTTTGTAGTATTGTGTTTGTATTTTGATTTTAATTTTTATAATTTTTTATGATTTTAATTTTATAATTTTAATTTTTTTTTATTTTTTGTCGGTATATGATTTTAATTATTAATTATTTTTTATATGGACACAGTCTGAAATAAACTTATTTTATTTATTTTTTATTCTTTTTATTTATTTATAAAGCGGCGATGGGCTCACCAACTATCACGCTGAGCACATGTGCAGTCACTATTTATTGAAAGGTGGACAATGGCAGAGGACTGCTTTTGTGGTCCTCATTGCCTAGTTTCAGACTAACCCTTCAGGGATAATAGTCATGATTATATGTAAAACGTGTGTGTTAAATTGAGGTAGACATCATAAATTTAAAAATCACACGTTAAGAAATATTTTATGGTTTTCGTAAGAGGTCCCTTCAAAAGGTGTCATACTTCTGTTATACTGTGACATAACTAGGAGAGGACAAGACTATTCTATATCTTGTACTAGCGGTCCACGCGCGACTATGTCCGCGTGAACACCGCTTACCACACCACAAACACACCAAAAAATAATTTGGCCAAATACATAGATGAAGCCATTCTGAAGTGATGCGAAAACATACATTCATGTCAATTGATTTTTTAATATTGAGATGTCGAGACGAGACTATTATAATTATGTGAAATTGATATGATAGTCTTTTTTATGGTCATAATTGTCAACCTTACAATAATAGAAAACAGTTGTTTGATCTTTTTTATAGTATTTTACCACCTTGACTGATTTTATGTATGTTTACCTAAGCGTTTTGTAATTAACGTTGTTATTTTTGTTGTTATTATTTTTACAGTGATGAGTTGATTTTGAATAAAAAAACATGCAACATAGCCACTAACTACGAAGTGAGAGATACTCGTAGACCAGGGTAAAATTAAAAGTAGAAAATTCTTAAAATTGAGTTTTATTTGTTTTATAAATCACTCGTTAACTGAGAGCCAAGTCAGCTAAATGTCAGTCAGTCAGTCACCATCGTCTGTTATAAAATGTCATGCAGAATTATTAAATAAAATATTCATTGTACAATTTGTTCCTATTTCATTGCAGAGTTGTACAGAAAACCTATAAGCATAGATAAAAGCAAAAGAGGCCTAAAACTAACTACATAAAGGCGGGTCTCCTGCGACACTGTTTTGTGTTTTCTAGACACAGATAGGGTTGCCACCCGTACTCTAAAATAGAGTATTGTACTCTTTTTCATGTAGGCGTACTCTATAATCTATGACACCAATAGAGTACGCTAAAATACTCTAATTACGAAAAACTGATCGTTACTGGTTATGAGTACTTCAGAGTTCACTGAGAGAGTTTTCTCCCTTATGAATGTAAAGTGGAGAGACTAAGGAATAGAGCTACCCTAAATTTAATAAAAAACGAATTGATTATATAATTTTAATCTAAGTTATGATTGCAAAGAGGCCTATAAATATCATCAAGAAAGACAAATATTTGTAAAATGTCGCAAAGAACACCAAAAAATACGTTTTTAAAGACAAATTAATAAATACTCCTTTTTTATGCTATGTAGGTACTCTATTTTTGTTCTAATAAAGTTAAAGATACTCTATTCGTCCTAAAAAAAAGGTGGCAACCCTAGACCCAGAGGTCCCGGGTTCGATTCCCAGCGGGGGGTACAACTTTGTGTACTAGGTTTGGTTGGTGGTAGGGCTGTTAAGTCCGCCTGGCTAGCTACCACCATCTTATCTAAGTCTGTCGCCATAACAACGATGTTTATAGCATAGTTGTGTTCCGACAGTTTGAGATAAGATAGCCAGTTCCTCATTGGTTGAGGATTCCGGGTTCGTGCGCTTCCACCTTCGGCCTTATCGTCACTTACCATCAGGTGAGATGAAGGCCAAGCGTTTACCCGTAGTAGATTAAAAAAATAAAAAAAACCTAACATCAAACATCTAATAAATTTGGGCGTGGCCTACGTACATATTTTGACATATTTTGTTAGATGTTTGATGTTAGGTGTTAGAAAACACAAAACAGTGTCGCAGGAGACCCGCCTTAAGTATTGGAAAAATAGAAAATGTTGAAAAAAAATCACGAGCAAGGTTCGAACCGGGCTGACAATCCGAGCAACATTTTCCGATTTATAATTCACTTTAAAATAATTATAAATCCATATTGATGACTTTAATGAAATTCGAAATAATATCGATTCACAATTTAACTATTTTAAACTGTATATTTTTAATATCAAGTTATATATAGATTGTTATCTTATCGTGTCTTGCCAAAATGCTATGTTATCATCATGTATGTTACGGACAGCTTCTTAAAATAGTGCGGATTTAAGAAATAATTTTGGTTTGGAAGTTAATAAAAAGCTGAACTATTTTACCCCCACCACCTCCCAAAGCAATAAGGAAAATATACGTCTACACTTTGATAAAATGACGCAAGTACTTTAAACACAAATTTTAGTTAGAATATACAATGTTTGCCGTGTAATCATTTTGCCAGGCTGGGCTCGGAAGAAGTGTAATCAAACAGCCAGTGGGCTGTTTGATTCGTCAGTCGATAAGTAAGAGCAAAGTTTATTTGCTTTGTGTATGTACCGTACCTGAAAGGAGAGTACTCTAAACATAAACATTGAAAACAACAATTTCCAGGCATGAAAAACATTGAATAGTTTATTTTCATAAAACAATAATGCATTCACAGATTTTTTAATTTGTGTGTCATTTAAGCAGTTACCAGAAAGCAGACCCTACCATTAGATGGTATGTATAAATGTTGAGGAGAGAGAAAAATAAAAAGGGAGATTGCAGCAGTTACTATAGTTCTTCGGGAGGTGCCGTTGTTGTTATTTCGATTCCATATTATTAGAAACTAGCGGTCCACACGCGACTTCGTCCACGTGAACATTTATGTCCCGTGATGGTTTAGCTGGTATTTAAAGGTTAGTTAATGCTAACACAAACATTCATATTCATATCCAACTTTGCCGTTTATTTCCAAAAAAAATCTTCATGTAAATTAACTCCGTTGACAGGGGGTCAACACCTGGGGTTATTTAAAGACCTGGAGAAATTGATTGTCGATGGGTCGTGGCTCTAGGGCCCCGACTAGAACACCTAGAATCCCGACTGGCTTCGTGTAAGGGGCAAGAAAGACCCCGCCTGCATCTAGCGGCTGATGGAAGACGGGAAGAGTTTCGTCGGCTCCCGGCACCCAGAGGAGACCCGTTGAGATCACGAGCTTCAGCGGCCCTGACGACTCGCCTGACGGCGACTCCCCCCCCCCCCCCCCCACCCCCCATTTGAGGTTGCCAGTTTCTCTACCGCCCTATACCCCAGCACACCACCAGCTGGGCCCCGCCCTCCACCACTAGGGTGTCGAGGCGGCGAAAGAGGAAAGCAAGGACGGCGGTGCCTGCAGCGACAGTCAGTCTCGTGCCCGCCGCCCACCAGAGGGCCCCAGGACAAGAACCGGATCGGATCGGGCTGAAGCAGCCGCGTTCGACAGCCGTGGTCCTGAAACTGCGGCCTGAGGCAATAGAGGGAGGGGTCTCGTATGCCGAGACAATTAAGAAGGCGTTTGACGCGATGTCCCTGCCAGAACCGGGTATCAGTGATGATGTAAGATCGCGCACCACGCAGAACGGCTCTAGGCTGATAGAGGTGCTAGGGGCCAAAACTGCAGCGCTGGCTGAAAGACTTACCGATAGGCTTCGGGAGGTCGTGTCGGACGTGGCCGAAGTAGGTCGACCAGAAAAGTGCGCTGATGTGCGCCTCTCGGGACCCGACGCCACAATGTCGACGGACGACATCGCAATAGCAATGTCGGAAAGAAGTGGCTGCGCTGTCAAGCGCATAAATGTGGGGCGCTCCGCCCAAATAGCTCTTTTTCAGCGCTGGAACGATGCCCCAATGCGGCTGCTAGGACGCTGGATACGGGAAGGATACTGTGTATTCGCTGGACAACGGCTAAAGTGACGGTTCTTTTTCCGTTGCGCAGTTTCAATTGCATGGGCGTGGGTCACACGAGGGTAAGGTGCTCGTCAAGTGTGGAGCACAGCGAGAGTTGCTTTCGCTGTGGTCGGCCCGTGCATAAAGCAGTGATGTGTGTGGCGAGAGAGCCGCACTGTGGATGCTGGCACCCATGGCCTGGGCATGGGTAGCAGGAAGTGCGACCCCCCTCCGAAGAGAGGCAGGGATGTCACTTCTCAAGCGCACACCACCACGAAGAGGACGCTGCAACCACCGCCTATCGAGGAGGCCGAGATGCCGGAGGCCGTGACTCCGGTCAGCGTCCCAGTGTCTTACCGGCGACCCGAAGTGCTCTCCCCGATGAATTACTGCCCCCCATGTCTCTCCTTTGAGAGATACCAGGCTGGTCGCCGCTCCGGAGGGCTTCGAGGACGAGGCGTCAAACCGCAGTGAGTCCCCTATCCTGCGAACCCGCCCCACGGCGATCATTAGCAGCAGCTCGGAGTACGAGGACGACTACTTCGACTACGAAGACTTCTAAGTTGTCGTGTCGAGCCCGAGAGGGGTGGCCTCAAGGGGCTTTGTGGCACAACGTGTCATCTGACGGGGGGTTAGTAACCCACGGCCAAGAGGGTCGAGTCGGAAGTAATCACTGACAAAGTGTCTGTTTATTTGTAAGTAGTCGTTTGTTTTTCGTGTGCAAATAATATGATTTAGATTAACTATTTAATTTAGGTTTGTTGTTTTTTATTCTAATTATTTCGTAACAGTTTTTCTGTTTATTTGTAAGTAGTCGTTTGTTGTAAGGTTTAATTTCTCTTCGAGTCGGTCTTACAAACGAAGGGTTCCGTACCATTGTCTGTACAACATAAGACAGCCCCCTTAATTTATTTAATTATTTATTTTTGATGTGAATACACAACTTAATATTCTGTGAATATTTCAAGCGTCTACCTGATAAAAAAACGGCAACAATTCACGTTTGTTGAGTGGGAGCCCCCCTTAAATATTTATTTTATTTTGTTTATAGTATTTTTTGTTATAGCGGCAACTGAAATACATCATGTGTAAAATTTCAACAGTCTAGCTATCACGGTTCATGAGACACAACCTGAAGACAGACAGACAGACGGACGGACAGTTGAGTCTTAGTAATAGGGTAACGTTATTACCCTTTGGATACTGAACCCTAAAAATTATGGGTAAATGCTTGTTGAGTACGTTTAACAACCAATTCCAAAATAAAAACAATATCCGAAAATGTAAATTTCCGACTTACGCCCTTCGTCGTTTGTCGAACGCAAATAAATAGAGGAAAAATAACATAGTTATAATTAAACACAATACAACAAATTTAATAGTGATTCACTCAGTGAGTGGTGTCGCGGCGATACACAAACCCAAAACGTTATTAGTATTAATAAATGAAGGCGTTACCATGCAAAATTGTAAGTAAACTTGTTATTCTTAGAAATAATATACCAACGAAAAGACGAACTTATAGTAATTATCAACAGTAGAAAAAATTGCATAAGTTATTGGTACCTATGTTATTTCTCCTACTGGCTGTACTGTATGATATTATCCTTCCTACTAATTTATAAACGCGAAAGTTTGTAGGTATGGATGGATGTTTGTTACTCTTTCACGTAAAAACTACTAAATGGATTTAGATAAAATTCGGCATACAGATAGTTTATAACCTAGATTAACACATAGGATACTTTTTATCCCGATATTCCCACGGGAACGGGAACCACGCGGGTGAAACCGCAAGCGGCCGCTAGTTCTTCATAATTTTTTAATATTTATCATCATCAGATTTGTTTAAAGTGTTCCATTTCAGTGTTCTCCAATGAATTAGTCAGAGACTAGGCAAAGAGGGTCGCAGAAGTAGTCCACTACCATAGTCCACGTTTTATCAAATTACAACTGCACATGTGCTCAGCATGGTGGTGAGCACATCGCCTATGTACAGTCTTTCAAAGTCAAAGTCAAAGTCAAATCATTTATTCAATGTGAACCTTTACAGGCACTTATTGACGTCAATACTAATAATATGGAAAAAAACTTGTAGTTAAGACTTAACAACTAATCTAACGAGCTATAGTCGTAGTTTAACCGCCTCTGTGGTCTAGTGGTTAAGCCACCGGTCTCAGACCCAGAGGTCCCGGGTTCGATTCCCAGCGGGGGGTACATTTTTGTGTGCTCGGTTTGGTTGGTGGTGGTTGGGCTGTTAAGTCCGCCTGGCTAGCTACCACCATCTTATCTAAGTCTGTCGCCATAACAACGATGTTTATAGCATTGTTGTGTTCCGACAGTTTGAGTTAAGGTAGCCAGTTCCTCAGTGGTTGAGGATTCCGGGTGAAGCGCGCTTCCATCTTCGGCCTTATCATCACGTATCATCAGGTGAGATAAAGGCCAAGCGCTTACCCGTTGCCAATTAAAAAAAAAGTTAATCCGTTAGACAAAATTTATGACACTACCGGGGAAGAGAGGGGTTGATAGTAACACACATCTTCATTTCAATATGATTACTAATATTTATATCATTAATTTGTGTAGATTCTAAGGACAGAAAGGTCTTGAACAAATTTGTATACTTACCCTTTTTACATTGTTTTCAAGTTGTAGCTGCTGCTGTGATTGTGACGGGATTCCTAGGAGTGCAATGTGTATACCAGCAGTTGTCCAAACTGGTGTTCAAAGCACCTGAAGAGCTAAGAAATGATGCGCTGTTCGGATACAGCATAGCCTACCAACCAGCAGTTAAGCAGTAAGTATATACTAGAACACCGGCATACATAGGCAAACTGTTGATACTAAGTATATATTTTTTTTAAAAACTTGTTACACAGTTTAAGCAATAAAAGAATTCTATTCTATTCTATTCTATTTATATAGCCTCTGTGTCTAAAGTTAGGGCAAATTCGATAAAGAATACTTTGAAGCTCTTCTTGCTTTTAATGTGCACACAATATTACGAGTATCTAGTGCACATACATACCTACATAATAATAATCACTTCTATTATCCCCGAATAGTTAATCAGAGGCTAGGCAATGAGGACATCAAAAGCAGTATTCTACCATAGTACACTTTTCAAAAAATAGCTACTGCACAAGTGCACATGTACTAAGCGTGACAGGTGGTGAGCCCATCGCCGCTTTAAGCTGTTGGATGTATGTGCAGTCTTTAGTTTGATAGTCGCCTTTTACGACACCCAAGGGAAGTGAGGTGGTGGTACGAGAAGTATTCTTTCACCGCAATAGTAGGGGAAATAAGAGACTAAACCTTGCACTTTTGTCTCGGAAGACGCCACTCGGCACGATTGTTCTCTAGATCATTCTGAGGTCCGCAGGTCACTGATTTAGCCCGGTAGCCACGGAATTGCCCACTGCTGGTAGGCACCAGGAGGGGGGGGGGGGGGGGTTTCTCCCGCGTTGCAGTCGGTGCATAGTTCCTTTCCACTTATAGCTTCTAGGGCAAGTTTGGTATCGTTTTCGTATAATTTAAGGATGGGGAATCCATTTCTGGAACAAACTTTTAACCCGTCATAGTAAGAAACAGAAAAATTAACAAAAACGTAAAAATTTAAAAAAAAAATTGAAAATGCTCTACTACAGCGATACCACATGGATTTTTGGCAAATAAAAAATATGATGATATAGCCTATTTAATTGTAAACCTAAAAAGTGTTACTCGAATGATTGCTTTTAAAGAAAACGTTCGTCAAAAAAAATATTTTTATTATTTACGCAACCTTGATTTCACTTGTTCGATGGAATTTGACATGGGATGATTACACTTTCGCATTTAAATCTCACTATAAATTGACAATATGAAATTATATTTGTAAACAAAAGCTACCACCGTGTTAGGAATGCATATACCGAGAAGAACCATCAAGAATCTCGATAGTAAAGTTACTCTTTTCAATTGCCCCATAGTTATTTTTTCAAAGCTTATTCAGTTAGCTCTTTCAGACATAGGTAAATTAATATTTTATTTGCAAAATTAAGATTGCTCCTCATGTATTGTACTTATACATGAACCGCCGCACCCGCAAAAATCTGTACACTTTGTCTATTGGTACAGTTGCATCTGTTATTTCCGCTGTTGTCACCTTGCACTTGCATCTTATCAGTTCCAAACATGCTTTATCAGCGAGGGGTAATGTGGACCAAACAGGCTTCCAAGTTTGGTCTTATTTGTACCATCCCCTCTTAGAATGACATGGCAGGTCTTGATGGGGGTCGTAAGATTTGACCTCATACATGCCCTCCTCGGTAGACAGCTCGCAATAGATGCTGAGTTAAAGCGTCTCGAGTCGGCGGCAAATTTTCAATGTTCCTGAACAATTCCAGCGAAAAAATTAACACCAGTCATCTGGGTATCGGTGGCAACTAGAAAATCCCAGTCTATGTAACAGAGCACCTGACTCCGGAAACTAAATTGTTGCATGCGGCGACTCGTCGCACTGCCAGTGAGCTAAGTATAAATTTATCGTACGCGACGGAAACTTTTTTGCGGAAGAATGAGGAATCCAATTATAATAATAATAAATAATAAATCTCTTTAGTTCAGGCAACAAACAATGTACAGGATGGTAAAGATACAAAGAGGCCCATATAATAAATACCTTACACGCTAACATACATACAATATAAAACAATTTTGTTAGTATATAATACTTATTATCTATGTTAGTAAGATCTTATTTTACACGTAATGTACTCGTCGTACATATCGGCGACGTGTGGCGCAACGCGGTGTCTGGTAAGCGACCTCTGAACCGCCGGTACATGACACCGTTAATTATGTACGCATCGTTCTGGTAAGGTTATTTTTTTTCACGAAAAGGCTTGTAATGACATAATTGTTTATTTCCAAAATGTAAGAGGTTTGCGAACAAAGACTGTCGATATTTTTAATAATATAATTTGTAATTCTGTGGTTGAATGACGGCGTTTCTGATTCTGATCCTTGATAATAGATACAACGTGATCGCCAAAGCAGTGGGTTCCATCCCTCAAAGAATGGTGAAGGGGTGCTTATCGCTGCCACTAAACGACTTGACTCAGTACGACTTTATTCATGCGAATCTGACTGTGAGGACTCGTGGGTGTGTGTCGGGAGCGAGAGTGACAGGGCCGATTCCGCGAGGTGGAACATTTGCGGTGTACCTATACCTGCCACCTCCTATTCAAAAACATATTTTGAAACACTATATAGACAATTGAAACCGTGTTTTAGATGCACTGGTTGGCGATACGATCATAGTGGATAACTTAAATTTAGGCAGTACCTATGTCATGGATTGCGGGAGCGTGTAATGATCTTTTACTTGGTTACTCGAACAGCGAACTACACAATATGTTAACAGATTTTCTCTCCCTTGATAATTTTAAACAGTATAATGGCATAACTCAATGGAAAATCTTGAGTTTAATTTTGTGCAACATAGCACTCGCCGATATTGCAGGCATTCCTGACCCCTTGTCTATCGTGGACCCGCTGCACACTCCAATGAGCTTTTCTATCCCTTACATATGTAACGACACTTTATCACCCAATAATGACGCCAGATTTTGTTTTCGCAAGGCCGGCAAGGTATAGTCATACCAGTGTTATTAAAGATTTGCACACTATCAATTGGAAGGAGTTACTTTGTGGTTGATGGTCTGTTGATGAGATGCTGGAGGTATTTTATGGCATGTTAAGGAGTTTGATCCTGAAATACATTTCAAGACGTTTTTAGTTAGGTCCCTTAAAGAAAAAAATATATATCGTGTTAGAATGCGAAAGTACAATAATAACCCCCGTGATGTTTTAACGTTCAAACTCCTCAGAAAAAGGTGTGATTCACTGTTGTCTTCTTCCTATGCTTTATACTCTCGTATGGAGGATTCCTTAAAGTCAAACCCGAAACTAGTGTGGACCTTTAATAAGAATAAGCGCAAAGGTAAAAATACATCGATTCCATCGCATTCGCATCAGTCTTCAATAAATCGGATCTATCATCTCATTCTCCAGCGGTTGCCTGTTGTTGTGACTATCTTAGATTTGTTGTTGTTCCACCAAGAGTGCCGGAACGGAAAGCATTCCGGTTTTCTTGTCACTAATTGCGGAAAAGGCTTGGCATCACCCCATACGTTAATTTTGAACAGGTCTTTATCAGATGGAGTTTTTCCTTGCGCCTGGAAGGAATCACTCATTTTGCCACTGTTCAAGAGTGGTGGCAGGTACTCTGTTGGTAGTTACAGGCCTATCTCTATCTTACCTGTATTTGCAAAGGTTTTCGAGTCGCTTATTTATCCACTTTTAGCATTTCTATTTAAACATATCATTGCTAGATAACAACATGGAGCATAAATCTACTGCGACTAATCTTATTTCTTTCATCGAGGACCTTACAGTAGCTCTTGATCATGGTTATTCTATAGATACAATAAATACAGACTTCAGTAAGGCCAGACTTTAAACTATCGCGTTGCATTGCATTAAAACTATTTCAACGGGACCTAAGCCCCTTCGTACACAAACACAAGGCTTCGCAAATCTTCGATACTCGACGATTTTAGTCTCTATGATCGTCGAGTATCGAAGATTTGCGTAACCTTGTGTACGAAGGGGGTTAACACGACCACGCTTGTAACCACGGCTGCAGCATCGCGGCCGAAACGTCTAGCAGTAAGTAGACATGTACTTACTAACAAAATAAATCGTGTTAAGTCCCGTTGAAATAGTTTTAATTCTTACCTAGATATACACATGCACAAAAACCTTTCCATAGGGAAAGGGGGGCGCCCCCTAACCTTTCCTCCCCAGGCACGTGCCAAACGAGTAAGTAGTGTTTCATAGTCAAATAACCTCAAAATAAAGAAAACTGATAAAATAATCCTGATCAACAACCAAAAAAAATTTTTCTACCAAACTTTTTATATTGAAGCATTCATTCAAGTAATACTTTTAAGGTTCATGATTTAATAGGCTATAACATCATATTTTTTATTTAGCAAATATCCACGTGGTATCGCTGTAGTAGAGCATTATCAAATTATTTTTTTTATATTTTTCGTTTTTGTTTTACGAGTTTCTTGACGGTTCTTCTCGGTATATACATTCCTAACACGATGGTAGCTTCTGTTTACAAATATAATTTCATATTGACGATTTATAGTGAGATTTAAATGCGAAAGTGTAATCATCCCATGTCAAATTCCATCGAACAAGTGAAATCAAGGTTCCGTAAGTAATGAAAATATTTTTTTTGACGAACATTTTCCTTAAAAGCAATCATTTGAGTAATACTTTTTAGGTTCACAATTAAATAGGCTATATCATCATATTTTTTATTTGCCAAAAATCCATGTGGTTATAGCTGAAGTAGAGCAATTAAAATTTTTTTTTTTTTCATTTTGTCGTTTTTATTAATTTTTCTTTTTTTTACTATGACGGGTTAAAAAGTTTGTTTCAGAAATGGATTCCCTATCCTTAAATTATACGAAAACGAAACCAAACTTGCCCTAGTACCTATAAGTGGAGAGGAACTATGCACCGACTGCAACGTGGGAGACAAATAATTCCCCCCCCTCTGGTGCCCACCAGCAGTGGGCAATTCCGTAGCTAAAGGGCTAAATCAGCTCAGAATGACCCAGAGAACAATCGTGCCAAGTGGCGTCTTCCGAGACAAAAGTGCAGGGTTTGGCCCAAAATCGACGCTTATTTCCCCAGCTACTATGCGACAAGGTTATCTAGTGTAACTCTGTTTTTTGTATTGTTTCTTGAGTTATAGACACAATTATTGTCAGTGCTCGGCGTGCCCCGCGTGCTCGCGGGCGCGGCGCGGCGTACAAATGTATGCCCCGTGCGTGCCGCGTGCCCACTATGGACATTCAAATCGCCGCGCCCGCGCGGGCAGTCTGGCCGAGCACTTAGTGATTAATTAATTAATTTTAATCGGAGTGACACTAGATATTTGCGCAAAGAATAGTGAATTATTCGTTTACAAACATTCTTTATCGAACAACCGTGCCGCGTAGCGGTGAAAGAAAACTACCACCCCCTCTTTTCCCTTGGGTGTCGTAAAAGGCGACTAACGGACTAAGACTGCACATACATCCAACAGCTTAGAGCGGCGATGAGCTCACCACCTGTCACGCTGAGCACATGTGCAGCCGCTATTTAGTGTAAAGTGGATTATGGCAAAGGACTGCTTTTGCGGTCCTCATTGCCTAGTCTCTTACTAAACCTTTGGGGATAAGAGTCGTAATTATATATGTATTATACATATGTATGTACAAACGTTCATCACCGAACTTGGCCGGGCCGTAGTATAGAGACTGCATTCTCAATAAAGAGTGTTTGATAATAACCCTTTGAGGAACATAAAACCAGACACAATTGAAAATCAATTGTTTCGCGACCGCCGGCGCACAGTGTGGGATTTGGCTTGAGTTGCGGCCATGCTTTTTTTATGTTTGCAACAGATAGCCTGGGCCAAACAAAAGCTTCTAGTAGAACTCCTATTTATTTACTATCGGTGGATTTCGAGATATTTTGTTTTTCCGAAAACCCGTGAAAAACGTTTTTGCGTGTTTATGTGTATGTATTAACTAAGTTAAAAATTATTTATATATCTAGGGAATAAACAAAGGCATGGTTTTAATTTAGAAAAAATGACAAAAATTGTGTTTTTAAACATTTTTTTTATTGCAAACAAAATAATCATATATTACATTAGGTCGAATAGTATTTGCAATTTTGTACGGTACAGCTGATCTATTTTCGCAATTTTAGACTAGCTCCTTGCTCTTAATAGGATAACACAGTTGCGGGATTATAAACTTATTTATCAAATATCCTGTACACATTTTAAAAATTTTAATTAATTTTATATTTCAGCTTAATCATTAGCGCCCCTCAAGGAAACATTGTTGGTCAAGTCTTCGATTGTGATATTAAAACCCAAAACTGTACAGAAATCATCGTAGAAAAAATCAGAGAAGGTATACAATTTCATACTTTAAAATGTTATTCTAATCTAAAACTTTAGTTTAAATTGTGTCTTTAAAAAACCTAATAAGTACCTAATAAGTAGGTACATAATGCTGTAAATAATATATCTAATCATACATAACAGCCGGTTCGGCTGAAATATATGAAAATAGTTATTCTCATAGTCCATACCAATAGCTATTCTTTGCACGGAATAAATAAATAAATAAACTTTCCAACACTCACACCAATTATCCAGTTCGTTATGAAACTCGTTAAATTGTTACTAGACAACGGATAAACATACTTAAAATACTTAAATACGTACTTATTATACATAGAAAACACCCAGACCCGAGACAATTTAGAAAAACAGTAGATTCTAAATTGACCCGACCTGGCATCGAACCCGGGACCTCAGAGTGGCGATACACCGGTGTACAAACCACTCGACCAAGGAGGTAGTCGAATATTTGTTCTGTGATTCTTTGCACCTATTACCAAAGCCTTCAGAAGCTAGTGTATAGTTCGGTATCTTCTCGCCGCGCCAGAGTGAGCTGAATGAAAACTTTTTGTTTTTTTTATGCTCTTTTTTGCTTTATTATTATCATTTTTTCAGAATCACTAGCGCTCACGAACATGTGGTTGGGTGCGACTGTCGTGGCGGGCAATAATTTTACAGTGGTAAAGAGCGCCTTTATTTTATTTTATTTTTTATTAGCCTTCTTTATATAATACGAGTACACTTTTTAACTTTTACGTTCTATTATAAATAAGATATTTTAATGTTATTGTTTATATAAGGCGCCTGCTAGACACCGCAAGAAACTTCAAGGGCAAGTCAGGTCAAGAGTTTTAAACATGTCAAAAATAACATAAAAAGAATTCATGCTTTTTACATTTTTAATTAAGTAAATAATTCATTTTGTGAATTTTAATTAGATATATAACAATAACATAAGAAAAATAGAATGAAAAACAATTAAAAATTAAGATTATTTACAACGCGCGGGTAGCGGCCGGTCGTTGACCCAACCGTCTGTTGAGCCGTCCGGGCGATAAGTACCTACCTACGTTAGTCTGCAATGAGACCATTTTATTTTCCCATTACGAAATGTGCGTATTTTTCTTGTTATTGCTTTAAAATAAATAAGTTACTCAAAGAATTTCAAATTAAAATTCGCACAATGAATTATTTAATTAAAAATGTAAAAAGCACGATCTCTTTTTTGTCATTTTTGTCATGTTTAAAACACTTGACCTGACTAGCCCTTGAAGTTTCTTGTGGTTTCTAGCAGTCACCTTATATAATTTTAAGGCAAATTTTGTAACGAACAAATTACAATCTTGCTCGTAGAAATTTTTTCGACACTGTCAATTCAATTTGTAAGATATTTTAAGATTATGATTCACTACTTACTTAGTTTAAACTACATTAACATGGCTGTCACTATGCCGTCATTTCGTAAATCTATAGGGAGGGAGACATTGTACTGAGAAGAACCGGTAAGTAACTCAGCAAGGGAATTATTTTCTCCCTTTCTTCTACATAGTCAGATAAAAATTAAAAAATTCTATTAATAAGCCACCACGAGCAAAATGTTTTTCTTTTATTACATATATATAATTACGTCAGTTGTTCTTATAATTTAGCTGTAGTTGTAAAGTGTATTAAATCAAATAAACGTTAACTCATTCTACAACTTGTCTTCTACCGAAACTACTACGGAGAGTGTTCTGAAGAACGTTTTGAACTAATTCCGCCCTCTCTTTTCCACTCGGTCCCAAAAATTTGGCAAGTCGTTCCTAATTCCTATGTAAGACCATTCGGCTTTGGAATTCTTTGCCGGCGCATGTGTTTCCCAGCTCCTATCGGCCCGGGTCTTTTAAGCGGGGCGTGAAACGGCATTTAGCAGGCCGTCATGAATTGGTGCGCTTAATTGTTACCGTGCTTGTTTCACTGTGGGGAGCGCTCTTTGGACTGCATCGGCTGCTTACGATCAGACAGGATGTAGTCACTATGACGAGCCACACTAAAAAAAAATAACGTTGTCATGCATTAGTTCGCGAATAATTCAAAAATGAAGCGAAAGAAGTGAGCAAGAATCGTAGCAGATGGCGATCAATATCCTCTGCCCCTAGGCCCCCATGGGAAACAGGCGTAAGTTTTATAGGTATGTATGTATGTATGTTTTTAAAAAAATATTACGTTTTTCAGATGTGCGCCCCTAGGTTCACTGCTGCTGGTAAGACTAGTAAGTATTGACACCTATATTATTTCCATTATCCCCTTGTCTAACACGAAGATTTCTAGAGGTGCTAACAATTTAATTTCTATTGGATCTGGTATTACGACACCTGAGCTCTTAGATAAGCGAATAAACACGACAAATATACGCGATATCTAGTAAGAAAGCTTTTTCATAATGAATTTGTCACGGAATATTAAATAATTAATTCTTCAACACACTAGCTCGTAAAGTGGCTTTTATATTTCAGCATCGTAATGTGGCTTATTACACACTAGTGCGGTAATGTAGTTTTTAAATAGAATCTCAACATAGAGTTTTTTTTAAAGGCAAACATTTTTGTGAATTAATGAACTATTTTGATTAAAATATGAATAAATTCACTTGAATCTTTAACACGGAGTAATTTCACCAAATTATTTATTTTGTCAATAAAAACCTTAATTCGTTACATTATTGTTTATTTTATTATATTTTATAATATCTGTAGGCTGTTTGGCTGTTGTCCTTTGCTTTATTAATATTTTTACTTGCGCGCGAGAAACAGCGTGCGTAATAAAATTTGCCGCCCCTTTACTTAACCTATATTTTGTTGATTCCTACAGCGGCTTCTTGTTCAATACTTTGAGAGTTTTAAAATAAATACGTCTAGTTCTAGTAATGAAAAACTAAATTTACAGTCTACACCGCGAAGAACTAAATTTACAGTCTACACCGCCGGAAATATTTAAGTGAAGCACAAAATGTTATGGACAGCCTCTTTGACTATATACATATAATCAAAGGGACAGCCTATTACCATCTAAGTCCAAAGAAAATTAAATGTTGGCTTACCAAAGATTTATACACTAGAAAAACAACAAAAACACGCAGTCATTTTCAGAAAATGTGTTTTCTGTACGAAACGCGTGTGCACTTTATGAAAAAAGAAAAAGCTTATTATCAAGTGTCATATTACACAGAAGACAAAACAGCTTGGGTCTGAAATGCTCCAAGCATTCCAACAGCTATTTCTAATTGTCTATAATTAATTAATAGTAACATATAAATGTATATTTTTTATGTAGTTGAAATTTAAAATCTTATTTTGTATTTTATGACCTGGTAACGACATTTTTTTTGTTTTTTTTGTAAATGATTTTCAAAAATGATTTTTTGCGCCCGTTCTTTGCTACAGCTAAAAAATGACGACCTGAATGGGTGGTAGGTCAAAAAGATTTGGACGAGCCAAAGTAGGTACTTATTAATTGAGTTTATTGAATAAATATTTTTTAAGTTTGAGTTATTTGTAACCGGGGGCCTCCCGCGACTTCGACCTCGGGACAAAAAAGACAAAGGAGGATAAAAGGCTTCTTTTTAAATATTGATAATGGGAAATGTGCGTTTAATAATAATAAAAGTCCTATTAACCCAACCTGTAATCTAAAATGACTGTGTAGGAGTGGCTTCACCTCAGTAGTCGAACGGAGTTATGGGGATTTAACCAGGATTTCTCACTTTTAACCCTCCTCTTTGTGTGGGCTTTAGGTCCACCCTCCAATAGTGTAAAGTACCTTTGTAATTACATTTAATTACATGGTATGTAATCACTGATTGTTTTGGTAGTGCCTGACGGGTTTTGTCTTGGAAATTGTATTGAATTGGTCTCGTCGAATAGGTATTTTTGAGCTGAACAAAGCTTGAGGAGCTCGATGGCGCAGTGGCCAGCCCGTTCGGCTTGCAATCTTGCCCGCTAGGCAACTTTCGCAATGCCGAGTCTCTGATGGGTGACCAAATTAAAAACATCTCGAACTCCTCCGTGCTTCGGATGGCACGAGCCGTTGGTCCCGGTTGTTGTCGTAAGATGGCAGTCGTTAAAACCCACCAACCCGCATTGGGCCAGCGTGGTGGGTTATGGCCCAATATACCCACGTGCTATTGTCCACGTGGGAGACCTGTGCCCAGCAGTGGGGCATTTACGGGCTGATGATGATGATGAGCTGAACAAAAGATATTTTGGCGCCTTAGAATAATAACGCTATAGAAACCAAGCTCGCGCGCCTATTTTGAAGCACATTATTTGGAGCCAGAAATGGCACCAAACGCCGGACCGCTCCGTAGTGTTCAATGTCACAGCGCGCCGACCGTGTCTCGCGAAAACAAAAAAAAATGACGGTTTGTGCAGTTAAATTGTGTCACAACACATCTGAAAAACAAAAGAAGTGTAATAACATCACTTTTCACAGGTAAGCTTTCAGTATTTCATAGTATCTTGTAGTTAATTAGGTCAAAATATAAACGTACTGCAGTGTGATTCTCTAAGTTAAAGCCTCGGTAGCAGCGGCCTGCGCAGTGCTGTCTCTTTCATATTCATAGAATTGGAAAGAGACAGCAGATCACAGCCATGCGCGCACGTCACGCGTGTGTGAATCGGTTTAGTGCTTCATTTTTGACAGAGCGCTTGTATGAAGACTATCTTTCTATAGCGTTATTATTCTAAGTTTGGCGCCTTGTTTTCAAATGTTAGTCCGTTCAGAATTATGTCGTAAAACGGCAGTCGTTTAAACTTACTAAGTCACATTGGGCTAGATCCGTCCGGGTTGCCCCGGATTTGTCCTAGTTTAGAGGGCATCCGGGGAGCGTCCGGGCGGGGTTTCATTTGTAGTCCGGGTTTAAAAATTTAAAGATAAAGTTATGAAAATAAATTAAATGGTGATTTGTGACATTTTCAACTGTTTTTATTACACTGACTATGTTTAAAAAAAAAATTGGTTGCCTGTAAAGTCGGTATACGGGCGAAAGTTTTACGTGACAACGACTTTGAGTGGTAAAATAATTTTAATGTGAATATTCATTCGTATAGTAGGAAGAAGGATGAAATCTCTCTCGCTCTGTCTCTCTCGCTCTTAGGCGGGCTAACTGTGCTCGAGTGGAAGGTACGCGTGCCTTTCACTTTTTATGTCTGTCTCTCTCGCTCTTAGGCGGGCTAACCATGCCCGAGTGGAAGGGACGCGTGCCTCTCACTCGCTCTCATTGTGAGCGCATAACGTGAGCGGAGCGTAACGCAGTTTCTTGAAGTGTCACCCGGCAAACCAATTTATAAGACGTTGTCACGTCAAAACCTGTTGACATGTCCGGGTTCTGGGCTCTATAATCCGGGGTTTTCACTCGTCTTGTCCTGGTTGCCAAATTTTAGACATGGCAACCCTGGGATAGCGTAGTAGGTTATAAATGCCCATAGTAACAGTTATACATATTTATTGCCTTAGACCCGGATTTGAACCCGGGACTACTACTCACATGATGATGATGATGATATAATTATCTTTTGTTTTCTAGAGAACGCTACATTCGGCAGGTGTTACAAGTTACCCGCTTCAGGAGGAAACGCTACTGAAATGAATTATTTAAGCATTGAAGACAAGGAATTCAAACTTGAACCCGATGGTATGTATCTTACTTCTCGATTGTCACTTACGAATCGATAAAGCAACGACGATAAATACGGTATGGATTTTTTTTCGAATATCAACGGGTTTTATCCCTGCATGTTCCACGTTTATCGCGCGCTGTAGGTGCTTATCGCGGTAAGTGTGACCACATGAGTAAAGGAACGGTACAAAGACAAAGCTTCTAGGAGCATACGAAAATCCTTACCTAAAGTAGTAGGGTTGCCAAAGAGAATAAAATAAAATAACAAACCTCTCGTCTGTGGAGTGGCTCAATTGAGCCACAATTTTTCTATCGCGCGTCTGTGTACTGGCTCAATTGAGCCGCTCCACAGACTAAAAAAATGGGTGTCATATTTCGGCTCTTTAATCCTTTGTTTGGTATTTCTTAGTGACATGCCGTACATATTTGGAATCACCATGAACTAGGCTCCATGATTCAAGTGTTCCTTTGTGGCGTCCCGAGGGATAAAAATAAAATATTGTCGTTTGAAACGTAGGGTTGTTTTCGCGCATATTGAAATAGGAATAATCGATTTATTATCGTGTTGATAGTATTATGAGCTGATTTATGTTATAACATGTTTTTGATGCTTATGTTATGCTTTATTACAATAAAATATGTGTTTTACCTATATTTTATTTTTATTTTACTAGGAAAAATAAAGATTTTTTTATAAAAAATTATATCTTTATTCTTACAATATTTTAGGTATTGGGAATGGTTTTAATAGATTAAGGAACTAATGCAGAGTTACTAGTTATCATATTAAGGCTTAATTATGAATAGAACGGACGTTATCAACGTTTTTAGCGGTCGGTAGCTAAAAAGACCCCTGTCTGTGTGTAGGTGGCTCAATTGAGCCACACAGACTAGGGGCCGCGGCAAGACCGGCTCTAACACAGACGAGAGGTGCAAACACTTCCATTTAAAAATATATAAGTTAGAGGGTAAAGCGTACATAAGGGTACAAGGTACAGATAGAGAGTTAAAATATTGATAAATGACGCGTATCGACAGCACCTCGAACTGATACACAAGATAAGATATTAAGTAAGTAAGTATAAGTGTTTACACAAGGTACAGCTGTTTTATACAGGGTTCATTTTGGAGCCGTCGCCAAATTTTTTCACGTGATCCTGTAGCAATACAACCAAATAATAAAATAAAAAATCATATTTAAAAAAAAAAATTCTTAACTCTTCCTGACAATTCAAATTAATGCTACCTAGCGAACGGCCGCCCCGCGCCGGCCGCCTCGTTATCAAAGCGCATGCGACTGACCGCTATTAATTATTCACTTCTTGCACCAATGACGGCGCGCCCCCGAGGGTTAGCGCTCTCACCTAGACAAATAAGATTTAAAAAGCAGAAAAAAATGTATTAAAAACAGAAAACATTCATTTTTTTAACGTCAAATTTTTAATATACTTATTAATTTTTTTACAGTCATTTGCGTAAACCACGCATTTCGGTTTCCCATACAATTTTCCAAGTCGAAAGTTTTAAAGACCAATAAGCCAATTTTATTGAAACTTTGCATGCTAAAGTAAAATACAGGGATCTAAATAGTTTGTTGAAAACATTTTTAAAAAAGGTTTATTCGGCTGAGTAATTGCGATTTATAGTCCACTATAGAAAGTTTAAAATCGCCATAACGCAGTTAAAAAAACGTTTATAGAAATGTTTTCAAAAAACTATTTAGATCTCTATATTTTACTTCAGCATGCCGAGTATCATCAAAATTGGCTAACTGGTTTTTACAAATTTCAACTTGAAAAGGACAATGTTCTGCGCCCATACATTGTTAGCCTAAGAACCAACAATTATGAAATATTCTTTTCTAGGTTCGAAATTGCAAGTAAATGACTGTAAAAACAAAGTTTTTTGACGGACACTCCTGAGAACCTAAATATCAGGAAAACTTGAGGTTATGTTTAATTACAGAATTTGAGAAGTAATGTTACACTCTTTTGTTTTATTTGCCAACACTCTAATCCATCATTATTTCACATTAATATTTGACAAAACACAAATTATAGAAAATAAAACAAAACTGCAGACATGACGCTTCACTTTCCCGCCAAGAAGTCCAGAACGTCAACTTTTTTTTCTTGACCATGGATACTAGTCCTTCAGTCGTATTATTAGAGTTCATTGATTAAGCTTAAACTGATAATATTGGTGAGTGATGTGATGATAATATGAACGTTTAATGCTAAATCATATTCCCTCCAAACCTCTTGAGTTCCAGTAAAGATGTGGGACTTTACTGAGATCTCGCACGGACTTCTTGAGAGAATTTAAGAAGTGATGTTGCACTGTTTTGTTTTATTTGCCAAAGAACGTCAACTGCACAACCAGTGTTGCCAGATCTTAGAGCCAGTCTTCCGTAATAACTTTTTATAAATAAAAAGTTATTACGGAAGAATTTAATGCACAAAACAGGTTAGACATGTAAAATACAAACAAAAAATATTTTATCTTAAGGTCTAGGTTGAAACTCTAAGGTATGTATGTACATACTTACAACTATATAACTATATCAATGAAAGTAATAAGATAATTAATAACGGCAAAACCACATTAAAACAATGTGGATGTCAGACAGACACAATAATGATTCACAACAAAGTGTTTTACGTCTTGCTTGCACTAACATTAAATAATACCATTAACTCTCTCTCTGGCTCTCATTCTCTTAAATAGCCGACCAAGAAAATATTTATTGTGTGCTCAAAGCCATAGTTTTTACTGTGCAGTTTGCTGGTTCAGTTCTGTACAAATCTATGAAAATTCAATAAGACTCGCTAGTTTACGCAGAATCAAATAAAATGTAATATTTCTTAGGAATAATAATAGCTATTAGTAGGTACTACTTCTTAAAAGTTATTACTCATTAAAAGCATTTGCCTGAAAATTCCGTATCCGTGTGCATTCATTGCCCGGTTTGAACATTGACATTATTTTACGGACAAATCCGTATATATGGCAACACTGTGTACAGCAGACTATAGTAACGTCAGTCAGTGAGTGACACAGCACCGCAGATTAGTAAAATTCTCCTCATTGGAAAGCAAACGAATCTTAAGTTGACTAACGTTCACAGTTTGGAATAAAAAGTGATGTATCGTATTCTAGATGCTTGGCTTGGAGTATTTGGCACTAAGTATATCGAGTCAGTCATGCATGCATAATATTATTAGGTTTGTTTGTACATAATATAAATATATTGGTCACAAACCTTTCATTCACTGGCTGAATGCACTGAACTCTCAATACCCAACCCATAATAAAAAAATACTCAATATTATGTCCAAAAAGTTCTTTTTATTATTGGTTACTTATCTAAAAGTGTCCGCCAAAATCTAAATCTAAATCTGTCGTAAAAAATTATCTAAGAATTATCATGTATGTCATGTTTGTGTTGGTTTTTAGGCTAACTTCAACAATGTCCTTTGTATGGGAAACCGAAACGCGTACACCCCCTTAATGTCATGTGACTAAATGCGTATTATTGTCGATTTTTTTCTTTAAAAATATTAATAATCCCAATTTTAGAATTTTAGTATATTTTAGATATTTTATTCCTATAAATCATAATATTGATCATTAAAAACGTCAATCCACCGATTTTTTCTTTGTGGACACAAGAATATGGTTTAATTTCTCATCACATTTGTTTCCAGAGAAGTATTTTGATTCGTTCGGCTGGTCGGCCAACGTAGACAAACGCGATTCTATACTGATCGGGGGACCAGCCATGTACACAGGTAAACTATACACACTGGGTTTTTTACACTCTTATTTTTTTATTAATACGATCACTTCAACTACTCTTTGTAGACGTTAAGTTGTTTCTTTTGTTTTTTCTTATATTCTTTGTTTTAACTGTTGTGTAACAGTGGCGAAAAATGTTTTCATGTCTGTGATTAGCACTGTCTAGTTTTTCCTTAATTTTGACGAATGTATAACCAAATTCACAAAAAACGCTCTGTAGTGCACTAACTTAACTCTCTACTTACATATTCTCGAGACGTGGGTACATCATTATACCCGTCTCTATCGTCAAGCGGTTCAGACCACCGGTCGAAGACCCAGAGACCCAGGTTCAGTTAGTGATAGAGCTTGTTAAGTCCGCCTGGCTGGGTCTCATCGAAACCTATCGCCATAACATCAATGTTTGTAGCATAGTTGTGTTCCCGCAGTAAGAGATAGGACAGGACAGCCAGTTTCTCAGTAGTTGAAGATTTTGGTGAATCTTAGGTCTTATCATCAGGAGTGCTTATCCGTAATACTTAGTATTAAAAAATATGATCTATGTCAGAGAATATATACACTACCGTGAAAAGAAGCGACATTTAAGCATGTGTGCTTGTAAAATCGCTCGCGGCTATGTATGGGTGTCTGGATCTGCGCGGGGGCCTTGCGCGGCGCGCGGGGTGTACCGCCTTGGCTGAGGGCTGAGTCGAGCGAGCGAGCGTCTGTGACTCTGTATTGCGCACCGCACGTACGGACTGACCTAGGACTTACGAGTACACGCACGAGTAACTGCTGATACTACTCTGAGAATATAAAATAAAATCGTAAGAAGTATAGGTACGTAGTAGTAGTAAAAATATTAATAAAAATTATAAAAGTAATAGAAAAAACAGAAAATTTATTAAAGTAAGTAAAACAACAGATTTACCGTGTTGCGTAGCGGTGAAAGAATATTAAAACCCCCTCTCTTCTCCTGGGTGTCGTAAAAGGCGACTAACGGAGTAAAGACTGCACATACATCCAACAGCATAGAGCGGCGATGGGCTCACCACCTGTCACGCTGAGTACATGTGCAGTCGCTATTTGGTGAAAAGTGGACTGTTGCAGAGGACTGCTTTTGCTGCCCTAATTGCCTAGTCCCTGACTAACCCTTCGGGGATAATAGTCGTGATTATAGGTATATAAAGGGGTTATGATTTTTCGATATTTTGTGATAGTCAATGATATCGTTATGGATTGGCATTGTGTATTAATAATGACATCTAGCGATAATATATGTCATTTCAGGCCGGGCAATCAAGTACCCAGATGTGGCGTCTACACCGATTCTCTATAACATGGTTTATAACTATACCTGGAATATCAAACACAATTTTGGTAAGACCATAACAATTCAATACCAAAATTAACAAATAGACTTTTTAAAATTAAATATTATAATATTTTCTATTAAACAAATAATGTGTTTTCTAGGGTACAGCGTCACTTCCGGTCTTTTCATAACAAACGATGAAAACAACATTTACTATGCTATAAGCTCTCCTTACGGTACCTTTGGAGATGGAAAGGTAATAGAAATCGAAATATCTTTATTTGCATTAAATAGGGTATGTAATCATGATGTTTTAAGTAGGTACTAGCCAACAACATTTACTGTGCTATAAGCTCTCCTTACGATACCTTTGGAGATGGAAAGGTGATAAGTCAAGTCAAGTCAAAATATATTTATTCAATAAACTCAATTAATAAGTACTTTGAATCGTCCAAATCTTTTTTAATCTACCACCCATTCAGGACATAATTTTTTAACTGTGGCAAAGAATGGGCGCAAGAAACCACAGCGCACAAAAGCAACGACATTTACAAACAAAAAAAAGAGTATGTCGTTACCAGGTCAATACAAAATATGAATTTTAAAATAAAAAAAAATGATGCAATACAAAATTACAATACATACAATGTAGTATCAATTAAATAAAGACAATTAGAAATAGCTGTTGGAGTGCTTGGAGCATTTCAGATCCAAGCTGTTTTGTCTTCTGTGTAATCTGACACTTTATAATAAGCTTTTTTATAAAGCTTTTCTTTGATTTTGATTTTAAATTTATTAAGATCTAATTTCTGAATATCATTTGGTACTTTGTTGTAAAATCTTACACACAGACCCCTTAAAGAATTATTTATTTTATGGAGCCTAGTATAAGGTACTGCTAATTTGTTCTTACTTCTAGTGTTTATATTGTGAATATCACTGTTTTTTGAAAACATTCCAGTATTTTTATGAACATAAATCAAATTTTCATAAATGTATTGTGATGCAACTGTCATTATATTTATATTCTTAAATCTCTCTCTGAGAGAGTCGCCAGCCTTTAGGTTATAGATTGCTCGAATAGCCCTCTTCTGAAGCAAAAATATAGTTTGAATGTCGGCAGCATTTCCCCACAGTAATATGCCGTACGACATTACACTATGAAAGTAACTAAAATAAACTAATCTGGATGTATCAACGTCAGTTAACTGACGGATCTTCATTACTGCATAAGCCGCAGAGCTAAGTCTATTCGACAATTTAGCTATATGTGGGCCCCACTGAAGCTTGGCATCTAACGTGATGCCTAGAAACACAGTGGTGTCCACAGGATTCACATTCTTATCTTTAATTTGTACACTAGTTGTTACTTGCTTAACATTAGGCAATACAAATCTTACACATTTGGTTTTTCCCTCGTTTAATAGCAAGTTATTTACACTAAACCAGTGAACAATCTTTGAGATCGCATTATTCACATCGTCATAATTTGGGTGTCGTCGTTTCACTTTGAATAAAAGTGAAGTATCATCAGCAAACAATACTATCTCATGACTGTCTTTTACAAAATAAGGTAAGTCATTAATATAAACCAAAAACAAGAATGGACCTAGTATTTAACCCTGTGAAACTCCCATTGTAACCACTGATCCCGGAGATCTTTTACCGTTAATGTCGACCTTCTGAATCCTGTTACTCAAGTATGAGATTAGAAGGCTCAAAGAAGCATCCCTAATTCCATAGTGGTTAAGCTTCCTGACCAAAGTTTCATCTAAAACACAATCGAAAGCCTTGGATAAATCACAAAATACCCCTAGGGCATCCTGTGATTCCTCCCAAGTATCAAATATTTGGATTAAAAGCTCAACACCGGCGTCAGTTGTTGAGCGATCCCTAGTAAAACCATACTGTTTACAATGTAAAAGTTTATTTCTATGAAAATGAATTTGAATTTGGCCTAGCATCAACTTTTCAAAAATTTTACTAAATGTGGGTAGCACAGAAATAGGTCTAAAATTAGAGGGGTCAGAAGTGCTACCTGATTTAAACAATGGAATTAATTTACTGTGTTTCATTAGGTCAGGAAAAACACCACAGTCAATGCATTCGTTAAATATGCAAGCTAAAACTGGAGCTATTGTCATAATTACTGATTTAGCGACATCCACGGAATTACCCCACAGATCAGCAGTTTTCTTTTTATTGAGAATGTTAAATGTTTTTAATATATCTATAACACAATTTTTTTGAAAACTGAAATTATTTTCACAATCTTTAACATTCTCCTTCAAAACAGATTCAGCTACAGTGGGGGAGGAAATCAAGGCTTTTGTAGTTGAAACTGGAATGTCAGTAAAAACCTCTCAAATGCTGCAGCAACATCAGCATCAGAAATCAAGGTTTTATTATCACAATTTAAATTGTACCCATTATTACGACTTCTGACCTTTCCTGTTTCACTATTTATCATTTTTATTTTGTCATTACTATTCTTAATCTTAGAACTCAGATAGTTTGCCTTGGCTAATCGTCATACTCTTTTAAATAACTTTGAATAATTTTTAACATATAATTTGAAGTCGTCGCTGGTGTTATAGTTGCGTTCACCATAAAGTTCATAAAGGCGTTTCCTACTTTTGTGAATACCAATTGTAGCCCATTCATTAAAAGATGCAGTACCACTAACCGAGATCTTTTTTGGAACAAAAGATTTATTAAATTCTGAACAATATATGTTAAAAAAATCATTATAATAGAAATCAGGGTTGTCATTGTATTCTAAATAATTTAATTTTGTTTCTAGATTGCTTTTAAAGCGTTCCAGCCGACCTGCAGTTTTTGGCACAACAGTGATATTCTTTTTCATCACTTGCTTACGCTGGTGTGGAAAGCTGACCATTTGGCCACAATGATCAGAGTCCAGGTTATTAATAATTTGCTTAGCCAGTGGTTTTACATTTGTATATATGTTATCAATACAGGTGGCCGAAGTGGCAGTTATTCTTGTCGGCTCCAAAAATAAATGATTCAAATTGTATGATAGAAATAAGTTTTTCATTTTAGTTGACAATGTGGAGTTTTCTAGCAAATTTACATTAAAATCACCGCAAACAATTATTGTTTTACCTACATTGCGGACCTTACGCAATGTCTCATCCATAACTTTTTCAAAAAGATCATATAATGCTGAAGGAGGTCTGTATACACTTATCACAACAAACTGCTCCAACTCCACACAAGCTATTTCTATTGTTAGCTCAACCGAGAGGCTCACTATGTCTTTGCGTTCTTTTAATTTAAACTTTTTACTAACAATAATTAAGGAGCCACCATGTATTGCATTTCCTCGACTGAACGAACTTCCTACCAAATGATTCTTAAAATTGAACATGAACTGATGGTCTCTAAGCCAGTGCTCGGTAATGCAAAGAATATCAATATTATTACAGTTCATGAACAATTCAATCTCTAAATCTTTGCCCATCATTCCTTGGATGTTCTGGTGAACAATGTTCAAAGATTCTACATTTTTTAAATTTAATGATTGACCGGGGCTTTTTATAAAGCTATTTTTAAATTGATTTAATTTCATTTTATTTGCAAACATTTTGCAAGAGAGTTCCTCTTTTGTCTTATAATTTAATTCCAATAATTTGCTAGAGGTGCCCTCTATTGTCTTATAATCTAATTTAAATTATTTGGAACATATTCCAAAGTCTGAATTGGCATGTCAGTATGTTGCAGCTCAATAGAAGCCGCTGAGCTAGCCATGTTATTGGCTAAATACTTAAAATAAAATGATAGCGAATTTGCTATCTGTCGCTTAAAATAAGTCTTAAGATAATACACACATCAAAAGTGTCTAGGGATCAACATATATTTTTGCAATAACTTTTCTCCTGATTGATATTAATTAAAATTTTCTTTAAGGATTCATCAAATAAAGTGTTTTCGTTTGTCTACAGTAACGATAAACCAAGTCACCTTTGCATTAATAAAGAAATTTGCCATTTTCCTAATAAAGGGATTTTTGACATTTGAACCACTAACATTAAAGTTCGAAAAAAAGACTGAAATAACAGTTTTCTTTAACATTTTATTGGGTAACTTAAACAATTAATAATCCGTGTTTCTACCGCGAACACTAACAACACAAGAACATCGGTTTGGCATACTCAAAATGAGTTCATCCAAATCACGCTGTGGAATGGCCGCCCATGTTCGTTGCAACAACAAAAAAAGGTCTTCTTGCGACTGGATACCCTCCATATTCGGCAGAGCTCTTCTCTGTAGCATATCCCATGCATGCTCAATCGGGTTCAAGTCTGGCGACTGAGCAGGCCAGGGCATGACATTGATGTTAGCTGCGGCGAGAGTCTGTCTTACAACTCTTGCGGTGTGCGGTCGTGCATTATCATGCATTAACTGAAATAAGGGACCGATTTGCACTTGTAGAGGAACGATGACGTCTGATACAATCGTCTCAGCATAAATTTGAGCGTTGACGTTGCCTCTGATCCAAATCAACTCAGTTCTTCCGCCGATCCAAATACCCGCCCATACCATGATGGTTCCACCACTATAAGGATGGACTTCCTGGCAGGATTTTAATCGCTGTTGGCGTCCAGGGGTTCTCCAGTGTCGTATACGTCTTGTATCTGGTCTCATACCAAAACGAGACTCATCAGAAAAGCACACGAAATGCCATTGTTCTTCTGCCCAATTTCTGTGTTCAAGAGCCCATTGATATCGAATCCTACGATTGTGCATTGCTATAGGTGGTACCCTTAGCGGTCTTCGGGAATGAAGGTTCACTTCATGCAAGCGGTTTCTGACTGTTTGGTCGCTAATTAAGTTCCCTGAAGAGTGATGAAGCCTCACGGCTAACATCATGGCGGTTATTGTTGGAGCTCTTCGAGTTGTGATTTGAATGTATCGGTCTTGTCTCCGTGTGGTGCAGCGATACCGTCCTCCATGGCGCTCAGCCACGGTACCAGTGCTTCGGTAACGTGTCCAAAGTCGACTGATAACACTCTGACTTGTATTCAGAGCTAAAGCCACAGTACGTTGCCGGGAACCAGCTTCTATCATTCCCACGGCTCTGAGCATTTCTTCCCTGCTTAAATGACGTCGCCACTCCATAATAACGTTGGTTTTAATCAGTAGTAGGGAAACAGTAGCACTAATAATGTCTTCAATGCGTTGTATGTTTTTATAGGGAAAATATTGACAGCTGATTTTCATCTTTTACTAGAAATTGATTGAAAGTTCCTGTTTCAAATTATGAAATGCACCAAAAAGGATCCATATAAATTTATAAAATCATAAATTTATTACAAAGCCACATCTCAATCTCAAGAAAACCGCATAAAAATGCTTGATCCCTAGACACTTTTGATGTGTGTATTTATCTTTTGTCAATATAAAATTATTATCTAATAATTTATTTATGTCTATTAATTCTACTTTCTTTTCATAGAAAGCCATTGTATTCAATGTCAAATTAAGCTTAAATCTATAATTATTTTCTTCGTGTGGCAAGTTTTTACTGTAAGGAAGTGTGAACATTATAATTTTTGGAATATTTAAAGAAAGTAATTTTTCATAAAAGTTAACTAATACTTTTTTGTTCACATTTCCCCTTTTCCCAATTAAAATAATAGCAGTTTCTACATTATTAAGGTCATGTGAAATCAATTTTTCCATTATATCATGGTATGTCAAACCAGGCATACAATAATTTAAGACAGTTAAGACAGATAGAAATAGAATCTTTATTTGCATTAAATAGGGTACGTAATCATGATGTTTTAAGTAGGTACTAGCCAACAACATTTACTATGCTATAAGCTCTCCTTACGGTACCTTTGGAGATGAAAAGGTAATAGAAATAGAAATATCTTTATTTGCATTAAATAGGGTACGTAATCATGATGTTTTAAGTAGGTACTAGCCAACAACATTTTCTATGCTATAAGCTCTCCTAACGGTACCTTTGGAGATGACAAGGTGATAGAAATAGAAATATCTATATTTGCATTAAATAGAGTACTGATGTTTTAAGTAGGTACTAGCCATCTTAAATAATACCGTAATAAATCAACCGTGTCGCGTAGCGGCAAAAAAGTACTACTATCCCCTCTCTTCCCTTGGGTGTCGTAAAAGGACTACCGGACTAAAGACTGCACATACTTCCAACAGCATAGAGCAGCGATGGGCTCGCCAACTGTCACGCTGAGAACATAATGCAGTCGGAATAGTAGGAGCTGAACTTTAACACCTAGTTACATAAACATGCGCTTTCGCTGCAAGTGAGCGTCGTACTAATCCGTTCTGCGATTTTGTCGACGAGGCTTATCTAGAAGCGCGCGGAGTCAGGAGTAAGAATAAATGAATGGCACTAAAATAAGTAAGTGTGTTCTACTATAGTAGAGCGCGCGTGCACTCTAGTGTTAATAATGATTCGTCACGACACAGATCTCTATCTATTCTGAGCAAATATGATGTTAATTGGTGAAAAGTGGACTGGCAATACACTACTATTGTGGTCATCATTGCCTCTTTCTGACTAAACCTTTCTGTTATAGTCGTGGTGTAAGTATTTGATTTTTATAGATCATTCTCACCAATGGTGTAAGACACCATCCCTTGGATGGTCCGTTGGAAGACAAGCCAGGTGTGGGGGCGTTATTCGGGGCGTCGATGTGCTCTGCCAAGCTGCGAGGGCCAAAGCAGAGGGAGGCTTTGCTGGTTGGAGCGCCTCTGTACGCGCGGGATGGGCAGGTGGACGTCGGAGCTGTTTACGTGTACCAGTTTGACCCAGCCAAAGGAACAAAAGGAGTGCGTATGGTTTTTATAATACATACAAGTACATTCATACATCACGCCGTTTATATACCGGAGGGCTCAGACCGGTGGTCGGTGCGGGAGGGGTAAGCAGAGACCAAATTACAAAATCAAAGTCAGTCATTTACTCAACGTAGCACATTTTAGCTTAATTACGCTACATATAGACTTTATTAAAATGTTCTATTATACTCGTAGACACTTATTTTCATTTATGATTGAACTCTTTTTTTTATTCTACAACGGGTAAGCGCTTGGCCTTCATTTCACCTGATGGTAAGTGAAGATAAGGGCGAAGGTGGAAGCGCGCTTCACCCGGAATCCTCAACCACTGAGGAACTGGCTATCTTATCTCAAACTGTCGGAACACAACAATGCTATAAACATCGTTGTTATGGCGACAGACTTAGATACGATGGTGGTAGCTAGCCAGGCGGACTTAACAGCCCTACCACCAACCAAACCGAGCACATAAAGATGTACCCCCCACTGGGAACCGAACCCGGGACCTCTGGGTCTGAAACCGGTGGCTTAGCCACTAGACCACAGGGGCGGTCAATTTGATACACAAACTTTAAAGCTATACCGAACAAAGAAACAAAAAGCAGTGGTCTAGTTCGTGTTAGTTAAACTATCTAGATTTAAAGGTTGAAAAGTGTAGGCTTGTTGACGGCAAAAAGCCGCAGTAAATCGTCTTCAGCCTATACACGTCCCACTACTGGCCGTCCCACATGGCCAACAGCACATGAGACGATTGGCCCAAAACCCACCATGCTGGCTTTTGGGCTAGCGTTCGTGGTCGGTTCTCTAAAGGGGGGCAGACAATACGGTCTTAAAAAAATCAGGGCAGAGGCGGTTTGATGACATTCTAAAATTTACAATTAACAGTGCGGTTTGTCAATAAAAATACTATTAAATTTGAACGCCCTTAATTATAAACACTATTTAAGCATTATTAAGTTAGAGGGATGTGACATAAGTCTCTTAATGAACTTCAAAGCAAAATCAATCATATTGATTATTTATAGATTTACATACATTACTTTATTTACTAATATAACTATTACATAATTTATTATGAAAGCTATAACCGAAATAACGAATTTATTGTAATCGACATCTTCTTAGTTCGTTGGCCGCATCCACATCAGTCTTGTCTCGGTAGGGCTGCTTCATCATCGAAGCCGAATAACTTGACAATTGGTTTAAATGTATGCCTTGTGCCGCGAATGCACATGCTAGTGGCACATATTATAGAGATGATGATTCTTGATCTTAGCCAACCCATCACTACGCTAAAAGACTATTCCAGCGGTCAGCGAATGCAGAAAATCCAAAAATTTTGAAATCAATCATATTGATATTTATAATTAAAACAATTCTGCTTAGAAGTTGCAGATCTAGTAATTTAATTAGAGCAATGTTTTTATTCTGCGAAATGTGCAAAACCATCACGCGCTTGTGTTAAAAATTTAAATTTACTTTTTAAAGAAGAGGGTGCCCTGCGGAATGTCAATACAAATAATTTCATGTAAAAATTATTGTTTAATGCGTAAATTAAGAAAGTTGTTGAATAATATGTATTAGGAGTCATTAGATTTATGAATGTTTGTTATTGATTAAAGAATTTGTTAATGTTTTTTATATATTTTAGCGTTTTATTAACGCTTAAATATACATAGGTAAAATTATTAAATACCTAAAAAAGACGACAACCTTAGGTTGGAATCGAACCGAATGAATTTGTTTCAAATTTCAACAAGGCCATGACCTTGTTGAAATTGTGCAATGATCAGGCTTCTTTTAATAACAATAATAATAATAATAATTGTTTATTTGCCATAAATAGGGTATAATACAGTTGGTCAAAGAATACAATGTCGCTTAAACCTACTTAGCCGTAAGCTACAGCATGCAAAATATTTAGGTACAGAAATACTTAATTTAACTAAAAAGGGTCTATGCATCCACCACATCGCGTCTTTCTACTTATGTTTCAAAAATTCATCAACCGAGTAAAATGTATTTTCAAGCAACCATTGATGCAAGACACTTTTAAATTTTCTCAGCGGCAAACATTTTATGTTTTCTGGTATTTTATTGAAAATGGTAATACACATCGCATAACAATTTTTGAGGAAGTGCTTTGTTTTAGGCACTGTGTCTAATACTAATCTGTTTGGATCTCTGTTACTCCTACATGTTAGGTCCTTAGACTTCGGAAACTTATCTAAACGCTGGTATGTAAAGACTGCCACATCGAATACATAAATGCATGGCAATGGGAGTATATTTAAAAGTTTAAAATATGGTCGACAGGGTTCATCCGGCGCTATGTGACATATTGCGCGTAATTTAGTAGAACGCGTTTCAAAATTAGTAGCCCATATCTCAGAACCGATTCGACGTAGGCGAAATATGTAGTTAGCGCAGTGTTTCTACATGCTACCATGCTAAGTTTATATAGAGCATATGCAAATCTATTTAACTTGTTGCATACCTTTTCAACATGATCCTTCCAGTCAAATTTTGAATCCAAGATTATACCCAAGAATGTCACATTATTAGCCGTCCTGAGAGTTTGTCCGTTAAAAGTAATGTCAATAGCGTGATCCTTAAAATTATTAAAATTAATGAGGTTGGTCTTAGACGAATTAACTCTAAGATTATTATTATACAAACTCTCCAGTATATCTGCTTCGTGTTGCCGTATAGAGGCGTCGGGATCCGATGCTACCACTATAGATATATCGTCTGCAAATAGTACAATTTCATGTTTAGTTACAGGAGCAATGTCGTTAACATATAGTAGAAATAGCAAAGGCGATATGATGCTACCTTGTGGAACGCCATATATATTTCGTTTGAATTTTGATCTTACTGTCACTGTATTATTTTTACCATCCAGATATTCAATTTCGACACATTGGTACCTGTCTCTTAAATATGAACTAAACCAGTCAGATGCAGGTCCTCTCACCCCGCAGCTTTCCAGTTTTCTCAACAAAATCTCATGATCAACCAAGTCGGAGCGGAGGACATATCAAGAAACAGTACAGTAGTTTTCATTTTATTATTTACGTTATGTAGAACGCTGTTTACTAGGTGAAAAACCGCGTGTACCGTGTTTTTATTTTTTTGGAAGCCATATTGATTTTCCTGGATAATGTTGTTATGTATATGTGTTGTAATGTTTAATGCATTTAACTAATTCAGCGCATAGTACAAGTGGCTTAAAAATACGTAAATTTTCACGATTGCGTGCAGGAACCCCTTAAACATTGTTTTGTCGGCGTCCGTAAAGCTGTTTATTGACTATCGCCCAAAATTATTTACTTATCCTGTTGTTTTATCCATACGTTGCACAGTTTTTAAGCATGCGGATAGTTTCGTACTTAAAAACTATTATAAATGTAACCATTTTTTGCTTTAATAATTACATTTATTATTATTATTCTCTTTATTCAACATCTTAGATAAAAATATATTTTTTTATATAAAAAGAAAACGTATTTACAATATAAAATATTATAAAAATCTTAACCTAGTCCGTCTATTTTTATTATTATTATTGTAACGTTCAACTATTTTATTTAATTATTTATTTTCATCCATGGTCGTGCAACCTGCAAGCAGGACAAAGGCCTCCCTTCCCTTTTCGGGCTCGGTGAAAACGGCTAAATTGGCTGTCTTCTATTAGCTGTTATTCAAAATGTTTTACATATTTTGCACTGAAATTTTCAATGTGTAATACAGAACGTATGTGTGAGGAGATGAACGAAGCCAAAACCACGCGCAACGACTGGAAACATTTTGCTCAATAAAAAAAAAATCCTGTTACCTCTAAAATTTCATGTAAATGCACATTACGACCGTGTTTCACAATAAAAATTCCTCTAAAATTATAACCACATAGGTATTTATTACCTTTTAGATTTCTTGCCAGATTTGGATTTCCAAAAAGCTTAACATTTTTATTAACTTTTTGATAAAAATGTGATTGGCGCTTACGAATTACCGCGGACCCCGCACCGCGCAACACCCGCAAGGCCCCGCCTAACATCTAAATTAGTCATGAGAAATTTAGCTCTTTGAAGAGATAAGAGCTATATGGCTCTTGTTTGCGCCACAGCGCAACGAATAACAACCGTCTCTGCGCCGGCAGAATTAGAGTGCATATTGGACTGCACCACCCCGTCGCACGGACCTTTTGACAAGTATACCAGACGAACCTTTTTGGACCGCGGGCATCACGCGGTCGCCCAGTCAGTGCCTTTTGAGATCTCAAGACGAAACCACGCGTCACGCGCCCTTGAAATCAGCCTTCGAAATAGCATATGTGTACAGTTACGCCTAACGCCTAACGAACCAGTGCCCTAGTGAATAGTTTAGTGTAGTGACTGTGCGCCAGGAAACCAACCTACCTCGCCGCCCGTGGTCAGCTCGTCCCCCGGTTCCTGTGACCTCGTCAAGCCTGCTCCCGGTAAGTTCCTGTCGACCTCCCGCCTAACCCACTTTACTCTGCTGTATTTGGCGGTGTCTTCTGACCCGCGAATACAGCTCTTTACCCAGTCAAGAGCTATATAGCTCTTCTAGCTCAGTAGATCATTTAGCTCAGTGTAGTTCATGAAGATAGAAGGCTCTTGAGTCGTTTATGTAAACTGTTCAGGAAATAGCGCGAAGCGCAACGTATTGTCTTGAATTTTGAGGTAATTTTTTTTTAGACAACAGCTCCATACAAAAATTTGAAAATATTTTTTTTTTTCTAAAAAAAGTGATTTTTTTGTTAAGCTCATCGGATACCGCTCAAGTTCTTGCGGGGTTTACAGGGGGGCCAAAATTTCGTTAGATTTTGACGCACCGTTTTCAAGATATTCGCGTTTTTATAAAAAGTTACCTTAAATTTTTTTAAAGTTTGTAAGTTTTAAGGCTCTATAGAAAGCAAGCAAGGAGCATGCAAGCAAGCAAGCAGCATGCAAGCAAGCATGCATACAGTATGCAAGCAGGAATACAGCATGCAAGCAGGCATGCATCATGCAGGCAGGCATGCAGCATGCAGCAGGCATAGTTTCTGTCACGGCTCCGGCGCTGCGGGACTCCGGCGGTCCCACGCGAGCTTATCGTCGCAGATGGCTTTCGCTCACCACCGCAGCTTCGGCTTTCTGGCCGGCTTCGCCGGCCAGCCTCAGCCGCAGCGGCGGGCGTTAAACCCACCTGCTCCTCAGCTCGCGGGCCGCCTCGCCCCTCCGCGCCTACGCGGGCTTAAATTACACTCTAACGTAGGGCAGACAAGACTACGTGGAGTCGGTTTTGCCGCGATTCGTTTCTGTCACTGACTTTTATAGCACAACCTTACCGAAAACACAAAGTATTAAGTTTTTAAGACATTTTACTTTATTTACCTAATAATATGAATATATGAAAAACAAAAAAAAAACGAAAACCTGGGTATGATATTTTAGAGAAAAAGTTACCTTCAGGAGTAGGGCAGCTAGTATTTCTGTTGTCTAAAAAAAAGAATTAAGTACCTCGAAATTCGAGACAATAGCTACGCTGCGCTTCATCCATTATGCGTTTCGTATTTTATGATAAATTAAATTTAGACGTATAGCGATTATGTTATTTACATTTATGCTGATTAAAATTATGATAAAGACAATTATAGTAAGTTAAATTTGTGCCGATGAAACCATTATGGGTTTATAACACTCTGCTTTATAAATTTTATGCGAAAAAACTTTATGCTGAAACTGTTATGCCAAACTACATAATGACGAAAGAGATTATACGACCAAAAGGGCTCCCATATAAAAATCAACAGAGAATTTTGTCCTGCACCCCCTTTGCGATACCCTTTTGACTATCAAGCCGAGCCGCTCTCGATTCCGAGGCGACATATTCCGATGAAACACTGAGCTAATTGAGCTAAAATGAACACTGAGCTAAATTGAACGAGAGTGAGCTAGATATACGTTGAGCTAGAATAGGTGAGCCGGCTCTTTTAATCAACTCGCTCGCGAGCTACCCATCGCTAACCTCCTAATCCCCCTTAAGTGCTCTTGATGGCCAGTCGTTGCAGTAGGAGTCCCGCCATCTCCTTCTACGCCTGCCGCGACGTCTCCTGGCATTGCATATTTCCAGTATGGCATGTTAAACTAAATAATGCATAAATAGTGTTTTAACATTTTAAAAATTTACCAACGGACTAAAAGCTACACATACATCCAACAGCATAGAGCGGCGATGGGCTCACCACCTGTCACTCTGAGCACATGTGCAGTCGCTATTTGGTGAAACGTGAACTATGGCAGAAGACTGCTTTTGCGGTCCTCATTGCCTAGTCTCTGACTAACCCTTCGGGGATAATAGTCTTGATTATGTATGTACGAATGTAAAATTTCAGCTGACTGATATCTTTACTGCGGTGAGAAAGTTGTAAATCGTTCAGTTAATTGTACCTTATTCGTGTCTTACAGCGAGTGGTGCACCAAAAGAGTATTTTGGGTACTGCCAACGGGGGCCAATTCGGAAGCGCCGTCATAAATCTCGGGGATCTTAACGGTGATAGCAAACATGGTGCGTATTAATAATAATTTTTTTTTTTTTTGTTACGTCGCTTTTATAAAATATTGTAAAAAAGTAACTTAATATTTATATAAAATAAATAAACATAGTTCTAGTAATATAAGGCAACAAAAGTTAAATAACTTAAAGGTCCATATAACACATTATAATACTGACAAACATTCATAAAGATGAACCAAAAATACTTTACTAAGTCAGGACACACTTTTATAAACCAAAATTCAACCCACGTAGACTGATTTGACTCATAATTAAATCTCAGGAACTTTCATCATCAGCATTTATACGTTCCACTGCTGGGCCCAGGCCTTCCTATGGACATAGCGATATTGGGCCATAACCCACCACGCTGGCATAATTTATTTATTTGATTTTATTTCATATTCACAGATGAATCGACAGTTCTATCAAAAGTATAACACTGAAAATGTGAAACAGCAAACCATTTACAGATTCACACAAATAAAAATGTGATAGTAACATACAAACTTAAGCAACAAATACAATCGATTACTTCACAATCGCCAAATTGATAATATCTAAACTATTACAGAGCATGCTAGATATGGAACTTAATTTGTATCAAAATCAAAAAATCAAAATCAATGTATCTTTATTCAGTAAGCTTAAATTAAGCATTTTGAATCGTCTAAATTTTTTTTTTTTATGGATGGATGGATAGGCATAGGAACCCAATTCAGGAAGTCTTTTAGCTGTGGAGAAGAACGGGCACAAGAAACTCCACAGCTTTAAAATAATATAGAAGTAACGACATTTACAAAACAACATGTCGTTACCAAATTATACAATGAGTTAGGTAATGTCATAAAAGACAATGGATTAAGAAAAAAACAATGTAAATATATTATTATAACCAGGCTGTTTTGTCTTCTAAATATTCCTTAACTGTGTAATAACCTTTCCTAAGTAAACAAGATTTTACATGATTCTTAAACTTATCTAAAGATAAATCTAGTATAGTACTTGGTATTTTATTATAATAGTGTATACCTTGCCCCAAGAAAGAGCCGAGAACCTTTTGTAACCTAAACAGCGGCATTACTAGTTTTGACTTATTTCTAGTATTGAAATTGTGTACATCACCGTGTTTAGAAAAAGTGTTAATATTGCAACGCACAAAAACTATACAATTATAAATATACTGCGATGCAACAGTTAGAACACCAACTTCCTTAAAAATATTTCTCAAAGAAGTTCGCGATCCCAGTCTATGTATGTATTATATGTATAACAAGCCACCTTATATTAAACCACCTATATAAAGAACAAACAATATTATAACAAACACAATAGAACCCGCCAGATTTAATAATCGGATAGTAATAATGCAAGTTTACGCCTCAAAGCATCACATTTAGAACCGAAAAGATCCATATCAAGTCTCTCGCACAATTCGTTGAAACATTTGCCTGCACGGAGAAAGAAGGAATTTTGCCTATAGTTAGTATTCGAAAGTGGTAGATGAATTGGTTTATAGTTGAATTGGTGTATAGTGACGCAGGTTTTTATTTGGAACATTCAGAGTTAATAAAGATAGGAGCTAGAATAATGCGGGCATAAACTAATCAGGGTTCTAACGACTGCCACCTTACGACAACAACCAGGACCAATGGGTTTACGTTCCTCCCTTGATTAGTTACAGATGTTTTACATTTGGTCACCCATTAAATTCATGACCCGGCAAATTGCAAAAGTCGTTTTACTGACAAGCTCGCGAACCGAACGCCTTTTATAAAATATCGATATTACAGTCGCTACACTGTAATATCAAGCAGGAACTCACGACATTACAGACTTAAAATTTGGCAGGTACATAAATCCTTAAGAGGCCTAGCTATCACATCTCGATTGTCATTTTTGCGTAAAATGCCCATTTTCGCATTTTGTAGTAAAATGAAATGAAAAATGAAATGAAAATGAAAATGAAAATGAAAATGAAAAATGTTTATTTAGCAAAAAACTTAACTTAAGCCGAGATACAAGATTGATCAGTGACTCCCACACAAGGCTAGGCCTGACACGTGGGAGTCAATTATTTTACAAAGCAATGCATCTGAATAGTGGATATTCGTCATGAACAATAATAGTATACAAAAACAAGTGCAACATTATACAATAATCATATATATAAACTGGACCATGCAAAGCGCGAATGCGGAGTGCGAGTGTGAAAGTGTAATGGGTAACCCTGTGATTGACTCTTGGGATCGGACAGCAGCGACAAGACTGCCACGGCTGTCCATTACCAGTTGGAAGGCCTTGTTATGCCGTAACCTTAATAATTGCCTCGGATTGCGCGTAATCCCAAGTTAATAATAGGGACAGAACCTTAGATTTGGCTTGTTGGTGTAGACAATGCTTTAAATCGCAAATGTTGACCAATTTATTGAAGAGGCGAGGAAAAAGAAATTCTCTAAATCTTTGTGCAAATGTGGTTTTCACTTTAGTCGTGGGGACCTTGAAAGTTCTCTTTCTAAGTAGCTCATTATACCTTGGTAAACTTACAACTTGTTTGTGCATATACATTGAAGCTCTTAATAAAAACAATCTACGGACACTTAAGACTTGGGCTTCTTTGTAAACATCCGATGTGGGGTATCGCCTTGGTCTTCCCAGAGCCACCTTCAGAACCGCTCTTTGTGCTCTTTCTAATACTATCAATACGGAAGGGGCAATACTTCCCCATGCAAGTATACAATAGTTAATCACGGATTGGCACAATGCCAGATACACCGACCTGAGAACATTTCCATCAGTGATCTCCCTTAACTGTTTCATTATGTGGATTAGTTTACGAACCCTGGCTGAGGTAACTGAGATATGTTTTTTAAAGTTTAGGTTCTCGTCAAGTGTTATACCAAGATATTTTAAAAAAGGGGCTCTCTCTATATTACTACAATTACAATTTGGGTTTGCGGAACCAGTTTCCATAGCTGTACAGTTAGACTTGTGAACTGGAATACTTTTAAAAAGTAATGGAGGAGGCTGCGATGCTGCCGTTTTATGAAAGCACAGAAATTTAGTTTTGCTTGCGTTGAGAGTTAGAATGTTATGATTTAACCATTTCTGTATTTTCTGCATACCTAATACGGCATAAAGGTGGGCCTCACGCCAGGTCTGACCGTAAAAAATAATCGCTGTATCATCAGCGTAACAGACTACGTCACTGTTCTGGAGTTGAATAGACATTATGTCATTTATATATGAGATAAATAGGGAGGGTCCCAAGATGCTTCCCTGAGGGACGCCAAAATTTACAGACTGGACCTCGCTTATAAGATCACCAACCTTGACACATTGCCCTCTTTCTGACAGGTAGCTGGTAAACCAATTAAGCGCGCAACCTCGAATCCCGTACAAACTGAGTTTTTTAATTAAGATGGGAATCGATACTGTGTCAAACGCCTTTGTCAGATCAAGAAAAACACCGACACAGCATCGATCTTGATCAAGGTGAGATACAATTTTGTCGGTTAGGAGAGTAACTGCATCCTCCGTTGATTTACCTTGGCGGAAACCAAATTGGCGATCGAGGTTTTACAATTGCCTTCCAAAAATTTGACCAAGCGTCTATTGACTACTCGTTCTAGAAGCTTAGAATACCCACTAAGTAAAGATATGGGGCGGTAATTACAAGGATCATCTTTGGTTCCTGACTTGTGGATGGGAAGTACTGCAGCTGTTTTCCATTCACTAGGAAAGACACCTAAAGATATGCTCAAGTTAAAAATTGCTGACAAGGGCTCGGAAATTACATGAGCAAGGGATTTAAGTAGTTTATTAGTAACCCCATCAATTCCCGGAGCACTATTTGCGTCAAGACAGCGAATGAAATTCATAACTTTATGCAGGTCAGTGAGTTCCATGAAGAAGGAGTTCTGAGGGAGAGGATCGGGAATGTGGACTTTGCTAGCAAGAGATTCCTGAGTTTCATTTAGCTCTGACATGATCGAACTTGCCAGCGTGTTACCAATCGTCGCGAAGTAAGAGTTACAAAAATCTAGAGATGCCCCTGCGGTTGTCTTAATGTTAGACAGTACTTGATTCGAGGACACGATATGCTCAGTATTAGTAAGGTGTTTGATTGTAGTCCAGAGCTTTTTAGGAGTGGATTTGTGATCATTTATTTCTTTACTATAGTGTTCAACTTTTAGTTTCCGAATTAGACTAATGTAAAAGTTTCTGTATCGAGTGTACACGAGCTTTTTAACAGGATTATGGGGGTCTTTACGGAATTGAGTATGCAATTTGTCCCGATGCTAAGAGCATCTGATGAGACCTGGAGTCATCCAGGGTTGCAAGATAATTTGAGAGCGACTAATGGTTACAATTTTGGAATGTTTCGAAACTGACTCCGCGACGGTGTTAGAGAAAAACCTAACCGAGTCAGTCAAAGAATCACTGGTCAGAACAGGGGACCAGTTAACCTGTTCCAGCTCAGATATAACCGAGTCAATGTCTACCTTCACTTTAGAGCGAGACGGTTTCGATTTCTGTTGATTCTGCGACTTGAGCATGATTCCCAACGCGGTTATGTCATGATCGGTGAGATCATTTGAACTGACGAAAGATTCCGCATAGCTTTTCGAAGACACGAAAATATGGTCTATGCAAGTCTTGTCATGGGTAGCTCGGTCTATGCCAGGGACAAGTCCGTGCTCCGCCAGTACACTCAGATATTCCGATGACGAGCTACTATCAGCCGCCGAGTCAAGAATATTAATATTCAGATCCCCTGCAAGGATAAGATGAGGCGAGGAATTAATAGATTTTAAGCTAAAATCAAGAGAGTGAATAAAATTTTCTGGGTTTGAGAAGCTAGGTGACCTGTATACGGCTATGACTGAGAACTGGTTAGGTACCTCTGCCAGCACACAATTAGCCTCTTCAACGTTCGGTTCAGAAAAATGGGGAGTCCATTTGTCTCTTATATAAATCGTCACTCCACCGGACTTATTAATGAATTTCGTAGAGAAGAATGAAGCATACCCCGGCAAATGTCTAAAGGTCGTGTTTTCGTTCAACCAGCACTCACTAAGGACTATAACATCAAAGTCAAGACCAAACCTCTTAAGTACAACAAGGAAACCATCAAAGTTTTTTTGCATGCTCTTAATGTTGATATTTAATATTTTCAGTGAAAATTTTGACAGAATCTTTTCACCATCCTCGGGAATAGTTATATTATGGCACTTAATCTGATATGAGTTATCTATATCATCTAATAAGCCTAAGGGAGCCATGGGTAGATGTTAAAAAGTAATTTGTAGTTTTTCGGAATAGTGAGTATAAGTGCCAGACTAATAGTAGTTTTATAGTAGAGTAGATATATGCCATTCCCAACGAATTTTGAGAGGTTATGATTATAGATTTCACAAGTATGACTGTGAGTGAGTTTGAGTTTGAGTAGGTGTATGAGCGTATTGCATGCCAAGACATTAAGATTAAATACATACGCCATAAATAACTAAGTATGAAAAATATAAAAAACGGAAAACTGAACAAGCGACAAGTAAACAAAAATAACATACAGTCATTATCCCGAGGCCAGCACATGGGAGGAGTGTAACGACTCCACTGTGGCTGTTGGCGTAGATTGTAACTCCTTCGAGTACCCTGGTCTGCGGAGACCATTGAGATCTTCTTCCGATCTAATACGAATCGCAGGGCTTCCTTCCTTAATATCCCGTTTCCTGACATAGATACATCCATTTCGCAGCCAGCAATACTTGTAACCGTGCTCGTTCGAAAACATCCTGGCGGAACGAAATAAACTGCGATTGGCGCTAGTCAGGCGTTCATTAACATATACCGAACTATCGGGACCGTGGCCCACAATGTCTTTGTTTTTCAGAAATCTTCTAGTTTTAGCGTGTTTCATGAATTCATCACGTTTTGCTCGACGAGTGAAAGCAACCACTAAAGGACGTTGAAGCACACGGTTCTCACCTGAGTTCACTTTGAGGGTTATTTTATTATTTTTAGGCCCAACACGGGATACGTAGTCCAGATCAGTATCTCGGAGCTCACTCCCAGTTTGGCGGCAGTCGTAAGCACCAAATGAAACGGGTTTTCATTTGCGGTCTCTTCCAGACCACATATTTCCAATTCGTTGCCCAAGGCTGACTGAGCCTGGATGTTAAGCTGGGATTGCAAGTTTGCAACGGTAGCTCTAAGGATAACATTATCATTTTCCAGCATTTCGAGAGATTTGAGTCTCTGATCGTATTCTGACAACCGTAAGCTTATGTCATCGAAGCATTGGCGAAAATAGCTGATGTCCTCTCTGATTTCGGCGCTCAAACCAGACAGCTTAGACTCAAGGAGCTTACCAAATTGGTCATATGTTATTGAGCCACTTGCCTGTGCAGGCGGTTTGGGGGGATTCGAGGAATTTCCATGTATTTCAGAGCAACTTGTATCTTCAACTTGGGACACTATTTCGTCACATGACATGTTTGATACATCGTTTGACGACGGGGAGAGCTGTCTCCGCACTGGGGTGTTGTCCTCCTTGCGTCGAGTGACCCGCGAGCAAGACTGGCATTTCCAAAGTTTTTTTAAGCTTGCTACGTTGTCTTTAAAATAAGACGATATCATGTTATAACATTTGTAGTGGTAACATTCTTTGCACGCAGAACATTTTAACTGCTCTTCAGGGCGAACAATTTTATTGCAAGCCAAACAGTTCATTATGTGTATACATGCTTGTATAAGCACCGGGGCTGCGTCGGAGCGTGCAGGAGCGAAGACCGTAGCAGCGGACGTAGCAGTGGTCGTAGCAGCGGCCGTAGCACGGTCGCCTCGGGCACTCGAGTCGTCGTCGGTCGGCTGTCTTCGTGTCGTTACGCCGGCAGCGTAGGCCGGCAGCGCTCAAGGTCACGGTAACACTCAGTGGGCGACGTTATAAGAATGATTTTTGAGGTAGGTCAGGTTCGGGTCCGATAATTAATAATTTGAAAATGCTTTTCAACACTATTCTTCAAGCGAAAAAGTTATTGAAAAACGGATTTCGACACTTTATTGCACTTGATGTTGGCTTCAAAATGATATAACAAATAACTATAACCACACGTTTAGTTCACAACTTTTTGAGTGATTAATGCGGAGCGAAAATAAATACCGTGTTGACTTATCAGTTGCCCACGCCGAGCCTCGCCGAGTAATTTTGCAGTTGTATTTATCGTTGTTGTCGAAATAGGATAATAAATTCATGCTTAATATTACAAATCTGCGAGAATAAGCTAGAGAAGCAGGATTGTGCCCTTACATTGCTGATGGTTTATTTTATACTATCTTCTTCGACATGAGTAAACCGGAGATCTTTTTATTTCTACATTTCTTTTTCATACTAGTTCTCGCTTGTTTGCTTCTCGTACTTACTTCATACTTCACATTAATTCATCAATCATTAATTATACATAGGCGGTTGGGAGGGGTTGTTGTACCTTTGCCACAAAGTAATTTTGCCACAGAAAAAAGTACATAAGTGTTTATTATTTATTTATTTATTTTCCTCAATCACTCCTTATAACCCCTATGGGTTGAGATTAGGCATATTAATATTGTTCTATACTACTTTATAACTCTATTTTCACGTAATTTGCATATATTTTGAACATTAAATAAAGTGAACCTAACCTCAAAATCAGCTATTTTCAGCGCGTATAACTATTTATCAGAATTAATTGGTACAAAAAAATATATCATAACGTATTATTCTAATAGTAATCTATTAGGTAAAAATACGTATGGACGTATTCCAGCCTGTCCGCGCTGAGCCAAGCCTCCACACAATTTGTACAATGTCCTTTGCAACAATTCTATTTTTATGAAGTTAATTCGTCATATTTCAATTTGGATTATTGTAAATTCGACACATTGTATTTTATCGTACAGACAGAAAAAAGGGTCAAACAAAAAGTAAATAAAAAAATATTTATGGAGTACCGCCTACAGTAAGCCATCTATTAATCATATCCTTCATTCCTTTATTTCTTTTCCTTACTTTGCTAACAATTACTTATTTCGGACACTTTTTTAAGTCCATTTTACATTTCCTTTTTTTTTATGCTACTTCTTGTTTCTATACATTTTCTTATATTCTATGCTTAACGCTATTCATTCTTCTTATATTCTAAAAGTATTTTTGGTTGCTTGCTTCTCGCACTCCATACTTAATACTTCACATTAATTCATCAATCATTTATACTTATGCGATTAGGAGTACCGCCTACAGTGAGCTATCTATTTATCCTATCCTTCATTACTTTATTTCTTTTCCTTACTTTGGGAATAATAACTTATTTCGGACACTTTTTTAAGACCATTTCACATTTTTCTTTTCTATTCTATGCTACTTCTTATTTCTATACATTTTCTTATATTCTATACGTATTTTGGTTAGGTATACAGTTTCCTTATATTTTGTATGTTTATTTATACTAATACATTTTCTTACTTCCTAGTTTCTTATGTCCATGTTTGAAAACCACTTTAAAATACATACATACGAACATAAATGTTTGACTTGTTAGATATACAGTTTCTGTACAAACTATTTAGACATAAAATTGATTGCCCCCAGCTATTAGCTAAATTTAGATTTAATGTGCCACGTAAAAACCCACGATACGCCGTACAACCCTTAGCACCACCCTTCCGAAAAACCGTCCTAGGAGCTCATTCTCCTATTCCTCGATTGAGCAGACTTCTGAATAGATACAGTCAAGCATTAGATATAAATAATGATTCACTACCAAAGTTCAGACAAGCATTTTTGGAAGCTAATGAGACATGACATGGATTATTAGTTTAGTAAAATTATCTTGTTCTAGTTTCAATTATTTTCGTTAAGTTAACAATATTGTTTAAATAAGTGGTTTAGTAAATTTAAGTTTTTCTCTGTTTAAATTTTGCATGTTGTGTCAGCCTATAATTGGTTCGCACATTTAGATTTAAGGAACAATTTGTATTTTTTTTACCTTTTTTAATGTAGCAACGGTTGGCTGACCTAAATATATAAATTAAAAAAAAAAAAAAAAAAAAATACATGCATACACAGATTTACGACTATTATTCCCAAACGGTTAGTCAGGGACAGGCAATGAGGACCACAGAAGCAGTCCACGTTTCACTAGCTTTACAACTGCTCATGTGCTCAGCGTGATAGGAGGTCAGCCCATCGCCGCCCTATGCTGTTGGATGTACGGGCAGTCTCTATTCTGTTAGCCGCCTTTTACGACACTTTTACTACGGTAAGAGAGCAGTTGGTAGTAAATAGTATACACGACGAAACCCACTTTAAACAAACAAAAGTGTTTGTTTCATTCCACGTGCTGATTGGTAACATTTTGCAGAAGTCGCAATATCAGCCCCTTACGAAGACTCCGGTCGAGGGGCGGTGTACATCTACTCAGCGGCAGACATCCTCACAGACGTCTCTTCAGACAAGATTAGGTGGTTGCAGAGGATTCAACCAGAGGAGTTCGTCACCATTGGTCTCAGCTTGACCGCTCTGCAAAATTACGCGGACAATGGATGCAATGGTAGGCCTACTACCATCCTACCTTAGTTTAGAAAGTCCTTTTTAAACTAAGGTATTCTGTCGATAAGAACACTTAAGCCTTTTACACATTGCGATTTTTCGCAGCGACGTAAACGCGCTCTAATGAAACGCGCGACTGCATCGCGTCGCGACCTTGCAATTGAGTCGATGCTAACGAGCGTTTTAAAAGATGCAAATGCGCTTTCGTGGCTATTTAGACCAGTGGAATTATGTTATATTTGATTTATTTGCGTTAATAACGCTAACTGCAGTCTGCATCGCGTCTGTAAATCGCGTTTGCATCGCCGCTAAAAGTTACAGTGTGTAAAAGGCCTTATACCCATACACACAGGTGTTGACGTTCTAAAATGATAATGACTAATGATGAATCGTTGTATTATTGGCAGACTTGGCGATAGGAGCTCCATACAGCAATGCAGTTCTGATGTACAGGTGTTTGGCCCAAATTATCGTACACGTCCAAAATCTTGAGGTGAGAACGATGGTATTCCTACTATTTATTTATTTCGCACTGTCATATTTTATAAAGAAAATTAAAAAAAAACCATTCTGAAACAAATAACTTTGGTATAACAAATGAACGCCGTTTATTCTGCTCATGAAACTGAGTTTAAATCGATAAGACCGTAACTACTTATATGTATTTTTGCGCCTTATTATATTTTATGTAAATGTTTGTGGTAACACAAGTTACAATAAAAGTATTATCTATCTATATATCTTACCAACAATAACCTTACTATTTTATTTTTAATAACCTTACTACTAAACCATATTTTTTTAAGGGAATGGGCCGTTGGCTGCTTAGTGGCACTTCAGCTTAACGGTAGCGACTTACTTTCCCACCGGAGTGCGGTCAGTGCGGAGGAACTTAGTCTTAGGGTATGTTCAGATGATGAGTGCTCAACGCGCGTTTACAACTACTTGTATTTTATTCTAGGAAAACACATGCTAACGCGCGTTTCTATACCGTTCTATAAACGCGCAGTAGCAAAACGCGCGTTGAACGCTGATCATCTGAACGTACCCTTAGACCTTGTCGTGAAGGGGCGAATTCGCCGCGAATCGTTTCGCGCGAACTCATACGCGCTTTGGCGAGGTACTAGATGCCAATACCACAGAATAAGTAATAGTACTAGGTAAAGAAGGTTCACTCTCTAACTAAAGTCAAGTTTAGGTATAAAAAATAACATACTCTTACGACATTCACGCGAAATTTAAACTTATCGTGTGACCCGAGCGTTCATATTCCGTTAGGCAGCGTTGACTCGATATCGATTTGACGCACAGATATAGATTTACATAGATAACGCCAGTATCATGTTTGTATTGAAACCAAGCGTGCCGACTTTTTAACACCAACAGTTAATCGTATTAATTATAAACACTGTTACACATTAAATATATTTACTAACCTCATCTTCATTGTCTATGAGTTTCAGTATATCAATGACGTTTTTTTCAACAATCTCAACTTTTTCCCTTCAATGAATATGGTATTTTTAAAATGTACGGGACAAATAGTCGTGAACAGTCTTTCAGTCCCGTCAGCTGCAATCCATTTTTCTTTTATGATTGGATCATATGGAAAACTATTTAAAGAAAAGAAATGAACATTCTTAGTAGGAATGTTTATTTCTTTTTGACACAATAGTAATTTATAAACATACTTAAAGTATACAAAGTCGTACATATTCAAAAGATAAACAATAAACAAGAACACATTAAATAAATTAACCTTAAAAATATTACCCTCCTTTTTTTTTATACTAAGCCCGGCAAATGACCCCACTCCACCTGATGTTAAGTGGAAATGAGGTCCAGGCGCGAGGACAACTGGTGCAGCGTAAGAGACGTAGCATCAGTCATCCTCACTCTGCCGGCCCACAAAGTGCTTCTTCACGCCTCGTTTGAAGGACCCTATGTCATAGGTAGGAGGGAATACGTGTGCTGGTAGACTATTCCATCTTTTGGAAGTGCGGCAAAGAAACGAGTCACCTAATTTCTTTGTGCGTGATGGAATGTTAGAGACTGTAAATTGGTGACTCCGGAGAGCAGCACGCGTACTCCTATGGAGGAAGGGAGAAGGAGGGATGAGGTCAAAGAGTTCTTCAGAGCACTCGCCATGGTATAAACGGTAAAAGACGCTGAGTGACGCAATATCTCTACGCAATTGCAAAGGCTCGAGAGTTTTAGTGACCTCTGCATTGCTGATAATGCGCACAGCGCGGCGCTGCAATCTGTCCAAGGCATCGAGAAGGTACTTTGCGGAGCCGTCCCAAAGGTGAGAGCAATACTCCACGCAAGACCGCACCTGTGTCTTGTATAATAGACACAACTGATCAGGCGTGAAGAATCGCCGCACCTTGTTCAGGACACCGAGTTTACGTGAGGCATTTTTAATCACGGTTTCGATGTAGTCCTTTTGGTGCAGATCGCAGCGGATATCCATACCGAGCATGTTAATACTGCTCTGCAGGCCTATAGATGTACCCTGAAGAGAGGGAAGGGGAAGGAATGGCGACTTTTTCGCTGTGAACGCGCACACCTGTGTTTTCTTGGCATTGAACTCCACCAGATTATCGGAGCCCCATTTAGAAATGAGGTCCAACACCCGATCAAGCTCAATGACAAGATTTGCTCGCTTCATTTCGGTGTCTACCCGCCCAGCCGTTGGGTGCCCGTTATATCCCCCATGCACTGTGCTTCTTCATCTGCATAGCAATGAATGTTTCCAAGAGGAAGCATGTCATTGATATGCAGAAGGAACAGCGTGGGGGATAGAACGGAGCTTTGAGGAACACCAGCGTTCACTGACATGAACCGCGAAGCGCATCCATCCGAAAGGACACGGATTCTACGCTCATGCAGGAAGCTGGCAATCCAGGTACAGAACTGAGCGGGCAAACCGTATGCCGGGAGCTTGGAGAGAAGAGCTTTGTGCCAGACCCGATCAAAAGCCTTGGCTATGTCAAGGCTAACTGCCAGTGACTCGCCACGCTTGTCAATAGCCTCACCCCAGAGATGTGTGACGTACGCTAGAAGATCACCCGTTGACCGTTTTGGCCGAAACCCATATTGACGATCGTGAATTAGGGAGTGATCTTCTAGGTATCGAATAAGCTGTTTGTTCAATATTCGTTCTAGGATCTTACACAGCACTGAAGTTACGGCTATAGGGCAGTAATTAGTCGGATCTGACCGATCTCCTTTTTTAGGGATCGGTTGCACATTAGCCTCTCTCCAAGATTCCGGCACACAACCCGAAGAGAGCGAGAGACGGTACAGACGCGTTAACACAGGGGACAACTCCGCTGCACACATTTTCAGAACTATTGCTGGGATGCCATCAGGACCGTTAGCTTTCCGGACATCGATTGACTGCATTTCGGCACGGACATTTTAATATCAGACATTGTGTAGCCACAGTGAGGAATTGAGGGTGGCTGTGCATCACAGTCATCGATCCGGGAGTTAGCCGCAAAGAGTTTGGCCAGGAGATCGACCTTTTCCTGCGGCTTGTGAGCTAAAGTTCCGTCAAGACATCTCAGTGGTGGCAGCGAGGGTTGGCAGAAGTTGGATTGCACGGCTTTGGCCAGACGCCAGTAGCTACGGCTGCCCGTAGGATGCCTCAGGAGTTCTTGGCCTACTCGTGCAACGCGCTGGGCATCCGCTCTAATGTAGGCCCTCTTACACGACTTGGTGGCATTATTATAGGCTGCTTTTAGCGAGCGAGTTTCGGGATCCCCATGAGCTTTACCTCTGATCCAAGCGCGGTATGCCGTCTGTTTGCTCTCAACAGCGCTGGCACACTCGCGATTGAACCAGCGGTTGCGTCTGCCTTTGCTGATGACATAGGAGTGTGGAATATAGTATTCCATTCCTAATACTATCTCATCAGCAACGGCAGTGGCGCTAGCGGTCGGGTCCTTCCCACTAAAGCAGCGCTGCCTCCAAGGGACGGATGCAAAATACTCCCGCATCCCGTCCCAGTCTGCCGACGCGTAGTGCCAAATCTGGCGTTTCGAAACCGCTGTTGGCGGGCGCGATGCCAAGGGCACTGTGCTGGATATCAAGCAGTGATCCGAGGAACCTAAAGGAGCTCGAATCTCCACCCGGTATCCAGCTGGGCGACTCGTCAGCAGAAGGTCGAGTAAAGAGGGCGTATGGCCAACTATGTCTGGGATCCTGGTGGGCTGGTTCACCAGTTGCGTCAGGTCATGCGTGAGAGCGAATGCGTGGGCAGTTCTACCAGCATGGTCTGTTTTGGAGGAACCTAACCACAACTCATGGTGGGCGTTGAAGTCCCCCAAAAACACCAGTTCCGCCGATGGAAACCGCTCCTGCGCATCATCTGCTACCCAACTAAGATGTTCAATTAGTCTAGTCAATTGTCTCCATGTCGCCGTTATGGGATCGGTAGACGCAGACGTAGCCACGGCAATGAGAGCCTAAGTCGACGTGTACCACTAGGAGGGAGAAGGAAGGGTCCTCCAGACAGCGCAGACGGCGACAGCAAACATCCGCCCAAACGAATAAGCAAACTCCGGCTTTGGCTTTGAAGGATTCTTCAAGCACAAAGCCGGGATAGTTCAGGTAGGTGGTGTCAGCTGGGCGGATTATTTGCGTCTCCGTCAGGAACAACATTGCTGGCCGTGCCGTCTCAAGATGGTGGTGGACGGCATTGAGGTTTGCATGGAGTCCGCGGATGTTAGCGAACTCCACCTCAAACGGTAAGGTTTTGGATGGGGTGTGCACCGCTGTAGTACCAGTTTTGTTGTTAGGCGCTGTCATTTTAGGAGTGGAAAGAGAGAGGCGTGAATCGCGAAAATGATGCCGCGATGCGAATGGTCAAAGTGTGGTGGCCTGTTTCCCCAGGAATTTGCCCACAGACGAGTATTATTAACCTGCCGAACGGAAGGGCCCCCGAACCCCCCCGGGAATGGCCGCCGGGATCCCACCTTCCGGTCACCAACCGGCACGACGGACCACCCCGAGATTATGCGTGACATGGTGAGGCAGCCTCACGAGCTGGTTAGGCTCGCTTGGGCCCCTGTACTATGCCACGGGCGGCCAGCGGGACAACCGTTTCTACGGGTCTCCCTGGTCGGCAGGTTAACGAAGTCCTCCTGGCACTGGTTTGACGGAATCCTCCACAGACCAAATACATCGCAGCATCATCCTCTCGAGCTCTGGTTGATCCCGAAACGCGACCGACAAGCAGTCACTTGACGGGTTTTACACCATGTGTACGGTGGTCACCAACCAGACGGGTCAAGCCCTACCACCAGTGGAGCAGATCATCGCTCGAAAGAGTCCGTTAGTCGCTTTTTACGACACCCACCGGACGGAGAGAGGGGCGGCGATTGGTATTCTTTCTCCGTCACCGCACGGATAATCCTTTTTTAAAGCTGTCGTGTAAAATTAGGAATTGAGTTTGTTTTATCCACTAAATTGGCTTTTTTTATAATATCATTCATCTGTCCGAATTCGATTAAAATCGATTATTGATATAATATGTTGTACAACGAACAACACTAGTCGCTAAATTTGACAGAAGAATAGGAAATTCCCTGTATCACGAAATCGAAGCGATGGCGATGCGCGACAGTCTCGTTGCTCCGATATTCATCGTCATACATAACGTCAGATCAAACGCTCAACGCTAACGCGGCAACGTACTCGTAGTTTACTTAATGTAAATCTGTAGTTACTTAGGTATCACTCTGGAATCACAACGTGGATTGTTTTAAAATTATTTACGCATAATATAATTTTAAAATAAATTACCTGTGATAGGAAATATGTCCCTGCCTTTGGGTGCTCAAAAGTTTTGGGCTATTGTAGTTAATTGGCTACTTGACAGTTTTTAGAAAAGTATTTTAGAAATTACAAACGCTTATTTTATCCCCGTACAATATTTTTTTTTCTCGAAATAGCTTTATTTATTAGAAAAAAAACATATTTCGCCCGAAAACGCTTGGTCACGTGACATTTTGCCCTGTGACGTCACATTTCAATAAAATCAAAGAAATCTCTTGAAACCTGACATATGGTTTTTGACAATTGTGTGCAATGTGACGTCACACGAAACTCAATCATGGCCGCCGGTGTTACGGGTCTTGTAAACCACAGATAAAAACTCACAAATTTATTTTGTAAAAATAAAATATTTACAAATTAACAGTTGGATAGTTATCGTTAAATTATAAACTATCATTTCCGACATATTTCTTATTTTATTGTTACAACTGTCAAATAGCCAATTAACGCGCAACGAGGCATTTTTTTAGATTTTGCGGCTGTCCGGCTGCATCAACAGACGCGCGCGGACTGAAGTTAGCGTCGACCAACCTTGACGCTTTGTCGGGGTACACGCGAAGTACATGCATTTACGTTATCTTTGTTAATCTATATCTGTGATTTGACGTCAGGAGCGCAGGGTTCTCACTTGTCGATAAATTTAAGTATATTATATTAAAATAAATCAATAAAGAAATAGCGTGAATTAGGTAATTCACAAACATCTTTTAGAAAGTAAGCTTTAATCAAAACATGCAATAAGCAACTGGACTAAAAAAAAGTCTTTCACCCTTTTTCAATACGAATACAAGTAAAGTAACTAAAAATAAAAACATGAATTAGCTAAAGAAAAATGAACTTTATTTTACATAAATTTTTTGAGATATTTTTTTGTATTTATTTACACATATATAATCACGACTATTATCCCCGAAGGATTAGTCAGAGACTAGGGGGCAGCAAAAATAGTCCTCTACAATAGTACACTTTTCAACAAACAGTGACTGCACACGTGCTCAGCGTGACAGGTGGTGAGCCCATTGTCGCTCTATGCTGTTGGATATATGTGCAGCCTTTAGTCCGTTAGTCGCCTTTTACGACACCCAAGGGAATTGAGGGGGTAGTGTATTCTTTTAGCGAGCCTCTACGCGACGCGACACGGCTCAAGTTATAAACTGTTTTTTTATATATGAGAAGTAGGCAAACGAGCAGGCGGGTCACCTGATGGAAAGCAATCACCGCCGCCCATGGACACCCGCAAAACCAGAGGAGTCGCAGATGCGTTGCCGGCATTTAAGAAAGGAATAGGGTTAAGGAAGGAATAGGAATTGTGAGGGGTGGGGGAAGGGGCCTCCGGAACTCTCACAGGCCGGACGAAACACAATAACAGCACCAAGTGCCATTATTTCACGCCGAATATTCGTGAGAGGGTGGTATTACGCCGGGTGAGCCGGCCCAATGTTTGCTGCAACGCAGCGTGGCTCTACCACTCAGTAAACTGTAGTAATTTGACATTTTTTGGTAAATGATAGCGATAATTTGTTTCTGTTTAAGGAACTCAAAACTGCCGATTACCCTGGAGCTCGACGAACCGACACATTATTTGTATATAACTCATGTGTTGAGATTAATTATCCTCAAAAGACGACCTACGCTAAAGCTGGTAAGTTTTCGAACTAAGCTGTTCGATCACATCATCACATTTTCATCTTTGTTCTTTAAACCGGATTTTTTTACTGTATAAAATCACATGATTTATTTAAGTATAAGTGATGTAGAAAATAACAGAGTGACAATTTGAAATTTTAATAATTAGTTTATTTTACATACATTCATATAATCACGACTATTATCCCCGAAGGGTTAGTCAGAGACTAGGAATAAGGACAGCAAAAGCAGTCCTCTGCCATAGTCCACTTTTCACCAAATAGCGACTGCAAATGTGCTCAGCGTAGTGAGTGGACAGGAGGTGAGCCCATCGCCGCTCTATGTTGTTGGATGTTTATGAAGCCTTTAGTCGGTGAAGTGAAGTTTATTTTAAAGATGACAAAAAAACTGCTAACTTTCCTACTTTCTTTAAGTTTTTTTGACTCACTCACACACATAAATGATTTTTTTTTTGTTCGACAATCGGACGGGAGTTATACACCGTTTTTTTGTAGTAGTACCTACTTACCTACTAAACAACATTTTACTTTTTAGATATAATAGTGAAGGTGACATTGCAACACTTAACAGCGAGAATATTTAATAGAAATAATTACGACTCCCTCACGTACCGGATATCGACGGGAGAAAAGAAACGAACATATTGCAAGAAGGTCGAGATAGAAATACGTGAGGTAAGGAATCGGGGACGTCCAAAGGCACGCTGCCTAGGTTGATGACACCATCAGGGTCGTTGGCAGCACCAGGATGAGATCGGCACAGAACAGGGGGGTTACTCTCGAACGCAAACTCAATCTTAATACAATTCCAATGCGATTAATATCTATCGATATTGGGATAAGTAAAGATAATTCCGGAACGCCATCTCGATAATAATTTGTTCAATCAATTTCCACTCAATTTAATTCCAATGTGGTGCTATTGTCGCTTACAAAAGTGCCATTTGACATTTTTTAGATTTGTGATTGGAAATTGATTAATGCAATTCTGTTTCAAGAGTACCCTACCTGAATGGACTGGCACATATTAAAGGCGGCCTACACCCAGCAGTGGGTGGTTGCGGACTGATATGATGGTGATGAAGAAAGAAAAACTAACACAGACAACTTTTGGAACCACCGTCTAGAGGCCCTACTCTTAGCTTAGCAGCCGCAGTCCAAATTCGATGAAAAATGTTTGTAAACCAATCATTGTTATTTCTTTGTGCCATTATCATGGACATATTACATGTATTAAGTCCATGGCCAATATTTAAATTGTCACTCGGTTTTTTCTTTTCCTTGAGACCAGGGCCCTGATTCTGTATCACAATCTATAGATTCCATACCTAAACCTTACGGCGCCCAAACGTCAAACGCATACGTTTTTGGGAAGATATCGTAACTTTTTAAGGAATTAACGTGGTTTTGAAACAAGGAATCGTTACAGAATAAGGGCCCTGTAAGACTAGCGGGTCTATCGTCTAAAAATATGGATATGGACATGGGTTTCATTTGACATTTGAAGTCCATATTTTGTCTATATATGGGCATATTAACCGCCTCTGTGGTCTAGTGGCTAAGCCACCGGTTTCAGACCCAGAGGTCCCGGGTTCGATTCCCAGCGGGGGGTACATCTTTGTGTGCTCGGTTTGGTTGGTGGTAGGGCTGTTAAGTCCGCCTGGCTAGCTACCACCATCTTATCTAAGTCCGTCGCCATAACAAAGATGTTTATAGCATTGTTGTGTTCCGACATTTTAGATAAGATAGCCAGTTCCTCAGTGGTTGAGGATTCCGGGTGAAGCGCGCTTCCACCTTCGGCCTTATCGTCACTTACCATCAGGTGAGATGAAGGCCAAGCGCTTACTCGTTGTAGAATAAAAAAATAAAAAAATATTATAGGCTTCAAATGTCAAATGAAGCCTATGTCCATATTCATATTTTTTAGACGATACAGGGGCAGGTTAACATCTCATCATCATCAATCGCTTTCAAGTAGAAGTACATTGCCTCGCTAGTTTTTTTATGTTTAAAATAAACAAACTAGCGAAGCAATATACTTTTACTTGAAAGCGATAGCGATAGATGTTGAAGTTAGACAATTAGCCCCCTGTAAACCACTAAATGATCTCTTTCTTTCAAAAAATAGTAAAAATCTGAGGGACACTAGATATTTGCACAAAAAATTGTCATTAAATAATTTACTAACAGTTTTTTTCGAATTTGGCATTAGTTTGAGCCCATCCAAGACTTTGTAGACAATGACATTATATGTGTCATTGTTTGTTGACCTGTAATTCGTCGTACACTGCTGCTGTGTGTATGTAATTCTGCAAAGGCTCGATCCAAAACTCGAACCTGATTCCGCAAAGAGTTATCAAATCCGCATTTTCTAAATTCGACTCTACGCAAACTTTCGATCAAGGTCACCAAAGCGCATTCTACGATAAATTATGGGTCAGCCAAGTAGCCTGTTGAGCGTCGCGCGCCAGACACAATTGAATTTTAATTGGCTTTTCCGATAGTCGGCAGGACGACGCCCGAAAGGAATGTTCGTCAATAGTAAATTGGTAGAGTTTACAGATACTTGGCGAATGCTATCACAGAATATGTAAAAAAAGGTTGATGTTACATAAATTAGATACATAAGGTAGGTTTTAATATTACCAATTTAGCGCTTGCTGATAGACGAGCGTTGACATAGAACGCGAGGAACAACAAATATAATTAAGATAACATAACAAAACAAGGGGTTATCATAACAAGGGTTAACATAACAAGGGGTTATCCCCTTGTCTGTCACGAAGACTCCTAGAGGTTGCAAACAATTGAATTTCTAATGTAATATTACGATAGCTGAGCTCTATTATGTCCATGTGAGGAACAGACAAATAGAGCGTGGCGTTCGCTAGCCGCTAGTGGTCGTGGCCGAGTGATTAGGGTTGAACGATCGAAATATAAAAACAAAACTGCGTTGTCAAAACCGAAGCTTGTGCCCAGGCAACCAACTTACTATAACATGTTTTTTTTTATTATAATGTTATATGTTTACTTCACTTCATATTATGTTAGGGCATATTAAAATATTGTTCTTGCATAGATTTGAATAATTACGTTTTGCTTGAATGAGTCTTGTTTCACTTTTTTTTTGCAATTTAATATAGCCTCAAACTATACTTTATTATACATAGCCAGATAGCTTATTTAATAAGGATTCCAGTGATATAAGTGTTTTATATAGTCTTCATTTAAAAATTTCATGGAAATCGTCATTAGACCTAGACCGGATATAAACAGGAAGTAATGCGGAAGTAGTTTGACACATGCGGCCATTTTGAAAAAAAAATGGCCTTAGCACAAAAGAGGCTAATGTTAAGTAAACATGTAAAGTTAAAAAATGTAGTGGGACGGTTGTCCAAAAACAGCAATAAGACAGTAGATTGTTACAGGTGAGCGACTACGAGCCGATGATACAGTACCAAATAACAGCATCGCAAGTGGACGGGCCGGCGGGCAAGAGCAACTATAGCAGCAGCGACGTCCTCCTGAGTGACCTCAGCACCCTCACGCTGACCGACAAGCTGTGGGTCGCGGACTGCACGGGCGGCCACCAGAAATGTGTTCCTGGCTTAACTTACGACGTGATCACGTCTATGACGTAAGTAACTTCTTGCACTAACAAAGATCTTCCCATATGGACAATAGCATATGGCCAGATTAGGCCATAACCCACCACGCTGGCCATAAATGCTGGTTGGTAAGTTTAAGGCGAGGTATTCCGAGCGCTTCTCTCTCGCTCTCTCGACGGTACGACGGTAAGGGACGGGTATAACAGCGAAGCGGCGCGAATAGGAGTGTTTTATAGGTTGTTTGCCTATATGAAGGTAAAACAAGTGAAATAAAAAAACTGTGTCTTTGGCATTCACTAGATAATAAAAAGATTTTTCTATTGGTTAAAAAAATAAGTTATTTATTAATGTATTATCTGACTTACAGCTCTTTTAAATATTGAACAGAGCTATCTTTGAGGTTTTTTTTCAATCGAGTGAAGTATTACCAATCATGTTTCTGTCTTTAAGAGTCACTAGATAATATGTTCAACTATGTTATAAATGAATTTTAGAACTGTATGTTTTATATTGGTGGCGGTACAATCAATCGAAATCGTAAAAAATGGGAAAAGAGCGCCTTTAACGACTGTCATGTTATGACAACTACCGGCTTTACGTGCCTTCTGAAGCACGAAGGAGGTAAAGATGTTTGCATACAAAACACTCCTTTATTCTTCCTCGTTCCTCGGTGCTTGAGGATTCCGGGTAAAGCGCGCTTCCACCTTCGGCCTTATTGTCACTTACCACCAGGTGAGATTGAAGACCAAGCGCTTACCCGTCGTAGAATAAAAAAAAATAAAAAAACACATCAAATCAGAGGGGACCCTCGATGTTGGCTGCAATTCCTCAACCCTACGTTTATTCCTCCAGGATTTAGTGGATATGGTCCTCCCTTACCTACCTGTCTTTTGTACTGGAAAAAAGGACGAGAGTCAAATACATAACCGTGTTGCAGCAAACGACTTGCAGTTAAGACTATAGTCCACAGAATGTAACTGAACGACGAAGCAACAAACAGCTTGTGCCGGGGACGTGGAGAGAATAAGGAGTCCATGCAATATTTCTTTTGTGACTGTGACTCTCTTGTCAGGAAAATAATGAGTCGTCTCCTGTTATCGGCCTATCCGAAACCAGTAGATTTTAGGGATGAAGTTATGTATTTATTTATTTATTTATCCAAACAATAACACAACATTACAGTATGACACTAATACGCTATGCTATACATAAAACAGAAAATAAAATTATAACAGGAAACTAATATACTAATATAAAACAACTGCAAAAAATAAAAAACTAAACATAAAAAGAATAAAATACTGAACATAATGTAAAATATTACAAAAAATAAATAACATATGGGCCGTGCACGGGGCGTGGCGTGTTTGTGGCCTGGACGGGGCACTGATTTGAGACGTTGCATACATTTTGTATTTATATTACAGCGGGTCGTGTCCCGTCCGGGCCCGGACGGGACGGGGGAGGGGAGGGAACTCTCCCCCCCCCCCCTCATACTTCCGATTCATTCATTAACCCTATTTCTTTCTTAAAGGTCGGCGACGCATCTGCGACGCCTCTGGTTTTGCGAGTGTCAATGGGCGGCGGTGATTGCTCTCCATCAGGTGACCCGCCTGCTCGTTTGCCTCCTTCTTAAATATAAAAAATGTTGTTTTTTGTTTAAAACAGTAACGGCTACGTGATCGGCTCGTCACCCACAGAAGTGCTTAGCGTGGCCGTGCACAACATCGGCGACCCGGCATACAGCTCGTGCGTGCGCGTGCAGACCAGGGGCGTGCGTGTAAGCCGCTGGCCACGCTCTTGCGCGCGCGAGAACGCAACCAGTGCGGTATGCAAGCCCGAACAGCCAATAAAGAACAACACCAACTGGGTAAGCAAGAATACGGTCATACAAATTTATTTTTACTTGGTCTCAGGGCGTGGATTACGTAAGTGCCTAGCTAGGTAGTTTTCTCACGACCCTGACTTAGCTTGGGAAAATCTCCGAGGTGTTGTGAGGCGCGTCGCTGTTCAGGAGACCTATTCCTTTCTAATACCTAAAACTAATACCAATGGTATTTTGTTTGTAATCGTAATTAATTTTCTATTCCGGACGAATACCACTCGTAAACGAATCTCAAAATACGTTAAATATAATGAGATACAGTCAGTCATAGAATGTCAGTAATATTTTTTTTTTAATGTGATTTAAGGTAGTGTTTGTTTATACAGATTATCATTATAATAACACAGACAATCAGACCTATTAAATTACATAAATACCTATAAGTATACCTAAAAATAAAGCTTTTTCAACTAAATAAAGTTATTCATTTTAGTCTTCAAAAAGCAACAATTAAAGAATATCACACACAATCAACGATTAACATTATATAAAGTATGTACTTACTTACTAGAAAATATAAATTTAACAAAATATGAGATAGTCAACATTTAATATTTATACAAAAGCATCAACTTTTTACTTATTAAAAATACATAATTGTAGTTCTCCGGACGTTTAAGCTCCGAACGTAGAACGTAGAAAACTCCAACCGTAGGATCTTCAACTCCAAAGCCGGCTTGTCCAGCAGCCGCCAATTATGATAGCCACCTCACCCCCTACCAATCCGAAAAAGTCAGATGAGAAGAGGCTGTAGAGGCTTCAAAGCGACTGTATGGCTATCAAACGAGGCGTGAAGACGCACTTTGTGGACCGGCAGCTTGCGGGTGACTGATGCTACGCCTCTTACGCTGCACCAGTTGTCCTCGCGACTGGATTCCACTTCCGCTTAAAATCAGGTGGAGTGGGGTTATTTGCCGAGCTTTATATATTTATATACCTATTCCTCGGAGGCGTGCGCGGGGCCTTTGGTATCTACAACATTAGTATGAAAGGGGGTAGGTACTAAGCCGCGGACAACTGAAAGTGCTACTATCAACTGTTATATTGCAAATATAAATTTTCGAAAAACATTCTTAATTTATGCATATTTATTTATATTTAAAAAATGTGCAACCCTGAACAGGGGCGGGGCTAACGCCACTTGTTAACCCCGGCACAGAATAAATAATAGTACTACGCCCCGGCAATGAACTCAATGAACTCAAATCTGTCTCTCTCTCGAAACAGCTGACCGCCAGGGCTACCACAGCGTCATTTCTTATGAAATCTTAAAACAGCTGTTATCTAAAATTGAAAATTTTTTAAGAAAAGTTTTTAGACAAAAGCTATTCACTATCATGTATACTTTACCCTCCTTTTGGCTTAGTACCCCCTTTTCCGACTGACGTATATACTGCACGCACAAAAACTCCACAACTGCAGTTTGCAAGCTAAGACAGCCTGTAAAAAACAACACCGAATAAGTAAGCAATGAAACCTCTTCAATGTCCAAGCTACCGTGCGTGCATGCGCGTCTCAAGAAATAGTTTCAATCGGAAGCTCAGGGGTATAGGATTTCCAGGGTCACCCTAATTATCACTATGTATAAAACTTGCAAACAGCACTCGGTAAGCGATATAGCCGTATGGCATACGCAATGCCTGCGGTTAAAGTGATAAAGCCATTTTCCTGTTTATCCGCTCTGTATACATTGGTCGTTTAAAACACCATTTTAATGAATTTTTACCTAATCACATATTCTACAGATTTTACTTGAGAATAATTGTAACTTTAATTCAGTGGAGATTTTGATTCATTTCAAATTGTTTGAGAATGTTGAGAGTAAATTAATAACATTAATAATATAACAAAAGATATAATGTTCTGTTAGCAAACAACAAAAATCTAAAATGTTGCAAGGTAATAAAGAGTTTGAAACGACGACATAAGATATTATTTAAAATAAGTAGTTGGTCCCGGTGGTCGTCGAAAGATGACAGTCTTTAAATCCCACCAACCCGCCGCCAGCTGGGCCAGTGTGGTGGGTTATGGCCCAACTTCCCCATGTGATGCTGTCTATGTGAGAAGGCCTGTGCCCAGCAGTGGGACGTTTATAGGCTGATGATTTGATGTAAAATAAAAGAGGTTACATCCGTAAAAAGTGTTTCGTGAAGCATTTTGGAATTTCCTGATTTCACTCACCTTATTGGTGTCTCAACAGAATTCGGGCACTATTGAGTTGGAGACCGAGGGCCTGAGGAGCGATACGCGCAGTGTTAGCTTCACTGCAGAGATGTTCGACCAGTGCCGGGACCCTACCAGCTCCAAAGGCCGCAAGACCGAAACTTTCTTCTTGATCACTGATCCCCCTGACAAGCTGTTTTTGAGCGGGTGAGTGCCTCCCAAGATTAGGTACCGCTTCAGATGCTTTGTTTGCATAAATATGAGTAGGTACAGAGAAAAATAGATGATAAATATTAGGAAAGTTTCTGTTACATTTTACTCACTATGGATGTGCAAATTGGATCGACTTTAAATAAATTGAGTCTGTACCATCATTTAAGTCTGTAAACATCTCACTGCTGGAACTTTCTAAATAAACCATGACATATGGGGTATAGTTTTTTTTACTTTATTTTTAAAACCCTTTATTTATTTTAATTAAGTAATTAATTGATTTGACATTTCTTAATATTAGTTATTTTATTCGTTTTAATACTGATTTAATAACTAAAATTGATTAATTTTACTTTATTATTTGTGTCATTTTAAATGTAGGAATATTATCAACTTATATTATATTTTTTTAATTGAATAATTTTGCTTTTAATTTATAATTTTAATTTGCTGAATTTTAATTTTGTGATTTTATATATTCTGTAATCTTTATTCTTATTTTTATTATGTTTTGTTTTATTTCGAATTATTTGGATTTTATGATCATAAGTTGATTGAAATTAACGCATTTCATTAATTCATTCATAGACAATAACACTATGCAAGCCCAAAACTGAAAATAACACTATGCAAGCCCAAAACTGAAAAAATTCTCTAAACGATATTGCTCTAAATCTTAAATGAATGATTGGTCTCGCTGACCAATCATTCATCTAAGCTCTAAATCTACTAAAAAAATATATAAATCTGTTGATACCCAAACTATAAAATACAAAATTTATTGAACACTGACATGCGGTGGTTGGTTGACCTGCGCTCGTCTGTTCTTAAGTAGTTTACTATCACTTTATTTCCGTCTTCTACATCCTCCTTCACATCGTCGATTCCTTATCAACCATACTACGTTCTCAACCTTATAAAGTATTAGCGCTGAATACCTTTCAACTGTGGGGGAATAGATTGCCACGCTAACCTTAAAAGGGGTGGTGGGTGAATCATGACGACGGTCATCTTAGGCAGCAACCGTCTTGTTCCAAAACACAAGTCTAAAATAACAGGTCAAATTCTCTTTCAGATCTTCACAGCTCGGGGATACTGTTTATTTGACTAAAACTGAAGTAGAAGAAACTGGAAAGCAAATTTTGCATAGTTATGTGGTGAGTTTGTAGGTTTATAATTAGGTACTTACCTACAGTAACAAATTGATCTCAATGCTAAAGAAAAATATCTAGTTTTCTGTTCAGAATCCGGCGGAATGGCCTATACCTCTTCTACTCATCTGGATTATTTTACGTTCCGGTTTAAAGAGATCTACTAAATCAAGGAACTTCTAAATCTAGTTAAAATTTACAAGGCATAGTGGCATAAGAACTATAAACCTCCAAACTCGGCAGCGCGCGTGTGATGCTCTTGGTCTCTTCAATAACTTTCTTTACAAGTCCAAATAGTCTAAGGAAAATGTTATTAACGTACCCCTATACAGGCTACAGGACAGTATAAACCACAGAACAGAACATTCTGTTTTGAGTTTTAAACTCATGAAATAAGAATTGAAATCGATAAACGCCATAATGCTGTGCACCTATTTTACATTTAATTAGGATTTTTCCGTATTTATTTGTGTATCACTATTATCTTGCGTTTTCATTTGTATGATATCGCAGCTTTCCTAATATAGGGGTCCATCTCAAAATTTTGTGATTTCGAGTTTTTATAGTATATGGGCACAAAATCAACACGTCTACATGATGCACTTGACAGAAAGAGTCATAGCATACTGTGGAGCCGCGTAAACTACTTGTGTCTCTTTCACATTTCCGAGTAAAGCGTCTCGGTTTCCGCGATATAAGGAGCAGTTTAGTGTTGTGCCTATAGTTGAGGAAGGAGGACCGCTCTCGCAGTTATTCAATTGTGTTTGTGCCGGTCTATTACGTAAATTATGGGTAAGTATTGATTTTTGTCTTTAAATTAGAGAGAAACTTTCATAGTTAGTTCCTTATATTAGGAAAAATTAGTAAAAAATGAGGTAAAATTCAAAAAGTGCCCGTATACTGCGAAAATATTAAAATATGATTTTGATATGATATAATAACTCAAATTGAATCTATATATTACAACAACGAAATAAAATTTCTAGTTCACAATTCTGGTTGAATCTGTTTATTACATAAACGCTGTTCATTACCACGTTTCATTGGGATATAGCTCTATATAAAATGTGAAATGAAATGAAATTAAAGTTATTAAATTTGCTTGCTACTTAATTTGGTACCTGTGTTCTTATTTTACAGGAATATGGAGTCACGAGCACAAAAAATTATTAACCTTTTGGCGCGTTCTGAAAGATATAATGCTCAGGTAAGCAACCGTTAGGTACCTATTTTGTTTTTAAAGTAAACAAGGAACCCTTATTAGGAAGTTTTACAAAATAGTTACCTATACAATAAAGTAGGTACTTACCTTATTGTATAACTATAATTATTATTCTGTGTTCAACTCTAACTTTGTACAAAATCAAACTTAACTAGGTACCTTTTTAAATCAATTAACTATGTTACCTATTATGTTCCTACATTAAGTAAGAGTATTGTTTTATAATATTTTCTTTAATGTTTTGATAGGTTTATTGAGACTGATTTATAGTGATATTATTAGGTAATGAGTTAAGTACCTACATCCAAATTTACAAATACTGAAACATACTCATAATTGTAACAGTTTATGTAGTTGAATTGTAAGTAAGTACAACTATACTTTTATGTGAATTTGATTTTTTAAAGTAAGTACTCAATTGTCTATGTTGCAATATCTACCAAAGTGTTTTGTAGTTAGCTAGGATTTCTTTTTTCTTTTTTAAATCTGCGAGCAGTCACATAGCTTTGATCAGATTCGCTGTGCATCAGTAGCCTGAAGAGCGCGCATCCGTCGATGCGGCTACCTATGGTCTCTCATGGTTTCAATTAAAATAATGCCAGACGTGCTCTCCTTAAACGATGCACCGCATTGTTGTTTTCCATGAGGTTGCTCGCCAGTACGTTCTCATGCCGCTCCAAACCTTGCCTTGAACTTGACACAGGACTCCTCAATTTCCTCTTTTATAGTGGGAACATGCAGATATTCATGCACTTCTGTGTTTCTAATGAACCATGGGGCACTAGCTATGTTTTTCAAGCAGATATTTTGAAAGCGTTGCAATATTTCAATATTGGAATTACTAGCTGAACCCCAAAGCTCTATTCCGTAACTCCATATGGGTTTGATAATTGCCTAATATTTTAAAATTTTCTATCAACCAATTCAATTCTCTTGTTTTTATGGTGGCTTGGTCCCTCTTTGCTTTTATATGTTTCTTCCAATTCAGTTTACGGTCCAAATGTAATCCCAGGTATCTTACTTCTTCTTGGTGGGGCAAGATAGCATCGCATAGTTTAACTGGTGGGCAATTACCAGTACTGAGTGTGAATGTTATGTGATTGGATTTTGATGCACTTACTTTAATCGTCCATTTTTCAAGACAGCGTTTTATCCTATCTCGATGTTCCTGCAGCATTTCCGAAGTCTTTTTAGGACAAGAACTGCTTGCCAAAACTGCTGTGTCATCTGCGTACGTGGCTGTTAGGATTTCTTCTAGGAGGAAGTATAAATGATGTACAGGACCAGACCTAGCACCGAGCCTTGGGGTACTCCAGCGTGGATTCCCTACAAGTGGATACACTTCCATCTAATTGCACCTGAAACTTTCTGTTATCTCGGTGGGATTTCAGTAATTTATAAAATGTGTTGGGGAGTTTGGTTTTTAGTTTGTACTGAAGTCCCTTTTGCCAAACACGGTCAAATGTCTGTTGCACATCAAGAAAAACCGCTGAGCAATATTCCCTCTTCTCCAACGACTGGCGAATTTTTTGGGCTACCATGTGTATTTGCTCAATAGTTGAATGTTTAGCTCGGAATCCAAACTGATGATCGGGTATTGTTTTCTCTTCACTGAGGATTGGCATCATTCGTTTCAGGACCAGTTTTTCTAAAAGCTTTGATAAAGTAGGTAGGAGGCTTATTGGTCGTTAAGATGAAACTTCACTAGAAGGATTTCCTGGCTTTGATATGATGTGTATGATAGATATATTCCATAAGGCAGGGAAGTATTGCAATCTTAGTTTAACATTAAATAGTATTGTGATAAAAACAATTCCCTTTCTTGGTAGTTGATTTAATAACTCCGAAGTGATGAGATCGAAACCAGGAGCCTTTTTAGATTTAAATAATCAAATTTGTCTGTATACCTCTCTAGGAGACACAGGTCTTATTGGAGGTGACATCTGCTGATCACTTTCAAGCACCAGGTCAATAACCTCTTCTTGGTGATTGTGAATAGGATTGTTGAAACTAATTAACAGAAATTAGTAAGTAGTGAAAAATACTCTAAATTTGTTATTTTTGTTTCATTTATAAAAAATAACTACATGAAGAGAAAACGCCTTTAAACCCTATTTCATAGGCATTCTCTGTTAATGGTTTTACGTTTATTGATTAGAGTAATTACTTGTTGTACACAATGATTAAGAATATGTTGCTACTGTTTTGACTACCCACTACCTAGTCCGCGTGTGGAGGCACCAATACTATAAAAATTATGTTCATTACATTTGTTACATACATGGTTAAGACAAAGTCGCAATAAATACTTTTTAATACATTTTGATGTGTATTATTTAATTGCAAAGATATAATATGAAAGTAATAATTATTTAATTCCATTGATCCATTTCCCAATAGATTAAATAAGTACATCCATCAGTTATTAATATATAGGCTCAAGTCTAGATAATATCCATAAAGGGCATAGTTTATTTTATGATATAAGGGCGCAACTAAATAGGGTTGATTGAGAAACGTGTTTATATCAATTTTAATACTGCTAGGATAAATTTAATATGCGATAAATATTTCATGCTTAATGGACATACTATTATGATGTTTTATGAGTTTGCTATTAATAGTTTAATTTATTTATGACCGATTTTGTGAAAATACAGGGGCTAAAAAATCTTTAAACGCGTTTTCCCAATAATAATGTTTTTCGAATTGTGCCCCTATAGTATGAAAGCTGCGATATGTTAGTTACTGGTAAAGTCAACAATTAATTAACACCTTCAGCACCTGACTTGACTACACTGTATTATTTCATATAAATTGTATAAGCCTTTAAACGTTCCACTGTTGGGGATAGAGAGGCCTTACCACATGAACAACAGAACATGGGGATATTGGGCCATAACCCACCACGCTGACCCAATGCGGGTTGGTGGGTAGAACATCGGAAAAAAATATTTTTTTAATTATTTTTATTTTTCAGACGTTTAACATGGGCGGTACTGTGTGGGTGGACGTCGTTTGCGATATTTTTTTGAAAAAGGCTTATTACTTGAGCAATTGGGCTGTGACCGTAAGTGACAAGCAACCTTTTCCGTTACAGTACTTATACGGACTTAAAAGGTCACCAATGTGACCAATTAGTGTCCCGGTAAATCTTTAAACGAAGTTGACACCAAAATTAAAAACAAAAATTACGTACATACCCTATAGGTATAAACGTAATTTTCATAATTTAATTTAGATAACAACATGTTTTCATTGATATATGACTTGTACGTGACATTGCAGATCGACACAAGTGCTACTTACAACTGCAGTGACATATCTAACGAGACACATTACCACTCGAGATGTATTGTTGCCGAGCTGAGGAGCAGGCACAAGTTCGATACTATCTTGTCCATTTACTTAGTACCCAGTACTATAGGTAAATAAGCATTCATATACTAGGTTACGTATAGATATTATGTGTTTTTCTAAAACACACAGCGTTGTGGTGAAGAAAGCTGATGTAAATCTGCCTTTATAAAGGTAGTCTATGGTTAAAACTTACCTAATTGTCCATGGTTTTATACCTGTCTCTGTCACTCACCAGCATGCATCCTCTTCTAATGGGAAGGAAGTTTGATACGAAGTTTTCAATGTCATAGCGTTTGTAAATTTTGCCGGTTAAACATCGAAAAATTTTCAAAGTTAAAAAAGTGTTGGAATACAATAAGTATTGATTGTATTCAGTTATTACACAGCGTCTCATTAATTTACGTTCGGGTTTCCATCCGTTGGATATATTCTAAGATGAATCCGGACGAAATTGTGCAGTTAAGTGTCGGTGGTGAGCAAAGTTTGAATGTTGATGCTTCGGATGGAGATCAACAGTCAAGCAAGAGGAAATCTGATTCCTCGTCATCATCTTCATCCTCGGAGGATGAGGAGGGCATAGCATCACCACCGCCCAACAAAGGGAAAAAAACTTCAAGTAAGTGCAAACAAGTACAGACATTTTCAGACCCGCGTGTAGATACTCTAATTCAACAAGTTGGGTATATATCTAATTACTTGACTAACTTGCCTATACTAACTACTAATCCTAATCAATTAATGCATGAGCAAAATGAGAACGTTCCAACCCCATCCACTTCTAATTTTCTAAGAAATCCAACAACATCGGTTTGTAAGCTTTCCTTGGGTGAGCTTGGTACAAAGTTTGACGAAAAGACAATAATTCCAAAAGCCGACAAAGAACGATTGCTCGAATTAGCTAACCTTCAAAAGTTTGATACTCCTACGTGGAAGGGCATACGTTACAAAAAAGCATTACAATCTTGCATTGCCACTCCTGGTTTTGTTGGTCTTAAACTTAATGAGGAGTTGTGTGATTTTAACAAGACCAAAGATTATTTAGCTTCTACCGAACAATTATTAGCTGGCTTGTCTAACAATATTTTGGAACAAAGACAACTTCTGCGTTTAGGTTTACAAGATCTGCTTGACTGGACATCAACAAACCCTAATAATTTAAATACTAGCACATTATTGAAAAAATTACCAGTACTTTTGGTCCAGGTTCTCCGTCATATAAAAATTCAGAGACTGCAATGCAGATTGTGTGTGGCAAAAGGGCAGAATGCATTGAGGTGAGAAGGGACCGCATTTTAAAAGAAATTGGAAATTCTAATTTAAGATCTACACTTCAAAATGTTCCTCCGAACCAAGAGTACCTTTTTAGTCAAGAGGCTTTGCAGCCCATAATAGCTTCCTTGGGTGGATCACAGGTGTGGCTTAACACTCCTGCTTACATGAAAGATAAGAAAGCTTTTAACACATCTAATGTTCAAAATAAAAAATACCATAGCTCTTACAAAACACAAAACAAAGATTACAAAATAGAAAAGAAGCAAAACACAAAAGTTAAAAAGAATCAGCCCTTTCGTAGAAATTACAAAGCAAATAATAACACAACCCATAACACCCATACTAAACCAATATGACAATCAAACCAAGACTTTCATAGGGGGTCGCCTAAGGGATTATGCCCATTCATGGCAACAACAGGGAGCAAACAGTTACATTATGAGATTAATAACAGGTGGCCACATTCCATTCATAAAGAAGCCTCCCCTACAGTATCCAGACAGACAAGTTTAAAAAAAAATTACAACCAAGATAACAAAAGATATGACAAACATGATTTTCCATTTAAAACAAATGAAAATATTGGAGACACCACCAATTCTCAATCCAGGTTTTCTATGTCGAATGTTCTTAGTAAAGAAATCAGATGGAGGTCTACGCCCCATTTCCGACCTCAGAGGTCTGAACTCGTATGTGTCAGTGAAACATTTCCATTTAATTTCACAAACAGATGTGGCCGATTTCTTGCAGCCAAAGGATTGGTTAGTGAAAATAGACATTTCTCAGGCCTATTTCCATTTACCAATTGCAGAGACACACAGGAGGTTTCTCCGAGTAATTTACAACAACGAAGTGCTACAATTGACAGCCTTACCATTCGGCCTGTCATCAGCTCCAAAAATGTTTGCCTCGGTAACAAATTGGATTGCGGAAATCCTTCGAGCACGAGGTTTCCGAATAATAGTGTATTTAGACGACTACTTTTTAGTCAATCAGGATCGCACAATATTAATTTATCAGGTTGCGGAAACACTGAAAACATTGGAAATTCTGGGATGGTGCATAAATTATCAGAAATCTGTTCTGAAGCCTTCTCAGGAAGTAGAATATCTTAGCCTGGTTTGGAACACCCAGCAAAGCTTAGTAAAATTGCCTACCAAGAAAATAATGAAAATAAAACTAATAATTTCCAACATGTTGAGCAATGGAAACAGTTCTCTGAGAGAAGCTCTGAGTTTATTAGGTTTGCTGAACTTTGCAAATTACGCAGTATCAAAGGGTCGTCTCCACAGTCGCAGAATGCAACTTTATTTAAAGTTATTCAATCAAAGCAGGTTAAGGGAAAGAAGAACTCTTCCTCTACCTGTTCAGCAAGACCTAAAATGGTGGTTAAAAGCCATAGATCACAGCTCAACACCATTAGCCAAAAAAAGTGTGACTTACTTCCTGACTACGGATGCAGCAGACTCAGGGTGGGGAGCTCATTTGAAAAGCACTTACCTATCAGAAAAGTGGGCTCCATTCCAAAAACCCTGGCATTCGAATATGAAAGAGATGTATGCCGTGTTTGCAGCCATAAACAGTCAACGGATGACTCTAAAAGGTGCACACATATTAGTTCAGTCCGACAACAGGACTCTTGTTGCATATCTCAGAAACGAGGGGGGACACATTCCCTTGCACTACTAAGGCTGACAACCAGGCTCCTAAAACTTTACTCTCACAGCCACTTACCTCCCGGGGAGCCTAAACGGAATTACGGATCGCCTATCCAGGGGTCGCAAAGTACCAGAGTGGTATCTACTACCCCAAGCCACGGAGGTTTTGGGTGTCCCAGACGTAGATCTGTTCGCGTCAAACGAAACTGCTGTCGTACCAAGGTATGTAAGTTTGTATTCCAGAGATGATTTTGCAGATTTCTGCGACGCCTTCAGCCGACAATGGGACTATCAGTTGGGCTGGGTATTCCCCCCACCCAGCTTAATACCGAGAGTACTAGCTCACTTGAACGGTGCCAAGGGAGTTTACATACTAATAACCCCACAATGGACCAAATGCTTCTGGTTACCCGACCTGCGATCGAGAGCCATAGCAGAACCACTTCCGATAAAGAACCTGCGGAAGGTCCTTATAGATCGGACGACAGGCAATTGCCCTGCACAAGTAGACAGGTTGACTCTCCTTGCCTGGAAAGTTGGGGGTGGGCTGACCAAGTTACTCACTGGACCATAGAGGAACAAAACTTGTTAAAAAGTAGCTGGCGGACATCTACTTTATCCACATATAGTGCCCCAATAAGGAGATGGTTGTCCTGGTGTGAAACCAATAAAATTAACCCAAAAGCACCTGAAGGCCAACATGTTGCTAGATTTCTGGCAAAACTATTTTTAGAAGATAAGTTTGCTTACAGAACTATTCTCTTGCATAAATCAGCTGTTTCAACTTACTGTGCAACATCAACAGACATAGATATCTCAAAGAATTTTTTCATCCATCAGGTTCTAAAAGCTATTTCACTTGCTAAGCCAGCAGTACAAAAACTACCAATATGGGATACTGCCATTTTATTTAACTGGTTAAAGACTTCTAAAAATTCAGGTACTTTATTTGAAATTGCTCGGCGTACAGCTCTAATACTTTTACTGGCTTCAGGTCGTAGACTTCATGATCTCACATTATTAGAGAACAGTCCTGAGAATCTATCTTCTACAGAAAATGAAATTCGTCTGTGGCCAAGATTTGGTTCAAAGACAGATTCAAATACACACAGACAGTCAGGTTGGTTGTTGCGGAAACACCCAGACCATAGTGTTTGCCCTGTCAAACATATTAATTACTTATTAGAAAGATCTGAAAGTAGAAGAAGCACAGACAGGACTATCACAAGTTTATTTGTTTCCCTATCAGGAAAATTAAAACCTGCATCAAGGACAATGATTGCAGGTTGGATACGTAGTATTTTCAAAGATGCTCAAATTGATGCCCCACCAGGCAGCATCAGGTCAGCTGTAGCTTCTAAAAGTTGGTTGGAAAATAGACCTGTACAAGAAATACTTGATAGAGGAAACTGGAAAAGTATTAAAACATTCCAAAAATTTTACTGTCGTCCAGTAAACAAAGTTGCTAATGCCAACTCTAATGTTGATTTATTGCATTTAAATTTTTCTAGTATTGATTAAACTTGTACACTTTAATATATTTTTTTTTTTGTGAACATTTTATTAACCTATTTCTTGAATATAACATGATTGTAATATGATTACTTATTTTATTATTATTATGGGTTGTTGATTTTTAAGAAATTTTATTGTTATTAAGTAAATAATGTTACATTTTTCATACTGACTTAAATGTTAGAAATGTATAATAAAACTGATTGATATTACAGAACTGTTTTAGAATTAATTCATCATAGCATTTGAGTTTATCACCAGCAGATACCAAACAGGTCTTCACCACAACGCTGTGTGTTTTAGAAAAACACATAATATAACTGTTTTGCATTACAACAAAACAGGTATTATGTGTTGAATAAAACACACAGCGTTGCAGCAATTCTCTTGCTGGTGCGCTGAAGACTCTATGACATTGAAAACTTCGTATCAAACTTCCTTCCCATTAGAAGAGGATGCATGCTGGTGAGTGACAGAGACAGGTATAAAACCATGGACAATTCGGTAAGTTTTAACCATAGACTACCTATATAAAGGCAGATTTACATCAGCTTTCTTCACCACAACGCTTTGTGTTTTATTCAACACATAATACCTGTTTTGTTGTAATGCAAAACAGTTATATTATGACCGCCTGTGTATTCTGGTGGTACACTTTGTGTACTTAGTTTGGTTGGTGAAAGGGCTTGTTAAGTTCACCTGTCCAGCTACTACCATCTTATCTAAACTCACAGAAATATATCAAAATAGAAGAAAAGAGTGTATGTACCTCGCGTGGCGAAAAGAAAAGACGCCTCGACGGCTGCATTGCTTTGCTCGTCGCGAGCTTCAGTCTGCTCCCGAAAGCAATATGCATGCGACGTCAGGGTTTAAAAACTAAATTACTCGTTGTTCAAAAAATTAATTATTCAAACACTACCAATAAAGTTGGAGCTGTTAATCGAGGTATTTCCTTTCATCGGTAAGTACTATTTGTTCTAAAATATGTGTTAATAATTAAAAAACTATTTATTTGAATATTTTCATCAAAACAGTAGCGAGCGATTTTGTCCAACGCTAGTTTTTCATTGCGGCTTTAATTGGACGAGCGAGACTTGGCGTGCGTTCAAAACCAGCTATAAAAAATATGCTATTCAAACTGTCGAGTCACGTTCAAGGTCAACGTCAACGTACCTACGCAAAATGTTACACGCTCGGTCTCCCTACAAATTGCTGAACTCTTTTCTTCTATCTTGATATATTTCTGTGAGTGCACTCAAAATAAACTCAGTACCTACTTACAGTTATTTACTTTGCAATGTTATATTAATGTACATTTTTTTTGCAGAATCTATCGACAATCTTGACCAATTAAAATTGACTCTGTCCTCCGATGTCACCGTTACTTTTGATAGAAAATACAACAACAACACAACACAACAACCCCTGCAACACAGGTATTGGCACCAGAAATAGGCTTGTGTCCACTAAGAATAAATCGGGTGGATTGGCGTTTCTAATGATCAATTATGTTTTATAGAAACAAAATATCTATAAAATTCATTATAAAAAATTGGGATTATTAACATTTATAAAGAAAAAAATCGAAATTAATAGGCATTCAGTCATATGACATTAAACGGAAATCAGACGCCGTGGCGTCACGCCGTGCCAAATGTCATTTTATTGTTGTGACATTTCTATAGAACAAGCCATGAACAAGCCTCGAACGAAACGGACGTTTCGCACGGTGTGACGTCATTTACTCAACATCGGAATATAAAAACGCAAAATAAATATTGTAAATGATCGATTTTTTTAAATAATGTAAGTATTCTTATGATAAAATAGATAAACAGGTATCATATTAATATAATTTTGAAATTTAGTCAACTAGCCTATTGTCATTTCCGACTGTGGTGTTAAAATAAACGTTTTGGTGTGTTGAAAGGGTCACAAGCAATCTGAGACGGAGGCAAGGCTTAGTCCCGTGGTGGATGATCTTGACGGCGGGGCTGATCGGTCTGCTCATCCTGGTCATTATTGCCTTCATTCTTCGCGAGGTGAGCCATCTTCCTTCATCTTACATCTTGTATACTCGCGGCTACTACCTTCAAAGATATCGCCCCGTAAGCCCTCGTAAGTTTATCTGACTTACGAACCGATGGCATAGCGACATTTGTAAGTGCTCAATTATTGTAGCCTAAACTGAATAAATGAGGTTAAAATGAATTGAAGAAGGGTTAGTCAGAGACAAAGCAGGGAAGATCAGCGTTGTAGTGACTTGCTGACTGCAACAAATGCAGAGTGGACTCCCTTTAGGACACATTTTTATCGAGCATTTGTAAGTTTTGTGTGTTCTAATAAATACATTTAATTTCATTTTCATTTCATTTATTTTCATTTCGTTTCATTTTATTTATTTTCATTTCATTTAAAAATCAGTGCACTGCCAGACTCTATGGCACACCAAATAACAACTGCAGATTGTCTCAACGTGATAATAGGTGGTGCCTATTGCCGCTTTAGGCTGTTGGATGATGTGCGGTATTACAGGGTGGCCAGTGAAGAGGTATACAGCTTGTTTTATAAAATGTATTTATTTTGAAATGAAAATTACTAGGTATTTTTTCAAAAATACTTAATTTAGGCTTGGCAATTACTTATGGAAAAATCAAATCAATTACATCTGCCAAATGTCCACCTCTAGCAGCATGACAAATGTGGGTTTTTTTCATCGCGTTTCTTTTCTCATTTTCGGACATTTCCGCCCTTATTCCACTGATTTCGTGTTGGGTATTTTGTTTTAAATGTTAAAGATTTCTCGGCTTGTCAGCACACGTCCCTTTAGATAGCCCCACAGAAAAAAGTCAGGAGCTGTCAAATCCGGTGATCTTGCGGGGTCAATCAATGTCACCATTTCTTGAAATTAATTGTCCTGAAAACATTCTTCTCAATATTTCCATTGTGGCTCGTGCCGTATGAAATGTAGTCTTGTTGGAACTACATGTTTTCTAAGCCCAACTGATTCATTTGATGCAACAAAAAATTGTTGATCATCTCAAGGTAACAATCTCTATTCACTGTTAAAGCAGCGCCCGTAGCATCTTCAAAGAAGTAGGGCCCGATTACTCCTCCTGACCAAATTCCACACTAAACTCTTACTCGATGTGGATGCAATGGTCGCTCGTAGATCAACGAAGGCTGTTTTTCGCCCCAATAGCGAGAATTTTGTTTATTAACATATCCACTTAGGTCGAAATGGGCTTTGTCACTCATAATTTTTTTATGAAAATCTGGGTCGTTTTCCAATTTGGCTAGCACAAAATTACTGAAATTACGACGATGTTCATGATCACTAGGCTGAAGTTCTTGAGTTATCTGAACCTTATATGGGAACAGACCCAGGTCTTTCTTTAGAATGGTCTGTAGAGAGGTCCTCATAATTTCCATTTGTTAAGAACGTCGTCTGGTAGAAAATGTCGGATCTTCGGCTACACTTTCACGTACTCTATCAATATTCTGCTCTGAACGAACTGTTCTGGCACGATGAGAAACTAGTTTATTTGTTACAATGCCATACTCCTCAAATTTATTCACCAATCGAGTTATTGTTAGCCGCGAAAGCAAGAAATGTCTACTGAAAATTTGTCGCAATTTTCTCAGCGTTTCCGCAATAGAAGATTGATTTGAGTAGAACGATTTGATAATTATAACACGTTGCTGAAGCGAAAAATGCTTTCAAACAACTGTCAAATTTGCCGCCGATTAAAAATGGCAGCAAAACAAAATTGTATAACTCTACGTTGGCCACCATGTATTTTAATCTTAAGGCAAGTTACCGGTAAATGCGGGCAAAACTGTTTTGCTAGATCAAATGGTTTATGTATTTACTATTAAATTACGCTCTTATTAAAAATACATAACACACTAAAGGATATTGCCTTAAGAATGTGCTAATTTTTTACGCGATTAGATGTATATATTATAAAAATTCCCGAAAACAGGCCAAATAAAAGTCTAAAAACTGATGTTATTTTTTTTTAATTTTTCACATAACTTTTACATGTAATTATATTTATTTTGAAGTACTACAGAGATCCTGCTAATTCATTAAATCCTTTAAAGTCTATATAGGCAAAAAACCTATAAAAACCTATAAAACGCGCCTATTTGCGCCGCTTCGCTGTTATACCCGTCCCGTACCGTCGCGCGTCGGTCGTACCGTCGAAACAGCGAGGCCGAGGGAGAAGCGCTCGAAAGAACTCGCCTTATAAAAAAACTGTAAAAAAAAACCGCAACCGTGTCGTGTAGCGGTAAAAGAATACTACCACCCCCTCTCTTCCCTTGGGTGTCGTAGAAGGCGACTAACGAACTAAAGATTGCACATACATTCAACATAGTAGTCGTGATTATATAAATAAAAAAAACTATCTGTACAACACAACAAAGGTTACAGACATCTTGCAATCTGTTATCCAATTAAAGTATTTTATCCATAGATATAAACAATTGTTTTCATCTATGATTTTATCACATTATTTATGCACCGTACTCTTATACATAGACAAACCGGTACATGCTAAGATGGATCTAATTTTATTGTAGTGTGGCTGCCTGAGAAGGAAAAATAGGGAGAAGTTGCAGAGTCTAAAGAAAGATGTCCACCGGCAGAGTATGGTAAGGAAACATAATTACTTAGTCATCACATCGGACATTGTACCTACATAGTAGGTATACCTATACTAAATATTAATTCGTAAATATATGCATTGTGACGAATTATGGGCAAAGGCCACTACCGACTGGATCCCAATCCCACGTGGAGTGAAACGGCAGCGAGGCCGACCTAGACGCAGGTGGAGGGACGAACTCGATGCCTATGAAAAGGATTGGCCAGCACAAGCTACAGACCGCGAAAAGTGGAAAGAGGGGAGGGAGACCTTTGCCCAGCAGTAGACGCTACATACAATTAAACATTTAAGCCCATATTATTAGTAAGAAAAAATATTTTGTCTGTTGAATGAATGAAAAATTTCATTTCAATGAATTGAAATGTATTTGATTAATATATTAAATACACACATTAAGTTTAATACACACATTAAAGTATCGTTGCGTTATAAAATTAAAATTTTAACTTTTTTGGATCGTTATTGATTATTTTTAGTAAATTTCACGATATGAATGAAAAATATATTTTTTTACATTTTTTAAATATGGAAAATCAACTGTCAATCTGAATTCCTATAAAAGATCGTAATAGCAATTTAACAAAAGCAGTTCAATTCTTCACTGAAAGTTAAAAATTTTCAACGATGTGGAGGGACCGACGGCGTCATTTGACAAGGGAAGAGTTGTTGAGAGCCGTTGGAATGTTGGAAGCTGGTTCCAGGCAACGTACTGTGGCTACCGCCATTGGCACTACACAAAGTGTCATAAAGTTGTTGTGGGTGTAAGCGACCAAACCATCCGGAATCGTTTACGCGAAGTGCGTCTGCGTTCGCAGGAAAGCTCGAATGGGGTTCGAGCTTTCCTGAGACTGGATGATTTTTTTTTTTAAACTTTCGCGTTCCATTATGCACACATATTTAGACGGGATTTAACGCAAAACTACTTAGTAAAGGCATTCTACGCATACCTTTTATACCAGTCCACCGTGACCACGGCCGGTGCAACTCGGTCGAAACGTCGGGTATAAAAAGGTATGCGTATGAATGCCTTTACTAAGTAGTTTTGCGTTAAATCCCGTCTAAATATGTATGGATGATTTTTTTCTAGTAAACATTTTGTCTTTTATAATTATATACTAAAACACAAAAAATAAAGCAAGAAGCTAGTCTCGAAAATCAGATTAGGTAAATATTACGTATTAGAAAAAAAATTATAGCTAAAATTGTCCTTGGCCCCTCTCCTAGAATAATAAAAAGTTTCACCTATTGGTAAAAAAATAAGTCATTTATTAATGTATTATCTGACTTACAGCTCTTTTAAATTTTGAACAGAGCTAGCTATCTTTGAATTTTTTTTCTATCGAGTGAAGTACCAATCATGTTTCTTTATTTAAGAGTCACTAGATAATATGTTCAACTATATTATATATTATGAATTTTAGAACTGTATGTTTTATATTGGTGGCGGTACAATCAATCGAAATTGTTAATAATGGGAATATAGCGCCTTAATTCCGAAGTCAATTTATGTCAAAATAGAGCCATAGATAAACGGCGCCAAATTTGAAAGTGAATATTCGCATTCACATTCGCAAATATCGGGAACAGATATTCGCATCCGCAATTCGCAAATTGATATTCGTTACATTACTAATATATAACTTTAGATACTAAGATAATACTTTTATTGTAACATAATAACACAAAAATTTAGACATAAAAGAGCAAGAATACAAAGATACAATTTGGCGCTCTTATCGCTTAAAAGCGATTTCTGCCAGATAACCAATAACTAGTAAGTTAGTTGCTGTAATAAAATACGTTATTGTTTTATATATTTAATAACCTATATCTTTTAATACTTCTGGTTTCTGTAGCGTCGCTCTATGAGCATTCGTGAGAGTGCCCGTAGTGCTTCCTCTGCCGCTGGGAAAAAAGATAGTGACAAGGAGAAACTTATCAAAGACGAAAGTGAAGAGAACATCTCGCCACATAAAACGGCACCTAAAATTGATGTAACTGCACTTAAGAACGATGCAGAGGCATCTGATAAAGTATCGTCTGTGGTGGCTGATAAAGCTGCACCGGTGGCCGACGAAATGGCTCCTGTTTCCAATAAAGAGGCGCGTCCGGATGATGAACCTTTAGTCGATATAGAAGCATCTGTGGTTGACAGCGACAAAATAAAGTAAGCACATACTATTAGCCATTATTAAGAGAGCTTAGACATTTCGAAATCACATACCTACTAGTATAAACATCCAAGGTCAAAATTTTACCAACCAGTAAAACCTATTTTTATGAAACTCTGGAAAATTGGTATGGGACCGAAATGAACTAAAAATCTCTATAAACCGATAATTGATTTTTGTAAAAATGTTAAGATCGAATTTTGTTAACATTGGATAAAGTGAAACTTTTATACGCCTCTGTGGTCTAGTGGCTAAGCCACCGGTTTCAGACTCAGAGGTCCCGGGTTCGATTCCCAGCGGGGGGAACATCTTTGTGTGCTCGGTTTGCCGCCTGGCTAGCTACCACCATATTATCTAAGTCTGTCGCCATAACAACGATGTTTATAGCATTGTTGTGTTCCGACAGTTTGAGATAAGATAGCCAGTTCCTCAGTGGTTTAGGATTCCGGGTGAAGCGCGCTTTCACCTCCGGCCTTATCGTCACTTACCATCAGCTGAGATGAAGGCCAAGCACCTATTCGTTGTAGAATAAAAAAATTAAAAAAAGGCACCGTGTTTTGGACTCAACTCACTCTTTTGGAAGTCCGTGTGAGGGAGACCTCACACGGACTTCCAAAAGGGTGAGTTTCAAAAGTGACGTTGCACTGTTTTGTTTCATTTGTCGACACTCATGCACGATGCACCTCGACGAACACTTAACGGGTAATAGTTAAATAATACATATAATAATTTATAACAATTACAATAAGAATAACAATGTTTTTCCTTCTTTCTTTTAAAGTAGCCTTTGAGTTTCAGTAAACATGTGGTACTGAGATCACAAACGGACTTCTTAGGGGAATTTTATAAGTAACGTTGTACGCCATGTATGTCTCTAACGCTAGATTGTAACTTCATCTTCTCTTAGACCCACACGTTTCGATCAAGAGTGGCCTTTACGTCGTTGGCGTGGAGTCGAGTCCAGAGAACGCGGATTTGATGACGACATGCTTGATCCGGAACGAAGTTGTCAAATCCGCATTCTCTTTTGGTCGCAATGTGTGGGTCAAAGCGAGCGCGAGCTTACGATTGAGCGTTAGAGAATTACAAACCTGTTTTATTCTATTTGTCAACACTTATGCACCTTGTTTGTTTGTTTTCCCGCCAACATCCATCGTCAATGTCAAACCTTGATGGGGTCAATATATTTTTTTCTTTCAGTAAAAAACTTATTCTTCAGAAAAACATGAGTGTTGAAATGGCTCCAGTGTCTGATAAGGAGACGCGTACGAATGAAGAACCTTTATTTGATAACAAAGAAGAAGAAAGTAAAGAGGCACCAGTGATTGACAGCGACAAAATGAAGTAAGTACTTTAAGTGGGTTCACACATTTCGGAATTCCACATTAACTTTCAAGATCAAAATTGTACTTCATAAAATTTTTCATGCAAAATTGGTATGGGATGCCGAAATGTATATAAATATTCCCCTAATTATCCTTGATTTTTGTTAAAAAATTAAGATCGTTGTTGCTGATATCGAATCAAGGGGGCTTTGGTTACAAAGTCAGTACTATTATCACAGACGATGTCTGTCAGAGGTTGCACTATACATCGTCTGCTAGAGACGCAAAGGCCACTGTTGTTGATAACAGTTGTCATGTAAAAAGGCATACCAAAAGTGGGTTACTAGCAGCTCTGGGCAAAATCAGTACGGGCCACGCCACGACACACTGAAAGTGGCGGTGCACGGTTTAATTCAATTTGTTTTGCTGACACAAACCCTTTAACGTTAATAGTTAAATATGTTATATAAGTCTAATACCAATAAATGTTTTTTCTTGTTTCTTTCTTCCAAAATACTCCACCGTTATTAAAATTTTAAATTAATAAACGAAAAAACATTTGTTGTAAAAATAAAGAGAAACTTAAAAAAATATACATTATTTGTCAAATTGTGTGGAGGTCCTCATGTACCAACATTACTGAGATCGTAAACGGACTTCTTTAATAATGTATATGTAATGTATATCGGAATTTTTTAATAATGTTGCACAGCATGGAGATTCTCTAACGCTGGATTGTAACTTCACTTTCTCTTCGACCCACACATTTCCATCAAGAGTGAAACCACCTTTACGTAAAGTCAAATTTAGAGAACGTGGATTTGATGACGACATCAGGAACGAAGTTATCAAATCCGCATTCTCTAAATTTGATCGCAGTGTGTTAATCAAAGCGAGCGCAAGCTTACCATACAGTGTTAGAGAATTGTAACCCTGTTTTATTCTATTTGTCAACACTTACGCACCTTCACGAACACTGTGTAATTTAATAATAAATAATAATTAATAATGAAATTGTTTTTGCTGCTTTCTTTGATTCAAATTAGTCAACCTTTATTTGAAAATATTTTACAATATTAAAAAAAAAACAGAACTAAAAATTAAAACATAATGCTTTGTTTTACCGCCAACATCCATCGTCCATGTTAAACCTTGTGGGGGTCTTAAAGTTATTATTTTTTCAGTAAGCAACTTATTATATTAGGACTTCAGAAAAACATACGCGTTGAAATGGCTCCTGTGTCTGAAAAAGAGACGCGTACGGATGAAGAACCTTTAGTTGATAACAAAGAAGAAGACAGTAAAGAGGCGCCAGTGATGGAGAGCGACACAATGAAGTAAGTACCTTCTATTGAGTGCGCTTCATTTATTATAACTACGTTTGATATAATTGCATTTAAATGACGTTCATTTTACATAATGAACAATATAATATTACAATTAAATCATAATTCTGTTTATTATAATAATTGAATATTATAATGACTATTTAATATAAAATCATTTAATACAATATTCCTTCTTCTATTGGCGAAGGATTTTTTCGTAAAACCAACGGTCGGCTAAGAGTGATTTCGGTGAAATTATCTATCGATGAAGGATTTCTTCGTCAAACCAACGGTCGGCTAAGAGTGATTTCGGTAAAGTTATCTATCGACGAAGAGACTTTCGATATACCATTCTAGGTTCGAATTTTTTCTAGTAGTTTCATTTACGCTGCAAACCAGCGGTATTACGTCACTCTGAAGTCTACCCTCACAGTCGAAAGAAATACTATTGCAAATATTTAACAATCGATAAAGACGTAATTGCTTATAAATTATTGAAATTTTAAGAAGAATTTCACTGGTAGCAGTAGTATGTCGTTATGTAAATTAGGGAAATTATTTCGCATCATCTTCTTCATGGCGCTTCAGTTTTGAATTATCGGATATTTACGAGAGTTTATGTTTTTCTGGAGTCAATAATAAAAATATTTATAAGCAATTACGTCTTTATCGATTCCTGCAATAGTATTTTTTCGACTGTGTGGGTAGACTTCACAGTGACGTAAAACCGCTGTCTTGCAGCGTAAATCAAGCTACGAGAGCAGTGGACCGGCAATACAAAGGTCATGGGTTCGATTCCCATTCGAGCTTTCCTGAGACTGGTTGTTTTTTTCTAGTAAACATCATATCCTTATTGACGTTTACTGATTGAGGATACTAGCTGCCCTACTCCTGTAGATCACGTGATAAGTTAGAAATTCGAGGTTGAATTTCGAGGTTATTTTTTTTTATCAGATAACAGAAATGTAGCTCCAAACAAATATATTTTTTATAGCTCTTTCTCCCCTCCTCCTAACCATCTTCAATGACTTATTCACACATTTTAAGGTTACTTTTATAATATTTCAAATGGATATATATCCATAACTATGTTCTTCCTGCGAGTCGGAATGACACCGGGGAGTTACCCCCCCCCCCCCCCCCCCACCCCCTGCTATAAAGAAAAACTAGTGAAAATGTGAATGGTTAGGTTAGGTTAAGTTGTGACCACATAAATTTATTTAAATTGTTAATTTTTTTGTGTTCCATTTGAAACTGATTTATATAGGAAGTGATTGTTACTTTTTCAAAAATTTTATTTGAATTTATTGTTATATTAAAGGTTATACAAACCGAACAACTTTTCATGCAAAATTGGTATGGGATGCCGAAATGTACATAAAAAAATTGTTCGTTGTTGCTGATATCGAATGAAGGCAGCTTTGGCTACAAAGTCAGTACTATTATTACAGACGATGTTGTCAGATGTTGCACCATAACCATAAGTTGTGTTCTAGAGACGCAAAAATCACTGTTGTTGGCAACTGTTGTCATGTGAAAAGGCATACCAAAAAGGAATACCTACTTCAGTGCGAAAGCCGTATCATCGAATGTTGTAGGTTCGAAAACCTTTCATCGACATGTCAATACTGCGACGCCTTGTTTAATCGGCGTCTTGTTACTGCGATGTTGTGTTATTTAGGCAAAACTTACTTTTACCTACCTACATAGATTTTCTTTTTCAAAACAATACCTACCTTACTTTAGTTTTTAGAATTTCTAACATTTCTTTATAAAGTAACTAGTAATAGTAACATAACATCCCAGTAACAAGACGTAATTGTTCACAGTACAGGTTTTCGATGTAAGGAAACGTCGCAGTAGCAAGACGTCGATTTAACAAGGCGTCACAGTATAGACATGTCGATGAAAGGTTTTCGAACAAACAACATTCCATGATACGGCTTTCGCACTGAAGTAGGTATTTCTACCTAAAGTGGGTTACTGCAGCTCTGGGCAAAAGCAGTAATGGCCACGACACACTGAAAGTGACGGTGCACTCTTTGGTTCATTTGTTTTGCTGACACAAGCGTTATAAAAGTCTAATATCAATAAATGTTTTTTATTCTTTCTTTCTTCCAAAATACTCCACCATTGATTCACATTAATAAACGAAAAAACATTTTTTAAAAATAAAGTAAAACTTTAAAAAATATACATTATTTTCCCGCAACGAAGTCCATGTCAAATTGTGTGGAGGTCCTAATATTTTATTTTTCTTCTAGAAAACAACATATTATATTGGGACTCCAGAAAAATATAAACTCTCGGAAATATCCGATAGTTCCACCGAAACCGAAGCGCTATGAAGAAGATGATTCGAAATAATGTAATTTACATAGGTACCGACATACTACTAGGTACCTACTACTAGTAAAATTCTTCTTATAATTTTTTAATAAATGTATTCTTCTTAACTTTAGTGTATAGCAAACTACTTAAAATATGTAATTAAAAATGTTACATACAGCTTAATTGTTTATTATTTGGTTTCACTCCAAAAACCGTAATGGCGGAAACAACCTCTTTTCCGTAATTAATTTTATTAAGTATATCAATAAATACTTTCCTACGTTTCTCTTGATTCTTGCTTGACTATGTGTTATTATTACTTTTAGGTAAATATCGTATGGTTTTCCGTAAAAGAATTAAATAAGGTAATTCGTGGGTAATTCTAATTTTATCGCCTTTGTGGTTAAGTGGGTATATCACCGGTTACCCTGTTTACAATTCCCAGCAGTAGTTATATTGAACTCAGTTTGGTTAGAGGAAAAGTTTAAGAGGAAACACATCGTCGATGTCGCATGCAAAATTCTGATACAAAACACAGAAAAACGACATTTCGTAGTCCCCTGTTTCCTCCTTCAGAACTGGACTGCTTCAATTTTTATTTTTTTTCAGCATCGGTTATAGAAAGAGATTTTCCATGTCGGTATGATTGATTTTTTTTAAACCAGCATTTTAATGTTTCTAAAGACGTCTTACAACGGAGTGATTTAGCTTAATTTTGAAAGCTCCTGGTTATTAAATAAATTACTTAATCCAAATAAAACAATAACAATACAGAAATAGAAAATCTCTTTCTTTAACAGATGCTGAAAAAGTATTAAAAATTCTGAAGTTCTGAAGGAGGAAACAGGGTACCTCGAAACGTGGTTTTTTTGTGTTTTGTATGAGAATTTTAAATGCCACGTCGACGTAGTGTTTCCTCTTAAGTGCTTGGCAAACCTTCATATCTAATTAAGTCGCCATAACAACAACGTTGTATTCCGACTGTTACGGATTATGATAACCAGTTTCTAGGTGACCGAGCATTCCGATTGCGGCCTTATCGCCAAAGAGATGTCAAGCGCTTCCCCCTAATTTATTTAATTTTACGGAAAACATAATCTGGCTCATTTGGGAGACATTTCCTTCTCGCATATGAACCCGTACAAGTGCATGCAGTATACGTCGTTGAGTTTGCCGTCGTTCTTGAATAGGGTGCCGCAATTTTCATCGTTGGACGCATTGTTGGGCTCGTTCTCTGCCCACATGCTGTACCCGGCTTCTACTAGAGTTTCATCTGCAATAAAGAATAAAGAAGAATTTTAAGAAAAGAAAATAGCCTACAGTTACTGGCTGCCGGCAGGGTACAAAAGATCGGAATTGGCCGCCACGCATGTCAAGAAGAATTAGGTGATCACACACTCGAGATATGCATCAAAATATCTAAAACAAACTTTGCTGCTTTTTTGTTCTAGAAATTAAACCCAGAATTTCTGGATGTCGGCTCAGTTGTTTTTGTACAATGGCAGTCGTGCAAATCCACGTACTCGCCTTGGGCTACCGTGGTTGTTTTATGGCCTGCTCTTATATTTGAAGACCTTAGGTCTGGACCCCAGCAGCGTAACATTTATCAACCTATTATATATTTTGATATTGAAATCTCGGTGTAGTAGACTAGTCTAGTAATAGTCTACGAGATGAGACTCAATCGCGGTGAACTTATATCCCTTTTTCCTGATGTCCAGTGAGATGCAACAAATCCCCAGATACTTACTGAAAATAGTTTTGAATACCCTCGGGGCGCCGTCAGTGCGCACCTCCGCCCTGTAGCCAGCGAAGAAGAACCACCACGCCTGCGAGTATTGCACCCTCGGCTCGGTGTTCATGAGCTGCTGGACGGTGTCGTGCTCCGTCTGTGAGTTGAGAATCACCAGGTGGGCGCCCTCTGCCCGGCACTCGGCGAAAGCCTGCTCCCAAGTGTACGGCATTTTGGGTATCTTATAGCAGCTGCTGACGTTCTGGCCAACTTTATAACCTAGAATTAAAACAAATTGCCTAATAATTAGCCTATTAACACTGTCCAAATGTACCAGAGACTTGTATCATTAAAACTTCGAATGCGAAGCTAATCTCATGTATACTAACCGTTTCCGTAAACATCGCATTCCCTGTTGTAAGGCGCGCTGCCGGCGGTCACCTTGCAGATAAAGGGTAAAGACAGGTAGCAAGGCAGCGACTCTATGTCCCCGCGGCGCGACACCACGTCGCAGGGTCGCGACCAGCTGGGAGAGTACGACTCTGTCACTAGCTCTACTGTAATTCAATTTTAATGCAATTAAACAAGTTCCCCTTCAGTAAAGCAGAAAATGGGCAGCAGCATTTTCCGTTACCTTTGGTCTAGGTATCAAGATATAAAAATATATTATAAATTATTACTTTGCGATCTCCAAGACACCTGACAAGCATGGATGTTATGGCGAAATTCTCTCACGGAATTCACGCATGTCCGTGGTAAAACAGTAAAAAAAGAATTAACCGAACTAGTTTAGTTATTCGCAATTTTTATTTGCAAAGAACTAAATTTTACTTAAAATTAACAGAACCGAGCAAAATAACCAAACTTGGTTATTACTTGCCAGCAGTTCAGATGTCCCAATTTTTGTACAAACAGTAGCTAAAAATTGGGTTGCTGTTACGCAAACTGTTTTTTCAGTGCTGTTGGCTATTGTTTGACTCACAGTCGATAATGGCGGGTTCCTCTGCCGACTCGTGCTCCTGGCCGTCTTCAGCCACCCACACGTGGTCGCCGATGTCCGGGAACCGCTTCAGCATGCCATGCAGCTGTGCCACGTCCTGGAGCGCGCTGGGTAGCATCAGCGTGGCCCCCTCCAGCTCACAGACGCGTCCAGCCTCAAACCGGTTTTGGGTCTCCGTGTGCAGCTTGTAGAACGCGTCAGTCTTCCTGTTGTACACGTAGTCGGTGCGGTAGACTTTGCTCGTCGCCGGCGGTGGCGCCACTGTCGCCGCTGTGGATTGCGAGTTTTATTTTTGTAATTTTTTTGTCATTGTTTTGTGACAGTACACTTGTTAACATTCAGAGTGACTGGAGAGTAATTGATAGCTTGGAGTTTATAGCACTTGCAAAAGTCGACTAGTCCACATAAGAGACCCAACTCCTGGCTCCAGTACCTATCCAGTCTCCAGCCCACATCCCTTCTAAGTTCGAATACGACGTGAGGCAAGTATATTGGATTTGATTTACAAATATCATTATTAAAGCAAGACTACAGTTTAGAGTAAGTAAATAAAACACATAGGAATTTGCTTTAATAATACCATGTTTTTCCTTACATCAATAGGAATTCTAATAACAGGAACTGTTATCGTCCACGTTAGCGACTCTTTATGATAACTTTATCTGCTTGTTTACATAATTAATATACTCGTCAATTAAAAGTAGGTGGGTACTTTCTTCTACCTACAAAGAGGACTAAGTTCATTTGTTTTTAAATTAAAGATGCCTTGTTTTTTAGATCACATAATTATGTACAGTCACGTGCAAAAATATGTACACAATTGTAACTCTTAATGCAATTGAATAAGAGTCTGTATTTAGACATCATGCAAAAATATCAGATAAAACAAAAAAGGGCTGTTTTGACGCTGTTTCTAAACTTCGTGAGATTATCGTAAAAAAAATATCTTTAAAGAATGATAGATACGAAATAAACTCAATTAACATTATATACTACATTAATTAATATGTTAATAGTCTATAATTTACCCATATTGGATCTTTATGTGTTCAAACATTTTAATGTAACATTAACCCACCAACCCGCATTGGGCCAGGGTGGTGGGTTATGGCCCAATCTCCCTTATAGATCATCCTATAAACGTAGCAGCAGTGGGACGTTTATAGGAAAAGCAATCTTACATTAATTACATAATTATGTAGACTTACCGAAACATAAGGAAAACACAACGAATCTGTACATTATGTCTGATCCCACAACGCACAGCACTCCGAGAGACGGCTTAACTATATCTGCCCTGTGGCACTCAGCCACTGCTTTGATACTGACTGACTTGCTGGCACTAAATGCAATAAATAATAACAAGAAATAAACACGCTCTTACTGATTGCAAGTTACAGTGCGTAAGCAAATCTCCACGAGATTACTAGGAATTTCTCTCAATAATACAATTCAATGTTTTGATTCAAAGAACTTACTAACAAATTATAAAAACAATTATGTTTTTTAGATTATTTACAACAACAACAAATTAGTGCAGACATGTTTTGCAGACTGCCGGAGCCAGCCCTGGTGACGGTCGGTCAAGAATAGTCAAGATGCAGATTGGAATCCTGCATCCTAATTCTCAACTATTCCTCAACATCTATAAAATCAATAGCCACGCATGTATGATCGCACATCACTTCAGAACGGCTGCACATATTCAGCTAATTATTTTTTTGTTGAAATTGTCAGAACAAGGTTGATATTAATAACATTTTTAGAAGTATTATCATCACGGGATACGGGGTGGGGTGTTCAAATCACAGGCGAAGAAGGGCGGATCGCAACTGATAAAAAATTAAGATCGGAGGTTGATGACGTATTAATTATTGACATTGTATAAAAGCACCTTTAGTCTACTATGGTAGAGTAGACAGTGTTGATAAGTTGCCTGCAGTGCGCCTGACCCAGCTCCCACCACCTTATCTCAGTCTGTTGCAGCAATAACTATGTTAGTAACATTGTTTTGTTGCGATAATTAGAAATAAGATGGCGAGCCATAGTGCCGGGTTCAATCACTTTACCGAATACGAGAATTTTCAGCAATTCATCTTCTCGCAGTCTCTTCTCTTCCCTTGGGTGTCGTAAAAGGCGAATAACAGATTGAAGACTGCACAAATATACAACAGCATGGGGCAGCGACGGACTGAGCACATGTGCAGTTTTTGTTTGGTGAAGCGTAGACTGTGGCTAGGGTTGCCACTAGGGTTGCAAAATTACATAATTTTACCGAAAGCGCCGGTAAAATACGGGTAATTTAAGGTAATTTATAAAAATTACGGTAAAATTACCGGAAATATATGAAGTTTTAAATTCTAATTTATTTGTAAATATGAAAAAACATTATGCGACGTTGCCGATTAGTGCAATTGACCATATTGTGCTGTGTTGTTCGGCGATATGCGCTAAAATATATTTAAGTGCTAAACAACTTTTAATTTTCGCTTTTCTCTGCCTTTGCACAAAGACGATATTATACTCAGACCAGGACAAAGCCCGGAATGTCGTGGTTTAACATCGGAAGTCGTGATGTCGAGTGAAACTTCGACAACGAGTTTGTCAAAATGTTGTCAAAGCGCCGTATTTGTGACGACATTCAATTCCCGTCGTTTTTTTTTTGAGACAGTTATTTTGGCCACATATTTTAGACAAATTCGTACTTACGAGCGCATGGAAACCTTGGTGTGATGTGATTCGTATATTTTTGCGATTTTTAGTACGAACAAGGCCATGTTCTGTTTTTTTTAAATTTCTAAATTTCTTATATATCTGTCAAATCTCAATCAATTCCATTTATTTGTTAAAGAGCAAAGACATACACATATATATACTCAATTAGGTAATAATAGTGTTAGTTAGTGGGTATGAACACGTTTAAAACGTTTTTTACCGAATATTACCGTATTTTACCGGGGTAATTTTACCGCTTTACATCCCTAGTTGCCACCCGTACTCTAAAATAGAGTATTGTCCTCTATTTCACGTAGGCGTACTTTATAATCTACGACACCAATAAAGTACGCTGAAATACTCTGTATACGTAAAAGACAAATATTTGTTTAATGTCGCAAAGAGCAACAAAAAATACGTTTTTAAGGGCAAATAAATAAATACTCTTTTATTATGCTATGTCCCTTATTTTTGTTCTAACAAAATGAAAAAATGCCTTATTCTTTCTTAAAAAAGGTGGCAACCCTAACTGTGCGTTTGCGGTTCTCATTGCCTAGTCTTTGAGCTCCAAGTGTTAGCCGTTGGGGATAATAGTCGTTTCTGTATGTATAACCGTGTCGCGCAGCGGTGAAAGAATACTACCACCCCCTCTCTTCCCTTAGGTACCGTAAAAGGCAACTAACGGACTAAAGACAGCACCACTGCTCTAGAGCGGCGATGGGCTCACCACCTGTAACGCTGAGCACATGTGCAGTCACTTTTTGGTGAAAAGAGGACTATGGCAGAGGACTGCTTTTGCGGTCTTCGTTTCCTGTAGGCCTAGCATGCGCAACACGAGATATGTCGCGGACGAGAGACGACAAATAATTTTAAGTTGTCATGTTAAGGTTTGTAGACAAAAATACCACAGTTTATGTAAAAAGTACTATTAACTCTATTTTTGACATATTATCTAGAGTTCTAAGCGCATCCATGTGTATTTAGTGTCAATAGACATTAGAGATAAATGAATAAAACACGAGAAAACGGGTCGAGAAGAGTTCTCGTGTTGCGCATGCTAGGGCGGCTGGTCTCTGAATAACCCTTCCGGAATAAAAGTCGTGATTATACAGGGTCTAACAAAATCTATAAGCGAACGTTTAATGGCGGTAGCTATACATCATTCTGAATACAATGACAAAAATGGGCTCCAGTTTTATAGTAATTTTTCAAATTAATGTTTTCTAAACTACTACTAAATCAATTAAAATATTGCACATCATGATGAAACATGTTTCATAGAACATGCTGTATCTTTACTAACACGCACGCATGCGTCAATAAAAAGATAGCTCAGTCAGTGTGCTCCGAGTTTAATGTGCATGTTCGGCTATATTTGTGTGCGTGTAGTACAGCTGTACGGGTTTGGAAATGGTGTACTTTTTGGTGAATTATGATAATGTTTTGTTGATTATCTCGGTTACGAGCTTGTAGTTTTGGACCAAATTTGGTGAGCATGCTCAGTGTGATCTATAGATGCGCCCCTTAAACGTTCGCTTATTGATATTGTTAGACCCTATGTATGTATGTATGTATGTACTCGCCGTCGCTGCTTTAGGCGATGCACAAACGTACACCGCAACCACAATATAAATATAAGCTTAAGCAGTAAGGAAGCTACGTACAAACGCTTAAAACGACGCACGCCCACAGACGCACGTCTTAACAAGGCCCCTAAGCGGACATCGCAGTGCTCTCAGTAGCGCGTGCCGCGTCGAGACGAGTGGCACAAAGTAACTTGTAACGAGTGGTCACTGTTGTGTATTACTGTATTTTTTTTAATTTTTAGGATGTTACCAGACCAATCGATCGATCGTCGATCGACGGCATCGATCGATGGTAGAATGGACTAGTCGACGACGTCGATCGATAGTTTCTACCAGACCAATCGATCGATGTCGATCGACAATCGACCGGTAGAAAGGATTGGGTGTCAGATCGAGCTGTTTGATTAGACGCGCCGGCCGCTTCACTTTTTTTATAAATTTAAGATTAAGCAACACCGAAAAAGGGGGGAAGGGGAAAGGAGGAGGCAGGGGGGGAAGGGGAAAGGAGGAGGCAGGGGGGAATGAGTGGGGGGAGGGGAGGGGGAGAGTGAGGGGGAGTGGCGGGAGGGGGAGGGAGGAGAAGGGGGGAGGGGGATGGAGGGGGAGGGGAGAGTGAGGGTGGGGAGAGTGAGCGGGGCGGGGGGAGGGGGGTGGGGAGGGGGGATCCAAAGTGCGGAAATGCATAGTTTTAAGATATTTTTATTTTGAGGTTATGTTAGGTTATTTTTAGGAGGGGTGCAAATTTGGGAACCTCCTCGTGGTGCACCCTGGGGTAAGGCCTCTCGGCCCACGTTCAGCGTGGGACAAGGGGCCTTATGCAAATCCCTGGCGCCCCATCTGGGCGTCGAATAACGTAGGTGGTGCCCCTTCTGGGCATCGCACCCCCTTCAAAGCGCGTCCCTTCTGGACCGCACAGCGGGTCACTTGGACCTGCGGGGGGGGATCTCCACGTGCGGCCCACTCTGGGTCGCACGCTCGCCGCTCACTCTCGAGCGGCTTTGAGGGGAGTTTTGACGGCGCCCCTTCTGGGCGTCGTTACACGGGGTGGGATCGGGGTAGTTCGGCGCCCCCTCTGGGCGCCGTTTAGGGCAAAGGTGCCGTCGTTGCGGGGCGCGGCGACGGGCGCCCGTTTTCGGACGGGTTGGTGGGCGGCTCTAACAGCCCACCCCCTAGCGACCAAGGGATGGAAAACCTTCATTTTCGAATCGTTATGGAAAGTTCGGAAATGAAGGATATTGTGCGTTGCGATCCGGCTAGCGCCCGGCGCATGGGGGTACCCGGGCCCCCATGTGTGAAATTGACTACCGAAGACTGCCCTCAGGTAGGCGACCAGGCCTCAGGTGCCAGTAATGCCCCTGGAAGGCGTGGGGAGGGAGAGCCCGAGGAGGGCGGAGGCACGGGTGAAAACCCAAGTGGCGGCGGCAGCCGTAAAAGGTCGCACATTGAAGGCGCCGACTCCGACTACAGCTCTGGTTGTGAGTCGACCGCTTCCAACAGGGCGAAGATAGGGACGGCCCGTAGGGGAAGGAAGGTGGCATCTGGGAAGCCCATCACTCCCAGACCGGCCCAGAAGGAGAAGGATGGAGAGCGTCCGCTGTCGGATTTTGAGCGCGACCCGGAGTGGGGCAGCGAGACCGAGAGGGAGGAGCGCAGCTACCAGACCTGGGCTCGCGACTTCCCGCGAGACCATGGAGAGGTGCGGACCCAAGTTCCCTGGGGACCCCTGCGTGGACCTCCGGTACTATGAGGAGGTTGCCCCGATCCAGCTCGCCGAAATCCGGGCGGAAAATGACGCCAACCGAGCCAGGCGCGCGGCCAAACGCGCTGCCCGGGCGGCAAAATTGAGGGAGGCGAAGGAGGCCCGCAAGGCTCCCAACGCCATAGAGGAGGCGACCAGGAAGGCCATCGAGGAGCAAATTCCGTGGTCGGCGGCTCCCGATGTCCTGACGGCTAAGGAGGTGCAGGAGAGAGGGCTGTTGTGCGCACAGGCGGTCCGCGAGGTATCCATGAGGTCGGGACGCCTCGAAGGAGCCAGCCAACAAACCCTCTGCAGCGCCGCGGATAATTTGCAGCGCGTAATGTGCAATCTGGCATCGCGCTGCAATACGGAGGAGTCGGAGCAGCTCGCCGTTGCTAACGCGAGGCTGCTAAAGGAGGTGGAGGCGCTGCGTCACGAGGTAGCCGCACTGAAGAGGGAGGTAGGCAGGAGAGGCTCGTCCCCTCGCGCGGAGAATGCCCCTGCTCCTCCTTCCGAACCCCCGACGGACATGGCCCAGTTCCTGGGCGCAATGGCGGAGCTGAAGAGTTCCTCCTGCACCGCGATTACGGCTCTGGGCACCCCGATCGACGGGTTGGAGGCGAGAGCGTTGGGCGCCTCGCCGCCCAAGAGGGCACATCCAATTCGCGAGAGGCGAACGGGAGTGAGGGCGGAGGAGTTCCCGCCCCTCCCCGCGCCAGCAGTAGGGCAGAGGAATGTCCCCAGGACGGGACCCCCCGCTAATCCCTTCGCATCACCGCCCCAGCAGACCACCAGCTGAACCTCGACGCCCCCTGTGGGCGGAGAGACTTGGGCGACGGTCACCCACCGTCGGCGAAGGAAGGGTCGGGCATCAGATGCGACCACTGGTCCACCCCCACCTGCCCCTGGAGGAGCGCTCCGGCGGCTCCGGGCAGGGCGAAGAGGAGGAGCAAAAGGCGGCTTAAACGCCCCCGCACAGTGGCGGTGGTGTTGCAGCTGACCCCGGAGGCGTTCGAGCGTGGGGTAACCTACGCCGACGTGATTGGGCGGGCGAAGCGCGCGATTTCGCTGGCCGAGCTCGGAATTGAGTCTGGGCTCAGGTCGCGTAACTCCTCCCGGGGCACAAGCAAGTGGACTGCGCGCAAGTCGTGCCGCACTGCGCGATCTGCGCGGACGCGGGCAAGCCAGCGGCCCACGTGATGGGGTCCAGGAAATGTGTCCCCCCTGTTAAAAGGGCGCGGGATCACAGACCTCAGGCCCCTAAGGAGGGCCCCAACTGAGGAGGTGGAAATGTTGTCTAGTTGCTGTCTAGTAGTCTGTCATGTTGCCTAGACCGAGGGACGACAAGTCCCACCGGCCATGGGGGTTGGGGCGGCGATTGTTCACATGGTCCCGCCCCGGCACTCGCTTGCTGCCGGACACGAGGGCATGACTGGGTGGTTTTAGTGGGTATGCCCCCCAAAGCAGAAAATGGGCAGCAGCATTTTCCGTTACCTTTGGTCTAGGTATCAAGATATAAAAATATATTATAAATTATTACTTTGCGATCTCCAAGACGCCTGACAAGCATGGATGTTATGGCGAAATTCTCTCACGGAATTCACGCATGTCCGTGGTAAAACAGTAAAAAAAGAATTAACCGAACTAGTTTAGTTATTCGCAATTTTTATTTGCAAAGAACTAAATTTTACTTAAAATTAACAGAACCGAGCAAAATAACCAAACTTGGTTATTACTTGCCAGCAGTTCAGATGTCCCAATTTTTGTACAAACAGTAGCTAAAAATTGGGTTGCTGTTACGCAAACTGTTTTTTCAGTGCTGTTGGCTATTGTTTGACTCACAGTCGATAATGGCGGGTTCCTCTGCCGACTCGTGCTCCTGGCCGTCTTCAGCCACCCACACGTGGTCGCCGATGTCCGGGAACCGCTTCAGCATGCCATGCAGCTGTGCCACGTCCTGGAGCGCGCTGGGTAGCATCAGCGGGGCCCCCTCCAGCTCACAGACGCGTCCAGCCTCAAACCGGTTTTGGGTCTCCGTGTGCAGCTTGTAGAACGCGTCAGTCTTCCTGTTGTACACGTAGTCGGTGCGGTAGACTTTGCTCGTCGCCGGCGGTGGCGCCACTGTCGCCGCTGTGGATTGCGAGTTTTATTTTTGTAATTTTTTTGTCATTGTTTTGTGACAGTACACTTGTTAACATTCAGAGTGACTGGGGAGTAATTGATAGCTTGGAGTTTATAGCACTTGCAAAAGTCGACTAGTCCACATAAGAGACCCAACTCCTGGCTCCAGTACCTATCCAGTCTCCAGCCCACATCCCTTCTAAGTTCGAATACGACGTGAGGCAAGTATATTGGATTTGATTTACAAATATCATTATTAAAGCAAGACTACAGTTTAGAGTAAGTAAATAAAACACATAGGAATTTGCTTTAATAATACCATGTTTTTCCTTACATCAATAGGAATTCTAATAACAGGAACTGTTATCGTCCACGTTAGCGACTCTTTATGATAACTTTATCTGCTTGTTTACATAATTAATATACTCGTCAATTAAAAGTAGGTGGGTACTTTCTTCTACCTACAAAGAGGACTAAGTTCATTTGTTTTTAAATTAAAGATGCCTTGTTTTTTAGATCACATAATTATGTACAGTCACGTGCAAAAATATGTACACAATTGTAACTCTTAATGCAATTGAATAAGAGTCTGTATTTAGACATCATGCAAAAATATCAGATAAAACAAAAAAAGGCTGTTTTGACCCTGTTTCTAAACTTCGTGAGATTATCGTAAAAAAAATATCTTTAAAGAATGATAGATAGGAAATAAACCCAATTAACATTATATAGATTAATTAATATGTTAATAGTCTATAATTTACCCATATTGGATCTTTATGTGTTCAAACATTTTAATGTAACATTAACCCACCAACCCGCATTGGGCCAGGGTGGTGGGTTATGGCCCAATCTCCCCTATAGATCATCCTATAAACGTAGCAGCAGTGGGACGTTTATAGGAAAAGCAATCTTACATTAATTACATAATTATGTAGACTTACCGAAACATAAGGAAAACACAACGAATCTGTACATTATGTCTGATCCCACAACGCACAGCACTCCGAGAGACGGCTTAACTATATCTGCCCTGTGGCACTCAGCCACTGCTTTGATACTGACTGACTTGCTGACACTAAATGCAATAAATAATAACAAGAAATAAACACGCTCTTACTGATTGCAAGTTACAGTGCGTAAGCAAATCTCCACGAGATTACTAGGAATTTCTCTCAATAATACAATTCAATGTTTTGATTCAAAGAACTTACTAAAAAATTATAAAAACAATTATGTTTTTTAGATTATTTACAACAACAACAAATTAGTGCAGACATGTTTTAGACTGCCGGAGCCAGCCCTGGTGACGGTCGGTCAAGAATAGTCAAGATGCAGATTAGAATCCTGCATCCTAATTCTCAACTATTCCTCAACATCTATAAAATCAATAGCCACGCATGTATGATCGCACATCACTTCAGAACGGCTGCACATATTCAGCTAATTATTTTTTTGTTGAAATTGTCAGAACAAGGTTGATATTAATAACATTTTTGGAAGTATTATCATCACGGGATACGGGGTGGGGTGTTCAAATCACAGGCGAAGAAGGGCGGATCGCAACTGATAAAAAAATAAGATCGGAGGTTGATGACGTATTAATTATTGACATTGTATAAAAGCACCTTTAGTCTACTATGGTAGAGTAGACAGTGTTGATAAGTTGCCTGCAGTGCGCCTGACCCAGCTCCCACCACCTTATCTCAGTCTGTTGCAGCAATAACTATGTTAGTAACATTGTTTTGTTGCGATAATTACAAATAAGATGGCGAGCCATTGTGCCGGGTTCAATCACTTTACCGAATACGAGAATTTTCAGCAATTCATCTTGTTTGTCACCATGACTCGCAGTCTCTTCTCTTCCCTTGGGTGTCGTAAAAGGCGAATAAGGGCAAATAAATAAATACTCTTTTATTATGCTACGAGTATGTCCCTTATTTTTGTTCTAACAGAATGAAAAAATGCCTTATTCTTTCTTAAAAAAGGTGGCAACCCTAACTGTGCGTTTGCGGTTCTCATTGCCTAGTCTTTGAGCTCAAAGTGTTAGCCGTTGGGGATAATAGTCGTTTCTGTATGTATAACCGTGTCGCGCAGCGGTGAAAGAATACTACCATCCCCTCTCTTCCCTTAGGTACCGTAAAAGGCAACTAACGGACTAAAGACAGCACCACTGCTCTAGAGCGGCGATGGGCTCACCACCTGTAACGCTGAGCACATGTGCAGTCACTTTTTGGTGAAAAGAGGACTATGGCAGAGGACTGCTTTTGCGGTCTTCGTTTCCTGTAGGCCTAGCATGCGCAACACGAGATATGTCGCCGAGATATGTCGTGACTAAAGAGGGAGGTAGGCAGGAGAGGCTCGTCCCCTCGCGCGGAGAATGCCCCTGCTCCTCCTTCCGAACCCCCAACGGACATGGCCCAGTTCCTGGGCGCAATGGCGGAGCTGAAGAGTTCCTTCTGCACCGCGATTACGGCTCTGGGCACCCGGATCGACGGGTTGGAGGCGAGAGCGTTCGGCGCCTCGCCGCCCAAGAGGGCACATCCAATTCGCGAGAGGCGAACGGGAGTGAGGGCGGAGGAGTTTTCGCCCCTCCCCGCGCCAGCAGTAGGGCAGAGGAATGTCCCCAGGACGGGACCCCCCGCTAATCCCTTCGCATCACCGCCCCAGCAGACCACCAGCTGGACCTCGACGCCCCCTGTGGGCGGAGAGGCTTGGGCGACGGTCACCCACCGTCGGCGAAGGAAGGGTCGGGCATCAGATGCGACCACTGGTCCACTCCCACCTGCCCCTGGAGGAGCGCCCCCCCCCCCCCCCCTCCCAGCTCGCTCCGGCGGCTCCGGGCAGGGCGAAGAGGAGGAGCAAAAGGCGGCTTAAACGCCCCCGCACAGTGGCAGTGGTGTTGCAGCTGACCCCGGAGGCGTTCGAGCGTGGGGTAACCTACGCCGACGTGATTGGGCGGGCGAAGCGCGCGATTTCGCTGGCCGAGCTCGGAATTGAGTCTGGGCTCAGGTCGCGTAACTCCCAGACTGGAGCCCGGCTCCTGGAGGTCCCAGGGGCCGATAGCGCGAGGACATCGGATCAGCTGGCCGAGCGGCTAAGAGAGGTCCTCCAAGGCGAAGCAACGGTCGTCAGGTCCGAAAAATGCGCAGAGGTGCGCTTGTCGGGCTTTGACGACGTTGTCACGGCGGACGATATAGCGGAGGCTGTATCTGCCAAAGGCGGATGCCCGATTGACCGGGTCAAGGTGGGGACTTTGCGAGCTGGCCCTGGCGGCTCTTTCTCGGCTCCAGTGCGCTGCCCCATTGCGGCGGCCCAGAGCCTACTGAGGGCGAAGAGATTGCCTGACTGCTGGTCGGCGCCACTTGTGACGTTGCTCGATCCACGCCCGTTGCGCTGCTTCAGGTGCATGGGCGTGGGTCACGCTAGGCTGAGGTGCCCTGTGGACATCGACCGCAGCGGACTTTGCTTCCGCTGCGGCCTCCCGGGGCACAAGCAAGTAGACTGCGCGCAAGTCGTGCCGCACTGCGCGATCTGCGCGGACGCGGGCAAGCCAGCGGCCCACGTGATGGGGTCCAGGAAATGTGTCCCCCCTGTTAAAAGGGCGCGGGATCACAGACCTCAGGCCCCTAAGGAGGGCCCCAACTGAGGAGGTGCCCCCCCCCCCCCCCCCCCCGGAGGAAACGTCCGCCCCGTAGAGTCGGTAGGTTTCGCCCTTCCGACTCCGAATCTTTCGACTCCGAAGACCTGCCCGAGGGCTTCTAGGCCCGGTTACCTGAGGTCGAGGCCCAAGGGGCTGCGGCAACGCCCACATGTTGCCTAGACCGAGGGACGACAAGTCCCACCGGCCATGGGGGTTGGGGCGGCGATTGTTCACATGGTCCCGCCCCGGCACTCGCTTGCTGCCGGACACGAGGGCATGACTGGGTGGTTTTAGTGGGTATGCCCCCCTCCTCCCGAATCCCCGCCGAGGCCGCAGGGCCTGGACGGGGAAGCGGGAGTTGGGGGGAGAGTCCCACATAACCCGGGCGGGCCCCCACGTGCGGGCCCCGGGTATGCGTAACGCATTTCCCCCAGGATAAAAAAAAAGGTTATTTTTAGGAAAAAAAACAAATATTCTACTAAGTTACCATTACCGTACCCCCTCCATGCCCGTCCCTTCCTCCCCCAAGATATTTTTGAATGGAGCTAGTTTTCTGTTGTCTAATAAAAAAATAACCTCGAAATTCATGACAATCGCTACGCAAAAAAAAACCGCTGCTTAAAATGTCATTTGGATAAAATAAGCGATCTTTGGCTTTGAAAAACGGCCGCAATCAGATTCTTCTGCGTTTGCGTCTCCGTAATAATAGTACTTTCAAGTTCAAAGTTTCACAAACCAATAAATCAATTCACATGAAACTTTGCATGCTGAAGAAAAATATAGAGACACACTTAATTAATGAAAACCTTTATTGGTATCTCATACTCAATATATTACGATTTTAAAATTCTATAGTGGACTTTAAATCGCGATAACTCATCGAAATAAATGTTTCAAAAGGGCTTTTATGCAACTATTTAGATTTCTGTAAGTATTTAGTTTTATTAAAATTGGGTCTTTGGTTTGTAGTTTGGTTTGGTTTGAAGTTGTTTGCAGATGAAAACTTGGTTTCAAGGCTCTTAACGTCTTAAATTTATTTTTTTCTTACATAACAGTCACAATTGACTGGCATTTAAAAAATATATTTCAAAGTCCCTTTATTATTCAATAAAGATGAAAAATTACGACATAATAATAATGTTTAAACGGACCGTTGATTTATCGTGTGAGAAAACAATAATAAGGTTAGTCATAAAAATTAATATTAATATTCCCCCCCCCCCCCCCTCAAGTTCAAACATACCTAATCACTAATAAGTTATCTTGTTTCTCGTAACGCTTCGTGTTTACAGGAAAACATAATACACTTCTGGACACATCTATTGGCCCACCTTAGAGGTTAGGTTTCTATGGCCCCTACCCCTATTTCAGTTGTGACCCGAGATCGTGGCCTTCCTTGGCGACGAACAAAGCCGCCAGTCTCTAGGTACCTCCGATAAACATTTCGGACCGCAGATCGACATAAATTAAGTTGAGCACTCACATTTCTTTGGCTGTGTCCGGCCTGGATAAGTGCCACAGCTTGGGCGGCGACTTCAGGCGAAGTATCCATAGATTATTGATAGAACCTCACCTTAATGTTAAGAATAAGTAATGTTTGTTGCAAAACCAAAAAGAAAAATCACGCTTTCAACAATGAAATCCTTTTCGAAATTTAAAAACAGACAATTTGTATAAAATAATAAATGTGCCTGGTTCAAAACTGTATAAATACTTTTTGCTCGACCTAATATAAATTTTTAGCTAGGACTAAACGAAACTGAAAATGCAAGGTGGGCCAATAGATGTGTTCAGAAGTGTATTATTTTTTAATAAATTCTTAGTTCTTTATCGCGTTCTAATTAATTGTTTCTTAGATTTCTTTTTTAATCAATATTACTGTAAGCCCGTGTCGCGTAGCGGTGAAAGAATACTTTTTTTTGTAGTTGGCAGCTCTCGCTTTTTGGCAGGTTTTCTTTTGTCTTCTGTTTTCTTTCTTTTACTAGGTTAAATAAACTTGAGCTTGAAGAGCTCTACTCAATGATTCTTTTGTTTCTTCTTTTATCATTTTTTTCGTTTATATTTTTTCTTTTTTATCTTTTAAATTTTCTACAATACAGTTCGTATTACTAGGTATTACATTAGTCATTATACATTTACTTCTTTTAAACTATTACATCTCTTTCTTATTTACAAAAACCTTTTCTCTACTTTACATTTTTATTAAATATATGTTTCCTACTTATTATTATATTATTACATTGTTAAATATTTTATTGGTGTATTTCCTTACTTTATTTGTTACATCTATCATCATAATCTACTAATATTATAAACGCAAAAAATTATAAGTATGGATGGATGTTTGTTACTCTTTCACGTAATAACTACTGAATGGATTTGGATGAACTTCGGCATACAGATAGTTTATAACCTGGATTAACACAGCTACTTTTTATCCCGATATTCCCATGGAAATGAGAACCACGCGGGTGAAACCGCGAGCGGCCGCTAGTCTATCATATATTTATTACATTTATACATTTCATTCCTTACTTATAATTACTATTGTATTGTTTACATTTGTTTTCCTTTCCCTAGTTAAGAAATCTGCCACATTTGTGATCTTGCTATTTGCCTTATTCTAATTGTCCTAATTCTTTCTAAGGTAAACGCAGGTGTTACCGAGGTAAAGGTTTAAACTTACGAAATAAAATTTCCGATGCTAAAAACAGTTACAAGTAAATATTTCCTGATACTTTGAGATCTGGACTTTAGGAATCTAATGATAAAAGATAGGTTTTGAGTAAACATGTAAAGTAAAGATTTTTTAAATATAAAAAGCCGGATGAAGCTAATACCGAGGTATGCTAAAGTGATTGCAGCTTATACCGCAAATCGTGATTCTATTACCGAGGGTAGAAAAATAATAGGCACTTTGCTTTCCCTACAAATCTTTATTAAAAAAACAAATTGTTGGCTATTCTATGTATGAGGAAAAACATCGTGAGAAAACCTGCACACTCAGGCGACTGAATGTCTGAATGTGTAACCATGATCCAAGCTGGTAAGGTTCCCCTGTCAATAGGGTCACGGAGATCAGACGGCAGTCGCTCCCTGTAATTACCTGATCTCCCCAATCCTGGATCATGGTCCAAAGTTAAGGAGGTAGAGTTGGCGGTAAATCAAGCTGGACACCATTTTTTTCTAATCTATGGGAATAAAAAATAAAGTTATTTTATTTTAAAGGAAAAGAGTTAGCTTTGAATTTTTTGCCTACGTAAAAATTAAATCCTCAGAAAAAAGGTAGGTATAATTAAAAATAAGGTTGTGAATTTCATATATGTATTGTTTCTAGAGAACCCTAAACTGAAAAATAAATGCAATTATCAGTCGGTATTAGATTTCTATGGTGAAGTTAATACCGAGTAATAACACTCGCTAATAGCTTCATATATAAGTTATTACCGAGTGTTTGTTATAGAGAGATGCTCAGCTATTGAGTTCCCTACAGCATATCTCTGCTACCAGAGAAAGCATGGTTCAGAGGTCCAGTTCCGTTGAACCTTCCGCTGAACCACACCTTCTCGACTTAAAACTATAATTAATATAAAATAACATACATCTAATGGAGACGGTGAGTGCGAGTCCCTTACTGCTGCTCCGCTCGTCCTCGTGTGGTCTTGATGGCTCGCCGCGCCGCCGGCCTCTGCTGGTGACTGCGCTGGTGATGGACTGCGCCCCTGATGGCACTGGTGGTGATAAGGCCCTAAACCAACCCTTGGCTATCCCTAAGAGCTTTAAAACCCAGACAAATATGAACAATACCACTCAGCACCGCTTAGCACAGTTCACAATTCAACACAGGGTACCGCCACGTGCTTCTGTGTCGAACTCCAATCAAATAGCTAGTTTTAGCTAGCCCGCCTTGTTCCAAATTAAACTTATGTTCTAAACACTGTTTCATACTTAATTACTAAGATATTAGGCGGCCGCCGCTCTTAACTCCAAAATTACGTGCCTTTCACATAACTAAAGTAAGTTCAACCTTTTCACGCCGCCGCACGTAACAAAAGTCACACTGACAGCCGATCTGTCATACAAATTAAACGTACAAGTGGGCGCGTTCCGATATAGTAGTTTTATTCGAAACACCCCCCTGCCTCGGTGGGAAGGCTCAGACCGCTAGCTCAATCACCCGGAAAGGAGAGACAGTTGCTACCCAAGTAACACAGACGTGCTGAATAAAGATTGATTAAGAGCACTCATCAAGAGCATAAGCTGAATACTAAGCTGAATAACGCCTGAGTACCGTCTATTCAGCTGTTATTCAAGCAAAAAGGGCCCCAATTTTAAATGCTTAACGCTGAATAACATCTGAGTAACAACTGAGTAGGAGCTTATTACCGTTTCCATTAGCTTAATAACTTTTGAATAACTGCACCCATTATTTTTATAAAGCTTTTACAACTCAGTTATTCAGCTACGTCGAATTGGTTAGAGTATTCAGAATTTATTAAGCATTTAATTTATTGTTGACATTTAAGCAATATTCATAGAAATTGTGAAAATAAGAAATAAATTGGGTTTAGTAATTTAATGTCTATACCTTTATTTGACGTGACGTGAACTTTAAGTTATTCGGTAAGTAAATTTTAATTAACAAGTTAGCGGTCTGCTACATGTTAATTATTAGTGCGCAAGTAATTTTGTCGTGAATAGTATGTGTTTTGTTTTCATTTTTATGACGCGCCTCGCTAATAATCAAGATAATTAGTTGTAAATAGTATTTTCATACATACATACTAGGTCTGACAAAAGTACTTGTGATGAATTATCTAATTCTAGCAATTTTATCCAACAAAATAACATGACTTGAGTTGGAAATGTTGTAGTTGCTTACAACTTTTTTAATTGAATTTACTAGATCACCAAAATGCTTATTAATTAATAAGCATTTTGGTGATCTCGTAAATTCCTTGTAAGAATTAATTACAAAGATTTCAATGGCGATCGATTTTTTGTTTTGCTGAATAAAAGTGCACACATGTTTTGTTACTAAACTATAACTTGAAAAAGAGTCGTCTCTTTACTCTAACTTATGAATAACATTTATATAGTTGACCACCTTTCTATATTAGTTAGTTCACATTTTTAGGGTTCTCTAATCGAACGAACAAAAACCTTTTATAATGTGTAACTTTCCTTTCAGGCTTTCACTAAATTGATTACTTACATTTAAAATTACAGCACCTATGTTATTTTTTTTCGTGAAAAAGACTATTATATTAATTGTATCTATTATGTTTTAATAAAAATCAGGTTTCGTGAGTGTGGTGTGCACTGGGCCCTAGTTTATTTAGTCTTTATTGCACAACAACAGGATGTACAATGGCGGACTTAGTATTATATTGTTAATTATAATTTATATTTCGTTTCGAAAAATGAAGTTTAAAATAATTTCAACACGTCGTAAGGGTCATTCAGATTTGTGTACTGTGCCGACCCAATGGGAGAACAAAGAACAACTTCGATGGCCAAGATATAATGCGGATTTATTAATTAAGTAAAGACAGCAGTGTCCAACCTCGCGCAGATTGGCTTACGATGAAACAAACAAACATCGCATTTTATTTTATCGCAACGTTAATTTTATTTTCTTGTACTGCGATACCTTCTGCTAATAAAAAAACCATTTCAGAAATGAAATTTTCTGTATACTTAGATTTTTAGATCTTCGGTTTTCCAATCCCAAAATCTGTTATTTTTTTTTGTGGACGGAACCCTTATCATTAAAGGGCAAACACGCTTGCTAATGGGTACCGGGTTCAGTTTTGTTTAAACTATTTTCACAAATCCTGTCATGATCATTACTGCTGATGACACTTGGACAATTACTACTGCTGATATTTAAATATTCTTTTAACAATTTTCTTTTGATATGACCGGTTCTTTTACGCTTTTGCCACGACTTTCGATCCAAGATTCAAACAACGCATAAAATAAATACGTACAATAATATTATAATTGCTGGTATTAAGCTATGGGCGCTATATCAATTCAAATGTGGTCTTTAAAACACAAATAATATTGTTTATTCAGCAGCTGAATAATTAGAAAAACATAGAATCTTATACAGTTTAAAGATAAAGTAAAAACAATTATTCAGTATCAAGCTGTATAACAGAATTATGTATACAATATTATTCAGAAGGTGATACTTTATTCAGCAATTAGCTGTTTCAAACGCTACAAGCTTAGTACTGCTTTAATAATAGCAGTATAGATTATTGTTAATCAGATAAATGCTGCCGAAGGCACTGTTTTTCAGATTTAAGCCACCTGGAATGCGTAATGCTTAACGTCTGTCTAATAATCTTACGGAGATTGGTTATTAAGTGTAAAGAAGGAAAGGAGAGAAATACAGAATTTATTAAGCGTTCAGTATTTTAAGGGTCCGTACTCAACCTTATTCAGTATATGGCTATTCCCAAAGCTCTTACACAAACCATATTCATCTTTGAACTGTTAAAAGTTCTAAGTGTGTACTGTTAACCTGCTTATGTGTTACTTCCCAAGTAACACAGAAAGCTGTATATTTAATCACTTGTGGTCATAAATGTTGCTTACAGAGTATTAAAACCGTTATTATAGTTCACTGGTGATTCTTAAGCTAAATATTAGTACACAAGGAGCTATATTCTGAATAAGAACTAAATAATGGTAGATATTCTTCACCCTTAAACAGCAAGATGCGTTTATTTGGTATATAACCTACGCTTTTATTCAGCCGTTTTAAATTTTCAAGCCTACTTACTGAATAAGGGCAATTAAGTAGTGGCAAATATGTCATATGCTGTATAATAGAGTAAATGTGTACCTCTAAACGCTGCCTTTTAAAGGGAGTACATGTGTACTGTTACACAGATATATGATATATAAAGGAGTACATTTCGTATGTTATTCAGTAAATGGTGTAAAATTTTCCTGTTTATCCGTATCTATACTGCTATTATTTACGACTGAATAGTGGCTGTTTACAAGTTCATCTGAACGTTCTTATTACTCTTGAAGAGCACTTCGAGTATTTTATAACGTATATTGCTTAATAGAGGATCACATCAGTTGATTAAATCTGGTGATTACTGAATAAGTATATCCCCGTGAATCTTGTCACAAATCAATTCATTTACGTAACAAGTCCCTAAAATGGATCTGTCTTATTATGCGGATCCTTAAAAGTGTATTTTTTCACACATTTTATCGATGCCTGTTCGAACGAATATTCAGCCAGTAATCAGTGTATTGCCGTATATGTAAGACTTTATTACGGCTAAGTTTGTGCTCACTGTCATAAATATGAATCATCTGTCACTAAAAGTATTAATAGACGTTCTTACAGAGCAAATCGTGAACCTTTAACTTAATTACTATAAATATAAAAGCGTACATAGACGACAATTGTCTAAATAAAGGGTAACTAGTGTTTCCTTAATTTGCTAGTATTTTGCCTTGTTACCACCTGTTACACCTTATACTGCGATTATAACGTTACTATAATGATATTACTCAGCAATTGCGAACTAAAGCTGAATAATTTGTGCCCATTTAAGCAGTGTAGTGGCTGAATAGCATGCTAGACTGTTTTTATTCAGTAATTTTATTCAGCGCTAAGTACACAATAATCCATTATTCATCTAGTATATGTCCAGCCTATGTGTGTTATTTGGGTTGGGTATGGCTCGTCGCGGAATCGAACCGCTGACCAAAGCCTGTGGTCCCATACTCGCCAACCAGCAACTTTACAATGCGACCCTGGCGCCAAACAAGGAGGGCAAGTTAGCCTCCTTCAACAATATACTAAATCTAATTAGCCAAATTAAAATAATATTAAACTTTCTTATTTACCAAAGCTTATTTTCTAAAAATTTACAAACATCATTCAGATAGATAGCCGTACTCTTCCCATTTTGTGCCATTGTCAGAGCGAATAAGTGAAGGTAGACCCCTACGGGACACAAACCGATCCAATGCGACGACGAAGGCGTCCCTGGACAACGAAGAAACTCCCAAGAGGACGGCCTTATTAGCCCGGCACAAAAATCACAAAATATTTACCTTCGAACCCCGGCGTTGCGAAGGGTGGTCGGTTTTACCGAGAAAGGTCCAGCAAAACCCGTTGCGTGCGACCCCCAAGAAAGGAAGAGACTGAGTGACTCGGCCCGAAGGCAGATTCCCTATCTGTCGCTGCATAAGTGAAGCCGTCGCCCTGTAACAAAATTAACACCGGAAGAGCACTACAGAAATATGGCTCTTCGAGCAAGCAATAACGTTAAAACATTATAGCAGAGATGTCGCCACCGGTATCAAAACACGGAATTTGTGCTGCTTGTATTAAGCCTATTGTGATATAGTGAATTACACTATCAGCACGTACTCAATAGTACGTGATAATTAAGGTCTTCCTGATTGACAAGGCGTCCTTCCTCTAGTCACGTATAGATGTGATGTTAATTAGTATTTAAGATGATACACTAGAGGATAAAGGAGAATTGATTCAACGCAAGACATTGTTTCATTTCGGGTCTCCGTCCCAACGCCATTACATGGCGACCGTGACATGGTGTCACAAGTCCGCGCCGCGAAATCGCTAGTTGAAGTCTACAAAATATCAGGAAAATAGTGCTACACGGGCCTACAAGAAGGACGAAGGAAATAAGAAGAAAAACTGTAAGCCAAAATTGTTTAACTATGGGAAACCCACAATCTAAAGACAATATTATTGTCAGTCAATCACCAACTCAATCGGCGGCAGCATCAACTCCCTTGGCCGTTGGGATGCAACTTTCAGAGATCTTTTTACTGACCATCGTCGTTGTACTAGCGGGCTATATAGTACTTAGGCTGCTACGTTACTTCAACGCACGACTATTAGAAGAGGTAGAACGCAGAGCGGTTCGACGGGCAATTGGACCAGCACAGAACGTGTAAGCCAGCACGAATTAATATAACTATGCTACCAAGAATCTATGTGTGTGTGTGAGTGATTTTTTTTTTTTTTTCTAAAGTGTGTTCATGGCAAACCTGTCAGAACTCTTGAGTGAGCTTAAGGCTATTAGAGACTCTATTATTAAATTAAGTAAGGACAAACGTTATTCCGCTCAGGGGCAGAATAAGTTTTTAAGAGCAAAGGAAATTAAAAATATTTTTGAACAAATATCTGCAGACTTATGTAAAAAAGGGATAGATGCTGTAGAATTACAAATAACAAAAGCAATATCGTCAAAGTTTTTATGTAATTTTGAGGAAATCGAGTCACTCGTTAACCCGCATCATTCAGAAACGATCACAACCATGGCCACGTTCGATCTAAAAGTCGCGCTCACGCTCCTCCCAGTAGTAGGTTGCGACGAAACGCAAATTAACCAACTAATAGACGGAATAGAGTATTATAGTAGTACCCTTAGAAACGAGGACCAGCCTCTGTTAATCAATTTTGTTTTAAAAACTCGTCTTTATAGCAGTGCTAAAACAAAAATTAATAAGTCTTATGTGTCTGTGGCAGACCTAATAAAAGATATAAAAAATGTTTTAATTCCGATTAAATCATACACAGCCATTTTAGACCGAATGCTACGATGTAGGCAAGGAAACAAGACCATAGAAGTGTTTGGTAGTGAAATCGAAAAAATGTCCAACGATTTAAGTACAGCACAGGCTAATGGAGACGAGTCGGCATATAATTTATTAAAGCCGATTAATGAAAAAATGGCTATCAAGCGTTTCGCTGACGGCCTAAACAATGCTCGTACAAGCATTATAGTTACGTCTAGGTCCGTAAGCACAGTTAGGCAGGCAATAACTATAGCCTTAGAACAAGAAGACTCGGTAGTGAAACCACCAATAAACAATTATGTTAACTATGTTTCGAACCAGCGATTTGAAAAGATAAATAAAAACTATCATCAACAATATAATAAGTCACGTAACAACAACGCGACGAGTCAGCAAGGTCGGGGTCGTGCCTACTATAACTCGAATAGGTTTCAGGGTCAGCGCAACACCAGGTTTACGTCACCTCATAATAAACGTAGGAATGTACATTTCTTAGTTGACTCAGCAGAACAGTCTAATGACGAGAACGAAAGTGAACGTCAGAGTATACGTCAGAACGAACATCATAGCGATGATTTTTTTCGTTCTGAATAGCGCTGAGGTAGATATTTGTAGTTATGGTAGTGGTAATTACGTTTGTTTTACTTGTAGTCAAACTCAAATTTCTCTATTAGTAGACACAGGAGCAAGCATTTCAATTTTAAAGTTAGATTGGTTAAATAAACTCCGTAGCGTGTCCCGCGACGCAAAGCTAGTAAGGGATGAAATTAAGATTAAAGGAGTATGTGGGGATTTAGTATCAATAGGTTATGTTTATCTAGACTTATGTGTTAACAATTATAATTTTAGGCATAAGTTTTATGTGTTTAGCAACTTCCACTGTAAAAATGATGGAATTTTAGGAGAAGATTTTTTATTAAAATATAGTTGTAAAATTAACTATGAAAATAAGCTGGTTACATTACAGGATAAGATAAGTCTAGAATTAGGCTTAGGTAAAAACATAATAACGACTATTCCAGGGAGATGTGAGGTCGTAAAATATGTTTCGTCAGAGATAAAGGGCGAATGTGTCATTTTAGCGGAGGAAGTTATTGCAGGCGTATTTGTAGCAGGCGCCGTGGTAGTAGGAGACGGGAAAAAGATTCCGGTGCGATTTTTAAACACACGGGAAGAAGATGTAAAATTAAATAACTTTAGCCCGAAAATTAGAAAATACTCGGATTATTTCGTATGCTCTTTTGATACGGAAAACGGAAAATCTGTCGAGAGGGTTAAACAACTATTCGATTTTCTTAAATTAAAAACATATCTTGGTGATGAAGAGAGACGGTCTATTGAGAAAATATGTGCAAAATATGCAGATATCTTTCATATGCCGGGTGATAAGCTATCCGTTACAAACTTATACGAGTACAACATTAAACTGCAAAATGACGCGTCTCCTGTTTATGTCAAACCGTATAGAATACCGCACGCTCAGAAGGCTGAGTTAATAAAACAGGTAGGTAAATTGTTAGAAGAAGATATTATCGAAGAGTGTACCAGCGAATGGTCTTCTCCATTATTATTACTTCCGAAAAAAGCTGACAGTGGCGGTGAAAAAAAGTGGAGAATCGTAATAGATTATAGACTTTTAAATAAAAAAATAGTAGACGAAAAGTTCCCGTTACCAAATATACAAGAAATTATTGACTCACTTTCGGGATGCTTATACTATTCTCATTTAGACCTCAGTTCTAGTTATTACCAGCTAGGGTTATCACCAGAATGTAGGAAATTCACTTCTTTTACAGCTGATAAGCAATATCAACTGAAAAGATTACCTATGGGTCTCAAAACGAGTCCTAGCGTATTTTCTAAACTTATGTCTATGGCTCTATCGGGTTTAAATCACGAGATATGTTTTCTATATCTCGATGACGTAATAGTTTTCGGGAAAAGCCTATCGCAGCATAATACAAATTTAATGAGTGTATTTGAGAGGTTTAGGTCAGTTAATTTAAAACTAAACCCTTGTAAGTGCGAATTTTTGAGGAAAGAAATTAATTATTTAGGGCATGTTATTACGCCAAACGGGGTGTTGCCAGACAACAGTAAAATCGAGGTCTTGGAAAAGTTCCCAGTACCTAAAAATGTAAATGAGATTCGTCGTTTTGTGGCTTTTGCGAACTTTTATAGAAAATTCATAAAAAACTTTGCCACAATAGTGTACCCACTAAACCGTCTTTGTAAGAAACATGTCGAGTTTCAGTGGACGGAAGAATGTGACGTGGCATTTCAGACCTTAAAAAAGTCACTTAGTTCATTTCCTGTCTTAGATTATCCAGATTTTGGAAAAGATAATGTTTTCCGGTTGCAAACCGATGCGTCAGGGGTAGCCTTGGGGGCTGTATTATCAAATGGAAATAATAAGCCCGTAGCTTATGCAAGCAGACAATTAAACAGTTCAGAAATAAACTACCCAACCATTCATAAAGAGTTATTAGGGGTAGTGTGGGCTATAAAACATTTTCGACCATATTTATACGGACGAAAATTTAAAGTATTAACAGATCATAGACCATTGGTTCATTTATTTAGCATAAAAGATCCTAGTAGCCGTTTAACTAAGTTTAGACTTTGTTTAGAAGAATATGATTTCGATATTGAATACATAAAAGGTTCCGAAAATGTAACGGCAGATGCCTTATCGAGAGTCATTATAACATCAGACGAGTTAAAAAATCTAAATTCAAATTTTTTGGGGGTAGTAACCCGTTCAATGAAAAGAACCATGGAGCAAAATAATGAACCCGCTACCTCTGGAAGTAGCAGGGTTGAGCCCCCTGTTGATCATAGGCAACCAAGAGTGGTAGATATTATGCAGAAATCACAAAATGATGTAAGGTTAGATATTTGTTCGTATGAAAACTTCGTGAAGTTGAGGAAAAAGAAAAGATACGTCTCACAGACGGGTGATATGTTATTTAGTGACTCTACTATTTACATAAATCAGGAATCTCTACTAACGGAGGCGCGCCGAGACGCAACGATAGGAGAACTGAGTGCATTATGTAAAAAATATAATATTGTAGAAGTCGTTGTGATTAAAAATGGGTTTAATAAAAAGTTTATTAAAATTTTGACCCAAACTTTCATGAAACATAAAGAATTACCGCGGTTATGTATTATTAATAACCAAGTTGAACATGTTACAAATAAAGACTTGATACGTGTTATACTAAATGATTATCATTTATTGCCGACAAGTGGTCATGTAGGCATAAATAAAATGACTAAGAATATTCGAAAAAAATATTTTTGGAGTAATATGCAAAAAGACATAACTGAATATGTGACTCGCTGTAAAGATTGCCAAAAGCAGAAATTTTGTAATAAAAATAATAAAGAGAAAATGGTAATAACCACTACAGCATCTACTTCTTTTGAAAAATTATATTTAGATATTGTGGGGCCGTTGGAGGTCGATAATTTGGGTAATAAATACATATTAACAATACAATGCGAATTGACAAAGTTTGTAGAAGCTTACCCAATACTTGATAAGTCAGCTGAAACTGTTGCTAGGGTTTTTACTGAAAATTTTATTTTACGATATGGTACTCCCAGGGTTATTGCGACTGACTGTGGAACGGAATTTATTAATTCCACGTTAGAAACAGTATGTAAATTGCTAAATATTGATAAGTTAAATTCAACACCCTATCATCATGAGAGTATAGGTTCGCTAGAAAACTGGCACAAACATCTCGGATGTTACTTGAGAATACAAACACAGAATCAGTCGGCAAATTGGAGTACCTGGATACCATATTGGTGCTTTGCTTATAATAATTCTGTAAATACTAGTACCAAATACTCCCCTTATGAACTAGTTTTTGGGAAAACATGTAACGTACCTAGTAATTTAGTTAGTAAAGTTGATCCCTTATATGTATACGACAATTATCCATCGGAGTTAAAATTTAGATTGCAAAAAGCTCATAATGATGCCAGGAACAACTTATTAATATCAAAACAAAGTAGAAAAACTAATTATGATTTAGATTGTAAGGAAGTACACTACAAAAAAGGTGATCTACTCTTGTATAAGAATGAAAATTATAATAAATTGAATGACTTGTATTTAGGTCCATTTGAAGTTTTAGAAGAGCTAGGTACTAATGTAAAAATATTAAAGAATAATAAAGAATATATAGTTCATAAGAATAGGACTAAGATATTTAGAAAATAAGAGTTTACTTTTCAGGGAGGGGATGCCTAGCCTTTTCAGGGGAGGTGTGATATAGTGAATTACACTATCAGCACGTACTCAATAGTACGTGATAATTAAGGTCTTCCTGATTGACAAGGCGTCCTTCCTCTAGTCACGTATAGATGTGATGTTAATTAGTATTTAAGATGATACACTAGAGGATAAAGGAGGATTGATTCAACGCAAGACATTGTTTCATTTCGGGTCTCCGTCCCAACGCCATTACACTATTGAGAATAATTTATTTTTGAAATGTTGCCTATGCGCTAAGCCATACGATATATTTTGCTTGCGTATCGGCGAGAAGGAATTTCGAACTATGACAGCTAATCAAAAAAAAAGCATGCAATGTGGAGAATGTAAGGCAAAGGTACCTAAATCTGATAACACCGAAACACCGGTTAAGCAATCGGAATGTAACATTACAATGCGCAGTAGACCTAAAGCGCTCCCAGATGCATCTCCACCAACAATAGAGCCTGCTACTGAGAATGCAGTGTCTGCAAATGAAGTGGCTGCAAATGATTTAATTATAGAACTGCGTCTATTACGGGAAGAAATGAAAGCAGCCCGTGTTGAAATGCAGGAGTTTCGTAGTACCATTTCAAACCTTACTGTAGCTGTCGAAGTGTGCAATCGTCGTGTTGACGAGTTGGCTGTGCGCATGGATGTAGTGGAACAACAGCGCCTCAACGAGACCATGACACCGGGAAACATCTCGGTATTGGAAAAAACCATCGCAGATCTTAAATCCGACCTCAATGAGCGTGACCAGGAGTTGTTGCGTGTGATGAATGATGTGGACATCGCCAGCATCCCAGAAGAAAATAATGAGAGCTGTGTCCACCTGGCTCTTACCGTCGCACAAAAATTGGGAATAACCTTGGAGGAACGAGATGTGGTGAGCGCGGTCCGCGCAGGTGGCCCGCGGCGCGCGGCCGCCGCTGGAGAGGCCCCCCCGCGCCCCCGCCCGCTGATCGTGCGCCTGGCGCGCCGCGAGCTGCGCGAGCGCCTGCTGGGCGCGGCGCGTGTGAGGCGTGGGACAACTACCGCTGGCCTGGGCACAGCATCGACCGCGCAGCCCCTCTATGTCAACGAGTCACTCACCCCTGTCAACCGTCGTCTTTTCCACTTGGCGCGAAAGCAATCGCTGCGAGTCAGGTGGAAATATGTTTGGACGCGGGACGGAAAAATTTTTGCTCGCAAGGAGCACGGCACACCGTGTTTTCGTCTGCGGACAGACAATGACGTGAACAATGTTTTTGGGGTAGATTAGTGTTCGTTCTTTTAGGTACATTAAACCTATATTGCTACTTATATGCATTATGTGACGACGGCGGGATTTTTGTTGGTGTAGTGTACGGCGTATCGAAATACTTGTTAATATATTTTATTTTGTGCTGTAGAGATTGTTGTATGTTTTTTAGTTTTATTCTAATCATGCTTATTGATTTTATGATCTGTATTGTGTTTAATTTTGCTGTTGTTACTAATAGATTTAACAAAATGTACATTGTATTATTTTTTGTCTTTTTGTATTCGGTGTATAAAAACATATGTTTAAGGATTCATGTTATTATTAGTACATTACGATTTTTTGCATCTATGTTTTGTTTGCCAAAATGTTATTTTAGTGTCCAGTATTGTTTTTCTTATCTACTTTTATATTTTTATATCAATATTATGTATGAGGGTTTGTTGTTAATTTTTAAGCGGAGGTTTTAAATCATTCATTGCTTCTCGATCTAAACCAATTACTAGTAGTGGTCTACAGGCTTAGCAGACGACATACGACTATAATAAGAAGGTACCTCGCTAGTTGTAGGTATGTACAGATTCGTGCAGTGTTTGTAATACAATTTATTAAATATAGAAACCTGTCATTGGGCCTACTTAATCCCGGCTCGTTGGGAACCCGTCATGAAGAATTTTTAGTTGCTGTAGAACGACACGGAGTTGACATTCTGGCTATTAACGAGACTTGGTTGAGGACGGGCGAGGAGGCGCGCGCGCCTGCGCCACCCGGCTACAGGTTACGCCACAGGCCGCGCTCCGCCGGGGTGCGCTCGCGCGGAGGCGGGGTCGGTTTCTACCTTCGCCGCGGAATTTATGCACGTACTCTTGATCATCCGCAATCGCCTTCCGTTGAACAAATATGGATTGGCATCAAAATAAACAATCTCAGGCTAGCTATCGAGACTGCATATCGACCGCCTTGGTTAAATGTTGACATTTTCATTGACGCGATTACAGAGTCAATCACTTCGTTGTCGGCCTATGATCATATAGTATTGATGAGTGATTTCAATATAGATTGTTTGAAAACTGATAACACTAAATATGAAAAGCTTGTGGAATTTCTCTATTGTACGAATCTACAACAATATGTCAAGGATTCTACGCATTTTACAGAACACTCTGAGACACTGATTGATCTGGTATGCAGTAGTACAAAAATTACCAAAGTTGTAGTGGACCATATACCAGATTTAAGCAGCCACGCATTTATTTCATGTGAGCTGACAATAAAAAAGCCTAAACAATCACCAAGATGGATAACCTATAGGCCAATTAATAGTAAACATATTATTACACTACTTATATTATTAATATAAGTAGTGTGTAAGTGTAAGTTTTTGTGTATACGTGTACCTATGTAATATGTTTAAGTGTGTATTGTTGTTGCTTTGTAGTTGTGCTCCCTCCCACACTAAGGTGTTCGCGGAAGACCAGCGTCAGGTTTTCCTATAAACTAGGATTCCTGACATCATGCTGAGCGAAAGCGAAACAAAATAAGTGGCACTAACAGGTGCCACTTATTTTGTTTCTTTTTAAATTTTAGATGTAATGATTTGTGTGTTGTGTCACTAATAAATGTTTTCTATTCTATTCTATTCTATTCAATATTCAAAATTCCAAATTAGGTTACCTAGTAACACACCCAAGAGATTTCTGCCAGATAACCATTAATTAGTAAGTTAATTGTTGTAATAAAATAAGTTGTTGTTTTATTTATTTAATAACCTATATCTTTACATACTACTGGTTTCTGTATCGTCGCTCAATGAGCATTCGTGAGAGTGCCCGCAGTGCCTCCTCTGCCGCTGGAAAAAAAGATGATGACAAGGAGAAACTTATCAAAGACGAAAGTGAAGAGAACATTTCGCCACATCCCGATAAAACGGAACATAAAATTGTTGTAACTGCAGTTAAGGACGATGCAGAGGCACCTGCATCTGATAAAGTATCCTCTGTAGTGGCTGATAAAGCTGCACCAGTGGCCGATGAAATATCTCCTGTTGCCAATAAAGAGGCGAATAAAATACGAATGATGAACCTTTAGTCGATATAGAAGCACCTGTGGTTGACAGTGACAAAATAAAATAAGCACATACTTTTAGCCATTATTAAATAGTTTAGACATTTCGAAATCACATACTCGTATAAACTTCCAAGATCAAAATTTTACCAACCAGTAAACCTATTTTTATGAAACTCTGGAAAATTAGTATGGCCGAAATGAACTAAAAACCTCTAAAAACTGTTTTTTTTTTATATAGCAGAAGGAGGTAAACGAGCAAGCGGGTCACCTGATGGAAAGTAATCACCGCCGCCCATGGACACCCGAAAAACCAGAGGAATCGCAGGCGCGTTGCCGGCCTTTAAGGAAGGAATAGGCTTGTTTCTTGAAGATCCCTAAGTCGTAACGGTCCGGAAATACCGCCGCCGAGAGCTGGTTCCACAACACTGTAGTTCGAGGCAAGAAATTTTTTTAAAATCGCACAGTAGTAGACCGCCATCCATCAAGGTGATGTGGATGGAATGACAGTCGATTGCGTGTAGTGCGGTGAAGGAAATTAGCAGCAGGGATCAAGCCGCACAATTCCTCAGAACACTCCCCATGAAATATACGGTACAATATACAGAGAGACGCAACGTCTCTCCGAAGAGCCAGTGGATCGAGCCGACCTGAAATAACCACGTCGCCGACAATTCGAGCAGCTCTGCGTTGAATGCGGTCAAATGGAAGGAGTTGGTATTGGGGTGCTCCAGCCCAGAGATAGGAGCAGTGTTCCATATGCGGCCTGACCTGTGCTTTATACAGTTGTAAATGGTGGGTCGGCGTTAAATACTGACCCGCTCTATTAAGCACACCCAGCTTTTTCGAAGCTAATTTAGCTTTACCTTCCAAATGACCACGAAACTGAACGTCACTCGAAATATCGACGCCAAGGATTCCAATAATCGGATTGGTATCAAGGGGAGCTCCCTCAAAGTTCAGAGGTACGACGAAGGGATGTTTTTTCGCGGTAAACGCGCAAACTTGTGTTTTGGAGGGGTTAAAGCGGACTAGGTTATGTCGGCCCCAATCCGAGACATGACTTAACATGTTCTCGGTGTCAGTCACAAGTTTATTCCGGCTCTCGGTAACGCTTTCCAGAGACATGTTAGTTCGCCCGGTGTAGAGCGTATCTCCAGTACTGTCGTCTGTATAGCAATTAATGCTGTTGTTATGCAGCATGTCATTGATATGCAGAAGAAACAGAGTAGGGGACAACACACACCCCTGCGGGACTCCAGCATTCACGGGCTTCATGTCGGAGCACCAACCGTCGACTGCGACTCTGATGCTACGCCCAGTAAGAAAGCTGGCAACCCATGAACACAATTTCTCAGGAAGCCCGTATGATGGAAGTTTAGAGAGAAGAGCCCTGTGCCATACCCTGTCAAAAGCTTTCGCTACGTCCAAGCTAACTGCCAGTGCCTCCCCCTTACTCTCGACTGCCTCCGCCCATCGGTGAGCAAGGTACACTAAAAGATCACCAGCCGATTGACCGCGACGAAAACCATACTGGCGATCACTTAGTAGATAATTGATTTTTGTAAAAATGTTAAGATCGAATTTTGTTAACATTGGATAAAGAGAAACTTCTATACGCCTCTGTGGTCTAGTGGCTAAGCCACCGATTTCAGACTCAGAGGTCCCGGGTTCGATTCCCAGCGTTCATTCGATCTTTGTGTGCTCGATTTGGTTGGTAGTAGGGCCGTGGTAAGTCCGCCTGGCTAGCTACCACCATCTTATCTAAGTCTGTCGCCATAACAACGGTGTTTATAGCATTGTTTTGTTCCGATAGTTTGAGATAAGATAGCCCGTTCTTCAGTGGTTGAAGATTCCGGGTGAAGCGCGCTTTCACCTTCGGCCTTATCGTCACTTACCATCAGGTGAGATGAAGGCCAAGCGCTTATCCGTTGTAGAATAAAAATAATAATAAAAAGGCGCCTTTGGCTTACAAAGTAACTATTATTATGACTATTCATCACAGTCGATGTCTGTCAGACGTTGCACCATAAATCGCCTGCTAGAGATGCAAATGCCACTGTTGATGATGACTATTATAATGTTGTTGTTAGTAATTAGTGGTGGAGATCCTTGGGAAAGCCTTTGTCCAGCATTGGACATCTTTTAGCTTATGATGCTGATAGTTAATGATGATTATCATGTGGAAGGATCTAAAGGCATACCAAAACTGGATGAACAGGATCGCTGGGCAAAATCAGTGCGGGACACAAACACACTGCAGTTTTATGTACTGCATTTCAATAGAAGATGGTACACATTTCCCTCTTGAGTTTCAGTAAAGATGTGGGACATTACCGTGTTTTGGACTCAACTCACTCTTTTGGAAGTCCGTGTGAGGGAGACCTCACACGGACTTCCAAAAGGGTGAGTTTCAAAAGTGACGTTGCACTGTTTTATTTCATTTGTCGACACTCATGCACGATGCACCTCGACGAACACTTAACGGGTAATAGTTAAATAATACATATAATAATTTATAACAATAACAATAAAGATAACAATGTTTTTCCTTCCTTCTTTCAAAGTAGCCTTTGAGTTTCAGTAAACATGTGGTACATTACTGAGATCACAAACGGACTTCTTAGGGGAATTTTATAAGTAACGTTGTACGCCATCTGAATTCTCTAACGCTAGATTGTAACTTCATCTTCTCTTCGACCCACACGTTTCAATCAAGAGTGGCCTTTACGTCGTTGGCGTAGAGTCAAGTCCAAAGAACGCGGATTTGATGACGACATGCTTGATCCGGAACGAAGTTGTCAAATCCGCATTCTCTTTTGATCGCAATGTGTGGGTCAAAGCGAGCGCGAGCTTACGATTGAGCGTTAGAGAATTGCAACCCTGTTTTATTCTATTTATCAACACCTATGCACCTTGTTTGTTTGTTTTCCCGCCAACATCCATCGTCAATGTCAAACCTTGATGGGGGTCTATATATTTTTTTCTTTCAGTAAAAAACTTATTCTTCAGAAAAACATGAGTGTTGAAATGGCTCCAGTGTCTGATAAAGAGACGCGTACGAATGCAGAACCTTTATTTGATAACAAAGAAGAAGAAAGTAAAGAGACACCAGTGATTGACAGCGACAAAATGAAGTAAGTACTTTCTATTAATTGTTAAGTGGGTTCACACATTTCAGAATCCCATATTAACTTCCAATATTAAAATTGTAAGTACTTTATAAAAATTTTCATACAAAATTGGTATGGGATGCCGAAATGTATATAATATTCTCCTAATTGATGCTTGATTTTTGTAAAAATTTTAAGATCGTTGTTTTGTTGCTGATATCGAATGAAAGCGGCTTTGGCTACAAAGTCAGTACTATTATCACAGAGTTTCTGTCAGAGGTTGTACTATATATCGTCTGCTAGGGACGCAAAGTTCACTGTTGTTGATAACTGTTGTCATGTGAAAAGGCATACCAAAAGTGGGTTACTAGCAGCTCTGGGCAAAAGCAGTACGGGCCACGACACACTGAAAGTGGCGGTGCACAGTTTGGTTCAATTTGTTTTGCTGACACAAACCTTTAACGTTAATAGTTAAATGTGTTATATAAGTCTAATACCAATTAATGTTTTTTCTTCTTTCTTTCTTCCAAAATTACCGTTATTAAAGTTTCAAATTAATAAACGAAAAAACATTTGTTGTAAAAATAAAGTAAAACTTAAAAATTATACATTATTTGCACGCCACGAAGCCTATGTCAAATTGTGTGGAGGTCCTAATGTACCACCATTACTGAGATCACAGACTGACTTCTTAAGAGAATTTTATAATAATGTTGCACAGCATGGAGATTCTCTAACGCTGGATTGTAACTTCACTTTCTCTTCGACCCACACATTTCCATCAAGAGTGACCTTTACGTAAAGGAAAATTTAGAGAACGTGGATTTGATGACAACATGCTTGATCCGGAACGAAGTTATCAAATCCGCATTCTCTAAATTTGATCGCAGTGTGTTAATCAAAGCGAGCGCCAGCTTACCATAGAGTGTTAGAGAATTGCAACCCAGTTTTATTCTATTTGTCAACACTTACGCACCTTCACGAACACTGTGTAATTTAATAATAAATAATAATTAATAATGAAATTGTTTTTGCTGCTTTCCTTGTTTCAAATTAGTCAACCATTATTTGAAAATAATTTATAATAATAATAAAAAACAGAACTAAAAATTTAAACATAATGCTTTGTTTTACCGCCAACATCCATCGTCCATGTCAAACCTTGTGGGGGTCTTAAAGTTATTATTTTTTCAGTAAGCAACTTATTATATTAGGACTTCAGAAAAACATACGCGTTGAAATGGCTCCAGTGTCTGAAAAAGGGACGCGTTCGGATGAAGAACCTTTAGTTGATAACAAAGAAGAAGACAGTAAAGAGGCGCCAGTGATTGAGAGCGACACAATGAAGTAAGTACCTTCTATTGAGTGCGCTTCATTTATTATAACTACGTTTGATATAATTGCATTTAAATAACCTTCATTTTACATAATGAACAATATAATATTACAACTAAAATCATAATTCTGTTTATTATAATAATTGAATATTATAATGATTTATTAATATAAAATCATTTAATTCAATATTCCTTGTATTGAATTTTGCTTTACATATGAATCTGTCTATTATATTTATCATTTCATATAGGTACTTATTTTTTTTACTATAAAGATCACTTCAAATAAGTTTTATTTAATCAACTTACCAATTGAAATAACTTTTGCATATTATAAGTTTTAATTAGTATATTTATTATTTGATATGACATTGCCCTGTTAACATATTATACCTACTTCAAGGGGTCCGGGTCCAATTACATACTATTAAAAATACTATTAATTGGTTATGTCAAAATTTCGATCACGCGCTTGCTTGCATGCATGCTTGCTGGGGGGTGCAGGGGGGCTTGTGCACCCTGCTCGAGAGGGGACAAGCCCCCCTGTACCCCCCAGCAAGCATGAGTTTCGTTACATCGAAAAACTGTACTGCGAACAATTTTACTGCGAAAATATTATATTGCGAAACCTTGTTTAATCGGCGTCTTGTTACTGCGATGTTGTGTTATTTAGGCGAAACTTACTTTGAACGATTTTACTGCGAAAACCAAGTACCTACCTACCTACATAGATTTTCTTTTTCAAAACCATACCTACCTTACTTTAGTTTTTAGAAATTCTAACATTTCTTTATAAGCAGAAAGCCTGTGTAAAGTTCATCGGCTATAAAGGAATGCCACGATTTTTCTTGTAACAATGAATATACTTACTAGGCGCTAATATTTTTTACTAATATTTACTATTATTTTTTTCAAAACATGACACATAAATTAGACCATTTCAGCAAAAATCACTTAACATTAACTTTACTTTCCAAAACAATTTTCTAAAAACTAACGTTAGGTATTGTTTTAAAAAAGAAAATCTATGTACTTGGTTTTCGCAGTAAGATCGTTCAAAGTAAGTTTTGCCTAAGTAACATAACATCGCAGTAACAAGACGTCGAATAAACAAAGCTTTGCAGTATAATTGTTCGCAGTACAGGTTTTCGATGTAAGGAAACGTCGCAGTAGCAAGACGTCGATTTACCAAGCAGTATAGACATGTCGATCAAAGGTTTTCGAACAAACAACATTCGATGATACGGCTTTCGCACTGAAGTAGGTATTTCTACCAAAAGTGGGTTACTGCAGCTCTGGGCAAAAGCAGTAATGGCCACGATGCACTGAAAGTGACGGTGCACTGTTTGGCTCATTTGTTTTGCTGACACAAACGTTATAAAAGTCTAATATCAATAAATGTTTTTTCTTCTTTCTTTCTTCCAAAACACTCCATCATTAATTCACATTAATAAACGGAAAAACATATTTTAATAAAGTAAAACATTAAAAAATATGCATTATTTTCCTGCCACGAAGTCCATGTCAAATTGTGTGGAGGTCCTAATATTTTATTTTTCTTCTAGAAAACAACATATTATATTGGGACTCCAGAAAAATATAAACTCTCGGAAATATCCGATAGTTCCGCCGAAACCGAAGCGCCATGAAGAAGATGATGCGAAATAATGTAATTTACATAGATACCGACATACTACTAGGTACTACTAGTGAAATTCTTCTTATAATTTTTTAACAAATGTATTTCGTCTCCATTCTTCTTAACTGTAGTGTATAGAATACTACTTAAAATATGTAATTAAAAATATTGCATACAGCTTATTTTGTTTATTATTTGGTTTCACTCCAAAAACCGTAATAGTGAAATCAATGTCTTTTCCGTAATTCATTTTATTAAGTATATCAATAAATACTTTCCTACGTTACTCTTAAGTCTTGCTTGACTATGTATTATTATTACTTTTAGCTAAATATCGTATGGTTTTCCGTAAAAGAATTAAATAAGGTAATTCTTGGGTGATTCTAATTTTACCGCATTTGTGGTAAAGTGGGTATATCACCAGATACCCCGTTTGCAATTCCCAGCAGTAGTTATATTGAACACAGTTTGGTTAGAGTAAAAGTTTAAGAGGAAACACTACGTCGATGTGGCATTCAAAATTCTCATACAAAACACAGAAAAACGACGTTTCGTAGTCCCCTGTTTCCTCCTTCAGATCTGGACTGGACCAACTTTTATTACTTTTTCAGCATCGGTTAAAGAAAGAGATTTTCTGTCTGTATGTTTGTTTTTTTTTAAACCAGCCACTTAATGTTTCTAAAGACGCCTTAAAACGGAGTGATTTCGCTAAATTTTGAAGGTTCCTGGTTATTAAATAAATGACTTAATGCAAAAAAATCAAAAATACAGACATAGAAAATGTCTTTCTTTAACAGATGCTGAAAAAGTAATAAAAATTGGTCCAGTTCTGAAGGAGGAAACAGGGTACTACGAAACGCCGCTTTTCTGTGTTTTGTATGAGAATTTTGGATGCCACGTCGACGTAGTGTTTCCTCTTAATTGCTTGGCAAACCTTCTTATCTAATAACATAACAACAACATTGTATTCCGACTGTTACGGATTATGATAACCAGTTTCTAGGTGACCGAGCATTCCGAATGTAGCCTTATCGTGCCATTAAAGAGATGTCAAGCGCTTCCCCCCAATTTATTTTCTTTTTCGGGAAACATAATCTGGCTCATTTCGGAGACATTTCCTTCTCGCATATGAACCCGTACAAGTGCAGGCAGTTCACGTCGTTGCGTTTGCCGTCGTTCTTGAATAGGGTGCCGCAATTTTCATCGTTGGACGCATTGTTGGGCTCGTTCTCTGCCCAGATGCTGTACCCGGCTTCTACTAGAGTTTCATCTGCAATAAGGAAGAGAAGCAGAATTTGTAAATAGCCTACAGCTACTGGCTGCCGGCAGGGTATAAAGGATCGGTATTGGCCGCCACGCATGTCAAGATGAAGTAGGTGATCACACACTCGAGCTATGCATCAAAATATCCAAAACAAACTTTGCTGCTTTTTTGTTCTAGAAATAAAACCCAGAATTTCTGGATGTCGGGCTCAGATGTTTTTGTACAATAGCAGTCGTGCAAATCCACGTACTCGCATTTGGCTACCGTGGTTGTTTTATGGCCTGCTCTTATATTCGAAGACCTTAGGTCTGGACCCAGCAGTGTAACATTTATCGGCCAATTATATATTTTGCTATTAAAATCCCGGTGTAGTAGACTAGGCTAGTAATAGTCTACGAGATGAGACTCAATCGCGGTGTAGGTATATCCCTTTTTCCTGATGTCCAGTGAGATGCAACAAATCCCCAGATACTTACTGAAAATAGTTTTGAATACCCTCGGGGCGCTGTCAGTGCGCACCTCCGCCCTGTAGCCAGCGAATAAGAACCACCACGCCCGCGAGCCCTGCACCCTCGGTTCGGTGTTCATGAGCTGCTGGACGGTGTCGTGCTCCGTCTGTGAGTTTAGAATCACCAGGTGGGCGCCCTCGGCCCGGCACTCGGCGAAAGCCTGCTCCCAAGTGTACGGCATTTTGGGTATCTTATAGCAGCTGCTGACGTTCTGGCCAACTTTATAACCTAGAATTGAAACGAATTGCCTAATAATTAGCCTATTAACACTGTCCAAATGTACCAGAGACTTGTATCATTGAAACTTCGAATGCGAAGCTAATCTCATGCATACTAACCGTTTCCGTAAACATCGCATTCCCTGTTGTAAGGCGCGCTGCCGGCGGTCACCTTGCAGACAAAGGGTAGAGGCCGGTAGCAAGGCAGCGACTCTATGTCCCCGCGGCGCGACACCACGTCGCAGGGTCGCGACCAGCTGGGAGAGTACGACTCTGTCACTGGCTCTACTGTAATTGAATTTTAATGCAATTAAACCTTCAGTAAAGCAGAAAATGGGCAGCAGCATTTTCCGTTAACTTTGGTTTTGGTATCACTGCGATCTCCAAGCAGCCTCACAGGCATGGATGTTATGGCGAAATCCTCCCACGCAATTCACGCATGTCCGTGGTAATACAGTAAAAAAAGAATTAACCGAACTAGTTCAGTTATTCGCAAATTTAGTTGCAAGGAACAAAATTTTACTTAAAATTAACAGAACCGACGCAAAATAACCAAACATGGTTTTGTTATTAGTTGCCAGCAGTTCAGATGTCCCAATTTTTGTACAAACAGTAGCTAAAACTTGGGTTGCTGTTACGCAAACTATTTTTTCAGTGCTGTTGGCTATTGTTTGACTCACAGTCGATAATGGCGGGTTCCTCTGCCGACTCGTGCTCCTGGCCGTCTTCAGCCACCCACACGTGGTCGCCGATGTCCGGGAACCGCTTCAGCATGCCATGCAGCTGTGCCACGTCCTGGAGCGCGCTGGGTAGCATCAGCGCGGCCCCCTCCAGCTCACAGACGCGTCCAGCCTCAAACCGGTTGTGGGTCTCCGTGTGCAGCTTGTAGAACGCGTCAGTCTTCCTGTTGTACACGTAGTCGGTGCGGTAGACTTTGCTCGTCGCCGGCGGTGGCGCCACTGTCGCCGCTGTGGATTGCGAGTTTTTTTTGTCATTGTTTGTGACAGTACACTTGTTAACATTCAGAGTGACTGAAGAGTAATGGATAGCTTGGAGTTTATAGCACTTGCAAAAGTCGACTAGTCCACATAAGAGACCCAACTCCTGGCTCCAATACCTATCCACTCCCCAGCCCACATCCCTTCTAGATTCGAGTACAACGTGAGGCAAGTATATTGCATTTGATTTACAAATATTATTATTAAAGCAAGAGTACAGTTTAGAGTAAGTAAATAAAACACATAGGAATTTGCTTTAATAATACCATGTTTTTCCTTACATCAATAGGAATTCTAATAACAGGAACTGTTATCGTCCACGTTAGCGACTCTTTATGATAACTTTATCTGCTTGTTTACATAATTAATTAACTCGTCAATGAAAAGTAGGTAGGTACTTTCTTCTACCTACAAAGAGGAGTAAGTTCATTTGTTTTTAAATTAAAGATGCCTTGTTTTTTAGATCACATAATTATGTACAGTCACGAGCAAAAATATGTACACAATTGTAACTCTTAATACAATGGAATAAGAGTCTGTATTTAGAAAATTTATTAATATTCATATTTGCATCACAATAAACATCATGCAAAAATATCAAATAAAACAAAACAAGGCTGTTTTGACCCTGTTTCTAAACTTCGTGAGATTATCGTCGAAAAAAAATATCTATAAATAGTGATAGATACGAAATAAACCCAATTAACATTATATAGATTAATTAATATGTTAATAGTCTATAATTTACCCATATTTTGATCTTTATGTGTTCAAACATTTTAATGTAACATTAACCCACCAACCCGCATTGGGCCAGGGTGGTGGGTTATGGCCCAATCTCCCTTATGGATCATCCTATAAACGTAGCAGCAGTGGGACGTTTATTGGATAAGCAATTTTACATTAATTACATAATTATGTAGACTTACTGAAACATAAGGAAAACACAACGAATCTGTACATTATGTCTGATCCCACAACGCACAGCACTCCGAGCGACGGCTTAACTATATCTGCCCTGTGGCACTCAGCCACTGCTTTGATACTGACTGACTTGCTGACACTAAATGCAATAAATAATAACAAGAAATAAACACGCTCTTACTGATTACTGATTGCAAGTTACAGTGCGTAAGCAAATCTCCACGAGATTACTAGGAATTTCTCTCAATAATACAATTCAATGTTTCAAAGAACTTACTTACAAATTATGAAAACAATTATGTTTTTTAGATTATTTACAGCTAGGCAAACAACAAATTAGTGCAGACATGTTTTAGACTGCCGGAGCCCGCCCTGGTGACCCGGTCGGTCAAGGTGTAGATTGGACTCCTGCATGTGGATTTGTAGTAAAACAAAAATTTGCGTAAATTTACATATCCATAAATATACCTTACCTTATTCTTAACTATTGCTCGACATCTATAAAATCAATAGCCACGCATGTATGACCGCACATCACTTCGGAACAGCTGCACATATTCAGCTAATTATTTTTTTGTTGAAATTGTCAGAACAAGGTTGATATTAATAACATTTTTGGAAGTATTATCGTCACGGGATACGGGGTGGGGTGTTCAAATCACAGGCGAAGAAGGGCGGGCCGCGACCTTGATAAAAAAAATAAGATCGGAGGTTGATGACGTAATTATTGACAAGGTATAAAAGCGCCTTTAGTCTACAATGTACGAGTAGACAGTAATGATAAGTTGCTTGCAGTGCGCCTGACCCAGCTAGCACCACCTTATCTCAGTCTGTTAGTAACATTGTTTTGTTGCGATAGTTATAAATAAGATGGCGAGCCATAGTGCCGGGTTCAATCACTTTACCGAATACGAGAATTTTCAGCAATTCACCTTGTTTGTCACCATGACTCGCAGTATCTTCTCTTCCCTTGGGTGTCGTAAAAGGCGAATAACAGATTGAAGACTGCACAAACATACAACAGCATGGGGCAGCGATGGACTGAGCACATGTGCAGTTGTTTGGTGAAGCGTGGACTGTGGCTAGGGTTGCCACTAGGGTTGCAAAATTACGTAATTTTACCGAAAGCGCCGGTAAAATACGGGTAATTTACGGTAATTTATATAAATTACGGTTAAATTGCCGGCATTATATGAAGTTTTAAATACTAATTTATTTGTGAATATGAAAAACCATTATGAGACGTTGCCGATTAGTGCAATTGACCATATTGTGCTGTGTTGTTCGGCGATATGCGCTAAAACATATTAAAGTGCTAAACAACTTTTAAATTTCGCTTTTGTCTGCCTCTGCACAAAGACGATATTATACTCAGACCAGGACAAAGCCCGGATTGTCGTGGTTTAACATCGGAAGTCGTGATGTCGAGTGAAACTTCGAGAACGAGTTTGTCAAAATGTTGTCAAAGCGCCGTATTTGTGACGACATTAATTTCCCGTCGTTTTATTTTTGAGACAGTTATTTTGGCCACATATTTTACACAAATTCGTACTTACGAACGCACGAAACCCTGGTGTGATGTGATTCGTATCTCGAACATTTTTGGGATTTTAGTACGAACGAGCCCATATTCTGTTTTTAAAATTTCTAAATTTCTTAATATCTGTCAAATCTCATTCAATTCCATTTATTTGTTAAAGAGTAAAGAAATACACACTAATATACTCACTTAGGTAATAATAGTGTGAGTTAGTGGGTATGAACACGTATAAAACGTTTTTTACCGAATATTACCGTATTTTACCGAAAAATACTAAATATTACGTAAAATACCTTATTTTACCGCTTTACATCCCTAGTTGCCACCCGTACTCTAAAATAGAGTATTGTTCTCTATTTCACGTAGGCGTACTTTATAATCTACGACACCAATAAAGTACGCTGAAATACTCTATGTACGTAAAAGACAAATATTTGTTAAATGTCGCAAAAAGCTACAAAAAATAAGTTTTTAAGGACAAATAAATTAATACTCTTTTATTATGCTATGTCCTTTATTTTTATTCTAACAAAATAAAAAAATGTCTTATTGTTCTTTAAAAAAGGTGGCAACCCTAACTGTGCTTTTGCGGTTCTCATTGCCTAGTCTCTGAGCTCAAAGGGTTAGCCGTTGGGATAATAGTCATTTCTGTATGTATAACCGTGTCGCGCAGCGGTGAAAGAATACTACCCCCCCATCTTTTCCCTTGGGTACCGTAAAAGGCAACTAACGGACTAAAGACAGCACTACTGCTCTAGAGCGGCGATGGGCTCACCACCTGTCACGCTGAGCACATGTGCAGTCACTTTTTGGTGAAAAGTGGAATATGGCAGAGGACTGCTTTTGCGGTCCTCGTTTCCTGGTCTCTGACTAACCCCTGTTTGAATGCAGTGGGGGTTTTCCCCACTGCATTCAAACAGGGTCTTATTAAACCTGTTCATAAGAGTGGGGACAAGAATCGTGTCGACAATTTCAGACCTATATCCATTTACCAACTCTCTTTCTTGAGCGCCTAATGAATAAAAGATTAACGAAATTTTTGAGGTAAATAACCTTCTGTCTACTTCCCAATACGGTTTCCGAAGTGGAAGATCCACAAATGACGCTGTACATGACCTGGTCCACTCTATTGTTACCACCCTAGATAATAAAAGTAAATGCGTAGTCATATTTCTCGATCTTGCCATGGCATTTGATGCTGTCTCAATCCCTCACCATCTAACTAAAATGGAAAGGATTGGAGTTAGAGGTCTTCCTTTAAAGCTTTTTGAGGATTATCTAAGTGGCAGAACCCAAAGAGTTGAAATTGATAACTGGGTGAGCGAGGAGGCCATCGTCACTCATGGAGTGCCTCAGGGTAGTATAATCGGCCCAACGTTATTTTTAACATACATCAATGATCTGTGTCAGATGCAACTTCATGGGGGGAGGATCTTTACCTTTGCCGACGACACTGCCTTGTACTTCCATGGGGAGACCTGGGATAGCGCATTTGATAGTGCTCAGTTGGGATTTGACAGGGTCAACCTCTGGCTGAAATGTAATGTCTTAACACTGAATGTCAGTAAGACGAAATACATTGCATTCGCAATGAGATCTGGTCAACTCCCACCTCAACATTATAACATATATTCCCACGGGTGCAGTCCTAGACAGTCTGCGGTTTTGTGTACCTGTCCTACCCTAGTTAGAACAGAGAGCATAAGATACCTTGGAGTCTTATTAGACCAATGTCTGACCTTCAAACCCCACATCGAAGCACTTGTATCGAGACTTCGAAAGCTTATTTACATCTTCAAGACCCTTAAACATGTAGCTGATCGCAAGGTCATTAAAACAGTATAGTTTGCCTTATGTCACTCTCTCCTGGAGTATTGTGTCTCTGTTTGGGGTAGTGCTGCTAAAACACACATGCTCACTGTAGAGAGGGCACAACGTGCGCTCCTTAAGGTCGCAGCAGGACTTCCTTTTCGCCATTCAACAGTTGAACTATACAAAGACTGGGACGTGTTAACAGTAAGGAAAACATTTATTCTTAATGTAATACTAAGAAAACATTCACAGACACAGTACGAGCCTGAGAAGTTGAAGGGCAAGCGTAGGGCCGCTACTGTCTGCAAAACGTCTAAATACAAAACATTATTTTCCCACTCCTTCTTTTGCTTTCTTGGTCCCTATCTGTACAATAAAATTAACGCCAGTATAAACATTTATCCTCTTCCTAATTCAACCTGCAAAAAAATTGTTACTAAATACCTTAAGTCACTAGACTATGATTCTACAGAAGGTTTTCTCTGTCCTCTCAAGTAAATTCTGTAGTTTATGCATCCATCCACTTACAGCCACTATCACATACACACCACAACACACACAATCTCAACAAATACACCTCAAAGTGCTCATTCTGTGAATTGTAACAAGCTTGTTACTCTTTAAATATTTTGGTTATTTTTTTACTATTATTTTTTTCTTTTAGCTTAAGAGTTCTGTAAGTTTTTTCTTTATTACGTATTTACATCTGGATCAGCTTTGACAATCTTTATTTTATTTTATTTGTTTGCGTGCTCGTTTTGAATGCTAACTGCGGGGGGCCTGGTGACCTGTGGGACAGGTTTTTCTTAAATCATTATCAGGCACCAGACTCTTACAAATTTAATGTTCAATACTTCTCCTGTTAAAATTACAAATAATCGTTGTTCTCTAACATAAGTGATACAATAGTGTGAAAGAAAGTGAAAAGCATCAAGAGGATATTAAAATTTAGACCTGGTGTTAAACCTTCGAAATTCCAACAAATCTTATAAAAATAACATCGGTCGGAACACACTAGAAAAATCGAATGGCATACAACTTCCAGAGCAGAACACCACAACAGTACATTTAATCCTAATCTGAAACAAGTGTAAGAACCAGTGAAAGGCATTTTACCTCAAAATTGTAAATCATTTAATCACTACATATTGAAGCTACGAATGAGCCGCCATCTATTATCGTCTAACTGAACTACATCAAAACACTCGTTAGCAGCCATTGCTGCAGTAGCAAGCTGCAGTGCTGCTTGTCAAACTATTACTAGTTTAGACACCTGTTACTAGCGGTCGCTTAACGAAAATAATTATAATAACAATGGAAGAGATAATGAAAGTTCTACAAAATATACAAAACGAATTAGCACAACAGAAAAAGGACATAAAAAGTATGGATTAAAATATAAAAGAAGCTATAAATAATAATTTCGATGAAAAATTCAACCGCTTTGAAAAAAAAAACTAATGAACTTGAGCAAAAAATCGAGAATCAACAAAAAACTATTGATTTTATATCTAAGCAAATGAGAAAGAAAAACATTATATTCTTTGACGTTCCAGAAACAGAAAATAACTATGAAGATCTGCTTAAGTCAATCCTAGAAATCATAAATAAGTCAATGAAGATAGCATGCCCAAAATGGGAAATTGAAACGGTGGCCAGACTAGGAAAGAATAAAGATAAAATAAAACCAGTTGCAGTTACAATTACAACGACAAGCAGAAAACTAGAAATCTTAAAACAGAAGAAAACATTAGAAAATACAGGTATTTATATAAAGGAAGATTACACACCAGCTGTACTGCAAAAACGGAAAGAGCTCCAGGAGGAACTCCAAAGAAAACGTTTATCCGGTGAAAAAGTAATGCTTCGTTACGATAAGATAGTTCAAATAAAATCTCGAGATAAACAAACCTATGTATCCAAGAGTACCAATTCTAACAAAAGATTCATGTCAGAATCTCCTGAAGCTGTGAATATTGATAAAACATCAATCAATGAAGAGCAATCAAAACAAGTACCCAAGAAAAATAAATCGCAGATTATTACGAACTTTTTGCGACCTTCACAGTTGAATCCCAAAGCCTCTTCAAACCGAGATTACCAAGACACTCCAAAAAACTAAGCTACGCCCTCTCATCGCCATCTTTATCTCTCCCAACTCGGCCGGTCCCCGTGGGAGACGTAGACCAAAACCCTCTAGAGAGAACATATACACATTATACACATTATACAGATAATTATTTTAAGCGCAACCAACTCTATATTGCAACCTATAATGTCAGAACGCTATGATCCTACTCCCGTCTTCTGGAACTAAACGAAACCCTGAAAAATATCAAATACGACGTTGTTGGACTTGCTGAAACTAGACGTTTTGGCAATTCTATAGAAGAACATGAAGACTTTATTCTTTATTACGTGGGACAAACACCAGGCCTGTATGAAGTAGGTTTTATTGTAAACAAGCGCCATAAGAAGAACATTATATGTTTCAAAGGACTATCCGAACGAGTGGCTCTACTTCAGCTAAATGTCGACAACATTGAAATAAGCATAATTCAATGCTATGCTCCAACAGAGTCAGCAAGTAATGGAGAGATAGAACTTTTTTACACCACTGTAAATAAAGCACTAAAACTAACAAGTAAAAATGTAATAGTTATGAGCGATTTCAATGCCAAAATTGGCCAACCAAAACAAGAAGAAAATATGATTATAAAAAAATATGGCTATGGCAACGGAAATAGTAGAGGTGAAAGACTTATACAATTTGCACGTGAAAATAACTTGGCAATTTTAAACACCTTTTTTAAAAAGAAAAACAGTAAGAGATGGACTTGGCGATCACCAAATGGAAAAGTAAAAAACGAACTAGACTACAGACTAACCAATCTCCAAATATGTGTTCAAAACATACAAGTGATCAATTCCAAATATCCTAGCGACCATAGATTGATAAGAGCTTCATTTAAACTGCAGTTTTCAAAGAAGAATAGAAAGACCTTCGGAATTTGTTACGTTGTAAATTCAGGGCCCTGTCTGCCTTTACTAATCTACAAAAGAAGTTCGCAATGGTTGAATAGTACTTACCTGAAATCATTGCTTTAGAATGATCAAATGTCCAAAAACATTAGTCCGTGTAGCTTGTTTGAATTAAATCCATTTTTCTTCACATTAAAGACATGGAGCCTTGGCTGACACATTACAAGACACACTTTTCTAGCATTTTCAATTAAAACATATTTCTAAATCAGTTTTAGCAAGACTTTGCGTTAGATTTGAGGAAAAGTATCTTTGTTTACGTTTTGTATTAGACATAACACCATAGACAAAATGACAGCCACCGTAGCGACGCCTAGCGGTAGCGGGGCGAAGTAGCTGTCAGCTTTTAATTTCACTTATAAGATTCAATTTTAAAAAATAGTCGAAACAGTTCTAATAATAAATTACATAATAAATTAATATGTATAATAATTACTTTAAGTAATTAAATTTAATTCAAGCAAATCCGGAAATAGAACTATTTTTTTTCTATAAGGACTTTTATCTAGAACATTCGAACGGGAGTAATATTTTTTATATGGATATTGTCTCTGCCCGTAGGGGTTACCAGAGAGGAAACTAATACTCCTTAATATTAAGACAGGGTAATTAGTGAGTTAAATATCACAAAAAATAATTTTAAATTAAAGAAAAACGCATTTCACATTGCTAAACGTTAATTTTTTTTTTAGGTCTTGTGTTGTTATTGTTGGCAAATTCTGTTAGCAGAGGGCGAGTTGTGACAGACGTCATATTTGACGTTTTGTTAGTTTGAAGGAAAATTCTAAAAGAACAATTTCATAAGAATTACCCGACAATGGGAGTAGAAATCATAAGCTGGCCTTCGATTTATAAGTGTTTCCGGCGAAAGGAAAGCTGCCGAATTGCGACGCCGAAACGATTTCAATCTCTGGCGTGACGTGGTGCGATGAGTTGAGATCAATGCACTCAGGTAGGCATGAGTCGTAGTCACCTTTTGTTTTAATCTGAGGTCGTAATAATGTAGTGGATTTGAGGCGTCATTAGCTTGAGAATATAGTCAACAAGTGTGTGGTTTATTTACAGGAATCCGTGCCACAACCAACCGGTCGTGACGCCGCTGGTAGCCACGCGTAAATATAGGATATCCCAACGCGTAAGTATCTCAATAGCATTGTTTAAATATAATAAGCCGTTATCCTAGGAAAGCAAATCGATATTTCATGGTGTCTGAATCCTGCCTTGTCGCCAGGCGACGCAAGGCTCTTGGCCATGTGGCAGACGTGTCAAACCCCTTTATTAAGTGGATATTGCCCCATCCAACAGTAGTCTGGCATTGTTTAGTTATGTTTATTGGAATATCGTAGCCGTGTAGTGCCTTGGGTACTAGTTAAATGTGAAACAACGGCGCTGCGAGTCCCTGGTTATGATAGGTTGCAGCCACAGATACGCAGACTGCGGGACCCTAATTTATGTAACAGATCTGAACTAGGCGTGCAGTGTTATAATTAGGCCCCGTGTTGATAATTTCAGATGCTTCGAGAGGCCCGTCTCGCCGCCAGGATTTAGAGCTGGGCCCTAAAGCCTGGACGCGAGACCTGCCTCTTCGGGGCACCAGCGGCCACCTGCTGCCAGCGAGCTGTCGCCGCACAGGCGTTGACGGTTCTTGTACCCCTACTCTGGGTTTAATCGTTCTTTATTCAGAAACATATTTTTACATTAGGGTTTCGAAACCTTAACCTAGTATTTTCTTTTATATCCAACTACACCAAGCGTTGGTGAAGTTGTGAAACCTTTGAGGATCTGCGAGTTCGACCTGTGTGAAGTTGTATGGTGACATCGTCTCCAGATTCGGGTCTACATCCAGACCCTGGCGCCCAAAATTATTAATTTTATGTCGGTATAATCCCACGGTTCTCTAGAGTATCGGCTTTAAACGTGTGAGAGTTTTGATACGGTTAAACGGTTTAAAACATTTAATTTAATATTTTAATAGACGGAGTAATTTCATTTTAATTTCAACATCATACTCCGGACGGTACTGGTTTATCCCGACCCCCCACGACCATAGCTTGCACGACTGAAATATTAGCTGGCTGGTTAGGCAGTAGTAGGAACAGTATTATAAAATTTATTTTAAATTAAAATTATCACCGACCCGCTTGGTCACTTCTGACTCTTAGGATTTTAGTGTGTTTTAGGGGGTGATATAGCTTTGAAATAAGGTTTAGATTACTTTAAACAGTAAATTATAGTTGGCAAAATTAATAGAAAGTTTGTTGAACTTTCATTTGAGATTGACCCTAGGGTCAATTTTAACTGATAGTTTTTTTTTGTTATTTTCGGCTAAATAAATTAAAAGGTGTAATGTAGATGATTTGTACCTAACATAAAATAAGACAAAATTGTGACTATTGTGACTCTTTTAAATAATAAGAATGAAATAAAATTTATAATTTTATTTTATTGTTGTTGGACAAAATATTTGTGTGTTCTTTTACAATATACTGCCTAGCTGTTGAACATTTTATGGTTTTATTTGATAACAACCCACTGAAGCTTGCATTTGGGATTTTCTTCCTTTTCCCCAAAAGGGACAAAATCTCAAATGCAAAAACTACTTTGAAAAATGAAGAAGAAATACAAGCTTACATAGAATCACTTAACGCGAATTTAGAGCAACTAACTAACAGACATCAAAATTACACAGTACAAGATCTTCACGATAAAATTGTTGCCGCAATAAACAGGAGCCTCAAAGCCGCTCATGATCCTTCAAAGGACAAAAATACTTCTTCTGTTATATCTGATCATACTAGGAATTTAATGTTAATACGACAACAGCTTCAAAATACTAAACCGAAGACACGAAGCATTGAAAAATGAGCTTAAAGCTCTCTACAAACTTATAAATAAATACATCCGAAACGACTATAACACTCATCGAAAAAAGACCACCGAAAAACTTGTACTACAGTCTGGAAGCTTAAAGAGAGCTAACAAAGAATTACGATCACATAAGACTTGAATAGAAGGACTTAAAGCTTCAGACAAAACAACTTGCGATAGAACTGAAATACTTCAAGTTGCAACTAATTTCTATAAAAAAATATTCAGTTATGAAAATAAAGAGCCGCCGGTAACTCTACAAAATGGAACTTCAACAGGCGCAACAGCAGATACACACGTACAAATACAAGACATAGACGAAACAGAGGTATTGAACGGAATCGCTAAATTGAAGTTTGAAAAAAGTCCAGGACTTGATAAGATAACCAACGAAGCCCTGAAACTAGGAGGTTTCTACCTAGCGAACCCTCTAATACAGCTCTTTAATTTGGTGCTTAAAACGGCCACTATACCTAAACAATGGACTGAATCTGATATAATCTTACTATATAAAAAAGGAGATCCAAATAATATTAGTAACTATCGACCAATAAGTCTTCTGTCCTCAATATACAAATTATTCTCAACAATTCTAGAAAAAAGGATCAGAAGAACTATTGAAAAGCACCAACCAGTAGAGCAGGCGGGCTTTAGAAGAGGTTTTTCTACTGTGGATCACATCCACTCTATCGAAATGCTCATATATCAAGAGTTTCACAGGCCTCTCTACCTTGTGTTTATCGACTATCAAAAAGCTTTTGACACTTTTTACCATCACTCAATATCGGAGTTCTGCTACTGCAAAATGTTGAAAATTCATATATTAAGGTACTACGACATATATACCAAAATTGCAACAGTAGAATTAAACTAGAGACGTCCGGGCCCTCTATAACAATCAAAAAAGGAGTAAGACAAGGGGACGTCATCTCTCCAACAATATTCATAGCAGTTTTACAACAAGTAATCGGACAACTAAACTGGGAAAAGATGGGCTTAAATATAAACAATCACTTTAAAAGTCATTTAAGGTTTGCTGACGATATTCTTCTGCTTTCTGAAAATACAATGGAGCTGCAGTCAATGATAAACGCCATCCACGCCGCAAGCCTACAAGTAGGTTTGGAAATTAACCGCAGCAAAACAAAATATGTTGAAGATTTTTTAATTACACAATTTTGTTTGTAAACCATACAATTCATTGGATTATATGATCCTTATTATAGAACATAAATAAACGTTTTAATAAATAATAAAAAAATACCTTTCAGTTTAGTAAAAATTAAAAGTGACAACCCAAATGCTTTGCTAGTTATCTAAAAAAAAGCGCTAACTAGCTGAGATACAGCGCTAACTAAACAAAAACTTTTTCAATTTTACAAAATAAGAATAGAACCCTAACTCTCAATTGGCGCGTAGGTAAATATAACAATATATACATCAACAAAAAGGCATAGTTTCCGTACTGCTTTAGCTTATATTTATACTGTGCTGCAACTGCGGTTTTATAATTATAATGTTGTCCCGTTATACCGTGTCGGCAACAGAAAGTTTTACACATTTTGTTTGTCATAGAAAATTTCAAGTTCAAAGTTTCACAAACTAATATAGTATCAATTTACATGACACTTTGCACGCTGAAGAAAAATATAGAGACACATTTTAATTATTATAGAATTAATGAAAACCTTTATTGGTATCTCATACTCAATATATTGCGATTTTAAAATTCTATAGTGGACTTTAAATCGCGATAACTCATCGAAATAAATATTTTAAAAGGGTTTTTAAGCAACTATTTAGATTCCTGTATTTAGTTTTATTAAAATTGGGTCATTGGTTTGTAGTTCGGTTTGGTTTGTAGTTGTTTGCATATGAAAACTTAGTTTCAAGGCTCTTAACGTCTTAAATTTATTTTTTTCTTTTATAATAACAGTCACAATTGACTGGCATGTAAAAAATTCTGAGTCCCTTTATTATTCAATAAAGAAGAAAAATTACGATATAATAATAATTCTTAAACGAACCGTTGATTTAACGATGTAAGAAAACAACAATAAGGTTAGTCATGAAGATGTTAATATCAAGCAGAAGGAGGCAAACGAGCAAGCGGGTCACCTGATGGAAAGTAATCACCGCCGCCCATGGACACCCGCAAAACCAGAGGAATCGCAGGCGCGTTGCCGGCCTTTAAGGAAGGAATAGGCTCGTTTCTTGAAGATCCCTAAGTCGTCACGGTCCGGAAATACCGCCGCCGAGAGCTGGTTCCACAGCACTGTAGTTCGAGGCAAGAAATTTCTTGAAAAACGCACAGTAGTAGACCGCCATCCATCAAGGTGATGTGGATGGAATGACAGTCGATTGCGTGTAGTGCGGTGAAGGAAATCATCGGCAGGGATCAAGCCGAACAATTCCTCAGAACACTTCCCATGATATATACGGTACGATATACAGAGAGACGCAATGTCTCTCCGAAGAGCCAGTGGATCGAGCCGTCCTGAAATAACCACGTCGTCGACAATTCGAGCAGCTCTGCGTTGAATGCGGTCAAATGGAAGGAGTTGGTATTGGGGTGCTCCAGCCCAGAGATTGGAGCAGTATTCCAAATGCGGCCTGACCTGTGCTTTATACAGTTGTAAACGGTGGGCCGCCGGCGTGAAATACTGACCCACTCTATTAAGCACACCCAGCTTTTTCGAAGCTAATTTAGCTTTACCTTCCAAATGACTACGAAACTGAACGTCACTCGAAATATCGACGCCAAGGATTCCAATAGTCGGATTGGTATCAAGGGGAGCTCCCTCAAAGTACGACGAAGGGATGTTTTTTCGAGGTAAAGTCGCAAACTTGTGTTTTGGAGGGGTTAAAGCGGACTAGGTTATGTCGGCCCCAATCCGAGACATGACTTAACATGTTCTCGGTGTCAGTCACAAGTTTATTCCGGTTCTCGAAGACGCTTTCCAGAGAAATATTAGCTCGCCCGGTGTAGACCGTATCCCCAGTACTGTCGTCTGCATAGCAATGAATGCTGTTGTTATGCAGCATGTCATTGACATGCAGAAGAAACAGAGTAGGGGACAACACACACCTCTGCGGGACTCCAGCATTCACGGGCTTCATGTCGGAGCACGAACCGTCGACTGCGACTTGATGCTACGCCCAGTAAGAAAGCTGGCAACCCATGAACACAATTTTTCAGGAAGCTCGTATGATGGAAGTTTAGAGAGAAGAGCCCTGTGCCATACCCTGTCAAAAGCTTTCGCTACGTCCAAGCTAACTGCCAGTGCCTCCCCCTTACTCTCGACTGCCTCCGCCCATCGGTGAGCAAGGTACACTAAAAGATCACCAGCCGATTGACCGCGACGAAAACCATACTGGCGATCACTTAGTAGCTCGTTCTCTTCTAGGTACCTTAAGAGCTGGCGGTTTGTAATGAACTCCATTACTTTGGAGAGTAAAGAGGTAATAGCTATTGGCCTGTAGTTGTACGGGTCTGAGCGATCGCCTTTTTTTGGAATTGGGTGGACAGGGGCTGTCTTCCAAGAGCTCGGGACGACGCCAGTAGTGTAAGAGAGCCGGAAAAGGCGCGTTAGAACTGGTGCCAATTCAGGAGCACACGTCCGAAGCACAATGGGTGGAACTGCATCAGGCCCACTCGCCCTATGGATTGTAACGTAGCGTTACTTAAAACGCATAATATTGTTGCGCTGAGCGCCCGCGACACTAGACACCGTTCCGACGAAAGGTGGGGGCTGCGGGCGCGGGGTGAGACGCGGGGACTGCGTATGACCACCACGCCGACCGACCGCCGCTCCCCTCTCGCGGTTTCTACCTCATACCCAAACTGCCTCGGAAGCAACCGCACGTCGCTCTGATGCGCGAGCGCCTTGCATAAACTGTACGCTAACGATTTTTTTAAACTCGATTCCTTCTCATATAAACCTTTAAGTGTATTAGTGTTCCCATACTGGGTAAGTTGTGCAAATAATGTTTTCTCGCTTATTTTGGTGTGTTAGAGTATTGAATTACGGTAGTGAAGAAGTTATGATGATTGTGCGCTTTAAAATTTAAATCTATAACGGCTCCACTGTAGCGTAATTATAATTTGCTTTGCCTTAGTTATCAGATTATCCTTTCATTATCTGACCGTGTGTGTATATAATGAAGATTAGTGCTTATGTGTGCCTAGCATTTGTAACCGTTTCTGCCTTTTTAATTTATTAAAACCGCCTTGAGTCACCTTTCACCTTACTAGCGCTAAGGCAGTAGTCTAGTTGCCTCATGAACCTAGGTTTCCCTTGTTCCTTGGCTTAAGCGGCTCAAGTACTAAATGCGTCCTCGCGTTCCAGGAACTCCTACCGGGGTAACTAGCCCCAAGCAATATCCGAAGCCTTCATAGTGGAGATCGGTTATCGTGGCTCCCGTCCACAACTACTGCCGGTGCCCGTTCGCAGCGGCTGGACCAGTGAAGAGGAGGACTGCCTTTCGCCTTCGTACCGGACTCGGGAAGAATCAGGGGAGTGCGGTATTCTGGGCCGGAACTAAGTGTGAACCTGGCCGACCTTTACGAACGACCCTCTAATAAATTTGTAAATTTTTAATAACTGTTTTCTTTATTTTATTACTGTTTTCGTTATTTTATTTATTCTTAATTGCTCACGCACTAGAGACGTGACAATGGCGCCCATATACGTGGTCTAAATGGTGATTCACACTTGGTTTCGATTTGCTTCTTTAGTTGCTTTGTACTGGTGTTGGTTTTCTTGGTGTGTATTTGTAACTTGTTTGAAAACGATACAAATTAGCTATCAGCCGTTGTGCCTTGGTGATCATTTTTAAAACTTTAAGTATTAAGCTTTCTTAAAAATACTTATTATATTATTTTATTAAAATTAGTGCTTTTCGGCTGTCGTCTGCTGTGAACGCAGGTAGACACAATAGAATTTAAATTATTTAGAGCATTGATCAGTGTTCGCCGCAGATGTTAGTTTGGAAGAAGATTTAATCCAATTGCACAATTGTTGAACTAAACTGGTAGTTTTAACTTATTTCATTTATTTTAATCTTTATTCATTAATCATTAAATTTGTATCGTTTATTAGGATAGAATAGTTGATAATTGTTACAGAGCGGGTATTGTTTTGGCAATCTTTGTAGGTATTAATTGTTACTGCTCTTAGTTTCTTAGTTTTAGTTTTTGTACTTAGTTTTTGCTGTATTTTGCACAACATACCTAGGATATTATTTGGATTTTACACGAAGTTATTCATTGAGAGGTATTTTTTTTTCTCGTTTTTCTTTTATTATTAATTAGATATTTTCTCGATACGGTTATAAAAAAAAATACAATGGCTGGAACTATTAAATATTTATTGCTACAAAAATCAGAATTGATGTATGAGGTTGCCATAAGAGGGGAGTCTCCTTCAGATAATGTAGCTGGTTTACGTCGTCAGGTAACTAAATTAACACAACTTTATTCTTCAGATGAAATTATAGAATCTGTTTTTGAACTAATAGAGGATGTCAAAGGGTCTCAGGAAACATTAGAAAAGATTAAAGCTAACCTCAATTTACTTAAAACTTCTCACGATAACTCACTTGTTGAAAGAACGAAGTCTCTTTTGCATCATGTTTACTATAGACTTCAGAGAATAACAAAACCTAAAAACACTGACGATCTTTCTTCACTAGGCAAAGTAAAAGAAAATTTTGAATCACTTTTCAATATTTTTTCGGGATTACCTACATTTAATGTAAGTGAAGCTAAAACTGCCACAAGCTCATCTGAGGATGACGGTATAGATAAAACTAACCTAGCCGGATTAAACATTTCCGTTTCTTGTGATCGTGGCATGTTTGGAGAACTATCTAAATTAAAATATGATGGTAAAACTTGTGTACGTTCTTTTATCGTAAAAGTGGAAGAATTTCGGAATTCTAGAGGAATTTCTGAAATTAAAATGCTAAGTTCGGCAACTGATTTATTTATTGGCGATGCACTTCATTGGTTTCGTGGGATAAAGAATAAAATTAGTGATTGGAATTCTTTAATGGTATGCCTTAAGGATGATTTTGATCTCCCGGACTATGATTATCGTATGTCTCTCGAAATTCGCCAGCGTACGCAGGGTGAAGATGAGAAAATCACTGTCTACCTGGCTATAATGGAGGGAATGTTCTCTCGCTTGAGCAAACCTATACAAGAAGATGCTAAACTTGAAATCCTTTTACATAATATCCGACCTTGTTATTCGACTATTATAGCGGCTAGTTCTCACTTGAAAACTATCGATGATCTTAGAAAAATCTGTAGAAATTACGAATGTGTCATGGGACGTTCTGAAAACTTTAAAGAGCCTCCGGCCGTAACTTCGAATACTTTAGCTCCTGAGTTTTGTTACCAGTCTACTAAGCGTAAAAGTAATTATCAGCAAAATGTTATTTATGGTCGAAACTCTCAGTTCGCTTCATCGAAACGGTTCGAACCTGTTCAAAATCATGCATTTCGGTCTTCCGAAATTCAGTCTTCTGAAGTAGGAGTTTCCGAGATCAGAAAATCTTATTGTCACCGTTGCCGATCAGATACACACTCTATGAGAGATTGCACTGCAGAACGGAAGATTTTTTGTTTTAAATGCGGGAAAAAGGAGGTTCGGACACCTGACTGCCCCAACTGCAATCAAAAAAAAAACTGATTTTTCAAAATTGTAGAAGACCACCAATTAATTACAAAGAAAGCGCGGACTGGAAAGATTGGTTGTTGACGGTAAAAAACCTTTGCTCCAAGTCATCCGTTTCTGCAATTTTGAACCTTAAACCTAAAGAAGATCCGCGTCCCTATGTAAAAATTCATATTAAAAACCCTAGTGATTTAACCTTGTACGGCTTACTCGATTCTGGATCTGCTGTAACTATTTTAGGTAACAATACTCACGAACGCCTGCTGCAGTTGGGTTTCGTGTTATGTACTGAAGATAGGATAACTGTTACTGCGGCTGGTGGTCAGAGGATAGCGTCCCTTGGTTATATTCTGTTACCCGTGTCTTTTGAAAGTAATTTTTCTATTATAAAAGCGCACGTCATACCAACTATCGATACCACCCTAATTTTGGGAATAGATTTTTGGAATATTTTTAAGTTATGTCCTAGGTATCTATCTTCAGAAGAAAACTTGTTCTCGGATGATCCCGGTCTTTTAGAAATTTCTGATTCAAGTAAAATTCATTTATATGACTACGCTAATTTGGATGATTCTCAAAAGCTAATTGCCAATAGCGTTGTTGATAAATTTAATGAAATTTCTTTTGAGAGACGAGGCCTAGGTAGGACTGATTTGATTAAGCATCACATCAATACAGGCGATGCAGAGCCAATAAGGCAACGATATTACCGCATGTCGCCTGAAAAGCAAAGAATTGTTACCGAACAGGTTGATCAGATGCTTGCCTTAGATGTTATTGAACCTTGCGAAAGCCCTTGGTCCTCACCAGTACTAGTAGTGGGAAAAAAAGATGGTAAACCTCGTTTCTGTTTAGATAGCCGGAAGCTAAACTCAATTACCAAAAAAGATGCGTATAGTCTGCCTTATGTCTCTGAAATTTTAGACAATTTGAAGGATGCTAGATACCTATCAAGCGTCGATTTATCTAAAGCTTTTTGGCAAATTTTGATCCAAGAGGCAGATCGCGAAAAGACATCTTTTTATATCCCTGGTCGTGGCACTTTCATGTTTAAAGTTACCGCCTTTGGTCTTACCAACGCGCCAGCTACACAGCAAAGATTGGTGGATCTGTTGTTTGGCCCTGAATTTGAGCTTAAAGTATTTGCCTACCTTGATGACATTATTATCATAAGTAAGACATTTGACGAACACGTCTCATTACTTCGTCAAGTTTTTGAAAAATTGCGCTCCGCCAATCTCACTGTTGGGCTTGAAAAATGCCAATTCTTTAGAAATTCTCTGCGTTATCTGGGATATTTAGTAGATGCTCAGGGTTTGCGGACAGATCCGGAAAAGGTAGAAGCAATTTTAAGTTTCCCTACCCCTTCGAGTAGAAAAGAAGTGAAACGCTTTTTGGGAACCGCGTCATGGTATAGGCGTTTCATTCCTCAATTTAGTACTATTGCGGGCCCTCTAAATAGACTTACTTCTAGCAAAAAAAATGCTCCGCCTTTCCAATGGTCTCCAGAGGCTGATAAGGCCTTTCTTGAACTTAAGTCTAAGTTAATTCAGGCACCTGTATTAGCTTGCCCTAACTTTGACCAACCATTTGAAGTGCATGCAGACGCCAGTAACTTTGGCATTGGTGCAATGTTGGTCCAGACTATTGACGGTGTCGAACATCCAATAGCTTATATGAGTCGCTCCTTAAGTAAACCTGAACGGAACTACAGTACAACGGAGCGCGAAGCTCTTGCTGTGCTAGCCGCTCTCGAACACTGGCGATGTTATTTAGAAACAGACAAAACATTTACAGTCTATACTGATCACTCTTCACTCAAATGGTTCCTTTCACTAACGAATCCAACGGGCCGTCTTGCTAGGTGGGGTGTTCGTCTCTCGGCCTTCAATTTTCAAATTAAACACCGGCGTGGCAAGGACAATGTCATTCCAGATGCCCTTTCAAGATGTGTGCCTCTTGACACTATTAACAGCCCCATGCCTCTTGCTGATGCCCCAGCAACTATTGATGACTGGTACCTGAAAATTTTTAATGGATGTCAACAGACACCAATTAATTTCCCTAACTACAGGGTGGAAAATGATGTCCTCTACAGGTACATGAAGAGCAAGGACGTGCTGTCTTCTGAATTTGCTTGGAAGGAAGTTATTTTTAAAGAAAAGCGGGAGGAAGCTCTGAAACAATGTCATTCGGAGCCTATTGCTGGGCATTTCGGCGTGTTCAAGACATATAAGCGCTTGGCACTTCGATTTTATTGGCCTGGTATGCATTCTGACGTTGTTGAGTTTATTTCCAAATGTGAGAAATGTCTAGCATATAAACAACCTACCCATGGTACATTAGGCAAGATGGGTAGGCCGAAAGACATTGCACGTCCATTTCAGGCTCTGTCGATTGATTTGGTTGGACCCTTACCCAACACAAGAAAGCAGAACCAGTATATATTTGTTGTCACATGCTGTTTCTCCAAATACTGTTTACTTTTCCCACTTCGTAGAGCTACATCAGATCTCGTTAGGAAACATTTAGAAAACGATGTTTTTCTAGTTCACGGCATTCCTCAGACTGTTATACTGGATAATGGAGCTCAGTTTATTAGCCGCGAATTGGATATTCTTTTAAAAAAATATAAGATACCTAGAGTTAATTTTACACCCAGGTATACTCCTCAAATAAATACGGTTGAGAGATATAATAAGACCATAGTCACGGCTGTTTCGACTTTCGTTAATGACGATCATAGAACTTGGGATCTTAATCTACCACAAATACAATTCGCAATAAATAATTCGGTTAATGAAAGCACTGGATTTACTCCAGCGTTCCTGGTTCATGGCAGAGAGTTGGTTACTTGTGGATCACATTATGTTGAAAATGATGACCCTGAGTTAATTGTTTTACCGAGAGATGCCTATGCTGAAAATATTGGTCACCTGTCTAGTATCTTTGACAAGGTTCAAGCTTCCCTTTGGCATGCTCATGTAAAGAATACGCAACACTACAACTTGCGTCGTAAAGAAGCTACATTTGAGGTTGGAGATGTTGTATGGAAACGGTGTTATTTTCAGAGCGATAAAAATGCTTACTTTAGTAAAAAATTAGCGCCCAAGTTCCAAAAATGTAAAATTAAGGCAAAACGCTCTCCATTGGTCTACGTCTTAGAGGACTTGAATGGCCGTGAACTTGGCGTGTGGCATATTAAAGATTTGAAGACAGTAGGCCGCCAAACTAATTTAAACTAATTTTTGCGGGCTTAATGGCGGATTTTGCTCTAGTGAAAATCCTTTTCCTAGAGAAGGGGGTAATGTAACGTAGCGTTACTTAAAACGCATAATATTGTTGCGCTGAGCGCCCGCGACACTAGACACCGTTCCGACGAAAGGTGGGGGCTGCGGGCGCGGGGTGAGACGCGGGGACTGCGTATGACCACCACGCCGACCGACCGCCGCTCCCCTCTCGCGGTTTCTACCTCATACCCAAACTGCCTCGGAAGCAACCGCACGTCGCTCTGATGCGCGAGCGCCTTGCATAAACTGTACGCTAACGATTTTTTTAAACTCGATTCCTTCTCATATAAACCTTTAAGTGTATTAGTGTTCCCATACTGGGTAAGTTGTGCAAATAATGTTTTCTCGCTTATTTTGGTGTGTTAGAGTATTGAATTACGGTAGTGAAGAAGTTATGATGATTGTGCGCTTTAAAATTTAAATCTATAACGGCTCCACTGTAGCGTAATTATAATTTGCTTTGCCTTAGTTATCAGATTATCCTTTCATTATCTGACCGTGTGTGTATATAATGAAGATTAGTGCTTATGTGTGCCTAGCATTTGTAACCGTTTCTGCCTTTTTAATTTATTAAAACCGCCTTGAGTCACCTTTCACCTTACTAGCGCTAAGGCAGTAGTCTAGTTGCCTCATGAACCTAGGTTTCCCTTGTTCCTTGGCTTAAGCGGCTCAAGTACTAAATGCGTCCTCGCGTTCCAGGAACTCCTACCGGGGTAACTAGCCCCAAGCAATATCCGAAGCCTTCATAGTGGAGATCGGTTATCGTGGCTCCCGTCCACAACTACTGCCGGTGCCCGTTCGCAGCGGCTGGACCAGTGAAGAGGAGGACTGCCTTTCGCCTTCGTACCGGACTCGGGAAGAATCAGGGGAGTGCGGTATTCTGGGCCGGAACTAAGTGTGAACCTGGCCGACCTTTACGAACGACCCTCTAATAAATTTGTAAATTTTTAATAACTGTTTTCTTTATTTTATTACTGTTTTCGTTATTTTATTTATTCTTAATTGCTCACGCACTAGAGACGTGACAGGATATCAAGGGAAAAAGAGCCTTACGAACTGACCTTTGTACGAACTCGTGTGGCATTGGCATTTCTGTTACTAGGTTAAATAATTGGGGATGTCTATGGGCGGCGGTGATTACTCTCCATCAGGTGGTGACACGCCTGCTTGTTTGCCTCCTTCTTACATAAAAAAAACCTATGTATAAATGTAAGCCCACGAACCCGCATTAGGCCAGCAGCGTGGTGGGTTATAAATGTTATACTTAATAGCCCAATCTCCCTTCGAGCGTGTCCGTGTGGTAAGGCCTATGCCCAGCAGTGGGACGTTGAAAGGTTGATGATGATGATGATGGTGAGGTAATTCAAGACTATGTGAGCTCTTGTGAAAGTACAGAAGGCCTGGTAGAAGTTGTATAAACACCATTCGAACAGGATAATGAAAACGAGAATTTGACATGGCATTTAAAGCAGCGCCTACTAGTGACGAACGTGGCAAGTTACATTTTTTACCATACATAGGCGCTCGCTTACATGCGAACGGCAGTGTACGATTGACGAACTTCCCGGCGGCCACAAGATCGCCATGTGAAAAAATAAGAATCATTCATAACCCAATAATTACGTGTATAAACACATTCCACATTTAAATGATAGTTCCCAGGTTGATTTAAGTAATTATTAGAAGGCAGCACAACCTAGTATAGTAGCACGAAAAAACCACTTTTAAATTAATTACTTGCCTACAAAATCGCATCACATCGCAGTGAAGTAGGTAACTTGAACCGCGGTGGTTGGCTTGTTTTCTATACCGTCGCCGCCACGATAGTTTTATAGGTATAGTATTTTTTTGCAATAATAGGTAATAAACAATTGTTACATTACATCTACATTATGTGTTTTGTTTCATTTTTAACTGGTTATAGAATGGAAGGTAAGCCAACATCCACGGTTCGAGTTACTTTGACAAAATAGCGTGTAATTGCGATATATGCGATTTAGTAGGCAGGTAATTAATTAAAGTGCTTTGTCATGCTACTAGGTTGTGCTGCCTTCTAATAAATAATCAAATCAACCTAGAAACTATCATTTGAATGCAATGGAATGCGTAAATATACGTAATTATTAGGTTTTTAAAGACTGCTATTTTTTCGTATGGCGATCTTTACCTTCAAATATCTCGGGAACGTGACACTTTAGGGTATCATACCACTTGACATTTTTTGTTTGTTAAAATCTTAGATTAATGATTGGTCTCGCTGCGCTCGACTAGATACCTCCGTCGTACTTGCCAAATGCGGCAACAAATAGTACGCCGAAATCAGTGTACCCGAGCCAGTCACACTGACAGCCGTGGGTGAAGTGTACGTACCGAATGTTTTATTCAATTTTAGGCTTAACTTAAACTAAAATGCCAGTTTGCGTAGTAAAACTGTGTAAAAATAATACTTCTAAAATAAGAAGGACACAGGGATCACATACCATCAGTAAGTATCGTATAATTTCGAAATTTCATCATAAAATAATATGAACAATAAACGCCAATCAGTGTTACCGCTTAAACAAGAATAAAGTCCCCGTGGTTGAGATTGTTATTATGTGAATTTATTGTTATTGTCTTTTATTATATAGGTAACCTATTTCATTTGTCTTACAAAGTTACTACTTATATACTTAACCTAGTTTTTATTTTATTTATTTATTTATTTATTTATTTATTCACCCTTTGTTACATAACGCAACCTAGGTAAGTCAAATATTTACAATAAATTTTCCTTAACATTAATGTAAATTATCTAAAATATCATCATTTAATCAATAAAAATAAAAGTATTAATCAGAAAATTCGAAATAATAAAACAAAAAACTGATTCTACTCATATTGGAAAAATAATTTAAAAAAATAATTAAAAACTTTTCAAAAATCAATTTTTCAAAATTCATTGTGTCAATTCTAAAATTCTAAAATAAATAAGAAATTATACTAATAAGATAAAAAATAAAAATAAATTAAAATATCACAGAAACGAGCTTGCCATGAATTCTGATATACTATAAAATGGGTGTATTTCAAGGAAATGCTTAATTGTATGCTTAAATTCTACATAAGGCAGATCGACTATAATAACAGGTAACTTATTAAATAACTTAATTTTCAAGTTTATACCAAGGTTACGAACTTTTTGTAATCTTACTCTAGGCATAAATAGTTTTTCTTTGTTTCTGGTATTATAACGGTGAACATCCTTCGTTTTCAGCAGTTTATCCCTCTGAGTATGAATCTCCAACAGTGATCTGTATATGAATAAGTTTATAACAGTCATTATACGATTCCTTGTAAAGGGCGCTCGTGCCGATGCAAGTCGCTGCAAACCGTCGATTATTCTTATTGATCTTTTTTGGCAAATAAGAACACGCTTTGCTCCCGGCGCACTACCCCACACTGTTATTGCGTAATTAATTAATGAGTGACAGTATGCATAGTATACAGATATCAGGGTTTTATTGTCAACCAAAGGTTTTAGTTTAAAGAGAGCGTAATTAGCACTAGACAATTTTTTACATAAGTTCTCTATATGTTTCTCAAAACTCAGCGTTGAATCCAGCCTACAACCCAGAAAAACCGTTTCCTCACTTTTTTCACCAGCTTTTAGTTTACATTTGTAATTTAATGTAGTGCTCTTAGATTCATTTAATATTATACCATTAGTGTCGAACCAACACTTAATCTTACCGAAAACATAATTTATTTTATCCACTAAACTTTGCTCGGTCTTATCCTTAATTACTATATGTGTGTCATCAGCAAACAAAGTGACTAATGCCCATTCTGGTAAAGAGTTTTCCAAATCATTTACATAGATTAGAAATAATAGAGGACCCAGTATAGATCCTTGTGGAACGCCTATCTTACAAGTTTCTTTTTTTGATCTCGTTTTATTTACTGAGACAATCTGTTGTCTATTGTGTAGGTAAGATTTAAGTATGCTGTATTCTTTCCCTTCGAATCCATAGTATCTAAGTTTGTGCAACAGTATATCGTGTCGTAAGCAATCGAAAGCCTTAGAAAGGTCGCAGAAAATGCTTGTGCATCGCTGCGATCCATCCAGTGCTCCCAATATGAACTCGATCGACCTATCTATTGCCATTTCTGTTGATCTCTTACTGCGAAACCCATACTGGCAGTCTTTAATCAGATAATTGGATTCCAAGTAATCTACTATTCTCACTTTTAAAACAGTTTCTAAAATTTTTGACAAGACAGGCAATATGCACACAGGTCTATAATTGCCTATCTCATCCATATCGCCTTTCTTAAATACTGGCACGACTTTTCCTATTTTTAAACTGTCCGGAAAAATACCTTGTGAAATGCAACAATTCAAAATATTCAGGATTAGATTAAACAGTACGTCATTTTGTAACACAAGTGTTTTTATGCTTTCTACGTCCATATCATAATAGTCTCTACTTCTTATATTTTTTAAAGATCTGATTATTTTATCCAATTCTTGACTCGTGATAAGAGGAAAACAAACTTTTGTATTTGGCTGGTTCATTAAATTAAGATATTGATCGCAGTCACCCACTTCATCAGACTGACATTGGCCTGTTAAGTTTTTAGCAACGTTAATAAAAAAGTTATTAAATACATCAAGTATTTGCTCTTCGTCATATATAACGCCATTTTGTGGGTTTCTAATTTGATAATTTTTTTCAGTCCTGTATGTAATTTTGTTTGCTTGTTGTTCTTTAATAATTTTCCAAGTTGTTTTTACTTTATTTTCAGATCTCCTAATTCTATCCATGTTGCCTAATTTTTTCGCCGTTTGAAGAACTTTTCTAAAGACCTTTCTGTACGATTTAAGCTTGCTTGTCCCTGTCAAAGAAGGCATCACATTGTTTAATAGTTCAAGTGTCTGTAATTTATTTCTTGATACTATTATACCTCTTGTAGATATATTATGCATGTTTTCAGATTTGTTTATGGGCATAAGGGGAAACGCAGAAAGGTAACAGTACCTAAGTTGATCTAGAAAAATGTTCATTTTATTATTTGCATTTGTTTCAGATGCAATTTCTTCCTCAATTATGCGAATAGTTTTGCAAAATAGGTAGTGAAAATATTTTATATTACTATGTGTCATTTTTCGTGCTTTAGCTATCTCGGCTTTCCCTTTTTGTATTTGTTTAGTTTGTGTAATATATTTAAGTGATATGACATTATGATCAGAGAGTGAGAACAGTACCCACTTAATTTTTTCATTCATATTAGTACTAACTATGTAATTATCTATAAAAGTAGCTGATTTTCCTTTAGTTCTAGTGGGCTGATTAATTACATGTCTATGTTGAAAGTTCTCTAATAATCTTAATATTTTTTTGTATTGCTATTAGGATTGATTACATTTAGGTTAAAATCACCTGCCATTATCAAAGTCTTCCCCTCTTGTAATACTTTTTCAAAAATTTTAGTAAGGATATGCTTAAAAATCAAATAATCTCTGACTGGTCTATAGACACTTACGATAACTAACTTGATAGCTTTTATTTCAACTGCAGCTACTTCACAATTCATTTCAAAGCTCAGTTTTGTGATATCATTCCTAACTTTAAATTCTAGATTATTTCTTACAAAAATCGCCGTACCACCATGGTCGAACATTGTTCTATTGAAGTACGAGGCCAATGTAAATCCTTCGATATACATAATAGTTAACTTAAGATCATTCGCCCAGGTCTCAGTTAGACATAGTACGTCACAATTATTATTTTCTAGCAACAAATCAATTTCCAAGTATTTATTGTTAATACTTTGCACATTTTCTTGTAAAATGTTTAACCATTTTGAATCATCGTGGGTATTTTGAATAAATTTGAATGACACATTTCATTTTCATTGTTCAATTTAAGCTTCAAATTACATTGTATCGTTTCTTGTATAAATGTCAAATTAGATGAGCTTTTAAAACTACTACACAATCTAATTATTTCTGAACAAACGTATTTTTTTCTAATTTGAGGCCTATTTCCTGTATCATTCAGCTCCACGTATCTGACATTTTTGGCTAACATGCATAAGTGAGCTAGTTCTTTGTATACATTATAGATAACATGATTATTCATACCGTCGTATATCATACTGCCGAGCATAATATTATACTTCCTTGCTTTCTGTAGTATAATTTTTTTGATCATTTCCGTATGTAATGCTTCTTTCTTCACGACGTTGTACTCCCCGATCAAAATAACTGCCAAATCATTATCCCGTAAGTGCTCCGTATCTTGAATGAAACTGCCTAAAATTTTCTGACTTGAAGCTCCTGGTTTACAGTAATTGGTTACCATGATATTGTTTGATTGGTCACATATTTTTGAAGCTACACTAGCCCCCACGTTATCTAAAAAGATCATCACTCTTTTTTTCACCTCTACAGATTTTTTTTGAGTATTTTGATTCTCTATGATATCATTCCGTTGAATTAATTTAAGTTTAGTCTCCAATTCTAACAAACTGTGTTGTAGTGTTTTCTTTTCATTTTCTAAACACTTTAAATTCTTATTAAGCTTTTTTTATTGTCACATTCATTTTTCGTATTTGAACTTTGTTATTGTTATTTACATATCGACACTTAGGGTCTAGATAAAGTTTTTCCTTTCCTAACTTTCTTTTTCCTTTCAGGCTTGAGTGACATATTATTATTATCAGTCTGGCAACTTTTATTTACTTCATATTTCTGCATTTTTGTCTGTTCGAAACCAAACGACATTCGTGGTCTTTTTCTTTTTCTTCCTTATATAGGTGTACTATGTCCATCTCTAAAATCAATTTTCTTATATAAATCTATTAACTTGTTATTTCTGTCAAGGTCTTTTTTTAAATTTCCGTTCTCCAGCAGTAAGATGTCAACTTCGTTATTGGCTAATAAAAGTTTCATTTCTAAATCTTTAACTTTGTTATGTAATGCTAAGACCGAATCACTTTGGTCCATCGTGGAATTTGGTAAACTCATTCTCGTCGACTCAAATAAGGACGAATCTGAGAGGTTTCCCAATGAACTTGCTCTTTGCTGCCTGCGTAAGCGAAATGTTATGTTATCTACGTCCATTCTAGTAGGCGTGGAAGGCATATTTTAATTCGCGTTAAGTACTTTAAAAATAAAAACAAAGCAACAAGATTTTCAAGCAATTTTACCGTAATCGTGGCACAAGCTCCCTTCAAGCAGTAAATACACAAAAATATTGCAAGGCACTAGAAAATACAAGTAAAGCAAAATTTAAATAACATGGAAAAAATAAATCACAGGCAAAGAAAACAATTAAGATATCGCAAAATATGAGATAAGAAAACGGAAAAAAAGGCAATGTCATTCACTGAATAAATAGATTGCTACACAATTCATCTAAGCTCAAGTCACAGTCACAGTTTGTTGATAAAAAAGGAGCACCAATCAAAACATTAAAAGCAGAAAAGAACACAAAAAAATTTAATTAAGTAAATAATCAAATTGTGAAAATCATATTAATACATCAAAACATGCCAAACAAGTAAGGCAAAATAGTCTGTTATGTTAAAAATAAATAAAGTCAGTTAATACAAAATAATAATAAATCAGTCAATCAAAATTTAGGCATCATAGCAAAATTAAAATTAAAAGTCTTTTAAGCATTAGTCAGTAAGTAATTACATAAAAAAACACAAAATATTAAATAATCAAATTGTCAAAATCATATCAATACATCAAAACGTGCTAAACAAACATCATACAATAATCAGTTAGGTTAAAAATAAATAAAGTCAGTAAATACAGAAAAGGGAATAAAAATACTCAGTCAATATTTAGGCCATATAGCGTTATAAAAATAGCAAGGTTATAGCAGTACAAAAAAAAACACTCAAATTTTTACAACACCGACTAGAGATAGGACAGGACATCTATTGAAAATATAAGCATTTAGAATAAAATAAACAAAAAAAAAATAAAAGATATGCAAAAAAAAAACTAATTCATTTTACTAAAGCAATTCAATCAAATTTAATTATTAAATTAAAAAAAACAAAAGCAATCAAAAATTTTACACAAAAAGACAGATTGGTTAATTTCACCGAGTTGGATTTGAACCGCATACTACCGGCATATTGACTATTCTGTGATTTAGCGATATAATCCGCTGCACCACGGAGACTGTTTGCAATGTAGTCGAAATTGTCAATTAACTTGTGACTTCCTTGAAATCAATATACTTGATGCGATGGTAGATGAGAAAGTACCAATTCAAGTCACATGAAGGTAGGCAATATAACATACAAGCACTTGATTTATGTATTTTCACTGTTTGTTCATACAGGCTTCACCGCGTTCACCAATATTTGAAGTGTTGCTTTGTTACGCGCAGCGCAGGTATGGGATAGCTACGATCTTGCTTTGTTTTTGATGATAAATATTCGAGATGGTTGAAAATGTTCAACACTTTTTTGTTTGTGAATAACCAAACTGTAAGCTTAAAAAACACTTTCACTTATAAACTGAAAAATTGTTGTCGATACATTGCAAGCATTTTCACTGTACTCAAAGCACTTTTTAATATTTGTCGCAATTAAAAACACGGAGCTATTGTTGCCCTTAAGGTGACTTAGTTCTATGTTATTTCATGTTTACTTATATTTGTGATCTATAATAAGGTGTAAAAATGTTAGCTGACACTATATCAAGAAGATTCTACCGATGACACTGAACAACTTTCCCTAAGGAACAAGGGTCGAAAATTTATTATATTTTCCTATACAAAATGCGCAATCAGCTGATTGACTCAAGTATGGAAAAGCTATTTTTTTCATTTTTACCTATGTTCCTAAAATGTAAACTTTTCGTGTCTGTACTTACATTGAAAATATTTGCGAAAAACATAATCTAGGGGATGAAGGATACGTGAACATTAGAATCATTTTTGGAATTTTTGTCTGTCTGTTTGTTTGACGCGCATCACACAAAAACCGCTAGACGGATTTTAATGAAACTGAGAACAGGAGTATAGCTTATGATTCGGGTAATATTATAGGTTAAAGGTTGCTTCACACATATCAGTGAAGCCACAGTTCCGACACAGTACCGGCACAGTGTTTTTCATACATTCTCTATGAACGCATCCCCACTTGTCAGTGATAATGCTCTCAGTGTCAGTGCCGCCACCGGCAAATCACGGACGTATTCGTTTTGAAAAAATTCATAGACAATACTTCTATAGGAACACATGCAAACCATTTGGTTATAAATCGTGGCATTGACATTGCAGCAATCGCTGCGTTTTGTGCTTTGGCGGTAGAAATATCAAAAATATCGTTAAAACGGTTATTAACGCTTTCTAAATGCGTTCTTGCCAGAATGTTGCAGTCGTCAAAATTTTCATTGCACAGTTTATCTAATTTTCTTTTTAGAGATTATAAGCATGGAAGTAACAAGCTATAGAACATACCCTTTTCACCTTGCAAAATGTGCTTTGTCTTTTTACTAGAAGTAAACGTAGGTAGTAACAAAAAGTAATCACGTAATCGTGATTGCAACTACAATTTGTAGTTAGTAATCAAAATGCTTAACTGCTTTTTATGATTACTTCATGTAATCTAATATTATGATTACTAACTACAAATTGTAATCGTAGTTCGTAATCAGTAGTTAGATTACATTTTCCACGCTTCAGCACAGTCTGCACATGTGCTTAGGTGGTGAGCCTTTAGCCCGTTAGTCGCTTTTACGACACCAAAGGGAAGAGAGGGGTTGGTAGTATTATTTTGATGAACCCATCGCCGCTCTATGCTGTTGTATGTATGTGCAGTCTTTATTTAGTCTATTAGTCGCCTTTTACGAGACCCAATGGAAGGGAGAGGTTTGTAGTATTATTTTGATGAGCCCATAGCCGCTCTATGCTGTTGGATGTAAGTATGTGCAGTCTTTAGTCCATTAGTCGCCTTTTACGACACCGAAGAGAAGAGAGGGGTTGGTAGTGGTATTATTATTTTAATGAGCTCATCGTCGATTCGTCGCTATATGCTGTTGGATGTATGTGCAGTCTTTAGTCCGTTAGTCCCCTTTTACGACATCGAAGAAAAGTGAGGGTTGGTAGTATTATTTTGATGACCCCATAGTTGCTCTATGCTGTTGGATGTATGTGCAGTCTTTAGTCAGTTAGTCGCCTTTTACGATACCCAAAGGAAGAAAGGGGTAGGTAGTATTAAAAAAATCTACTAAAAAAATGAGGTCTAATCATTGCTATACATATACCTACCATTTTTTTACATAAGAACTTACGTCTAACCTACATAATAATATATAAAATTATATTGATACATATTCGCTTTTAACTGTTTATTTTTAAATATTTTCTGAGCTACATTTATATCCAGCAACTACTTAACTAATACATCACAGCAAAAATATTTTTCCCATTAACTCGGGTAACAATTGAGCAGCTGGCAACAAATTTTTCACGCACACTAGCATCCTTGCATACTGTCATAAACACACTACTATAATGAGTTGCCGCATTTACGGAGCTGTGGTTTGTAGGTAGCGCGGTATCTAGACGAGCGCAGCGAGGCCAATTATTCATCTATGCAAACAGACTTATATTGTACGTTGCAAGAGATGATTAAGAATGAAAAAGGTTTCTTCAAATTAGTTCAAATAAAACACCTTCGTATAGAAATAATGTAAAAAGGTTTTATTGCTTACTAATAGGTGTACGAGTGCTGGCGAGTGATAATTAAAAGTAAAACATCGTTGACTTTAAACTACAAACAAAATAAATACAACGATAGCGTGATTCAGAACATTTACATACGCCATCTTTTAAAATAAATGCGAACTAACTTGTATCATTACGATTTTGATATTAATACTGAAAAACGGCTATATAACGTTAAACAAAGTCTTTGGAACTATTTAACAATACTTCAATAGTGAAGTATTGTGTGTGTATAATTTGTATTTGACTAGTTTCGATGATATCACTTGTTGTATACCTTTATTATTTAAAGAAAAATAAGGCTTAGCTATACCTCATACGTCTTATTAATAAAAATGGCCAAATGTTACACCTCGGTTTAAAGTGATGCTGTCTCGTTTTTGTTTAAGAAGACAGATAGAGACAGCGTCAATTTAATCCTATGTGTAACTTTAATCAACGACGTTTATTTATAACAAGGTCCATCTTTAAAGAAAATGAAAAATTATAGAGTTCCTTAAATGTGGTGAGTCTATCGCCGCTTTATGTTGTGTGACATATGTGCAGTCTTTAGCTCGTTAGTCGCCTTTTAGGACTTACGAAACCCAAGAGAAAATATTGGTTGGTAGCTTAGATTAATGATTGGTCTCGCTGCGCTCGACTAGATACCTCCGTCGTACTTGTCAAATGCGGCAACAAATAGTACGCCGAAATCGGCGTACCCGAGCCAGTCACACTGACAGCTGTGGGTGAAGTGTACGTACCGAATGTTTTATTCAATTTTAGGCTTAATTCAAACTAAAATGCCATTTTGCGTAGTAAAACTGTGTAAAAATAATACTTCTAAAATAAGAAGGACACAGGGATCACATACCATCAGTAAGTATCGTATAATTTCTAAATTTCATCATAAAATAATATGAACAATAAACGCCATTCAGTGTTACCGCTTATACAAGAATAAAGTCCCCGTGGTTGAGATTGTTATTATGTGAATTTATTGTTATTGTCTTTTATTATATAGGTAGGTAGCCTATTTCATTTGTCTTACAAAGTTACTATATACTTAACCTAGTTCTATGTTATTTCATGTTTACTTATATTTGTGATCTATAATAAGGTGTAAAAATGTTAGCTGACACTATATCAAGGGGATTCTACCGATGAAACTGAACAACTTTCCATAAGGAACATGGGTTGAAATTTTTTTTTTACCTATACAAAATGCGCAATCAGCTGATTGACTCAAGTATGGAAAGCAATTTTTTTTCATTTTGACCTATGATCCTGAAATGTAAACTTTTCGTGTCTGTACTTACATTGAAAATATTTGCGAAAACATAATCTAGGGGATGAAGGATACGTGAACATTAGAATCATTTTTGGAATTTTTGTCTGTCTGTTTGTTTGACGCGCATCACACAAAAACCGCTGGACGAATTTTAATGAAACTGAAAACAGGTGTATAGCTTATGATTCGGGTAATATTAAAGGTTAAAGGTTGCTTCACACATATCAGTGTAGCCACAGTTCCGACACAGTACCGGCACAGTGTTTTTCATACATTCTCTATGAACGCATCCCCACTTGTCAGTGATAATGCTCTCAGTGTCAATGCCGCCACCAGCAAATCACGGACGTATTCGTTTTGAAAAAATTCATAGACAATGTTTGAAATAATATTTTCACTCCTTTTGCTCAAAAAGACCGTCATTGTAGCGTTGTAAAGCGAGGCTAAAAAAGGCTTTTCTTGCCATGGGGGAAAAATTATTATTTTTTTAATTTTTGTTTGTCACATGACAATTAGCCTACAAAAACGAAAAAGTATTTAGTCATATGTATAATAATCATGAACAAAGACTCGACTTATTTCTGTTTACTTAGATCAACAACTTTTTTGAGATAGTTATTTTATTATTAAAGTTTATGGTAAAATTAGTAATCATTTGAATCTATGTACAACACTGACCACGCCTACACAATCCACGCTTCAGCAAGAAACAACTGCACAGTCTGCACATGTGCTTAGGTGGTGAGCCTTTAGCCCGTTAGTCGCTTTTATGACACCAAAGGGAAGAGAGGGGTTGGTAGTATTATTTAGATGAGTCCATCGGCGCTCTATGCTGTTGTATGTATGTGCAGTCTAGTCCATTAGTCGCCTTTTACGACACCGAAGAGAAGAGAGGGGTTGGTACTGGTAGTATTATTTTAATGAGCCCATCGTCGCTCTATGCTGTTGGATGTATGTGCAGTCTTTAGTCCGTTAGTCCCCTTTTACGACATCGAAGAAAAGTGAGGGGTTGGTAGTATTATTTTGATGAGCCCATAGTTACTCTATGCTGTTGAATGTATGTGCAGTCTTTAGTCTGTTAGTCGCCTTTTACGACACCGAAGGGAAGAGAGGGGTTGGTAGTATTATTTTGATGAGCCCATCGCCGCTCTATGCTGTTGGATGTATGTGCAGTCTTTAGTCCGTTAGTCGCCTTTTACGATACCAAAAGGAAGAAAGGGGTTGGTAATAATAAAAAAAACTACTAAAACAATGAGGTCTAATCATTGCTATACATACCTACCATTTTTCTACAGAAGAAACCTACGTCTAACCTACATAATAATATATACAATTATATTGATACATATTCGCTTTTAATGGTTAATTTTTAAATATTTTCTGAGCTACATTTATAACCAGCAACTTAACTAATACATCACAGCAAAAATATTTTTCCCATTAACTCTGGTAACAGTTGAGCAGCTGGCAACAAATTTTTCACGCACACTAGCCTCCTTGCTTATTGTCATAAGCACACTACAATAATGAGTTGCCGCATTTACGGAGCTGTGGTTTATAGGTAGCGCGGTATCTAGACGAGCGCAGCGAGGCCAATCATTCATCTATGGTTAAAATATTCTCTATCCATATAATATACCACTTTTATCGTGCGCGGAAGTTGAATGCTCTAAGGCGGAAACTTTAGGAAAGAATGAAAATGGCGGCATATGGATATGCCACAAAGGTTCTATTCCTTCTATTGAATATCAGAAAATTAGATAAAAATAGACTTTATGAAATAAATATGGAGAAGATACAAGTACACAGTAAAAAAGTTTTTTTTTATATAAGAGGGAGGCAATCGAGCAGGCGGGTCACCTGATGGAGAGCAATCACCGCCGCTCATGGACACCCGCAAAACCAGAGGTGTCGCAGATGCGTTCCTGACTTTTAAGAAAGGAATAAGGTTAAGAAAGGAATAGGTATTGTGGGGGGGAGGGGCCTCCGGAACTGTCACTAGCCGGACGAAACACAACAGCACCAAGTGCCATTACTTCACGCCGGATATTCGTGAGAGGGTGGTTTACCCCAGGCAAGCCGGCCAAATGCGTGCTGCAACGCAGTGGGGCTCTACCACTCAGTCAGTGTCACTCATTTAGCACCACCCAGTGGTCACGTGTAGGGCCTCAAGGGTAAATTATACTCTCTGGCAGTGAGTTCCACAGGTGTACAGCATGCACATTATAAGACTTGGCTACGAAGTTAGTGGAATGAGGAGGAGCATCAAGGGACATGCCAATAGAGAAACGAAGGTCACGGACAAGAGTAGAAAATTGGTCGACCGGGAAGTTCCGCGATTGTACAGTCAACGAACATACCGGTCAACCAATCTTCCACTCTTCAAAATTTTTCAATTTGTTTTTGTCGGACGACTTTGCAGTTTATAACTAAGTGATGCTATTTTAATTGTGCATTAGATTACCATAAATAAGTTGCCATAAAAAAAAACTGACGAGTGTTGGGGCGCTGTCGACATTACCAGCGTTTACCTTACTTGTCGGCGATATTCGCTTGCGCTCCATTCCAACCGCGCCTAAGTACGAACCGTAGCGTGCGCGTAGACAGTGTGCAAGCGAATATCGTCGAAAAGTACTTTTTAATACAGTTGCTCAAAAAGTGGCGTATTGCAGGGACGTATAGCGTTCGGGCTGTGGGCTATTACTTACTCGAGGTTTTTCTTTACCTTTTCCGAACTCGTGCGTTCTCTTTCCCAACTGTCAAAATAATGTCTATTAAAAAGAAAAAACCAACCACGAAGTTTTTACTAAAAAAAATCATAGAAGTTTTTATGATTCATGCAAATATTTCTAAAAAGAAGCTACTAATTTCTTTCAATATCAGATTTAATTCAATGAGTTAGGTTAGGCTTCATTTCATTTCATCTCATCTCATTAAATTTCATTTTCATTTCATATCAATAAAAAAATTCTACTGAAGACTTGGCTGTATGGGCATAGTTCCCTTTGCCTACCCAGAATGGATGAAGAAAACAAAAAAAATCTCTGCCTAAATTCTTTTACGGTTGGCGCCTTTTTTCATAAATATTCTTTATTATATTGCTTAATTTTTTCGCAACTGTATTAAAAATAGTTGTTCAGTACACGTGCTGAACCGTCATTGCAACTTGTTCCGAATTTGTCGGAACTCTTTGCAATGACAGGCTTTCCGCCTCAGAATAATTATTGTTCTGAGCTTTCCGCACTCGTAATGATATATATGTTGGAGGAAGTCATGAATACGGGCCTACAATTTGATCGGAACGCAAGCGCCATCTAGCGGAGTTACGTCACAACAAAAATGGCGGTGCTCTGTAACAGACGGACGGCGTTTGGACCGGCTCTCGGGGTTTGCACGGGATTTCATTATTGATCGAGCAGCGATCGAGTGCACATCTCGAATGAACTATCCCAGCGTTCCTATCGCGTATAAGTTAGGAAGATTTCTTTTGCTTAGAGTGTCATAAAATAAGTACTGTGAATCCGAAATAAAACTATCTTTCGTTCTGCAAACCGAAGTTTAACTACGCACGACACCCAGGATGTCAGATCCCAACCACGCCCAACCTTCTGATCCAACATCAGAAGCGGGATCGGACGCTTCCTCAGCTCGGGACAACCTCAATTGGCGGTTACTATTTGAACTTCAGAATGAAAACATGAAGGCGCTTATTGAAACACTGCAGAAGCCATCCAGTAGTAGCGCCTAGCGCCAAACCTGTGTGTTTGCCGGAATTCGATCCAGAGAAGGCAGAAACTGATGCTCGTGCATGGTGCACTACTGTCGATGTGCTTTGGAGACCAGCCGCCCAAGGGAGGCGCACTGATCGTCGCTTTAAGCAAGGCGCTGAAGGGAACAGCTTCATCATGGTGTCTCAAGTTTCATATCAAGGTATGACGTGGGCCGATTTCAAATTGTCATTTACCGCCCGGTTTGAATGCATGAAAACGGCGGCAGCCACCCTGATCAATTTGAATAACGACAAACCAAAAGAGGGCGAAACTTTTGCCGCGTATGCCAGCCGCCTTATGACATCTCTGACGAGCAAGTGGAAAAATACCACGGTGGAAGAAATTGCGGTTTCAACTGTTTTTGCTCACGTGGTCAAATTCGATTCCCGGCTCCAACATCTCGCATATACCACTGAAATTGCCACGCGGCAACGCCTAATTCAAGAGCTTCAGGCATTTTCGTTTTTGAAAAGGAAAGCGGATACATCCCATGATGCGAAAAATAACACATTTGTCAGTAAAAGAGGGAAATTCGCCACTACTACCCTATTGAAGTGCTTCTTTTGCGGAAAGATTGGCCATAAGCAATCAGAATGTCGAATGAAGAATCCAGATGCAAAAAATAAGGCACAGATGCCACAGCAGATGGCTACGATTAAAAAGAATGTACCACAACAGGTGACATTCTCGAAGATCGTCTGCTTCAAATGTGGCATAGCGGGCCACATCGCCAATCGGTGCCCAGGCAGTGGAGACTCCAGCGGCAGTGGTGCTAGCAGCCGCGGCGCCGGGCAGGCCGAGCGACGAGTCGACGTGTGCATCGTGGATCCACCGACCGGGACTCTACGTAATCAAGGTACATTCTTTGATTTTCACTTCGATTCGGGTGCTGAATGCTCACTTATAAAAGAAAGCGTTTCAGCAAGGTTTGATGGCAAACGAATCATTAAAACTGTTTCCTTAACGGGAATTGGTCAATCAAGTGTATTCAGCACCCAGCAAATACTGTCTAATGTTGAAATTTGTGATTTAAATTTAGAACTTTTGCTTCATGTGTTGCCCGATGTGTATATGCGCAGTGATATCATGTTAGGTCGCGAATTATTTAGTCAAGGCTTCGTTATTAATCTTTCTGCTAATCATTTTGCCATTTCAAAACCTAGTAGCTTGTCAGTTTTTAATTGTGACGTTCCGGATGACTTAAGTTCGAATAAAGATTTTAGCAATATTGAGACGGACATACCCTCCTTTAGAAAAACGGATCTATTGGCTATTTTGAAAGAATATTCTGAATATTTCACTACACGGTTGCCAAAAACACGTGTAACTACAGGTGAACTCGAAATTCCCCAACAAACAATTTGGTCAATGTAATGACAGAGTTACATGACTTTAAGTTATTTAAAAGTTATATTACAGTAATTTGTTGCACTTTTTGTCGTGTACAGATGCGCCATTAACCTAATTAGTTATATTAATAATATATTGTTATATAATATGGTCCTATAGACGTAATGACAACTATTTTATAGGACAGTTATATAGTTATAGTCATGACGACTTTTATAAAACTTATCTATATAACTTTTTAGTCGTAAGAACGTTATGGGCATATAACAGTGTCCGATGTGTCAATGACGTCATGTTATTACCTTTCTTACAACTTATAAACGGGCGATAGTCGTATATACGTCGTAATGGTAATCATTAAATAATAGTAGAAAAAGAGTCAACAGTACAACCTGTATACGTCTTCAGGAAACATAAATATCACAATACGACCGTTATTTAACTAATGTCCACGAACAGGTTTTAAAATAAACTTGTATATAACTTAAGGACTTTAGTTATGCAAACTAAAGTCCTTCAATCATCTCGTTTGACTTTTTCACAAGCTGGAAGAGAGGAATATCAGGATGGTTCCGTAGTAAAAAAAATATTTGAAAATAATGAAACTGCAGATATTCTTTTAATTAAAATGCCGGAAATTACGAACACTAACGATTTCAGTCTTAGTATGTGTAGTTACTTTCAGAAAGTGAATGTATTACTGAGAAGGACATACAGAATATAGATGATGACTTTAGAAATAATTATAGAAAGTTGGCTGTCGCATATAATATTCCACATGACGCGTTAAGGAAAATAAATATAATACTGAACGAAAGAATACCCTGTTAGGTCCTTTAGACCCAAGAAGTCTTTTAAAAAGTAGAAGACATGTTTCAATAATCGTTGTCGATAATGGTCAATATTGGCATAATAAGTTCATTGAATTTTAATTTTATTTATTTTGTTCCACTTATTCATTATGAATTAGGTAACTAAATACTAACTCTAAATTGATATAAATAAAAAAATCAGTAATGTTTTATAATTTGTTTATTTTTGTATTTCTTAAAACATAATTAAACCACATCATCCAACTTTAAGTATGTTTTTTAGTTTCTTCATATCTGTCTTCGATATAAACTTATCCATATGGCATTTGAATCATTTTGTTGTATTTATGAGGATTTCCTACAAAAGTAAAACTATTAGGTGCATACAAAATAAACATAATGGAACAATAAATGGGTACATAATCATAATATTTGTTTGTATTTACAATTTTACTTTGTACCCAATGAACCCTAATAGTACAGGAATGGCGACGACACACTTTTGAAGAAGACAATTTATACGTCTGGAAGTTATATTGAAGTCCTATAACATAGTTACCGATAAAAATATGATTAAACATTAAATAATACTTAAGCATTTATGAAGCGCATGAAAAATTACTTTAAAACTTACCTTACATTAATCAGTAAACTTTTTTCCACAACAGAAATGGTTGTAGCTGACAAATAACAGAGTTGTTTTATTATTTTAATGTAATGTATAATAATAAGATGGCCGTCGCCTTCGATTGTGTTTTAATCACGACGAAGAAAAGTAAAGCGAAACCAAAATTGTTGTATATTATGATTGTTTTTACGTTATTATAACATTTACATGACGGTAACACGTCGGTAACATGTCGATAAATGAACAATTACTCGTCATGAAGTCGAATACACATTGCAGCAGCTAACGTTACTCAACTATTAGTTAAATCAACAACATCTATACGACGACTAAGCGACCAAAAAGGCATTTATATGACTGTTATTCGATTTTCTTATAACATTAAGTTGAATAAAATGGGCCTAAATGCCGTTGAGTAAACGTAATGACGACGTCTACACGACTACCTTTTAAAACATAAAGTTATAATCAAACGTCTATTCAACCACACAAATGTTTGTTGGGTCGATTGATTGACCCAAATAAGACTGTGCAAAGGCGGCCTTATAGGTTAACTCCAGTTATGCGTAGTAAGGTGAAGGAGCTGCTTAGTGCGAATATTATTAGGCCCAGCTGTTCTCCATTTGCGAGTCCGGCCCTCTTAGTTAAAAAACAAGACGGATCCGATCGCATGTGTATCGATTACCGGGAACTGAGTAGGAACACGGTACCCGACCGATATCCCTTGCCACTTATAGCTGACCAAATTGCTCGTTTACATGGCGCTAACTATTTCACAAAACTTGACTGCGCTAGTGGCTTTCACTTGATACCAATAAAGTCTCAAGAATCAATTGAACGTACCTCATTTATTACTGTGGAAGGCCTATACGAGTATTGTCCATGCCGTTCGGGCTTCGCAACGCGATGTCGGTGTTCCAAAGGGCGATTATTAAGGCACTAGGCGATCTTGCTCACTCTTTTGTGATCGTGTACGCTGATGATCTTTTGATTATAGCAGAAACCATTGAACAAGGGCTACAGCGCTTACGTATGACGTTAGATAAACTCACAAAAGCGGGATTCTCTTTAAACGTGAAAAAGTGCTCTTTTATGAAAACTAAGCAAGAATTCCTGGGGTATGAAGTTCAAGCGGGTAAAATTAGACCTAACCGCCGTAAAATAGAGGCACTTACCGTTCTGCCGCCCCCTAAAACGGTTTCCCAATTAAGACAATTTATCGGCCTTGCCACCTACTTTCGTCAATTCATACCTAAATTTTCTCGCCTCTTGGGGCCGCTCTATAGATTGACATCTGATAAGGTTTCTTTCGAATGGAATGCCCGTCACGAAGAGATCCGTCAAGAGGTGATCTCCTTCCTGACAAAGGAACCCATTCTCATGATATTTGATCCCCAATATGCAGTAGAGCTGCATACTGACGCAAGTTGCGAGGGTTATGGTGCTATTTTGTTCCAATTGGTTGAGGGCAAGCGACGTGTAATAGCATACTTTAGCAAACGTACCTCCCCAGCCGAGTATCACTATCACTCGTATAAGCTGGAGACGCTCGCTGTCGTTAACGCGATAAAACATTTTCGCCATTACTTGCACGGCAGAAAATTTAAGGTAGTAACAGACTGCAACTCTTTAAAATGCTCTAGTAAGAAAATCGATTTAACACCACGTGTCCTTCGTTGGTGGGCCTTTTTGCAATCTTTTGATTTCGAAGTCATGTATCAAGCTGGCCGAGATATGGCTCACGTAGATTTTCTGTCACGTAATATGCCAAAAGAAACAGTAGAGACGAAGATAGAGCAGAAACGCGTTAATTTGACTGAACTCTTTTCCAATTGGCTACTCGCTGAACAGCAGCACGATGACGAAATCAAAAGTTTTGTGGAAAAGTTTACTAACGTTCAGTTAGATAGGGACGTAATGAAAACTTACGAGATTCGCTCTGGAGTATTACACCGCAAGGTACAGAGAAACGGTCGTACTAAATGTTTGCCTATTGTACCGCGAGCTATCAAATGGTCGGTTGTTAGTAATGTGCATGAATCGATAGTTCATTTGGGGTGGGAGAAAACTCTCGAAAAGCTCTATGATTACCATTGGTTTGATAGTATGTCGCGATATGTGAAAAAGTTCGTTAATAACTGTGTCACGTGTAAAGTTGCTAAGTCACACTCTGGGAAAATTCAAGCCGAGCTTCATCCGATTCCAAAAGTTAAGACTCCTTGGCACACTGTGTATATAGATGCTACAGGCAAGTTGAGTGGCAAAAGTGATTCGAAGGAATATGTTTTCATCTTGATTGACGCTTTTACGAAGTTCGTGTTTCTCTCACATACTGCCAACATTGATGCAAAGAGTAGTATTAGAGCTGCAAAAGAGTGTGTTGCCTTATTTGGGTCTCCTGTCAGGATAATTGCCGACCAAGGTCGTTGTTTTGCCTGCAAAGAATTTAAGGATTTCTGTAACAGCTCTAATATTGATCTTCATTTGATAGCGACGGGATTCTCTCGCGCAAACGGCCAAGTAGAGCGCGTAATGAGCGTGCTGAAGTCAATGCTGACAGCAGTAGAGACCTCTAAAGATAAATCGTGGCAGGATGCGTTAGAAGAAATCCAGTTGGCCATTAACTGTACGGTTAATCGGACCACAAAAGCTTCCCCTTTAGAGCTCATGATAGGGAAAGTGGCGAGACCACTCTCGCTGATGGCACAAGGTGACGATGAGCAAGAAGTAGATCTTCCAACTGTTAGGGAAGATGCTGCCCGTAGTATAGAGAAGTGTGCTCTATATGAAAAGGATAGGTTTGATAAGACGAAGGCTCGACTCAATAAATTTTCCGTAGGCGCTTTTGTTTTGCTTGCTAATGAGGAAAGGAACCAAACAAAGTTGGATCCGAAGTTCAGGGGTCCTTTCCAGATTATTGAAGTTTTAGACGGAGATCGGTATACTCTCCGAGCAATTAATTCTAAGCTAACATACAAGTATGCCCACGATAGGCTTAGAAAGATGCCGGAGGCAGGAGAGATCATTGAGGAAACCGATAGCGTAAATGAAGGCTCATTGCCAGATGTAGAGTGAGGAGTGAATTGTTTTGACCGTACTGGAGTTGAGCCGTAGCCGTAGCTCGAGAGAATTCGGTGTCTGCCTTGTGTAGTCCGTGAGTAGGCGGTAGGCGGTCAACTCCGGCGGAGGTCGGGTTTCTGGAGGAAACCGTTGGGTCTGGTGTGGACCCGGCGATCATAGGTTGGTGATGCGCGTATTGGTGGGTGGCAATCGATGTCTATGTATTGCAATTCAGTATTTCGGTGATTTTGAGCTAATTTATTTGGAATTCTGTATTGATGCGGTTCAATGATCTCTTACGTCTTAACGGGTTATTGCTTTCTTTGAACATTGTAAACATAAAGTTTTTGTAGTAATTTTCGTTAATGAACCATGTAAAAGAAATTTATGTCTAGAGTTAATTATCGCAATCATTTGATTAAAGTTAAAAGATTTTATTTTAGTTTCTTTATTGAATAACATTGACGAAAAACTAATTACTTAGCTGTAAAAATCAGGATGCCTCTAGACAGAAGATACTGTGTGAGAACTTTGTTTCAGAATAACACACGAGTACGCGTGTCACGCAGGATGGCCGTGTCGGAGGAAGTCATGAATGAACATGTCGCGCCTACAATTTGATCGGAACGCAAGCGCCATCTAGCGGAGTTACGTCACAACAAAAATGGCGGTGCCGTTTGGACCGGCTCTCGGGGTTTGCACGGGATTTCATTATTGATCGAGCAGCGATCGAGTGCACATCTCGAATGAACTATCCTAGCGTTCCTATCGCGTATAAGTCATGAAGATTTCTTTTGCTTAGAGTGTGATTAAAATAAGTACTGTGAATCCGAAATAAAACTATATTTCGTTCTGCAAACCGAAGTTTAACTAGGCACGACACCCAGGATGTCAGATCCCAACCACGCCCAACCTTCTGATCCGACATATACTATAAGCCACGGGAACTTCCTCGGCTCGCCGGCCGGCAGATGGCGACGCTTGGCAGTTGTGGCGTGCTCGCGTGCCTCAACCACGGAGCAAAAACAAAGAGGAGGTGTTGTAACAACTTTTTTCATATAATAATAGTGTCTCAGCTGCGCGGGTTGCGGGGGGAGTCCATATTTGGACTTGCTTTGGCTACTGGCCACTAGATGGTTTTCTCCTATTGGAGAAAACCATCTAGTGGCCAGTAGCCAAAGCAAGTACCAACCTTATTTACGAGATTAGCAGAGTTGTCATAAAAGTTCTGCTATATTTCACTAGATGTCGTGTATGTCGTAACTTTATTTGATGAAGTATAAATTAAATTTAAATATTACTTACGAGTGGAAAGATATGTTTATTCCGTTTAATCTCGTTTTATCCGTGTAACTACTACACGATACAACACAGCACTTCATGCTAACAAAAAGTTCAGGTCGCGAATTTTTTATAATTCTTTAAAAGACTGAATAAGCCACGAACAACCTATTCGTCAGCCAACGAGAGTTGTACTGACGAAAGCGACACCTGGTCGTAAGTAGTTCAACTACGGTGTGACGTCAGGACTACATTGATAGCTGCTGGACTACATTGATTGCAACACCTCCTCTTTGTTTTTGCTCCGTGGCCTCAACAGTGGCATGGTGCTATGATTGCTAGACGGTAACCGTGGTTTGTCGAAAGCTAGCGGCTGACGAGGGCCTGTACCTTTTCTCTCAGACAATAAAAGTTTTCGGCGTTCTTAAACAAAGACATTTAGAAAATCAGTAATTTTGGGAAAAGGTGATTTTGATTTTTGTTAATTATGAGATTCGTACAATTATTAATGGCTCCTAACAGACCTGAAGCCTTACCATTACCTCTTAGAGCAGTATTACTTTAAAAGGATCCGGCTGTCAATACCTACAACGCAAAAAACCTACGTAGCAAATAATCCACATCTCATATTCCCTACTTCGTATTATGACTAAATCGCGTAATGTCTTAGTAGCGAAATGCCTACTTTTTCAAAGTTACAGTCAAGAAAAAAACAACTTTGGCACATATCATTTATATTCATACTTAAAATTACTATGCAAATTCCTATTAAAGTTTTGTGAGGTGAGGTGACAGTAGGGCCCCAGGCAACGGCAACTGCAGTTACTTCGCTTCGATCTTAGAAAAAATGCAGTTAACAAAGAAATCGCTCACCGCTCCGCTTACAACGGCAAGAGATGGCCCCTTGTCTACACTGTCACCGCTAAAAGCAGTATTACATTATTCTTACTATTACTTGGGCCTCATATCATTACTCTTAGAGCAGTATTACTTTAATCTTACTAAGCATATTCAATACGAATTTTGCATAGAAGATCATTGACTGAGACTTATACTGAGTAGTATAACAACCGCTCCGCTCACAGCGGCAAGCTCATGGCCGGGCACTTAGAGATATAAAGAAAACATTAGGATATGCTAAAAGGATAAGTAGGTATATTATATTTAGAAACGTATCAGAAATCTTCAGACGTGCACCTCTTTCTCGCATATGAACCCGTACGCGCGGTCGCAATCGTGGTCGTTGTAGCGGCCGTCAGTCTCGTACAGCGAGCCGCAGTCCTCGCGCCCGTCGATGTTGTTGGGCTCGGTGGCGGCCCACTTCGAAAAGCCGGCCTCCTCCAACGTTTGATCTGCGGTTATATAACGAAATCATCAATGTTATCGTGTATCAGTATCTTGTATACAAACTCTCTTTTATAGGTAAGATGTTTTTATGAATGAAATGGCTAAGTAAACATTTTTACACCACAAAATTTATTCATTATTTAGCCTATATTATTCATTATTTAAATCCTTAAAGGATCAATATCGACTAGAACCATTTGACATTTTGTGGTAGATTGACCTGCTGGCGAGTGTCCTAAAAAAAATAAAATTTTAAAACATATCTTACTGAATATAGTCCGGAACACTCTGGGCGTCCCGTCCGTGGGATGATTAGCCCTAATTCCGGCGATGTAGTAATAGACCGAGTAGGAGTCAGGAATGAACTGAGTGGCCGTCATGAGTGTCTTCACGACCGAGCTTTCTTCCTCTGAGTTGAGGACCACCAGGTGTGCGCCCTCGGCACGGCACTCAGCGTAGGCCTGGTTCCAGGTGTACGCGATACGAGGGATCTTGTAGCAGCTGCCCACGCTCACTACGTACTGGTAGCCTGGCATAAGTTAAAAAATAATTTTAAAAAAAACAAAGTCAGCGTTAAAGTTTAAAAATACAGGTATGGGGGTAACTCTAAAATATTTGAACAACATCAGCTGTTCCATACCAAACTGATAATACTATTCGACCTAAATATGTGTCTACACCCAGCGGGATCACATGTCTGGGAGATTATGAGTGATGCTGAGAATTTTATCAGGGTTTGTTCTACTGAATTATGCTGAAATCAGAATTTGTACCGTTTAAACAACGGAAACATAAACTTTTCTAACCGACCTCCTGCCAGCGGGATATTTACCAAAGTTACGTCTGATGGACTATAAATTGGTATTAACATTTAGATCTGTAAATGTTCTGTTCACCAAAACAAAAAACTTTCTTCTAACGTCCTTAATTCAGCCACAACCAAGCTGCAAAGAAACCTCCAGTCAGCGGACTTTTTTTCTTAGATGATCCTGAAACATATTAGCGTGTCCGAAGTTTATGATTTTTTTTACATGACGCTTAGAAACCCACAAATAGCCTAGAAAAAATATAAAAAAAATAAAAACCTCGTGGAAATTCGGGAAAACGGTGTCGTTTTTAAACAACGTTAGTAAAATATACTACTATGCAGGAAAGTGTTGTATAAAAACAATTTCCCTTTTATTCCTTAATTTATTGGGTATTTATAACAAATGTAAGTAAAAAAATGGCAAAAGGAAAGAATTACAGGGGAATAGTATGATACAGCTCGAAACAGTTTTTTGGGTGCAGTGTAACAATGCATTTTTTACAAAAAAAGTTGACATGTTATGACAAAATGAGCACCGTAACTGTCCATCTCTGTATTTGACGATGTGCCCGATATCATCATACCGTGTAGACTCCTAAAGGGCACCAGAAGCATGACTAGTCTTGACGTCTTCCTCTGATCCTTCCTAAAAGTAGACAACCACGTCACAACAATGTAAGTTGTACATAATAGAGATAAAGCGATCTCTAGACATGGCGTTGAAAACTATAGACATCCCACAGTCTGAAGCATTCTCCCAATACATGTGCCTTCTAGGTCATATTACCACATAGCCACTGAATAGCAAAACTCTAAAGAAACACTTCATTTCTTCATAAGGTACAATTCCGGGCTTGTTCTACTGAGTAGCATACAGATAGCATACACATTCATCTATTTTACAAATAAATGTATGACTTCGACGTCGCACTTTGCTTATCGTGCCATGTCTTCCCTGTAGGATATATGTCTCGTGATGACCAAGTGTACACTTTATTTTTAGGAACTTGTTTGCGCCAGCGCAACGACGAATGACAGCCGTCTCTACGCCGGCCAATTAGAGTGCATATTGGAGTGCACTACCCCGTCGCACGGACGCTATGACGCCTGTACCGGACGAACCTTTTGGACCGCGGGCATCACGCGGTCGCCCAAGCAGTGCCATTCGAGATCTCAAGGCGAACCCACGCGTCACGCGCTCTTGAACTCAGCCCGACGTGACCATATGTGTGCAGTGTGTGCAGTGCTTAACGAACACCAGTGCCCTTAGTGAAGTGTCTGTGTGTTGCCGCCATCAAACCCGCGCCAAGAGCGCCCCCGCGCTTCAGCACGATCCCGTGCCTACCAAACGGAATCCCGGTAAGCCCGTTCCCATCTTACTCCTTTTCCTACGTCGCATGTTGGTGCCTTACGCGCCAACATTTATGATCCTACGAGCCGGATACCACATTCCAGTAACAGTCCACACCCTACCCTACACATTTGATTTTTTCGCCTCGACTCGTGCCACGCCTATACATACACATATAACACACGCTCACACAATGCACGCGCAAGCCGGGCTTAGCCCAAATACGCCCTACTGTCCCTATTGTAGGGAAAGGGGGCACAAGTTCATAGCGTGCGCCCGCTACAATGCCCAACCGACACAGGGCCGGTGGGACTTTGTGGTGTCGCGCGAGCGCTGCGCCCGCTGTCTCGGGCCACATTACCCGGACGAGTGTAAGTCGGTGAAGGCATGCAAGGACTGTGGGAGCTCCGAACATCACACGTCCCTTCACCGACCGGACGACTCGACACAGCGGAGCCAGCCACAGTCGGCGGCGCGGTGGCTACCGCCCCATCTACGTGACACTCCGAGGCAACGACCCATCGACAGCCCGCTGCATGCGTCTGCGCACGCAAAACAGCCGCATGGGTCGCAGCAGCAGTAAATCCCCCTACCTTTAATACAGTCCGCTAAATTATATATATATATAAAATAACTATTTCAGCCCATAAGATAGTCATTTTGTTATTTTCCTTTTGTGCCATCATTTCCTAAATTCATTTGTTCCCGTAACTTTACCAGTTATATCTCGTGCCCTAATAAAAATTAATTAGTTGTTAGTAGTACACAAACAACACATGTAGTCAGCCCGCACCTGTACGGTGCATGACATCAGCCCACGCCTTTGCACAACACAATAAGCCCGTACAAACACGTACACCACACATCAGCCTGCAACACATACACACACACACACACATGCAGTCTGCTTTTTATTTTTGCTTTTATTGCGGTCGCTTTTATTGCGCCGTTGCGCGTTGCGCCACAGCGCGCACGCTCTTCCGTGCCTATATGGTATCATGCTCAGTGCACGCTTTCACTGCCTGCATGGTAACATGCCCAGTGTACGCTTTCCGTGCCTATATGGTATCATGCTCAGTGCACGACTCACGTGCCTACATGGTAACATGCCCAGTGTACGCTTTTACGTGCCTATATGGTATCATGCTCAGTGCACGACTCACGTGCCTACATGGTAACATGCCCAGTGCACTCTTTCAGTGCCTGCATGGTAACATGCCCAAAGCACGCCCTAGCGCGTTGCCCATTTTGCTCATACAATCACACACGTGCATTCCTCTCAGCTCATCATGTACACACCCACACGTTAACTCAACACAGCACGAATCGAGGCTGTAGTCTCCCTTTAACTTCCGTTCCTTCCCCCCCCCCCCCCTCTCCTACCCCCTGGGGCCCGGGAAGATGTTTGCGCCAGCGCAACGACGAATGACAGCCGTCTCTACGCCGACCAATTAGAGTGCATATTGGAGTGCACTACCCCGTCGCACGGACGCTATGACGCCTGTACCGGACGAACCTTTTGGACCGCAGGCATCACGCGGTCGCCCAAGCAGTGCCATTCAAGATCTCAAGGCGAACCCACGCGTCACGCGCCCTTGAACTCAGCCCGACGTGACCATATGTGTGCAGTGTGTGCAGTGCTTAACGAACACCAGTGCCCTTAGTGAAGTGTCTGTGTGTTGCCGCCATCAAGCCCGCGCCAAGAGCGCCCCCGCGCTTTAGCACGATCCCGTGCCTACCAAACGGAATCCCGGTAAGCCCGTTCCTATCTTACTCCTTTACCTACGTCGCATGTTGGTGCCTTACGCGCCAACAGAACTACAGTTGTTTGTGTTGTCGTTTGTTTTGAAGTAGTGGGTACCTGACAGTCTTGATGTATGCTACTGGTATTTGCACCGACAATCCGCTGACGTTTTGCAACTTCATGTAGTGGCAGATCATCTTCCTCACTATCTGAAGATCTACACTACAGTGAACTTCAGCTTCAGCCCGTAGTTGCGAGCCAGGTAAATTGTGCAGCAACACCTTATTTTCATCCCCGGAATCTTCGTCTGTTACGTACGGAAATATAACCAGAGAGTCTGGTACAGAAGATTTGTCGTCATGTTCCAGTTCCTCCACAATTTCATGCAGCTTCAAAGAGCGATATTGTTTCCTAAAATAAATAAAGTGTATGATGATTCAACCGCCTCTGTGGTCTAGTGGCTAAGCTACCTGTTTCAGACCTAGAGGTCCCGGTTTCGATTCCCAGCGGGGGGTACATCTTTGTGTGCTCGGTTTGGTTGGTGGTAGGGCTGTTAATTCCGCCTGGCTAGCTACCACCATCTTATCTAAGTCTGTCGCCATAACAACGATGTTTATAGCATTGTTGTGTTCCGGCAGTTTGAGATAAGATAGCCAGTGGTTGAGGATTCCGGGTGAAGCGCGCTTCCACCTTCGGCCTTATCGTCACTTACCATCAGGTGAGATGAAGGCCAAGCGCTTACCCGTTGCCAATAAAAAAATAAAAAAAAAATAAAATTAAAGATTGCCAATGTAAAGGGTGTTTATTACTGGTGTTTATAAACAACACAAGTTTTTTTTTTGCAATGTGTCCTCACAAAACTCTATAAACATGATTATTTTCATATTTTTATAAAGTTTATGATACTAACATTATGATTTATATAAATTAACCGAATACATTATTTAACATATTGTAAATACTTACCTAGGAAAACTCATCATTGAAAACGGTTAAATAAATTTGTAAATAACACAAAGAACTTAATTAATTAAAGAGATTCACCCTAAAGACTACGATTGACAAACACTCACGTATCAAGTGACATAAATAAAAAAACAAAAGTACCCACATTTTTATAAATGTTTTTATTTCCTATGCGTTGTTTTAAAACGACAGTAGCATCATCTGGGTTTAAGGACATTGTAACTTTTACGCTAAATTAATAAAATTTAAACTATTTACGACTAAAATTTTACTAAAATTACCTTTTTGTACATCTTGTCTTAGAAAGAGTAACAAACATATCGATGGCTTAGAGCACACATGTACTAATTACAAAAACTTGATTTTTCAGGAGAGCATTTTAAAGTTTAAGCATGAATATTACAAATACTGTGTATGATATGGAATTAAAATTACGTTTATTCATAAGACTTATTCTTTGGTTCTACAAATAAGTAGAGTTCATAACCGATTTACGTCAAATTGATAACAAAATCAACTGAATTTCTAGATAACCCCCTCACTTAGTACATTTGAACCCTTAAATTTAGTAATTTGAATGCACGAATGTACTAAGTGGGACGGGGTCAATATTCTAGTAGATAAACATGTACTTATCAAATATAAATATTAAAATATTTATTAAATACCAAAGAATACCGACTCAAGATATTTTGTGCAGGTTAGAACATAAAATAATAATAATATTGTTAAATAGAAAATCAATAAACCATTGCATAGTAGGTAAGTAATAATTTATTAAAGTTCTACAACATTAAATTAATTATTAAGAATAGTATAGGTACCTAAATCAGTCTTAGTAATAAGTCTAGGTACTTATTTATTCAAGTTTCTTTAAATCAGTAATTAGTCTTAGAATAAGGTAGGTTATTAATAATACTCTCATCCTGATTCTTAACTTCATAATCAGATGTTTCAGTGTCAGTAATATTGATATTAGGAATATTTGCAGAACTGGATGGTAAGTCTCTATAGTACTGCCCATAGTCTGATGGGATCACACCATCCTTTAAAGAGTAAGAAGATCTTTTTTCTTATATTGTGAAATAGGGAGCACCAAAGGAGGATGATCAAAAATGTATGGAGCCTGGTACCAGGGCCAATAAACTTAATATATATATCATTAGAAAGGCTTTGTAATGTAGATTAAAGATTTCTAAGGCGCTTGACTTGATTTGCTGTCCAATCAGAGTTATTTTGTGTTTTGTCTATGTCTAAAAATACCATACTTTTATTATTATATTATCATTGTATGATACTATTATTATATAGTAAGTATATAAGGCACCAATAGGTGCCTTATATACTTACTATATAATATATAATAATATTAAGGAGTAAGGAAACAAGTTTGAATTCTTAAGAATCATTTACTTTAAATCTTACTTTTCATTAAAAATAAAAAACATCAGTGATTGGTATCTATAATAACATCATTGAGGAACAATGCTGGAGCAGTAAAACCTTCATGTCTCGCATACCCTAGGTACCACACTATTGATACAATGTGGGTACAAGTGCCGACGGTGCGTCGTCCTGTTAGGCAAGTGCAATAATGCTGAATAATATTATTATCATTTGTTTGATTATTTTTCACCAGAATGTAACAATAATATTTCCTTGATCTGATATGCCGCGATTGTATTCGTCCACGCAAAAGCCAGGCATCTTCATTTATGCCATAATCAGACAGGTCTTCGAGCTCGTGTTCTCTATATACTTCTATTATATAGAGTCCGTTCGTTATATGCTCGCTGCAATACGATTTTGCCAGTTTCAGTTGGTACGTACCCAACGAAAGTAATATTACTTGTTCTTCTGTCATTTGAGGGAAGTGTTGTATCTGGCTTGCTTCTATTCTTTCAAAATTCACTCTTCGACTATTCAACCGTTTTCTTTCTACATAAATGTGTAATAGATTTGGAACATCTATTTTCTCCCTTATACTATTTAAGAAGGCTTCTGCATGAACGCTGTCAACGATGGGTACATGAAAGTGATTCGTCATGGCTGCAGCTATTTTAAAATCCGTAAACATATTCGGAAGCGTCTTATTAAAATACTTTTGTCGCAAGAGCTTAAAGTCCCGCTTGAACCGGCCGTTTACTATTTCGACTACCCACCGGCATAAAGTTACTGATCGAGCTTCATTAGCTTGGTCGGTGGTCAGTTGGGTCTCATTTCTATCTTTACTTGGTGGAACATAAGATTCATAACCACATGCTTCAATAAGATCTAAGCTGTCCCTAAAACCTCGGTCTAGTAAAAATACATCATTTTCTTCGAGTAAGCAATGTAATGGATGCTCTTCGTCATTCATTATATCAGCCATGATACTTGCATCAGTCTTAGTTGCAGCATATGGGCCCATTACGTCTAATATGTATCCGTCTGAACACACAAGTAAAAATGGTTTTAGCAAGTTTTGGAATTTATGCAAGCTGTAAGATAGACGCTGGAATAAAAAGTTTGTGCTTTTATTAATATAAATGTATGTTCCGTCGGCTAATAATATTAGTTTTTCATTGTCTTCATTGCCAAATAAAGCTTTTGGTATAGTGAGATTCTTTTGTAATAAATCGTTTCTTGTTTTGTGGTCTACTCCCAAATGCAATCTGACATAATCGTCACGAAGGCAACACAATAGCCAAATGACGTCCTACTTTTATTCGCGATATATTAAATAACGTCGCTAGTCTCTGATTTGGTTCTCCTGATCGTAGTTTTACTAGGTATATACCTAATGCAGTTCTTGGGTCCTTGCATCTAATACTTAGTGAAGGTGTTTGCTCTAACATGATATCAAACTCTTCGTTCTTGCGCCCTGTCCAAAAGTGCATGTCATCGTCGCTCATAGCATCTCTCGTGTGGAAATGTAGCCTTGATCCACGTCTTAAGGCCTCTCTAAGCATGTCACAAATGTCACTTATCTGTTCTGCATTAAAATTATGACTAGTATTACATGATTGAGGCAGTTCATTCCAAATATTGGCGTTCAAGTGCTGTACACACACTCGTGCACCATGAGGAATATACAGCTTATGTTCGCGAAACATATAAGTCTTTGTCGCTTCTGGAATTCGATGGCGAGTTGTGTTTTGGCAATTGTTAAAAATACAATGCCGTGGAGTGTTCGGAGCTCGTGTGTACTCCGGAACCTGAATATAGTAAACCACCTCTGGTATAGCAGGTTCTATTACTGGCAGGGCAGGTTCTATTAATGGCACGGCAGCTACTACTTCTGGCACGGCAGGTTCAGCAAGTGTTCTAACTACATTTTCCACAGACTGCCAACATCGGTGGCACACACGTCGCGTGTCATCGAACGCTACCTGAAAATAGAAAAAACAATGTAGTAAATATAATTTTTTAGTAAACAAACTCATACTCTCTCCTTATTACAATAATAAAGGATAGTTGCAGTACCGTTCACGTTGGGAAAATCCAACGCAAGCCTATATTGTTTGCATATCAAACACACACATTTGCAACGGGTAAAGAAGAGTACATCAGTTTCATACATTTAGCATCTACAATACATCACACTGTATTAATGTAATTTTAACCATACCAAATGAATGAAACCGATATACTTTTGAGGCGACACGTTACAGTTGTATGTTTCTGCCTTAGAAAAGGAAGCTAACGAAGTACTCATAAGAAGTACAAAATCAAAAGTGATACCTATCTCTCTACCTTTGAGCGCAACGCAACATGTTTAGTCAGTTTGTAATACTTCTACCTGAATGCCAAAGTGACGTAAGTGAACAGCGTCATTTTAAGTTGTTACCTACCAGTAAGCAGTATAGTTGCATGTAAAACCGTTGGAATCAAGTCACTCGGGCATTCAGGTCACAAAGATAGCTATGTACAGACGGCTTTACTTTTCCTTAACTATTACTTAAGCTATGCTTTTTAAGTTAAGATATAACAAAATAAAATAAAAGATATAAGTAATAATAACAAAGTGTTAATAAGATATAAATAATATAATTATAATAACTTATTACTTACCTCCAAAACGGCATGTTCTTGTATATACGCCGCAAACTCAGGACTCGTTCTTGAAAGATTATCGGTCAATACGTGTTGTTGGTATCTTCTGCGATACAGCCCTCGCCGACACATCACACAGTTGGGATATCGTTCTGCCATAGCAATATTCCAGATAAAAACAAACCGAAATAGTCCACAACACTAGCCAAGGTCAACTTTTAAAGCGGGTAACAAAGTCCAAGAGCGGCGCAGGGGTTAGTAATAAAAATGAGATAGAAATCCACGAAAAAACTCAAACAGCAGCGAAACGTCGTCGTCTTGTCGAAACGAACGAGCGAGAGCGACTGATGTGCAAGCGCACGACTGCACCACGCGCACCCCCCGCCCCACACAGCGTGCTTACCCGGCCTAGCGCACTATAGGTACCTACCTACATCGCAGGTTCTTCCAAACATGACAATTCAGTGGTCTAATAAAAAGTAAAAATGTAGAAAAGCGCTTTGGAAGGTACTTGATTTTTCTATAAGATCTATCACATTCATACCCTGATATCTTCGAACGGACAACGATTTGAGTCTGATCGTCATAGTAAACATTGTTAGGGAGAGCAAGACCTATGCAATGTCGCTATAGTCATTTCTATTGGTTCGGGTACCAAAACTGATCATCCTCCTTTGTATGCACTTTTCATTTTTTTTTTTATATGTTAATGAAGTTTTTTATTTCCTCTATTTTTTGCCTTGCATATATTGATTTCTTCCAAATCTGAATCGTTCAAGTCGTATTTATAAAATATCAAAGTAGGCGATTTATGTTTACCCGAAGCCACTTAATTTTAAACCATTTCAGTCTCATTTTTTATGTTTTTAGTTGTGTTAGTATTTAAAGTTTTTTCAAATGCCTTTATGCCATAGAAATAATCATGTTTCATAATATTAACATCATAATGTTTTGGTTTGATCGTGGCAGAACCCATTATCAAATATAAAATAGTTAGATTGTGTTGTGTATGAGAGTTTTCGTAAATAATATATTTTGCAATCACCGGTAAGGGGTATAGAAAGAACAGCTTGTAGGTCGAATGTATTTGCTCTAAAAGCACCATCTGTGTTAAAACATATTTCTTTGTCTTCTTTTTTCATATCCAAAGAGAGAGAGAACTAGCCTTTACATTTGATCGCTTATCACATTGCAGGGCTAATAATGCTAGTTTTGGCTCATAGGAGTGAAAAAATTTTGTGGTATATACTTAAATTTGTATTTCCGGGCAAAAAATTTCTTTGTAAATTTTGACCATTCGAGATAAGTTCAGATTCAGATCACTATCTAAATGTAATTTTTTGGACTCTTAGCGACAAAAGTAAGACTCAATTCGAGGATACTGGTCAATTTTTTGCTCTTTCACAAATTTCGTAGCCTAGGGAAGTTATATTTGCGGAAATTTTACCTTTTCGATTGTCAGTCAAATTTTAATAATACTTGTGCTGATATCGAACGTGTTACAAAACAATTTTTGGCAAACACGGTGTTTTCTTATAGATTGGTGAAAAGGCCAGTATGAACGTGACATTGACTGATTTTTCTTAGCCTTCGTGGATACACGTAAAAATTACGCGCCAAAACGATTATCGAAAGCACACTTAACTTAAAATGTCGTAAGTTGAGCATTTCAAGAAACAAAACAAAAATGAGTTAAGTGTACTAATAGATATGTGATTTTCGATGATTTTGTAAACATATAACGACGACCTCCTTGGTCGAGTGGTTTGTACACCGGTTTTCATGGTGTCGCCATCTCTGAGGTCCCGGGTTCGATCCCCGGTCGGGTCAATTTAGAAATTATTGTTTTTCTAAATTGTCTCGGGTCTGGGTGTTTTCTATGTATAATAAGTATGATTTAAGTATTTTAAGTATGTTTATCCGTTGTCTAGTAACCATTAAACGAGTTTCTTCGAAGCTTCTCTTGGGCTAAATAATTGGTGTGATTGTAGGAAAGATTTATTTGTTTATTTATATGTACAGTTATTTTTTGTATCATAGCGACTTAGCACATTTGTGCACTTAAAAACAGTTGCAAGCATTAGATTTGTTTTTGTATTAACTGCACTTACAACATTTGGATTGTCTGTAATACGTAAAATTACAAATCGTAAATGTACTTAATATTTTTGTGCGTTAACTAGTACCGCGGGAGGGAATCTTAAAATCACTTAAAGAGTTTTCGTAGCAGATTAGTAAAAATAAAGGATTTTAATACTATTGGACAATACCGAAGCTTACTTGATACAACCGTGACACTGGGTTTTTGATAGAAAGAGATGGAATATCGACACATGGGTAAGTGCAAACGGTAGAGCACGTCAATTAATACAGTTGGCAGTCAAAAAGTAAAAATCGCAATTTTTGTAGTTAGTACATGTGTGCACTAAGCCATCGATATACATACCAATATTCTCACAAACTTTCGCATTTATAATATTATTAAGATATTGTTTTCCGAGGTTTAAGCGAGCACTACACATTGAAATGAAACACTTTTTTACGGATTAAGTCGCATAAGTTAGCTTTCTTGGACACTTTAATCATCAGGAATCCTGACCATAGTTTGAGCCACACTGTATTTCGTAAAGTAACCCATACAGGTACCTCAATGGTGATTCTCACCACCATCCTAGACAGTTGTCTACTGTAGGGAAATCTTTGTTTCAGAGAGCACACGGCATCTGTGACACCCAACACCTGGCTGCTGAACCTCAGCATGTCAAACATGTACTACCGGATGACAAACTGCAAGTACCGCGGCTTCGTCACAAAAAACAAAAAAAAACCAACCACAGTCGAGCGCCAACCTGCAGTACTTCCTTAAATGAAAGGCGTCACTGACAAGATTGGTCACATCTTGAAGCGAGCTTCAATCAATACTTACTTTAAGCCGCCAAAGAAGATCAACCAGTTCTTACGACCTGTCAAGTGTAATATACCCCTTCAAGATGCAGGCGTGTACAAACTGGACTGCGACTGTGGGCTCTCGTACATCGGGCAAACAAAGAGAAGTGTAGGAAACCGCGTAAAAGAACATATAGCCGACGTCAAGCATAGGCCCGAAACTAAGTCTGCAGCGTCTGAACATGCTCTCGAGGGACCCAACCATTACATCAGATTTGACAAACCTCAAATACTCTCCAAGGAACAACGATTCATCCCTAGGATGATACGCGAGGCTATTGAAATTAAAAAACATCGAAATTTCAATAGAGAGGATGGTTGGAATTTACCACCTGCCTGGGACCCCATCATACAGGTCATCAAATCCCAGCCCCAACAGCAACACATTGCCAGACCTAAAAATATTGTTAGCTCGTATTGTGTAAACTTGAACGCACTCGGTTAAATATAAAAATGATTGACGGTAGGCAAATAACTTCTAACTATAAGACGACCAACACCTCAGTCTCCCTGTGACCACGGACCCTGTATAGGGTTCGAAACGCCAGGATAATATATTAATATGAGTAAGTTAATGCAGACTGGTGAGATTATTATTATTATTATTTTTTTTTTTTTTTTTTTTTATTTAAAATGGGTTTGCGTTTGGCCTCAGTCTCGCCTGGTGGTAAGCGATGACGAGGCCGACGGTGGTACACGCTTACCCAGAAAATGCCTATTCACTCTGGCCTTGAAGATACTTAGGTTGTAAGTATCCGGAAACACAGACGCAGGGAGAGCGTTCCACTCCTTAGCGGTGCGTACTAGAAAAGATGCAGCAAACCGCTTCGTACGGATTGTTGGAAAGTCAACGACATGGGGGTGGAAGCCCTCCCGGCGTCTAGTGGTCCGGTGGTAGAAAGTAGAGGGTGGTATCAGGTTATTATTTTGTATTCTACCCACGTAACAGCTTATAAATTCTATACTTACTTTAAATTTAACACAAGATGTACGAATAGCTAATTTATGTAAAAAAAATAGATAAAATTTTATTAATTTAGTGTAAACGTTACCAAAATAACGCACTTAAGAGAAAATGTCCGCTGACTGAAGATTTCTTTGCAGCTTGATTGTGGCTGAAGTAAGGATGTTCAAAGAATGTTTTTTGTTTTGGTAAACAGAACAATTACAGATCTAAAAGTTAATACCAATTTATCAGACGTAACTTTAGTAAATATCCCGCTGGCTGGAGGTCGGTTAGATAAGTTTATGTTTCCATTGTTTATACGGAAAAAAATTCTGATTTCAACATAATTCAGTAGAACAAATCCTGATAAAATTCTCTGCTTCACTTACAAGTCTCCCAGACATGTGATCCCGCTGGGTGTAGACACATGACCTAAATGTATTACAATTTTATTACAAACCAACTCCGAAATTGCAAAAAAAATCAGCTATTCCATGGATACCAAACTGCTAATACTTACTATTTGACCTTAATGAATGGAACAGCTGCTTTTTTCTGCAGTTTTTGAGTTGGTTCATACCAATAGTTGTTCTATTTACTTTATTAGGATGGCCCAGTTGCGGGATTCTATAGGTTGCTTCACCACACATAACAGTGAAGTCACAGTTCCGACACAGTACCGGCACAGTCCTTTTCATACATTCTCTATGAACTTATCCCCACTTTTCAGTGTTAGTGCTCTCAGTGTCAGTGCCGCAACCGGCAAATCATCGAAGTATTCGTTTTGACAACGTTCCTAAAGAATGTATGAAAGAATATTTCGCACTGTGCCGGTACTTTCTATTTATTATGTGATACTGTGTCGGAGCTGTGTCTTCACTGATATGTGTGAAGCAAACTTAAACCAAACACCCTGCCGGCTAATACTTTTCTTTTACTCGTATACGTAGTAACAATTTTACAATTATTATTAGTACGCATTAGGTACCTGTCGCATACACGCCGCACTTGCTGTCGTGATACGCGTCCTTCGCCGCCACCTTACAGATGAAGGGCAGCGTGTTGTACAGGCAGTGGCTGGACTCGACCCTCCCTCTCCTGGTCAGCACGGTGCAGCGGTCTTCGCGCTCCAACTCCTCAGTGCTGGACTCCACTACAAAAGTAAAGATTTTATTAAAACGTGTTCTTCGCCGTGTGTGTAGCAGCTAACTAAAAAATACCACCGACCCCACTTCTTTTGGACGTCGTAAAAGGCGAGTAACGGAATAACGATTGCACACACTCCAACAGCATAGAGCAACGATGGGCTCACCACCTAAGTATCACGGTGAGCACATGTGCAGTTAGTTGTACGTGGATGAAACGGCATTGGACTGCTTCTGAGGTCCTCATTGCCTAGTCTCTTTGGGGACAATAGTAAAGTTGTGAAACTATGTAAATGTATGTAAGTATGTTCTGCTTGGTCGCCATCTCTATAAAAAGCAAAGTTGTCACGTAGCGGTGGAACGGGAGGAGTGACACGATGAGGAGTTTGATGGAGATAAAAGCACGATGAGTGCAGAAGTATAATAGGATAATAAAAAGGTTAGTTGAGAAGCACAATTTAAACGTTAGTACACTATAAACTCCCAGTTTGGTATATTGAGTCTTATTGGCAATAGTATATATTGAGAACCGCTCTTTTTGGTAGTAAGTCCATTCGGGTTTCATTACATATGAGAAAAGGTCTTTTAGATCTTAGGTCGTATTGAGTAATGGGGTATTTCGAGATTAGTTCCAAACAGCCCGGAAGGGTTTGAAGAATTATTATTAGAACGTATGGAACTGTCTAGTTATAATAATACACTATTCACTACACTGATATTCACAAGTAACAATGTTTTCGTAAGGATAATAAAAAAAAGAAACTCTTTCTATCTCAGCGGATGAATCTTAACTGAATTTACATGAAAACAGAGAGGCTAGACAGAGAATGTAAGTAACATTTAAATTTTAAATTTAAAACTAGATAGAAAAGAATGTTATTCGGAAAAGAGGTCAAAAAACCAAGAAGGCTTTAGCTGCCTCGTTACAAAGTACAGCCTATACTGACAGCAGAGCAAAGGCCATCATTGAGATTAAGTCATCACTACAATTGATGGGTATTGGCTTAATCACCACGCTTGCCAAATACGGGTTAATTTGTCTACTTGCCAAATACCAAACGACATTGAAAGGTAAGAAGAATGCTTGTCTACTTATAGGTAGGTACCTACCTACGCAGTATTTAGTAGTCCGTTTATTCTTAGGTACTTGTCTTATTTGCTAAACAAACTTCACCCAACTATTTACTTATTGAAATAATAATTTGCTAGGTACTTACTCCTACTTACGAAACAGCCAGACAAGAAACAGACACTGAGAAATTATTTTTAACTACTCGGTAAGTGAAACAGTTGAACTACCTACGAAAGCAGCTCTTATAACCGGACCGGGGGATTCCCTTCCCTCCCCTCTGTCTCACCGCGGACCCTGCCCCTGCGCATCCACCCTGTATTTACATGCAGATAAAATATTATGCCATGCCGATACGGCAGATGTTATCTGCAGATATATTTGTATACGCAGATAATAATCTCACCATATTGGTTCATATAATTTATATAGAGAGCGATATTGAAAGATATCTGCACAGATACAGATATCTTACCGTATCTGCGTAGTGTGTGATTAGCTTTACAGCGGTCACAACGTTCGCTGCAGTCACGGCTGTGGTCAAAGTTGAGGCTGTTTTACTTACCGAATACCGGTTTTATACCTACAAGAAATCTCAAAGAATTGATTCCCTATCACGCCGTTTACAGCCGTGCGGAGTTAGTGTCGAACAGCGTTAAAAATTAATTAGAAGAACCAATGGAACGCTCTGCCACTGCTACCAAGGCTTAAACGATGTTTGCGCTTGGAGAATCGTACTACTAATCCTTCGATTCCCGTCAGGTCAATTTAAAATAGCTTGTTTTTCTGAATTGATCGTCTCGGGTCTCGGTATTTAAGTATGTACTTACTAGGGTTCTAGGGTTTTAGTGGGTATGCCCCCCTGCGGGACTTAAAATCAATAGTACATATACAAACCTCTCACTTACTGCTGGTGTGATATGGGGAAAACAAATGTTATGTTTTATGTCCCTTACGTCATGTTTATGAAACAACTCGTTACGACCATCGAAGCACATAAGTCAAACCAACAAAAAAGTTCAAGTCCAAGCAAACGCGGGACTTTTTCAACCATTTTATGAAGGTACTTACATGATTATATTATATTATTGTAATAATACGTAGACCTTATTATATATTTAACTTTTAAGATAGATTTTGTTTATTGTTTTCATAATGTTTGTAATTTTAGTAGAATAGTTTTATCTTTAGTTCCTTAACGTACAGTCACGAGCAAAAATATATGAACAATTGTAACTCTTAATACAATGGAATAAGAGTCAAAGTGTATTCATATTGGTGCTCGTGACTGTACATAGTTTTAGTACAATTATTATAGAAATGTAAAATATTATATCACATTAAAAGCAGTACTGTAAAAACGATTCCACGAGAGCTGGCTGCCGAGAAACTGTCTCACAGTTTGGCAGAATGTTATAAAACATTAATGTAACGTTTTTTTTGTTGAAATAAATTTAAAAAAAAAGATACCTACGGCCCTACTATAGGAATGGTCTTAAGTAAAAAACCATTAGTAGTACCAAACCAATAGTAGCACAGGTTACATCCTCTATGCGATTCTGACTTATGTTAACGTTAATAAATTGCAATGTTGTGTCAAGAAGTTTAATTTAAACCTAAAAAGTCGATATTTTACTGAAGTGCTTTGTTAAGCCATCCCTAGAATAACCTTACAGTTGATAAGTGCAGGTTCCTCCGCAGACTCGTGGCTGTTCCCATCGTTGGCCACCCACACGAAGTTACCGAGGTCCGGATAATCCTTGAGCATGGCGTGCGCTTGAGCTATGTCATGCTCGAGAACTGGAACCAACAGAGCAGCGCCCTCTATCGCGCAGATCGACGAAGCTTTAGCGTACGAAACTTCGTTCGTGTGAATTTTGTAGAACGCGTCCGCCTTTGCGCTGTACACGTAGTCATTGCGGTATTGCTTGACTGAGACGGTGTATGATGTCGGTGCTGAAATTGTTTGTTGTTAAGTTTTAGATTCATGATTTATTAAAAAAACTATCAACCCATTCCTTCCCTTCCATTTTATGTTTTTAATATTTATAGGATTTATTTATTAGATTGATATTTATAAGATGTATCTACTGTTCAGCTGTTGATAGATTTTAACTTTTCGTCGTACTCGTATTAATTAAATTATAATATCGTTATTTAAAGAGCTCTTTCAAATCGTTAACACACAGGGTGTCACTATTCAGTACATTACTGTAACAACTTGTTTACTTTGTGACATGCAATAAATTTGATTTAAAAAATATATAATAAACTCAACTTAACCACGCCACGGTAGGTACCTACCCTACTAATGACGGAAAACAAAACCACAACACTCTTATTCATAATGACGTTAAGGTTTACTTTTGCAGAACGGCTGACATAACTTTACTATTCTAATAAATTTACTTGCATTATTTTCCTCATACGGCTAGTCTGGCTACCTAAGTGATATTGGCGGTTTTTTGTCATTTGACAAAAAACTGAATAGGTAGGTAGGTACATTTTTGCTACGATCAAGTTTTTGATAAGTGCCTAGATTATGTTGTGTAACTTGTGTTGTATTAATCAGTACCTATGGCTCGTTTAGGACCTATTGTTATTTTTGTTTATTTAATTGGACGACCAAGAAGGCAAACACAAATCCTTAAAGCAAAAACTAAATTAGAACAAACAAGAAATTGTAGGAAAGTGTCGTCTAACTTAAACTATTAACTACACACATCAAAAGTGTCTAGGGATCAAGCATTTTTATGCGGATTTCTTGAGATTGAGATGTGGCTTTGTAATAAATTTATGATTTTATAAATTTATATGGATCCTTTTTGGTGCATTTCATAATTTGAAACAGGAACTTTCAAACAATTTCTAGTAAAAGATGAAAATCAGCTGTCAATATTTTCCCTATAAAAACATACAACGCATTGAAGACATTATTAGTGCTACTGTTTCCCTACTACTGATTAAAACCAACGTTATTATGGAGCGGCGACGTCATTTAAGCAGGGAAGAAATGCTCAGAGCCGTGGGAATGATAGAAGCTGGTTCCCGGCAACGTACTGTGGCTTTAGCTCTGAATACAAGTCAGAGTGTTATCAGTCGACTTTGGACACGTTACCGAAGCACTGGTACCGTGGCTGAGCGCCATGGAGGACGGTATCGCTGCACCACACGGAGACAAGACCGATACATTCAAATCACAACTCGAAGAGCTCCAACAATAACCGCCATGATGTTAGCCGTGAGGCTTCATCACTCTTCAGGGAACTTAATTAGCGACCAAACAGTCAGAAACCGCTTGCATGAAGTGAACCTTCATTCCCGAAGACCGCTAAGGGTACCACCTATAGCAATGCACAATCGTAGGATTCGATATCAATGGGCTCTTGAACAGAGAAATTGGGCAGAAGAACAATGGCGTTTCGTGTGCTTTTCTGATGAGTCTCGTTTTGGTATGAGACCGGATACAAGACGTATACGACACTGGAGAACCCCTGGACGCCAACAGCGATTAAAATCCTGCCAGGAAGTCCATCCTTATAGTGGTGGAACCATCATGGTATGGGTGGGTATTTGGATCGGCGGAAGAACTGAGTTGATTTGGATCAGAGGCAACCTCAACGCTCAAATTTATGCTGAGACGATTGTATCAGACGTCATCGTTCCTCTACAAGTGCAAATCGGTCCCTTATTTCAGTTAATGCATGATAATGCACGACCGCACACCGCAAGAGTTGTAAGACAGACTCTCGCCGCAGCTAACATCAATGTCATGCCCTGGCCTGCTCAGTCGCCAGACTTGAACCCGATTGAGCATGCATGGGATATGCTACAGAGAAGAGCTCTGCCGAATATGGAGGGTATCCAGTCGCAAGAAGACCTTTTTTTGTTGTTGCAACGAACATGGGCGGCCATTCCACAGCGTGATTTGGATGAACTCATTTTGATTATCCAAACCGATGTTCTTGTGTTGTTAGTGTTCGCGGTAGAAACACGGATTATTAAATGTTTAAGTTACCCAATAAAATTTTAAAGAAAACTGTTATTTCAGTCTTTTTTTCGAACTTTAATGTTAGTGGTTCAAATGTCAAAAATCCCTTTATTAGGAAAATGGCAAATTTCTTTATTAATGCAAAGGTGACTTGGTTTATCGTTACTGTAGACAAACGAAAACACTTTATTTGATGAATCCTTAAAGAAAATTTTAATTAATATCAATCAGGAGAAAAGTTATTGCAAAAATATATGTTGATCCCTAGACACTTTTGATGTGTGTATTTACAACTCTACTATTTGTACTATTATGTATTCTATGACACTACACTATTATTTTTTAAAGTTGTATAAAAATATAAAAGCTCTTTGTAACGGTACAGAATGAATGGTATCCGTCCGTTAGTAAGGAATGCATGGGAGTAGCACTAAAATAAATATTAATGCGTAGCACCATTAATAATAAGCATGAAAAGGGAATAATAAACTAGTTCAGAATAATGGTCAGTGGTCTAGCGCTTTATCTTTAGTTTGAATTTCGCGGGGACTGCTCTGTGTGCTCCTTGCGACATAGGCGCCGTCTAGCGTGAGTTATTTACTTGAGCTTCGTGTTAGGTTGGCAACGGGCTTTATCTTTATTTTGAATTTCGCGGGGACTGCTCTGTGTGGCCTTGTGACATAGGCGTAGGTTGGCAAGCCGGTAGACATACGGGCGGGCGCCACCTATGGTCGGAATACGGAACTTTTTATAATTTCACAAAATACAGGATTATTGGCTTAAGTGGATGATTATTGAGAGGGAATTGTTAATAGAAGGCTACATTTAGATATTCAAAGATGTAATATTGGCTATCTGACGAGATTTGGTTAGATTATGGAAAAATTTTAGAATTGCGCGGCGAAAGCGGCAATGAGCGAGCGAGAGGTTGAGAAAAAGACAGAAAGAGAGGTCGGATGATAGCTCCACGTGGCGCGACGCGAAGGCGGGGGGCATCGGGGAAACGGCTAGCGATTGGTGGAAGGGAAGAAAAGCGGACTCGCGCGGGAAAAATCTTAGGCGCGCGTGGCGGGAAAGTTAAGATGCTTGGGAAAATTAGCGGACATTCAGTTTTGGGACGTCAACGGAGCGGTCCAACTTAAGAGTGCGGTACGACTCATACGGGAAAAATAGCGTCCGAGCTTGATAGTGCGCTAAGTGATATTCGAGCTGCGATATTAATTAAGATTTGTGAAATTGAAAGTTATTAATAAAGTAAACTATTGCGATCGCAACTCGAATCCGTTAACAGAATGAAGTATTCTGGGGTACATCGGCGGAAACGAGTCACGGTGACAACAAAACCCTATGTACCTTTCAACAGACTTCGGTCTGGATGATCTTTGATTGTATTTAATAAGATCGGCGTTTTACACTATTACGCTAAACAATACACTATCTTCGACGGAGTAATGGGGGAGAGACAGTTGTCTCCCTAGTGAAAGTTGAAGATAGGTCAGACACCATTTAGCTGGAGGTAGACCCGTATGACCCAGTCCAATCTCGAGTCTATCTCCATACATACAGTGTAGTGATAGGAAAATAACACACTGAGTATACTGGCTCGACTGATAGAACATTTAGGAGTTAGTTGCTTTCAGGGGCAATGCGACTCTCACCACACACCACGAATTTAAATTAAATGAGGCTTGGCCTAGTTTGCAAGGTACACAAGAGGGACTGTTAGTTCGACAAAATATAGGCATTTTCAAGTGAGGAAAGTTGTAGGAATCTATAGGTAGGCGGATATATATATGGTTAGTTATTAATTCAGACCAATAAGGCAGGGATAATTAAGTTACGGCGCTAAATAAAATTATGATGAAGTGATGTGGGTCCTAGCTAGGCAAGTAATCTGTTACCGCAGGCCGGTAAAATTCTAATTGTTTTCCTAAAGTTGTTACCAATTAATTATTCATTTTAAATAATTAACAGAAGTATGATAATATCGTACCATCATTACTTTGGAGTACCTAAAAGTCTAGACTGGTTTTCTATTACAAGAAAAATACTAAAAAGTTATAGCAAATAAGCTTAGTCGTACTGTGATGTTTGATTTCTAACACTGATATGACCAAACAGGCATTTGTTAGCTTTCCCTGGGATGCAATACGATCTCACATGGCTATACTCTTCAAAGTATGGAAAATTTTACATCCGATACCTTAGCAAAAATAAGCTGATACAAACTGAACAACTAAAACCAGTTTAGAACCTAGGATAAGTCGTTGAAAGAAGACATTGAAAGCTATGAGCTTCTAATAATCTGAAACATAGAAATAATTGATTGATAACAACCAGCTAATTAGCCTGACAATGGTCTACTAATACCATTTGAATAGACCTCTTAAGATATGTAAGTACTTACTTCTAATAATATGAAACATAGAAATATTTGATGAGAACAATCTAATCAATCAGACTAATACCTAGTACAGTCTAATTTATACTTATTAAAGTGAGTAAAAGATAACTTCTAAATGTAATTTATTTAATGATTAACAGGGATAATTAACTACCTACTAAAAAAATATACTGACTATGATTTGGTAGTCTATCAAATTAATCACTCAGTCTGAGAGACAAAGGAAGGAAGTTAATGGAAAAGTAATTAACTTAAGTCTACTTCCTGAAGGTCAAAGATATCTAAAAGTAAATTCATAAGACATAGTTACTGCATTAAACAATTAAGTTCTTAATGTGAAAAGGATATTTGGATGATAGCAAGCCTTGAGATAAACTCTATTGATTTATGTGGAATAATAAGAATTTAAATTGCTAACACATAGTGCATAATGTAAAATGAAATTAAATTTGAGGAGAGATGTAAATTCTCAGTTAAAGAATTAAAGGCACAAGCTAATAATTAAAGTTAAAGCCAATGTGTCGGAACTGTAATTAAACCATGAGATGTACAGTACGCTATGGAGCGGTGGTGGGGCTCATAAATTGCACCAGGCTTCTTATGTATCATGCTACTGATAATAAATAATAATACCTACAAGCTAAGCTATCATCTGATTACCTTTGAGTGGTTACAAATCTTCCCCGCAGCTGCAGTGAAGGATTTAGGTCACAGTTCAGACGGAGTCATTGCTAGGCTACACATATTTATGTTAGGATTTATAGACTGGTAGGTAATTAGGTCAGGAGAAAATAATTTAACACAGGGATAAGCCAATTACTAAACTTTCACGAAAGAACTTGAGTTACTTAAATGCGGTTAACAACGGAGGGTTCACTAGACGATCTGGCCAAAATAGTAGTTATTATAATATTACATTGCTTGACTGAAATTCACTGCAAATAGAATTAAGCTATGCTAAGGTTCCATCTTCATACAAACGCTACACACTCTACAAAACTCCAGACACAACCATTAGATTGTAGATAAATTAGGTTAATTAGTTTTAAGAATTAGATAATAATTTAAGTTAAGGTAAAGCGGCGAGGATGTGTGTATGTATTATAAGCTAGCTAGGCATATAGGTGTGAAAGGCATTAGATTTAGGTTTAGATTAGGTATAGAGAATTTATAGATAGGTGTAGCAATAATTATATAAAAAGAGGGGGGAGGTTACAATTTGGTAAGCCGTTACCAGGATTAGAAAGTTAAGTTATAAATTATCATTAATATAGTTGTATTAGATTTCAGTCAAGCGGTAATACTTTAATTTAGAAGTGGGATTTTTTCCCACAAATTGTTGTCGTGTTGCGATGCGTGAGTTTAGAATTGGCTTAATAGGGAATAATTCAATGAAGATTAATTAATTCAGAGATATTGAAGAATTATAATTTGACACTTTTCACAATAAACGTTGTTATCTTCTAAAGTTGATTCATACACTTTGTATTACGGGCTCTTGATAGTGGGTGAATTATAATTTGACACTTTTCACAATAAACGTTGTTATCTTCTAAAGTTGATTCATACACTTTGTATTACGGGCTCTTGATAGTGGGTGAATTATAATTTGACACTTTTCACAATAAACGTTGTTATCTTCTAAAGTTGATTCATACACTTTGTATTACGGGCTCTTGATAGTGGGTGAATTATAATTTGACACTTTTCACAATAAACGTTGTTATCTTCTAAAGTTGATTCATACACTTTGTATTACGGGTTCGACCAATATTGTAGACAGTCGCAATGAGAGCTGGAGCTAAATTTTGTTGTACGAAATCTGTAACAAAAAGATTCTCAGGTTAGGTTAAAGGTCAAAGGAGATAAAACTATAAAACAATAATGTAATGAGTATTATTTGAAATACAATACCTTTCAGTTATTATCTTTTCCTTCTTTATTTAATGGTGGATTTCGCCAGCATCAGGTACCGTGCGGCTGTTAGACGTTGTTGTTTTCCCAAAGGATCATAAGTGCACGAAGTACATAGATATAGTTATTATCCGGGGGTCTGGAGTATTAAATTTTAAAATTGTTGAGTTATCTGTGAATACTGAAACCTTTAGTAATTGTTTCCTTGAATACTGAAACCAGGTATCCAATTTTTGTTGTTGACGTTAGGAGCTATGGTAACTGTAGTTTTGTTTCTATTCCTGGTGATAGATTTCATATAGGCATAGGCAACTGGTTCATACAGCCTTGTGTTGAGTTATTTTTAGGATCGTAAAAAGTCGATAGGGTGCCATAGTTCAACGTTTATTGATTTAGAAAGATTTGTAGAATAGGGGGCGGTTTAATTATTATTGCTGTCGGATGGAAAGGCAAGGGGGCGAGATTGGACAGAATTAACCAACTAAGTTATTGCAGGATTCAATTTATATTATAGGACGGCGATATGCTGTACAATATTATAAAGTTATGACGCTAACAGCATAATATAAAACTAATAATAATTATATTTTGACTAATAATCGTTGAGCGATTGCGGTTTTTAGTTGATGTGCTATTCCACGTATTATATTTTATTTTGTTGGTTATGTTAGAGAAAAAAAATATAATAATGTACTTGAGTCTCACATCTGAAATCCATAGAGTAGTTAGGCTAGTCAAGGACTATTAAATCATTTGTCTATGGTTGGACCATAGAGACCAATGATTTAGCGACACCATAAACAATCTAGAATTAGGAATGATTATAAAACATGAAGTCATAAAACCAATCGGAGAGGAAACTTCCTTATCGCGTAATCATGTGATTTTGTAATAGCAAGCGGAATCACCTGTTATTTTCCATACCTGTTATTTTTAATACCTGCGATTTTTACATTGAAAGAGATTTTCCTAATATTTATCACGTAGTAGATTGGAATGCAATGACATTGTGGTGGAATTATTATTATGTGACATGTAGATGGGGACAATTGCTCTGCACAAGGAAAATGCCGCTTCATTTAGTTAGTTCGCTAAAATCCTAGGAAAAGTAACATAAAATAGTATTACGGTTCAAAACACACGCGTTGATGAGGAATCGCGATTATAAGTAATAACAAGTAGCAGGGATGTCATGTAGGGGATAGAATCATATGACTATTCATTGCTAGTAGGAATTTTGGGTTAAAAGCAACGTAGTTTGGGATGCATAATATAAACGGATAAATACGTCTAGTAGGCGATAAAAGTCGTTACCGTCTGGAAACAACTATCTAATATCTACTCTGTTGTGGGGAGGTTACCTATTAGCGAGGCTAGATGGCGTTGGATTACCAATAAAAGATTTTATTTTGGATGATGGTAAAAGGGTGCGGTCTAATAATAATATGTATAATTGAAATACTCTTGCAGCGTTGTGAGTAGTCGTTACCGGTAATCGTCGCTTCTTACCGTATAGTTGAAATCGTGTTAAATAGTTAATTATGAAGGTTTATAAAGGACTATTATTAGCCTAAGATGAGGTTAATGTACGCAGAGGTAAAGCTCGCTGGGCAAAGCTTACTATACCTACTTAACTAATATTATCAGTTGTGAGTTACCTAGAAATATCTAAGTCGGGAGAGCGGTGAAAAGAAAAGACCTTACTACATGACTAATTAGTTAGGATAGGTAGAGATAGATAAATCATTAAATTCACTGGGTTGGATTAGCCTATTAAGAAGAGTATCTTGCACAATTGTCTATCTCCGTTGAACGATTAAGATGTTGAAAAAAAAAAAAAATGATATTACTAGTTAAGTGTTGTGTGAGAAAGTGTAGGAAGTATACTAGTGGTAGCATAGCACAGAATAGGGAGTAGTGAGTTTATTCTACTACAAAATATTATATATATTTTATAAATCACATCCAATCAGTACTTGTTACAATACTCAATTACAGTACACAAAGCAAAACATAATCACCCATTTTACAGACAAAAACATTGAATCGGATGCTTGACCGCGTCTACATAAGCCAGCAGCTTTGCTTGTGGGTAAATCGAAAGAGGCACTTGTATAAGAGGCTGGTACTGACTAATCGGGTAGTGCCGAAGGAGAATATTCTGACGCGTATCCCAGACGCTAGCTTTGGTTAGTTGATGGTTCTTCTAGGGCAACCCTGCCGACTTACTAGGGATCATTGACTAGTCGAAGTTTGATTCTACACACACACGACACTAATCTATTATATTTATAAGTACATTAGAACCTGCACTTGGTTATATTTAATTATTGGTTTTATATAAATATATTTGGGCGGAGATACTCTTGTGGGTGAGAAAGTGTAGGAAGTATACTAGTGGTAGCATAGCACAGAATAGGGAGTAGTGAGTTTATTCTACTACAAAATATTATATATATATTTTATAAATCATATCCAATCAGTACTTGTTACAATACTCAATTACAGTACACAAAGCAAAACATAATCACCCATTTTACAGACAAAAACATTGAATCAGATGCTTGACCGCGTCTACATAAGCCAGCAGCTTTGCTTGTGGGTAAATCGAAAGAGGCACTTGTACAAGAGGCTGGTACTGACTAATCGGGTAGTGCCGAAGGAGAATATTCTGACGCGTATCCCAGACGCTAGCTTTGGTTAGTTGATGGTTCTTCTAGGGCAACCATGCCGACTTACTAGGGATCATTGACTAGTCGAAGTTTGATTCTACACACACACGACACTAAAATATTATATTTATAATTATCTTAGAGCCGGCTTTAATTATATTTAATTGAGGAACGGTAGAAATTATATATGCTGAAGAGATGTTAGTAGGAATACGATAGGCGGATTAGTAGAGAAAAAAAAAAAAAGAAATGCTTCTCGAGGATACCTGAACGGATGATGGATAATTGTGGAAGGTGGATATTAATTGAGCTTGGGAGCAAAATAGGTGTCGAAAGAAAAATATAATAATAGTGGTAGAGAAAAAGAAAAAATAGTTGACTGGCTTGAAGTCGAGATTTAACTGCTAAATTAACGAGTTATAGCACTGTTACGCTATAGGGATAACAATAGCGTATGTTATCACATCAATTATAAAGGCGAGTTGCGGGCGGATGTCACGTCATAATCATTAGTTAAATCGTTTTATCATTTTAAAAGTTAACACCAGCTACTTATAAAACAGTGATCGATTATATATACCACAATTTTAAGTTGCAGGATAAATTTAAACTCATAGTCCGCAGAAACATTCAAGCCGGAAATAAAGCGATGATATTGCGAGCTGAGAATAAATTTCTTAGTGTAAAATTTATTAATAAGTAAATCCCTGATATTGCGTTATCGAGATTACAATACAAAATCAACTATCACAATTCGAATCATACAAAGTAATTATTTAGATGTTATCTCGCGTCGACAGGTACAAAATTTAATTTAGATGGGTAAAGAAATTAGAACTGAAATGGGTTTCGGATGTGTGACGTTCTTAGGATACGTACTGTTTAGTAGCATAATTTAAATTTAATAAAATCGGCCGAATTAGACATAATTCGTTTTGCGGATATATATATTTAATCGAGATTATTGTGGAGGTAGCCATAGTTCAAAGTTTACTAAACCCGACCTAGAGTCATAGCCTATCTTTATATGTCAGAAGAAAATAATAAATTTATAAGTAGTAGATTTTAAAGTCAATAGTAAATTTATTTTCCCGAGGTGCGACCTGAAACCTAGTTCGCACTAGGCCATTCAAATACTTTAACCGGTAATGTTGATTATGATAAATAAAGATGTTCGGGATTTATAATAATATTCTAATACTGCTATATTAAAATTGTTATTATGAAATTAAATAAGGTTGCTTAACAATTGGCAACTAATTATTAACTCAAGAATTTGTTTAGTACAAAGTAAATGTCTACAGGTTTAGAAATGATAGGACGAACGAAACGCGGTTTTGACTTGTGGGAAGGTCAGCGCAGACTGTCAAAGCGGTATTATCTTGTTTTGGTTATTTATTATATTAATATGAATTGCTAGAATTCTTAAATAATCTAGATTATTGGCATCTAATATGTACGTGATGAAATTGTAGATGATTAAAATTAGTGCTAAGGTAGGTTATTGTCGAAATTATGGCACAACCTTAAAATTGTTAGTTAATGTGAACTGCATGTTGCATCTAGATTGTTTTATACAAACTAATTAATTGACAGTTTTCACATATGTAGGCCGGGACATTGAGTTGATGAAATAGTGTTATCAAAATCATTCATCACGGAAAGATAAAGATATTTTATTTGCAAGTGTGAATACAAAAGTTTACTTCGGTTAGTATTATTCTGTTCTATACTAGTTTTGTGGTAGCGTTTTACCTAGGGTTGTTCTAAATTATAAGTAATTAATTATTAATTGTCTGTTGCTGTCTTCTACGTTAGAGAAGGAACGGAGAAAGATAAGGGGGACTCATTTTGTTATAGTCAGCTGTATGATAGATAATCCTCCTAGTAAATATTTCTTGTGATTGCGGTAGCAACATAGAGTGTTTATAGGATGTTTTGTTCATTAACTAATTATCTTCACCGCAGCTGTGGATAGCGATGGCTAAAGTATGTGAACAGGGGTGGAGAAGATAGGTCATTATAAATTAAAATAAATACTTGAATTGCAATATGCCTGACTAAATAGTGCGAAGAGATGGAGTAACTATGTTAGAGAAATTCTCTATTGCATAATATTCGAACTTTTGACATTTTCAATTGTAACTTTAGAATTTTGATTAGAGTATTTAACTAAGCGGGTCCAACGAAGAAGGCATGCTGAAAGCGAGGTCTTTGGTCGTCTATGCACACAATAAAATTATAGATGACACAAGGGAGCATTCTTAATTGGCACTGTTAAATTAGTAAAAGTAGCTTGTTTAGGGTGTTCGAATATTTTTAGTCGCACAGGGCACAAATAGAACTTAGTTAAGCGTGTAGGGTTTATTTTGATTTACCTGGTGAAGTAATTGAATCGAAGTTTCGGAACTGTGCTGTAGAAGTGGGAATTACTCAGCACACAATAAAATTAAGTGGTTTCCATTTAGCTTCATTTCCTAAACTAGCCTTTCTTAAAGTTGCGGAAATTCTGCTGTAAGGTGGTTCCTTTGGGGGCGTCTTGTGAAGTCTAAATCAGGACAATTATACTTGACTAACCTAGAGAGAGATAATGTCTTAGGCTGCAGAAACAGAGGCCATTGATGGCATTTCATTTTGGCGTGGTCAGGGGATCTCGTGTTGCTGGGGAATTTTACCATCTGGACGGAAGGCTGAAAAGTAAAGTAGAATGCATAATGAGTAACCAATTAGAGTTACAAACATTCGGGAGATTACCATCTTAATAATGTGTCTTGTGCGAGTGTAAAATTAAAATCATCTAATAAAAAAAATAAAAAATAAAAAGAAACTAGCACTATTGAATCACGCAGTTTGGAATTCAGTAAATACGAGAAGGAACTTACGATATTAATTACCATGAATACTAAGACGAAGTGTCACCTTTAATGACTTATTATTTACCGATTTGACCGATTATTAGTAATATAAAAGGTAGGAAGTTAAGTAGAGTTGTGGGGGCGGATAAGATAGTTACCGGTCTGTTTAATTTAAAAAGAAAATGATATTTTTCAAAGGTATAGGAAAGTAAGGGGATATTGACGTATTATATATTGGCAAATGAGACTAAATGTTGTCTTTCGTACATAGTAATAACTAGGGATGAGACATAGTTACTAGATAGGTTTTGGCATAAGTATTTGCTTATACGTATAGGCTCAGTACTTGTCAATTAGTATACAATGTCCAACACGTACCGGGGTATTAACAAGTATTTATCGATGACGCATACATTGACAGTTGGACGGATATACATAGCACACAAACTTCTAATAGATCTGAACTACGGGGTAGCTAGTTCAAAACTCAAGGACGTGTTTCGAGATGCGTGGCCCCTTAGAGTGAATGAGTTTTTCCTAAATATTTACGATCGACAACCTTATTGTAAGGCGTTGAGACCTCTATTTGTATGCACGGTGAGTGGGTGTCACTGCGTACCGGACGGAAGTGAGTCTAGTATTCTATCTCGGTTATTTGTAGGATTAGACATAGATGTATCTCATCTAAAATAAAGTTATAACTCTTGGGCGATGATGGTATGCCTACTGGGTTTGGTTGATATGGGGGTTTGGTTAAGATTTCTTATCCGCGTAGAGGAAAATAGGTTTCGGTTGAAAGAAGTAGCTAATTAGGGATTGTGGAGGACGCGGGTTCGATCCCTGCCTGAGGTAGACAATTGTTCCGACGTTTCGTTATCTTAGGTAATTATATAAGCTAAGATGAGATTGGTAGCGTTGAAGTATGAAGGAAAGTTTTAATTCAAATTATTAATTATTATTCATTAACCTAGTTGGAACTAAAAGACCATGACGGCGAAGTGGTTGATGCTTCACCCACGAAAGATCCCAGGTTCGATCCCTAGGTTGCAACATTTAGATGCGAAACAAGTTGTAAGAAGGGACGTAAGTTAAAAGAAGGCCATGATGACAGATGTACTTGAAATTATTCTAGGAAAATAATTTAAAGAATAGAATAATTGAATGGTTCGGAAGATGTTATAAACTTACGTCGGAATCGTCATAGAGTTGAAGAGTTTTCGCTAGGGGGCGTTACTAGACAGAGCAAGAGACTGTTATATTGATTTATATTATATTATGATTTGTTGTTATGATGGTAAACAAAAGGCAAATCATTATTCGGAGGTTGTGTATGATTAAAGAAATGGTAGATGTCTAAGTTATTGGGAAATATTTACCGAGACTAAGTTTACTGGGATTTCGTTTCGAACACGAGAACTGGGTATGCGATTATGATTTTGTGTCAGTTGAATAGAATGAGGGGTGTGGGCTATTTTGCAATAAGAAAGCTTATGGAGGAAGGAGTCATTAGGGATTTGGGGAGGAACTATAAATAGTAGGAATATCTTTGAGGGCTAGGATGACAATGAGGTTGGCAAGGAAGGAGGTGCTATTTTGTACTTAATTAAGTACAGGGTTTAGATATAATTCGCCGCAGATAAGAGTGGTACTTTATCTGCTTAAATTCTATCGGGGGCGGCTGTAACGGTACAGAATGAATGGTATCCGTCCGTTAGTAAGGAATGCATGGGAGTAGCACTAAAATAAATATTAATGCGTAGCACCATTAATAATAAGCATGAAAAGGGAATAATAAACTAGTTCAGAATAATGGTCAGTGGTCTAGCGCTTTATCTTTAGTTTGAATTTCGCGGGGACTGCTCTGTGTGCTCCTTGCGACATAGGCGCCGTCTAGCGTGAGTTATTTACTTGAGCTTCGTGTTAGGTTGGCAACGGGCTTTATCTTTATTTTGAATTTCGCGGGGACTGCTCTGTGTGGCCTTGTGACATAGGCGTAGGTTGGCAAGCCGGTAGACATACGGGCGGGCGCCACCTATGGTCGGAATACGGAACTTTTTATAATTTCACAAAATACAGGATTATTGGCTTAAGTGGATGATTATTGAGAGGGAATTGTTAATAGAAGGCTACATTTAGATATTCAAAGATGTAATAAAAAGATGTGATAGCCAATAGGCTATCTGACGAGATTTGGTTAGATTATGGAAAAATTTTAGAATTGCGCGGCGAAAGCGGCAATGAGCGAGCGAGAGGTTGAGAAAAAGACAGAAAGAGAGGTCGGATGATAGCTCCACGTGGCGCGACGCGAAGGCGGGGGGCATCGGGGAAACGGCTAGCGATTGGTGGAAGGGAAGAAAAGCGGACTCGCGCGGGAAAAATCTTAGGCGCGCGTGGCGGGAAAGTTAAGATGCTTGGGAAAATTAGCGGACATTCAGTTTTGGGACGTCAACGGAGCGGTCCAACTTAAGAGTGCGGTACGACTCATACGGGAAAAATAGCGTCCGAGCTTGATAGTGCGCTAAGTGATATTCGAGCTGCGATATTAATTAAGATTTGTGAAATTGAAAGTTATTAATAAAGTAAACTATTGCGATCGCAACTCGAATCCGTTAACAGAATGAAGTATTCTGGGGTACATCGGCGGAAACGAGTCACGGTGACAACAAAACCCTATGTACCTTTCAACAGACTTCGGTCTGGATGATCTTTGATTGTATTTAATAAGATCGGCGTTTTACACTATTACGCTAAACAATACACTATCTTCGACGGAGTAATGGGGGAGAGACAGTTGTCTCCCTAGTGAAAGTTGAAGATAGGTCAGACACCATTTAGCTGGAGGTAGACCCGTATGACCCAGTCCAATCTCGAGTCTATCTCCATACATACAGTGTAGTGATAGGAAAATAACACACTGAGTATACTGGCTCGACTGATAGAACATTTAGGAGTTAGTTGCTTTCAGGGGCAATGCGACTCTCACCACACACCACGAATTTAAATTAAATGAGGCTTGGCCTAGTTTGCAAGGTACACAAGAGGGACTGTTAGTTCGACAAAATATAGGCATTTTCAAGTGAGGAAAGTTGTAGGAATCTATAGGTAGGCGGATATATATATGGTTAGTTATTAATTCAGACCAATAAGGCAGGGATAATTAAGTTACGGCGCTAAATAAAATTATGATGAAGTGATGTGGGTCCTAGCTAGGCAAGTAATCTGTTACCGCAGGCCGGTAAAATTCTAATTGTTTTCCTAAAGTTGTTACCAATTAATTATTCATTTTAAATAATTAACAGAAGTATGATAATATCGTACCATCATTACTTTGGAGTACCTAAAAGTCTAGACTGGTTTTCTATTACAAGAAAAATACTAAAAAGTTATAGCAAATAAGCTTAGTCGTACTGTGATGTTTGATTTCTAACACTGATATGACCAAACAGGCATTTGTTAGCTTTCCCTGGGATGCAATACGATCTCACATGGCTATACTCTTCAAAGTATGGAAAATTTTACATCCGATACCTTAGCAAAAATAAGCTGATACAAACTGAACAACTAAAACCAGTTTAGAACCTAGGATAAGTCGTTGAAAGAAGACATTGAAAGCTATGAGCTTCTAATAATCTGAAACATAGAAATAATTGATTGATAACAACCAGCTAATTAGCCTGACAATGGTCTACTAATACCATTTGAATAGACCTCTTAAGATATGTAAGTACTTACTTCTAATAATATGAAACATAGAAATATTTGATGAGAACAATCTAATCAATCAGACTAATACCTAGTACAGTCTAATTTATACTTATTAAAGTGAGTAAAAGATAACTTCTAAATGTAATTTATTTAATGATTAACAGGGATAATTAACTACCTACTAAAAAAATATACTGACTATGATTTGGTAGTCTATCAAATTAATCACTCAGTCTGAGAGACAAAGGAAGGAAGTTAATGGAAAAGTAATTAACTTAAGTCTACTTCCTGAAGGTCAAAGATATCTAAAAGTAAATTCATAAGACATAGTTACTGCATTAAACAATTAAGTTCTTAATGTGAAAAGGATATTTGGATGATAGCAAGCCTTGAGATAAACTCTATTGATTTATGTGGAATAATAAGAATTTAAATTGCTAACACATAGTGCATAATGTAAAATGAAATTAAATTTGAGGAGAGATGTAAATTCTCAGTTAAAGAATTAAAGGCACAAGCTAATAATTAAAGTTAAAGCCAATGTGTCGGAACTGTAATTAAACCATGAGATGTACAGTACGCTATGGAGCGGTGGTGGGGCTCATAAATTGCACCAGGCTTCTTATGTATCATGCTACTGATAATAAATAATAATACCTACAAGCTAAGCTATCATCTGATTACCTTTGAGTGGTTACAAATCTTCCCCGCAGCTGCAGTGAAGGATTTAGGTCACAGTTCAGACGGAGTCATTGCTAGGCTACACATATTTATGTTAGGATTTATAGACTGGTAGGTAATTAGGTCAGGAGAAAATAATTTAACACAGGGATAAGCCAATTACTAAACTTTCACGAAAGAACTTGAGTTACTTAAATGCGGTTAACAACGGAGGGTTCACTAGACGATCTGGCCAAAATAGTAGTTATTATAATATTACATTGCTTGACTGAAATTCACTGCAAATAGAATTAAGCTATGCTAAGGTTCCATCTTCATACAAACGCTACACACTCTACAAAACTCCAGACACAACCATTAGATTGTAGATAAATTAGGTTAATTAGTTTTAAGAATTAGATAATAATTTAAGTTAAGGTAAAGCGGCGAGGATGTGTGTATGTATTATAAGCTAGCTAGGCATATAGGTGTGAAAGGCATTAGATTTAGGTTTAGATTAGGTATAGAGAATTTATAGATAGGTGTAGCAATAATTATATAAAAAGAGGGGGGAGGTTACATCTTACAAGCTGCACAACAAAAAAGTAATAAAATTAAGGTATTAAATAAACCGGAGGCAAAACTTTACATGTTTTGGTAACCTAAATTTTAGGTGTAAAGTTATTTGGGTAAAACCATATTCAAAGTAATCAATATTAAAGTCAAAGGTCACAATCACACTCACTCACTTCATATGTCAATGTTTTTAAAATTGATGCTGATTAAAACTGTGCATTCATATATTAATTAACATTTCTAAACTAAAAGTCTGTTTATTAATGTGATTTCGATAGACTTACTTACCAAATAATATAAAGAACATATAATAATATCTGACGCAAGGCACACACATGATAACGTTAACTATCAATGAGTTAGAATGAGACATTAAGTATTGCGTAGAATAATGTACAGACGCCAGCAGCTGCACTTCTACCACAAATTTACTTCAATACATTTTGAACTTTGTCACTAGGGTGTAAGGATCAGTTTTAGATACATTGATCTGCTGGCGTCTGTCTACATGCAGCTCCTACTAGTTATAAATAATTGAGTGAATCAATTTTGTTTTGATAAGACGACTGGATGATTTATATTGAAATAAAAACTTACTTGAACTTGTACAAGAACAAAAAATAAAGAATAAAATATTAGGTAGACGTACCATATTATTTACCTATGAAATTCGATGTTAATTTTATTTTAAAAACATAAAATTCTTCTTTTACAACAATCGTTTCTTACCAAATGGGATGAGCGTTACTGCAGATTTAGAAGAACTGAACTTAATATTGTAGAAGCTCACGTTTGCCAAGCTTTGGTCAATCACTCATCCCCGCGGCTGCTGCGCGCGACCCCATACTGCACAGCAGATAGACGGTCTCCCAGCTACAAAAGCTGGAGTTGGAAGCTTTCAGTCATGCGCCGTACTCACTAGACCTTGCACCCACAGACTTGTATTTTCTCCAGAATTGTAACAACTTTTTGGCTTGGAAAAAATTAACTAGGTATCTACTTACCTACCAGACAAAAGGCCTTTGAAGAGTTCTTCACCTCCCATCCAGCTGATTTTTACAAAAAGGGTAGGTATCTATCTATAAATGCCCTGGCAAAGATGCAACGATTGCATCGGTGATTTTGTACATTTGCCGTTCTTTGTTGCATCGCTACCAAAGAATGTAGGTTTTACGTATGAACTAGGTTAGTACTTTTTTTTATAACAGAAGGAGGTAAACGCGCAGGCGGGTCACCTGATGGAGAGTAAGCACTGCCGCCCATGGACATCCGCAAAACCAGAGGAATCGCAGACGCGTTGCCAGCCTTATAATAGCCAGCCAATAGGTTTAAGGAAGGACAGTATGGGTTTAGTAGGGGTCGCTCAACAACTGACGCCGGTGTTGAGCTTTTAATCCAAATAATTGATACCTGGGAGAAATCACAGGATGCCCTAGGGGTATTTTGTGATTTATCCAAGGCTTTCGATTGTGTTTTACATGAAACTTTGGTCAGGAAGCTTAACCACTATGGAATTAGGGATGCTTCTTTGAGCCTTCTATTCTCATACTCGAGTAACAGGATTCAGAAGGTCGACATTAACAGTTAAAATTCTCCGGGATCAGTGGTTACAATGGGAGTTCCGCAGGGTTCAATAATTGGTCCATTCTTGTTTTGTTTTTTATTAATGATTAACCTTATTTTGTAAAAGACAGTCGTGAGATAGTATTATTTGCTGATGATACTTCACTTTTATTCAAAGTGAAACGACGTCACTCAAATTAGGACGACGTGAATAATGCGGTCTCAAAGATTGTTCTCTGGTTTATTGTTAATAACATGCTATTAAACGAGGGAAAAACCAAATATGTGAGATTTGTATTGCCTAATGTGAACATTAGGCAATACAAATCTCACATATTTCTTTTTCATTCTTGCTTCAGCAAGTAACAACTAGTGTACAAATTAAAGATAGGAATGTGAATCCTGTGGACACCACTGTGTTTCTAGGCGTCACGTTAGATGCCAAGCTTCAGTGGGGCCCACATATAGCTAAATTATCACATAGACTTAGCTCTGCGGCTTATGCAGTAATGAAGGTCCGTTAGTTAACTGACGTTGATACATCTAGATTAGTTTTTTCAGTTACTTTCATAGTGTACTATCGTACGGCATTTTACAGTGGGGAAATGCTGCCGACATTCAAACTATCTGTGTGCTGCAGAAGAGGGCTATTCGAGCAATCCATAACCTAAAGGCTGGTGACTATCTCAGAGAAAGGTTTAAGGATATAAGTATTTCAATATAATGATAGTTGCATCACAATGCATTTATGAAAATATGACATACCTACTTTTGTTCATAAAAATATGGATTTGATTTCAAAAAACCGTGATATTTACAAAAAAATTTGGCAAGTCGTTCCTCTGTAAGACCATTCGGCTTTAGAATTCTTTGCCGGCGCATGTGTTTCCCAGCTCCTACAGTCCCGGGTCTTTTAAGCGGGGCGTGAAACGGCATTTATGCAGGCCGTCATGAATGGGAGCGCTCGTTATCGTGTTTATTCCACGGTGGGAAGCACTCTCATTATTTTGGACTGCATCGGCTGCTTACCATCAGACAGGATGCAGTCATAATGACGAGTCGTTATAAAAAAAAATCTGAAATGCTCCAAGTACTCCAACAGCATTTCTTCGTCTAAATCTTATAAAAGATTTTGACGATTCAAAGTAGGTACTTATTAATTGAGTTTATTGTTGACGTAGCCAATACGTGGAAGTCACTTAACCGACTCCGGACCCAAGACGCTACAGATCGAATATGGCCAGGGGGGTTACTCTCGAACGTAAACTCAATCTTAATACAATTCCAATGCGATTAATATGTATCGATATTGGGATAAGTAAAGATAATTCCGGAACGCGATCTCGATAATAATTTGTTCAAACAATTCCCAAGCAATTTAATTCCAATGTGGCGCTATTGTCGCTTACAAAAGAGCCATTTGAAATTTTTTAGATTTTTGATTGTAAATTGATTAATGCAACTCTGTTTCAAGAGTAGCCTACCAGGTGGGATTATACTGCTCTGAACTCTACCCAGTGCGAGTGTGGCGCTCCAGAACAAGACGTGCGGCATCTGCTGTCATGCCCGCGTTGCCCTTACACCTGCACGTTGAAAGACCTGAATGAGGCTTCTCCTCCTGGGTGGCAACAGCGGAATATTGGGCCAAAACTATTAAACAGCGCTTAGATATTGAACCATCGATACGACGAAGAAGAAGAATTTAATTTATGGAATAAATATATTTTGACTTCGACTTTGAATAGGAATTGTGAGCGAGGTGGCCTTCGGAACCCTTACTGGCCGGACGAAACACAACAGCACCAAGTACCATTATTTCACGCCGAATATTATATTCACTTTATTTATTATTCCAGGCATTTTTCGGAGGAAAAGACGAAATACCAATCCATTAAAAAAGACACAAATAACGTACCTACTAGTTAGTACCTACTTACATAAATAAAACATTTTATAACGCATCCACACCGGCCGAGCACGGCTTGCGAACCATTTGGCTCGGACTTCCTACTCGCGAGCCGTGGCACCCGAGGCTTTGAAAGGTTGCGAGCGGTCCCCGTGAAGCAAAGTGAGCCAGTGCAACCTTTCAAATTTGCCTCGTGAGGACGCGGCTATAGTGTTACCTTTCGGAGTTTCTTGGTAATTTAAAAAAATATATATCTGGGTGCGTTATAGAGAAATTGATCCAAATAAAAACAGCACAATATATTCTAGAATTGTTCCTTGCCATATTAAGTAAGTACTTGAACTTATTTTAATCGAAAATATCGCACGCTTACTGTTTAAAAACAGCACACTGTCCGTTCGTCACTCACAGCGGTACATCCTCGAGTACGCGATTGTTGCATGCCGAGCATGCCGAGATCGGAGTGCGTAGGTAGGTATTATGGCTCGCGCTTCGTCCGTTACTTACTATGAAGTTACAATACTGATTAACTGGGTTAGGTTAGGTTTATTTTCTGTGTTCAATTTAAAATATGTTTATAGGAATTGATTGTTAGTTTTAAACAATGTTATTTAAATTGATTGTTTACTAAAGGTATATACAAACCGAACATTGGATTAAATGTGTAAAATATGTTTAGTTTATACTACATTATACATTAGATACTATATTATACTGGAAAGTATATTATTATACATATAAAATTTTTGTGGTGAACGATTTTAAGTAAGTATTTGAATAGTTTGTTATCCAGTTTGGAATCACATATTAACTTTCAAGATCAAAATTGTACTTCATAAAATTTTTCATGCGAAATTGGTATGGGATAATGGGATGTCGAAATGTATTTAAATATTCTCCTAATTATCCTTGATTTTTGTTAAAAAATTAGGATCGTTGTTGCTGATATCGAATCAAGGCGGCTTTGGTTACAAAGTCAGTACTATTATCACAGACGATGTCTGTCAGATGTTGCACCATCGGTCGTTTAAAGACGCAAAGGTCACTGGTTGTTGATGACTGTTATCATGTTAAAAGGCATACCAAAAGTGGGTTACTTGCAGTTCTGGGCAAAATCAGTAATGGCCACGACACACTAAAAGTGACGGTGCACTGTCTGGTTCATTTGTTTTGCTGACACAAACCCTTAACGTCTATCAATATATGTTTTTTCTTCTTTCTTTCTTCCAAAATACTCCACCGTTATTGACAATAATAAACGAAAAAACATTTTTTTTAATAAAATAAAGTAAACTTTAAAAAATATGAATTATTTTCCCGCCACGAAGTCCATGTCAAATTGTGTAGAGGTCCTAATATTTAATTTTTCTTTTAGGAAACAACATATCATATACTCTCTCTGTATACTGTACCGTATATATCATGGGGAGTTTTCTGAGGAATTGTTCGGCTTGATCCCTGCCGCTGATTTCCTTTACCGCACTACACGTAATCGACTGTCATTCCATCCACATCACCTTGATGGATGGCGGCCTACTACTGTGCGTTTTTCAAGAAATTTCTTGCCTCGAACTACAGTGTTGTGGAACCAGCTCTCGGCGGCGGTATTTCCGGACCGTTACATTATTTATTCTGTGCCGTTACGACTTAGGGATCTTCAAGAAACGAGCCTATTCCTTCCTTAAAGGCCGGCAACGCGCCTGTGATTCCTCTGGTTTTGCGGGTGTCCATGCAGGCGGTGATTACTTTCCATCAGGTGACCCGCTTGCTCGTTTGCCTCCTTCTGCTATAAAAAAAAAATACTCCCAGTATTGGGACTTCAGAAAAACATAAAGTCTCGGAAATATCTGATAATTCCCCCGAAACCGAAGCGCCATGAAGAAGACGATGCGAAATAATGTAATTTACATACCGACATTACGAGTACATATGACTTACTTCTAGTCGAAATTCATCTTATAACTATTTTTGTTAAATGTATTTCGTTTTTATTCTTCTTAACTCTAGTGTATAGAAAACTACTTAGAATATGTTATTAAAAATGTTACGTACAGCTTATTTTGGTTATTATTTGGTTACACTCCAAAAATCTAATTTATTTAATTATTATTAGGTAAATACTTTCCTACGTTACTCTTGAGTCTTGCTTGACTATGTATTATTATTACTTTTAGCTAAATATCGTATGGTTTTCCGTAAAATAATTAATAAAGGTAATTATTGGGTAATTCTTATTTTACCGCCTCTGTGGTTAAGCGGGTATATCACCGAAGACCCCGTTTACGGATTCTCAGCAGTGGTCATATTGAACTCGGTTTGGTTAGAGGAAGGGTTTAAGTGCTTGGAAAACCTTCCTATCTAATTAAGTCGCCATAACAACAACGTTGTATTCCGACTGTTACGGATTATGATAGTTTCTAGGTGCCCGAACATTCTGAATGCGGCCTTATCGTACCACCAAAGAGATGTCAAGCTCTTCCCCGTATTATATTTTAAGTATTTTAAGGAAAACATAATCTAGCTCATTTCGGAGACATTTCCTTCTCGCATATGAACCCGTGCAAGACCAGGCAGTTCACGTCGTTGAGTTTGCCGTCGTTCTTGAATATGGTGCCGCAGTTTTCGTCGTTGGCCACATTGTTGGGCTCGTTCTCTGTCCAGGTGCTGTACCCGGCTTCCACTAGAGTTTCATCTGCAATAAGGAAGAAAAGAAGAATTTTAAGAAAAGTCAATGGCCTACAGCTACTGGCTGCCGGCAGGGTACAAAAGATCAGAATTGGCCGCCACGCATGTCAAGATGAATTAGGTGATCACACACTCGAGATATGCATCAAAATATCTAAAACAAACTTTGCTACTTTTTTGTTCTTAAAATGAAACCCAGAATTTCTGGATGTCGGCAGTGTGACATTTATCGGCCAATTATATATATTTTGCTATTGGAATCTCGGTGTAGTAGCCCTGCCTCTACGAGATAAGACTCAATCGCGGTGAAGGTATACCCTTTTTGCTGATGTCCAGTGAGATGCAACAACTCCCCAGATACTTACTGAAAATAGTTTTGAACACCCTCGGGGCGCCGTCAGTGCGCACCTCCGCCCTGTAGCCAGCGAATAAAAACCACCACGAACGCGAGCCCTGCACCCTCGGCTCGGTGTTTATGAGCTGCTGGACGGTGTCGTGCTCCGTCTGTGAGTTGAGAATCACCAGGTGGGCGCCCTCGGCCCGACACTCGGCGAAAGCCTGCTCCCAAGTGTACGACATTTTGGGTATCTTATAGCAGCTGCTGACGTTCTGGCCAACTTTATAACCTAGAATTGAAACAAATTGCCTAATAATTAGCCTATTAACACTGTCCAAATGTACCAGAGACTTGTATCATTGAAACTTCGAATGCGAAGCTAATCTCATGCATACTAACCGTTTCCGTAAACATCGCATTCCCTGTTGTAAGGCGCGCTGCCGGCGGTCACCTTGCAGACAAAGGGTAGAGGCCGGTAGCAAGGCAGCGACTCTATGTCCCCGCGGCGCGACACCACATCGCAGGGTCGCGACCAGCTGGGAGAGTATGATTCTGTCACTGGCTCTACTGTAATTGAATTTTAATGCAATTAAACAAGTTCCCCTTCAGTAAAGCAGAAAATGGGCAGCAGCATTTTCCGTTAACTTTGGTCTTGCTATCTCTGCGATCTCCAAGCAGCCTCACAGGCATGGATGTTATGGCGAAATCCTCCCACGCAATTCACGCATGTCCGTAGTAAAACAGTAAAAAAAGAATTAGCCGAACTAGTTTAGTTATTCGCAATTTTAGTTGCAAGGAACAAAATTTTACTTAAAATTAACAGAACCGAGCAAAATAACCAAACTTGGTTATTACTTGCCAGCAGTTCAGATATCCCAATTTTTGTACAAACAGTAGCTAAAACTTGGGTTGCTGTTACGCAAACTGTTTTTTCAGTGCTGTTGGCTATTGTTTGACTCACAGTCGATAATGGCGGGTTCCTCTGCCGACTCGTGCTCCTGGCCGTCTTCAGCTACCCACACGTGGTCGCCGATGTCCGGGAACCGCTTCAGCATGCCATGCAGCTGTGCCACGTCCTGGAGCGCGCTGGGTAGCATCAGCGCGGCCCCCTCCAGCCCACAGACGCGTCCAGCCTCAAACCGGTTGTGGGTCTCCGTGTGCAGCTTGTAGAACGCGTCAGTCTTCCTGTTGTACACGTAGTCGGTGCGGTAGACTTTGCTCGTCGCCGGCGGTGGCGCCACTGTCGCCGCTGTGTATTGCGAGTTTTTTTGACATTATTTAGAGTCTGTACACTTGTTAACATTTAGAGTGACTGGAGAGTAATGGATAGCTTGGAAATTATAGCACTTGCAAAAGTCGACTAGTTCACATGAGAGACCCAACTCCTGGCTCCAGTACCTATTCAGTCTCCAGCCCACATCCCCTCTAGGTTCGAGTACGACGTGAGGCAAGTATATATATATATAATTTTAAAGTGATTTAATAGATTTGATTTACAAATATCATTATTAAAGCAAGACTAGAGTTAGTTTAAACTTAGTAAATAAAACACATAGGAATTTGCTTTAATAATACCATGTTTTTCCTTACATCAAAAGGAATTCTAATATATTTATAACATTAACCCACCAACATGCATTGGGCCAAGGTGGTGGGTGATGGCCCAACAAACTCCCTCATAAATCATCCTATAAACGTCTCAACAGTGGTACTTTTATAGGATGAGCAATCTTACATTAATTACATAATTATGTAGACTCACCGAAAAATAAGGAAAACACAACGAATCTGTACATTATGTCTGATCCCACAACGCACAGCACTCCGAGAGACGGCTTAACTATATCTTACCTGTGGCACTCAGCCACTGCTTTGATACTGACTGACTTGCTTACACTAAATGCCATAAATCATAACAAGAAATAAACACACTCTTACTGATTACTGATTGCAAGTTACAGTGCGCAAGCAAATTTCCACGAGATTACTGGGAATTTCCCTCAATAATACAATTCAATGTTTTGATTCAAAGAACTTACTTACAAATAGTAAAAACAATTATATTTTTTAGATTATTTACAGCTAGGCAAACAATAAATTAGTGCAGACATGTTTTAGACTTCCGGAGCCCGCTCTGGTGACCCGGTCGGTCAAGGTGCAGATTGGAATCCTGCATGTGGATTTGTAGTAAAACAAAACCAAAATTTGCGTAAATTTACATATGCATAAATATACCTTACCTTATTTTCAACTATTGCTCGACATCTATAAAATCAATAGATACGCATGTATGATCGCACATCACTTCAGAACGGCTGCACATATTCAGCTAATTATTTTTTTGTTGAAATTGTCAGAACAAGGTTGATATTAATAACATTTTTGGAAGTATTATCGTCACGGAATACGGGGTGGGGTGTTCAAATCACAGGCGAAGAAGGGCGGATCGCAACTTTTATAAAAAATTAAGATCGGAGATTGATGACGTATTAAAAATTGATAAAATTAGTCTACTATGTAAGAGTAGACAGTGTTGATAAGTTGCCTGCAGTGCGCCTGACCCAGCTCCCACCACCTTATCTCAGTCTGTTGCCATAATAACTATGTTAGTAACATTGTTTTGTTGCGATAGTTACAAATAAGATGGCGAGCCATAGTGCCGGGTTCAATCACTTTACCGAATACGAGAATTTTCAGCAATTCACCTTGTTTGTCACCATGACTCGCAGTCTCTTCTCTTCTCTTGGGTGTCGTAAAAGGCGAATAACAGATTGCACAAACATACAACAGCATGGGGCAGCGATGGACTGAGCACGTGTGCAGTTGTTGTTTGGTGAAGCGTGGACTGTAGCAGTGGACTGATTGTGCGATTCTCATTGCCCAGTCTCTGAGCTCAAAGGGTTAGCCGTTGGGGATAATAGTCGTTTCTGTATGTTTAACCGTGTCGCGCAGCGGTGAAAGAATACTACCACCCTCTCTCTTCCCTTGGGTGCCGTATAAGGCGACGAACAGCCTAAAGACTGCACTACTGCTCTAGAGCGGCGATGGGTTCACCACCTGTCACTCTGTGCGCATGTGCAGTCGCTTTTTGGTGAAAAGTGGAATAATGGCAGAGGACTGCCTTTGCGATCCTCGTATCCTGGTCTCTGTCTAGACCTTCGGGGATATTAGTCGTGATTATATGAATGTATGTACTCGCCGTCGCTGGTCCCGTGATCCCGTGTCGGCAACAGAAAGTGTCTTCGTAAGCGCAGCGTCCGCCGGTTTACGTATTTTGGTTTCTCATAGAAACTTCCAAGTTTATAATTTTACAAACCAATGAATCCATTTTCATGATACTTTGCAGGCTAAAGAAAAATATACACTTTGTAGAAAGCTTAATAAAATTTTTTTGGCTGAGTTAATTAATGAATAAATGAATAACTTTATTGGTATCTCATACTCAATATATTGCGAATTTAAACTTCCTACTTATAGTGGACTTTAAATCGCGATAATTCATCGAAATAAATGTAAAAGGGCTTTTAGGCAACTATTTAGATATCTGTATATAACTTTAGCATGAAAGTTTTATCAAAATTGTGTAAGTTGGTTTGGTTTGTAGTTGTTTCTAGATGAAAACTTAGTTTCAAGGCTCATAAGATCTTAAATTGATATTGATTTTTTTCATAAATAGGTAATAATTATTAGTAACAGTCACAATTGACTGGCATATGACAAAAATATATTTCGCAGTCCCTTTAATATTCAATAAAGAGGAAAATGACGATATCCTACTAATATTATAAACGCAAATGTTTGTAAGTATGGATGGATGTTTGTTACTCTTTCACGTAAAAACTATTTAATGGATTTGGATGAAATTCGGCATACAGATAGTTTATAACCTGGATTAACACATAGGATACTTTTTATCCCGATATTCCAACGGGAACGGGGACCACGCGGGTGAAAACGCGAGCGGCCGCTAGTACTTAATAATAATGTTTAAACGAACCGTTGATGTAACGATGTAAGAAAACAATAATAAGGTTAGTCATATAGATATTATATCCCCCCGCCAAGTTCAAACATACCTAATCACCAATAAGTTATCTTGCTTCTCATAACGTTTCGTGTTTGCAGGAACACATTTTTTTTTAATCAATATTATTGTTATCCCGTATCGCGTACCGGTAAAAGAATACTACCACCCCCTTTCTTCCCTTGGGCATCGTGAAAGGCGACTAACGGACTAAAGACTGCACATGCATCCCTTATCGGTCCTCATTGCCTAGTCTCTGCTGTCTGCTTCCCCCCCCCCCCCCCCCCCCTATGGAAAGGTCTATGTGCATGTGTATATCTAAGTAAGTTTTGCTCTATCGAAGGCCTTACTGAATTAAAACTATTTTAACGGGACCTAACACGATTTATTTTGTAAGTAAGTACATGTCTACTTACTGCTAGACGTTTCGGCCGCGATGCTGCGGCCGTGGTTACAAGCGTGGTCGTGTTAGCCCCTTCGTACACAAGGCTTCGCAAATCTTCGATACTCAACGATTTTAGTCTCCAAGCGACTACCGCGGCGGTAGTCGCTTGGAACTAAAATCGTCGAGTATCGAAGATTTGCATAACCTTGTGTACGAAGGGGCTTAGGTCCCGTTGAAATAGTTTTAATGCACTGGAACGCGATAGTTTAAAATCTGGTCTTACTGAAGTCTGTATTTATTGTATCTACAGAATAACCATGATCAAGAGCTACTGTAAGGTCCTCGATGAAGGAAATAAGATTACTCGCAGTGGATTTATGCTCCATGTTGTTATCTAGCAATAATATGTTTAAATAGAAATGCTAAAAGTGGATAAGCAAGCGACTCGAAAACCTTTGCAAATACGGGTAAGATAGAGATAGGCCTGTAACTACCAACAGAGCACCTGTCTCCACTCTTGAACAGTGGCAAAATGAGCGATTCCTTCCAGGCGCAAGGAAAAACTCCATCCGATAAAGACCTGTTAAAAATTAACGTATGGGGTAATGCCAAGCCTTCTCCGCAATTAGTGACAAAGAAAACCGGAATGCTTTTCGTTCCGGCGCTCTTAGTGGAGTCAAGTCTTTTTAATGCCTTGTAAACTTCATCCGTAGTAAGCTAAGCTAAGATAGTCACAACAACAGGCAACCGCTGGAGAATGAAGTGATGGATCCGACTTATTGGAGATTGATGCGAAATAATCAGCGAAAAGATTGCAAATATCCGGCCTTTCGATGGAATCGATGTATTTTTACCTTTGCCCTTAATTTTAATAAAAGTCCACACTAGCTTCGGGTTTGACTTTGACGAATCCTTCATACGAGAGTATAAAGCATAGGAAGAAGACAACAGTGAATTACACCTTTTTCTGAGGAGTTTGAACGTTAAAACATCACGGGGGTTATTATTGTACTTCCGCATTCTAACACGATATTCATTCTTACTAAAAACGTCTTGAAACGTATTTCAGGATCAAACTCCTTATCATGCCATTAAATACCTCCAGCATCTCATCAACAGACCATCAACCACAAAGTAACTCCTTTCAATTGATAGTGTGCAAATCTTTAATAACACTGGTATGACTATACCTTGCCGGCCTTGCGAAAACAAAATCTGGCGTCATATTGGGTGATAAAGTGTCATTACATATGTAAGGGATAGAAAAGCTCATTGGGGGGTGTAGCGGGTCCACGATAGACAAGGTGTCAGGAATGCCTGCAATATCGGCGACTGCTATGTTGAACAAAATTAAACTCAAGATTTTCCACTGAGTTATGCCATTATACTGTTTAAAAATAACAAGGGAGAGAAAATCTTTTTTTTTTTTTTTTTATCTTTCCTACAATCACACCAATTATCTAGCCCAAGAGAAGCTTCGAAGAAACTCGTTAAATGGTTACTAGACAACGGATAAACATACTTAAAATACTTAAATACATACTTATTATACATAGAAAACACCCAGACCCGAGACAATTTAGAAAACAATAATTTCTAAATTGACCCGACCGGGGTTCGAACCCGGGACCTCAGAGATGGCGACACCATGAAAACCGGTGTGCAAACCACTCGACCAAGGAGGTCGTCTTAACCACACAATCTGTTAACGTATTGTGTAGTTCGCTGTTCGAGTAACCAAGTAAAAGATCATTAGACGCTCCCGCAATCCATGACATAGGTCTGCCTAAATTTAAGTTACCCACATGAGCGTATCGCCAACAAGTCCATCTAAAACACGGTTACAATTGTCTATATAGTGTTTCAAAATATGTTTTTGAATAGGAGGTGGCAGGTATAGGTACACCGCAAATGTTCCACCTCGCGGAATCGGCCCTGTCACTCCCGACACACACCCACGAGTCCTCACAGTCAGATTCGCATGAATAAAGTCGTACTGAGTCAAGTCGTTTAGTGGCAGCGATAAACACCCCTTCACCATTCTTTAAAGGATGGAAACCACTGCTTTGGCGATCACGTTGTATTTATTATCAAGGATCAGAATCAGAAACGCCGTCATTCAACCACGTTTCAGTCAAGAATTACAAATTATATTATTAAAAATATTGACAGTCTTTGTTCGCAAACCACTTACATTTTGGTAATGAAAAATTATGTCATTACAAGCCTTTTATTAAAAAATAATAACCTTAGCGCACTGTTTTGAGAATCTCGATGCGTACATAATTGGATTCCTCGTTCTTCCGCAAAATAATGTTTCCGTCGATATCAATCAATCAATCAATCAATCAAAATATCTTTATTCAGTAAGCTTAAAATAAGCATTTTGAATCGTCTAAATTTGTTTTTCTTTAATGGATGGATGGATAGGCATAGGAACCCACCCACCCACCCACCCTACCCATTCAGGAAGTCATTTAGCTGTGGAGAAGAACGGGCACAAGAAACTCCACAGCTTTATAATAATATAGAAGTAACGATATTTACAAAAACATATGTCGTTACCAACCGTCCACATTATCCCTCGCTGATAAAGCATGTTTGGAACTGATAAGATGCAAGTGCAAGGTGACCTGCGGAAATAACAGATGCAACTAACTGTACCTAGAGACAATTAAAGTGTACAGATTTGTGCGGGTGCGGCGGTTCATGTATAAGTACAATACATGAGGAGCAATCTTAATTTTGCAAATAAAATATTAATTTACCTGTCTGAAAGAGCTAACGGATTAAGCTTTGATAAAATAACTATGGGGCAATTGAAAAGAGTAACTTTACGATTGAGTTTCTTGACGGTTCTTCTCGGTATATGCATTCCTAACACGGTGGTAGCTTCTGTTTGCAAATATAATTTCATATTGACGGTTATAGTGAGATTTAAATGCGAAAGCGTAATTATCCCATGTCAAATTCCATCGAACCAGTGAAATCAAGGTTGCGTATGCGTAAGTAATGAAAATATTTTTTTGACGAACATTTTCTTTAAAAGTAATCATTCGAGTAATATTTTTTAGGTTCACAATTAAATAGGCTATATCATCATATTTTTTATTTGCCAAAAACCCATGTGGTATCGCTGTAGTAGAGCATTTACAAAAAAAAATTTTTTTTCATTTTTACGTTTTTGTTAATTTTTATTTTTTTTACTATGACGGGTTAAAAGTTTGTTCCAGAAATGAATTCCCCGTCCTTAAAATATACGAAAACGATACCAATCTTGCCCTAGTAGCTATAAGTGGAGAGGAACTATGCACCGACTGACTAAGACTGAGACTAATAATTCCCCCCCCCCTGGTGCCCACCAGCAGAGGCCAATTCCGTGGCTACCGGGCTAAATCAGCTCAGAATGACCCAGAGAACAATCGTGCCAAGTGGCGTCTTCCGACACAAAAGTGCAAGGTTTAGTCGCTTATTTCCCCTATTAAAGACATCGAGAAGGTACTTTTTGGAACCGTCCCCAAAGGTGAGAGCAATACTCCACCCAAGACCGCACCTGTGACGCAACTGATCAGGCGTGAAGAATCGCCGTAAATTGTTCAGGACACCGAGTTTACGTGAAGCATGCGACGTGCACGTGCAAGCAACGTGTTAATACTGCTCTACAGGCCTAGAGATGTACCCTGAAGAGAGGGAAGGGGAAGAAATGGCAATGAAGGAACAATATGGGGGATAGAACGGAGCCTTGAGGAACACCAGCGTTCACTGACATGAACCGTGAAGCGCATCCATCCGAAAGGACACGGATTCTACGCTCATGCAGGAAGCCAGCGATTCAGGTACAAAACTGAGCGGGCAAACCGTATGCCGGGAGCTTGGAGAGAAGAGCTTTGTGCCTGACCCGATCAAAAGCCTTGGCTATGTCAAGGCGGCGGGCGAAGACGGGACTCTTTTAATCGGCAAACTAAAGAGTACTTTCTCAGGCTGGACATTTCATCCTAACCTATTACATTGATCTATTACTATGTACATGTATCTCCTAAATATTTATTCCATTTAGCCAACTTCTATCTAATTTTCTGATATTTATTAAATTTGTCGCCGGTAAAGGATACTCTGTTGCCCTTGCTGATTAACTGACTCACAGATAGGAGATTTGTTGTAATGCTTGGAACACACAACACGTCTTCGATGGTCACATCAAACTTGTTGTTTTCAGTTACAGTTACAATCTGCACATCACCGTAACACTCAACGGGTACCTTATTATTGTTAGCCACAACTATTTCTTTAGTACAATGGTCGTATGAAACCTCGGACCAAATATCACAATGGACAGAGTCTTTGGATTTTTAGCGTGTCCGTCTTTTGTTAGTGTGTAGTTTTCTATCCGTATATGTGTGCGTGACTAAGGATGTGACTAGTTTATCGATATAATCACTTTAATGTGGTGTGTACCTAGTTCGTTATTATAATTGGGGGTTAAAGTTACTTACGTCCGTAGGTTTACCCTTTAGACCCTACACGTAACCCCTGGGTGGTGTTAAATGAGTGACACTGACTGAGTGGTAGAGCCACGCTGCGTTGCAGCACGCATTGGGCCGGCTCGCCCAGCGTAAATACCACCCTGGGTGTTACCAGACCAATCGATCGATCGTCGATCGACGGCATCAACGTCGATCGAAGTTGATCGACTGGTCTGGTAGCTTTAATCGTACGACAGATACCGTTTGACTAACCTATCGATCGACGACAGTCGGTCGACGTTGATCGATAGGTGTGGTAGCTTTAATCGATCGACGGATACCGTTCGTCTAACCCATCGATCGATGCTCGGTGGACGTCGATCGATTAACCCTGGCTAAATTCTATCAGTTTCTTTCGAAATGTATTCAGAAAAGGACTCGTTGTTCTTGGCCAGTACGATGTTGCTCGTACTATTAATACGGAGACACAAACGCAGAAAAATCTGGATGCGGCCGTTTTTTAACGCCAACGATCGCTTATTTTATCCAAATGACATTTTAAGCAGCGGTTTTTGTTTTGTTTTTTTTTGCGTAGCGATTTTCATGAATTTCAAGGTTATTTTTTTTATTAGACAACAGAAAACTAGCTTCATTGAAAAATATCTTGGGGGGGAGGGGGATGGAGGGGGTACGGTAATGTTAACTTAGTAGAATATATGTTTTATTTCCTAAAAATAACCTAAAATAACCTCAAAATAAAAATATCTTGAAAACTATGCATTTTTGCATTTTGGCTCCCCCTCCCCTTCCCCCCTTTTTCGGTGTTGCTTAATCTAAAGTGCTTCCCAAGGTGTTTGGGGGGAATATCATTTAGTATTTAAACGTTCATATTATCATCACTCATTATCATCAACTTTAAGCATAATCAATTAACTCTATTATTACGACTAGTATCCATGGGCACGAAATAAATTTATAAAAAAAGTGAAGCGGCCGGCGCGTCTAATCAAACAGCTCGATCTAACACCCACTCCATTCTACCGGTCGATATTATTTTATTTTATTTGGTACACATAAAGGCGGGTCTCCTGCGACACTGTTTTGTGTTTTCTAACACCTAACAAAATATGTCAAAATATGTACGTAGGCCACGCCCATATTTGTTAGATGTTTGATGTTAGGTGTTAGAAAACACAAAACGGTGTCGCAGGAGACCCGCCTTAATATATTACAATTATTTATAGACTTAACAAAAACAAAAAAGGTAAAAGTTCTAAATTGTAACACTAAAACATGTATACACATAAAGACAAAAAAATGAAACATTACACAATATCAAACAGTTTCACAGTATTTATCCATACAAAAACTACAACACAACCCACTAAAATTTCAATTACACACTATACTTATATAAAAAAAATACAAATAATAAGTGACAATATTAAACATTAAAACAGTTCTGTACGTGAAATAGTTATATGTATAGTGGTTTACGTAAATAACACTAATCATGGTAAACCATGATTGATTGATGATTGATTGTCGATCGACACCGATCGAGTGGTCTGGTAGAAACTATCGATCGACGTCGACTAATCCATTCTACCATTAATCGATTGGTCTAGTAACACCCTAATATCCGGCGTGAAATAATAGCCCTTTGTGCTGTTGTGTTTCGTTCGGCCAGTGAGGGTTCCGGAGGCCTTACCCCCCCCCCTTCACAATTTCTATTCCTTTCTTAAACCTATTCCTTCCTTAAAGGCCGGCAATGCATCTGCGATTCCTCTGGTGTTGCGGGTGTCTATGGGCGGCGGAGATTACTCTCCCCGAGTCTGACCCGCGTGCTCGTTTTCCTCCTTCTATTATAACAAAAAAATAAAAAATAATAACTTGTGTAGTAAAGTGAAGAGCAATACCTTTTACTATTCATATTCCCGCCCATATTATTCAGATTCAAATTTGAACTACGACTGTAAAATTTAAAAAAGATTTTTTAAAGTGTTTGGAATAGAGCCTTGAATATTTTGTAGGCTCCCAGTTATCACGTCTAATAGCTTTAACCCATTCACGTCTTATTTCCGGGCATTTTGGGAACCTAAAAAAAGAATAATAAAAAGAATATTAGTAATATCGATAAAGCTTCGATACACAAATACGTACATCACTAATCATTATGCCAAAAACAAAGCCTTTAAATTACATTTAATTAAGGTTTAAAACCTGATTCTTATGAATAGTGTACGATATAGTATGATTTAGAATTAGAAAAATTAATGCTTTGCCGTTTTAATTATTAAAAAACTCATAGTAAAGCATACATATTATGAGAAATCACTAACGTATGAAATGATAATTCCTGGTCTTTCACACCTCCTTTTGTTGTTCTTGACGAACAATAAACTGCTGAACAAGACATTATGTCAATTGTATATTACACAATTATCACAAACACTAAGATTTCGTAATATTTCACTATTATTTCGCACAATCCAGCAATGTTTTGACCGAGAAGTCGGTCATGAAATGACACGTCTCACACCGACAGTGCGTCGCTGCCAAACGTACATTCACTATCTGTTTTACTCATATCACACTACAGTCATACAGACAGAGATGCAAATACTTTACTTTGATACACGTATCCATACGTATCTAAAAGCGGCAACGTCGTAAGACTCTGTCCATGTAATATTTGGCCCGAGTATGAAACACTTTTAATCCAATGTTTATTTGTTGTCAAATGAGCACTTGCGCTTGAATCTATGTACCAGTCATTTTTACTAAAGGTTTTATTAGCCGCCAATACAAACACAATAGAAAATCTATTGTTCATGGCATGCGGACATGCCATGCGGATGTCAAGAGGTTAAGAAAACAGCGCTAAAAGCATTTTTCGTTTTGTGCTGTAAACTTATCTTTGTTAGGACATTAATTTTGATAATGACCAGTTTGTTTACAATTAAAACATTTGACACTTGTGCTTGTGCGCCATCTTGCCTATGTCCAATCATAGACTTTGCATTCTTTTTATGTTGGTACTTCCGAAAACTAGCAAAAGCACTGTTTTCTTTCGTTTTCGGTTCCATGTCCAACAACTTTGTTTTAATGGCGTCCGTTGTTATACAAATACCTGAATGCTCAATGATCATAATCATTGGCGAAAATCTCCCAGACAATCCCACCAACAATAATGACCCAATCCATTCATCACTAATGTTGAATCCTGTTCCAGCTAATTTTGTCTGTTTTCGACTATTTGCGTACGTTATGAATTCATGGAGTTACAACTTTCAAGGCGAATTGATATCAAATTTCTTAATATACTTATTCTTCTAGTGAATCCTGAATCATCGAATAACTGTCTTAGTTTATCCCATAGCTCCTTTGTAGTGTTGACGTTTCTGATATGAACGTATATCGAAGAGTCTATTGTTAAAATTAATTTGGCACGAGTTTTTGCATCATCTGCAGCTGCGATCGACGATTGTCCTGGCTTCTGCTTGATGCATTTAAGCATGCCCTCCAACACAAGGAAGTTCTCTGCTGCGAAACTATACTCGATATAGTTTTCGCGCCCTTTCAACTTCGGCACACTAACTACATAGGTAGTTCGCCGCCATAGTTGTTACTTTACTGTACGTACTCGACCGACTCATGCATGCCACGCGCCCACGACACAATTAGTACTTCTCCTACTGCGAATCTTATTTATACTTATTTTTCAATTAACGACTATTGATCAACATATATATTTTTTTATAGTAGAAGGAGGCAAACGAGCAAGCGGGTCACCTGATGGAAAGTAATCACCGCCGCCCATGGACACCCGCAAAACCAGAGAAATCGCAGACGTGTTGCCGGCCTTGAAGGAAGGAATAGGCTCGTTTCTTGAAGATCCCTAAGTCGTAACGGTCGGAAATACTGCCGCCGAGAGCTGGTTCCACAACACTGTAGTTCGAGGCAAGAAATTTCTTGAAAAACGCACAGTAATAGACCGCCATCCGTCAAGGTGATGTGGATGGAATGACAGTCGATTACGTGTAGTGCGGTGCAGGAAATCAGCGGCAGGGATCAAGCCGAACAACTCCTCAGAACACTCCCCATGATATATACGGTACAATGTACAGAGAGACGCACTGTCTCTCCGAAGAGCCAGTGGATCAAGCCGACCTGAAATAACCACGTCGTCGACAATTCGAGCATCTCTGCGTTAAATGCGGTCAAAAGGAAGGAGTTGGTATTGGGGTGCTCCAGCCCAAAGATGGGAGCAGTATTCCATATGCGGTCTGACCTGTGCTTTATACAGTTGTAAACGGTGGGCCGGTGTGAAATACTGACCCGCTCTATTAAGCACACCCAGCTTTTTCGAAGCTAATTTAGCTTTACCTTCCAAATGACCACGAAACTGAACGTCACACGAAATATCGACGTCAAGGATTCCAATAGTCGGATTGGTATCAAGGGGAGCTCCCTCAAAGTTCAGCGGTACGACGAAGGGATGTTTTTTCGCGGTAAATGCGCAAACTTGTGTTTTGGAGGGGTTAAAGTGGACTAGGTTATGTCGGCCCCAATTCAAGACATGACTTAACATGTTCTCGGTGTCAGTTACAAGTTTATTCCGGCTCTCGAAGACGCTTTCCAGAGAAATATTAGCTCGCCCGGTGTAGAGCGTATCCCTAGTACTGTCGTCTGCATAGCAATGAATGCTGTTTGTTCGGTTTACAACCGAACACTTAGGTATTTCGACATACCTGAAGCGACGACGTTCGCGCGGTAATTAGGTCATCGGCCGCCGCGCCGCGCCGCGTGTGCACTATGACCAGTGGTCGGAGTAGGTATATTGAATTAAGGTCACTGACATCAAACGTATATGTTAATATGGATACTCCTCCGAGTTTCCGGATTATTATGATAAAAATACCGAAACATCGAAATTATTACATGAAACTAGTTAAAAATGTATCAATACTCTCAACGCTATGCTGCTAGTGGCGTAGATGACCAGAATTTAATAGTAAAAAATGACTGGTGTGTAAAAACCTTGTTGTAGTAAAAGTGTTGGAGTAAAAGCCTAAGCATGTATAAAATGATATAATAATAATATTCATTTCAACACACGACATCCGGCAAACAGGGTCTTTTGTCCTCTTATCTCTATGCTCAACGCATCTGACCAATTAGAATCAAGTATCCAGGATGACTCATTGACTGTTTGTTCGAAAACAATGCGCTCGCACCGACATCCAGACCAAGTGGCTCACTCACTTATTTCGGTTCGTGGAGTGCGCTTATTTTATGTGTTGTGAATATCTTGACTTGACCCTGGCTTGTTTACTGTCTTCTGAAATCTACTTAAAACGACGAATTTGGCTTATAACTACGGACATCGATTTATTACTCTTGGATTGGGCCCATTTGAAGTTGTTTTTGTACGGGTAAGTTTTAATTATTTTCACTATTTAAGAAGGTTTTAGAACTTGGAAACAGTTAAAAAAATCACTTTATAGCAATCATCACAGCGCATGAGAGTCCGGTACGCACACCGCAGGGCTATCACCGCTTCAGTTAAAAAAAACACTTTATATGAAACAGAATTTCATTATCGACTTTACAGTTGTGTATGTATATATTGTAAATTTAAATCATTGTTTTAGGTGAGATATAAATAAATATGGCAAAGGTCAAGGCTGAAACAGTGCAAAAGTGGTTATTGCACTATCCTGAGCTACTTTACGATAACGCTAGTGGCACTATATACTGTACAAAGTGTGAAAGTCATTTGAAAGCTGTGAATAGAGGCAACATTACCAAACACATTGAAGGCGCTGTACATCAAGGAAAATTTAAGAGACCGCAAGAGGAATTTTACTTCGACCTCATTAAGTTCCTGATTCTATGCAATATTCCTTGGTCGCAAATGAAAAATCCAGCGTTCAAAGAGTTTTTTCAGAAATATATGTGCAGTACTTGTTGTTGCGTTTGTACCAATCGTAAAGTGGTTGACGAATCACAGTTACGAAAAGTTTATTTGGAGAAGTTTTATAGGAATAAAATCAATTCGATTTATGAAACTAATAAAAATGAGAAACTATGGATATCGCTGGATGAGACAACAGACATTTTTGGTCGATACATAGTCAATTTCCTAATAAAACCATTGCATCCTAGTAATAGTGCAGGCCGGCCTTATTTGATTGCTTGTAAAATGCTAACAGCAGTAAATGGACAAACAATAACACAATTTGTACTGCAATGTCTAGAAAATTTATGGCAAAACACTTTTGAAGCGAAAGTTGACAATATTTTAATGCTTTGCACTGACAGTGTAGCGTACATGCTATCTGCAGGGCGAAATTTAAAACATTACTTACCTGAAATGAAGCATGTGACATGTTTGGCGCACGCTCTTCATCGTGTAAGTGAGCAGATAAGGTCAGAATACAACGATGTTGATATTCTTATATCAAATGTTAAAAAAGTATTTTTAAAGGCTCCTAGTAGGGTAAACATTTTAAAAGAAAAATATCCTGACTTACCGTTGCCTCCGCAACCAGTCATTACCAGATGGGGTACTTGGTTACAGGCAGCATCTTACTACGCTCAACATTTAGATAAAATAAAAGAAGTTTTATCCTGCTTGAGCAGTTCTGATGCTATAGCCATACGAAACGCAAAAAACATTTTGGAAAAACAAAATTTAGAAAATGATTTAAAATATATTGAAGAAAATTACTCTATTATACTACTAGCCCTAAAAGAGTTACAAAAACAAAATTTATCTCTAGCTGATTCACTTTTAGTATTTGATCAAGTAAGGGCTACGCTTAACGAGTGCAATAATGAGAATATAAAAAATAAAATAGAATCAGTTATGGAACGAAATCCAGATTTAGATACAATTAGAGAATACAGCGAGAGTATTGAAAAAAGCGTAGCAAATAATCAGAAACTTTATTTCAAATTCGCTCCATTGACATCTACAGATGTTGAACGATCATTTTCCACTTACAAATGGATCTTAGATGTTAAAAGAAATAGCTTAAAATTAGAAAATATTGAAAAAAATATAGTTATTTATTTTAATTGTATAGAGACAGAAAATCAAAATGTAGAACTTGTAACCGATGAGGATTAAAAATAATTATTTTTAATAAAACTGTAATAATGATTATTTGTATTAACAATAAACAATTTTGTTTGCTTACATATGGTTTTTTATTTTATTACTCTATTTACCAAATTTTTGGAAACTCCGGTACATTCCGGAAGAAATGCATGTCCATGTTATGATATCATGACGCAAGTATCTAAAATCAATATACCTACTCCGACCACTGACTATGACACTTCAGAGCAGTTTCTTTCGCGATAATGATCGGTTGCGCTCATTAACATTTTACATTAATTTCAACATAATTACATTAGTTATTTTCTCATACATTTTCAACATTTACTTAAAATACATTTAGTTAGTATCGGGACAATTGTAATTATAAGTAAACATTTATAACATTAATCTCCAGTGAAATAAAGTGTTTGACTGTTATCCCGTTTATCTCTCCGTACACAACCCCACGCACATTGCATCCCTGAACATTGGTCCTTCGAGCAACCACCTCGCGCGCTGTTATCTCGTGATTTGGGGTGGTTGGTGGTGGTGGATCTTGTGATTGGTCAATTAACCGGGCAACATCATCAATAACACTTCAACAACCAAGTAAGATCTTTCCATATTTTTCTTTTGCAATTAACTACGGAAGATACCATCGAAGTACAGAGCGAAGCAGCCGGCGTGTTGAAAGGTGTCATGGTGACACAAATCGAAATCATGGGAGCTATGGAAAAGCTCCTAGTAAACTTCAAGAAGGACTCCTCGGCGCGTTGGACTCCATCTAACATAAAACGACGCTTGGAAACCCTTGACGCTTATTGGCAAGAGTTTCAAGATAATCATCTTAAGCTAGTCGACGAAGTGTTAGACAAAGCGTCCCATAATTATTTTACTGAGAATTATTATACACAGAATGAAAAGTTCTATAAAGAAACTCGGAGCTTTATAGAAAAGCTCATGACATTGAGCGATACAACAATGCAGGAACAAGCAAGTACGAGTACAAGTAAAGAGTCAGCATCAACATTGACACCAACACCAGGAGTTAAGCAGGGCAGTACGCAGTGGCCAAAGGAGGAGACACGTGAGATAAGACAAGATACAAACAATTTAGTCCGCAATTTATTGCGTAAACAAGAGGCGAACTTCATGGCTTTCAAACGAACACTGGGTATGATTGAAGTAGATACAACATTAGAAAAGTGGGAGTTAGAAGATTCGCTGAAATCTTTACAAATGCGTTGGTCAGAAGTGGACAAATTACACTGGCAGATCATATGTGAAACTGGGCAAGAAAACAGTGAATATGAAGGAAAGTGTAGCTTTTATGAGAAGAAATATATTAACACAAAAAAGGCGATTAACACAAAAATATGGTCTATGATACATCGTGAAAAGGCGACCCCACAGTTGGACATTTCAATATTTAGTGGGAACTACAATCAATGGGTTCCATTCAAAAATTTGTTCTGCGAAGCCTTACACGACAACCCGTCAATATCAAACGCACAAAAGATGCAATTTTTGCGTAATAAAGTGCGTGGAGATGCAGAGCGTTTGATACAACATCTACAAATAAGCTTAGAAAACTATAACACTTGTTGGGATATTCTGAACAATCGTTATAACAACAAAAAGCTTATTTTCACATCGCACATTAACACTCTTCTGAGCTTACCTAACATACAACAACAGTCGGCGGGGCAGATTAAGAAAATACACGATGTGACTGTGGAAACTCTAAATGCAATTAAGAATCTCTACGTCGATATTTCAACATAGGATCCCTTACTCATTCATCTCTTATCCCAGAAGTTGGACTCGGAAACTCATTCTAACTATATAGAGTCATTAAAAAATCCACGAGAGCTGCCAAAATTAAGCGAGGTTTTAGGGTTCTTAGAAGGAAAATTTACTGCTTTAGAATCATCTCCACGCAAGCAAGCAAACATACAGCAAAAACCAAACAATTACTTCAACAAGGAATATCCTATTAGGAGTAAATGGACGAACGCGAATCAAGGAAGAAACAATAACATTCGACAAAAGAACACTAAAACATTTTCAAAGTCTTTCTTTGTCTCATCGAACTTTAAATGTCCTCTTTGTTCCCGTGATCATGGTATTTACAACTGTAAATACCATGATCACGGGCTTTCTTGAGATACCATCTGATCAAAAATTGAGGACTGTAAACAGGCTTAAGCTATGTACAAATTGCTTATTTAGTCATAATGGAAGTCCATGCACCTCTACAAAAATGTGTCGTAAATGCGCAAAACAACATAGCACGATATTACATGACGCATTTACAACAATTTTGCCGACGCAGGCGTCTACTTCGCGGTCGTCGAACGAAAACTGTTGCAATGAGAACATTACAACAAATTCGCACATATCGCAAAATAATTATTCAGAAATTTTCTTACCGACTGCGGTTATGAAAGTAAAAGCTGCAGACGGAATATATCATAACATGCGAGCTTTAGTTGACCAAGGCTCACAGATCTCAATAATAACAGAGAAAGCATCGCAACAGTTAGGTATTAAAAGACAAAAATGCCAGGGAACCATTTTTGGAGTCGGAGAAAAAGAAAACGCGTGCAAAGGAATGTCTAACATAGAGTGTTGTACAACGACTTTACATTCAACGCGGAAGTATTAATAATGAACAATTTAATTAAGAGCTTACCAAACAAATCATTTGAACAACCGTCCTGGAATCACATTTCTAACATTAATTTAGCTGACCCTGAATTTAACAAAAGTAGACCAGTTGAATTATTATTAGGGGCCGATATCTACTCGATCATAATATTAAGTGGGATCATTAAAGGAGAAGATACATCTCAGCCTATCGCACAAAAACACAATTAGGCTGGTTGCTGAGTGGCAATGCGAAGACTTATCACTGCAACGTAGTAATAAACAATTTGGATGATATAAAACAATTTTGGAACATTGAGGAAATTAGCGAACAGTCAAATTTATCATACGAAGAACAGGAATGCGTAAACTTTTTTACAGAGACAACAGTTAGAAAGGAGGATGGTCGTTATGAGGTGCGATTGCCTCTCAAACAAAACACAGAACAGAAGTTGGGATCATCAAAACATATGGCTATTGCGCAATTTCGGAATTTAGAAAATAAATTTAATAAACATAAACAATTATCAATCGACTATAAGTCTTTTATGAACGAATATTTGTCTTTGGGTCATATGAAACTTGATACAGATAACAACACCGACATAGAATGCTATTAACCCCACCATGGAATTCAAAAAGAAGAGTCTACAACTACAAAGTATAAGGTGGTTAAGTCTTAATGACTTAATGTACACCGGCCCTAACCTGCAACACGATCTGCAGACTTTGCTTCTAAGGTGGAGACAATACAAAATATGCATTCACGGCCGACATAGAAAAAATGTTTCGGCAATTACTAATCTCTGAACAAGATCAAAATCTCCAAAAAATAATATGGAGAGAAACGCAGTCTCAGCCCCTACAGACCTATAAATTAACTACCGTAACATACGGGATGAAAGCCGCACCTTTCTTGGCCATGATGATCCTACGAAGGCTGGCCGCAGATGAGCGTGAAACATATCCTGAGGCAGCTGCCGTTCTGGAGTCAGCTCTGTACATGGATGACCTAGTTCAGGTCTCAGAAACAATCGAAGACGGAAAGAAGTTAATCGCTGACCTTATTTTATTACTAAAATCGGCCGGAATGAACTTAAGGAAGTGGTCATCGAACGAAAATGAGTTATTACTAAACATTCAAAAGAAACATGAAAATAATGACGACTCCATATTTCCATTTAAATCAGAAAATACAAAAACTTTAGGCCTAACAAGCAACAGAATTTAGAACGGACATTGACTCGATACAAAAACACGGATTTGTGAAAAATAACAGTAAACTATTAAATCTGTATCCTATCATTTGTATGCACACCTATTTATTTATATGTTGCGGTCAATGTCAAGTTCGTACGATATGCAAGAATGTTACCGCGCATCAGGTGACGAGCCCGAGTATTATCAGTATCGGAGGCGACTGCTTATTAAAGACTGACAACTTTACTGTATTCGCTCTGTTACGTTGTAAATTCAGGGCCCTGTCTGCCTTTACTAATCTACAAAAGGGGTTTGCAATGGTTAAATAGTACTTACCTGAAATCATTGTTTTTTGAATGATCAGATGTCCAAAAACATTAGTCATTGTAGCTTGTTTGAATTAAATCCATTTTTCTTCACATTAAAGACATGGAGCCTTGGCTGACACATTACAAGACACACTTTTCTTGCATTTTTCAATTAATACATATTTCTAAATAAAGGGGCTACCACACTGTTGTAAACAAGCCTTTCCCACCAGGTCACCTTGGCGGGAGGCTCGTTTACAACTTGTTGTGAACGAGCTTCCACTTGGTTTGCCACAGTCCACAGTGTTGCCATTTTTAGCAGGATCCTGCTTTATTAGTAATTTTAAGAGTAAAATTTAGGCTACAGCAGGATGCTAAGCATTATCGTAAAATTTAGCATATTTGACATATTTTGTTTTATTTTCGAATTTAAATAGCGCTATTCAGAGATGTACAAAATACTTTTCGAAAAGTATTTAAATACAAAATGCAAATACTTTTTTAATATAGTATTTCAAATGCAAGATACAAAATACTTTTGCCTTTTGTATTTTAATACTAAATGCAAAATATGTATTTTCAAAATACTTAATTGAAATAAAATACTTTATGGTAAAATTACTGGTTTTCTTTATTTAATAAAGATTTTAAAATCACAAGTTCTTCAAAAAGAGCATCTGACATGTTGCGTCTGTGTGGACGCATAATCATACCACCATACGAAAATAGCCTTTCCACTGGTGCTGAACTCGGGAGACAAGTGTTGTACCGTAAAAACACTTTTTTTATAGTTGGATATAAAAACTATCGGCGTTAGGTTAGATATAAAACGTAACCGAGGCAAAATGAAATGGAAAAGGCGCGTACGGCGTAATGACAAGTAAACGGTGTTGCCAACTCTGAATGTCATTTAGTGCTAAAACTATGTCGAAATGTACTAAAAACGTGCAGTCTTAAAAAAATGGTGCTAAATAAAAAAAACGTCACAGTCCGATTTAAATGTTGTACAGTATTATTATAGTTGTACAGTAAACAATTTTGAAATCTAAAGATTTTTATTAACATAGAATAGATTTCAATGTCAACTTTTTTTTTTTTTTTTATACTATGCCCGGCAAATGACCCCACTCCACCTGATGTTAAGCGGAAATGAGGTCCAGGCGCGAGGACAACTGGTGCAGCGTAAGAGACGTAGCATCAGTCATCCTCACTCTGCCGGCCCACAAAGTGCTTCTTCACGCCTCGTTTGAAGGACCCTATGTCATAGGTAGGAGGGAATACGTGTGCTGGTAGACTATTCCATATTTTGGAAGACCGGCAAAGAAACGAGTCACCAAATTTCTTTGTGCGAGATGGAATGTTAGAGACTGTAAATTGGTGACTCCGGAGAGCAGCACGCGTACTCCTATGGAGGAAGGGAGAAGGAGGGATGAGGTCAAAGAGTTCTTCAGAGCACTCGCCATGGTATAAACGGTAAAAGACGCTGAGTGACGCAATATCTCTACGCAATTGCAAAGGCTCGAGAGTTTTAGTGACCTTTGCATTGCCGATAATGCGCACAGCGCGGCGCTGCAATCTGTCCAAGGCATCGAGAAGGTACTTTGCGGAGCCGTTCCAAAGGTGAGAGCAATACTCCACGCAAGACCGCACCTGTGTCTTGTATAATAGACACAACTGATCAGGCGTGAAGAATCGCCGCACCTTGTTCAGGACACCGAGTTTACGTGAGGCATTTTTAATCACGGTTTCGATGTAGTCCTTTTGGTTCAGATCGCAGCGGATATCCATACCGAGCATGTTAATACTGCTCTGCAGGCCTAGAGATGTACCCTGAAGAGAGGGAAGGGGAAGGAATGGCGACTTTTTCGCTGTGAACGCGCACACCTGTGTTTTCTTGGCATTGAACTCCACCAGATTATCGGAGCCCCATTTAGAAATGAGGTCCAACACCCGATCGAGCTCAATGACAAGATTTGCTCGCTTCATTTCGGTGTCTACCCGCCCAGCCGTTGGGTGCCCGTTATATCCCCCATGCACTGTGCTATCATCTGCATAGCAATGAATGCTTTCAAGAGGAAGCATGTCATTGGCTAATTTAGCTTTACCTTCCAAATGACCACGAAACTGAACGTCACTCGAAATATCGACGCCAAGGATTCCAATAGTCGGATTGGTATCAAGGGGAGCTCCCTCAAAGTACAGAGGTACGACGAAGGGATGTTTTTTTGCGGTAAATGCGCAAACTTGTGTTTTGGAGGGGTTAAAGCGGACTAGGTTGTGTCGGCCCCAATCCGAGACATGACTTAACATGTTCTCGGTGTCAGTCACAAGTTTATTTCGGCTCTCGATGACGCTTTCCAGAGAAATATTAGCTCGCCCGGTGTAGAGCGTATCCCCAGTACTGTCGTCTGCATAGCAATGAATGCTGTTGTTATGCAGCATGTCATTGATATGCAGAAGAAATAGAGTAGGGGACAACACACACCCCTAAGGGACTCCAGCATTCACGGGCTTCAAGTCGGAGCACGAACCGTCGACTGCGTCTCTGATGCTACGCACAGTAAGAAAGCTGGCAACGCATGAACACAATTTCTCAGGAAGCCCGTATGATGGAAGTTTAGAGAGAAGAGCCCTGTGCCATACCCTGTCAAAAGCTTTCGCTACGTCCAAGCTAACTGCCAGTGCCTCCCCCTTACTCTCGACTGCCTCCGCCCATCGGTGAGTAAGATACACTAAAAGATCACCAGCCGAACGACCGCGACGAAAACCATACTGGCGATCACTTAGTAGCTGGTTCTCTTCTAGGTACCTTAAGAGCTGGCGGTTTGTAATGGACTCCATTACTTTGGAGAGTAAAGAGGTAATAGCTATTGGCCTGTAGTTGGACGGATCTGAGCGATCGCCTTTTTTTGGAATCGGGTGGACAAGGGCTGTCTTCCAAGAGCTCGGGACAACGCCAGTAGTGTAAGAGAGCCGGAAAAGGCGCGTTAGAACTGGTGCCAATTCAGGAGCACACGTGCGAAGCACAATGGGTGAAACTGCATCAGGCCCACTCGCCTTATGGATATCAAGGGAAAAAAGAGCCTTATGAACTGACCTTTGCAGGAACTGAACGTTTGGTATTGTACAAGCGCAATGCGGTATGGTTGGTGGAGAGTTTTCCCCATCGTCCAAGGTCGAGTTTGATGCGAAAAGAGAGCCTAAAAGATCGGCTTTCTCCTTTGCAGTATAGGCCAGGCAGTCATCGGTCTTGTGCAATGGTGGTAGGCACGGCAGACAAAAATTCCCTAAGATAGCTTTGGCGAGAGACCAGAACGCACGCGTCCCCGAAGGAAGACGCACTAGCCTCTCGCCGATTCTACCTATGAATGATGACTTCGCCTTGGCAATGTACTTCTTAAAGGATCTGGCGGCAAAGTTGTACTTCTTTCTGAGCGCTCTGGTGTTTGGATCCTTTGATGACACCGCATTAGCCCAGGCTTGGTAATGTTGTCGCTTTTGGCGAGACGCCATTTTGCAGCAACGACCAAACCATGGTTGGGACTTGCCGCCAATGGGAACCACAGAGTTTGGAATGAAAAGTTCTATTCCTGCAGTATCACATCAACGACAGAGTCAGTGGCGACATCAGGATCATCCAGCGAGAAGCAAACTCGCCACCACGGGTAGGACGCGAAGAAACTTCGCATCCCATTCCAGTCAGCCGACCTATAATGCCAGACTCGACGGCTAGCCGCTGGTTGCGGTTTTGAAGTTTCTGTGAGAGGCACAGTGCTGCGAATCAGACAGTGGTCTGATGAGCCTAGTGGTGCATCAACAGAAACTTGATGTTCCTCAAGGCTCCGTTCTATCCCCCACGCTTTTCCTTCTGCATGTCAATGACATGCTTCCTCTTGGAAACATTCATTACTATGCAGATGATAGCACAGTGCATGCAGGAACTGAACGTTTGGCATTGTACAAGCGCAATGCGGTATGGTTGGTGGAGAGTTTTCCCCATCGTCCAAGGTCGAGTTTGATGCGAAAAGAGAGCCTAAAAGATCGGCTTTCTCCTTTGCAGTATAGGCCAGGCAGTCATCGGTCTTGTGCAATGGTGGTAGGCACGGCAGACAAAAATTCCCTAAGATAGCTTTGGCGAGAGACCAGAACGCACGCGTCCCCGAAGGAAGACGCACTAGCCTCTCGCCGATTCTACCTATGAATGATGACTTCGCCTTGGCAATGTCCTTCTTAAAGGATCTGGCGGCAAAGTTGTACTTCTTTCTGAGCGCTCTGGTGTTTGGATCCTTTGATGACACCGCATTAGCCCAGGCTTGGTAATGTTGTCGCTTTTGGCGAGACGCCATTTTGCAGCAACGACCAAACCATGGTTGGGACTTGCCGCCAATGGGAACCACAGAGTTTGGAATGAAAAGTTCTATTCCTGCAGTATCACATCAACGACAGAGTCAGTGGCGACATCAGGATCATCCAGCGAGAAGCAAACTCGCCACCACGGGTAGGACGCGAAGAAACTTCGCATCCCATTCCAGTCAGCCGACCTATAATGCCAGACTCGACGGCTAGCCGCTGGTTGCGGTTTTGAAGTTTCTGTGAGAGGCACAGTGCTGCGAATCAGACAGTGGTCTGATGAGCCTAGTGGTGCATCAACAGAAACTTGATGTTCCTCAAGGCTCCGTTCTATCCCCCACGCTTTTCCTTCTGCATGTCAATGACATGCTTCCTCTTGGAAACATTCATTACTATGCAGATGATAGCACAGTGCATGGGGGATATAACGGTCACCCAACGGCTGGGCGGGTAGACACCGAAATGAAGCGAGCAAATCTTGTCATTGAGCTCGATCGGGTGTTGGACCTCATTTCTAAATGGGGCTCCGATAATCTGGTGGAGTTCAATGCCAAGAAAACACAGGTGTGCGCGTTCACAGCGAAAAAGTCGCCATTCCTTCCCCTTCTCTCTTTTCAGGGTACATCTCTAGGCCTTCAGAGCAGTATTAACATGCTCGGTATAGATAGCCGCTGCGATCTGAACCAAAAGGACTACATCGAAACCGTGATTAAAAATGCCTCACGTAAACTCGGTGTCCTGAACAAGGTGCAGCGATACTTCACGCCTGATCAGTTGTGTCTATTATACAAGACACAGGTGCGGTCTTGCGTGGAGTATTGCTCTTACCTTTGGGACGGCTCCGCAAAGTACCTTCTCGATGCCTTGGACAGATTGCAGGGCCGCGCTGTGCGCATTATCGGCAATGCGGAGGTCACTAAGCTTTTGCAATTGCGTAGAGATATTGCGACACTCAGCGTCTTTTACCGTTTATCCCATGGCGAGTGCTCTGAAGAACTCTTTGACCTCATCCCTCCTTCACCCTTCCTCCATAGGAGTACGCGTGCTGCTCTCTGGAGTCACCAATTTACAGTCTCTAATATTCCATCACGCACAAAGAAAGGACTATGTTCTGCGCCCATACATTGTTAGCCTAAGAACCAACAATTGTGAAATATTCTTTTCTAGGTTCGAAATTGCAAGTGAATAACTGTAAAAACAAAGATTTTTGACGGACACTCCTGAGAATGTAAATATTAGGAAATCTTATAATTATTCTGAGGTTATGTTTAATTAAAAAATTTGAGAACTGTTGTTGCACTGTTTTGTTTTATTTGCCAACACTCATGCACGTTCACTAACACTTAAATAATTAATCATTATTTCACATTAATATTCGACAAAACACAAATTATAGAAAATTAAACAAACCTGCAGACATGACGCTTCACTTTCCCGCCAAGAAGTCCAGAACGTCAACTTTTTTTTTCTTGACCATGGATAATAGTCCTTCAGTCGTATTAGTAGATTTCATTGATTATGCTAACTGATGATAAATATGAACGTTTGATGCTAAATGATATTACCCCCAAAACCCCTTGAGTAAAGATGTGGGACTTTACTGAGATCTTGCACGGACTTCTTGAGGGAATTTGAAAAGTGATGTTACACTGTTTTGTTATAATTGCCAAAGAAACTGCGCAACCAGTGTTGCCAGATCTTAGAGCAGTGTTCCGTAATAACTACCAAATTCCGTATGAAATCCGTATGGGAAGTTTTTTTAATGCACAAAACAAGTTATAGACATGTAAAATACAAACAAGAAATATATATAAAAAATAACTCAAAACCATAGTTTTTACTATGCAGTAATTGCTGGTTCAGTTCTGTAAAAATCTATGAAAATTAAATAAGCCTCGCTAGTTGACGCAGAATCAAATAAAATGTAACATATTTCTTAGGAATAATAAAAGCTATTAGTAGGTACTAGGTACTTATTAAAAGTTATTACTCATTAAAAGCATTTGCCTGAAATCTCCGTATAAAAATCCGTGTGCATTCATTGTCCGGTTTGAACATTGATATTATTTTACGGAGAAATCCGTATTTAGGGCAACACTGTGTACAGCAGACTACAGTAACGTCAGTCAGTGAGTGACACCACAGATCACTTTATATTAGTCCGAGAGTGACACAGCACCGCAGATTAGTAAAGTTCTCCTCATTGGAAAAGCAAAAGAATTTTAAGTCGACTAACGTTTTCAGTTTGAAATGAAATGCGATGTATCGTAATATAATGATGCTTGGAGTGTTTGGCACTAAGTATATCGAGTCAGCCATGCATGCATAATATTCTTAGGTTTGTTTGTACATACTATATAAGGTGACTGCTAGAAACTGCAAAAAACTTCAAGGGCTGGTCAGGTCAAGTGTTTTAAACATTAAAAAATGACAAAAAAGGACGTGTTTATTTTTTAAATTTTAAAGAAATAATTCATTTTGTGAATTTTAATTGGATAGTCTTTGATTATCTAATTTATTTTAAAGCATACGGCCGTCTGTTGACCCGTCCGAGTCAGCTGGGCGATAAGTACCTACGTTGACGGGTCTACAGACGGCCGGCCGGCTGGCCGTTGCCCCCGTCAGCTGGGCGATAAGTACCTACAAAAAAACACGAACTTCTTTTTTTGTCATTTTTGTCATGTTTAAAACACTTGACCTGACCAGCCCTTGAAGTTTCTTGCGGTTTCTAGCAGTCATCTTATATAAATATTTTGGTCACAAACCTATAATTCACTGGCTGAATGCACTGAACTCTCAATTACCCAACCCATAGTAAAAAATTGATACTCGATATTAATGTCCAAAAATTATTTTTAATAATGGTTACTTATCTAAAAGTGTCCGCCTAAATCTAAATATTGTTATATTTCGTAAAAAATAAGCTAAGAATTATCATGTATGTCATGTTTGTGTTGGTTCTTAGGCTAACTTCAACAATGTCCTTTGGTGATTCGTTTCTTTGCTGCACTTCCAAAAGATGGAATAGTCTACCAGCACACGTATTCCCTCCTACCTAGGACATAGGGTCCTTCAAACGAGGCGTGAAGAAGCACTTTGTGGTGATTCGTTTCTTTGCTGCACTTCCAAAAGATGGAATAGTCTACCAGCACACGTATTCCCTCCTACCTAGGACATAGGGTCCTTCAAACGAGGCGTGAAGAAGCACTTTGTGGGCCGGCAGAGTGAGGGTGACTGATGCTACGTCTCTTACGTTGCACCAGTTGTCCTCGCGCCTGGACTTCATTTCCACTTAACATCAGGTGGAGTGGGGTCATATGCCGGGCTTAGTATAAAAAAAAATATATGACATACTGACAATGAACAAACTTACATTACAATAAAAAGTTCGAATCACTTGATGGTCCTGATGGCACGCTTAGACCTTGTTGGAGCCGGTTTAGCAGAAACTCCAGGAGTCACACGTTCAGCTGCAACATCAGTGGGTTGAATCGCTGCAGGAAATTTAGTAGTAATGATCGTCAACTCATCGTACGTGGAAATGCGTTGACGGATTCCATCTGGAGTCTTAACAAATATGTTTCAAACATTCTAGGGTAACATGCCCAGTCTCCGGCCTCTTAAGCGCTCAGCTGACTTAATTCACTCATATATAACTGATTTAGAGGAATCAGTATATAAATATATTTTTTTTATGCCAGAAATATGTTCAAGATTAATTTTAAAACTGATATAATATACAAAGACTGCCAGTTTTTATATAAATAAAAGATTTTCAGAAAATTACGTTTTAGCCAGTGTCCGGCCACACTTATCTAGTGACCGACCACTAGCTACCCAGTGTTCGGCCACCTAAATATAAACCTACAGCTATTGAATGGATAATAAACTCTCAGAGTAAATGAATAAGGATTATATTGTAATGATCCCACAATCTAAGGATTTTTGACACCTAATATGCTACGGATTTACTTGCGGATTTTATGACCCTCAAATCTTTATTTATAAAGACGTATAAAAATAAAAAGTAAGTATTAAATACAAAACATTTATTTAGTAAATGTGACGTAATAATAATTTTAATTAAACTATTTATTTTAATGGATTTTTCTTTGCAACCAGCACTAATCATTAAATTAAATCCTTTTTTTTTTAATATTAATTGCAAATAAATAACAAAACGTAATACTTATAAAATTGCAAAAAGAATAATAAAACTCTTACTAATAATAAAACGTTACTAAATACTATTATTAAACAGACAATTTTTTTATTAGTAGATAATGGCCGAATACTGGTACCATAGCCAGTGTCCGGCCGCTTAGTCATTTTAAGGGCCGGCTATCCGGTCATAGCTACCAGTATTCCGGCCATTCTATTCTCATACAAGTAATTTTACCTATAATTTTTATCTCTGCTGATATCGGCGGCCGGATACTGGCCATAAGGTTTAATGCTAAGGCCTGTCACTACTAACATTACTTACACTTCACAACACCCTAGGTATTATTAAATACATAAAAATCATGGTACCGTTATTGCTATAGTCTGTTCAATATAGCTTGATACTTATGACAGGTGTCATCAAAACGACGACGTGACTTTGTGAAAGCGTATGAAATTATTTGACAACATTTAAATAATATTATTTTTTATAATCCATCACTTAACATACTACAATTACTTTTTGTGACTATTTATTATACGTTAGATTAGGTTTTATCCGAATAAACTCACATAACACACATTTAACACAATTTTTAAACATTACAATAAAAAAAACGTACCCCTTTACAAGGTCATTCCAATACAAAAAAATACTTGTGTTGGGATAGTAAATCAATTTAAGTTCAATTGATGTTCAATAATCAATCGATTGACTTTAATTTTGTATTTATAATTCTAGATATATTAAATGATTTGTTAGTCTTTACTTATTTATCTTTAGTTTAATGATGATTATATTGAAGTTAAAATAGTACATTGTTAGGGAAGGGAAGAGAGGGGTTGTTTGTATTATTTTAATGAGTCCATCGCCGCTCTATGCTGTTGGATGTATGTGCAGTCTTTAGTCCGTTAGTCGCCTTTTATGACACCGAAGAGAAGAGAGGGGTTGATAGTATTATTTGATGTGCCCATCGCCGCTCTATGCTGTTGGATGTATGTGCAGTGTTTAGTCCGTTAGTCGCCTTTTACGAAACTGAAGAGAAGAGAGGGGTTGGTAGTATTATATTGATGTGCCCATCGCCGCTCTATGTTGTTGGTCGTATGTGCAGTTTTCAGTCCGGTAGTCGCCTTTTGCGACACCAAAGAGAAGAGAGAGGTTGGTAGTATTATATTGATGAGCCCATCGCCGCTCTTTGCTGTTGGTTGTATGTGCAGTCTTAAGTCCGTTAGTCGCCTTTTACGACATCGATAGTACTACTTTCCACCCGCTCCTCATGCAACTTTAGACCTATTTTCCGAGTATGAGGAATGAAAATCTTTAAAAGTTATTGAATTGGCACATTAGAAAGAAACAATACATCATTGGGCTCAATTTAAATCGATGATTGCGGTTGCATTTCGATGTTCACTTTGTTTTATTTTAATTGGAAATAAACTTCGCATTACTGCATCTGTGACGGTTTGGTTGGGGGTGGGAGCCATCTTGTTTTGATACAATAAAACATAACTGCAGACATGACGCTTCACTTTCCCGCCAAGAAGTGAACGTTCACTTTCCCGCCAAGAAATGTAAGGTAAAAGGGTCAGCTCACACAGAGACGCGACCCTGCGGGCACTTTTGAGGTTGCCATACATTATAGAACTTAACTGCTACACGAAAAAGTGCACATCCGGTCCCTGCAAGCCGCGAAGAGTCTCGGTGTAAACTGAATCTAAGCATTGATGCTTAGAGTCAGTTTACAATCAATTAAAATAATGCACATCATGAAACATGCTGTATCTTTACTAACACGCACGCAAGCGTCAATAAAAAGATAGCTCAGTGTGCTCCGAGTTTAGTGTGCATATTCGGCTATCTTTGTGTGAGTGTTTGACTGTTCGATTTGTCTGCGAACATTTGTTTGACAAATGGTAGTTCGTAATTTAATTTTACAAAACCTAATTAACCAATAGTTTTTTTCTATAAGATATGTAATTTGTAAGTAAATATTTTATTTTTACAAAATAATTGGAAGTGTATAGAGTGCCACAAGCGGCACTGTATCTCCATCGGTTAGGGAACCGTAAGTTTTGCGGTATAATAGTGACGCCGCCTAAGCTGCCGTAAAGTTTTTGTTAGACAACAGAAATACTAGCTGCCCTACTCCTGTAGGTCACGTGATAGGTTAGAAAAAGACAATCGCGAAACGCAGCGTAGCGCAGCGTAGCGATTGTCTTGAATTTCGAGATTATTTTTTTTTATTAGACAACAGAAATCTAACTCCATACAAAAATATCTTTTTAATATTATGTCGTATGAACATTACGACAAATAAAAAATATGTTACGGTTCCCAAACCGATTGAGATAGAATGCCGCTTGTGGCACTCTATAACGCTTCGTACTAGGATGCCGTCAAATTACGGCACCGTAACCGATCGTACTATGTTGCCGCTTGTGGCACTCTATTCACTGCCTACACTTTGTACTAGGATGCCGTAATGACGGCATCCTAACCGATCGTACTAGAATGCCGCTTGCGGCACTCTATCCACAGCCAAAATAATTTTGCAATTTTTTTAATCTGTGGATTACAAGACCCGAAACACGGGCGGCCATGATCACAGAGTACTTTCTTATAATACTTAAAATGCCATGATTGAGCTTCATGAGGTTGTCTACTTGACAGTTCTCGGTATTTAAAAAAAGCTGTGGATAGTGCCGCAATTGGCATTCTAGTACGATCGGTTACGATGCCGTAATTACGGCATCCTAGTACAAAGTGTAGGCAGTGAATGGAGTGCCACAAGCGGCAACTTAGTACGATCGGTTACGATGCCGTAATTTGACGGCATCCTAGTACAAAGCGTATAGAGTGCCACAAGCGGCATTATATCTTAATCGGTTCGGGAACCGTAACATATTTTTTATTTGTCATAATATTCAGACGACTTATTATTCAAAGGATATTTTTGTATGGATTTAGATTTCTGTCGTATAATAAAATTAAAATAACCTCGAAATTCAAGACAATCGCTACGCTGCGCTTCGCGATTGTCTTAAATTTCTAACCTATCACGTGACCTACAGGAGTAGGGCAGCTAGTATTTCTGTTGTCTAACAAAAACTTTACGGCAGCTTAGGCGGCGTCACTATTGTACCGCAAAACTTACGGTTCCCTAACCAATGGAGATACAGTGCCGCTTGTGGCACTCTATACACTTCCTAAAAAAATACAAACATGGAAATGTGACATTTCGCAAAAAAAAACAAAAACTATCTGTCAGGTTTCAAGATAAAAGTTTGTTTATTAAAGTGTGACGTCACAGGGCAAAATGTCACGTGACCAACCGTGTTCGCGCGAAATTTGAAATTAATGAAGAAAAATATGTTTTTCATCTAATAAATAAAGCTTTTTTGAGAAAAAAAATAATGTAAGAGGTTAAAATAAGTGTTTGCAATTTTTTTAATACTTTTCCGAGAACTGGCAAGTAGACAATTATTAGTACCTAAACATCTCGTTAGGTACCTACTCTTTTTGTGCAGACGTTTTTAGAGCGTTGATTGCGTAGGTACCTAGTTTTTACATGTGATCGAAGGGTAAAATTCTAAAAAGGTTGTAAATAAAAAACAGCGTATAATTATGCAGTAGTTTATTGTTACAGTGTCGCGGTCTCACAGCAGCTACGCCGTTTCACGCGTCCTACATACGCGACCACACAAACAATACTGACGTACAAACTCAAGAGTAATTTAATTTTACAAAATATTACTTCCAATTCATTAAAATCAAGTATTTTAAGTTTTCGTTAAAATTTACATAAGTAATGCGTTTGCGCACATTTTCTTTGCTAACCTCTATTAATCTTCTGTAAAGAAAGTATTATTGAAACGAATTGTAGAAAATTACAAAATACTAAATCACTTGAGTATTAGTGTACCGTCGCGTTTTGTTTATGTGGCCCCGTTGCATATAACGCTACAAAAAAACCATTACAATAGTTTTGGCAGTTCGCAACAATGGTAAAATGCAACTAACTCCATACACGACAGAAACACGTATCATTTATATTTACAATTACACTATGTTTCCGGTTCGCCACATTTGTCCTCTAACAAATTAAACCACGAAAACCGAAGTGACTGAAATTAAACTAAACCCAGCTACACATAGGAAACGTCCAGAGGTCTACGCCTTATAAGTCTTATTCACGTTGCGTCTTGGGCCATTGCTTAAGGAGAATCAATACAGCCATTTCATATTAATATCTAAGTTAAGAGAAACTTAAGTCGACTATCAGTGCACAAAATGTCTACTATATACAATACGAATGGTAATAAGTGTTAAAATAAAATCATTGCCGCAGTATTGCCTACGTGAATTACAATTATTTTGTCGTTTTTTGTTTTTTTTTTTTACTTTTTTTGTTATACATCATGTAAATTATAATACAAAATCATAAGTTGGGAGTGATTAATGAACACAAACTTAGAGAAAGGACTAAAGTGTTTACACGAAACCTAAGTCTTATAAAACTACATATTTACAATTGAGAAATAGGGGGTCGAATGGCCACACGGGCAGCGGCGCCCGTGTACGCATTCGTGTGACAAACTTAGGATAAAGGAAAGCCTTGGCTGACTGGCCGTACAGTTGAACAAAATACAATCGTGACGTACTAACAACTAAAGATCACTTGTGTGTCAAATGAACAGTAGTGTACTTAAAACTTAAAATATACGAGATCTCTGAAAGTCTGGAAACGCAATACGTACAATTACATATAATAAGAAGCGTGCTCGTTAGGGAATTCTGAGTGCGTGCGAACGGGCGTCCTCCACGGGCGCGACCGGCGCCGCCGCCGCACCGCGCGCAACCCAACCTGGCTCTTATCACAATGAAATAAACACTATTTCAGTGCAAACATTCCGTTCTACATCAGATAACAAGCTCTATTACTTTATACACACGATTAACATGTAAAAATATCTAAGACCCTACCAGATTGTAAGTCAGCATTATACGATTCTAATCTGTATGCACAAAAATCTTGAGTCTGTTTATGTCTTGTACGCGAAGTATTCGCCCACTTTCTGACGTTATACCGTTCAGTGTAAAAGCAGGACTTAATAAAGTGTCACGCGCGTTGCGGCGTTAGTTGTACCGGTCTCTATATGAATTCTATATCAAATTGCGTCATCGTATGCTTATAAAATTTTATCACATACAAGTATATAATTTCAGGTAATCCTATTTTATCACAGAATTTAATAAAAATGGATATTGGTGCAAAAGCGTACCTCGTTTAACGGTTCCCAGCGTTAATTTATTGTTCCTAACGGATTGACGTTCTGGCCTCGCTCTAGTAATAACCGAATTATTCTCTACTTACATCCCTATTTACAAACATCAAATATATAAAATCGAGGACGTGTGGAGTGACTCAGTAAGCGATGCCGCAAGCGTCTAAAATAAACGAATGTTATACCTAACTCGCCTATATGTACAGGCCTCTGGGCCGGTGAATTGTTTGACAGTCTTAGATGTAGACAGAACGGTTACTGCAAAATTGTGATATTTTACATTAATTATGGCAAACTATACTTTCATTACAACGGAACATACACTATAAAACAAGTCAGTTGTTAGCATAACAATTTGATCGGTATGAAAGCTGTTGATTATTTTGTGATTTACTTTAAAGCCTAAAAACTGAGCCTTAAACTGTAGAACTTAAAGGTCAGTTCTATCTTATTAGAATTTTACATTGGCTAGCCATAAGTTCTGCCACAATCATTAGATAAAATTGACCAGCTTGAATAGTCTGACAAATCATGAGAACAACCCTTACTGCAACTAAAGATTCTATCTGGGAAGGCGTGTGCCCTGAAGTGCTATTTGGGGCATTAACGTTCTGTTTACGTCTACACTGTTATTTTGTAAGTGTGTAGTCCAATAATTACGCCTAGCGGATCACAGTAACAGTTTTCTGAGATAAGGCAAGGTGGGGTCTGTCGCGGACCGACGCGCGTCACTACTTACAAACTCTATAAAAAGGTTAGTAATTACCTTGCTTGAACAAATATTGATCTTTTTAGCTCGAGGCTTATAGTGAGTACGAAATAGTCAGGAATGGAGTGTTTCAAGAAGAAAGAGGACAAAACTACCCATCAAAAAAAACTTTAAGACCTTAGAAAACGCGAAAATATACCTATTAGCTGTTTCACATAAAACTAGAAATGTGCATTTCATAATTATGTAATCTCGCTACTGACCGCTTATAGTTTCTATTACCTACTCGAGCAAATTAATTTTTACAGCTTACATTATTTTGAGACTTCGACGTTAGTTCGTAGCATAAGTTACTTTACAACAGACACAATACAAAATATATTGTTTGTCGGTCACCTCTCACCGGTGAATGACATGAAAGTGTTGATGGGTTGTTCAATTCTCTTTCAGCATGACACATGACCATTGACAAACACCCTGTATAATTAAATATTGACGGGTTTACGGTCCGTAGTATCTCGTTACACTAATGTCCAGACTTGTCAATGGATTTAAAACTCTCCCTGCTAGGGAATACGGGTTCAACTCCTCATTTGTATTATTATCAACATGTAGTTTTGTGACGCGCAATCGGCCTCGCCTCCTTTGTACCATCAAAACCCTCCTGCTTACGCCGTTGCATACGCGAGCGATGAGTGTCCAATGATGTCAGTCCGACATATTACAATAATTGTACAACTAGGTACATACCTACTGTATGCGTTGACCGACGGACCAACGCATGCAACTTCAATATACAAACTAAAAGCTACAAAATTAAACTAAACTTTGGAAGTAGTTTCAATACGGGCGAGTGTATTGCCTATGGTCCAGTTCGTTATGCAACGGCACAACCAAGAGTTCAACCTACTTTGTGGGGGTACCTACGACGGCGTACAATCCGTACCGTACTAGAGCCTAACATTAATACTATGCTTTATTTATATACAATTTTTTAACTTTTTTATCATTTATATAGTTTTGAACTAGTTTTAAGGCTACGACGTCTCTTGACACTCACACATAGTCTTCCTATTCTAGTTTAAATGTTAGTAGCGTGATGATACAGGTTAAAACCTACTTAAACACAAATTAAAACATTAATTTTGAAACATATAATAGTATTATGTTGTCTTATATTTATATTAGTCGCCAATAGAAAGAATTACTCATTACTCACACACACAACACACCCCAATTTCGCTTACACCAAACTAGTCTATTAAATGCTTGAAATACGCACGTAATCTATTACATTTACAACATCTCGCTATACATTCTCACTACTGCAATGATAGTATGTGAAAGTTACTCGTACATAATATATATATTTTTAATAATCCTTTATAATCATTGCGAAGTAAATAAGTAAGTTTTTTTTTTTATTAATACTAAATCTATCTAACCTAACTACGTAAAAATGTTCAGTCGATGTTACATACAATGGTGTTTAGAAGTAAGCTTACAGTAATATGTTACAGAGATGTGAGGGCGCGCGCAGATGGCCGCCGCCGGAGATTCGCAGCCGCAACCAGTGTTAGTGCGAGGCGTCTGCGCCCGCCCTTACACCACACAAAGGAACACAAACAAAACAGTACAGTAAGTCCGTCATGTAAAATAAAAATCGATACTGTCCATAACGCATTATGAATATTGCAACATTTAATTCCTCGCAATGTTCGTACAAACGCAACCAGGCACACATTGATAACTACATTACAATTAGATGGAATCGCAAAGATAAATGAAAATAACCTAATGCCTACGCGTATTTGTTACTTACAAGCGTGCCGAGGGAGCCCCGGCACGTGCCTTCTCTTTCTCGCATAGAAGACTCGTTTGTCTATTGATTTCGTCGATAGCGATTGTTTTTCGTTGTATAAACGGTTGTGCGACTTATACATCGCAATCAAAGACACATCCTTAGAGCGTAGCTCTTTATACCCACGTGACCCAACCAACTAGACACTAGACTACAGATTACCGACAGTCGCTACACGCTAACTTACAGAAACGAATACAGACAAAATATTTGGTTGATTTACTGACTTGACGTGCGTCACATCATTCGCTATCGTCGATCTCGCCGCGCTTATCCAATTAAATTTACAAAAAGTATCCTAAGATTCCAAATGTTAAACGTTCTGGGGGCTCGTTACCACCCCGTCTTGAACGGCAAAGTTAATATTTGAAAGACATCTAGATAAATGCACACGTGTACAATATGAGATTTACAAAATACCCGTTTGGAAGCAGTGCACAATGAGTGGACAAAGAGATATACATTACTATAAGTATAATTTATTGCATTAATGAGGTAAGATGTAGTATTTATTATTATCTCAATTTTATATAAAGACCGCATCGGTACTTCGAATTTAAGTTTTATTCATTTGTAACGGTTTAGTTCAAATAATGACGGATGTCAAACTATAAATGTTGTTCCAGATATATTTGTTCCAGCACATGCTGTAAAATTTATATGTAACATTAAAATAATTGATACAATGATTATTGTTGATACTGTTTTTACAACTATATGTTTTGTACAATTATTGGATGATACATTTATTTCAAAACAGTTCATAAAGTCTTTAATCGATCAACTTTGTTACATTATATCTTAAAAAGAAGGCCTGACTAAAACTTGAGGTGCATTACAGCTGTTACTAATGAGTGTGAACTCTGTTATTAAAAAAAATATTTAGAATTTGATCATGTATGTATAGACCAATTTGAACTAAAGTTGGAATGAGAACAAGAGATCAAGATAGTTCTACGTAAAGCATAAATGCATCAATCAACCACAGTTGGAAAGTACAGACGTCACCAGCTACCCTATCGGCTAAAAATATGAATATGGACATGGGCTTCATTTCACATTTAAAGCCCATAATATGCCCATATATAGACAAAATATGGGCTTCCAATGCCAAATGAAGCCCATGTTCATATCCATATTTATTAGCCGATAGACCCACTGGTCAACCTGCCACAAATTGTAAAATTTATTGAATGCAATTTGAACCTTACTTCTTGGGTATAAGGATCAATATCGATTTACAAATTTTACAGTTTTCTATAGCTTGATCTGGAGGCGAATGTTAATAACAGGTGTCACGACCCAAAGTTTTGACCAACAGTTACAGGTGTGACTCAGAGGCTTACAGTGCGAGCTTTGTTACGGTAAACTTTACACTGCGATTTGCCTTGCACTGAGTTTAGATAATAAATCAGAGCATCTCATTGATACCGTATGAATTGCCACAAAAATTTAACTATTATTAACGTTGTCATAAAGTTTATTTAACAAAACCTGACTAGGTCTGTTAAGTGAGCAAATATAAATCTCAATTTAAAATTTAAACCTTAAAGCAAAACTGTCATATCATATTTTTAATAATTGAGTACATATAAAAAAGTAATACAATTTCGAGCGTTCATTACATCTCTTTTCTACTACGAGGATGACATATTTTCGTTTTATTACAACAATCTCCACAGTGGAAAGACATTGAGGTGGCATCTCGTACAGTATTCACAATGAAAGAGCGGGTATGGCGGGCAAAATGATTAAAAACCCAAAAGATTTTTCTTTGTTTAAACTTAGTATCATAAAAGCCGGTTTCATCACTTCATATCAACAAAATAGTCTATACAAAACTTAACCCCTCACTCTTAGTTTTGTTTTGACAGTTTTTTGAAACTAACTGTCAAGGTCAAATTTGACAGAATCGAGCATAGACTATGCGATATTTTGCGATAACAATACATAAGATGAACCACAGAACCGAAATAACCAAACTGGTTCATACTAAAGTAGTCTGTAAGTCTATGAAAACACGGTACAAAGTCAAGTGTGTTTTTGTAGGTGCGGTCTCATGCGACCGCTTGGGGTTTGAGGGGTATATGAAAGAGAAAAAAGCACTGTATAGCCTATGTGACATCGATCAGGAAGTAGTGAAGCCAGCGATAATACTGTTAATAAAAATGCGTTTATTGTGACATCGCGCCAAAAACATAAACATATTAATATCGTCGCACCCACATTTTCATTTTCACGATGCGTCCGCTAAAACTCGCGCATGCGTGCGAGTGCACGATCACGTGTCTGTTTCGAAAAATAATATGACTGGCTGCAACGGTTTGTCGCATACAACACCCACGCGCGCACGAGTTCCAACGAAGCAGATTATTATTTGCCCACCCGTTCATTGTGATACTGTGCGATTACAACTAGAGCAGTGCGGTCGTGCTGCACCGCGCCCGCTGCGTGTTTTCGTACTGACATCGACATGCGGGCGCAATCTATCATTGAGGTACTATAACTAGAAAGTGTAGCGCGGTGTTGCGGCTAAACAAGTATTTACACACAGAGTTGTGGGCTGCAAACGCCTGACAACAAAGCCCCGCCCCATACGCCCCACGCGTTGTCCGCTGTCATCTAGCTGAGAACATTCTTTAACAACAGTAGAATAAATAATGTTTTCTTCATTTTTGTATATCATGGATTTCCGCAAAGTAACGCCTCCTGTGGGTCTATCAGCTAAAAAATATGGATATGGACATGGGCTTCATTTGACATTTGAAGCCCACATTTTGTCCTTATATGGGCATATTATGGGCTTCAAATGTCAAATGAAGCCCATGTCCATATTCATATTTTTTTGGCCGATAGGGTAGCTGATTCCATTAATTACTCCAGTTATAATACCTCAATGGTTACGATAGACCGCAATACCGCTGAATTAAAAACTAGAGCAGTGTAGTGGCGGCGCTTGAGGCGGCGGCGGGGGCGGCTATCGCGCGCGTGCTGCGCGTGCGGCGCGGGCGGCGCGTCATTCCCACTGGTGCGGCGACGGCGGCAGCTCGGACGGGTGCGCCACGGTAGAGCTGCAACCCACGCCGTTAGAGCGGGCCCACACGCGCCGCTAGGGGCCACGCGCGCGCGGGCGGGGAGGCCGAACAACGCTTTCAAACTCTCGTCGGTTTTTAGTCACGATTTTTTTTCTTTTTGGAAAACCAACGCATCGGATACGGTTAGTTGTCATTTTCACCATTTTCATTTACTTACTACTTTGTTAAGTAAATATACAATGCAATGTAATTTTACCCTAAGGTGTAGCAACAATACAAGACAATACAATTTGAAAATTATAAAACAGAGTTATAGAAATACAGAATCGAATTCGAATCGAATAATCGTCAGCCTATAAACGTAATTATACTACTTTAACCAGGCCCTCCGCACTCCTACGAGTAAATATAGCGTAGGGACTTTCACAAGAACTCAAATGTGGTCCTGAATAATTTTTGTAATTGCCTATAAACGGAACACTGTTTGTGCATGGAGATATTGGGCCATAACCCACCACGCTGGCCCAATTCAGGTTGGTGGGTTGCAATTTAGTCATACCATTTTGAATATTCTGGCAGTAGACATGGTGAGTTATGTCATAGAAAGTGTTGCTACACCGTTTGCGTATTTGACATGCGAACTGCATTCGAGTTCAAACGACGCTTTCGACTTGTGTTTTAATACAAGATTACTATAAAAATCATAAGTTGCACATATAGCAACATATATTTTAAAACACCAGAAGACTAAAACTGTCTCATACACGTTGGCTTTCCGTTACCGATGACTTTTGCAAGCTTCGAACCAAATTTGAAAAACCGATATTATTGGAGAAATTGAGAGCGTTAATCGGTCGTCCTGCGCGACACCTCATCGCCGTTATAAGAGTTCAAACAAACAAACTGGTCATGCATGACTTGGTAAAATTTGGAATATTTCAATTAGTTTTTATCGAATATAAACTTTCTATGATAATAAAAGAGAACTCAGTACTTATAGCAAAACTGCATCACAAATCAAACTACTGTTTAGCTACTGATAATGTAAATATTTAAAAAATACACCACAACCAGGTGCTCGGCACAGAGCTCGCGCGCTACGCATGCACTACGGAACCATCCCAAAACAACATAACAACAAGTTCAAACACTTTTTCCATACACAAGAGAGTCTCAACAAAATTGCACATTTCCCTCGGATGACAAGACCGACCGCATTGTCTATGTAATTATGAAAACTCAGACCTCTACATTAATCAACTGTTATTTTATCGCATGAAATTTCTCTTTTCTTTTTTGGAAGTTAATATTTTCATGTATTTTTTTTGTAAAAACTGTACGCAAAAAAAATAAATTTCTTAGCAACAGTATTTGCATTACAAAGTAAATGTTTAAATTAATATTGAACGCTTGTAATGTAGAGGTCAATTACAATCATGCAACCGCACCGAAGAGAAACGGTCAAACTATCTAACGATCAACCCTTTTGAAATTACGAAACGACAGTCGCTCGCGAAGGCAACTCAAAACACAATTTTTTTTTTAAAGAAATAAGAAAATAATTTCTTTGTTGGACTTTATTCAAAATCTATTCTTGTTTCGGGTTATAAGGAGTATGCATGAATTTTATTTAGTTATCATGTTCGACTTTGTTTAGATACTATAAAAACTTAGGTTTTTTTTACAAAAGTACGTTTTTTAATTCATTATGTATGGCAAAGAAATTTTGTGATTTTGTGTGTGTACGTTAGTAAACTTTAACACGCGTCACCATTAGTGACGTCACGACATTTTGTTATGACAATTAGCTTTGTGCCTGCGTGCCCAAAATAGTTTCAACTTCACTTTTTTACATTTTACGATTACGATTAAGAAAAAGACTCTAAAAAGAAATATAAAGAATTTACTTATTATTTTTTATTTTTCATAATGAAGTACCTAGTAAAAGTTTCTACCCGTCACGTAACATAAAAGTAAACAAAGAGGTTAAATTATTTCAAATACCATTTGGTACCTAACCTTTTTTTGAAAATTGCCTTTAGTAAACTTTTAAATCCATGCATATTCCCCACAGTTGCGTTTGCGAGCGCCGCCCGCGTACAACGGACGGACAAACAGGTAACATCGTGCTAAAGAGTGCCAGTGCGCTTACGGGAGGAGGCTCGCGCTACGCGGCGCACAGAAATATCACGGGCGATAGCAGTAGTATTTTTGCCGCCGTCTTGAAAGGGGAACAAACCTTTGCTTTCGAACCCGAGCCCGTTCTAGAGCTGTCGCAGAAACACAGAAAAAAAAAGCACAATTACACTACTGTCGGACATGTGAAGCGTGGAAGACACCACCATTTCAAGAGGGTTGATTTGGCTTGAAAACAGCGGTTCTCGCAGTATACAATATAATATATACAGAACTATCGCTCGGAAGCGCGGAAAGTTGTAACAAAATAGAAATGTATAAATAAATAGTTTCATAAAAAAAAACCCATGCACAAGTCGGGTTCTGGCAGTAGTTACTGTACACAAAGGCAAAGTTCTGCAAAAACAACTACGTTTCGGCGGGAGGGTGCGGGACGACAAAAGGTTCTTTACTTCTGCGACCACCGGATATCAGGCGTGCGAAACACGCGGGACGTATTATTATGGGATGTTTCAGTGGCTGTACCGCGGAACCCTTGTAATATAAAGCAACACTTTCATTTTATAAAACAATTTTAGTAGGTAAGTACTTTATCAATATGACACGAGTAAAAAAATATTAAGTCATTGCACAAACAAATTCGAATGTGCTAAAATAAAATCATATAATGATTTTTAACGCGTAATTTTATTGAACATGTAACAAGTCATCTTTAAAATTACAATTAGGTATAAAAGAATAAATTATAAAAAAAAAACAGTTTTATCAAATTTTAGCTCGCTTAGAAAATGTTGACGTTTGAATTCCAAATTGTCCATAGTGTTGCTATAAAACTACGATAAGCCCCCCGGTCCAGCCACCGCTAGTTACAGCGTTGCAACACAATCGCGCCGCGTCGCGCGGTGCCACACCTAGTTGTGATGTCCGTTTGCTTTGTCTGATTTATTATCTTTTACTTTAAACGGCCGGCACGGAGACAACACTATAATTAAATCAATAGAAGTACCGTACAAAAATATCGATTGAATAATACGTTCTTCCTAGTAGATTGTTACGTCTATCGCAAGGTGAAACTGAAAAATGAACCTTATTGGTTGGAAATACGTTATACTGTGTCGTGGTAGATTCAGTTAGCTTAGTGCTAATTTTGTTATGACAAACGTTACTACATCGTCTTTTTCCAATTTGTTAAGGATTTGAACATCGTTTTGTACCCCTAGTTGGAGTACAGTTGTAGCTACCACACAAATTGGTATCTTATATTTATCAAAAATATACACTTACTCAAAAACAATATAATCTTAAACTAAAGCAGTTTTAGTTTATATAGATGCTGTACATTTATCTTAAAGACTAATAAATACCATTCAATGCATACAATAGCATTTATAAATATGGTGTATACTCTGAACATTTCAGTTTTATCTGGGTGTAACATAAAATAATATTATTATCTTCGTTTTGAAATAATGAACTTGCGTTAGATATAACTATATATAAATGAATAATATTTTAGAATTAAACATAAATTACTATTTTTCTATTTACAAATGATGACATAGTGTTTCTATTTCAATAAATTTGATAGAAAAAGGTTATAATATGACTAACATTTTCATGTACAATCACATTTAGGCAAATATATAATTATAAAATATACAATTTGGAGGTTGTAGTTATTGAATGTGACCTATCAAGTTTCGCAATAAAGTCTAAAATAAATCTCAAAAAATAAACTAAAATTACTTTTTTTTACTTAGTAGACGCATTGGGCAAAACCTGTAGTAACATATACCGTAACAACATTCGCACTCGGCCTACCGTATCACGTGACGTAGGAAGGAGGCCTGAAGCTGGTAAAGCCGTGCATAATTATGTCGTATAATCGATGGGCTATCGTTTTTTTTTATTGTTTTATAAAGCGTTCCTGAGAATGTCTTGAGTGTAACAGAAAAGGGTTTACATGATTTAAGGCCGTATTTAATAATTAATATATCTGTCGGCCGTAATGAATAATCAATATCTGTCGATTTGTCTACTAGAGTTAGAAATTTGACTTAAGAGGGTTTACGCCATTCGGTTTCCCATACAAACTTCCAAGTCCAAATTTTTAAAAACCAATCAGTCAATTTTGATGGAACTTTGCATGCTGAAGTAAAACACAGGGATCTAAATTGTTTGTTGAAAACATTTTAAAAAAATGTTTATTTAACTGAGTTATTGCTATATTTTACTTTCTATAGTGGACTTAAAATCGCAATAACTCAGCTAGAAAAACGTTTGTTAAAAATGTTTTTAACAAACTATTTAGATCCCTGTGTTTTACTTCAGCATGCAAAGTTTCATCAAAATTGTCTCATTGGTTTTTAAAAATTTCGACTTGGAAGTTTGTATGGAAAACCGAAATGCGTAAAACCCTCATAAGCTCCACACAAATTATTAGTAGGCAAAACCACCGAAAGATTAACTATTATTGTCGGCTGTTAGTGTAGCACAAATGATTGATCCAACACTAACTAACGCCCCTACAACATACTTATGGCTTTACCTTCTTTAGGTACCTACGCGTTTTACGGCCCGGCCACGACATTACCGCTGCCTGTGAGCGGAGCGGCGAGCGTATTTTTTGCCCATTGCGCGTGATACTACGGAAGTCTCAGTCAATGATCAAAGAAATGACGCAATAAACGAGGAATCCGCTGCGCTCGCAGCGGCAAGGTTGTGACTTAGCCGTTACACTTCCTTCCCCTAAGTATACCGCGTCCAGCGACGGGTTCAATCAGTTTTGATATATAAAATGAAGTATGTTGCACTGTTGCCTGCGTGTCGGCCGTTCGGGGGGATAGAGCGGCGGCGTGGCCCTTTGCGGGTGCGGGTGGTCGCTAATAGCGGGAGGCGCGCTGGCGGCCGCCGCGACTGGTTGCGAAGCGGCGACCGATTCTAGCTAAATGCATACTGTTTACGGGTATCAACGTTTATTGTCTAATGGTAAATGTAATAAAGACAGTTGACAAATTACGTTTTTGGCATTTGTTATTTCTTTGTGTTAACTTAATTTCATTAGAACATTGGCGTGGTGAAATATAAAAAGTGATTTTTTTTAAGAAATATTGATACTAAAGTTTAGGGGACAATCTCAAATGATAACATGTAATATAGTAATGTTCTACCTGTTATCAGCGTTTATTATAAAGTTTTATTTAACGTATGTTTTTTAAAATAAATAAATTATCTGTTAATACCACTTTAAAAAAAAAGATATTTCTCTACATAGGTACACTTTACATTCCCAAAATAGCGACAAAGTTAAGAGTTAAGTAGTCATTTATGAAAAAAACTTTCGATACCGTATCAACATTATTGTATGTATGTATGTATGTTAGTCTGTATCATATAATCACGACTATTATCCCCGAAGGGTTAGTCAGAGACTAGGCAATGAGGACAGCAAAGGAGTCCTCTACCATAACTTAACATAACTTTTCACCAAATAGCGACTATACACATAAGTCTAAAACATATTTTTATTACTTACTATAGGTCATTTGTCGTCTTAAATAAATAAGTAAAGTAAAATACAGCCTGTACTATCCCACAGTAGGGCAAAGGCGTCCATCATTGAAATCAAATCATCGTTACTTAATAAAAAAACAAAACAAAAACAAATGCCAACAACCTTTTTCGAGCACAAAACTTCTACATTTCAATATCGTTGATAATCCGCAAAGAGTTCGGTCGCACCGCTCGCTCGTTGACTCCAGAGGCGGCCGCAAGCGCGCCTCAAATTATCGTATCGCAAAGAAATCACCTAGTGTCGGGTTGGTTGCGGTGGCGGCGGCGCCTTACCTTGCGAAGCTCTTGAACGCCGCCGACTGCGGGTTGATGCAGAGCGGCACGCGAGACGTCTGCAGCTGCTCCGCTATGAACTTGTGGATTTCCTCTGCGGACATACACGTGGAAAGAACGTCAGTAAAACATAAACTAGTCTTTACATACAGGGTACGTGGTCACGTCGTGGTCTCCCAGTAACGCATGTACAATGGCGGACTCCGTCGCTTTACCAGTGTAAAGGTCAAAATCCCTTGCACACCGCGTCGTCTATTTGGTATAGGCTCGTACCCGGGCGGTCGGTGCGCTTCATACGAAAATCGCTGCAAAGTGGTAAAGCGACGGTAACTCCGACCGTACATTATATGTTGCAAAAGTCAAGAGTAGATATGTTTTCGTCTATTCTCATTTATGAAAATGTAAGTATCTCATTAAAAAAAATTAAAACAAGGCAGAAGATGTATCTCATATTGCAAGACCTATAAATAGTTGGTCAAGGTTGTCTTTGTTGATTTCTTATATCCTTGACCTAGTGCACGGAGGTCAGCTTGCACTCTATCGCCAATGTCAAAGAGCCACTAACATATTCCCCTCCCAACTGATGGCATCGTAAAGACAATGGCCGTCCAGCTAAGCCGGAGTAGCTAAGAAAGTCTCGTTTCCATGATCTAGTTCACAGAAGTGACCACCAAGGCCCGAGAATGTTCTCCCAACCAGTACCAACTACACTGCAAAGGCAATAAAGCGACCAAGGCAGATACCAAAGCAGTTGACCTTTGACCTGGTGCACAGAGGTGACCAAGACTTGATGATTGTTGGCTCCCAACCACTACAAAGGCTATACAACCAACATATTCAATAATAAGGTGTTCGGGGATATGAGTCTGTTTTTACCTACCCGTCCGGGAAATGGGCGTGATGTAGAGATGATACCTTTGACCTGGTGCATGGAGATGCACTCCCCGCAGTCGTCTTGCACGGCGTGCCCTCTAAGACTCGCTCTTCCCAACCACTAACTACTTTGTTAAGACTATAATCAAAGGTGATGTGATGGTTACCTTTGACCTGGTGCATGGAGGTCAGCTTGCACTCCCAGCAGTCGTCTTCGACGGCGTGCATCTTCCAAGAGTCGCTCTTTCCAACCACTAACTACTCGGCTATGATCAAAGGTGATGTGATGGTACCTTTGACCTGGTGCATGGAGGCGAGCTTGCACTCCCAGCAGTCGTCTTGGACGGCGTGCATCTTCCAAGAGTCGCTCTTTCCAACCACTAACTACTCGGCTATGATCAAAGGTGATGTGATGGTACCTTTGACCTGGTGCATGGAGGCGAGCTTGCACTCCCAGCAGTCGTCTTGGACGGCGTGCATGCTTCAAGAGTCCCTCTTTCCAACTACTAACTACTCGGCTATAATCACAGGTGATGTGATAGTACCTTTAACCTGGTGCATGGAGGGGAGCTTGCACTACCGGAAGTCGACTTGGACGGCGTGCATCCTCCAAGACTTGCTCTTCCCAACCACTAACTACTCTGTTGAGGCTATAATCAAAGGTGATGTGATGGTACCTTTGACCTGGTGCATGGAGGTGAGCTTGCACTCCCAGCAGTCGTCTTGGACAGCGTGCATCCTCCAAGAGTCGCTCTTCCCAACCACTAACTACTCGGCTACAATCAAAGGTGATGTGATGTTACCTTTGACCTGGTGCACGGAGGTGAGCTTCCGCTCCCAGCCGTCGTGGAAGCCGTGCGGCGCGGCGGGCTCCAGGTCGGGCGAGTAGTGGCGCGCGGCGGGCGGCGCGCTGTAGCAGCACTTGCACATGCACGAGTGGTAGCGGAGGCGACCCTCTTCTAGGTACGGGTGGGCGAGCGCGTCAACCACCGAGATGCGCTTCGTCGGGTCGAACACCAGCATCTGCCAAAGGAACAACGAATGGAAAATGTTGCGGGACTACTCGGCAGTAAAAAGCCTGTATCTTTACGCTTGAGGAGCTCGATAGCGCAGTGGCTTAAGCATTCGTTTTGCGGTCTTGCCAGTTAAACAACGTTTGTAATGCCAGGGATCAAATTAAAAACATCTCGAGCTCCTCCTCGACCTCCTTCTCCGTGCTTTGGAAGGCACGTTATCTTGATTACGGTTGTCGTGGTTGCCCTGCATTGGGCCAGCGTGGTAGGTCATGAACCACATGCGCTGTCGATGCGGGAAGTAAATAATAATTTTTATTTTTTGTATTTAATAATTATTATTGTTTTCATAATTTATTTATGACTTACTAGCGGCCGCTCGCGGTTTCACCCGCGTGGTTCCCGTTCCCGTGGGAATATCGGGATAAAAAGTATCCAATGTGTTAATCCAGGTTATAAACTATCTGTATGCCGAATTTCATCGAAATCCATTCAGTAGTTTTATACTATACTTACAAACATTCTATACTAACAAACTTTCGCGTTTATAATATTAGTAGTTGTTTTACGTAATTGTCTAATTTTCGTTCAAATATTTTTTTGTATCTTTTTTTTATAGCAGAAGGAGGCCAACGATGAAGCGGGTCACCTGATGGAAAGTAATCACCGCCGCCCATGGACACCCGCAAAACTAGAGGAATCGTAAATGTTACTTTGTAAGTGTTGTGTAGGTGCATGTCTATAAATGTATCGTATCTCACCTGCGCCAGCAAGTGCACGGCCTCGTGCGTGGCCTGCACGGACAGCGTGTAGAGCGCGGCGAGCGCGGGCGGGCGCGGCGCGCGCCGCATCATGTGTGCGCGCGCGCCGGCGCACGCGTGCCGCATGTCCTCTAAAGAGGGGGTGCCTAGCAGCTCCGTGATCAGCTCCAGCTAGAACAACGTACAAACGTTAACATACATTAGTTACTTATTACTTCTGCTCATCAGTGATCAAACCAAATCATCATCCTATAAACGTCCCACTGCTGGGCACGTAATATTAAATTAGCATATTATACACCGAGATTTTTCATTGGTTTTGGAGCCGAATACGTAATAACACAAAAAAGTGTTGTACTTATTTATGAAAAAATAATCGCTTTACGAGCAAAGTAAAAAAAGTTGTAAAAGTGACTTTTTGTCGAAAGCACGTAGTAACGTTCTCCTTATCTACTCGTACACCGTGACCTCAATGAACTTTCCCGGCCGGCCACCTGCGCTGGCGGCGGGGCGGAGGGTAGGCGGAGTGTTTGAAGGGCCTCGGTCATTGACTTTCGTAAGATCGTCCGGTACTAAGGGTTCTTACATTCTTTATGTATTTTTTTAATGATTTTTTATGCTCATATTTTTAGTTTTACATGCTAAATAACTTCTACTGATGATAAACATGAACAGGGTTTCGGCTCCAAAACCAATGAAAAATCTACCTTTAAAAAAATTACTACTGGTTTTGACAGCTGCCAAAGACTTTTAATAGAGATGTACTCTCTATATCCTGACGTTTAACAAATTACGATAGTGCGGGTGAAAACGTATTCCAGCTCCTAGTATTGAGGTTGTCTGTGGTAATTGATTTTCATGACTGAAAATCATTAGAATTATTTTAAGTTGAGACATATTGAGAAAAAAATCACGGATTTTTTTCTTTGTCTTACACTAAAATACCATTTTACTTTTATGGTGTTTAGTTGAATCATAGACGGTGTAGACTATGATTTTTCCCCTATCGGCTAAAAAATATGAATATGGACATGGGCTTCATTTGAAATTTGAAGCGGAGTCCAAGTAAGACTCATATAGTTGTCCTATTTTTCAAATAGGCCAAAAACATTAAAAGAAAAGTATCATAATCAGAATATCTTATTGCGTAAAACTGTGTAACAACATGTTGAAAAATATTGTTAAAATAGATCAAGAATTACCTTATCAGGCATGCAATGTTATAAAATAAAATAAAAAACATACACAGAACTCAAATCGTCTCAAAATCAAAATATTCATAGATGGTATAAAAAACATTATTAAATAACAATATTCTATATCTAATGCTTTAATTTGAGTTGGTAAATGATTGAACACTTTAATACCGTATATAAAAACACTTTTGTAGTATACATTATTATTCACTATTGGTAGGTTAAAATTATATTTATACTAGCGGCCGCTCGCTCGGGTTCACCCGCATGGTTCCCGTTCCCGTGGGAATATCGGGACAAAAAGTATCCTATGTGTTAATCTAGGTTATAAACAATCTGTTTGCCGAATTTCATCCAAATCCATTCAGTAGTTTTATGATGTTATGTGGTTGGGTGATGAAGTAAAGGAGTAGTTTACATAACGAAGTCCGTTTATTGAGTGAAATAATACAAACATATTGAAACGCTTAACCAATTCTGCAACTAAGCTGTTTTACGCTAATACGTGTTATTTCGTATGATTGCGACATGACCTAATTACTGTTCGGTTTGTTAGGTATAGGTAGGTATAACACTACAACTCCCCTGAAAAAGTCCTGTTCATCCTCCCCTTCTGAAGGAAGAAGCAAAAAAAAATTAAAAGAATTAAATCATGTCACATTACAATGTTTCTTATTCTAATTAATAACAGTTTATAAAATAATACATCTTAAAAAAATATAACAGAAAAATTTAATTGAAGAACATTTTAGTATTATTTTTATGTATAAGATATTCTTTATTATCTTTTAAAATTTTAACATTAGGTGCGACTTCCTCAAGTACTACAAAGGGACCTTTATAAATGTTAGTAAGTTTGTCTCCTGTTTGATTTTTTACTAAAACAAGGTCTCCTTTCTTATAAGTTACAGGGTTGCTTTTTCTATCATATAATAACTTTCTTTTTAACTTACTATCTAATAAATTATTTTTTGCTTCGTATTGAGCTCTCTGTAAACGATATTTCATCTCTTTAGGATAGTCGCTATAGTTATACAATGGTTCAACTGATAACCCAAAGTCAGAAGGCAATTTACAACATTTTCCGAACACTAATTCGAATGGAGTGTATTTTTAGTAATAGTAATTTTTAAAAAAAACTAATTCTACGACATTGTTGGGTTTTTTAAGAATCTCTACAGTATCAGGTTGATCAGGCCTACTACTGGTAGAGGAATCGTCTGCCAAATTACTATTACTATTACCTAAACCGATAGGTTGCGATTGTAACTTTTTAGTTTGCGCTCGCGTTATCACAGAGACTACTTGTTCTCCTATTGACTTAAGGTCATCACACGTCATGGACATCGGGAGTCGACTTAATGCGTCTGCAGCTGCATTATTTCGACCCGGGATGTAAATAATCTCAAAGTCGTATTCCTCAAGATAAAGCCTAAACTTAGTTAAGCGGCTTGATGGGTCTTTTAAACTGAAAAGGTAAACTAAAGGTTTATGATCTGTAAAGATTTTAAACCTTCTACCATACAGATAGGGTCTAAAATGCCTTACAGCCCATACTATTGCTAAGAGTTCTAAATCTATAATCGGATATCTACTTTCCGCGGGTGATAAGTTACGACTTGCGTAAGCGACAACGCGACCATTTTTATTTGACAAAACTGCGCCTAATCCTGTCTTACAAGCGTCAGTTCGAAGCTCAAATGTATTGCTGTCCGAAAAATCTGGATACTGCAACACAGGTGGTGACATTAAAGAAGATTTTAAACGTTGAAAAGATTGCTCGCATTCAGATGTCCATTCAAATTGAGAGTTTTTTTTACACAATTTATTTAGTGGATACGTGATATTCGCAAAATTAGGTATAAATCGTCTGTAGTAGTTAGCAAAGGCGATGTATCGTTTTACATCATCGGCGTTTAACGGCACCGGATACTTGCGCAATGTTTCGATTTTGCTGTCGTCTGGAAGAATGCCTTGCGATGTTATTTTGTGACCTAAATAAACAATTTCCGTTCTTAAGAATTCACATTTCATTGGATTTAATTTTAAATTTACTTTTCGTAAACGTTCAAAAACACTAATGAGATTTTTATTGTGGCTTTCCATAGATTTTCCGATGACGACACAGTCGTCTAAATAAATAAATGCTTGATTATAGTTAATGCCTGACATAGCTATCGTCATTAATCTTGAAAACACGCTGGGAGATGTTTTTAATCCCATAGGAGAACGCTTCATCTGATACATTTTATCAGTTGTGAAAGCCGTATATTTGCGTGATTCTGGCTCTAACTCTAGCTGGTACATCTTATCTACACTGAATGCGGTATATTTCCTTGAATTTTTGTCTAAAGATAATTGATAATAGCTTTGTGAGAGATCTAATTTTGAAAAATAAATACTACCTGAAAGGGAATCTAATATATCTGTAATATTTGGTAACGGAAACTTATCATCTTTGATCCTATTATTAAGCTGTCTATAATCGATAACTAACCTCCACTTTTTTTCATTACATCTATCTGCTTTTTTTGGAACTAACAAAACTGGGCTAGACCACTCTGAGGTGGTCTCCTCTATGATATCATTAGCTAACATGTCATCTATTTGTCGTTGTACCTCTTGCTTAAGGGAATGAGGTATCCTATAAGGTTTAACATAACTAGGTGAAACGTTCTCTTTTAAAGATATAGTATGAGTCATAATATTGGTTGTCGATAATTTATCACCTGGAAGATGAAAAATATCGGCATATTTTGCACAAATATGCTCGATACTGCGTCTTTCCTCTTGGTTCATATTACTTAAATTCAATAATTCAAATAAAGTTTTTACTCGACTTACGCTATTTTTTTCTTCTAAGAGACTACAGACATCAAAATAATTTATGTCATAAATAGCAAAATTTTGGAAATCGTATTCTATTTCACTATTTGTAGTATTTAATATTCGCAAGGGAATGCGACCATTAATTGGTTTCGCAATTAACCCTGCAACAAAAACGCCTTTCTCAATTTCTTTCGATAAAACAACACAATCGCAACTCGATGTCGTAGGTATGAACCTTATCACTTCGCATCGAGGCGGAATCGAATGTCTATACCTAGCATTATAATGTATTTCAATTGAAACGTTTATATTATTGTTAGACAATTGCAATTTACTATCCTTATAACTAATAATCGCATGATATCGCTTAAAAAAATTATCACCTAAAATACCATTAGCCGTGCACGACATATTCTTAAAAACATAAAATTTTTCACTAAATATTACATTATTATAAACTAAATTTAAGAAAATGTAACCTTCTGATTCTAACTTTCCTGTAACACCCTTTATTGTTATTCTATCATAACATAACTGCTGCAATAACTCTGGATAACTACTAAGCCATTCGTACCTCAAAACACAGAGACTTGCTCCACTATCTACTAAAAGATTAATAAAATGATTATTCACTAAAAATGTTACGGTACTACTGTTATTAAAATTAAAAATAAAATTTTCGGTATTAACGAAAAAACTCGCTTGAAGCGTTATAATTATGATTTTGGTTAATAATACCCTGGTGCGACTCATTATTTACGGTCGGTGTCTCCTGGGTAGTATGGCGTATTGGAGCGGCTGGTCTTCGTGACCTTGAGCTATACGCTCCTCGAGTACTGCCTCGGTTATAACTTGCACCACGGGGCGAGCTATATGAATTATATCGACCGCGATGCGCATGCGCATCAAATGAGTGTCTCGTATTACGACTGTAGTCACTTGAATAATTACTACGTGGTCTCGTTTTATTGTAATTATTACCGCGAAAGTAATTACTATAGGCATAGCTGTTGCGTCCACGATTTAAACTACTATGACGCCGAATATTCATCACCTCGAACGCGGAGGACAAGGATTGCTCATCCATAGCTGTCCTAATAGCGTTCGGCAAGGACTCGAACTGTCTAGCTGATATTATTGTGCTTAACCTACGATCCGCTAAACCATCTGAAAACCGTTTAAGAGCGATTTTCTCGTTAATTGGCTTTAAAATATCATACGTGTTATTATTACCATTAGATTGAGCGATTGTCAAAGCTACAAACAAATTTTCTAATTCAGAACCAAAAGATTCGATCGATCGATTGCCTTGCTTGCATTGGTTCAATTTCCACTGCAATGCAACATCCGACTTTTGCTGTAAAAGGTGTTTTTTCATATCTGACAAAAGATTATCAATTGTATCGTAAGATGATTTCAAACGTAACTGTGCATTTTGAGAAAGCCTTGTTTTAAGTACAAATTCAATTAAAAGTTTTTTAGATGACTCTGAAATCATTTTGCTATATAACTCAATGCTATTAATTAAAGAATTAGTGACAGACTCTTGACCAGTCATTACCGGCAACAATGCAATGGCAGTTTTTAAATCAAAGTCATTAGTAGCCATTTTGACTAGCGAGTCAGTAGCCATTTTGACTTGCTTAATTTTTTTGTGCAGTTAAATCAATTATTTTATTATAAAATAAATGGATTTCACTTATAATTTTGTTTACATCAGTGATATCTTTTGAACTTATCTCATTTCGATCAATTTGCAAGTGCAACTGAGTCAAAATACTCTCTAATTGGGAATATAATTGTTTGGCTTCAGTAGCCTTTCTTAAGCCAAGGTCTTGTTGCCTTCTTTCTGGGCCTAATTTTATTAAATAATCTTTAATGTAATTTAATGATTTATGGAGCTCATGTAACTGTAATATTACACTAGACATACTAAACTAAACATCATATTAAAAATTTAATTATTACATTTTACAACATTTTACTTTATATTTATAATAAAACCTTACGTACTTTCAAGGCCGTAATCCATACAACGATAGCTGCACGGGGGGGGGGGAAATGACGCTATGATGCTCTAAGGACACGGAACGGGCGCGGGCGGTGCTGTAGGCAGGCGGTGGCACGGCGCGGTGCGGCGCGGCGCGGCGGCACGCTGGCGCTGCTTACGGGCTCAGGCTGCAGTTACGGGAACGGGTGGGCCGGGCTATACCCTGGACTCCTCTTGATTATCCTTCTCTCTTCTTAAACAGCGCTGGTAGTGAGGTTGGTGCGTGAGATAGTAGCAATGTTGTTGCTATTCAGCTCCCGTTGAATAGTACGCACGAAGTGTTTATTACATTTCTTGAAAATGTAATAAAAAATAGCCAACACCAAGATGATGACAGACACGGCGATCAATATTTCAATAATAGCCAGTTTCTCACTGTGGTACTGTGTGGTCGTGGCAGAAGCTTCACCATTAGCATTCTGAGCTATTACAACTTGTTCCTTCGAAGCTGATTTTCCCATGTCTTGGTTTTGCTAGTTCTTTATTTTTAATTCGCTCTCTTCTTTCTTCAAAACTTGGTTTCTCCTTGCTGGAGCTGAATGTTGGTGCTTTTCTATGGTTCCAGTGGCAGGGTCGCCATATGATGTTATGTGGTTGGGTGATGAAGTAAAGGAGTAGTTTACATAACGAAGTCCGTTTATTGAGTGACATAATACAAACATATTGAAACGCTTAACCAATTCTGCAACTAAGCTGTTTTACGCTAATACGTGTTATTTCGTATGATTGCGACATGACCTAATTACTGTTCGGTTTGTTAGGTATAGGTAGGTATAACACTACAGTTTTTACGTGAAAGAGTAACAACGATCCATACTTACAAACTTTCGCGTTTATAATATTAGTAGGAAGTAGGATCTATTACGCTGGTTACGAAGAAATTTTGAAGTGTTAAAGTATTCAATGTTAGTTTAAATAAATACACATATTTCCTGAATGTAAATGTTAGTGAGAGTAAGGAACTTCTTTTCTTTAAAAATACCTCTAAGTGTTTCATCATAATACAAGTTATAAATAATTCGTATACTTTTTTTCTGTAGTAAGAATGTACTATTTGAATTTACAGAGTTACCCCATAAAATAATTCCATAAGTTAGAAGAGAATACATATTACCAAAATAAGCAGTTCTAGCTATTTCAGTAGAAGAATTTTCTGCTAGAGTAGACAATGCATAACAGTAACTAGAAATCTTTTTATTTATATTATCTATGTGGGATTTCCAATTTAAATATGAATCAATTCAAACGCCAAGAAAGTTGCTTTCATTGACTTCTTTTATTTCTGTATTAGATTCATAAATTTTTAATTTAAACGAGTTGGACCTGCTATTTCGAAATTAGTTCAAATGTAGTTTTAATAGGATTTACTATAAGATTATGAGCTTTAAGCCAATCAACTATATCTTTTAATGTTTTATTAATTTCATCTTCAAACTCGCTTTTACTTTTATTATCTACAGAAATAAAAATCGTTGCATCATCTGCAAACATAACGCACAAATGATTTATTGATTTTGGAAGCTCATTGACATAGACTAAAAAAAGAAGTGGCCCTAAGACGCTTCCCTGTGGCACTCCAAGAACGACTTTATCAGATTTAGAAAATACTTCTTCAATAGTTCTATTGTTATCAATATAAGCATCTATTACTGCACATTGTTCCCTATTTTTTAAGTAACTTTTAAATAACTTTAAAGCAATACTACGTAGTCAGGAGCAAAAATATGTAAACAATTGTAACTCATAATACAATGGAATAAGAGTCCAAAGTGTATATATAATTACATTACATATAATTACATTACATATTAGTGCTCGTGACTGTACACCCAGATTTTCTAAATGATTAAGGGCGGATTCGACCAAACTGGAATAAGGTCTTATACCTAGAATAAACGCCGAATTTGTATAGACTAATCTCGGAATAAGTCTTATTCCAGTTTGGTCGAATCCACCCTAAGAAGTACATCATGAATTACACAGTCAAAAGCTTTTGACATATCTATAAATAAACCTACACAAGCTGTTTTTTTATTTATAGCTTTCCATACCATCATAAGAACTTTAAAAATGGCTCTAATTGTTGATTTTTTCTTTTGAAATCTAATTTGATTTGGGTTTAGTAGATTGTTACATGTTGGAAAGTTATAAAGCCTAGTATGTATTACTTTCTCAAAGATCTTTGAAGAAGAAGATAATAAAGCGTTTGTTCTATAATCACTTACATTAGATCGCGATCCTTTTTTAAACAACGGTTTAATTTTCGCCTTTTTTAGTTCATGAGGGAAGGTTCCATTTTCTAACATTAGGTTAATAATATACACAAGAGGTTCACATATTGACTTGAATGATTTCTTGATAACATTCACAGGTATACAATCAAGGCCAAAACTCTTTTTATTTTTGAAACTTTGTATGATTTTATTACTCTCATCAATATCCACTGGTTTTAAGTAAAAACTATTACAGTTTAGTATAGGGGATGGCTTATGGTTTGCTTTAATCAAATTTTGTGTGTTACTCATTATGAAATAACTAGTAAAAAAGTCAGCTATAATTTTAGGATCTTGGATAACAGTGTATTTTACGTTTAAATTATTAATTGTAGGTTGAAGGTCATTCATGACCTTCAATGATGTGGATAGATAGATAGAATAGATGAAGTTTGTCGTTTTATAAAATTCCAAGTACTTAGATCTTTTTTATTTGAACTTTGCTCTATAAACTTAATATTAGATTTCTTTTTTGCTATACGAATTACAGGCTTTAAAATTTTACAATAGTTTTTATAATCAAAAAAAGTATGTGTATTTTTGCCATTTTTAATTATTTTATAATACATTGCTCTTTTGTTTTGACATGCATTTACCTTTAGTAAAGTAAGTAAGTAGTAGTAAGTATACCTTTACTTTGCCAGTTTGTGACTCTTTTATGTGTTATTTTTAATCGTTAAATAGGAATACATAAGTCATAGATTGTTTTATATAGTTTTATAAAAGCTTCATATGCCTTATTAACATTATTGTGTAAGTAAACTTAAGCAAAACTCAGTTTATAAATATTATAAATTAATATACTTATCAATGTTTCTTTAAAATATATACCAATATTTTAATTCAAAGCTTTTACTACAAGGTACTTAAATTTTTTGTGCTGAATGGGCAGAGACAAAATAAGTTGACAAAAACGTCAAATGTCCAGCGAAAAAAAAACCCGGTCAACATTTATGATACCGAATTCAAAAGCGACCTATACAAATGTAATTCGAATGGTGACCAAATGGAGTGCCCACTTAAATGTCATAGCACTCCTATGCTTTAGTTATTATTCTGTAGTAGACTTATAAATATTAGACTTATAAAAGATTTAAATGATGCAGGAAGTTTTGGAAAAACAGCAGAGGAACGTTCTAGAAGGCATCAGCGGATATAAAAAGCTGATCGTCGCTCAGAACTTCCTTTCTGCTGCTGCAGACCTAGGTACCTAATTAATAACGTACCTTGTTGCTGTCGATTTTTTTTATATAAATAGTAAAACCCCGAATTTGGGTAAGTGTCTGTTCCTTTCGTTTTGATTTAATTTTGCTAAATTGTTGATGTTTTAATTCTACAGATATTACTAGTATTTTTAATGTGTTTCATATTTGCATAAATTGTTACAGTGTTTAACTTAAAGCCTAAATTATTGTCTTTCTTTAGAAGTCATATTACTTTGAAGTTTGAATATTTGCTAAAAGTCCGTTATGATTTATCATCCAAGGATGTTTAATTGTATTGAGGTGAAGCGAGGTCCCATAATTATGACCCCGTGGACGAAATACAATTCCCATTTAATTTAATAAGTAATCATTTTACTTTTTGTCATTACAACATTTCGGTTACCATGTTGGTACCTGTAATTATTTTGTTGCAATTGCATAACGGTCTTGTAAAGTCAATTTTACTTAGTATTTGAGCCAGATTCAATTGTCAAAACCTTGTACTATACCGGACCACGCAGTGACCAGGACTTAGTAAACATAAATTCATTCCGTTTTCTGTGAAGTTTCAGGGTTCATGAACCGGGTTCCTGCACCACCTGGTCTTCTTCCCACCACTGCTGCACCGCTACCTACCTACCAGTTTCCTGCGGGTGATCTACTTCCGCGGGTTCCGGTTTCCGGTCGGCGCAGTCTCTCTTTAAGTCCTGTTCAAGCGGACAGAGTGAGCGATCCATAGAACCCCTCCCTGATCAATTTGTATAAAGAATAGGAGAATAAACCTTGTAATACTATTCGCTATAATTCTGAAGTAGGGACTAAACCGCTTCATAACGGCTAGTTACTAGTTATATTTTATTTCAAGGATGCGCTTGGTAACGATGTTCCGAATAGGATTATCTTAACGATTTCATTAGCTGTAAACCACCGTGTTTAACGTGTTTAACCACTTAACAAACTAAATTAACGACAGGAAAATATTTATTTGTAGTTAGTAATTTTTTAAATCTTCATATTTACAGAAAATGCTATTTTTAACTACGGGCCTAGAAATATCCACAGCGAAAGGTTCAAAAAATATTTACTAGCCAATACGTCAAAGAAGGATAATGTATACTTTTACATAAGACCTCTAGAATAGAATAGAATAGAATACATTTTATTTGCGTCAAACATGGTATAAAGGTGTTGATCAATAAAGTTGTTCTCATGTTTAGCCATTTTCAAAACAGCATGCAAATCTCAATATTTTAAAATTACATTTATACTATAAAACTGAGTCACAAAACTACCAATTACACATTCACAAACTTACATTCTTTGATTATATACATGTCAACTTACATTATTTTATCTTATTCGGTAAAATTATTAAATATTAAATAAAAATAATCCAAAATACAATACTTATTTTTATAATACTATGTCAAATTAGCTCCGCTTATGAAAAAACTCCTTAACACTATAGAAGTTGTGACTCTTAAGCCATTTCAACAATTTCTTTCTAAATAACCCATATTCTAAAGTTTTAAATTCATTAGGAATATTATTAAAAACATTGACGCACATAGCTAAACAGTTTTTTCTATATTTATCTGATTTAGGAATAACATTTAGTGTTAATTTATGTGGGTCTCTACGCAGTCTTGCGTTTAGACAATCACTAGATTTTTTGAAAAGTTGTAGGTTCTTTTTTACAAAGTTACAAATTTCTAAAATATACAATGAAGGCAACGGTAATAAACCAAGACTTTTAAACAACGGCTTACAAGATTCGTCAGGTGGAATTCCGCAAATCGCTCTGATGCATTTTTTTTGTGCGATAAAAACTCTATTGGAGTCTGTGCTGTTGCCCCACATCATAAGACCATAACGCGCTATCGATTCTACGTACGCCTGATAAGCTACAATAGCCGTTTTCTTATTTGTGACTTTCTTCACTTGATTAAGTGCATATGCAAATTTATTAATTCTGTTACATGTGTTATCGACGTGTAGTTTCCAATTTAAATCCTCATCAATAGTACATCCCAAAAATTTTGTATGTGGTTCTTTTTTGATTTTATTAATATTTAATTTAAAATTGTATTTTGCGTGTTTTGATTTGTTAAATTGAATATAAATTGATTTATTTAAGTTTAATGTCAAGTTATTGCCTTCTAGCCATTCTATTACTTTATTAATTGTGTCATTGATGTCCGCTTCATGATTACAGATTGAATTATTATATGTCTTATTAGACGTTACTATTATAGAAATGTCATCAGCATATAAAATGCACTTATGGTTTGTCACGTCAGTTATGTCATTAATGTATAATAGAAATAATATAGGTCCTAAAATGCTTCCCTGGGGAACGCCCTTAAGAGTTACGCGATAATTTGATGAGTACGAGACCATTTCATTATTCATAATCCTATCTATAATTACACACTGTTTTCGATTGGTCAAGTATGACGCTAGCCATTCTTGTGTAATGCCTCTTATTCCTACAAATTCAAGTTTCTTCAAAAGAATATGATGCGAAACAAAATCGAAAGCTTTAGACAGATCAAAAAATAGTCCTGTTGTCAAGCGGTTGTTATTAATATTAGTGAGTATACTATCCAAAAGAGAGTAAGATGCCAATGACGTGGATCTATCCTTTCTGAAGCCATGTTGCTCATCTTGTAAAATATTAAACTTCTCGCAGAACTCAAGAAGTCTTCTATACATACATTTTTCAAATATTTTTGAAAATACCGTAATTAGAGTAACAGGACGGTAGTTACTGACATCGTCCTTTTGACCCTTTTTGTATAGTGGTTTTACTACCGATAATTTTAATGCGGCAGGAAAAATACCTGATTTTGTGATATAGTGAATTACACTATCAGCACGTACTCAATAGTACGTGATAATTAAGGTCTTCCTGATTGACAAGGCGTCCTTCCTCTAGTCACGTATAGATGTGATGTTAATTAGTATTTAAGATGATACACTAGAGGATAAAGGAGAATTGATTCAACGCAAGACATTGTTTCATTTCGGGTCTCCGTCCCAACGCCATTACATGGCGACCGTGACATGGTGTCACAAGTCCGCGCCGCGAAATCGCTAGTTGAAGTCTACAAAATATCAGGAAAATAGTGCTACACGGGCCTACAAGAAGGACGAAGGAAATAAGAAGAAAAACTGTAAGCCAAAATTGTTTAACTATGGGAAACCCACAATCTAAAGACAATATTATTGTCAGTCAATCACCAACTCAATCGGCGGCAGCATCAACTCCCTTGGCCGTTGGGATGCAACTTTCAGAGATCTTTTTACTGACCATCGTCGTTGTACTAGCGGGCTATATAGTACTTGGGCTGCTACGTTACTTCAACGCACGACTATTAGAAGAGGTAGAACGCAGAGCGGTTCGACGGGCAATTGGACCAGCACAGAACGTGTAAGCCAGCACGAATTAATATAACTATGCTACCAAGAATCTATGTGTGTGTGAGTGATTTTTTTTTTCTAAAGTGTGTTCATGGCAAACCTGTCAGAACTCTTGAGTGAGCTTAAGGCTATTAGAGACTCTATTATTAAATTAAGTAAGGACAAACGTTATTCCGCTCAGGGGCAGAATAAGTTTTTAAGAGCAAAGGAAATTAAAAATATTTTTGAACAAATATCTGCAGACTTATGTAAAAAAGGGATAGATGCTGTAGAATTACAAATAACAAAAGCAATATCGTCAAAGTTTTTATGTAATTTTGAGGAAATCGAGTCACTCGTTAACCCGCATCATTCAGAAACGATCACAACCATGGCCACGTTCGATTTAAAAGTCGCGCTCACGCTCCTCCCAGTAGTAGATTGCGACGAAACGCAAATTAACCAACTAATAGACGGAATAGAGTATTATAGTAGTACCCTTAGAAACGAGGACCAGCCTCTGTTAATCAATTTTGTTTTAAAAACTCGTCTTTCTAGCAGTGCTAAAACAAAAATTAATAAGTCTTATGTGTCTGTGGCAGACCTAATAAAAGATATAATAAATGTTTTAATTCCGATTAAATCATACACAGCCATTTTAGACCGAATGCTACGATGTAGGCAAGGAAACAAGACCATAGAAGTGTTTGGTAGTGAAATCGAAAAAATGTCCAACGATTTAAGTACAGCACAGGCTAATGGAGACGAGTCGGCATATAATTTATTAAAGCCGATTAATGAAAAAATGGCTATCAAGCGTTTCGCTGACGGCCTAAACAATGCTCGTACAAGCATTATAGTTACGTCTAGGTCCGTAAGCACAGTTAGGCAGGCAATAACTATAGCCTTAGAACAAGAAGACTCGGTAGTGAAACCACCAATAAACAATTATGTTAACTATGTTTCGAACCAGCGATTTGAAAAGATAAATAAAAACTATCATCAACAATATAATAAGTCACGTAACAACAACGCGACGAGTCAGCAAGGTCGGGGTCGTGCCTACTATAACTCGAATAGGTTTCAGGGTCAGCGCAACACCAGGTTTACGTCACCTCATAATAAACGTAGGAATGTACATTTCTTAGTTGACTCAGCAGAACAGTCTAATGACGAGAACGAAAGTGAACGTCAGAGTATACGTCAGAACGAACATCATAGCGATGATTTTTTTCGTTCTGAATAGCGCTGAGGTAGATATTTGTAGTTATGGTAGTGGTAATTACGTTTGTTTTACTTGTAGTCAAACTCAAATTTCTCTATTAGTAGACACAGGAGCAAGCATTTCAATTTTAAAGTTAGATTGGTTAAATAAACTCCGTAGCGTGTCCCGCGACGCAAAGCTAGTAAGGGATGAAATTAAGATTAAAGGAGTATGTGGGGATTTAGTATCAATAGGTTATGTTTATCTAGACTTATGTGTTAACAATTATAATTTTAGGCATAAGTTTTATGTGTTTAGCAACTTCCACTGTAAAAATGATGGAATTTTAGGAGAAGATTTTTTATTAAAATAACGTTGTAAAATTAACTATGAAAATAAGCTGGTTACGAGAGAGATGAGATGTGAGGTCGGAAAATATGTTTCGTCAGAGATAAAGGGCGAATGTGTCATTTTAGCGGAGGAAGTTATTGCAGGCGTATTTGTAGCAGGCGCCGTGGTAGTAGGAGACGGGAAAAAGATTCCGGTGCGATTTTTAAACACACGGGAAGAAGATGTAAAATTAAATAACTTTAGCCCGAAAATTAGAAAATACTCGGATTATTTCGTATGCTCTTTTGATACGGAAAACGGAAAATCTGTCGAGAGGGTTAAACAACTATTCGATTTTCTTAAATTAAAAACATATCTTGGTGATGAAGAGAGACGGTCTATTGAGAAAATATGTGCAAAATATGCAGATATCTTTCATATGCCGGGTGATAAGCTATCCGTTACAAACTTATACGAGTACAACATTAAACTGCAAAATGACGCGTCTCCTGTTTATGTCAAACCGTATAGAATACCGCACGCTCAGAAGGCTGAGTTAATAAAACAGGTAGGTAAATTGTTAGAAGAAGATATTATCGAAGAGTGTACCAGCGAATGGTCTTCTCCATTATTATTACTTCCGAAAAAAGCTGACAGTAGCGGTGAAAAAAAGTGGAGAATCGTAATAGATTATAGACTTTTAAATAAAAAAATAGTAGACGAAAAGTTCCCGTTACCAAATATACAAGAAATTATTGACTCACTTTCGGGATGCTTATACTATTCTCATTTAGACCTCAGTTCTAGTTATTACCAGCTAGGGTTATCACCAGAATGTAGGAAATTCACTTCTTTTACAGCTGATAAGCAATATCAACTGAAAAGATTACCTATGGGTCTCAAAACGAGTCCTAGCGTATTTTCTAAACTTATGTCTATGGCTCTATCGGGTTTAAATCACGAGATATGTTTTCTATATCTCGATGACGTAATAGTTTTCGGGAAAAGCCTATCGCAGCATAATACAAATTTAATGAGTGTATTTGAGAGGTTTAGGTCAGTTAATTTAAAACTAAACCCTTGTAAGTGCGAATTTTTGAGGAAAGAAATTAATTATTTAGGGCATGTTATTACGCCAAACGGGGTGTTGCCAGACAACAGTAAAATCGAGGTCTTGGAAAAGTTCCCAGTACCTAAAAATGTAAATGAGATTCGTCGTTTTGTGGCTTTTGCGAACTTTTATAGAAAATTCATAAAAAACTTTGCCACAATAGTGTACCCACTAAACCGTCTTTGTAAGAAACATGTCGAGTTTCAGTGGACGGAAGAATGTGACGTGGCATTTCAGACCTTAAAAAAGTCACTTAGTTCATTTCCTGTCTTAGATTATCCAGATTTTGGAAAAGATAATGTTTTCCGGTTGCAAACCGATGCGTCAGGGGTAGCCTTGGGGGCTGTATTATCAAATGGAAATAATAAGCCCGTAGCTTATGCAAGCAGACAATTAAACAGTTCAGAAATAAACTACCCAACCATTCATAAAGAGTTATTAGGGGTAGTGTGGGCTATAAAACATTTTCGACCATATTTATACGGACGAAAATTTAAAGTATTAACAGATCATAGACCATTGGTTCATTTATTTAGCATAAAAGATCCTAGTAGCCGTTTAACTAAGTTTAGACTTTGTTTAGAAGAATATGATTTCGATATTGAATACATAAAAGGTTCCGAAAATGTAACGGCAGATGCCTTATCGAGAGTCATTATAACATCAGACGAGTTAAAAAATCTAAATTCAAATTTTTTGGGGGTAGTAACCCGTTCAATGAAAAGAACCATGGAGCAAAATAATGAACCCGCTACCTCTGGAAGTAGCAGGGTTGAGCCCCCTGTTGATCATAGGCAACCAAGAGTGGTAGATATTATGCAGAAATCACAAAATGATGTAAGGTTAGATATTTGTTCGTATGAAAACTTCGTGAAGTTGAGGAAAAAGAAAAGATACGTCTCACAGACGGGTGATATGTTATTTAGTGACTCTACTATTTACATAAATCAGGAATCTCTACTAACGGAGGCGCGCCGAGACGCAACGATAGGAGAACTGAGTGCATTATGTAAAAAATATAATATTGTAGAAGTCGTTGTGATTAAAAATGGGTTTAATAAAAAGTTTATTAAAATTTTGACCCAAACTTTCATGAAACATAAAGAATTACCGCGGTTATGTATTATTAATAACCAAGTTGAACATGTTACAAATAAAGACTTGATACGTGTTATACTAAATGATTATCATTTATTGCCGACAAGTGGTCATGTAGGCATAAATAAAATGACTAAGAATATTCGAAAAAAATATTTTTGGAGTAATATGCAAAAAGACATAACTGAATATGTGACTCGCTGTAAAGATTGCCAAAAGCAGAAATTTTGTAATAAAAATAATAAAGAGAAAATGGTAATAACCACTACAGCATCTACTTCTTTTGAAAAATTATATTTAGATATTGTGGGGCCGTTGGAGGTCGATAATTTGGGTAATAAATACATATTAACAATACAATGCGAATTGACAAAGTTTGTAGAAGCTTACCCAATACTTGATAAGTCAGCTGAAACTGTTGCTAGGGTTTTTACTGAAAATTTTATTTTACGATATGGTACTCCCAGGGTTATTGCGACTGACTGTGGAACGGAATTTATTAATTCCACGTTAGAAACAGTATGTAAATTGCTAAATATTGATAAGTTAAATTCAACACCCTATCATCATGAGAGTATAGGTTCGCTAGAAAACTGGCACAAACATCTCGGATGTTACTTGAGAATACAAACACAGAATCAGTCGGCAAATTGGAGTACCTGGATACCATATTGGTGCTTTGCTTATAATAATTCTGTAAATACTAGTACCAAATACTCCCCTTATGAACTAGTTTTTGGGAAAACATGTAACGTACCTAGTAATTTAGTTAGTAAAGTTGATCCCTTATATGTATACGACAATTATCCATCGGAGTTAAAATTTAGATTGCAAAAAGCTCATAATGATGCCAGGAACAACTTATTAATATCAAAACAAAGTAGAAAAACTAATTATGATTTAGATTGTAAGGAAGTACACTACAAAAAAGGTGATCTACCCTTGTATAAGAATGAAAATTATAATAAATTGAATGACTTGTATTTAGGTCCATTTGAAGTTTTAGAAGAGCTAGGTACTAATGTAAAAATATTAAAGAATAATAAAGAATATATAGTTCATAAGAATAGGACTAAGATATTTAGAAAATAAGAGTTTACTTTTCAGGGAAGGGATGCCTAGCCTTTTCAGGGGAGGTGTGATATAGTGAATTACACTATCAGCACGTACTCAATAGTACGTGATAATTAAGGTCTTCCTGATTGACAAGGCGTCCTTCCTCTAGTCACGTATAGATGTGATGTTAATTAGTATTTAAGATGATACACTAGAGGATAAAGGAGAATTGATTCAACGCAAGACATTGTTTCATTTCGGGTCTCCGTCCCAACGCCATTACAATTTAAACGATAAATTCACTAGATCTGTTAAGATACCTATCATGCTATTTACAATGGCTTTAATTATTTTTATGTTAACTCCATCATAACCTTCTGAGTTTGTGTTATTCAATGCCATTATTTCTCTTTTTACGTCGTCTTGTGACATCGGCTTTAGAAACATTGAATTAGGTATCACCTTCTTGGTGATATTCTTTTGTGCATTACCGTTTGAGGGATTTGAGGGGTTATTTGATACGTCAATGAAATGATTATTAAATACAGTGGCAATGTCAATGGGGTCCTTATGGTAAACATCATTTAATTTTATTGATAGAATATTATCTTTTTTTTTATTAACAACTTCATTTTTTATTACTGACCAAGTTGCTCTACACTTGTTGTCGCTTTTATCTATAAATTTTATATTAGAATGTCTCTTAGAATTATATATGCATTTTTTTAATAGCTTGGAGTATGTCAAATACTTAACCCTATTTACTGTTGACTTATTTTTATAATAATGGTATCGAAGAGTTCTTTTAGTTTTACAGCTTTTTTTTAAGCCATTGCTAATCCATTTATAATTGTTTTTAATTGAGCTTTGTAATTTAATTCGTATTTTTGGAAAGCAAAGATTGTAAAACATGGTAAACATTTCCTGGAAATTATCAAAAGCGTTATTAATGTCAGTTTCTGCATGGACCTCTGACCACGATAGACTGTTAATACATTCTTTAAATTTGTTGATATTTTCCCAAGAGTAATCTTTTCTGTAAATAAAGTATGATTCCGGTTTAAAATCCTTTTGTTGAACGGGAAAGCTTAAAAGTTGCGCTGTCTCATGGTCTGATAAAAACAATGGTAGCACAACAGCATCAGCATTTTTTAAGTTACTAACAATATGGTCAATGCATGAATCTTTTCGTGTCGGGACGTTAATGTGCATTTTTAAGTTATAATTGTTGCATAGATCGTGTAAGTAAGATGTGATTTTCCCAGGTTTGAGGGTATTAATATTGAAATCTCCTGCTATTATAATTTTAGTATTAGACTTATTCTTTAAAGTTATATCATGTAGAATATAGTTCAACCTTTCTAAAAATGTGTTGGGGTTAGATGTTGGGGTCCTGTATAGAGCAATTACTACTAAGTTGTAAAAAGGAATCTCAACACCACAAATCTCAAATATTTTCTGTGTAGCATATTTTTTTATATATGTTAATTCTCTAAACTCGATATTGTTTTTAGTTAATATGCATGTTCCACCTCTTTGTTGATCCCTACAAAAAGATGCGGCTAATTTATAATTCCTAACCCTAACATAGTTATCATAACCAGCTTTTAGGAAAGTTTCCGTTAGACATAAAATATCAGGATCTTCATCTTTTTGTTGTAATTGTTGTAGAGTTATTTCTAGCAACGATTGTTTCGAAAGAATACTGGCAATATTCTGATGCATTATTTTAAAATGTAAATGTTTAGGTTCGAAAGGAGCTTTTCTTGTGTAATGTAGGAAAGTAGTGTGGTATAGTACCCTTTTTATTTTCGGTTAATTTAATCTCATCAAAGTCGATAAGCGAAACACGCCTCCCATTATTAGTAATTGGATTACTCCGCGCAAAATAGTATGGTATTGTGCCTTTTTGAATTTGTTTATTGGCAAGAGTTGGTTTATTACCCACTATCAAATTCCTAAGCACTTTAACATCTAAATATTTGTCGTGATAGTCAATACAATTAATGCTGTGGTTAATAGATTTGCACATGTTATGTAAATTATTATAATTACAATTTACAAAGTGGCAGTTTTTATACTGTTTACATATTTTTTGAATAATATTATTTAGATTGTATACATTCAAATATTCGTTTTTAAAAATATTGAGGACAATGATATTATTTTTTATATGTCTGTTAAATAATGTACGTAGCTGCGATAATAGAACTTTTTTATCGTAATCGTTTTCCCCAATACATATAACCATCACATCCTTCGCTGCCAAATTCATTTTCTGACATTGTCGTAATACCTGGGTACTGATGGCGAATGGCTTTAGTTCAGCTTTCACTTTGTATTTTCCGTAGACAGTATTTTCTCTGGAGCGAATTAGTGCGGATGAAAGATTGATGCACTGTTGTGTGCCAAAGATTAATATTTTGCTTGTACAGTCTTGTGGGCAGTCATCAACATTTGATGTCTTTCGCAAGTACGAGTATTTAGATGGGCAGCTAACAGGTAAAATTATTTTTTGCTTTAGTGAGAGAATGTTGTTAGACAATTCAGCAATTTCGTTCTCTGCACTCTTCAGCTTCTTTTCGAGGTCAACAATTCTATGTTGAAGGGTATTAACAATTTGATCGCATTTTACACAATTATCTTTCTTCACAATTGATGATGATCTAGGGGTTGAAAACGTTGATGGAGTCCGTGGTAATTGCGATTTATACTTATTTTCTGAAGTGTCAATTTTCAAGTATCGTATTGTCAAGTTCATTTTGGGTACATACGAGATCTTTTTTTAAGGAATTTATGGTTTCCTCCATTTCTTGAACTGTGATCGAATCAGTTAGCGTAAAATCAACACTTTTAGAAAGAGGGCCCGGCGTCATTGATAATTCGTCTGATGTATTGACTACTGTGAGAACATGAGAGTCATTATGTTGTGAGCTTGTTGTAGGTGTAAGTTGTGCATTGCCCGTACACTCAACCGTCTTTGATGTCATCATTTTTTTTTTGCGTGTTGTGATGTTGAATATCTGTTCCTTATGTTGTGTGTTCAGTACTTTAGATCTACATTCATTGCATTTCCAGTTTTTTTTTGAATCCGGCTCCATTATACGGTACAACTTTTCTGACAGCCCCACGCAGTCAAACTCATATCTATTTTTACACGACGAACAAACTACTGTACTTCTTGTGTCGACTTCGGTTTTGCATTTATAGCATGTTGTTGTTACTTTGCGGCCGCTATTCGTATTAGCATTTTTCTTATCATTTGCTTTTGTTGACATTTTTAAAGTGAAGCGAAAAACAAATAATTCACAACAAAAAGAGTTTCAATATTTTGCTATGGTTGGAACCCGAGCTATTAAAGGTTAGACGCAACCGCTTAGCCGTTACACCAGCGGGCGCCTAGTCTCAGTGTACGAATTTGCGTATAGGTTCCGCTTCAATGTTATCAGACTACCTCGGAGAGTATCGGGATCTATCGGACAAAGTCGGCTTTTGTGTGATCGATCAGCTGAATCACACAGCTGTTTGACACTGCTTAAATTCACTGTCACTACAACGTATTTTTCCGGCTTTGATTTTGTTCATATCACTTCACTTTCATTGATTATTGCTTAAATTTATCATAGTTCGATTTATAACATGTTAATCTTCAATTTAGTGTAGATTTTATTATTTAAATGTAACTTTTAACAATCACAGTAAAAAAATTTAATACGGAGCTCCTTTGAACAGTACCGCACCGTGGGAGGGGGGCGGGCGAATCTAATAAGCTTCCATTTAGTGTAATCCCAAAAAAATCTACTTAACCCAAAACCCAAACATATTTAAGTACACACATCAAAAGTGTCTAGGGATCAAGCATTTTTATGCGGATTTCTTGAGATTGAGATGTGGCTTTGTAATAAATTTATGATTTTATAAATTTATATGGATCCTTTTTGGTGCATTTCATAATTTGAAACAGGAACTTTCAATCAATTTCTAGTAAAAGATGAAAATCAGCTGTCAATATTTTCCCTATAAAAACATACAACGCATTGAAGACATTATTAGTGCTACTGTTTCCCTACTACTGATTAAAACCAATGTTATTATGGAGCGGCGACGTCATTTAAGCAGGGAAGAAATGCTCAGAGCCGTGGGAATGATAGAAGCTGGTTCCCGGCAACGTACTGTGGCTTTAGCTCTGAATACAAGTCAGAGTGTTATCAGTCGACTTTGGACACGTTACCGAAGCACTGGTACCGTGGCTGAGCGCCATGGAGGACGGTATCGCTGCACCACACGGAGACAAGACCGATACATTCAAATCACAACTCGAAGAGCTCCAACAATAACCGCCATGATGTTAGCCGATTCATTCCCGAAGACCGCTAAGGGTACCACCTATAGCAATGCACAATCGTAGGATTCGATATCAATGGGCTCTTGAACACAGAAATTGGGCAGAAGAACAATGGCGTTTCGTGTGCTTTTCTTTTCTGATGAGTCTCGTTTTGGTATGAGACCGAATACAAGACGTATACGACACTGGAGAACCCCTGGACGCCAACAGCGATTAAAATCCTGCCAGGAAGTCCATCCTTATAGTGGTGGAACCATCATGGTATGGGCGGGTATTTGGATCGGCGGAAGAACTGAGTTGATTTGGATCAGAGGCAACCTCAACGCTCAAATTTATGCTGAGACGATTGTATCAGACGTCATCGTTCCTCTACAAGTGCAAATCGGTCCCTTATTTCAGTTAATGCATGATAATGCACGACCGCACACCGCAAGAGTTGTAAGACAGACTCTCGCCGCAGCTAACATCAATGTCATGCCCTGGCCTGCTCAGTCGCCAGACTTGAACCCGATTGAGCATGCATGGGATATGCTACAGAGAAGAGCTCTGCCGAATATGGAGGGTATCCAGTCCCAAGAAGACCTTTTTTTGTTGTTGCAACGAACATGGGCGGCCATTCCACAGCGTAATTTGGATGAACTCATTTTGAGTATGCCAAACCGATGTTCTTGTGTTGTTAGTGTTCGCGGTAGAAACACGGATTATTAATTGTTTAAGTTACCCAATAAAATTTTAAAGAAAACTGTTATTTCAGTCTTTTTTTTCGAACTTTAATGTTAGTGGTTCAAATGTCAAAAATCCCTTTATTAGGAAAATGGCAAATTTCTTTATTAATGCAAAGGTGACTTGGTTTATCGTTACTGTAGACAAACGAAAACACTTTATTTGATGAATCCTTAAAGAAAATTTTAATTAATATCAATCAGGAGAAAGTTATTGCAAAAATATATGTTGATCCCTAGACACTTTTGATGTGTGTATATTAGGATACATTACCAGTGCAACACTCAAACTTTTTAAACGAATGCCATTAGAGAGTACTTTCTACAGAATTAATTAGAATAATTTTACAGGAGACTTTCGAGTATTATTTCGGGAGCTTTCGAGAATTTCGTAAAGGGGTCGTTTACCTGCTGCACGGGACTCTGCGCCTGGAAGAGGATGCGCCGGCCCAGAAGCTCGCCGAAGATGCAGCCCACCGACCACACGTCCACCGCCGCCGTGTAGTGGTTGGCGCCCATCAGGATCTCGGGCGCCCTGGAAACGACAGCGCGACCATACAGCAAAAGTAAGATATAGGGTTGATGAGGATCGGGGGTGGAACTCGGTTCTTCTGTTCGTGGTCCCGAGCCATCCCCGCGGCACAGAAGGGATGGTACTGTGTAGGCCTCTCCCCGTCGAGCTCTTCTAGCTGGGCGGGGGAAAAGGGACAAGTTCCAGTTATTTTAAATTTTGTTATTTTGTTTTATAGTTTTCGTTTTTTATATTTATTGGCTTGTTTTATTTATGTTTTGTATTGTAACCTCATATATTTATGTTAAAGAAAAACTATCTACGGCTTGATGTTATTTTGATTTTGTAGGCCTTAACTTAAATTTAAGTTAGTTAAGTTTATATCTGGAGCTGCGCCTCCCTCTTACTGGTTCCACAGAATACCAGCGCCATGGCATGTAAATGTCACGGCATAAGCTGAGTGGCGACCATTTCGGTTGCATAATGTCCACGTTTTTATTTATATCCTTATTTTTAATTGTCCTATTTATGCTCCGAATAAACATTTTTCATTTCATTTCATTTCACATAACCCGAAGTTCGCCCTTACCCTCGGTGTATGCGTAAGGCATTTCACCTTACAAAAAACGGTTGATGAGAATGCCAGCAGCGATGGGTCCCTATACCCATAGTCGCATTGCACAGCTGACGAAAGTCTGGGGGATGTCCAAACTATCCCGGGCATCCTCCGTATGGCAAACCGCCGCGGGGTGGTAGGTACTTGATGTTTTTTAAACTTGTTTTCCCACCCCGTGCGAGTATTCTTTTGCTTTATTTACTTAGAAGTACTTTGTTGTTTACATAAAAGAATATAACTCGTGTTGACTCGGCCGTTGCGTGCAACTGTACACGGGAAGGGAAGTCGTATCGTTGGCCTCCATTAAGATGAGCTTTGGATCTGGTTTCGCGGTTTCCCGCTGGTTGCGGGCGGCTCATATCCCGTGGTTGGTATAATCCTTCAGCTGTTATGACATGAGAGTTATCTATTTCTGTATAAATGTTTTATAACTACGAGTATGTAGATATCTACCGTATAGTCTTACTAAAAAATAAAAAGATATTGCTAAGATTTCATAATTAGAAGGCTTTTTAAAATGCTTTTATCTACTAAGGGTTTTCGCGGTTCTTTGATAACGGCGAAGTAAGATTGTTGGAGCGAATTGCGAATAAATCGTTTCACAAGCAGACAGCAAGAACGTAGAAATCACTTTTGTGAAAAGATACTAGGAACGAAGATGTGATTTGGTAGGTGGCGGAACGGGAGAAAAACAAACGCTTTTACAGGTAGGTAGAACGGATATAGGAGCGAGTTGGAGTGAATATTAAACGAGAATCCAGCGGTAGACTCTTAAAACCAGACACAATAGATATTAAATAGTAAGTAACCTCTAGGAGTCTTTGTTACAGACAAGGAGTATATTGTGGTATTCTTGTGTAAAAGGATATCTTGTGTCTTGACTTACTTACTTCTGTAGTTAATAATTAATTACAAAAAAAAAAACAAATTATTGATAGTTTGGAAGCCAATATCGGCATAGTTTGATAGCAATTGAATAAAGGTTGGTTTTAATAAAAAAAAAAAAAACAATAAATACTCCGTTACCATAGAATCTTTTGAAAGATTCTATTGAAAAACACGCAAAGGGATTGCGGTGCACGTTTCCTCTGAAATTCGAATACAAATGATGCAATATATTACTAAATACGGAGTCCGGGAGACGAGAAAGATGCGTATTATTACGACAATTCCAACTTTGCTTACACAAGGAGGTCACGGGGTAGAAAACAAAGCCATTTTCAGTATGTAACATGATCGAAACTGAACGTGTTATTACAAACAGTGATGTTGTAATAAGTGCATTATGGACCGACTATATCAATTATCTTGTCATTGATTCAAGTGATGTAATCTCTTACTCTTCACCTTGGTGAAAACCTTAACATTTACCTCAACCAAATAATTATAAAAGGTCAGGCGAAAAGCCACTTCGAAAGTTATTGAAATCACCTTTTTATACTTATTTATGCTGCTCATACTTTTGACAGGGTAATGTTCGGGTAATACCTGGAGTAGATCTTAAAGATTTAATATTTACGACATTACCTAGAAAGGACAAGGTAAATGTGGTTTGTTTGAGTCCTACAGCGATTTTAATGATAGGCAAGTTTGCACACACAATGTTATATGAATCGACTGTCTATACCGAAAAGGCGACAAAGTATCAGAAGAATCTTGCTTTGGTGTTGCCAAATCCAAAATGAGAAATCCGGACACAGATTTATATTTCACCAGACATACTGGAAATTTCAAGAAAAAAATTGTAATTTTTATTTGTTTATCCCGCCCACGAGATTACGAGTTACGCGTAACGCTGTCGTGCGCTTTCGTTTGGCATCTTTTGGTAAATGATTGTAATCCGGGCGTACGGATACGGAGCCCCTGTAGCCCGAGAGCCTTGTATGATACGGCTACGCCCCTGCTGATGACGGATTGTCGCATCACCAGAAGTATCAGTCACGCGTTGGCGACCCCCCAGCTCACCTGTAGTACTGCGTGACGACCTCCTGCGTCATGTTCTTGCTGGCGTCCGGCTCCTCGACCCTCGCCAGGCCGAAGTCGCATATCTTCAGCACGCAATTGCTGTTCACGAGGAGGTTGCCGGGTTTGATGTCGCGATGTAGGATGCGCGCCGAATGTAGGTATTTTAGACCTGTGGAAGAAAGATTAAATCAATGTAGACGGAGACAGTTAGTCAGGGTAAGTATAAGAAATAGTTTTGTTGAAAAATTTGCATATGGAAAAGATATTCATACAAAGGTTTTTTACTCAATTGAAATCGAAGTCTGCATTTTGATTACAATTGAGATCACAATTTAAAATAATAATACGTAAAGAAGATAAACCATCAATAAATCTTAAATGTGTTGTGAGAACAAATTATTGGCAAACATGGTGAATGGATGGAAACCATGTACGCTTTATAATATCTTTCTTAGTATTCAGAAACAGTCCGATAACAGCTAAAGTTACATAGGTGTGTCAATAGAACTCGATGCAAAAAGTAAACAGAAATGATTTGAATGCGGAATAATGGCATTTACTCCATTCCTTGTGCTCAGTAAGTTATTTATTGTAGCGCACATTAATTTATCTAAGAAGTCGTTCTGTTACCGTAAATGGTCTTCCGACTTACTTATGTGCTAATTTTATGATTTAAACTTGTCAGGTAATATCAGGTTGTAGATTTATCGAATGTTTTCATAGTACAATAACTTTTAATATAACACTCGTGTATTGATCAGTTTAAAACGATCAGCCCCCTTACTCTTGACACCGATCGCTATTGGATCGGATTGATATTGTGAATTTTCGTAAGTACTCCTAAGTTACACCACCAGAGCTAATATGGATTCATATTGCGTAGATATTGAGTGAAAAAAATACAAAACTTAATGCCATTTAGTCCACCCAATATGAATCCAAATTAGCGCTGGTGTCGTAACTTAAAAATACGAAAATTCACAATACCAATCCGATCCAATAGCGATCGGTTTCGAGAGTAAGGGGGCAGGTCTCAAGACGAACTAAAGAACTAAATTCTGCCGAAAACTACTTTGCTTCGACTAGGAATTCATCCGATCAGACAATATTTATTTTGCCACGTCCACGTCTAGACTAGAGCTAGAGCTAGTCACAACCGGGTTGCGCCGACGGGTATTTATTTGGATAGACTAGCAAAGCAAGCGAAGTGAAGTTTAAAAAGACAATACCTACTTAGAAAAAAATGATTATTTATGTTGGTAAAAGAGTTTTGCTATACTTAATCACATCTAATTATAAATCGAGTTAGTCGGTTTCAAAATAATTGGAATACCTCTCTGTGGTCTAATTCTTAATAAGCAACTTTTTCAAAAGATAGGTACGCCATACGCCATAGTGATCAAGTTAATGTGATGTCGTTAAAATTTGAACCGTCTGATTGGTACATAAACAAAGTATATTCTAGCAACTATACAAGTAGCTAGTCCTTGTTTAACTTTACAACAAAAAAATCATTTAAAACAGACGTAGACAAGAAATTTCGAATGGAGGTTCGGTGCCAACTACCAGCTGCGTTAATAGCAATTTGAAACACATCTCCCAGACTTAATGTAATACACGAGGGATCGCAAACAGTCTTGGGTTACGTCTCAGAGCAATTTCGAAAGCCACATTAGACCTCAGCAATTCAACGCGGGCCTGACGTCACGCACGCGCCGCGATCGCGGCGTAGACGCGTGACGTCACCACAAATTAACGCCCGTAACCCGCCTAGCGAACAGTTAAATCACATGAGTAGTTTAATTTCCCAGTAGTACAAAAGATTTCTAAGCCATACGTAACTGTAAGAGTGTAATAAAAAGTAAGATGAGCATTCCATAGAAAAAATTTGAAAGCAGCTATCTTTATCCCTTTCTAACTAAGAACGACAATCTCATTCAAGTATACCCCTCAACCGGCCACGTGTAATAAAATAAAAAATAATTTGGGTAATTGGCTACCCGGTGGCCGTTTGAGGGGGCAGTACCAACTCCGTATTGGATAATGATATTCTAATTAAAATATTACTTTAAGCTAGTTTCAAGGCTCCGATTACTCGAACACGAATTAAAAGTCTTGTGTTTAACATTCGCTTACTTATAAATTAAATCGAGTTTTATGTGTCGTTCTGTAATACGGATCATAAAGTTTTGGAAACTAGCATTGTTAAACACATTTAAAGTTCATCGTTGCCCATAATAACAAGTCAGAACGGTACCTTCCGACCGCAGTGTAATACTTGTACTTATTTAATGTAATAAACTTGAAAATATTTCTGTCGGTCACATTAACGCGCCATTTTAATAAGCTTAAAGCCATAAAAAGTAAGCTGGCAACTAGAATCTCTATTGTTGTAAGCTAACCGACACTTACAGCAACCAAATATGGGCGCGCATGAGCTGTTGAGCTGTTGAGCGGCTCCAGCTTCTGCGTAAGCCGTTTCCCCACAGCATGACTCCATATAAGCGGGTGGAGATCGTAATCCATCCTTACGTTATTTATCAGTACCAACAATCATTTCTGGGAACAGTTGTGGAATTTTTGTGTGATAATTTATAATTTCCTGGTGCAGGAGTGGTAGAGTGAGAAGCTGGATGGGATGGAGCAGCGGCTATAGCGCTATATTAAATATATCAAATTCCTTAGCGCTTCAGAAAACTCGTTGAACAGTTAGCCTCGGGTTGAAGTCGTTAAGACGAAACACTACGTGGAAGTGGCATGCAAAATTCTCATACAAAACACAGACCTAAAACAGAAAAACGACGTTTCGTAGTCCCGTTTCCTCCTTCAGAACTGGACCAATTTTTATGTTTTTTTCAGCATCAGTTAAAGAAAGGATTTTCTACGTCTGTATATTTATTTTTTTTGCATTAAGTCATTTATTTAACAACCAGGAGCCTTTAAAATTTTAGCGAAATCACTGCGTTTTCAGAAACATTGAGTGGCTGCTTTAATAAAATATCAAACATACAGACATAGAAAAACACTTTCCTTAACCGATGCTGAAAAAGTAATAAAAATTGGTGCAGTTCTGAAGGAGGAAACAGGATACTACGAAACGTCGTTTTTCTGTTTTGGATCTGTGTTTTGTATGAGAATTTTGCATGCCACTTCCACATAGTGTTTCCTCTTAAAACCTAGAGTGGTGGGTTATCGCCCGGTCTTCCCTTGTTTTAATAAAGATGGGAAGACCTAAGGCCTCAGTCTTTAAGAGGATTTACGCATTTCGGGTTTCCATACAAACTGCCAAGTCGAAATTTTAAAAACCAATAAGCCAATTTTGATAAAACTTTGCATGCTAAAGCAAAACACAGGGATCTAAATAGTTTGTTGAAAACATTTTTATAAAAAGGTTAATTTAACTGAGTTATTGATTTTAAACTTTCTATAGTGGACTTTAAATCCCAATAACTCAGCTAAATAAACGTTTTTTAAAAATGTTTTCAACAAACTATTTAGATCCCTGTGTTTTACTTTAACATGCAAAATTTTATCAAAATTGGTATATTGGTTTTAAAAAATTTCGTCTTGGAAATTTGTAGGAAACCAAAATGCGTAAGCGCATCGAAAACTTAATTGGCCAATGCGCGCGCTTTGCTGTTTTTTTACACGTGATTGGTAAAGTATCAACAAAATGCTGTGTGTGTAGTGTACGACGAAATACGAGCCAAGGAAGTCAGATGCGTTTAGAGAGTGAGGCCCCTGACCTACCTATGATAAGACCCCTACAGACACCAATGATGATGCCACAGAAAAAGCTGTAAAATGTGTGTTCAGTTCTGTAGTAGATTTCGCAAAATCTGTATAAGTAAGAGTATCCAATAGCGACGGTTTGTTGGCCGGGGAGCGCGGCAGACCGCGACGCTGTCCTGGCCCCTGCTCAACATTCGCGGACAATGCACCGACCGACCGACGCGACGTAAGGCCTTGTCCAGAAGGGACGGATTCGCGCCGATGTTCTAGATTCGAATTTCTACTCGCGCGATACTATATGGACGCAATGTATTGTGGCAGACAGTATCTCGATAACGCGCGTATGAGTTCGCGCGAAACGATTCGCGGCGAATTAGCCCCGTCTGGACAAGGTCTAAATAAGGCTTTGGCGAACCGACCGCGTCTACGGGACGGAAGCGGAGAGTTGTTAGTTCAAGCATGTTCAGTTACTTAAGTAATTTAATCAACCCACTCAATTAACGTCGTTAAGGATGGCTAGCGTCGTATGAAAACTATATACGGTACCTACGCATTTTTATAAATCGAGAGTCATTCGCAGTCGCATACATACATAGGTATAGCGTCATGCAACGACCGTCTCGGTAGCAGAACAACTTTTTTGCACTCCATCGCGTTGAACGTCCCATTACACTTAAACTAGCGCTTTACTTCGAAATCTAAACATTTACATAATTTCCACATGTAAGGACGTTCACCTTTCAGCTGGATCGCTACAGCTGCAAGGTTGCCGCGATCTATGACCTGGAACATAATACGTCCGGATCGCCTTGGTAAAGCAAGACCGCGTGTACTCGTAAAAGTAGGTACATACCGTTGCGTTGGTTGTTGCATAGCCAAGCCAGCGTGCGCTCACCTAGGCTATCCGATCACGGGATGGATGGTCAACTATAACAATATTGAGCTACGTAAGTGGCACCGTAGTTATATGGTTGATAGATAATAGTTATTATTAACACTCGGGCCGAATGACTCGGCATCTTACATGTACGAAGAGCGTTATGATATTATGATTATGAGAGTAATGCTGGATTTATACGAAGCCAATACTTGAGACAATCCACTAAGCCAGTCCAATAAGCCAATGCCAATGCTAAGCAAAAATGCCTTGAGGACAATCCAATGTAGTTGACTGTCTCTATTTACACGATGCCAATATTGGACTGGCTTAATGGATTGTCTTAAGTATTGGCTCGGTGTAAATCCAGCATTAAGGTATGATTCTGAACTCCGCTGCACGGATAATTTGTCCGGATATTTTGGAATATGAGTAACAAAACTACATTTTAAGTAATATCAAATAAGTCTTTAATCTTTATTAACTTCTCATTTATCTAAAAACAAAACATTAAAAGTGAGAATGTTTTTAGTGACTTTGTGATTAAAAAGTCCGGACTTTTATCGAAATGTAAGGCTTTTTGTCAGAACTTTTAATGGTTACCCTAACCGTGAGCAGCTCCAGCGGTCAGCGGAAACACATAGGTCACAAAGACGGGTCTGCGCGCCCGGCCCGTAGGTACAGTGCCGTGACGAATTTAAGCCACTGAGGCAACTGAGATATTATAGCGAAAAACAAGTTTTTGCGCGCACTGAGTTGCGGCCCATGGGCTGCAAACACCTGATCGCTCGGGCGCCACCCCTACTCCTCACGCACGAGGAGTGTAGCGATTTTTGTCATGCCATTTAATGGCGAGTCTGGTCTATGGTCGCGGACGGCGGGACCCATGGACTTAATTAAATCCATGTTAAGTCCATGGCAGGGCCGCGTTCGTAGCAATGTCAGTAGTGTGCAGATGTCAGCCCCATAGCCCGCAGAAAATGGGACTACTGGTACGAATTCGCCTATAGCTAAGCAATTATTTCTATAGAATGGCTGCTCTAGTTATAATACCTCGATGATTTAAGCCGATCAAGGTTTCACACAGGATTTGGAGGTTCCAAACGAGCTCACTACGATTAGGCACAGCCTTCATGCGCACTATCCGTGCATTTGCGGTTCATTACACGGCAAGGGTTTAGTTGGAAACCTTTTAACCTTTGCGGGATTAAATAAGCTGCAGAACTTTGCTTTATCTTTATTTAAAGGCAAATTAAAAAGCTTTTATTCTTAGCTCATAGTCACAACGTCATCTTATTTTTTCACGAAATACTGCCGTACCATACGTACTTACATAAACGTAAGGTGGGTACTAAGTATGAAAAAAACTTTTTTTTTAAATGTAATAAATAACAAGGCCACCAACCCGCACTGGGCCAGCGTGGTAGGTTATGGCCCAATATCCCCACGTGCTATTGTTCACGTGGGAGGCCTGTGCCCAGCAGTGGGACGTTTATAGGCTGATGATGAAATAACAAGGCAATCGTGCAGGCGGGTCATCTAGTGGAAAGTAATCACCGCCGCCCATGGACACCCGCAAAACCAGAGGAGACACAGATCCGTTGCCGACCTTGAGAAAGAAGGGGTCACGTGTAGGGTCTCAAGGGTAAACCTATGAACGCGAGTGATTTTAACCCCCTTTTTGTACTGCTTTGTATTTAAACTAAAGAAAACTAATCAAGATTTTTGATAGTAGTGAGTTTTTGGCTCTTGGTACCTACTACAAATTGCTAACGCCATAAAAATGTACAACAACTCTAGTACAGCAAAACGCGTATTGGCAAAATCATTGGTAGTGCTCGTAAAACACACGCTACTAAGTAACCTACGGTTGCTTGACTCTCATTACTTGTTTCTTTATAAAAAAAGTAGGAGAACTGCCTATAGAAAAATTTCACTGCCGTACTCAGAGACGGCAACTAAGTTTTAATGACAATAAGTCTCTTGCTGTCACTGTCTTCTGTATAGTGCTAAATAGAGAAGGAGAGACATTTAAATGTCATTAAAACTTAATTGACGTCTCTGAGTACGGCAGATAGTCTTATAACGATTATAGATAAGTGAATGTGTCAGGAATAAATGTGCCTCCTTTTTTTCATCGCGCTAAAATCATATTAAACGTAACAGACATTTGATATTTTCCAGGCTAAAACGTTCTCTTTCAAAGTTCATTACCGTCGGGTACATGTGGGGGCCCCACGAGTTACGAGGCCCTTATTAGAGTGGAGTTCTGAAGTGAATTTCATTAGTTGTGGAGAGGTAGACGCGGCCGCGGCGCGAGGCTCCTCACTTAGCGAATTTTTCCAACGAAAAGCAGGGTGAGGCTTTTCGACAATGTGACTCTTGACTTCCATATTGCATATAACCTATGTAGGTACGGGTGTGTAATGTTTGATATAAATACTTATGATCTAACGTTCATTTAATATAATTTCATTTCATATAATTTCATTTGATATAACAACTGACTTGATATAATAAACATTTAATATAGTTTTAGAACCTATAATTTCATGTGACATAATGTCCATGTGACATAATAAACATTTGATACAATAATCTAATGGTATAAAACATTATTCATATAATACTCAGACCCAAAGGGCACCATCCAAGAAAGCAAGCAAGCAGCATGCGAGCAAGCATGCAGCATGCTAGCAATCATGCAGCATGCAAGCAAGCATGCAGCATGCAAACAAGCATGCAGCGTGCAAGCAAGCATTCAGCGTGCAAGCAAGCATGCAGCGTGCAAGCAAGCATGCAGAATGCAAGCAAGCACGCAGCATGCATGGTTTCTTTCACGGCTTTGGCGCTGCGGGGCTCTGGCGGTCCCACGCGAGCTTATCCTCGCAGATGGCTTACGCTCACCACTTGCTCCTCAGCTCGCGGGCCGCCTCGCCCCTCCGCGCCTACGCGGGCTTAAATTACACTCTAGCGTGAGGCAGACAAGTCTACGTGGAGTCGGTTTTGCCGCGATTCGTTTCTGTCACTGACTTTTGTGGCACAACCTTACCAACACTTACCAACACACCGTATTAACTTTTAGAGATTTTTTTTTAAATCAAATTGGTGTTTAAATGCTAATTTTCTTATAAAGTAAAAAATATATCAAATGAAGTTATATAATATGTTATTATACCAATATAGCTTTATAGAAAAAGTTGTTATAGAATATGAGTATTATATCAAATGACTAGTATACGTAATGTTGTTATGGGAAGTGTCTATAGATCAAGTAAAAATTATATCCAATGAACGTTATGTCTTTTGTAATTAGTTCATATGTCATTATATGAAATGATACGCACCCGTCCGCTCCGTATCTCGCTCACTCCGTATGAGCATTATTTATTCTGTGGTATGAGTATGATGACGTATTTCCAAACAAAATATTTCATAAAAAAATACTTTCATACCTAAATTGAAATGAAACCCTTTTTACGGACTAACTCGCGTTTAATTTACTATATTACATAGTTTTTTATATTATCCTGACGTGTTGAACCCTTTATAGTGTCCAGGGTCAGGGGAAGCAATGTGTAGTGCTCGCTAAAACCTCATAAAACAATACTTTCATGAACACAACAAAAAAAGAACAAACCAAATAGGTACATTCGTTGCTATTGACGTTTATAAAGATAGAAGATAGTTAGATAGATTACCAACCTAAACCTAGCAACGCACCATTTCAAATTTAGCCGGTATATCAGTATATTAGGTGCTGAGCGAGGGAGCTCCTGGACGGAGCTCCCCACAAATAAATGATATTATAGCCGGACGCCGGCTACAGGCGGACGCGTCGCATCTCCATAATTCTGCTTTCAGTACAGGCAACCCGGGATTTCACTATATACTGTCTGCAATACATATAATAATATGTATTATACGTAAACTAAATACCATACATACAATATGCAAATACATGCTGTTATATAATCCCGCATACGTCCTCCTATTAAGTGCAAAAACAACCTATTTGTAGTAGAAAGAGCAACTTCGAAACAACGAAAAAAAATTTGCTGTTCCATGCATTTACACCAAACAACTTATATTGAGACCACGACGATTTTTAATCTATAACACGTCCATTCTATGATAATAATATTTGAAAATAATGTCAACCTAAATGAATACCTTACTGAAATTTTAACGTCATAAGGGTATTTCTTCACTAAAGCTTCTTTAAAACTGGATATTATAAGACTTTATTTTGATGGGCGTAGGAGTTCCTATCTGTAATTTAGGCAGGGACCTAATAAAGTGATATACAGTATCGTTGACATAGTCAATTCTCATACATTCAACGTTCTATTCCATCGGCCACTTACTTGTCTAGGCCGCAGTGTTCCGAACACACTCAGTGCATCAGCGCCGTGCCCGATGCACATTCTCCAGATACCAAGCAGTCTGTTATGGCAAAGACGGGCGCGACTCAGTGCGCAGGCATTTCCTGGGTTGTTCACGCGAATGCGATACAAATGGACGGCGGTGGGTTAAACTTAACAAAGAAAGACATTTGTATGCAAAGTTAATTCGGCTGTCTACTTTTAGTGAACTCGTTGATATAGGTTTTCCAATAAGAGGTGTTATTTTGAATAACCCGCTATTTCGGTAGATGTCACTTTTGAAGCTGTAGTTTTTTGACATTTGACAAGTAGAAACTACGCCATTACTAAAAACGGAACGATACACGCTTCAACAACGCATAGAAATTATTAAAATTTACTATAAAAATGGTGAAAATTTGGCAGAGACGGTTCGTAAAACTCGAACATTTTACGAACCGTCGTGAAGCACCTTGTCGGACCGCAATACAGAAATTGGTGGAAAAATTCGAGCTGTTGGGACAACTCAGTGATGTGAAGAATAAAACCCGTGCACGCATTGATGTATTTAGTCTAACTCAATGCGTGCACGTCGCTCAAGAACAGCCGAGAATATTGCTGCTGTAGCCGAAAGTGTTGAAGAAAACCCAGGTTTGTCCATTCCTCATCGTTCTTTGGAATTAGGCGCTATCGAGAGATGATTAATGATTTTTTATGGCCGGAATTGGATGGTTTTCATCTGGACATCGTTTACTTTCAACAAGACGGCGCTACGTGCCATACAAGCAACGAAACCATTGATCTTTTGCGGGAAAATTTTCTGGACCGATTTTCTCGAAGAGGTGATCACAATTGGACACCGAGATCTTGTGATTTAACACCTTGCGACTTCTTCCTTTGGAGCCACGTGAAAGAGAAAGTCTACGCCAACAGCCCAGCGTCGATTCAAGACCTTAAACATGGAATTCGTGAGGATATCGAGGACACAGCCACTTTGCGATTTGGTTATGGAAAATTTCATGAAAAGGATATGGTCCTGTAAGCGTGGTCATGGTGGTCATTTGCCTGATGTTATTTTCCACTATTAACGGCATACCTTCCTTTTTATAATGAAATAAACATCCGATCATTTATATAAAAAAATGGCATTTTTCTTTGAATATCAAAATAACACCTCTTTTTGGAAAACCCTTTATTTAAATATTTAGGTACGTAAGGTAGAAAAGTCAGTACAGTACATCTACAAATATATAGATTCATTGAATTTCAGTAATAGATTCATTGTTATATTTTAACAGATTGCACAGACTGAGCTGTGAGGTTCATTATCACAGAGATGACGCTTTATTTTCCTACCGTGAAAACTACAAAGCTAACACTAATTTACATAACACTAATTTACATTAAAAATAACTAATTAGTGAAATTAAGGCTGATTTACTAATACGTAAATAAAATTGACTATAATTGGTGATATCAATAAGATAGTATTAAATTAAATAACAATAGCAAGTGAATGTAGATTATGCTAAAAAAATATTTTGTTATTAGTGGATATAATTGATACCCGCTAATGAAAAAATATTATTGATATAATTTAATCGTGTCGGGTAGCGGTGAAAGAATACTACCACCCCCTCTCTTCCCTTGGGTGTCATAAAAGGCAACTAACGGACTAAAGACTGCACATACATCCAACAGCATGGGCGGCGATGGGTTCACCACCTGTCACGCTGAGCACATGTGCAGTCGCTATCTGGTGAAAAGTGGACTATGGCAGAGGACTGTTTTTGCTGTCCTCATTGCCTACTCCCTGACTAACCCTTCGGGGATAATAGTCGTGATTATATGTACTTTTTTTTACTTTCGCGCGAGCGGCCGCTTGGGCCGCTCGCGGTTTCACCCGCGTGGTTCGCGTTCCCGTGGGAATATCGAGATAAAAAGTATTCTATGTGTTAATCCAGGTTATAAACTATCTGTATGCCAAATTTCATCCAAATCCATTCAGTCGTTTTTACGTAAAAGAGCAACAAACATCCATCCACACGTTCCCGTGGGAATATCTGGATAAATAGTATCCTATGTGTTAATCCAGGTTATAAACTATCTGAATGCCGAATTTCATCCAAATTCATTCAGTAGTTTTTACGTGAAAGAGTAACAAATATCCATACATACAAACTTTCGCGTTTATAATATTAGTAGGATATAATGATCATTTGGTAGCAACTGGCCATCAACGCGGTGCAACTATGAAGTTTTTAATTAAACGCAGCGAGCTACCACTGGGGCGGGGCGGAGTGGCTGAGTGAGCGCAATTTTTCTAGATCCCTTCGCGCTCCACTCCCGGGAAATCTCTGGGAAAGTGCACCGAATGATCGTGCAAATTAATAAGACTAAATCGAGTACCGCCACAGCTGTTACTCGGATAGTGACAGGCAAGGTTTCTGCGACTGAGCGATGGTGTCCTCAGGTTGTTCGTTCTGACTCGGTGTTTGCGTTCGTTCAGTGCCATCCTGGTGTCATAAGAGGGGATGGTACTGGGGCTTTTAGTAGGTAGACCACTCCTTTCCCTGTTGAGCTAACTGGCCAGGAGACCCACATACCCCGAGATTACATTTTAAGTTGTAAAGGAAGATTAAAGTTTCTTCGTTCTCGACATCCCATTCCGAGCCTTGCCGGTAACTACAAGTGGTACCGGTAACCAAAAGGTACCTCAGAAGTACCTACCTTAACACTTTAGTAAAATGTCTACGTCCCGCTATTATGATATCGAGAAGGCGGGACCAGATAATTTGGTTTATAACTTTACAAACATCAAGGTAGTAATTATTTTACTGTAAGTAGTAAATTGTAGAAATTAGGTGGTAGGTGTAAGTATTATAATTAACTGGTAGGTATATTACACCTACTGTAAGTATTATAATTAACTGGATACGAGGTTTGATCCCACCATTTTGACGGAGATGTTTACACATAATGATAGCACGGCCGCAATCGTACCGAGAGAGTTGGTGTAACATCATGCATGATACAAAAATGTGTTAAGCTCCAAGGTCGTCTACACGAAACCCCCCAAAAATGTATTGTTTTTTTTCTATTTTTGTGTGAAAATCTTAATGCGGTTCACAGAATACATCTACTTACCAAGTTTCAAAAGTATAGTTCTTATAGTTTCGAGAAAAGTGGCTGTGGCATACGGACGGACAGACAGACAGACAGATATGTTTATGATTGATTGTGTTGATTATGATGATTATGTTTTAAATGTTTTTTTTTAATGTTTTTCTGTATACTTACTGCCTGTGTAATTTTAGTTTATTTTAATTTTAATGTGTGTGTTAGTTAATAAATGTTTTCTTTCTTTCTTTATATGACGAATACATGAGGGTTCCGCTTTTTGCCATTTGGCTACGGAACCCTAAAAAGTGCTTGTAGCGTTGCAAGAGCTTGAGCTTTTATAAAATAGCAACTCAGTCTGATGGCTGTAACTTTTAATTGATTTACGGCAGATAGCCGGGTAGGGCCTGCGCCAGACAGCCTCGGAGGGAGCTGCTTATTCGCAACTCGAATTACCAGCGTTACACGAGCTCGACCGCAAGCGAGAGTACCTAAAAATATAAATATACCTAGGTTTCATTCATTTTGTGCAGTATTTCGTTAAATGTCACTTTATATAAGACGATATAAGATGTGGTTGTTGACAACAGCATAATTTATAGTAATCAATTAGTTATTACAAAATTAATGCTATGGCTTATTTATATAGTTTTAAGACACAGATGGATTTTCAATTACCTATCTTATCCCACTCATCACGTAGAAGATCATTGGATCCTCATTGGGAGTCTCAGAACTTACAGATTATTCTTGTAAAAGACATTTACATAAGAAACTAAGGAGATTTTAAAAAGTATCCAGCGCAAAATAACTAAGTAAGATTACGGGTATCTATCCGCGTAATGGAAAAAGTTGGTTCTTTTAGTGGCGGCGCGTCCATTAAACAACTACCCATTGATCATAAAACTGACTTTATCTCGTAAAAGCAACGAGACTTCATAGATGGTGGCATGGAACTGTAAATTCATCAATGTATCTGGATTCGGATTATAACAATAAAAATGTTTAATCACGTTTACGGCATCAAAATAAAATAGAAATAACGCTCACGTGCCTATTGGCTGACGAATCACGAAATCTCGGAAGCGATATAAAGTCTACAATCTTGTAATTTTGCATATACCTTTGGTTTGTAGAAAGAGGAGTTCCACTAGATTTTTTTTTGAAATCCCTTACGAATTACGATACGGGTGTTTGTTTACGCAGGCTAAGTCGCGGGCGGGCCGCTTTTGTTTACGATTTTTATTGTTATGCGGTAAACGTTTTATGGTTGTTGTTTTTATATACATATGAAGGTATCATGTAGTCAGTTGTAAAAGATACGATAATATATTATAAAATTTTCAGGGCGGTAACAAAATCCTTTAATTTTTAATTCGGCAGTTTGTAAACTCTAGAAGAAGGCATCTTTTCGTTTGTGGCTTTGCTGATTTGTATGGCCTTGTTTTGTATAAGGAAGTTTCGGTGTGTCAATTTTAAATAATTATGTAAAAAAATACCTATTTATTGTGTAAAACTTTTATCCAAAAACCATTTAAAGCCTAAGAAAGAGTGAAAAAAAAGTGGTAAGTAAACTTAAAGAATTAAATATGCTACATAAGTCTAATTGCAGATTTTATAAGTCATAAGTAACATCATTTTGTAAAATCTACTAAGTTAGTTTTACACACCACTACATACATATTATATAAAAATATAAGTTAATAATTCCAAAAAGATTCTCTGAAGACAATGAAATTCAAACTTTTAGGAAAAAAATAGGATTTTTACCATGTATTTATTGTTGTTTTTGAATGCACCATGATTATGGAGTAACTGAAAGTAACTCAGTATCCCGTTTTTTCCTAAAAGTTATTGTAGTAACCATGAAAGTTTAAAATTAAATTCTAGTTCAAGACCGGTTTTAGATTAAGAATCTTAAGTGTAGCTTAAATATCCCGAAGAATGGTTAACGAAAGTCGAACTTTATTATGACCAGCAATGAGAAGAAATATTATTTTTTATTCAGCACTTATGAACGAAATTTAACTGAAGGAGAATCCAATAATCTCAAGTTACTACTATTGCTCCCTCATCTTCGAATCTTTCAACCGATTCATATACAACCTTAATCTTTCAAATACAAAAAGACCAAACTGTCCGATCAGCTGACGACAATAGTATAGAAGATCGAAATTTTTTTGTCATTTTTGCACATAGGTTTCTTGGGGAAAGTTGTTCAGTTTCATGGGTGGAACTAACCCTTAATTGTTTTTGTATTAAGAAAAAATAAGGTTGTATATGTACTAGCGGCCCGTCCGAGACATCGTCCACGCTAACTTAGAAAGACTGCCATAGTTCAGCCATTTAAAAAAATATATCTACAAAATATAAACATAAACCATCCTCAGTTAACGCTCTATCTTTTAGTGAAAACCGGATAAAAATCCACTGCGTGGTTTAGAAGAATAGTGCGGTGCCACAGACAGAGGAAAACGGCGACTTTACTTTATGATATCCTACTTCCTACTAATATTATAAACGCGAAAGTTTGTAAGCATGGATGGATGTTTGTTACTCTTTCACGTAAAAACTACTGAATTGATTTGGATGAAATTCAGCATACAGATAGTTTATAACCTGGATTAACACATAGGATACTTTTTATCCCAATATTCCTACGGGAACGGGAACCACACGGGTGAAACCACGAGCGGCCGCTAGTGTAATGATAATGAAGAGCAAGGATCGTAGCCGTGGCAAATCGTAGAAAGCAGTGGTATCTGGCTACCCCGCCGAGAAACGGGCGTGATGTATGTTTGTATGTAAGTATGTATGTATGTAAGAGAGATTTTGAGTAAGGTGCCTGACCACTGATATTAAGTTTTAGGAAAGCGTGCCTTCGGTTAGGTTAGCTGGTAAAATTTAGTTCGAGTGCAGACGAGTTTCATAATGGCAGGTGGTGGCTTTTTAATTAAGCCATTTAAAACTAGATACCTACTGTGTAGTTGAGGTTCAAACTAGTTTTTTAACATTTACCGAAGTGCAAGCAAGTTTTTGTAATGAGCGGTTATTACACGTTATTTTTAAAATGTGTGATACATAAATGATAAGACTTCCATTGCATTTCACTAATTGTATCTTAAAAGCCTCTATCATTGAAATGAAGTCGTCTCTACAATTGATGGGTATTGGATTGGATTAATCTAAATATTAAAAGATATTTACTTTTGATATTTGAAATATGTTATTTTTCATGTTGTATGCTGATGATCTTAAGATCTACGCACATAGGCACCGTTATCGAATCTTTCACATGCTGTGGAAGCTTCTAATGCAGATCTTGACATCTTAAATAATTGGAGCAAGTCTTATGGTATTGCTGTTAATCCTAGCAAGACGCAAGACAATTATCATCGTCAGTCCATATTTTGTTTCTAGAATCAATTTTGACCTTCTACCTCTAACTTCGCGGTCGCGGTTGATATTCTGTTTGCAAAAACTGTCAAAAATTTAGAAATTACTTTTGACCAGTGCCTTGATTCACGTATTTCGTAATATTAAAAATGTCGCTTACGTTTAGAAGTCGTCCTATTGAAAAACAGTTATAATCCGTATTCACCTGTCAATTCGATAGAACGATTACTCGATAGGATCGCAACTCAGCGATTTGTCAACTATTTAAACTTAATGTTGCCTTTACTATTGTACCAAATAAATTCTAATACTTTTTGCTAAGAACACATGCAGAAATGTTTTTTATTTTTTCCAATGACTTGGAAATTGTCTAATTTGACGTGTAATCGCTGAAATCCGATCAAACTAAACGTCAAAATAATAGGTGAATACCGCGGAGGCAACGATCGAACTTCGATTAATGTACGTGAATAGGCTTACACAAAACCGACTTAAACAAAATCGTGCGATTGATACGTGAATACGAAAAGTGACTTCAGCGATCAAATCGCTTGCATGTCGTTGAAGTTTTGTTACGTTAATTAGGCTACAGTGCCTTACTTATAAGATTTATTTTTAATTTAAGAATATGACCATGTTTCGAATTATAGAGCTCAGCTTAAGTGGCTCCAAATTTGACGGCGCGGCGTATAAGGATTTACACGTTCTTTCCTTTCTATAGGCATACTGTCCTCTTTTTACCAACTTCTCTTTATCTACGAAGTTGCTTTTTATTTCGTTCCTCTTTCTACTTCCTACAGTACTTTGCGCTCTGTTTGAATGCATTACCTGAGAGCATCAGAAGTGCTCCCACGTTGGATATTATTATTATTATTTATTTAATTAATTAAATAATTAATTTATATAGAGCACCATATTTAATTAAACTATTTACATTCAAATTCATATTTTGTATTTTGTGACCTGGTAACGACATATAATAACTTTATATATTTTTTGTAAATGTCGTTGCTTCTGTGCGCTGTGGTTTCTTGCGCCCGTTCTTTGCCACAGTTAAAAAATGATGTCCTGAATGGGTGGTAGGTTAAAAAATATTTGGACGTTTCAAAGTACTTAATAATTGAGTTTATTGAATAAATATATTTTGACTATTGACTATTGACTATTATTCAAGGGACAGGTCAGGAGTATTTTTTTACGTATATCCTCTTAGATTGTTTATTACTTATGGTATAATATTACATGATCTCTTTTTATCTCATTTATTTAATTGTTTTGTCGCATCTATATAATTTATAAACTTAATATATTTCAATTTCTTATTTCCTTATTATTGTACATCTTTCTATATTCTTTCTATTATATTTCTATCACCCAAGGTTGCCTGGAAGAAATTGCTTGTTAGCAATAAGGCGGCCTGTTTCGTACTTTGTCTTTGTAAAAATGTTTTCTGTTTATATGTTCCTGTGTGCAATAAAAATAAGTATATTTTATTTATTTATTTAATTTTGAGTTGAGTTTCAATTAATTTTTAATCACTACCCAAGTAACACAGACGTGCTGAATAACGATTGATTAAGAGCACTCATCAAGAACATAAGCTGAATACTAAGCTGAATAACGCCTGAGTACCGTCTATTCAGTTGTTATTCAAGCAAAAAGGGCCCCAATTTTGAATGCTTAACGCTGAATAACATCTGAGTAACAATTGAGTAGGAGCTTAATAATGTTTCAATTAGCTTAATAACTTTTGAATAACTGCACACATTGCTTTTATAAAGCTTGTAAAAGCTTTATACTCAGTTATTCAGCTACGTCGAATTGGTTAGAGTATTCAGAATTTATTAAGCATTTAATTTATTGTTGACATTTATGCAAGCAATATTCATAGAAATTGGGAAAAGAAGAAATAAATTGGGTTCAATAATTTAATGTCGATACCTTTATTTGACATGACGTGAACTTTAAGTTATTCGGTAAGTAAATTTTAATTTACAAGTTAGCGGTCTGCTACATGTTAATTATTAGTGCGCAAGTAATTTTGTCGTGAATAGTACGTGTTTTGTTTTCATTTTTATGATGCGCCTCGCTAATAATCAAGATAATTAGTTGTAAATAGTATTTTCATACATACATACTAGGTCTGACAAAAGTGCTTGTGATGAATTATCTAATTCTAGCAATTTTATCCAACAAAATAACATGATTTGAGTTGGAAATGTTGTAGTTGTAAGATTAATGCATGCATTAAGCATTTTGGTGATCTCGTAAATTCCTTGTAAGAATTAATTACAAAGATTTCAATGGCGATCGATGTTTTGTTTTATAATGCTGAATAAAAGTGCACACTTGTTTTGTTACTAAACTATAACTTGAAAAAGAGTAGTCTCTTTACACTTACCTATGAATAACATTTATACAGTTGACCACATTTCTATATTAGTTACTCACATTTTTAGAGTTCTCTAATCGAACGAACAAAAACCTTTTATAATGTGTAACTTTCCCATCAGGCTTTCACTAAATTTATTACTTACATTTAAAATTACAGCATCTTTGTTATTTTTTTTTTCGTGCAAAAGACTATTATATTAATAGTATCTATTATGTTTAAAACAAATTGCAGGTTTCGTGTGTGTGGTGTGCACTGGGCCCTAGTTTATTTAATCTTTATTGCACAACAATAGGATGTACAAATGGCTGACTTTTTATTATATTAATAATTATAATTTATATTTCGTTTCAGAAAAATGACGTTTAAAATAATTTCAACACGTTGTAAGGGTCATTCAGATTTGTGTACTGTGCCGACCCAATGGGAGAACAAAGAACAACTTCGATGGCCAAAGATATAATGCGAATTTATTAATTAAGTAAAGACAGCAGTGTCCAACCTCGCGCAGATTGGCTTACGATGAAACAAACAAACAAACAACGCAATTAAAACATTTTATCGCAACGTTAATTTTATTTTCTTGTATTGCGATACCTTCTGCTAATAAAATAACCATTTCAGAAATGAAATTTTGTGTATACTTAAATTTTTAGATCTTTCGGTTTTTCAATCCCAAAATCTGTTATAGACTTTTTTTGGGGACGGAACCCTCATCATTAAAGGGAAAACACGCTTGCTGATTGGGACCGGGTTCAGTTTTGTTTAAACTATTTTCACAAATCCTGTCATGATCATTACTGCTGATGACACTTGGACAATTACTACTGCTGGTATTTAAATATTCTTTTAACAATTTTATTTCGATATGACCGGTTCTTTACGCTTTTACCACGACTTTCGATCCATGATTCAAACAACGCATAAAATAAATACGTACAATAATATTCTAATTGCTGGTATTAAGCTATGGGCGCTATATCAATACAAATGTGGTCTTTAATTTGAATAAGTTAGTTGAAACTCTTTATTATACTGAAATAAGCTTATTAAAAACACAAATAATATTGTTTATTCAACAGCTGAATAATTAGTAAAACATAGAATCTTATACAGTTTAAAGATAAAGTAAAAACAATTATTCAGTATCAAGCTGTATATTATGTAAACAATATTATTCAGAAGGTGATAGTTTATTCAGCAATTAGCTGTTTCAAACGCTACAAGCTTAGTACTGCTTTAATAATAGCAGTATAGCAATGATATATAAAAGGTCATTGCAGTATAGATTATTGTTAATCAGATAAATGCTGCCGAAGGCACTGTTTTTCAGATTTAAGCCACCTGGAATGCGTAATGCTTAATAACGTCTGTCTAATAATAAAAATAAAGTTATTAAAATATTTTTTTTTTCCTACTGGCTGACTCAGGAACTTCTCTATAAGTACTTAATACATAAAATCGTGACCAAAAAGGTTGACAAGAAATTTAAACGGATGATTTTTTTGTCAAAATTATAAAACGAAATTCAAAAGGAAGTAAGTAGCCAATTCCTTGATCTGGAGATATTTAAAAAACAAGGTTTTATGTAAGTACCGACATAAAATCTCAAACAAAACATTGAAAACCAAATTAGTCAAATCCAGCTAGCGGCGTTTACTTCAAAACGTGTTCCAAGACATTGCGAAAACGCGCACCTGCCAGCAAAGCTATACTTAGTAGAAACTGTGCGTCATATTATTGAATACATACATACATATAAAAATTAAAGATTTTTATTTCATTTCGTCCTACTTATAAGTACAAACTTGTCTTCATGATGATGACCCACAAACGAGCTCGCGGAGCGCGGCCAGAGACGCGCTCAAACGCGCACTCTTACAGCATACCTAAATGATTACAGTAAATGCTACAGTCACAGTATAATAGAAATATCTAAAGTGGTAAAGGACTCACCTCTTAATATCTGGTAAAGGAAGACTTTGATGTGGTCGGCGGACAGGTGTTGCGGTGACACGATGATCTTGTGCAAGTCGCTCTGGAGGAGCTCGGTGATGACGTAACTGTGATTGTGTCGTTAAGGAAACTGCACGTGTACATAAAATAAAAAATAAATGATGTTCGTTAGTAAGCGCATGGCTTGAGAACGGCTGAAAGTTTTTGGATGAAATTTTGCACAAACACAGATCATGTTCTGTGCTAGGGCATAGGACACTTTTATATAACGGTAACAGGTTCCTTTGGGATAGTGAAGTAATCGCGGACGAGTCGCGAGCAACAGCTAGTCTACAATGATATTGAACCCAAACGATTTCAGGTTTACTCACAGACGAGAGGTTATGTCCTACACACACCTAACACTATTGTTTCAGTAGGTATCAATTCTTACATAAAATTATAAACAATGTCAATGACCCTTGCAAGCGAGACGGCTCATCATAATATCAAGCAAATAATAATAGAATAAGTGCTTTATGCGGTATAGTGATAGTGATCTATAAACACATTGCTATATTAGTATGATACCTACGACAATACTAATCATCATCCTCTAAGATGAATGATGATCGACAAAAGTTATACAATTACTGAACTTTAGTTTTTTTTAACCATGCACCCGTGTAACCGCGTCGCGAAGCGGTGAAAGAATACTACCACCCCTCTCTCTCTCTCTTCCCTTGGGTGTAGCAAAAAGCGACTAACGGACTAAAGACTGGACATACAATCAACAGCATAGTGTGGCGATAGGCTCACTCAACTGTCACGCTGAGCACGCTGCAGTCGCTATTTGGTGAAAAGTGGACTATGGCCAGAGGACTGCTTTTGCGCTCCTCATTGCCTAGTCTCTGATCTGACTAACCCTTCGGCGATAATAGTCATGATTATATGTACTTTTTTTTACTTGTCATGTCATGTCATTTATTTAAACTTCCAGCTTCAACTTTATACCTGAACTCTAAGGCCCAGAACAGACTGTGCAACGCGACTGCAACGAAACTGCAACCTCTAGTTACTTTAAAGTTTCATTTGAGTTTCTGTCATAGACTCCTATCCACAGTTGATATTCTTCTCAATGTAGGGATGTATCCACATAGTTCTTCTTTTATGCCTTTTTCTTTGTCGAAGATACAAATTCATAACCACAACTTCTTCATCACTTGAACTAGACATTTTGCTGACGTCTGTTCTCAAAGAACACTGAAATGATTGTGAGGTTGCGGCGTGTGTGGAGAACGACTGAAACTAGTTTCAAACTAATAATTTCAAAAGGGTTTCGTTGCAGTTGCGTTTCACCGTCTGTTCTGGGCCTTATCGGACAGAACACGCTTTATTTCATACACGTGTCAGTGAGTGGCAAAGCGCTTCGGCTTTTGATCTTTGGATCTGTGGTTTGTGATCATTGGATCCCAATGTTGGAGGCCTTTGTGCAGCATGGGACAATTTATAGTCTAAGTAATTGTCCACTCAAATATAGGTATTATTGTAAGTCGCCGATTACGCTATGATTTCAAATTGTTGGCCGCGTCACTCTCAATATAAGACATCAGTTGATAAAGGTACTATGTAACATTTATTAAAAAATACATTTTATTAACTGGTTAAAGGCGTTATGTGAACTAAACCATACAAAGCAAATAATTGCAATGTTTTAATGTTTCTTTCAATACCAGTCTCATTCTTTGATTAATATAATATATAAAAAAAAATACAGCGTTATTAGCAAATTGCATGATAACTCAGAACATTTTATAAGTTACATATTACCTTTATCATCTGATGTCTTCTATTATTATGTTACCAGATACCTACCATTAATAAAACCGGTAGGTACTTATAAAAAATATTGTTATCATATTTTTCAACAAGACAAAGTCAGCAACTGTATTGAAACGTGAATAATTGAAAAAATGATTCATTCATAATCTTTGAATAGGACGTGATTTCATATAGCCGTGGAGCTTTATCGATAAGCTTATTTTCTTTGTTCGCTAATTTTCTAAAATGTCGTCTCTAACAAAGCATATTGATTAAGATACCTATCTAATTAGTGTTGCTATTTGTATAAATAAATTATCTGCTGCCCGTTCCATGGCTTCTCCTGCTCTGCATGACATTCGGTCTGCCACATAAGTTTATAGTAGGTATATTATGTCTGCTACATAGATAATATTAATTAGAAATAATACTAAGGATAAATATGGATTTCAGTAAGAAAAAGTTTAACCTTCTAATACATTATAACAAATTTTTAACTACGTATAATGTATTGTGTTATTATTCGTTACATAATACCAAGGTTTATTTTTATTTATCATTTTTTTTAAGAATAAGTACTATCCGGCCAGGAAAACGTTCACTTCTATCTCGCCCGCATGCGAAAAAAACCCTGGTAGGACAGACGGGCGAAGTTCTCCTCCCACTTGACTTGACAGGGGGGAAGGCCCGTGGGGCCAGAGGACGACCTCAGGCTGGGAAGGGACGAGATAACTCGTCCGCCACCGCCGCCGAACGCCTGCCGGCCGGCCCCGCTTTAATTTCATACTAAATGTACTTAGGTAAGTGCTATTAATGTTTTGGACTGCGTGCGGAATCTAACAAAAAACACGATAACGACATAGATTTTGCTTTAGACGTGTTTTTAACATTCGAAATTCTGGTTTTAACTCTTTATTTACTTAAAATTGCTCGCGTTGGATAAGCCCAGCAGATAATACTCACTCACAATAACTCGCAAAATGACTCAATCACATTTATACTAGCAAAAAAAACATGTTGCGAGTAAGAATCGCGTTTATTGTTATTCTATATTTATAACTACTTACTGCTGCAGCTTAAGTAACTGCTATGGGCACTCGATTTATTTTAATAAAGCTATGTGGATGGTAAAGCTGAACACGGAATTGACAAAATCTTTTTTATCTCTACCGGCCCGGTTGTAAATAAGGAACAGTAAATCCGACAATTAATACGGCTGTCTAAAGGCGCCCTTTCGGGCCGGGCCGGACACGGCGACTATCCGACTATCTCGCGCTTATTTATAGACGATCTAGGCAGCTCGCTAGACCGTGGGCCATGGGATGGGCTAAAGGACTCGTGCCTTCGCAACAAAGAACGCGGTTGCGCGTCGGGTCGGGGCAGCGCGAACTACCACCTAATTTTAACCTGAACGTGATACTTTGACCGAAGGATATCGTGATGTAGACCGAAATTTTCTCCATTCTCTCTATGTTCTTTGCGCACAATTACTACACTTATAAATACACTGAAATCTTGTAATATTCCCAAATATTAAACATACATAATATTACTAGTGTATATTATTTTATAAGTTTTAAATTTAACAAATGATATATGGGAAATACTTTCAATACTACATCTAACACATTCATAATTATAATAGAACTTAGCACGAACCTGTAGTTCTGCTACGAGAATTATAAATAGAAAGGTAACACTACTGCGCAGCTGGGCGTTCATTTTCTTTATAATGTGGTGTTGACCACCCATGGCCTTTACAGCGCAGCGTAACCGAGTTTAATGGCGGCGGGGAGCAATGAGGTTACTTCATTGCTCCCCAAGACCCCGAGCCGAGTGGCCGAACGAACTATCGGCACACTAGCTATCGGCTCAGCTGCCGTCGGCACAATCGCGTGCTGTGTGAGAGCAGCTTTAGCGCGCCCGACCCTTGGCCAGTGCGCCTCTATTTCGTTATCTCGCTCATCTGCAGCACGCGCTGCTACAACACCCTCCACATTATCAAAATTACACCAAGCGAATTGAGAGCTTACTTTATCATCATATCAAGAACAGAAGGAAAACATAAGTTTTGCTTTACTATACAAAATTCGAGAAATCACTTATTTGTTTAAAATACATTTTTTTATTTAAATTAAACTGATCTGATATGTGCCTTAGATTAGAGTATGTAGTGATTGACTATGTTAAATTTAGTGCAAATGTTGGTGAAGTTTAGTTAAGCTATTTAGGTAAACTCATTAATCATCATTAGCCTAACGTCATACATAAGGGATGAAGCCTTCTCAAACAGAAACAGCACATTGTTTAATTGGATCATAGGTACAATGGCGGACTCCGTCGCTTTACCAGTCTAAAGGTCAAAATCCCTTGCACACCGCGTCGTCTATTTGGTACGAGCACGCACCCGGGCGGTCGGTGCGCTTCATACGAAAATCGCTGCAAAGTGGTAAAGCGACGGTGACCCCGACCGTGCATAAACATAACCCACCAAGCACGCCAGGTTTGTGAGTTTTAACGACGAACAACTAAAGGTAAAAACCTGGCACAAAAGCTACTTTTTAACAAGTTTTGTTCCTCTACGGTCCAGTGAGTGACTTGGTCATCTCACCCCCAATTTCCCAGGCAAGAAGAGTCAACCTGTCCACTTTAGCAGGGCAGTTGCCTGTCGTTCGATCTAATAATACCTTCCGCAGATTTTTTATCTGATGTGGTTCTGCTATGGCTCTCTCTCGATTGTAGACTGCCTACAACCTAAATTATACCTACAGTTTCTTAAATTGCAATTTCGTACAAAATACCATATCCAACCGCTTTACTACATATGAAATGCAGTAATGTTATTGCGTGCGTGCCATCACTCTTACACAGCAATTTGTGATCAAAACAGATCACGTACAAGCCATTATCGGACCAAAGTGGCAGCGTTAATGATTAATACGGTATGCAGATAGTACATCTTAACGACGACGTTATCAAACGCCGGATTGGTAGTGAATAGCTTGTACAACCGAAATCACAATTAACGAGGATATTTAGCAACTATACGTGACGACGATTTATTAATCTATTATGGTTTAATATTAGCTTCCGCCCGCAGCTTAATCCGCGTCGACACCGCATCCTCAACCCGTGGTAATTTTCAAAAACTCCTTATCTTATCCTTTGCCTACAGCATACAGAAAAGCTCTGTACAAAATATCAGCGTTCAAAGGGTTGGGCTGGACAGGCAGTGAGTGCGTCCTTAACCCGTGGTAATTTTCAAAAACTCGTTATCTTATCCTTTGCCTACAGCATAAAGAAAAGCTCTGTACAAAATATCAGCGTTCAAAGGGTTGGGCTGGACGGGCAGTGAGTGAGTCCGAACTTTCTTTTTCTCTGATACTTACATAAAATTGTTATAGACTACCCAAAATGATGAATAGTTTTAAGCCCTAATTTCTGCGATTCAATGTGAGAAACGCCCTTGTAGATAAAGCCTTTCTTGTAGGTGTGAAACTTTGGAAAATTTTGCAAAAGTTTTTTAATTTATGGGTGACCAAATGTGATGATAGGCTTTGGCCGGCAGATCAGGAGAGTTTTTCTTTATGCCTACATTACGAAAATTAGAAATAAAGCTACAAAATAAAAAGTTGTACATTTATAAAATAGGAAAAAAACACAAAATATAAGTACATACCTAAATGAATAAAACCATCCCACAAAATAAGCAAGATGTAAGAGCCCTGAAAAGGGCCAGTAAGTGGATATAGGCGGGGACACATCTATTCCTGTCGGAGGAGACTGCGTGCTTGTCACCTTGACCTCGCGGCCGTCAGAACACTGATCAGTTGACACTTCATTAACAGACAATTTTCTTTTTGTTATTCTTCACGCTGCATGGACGGACCGATAGGTATTTTTGTTTTTACACATACATTACATAATTATAATAACGACTATTATCCCCGAAGGGTTATTCAGAGACTAGGCAATGAGGACAGCAAAAGCAGTCCTCTTCCACTTTTCACCAAATAGCGAAGCACATACTTACATGTATTTGTATTTATGATGGAAAATTAACAATAGAAGTAGGTATAGTTGTTTTGTATAATGTCGACTTGAAACAGCTTGTCGTTTAGAAAAGGTTGATGATTAATAAATCAAACTACTTGTTTCTATGTTATAGGATGACCGCGATATGCAAGATCTACACATTTCAAGCCTTCTATACAAATTATTAAATTAATTGTAAAGGAGTGCATTACTAGTGTTGTCGACAAAATAAACGAAACACAAAAAAGATTGTAAAAAGGGGGCCGATATGGTTACTGTTCTAGTGTTTTTTAAGAAAGTGAACCCTATGACAGTAGATTAAAGTACTTTTGCACTAACGTCCACGTGAGTAGAAAACGTTTTTTTATTTTAACTTGATCGATCACACAATATTGCACCAACAACGGTTAACCGTGACGTCTGTGACCATAGCACATCAAAATCGGTATTCCGACATACACTGGCCTGCAAAAATAAGTATCACACTTTTAAAATTGTAATAACTTTTCAAGTACCTACACAAGATAAACAAGACACACAAGACTTAAAAATGTTACTATTGTATAATTTACTTTAGTTTCAAAGAAAGCTGATAAAAATGTTATAAAACGTTTTTTATTTTAAATCTCTAACTTCTATTAAGTAGCTTAGAAAAAAATGAGATTTTAAAAGTGTGATGCTTATTTTTGCAGACCAGTGTAGATATTATGGTTAACTAGGTACAAGTTTTTCAAAATTATAAGTGTACCTAATAGAAAAATTTCTTGTGAGGTAGAGTTATTGATGAATTTTGAGACGATAGAGTTACTGATGAATTTTGTTAATTTTTGAATTACTGTTTTTTTATTGATTTTAATTGTTTTATTGATTTCGTCTGTTTTATATTTATATAATTTATTAATTAAATTGATATAAATTATTTTTAGCGTCTCGACATATTTTAGATTATAATATTGTTATTTAATGAGCTCCTTCCACTTGCTGCGCCCTTACAGGGTGGTCACATAATCTGTACATTATTATAACAACTTGTTTACTTTGAACCCACCAACCCGCATTGGGCCAGTGTGGTGGGTTATGGCCCAATATCCCCACGTGCTATTTTCCACGTGGGAGGCCTGTGCCCAGCAGTGGGACGTTTATAGGCTGATGATGATGATGATGTTTACTTTGTGATATGCAATAAATGAAATGAAAATGTTAAGGGGGTGCAGCGCGATCGCAAAAACTGACATAAGTCTCTTAATGAACTTCAAAGTAAATCAATCATATTGATATTAAAAATTAGAACAATTCTTCTTTGAAGTTTCAGACCTAGTAATTTGATTAGAGCAATGTTTTTATTCTGCGAAATGTACAAAACCATCATGCGCTTATGTTAAAAATTAAAATTTACTTTTTCAAGATACCTGCGGAATATCACAAATATTAAGAAAGTTGTCGAAGAAAAATGTTTTTAGAAGTCATTAGATAGATTTATGTATTGTTTGTTATTGTTTAAAGAATTTATTTCAAATTTCAACAAGGCCACGACCTTGTGCAATGATCAAGCTAACTTACGTAAGTTCTTCTAATGTATTTAACTAATTCAGCGCATAGTACAAGTAACATTAATATACGTAAATTTTCACAATTTCGTGCAGGATCCCCTTAAACAGAGAACGTAAACCGTAAAGCTGTTAAAATTTTTCGCAATAAGCACTACTTATACAGCTTATACACTGACAATTATTCGGCATCATTTTGTTTGAATAACAGATAATACCTATTCAATCTAAAAAGTTTTTCTCAATGATTCTGAACACCTTTCAACTGTAAATGCCACATCGGTGACCTCTGGGTGAAGGTACAATTTAAGTCTTTACAGCCCTAAATCCCAAATTGAATATTCAAAGACTTCAATGTTGCCATTGCTTTTAAATAGAAATGTCAGTTGGAGAGAAAATTTCGGCTACATAGGATTTGCTACTGTCTATTTGAAGAATGGGTGATGATAGTATCTGCAGAGAAACGAATTTGTTTGTTGGCAGAACCGCCGCATTTTAGCTAGGGCTGCGTACGCCCCTACGCTGTTTCTACCATTTACGAAGGGCTGTGATTCAACCCCACTTCATATGGTCGCGCCGTGTTTCGCTCTCATGGGGCGCCGCGGCGGCGGCGGGCGTATTTTTGATTAATCTGCTGTCATTTACACTAAAGCAAGGTAAGTACCTACGCCGATTTCGAAACGTTTTAAAGCATCGATTAGACCATTCGATAAACAGGACACTAACTCACTTAGGATCCTGAATTAGGATGGTGTAATCGCTGTCAGTTAGTGTCCTGAGTAAGGACGATCGGGAGATCCCGACCGTCTTATCTCCTAACTAGTGTCTAAATCCTAAAATCGTCTGCCTAAAATCTTACATTTTAATTTAATTTGCAAAACGTATATGTTTCTAAAATGTTGTATTCTACATTTTGTTTAAAGAACAGTGAGCGGGCAATCAAGCAGTCGGCGTCACTTAAAAAACTTGTGTTCTCCACTACCGGCAAAAATTTAAGTGGATCAAGCCTTCAAAAGGAATAAAAGTTTAACAGACAAACATTAAGTCAGGTGTGGTAACATCTTACAAAAGGCACAATGGAGTTTCCAAATACTTAACTCAGGTACTGTGTGGCAAAAACACTTGTGTTTGTAGTGCAACATACTATGTCGTCACACTCGTCACACGGTGCGCGTCCGTGTGTGCAGCGTGCACGCGTAACGCCGGATGCACCGCAGCTGTGCACCCAAATGCCATGGCCGAATGTTTGCCTAACAAAAAACTTCGTAAACCGGCGCCGAGACAGTTTATTCACGCACATATTCCTTAAAAAGGCACTATAGTACCAGCACTGGCCTAGAAGTATAGACACGAACGTCCATACAAACCATTTGTTCAAATTCTGGAATGAGAGAGCTAAAATTCGCTGCAGCCGCTGCAGCGCTTAAACATTTAAATGTCGTCTAATCAACAGACAGACATCGCAGCGCCGCAGCGCGAGATCAGTCAAAGACAACGTAGTGTGTATCAAGATGGCATCCCAAATAGATTGTCAATAACAATAATTGAAAAAATATCTTTTCCATTCTTATAATACGATATAACTCGTGTTTCCTTCCTCTTTCTCTCCCGGGTTATTTAAGCGGGGCGTGAAAAAGCATTTATGCAGGCCGCCATAGTGAGAGCGTTCGGCATAGCGTGGTAGCGCTGTGACGACCGCTTTCACTTCTTGGGCTTCACTGGCTGCTTTTCATCAGGCAGAGTGAGCCATTATGGCGTGCCACAATAAATAAAATAAATAAATAAAATATAACTACATAATAATGACTTGAATAACAATTAATTTCACTTACTTACTTGACAACTGAATTGTAGTAAACGTCTAGGTGTACACTTTGAAAAGAAATGAAAAAATATTTTCGCCGTTCCGCACGCGCGAATGTCAAAGCCACACTAAAGCAAGGTGCTGAGTCGACTCCGCAGATGAGTGGAACATAGAGCGTGTTCGGAATGGCCTATCTGTGTAACGTATATATCGCTGAGTACCAGGGGCCCTACTGTTACCTATTTGAGCATGCATACATACTTACATACATACTTACATAAATACATACATACATACATACATGCATGCATACATACGTACATACATACATACATACATACTTACATACATACACCACGGCCGCTTCCCAGAGGGGTAGGCAGAGACCACAGATTCCATTTGCTACAATCCTGCCTGCCTGACAGTGCTTGCCAACTCCAAAAAAGTCATTTCCGGGTTCACCCAGCTCGACATCCGGGACTTCGGTATATTACGCGGGACACAACAGTAAAAAATACATAGGCATTTTTTTATTTACTTGTGTCCCACTGCTGGGCAAAGGTCTCCCCTAAACTCTTCCACAGATCCCGATCCAGAGCCAAAGACTGCCAATCCCTTGTGTGGTTCACAAGGTCGTCGCAGTCGTCCGTCGGTGCGACGACCTATTTACTTATCATCTAATAAAAAAAATCAATATAAATGCCTAACCCGATGGTAGTTGGTACTATTATCACTGATTTCCGGGACAAAAAGCGTCCCGCAAGGGGTCACGGCGGGACGGCCTAAAATTGACCCAGAAGCGGGACGTCCCGGAAAATCCGGGACGATTGGCAAGCCTACCTGACACGCACATCCTTCACTTCACTTACTACCGTACTCAGAGACGTCAATTAAGTTTTAATGTCAATTAAATGTTAATGTTTTATATTTTAGCGTTTTATTAACACTTAAATATACTTAAGTACAATTTTAAACACTGTAAAAAGACGACAACCTCAGGCGGGAATCGAACCACGCACCTTCCAATATAAAACATTAATCTATAAACGCAGCTTCATCTTAACCGAATGTTCAAATATTTGTAAAAATATTTCTTTCGGATCTCAGAGGTGAAAACTTCTAAGATTTGATGAAGCAATGTTGACTAAAAACATAAGCATCAAGCACTGACAAATTTCGACGGTTGAAAGCCAGACCTCGGTAGCCAAGTGGTTAAGGCAGCCGCCCGGAATGCGGAATGTGCGTTGTTCGATTCCCGCCTGAGGTTGTCGTCTTTTTTCAGTGTTTAAAATTTTAGTCAATTAAATGTCGTTCCTTCTCTATTTGGCACTATACATAAGAAAGTGACAGCAACAGATTTAATAGTCAATAAAACTTAATTGACGTCTCTGAGTAGGTACGGCAGTCTCTCTCTATTTGAGCAGTATTACTTTAAACTTACTATGCAAAAGGACCATGCGTCATTTTGGACCCACTTTTCAGCTTTATTCAACAGTGATGAATTAAATGTCATATGAAAGCTCTTAGCGTGTACTTTATTTTATTATATGGCAACTAAATACAAATACAGCGCGAAAACGGTGTTTTGGTGCGTTTTTTCAAAAATGTTTTGTTTTGATATTAAATTATGATTAGCTATCAGTCAGTAGCTAGGACTATAACTCACTATAGAAAAAATCAACTTGCCGAATCTTTTATTTAATTATGTTACATTGAAAAACCTAAACAGGCAAAGGGTAGCGCTCATAAGGATGGAAGCTAATCTTCCACATTTAGAAATATGATATCCTAATGATTTCCTTGGAATTTTACATTTACAATAATTTTTGAATGTATCAAAACGCCATTTTTGCGCAGGATTCGAACTTGGCTGCTATAGAATGAAATAAAGTACACGTCAAGAGCTTTCATATGACTTACGTTTCATCACTGTTGCACAATTTTGGAAGGTGGTGGGTCCAGAGTTCATACAAAAGTGCCCATGGTCCTTTGTATAGGAATTTGTATAATAATACTGCTCTAACTGCCGTACCTACTCAAAGACGTAAATTAAGTTTTAATGATAATTAAGTCTCTTGCTGCCACTTTCTTATGTATAGTGCTAAATAGAGAAGGAAAGACGTTTAAATGTCATTAAAACTTAATTGACGTCTCTGAGTACGGCTGTAGTATTAGGTACTTAATGGTAAGGCCCCTGACACAATAGCAACTTAATTTTTTACGAACAGTATAAATCTGAAGAAGAATAATTATAAATAAAGTGTTAACTCGAAAATGCATCGTGTCCGTTTCGTACGTGATTATTGCAATACCTACAGTGAAAAACAAACTATAAAAACATAATTTAATAGTTAACCGTAATTTGAAAACGTCATTAGTATCTGAACAATAATACTGCATAAGCATGAAAAGTTAGGTATTTTTGATACCTGCCAGCAGACAATAAGTTAATTCGGTCGGCGAGGAAATTTACACAATGGCGTGTATTCAGTTGAAATGCATGCAATGCAATGGGCATTTCTAAACATACAGAAGAAACTCGTTTTAAATTAACGTTTGATAAAAACCTGAATATCTAATTGTTAGAAAACAATGATTATAGAAAATAAATTATCAAAGATGACGTGCCGAGGTACGAAAATGGGATTAAATTATTCGGTATTACATAAAACAATTTGCATTGAGTTAATTACATTAACTAAACCATTTTTGTATGTATGTTACTTTATTATAAGGTTAATCTTTAACAATATCGATAAAAGAAGCAATACTAAAGTATGAACGAACTGTAATTAGCTAACGATAAACACGCATTATACTACTACGGGCATCTATATGTTTACTACCGATAAATTATCTACTGCGTGTTGGTATACTTTTGACTGGGTGGATATTTAATTCTCCCTACATATTCCAATTTCTTACTTTGATACTGAATAAATCTCATATACTTACTTTGAGAAAAAATACGGATACATAGCCAAATGAGCAAGTCGCAAAATGTGCAGGCTGCGTAAAATGAGCAAATCGCAAAATATGCAGATCTCACATTGAGCAGATCGCAAAATGTGCAGATCTCACAATGAGCAAATCGCAAAATGTGCAGATCTCACAATGAGCAGATCGCAAAATGTGCAGATCTCATATTGAGCAGATCGCAAAATGTGCAAGAGATCTTATATTGAGCAGGTCGCAAAATGTGTAGATTTTGAAATAGAGATAATTCAGCCCACGGGGTTGCTCGGCGGCAGTCGGAGGGGGTGAGGGAGTGGGGGGAGGTAGGGGAAGGAGTGTACCCTCCTTAAAGCAGGGACACGCGGTAACCCATAGTTTTGTGATTTAGAAAAATCGAATGAGAAAATAACCGAGTCACATCTTCAGAGTTCTTGAAGAAAGTCATATTTTTGAAAAGTGCCTATTACAAATAAATATTTAAAACAAAAATAAAGCACCGTTTGCATGTAGTCGGTAGTATACAAAATTGATATGAAACTTAAGTTGTTTTTTAATAATAGGTATTACTTTATTTTGTTTTAAAAGTGTAGAAGTTATTCGGCCATAACCATGATGACAATCGCTTGTTGAAATCGAATAAACCCACCCACGGAAGAGTGATAAAGAAATCAATAGTGTTTCGTTTCGTTTTCTGTAAACGATTGTTATCTTGGCTTAGTCTCCAAGTAAGTTTGTTAAGTTTAACTAATTGTAATGTTTATGATAATAAATATTTAATATTGTTAGGGTTTATTTTTATTTTTAAAGATCATTGTGACCTTTGGTTTAATGAGCAAGAATCAAAAGAATTCAGTCCTTTGGCCGCGAGCTCTAGGAGAAATTAGAGCTCCCGGTATCCGGGTTATATGTGGAAACGTTTAGGTACACTTGTCCTTATCACAGGTGGCGCGTCTTAGGTACACTGCGTTATAGGCATACCAAGAGCAAAGGGTACTAACAACCCGAAATACACGGAGCCGCCAAGAAACTTATCCTCCAGAAAACGGTTAAGTTCAACCCATCGGATTACCTCTACTCGCCGTGGATCGGACCTGCGTGTACGAGTATAGTGTAAATAAGTGCACATTTTACGATTTGCTCATATTACGACCTGCACATTTAACGATTTGCACATATTGCGACCTGCACCTTCTGCGATTTGCACATATTGCGACCTGCCCCTTCTGCGATTTGCACATATTGCGACCTGCACCTTCTGCGATTTACACATATTGCGACTTGCACCTTCTGCGAATTGCATTAGTGCAATAGTGCACATTTTGCGACTTGCACATTTGCCTATGGATCCAAAAATACACCAATGACTCATGACTTCATTAATAAAAAGCTATTAAAACGTATTATTTTAAGACTTTCTTGCCTCACAAAAGCAAAGTTATAAAGAACCTACTTAATTGCATAGAAAAATAAAAATTTAGAGACTAATTCCCGGATACTGTGCAACATTAATTGCCAGAAGGAATTCAAACGAGTTCCTGGAAGAATAATTTGAATGAATGGAATAGAATTCGTTAAACTTAGTAACCTGCGCATTCACCTCCTGACGAAGTTTGATAATTGTTTAGAACTGTAACTTTGTATAAATTACTTTTTGTAACACAAAGCGGTTTCAAAAATTCGTTGCCCTTAATAATTTTTCAACGTCACAACTAATTCTGACATTCCTTGAGTGTGTATTTTTGTATTATTTCGTAAAAATCGCAAATTAATTCGTTAAACTTAGTAGGTAACCTGCATTCACCTCCTGACGAAGTTTGATAATTGTTTAGAACTGTAACATTGTATAAATTACTTTTTGTAACACAAAGCGGTTTCAAAAATTCGTTGCCCTTAATCATTTTTTAACGTCACAACTAATTCTGACAGTCATTGAATGTGTATTGTTGTATTATTTCGTAAAAAATCGCAAATTTTAATTTACGCTCATATACATATGCAATTAGACAGGCGTCTTTCTTCAGAAAGCCGTGACGGTGACATTGATGTATCGTCGGCGCCGACCGATACGACGATTACAACAAAACCATAGAAATATATTGTTTTCTAAGGTTTACTCTACACATTACACTACACATTGAAATAAAACACTTTTTACGGATGAACAGACGTGTATTAACTACCTTTATAGTTTTTAGTCCACACGTTTCGAACCCCCATTAGGTTCATAATATCCAAGTCCCAAAATGTCCAGAGGGTGCAAAACGTCCATATCCCAGAATGTTCATATCCCAAAATATCCATATCCCAGAGTGACCAGATCCCAGAATATCCATGTCCCAAAATGTCAATATCCCAGAATGTCCACATACATACCAGAGTATCTATCTAAAGGTCGAACCCTTCACATTACAGGGTCCGTGTGGTCACAGTCACAGGGAGACTTCCTGTGTGTTTCATTTCAAAGCATAGAAATACTCTACTTATGGCGATATTGTCATTATTGTGAACTTATTAAATACTCAAGTACAAATTGTTCTTGCATATTTATAATACATACGCCATTTATTAAATTCGTCATACAGACTATATGCGCAACCGACTGAGGTTAATTAAAAAATTGAATCCATCAATTTTCTTTTTACCGTGATTGGAATATTGATGACTGTCATGTCGTTAAATGACGTAACTACGCCACAGGGTACGCATAAACCTAACTTTACTAACATGCTTGGTGGTGTTTACTATCATAGTATATCGAGATCAAAGAGTAAAAGAGGAATGTAAAGGTTTCTAATCTATCACAGACATCACAGTTTTAAAACAGAAATTACTCCATTTTTCACAAATTTTCACCCAACAATAAGCATATTATCATGTCAGTCAAAGCATTGTGGCAGGGTTACGCGATGTTCTTGCTCATACCGAGCCGGGCAGCAGCGGTAATCCAGCTCAATGGGTGTCATCTGTCGGCTCTTTTCCCGCCGCGATCCATCAACGTCGACCCGATTGGCCCCGGGAATTCGGAGCTTTACCAGGCGGCCTGGAGCCTCGGTTCGGTCGGAATATTACAGTTTCTACATGCGCTTCATTATTAAACTGAGCTGCTTTTGACATGCACAGCTTAAACACAAGCAGATAAACTCGCAACACATTTAAGTTGCAATAACTATTTTATTGACCATTTAAGGACAACATTCAGCAATATATTTCAATATATTAAGCCCCCCCTCCCTCTTGTTCTTTTTGAATAAACATCTCTTTATACTGGCAGTGTATAATTACTTGTATTTTTTGTACAATGGTAGGTATATATATCACGAAACAACAAACAGAGTGTATAAAATATATCTCCCGTGCCGTCAGGGTGGAGGCCTAATTTTAATGAATATTAAAATGTGTCGTTTAGCCGCGGCTAAGGCCGACACGGCACGTCGGAAATTGGGAGGCCTACCGGCTTTAGAACTCGGTATATTATTACAATATTTACATATTAAAGCGTGTTTTTTGTACTCGTAAAAGATCATGCAACACAAACTTTTAATAAGGTTAAGCATGTGACGGTAAAGGTTATGAGCATAAAAGTTACAGGCTATACGAGTTCACAACACCTTTCATATCTAAAATATCATGGTGGTGTTGACCAAAGATGGGCGATTGTTACTGATTCGTACAATCGAATGGTTTGATACAACTAATATTAACAATCGAATACAAAAACAATCGATCACTAGTTTGCAAATTCGAATGAAACCGCTAGTTTACTCATTCACTATGCCATTCAAAATTGGTCTTTATCTATCGTAACATAATTATTTGATATTCGAAGGAACAATCGAATAATGCAATGGCGCGATTGGCGGGAATGCAAAAAGAGCAAACGCCATGATTGTTTATACTTCTTTCTTTCTCTCTTACACACACTTATTTCGTTTATCTTTTTATTCCCTCGTACAAGTTAGTTTGATGGTTTGAATATTTGACTAGATAAACTAGCAGTAATGAAATTTGAATCGGAAGGAATGAGACGACGCTATACATTCTTATTCGCTTCTCGCTTATATTCAAAATCGAATGATTTGTAAAGTTATTCGAATAATTCGAATGACTTCTACAATCGAATAATTCGAATAATGTCATTCACAATCGCCCATCACTAGTGTTGACCACAACGCAACGGTCTAAGACTCATAGGTTCCGGACTCGATTCTAAACGGATAGTTAGAAAAGGAAGGCAAAAGAAGACAGTAATGTCTAGTTAGCCTAGACTAGACTTATAGACTGTAAGATATGAACAGGAAGGGAGTCAATACATACTGTAAAAGGTTTGAAACGCCAGGCTAAATAAAATGTAAGCTAATTGTCTTTTCAAAGTTTTTCATAATATATAATATAACATGTACTTGGTCAGTATCAGTCTTTTACGACAACACGAGTCGATGAAGCCGACAGAGCGGTGTATTTTTTCACAAGGCGTTAGTTGCTAAGGGGGAGTATCTCGGGTGTACGGGTGTAGGTCGACGTTGACGAATGGTGGCTTACAGCCGGGCACATCGGCCGGGCTCGGATTATATTAGCCATTATTAGAACATAGGGGACCGACCTAAATTGTTAAAATGAAACTAGTAAAGGCATTACTCTACATTTTCTCAATATATATCAGACGTTTTTGGAAAAGCAATACATGTTTTCGATTCTATTAGACACGCCTGCGGGCGCGGCGCCGTCACAAACGATTTAGCAGTGAAAGTGTGATGAACTGATAACAAGGTGAGAAAGATTTGATGCTTTTCAATAAATAGATTCCTAGAAATCCTGGATGATATCAATATTCTATGTAGTGCCTACGTAATTATTAAATTAACTTTTCAAAGTAAAGTTTACAGCGCATGTAAGTCTCCATTCGCGCTCGGGGCAAGATTTAGATGTGCAACGACCGGTCGATAAGGAACATCCATTTGAATAAACAGCACTTATTAAACAAAATGTCAATAAAGTTAAGTCTGATACAATCGAGAAACGAACCGAGAGAAGCTATTACGCGGCGGGCGGTGGCGCCGCTGGGGTAGCGACGAATTTCCGACCGGGCGGCGGGAGCGGCGGCGTCTCTGCCGAGAATTATCCGTACGACGCTAATCTAGACAATGGAAAATTCGCCAGAGAAAAAGAAAACCACAACGACGTCGCATTTCCATTCATAAACCAATAGGGTGAACCGCCAAGGTAACGAGAGAGCTTATTTCAGTTATTCCAACTTCTAAACAGTTAGGAAGACCGCAACGCGGGCGGTGAAATTTCTATTTAAGGCCTTTTGCAAAGCTTGAATGTATAAAGCAATTTCAAACTTCTCAGAGAACACGACAAATATTCAAGAGATGAAACGATTTAAAATTTCCCAGTGGCAGGGCCTTCCGTGGAACATAGCGAGCCTACTATTGATTAAAACCACGTTGAACAAATAAACGGCGGCGGCACCACCGCGGTTGGACAAACAATTCCAAAGTTGCGACAAGTCAAAGCTGGCACGTGAACACTTTTGGGGAAAAGGTTGCTGCTAAGCGAACTTTGTATATCACCCTAGAATTACCTGAAAAAATAAATATCAAATTATCAACGTTCACAAAACCCAAAAAAATAAACGTAGTAGATTTTCCGGCTACAACGGAGGGTAAAATTGGTTTCGTTCGCGTTTTCATTCAACGAATCACGGCGCGCGTAACAATATTTTCCCTTTTAACACCGGTGTGTATCGGTGATGGGCAAAAGTTTAGCACCTGCGCTTTAGATGGTTTTACAAATACGTCAGCCGTAATAATTCTGAGTGGCGAAGTCTCGTTTGAAAGCTGGCCGGCCACGGGATGAAATATTCCGAATGATATTTCGAATATCGCATCGAGAGCTTATCGCTGGGGTGAAAAAGAATAACAACATGCGTTTGTTAACGTACGACGTGTCAGGTGGTGATTTAATGCAAAGCGAAATGCCTTCGGAGGGGCACGTGTTATTAGAATGGTAAACTGTAAATAACGTTTTGTAAGATAGCAAGGAAATGGAGTTGTTCAAATATAGACACTTTATGTGGTGTCAAGCAAAGAAAATTTTAGCGTATTGTTACTTTCGTAGCAATATATTTTACTTTACAGAGAAGTAAATTTTTAGATAAGTTACTGAAATGTCACACACCAACTGGAAAAAGCTTCACCTCACCTGATGAAAAGTGTCGATACGGGTAGTTGAAAGCACCCTTCATTCTGAACCACAATAGTACATGTATTTTTATGAATGTTAAGAATGCGGTAGGGTTAATCTAAGATGCGGGCATACATCCAAAAGGCTTTAGTGAAGCAGCCATATCCCAAGCAGCCAAGGTGGCCAAAAAGCCTCTTGGCCACGCCCGCCCGCGCCCGGTGCTACACAACAATACCACAGTACTCGTATAAGTATGAGCTAATATTTATAATGTGACAATACGTACTAGTATATCTAACAATAAGTCACGTAAGCGTCTAAACGAGGTGTTGTAAAGTACTAATACCTATATTAATAAAAATCAATTGCCGAAATGTTTGTACGCGCATCATTTCAGAACGGCTGAACCAATGTGGCTAACTCTTTCTTAGTTGTGTTCGTAATAGTTAAGACTAGGTCTGTGTGAAAGATGATGTTTTGAAAAATAAGGAAAAATTTTGATAAAAAAATCTCCATATAAAGTGATTGAGTGAAGTGATATAGAAGACGAGTACGTAGGTACGTAAGTAATGAAAAAAGTTGGAAGATATTAAATTTTACTTTGGAATGCGGAAGGTGCGTGGTTCGATTCTCGCCTGGGGTTGTCGTCTTTTTCAGTGTTTAAAATTTTACTTAAGTATATTGAAGCGTTAATAGAACGCTAAAATATATTAAAAAAAACATTAAATTTGACTTTGACAGAATTGACTTTAGAATTGACAGCTTGACGTTATTGTTCAGTTTCATAACCTAAATGAATTTTAACTAAAAGTCAACACTACATTCATTGATTGTTAAGCGGTACGAAGTTCGCAGGGACAGCTCATCATCATCATCATGTCAGCCAATATCTAATAGAAATCAATTGCCGAATCACTTCAGAACGGCTCGACCGATTTGACTGATTCGTTTTTTGTTGTGTTCGTAATGACAGGAAATTTTTTGTATTTTTTTTAAATTGGTACGGGGTGTTTATTAATAGTTTATAATAAAAAATAAATTGTACGAAGGGTGTCTGAGGTTTTGAGCTATTTCATTAACACGTTGTATATACCTATATGGCTACGACGGCGATGTATTAGATTGCGATAATTAGTACTTTCGTAATGCCTTGTACCTGAATTGGGTGGTTAATTTCTAGCTATTTTAATCTTCAAGAAGCTTGTTAAAACTCCTACCCTATATAAGTAACGTTTACTATACGAGCGACATCGTGACAACAGCGAAGGCAGAATTATACTTAATTAAATATCTACTTGACCAAAATGTACCGTTTTCCAAGCAAGCAGTATTCACTGTCACGATCCAGTTTTCTTTTTATAATGTCAATCCACATTAGGGCTAATAAATCGAATGAATGTCCAATAGAAACGTCGGAAATAATCGGGCTGGGCTGGCGGCACCCGATTACCTCGGACGGCGCGTTATAGGTAGCAGAAGCAGCGTCTACGTTTAAAGGAAGTCGTTAGCAAATAGAAGGGAGAGAAGGTAAAACAGCAGCAGTATTTTAGGTCGAAAACAACCACTAAAAATCCTTGAAGCTTTCATATATTAGAAAATTTCTTTGTACGACGTTTAGGTACAACATAAAAGTAATAACATCCCAAGTAGCAAAATGTGGTCATGTAAGTATCCTAGGACCATATATTTTCTAGTCCTATAGAAATCCTATTAACGTTTACAGGACCGCATTTCGGCGCACTTTACAGGACTATTGCGACCTATAGTTATTTTGTTACAGTCCGGTAAAGTGCAAATTGATTTTATTACTATTTTATTGAGTGCTTCTACAAGATCACTGTGTCCTATAAAAATCAGGTACACGCACTGAGTCAGCGTGATTAGTCCTGTAACAATCTGGCGCATGCCGCTACTGGTGTAATTTATCCAACAGTGGTAATTGTGATGTCATAACTAGAGCATTTATTGTTCATTAATTTTTAATGGTGGAGGCAAATGGAAAAAAATAATATTGGAATTGCAAAGGGTGATCTTTATTACTATTTATTATCATAAAGGTTGATAACTTATTTTGTGTTTTCACTGTTATATAAAAAAAACTACTTGCGAAATAAATTTTATTGATAAAGTATTCGATGATAATAAACATATGTTTATGCGCCTTCAAAAGTAAACAAAATTATTATTTGTAAATTCATTAATTATTAGTAAATACAGCCGTCATCAGATCGGATCGCGGTCCATATTGTAATGCATTTATCAGGAGCTTTACAATGCATTTTAGTCAAAGTTAATGTTATTATAGGATCACAGTCCTGGACACCATATTGTTTAATTGATGTCAAAAGCTGATCTCTCTAATAATAGCAAATGCAGGTTACATATAAGTAGAATCTTACCTGTAATAGTAGCAGGACGTGCAACTTTGGTACTAGAAATCTTTTAGAAGTCACGACAAAGTCAAATCAATCTTATAATATATTCGACCTATAGTAGCTATACCTAAAACGTTTAAAGAAGAACTTTTCTTATAAAAGCATAAAACAAAACGTGAACAAGAATAAATAGTCTTGTTAAATGCATTTATAGGAGCTTTGATATTTATTTTTATGTCATGCACTTATATGACTTAAGTTCTTATAATCATCATATAATGTACTCCTGTAAACGTTTATAAGACTACGTAGTAGGACCGGAAGTGCTTGTAGCGTAAATAGTCTAATAAGATGTTCTCGTAAACGTCTTTAAGACTGCGTAATAGCATCGAATGTGCTTGTAGCGCAAATAGTCCGTTAAGCTGCTTTAACAAGATCAGTGATTTTAATCAAAGCGTCTATTAGTGTGCTATAAGATGTTTAGTCTTATAAGTCAACAACTATAGGAGAATTTTGCTGCTTTGGATTATCATCAATACCGTAAGCCTATGGACGTCCCGATCGAAAGCATTCTTAGAATGACAACCGGAACTAATTGCTTAACGAGTTTGCATGAATGATCTATTGGCGATATATTTTTATTTGCTCGCCCTTCGATAATCAGGGATTTCAAAAGTTGTTTTACTAAACCCTGAATCGCGCAAGCCACTGAGACAGAGAGCTCAATCAATATCCACAAAAAGTATTAGCCAAAACAACGAATCAACATAAACTTGAATGAATTAAATTCGATGATCCTTACTAAAATACAACAATAAGCTGTATAAGTACTTTAAAATATGATTACAACTCGATTTGCTCGATTGCTTCCAAAAGTTTCAACTCTGAACCCGGGCGTGAGAGATAAGAGTGAAATTTGGTAATGCGGCTCGCGACGATGAACAAAAAGGTAATGATACACAGAAGGGGTACAAATTTAATCTAGGGCCTGGCCAGGGCCGGCCGCCATCGCCAGGGGGAGGAAAGAAATTGCCAGAATACATTAAGGGAAGGGTTGCGCGCCCTATCTCAACAACTTGCACGGTAAGCTACGAGTTAAACACCATCTGAATGGCAAATGCGTGACATTATAACTACGGTTTTAACGAGATTTCTATGAAAAGTTACCGCTTCATTTTCAACGGCAGTAATGTTTAGATTCAACGTTGACAGTTACTTGTTTATTTACTGATAGGAAGACCAACAGCTATGTTACAACGTAGAAACTTAAAGATAAAGCCAGAAAGGCAATTACAGGTCCTCACTTATAATGATAACTAAACATAAACTGTTCATAACAATTTGTGGTCTTCATTGTTATTCGTGGTCTTTATTGTTATTCACATAACAATCAAGAACCTATATATAATGATTATTTACATGATTTACACTCATACACACTATTTTCTTTTTTCTGTTTATGGTTCCCATAAACTTAAATTTTCCGTATTCATATAAAACGTTACGTTTTATAAGGCTGTAGACTTTCATCTAACAGGTAAATGCAACACAAAGCTCACAGGCGTTATACATTACCTACACTCGTTTACAGCCCACAAGTGAACATTAAACAATATAACGTGAATAAGTATTTTAATAACGTTAACCACAATAGTGCATTAGGCTGGGATTCACGAAATTCCCGGAAATAGGGTTTTTTAAATTATGGATTACTCGCAAATCACAACTACTCAAAATTTGGAAAAATATATGTTATTCCATAGTGTTTTATCTAGTCATTCCGACCATTAAATACTCTATTAGTGATACTTTACTGAATCAAATAAAATTTCAAACATCCGTGTAATCGTAATTCAAATATCGTATTAGTTGCATTATACTTGGTTTTAGTTAATAAATAATATATAAGAAAATAATTGTCTTTGAATAGGTGAGGCATTCCGGCCGTTATAAGTTAAAAAATTTAAAAAGAATTCTTGATTTTCCAAATTACCTACCTATTTTGCTAAGTTGACGGTCGCGAATTGCGATGTGCAATCAATCAGTCCCCTACTAGTTTCTGCGCTCAGGAATCATGTCGCGTAGCGGTGAAAGAATACTACCACCCCCTCTCTTCTCTTGGTTGTCTTAAAAGGCGACTAACGGACTAAAGACTGCACATACATCCAACAGCATAGAGCGGTGATGGGCTTACACGTCACGATGGGAGCAGTGGACTATGGTAGAGAACTGCTTTTGCTGTCCTCATTGCCTAGTCAGAGACTACTAACCCTTCGGGGATAATAGTCGTGATTATATGTATGTATGCAACAACGCTAACTTTGCGGTTATGGCATGACATCTATTGAAGATGATGACCGCTATAAAATTTTCAATAGTCCTAAAAAACTAAACGCAGTTCTAATAAACCTAAACTGAAAGTTGAACTTGCAGAAAGACGACTTGCCGATGTGGGTTTCGATTCTACGGCCGGGCATTCTTTTTTCTTTCAACGTTTCGTTAACTTTGAGTTTATTCGAGCATTATTAACGCAATAAATTAAATATTACGAACATGAAAATTAAATATGTTCGTCAAAAAAAAGATTTTAGCGGTTCAGGCGACATTGGAAGTAACATACCGAAGGGTTATGAACACCTGCAACACAATCGTTTTAAATATCAGTCCAGTAAAATAGACGTTACGACTGACACATTTTTCTAAAAAATCCTTTAAGGCTCGGACTACATGCATACGGAATCAGTCCGGCCCGGGAAAAAAGCAAATTCGGCAAGTAATCGACTACACGCGCTCCGTTTTGAATCCGGAGAGAAATTTACTCAGTCGGTCTCTAGCACTTGCGCTGGATAGTCGTCCAGCCGACAATGGAAAGTTTAACTTTAGTTGAAATTGTATGCTTAGCTGTAGCCGTTAAGAGGCCTATTACTTACATCTCGACTGTGATTTTTGCGTAAAATGCCCAATTTCGCATTTTGTTGTAATTTAGCAGTTGTATTTATCGTTATTATCGAAATAGGATAATAAATTCATGCTTAATATTACAATGAAGTAACGATTATTCTGGTATAAATTTTGCTCACTAATATTATCGTAGATAGAAGAAATTCACGGTTACCTTAAAGCAATTTTCGAAGTTTTTTGGTTTCGAATAAGATTTTTTTTTCTATATAAAATCAATGATATCTAAAAATTCCCAGGCCGCTACGCACTTTAAGACTATATAAGTGATAACATTCTATTTTTTTTATTTCATTTGTTTAGAACAGTAGTTCAATCTAGGAGCTCAAAAAAGTGCCTTCCCGCATTTTATGAAAATCTTTCTCTGCAATTTTAGGTTTAATTAAAAATCTTTATTATTGAAATTTTGCATTCACAATGCTATATAATTGTAGAATAAAATGTTTACTAGAAAAAAAAACAACCAGTCTCTGGAAAGCTCGAACGGGATTCGAACCCGTGACCTTTGGATTGCCGGTCCACTGCTCTAACCGCTAAGCTACCTCTCGGAAACCCCAGAAGACTCTTGATTTTTTTTTTTATCGGGTAAGCGCTTGGTCTTCATCTCATCTTATGGTAAGTGACGATAAGGCCGAAGGTGGAAGCGCGCTTCACCCGGAATCCTCACTGAGGAACTGGCTATCTTATCTCAAACTGCCGAAACACAACAATGCTATAAACATCGTTGTTATGGCGACAGACTTAGATAAGATGGTGGTAGCTAGCCAGGCGGACTTAACAGCCCTACCACCAACCAAACCGAGCACACAAAGATGTACCCCCCGCTGGGAATCGAACCCGGGACCTCTAGGTCTGAAACAGGTAGCTTAGCCACTAGACCACACAGGCGGTTAAATTTTATGATTTTTTCTAGTAGTGCTGCAAGCCAGCGGTATTACGTCACTGTGAAGTGTGTGTGCGTGTGTTTTTTTCTAGTAAACATTGTAATTTAAAAGGACAAATTATTACAAAAAGATAAGGAAATAATATTATGGCCGGAACATGGGTCTAAAACAGACTCAGCTACAACCAACAGTCTGGTTGGCATTTATGTTAAGTCACCCGGACCCTAGTATTTGTCCGGTGCGTCATATACAATTATTAATACAGGCTTCTCAAAGGAGAAGATCAGAAGTAAACATAGATCAACTGTTTATTTCAGTAACAGGAATAGTTAAGACTGCCACCAGGACTATGTTGTCTGGATGGATAAGATCCATTTTTAAAGTTGCAAATATAGAAGCACCTCCGGGCAGTATACGTTAAGCAAAATTTACAAAAAGCGAGGCCGCTACGCATTATTCCAAAAGCTATTCTACATTATTCAATAAGTCAAAATTGTTAATGTATTTTGGATTCCGAGATCGGCAACGCCAAAATTGGCCATTTTACGCAAAAATCGCAGTCGAAATGTAATAGGAAACAGAAGAAAGTGAAAAGATATTGGGTTAATCCTTTTCACATAGACCGCATAACGGAATATGAATTCTACAAGTCTTATACAAAAATAAGGTTCTTTTCTGATAAATTCTACGAACACTACTACTACTAGTAGTAGTAGTGTACTAGTAGTAGGGTACTATTATTTATTCTGTGCTACTACTACTATCACCTTAATGAGACGCTCGGAATCAACTACTATTTTGCAGTTTTGCTTGCGCACGCGACGCGACCGACCGCTTTGAGCGTCTGTCATCGACTGGCGCGTGATTCCTCCGGACCGGACCGGAACGGACGTTTCTCGAGTTCTCGTGTGGTCAGCTCCATACAACTTCATACGATATTGATAGGCCCCGCCCCCCGTGCCGAAAAATAACGGACCGGCTACTCGGAGACGTCCGGAGCATGTTTCGGTTGCTTCCGGGTGAAAATCGGGATCGGAAGGCCCCTGATCACATGTAGTCGATGCAGTAAAAATTCATATATTTGTTTGAGCTACGGAATGAATCCGGGGCCGTGTTTTTTCGGGTCCGTGTGATTCCGGATGCATGTAGTCCGAGCCTAAGGGGATCCTGCACGAAATTGTGAAAATTTACGTATTTTTAAGTTACTTGTACTATGCGCTGAATTAATTAAGTACATTAAAAGAACTTACGTACGTTAGCCTGATCTATGCAAAATTGGCCTTGTTGAAATTTGAAACAAATTCTTTAAACAATAAATAAATCGAATGACTCCTAAAACCATTTTTCTTCGAAAACTTTCTTAATTTTACGCGTGAAAAAATAATTCTTACATGACAAGCGCGTGATGGTTTTGTACATTTTGCAGAATAAAAACATTGCTCTAATCAAATTACTAGGTCTGAAAGTTCAAAGCAGAATAGTTCTAATTTTAAATATCAATATGATTGATTTTGCTTTGAAGTTCATTATGAGACTTATGTCAGGTTTTGCGATCGCGCGGCGGCACCCTCATAAGTATGTTTACGAATTTCAAACAAAGAACATTTAAAACGTATGAAACCAACACATTATGTATATGGATTTCTTTTTATATTATCAGAACTGATAATGGAGTTGGCAGTGACAGCACTATTGTAATTTTTTGGAAGGAGCGTAAAAGCCTTGTGTTTCTCGGAAGGAGGCGCGTAACGTTACACCGCGAGGGCCATATCTATTATCAGATCAGGCAATAACAGAAAATACCCATAGGACTTACTTGTCACATACATTTTAAATGTACTTTTTGTACTATTATTTCTAGTGAGGAGCTCGATGGCGCAGTGGCTAGCGCGTTCGGCTTGCGATCTTGCTCGCCATGCAATTTTCGCAATGCTGGGTCGATGGATGGGTGACCAAATTAGAAACATCTCGAGCTCCTCTGTGCTTCGTTAAGCAGTTGGTCCCGGTTGTTGTCGTAAGATGACAGTCGTTAAAACCCATCAACTCGCATTGGGTCAGCGTGGTGGGTTATGGCCCAATATCCCCACGTGCTATTGTCTACGTGGGAGGCTTGTGCCCAGCAGTGGGACGTTTATAGACTGATGATAATGATGATGATTTGTAGTCAAACCATTTATGAGTGTTTTCTTAAAACTGTCATGACTTTTTTGACAATAGTAGTTCTGCAGAGTTCTGCTATTATAGTTGATTAAACACAAAAATACTAATTGGTACACTTATTTATTCGTAAAGACGCACAATAGAGTTTCAGGTGCAAAGCTTCAGAATTTACTGCGGCTCTAGCTAAGTTTTATAACTTTTTGATATCGGCGGTTTTACGATTCCGTTCCGCGGTTTGTCTTCAAAGGCATCTCAGGTTATATCATTTCGCTGACCTACCCCCGGCGCATTTGAGATGCTCTCTAAGAGATAAAATATAAATAGAGGGCATCAAAGCTACATAAATAACCTTAGTGAGATGGATCATAAAACATGTTAGCATCCCCCTGGCGGCCAGACCCGCGCGGCGCCGCACTAACACCATTACGGAGAAACAACTCGTTTGTTTGATACACACGAGCTATTAGCTAGCACGAAGTCAACGGTCTACTAAATATTTGGTTACTCCGCCCCGGCTAATAGATTAATTACCTAGGGTTGTGGTTTCCAATTGTGTTAAAAGTTTATACCTACTTCCGACCGCGTCTGTGGTCTAGTGGCTAAGCTACCGGTTTCAGACCCAGAGGTCCCGGGGTCGATTCCCAGCGGGGGGTACATCTTTGTGGTGCTCGGTTTGATTGGTGGTAGGGCTATTAAGTCCGCCTGGCTAGCTACCACCATCTTATCTAAGTCTGTCGCCATAACAACGATGTTTATAGCATTATTGTGTTCCGGCAGTTTGAGATAAGGAGCCAGTTCCTCAGTGGTTGAGGATTCCGGGTGAAGCAAGCTTCCACCTTCGGCCTTATCGTCACTTACCATCAGCTGAGATGAAGGCCAAGCGTTTACCCGTTGCCAATAAAAAAATAAAAAAAATTCCTTGAAAATAAAAATTTTGTAGTAATTCTAACCTTAAAAATAAGTCCGTCTAAAATTAATTTACATACCCGGAGGACATTATTGTTTAGTCTCCTGTGACCGCGGATTCTGCGAAGGGTTCGAAATGTGATAAAATAATAAAATTATGCAAAATAAACGTGAGTAAAGCATTTGCTTCAAAACAAGTGCGTTTCAATAGTTGTTGATATAACAAAAATTCACAAAGCGAACTCAAAGGAAAACATTAAATAGCTACGTATGTTAAAATTTAAAATATTCATATATCTGACGACATTTTCACTGGAAGAAATTCAGTGTACAAGAAAGAGTAACTCATTCTTTTTTAAACCACGATAGAAGTTGCGATGAAGTATCCATTATAATACTTCAGGTCATACGATTATGACTGCAAACGAAATTGTCCTCCACCGTTTTAATTAAAATCCAAAAGATTCACACATCCCTTTGTTCGCGTACCCTTCAGTCGTCCTTTGCAGTTGGGAGAGACTGTCGTGTGCAAAAGAATGGAATATGTACAGTTCAAAAGTTTGTGACTCTTATTGCACAAGGAATAAAGCTTACAGCGCATGAAAAAAGTGTCCATATTATTGTTTCAGCCGCCTGTACAATCAGAGGGCACCAGCGCTAATGGTGCGCAGGGGTGATATCATGTTGCTACGTCACGGTTGAACGCCGAAATATTGACAAAGAACTCCGGGAATATCCCGCGAACGTGATTTCAAATGTCCATATTTTTAACTATGTCAGTTATATACCACAGAACACAAAATACCAAACGTTTGTACAAACCGCATTAAAAGTGGACCAAGGGCATACACCACTCGTTCTTTGCGGACAAAAAAAAAGGTTATTTAAATAAAACCGTAACCGAATTGTAAGATAAAGCTGTTAAAATTCAGCCTGTGTCCTCTCAATTGTAACTTATTTTGCCCTACCCTCATTTCATTAGTAACAAAAAGCAGAGGCAAGGGACCAAAAGAACCTAAAATTCCGCAAATTCAGCCGTCCGTCCGGACAAAATAATAGCTCGTAGCAATTAGTTTGCAAGTTTTAATGTTTAAAGTGTAGGTACTAAAACTTTAGGTTAAATACAACAAGGAGCTTTTCAAATCATAAATAAGGTTGAATCAATGTTCACAAAAGCTCCATGATTTTCTTATGACAAAAGCAAAAATAGTCAAATTCAACGGCATTAATTCAACATAAAATAGAATTTCCACTTCTTCAAAAATATTATTTAGAACTTGTTGTCCTTGTTGACAATAAAGAAGAAATTAAAAAGTTTGTAGCTAGTCACACACAGAGAAACACAACAATACAAATAAACCTTTTTTAAAGTCTGCAATTCTATATCACTGATTGAAATATGACAGTTAGGCGTTAATCAGTTAAAAATAGAATACACGTTTGAAAAGAGACACGATATGAGTTCATGTGGGATGAATACGGAACAACCCGATCATTTTGTTGTGCACAAAAACCACTAGACAATCTTGAAAAGTAAAATAGCAATATTGAGAGGACTAACAAGGCTTTCAGAAAGGAATGAATTATAGAAAAACATGACGTCGTGGTTGCATTCGAGGGTAAAGCGGCTTATAGATAGAGATACATATAATGAAACCCACCTCGCTCTTAAATTAGAAGAAGATAGGCAGGAAACGAATAAAAAACTGGAAATTATTCTGAGCTGTAAAAACAAATGCAAATATTATTAGAACCGTTTATATATAATACCGTAATGTATCCTATTGAAGGAGTAAAGCAAGCTATTTTTTGATAGTTCTTGAGTAGCTTTTATTGCGCATTCGAATAACACATTGACTGAAGGCAAATCTATCAAATAAGATTTATATAGATACTACTATTTCTTAGAATTAATTATACAAAAAGCTTTGTGGAGCGATATGTTACTGTAATTCGCAATTTTCCAATAAATATCGCTATTCCTACGCAAAGTCACCTTGAAAATAGATATTCCGAGCATGTATGCTGTCACTGTATGCTTTATTATGTTTATCTCATAAATAACATTATTATACATGGATTTTCGATTCTACAAAAGCATATTTTGTTCTCATCTAGAAGTGAAATTGAATTGAATAGACCCTTTCGCTGTTTCCCATTTTGAGTTGTACTTTCCAATTTCCATACATTATACCAACTTCTGGGAAAATAAAATAATCCTAAGTCTTTCTTATTCCCCGCGAACTATCTTCTCGTTAATATGCTTACTTTATAGGATTGCCATCAATATTTTCGGAGTACAATAACGGTCTTTTTATTTCCAGCTACGTCTGGTGGTTGAGACCAGTTAAACTAGAAGTCAACTTTAACTAAAATTCCGCACTAATGGCATAAACTTGTTAAAAGGTCAGTGTGACGACTGCAGCGCAAGCAAACTAATAATGTATTTATTAACAATGACATAAAGAGCCATGTTTAAATACGGGTAGGAACTTTGCCTCTTCTTTATTCAACGTTTTATTTAGCTGAACCACAGGTAAATAAAAGTTTTTGCATTTGAATATATATAATAATACGATACTGCGTTCCAAGACACAAATCACCGATGTAACTCAAAAAGCCGCCATGCTTATGTGGGACTGGGCAGGACATGTTTGCCGCATCGCATGCCTGACAAGATGTGGGCAAAGGCCACTACCGACTGGATTCCACGTGGAGTGAAACGGAAGCGAGGCCGACCTAAATGCAGGTGGAAGCCTAGGTGGAGGGACGAGCTTGATGCCTATGCAAAGGATTGGCCAGCACAAGCAACAGACCGCGAAAAGAGGTAAGAGGGAATGGAGGCCTTTGCCCAGCAGTAGGAAAATATAGGCTCATAATAATAATAATAACACCTAGAGAGGCTCTCGCTAAAAGGTTGGGTCAGATACAGAAGGCAGTACTCCTTGACACGGCACGTATTGTCAGGAGGTTCCTCACTCTGCAGCCCTAACCACCGATAGCTTGGGTCTATTCCCGCTCCCGGTGGCAACCTAGGTTAAGTTTTTATAATATTTTATATTGTAAATGTGTTTTTTTTTATAAAATATTGTAATAAATTTAACATAAGATAATATGTTTAATAAAGATAATAATAATAATAATAATAATTTAAATATTAAATATGACATGTCTCTTTGAATATACTACAGTACTGTGAGTCACAGATTCAATGAATAACATTTCTCTTAGTAAATAACAAAAAATAGCAAAGAAACGGTAATCTATTTCAAAATCAAATGACGGCAAATACAACAAAATTATTATAAACGAATACTCGTACAAGCCTTATAATAATACACGTGCCTCGCAAAATCATTAGCATATTTCAGAATAAGGATTTGAGTGTCTCTAAAACATTTGTGCAATCAATACAAGTATCAGTTGCTTATTACAAACATTATGTACCTGCTACTATTTAAGAAATATCAAAAAGGGATGATGTAACTCTAACTTTATTATAAATTATCAAAACTTTATATGAATCCTGCCTGTATTATCACGTGCTTTAATAAAAAAAAACTCTTTGCTTTTGTTACCACATACATTTTGTGAACAAAGGCTCTCTAAGTGGCACTTAACAGTCTTAATTACACAACGAAACCTTCAAACACCCATCGCGTGACGAGGCGCGACCTATTGACATTCAATTAAAATTTCGGGGCCTGCATTTTAAAATAGAACAACGAGTAACAGACGTTGACATTCCAATGGTTGTTGGACGTGAGAATAGGCTAATCATAGTTTACCGCAAAAATCACATTAAGGCATATTTTACATTATCTAATGAAACAGGTCAAATCAAATATCATTTTGGTAGTAAGATTGAAGTAACGATCTAGCAACGTCAGCAATGAGTTTCTTCCGTGTACTACGGAGGAGCGCATTGATGCATCGAGAGCACGGTCAGGCGTGACCGCGTGACGCGTCGAGGTTAAATCGGGCGCGGGCCCACGCAAAAACCACTAATTAGGAAGCGCGCGCAAGGGCGCTGCACCGTCAGCCAGCGACGCGCACGACACGAACAAAGACGCAACACAAGAAACACCCACCGAAACAAAAGCAACTACAGCAAAACAAAAGAAATGACCAAGCAACAAAAACAATGGCAAGCCACCGGGACTAAGAGCGTTGTTTAGAAACACAAAGAGGTGCTGTGCAAAATTATGTTTTGTGAAAAACTTTACATGAGTTTCTGGATGCCAGAAGACTGAATATTGTGAGAAGTCCAGATGATTCATAGGTTTTATCGGGACAAGGAACTCACCGCAAACAAAGGACTCTAGAGACGAGCGACGATTGCCAGCAATCTTCTATCTTGAAACATGATCTATACTCATGGGTATTTTACTCATCATATAGATCTTTCTTATAAATAAAACTGCCCTGAAATTACACATACAGCTGTGTGTTATTGGTTCTGGTTACGTCTATCAATATAGCATTATTAGATTTCAAAAAATGGTTATGTTATAAATTCCCACATTTTTAAACTAAAGAAGTCAAATAATATTCGTACGACGAATACCGGTGGATCTGAGTGGAACGCCCGAGTGCTAAGTTCAAATCATCGCTCCTTGCCACTTTTCAACTGCCAATTTCCCTTCCTTTGTTTCCAGACGTTTGAGTTTTCACAAAAAAAGACACAAGGGCATTGTGATGAATATTTTCCTACCGCTGACATTTCTTACAATTACCAGTTTCTGACGTCACTGCGCGAGCTTTCTTTGTTTGGTTCACAAGATTTCTTAACGCTTTACGAACTACAAAAGTGATTATATTTTGCAACATCACACAATGTTTTTTTAGGACTGTACTGAGTACTGACATACGTCAGATGATTTAGCGTCTTGAGCTGGACATAAAAACATCGATGAAGCGAAATACAAACGTAAATTTGCTGCCAGAGCAAAACAACAAGCATAGTTTAGCAAAAACAAAGAAAAGGAAGATTACTGCACGAGCGTCACAAAGAGTAATGAAATAATACAAAAAGAGACAGTGAATTTTATTTAGCGGAAGCACTTGGTTCTATTTTGGTGTGGCGGCGTCCGCCAGTGGGAAAGCTGGTGTAGCTGTGAACAACGATCGTATAAACAAGTCATCGAAACACTTAAACGCCACTCCGTTTATTGCTTAAGTGTACACTTTCATAAAATGATGCGGCATGTAAACTAAAGGTTTCAACTCAATTGGCTATTTGACAGTTGTAACAATAAAATATAAATATGTCGGAAATGGTAGGTTATGATTTAACGATAATTATGCAATAGTTTTTTTTTATTAAGATAATTTGTAAATATTTTATTTTTAGAAATAAATTTGCGATTTTTTATCTGTGGATTACAAGACCCGAAACACGGGCGGCCATGATTGAGCTCCATGTGACGTCACATTTCACAAAATATACAAAACTATCTGTCAGGTTTCAAGATAAGTTTCTATATTTATTGAAATGTGATGATGTCACAGAGCAAAATGTCACGTGACCAACCGTTCTAGCAAGAAATTTGAAATCAATAAAGAAAAATATGTTTTTTTCTGTTAAATAAAGCTTTTTCGAGAAAGAACGGGGTATAAAATAAGCGTTTGTAGTTTTTTTAATACTTTTTTGAAAACTGTCAAGTAGCTAATTGTAGTAGATGCTAATGTCATTCATTGCAATGTATCGCCATTGCCAATTTAAAAATATATAACACGTTTTTAGTGGTTTTATCCACCAGTTCATTTGGTCGCAGATTTGTTTTGTTTTAAAATTCCATTACCAGTATGAGTCTCGTTTAACTTTCATAATGTGCTCGTAGTTATCCCTTCAGCGAGAAGGTCTAAAACATAATTTGAACTTCATTAGGAACTGTGGATCCCCTTGGTGCAAAAAAAAAACTAGGAAGGGCGTGGGTCACGTTCAATTATTATTTTTTTTTTTTTTATACTAAGCCCGGCAAATGACCCCACTCCACCTGATGTTAAGTGGAAATGAGGTCCAGGCGCGAGGACAACTGGTGCAGCGTAAGAGACGTAGCATCAGTCATCCTCACTCTGCCGGCCCACAAAGTGCTTCTTCACGCCTCGTTTGAAGGACTCTATGTCATAGGTAGGAGGGAATACGTGTGCTGGTAGACTATTCCATCTTTTGGAAGTGCGGCAAAGAAACGAGTCACCAAATTTCTTTGTGCGTGATGGAATGTTAGAGACTGTAAATTGGTGACTCCGGAGAGCAGCACGCGTACTCCTATGGAGGAAGGGAGAAGGAGGGATGAGGTCAAAGAGTTCTTCAGAGCACTCGCCATGGTAAAAACGGTAAAAGACGCTGAGTGACGCAATATCTCTACGCAATTGCAAAGGCTCGAGAGTTTTAGTGACCTCTGCATTGCCGATAATGCGCACAGCGCGGCGCTGCAATCTGTCCAAGGCATCGAGAAGGTACTTTGCGGAGCCGTCCCAAAGGTGAGAGCAATACTCCACGCAAGACCGCACCTGTGTCTTGTATAATAGACACAACTGATCAGGCGTGAAGAATCGCTGCACCTTGTTCAGGACACCGAGTTTACGTGAGGCATTTTTAATCACGGTTTCGGTGTAGTCCTTTTGGTTCAGATCGCAGCGGATATCCATACCGAGCATGTTAATACTGCTCTGCAAGCCTAGAGATGTACCCTGAAGAGAGGGAAGGGAAAGGAATGGCGACTTTTTCGCTGTGAACGCGCACACCTGTGTTTTCTTGGCATTGAACTCCACCAGATTATCGGAGCCCCATTTAGAAATGAGGTCCAACACCCGATCGAGCTCAATGACAAGATTTGCTCGATCATTTCGGTGTCTACCCGCCCAGCCGTTGGGTGCCCGTTATATCCCCCATGCACTGTGCTATCATCTGCATAGCAATTAATGCTTCCAAGAGGAAGCATGTCATTGATATGCAGAAGGAACAGCGTGGGGGATAGAACGGAGCCTTGAGGAACACCAGCGTTCACTGACATGAACCGCGAAGCGCATCCATCCGAAAGGACACGGATTCTACGCTCATGCAGGAAGCTGGCAATCCAGGTACAGAACTGAGCAGGCAAACCGTATGCCGGGAGCTTGGAGAGAAGAGCTTTGTGCCAGACCCGATCAAAAGCCTTGGCTATGTCAAGGCTAACTGCCAGTGACTCGCCACGCTTGTCAATAGCCTCACCCCAGAGATGAGTGACGTCCGCTAGAAGATCACCCGTTGACCGTTTTGGCCGAAACCCATATTGACGATCGTGAATTAGGGAGTGATCTTCTAGGTATCGAATAAGCTGTTTGTTCAATATTCGTTCTAGGATCTTACACAACACTGAAGTTACGGCTATAGGGCGGTAATTGTCGGATCTGACCGATCTCCTTTTTTAGGGATCGGTTGCACATTAGCTTCTCTCCAAGATTCCGGCACACAACCCGAAGAGAGCGAGAGACGGTACAGACGCGTTAACACAGGGGACAACTCCGCTGCACACATTTTCAGAACTATTGCTGGGATGCCATCAGGACCGTTAGCTTTCCGGACATCGATTGACTGCATTTCCGCACGGAAATCACACTGCCTGATTTTAATATCAGACATTGTGTGGCCACAGTGAGGAATTGAGGGTGGCTGTGCATCACAGTCATCGATCCGGGAGTTAGCCGCAAAGAGTTTGGCCAAGGGATCGACCTTTTCCTGCGGCTTGTAAGCTAAAGTTCCGTCAAGACATCTCAGTGGTGGCAGCGAGGGTTGGCAGAAGTTGGATTGCACGGCTTTGGCCAGACGCCAGTAGCTACGGCTGCCCGTAGGATGCGTCAGGAGTTCTTGGCCTACTCGTGCAACGCGCTGGGCATCCGCTCTAATGTAGGCCCTCTTACATGACTTGGTGGCATTATTATAGGCTGCTTTTAGCGAGCGAGTTTCGGGAGCCCCATCAGCTTTACCTTTGATCCAAGCGCGGTATGCCGTCTGTTTGCTCTCAACAGCGCTGGCACACTCGCGATTGAACCAGCGGTTGCGTCTGCCTTTGCTGATGACATAGGAGTGTGGAATATAGTATTCCATTCCTAATACTATCTCGAGTCACTCGAGGGTAGTTGCCAAGTAAACCACGAAATTAGTTTGCTCCCTGTATTTATTAATTTAAAATAGTAAATTAAGTTATTTACAATATCTTTTATGTGCACCTAAACCATAAGGTAGTACTACTCGCCTGCAGTTATAGTTTTCCTTTCTAAATTTTCCTATATCGCACTTCACTAAACACCAACACCAACATGGATCAATCACGCCTTGAAGACAACATTAACAACATGGCCAAGATGTTCGAGACGAAAATGGCAGAGTTCCAGGCTGAGCTCAACCAGGCATCCACTTCACGTAAGAACCCTAACACTATTGCTGGCCTTAATTCGGATTTTCTCGCCTTTAAGGCATTTGTATGTAACGGACTGGCTGTGCTTCGCTCTGAGGTGGATGCTTTGCAAAGAGGTATGGACCGGATCGAGATGCGTTTCCGCAGTAAGATGCTGCTGGTGCATGGAATTCCCGAGCAGGCCGGTGAGGATACATGTTCCAAACTTGTTACTACACTTCAATCGAAATGCAAATTACAGAGTCTCTCGGTTAACAGCATCACCGCTAGTTATCGGATGGGCAAGTTGGTTCCTAACAACAGCAAACCACGGCCAATTGTTGGTAAGTTCTCTGATGCTGCCGTGCGCGCAGCTTTGTGGAGAGGCAAAGTTGCTCTCAAGGGCTCGAAGATTACCCTATCCGAGTTCCTTACTAAGACGCGCCATGAAGCTTTCATGGCAGCCAGGAATAAATTCGGCGTTTCCAACTGCTGGACTGCCGATGGGTTGATATTTTTAAAGACCCCAGACGGCAACAGACACAAGTTGGAGTCTATGGCGGAGTTTCTTCTCATTGCTTCGGGTACTTCAACCAACAAATGATAGCACCCTCTTACTTAGATTAAAAGCTGACACCCATTTTTTAACCGTTTTAAAATTATACCCTTTATTGTTCCGTGAATATTTTGTTTTGTTTTGTTGTATAAATGAAATGTAAAAAAATATGAATGTCATTGCTGTCACTCACTGTCAAACAATTCAGTTTCTTTTTTTTCTTTTTTTTTTGTTTGTCTCCGGCAAAGGGATCTAACCCATAAGGTCTTTGGGTTTTGTTTCAGCTTGTTACTTTTTAATTTTTATTATTATTTTTTTTGTTGACTTTTCTCTTTTTATGTTGTTTGCCTAGTTTATTGTGTTGTTAGTTCGTGTAGCGTCCATTATTTATGATAATGTTTAGTGATTTAAAGCAGGCGTTTCTCTTCTGGACTGCTGGCGGGTGGTATGCCTTTTATTATTATTATTATTATTTTTAATTTATAACTCAATTTTATTATTATATATTATTTATTTTTATACCTTACTTTATTAATTTTTTTTTTTATATTATTATTATTATATATTTTTATGTTACAAGCAAGTTACAGTGATAATGGCAGCTGTGTGGACGCGGATGATGACGGATCGGATTATATGTCTGCAGCTTCCTCTGATTGTAGTTTCCAAAGTCTAACTCAACCTCTGGACTCCTTACTCGACGTTAGTTTCGCATCCTTTTCCAAAAATTTTAATGTTGTGCATATTAATGCACAAAGCATCCCAGCACATTATTCTGATTTGTTGACTACCTTTTCCAGTAATCGAAACATCCATGCCATCCTTGTATCAGAAACATTCCTAAAACCTTGTCTCCCTTCTACCTCCTACTGTCTTCCCGGATTTCATCTCATTCGCAATGACAGGACTGGCAAAGGTGGCGGTGGAGTAGCCATTTACCTCAGAGGGCACTTACCTTTTAATCTTATAAACAAATCTCCTTCTGCGTATTGTGAATCGTCTGAGCATCTTTTTATCGAAGTCCTTCTGGGTCACTCAAAGATACTCTTAGGCGTTTTCTATTGCCCAAATCTTCACATTGACTACTTTGCCAAATTTGAGTCCGTATTAGAAACACTGGTACCAACAGCTGATCATACTATTATTATGGGCGACTTCAACACCTGCTTACTCAAGCAGGATTCACGGTCGACCCATCTTAGCTCAATTATTGAATCAACAAATCTCAACTTTCTTCCTTTAACTGCGACCCACCACTCTCCTGGCTGCCAGCCCTCCTTGTTGGATCTTGCAATTGTTTCCTCTACTGACCATGTAAGTTCCCATGGCCAACTTCCTGCTGAAGCCTTTTCCTATCATGACCTTATTTTTCTTTCCTATAAGATCCGATGTCCTAAACCTAGACCACGAGTGATCATGCAGCGTAACTTCATTAATGTTGACACTAACCGCTTTATGTCTGACCTTAGTGGTATTGACTGGGATGCGGTGTTAGATGCTCCAACTATCGACCTCAAGATGGAATTCTTCAACTCCAACCTGATCCAAATATTTGACATCCATGCTCCACTTCGTCCTGTCCGGCTCAAACATCTCCCCGCTCCCTGGCTAACTAATGATATAAAACTCATTATGGCCAGGCGCAATACTGCTAAGGCACGATACAGGAAGGATCCGTCGGGTGAAAATCAGAACAAATATAGAGAGTTGCGAAATCGGTGTAGTAGATTGTGTAGGGATGCGCAGCGTCGTCACATACATTCTTCTGTTGCAAATGGTGATCCTGCTAAAGTATGGTCATTCTTAAATTCTCTCGGTATTGGTAAGTCTAAGACTTCTGTTCCTAACAACCTTGACCTAGCTTCCTTAAACCATCGCTTTTCAGCTCCTTCCTCCATCCCACATAATTTGAAACAAAGTACACTTCAAGCACTGTCTTCCTCTCCGAACCTTCGGCATCCTGTATTTTCCTTTCGGCAGGTCTCTGAGCGCGAAGTTGAAGATAATATCCGTGCAGTCAAATCTAACGCTGAAGGCTTGGATGGGATTGGCCGGAGGATGATTCTTTTAGGTTTTGAAGTTCTTGTCCCGATCCTTCATCACGTTTTCAACTTCTCACTCAGTACCAGCAGTTTCCCTAGCTGCTGGCGCCAAGCCGTAGTCATACCCATTCCTAAAACCTCAAACCCTTCCTTACCTACTCATTTTAGACCAATTTCCATTCTTCCTTTCCTTTCTAAAATCCTAGAACGTCTTGTCCTCCACCAACTTAGAGCCTTTGTTAATTCAAACAATCTCCTTAGCCCTTTTCAATCCGGCTTCCGCCCGGGGCACAGTACGACCACTGCGTTGACTAAAGTATCCGATGACATACGTCTAGGAATGTCGAATCAACGGTTGACAGCGCTTGTGCTGTTGGATTTTTCCAATGCCTTCAACACTGTTGACTTTGATATTCTTCTGGCAATGCTTAAGTCACTCCTTGTATCAAATTCGGTAGTGGAGTGGTTTCGCAGCTACCTTTTTGGGCGGCGTCAGTGTGTGCGTGCCAATGACAAACTGTCATGTGCTAGCAATGTCACTGCCGGTGTACCCCAGGGCGGAGTCCTTTCTCCTTTCCTTTTTTCGATTTTCATCAATTTTCTCACCCCACTCCTTTCATGTCAATTCCACTTGTATGCTGACGACTTGCAACTCTATTCTCAATCCTCCGTCGATGATATTGAGAGCATGATCGCCAGCCTCAATGATGACCTTGTGACTATTCATGAGTGGAGTCGAACCCATGGCTTAACGGTCAACCCCAATAAGTCACAGGCTATCATTATTGGGGGCACAAAACAGATTGCTAAATTAGACAAAATTGTTATACCTGCGCTGACGTTCAATGGTGTCTTATTAAACTACTGTCCTACTGTTAAAAACCTTGGCGTCCTCTTCGACTGCACTCTTTCTTGGTCTTCTCAAGTCTCTGAGATTAGTCGAAAGTTGTTCGCTGCCTCAGGGTCACTTCGGAGATGGAGGAACTTGCTCCCTGTAAAGACCAAGGTTGAGCTTGCACAATCTCTCCTTTTACCGATCTTGGATTATGCCGATGTATGCCTTATTGATTTGAATGAAGACCTGCTTAATAAGCTACAACGCCTACAAAATCTCTGCATCAGGTTTGTCTACGGTTTGCGCAAGTTCGACCATGTGTCTGAATTCAGGCATAGGCTTGAATGGCTACCTATTAGGTTGCGTCGTGAGGAGCATATCCTCATTCTTGTGTTTAACGTGCTGTATGATCCTCGTACTCCTTCTTACCTTAAAGAATGTTTCCGGTTTCTCGGGGAGGATCACAACCGTGGTCTAAGGTCCAAATCAGATAACGTGCTTAGGGCACCCTTCACGAGGTCAGGATATTATTAGGATTCTTTTACAGTCCAAGCAACTTTCCTTTGGAACAATTTACCTTCCGAAATCCGTCACTCCAAGTCTTTGTCCATCTTTAAGTCTAAACTCCACAAGCATCTTTTGGCTCTGTCTTCTGCTAGTAACTTGTTATAGTTTATATAAAATGTTTTATAAGTATATATTTATGTATGTACGTTTTATATATATTAGGTATGTATGTATGTTTATAAATAAATATACATTAATTTATTATCCATCATATTAATATCTATTTATTAAAACTTGCGCACTTCCTCTGTCTCCTCGTAAGGTTCCACTAACCAAAGGTTGTCTGGAAGAGATCGCTTTCAGCGATAAGACCGCCTTTGTACATACTAGTTTTAAGCTGATGTCATGTGTAACTGTTTCTTGTGTATGTGCAATAAAGTGTTTATCTATCTATCTATCTACTATCTCATCAGCAACGGCAGTGGCGCTAGCGGTCGGGTCCTTCCCACTAAAGCAGCGCTGCCTCCAAGGGACGGATGCAAAATACTCCCGCATCCCGTCCCAGTCTGCCGACGCGTAGTGCCAAATCTGACGGTTCGAAACCGCTGTTGGCGGGCGCGATGCCAAGGGCACTGTGCTGGATATCAAGCAGTGATCCGAGGAATCTAAAGGAGCTCGAATCTCCACCCGGTATCCAGCTGGGCGACTCGTCAGCAGAAGGTCGAGTAAGGAGGGCGCATGGCCAACTATGTCTGGGATCCTGGTGGGCTGGTTCACCAGTTGCGTCAGGTCATGCGTGAGAGCGAATGCGTGGGCAGTTCTACCAGCATGGTCTGTTTTGGAGGAACCTAACCACAACTCATGGTGGGCGTTGAAGTCCTCCAAAAACACCAATTCCGCCGATGGAAACCGCTCCTGCGCATCATCTGCTACCCGACTAAGATGTTCAATTAGTCGAGTTGTCTCCATGTCACCGTTATGGGATCGGTAGACGCAGACGTAGACACGGCAATGAGAGCCTAAGTCGACGTGTACCACTAGGAGGGAGAAGGAAGGGTCCTCCAGACAGCGCAGACGGCGACAGCAAACATCCGCCCGAACGAATAAGCAAACTCCGGCTTTGGCTTTGAAGGATTCTTCAAGCACAAAGCCGGGATAGTTCAGGTAGGTGGTGTCAGCTGGGCGGATTATTTGCGTCTCCGTCAGGAACAACATTGCTGGCCGTGCCGTCTCAAGATGGTAGTGGACGGCATTGAGGTTTGCATGGAGTCCGCGGATGTTAGCGAACTCCACCTCAAACGGTAAGGTTTTGGTGGGGGTGTGCACCGCTGTAGTACCAGTTTTGTTGTTAGGCGCTGTCATTTTAGGAGTGGAAAGAGAGAGGCGTGAATCGAGAAAATGATGCCGCGATGCGAATGGTCAAAGTGTGGTGGCCTGTTTCCCCAGGAATTTGCCCACAGACGAGTATTATTAACCTGCCGAACGGAAGGGCCCCCGAACCCCCCCGGGAATGGCCGCCGGGACCCCACCTTCCGGTCACCAACCGGCACGACGGACCACCCCGAGATTATGCGTGGCATGGTGAGGCAGCCTCACGAGCTGGTTAGGCTCGCTTGGGCCCCTGTACTGTGCCACGGGCGGCCAGCGGGACAACCGTTTCTACGGGTCTCCCTGGTCGGCAGGTTAACGAAGTCCTCCTGGCACTGGTTTGACGGAAGCCTCCACAGACCAAATACATCGCAGCATCATCCTCTCGAGCTCTGGTTATACGCTGGCTGATCCCGAAACGCGACCGAAAAGCAGTCACTTAAAGGGTTTTACACCATGCGTACGGTGGTCACCAACCAGACGGGTCAAGCCCTACCACCAGTGGAGCAGATCATCGCTCGAAAGAGTCCGTTAGTCGCTTCTTACGACACCCACCGGACGGAGTGAGGGGCGGCGATTGGTATTCTTTCTCCGTCACCGCACGGATAATATAAAAATTTGTTTTTCTCGTTAAAATGGAGTAACGGATCGACAGGTTTTTTGAACGGAGAAACGGAGATAGTTTGAAGCAGGAAAGTGTCATAGGCTACTTTTTATCGAGAGAAAACATTACGTTCCTTCGGAATAACCTTACCCATCTAACTTCCGGCGAGCACGGACGGAATCTTATTCTATCAAACAAATATCTCTATGGGTATTGGGTAATTTGGGTACGTGTACTTAGTACCAAATAAACTACACCTGTGACGATAATAGCAAACCCTTAGCTTAGATACTGTAGACTGCTGCTCATGAACCGAAGTTAGAACGTCAAATATGATACCTATGTTCTATTATATTGCACTAGATTGCCAGCATCTATGCTTTGTTTAGTTTGCCAGCGGACCTTTCGATGTTGTTTTACTGCTCGGCGACTCAATGGCACGCAAGGAATCGACTACCATTCCAATTTCAATAAAACCTCAAGAGATTTAAATTCTGGAAATGAGGCACCGATATTGTGTTTCTAAGGATGCCCCACCAAAATATCACTCGACGATTCCATAACATTACACGCAAAATTAAAAACAACCCTGACATCTGAAATAAATTTAAATCATTATGCTATCATTTGACAGCGATGCCCGAGGCTTTTGCAAGATTTGTAAAGAAAAATATTATTGTTTTTAAAATAAACTCTCTTTGATGGCAGGAGATTCTTTTCTAGCTTACTCCTAAAGTCCTTACTCCTAAGGAAAGCGGAATTTCCTAAAGACTTTACCGAAGAGCCACTTCACAAAATGTAGGTTTAAAACCAAAACGGCATTGAATTGGTCAATTCGGTCTCAGAGCTATGATGACATAGCATCCTTCTTTATGCGTCAGGGGCATAACTGACGTATTTTTTATTATTATTTTATTTATTTAATTAATTATTACGTACATATAATAACAAAAATAAAAACAATATGTCCCGCAAAACCGCCTAGGCCTAGGCGGTTTGAATGCTGCCGGATCAAGTTTAAGTAAAACAAATACGATACCTGCCTTTATTTGTAAGTCTGTCTAGCATAGACAAAACAAAAATTAAATGCGATTTAACATATCAACATTATTTCGACGAATCCAATTATAATTAAATAGTTGAACTCGCCATTATAATAATAACTGTCAGACACGTGACGTGATGCGAAAATATTTCATCATCTAGGTAGCTCGTTTACTGTTAACTTTGAACATTTAATTAATAACTATAACTGTCCACGGTTTAAAAATGGGCAAATATAATTTACAAAATTCGTTGATTTCGATACCAATATTGATATTTTTTTCGCAATACTTAACGTTTTATTGCCTAATTATATTATTTCAATACTCGATTTTTTCAAACAAGAGCTGTTTTATTACACTACCACAATGTCAATGTACCTTTGTAGAGAGTAGATAAGAATGTAAAGCCATCAAAAATAATTATAAGAGTAATGACGTAAACTGTCCTACTATAAAAACCACCGCACGCTGTAAAAAATACAATAGAATGTGTCATAAAAATTTAAACTTAAAACCGTCATAAATGTCTGTGTGGGTACATTGCGACTGGACAAGATAAATGTTATCCAGTGTCGGAGAAAACGTAATGGAACATGAGAACAGCTTTATTGACGTTAAAAAGTAACCCGAACTTCCCAACCCTAAATAAATAGATGTCGTACAAATATTTGAATAATTATGACAAATACTAAAGATGGCGGATTTAAAACAGCCGGATCAATTACGCGAAGTCGTCCAAAAATTGGATTGCTTAAAAGTTTGATGGACTCGAGGTCACGGCAAACTGACGGTGATGTCAATCACGATTCGACAGCGAGAAATAAAGATGGATCCCCTGAATTATTAACTAAGATAACACTCTGAATGATACGACAGAGATTATTCATAAAAACTCGATTGATATCGGGTTGATTTTTCGGGTGTCTGGGTGTCTACCCAGCCTGCTAGTCTTAGCGAACCCCACAGATATAGATTTACATATCTGTGGCGAAACCCCATTTAAAGCTTTTACAACTGCAATATTCAAGGATCGCAGGGATATTTTCAACCTCGTCGGAGATTAAAATCTAGACTAGATTTTATCGCAATATTCCTTAGGGTCCGGAAACGTCTGCAGCGATAATCGAAATGCTACTCGAGCGTGACCGGAAAAAAGTTGAAAGGTATAAAAAACGAGTTGGAAATGTATTTTTAAGTGTATTTTTTAAGGACGAACAGATCTATAACGCCTACTTTGGTTGGACCATTCTAATTATTTTCTCATTATGATACAAATTTAATTCGTAAATAGTCTCTCGTTGACTTGGAATTCATGTTTCAAAAAATTATAATTAGGATGATTTGTAAAATAGCTTATAAATCTTATATTTAAATAAATAAAAATTATAGTTTTTATTTATTTAAATAAACTATAGCTTTTACATAATTTCTTTACGTGGCCTTTTTAGATTCACAGGTTGAGGTTAGCGCAGCTAATTACATAACCATGCGAGGTGAGTTTAACAACAATAAATACGAAATATTTCATGCGATACTCAAAGAAAGGTGTTAACGAAACGAAGAGCTAAAGTTTTAATACAAACAATAGTTTTATTTTTATTTCACAACGGGGAAGCATCTACTTGAGGTCACACCTGATGGTAAGTGAAGATTAAGTGAAGGCTTAATGTGGAAGCGCACTTTAACCACCAAGGAACTGGCTAACGGAACACAACAATGCCATTTAAAATGGCGATAAGACTAAGATAAGTTGTTAACTAAGATAATTGTTAGTTGTTAGTCCAAACCAACCAAACCGAGAGCACAGATTAGAGAAGAGAGCGATATGTAGGTTTAGGTAAGTACCTATGTCTCCCACTTGAGATCAAATCACAAAGGCGGTCAGAAACAACTTTTACATTGTATTTCTGTTCTGGACTTTTAGTCGTATAATAAAATTTACAAGCTCAAATTAGTCCTCTCCCGCTGACACGTAGGCTCATTGCTGATCTGCCATTTTACACTAAAACCATGAAAAAAGTCATTAAAGCTGCCAACGGCCTCATAAAATGTAATGATAATAAATAAAATCAGATATGTGCGACAGAAACCTATGACGTCAATTTATGCTAACGACCGAGAAGTTCAGATATTCGCAACATTATTGGGAATCTTGATGTTGCAGATCACAATATTTTAGACAAAGTATTGACGTTACCGTATACTGAATGGGAAGGGCCTGTAGTTGCCATGCTGGCGAACTCAATAACGATGCAACGTCAAAAATGTGAGGGAAACATCGGAGGCGAGACGGGACTTGGTAAGGGGGAAGGGAGTTCGTCTTGCGCGGATACCTAAACTTTGCGTTGCAGAAGTGTAATTAGATGGGGAGCAGAAAGTTATCGATACAACTCCAGTCACAGTGTCATAAGCTGTACAGTGTGTGAATAAAATGTGCTTGCTATGCAAAGCCATAGCTTGGAGCCTTGGAGAGAAGCGGGCGCGGGAAGTCCTTCCCAAAACCCCCGAGTTTGAGAGGCTTTAGCGATGAGGTTTCGAAACGTTAACTTTCACGTTACCCTACGTTTTTAAATGTACTTTTGTTCGTACCCTTTAAAACGTCACCGGATTTAAAAGCGGCGCAAAATTTAATGTTCCTCGAACCGTAGTTTTCTACGGCTGACAGTGACATAACGCAAGTCTGCCCCAGTAACTCTTTAAAAAAATCACGACTAACCTATAAAGATAGCTTATTTTGCAAAGAAAAAAAGAGCAGAAATTTTAACAGTTTGTAGAAATATAAACCTCTTTAGTGCTTCGAAAAGCATGATAAGTCGTTTAACCCGCGTTGGGCCAGCTTAGTGCGCTATGGTCCGATATATTCTTGTGTGGCCACATTGAGGTAATACAATGAACTAGAGAAGACACTGCGAAACAAGTTTGTGCGCAACTAAGGTGCAGCCGCAAGGTCCACAATCGCTTGAATCACGCGCAATCACTAAGGCGTTTGCAGCCCATGGGCGGCACCTTAGTGCGCACAAACTTGCTTCGCGGTGTCTTCTCTAGTTTCTTGTACCTCAATGTGTGGCCAACATTGAGATTTTCATAAGCTGATGTTGAGAACATAAACACTTAGTGGTGTTCTAAGAGGCTATTAATAATGTGCAGTTAACGAATTACTAAACTTTGACCCCTTCAACTAGGCTAATGTGCTTGCGTTGGAAGCGGGTTCAAGACAGTAGTCTTACGTGGATATGATCCTTCGAACCCGGGGAATCAGAACTGGAAGTATTTATATCCATTTGATGTTTTTATTAATATTTCGTGCTTGTAATGTTTCAAAATTGTCAATAATCTATGTCAAAGCTTTATAGCGTAGTAGCTCAAGTAAACCATAGGCGACCTTAATCACTACATAAAATGCCCATTGCTTAAAGCTAAAGAAAGTTTTAATTATTGTTATTGACTATTTTTCTAATGAAATGAAATACGCCTGCAGTGGACACTACTGAAATGGAGATCTGTGGTCTAGTGAACACTAGACAACAAAGTCAGTTAAAAGTGATTCAGAATACTTGTCGCCTCAAATCCCAGCTATTTGCCACTTCAGGCAACGGATAACACACCGATTACAGTGGCAGCGCAGCCTAAAGCCTAATAGGCGAGTAATTTAGTCGAGTACATTGATTCGCTTAATTAAACCGAATTTTGGAATAATCAAACTAACGAAGTGATGTACATTACATACAATAATCACGACTATAATTTATCCCCGAAGGGTTAGTCAGAGACTAGGCAAATGAGGACTGCAAAAGCAGTCCTCTGCCATAGTCCACTTCTCACCAAATAGCGACTGAGCACATGCACAGCGTGACAGGTGACCCCATCGCCGCCGCTTTAAGCTGTCGGATGTATATACAGTATTTAGTCCGTTAGTCGCCTTTTACGACACCCAAGGTAAGAGAGGGGGTGGTAGTATTCTTTCACCGCTACGCGACACGGTGAAAAATGTACTCAATGAATTTATTCGACAGAGAATTAAAGTTACCGGGATAACTCGCTTAATCAGCACTCTCATGTCTGCAGGACGGACTACCGTTAGAGCAGACATGTCCTAGAGTGGAGAAAACACAGAGTATAAGAGGGTTTACGCCATTCGGTTTCCCATACAAGCTTCCAAGTCGAAATTTTTAAAAACCAATTCGCCAATTTTTATGAAACTTTGCATGCTGAAGTAAAACACAGGGATCTAAATAGTTTGTTGAAAAACATAAAAAAAAAATAAAGTTTGTTTAACTGAGTTATTGCGATTTTAACTTTCTATAGTGGACTTTAAATCGCAATAACTCAGCTAAAAAAACGTTTTTTACAAATTGAAGTAAAACACAGGGATCTAAATAGTTTGTTGAAAACATTAAAAAAAAATGTTTGTTTAACTGAGTTATTGCGATTTTTAACTTTCTTTTTTGGACTTTAAATCGCAATAACTCAGCTAAAAAAACGTTTTTTACAAATGTTTCCAACAAACTATTTAGATCCCTGTGTTTCACTTTAGCATGCAAAGTTTCATCAAAATTGGCTTATTGGTTTTTAAAAATTTCGACTTGGAAGTTTCTATGAAAAACCGAAATGCGTAAATCCTCATAAGACGCCCTGCACCGCGATGGACCGACGACATAAGGAAGATGGTGAGCAATGTATAGATAGATAGATAGATAGGTGAGGCTTTCGTTTAGCAGTGGACGGTAATAGGCTGAAGAGAGAAGCAATGTACTCGATACACGGCTAAATTACTAGTGGAAACAAGGTTTAAGTACTGTGGTTTAAGCGATGCGAGGGTCAACGCGCTTCACGGGCCGTTAACACGGCTCGCAGTATCACATGTGCTTAGCGGGCAACCGTTAATCAGATTGATGAAAAGGATACATTTCCTGGAAGAAGTCGAGGCTAGGCGGCTGGAGGATGTCTAACGCTGATAGTACCTGCAAAGATAACACGTCCTGTTAATTTTAATGCATTACATTAATTCTTAGATAGACTTAGAATAAAGTATCAAACTAATAAAATAGTGCTGTTTGCACTGGATTGAAATGATACGTCTACCTACACCGATACGTTTCGTTCGTCAAAATATAATATTATAGTATGCTACATATCGATTTCCACTATTGTTAATTAGGGTTTCTGCGTAAAGTGTATCAACGAAATTTTGTTTAATTATAGAAAGATAGAAAAATATTTATCATTGTACCACGCCGCGATAAAGCGCACGTCTCTCATCAACGTCTAATTGGCACTTTATTTGTTCAACAATAGTGACAATAGTACAATACACAACCATAAAGGCTTGGCCAAACATAACGCGTCGTACTTAGCGGTCGGCCGAGCGTCAGAGGGCCGGGCCAATATTTAAAAGGGTCCAAATTCATGTCTTTGGAAATGTCTCGAGAACGTGAGTATCTATTATTAAAAGAAGTATCACATTTGGTACTTAAATGATTAACGAAAATGAAACTGCTCCCGTGGCTTATCCCCAAAATGAGGCGAGGCTATTCCGGTGTTTTAGTAGGTACACCCCGCCATAACATCAGAAAGGAACTCTCACTTAAACACCGCGTCTAGTGAGGAAAAAAAAGCGTATTCTAGTGAGGAATTCAGCCCACGTAGTGAAGCTAGTGAAGCTTGGATGACGTATAATTTAAACTCGATTAATAAGAAATTATTTACTAGGCTAGTCATAAATATTTTATCTTACCTACCGAGGTCTCTATTCCCGATTGGGCCATCGACCCATTTTAATCTTTTGTGCAACTCTTTTTATTACTCTTGTCCTCTTTGAAAACTGCCATAAGCTTGGCAATGTCTTAGAGGGCGACGAGTTTAAAATCTTCTGGTTTCGGATAGGCCGATCCCAGGAGACTCATTCATTCGTTACAAGCAGTTCGCGGGCGGCGTTCGGACACCGTGTCACGCTCCAAACACGCGTTCCGTTCGGTCAATCCTTTACTTTACACACAACAAGCGTTTCCAATTTTCCCGTTTAAACGCAAATGTATGTTGATACACGGCGACAAGGGTACACGCACCGGCAACAACGGGATCGATAGGACACGTGGAAACGAATAAATTATGATGGCGCATTATAACAACAGCATCGTGATAAGGGCTCCGGTCCGGCTGCGTGTAACCACGGCGGCGTGCTCATGGTTATTCCATGAGCTGTACCGTAATTGATAATTAATAAAAGTTGAACGCTTAGGCAGTTGTCCCACCGCCGCCGACGATGAACGAGAAGCGAGTCGAGCTAGAACTAAACGAGTTAGTGAGCAGCGGAAAGTAATTGTGTAGTTCCGATAGTTTTGTCGCTGGGCTATGTACGAGGGCTATATATGCGAGTGTACGAGTGATTCGGGCGATTACTCGCGCCACTCGCTCGCGGCGGCCGAGCCGAGCGTACAGTCCTCTTGGCGGGAAATGACCGCTGCCGCTGGTTGGTCTTTCGGCGTGAGTTCTGCTAACGCTAAGCGAGAATTGTCTTTGATAGCTCTTGTCGCTCAGCGACGAACTAGTAGAGCGAGTCCTCGCCGGCAGTGTGAACAGTCAGCGATCAACTATGTATATATGCATCTCTTTTGTTTACACGGAATGTATATCTATTATACGTTTCTTGAGCGAGAAAATAGCCCGTAGTTATAGTCGTTTACTCGCCGTTGGTGGTACAACTGCCTTAAACATGAGTCGTGTTAGCTTATATTAATACAGATGTTATGGCAAATCGTATTGATTTACGTAAGGGACGTTATTTTCCAGTGTTGACTTGTTTTCTTACTTTGTTAAAATTAGAATAATAAAAAAACTTACATTTTCGTGTTTGAAGAAGCAAAGCATCTTGAGCTCTCGGAAGACGCGTTTGGATGAGACGAGCGACTGGAAAACGTTGGGCAGCTTTTTGAGGGCGACACGCCGGCCATCGCGCGGATCTGTCACCGCCCTGTGGACAAACAAACAACATAAAAAAATAATATATATAGCATTGTGAATGCAAAATTTCGATAATAAAAACATAAATTTAATACAATTATTAAATATCAATTGTTACATGTATGGCGGATCATCACTTGAGAACGGTTGGACCGATTTGGCTGGTTTTGTAACAAAATCGCGGGCGGAAAAAGAAAGAACAAAAATATTACAGGCGCAATCGACTTTTGAACACACTTACAAACTTCGTATACTCACTCCTATGTAACACGAATAAACATTCAAACTATGCTAGCTATTCTTTAAAACCAACCTTGAACTAAAAAAATAAGACACCATTAGATTTCAACAAAGTTCTTCAACAATTTGGAATAACAAGGACAATTTGCGGTTCAATTGATGAACGCACACTCAGCCAAATAGCATTAGTAGTGATAGTTAATTCTCTCTCAGCAGTCGCTAATGTAATATAAACAATGGGACATTTAACGACAATACATACAGTAAGTATAGAATATTGTAGCTACCACTTTCCATGATAAAAGCGGTCGAATCCTCGGCAGGGCCAACATTACCATGACAATGAGAGCTGGTAACTTTAAACAAGCCGACAATGTGGGTTTGCTTAGTCGGCCGTGTATCGGATCGGGCCCAAAGTTCGGGGCTACAATAGTAAACTTATTGTTTCGTCATCGGCCATCGCTTTAAGCTTTAAGCTTACGATTTTGTAGAAGCAAAATTAAGAATTTTAACTAATACTATAAATACTATAAATTTTGGTATAGCAATATAAGGGGCGCCTAAAGACGGTTATAGGCTACTTTTGCATTGGAAAAATCAACGCGAGCGATGCCGCGGGCAAAAGCTAAATAAATTGATAATGATATTGTAAGTGAAGAAGTAAAGATCTCATGTTAAAACTAGCTTTATTGTTTAAAGACGGGATGCAATTCTTTTAGTGTTTCTTTTTGGAGTTGCAACAACATTGTGTATAATATGGATAACATCGTTTAAAGAAATAGCATCAGAAGTATCACAACAATCACATTTCAAAACCTAACATCGGCTGAACGAACGTACACCGTGCAAAAAAGGACAAATCGTAGAATGCAATCGGTGCCGCAGAGGACGGCAGACGAAACGAACCCTCGCATTAAAGGGCCCGTTAGGTCTGCCCTTGCGATTATCATCGCCGGAGCGAACCGATGGCATCGCATCGTCGGGGTCGGGGGATGCCAGAGAGAGAGCAACGACCGGCGCGGACACGCAGCGGCCTCGTAGCGTTTCAAATTAGGGATATGCCACTGATTTATCACCGCACCGGTACGGTAACGCAACAACAAAGACAAAAAACAAATGAGGATGCTGTCGGATGAGTCGCTCGCTACCGATTTTAAAGGATCTTTGATGACAATAGCAGAACTTAAAAGATTACCAACTTGTTACGGTACAGTTAGAAATTATTTTTACGTTACCTCCAGACCGAATTGATTTAACTAATGCATTAGACAAAGATAACTTGACAACGGTTTGGTGTATCACGGAAGTGCAACAGTGGCAATTACATGCAATTGTATCAAACTATAGGATACTGAAAAACAATTAAAGACATGGTACCTAATAATCCCGTTATCAATAATGATTTAATAGTTAGTATCTAACACAATTTTTATTCGCTTGTAAAGGGGTACAAAGGATGCTACAATAATATTGAGTCTGTCACTATTCTCAAATTGGAAAGATTAACAGTTTCGACCATCCGACATTTCTGTTCGACAATGCGGCACGACTCGAACCTTCTTTAAGCCGTGACACTAACCACTAATGAATTTATAATCTAGTTTGTGTTTCCCTTGGGATCCGGCGACTTCACATGTCGCCTCACTTACATTCCCAATTTGGTGACAAAGTGTACATACAAACAATGACAGGAAACATTTAAGCTCCTTACAATCGCTGATGTAACAGGGTTCAACAACACATTTTTGGTGTTCCGAAGCGAAATTAATGATATTTCCGGAGGTGTAGTAATGAGCGAGCGTTTATTCAATAACCATTTTGGTTTACATTGCATTAAATTAAAAATACCTACGAGCAAACTATAACAGCAAAAAGCTCCGCTAATTTAAAATAATTTATTAGCTCAAATTGATCATGTTGAATAAATATTTTAGAATTTTGAGTGTTGTGATTTCTACATGTTTTAATATTAGTATAAGTACCTAATCTAAATTAAATTTTCGCATAGTCTTCATTACCTAAGCATACCATGAAAACTATAATTAAAATAGAGTTAGTTGTCATAATACCTAATCATAAAATTTATAATACAGCTGATAGACGTTTACAGTTGTTTTTAATAAGTTTTTGCTTTTCTACTACATTACAAAAAACGGGGAAGCAGTCGAACGGGAACAGGGAACCAGACGAAACTGACCCAAACCAACCAGATTAACCAGTAAGAATTTAAACTAAAACAATATGTAAAAATATAAAGTTGTATTCAGCAGTTAAATGATAAAACTGTATTGTGCGAAACACACTCTAATTAGGTATCTAATTATAAACATTCTGATGAATCACTCATATAAATTAAAATGGTAATTAATGTGGAATGTTTCGCTAAAAATAACTTTGCATTTGTTACCGATCTTGACGAAGCACAGTGGCAATGAATTTTCGAAAAGAGGGTCATAAATCTTCGTAATGGACATACAACAGAAAATGTAAAGACAAAATTAAGTTATTTTCAAGTTTACATAGAATAGAGCCACGTCATGTGACATTTAATGTTTATTGCGATAAAAGAGATTTGTCCATCATTATAATTATTCTACATGAAATGAAAGCCAAATCATATATTACGGGTTCTATAGCACGACACAGATTTGTCTGTTGGTTAGATAATAGGCGTGTCAATTAATTACCGTACGGGTCTAGTGACTGTGAAAGATGTGTTATTGTTGTATAATGCAGGACCGATTGTCCGTAACTAACTGGACCTCCGAGTGGCTGCGACAGGCTCCGAATGTGCATTAACAGTTGAACACGCATGAAACACAACAACTAATTAAACATTCGGTCAAGCGACATGAAACATGTAAAGCTCGATGTATCCATGTTAACGTTAACCACAGTCATATCAAAACAATTGAATTCAGTTTGTAGAAACCATATTATTAAGAAAATCGAGTCAATCGTTGTCATAATTCTTTTCATAATTTTAAAGTTTTAACTTTTATCAGTAATTATTTTTAATCCGAAGTCCACTGTTTGACAAGTTCAAACCACTGTGCGGTCTTGAATAGTGCTAACGGACCCGTCATCTGTGAAAGTATCACTAGATTAGCCAATAACAGTAATACACAATCGCCCACCGAGTTGTTCGGTAACAGTTAATATATTTAAATAAATATTATTCTGAATAATCTGATAAACAAAATAAACTGGATTGGACAGATACGTGCGTCATTATAGCTCATCGTTTTGCCGTCGTTTATAGATGTCATTTTCACACAAATTATGAAACACGAGGCTAAACACTGAGCAGGCGACAGGCAACAGTTTTACTTTAGACATTATGATGTTTTACTGTTATAATAGGCTTATGATATGCTTATACTTAGCTTATTATAGATCACTAACGTCAGATGAGATAAAGGCCAAGTGCCAAAATTCGTAATACGTATACTGAATTTTACTCCTTTCAGGAATGGGAAAATGCAAAAGAAAATAGGTTTAATGTAGGTAGGTGTATGTATTATTTATTATGTATTCGATATGATTTTTTTTAATGTGAGACTTCATAGTGACTACATCCTGCCTGATGGTAAGCAGCCGATGTAGTCCAGTAGATGATAAGGAAAGCGCTCCTCACCGTGGAACAAGCACGGTAACAAGCGCACCCATTCATGACGGCCTGCATAAATGCCGTTTCACGCCCCGTTTAAAAGACCCGGGATTATAGGAACTGGGAAACACATGCGCCGGCAGAGAATTCCAAAGCCGAATGGTCTTACAGAGGAACGACTTGCCAAATTTTTTGGTACGAGTGCTGATATTCTGCACAGTATGATGGTGGTTCCTAGACCAGCACGTGTAGTCCGGTACAAGAAAGGAGAGGGCGGGATTAGATCAAAAAGTTCTTCAGAACACTCTACGTAGTAATTTCGGTAGAAGACACTGAGAGAAGCAATGTCTCTACGCAGCTGGAGGTCCTCAAGAGAGGCTGTAACCTCAGCATCTCCAATAATGCGTACCGCTCGCCTTTGCAGTCTATCAAGTGCATCGAGGAGGTATTTAGCGGAGCCGTCCCTTAGTTAAGAACAATACTCCATACTCGATCGCACCTGGGTCTTGTACAGCAAACAGCGCTGCTCGGGAGTGAAAACCCCCTCATAACTCGATGTAGCATTTTAGATTCAGTTCCTAGCCGATGTCCACGCCAAGAATGCTGAGGTCCACTGAAATGGGTCAAGGAGAGTTCTGAAGAGAGGGAGGAGTAAGGAAGGGAGTTATCTTGGACGAGAATGCACAAATCTGGGTTTTTCTGGCATTAAACTCGACCAGGTTTTCAGATGCTCACTTCACGATCGAGAGTCAGGTTCAGTTTGGCAACCAGTTCTTGCCTTTTCACCACGATATCAGCTTTGCTTTGCCGCAGGATGTCCTATATACCGCACCGTACTGTCATTCGCATAACAATGAATATTGCCCAAGGACAACATGTCATTGATATGCAGAAGAAATAGAGTAGATGAGAGCACAGAACCCTGCGGCACTCCGACATTGACTTTATAGAACTCGGAGGAACTACCCTCACAAAGGACACGAATCCTCTGCTCTTCTAAAAAATAGGCAAACCCAGGCGCACAAACGGGGCGACACACCGAAGGCCGGAAAATTGGAAAGAAGGAGCGATGCCATACTCTATCGAAAGCTTTGGCGACATCAAGGCTAACTGCCAGAGATTCGCCATGCTTGTCCATCGCTTCACCCCATGCGTGAGTAACGTACGCTAGAAGATCACCCGTTGATCGCTTGGGTCTGATCTGAACCCATACTGGCGATCGTGGAGCAGCGAGTGATCCTCTAAGTAGTGAATGAGCTGTGAGTTAATTATCCGCTCAAACACCTTGCACAGCACAGAAGTTACAGCGATGGGTCGATAATTGGCTGGATCCGAACGATCCCCTTTTTTGGGGATGGGTTATATGGTCCCTTCCTTCCAAGACACCGGCACAATACCGGTATCGTAAGACATCCTAAACAGTCGTGTCAACACAGGAGACAACTCAGCCGCGCAACTGAGCAGCACAATCGCCGGAACACCATCCGGCCCGCTAGCCTTCCGCACGTCGAGCGACCGCAGCACGGCACGTACTTACTCGTACATGACACTGCCTGATACGAATATCAGGCATGGTGGCCCCACAATGTGCTATGATAGGTGGAGCGGCGCCATAATCGAATCGAATTAGCCGCGAAAAGGTCAGCCAACAAGTTCGCCTTCTCAAGCGGCTGGTAGGCTAACGAGCCATCTGGATGTTTCAACGGAGGCAACGAGGGAGAGCAGAAGTTGGCCTGCACGGCCTTAGCGAGCCGCCTATAGCTACGGCTACACGTAGGGTGCGAGATCAACTTCTGCCCTACCCGCGCAACTTTTTGTGCATTCGCTCCTGCGAGAGCCCTCCTATGAAACCTAAAGGTCTTGTTGTAAGCCGCCTTCAAGGAGCCGGTACTCGGATTATTTAGTGCGCAAGCCCTCGTCCAAGCACGATACGCCGCCTGCTTGCATTCAGCAGCTTTGGCGCATTCGCGATTGAACCAAGGCCGTTTTCTACCAACGCTGGCAAGATCTGTGAACGGAATATAATATTCCATACCCAACAAGATCTCATCAGCGATGGCAGAAGCGCACTCCGACGGGTCCTTTCCAAAAAAGCAGCTCTGGCTCCATGAGACGGACGCAAAGTAATCACGCAATCCGTCCCAATCTGCGGACGAGTAGTGCCACAGACGACGCTTGGTCTCCACCGTTTTCGGTGGACCAGCGCTATGCGGTGCTGTGGCAATGACCAAGCAGTGGTCTGTCGAGCCTAGAGGTGCAAGCACCGACACTCTATACCCTGCAGGGCGACTCGTCGGCATTAAATCCAACAAGGAGGGCGCGTGACCCACGTTATCTGGTATTCTGGTGGGCTGGTCAATCAGTTGTGTTAAGGTCTTATGTCAGAGCGAAGGCATGAGCGACTCTACCAGCGTGATCAGTTTTGGAGGAACCCAACCATGTTTCATGGTGGGCGTTGAAGTCCCCCAAAACCACCACCTCGTCGTTTGGGAATCGCTCTTGCGCGACATCAGTCACTCGGCCAAGGTGGTCAAAAATGATACATTACGGGTTAATTTCATCACTTCCTCCTAGTCCTGATATGCGTCAGTTAGTCTATCTAAAGCTCAATTTAATTTGCTATGAGTGTGGCAGAACTTCTGTATGTATGTATACACTGTTATATACTTATCAGATGGTAAAACTAGTTATTAGTGTAAGACGCTCCAATGGCTGGCGCTAAACTTTATTCCATATACTTAACCCAACCTATAAACCTCCCACCGCTGGGCTTGGATATTTTAACAATTAATTATTATACATATTATATCACATGTCGCACATGCGACAGAGAAAGGGGATAATATGGAGAGACTTTTCCATATACCACTTTTCGTTTTTACCTAGTTCATTTCGCACTAATAAAGGGGACTAAAGGGTCTAGACCCTTCCCAGCTTGTTTGTCAGATCTCCGTATAAGAACATTAGACACATACTCGTAAGGGTCGGCAGACGTCACAGTCCTTAGAAGTCGCCAATATTCGGGCGGCAACATCTGGGAGCGAGAGGGGAGAGGTGGGGTGGGGTGGGGTGCGGGGAGTAAACCGGCCCGTTGTTAATGGTATAGCCGCCACGGATGTGATGTGGATGTGTGACGCCATCTAGCTATTACGGCCGGCACGTGAAGATGTGTGTTCGAGGTACCCCGAGATTAGTTTGACAGTCGTTAGGAACGTACCTCATTATTTAGATGCTTATTCTTTGCATTTGATATAGCTTGAGAAGTAAAGATACACGTACTCTCATATCAGTACGTACCACGTATTAACATGAAGCAATAAGGGACGGAGTCGAGGAAGTGACTTTGTTGAAGAGCAATGTCGACATTCTAAGTAGATACGTGCAGTTTAAATATTACGTTATCCTTATTTTTTATTATTGCAAGAATGACATCTAACTGACACGACGAAACACAAAATATGCTGATAACATTTTGTTTATAGGTACTCGCGCAACATTTTCGCCCCTTTGCTTGCTTATAAAAACACCGTCATTCAAAACTTCTTATGTAGTGATGATGACTTTCACTTGAGTAGGGAAACTAGCATAATTATTTATGATATTAGAGTTTAATATTTATATAAGGTGACTGTTAGAAACCGCAAGAAACTTCAAGGGCTGGTCAGGTCATGTGTTTGAAACATGACTAAAATGACAAAAAAGGAATTTGTGTTTTTTTTCATTTTCAATGAAATTATACATTTTGTAAATTTTAATTGGGTAGTCTTTGAGTATCTAATTTATTTTAAAGCATACGGCCGTCTGTTGACCCGTCCCCGTCAGCTGGGCGATAAGTACCTACGAAAAAACACGAATTCCTTTCTTGTCATTTTCGTCATGTATAAAACACTTGACCTGACCAGCCCTTGAAGTTTCTTGCGGTTTCTAGCAGTCATCTTATATATTAAACTCTAACATCAAAGAAAAAACTAAAAAAATTATAATTAGGTTCTTTTTATGGAATCAGTAAGTATACAGGGTTAATTTTGGACTCCCCACCAATTTTTTTACGTGATCCTATAGCAGCAGTACAACCAAATAATAAAACAAAAAACTTTTTTTTTTTACTTTTTTGTCTTTACCTTTCCTTAGGAAAAGTTAAAATTATTGTCACCTAGCGCGCGGCCTATCGCGGTTATGCGCATACGCGTGACCGCTATCTATTATTTACCTCGTGCACCAATGACAGCGCGCCGCCGTCTCGCTTTGACAGCGAGGGTAAGCTAGCGCACGCACCAAGAACTACAGAATATAAAAAGCAGGCAAAAAATTATAATTAAAAAAAGAAAACATTCATTATTTTTACGTCAAATATTTTATTTTTACTTTTTTTTAAAACCATATTTACTTTTAGCGGGGGGTCCAAACATAACCCTGTAGATAAACCACGTTATTTTGGCACATGGCGTTACAATGCAACGGTGTTCAAGTGGAGATGTGTGAATTTCGCAGCTATGGCAACCGTAGACCAAAACATGGATCTATCGCTCGATAGATTTATAGTATGGGAATTCTTGACATTTTTGAATGTCTGACACACGGCCGCCACATCGAGCAGTCACTTTAATTATGACTGGTCAAGTAAATCGACGAGAATTTTGTTAGGTACTGTCGTCTGTCAGCCAGCGAGCTGTCAGCACACCAATCAAAATTAATTCGAAATTATTTGGCTAAATAATTATCATTCACATACGGCATGGTATTGTTAATCGAAGTACGGCATGGTTGCTTAATTATATTTCCTCTTTGTAGTATTGCTGTTATCTACATATTTTTGCAAAAAATATTAAGCACTCGTACTGTTTTGCAATAGAACTAATAGCAAACGCCCTTTTGTCCTATTTGTTCCTTAAAATAATATCGTAAAGATCGATCCTTTTCATGGATTCGTCAATAGGTATGTTTTTATTTTTAGCCATTTATGCATTTCTGGTTTATTGCTATTTGAAGAAGGTATTTTCTTCGCTAAAGTATTGTGATATGTGTTATCCATAACAATAACCGTTTTTTTTGTCTAATGTCACGTGAAGATGTGATATTTTGGATAATGCAGGAACGATTGTCCTTAACCAAACTATTTGGACCTACAGGCTAATGTGCATAGCACGCATGAAACACAACAGGTAATTGAACATTCGATCAAGCGGCGCAAAGGATGTAAATCTCGATGTATACATTAAGAAAGTTCAAAACTCACTAACTGTTCAGACCATTAACGAACACCAATGAACGAAGAGAAAACAAAACAGGAAAAAGTTTCGTCGTTTTATCGAGTCAGCAACACTGTTTGATCGAACATTTAAAAAGCCAATTGAAAAGTAAACTCTACCAGTAGAGTCTATTGAGAAAAACCGAGCGAACGTTAAAAGAATAACGCGGCGAAAGGATCAGCGAATAAACTTACAATGGGAAATAATAAAAATGGAAACGTGAAAATAAATAAAACAACAAGAGTCGACTGAAAAGCGGCCCGAAAGCGAGTTGAATGCGAAAAATAACTAAAACAAGTGTGGGTTTTAGCGGGGGGAGGCAGGGCAGGCAGGACCGCCACGCAAAAAACTGTGTCAATGTCAACGTATCGGTGATCGGTCGCGTTTTTTTCTCTTTTTGTACACCACACTCCCGTGAATTACTCGGACTCGCAAAACCGGTGACGCCAGTGACATGCGTGTATATGTGAATAACAAGAACTAGCATAACACACAAAGATCGTTCCAATGACAAATGTTCAGATATAAAGCTAAAAATGTAACGCGTGGACAAAAAATATCATTTATAATAGCCCCGAACCGATATAACACAGCGAGTAATGAACAATTCACTTGGAAGTTCAATGAAGGTACACATTGCAATAGATTACCCGAAACTTCCCCAATATAAAACATGTGACCTTTAAGGAGCAAAGGTAAACTTTAAAGAAACAGTCATAACGTAAGATAGCGGAACGATCCTTCGGGAGCTTATAAAAGATTTCCCGTTTGAGCTTCAGGAAAGTTTCGGAGCCAGCAACGAGGAAATATTCGGGTGGCGTACGAATAAAAAATTGAAATGTCACGACACAAGGCCCTTAGCGGCCGGGTCTATTTTCGCGAGGCGTGCTGTAACGAATACTCGTTTATATTTAGCCGGGCGGCACTCGAACCTACCACCGCGATAGTAAGAGCAGGGTTCTTGACCTATTAATTGCTGGGCAACTATATGGCTCATTCAATTAGTGACCCGGCACTTCTGGGTTTTTAGTATACCACTTTTTAGGTAAAGTGTAGTTTTAGTTATTTGCCTTATTAGTATAGCTTTATTTATATTTTACACTAGCGATCCGCCCCGGTTCCGCACGGGTTACTACCCGTACCTGTACCAAAACAAATTATAGCCTATACCCTTCCTCGATAAATGGCCTATCTAACATTGAAAGAATTTTTTAGACCAGTACTTCCTGAGATTATCGCGTTCAAGCAAACAAACTCTTCAGCTCTATAATATTATTAGTATAGATACATAATAATATAATCAAGACTATTATCTCTGAAAGGTTAGTCAGAGACCGGGCAATGAGGACAGCAAAAGCAGTCCTATACCATAGTCCACTTTTCACCAAATAGCGACTGCACATGTCCTCAGCGTGACAGGTGGTGAGCCCATCGCCGCTCTATGCTTCTGGATGTATGTGCAGTATTTAGACCGTTAGTCGCCTTTCACGACACCCAAGGGAAGAGAGGTGGTGGTAGTATTCTTTCACCGCTTAAGCGACACGGTTATTTTATTTCAAAAGTATTATTAATGACCTCGTGGGTTACGCATTTATACAATTTTAAGCGGTATCTCGCGGTTTCACCCGCGTGTTTCCCGTTCCCGTGGGAATATTGGGATAAAAAGTATTCTATGTGTTAATCCAGGTTATAGACTATCTGTATGCCGAATTTCATCTAAATCCATTCAGTAGTTTTTACGTGAAAGAGTAACAAATATCCATCCATACTTACAAACTTTCGCGTATATAATATTAGTAGGAAGTAGGATAGTACAGGGTTGTACGATAGATAGAATGAAAAATGGAGTCTCACAACCTACGATCATTTACAACACGTTTTGTTGCGAAAAGAACACTGGTGAAACTCCGTACTTACCAAAATTGTAAATTACGAATAAAAACATTTTACTTTTCTTAAGGGGGGGATCCTGCACGAAATTGTGAAAATTACTTGTACTATGCGCTGAATTAGTTAAATACATTAAAAGAACTTGCGTAAGTTAGCCCGATCATTGCACAAGGTCGTGGCCTTGTTGGAATTTGAAACAAATTCTTTAAACGCATAGAACGATAGTCTCGTTTTAGAAAATTGTCATGACGTGAGGCAACAAAAAAATGGATGTAGGAGTAAGTTACGCGTACTATCTCGGTGACACGCACACAAGTGTACAAGTAATGTTGCTAGAAAAATTAAATTTGCCCCAAAAATAAGGAAATTGGAACTGTTGATACATAGATAAGTTTAGATTATTAGTACTGACGCGGGCCGTTTCGGTACCAAGCCAGTATGGCTTGGTTTTACTGGCCTCATTTATCGTGCGTGTTCTCGCTTTCTATGCGTTATTATTCTCTTTAAACAATAACAAACAATACATAAATTTTATGACTCCTAAAAACATTTTTCTTCGACAACTTTCTTAATTCTACGCATGAAACAATAATTCTTACATGAAAATATTTGTATTGTTATTCTGCAGGTCACCCCCATCTTAGAAAAGTAAATTTTAATTTTTAACACAAGCGCGTGATACATTTCGTACAATAAAGACATTGCTCTAATCAAATGACTAGGTCTGAATCATCAATTTTGCTTTGAAGTTCTTAATGAACTTATGTCAGTTTTGCGATCGCGCTGCACCCCCTTAAAGTTAACATTAAATTTTCACAACACAAAAAATAACTGCAGTCTGCCAATTAATAACCAAGGCAATGCATAATAATATTATGTATTTTATTGAGGCAGGCCACACGTTGCTAAGTTGTCGCAAATAGGTCTAACTCTGCTTTTATGCACTGCCCTCATTCCGCGTTAACGTAGGGCTTCGCAGTTCAAACGTACAGCGTGTGATGCTAATACACACCTATTTCCACAGTACTTAGGTACTCTTTTAAAATTTATTTAGGTCAACAAACAAACATTTAGGTCGTCTACAAGATATATGTATAGTACATAATAAGAATATAACCACCTATAACTTGGTGTTATTTTTTTCAATGTAACGAAATATCGACTAGAGGCTAACTCAACACCGGGCTCAGACCCAGAGGATCCGGGTTCGACTCCCAGCAGAGAAAGGAGAGTGGGAGGGTTTCTATAATTATGTGCTCATTTAGGTTACAGGTACGGAGAAGCTAGATATTATTTTTGCATGTGGAGGGACCTAGACCATTTTTCTTGTATTTATTACTTTATTTTCTGACGAAAAGCAAGTAAGACAAGAAGCGAGCTTAGATAGAAAAATTATCACTCCCTAGGGTTCATAAGTTCGAGGGTGATATGTAAATGCAAACAAAATATGACTACGCTAGGATTACAGATATCTTCCAAGGCAGAACAAATGTGTATTGCAATAATTCAGAAATATGATTAGAAGATTTTGAAGTAATCTCCTCCGAGCTTTGGAAGGCATGTTAAGCCGTTAGTCACGGTTGTTGTCGTAAGATGACAGTCGTTAAAACCCACCAACCCGCATTGGGCCAGCGTGGTGGGTTATGGCCCAATATCCCCACGTGCTATTGTTCACGTGAGAGGCCTGTGCCCAGCAGTGGGACGTTTATAGGCTGATGATGATAATGATGATAAAGTAATCTATAGATTCTAAGGTGCCTACCCAATGGGTAGCATACGCATCCTTACAGAAAAAAAAAACTTTGTTAGACGAAAAAAACTAATAAATAAATTTACTTGAATAAAGATATTGATGATTTGATTTGCACTTCAGTTATTAAATTATCATTAATCCGTCGTGTCGTGATATATGTATTTATAATGAAGGTGATCCATTCAATTTTGAACTTAATTACACTTAACACTTTTATGTACAACATAACATGCGGCAATAAAGATTATGATTAAGATTATAGAGGTTCAACGATAGCCCACACAATAGACACCATAAAAAGGTATTAAACCACCCACTAACGAAAAATTATAAGTAGCAAACCCTATACAGCTCAGCAGTGTACATTTGCTACAGTAATAAATATAAATGACTCCCCATTTTAAGGGTAATTATTCACCACGAATATCTCACGGGGTGGCGAGGGATCAAGTGAGTAAGGACCGAACATTTTGTATGTACCATTCCCCTCGTTTCACATTCTGCCAGCATTGTAAATGTAAATAGGAGATAACGTACCTACTTACATTTCTTTAAAGTTATGAATAAGAGCCATGTCGAATAGCTGCTCACTATTCTTTAGTACCTACTACCAACTCTTTTTTTCCTTTGGATATCGTGAAAGACTAACTAACTGACTAAATACTGCACATAAATCCAACAGCATAAAGTGGCAATGGGCTATGGGCTTATACTGAGCACATGTGCAGTTGTACATACATACGTATTATCCCCGAAGGGTTAGTCAGAGACTAGGTAATGAGGACAGCAAAAGCAGTCCTCTACCATAGTCCACTTCTTACCAAATAGCGACTGCACAAGTGCTCAGCGTGAGCCCATCGACGCTCTAAGCTGTTGGATGTATGTGCACTCTTTAGTCCGTTAGTCCCCTTTTACGACACCCAAGGGAAGAGAGGGGGTGGTAGTATTCTTTCACCGCTATGCGACACGGTTATTTTAGTTGTGCAGTTGTAATTTGGTGAAATGTGGACTATGGTAGTTGACTATAGTCTTCTTCTGCGGTCCTCGTTACCTAATCTAACCCTTTGGGGATAATATTCGTGAATCGATGTACTATATAGTATGTATGTTATGAATAAACATAAATAATGTTTTAAACCACCATTTATATATTTAAATGGATACGAATATCGTGTGTCAAACAGATTATTGAAGTTAATAATAGCAATAACCATTTAATGATTACGCATAATATTATGACCGTGAGAGAATACGAAGTTCAACAATTACTGGATAAGATAAGAAAAGAAAACGTGATCTTGGCTTTTATCTTCAATTCAACAATTCACAGTTATCATCTAATCTGTTGTGGTTTTATATTATAAAGAAAATGTATGCAGGACGCGAGCCAACATATTAACCTAGATTACAAATACCATAAGTATTATCTAATTTGCGTAAATGTACACGACAATCAGATGTAGACTGATGATAATGTGGCTAATATATGGAGCTGTGGACCAACAGTGGCGCATTGCCAAGCCTACCTACCAGTCGCTATTACTTAGCTGTAAACAATGCGTGTTATGAACAACAAAACCTATTATAAAAACCGTAGTACCGCAACGTACATTGCGAAGAGTTACATAGAGCATAGAGTGCCTAGTGCCAGATTTAATCGCAAAAACTGACACAAGTCTCTTAATGAACTTCAAAGCCAAATCAATCATATTGATATTTAAAATTAGAACAATTCTGCTTTGAAGTTTCAGACCTAGTAATTTGATTAGAGCAATGTTTTTATTCTGCGAAATGTACAAAAACATCACGCGCTTGTGTTAAAAATTAAAATTTACTTTCTCAAGATGTATGAGCTGCGGAATATCAATACAAATATTTTCATGTCAGAATTATTGTTTCATGCGTAAAATTAAGAAAGTTGTCGAAGAAAAATGTTTTTAGCAGTCATTAGATTTATGTATTGTTTGTTATTGTTTAAAGAATTTGTTTCAAATTTCAACAAGGCCACGACCTTGTGCAATGATCAAGCTAACTCTTTTAATGTATTTAACTAATTCAGCGCATAGTACAAGTAACTTAAAAATACGTAAATTTTCACAATTTCGTGAAGGATCCCCTTAATCACCATAACAGAAGAGTTTGTATGTCAACATTGCAACTCATTTTCACTACGAGACACTGCTGCTTAATGCCATACAAATTCTTCTAATAAAAAATAAAATTCTCACTAGGCCAAAATATTAGTTCGAGGAGTATGGTTTACGATTACGTATGCCATTGCTATATTATAACTAGGGACAACACAGCGAATCAATTTCTTGGAGAACTTTCGGCTGCAACGCAAGGTCTAGGGCTGATTTCACAGTCACGCGTTTGATCAGCGCCGGCCACACGCGCGCGCTACACTGCATAGTAGTTGCGGGTTTGAACTGCGTGATGACTATGAAACGCAACTACTACCTAGTGTAATTGTAACCGCGCGCGTGTGGCCGGCGCAGGTCAAACGCGTAACTGTGAAATCAGCCTTATAATCGATAAGATCACAGAAAATCACAGAGGCGTTTCCAGCCCACACGGGCCCCAAAAACTTGATTCGCGGTGTGTCGCCTAGAGTTCTAAAGGTTGCTTCACAATCAGTGAAGTCTCAGTTCCGACACAGTGCCGGCACAGTGCAAAATATTCATTCCTCTCTATGAATTTTGTCAAAACGAATACGTCTGTGATTTGCCAGTGGCGGCACTGACACTGAGAGCATTATCTATCACAGACAAGTGGGGATGCGTTCATAGAGAATATGAAAAGGACTGTGCCGGTACCAGCGATATATACGTTACACTAGATAGGCCCTTCCGAACATGCAATATGTTCCACTCATCTGCGGAGTCGACTCGGCACCTTGCTTTAGTGTGGCTTTGACATCGCGCGTGCGGAGCAGCGAAAATAATTATTTATTTCTTTTAAAAGTGTACACCTAGACGTTTACTACAATTCAGTTGTCAAGTAAGTGAAATTAATTTTTATTCAAGTCATTATTATGTAGTTATATCGTATTATTAGAATAGAAAAGATGCTTTTTCAATTATTGTTATTAACAATCTATTTGGGACGCCATCTTGATACACACACTTTGTCTTTGACCGATCTGGCGCTGCGGCGCTGCAATGTCTGTCTGTTGATTAGACGACATTTAAATGTTTAAGCGGCTGCAGCGAACTTTAGGTCTCTCATTCCAGAATTTGAACAAATGGTTTGTATGAACGTTCTTGTCTATACTTCTAGGTCAATGGCCGGTACTGTGTCGAAACTGTGACTTCACTGATATGTGTGTAGCAACCTTAATACGTCAGTGGCATAATAATATAGCGATTGTTTCTCAGTGTGTAGGCAGCATGAGCAATCGCGGCAACGTCACGGCATGACGCGACGCGGGCGCACGCCTACCGCGCACACGTCTGACGTCACGCGCACAGCTGATCGCCGCTCGCAACATCGCGCGTAAACAAACCATAGTACTCGTAGATAGATTCATTTAATCTGCGATAGAGCTCCCACGCAGGCGACACAGCCGACTGGCCGGCTAGAACACCCGCACTCGTGTCTGTTGAGAGTTGTAACACTCTATTTATTACATTCGAGTGAGCGGTACTGAAAAAAGTAGGGTAAATATTTCATTCATACCGATAAACGTAAATAGCGGGTTCATAGTAAAGATGTTCGCGCGCAATGTATTCGATTGATCTGTAAACGCAAGACTATTGCCAATGCAGTCAGACAAGCAATTATCACGATAATTCGCTATTTTACTTTAAGAATCTTAATCTTAACACTTCTGCACTCTAAAAGCGCCGATTACACCTACCTACTAATTACCCCACAGTGTCAAAGTGGCGTAGTATCGAAGAAAACGTGTGGTATTACCTCCGAGGTGTAAGGGCGATATCTTTAAAAACCACACATTCCTCCCTACTTCTCAATAAAAATCTCTTTTGAGCGTATATAAAGCGATGTCAACCTCCATGGTCGAGTGGTTTGTACACCGGTTTTCATGGTGTCGCCATCTCTGAGGTCCCGGGTTCGATCCCCGGTCGGGTCAATTTAGAAATTATTGTTTTTCTAAATTGTCTCGGGTCTGGGTGTTTTCTATCTATAATAAGTATGTATTTAAGTATTTTAAGTATGTTTATCCGTTGTCTAGTAACCATTTAACGAGTTTCATAACGAAGCTTCTCTTGGGCTAGATAATTATACACTCACACCAGTTGGTGTGTTTCCTACACTCACACCAGTTGGTGTGAGTGTAGGAAAGTTTATAGTTATAGTTTATAGATGTTATTTTGTGAGAATAGTGAGTATAGTGTTGATAGAAACTTTTCTGTTAAGCAGTCAGAAATGTTTAGAAATTAGTATCAGATGATAAGAATTCCTATACAATACTAAACTTTATTTTGAAATGTAACATAGTAGCGTAGTCCAAAGTAATTATTCTATGAAATGTTTATTTATTTTGTCAGTCGATAGAATTTCTCAGAGATTAAGTATCGTCTATTTTTTTATGACCTTAATTTAAACAGTATTTCAGATAAAGCCGTAGCATATTTACCTAGAGCGTGAACCTTTACATAGTATTTCCGTTTTGAGAGTTTATCATCGAAAAATATAAGTTAAATATAGCGTTCTATGTATGTTTCAGTGCACAAAAGCGATACATTTTATTTCACAATTGTCGCATTTTTCCAATCGGCTAATTGGTCTATTTTTATAACAAGAACTGTCGACCTAGAATGTAAGAATGGTTATGCCCTAGCGAACCGTAAATGATGTTACTTTATGGTGCGTCTATGCTGGCTTTGAGATTAATAGCTGTATAATATTATAGTATTTGGTTATGTTCTATTATTTTAATGACTCTTTATTTAAAATAAGGTAATAATAATAATTAAATATTCTTTGAATACAGAAGCGTCCTCTGATCTAAAACCATAGATTTTATAAGAAGGACCGGACCAGCCGGCATCGGCAGGCGGCGGCATAATCAAAAACATTGATTTGTAATCGTAATCTTAATAGTGAAATTACAAAAGCAAACACGATAAAACTAAAAGGATTCGCCGTGACAACTTTCACTTGGACAATAATACAACTCTACATCGTATGGTACCACGGTATTTTGTAAGTACTTAAAAGTCTGCTAACTTCCGCCGGTTCGCGGGGTCCGTTTGAGCTGTACCGTTTAAGCGATCCACATCAGCAAACAAGTGGTAGTGGTAGCGGGTAGCGGTTAATTGGTTCCCAACAAAAATAGCGTTATTAAAATGATTACAACAACGGGGTCAACTGCATCGCCCGGCGAAGATGCCACCGATATCGGCTCCTACTAGGGTTGCCAATTAGGCTGGCTGCTGGCATTCACGTCTTAGTAGGTTAGGTACTTTATGAGGGTATGCGTCGGTATGTCTATATTTCTTTATATAAAACTAGTGAGAATTCTTTCGCGTCTTGTGACAACGAGGGGAGGGCGAATTGCCATACATATTTTTATACACTGTTTAACTTCCGCGTTCCATTGTGCACTCATATTTAAATGAGTAAGGTGTAAGTGACGACAAGGCCGAAGGTGGAAACTCACACCTGGAATCCTCACCCACTACAAAAAAAATTCACAAATTGTCGCTTTCGTTAACATAATTGAATGGTGTGGAAATCTCGTAGCAAGTGCACCCGGTATCCCGTGACCTTGTTTTAACTCTAAAACCTAAATAGGGGACGTGCGCCATAAACTTACCTTTTTAACAAAGTTTCATAGGAATCTGATGAACGGTAATCGGTATAGTATGGTCAGGCAAACAGGACAAACAATTTGTTTTAAAGTGGTACTACATGGACTAGTCTACTATTATTGTTTTCTAATGTTTACGCGAACACTAGTCTACTTTTATTAATACTTACACTAGCGAGTTAGTTTTCGTAGTTCGATATTATTAGAGATTTAAATAGTATGTTAAAATCAGTCTACTCTGCACCACACAACAATCGATACGATAAACAGCGGTTAAATGCTTTCATTTACTTTACTTTTGTCATAATGATAATAAAGACTAAAAACTTCCCTGTTCAAGATGAAAAACAAAGTTAAAAGCCCTTAAACTGTGCCATTGCAGGGCAAAGGCCCTCCCATTATCTATTATACTAATATTATAAAGAGGAAATATTTGTTTGTTTGAATTGAATAGGCTCCAAAACCACTGGACCTACTTAGAAAATTCTTTGACCATTAGCAAGCAACATTCTTCCCAAGTGACATAGGCTATATTTTATCCCGATATTCCCACGGGAACGGGTACCACGCGGGTAAAACCGCGAGGATCTGCTACTTAAAAATAATTAAGTTGATGGTTGCCAAATGCGGGTTGATGATTACAAACCCGAGCTACGCATCGAAAAAATCCGCATCACACTTTACTCAACCTGAGAAGTGAACCCTCAGGATATCAGAATGAGCACCGTGTCACTCAGCCACAGAGGCGTACGTAAAAAAAGTTAATTATCTCTTTAGTCTGAGTTTCAAAGGACAAAAGACAAATTCGCAGCTGATTACGCGCTACTGACACAAAGGGAGCGCGTCGCTGGGCCGGCGTGGCAGCCCTGCTCACAGCTATAGTTAGCCATCCGGGTCGGCAGCTGTAAGTGACTCGAGTCACGGGCCGAACTGTGCTGATTCCTCTATGGTATATACATAGGTCTACGGGACTTCATACAAAGAGAAAAAGAAACATATAATAGAGATAAAGCGAACACGGAAATCTATTAGACAATTTAACATGTTATGAAAATTGCCAACATCCGTTTTAATACTCGTAAGTTTTTCTAAATAATGTTAGTGCTGCTTGTTTTTTTTTTAATATATTATGTAAAAAGGATACTTATCTATCTTACAAAATTGTTAAAGATAAATTATTTCTACAAAACAATGGCTTTTAAATCTTCACTGTTAGCTATGTCTATTAAAATCGAAGAAGAGGGAATTAAAATTATTCCTTGAATAGCTTATTGAAAAACTTGCGGTTCGTCCAATTTTACACCCGACCGAGCAAGTCCGTTTTGGCCCAATGTAGGACTGAAGTAACTCAAAAAATGTTTGTACAATATCACGGTAGATTTAAAAAAGCGGTAGAATTGAAAGCAAACGGGTCAAGCTAGCGTGAAGGCACCTGCCCTGAGCACACCTGCGCCACTCAACTGTGGTAGAGCTAGCTGTTTCTTAACTAGTTGCTTGCCCGCAAGATTCAGTTACTTATACTGGATTACTTGTTAATTATTGTTACTTTACTGTTTTGAGGTCATAATAACAGGAGCGAAACTATGAAATGGTCTAGCAGCAACGATTACAAAATTATGTAACGAAACGCTGCTACAAGACAGATATATTTTTCGTTTCTGTCGAAAATACGAAACAATTTCACGCCCAACTTTAAGCATAGCCAGTGCGAATAAATTGGTGTGAAACGCCTAACCGGAGAGAATTCCCACCGTCATATTTCATAATCAAAATCATATTTCAGCAGAGGCAGGCTCTAGTGGCGTGGAGACGCGACGCTCCGAAGAAATATTGCGGGCGAACTACGCAAACGCAAGATATCTGCCATCTCCAGGGCGGGCGAGGCCTTGTGCGGTTTATCTCCCGGCTGGCGTTACGCCGCTCTTTGGGAAATTGCGTACACAGCAAACAAAGAAATTGCCCGCCGCGATAAGGCGCCCGAGCGTGTCGCGCTTATAAAACGGTGCTCCGTGTTGTGCCCCGCTACCATCGTAAACTGACAAACGGCGGCGGACCGTTACGTCGTCCCGTCCCTCCACTGCTTTTTATCACGTAAACAAACAATCGATAAGTTAGGCGAATAATAATTCGCTAAATCCTGAATCGACAACAATATTGGAGCATTTAATAAATATAGGAATAACAATCTACCTACATAGTAATAGTAAAACGATTAAATTACAGTTATTCTATAATATAAAATAAAAATATACATTTAGAACTAAAATGCTTCAAAGTTTAGGTGGGAAGTGTGATTTAAGTTTGATAATCCGCAGAGCCGCTGCCTGTCAGAGATAGGGTCGCTTACGAGGGTTGGAGACTTGGGCTCAACGCTTCTAGGAATTCGACGGCTTAAGCCTGTTGCAGAAGAGTGAAAGGCCTAACAAAGCCATTCACAGTAGTTTTCATTCGGGTGAGTTTAATTTGAGTAGGTAGCGAAGTGAGGCAGGCCGGCGCGGCGTGCGCCCGGTGGTCGTTCGATAAACGCGTCCGTCCAATACTCATATTTTATCGTTTGCACACGCAAACGTGCCCCGCACCGCCATTGTGTGTAAATCTGAGCATACACAAGGCACAACGACCCAAACGGATTAATTCGGAACGTGATGCATAAAAATCAATACGACGACATTAACATCCTAAATTAATAACACGAAAATGCTATAGCGATATCCCGGGGCAGTGAACTGTATTTCCCAAGGGTGGGAATCCTCAATAAAACAGGCCGAGCCGCCGCCGCCCGCCGCGTCTTTCGAAACGTACCCTCTTTCCGAAATATCACGGAGCGCTCGGAATTTCGGGGCTTTGAGTGACGTCCCCGCGCTGCCGCTTTTGGGGTGTTTTGGTCGAAATACTTCTAAACTTGGCTCAACGTGTTATTTCTTATCGTATGTTGGCGCGCCGCTTAATGTTTGCAGTAACCGCTTGCTCAACATAAAACAGAAATTATGAAAAGCAGGCAGGAGGTAAATTGGAAGTATGCTATGTTCTACGGGTTCTTTCGTGTGAGCTCGTAACGTTGGCTCTGTTCGAGAACTCTCGTGTTTACGAGTGTGGCGGGCGCCGCCGCTGCCGGTGGGATGAGCCGGGCCGGTCGGTGCGGGGCGGGGCGGGGCCAAAGTTTTTGGCTCACGTACTTCTCCTGGGCCAGGGGAGACTCGCAAGCGGATTCAAGTTACCATCAAACGACGTAGATAGCGGTCGGCGAGCCCGCCTTTTTGAGGGCGTTGTTGAAGTAAAACTATACATTCTAATAAGATCTGTACCTATCGTCAAAGTTATCTTATCAGGTAATACAATCAGTAGTCAATCAATGGCGGCGGTCCGATTAACACACTGTGAATTTGTTTTAACCACTCAGTCGTGGAAATCCTCAGACACAGAAATTGGCGCAACTGTCAACGTCGAATTTGACAGAATCGAGCATAGACTATGCGATATTTTGCGATCACGATGCATAAAATGTACCACAGAACCGAAATAATCGACCTTGTTCATACTAAAGTAGTCTGTAAGTCTATGAAAACACGGTAGGTACAAAGTAAGTGTGTCTTGTAGGTGCGGTCTCATGCGACCGCTTGGGGGCTGAGAGGAGAACATGTCAATATTCATTTGTAAAGGCCCCTCTTCACATAGGCAGACGTATCCGCAGACGTCATTTGCGTCATTTAACGTCTGCAGACTCTGTATACCTACCACAGACGCGCAAATCACCCCCTACACGTCGGCAGATGCATCCGCAGATGACGTCTGTGGATGCGTCTGCCTATGTGAAGAGGGGCCTTAAGGTGTAGCCAGCACTGGTTCCATACATTGGTGCATCACGCCCTTATAACGGAGGAGTGCCTACTCCTCCAAGGCTTTCCGTTTTTTATGATCCTGACACATTTCTTTTATACACAATTAAACTTACGCGTTCCATTATAAACAAAATATTTATTTTTCTTTACTCTCGTAACATTCGACATACTCGTACGTGCTCGTCGGTTTACGGTTTACGGTAGTCGGGTACCCTTGACCTGACCGACTCCGATCTTGTCAGGGTAAACTTGTTTCAGGGTGTGGCGAAAAATTCAAAGTAAAGTATCTACAAGACCTTTTAAAAAAAGAAGCATTTGAGATTGATAAATTAATTATGGAATCTTAACGAAGTACCTAATTAAGAAGATAATTAACTTTATTACACATAAACTTTGCTATATGACTAAGCAAAATATACAAAAAAAAACAATATTTAATTACATCGACCTGCTTTCACATAGTGGCATTTGTGTATCAGCGAAAATTACACTTTATCGGTTAAGGTTTTAAGAATGATAAAAAAGAAATCACTATCGTAAAAAATCGGCAGTTAAACCAGTCCACCACCACCAACTAGTGGTAGTGGTACCTACCTGTTATCGTGTTACTTAAAATAGTCAATAATTTAATCGGTCAAAGAGAACGGTTCAATGTGAAATCGGTCAAGTAGCAAATAATTTATTCTTCACTGTAGGTAGGTACATAATTTAAATACATAAATGAGTTGCTGCAAGGGCGGAAACTCGCGAAGCAGGTTGACAACTGCAATAATTAAGGAAATTATTAAGTGGCGACCTCTGGCGTCACACGTGGGTACTTTATTATTCCTAGCCGGGTAGCTGGTCGTCCATCTGAAGCTGCGAAGGTAAGGTACTGCTCACGTGTCGTGTGGATTATATTTAAATTGGAGAAACTGATACAGTGTACTGTATGTATTAATTAAGTATAAAGCGTCACGGTAACGCGTACGTGTTTAATTGTTAACGATCAATCGGAGTTGTTAAACTGCTGCGTGCGCGAGCATAAATTATGTAACAATTTTTATTGTACAAAACAAAATTTTTGTTAATTGTCATTGCGATTTCTAAACTATTCCAAGCGAATTATTGTTACGTACACTATGTAACTGCCGTACTCAGAGACGTCAAAAGCCGGGCCCACACCGGGCGCATGGGCTCGCGCGATGCTCGCGAGCCAGGCTCGAGATGCACCCCCAAAACATAGAGGCGAGCCTCGCGAGGCAGGCCGAGCCATTAGAAGTCCCCGAAAACCACCGTCCACACTGAACGCACAGCGCACCCTGAGGCACCTTTAAACGCGTCCCGTTTACCGATAGCCGACGGCTCGACCCCGAGGCACGCTCCGCCGAGGCAACGTGTGCCCGAGGCAGCCCGAGCCACGTCCACACCGGCTGAGGCATTGGCTCGCGTCGCGAGGCTGCCTCGCGACCCGTTCTCGGTCGGTGTGAATGCGGCTAAAAGCATTAACGGGTACTTAGTCCTCATAATTCCTCATTCCAAAATTAGTGCTTACGACGCACGTCATTGTTAGAGACATTATTATACAATGAAAAGGGATGAGTGCTTAGGGATCATTACCGTTAATTGATGTCCCAGAGTGCGGCAGTAAGACTGTTTGGGCACGGTGGCAGTAAGTTATCATCAAAAAGTATATGCATACATACGGTCAACAGCTGCTGGGGTTAACCTTCCCACATGAATATCCAGCCTGCTGAAAGAGACCGACCAGTGCGTGCGAAGGAGTTACACAAGCTGCACCCCGTCACATTCGACCACGTCGATGTCACCAGGCTGCTGAAGAACACCACTCCTTAAATGCGAACCTGGCCGAGGTAGTGGATAAATTAGTGGCCTCAAACAACACCATTAGTGAGTTGCGTGCCCAAGTAGTGTTGTTAAGTAACAGTGTAACTTCGGTGAGTAGGTCACCCGAGGCATCTAACGTCAACACTCGTCGAGAGACGCAAAACGAATCCATTGGCACAATATCACATAGGGAGATCAAGACATAACCCACGCTGGCCCAATGCATGGTTGGTTAATAGTTAAATAATTATAATTCAATAAAACCTTGAATGAGAAAGGTTATTTTTGTTCTATCCCTTCTTGGTAATCACAAAGAAAGTAACCTTGGCCAAAGTTGTGAACGGTCGCTACTAGTAGTGCCTACCTAATAAAAAAATCCCTTTTTACCTTTGATAACAATTTCACAAAGCCCTCGATCCTTCCATTCGAATAAAAAAAGTCGAAAGGGAAATTTAAAGGAGCTGGGCTGGCTGCAGCGTCGCGCTTCGCTTATCCGGGCAGACTCAAAGTGAGTTAACATTTAAATTAGCAACGAGAGGCAGTAAGTTAATTTTAAATGTTGCAGATAGGGATGTGGAGCCGGGTAACACGCAGAGCTCATTATTAAGTAACGCAATTAACTGTAATGAAAGGACGGCTCCATCTTGCTGGCACAAAAATGTAAAGTACGATAAGTGTTTACGAGGTGATTTTTGTTCTTTTTTTTCATACAGCGGAGTGCTTGGCGTTCAGCTGACTTGATGGCAAGTGAAAACAAGCCGGAAGGCACTTCACCCGAAATCCTCAACTACTCAGAACTTAGCTATTTAGTCCGAACTCCGAACAAAGCCAGTCAACCAAACCAAAGTACACTTCGGCAGGAATCTAACCTGGGTCTGAGACGGGTGGTCTAACCACAAGACCAGAGAGTAGATAAGTTAATAAACTAGAAATAGGAAACCAATAGAATAAAAGCCTATATATAAAATCTGTATCACCCTGGTAAGTATTTAGTCTGTCTAGTCTAATGGAATGCCCAAATCCACAAAAACATTAACAAGTATCTAAAGATAACTACAGATAGAATTGACTAAGCTGATAGATTGATTACTAACAGTGCATTAAACTTTGACTTTGAACGGATCCACCTTTGTTATTGAATTACTATTGTCTCTGGTTTTACGGCAGCCTACAGGTTAATTGACACGTTTTCTAAAATATAACGATTAACCAATAATAGACTCTAGAAATACAAAATATTTTTTAAAATTTTATTTACTAACACAGTTCGGTTTAACAATATTATATTGTTAGATAACATACCATCACGAAAGTAGATTGAAAGTAGTTCAAGTTTATCATTGTAAGTCAAATTATAATGTATAGTTAATATAACAAAAAAAAACTAATCAAAATATCAAAATCGTGATATCCGATAACAAATACATTCACTAAACTGCTATGCTAATAAGTCAAAATGTACCAACGTCAATGATTATTGTATTTTGATTGATCCCTCCCTACCCAAACTTTAATGTTTTTATTATTTTAGTGTGTGCTGTGTGAGGGTTAGCTGATATTGCATTACTCTTTTCAAATTTATCATAAACGAAACATATTATTAAAATTTGGTTATGGTGATTCTGTAAAAACAAATTGAATATTTACGACAAAATACATAGGTAATGTGTAATGTATGAAATGCCAAAATCTGATCGAACATCAAGGACGGAAAGGTTAAACCCGCTAATTACAGGCTAATGTTCATTAATCACGGTCCACGGTCTTGGTGAGCGTCAAGTTGGCAGGCACACCACGGAATTAGACGGTTTTGACTATGTCAAAAAATTGTGTATAAATAATGATAAATAGTGACGTATAGCATATAAATAGTGATACTATGGTTCAAAAGATATTTGAGTATCTTGGTGTGCCTGCTAACTTGACGTCAAGATAGCAGGCACCATAAGAAATACAGTTCGTATCAATGTGATTTATATGTCAAAAAACTGTGCATAAATAGTGAATCGTATACGCAAAATTTCAACAATTGTACTTCAATACAAACCGTGATATTACGGTCTCTAAGTGGGCTGCCAACTTGACGATTCTTGCGATGGCGATTCCAGAGAAACGGGTTGAAGGTTTAAACAAATAAATACATGAAAAAATTGTGTGTGAAATTGTGAATCTTTCAATATCAATAAAAAAAGAATTCTTCTTTGCTATTTTCCAAAAATCTAATGTAAACTTCTACCATACATTCGATTTTAAGTACAATCGTGCACAATTATATTTATTGACTTAAGATACTGACATAAAGTCTAATTATTTTTAATTCAAGTCATAAAATTACACTTAAATCTACCGTTGCAATGTTCCGTTCCTGTCATTTAAACTTAATTTTTAATTAGAGTAAAAGAGACAAAACACGGAATAACTATTCGTAGCTCATTCTTTGTTTATTAGTCATAAAGGACTAGGCAGGTAAGATTAATATTTAATGCACTAGGAATATACTTAACCCTAGTTAACTTTACGAAAGATTAGCTAGGTAAGTACCTATTTATGAAGTTATACGTATTACTCGACCAACACAATTAGGTGCATGTCAGCTAGACGTTTATCACAGTTGTTCAATAATTTACAAACTATACGTATCTTCTACGATATTCCGTTTTAAAATCTGACCACTCAGCATGTGCAAACTAATTGAAGTGCAATATATTTAGATTGTTAATCATTGAACAATTATGATAAACGTCTAGCTTTAATGCGATTAATTATGCTGGTCGATAAATATGAAAAGTTTTGAATTACTGAGAAAATATCTACCTCACATTAGGTACAATGGCAGACTCCGTCGCTTTACCAGTCTAAAGGTCAAAATCCCTTGCACACCGCGTCGTCTATTTGGTACGGGCACGTAGGTACCCGGGCGGTCGGTGCGCTTCACACGAAAATCGCTGCAAAGTGGTAAAGCGACGGCGACCCCGACCGTACCTAGGTATATCTTTTTTGTAAATATTGTTGTTATTAAACGCTTTAAACACCTTCACTTCTGATGCAAAAGTACTCACTGCTTACCAATTTCAACACAAACAAAAAAAACTTTTCGCGCACGATTCTCGTATCACCGGCTCACCGCACGTAAACAATATCACGCCATCTCTTGGTCGTTCGCGACACTCGCACGTCCACCACTATCCGAGAATTTTAATTCGAGTCACTAAAATTACAAATTGCTTGACATAAGTTTCATAGAAATAACGTGAAACTGACATTACAACGGTAGATTTAAGTGTTATTTTATGACTTGAATTAAAAATAATTAGACTTTATGTCAGTATCTTAAGTCAATAAATAAAATTGTGCACGATTGTACTTGAAATCGAATGTATGGTAGAAGTTTACATTAGATTTTTGGAAAATAGCAAAGAAGAATTCTTTTTTTATTGATATTGAAAGATTCACAATTTCACGCACAATTTTTTTATGTATTTATTTGTTTAAACATTCAACCCGTTTCTCTGGAATGGCCATCGCAAGAATCGTCAAGTTGGCAGCCCACTCAGAGACCGTAATATCTCGGTTTGTATTGAAGTACAATTGTTGAAATTTTGCGTATACGATTCACTATTTATGCACAGTTTTTTGACATATAAATCACATTGATACGAACTGTATTTCTTATGGTGCCTGCTATCTTGACGTCAAGTTAGCAGGCACACCAAGATACTCAAATATCTTTTGAACCATAGTATCACTATTTATATGCTATACGTCACTATTTATCACTATTTATACACAATTTTTTGACATAGTCAAAACCGTCTAATTCCGTGGTGTGCCTGCCAACTTGACGCTCACCGGTCTTGCACTAAGCACCTATATAATGTACTAGCGGCCGCTCGCGGTTTCACCCGCGTGGTTCTCGTTCCCGTGGGAATATCGGGATAAAAAGTATCCTATGTGTTAATCCAGGTTATAAACTATCTGTATGCCACTAACTATCTATCTGTATTTCATTCAAATCCATTGAGTAGTTTTTACGTGAAAGAGTAACAAACATACACTCTCACAAACTTTCGCCTTTATAATATTAGAGTGATTAGTAGGATTTATGAAGGATTGATAACAGAGATTAGAACGAAACGATTTCGAATTCAGCTGGACTATTCATCGTGCACATAAGCATTGACCGAAATCGAGGTAGTACCATAGAATACATAATAATACAAGGTAGTGCGTGAATTTTCGGCACGTTATAAAAAAGTACAGTTTCAATTTCGGCGGCGGCATAACGGAGCGAGAACAGTAAAAAAAAAGAGCAAAAGCCTAAATCCGGTGAACACGTCCTCGAGGCTTTGGAGGTCACCGAAGACTTTTATTGAATGGCGCTTATAAATACTACAGAAACTTTTTGCTTTGAACAGCGAAACAACATGGTACGGACAGTAAATAAAAAAGTAAGCCTAGTACCTAATGCGTTGACAGTTATTGTTGTTAAAGTCACGTCTGAATAAATTGTTTCGGCTTTGAATAAAAAGAAACTTCCGTATATTTATTTACATCTTATCTGTATTTAGTCAACTTAAACTCATTATTAGTGCCAGCAGTCTAGCATAACATAAGGTGAGTTGAACTTGGCAAATGGTTTTTTGCTCAAATGGTGTCCCCTTGGGATGAAAACGGAATTGATTTAGCCGATGGAATAAAAGCGGAATTATTACTATTATTTTACGAAGGTGGGATGGAAACGGCAAGCCTCAATCTCGAGTTTAACCCGAACCCTTCACTTAACCATATCCTCGCTTGTCTACCCATAGGGCACTGACAGACATAACATAAACTGGTAAACTAGCCACATATCTTTCTGACTGCTCCAGAAGTGGTTTAGTCACGTATATTGTACAGACCCCGCGCAAGTATTGCGTTAATACCACGCATACCTACTTAGGTCGCGCTGACCGAATATACATTCTTGATTCCGGCTTACACAAACAATACGTCCTTTTATAAGCCTATTGTAAGGGCCGTACCTATAATGTCTTGAACAGTAGATTATTTCAATAAGTTAATGATATCTGTCATACTTAACAGCTAAACATTTCAAGCATTTTGGGGGTTATCGCGTCCGTAGGTTTACCCTTGAGACCCTACACGTGACCCCTGGGTGGTGCTAAATGAGTGACACTGAGTGGTAGAGCCACGCTGCGTTGCAGCACGCATTGGGCCGGCTCGCTCGGCGTAATACTACCCTCTCACGAATATTCGGCGTGAAATAATGGCACTTGGTGCTGTTGTGTTTCGTCCGACCAGTGAGGGTTCCGGAGCCCCCCCCCCCTCTTCCCAATTCCTATTCCTTCTTAAACCTATTCCTCCCGGCAACGCGTCTGCGATTCCTCTGGTTTTGCGTCGGTTTTGCGTCGTTTGGTGTCCATGGGCGGCGGTGATTACTCTCCATCAGGTGACCCGCCTGCTCGTTTGCCTACCACAATTAAAAAAAAAGCTTACTATACATTTTGATTATTTAGTCCTATCATCTAGGTTATGTCTGAGCATTCCATGACGAGTCGTCAGTGTTCTTTTCAAATATCCTTACATAAATAAAGGAGAGTGACTGAGAATAAAATCTGAATTATTACAAACGCAATTTGTAAAGCTAGGATTGTGATATATTTAAAGTAAATCGTACCTGTTTGGGATTAAAACGGTCCACGCGTGATCAGTTGCATAACAGGATTCTGTTTACGTGACGATTGTGTTGTTGTGTTTAACACATGGAAACTAAAATAGGCTTATCGATGGACTTAATTGAATTGGAAACTGTAAATGCGACAGATCCATTGTAGTAAAATAAGAAAAGCCTTTTTCTTATCGGCTAAGCACTTGGCCTTCATCTCACCCGATGTTAGGTGATGATAAGACCGATCGATGGTGGAAGCGCACGTCACCCGGATCCCTGAACTACTGCAATAATTCGTTGTTAATAAAAAAAAAATTACTTCTCAATTGATTGTGAATTGTCACTAGGTATGTAGGTACCTACCAGGGGTGCGTGAAATATTTAAACGCGGTTTAACGCAAACAATTTTATTATTACCCGACGTAGATAAATAAATTATAAGCGAAGAAGCTTAATATTAGCCAGTACATGAGCCTATAATAGAATACAAGAAAGATTTTAACTCGTTGTTGGCAGATTACTGTGAAATACCTTTCTCGATGTCTACGTCTTAATCTTAATGCAAGCAATAATGTCTTGTAAATGTTAGAAGTACATGAATCAACAATGTAACATAAGTAAGAATTTAATGAAGAGGAGCTTAAAAGCGGACACGTAACAAGACGAATAACACGTGTTCGTAAAACCTTACCATTCGTCAAACAAGCTATGAAGCACCAGGTGCTATGAGTAACAAGTTTTAAGAACTGTGAGTCATCATCACTTATTATGGCCACGAGGCAAGTGGTTAAAACTACCAAATGTCATTTGACATTTTTACGAACCTCAGGATCTTGGGTTGCCTTACACTTACACCTATTCAGATTAGAGGTAATAATAACATAACTTTTCCACATCTCTTCTGTGAATCTAGATATCTAATCGTATTAACTCCCATTGCCTTATTGAAAACCAACCAAACAGAGTAACAAAGTAGCATAAACTTTGCAGTGCGACTTGGGAGAGATCTAACTGAGCGATAGACAATTTAAATCAGCACATTTGCCTAAGGCCCTTTACACACTGCTACTTTTAACAGCGATGCTAACGCGGCTGAATGCGTCTATTCGTCTACGCCTCTTTACATAAAAGTGGGGCATCCTAATACAACGCGATAACGCAATCATCGCAGAGTCGACGATCAAATATATTGATCTAGAAAAGGTGTCCTAATAGGCGATCGCGCGATGCATTTGCGCGACTAAAATGTTTAAAAATCTATTCGCGCGAACTTAGTTTGTGAACTTTAATCGCGCGATGATCGCGTTATCGCGTTGTATTAGGACAATGCCTGAGACTTTTTGCGGCGCGTCTGTAGCAAAGCAATGAAGTTATACGCAGCTTGTATAATGGTCAATCTCCTAGTCTGCATCACTACAAAAGCACGTTAGCATCATTCCAAGCGCAAGTGTCTCACTTTTCTTGTACTATTTTTTAAAATTATATTTGACCCAAATAAATTTTTAAAAAAAGTGTCGCGGCGCAGTCGTGCGTTTCAATAACACGCGTTTGCGCCGCTACTAAAACTAGCAGTGTATAAATGGGCCAAGGCTTTAGGCAAAGCAAGCAAGTAGCCTGTCTGTACCCCAAGCACGAACCATTATGGTACTAGTTAAGGTAATCGTAATCGTTTTATTTTGTATGAAAATGGTTTACTAACTTTATAGTTTTTATACAAAATAATACGATTACCTTAACTAGTACCATAATGGTTCGTGCTTGGGGTACTGATCTCGAAGTGTTTGATTCGTTCGATTAAAAAGCTCCAAACTAATCTCCAGCAACTTTCATTCATGTAAGGCAATAGGAATTTGAGGTTTAATTGCTACCGAGTAGTATACCGGAGTTGTGAGTCAACGAACAAGTGACTGACCCCCGCCGTACCTCGGTCGACATGGCACCGAGACGCGACTGTTGCAATGGCTCGGGAACGATTCGATCGCATTACTCGAGACAATTCCACGTTTAAGTGCATATTATTACGAAACACCACTATCAATTTTAGAGAAAATATATGGCTGTTTGAGTCACATCTACACATCGAACATTTTTCTTCCATCTGTATAGAAATACTTGCAGTACAATTTGGCTTCATAATACACGTAAAGAACACATATTAAAATGAACAAAACATAGTAAAACGAAATGGGAGGCTAATTACACTACGTAAGTCGCGAACGTGAAGCCAGTTGTTTAAAATTGTAAAAAAATATAAAGGCCTATTGTTCACAGGCGGTTTATCAGGCGAGTTATAAGTGCCGTAAAGGATTGTTCTGCGCGCCATTGTAATACCAATATTTTCTCAATAGGATATTTCCTCAACACGCAAAACAACAGTTAGGTTACACACATTACGTGTTGGAAGTTCACCCGGTGCCACTATCCTACAGATGTTAGTTGCCAACTTGCAAATTGGAATCTTATCCTCTTTCGGAGACGTCATAAATCAGGACGGGTTTTTGTTGCAGGAGGTTCCGAGCGAGTATAATGTTTTGTGTAGTCTATTCCTAATAAATTAGGTAACGGTATATATTTTGTATCTAAATATTTTCCGCTTGAAAAGGTCTGTAGTATATTATGTATAATCATGAGTCTTTGACACGACGCCCAGAAATATTTCTAGTCCTAGGATGAATAGGGTTCGACGTTAAGTTCGTCTTGTACTGCATTCATATCATGTAATAACAATTAAATACGCAATAGAGAGTTCATATCCTCCTTAATAATTCTGTATCTGTAAATTTGAGTAGATAGTTGGCAGTTGCCTCGTGAGAGAACCAATACTTTTTTTATAATATATGGGCTCGCATTCTTATCCGTAGGATTAAGAAGTGGCCGACGATGGAGCGAGCTTGCCCAGAAGCGGCCTATTCACTCGGGCTTTAAAGATGTTGGGGCTATATGCACTCGGGAACACAGACGCCGGCAGGGAACTCCATACCTTGGCTGTACGCATTATGAATGAAGACGAGGAGGGACTTACTGGCAGTAATACCTACTGTCACATCTTAGATCAGTATTAATTTAATCTTACTATGCAAAATTGACGACGATAGACGAGTTCTGGAGTGGAGACCACCTATCGGCAAACGTAGCGTAGGACGCCCTCAGACAAGGTGGAGCGACGATCTTCGCAAGGTGGCTGGCAAGAGCTGGATGAGAGTGGGCGCGGATCGTGCTCAGTGGCGTGTTCTTGGAGAGGCCTATGTCCAGCAGTGGACGAGTATATGCTGATGACGATGATGATGCAAAATTCGTATGGGAATTTGCATAGTAAGATAAAAGTAATACTGCTCTAACAGTTGATGGTAAGTGGCCTGTACCCCAAGCACGAACCATTATGGTACTAGTTAAGTTAATCGTATTATTTTGTATGAAAACCATAAAGTTACAATACATACTTTTTCATACAAAATAATACGATTAACTTAACTAGTACCATAATGGTTCGTGCTTGGGGTACTGATCTGTATCAACAAACGTTGCAAAAATGGACAAAATTGACCATATCAACAATAAGAAATTTGAGAATCGCGACCACAATTCGGTAGCGTACTTACATACATTTTGACATGAATTCGTGAGAACACAGATGTACACACAAAGTAAGTACGAATAAACCGCTTTGGTAGAATGGAGCTATTCCCACTGCGCAAGCCGCATATTATATAGTAAGAAAAATATTGTAATTTTTAAATAATCAGTGCAGTATATTGTACACTATTTACTGCATAGGCCGCATACATAAAGCAAGCTGAATGCGCCACTAAATTCCGCGTTGAATGCGAAATAAGGCAGAATAGAAACTTCAAAGTTATTTGTCAGTATTTCAATTTTAAAAAGCCGTTACATAAACGCGCTTAAAGTTCAAGCGACATTTCTTTTATCACTAAAATAGCAAAGCTTTCGTTTCACAATCAATATTTTGACATAACAAATATTAAGACGATTATAACACGCCTTTGACAGCCTGGTGGCAGAGCGCTCCGGTTCGAAGTCCGCAGATCTTTGTTCTTTTTCTCATATTTCCGATATTCCCAGGTAAAGAAAAAGTATGTTACGGATTTTTCGATGGCCAACTCAGGTTTGGTGATTAAGCTAATCAATTATCTATGAATTGTAGCGATGACTTGATTTGAATTATGAAGGCCTTTGCCCAGAAGAGGAACAGCGTAACCTAATGCTTATTATTACATGACTAAGAAAAATTATGGTCAACATCGTTAGTTATTCCTCGATACCAGTTTGAGAGCTAACATAAACAGCATAACGCGTGTTGTATCAATACGCGCGCAGCAATAACAGCACCCTTGCTCGACTTCTCACTAAATGTGTAATTACTCGTATGACTCTATATTCGTTTGTTTATTTGTATTTAATGTTTCCACTATTCAACGAGCGCACCATCCTTATAAAAACTTTGCATAAATGTCAATATTACATTAAACTTTCTTATTACTTCGTTTGTAGGTTTTTTTTTTTAAATAGCAGAAGGAGGCAAACGAGCAAGCGGGTCACCTGATGGAAAGTAATCACCGCCGCCCATGGACACCCGCAAAACCAGAGGAATCGCAGGCGCGTTGCCGGCCTTTAAGGAAGGAATAGGCTCGTTTCTTGAAGATCCCTAAGTCGTAACGGTCCGGAAATACCGCCGCCGAGAGCTGGTTCCACAACACTGTAGTTCGAGGCAAGAAATTTCTTGAAAAACGCACAGTAGTAGACCGCCATCCATCAAGGTGATGTGGATGGAATGACAGTCGATTGCGTGTAGTGCGGTGAAGGAAATTAGCGGCAGGGATCAAGCCGAACAATTCCTCAGAACACTCCCCATGATATATACGGTACAATATACAGAGAGACGCAACGTCTCTCCGAAGAGCCAGTGGATCGAGCCGACCTGAAATAACCACGTCGCCGACAATACGAGCAGCTCTGCGTTGAATGCGGTCAAATGGAAGGAGTTGGTATTGGGGTGCTCCAGCCCAGAGATGGGAGCAGTATTCCATATGCGGCCTGACCTGTGCTTTATACAGTTGTAAACGGTGGGCCGGCGTGAAATACTGACCTTCTTGAGGTGCTTCCAAGATCAATTGATTCACAAATATAATTTATAAAGACATATTTAAAATGTACCCCAAAGCAGATACGCCGTAGATTTGTATCGTTTAATTCCTTAGAAACAGAGACATTATCTGTTACGCCATAAATAATTCATAAAAACTTTTGAACTCAGTGTCTATCATCGAGACTTTAAATATAGGCACGTATCGATACGCGTTATCGGTACAGATTCCAATTTTAGAGAGTACCTTGTCATAGCAACTATGGTATCACAAAGACGCTTGTGTGCGTCTAGTAAAGTTATTATGATACGGTACAAAAGTTGACAGTGCGAATTTGTTCGAGTCATATTAAATGCATAAAATGCATTGGTGCAGCGAACAGGATACGTTGATCTTATAGTGAACATATGGCAGGTGTGCGCGTGCCAGCTGTCACGGATGCAGTATAATACAGCCCGACACCTGTTTTAATACCAAAGAAGCCGAGAATCAGAAAATAACTGAATAAAATTAACACAAGAAAGCAACAAATAAAAAAATATACAAACACGTAACAAAACAAATGGGCATTGCAAGTAGCTCGCAACAAACTGCATTAAAAACTTTCGCCAGCGCACGAAACTTTAAAATAGGAAAAACTAGAGATGATTCTCTCGTGTTTTCGAACAAAAACTTGACATCAGAACAAAAGGAAATAAATGTACTTAAAGCAGTTTTAACGCAAATAACTTATCATAAGTTAAACGCAGTTCAAATATTTCGTCGACTTATTAGTTATAATAATAATTAATATATAAACAATCAATTATCTATAAATAATTTGTAGTCTTTTTAAATAATATTTTAAATAAGTATTACAGTTGTTTTTTTTGGTACCTATCTTACGAAGAGACGATCGTGTCTACCGTAAAAGTTAAACTGAATATAGACGCGGACCAAAGATAATATTTATTGGTATTGTACTTATCGGCTTAGGGTAAAAAAGGCGCATCCGCTCCGTCCGACCGCTTATCGGGCCGTGGCGTTCTGAAAATATCTCTCCGTTTCATTGAGGCATTGACATAACTAGAGACGAAACCGCGAAGCAAGTTTTTATGTACTGAGTTGCGGCCCATGGGCTGCAAACGCCTCTGTGATTGCGAGTGATCCAAGCGATTGTGGACCAAGCGGTACGGTAGTACTATTAGTTATTCTGTGCTAGCGGCCGCAAATCATTATCATCATCAGCCTATCACAGTCTACAACTGCTGGACATAGACTTCTCCAAAGGCCATAGAATACATAATAATACAAGACCGGTCTTTGACTCCAGCCGCGCTGCTCAGATCGTCGCTCCATCTAGGGGGCTATTCTGCAGTGCGATTCTCTAAGTTAAAGCCTTGGTAGCAGAGGCTGACGCAGCGCTGAGAATTGACTCTGTCTCTCTCATATTCATAGAATTGGAAAGAGACAGCAGATCACAGACATGCGCACAGCCCCATGTGATGTGTCGCTTAGAGAATCGCATAGCTGTATCTCAGTCAGCGCTGCCGCAGCGCTGACAATTGACTCTGTTTCTTTCATATTCATAGAATTGGAAAGAGACAGAGTCGATTCTCAGCGCTGTGTCAGCTCTGACTGAGATACAGAATTGGCGCTCTGGTCGGTGGCTACCCGCACTGCGTTTGCCCATTCGCGGTCTCCACTCTAGAACTAGTCTACCCTAACGTTTATCGGTTCTACAACAGGTGTGACCAGCTCATTGCAACTTTTGCTTGCAAATCAGTGCGCAAAAAATTGCTTCGGTCTCTAGTTATAATACCTCAATGCTCCGTGTCGTTGTTCTGCGAACGAGCCTACGCAGTACGCACAATGCAGATGAAAATGATAACGGGGATGGTCAACAAAGGCGGAGAGAAATTGTTTGCATTGTAACTTACTGTAAGAAGGAGCGGAATGAGAAAATTACCTGTAACGAAAAAAAACAGCTATTAGTTACATCATAGGATTTGAATAACATTTCGCAAAGTAGAGAAAATAGAGAAAATAGAAGTCTTACAATTAGCGGGTTTTACATGATAATTAATAAGAGCTGGTTAATTGTGTTCATTTACGTTTTATACCACTCCATCACACACAAATACCTACAGGAAAAAAATTGCAAAAATACAATTTTATTTTTGTTTTAGATAACAGAAATCTATACATTTTTGTAACGCATACGTAAATAAAGATAACTGAGCTAGTATGTCTGTCTAATTAATTTATTAATAATAAATCATTATCAAATTAGTGTCCCAATTAAATTCTGAAACAATACATATAAAAACTATTATAACTTAACTAGACAGTTAATAAACTCTGCTATCTCTTTACCCCTTCGGGAAGCGGGCTTGATGTTTATTATTATATAATATGTATGTATATTATATAGTTAATAAAATATGTTTCCTCGTCCGTGCATACAAATGGCGTACTGGCATGGGTGAGTAAAATTATTTAAATACTCCTGCACCCATATTACAGCAAAGTGCATTTTCATGTCGCTAGTCGCTAGTTACATCTTTTTCACACGTGTACATGCATACGAGCGGCCGTTTTCTTAGCGTCGATGTCCCTTCTGACTTCTGACAAGATGCAAGCTAAGTATTTGAAAATAATTAATCAAAATAAAAAACCCACAAGTGGCTACTAGTTCCTAGGTATTTTAAACACAGATGCCAATAAACTGGTTCCTAATACAACAACAATTTTGTTATGATAAAATTACGATCTCCTTTTGTTTTCGTCACCAGTTTCTCAAAAACAAAGGCGGCGAATCTCAATGTTTATTCAGAATACGAGCAAATCTCACGCAACGCAAGAAAAGCTTTTAAGCTAACTCGACGAGGCTCTTGTGTTTTACCGACCAAACATTACCGAGGCAACAAAGACGTTGCTGCGTTAAGAAATAACTGCCGAGTTCATTAAATGTTAAGCGACACATACGGAATGCCATAATTCACTAGTGCGATAATTAGGTGAACTGATGAGAGGGTCATTACGACTTGAATGTCTGAACTGTCGAACATTGAATACGTCGTACACATAACGCTAGTTTTGATCGAATTTCATGAAGACGATTATTTGTATGGCCAAATAGCAACTTCACTCATTTGCCACCAGGAGGCGCTGCTTTAATGTCATACAAATTCTCGTTTTCGTTAACATGATCAAATGTGACTAAAACTTGCATTATACTTTTGCAACTCGCATCAGACTTTTGCAATGAAACTCACGGATGCGACAACATACAAACAAAATGAATATACCAAAATAGGTTCTCTGATATCAGCCGTAAATATGCACTGCCACAGTGCATATTTACGGCTGGTATAACAAAATTAAATAGCACATACAAGAATATATAAGGCCTTCTCACACCGCGCGTCTGTATAGCGTAGCGTGCCATGCGCGACGCGCGTCCTTAGAACGTTCAGTTGATGTGATCGCAAATTATGCACGGACACCGTTCGCCGTGTGTGCAATATATTAATTTATTTTAATCTTTATTGCACAAAGAAAAAACAAAATGTACAAAAGGCGGACTTTATGCCAAATGGCATTCTCTACCAGTCAACCTTAGGGCTATAGGCAAAAAGACTTGTAGGCGGTGCAATACAAAATCTTGTGAACTAACAAATAAACTACACAAATCAACTTACATAAATAAATAATTATACAATAAATGACATTACACAATAAAGATCAACTACATGAACTTACTTAGATGTAAGTAATAAAGATACGATGATAGAAAACTCTTACGGGGATGATGAAGATTCTTGGAGAAGCATATTGTAGATCCTTTTCTTAAATACAATTTTGCTCGGAGCCCGTCTAACTTCTTTAGGGAGAGCGATCCATAAACGGATGGCCTGTACCGTAAAGGAATTGCCCACGAAACCTGAATGGTGAAGGGAGTGGCAAGAAGAAGATTGTTTGATGAGCAAAGGTGCCGAGAAGAGGGAAACAAAATTAACATTATTGCGTTCGCCGCATTCGCTATTGGCGGGTCATTTATTTTCTGACATATAGGTAACTAATGAATGATTGTACAAATGTTAGTTTACAATAATAATATGTCAAAAAAGAGAATATAAAAATTATTTTTCATTAATAAAAAGACCACAGTGTGTTTCAAAAACACAACGTAATGATTGTTTCGTTATCCAAATCTATTTTTATAGTAAGCACCGATGATTGCGTTAAAACGCACACGCCTGGCACTCCTGGCAGACATCAGTGTGAGGTAGGTCTAATACGTAAAAAAACAGCGTCATTGTCAACGCATTGTTTATAGACGCCAAAAATGTCGATTGCGTTAATGACAAAGCGCTATTGACGAAATATTATTATAGTTTGACTAAAATGTTTACCTTTAAACCACACAAGCCTCTTCCTAAGCATATTTTTTTTATATTTTAAAGAATTTTGAATGGTTCAGACAGAGAATAGACATCGTTTGTCAATAAAAAACGATGTCTATTCTCTGATGTCTAGATCATTGTTATTGAAAATTATAGATTAAATGTCAATAGTACATTATTAGGGAACTTTTATTCATTCTATATAATACAGATCACAGTCAAAGTGCTTTAAATAGTGACAATTAATTTTTATTTATGAAGATACAACCCTATGTTATTGATTTGTAAAGCGCCGTGCAATAAAAGCAAGCACTTAAAATAATGAACTATAATAGCAGCAACACAACACTGTTAAAAGCATCATCGCTATCTGTCCGTCCGTCACGCACCGCGGCGGGCGCCATGCGCTAGCCGCTAGGCCAACACGAGCAGCAGTGCGATTCTCTAAGTTAAAGCCTTGGTAGTAGCGGCTGCCGCAGCGCTGAGAAATAACTCTGTCTCTTTCATATTCATAGAATTGGAAAGAGACAGCAAATCACAGCCATGCGCGCAGCGTCTATGTGACGCTTAGAAAATCGCATAGCTGAATCATAGACAAGTGCACAAGTATGGGATGTCGACGTTCGTCATTGAACTAACGCTAAATTGGTAAAACATTTAAAGTGCTAATTTATGTAACATTGGTATGTGATAGCGATCGACTAGAGTTACCTAGTATTCGCAGAGTACCTATCTGTAAACTTATTTAATAATTAAAAATTACTAATTAACGGAATAGACAGGGAGCGTTTGCCACTTGTCTAGGGGGGCAGATACCAAAGACAAGAAACCTGAGACCAGGGCTTGGAACCGGTACCGAAAATAAAGGTATTATAAGGTAAGTGCCGGTATTTTCCATTTCGGTTTCTGGATACCGATTCTTCCACGAGTACCGGTATAGTACCTAAAAAATACCGGTATCTATCTGCGAAGTTGCCAGTCTGTTTGTCACGTGAATACCGGTACCTATCTATCTGCGACGTTTCCAGTCTGTTTGTCACGTGATAGCCGTATAGGCTGGATTCCACTAACATTGATAGTAAGGGTAAAAAATATGGTGACAATATCTATCGAATAAAATAGAAAAATAATAAAAACGTATTTGTACAGAGTGCAGATACAATTTTGTTAACATTCATAGAATCCAGTGCACTCTGTGCACTAAAGCCTCTACGGCTGCGGCCGTGCAATGCAGTGTAGTGCTGTTAGCCAATCCAAGCGCCACTTATTTATCTACTCGGTATCTGGTATCCAACTCGGTATCCAAGCGCCACTTATTTATCTACTAATGAATTTGGTTACTTGGTACCGGTATTAGAACCGGTATAAGTACCTGTATTATATCGGTACAACTACAATCCTACTTACCGGTACTCATCGGTTAACCTGTATTATGAATACCGGTAACAAATCGATACCGGTACCTTATTAAATCAAAGGTACCGGTAATTGAAAATACCGGTATTCCAAGCTCTGCCTGAGACCCCCCCGCACGAAAGCGTTTGTTTCCCACAGACCAGGCTTCGTTAAACATACTAATTAGTATGTAAAGCGGTGCACCACGCTATGAACCTCATTTGCAACTTGCAACTCATCTGAAGTGAGCAGTGCTATTTATCGATACACAAAACGCGAGAGAAACCAACGTACAATTATTGTGTTGCATCGGCGAATTCGAAATTATTTTATAAGTATACGATGCACAACCCGAGTTAGTCAAAGACTAATTATTTATTCAATGTAAACCTTTACAGGCACTTATTGATGTCAATACTAATAATAATAATAAAAAACAGTTAACTAACTTGTAGTTAAGATTTAACAACTAATCTAACGAGCTATAGTCTGTGCCAGACATCGCTACCCCCAGTACCACTGCACGCCGAAACAGGAATCGCGTCGAACCGAAATATAAGCCGTGGTGATCATGGTGATAGAATTCTGTGTAAACAAACGTATCCTGGTACGAGACAAAAATAGCGGGCAAGTGTCTCTCCCCTAGCGACACAAACGGCTAAAACTTTAGGTAATTTATCGTTTTTTGGGATGAGAGGTGAAGAATGATAAATCATAATGAATTGTTAACTTAAGTTATCACCTTAAGGAATAAAATTAAATGTGAAATAACTGAGTTTTCACCAACCCGCATTTGGGAATATACCAATCAGTCGCAGCGACGACTTGATTTTAATGGCACAGCCTTTGCTCAGTATTGGAATACATAGTTAGATAGTTAGAGCAAAAATGTACAGCGTCTGTCTTCGATCTGCATGCAACGGGTAGTGCGTTACTTCGGTCATGTTGCACGAAGAGCTGCAAATAACCTCGAGCGTCTGATGGTAACGGGAAATATAGAAGGAAAAGGACCAGGGGGTCTATCGGCTAAAAAATATGGATATGGACATGGGCTTCATTTGATATAGGCATATTATGGGCTTCAAATGTCAAATGAAGCCCATGTCCATACTCATATTTTTTAGCCGATAGGGTAGCAGGCCGGAGCCCCAAGCAATGGTCGGACCAGGTAGGCTACTCTTGAAACAGAATTGCATTAATCAATTTCCAATCACAAATCTAAAAAATGTCAAATGGCACTTTTGTAAGCGAAAATAGCGCCACATTGGAATTAAATTGCGTGGAAATTGATTGAACAAATTATTATCGAGATAGCGTTCCGGAATTATCTTAACTTATCCCAATATCGATACATATTAATCGCATTGGAATTGTATTAAGATTGAGTTTGCGTTCGAGAGTAACCCCCCTGATCTTAGAACAACTGGAGATGCTTTTCAGCGCCGCACTCTATCAAGCGACTGGAGACAATTAGTTGACCGGACAAAGGTCGATTCACCATATCAGTGAAAGCACTCACAGTTCCGACACAGTACCGGCGCAGTGCGAAATATTCTTTCATACATTATCTATGAACGCACTGAGAGCACTGTGTCGTCACTGACACTGACAAGTGGGGATGCGTTCATAGAGAACGTATGAAAGAATATTTCGGCACTGTGCCGGTACTGTTTCGGAACTGTGAGACTGTGACTTCACTGATATTACACGATTCTCAGCAGTGAGGGAACGATGAAGAGGAAGAGAAACAGTTAGGTTTTACTTAGTTACCTTTTCTCCGCGATAATTTTCTTGTGTTAGTTGTTGTTATTATTAAACAGTTTTCATACACCCTACCCCACTAGCGTTGTTTTAATAAAACCGAATTCAATAACGCACTCAAAGACATCAATCCTGTAACATAGTAAGCGAGGTGAGAAGGAAAACAATATTTTATATTCGCGCTCGTCAAAAATCCTCGACAGATGTAGAGCGCGCTCTTTACAATGACGTAAATTGAATTGACGACGACAATGCGAATCACACGAGGCAATGTACTTTATACTAAACTAGCGGTCCCGCACGCGACTTGCACTGACGAATATCCAAAAAAAAAAAATTATACTAACCTTGAACTGACAACTAAAAACACTACAAAAAAAATTTGCCATATAAGTCCATTCTGAAGTGAGGCGACAAACATTTGGGGCAATTGATTTTTAATAAGAAAAATTTGCAATAAAATCTACACAAAAACCAGTCACTTTTATTCAACACTAGCCTTAGGCCGCGGCTTCGCTCGCATTAATTTTTTGCGGAAAACAGTAGCCATAACCGTGTTTAGGGTCTCATCAATCTTTAAACAAAAATTTACCAAATTGGTTTATCGGTTTAAGGGTGAAAGAGTAACAAACAAACTCACGTTCACATTTTTAATATACATAGTTAGTATTCTGGTCCCATCCAAATATGAAATCCTAAACATAAAATAAGATATCAATAACTTAATATAAGCTTAATTTATTTTATTTATTCCCAGTTTTAATTTATTTATTAATTACAAGCGGCCGCTCGCGGTTTCACCCACGTGGTTCCCGTTCCCGTGGAAATATCGGGATAAAAATATTCTATGTGTTAATCCAGGTTATAAACTATCTGTATGCCAAATTTCATCCAAATCCATTCAGTAGTTTTTACGTGAAAGAGTAACAAACATCCATTCATACGTTCCCGTGGGAATATCGGGATAAAAAGTATCCTATGTGTTAATCCAGGTTATAAACTATCTGTATGCCGAATTTTATCCAAATCCATTCAGTAGTTTTTACGTGAAAGAGTAGCAAATATCCATCCATACTTACAAACTTTCGCGTTTATAATATTAGTAGGATGTAAAGGAAAATGTAAGTATTAATAAATATTTGTAAAAACTAAGTGACAAAAGCAAAAAAGCTCCAACAACACATTAAATATATGAACAAACAATATCACAGAGTTTACAAGTTTCTATCACAGCCTACCACCACTTATTTGCAGACGCGCAGATGGTCGCGTTTCCATTTGGGCCCTAGACAAAGATGGAGAGTTGTATATAGGCAAAACCTAAAAAGAAACAGATGTACACTCATTTATTTCCAATAAAAGATTTGTATGTATTTACATTGCAGATGAAACTCACAAAGATAATCTTTTTTTTTATTATGTCGTGTCGCCTATTTTAAACGTCAAATCAAAAGTGTCTAATACGACTATAAATTTTTTGCACTTTTCCACAATTAGGCGTTGTAAACGTTCGGGCGCTAACGAGGGCTCAGCCGGTTCGCAAAATAATTGCAGTGATCCGTCCGCCGTGGCCGAACGGGCGGCGTAATGTATAAATGTATAATTGCGGCGGTCGAGTGGGGGGCGATTAACCCAGAGACCTTTGCGCGGTATCGCGATCAGCTGAGTCGCAGCCCGGCGACTTGGCAGCTTGGCAGCCCTGCAGCGACCTACTTACTCCAGATAGGAGCACTCGACGCGGACCAAGACACTCCGTTCGAGCTGATCGTGTCTCTTCAGATAAGGGCCCTATCTATCAGATTTATGGAGTCGCCATAAATATGATTATTTATAAAGAAATGAGTCTCCGTCCCTTTAGGATACCATCTATCCACATTTTACTATTGCAAAAGTTGCGTTTTTAATGTTTTCTGTTCCATACATTACTTACTTCTCTTTTCGAAGATATTTGAGCGTAATTGTATTAACGCTTTCGTCAACGTCAACTTTTAAAATTATCAGCTTTTAGTGTAATTGAAGTTAGTATTAGAGACAAGCCAGCAAAGAAATAACAAACGATTTCCATCAGCTTTTCTGTCACTGACGATAGTTACCAAACGGGTTTAATTGTATGAAGTATTGAATAATTTACTAAACTTAACTATTGAATTATTATTATTCCCTTTGCCCAGCAGTGGGACACAAAAAGGTTAAAAAAAAAAAACTATTGAATGGACAGAAAGCTGCTATTATATAAGCTTATCACAATACTACCAAAAATAAAAAACGCTTTGTTTGTTATCATGTTATATTATTATTATGCTATGCAACTGATTGGTACTAAAAGAATATATAGACAGAACATCCCATGCCTTATCAGAAGTAGAGGATTACAAAAGAAAATATGCGTAATTCTTGTCAGATTATGTCGCAGTTTCGATATAAGTAGATTAAAATGGTCGAGAACTCGATTATCGTGTGTATTGTTACTAATATTCCTTCTCTGAAATGTATCCAATAGAAAAGTTGTTTTCCCCTATTCTTTACAGTGGTATCATGTTTATATCCAAATAATGGGACAAATGTCAGACAAATAATACACTTTCACAACATTTTTCGAGATAGCATCGACATTCGGAGCTGTCGAGTTACTTTTGCTGTCCGATAACAGCAAGTTATCCAATTGAGGTGGTAAAGTTTCGACAACTCATGGTAATACTTTCCATATTGAAATTGGCGATAGTGATTACAATAATTGAAGTGTAATGAAATGAAATAAAAAGTTCTTTGTTCAATATTAAAAAGTGAGCGTGTGATTGTGAAGATCAATAAAGTGCATGTCATACAAGTTGCAAAAAACTCACTATAAATAATATAGAAGAATATACACTAAGGGCCTGTTCCACAATGTCCGATTAAGAGGCACTTGTCAGTTAAAATGGCACGTTTAGTATGAACTATCTTCTGTCAAGTAAAGGCTAACGGGAACTTACTTGGAGACTGTGAAACAGGCCCTAATAGTTATAACATATTTTAATACTAATAGTTCGAAATGTCGTTTTTACCTTCTTTTTTTTTCTTTATTCACCGTATTAAAAAAACTTACATAATTACAAACGTATTATTAATCACCTAAAAGTACCCCAGCAAGATACTTAGTAGCTAATTACAGTATTTTACAGCCGTCCAGTTCTTTACACACTTTAAGATAACGCTTAAAAAACAGGCCAGTTTATTCGATATTGTGCCTTTTGTACGCACACAAAAAAATTAAAACGGATATTCAAACAGCTTCGTGCTTACGCTAATTCTAAATGGTGCCAGCTAGTTACTATTAACCTATTTACAGGGATGTTGGCCCTTGTTTGGTAAGATATACGGGTTTCAGATAACAGAAATACTTATAAAAATACTGTTTTTTGTTATAGCCTATACACCTTCCCACTGCTGGGACTACATCATTGAAATCAAACCGTCTCGCTACAAATGACGGGTGTAGGTAGGGTTGCCACTTGCCATCCGTACTCTAAAATAGAGTATAGTCCTCTTTTTCATGTAGGCGTACTTTATAATCTACGACACCAAAAAAGTATATACGCTAAAATAGTGTGCTTCGAGCTGTAATCCTCATATTTGAAATCTCAATGAAAACGAATTTTGGCAACGTTAAAAAATAGTCATGAAATAGTCATACATGTAAAAAAATAGTCGCATTATAGTTTCGGCGTTATAGCTTGGCGTTATATAGGTTAGTGAGGATTATGACTTGAACGTCAAGCTGTAATCCTCACTTCTGGTGTAAGCAAACGGTAAAATCTTTTGAATTGGTTTATGGTATATACGCTCTAAAATACTCTATTTACGTAAAAGACAAATTTTTGTTAATTAATGTCGCAAAAAACAACAAAAAGAACGGTTTTAAGTACAAATAAATAAATACTCTTTTTATGCTATGTACTTTATTTATGTTCTAACAAAATGAAAAATACTTTAATCGTCCTAAAAAAAGTGACAACCAAAGGTGTACGGCTTAATCATCACGCTTGCCAAATGCGGAACGGTGATGTGATGATACTGATCGCTCACAAACCCGGGCAATGCATCCACAAAATAGAATCATACTCAGACACGACCTGCGAGTCTATCGGCTAAAAAATATGAATATGGACATGGGCTTCATTTGACATTTGAAGCCCATATTTTGTCCTTATATGGGCTTCAAATGTCAAATGAAGCCCATGTCCATATTCATATTTTTTAGCCGATAGGGTAGCTGTAGGCTTACTCTTGAAACACAATTGCATTAGTCAATTTCCAATCACAAATCTAAAAAAATGTCAAATGGCACTTTAGTAAGCGACTATAGCGCCACATTGGAATTAAATTGCGTGGAAATTGATTAAAGAAATTATTATCGAGATGGCGTTCCGAAATTATCTTTACTTATATACTAATACCGATACATATTAATCGCATTGGAATTGTATTGAGATTGAGTTTGCGCTCAAGAGTAACCCCCCTGCCCTCCTTACTCTCTAAACCGATCGCTATTGGATCGGATTGGTATTATGAATTTTCGTATTTTTAAGTTACGGCACCAGCGTTAATTTGGATTTATTGGGTGAACTAAATGGCATTGAGTTTAATATTTTTTTCACTCAATATCCAAGCAATATGAATCCATATTAGCTTTGGTGTCGTAACTTAGGAGTACGAATTCACAATACCAATCCGATCCAATAGCGATCGGTTTCAAGAGTAAGGGGGCTGGGAATTGAACGCAGGATTTCCAGGCTGCTAATACCAGTTTGTAAATTAATTAATCATTTTACAAACAAAAATACATGACTTCCTAACACGAGTCGCATGAGTGGCAGCTTGATACGCGGATATTACAGGAATAGTGCTAATTAGGAAGTGGTTCAGATGGTTAATTGGATGGAGTGACATGATAGCTGCAATAAGTAATCATGGTTCGTCGAGCTTCTTAAACAATAGTAAACCAGCCAAACGGCATTTGACATGTTCGGCAATTTCTATTTATTTTATTTAAAGCAAATTAAACGGAAACATGCTAAGACGTAATTATTATACTTTTATATAAAGTTCTATCAGATATGCCCTTCGGGGACAAAAAAAATATCTATAACCAATTTTAATAACTTCAGATATAGCCCTTTTATACAGACTGTCTAGTATAGGGTAATAAGAGTTCCTGTAAGGTGATTTCAGTTGAAAAAAAAATTTGCAACAACTATGAACCATTTTCAGTTGTCAGCGGTTATATCAGCAAGTAATGTGTGCCATGATTGTGCATTACAACCAAACACAATGGGTGTATGTATGATATTCTCATATACACCATACACCCCATTCCGCAACACATGTGTTGCTTCTGCAGAAGCATGCAAGTCTCCTTCAATTATTCATCATCAGCCTATAAACGTCCCACTGCTGGGCACAGGCCTCCCACGTGGACCACGTGGGGATATTGGACCATAACCCACCACGCTGGCCCAATGCGGGTTGGTGGTTTTTAACGACTGTCATCTTACGACAACAACCGGGACCAACAGCTTAACGTGCCTTCCGAAGCACGGAGGAGCTCGAGATGTTTTAAATTTGGTCACCCATCCAGCGACCTGGCAATGCGAAAGTTGCTTAGCGAGCAAGATTGCAAGCCAAACGCGCTGACCGCTGCGCCATCGAACTTCTCAATTATTGGAGAATAAATACAGAAGTGCCTTTATTGTCATGCGAAATTAAGAAAGTAGATAATTGACACAATTTATACACCATATAAGTGAAAAGAACAACTATACAGGATAATGTACAGGATAGCCTTAAATGGCGAAAATTTAAATTGAAAATGGAACAGCTGATTTTTTCGTTCGAGTTGGTTTTGTTCTTTGCACTTCATAGGATGGGCCAGTTACGAGACTTCATACCTACTACTTGTAGCATGATTAGCTAATTGTCGCAAGACACAAGAATTACATTATAAATAAATTATTTGCTGCCTACAGAACTCAATATTACAATGAGACTACATGAGTCATATCGCAACATGCACGCTCAAAAATCTTTAACATTCACAGTAAACCATAATATTGTGAATGTGAGCACGTATGACTAACACAAATAGTCCCAATTTGATACCGTTCGCATCAATTTGATGTACCGCAACGCGTCCTGTCTGTCATTTATTCAAAAGTACTTTTTCTTTCAAAAGCTAAAGGTACGAGTAATCCGCAGAAGAAGGATATTTCTTTTATCGTTGAGTAATAATGAGTAAAATGGGACAATCGAGACGCATAGAGAGGTTCTTAAAGTAGATTCTCGATCTTGTAAACCTTTAGGCGTGAAGAGGCACGGGTCGGCAAGGTGAGGGTGACTGATGCTACGTCTTTTTACGCTGCACCAGCACCAGTTGTCCTTGAACCTGGACTCTAATTCCACTTAAGAGGCCTATTACATCTCAACTGTGATTTTTGCGTAAAATGGCCAATTTTGGCGTTATGGATCTCAGAAACAAAAATACATTGACAATTATGACTTATTGAATAGTGTAAAATAGCTTTTGGAATAGTGCGTAGCAGCCTCGCTTTTTGTTTATTTTTTTAACTTTTTAATTAAACCCAAAATTGCAGAGAAAGATTTTCATAAAGTGCGCGAAGGCACTTTTTTGAGCTCATCGATTGAACTACTGTTCCAAACAAGTGAAATAAAAAAATTATGTTATCTCTTATATAGTCGAATAGTGCGTAGCGGCCTCGGAATTTATAGATATCATTGATTATATAGAAAAAAAATCTTATTCTAAACCAAAAAACTTCGAAAATCGCTTCAAGTTAACATCCTATCTACGATAATATTATTGAGCAAAATTTATACCAGAGTAATTGTTACTTCATGAGGATTAAAGATTTTATAATGAATTTATTGTCCTATTTCGATAAAAACGATAAATACAACTGCAAAGTTACTGCAAAATGCGATGCGCCAGCCGTCCGAATTCAATTGGAGTGGAACATTTGCGGGGCTTTATATAAATAAAATATCGCAAATGCCGAGGGGAATCAACAAGAACAATAAACAATAAGATCGCAACCCGAATGCACAAGCCGCTACCCTATCGATTTCATAATTAGGTGTAGAGAACCACCATATAATTAATTAATTAACAGATTAGCACGTGAATGTTATATCACTGATTGTGTTATGGTTACGACAATACGGTGTTGACAATGTAGACCGACGCATTACTCCAAGCTCAGTTTAACAGAGAGCAATTACCTGAGCCAACAGCTGCCCCGAATCGATATTATTGGATTACTTGGCTACGACCACGTCCGTGGATTGGCGTCTGACTACACCACAAATCCTATTGCGATTCGGACGTTTCAGTAGACACGAGTAGACACGCCATCAGCTACCCATCGGCTAAAAAATATGAATATAAATATGGGCTTCATTTGACATTTGAAGCCCATAATATGCCAATATAAGGACAAAATATGGGCTTCAAATGTCAAATGAAGCCCATGTCCATATCCATATTTTTTAGCCGATAGACCCGCAGGTCAACCTTTCCATATTTCTCTAATCGATATTGATTCCTATGACCCAATGATAAAGTTCAAAATTAATTTGATATTTTGTGGTAGCTTGACCCCTACCTACTGTCACTTCTGAGGCTCGTATTCTAAAACCAAACTCACACTCAAATCTCTGCTTGAGTACAGTTAGAAAGGGATGGTGCTATTCATCGCATATATCGTCATCCCTTTCTAACTGTATTCAAGCATGGATTTGATTGTGAGTTTGGTTTTAGAATACGAGCCTTAGAGCAGTATATTACTATGGAAACTTAAATATACCTACTTTAATCTTAATATTCAAAATTCGTGTAGGAATTTGCATAGTAGATTAAAGTAATACTGCTCTTAGATTTGAACGGCCCCTGGTAACGTCTGTACCTAACTCGAATACCTAATGGCGTGATTAACTATCGACCGGCGCACACAGATCGATATTACGATCGATTCGGTTTCAATCGGACGATATTACGGTCCCGTGCATGTGTCGAATCGATTAATTCCCCTCAATTAACAAGAACACTCACTTATAGAATCAGCGCGGTCTCGGAATTGAAAGTTTTAAATGTTTATCTGAGAGTGAGTTCGTGATGACTACGTCAGCCAGTGCAGTGATATAAAATGAGTAACAAAAAAAAAGATTAAACGAGCTACAATAAGTACTGACCTTCGTTAGGGCTATCCTCATTTATTAGGAATAATAATTTTATTTCCATAAATTTGAATACGTTTAACGTCTAAAATAAACCACAAAAATATTTAGTCACGATTATACTAATAAGCATATTTGTGGAACCTCATCAAGAAACGCGTTTGTGTTAAAAAGCCTAAAAAAGTAATGACAACTTATTCGTCCACCAAACAAATAAATTACTATTTTCAGAACATCTGTTTTACTTTCAATAGTTAAAGGTCACGAACTCGCGAAAGGCGAAGTTACCGTCACCAATGAATGAGGAGCCGGCGGAAGGCAGCGCGGGCAGTGGGGGGCGCGGAGGGGGGTGGACGTATACTTACACCCCACTTCGCAGATCAACAACCCCGAAACCTTAATCAAGATAAGCCGGCGGACGCAGTGAGATTTTCAAGAACTGTTTTAATTATCAAAAGAGCTCAGTAACCTGAGAACCGCTAGCAAAATGTGAATTTTTAGAACAATTACGAATATGGGAGCGCGAGCACTTTAAATCTTCATTAAGCCGAAAGCTTTCGTGGGCAAGTAAGTACTGTTTGAATTGTAAATGTTGAAGGTAAAATTGTTTACACGGTAACACTAAACGGTTTTGTAACTATTCCAATGTATGTTGGCCTGTCAGTGCCGCGTGAAGGACATTGACAAGTTTAAATTATTCTACATGAATGAACTAATTAGGTTGAACCTGGTTGGTGACAACAATTTCCAATCATTATCATCTACGTAGTAACATGTGGACACGGAGTGCAAAGCTGGCAATAAACTATCAATGTAAGTTGTATTTCTGATAATAAATCTTATTTTAACAAACGATTGACATCTGAACGAACACAATGCACTAATTTATCAAGCATAAGGCGTAATAAACTATAGTAAAGTAACCATAATAAATAATTTAGCTTGAGCAGTGACGCAACACGTATTAGATAAATAAAGTCTATCGTGACGAATTTACGTACAAAACTTCGAGCAGTACGTGTCAGCATGTGTAATTTCCAATAACTACAGGTAAACATACAGACGTATCGAAGTCATGTAAGGTAGATGCCCCATTACAAATACCATGTAAGCTCGATGCTATAAAAAAGCTACAATCTAGAAAGTATACTGGTATGTTACAACCAGACAAAGCTTAGCAAGTCCATTGGCCTATTAAAAATTATAATGTATTCCAATGTGCATGTGCAGAGCACGCAGGCAGCGGTAGCGCCGACATTGGCCGGCTCGGCTCTACCTCTACCTGGCGCTGTTTCCGGAGGACATTCCGAGCGAGCCTCGAGGCACGTCGTAAATGTTACCTTCCAAAAGGTTCTTCAAACTGTTAACTTTATTTAGCAAGAGCCACAAAAAAACTTTGCCTATAATAATGTTCTTAAAGTTTCTGACGTTGAAATATGGTTTCTTGATGCGATAGGTTCCCCACAGAAAGTTCATCTTGAGTTGACTAATCTTTATGTATGAGTTGAGTACGTCTTACATAGGGGTTAAAGTTTGCAAAGAAGGTATAGAGGGGGACTTGTCATAATGTTAATTCAATTCATTTAAATAAAAACAACATTATATACACGTAGTAAAGCTTGCAAGATAATAACAAATGAATACTGATCTGCCAACTTATTGCTATAAAACCCTAAATGATATTTTATTACTTTTTTGTTGACCTCTCGTATGAGAAAACCTACTAACAATGGAATTACTATTGTGTCTGGCTTTACGGCAGTTGACATCTTAAGAATACTAACAGAAAACTAGGATGAAAATCTCAAAGTATTGGTTTTGCCCCTTAAATTGAAAATGTAACAAACGTCAAAAATACCTTTAGTATTATAATGGCAGGACGAGGCGCGCGCGAGGGATACCGATTACCGAACCGACACTGTGTCGTATCGTATCGCAAACAAGAAAAAAAAAGGCAGCTCATGGTAAATGTATTTCTTCGTAGACATATTCGCATATTTCTGGTTTTAAGGGCTGTCAAATCGACATGAGCTGGTATTCACGAGTTATTAAACTCAGCCTGTTAACAGAACACGTACTGGTATATGGTTCATCCGTCATCTCACCATACATCACATCATACCATACATAGTTAACATTAAAATGGGAGATTAAAAAAATCGGTTGGGATTATAACTTAAATTAAAACCTAAACCAGTAACTTTCTGTTCTAATTTTAGAGCATAATTCTCAAATACATTTTTAGAAGGTTTATCCTACTAATATTATAAACGCGAAAGTTTGTAAGAATGGATATTTGTTACTCTTTCACGTAAAAACTACTGAATGGATTTGGATGAAATTCAGTATACAGATAGTTTATGACCTGGATTAACACATAGGCTACTTTTTATCCCGATATTCCCACGGGAACGGGAACTACGCGGGTGAAACCGCGAGCGGCCGCTAGTTGATATATATATTTTACGCTGGAATTATCACAAGAGAATTATCTTTAAAAATGTATCGGAGCATCAGGGCGTGACTCACGGGGCCACGTCACAGGAGCGTTATCTATCGATTGCCGAGCCAAGGGAATGCTCAGTTTGTATATCGACCTTATACATACCATACATAAATACACATCGCTTTATAAATGCCATTCATTCCAATCAGATACAATACGAACGCCGAAAAAGTCTAGGTAAATTTACTGGCGGTGCCCACCCAAAAAATACATTTTAGACAGGAGAATAATGGCACAATCCCTGAATAACAATGAACGAAACGAAATAACGGTACTCTATACTCGTTGCTCGGAGACCCAACGTAAATACGTTACCCCAAGTATGATATTACAATTCACCGCTGCGTTATTACGGCAAGCTTTTCTTGGATAAGGGCGACGCTCCACCGGAATGCGTCTTTGTCAAAGGACTCGGTTCGGCATTGTGCCGAATTCAAGCCCGCCCCGAGCCGCCCGCTTTGTCTACGTATAATTTTGCTGCGTACCTGCAGCAAACAGGTTTCGACGCTCGATCTTGGAAGCTCTCGCCGGCTTTTATCTCGAACATCGAGATCGCGTCGAACATCACGCGGCGCGCTCGGAAATTACGACGATGAAATAAACGGGGCAAATTAAATACAAGCGGCCGCACCTTAGCTTTAATTCGATATCGATGAATAAGCTCTTTCGACACTTTTGTTCGTACGCGAGTGTCAAAAAAAAGAACTCGCCCGTCCTGTGGCGTGACGGAACGCACTTAGCGTAAACACTACGAACCGAAACCACAAGTCGATCGGGATCGTCAATCGTAATGGACGTAGTCACACGTAGAACTGTGGGAACATACGAGTGCAGTACTCTTCCCTTAGCGAGCACTTAGTTAGAGCGGAAGTATAAATAAATTCTAGTGTTTAAAACACTTATCGTGTCGGGCCGAAGTTTGTGAATGTAATACGAGTAAGTTGCGATGGGGTTGATTGTTAAGTGCGCAGTCACGGTTGACAGGAGGGTTTCGCGCCGCCGATTTGAATGGCAACAACCGTTAGTAGGTGGGTGTTTGGCCCGGGGCCCGGCGGGCATCGATCGCGGATCGGGCCGGCCCGAGCAGCCGCGCACAGGAGGGACGCGTAGGGCTCCCAAAATCTGAAAGAGCGCCCTTACCTACCGTGAAACTTTGTAAAGCGCCGTTCCTACTTGTTAATTTTGGTCCGTAATGATCAAAATAACGATGCGTACTTTTGTATCGACCCTAATCATCATCAGACGACGGACGCCGTCGGACGCGACGGCAGTCTAATGTCAGAACACTTTTTATGTTTTATGGTAATATTTTGTGTTTTTAGAATGTAAACGAACCTCAGCCTTGATTTCAAGTATCGCATGTTTAATATTAGGCTTATGATTAGGAGAATAATTAAACAACTCGATGGCATTAATATATTACACAATTAATTTAGTCACGCGACGTTTCTAGGGACTTTTAAGGACTTAAGATACATTTACATGCGATTCACGTTCAATCATAAATAATTTCAATGTAATAAGCGGAAATATAAAGCCGAGCGGTAAACGAACACAAAGTATTATTTATTGGAGTTGATTCAGCGAAATCTTCCCAACGCAATTTCTTTTAACTAATTTTTTCTTACTGGTGTTAAATTTTTATATGAAAATTGTTTTAATAACAATCTTCTCCAAACTCTTAATATGAAGTGAGACTAACTTGTTGAGGGAAATTGTAACAATGTAGGTAATTTGTGTACGTTGCGGTCGAAAATTAATCAGATATTATTACTGTAAGACATACGGCTGATAATGGCAGACACTGTATTAGTATATACGTATATACATAGTTAGTTAACGTTAACGTGAAATCTACAAAATACACTTTGTAAGGATGTTTTGGCGTTTCTACTATTTAATCCAACTAGCGAGCGTGAGCGAGCGTGACGCTTCGAACCCTTTTAATGGCGGCACTTCACTTGGCGTATCGTGTTCGTGTGGCGATATCGTTGTGTTTGCCCAAATAATCTGGCTCATCGCTTGGCGTCAAACAAGCCATCCACACATGGCCTATACGGGCAAACAACGCAAATATTCACCATATTTGCTTGTTCACAAACAAATTGAATGCAACAGTGATGGACGTGCCAGTGGCAGCAGCTTATTATATTTATCTGAATGCGGCTAGCCAACACCTGTTTTTTTATTGTGCAGGGTTCTCCTAAGTTATTTTGAATATCGATTAATGCAAAGTGTTCGGTTTTTGTTTTTATGAGAGGCATTTTTGGGGTCCCAAACACTAGGATGCATTTGGTATAATTCCAAAAATCGCAATACGGTTTCGTTTGTCCAATCCATTTTACTATGTTTACGTATAAAAAACTGAACACGTCTGTTCAGACACAGGAGAGCTGCACGCGCGCTTCTGAACAGAACCAAGTGTGGACGGCCGACGCAAATATTTGCCGTATTTGATTCCTTTGATGTGTGATCAAAAACCGACAAGTGGACGGAAACGCATATTCGCTATTTGCGTTGTTTGCCTTATTCGTGCAAATAAAGCAAATATATTCAAATAGGCCGTCTACACATTGCCGTGTTCGGACAAATAATGCAAATACGCGAACACGATACGCCATGTGAAGTGCCGGCATAAGGTTTGCACAAGTATTTCAACCTCATTGTTATAACAGTTCGAATTTTTAAAAGCTACGCCGAACAGGGGTGTTTTTAGAATCCATTGCAACATTGATAACATCTTCTCATATTTGAATTTCAATACTACATGCAAACTCTAGTCATTCATGATCACTAATAACGGCCAAATTCGATAAAGAAAAAAACAAATTACTGTCAATTCTTGTGTGTGATTTTTACTGTTTTTTAAAAGAAAGACATCGTATAGTTAGCTTTTTTCACGTAAATCTTTCTCAAGAAAGATTAAATTAAAAATCATAGTCAAGTCAAGTCAAATTATTTATTCAATGTAAACCTTTACAGGCACTTATTGACGTCAATACTAATAATAATAAAAAAAACAATTAACTAACTTATAGTTAAGACTTAACAACTAATCTAACGAGCTATAGTCTGTGCCAGACAAATGCGCATCGCTACCCCCAGTACCACTGCACGCCGAAACAGAATCGCGTCGAATCGAAATTAAGCCGTGGTCATAGAATTGTGTAAAGAAACGTATCCTGGTACGATACAAAAATAGCAGGCAAGTGTCTCTCCCCTAGCGACACAAACGGCTAAAATTTATAGGTAATTTATCGTTTTTTTGGGATGAAAGTGAAGAATGATAAATCATAACGAATTGTTGACTTAAGTTATATTACTTTAAGGAATAAAATTAAATGTGATTTCCAATTATTAACATTACAATAGTGACACTATTGCACAGTAGTCCGGTCGTGGGACATTAAATTCCATAAAGAAGTTTTGATAATTCTAAAACTTTTCGTTTTTGCTGAGTGGATAGAGTATGTGGATTGTGAGCTACTTTTAAAAAGTTAGAACTTTTATGACTGTGCTTTAGGTATGGTTTAGGTATTTCATAATATTTCGTGTAAAGTAATGTATATAATATTAAAGTTTGAAATGTTGAGTGTTTTATAATAAGAACTATCTTATCTTTGTGTTGTAAAAAGTTTAGAAACATAATATATGTGGAACTATGAAAATCACAAAATCACTCTTTTTGTCGTTAAATAAAATTTTAAAATTTATGAAATAATATTTAAGACTTTCAGTGGTTAGTGGTATACATGTTGAACAAAGTTTAGAAAGTTAAGTGGTGTGCTTCTTTGATCATTTCATTTTTCTTTCGTAACACACGCAATAATAAATTAAAATTGACAGAATCGCTCATACATGTCCTTTGTAATACTATTTTATACCACACAAAAAATTAGAAATATACATACAGTGCATTTTGTTTAAATCACGAATAAAATATTTCGCTAACGTACGTTTCTTTATGCGGACGCGGGCGGCTGCGGGCGCGGCGCTGCGGTGGCGGCGGGCAGGCGCGGGGGTGGGGGCATACCTACCTACACTCTATATGACTGATAATCCACTCGTCACGTCAGACGAGTTGAATAGTGGATACAAGGCGAACATAATACAAGAAGACTTAATGCAGGAAAGTAAACTAAGTACCTGCCTACTTACTTTACATCTTAGCTGACAACAAAACATTATTAAATGACAAGTTTTGAGTAGGTAGTTAAGTACAGATCGCGCAATTCTTCTTACAGATAAGATTATTCTACAATTATCCGAATTGGATGAATGGGATGAAAACGTACGTAACGTAAACGGATGAGTATGTAACATATTCTTAATTAAAAATAAAAACTGCAAATGATTAAGTACGTATCTGTTTATTTTTCATTTTGGTTAATCAATCTATCATCCTGTCATGTTCACAAATCACAATAATAGGAAAGTAATTTTTAAGATGCATGATTACAATAGGCTATAGAATTGCGTATCTAGCTAGGGCCACATCATACGATTAAAGTTTTTTCCACAACCCTTACGTGTTTTTTTGACAATTAATCAATTAAGAGCTTCAGGTAAGTATGCAAAATTATTTCCTAAATTATAGTATGGTAAGTAGGTACTCTTATTATCACTAAATCATTCATCACTACCTAGGTACCTACTAATTATAAAACACAGTCCCCCTGCGTCTGTATGTCTACATAAGTACGTAGGTACCTATTTACTTAATTAAGTATTATAATATCAATTCTACTAGTCACCTGCAATTATTAAGTACCTACCGATATTATTACAATTTACAAGTACTTATCTAGGTTGGTAGTTACTAGGGCTTGCTCCCAGGAATTCCTGGTATTTCCCGGGAAATTGACTTTTTACGCAGTACCGGTACTGAGAATTTGTTTCCCGGGAAATTCGGTACTTTTGGTACTTTTGTTATAACTTCAAATTACGCCAATATTAGGCTCCGCGTTTGCGGTAGTCGTTACCGGTAACCTCGGCTAATGCTCTTAGTTGAAAACCATACAAATTTCGTAGCGTTACCAAATTTTTGTCTCCACAGTTCTCAACCGTTACGTCACCGGTACTTTTTCTGGGGAAAAAATTGTAACTAATGTACCCGTACCCTACACCGTACGGTTTCATCGTCATCGCACTCCAATGATTTGATAATTCCATTTAAATAATTTCTTTTTTGTTTGCTAATTTAGCTTTACCTTCCAAATGACCTCGAAACTGAACGTCACTCGAAACATCGACGACAAGGATTCCAATAGTCGGATTGGTATCAAGGGAGAGCTCCCTCAAAAGTTCAGAGGTACGAGAAAGGGATGTTTTTTCGCGGTAAATGCGCAAACTTGTGTTTTGGAGGGGTTACAGTGGACTAAGTTATGTCGGCCCCAATTCAAGACATGACTTAACATGTTCTTGGTGTCAGTCACAAGTTTATTCCGGCTCTCGATGACGCTTTCCCGAGAAATATTAGCTCGTCCAGTGTAGAGCGTTACTCCCTTACTGACAATCGCGTAGCAATGAATGCTGTTGTTATGCAACATGTCATTGATATGCAGAAGAAACAGAGAATGGGCTAACACACACCCCTGTGGGACTTGTTGGGATTACTTTGGAGAGCAAAGAGGTGATGGCTATTGGCCTGTAGTTGGACGGATCTGAGCGATCGATTTTTTTCGAGAATCGGGTGGACAAGGGCTGTCTTTCAAGAGCTCGGGACAACGCCAGTAGTGTAAGAGAGCCGGAAAACGCGCGTTAGAACCAGCGCCAACTCATGGGAGGAACTGCACCAGGCCCACTCGACTTATGGATATCAAGGAAAAAAGAGCCTTACGAACTGACCTTTGTAGGAACCGGACGTTTGGCATTGAACAAGCGCAATGCGGTATGGTTGGTGGAGAGTTTTTCCCATCGTCCAAGGCGAGTTTGATGCAAAAAGAGTGCCCAAGAGATCGGCTTTCTCCTTTGCAATATGGGTGAGGCAGTCATCGGTCTTGTGCAATGGTGGTAGGGACGGCTGACAAAAATTCCCTAAGATAGCTTTGGCGAGAGACCGGAACGCACGCGTACCCGAAGGAAGACGCACTAGCCTCTCGCCAATTCCACTTATGAATGATGACTTCGCCTTGGCAATGTCCTTCTTAAAGGACCTGGCGGCAAAGTTGTACCTCTTCCTGAGCGCACTGGTGTTTGGATCCTTTGATGACACCGCATTAGCCCAGGCCATGTAATGTTGTCACTTTTGGCGAGACACCATTTTGCAGCAACGACCAAACCATGGTTGAGACCTGCCGCCAATGGGAACTACAGAGTTTGGATTAAAAAGTTTCATTCCCTGCAGTATCACATCAACGATAAAGTCGGCGGCGACATCAAGATCATCCAGTGAGAAGCAAACTCGTAGTAGGACGCAAAGAAACTCCCATCGCATCCCAGTCCGCTGACCTATAATGCCAGACTCGACGTTTTTAAAATTTCTGTGAAAGGCACAGTGCTACGAATCAGACAGTGGTCTGATGAGCCTAGTGGTGCATCAATAGAAACTTGATAGCCGTCTGGGTGAGAGGTCAGCAGAAGGTCCAATAAGAAAGGTGCATGGCCCTCCACATCTGGAATCCACGTAGGCTCTGTTACCAATTGGGACAGACTGTAGGCCAAAGCGAAGTCATGAACGACTCTACCCGTTCCCGTACCCGTGGTCAGTTTTGAGTGAACCAAGCCATTCGACGTGGTGGACATTGCAGTCTCCTAATACCACAATCTCGGCCGAGGGCATCCGTTGGAGAAGGGTCTGTCGCCGTTTGAACGGTCTCGGTTTGGACGAATTTATATTTTTTACTCACCTTAAAACACTCATGATAAAAATCCATTGTATATAGACTCTTTTAAATTTAAAACATTCAACTCGAATGACCTCTAGCCAATTCCATTCGATAAAGTGATGCCACAGCTAGTATAGCAATTAGCAAAACAATTTTTTTATTATAAAAATTTTGTGTAATATTTTGATTTGCTCATTGATCCATTAATCAAACGTTAGTTACATCTGGCTTAAAAATTCAGTACCAAAAAGTACCGGAAATTTCCGGTTTTCCCGGTACCATAGTAAGCGCAGTACCGGGAATGATTTTTTCTCCACTGTACCAGGACTGCAAGCCGTAGTAGTTACTTACTTAATGGAGTAACTGCTAATACTACTTTACGTTTCATAACATACTATGTAACATAATTATACATACGTCTTCTTTGGCAAAAGTCTAAATTCCATTTCGGTATTAAACGCTAGTGTTTATACGTTCTGCTCAAGGTCACCAGCGCTCGAGCTCTCACGTACACGGAGTGTCACTGGTGGTGCAAATAAACATGTATAGGTAGCACAGTAATATATATTATATTACCGTTTAGGTAGTCTGATGTGGCGTTGACTGTACTGACATACCTAGCCTAGGATTATTTGAAATGGTAATTTGTTCACTTTTAAGTACACATTATAAACACCATAATTTGTAGTAAATTAAGTAAGTATTCAGATTAATTATTACTTAAAAGAAGACAACCCAAAAGTCATTAGAAGAGATAAGAGTACGCGATAGAAAGAGAGGCAACTTCTAGGTGAATTTAACTGTAGATAAGGGAGCGGTGTGCGACCTGAATTGCATTTTATTGTGTCTTAGCAAGAGTCGCTATTTATTTAAATGACTTTGCGGAGTGAATCTTCTGTACTTGTACTATTATGTAAGTATTCTATGGTATTATGCACAGATAAGGGGCAGGGGCAAATAAGATAATAACGTCGGCTTACTGCAAGAAATCATTAAAGAGCAGTAATAAAGTAAGTAGCTGCAATAGCTACAAAAATTACAATGTGTCCTAATAGAAATAAATCAACTTGTGACGGGTTGAAACAAATAATACTGCTTTTAGCGGTGTGACCAGTTAGAACAAAATTTTGGTGTAACGAGTTGATGCCCAAATCCACCTGCCCACGTCCTGCATGCCCAATCGCGTATTTAGGGTGGATTCGACCAAACTGGAATAAGACTTACTCCGAGATTAGTCAATACAAATTCGGCGTTTAATCTAGGTATAAGACCTTATTCCAGTTTGGTAGAATCCCCCCTTGGTGAAATATTTTATTCGTGTTAAAACAAAATGCACTGTATGTATGTTTCTATTTTTTGTGTGGTATAAAATAGCATTACAAAGGCCATGATGAGCGATTCTGTAAATTTTAATTTATTATTGCGTGTTTACGTTTTCATCCCATTCATCCAATTCGGATGATTGTAGAATAATCTTATCTGAAAGAATAATTTCGGATGATTGTAGAATAATCTTATCTGAAAGAAGAATTGCGCGATCTGTAAGTACTAACTACTGAAAACTAGTCATTTAATAATGTTTTTATTGATATCATAAGATGTAAAGTAAGTAGGTTAAGGTACTTAGTTTACTTTTTCTGCATTACGTCTTCTTGTATTATGTTCGCCATGTATCCACTCGTCTGACGTGACGATTGGATTATCATTCATATAGAGTGTAGGTAGGTATGCCCCCACCCCCGCGCCTGCCCGCCGCCACCGCCGCGCCGCGCCCGCACGGCCCGCAACCGCCCGCGTCCGCATAAAGAAACGTACGTTAGCGAAATATTTTATTCGTGATTTAAACAAAATGCACTGTATGTATGTTTCTAATTTTTTGTGTGGTATAAAGTAGTATTACAAAGGACATGTATGAGCGATTCTGTCAATTTTAATTTTTTATTGCGTGTGCTACGAAGGAAAAATGAAATGATCAAAGAAGCACACCACTTAACTTTCTAAACTTTGTTCAACATGTGTACCACTAACCACTGAAAGTCTTAAATTATATTTCATAAATTTTAAAATTTTATTCAAAGACAAAAAGAGTGATTTTGTGATATTCATAGTTCCACATATATTATGTTTCTAAACTTTTTACAACACAAAGATAAGATAGTTCTTATTATGAAACACTCAACATATCAAACTTTAATATTATATACATTACGTTACACGAAATATTATGAAATACCTAAACCATACCTAAAGCACAGTCATAAAACTTCTAACTTTTTAAAAATAGCTCACAATCCACATACTCTATCCACTCAGCAAAAACGAAAAGTTTTAGAATTATCGTAAGTAATTTTTGTCCGGCTACGCGACTACAGCGCAATGTTAATTAACGGTGTCGCGTAACGGTGAAAAATACTACCACCCCCTCTCTTCCTTTGGGTTTCGTAAAAGGCGACTAACGGACTAAAGACTGGACATACATGCAACAACATAGAGTGGCGATGGGCTCACCACCTGTCACGCTGAGCACATGTGCAGTCACTATTTGGTGAAAAGTGGACTAAGGTAGAGGAATGCTTTTGCTGTCCTCATTGCTTAGTCTCTGACTAACACTCCGAGGATAAAAGTCGTGATTTAATAAATTATGTATTTATGTACGAAATGTCAATAAGTAATTTGTTTTCAAAAATTCGTTATCGAATTTGGACGTAGTCTATGGACATCGCATCGTTAATAGAAGCTACCGAAAAATCTATTAATTCTTTCAATCTAACTTATCCTTTATTGTAGGGTTAACTCGCTTTACGGCATTTTCTCTCTTTCCTTATCTCACACTCACACATCACTGGCTGTTAAACGAAACTTTTTATTTTTATTTTTTTTATTCTACAACGGGTAAGCGCTTCATCTCACCTGATGGTAAGTGACGACAAGGACGAAGGTGGAAGCGCGCTTCACCCGGAATCCTCAACCACTGAGGAACTAGCTATCTTATCTCAAACTGTCGGAACACAACAATGCTATAAACATCGTTGTTATGGCGACAGACTTAGATAAGATGGTGGAGCTAGCCAGGCGGACTCAACAGCCCTACCACCAACCAAACCGAGCCCACAAAGATGTACCCCCCGCTGAAAATCGAACCCGGAACCTCTGGGTCTGAAACCGGTGGCTTAGCCACTAAACCACAGAGGCGGTTAAAATCCATTAATCTTTCAATCTAACTTATCTTTTATTGTAGGGTTAACTCGTCTTACGGCATTTTCTCTCTTTCCTTATCTCACACATCACTGGTCGTCAAACGAAACTATAATATAACTTGATATTGTCTTCCCACGAGCGAGGTATATAAATCAAATAACTCGTCGACGGATTGCAATGAGAGCACACCTCTACATTATTATCTAAACACCACAAGGCCGCGTCAAAACAATAAATCCTCTCAAAGACGGACTATTCAGTACAAACTGCAATCGTTATTCGTAATAAGTGTGAAGGTCAGTAATTTTTAGAATTCGGTAACACAAATAACCGTGTCGCGAAGCGGTGAAATAATACTACTACCACCCCCTCTCTTCCCTTGGGTTTCGTAAAAGGTGACTAACGGACTGAAGTCTGCACGACTAACTGACGTTTCGGACACATTATATTGGGACACAGTGTCCGAATTGACACTTTTTAATTTTATTACTTTTTCACTGACGATTCGGACACTATTAAATTATTGGAGCTGTTCAGTACAGTCAAAAATCAAGATGTAGTTTTTTACTATTGTATAAGTATTTTCTAAAAATTAATGTAAATTTTTATTGGTGTCCGAATCGTCAATGAACAAAAAAATTAAATTAAAAAGTGTCAATTCGGACACTGTGTCCGAAACGTCAGCGAGTCGACTGGACATACATCCAACAGCATAGAGCGTCGATGGGCTCACCACCTCACGCTGAGCACATGTGCAGTCGCTATTTGGTATAAAGTGGACTACGGTAGAGGACTGTTGTTGCTGTCCTCATTGGCTAGTGTCTGACTAACCTTTCGGGGATAATAGTCGAGATTATATGTATGTATGTATGTTTTTCGCAATAAAGGTGAAGGTCAGTAATTTTTGGATTTCGGAAACACAAATAATGTATGAAGTCATTCTTGTAGTTGTCACTTAGTTAAAATCATAGACAGTGTCTGTGGTTATAATCATTTGCAAATGTTGCACACATTGAGAATTTATTGTGGCTAGTTAAGAGGGTGTACGTTTAATAAAAACGATTATTTAACTGAGTTATTGCGATTTTAAACTTTCTATAGTGAACTTTAAATCGCAATAATTCAGCCAAATAAACCTATTTTAAACATGTTTTCAACAAGCTATTTAGATCCCTGTATTTTACTATAGCATGCAAAGTTTCATTAAAATTGGCTTATTGGTCTTTAAAAATTTCGACTTGAAAAAATTGTATGGGAAACCGAAATGCGTAAACCCTCTTTAACAAAATGTATGTACAAATGTAAGGAAAAATGTTTCGCATGTAATGTAATAAATAAATGGTTTGGGGGTTAAATTTACTCGCGTCCGTAGTTTACCCTTGAGACCCTACACGTGACCCCTGGGTGGTGCTAAACGAGTTACAATGATATATATATACCACGATATATATTTATATATAGATACCACGCTGCGTTGCAGCACGCATTGGGCCCGCTCGCCCGGCGTAATACCACCCTCTCACGAATATCCGGCGTGAAATAATGGCACTTGATGCTGTTGTGTTTCGTCCGGCCAGTGAGGGTTCCGGAGGCTCATCCCCCCCCCCCCTGCCCCCTTCACAATTCCTATTCCTTCCTTAAAGGACAGCAACGCGCCTGCGATTACTCTGGTTTTTGCGAGTGTCCATGGGCGGCGGAGATTACTCTCCATCAGGTGACCCGCCTGCTCGTTTGCCTCCTTCTTTTATAAAAAAAAATGTAGGTATTGTTTGACTGGATTAGATGCTTGAAACCAAACTTGAATATGACGTAGGTATTAATCAGACTCTTTTGGCTTCCCACTATGTTAACGAAATTGTTTTGTATTATTGAAGGTTTTAGAATGTCTTTGTCTATAATAATAATTCACGGCTAGATCACAAATGATGATGAATTTCACAACAAATTAGTGCATTTTCACATTAATAATACACTATCCAGCAGCGTCGTAAATGATAATGAAATAACAATTTACTTTTATTGTATGTTAATTCTGCAAACATAATTAAATTGCTCAATTGCAGAAGCGAGCTGGCGGCGGCGGTTTAACCAAACAGTCATTATTGTCAGTTCTCACAAAAATGATATCGCATGAAATGCTGGTATTATGAAAGAGGTTCCTATCCATATACGGGCGAGAGGCGACAAGTCCTATCCTTCGGTAGTAATGACCACTCAAAGGGGGAATTACGTGCCATAAGACCGCCGCGACGAGTCACGACCCTCTACTTGGGCCACATCTTGAGCCGTAATCCGTTGAGACTGTGACGTGGTCACACGTAATCTCGATGGTTACGAAATAGAATTTATCAAATTGGTCATGGACATGGACATTATTGTAACTTGTAATGTGTCCTTTTTGTTTGTGTGCGTTGGTAAAGTATGTAAATAAATAGTCAAGTATAACAGTTATTAGAATGCACAATAATGCAGTGCTATTTCATTGTATTTCTTTCATAATAGGAAAAACTACCACTAAACTCCAAAAAACTTTCCACTTTAATTCCAAAACACTTTTTAGTGAATATTTTATTTATACATAATATAAAAATAATTTTGGAGTCGAAGTGGAAACAATGTATGGACGGTGATGTTTAGAGAAAAATGGCTTTGGAGTCAAGTGGAATTAACCCGTTCAAAGCCTACGAATTTCGTACCAAATTTTAATTTTGTAAAAATAAATTACTGACTACGACCTGGGAAACGGGAGTTGATGTATGAACGTACGTATGTATGAAATAACCACACGAAGCAGAACAGCCGTGCAATGTTTAATCCGTGCAACAGCGTAGCGTTAGAATTACAGCAAAACTTCTAATGACGTAGGTACAGGACAGCGGGTTGTAATTATTGTCCGAGTGTGCTTTCATTATGATGCAGCGCTTCGTGCACTGTGGGGAGGGCATAAAAACATACCGTCGAACCGAGAACAAACAACCACAATGTTAATTCACAATTTTGTCGCTACCATTATTATTTACAACTTACAATAAAAACTGGATATGTATACAAAGACATAATTAGAAAACGGAATACTCGTATAAAACATCTACGTGCAACAACGGAACCTCCTTTTGTTTCTTTTATGATAGTTAAATAAGAAACAGATTAAGACAAAGTTTGTAATAAAAAATACTAGAAAGAAATATGGATAAAGTTAAGCTTCACTCTATTAATAGGTGGTACAGTCAACATTAAAAGTAACTGAACAAAAACAAAGTGGCAAAAGTAATAGTCACGTGGAAGTGTCTTTACATACTCATCATTTAACTTTTTTATTTCAGAATTATATGACATTTTTTGTGTTCATGATTATAACTTCTCTGTAATTACCTATAGTGACGGTCATATACTTTTGACTCAACTAACAAATTTGAAAATGTTTGAAATTAATAGAATTGTCTGACATAGCTTGTCAGACAATTCTGGTCATTTCAACTGTGTCAATCATTTGAAAATTTCATATGCTAAGCTACTTTTGATGCTGGCTGTACATAGGTACCTAATTAGTAGACAAACATTTCGGGCATTATAATTAACATATTTATCATAAGACGTGCTTCGTTGATCCGTATTGATCCGTAAGAGCCAAATAGCCAAGTCGGAGGCTCATTGTTGTTCATGTGGAAATGCCGAAATCCAGCAGTATTGATATATAAGAATAGATAGTAGGTAGGATGTAGATCCACTTTAAGTTAAATCCTATTTAAGTACAGTTCCACAGCAATAAATTTTCCGACATTTACGATTTGTTTCATTAAGAAGGACACGACTGCTCGTAGATCAGTGTCACAACAACAATCCGGCGTTTAATACTTACAATTAAAAATGATACGTTAACAGGGGAGAGGCATTTTCTATTTCAGGGAACACAACGCTGCCGTGATAAATATAGCTTTAAACTACGCTGCGAGGCAGACATAGGTTGTCTGAATTCCAGGAACCTGGTTTCCATTTCGCGGAAATCCTGGAAAAATACTCGGAATCGGCATCGCCCGACGCGAAAGGTAAAGCTGCAAAGCCGTAGACGTATTTGATTTTTACCTACACGTCTAGGTTGCAGATTATGCTTATCGCAAAGGTCGGAATTCGGCGTCAAACTGAAAACCGTATGCATGTACAGTACAGGTCTGGTATTTCATTACAAATTTGTAATGTGTTTGTAATATGCATTTATTTATAAGACCTGCTAAAATTTCTTTTCTTTTAAATGTTGTTAGTAACTTAATCTGACTGATCTTACCGACATGTAGTGACAGTTTAAAACGTAATAAGTAAACAAAAGTTTTAAATTCATTAGTAACAAGAAGTACCTAATATCCTTGCCCTGAAAATGCAGCTTGGTTAATTTATGAATAGTTTTTGCCATTCACTTGTAGTCGTTAGTATTAAGTAAACAGTGAACATCTCGACAAGGTCAATACATTTCAACACCAGCCAAGTCTATCGAATGTACCTCAATTCGACTGAGAATTTATTATACCTACACATTTTAATCTTATCGAAATGAATCTATGACAGTATGTATTTTATGAATTAAGCACACTCAATCGTTGTTCGAAATAAAAATGAAAAATAAAACAATACGAAGAAGAAACGAAGCTACACAAAACTTTCAAAAGATCCGTGCCTCTCTTGTATTAATTTAAAACAAAGATGCTATCGAGAGAAACTATGTTCAAAGAAGATATTAAAGAGAACCAAAGACAATGCAATCCATGTACTGCATTATAGTCGTCGTGCTTTAACAACCACGCAGTATTCATATCCATTACATCCAGTGGAACAGGCCGAGAGAGACGTCGTCGTTTCTATTGTGCGCCAGGCGCCCAGTCGACGCCGAAACCCAACACCAGTAACTAGATAGTTGGCACTGACCAAGCGGCCAGATACCGGAATCGATAGCACAAAGACGGCGGCCCTAGAATAGCCCCCTGCGAGACCCCAACGCACCGGATTCCTCGGTAATTACAGCCGGCATTAAAGGGGAAAACAATAATTAATTAAACACCTGCTCCTCTATTAAATTATCGCAATCTGGTGGAGTAAGATTTCTAACGCTCTCTCGGCGTTATGATAAAACGTTCCTTGTAATTACCATTGCTTGTTATGAGTGGGACGACGACCGACGGTCTGGATGACGGCATCGAATATTGTACAGCCGTCAGCGTAATCAAGCGTGTCATACTGACTTCTCAATCCATCATAATGCGCTTTATAAGTCATAAATTGATAATTCTCTTACTATCACTTGTGGAATATCGCAATGCAAACTATGGGATATCCTTTCTTGGTTGCATTTTCTTGGTCATCATTAGAAATCATTACAAAACTTTATATTTAATTTATACTGGATTGCAAAAAAAATGCGTAAACATAACTTCTTAGCGGTAGATAAAATATAGTAAGATTAAAATAATACTGCTCTAACTGCTGTACTCAGAGACGTCAATTATGTTTTAATGACAATTACATGTCTTTCCTTCTCTATTTAGCACTATGTCTTAAAAAAGTGACAGCAAGAGACTTAACTGACATTTTTGAACACGGCAGAAGAGTTGATGGTCAGGCCCCAGCTAGCGTCAGCCGTAAGATGCGAAATGCGACATTAATTTGGCAAGTCATGAAGAGGGCGCGAATGCAATCACTGGCGGGAAGCTCATCTCGGGTGCATCTCCGGCAGCATCGGCACGGTACGATGCTCGGATCGAGGTTAAATTAAGGATTCCGAACGAAACGCTCCCCGAGTCTCGACACAGGACGCGTTTCATACGACCGACGACGAGACGGGGCGTTGATTCGTTCGGTTTTCTAATAATTTCACGCCCGATCCCGACATTCCGATGGAACTTTACTAACTCATTTATAGAAAAAAGTTCTGGGTACGTTGAATTGAAAAGTTTAAGCAGTTTTCTTATAGCGATTTCAAGAGTAAAATACAATACAATCCCGTAAAACCACAATAAAAGATTTGTGTAAATGCACCAGGCGGCATTACGGCTAGAATCAGAACTTATTTAAATTGAATTAAAAACAATATATTTAAAAACTTGAATTATTTAAATTTTTCCATGTTTAATCAACAAGAAGATCCTACCCTAATTTTCGAGGGCTCCAGAATTGTCAATGCCGTGTATTATACATATAACATTTATCATCATCATCATCCCTTTAATTAACGGTACTATAATGCCCTTTGCGTTGTAAGGGCGGAACCGAGCTAAAGTTCTTTGTTTAAGATTGGAGGTTTACATAGCTATCAAAACTGCTGACATTGGACTCAAATTCAAAGCGCTTCCAAATTGTCATGTCAAATCTTATTGAGAAGATAAAAAAAAGTATGATCGAGTGGAAAGTTAGTACAGATGTAACAGCAAATCAGAATACAATAGCGTAGAAATTGGTGCATAGAAAATGCAGAACTTAACATAATGAAAGTTATACACAGACGATAATTGATAGATGCTTTACACGGGATGTCATTAATTTTGTAGATATCAACTACAATTGTTATTTTCCCATTGATTTAAAAGCCAAAACTTCATCCATTGCCTTGATAATTAACTAATATGAACACAAAATATCACCGCTCATTTTCGAAAAGGTAATAAGGGCCAATGATTGTCGTAAACCATGTCGAGTTCGACAAAGCCGAGTGACGCAGGAAGGCCGAGTTTTGCAATGCCAGTCCGCCAATTTGACATTGTGTAAACGTTTTCACATGGGGGCCGAAAACGGAAACTTGGATGACGCTCCGTGCATACAGAACGGATCGTGCTTGTGCGCGAATATCATTACTGCCTGGATATTTTATGTCTTCCAAGAAATTGATATCGGACGTACGAAAGCTGATACTTATTGGTACTGTGTACATTGGAAATATACAGTTCTATATTTATGAAAGTCATAGTCGTCGTCAAATCATAGGCTGTGAGAATAGGTTTTAAGACCATATTTTCCCATGATGTATTATTCTTAAACAATTTTTTTTTGTTTTCGTCTTAGCAAACTAGCGGCCGCTCGCGGTTTAACCCGCGTGTTTCCCGTTATATAACAAAATTTCCCGTTAAATAAAAAGTATCCTATGTTTTAATCTAGGTTATAAACTATCTGTATGCCGAATTTCATCAAAATCCATTTAGTAGTTTTTACGTGAAAGAGTAACAAACATCCATCCATACTTACAAACTTTCGCGTTTATAATATTAGTGGGATTGAGAATGTAAAATACTAATTATAAATAACCTACTCGGTCGTTTCATTGTGTTTATTTAAACATATTTTATTAAGTTACATTATAAAAATAAATTACTATTAATGTAACTTTAATAAGTTAATAACACATACCGTCTTCAATAAATTCTACACATGAATTTAAATATGGTAATAGAGAAACATTAATTTTACATTACCGCCTAGAATTAGCATGACGAGCAGACTATGCATTGCAACATTGTAAAATAATTGTATCACTCTGGCATTTTACGATCCGAAGTACTTATTTTTTTTACATACATACATACCACTCTGGACTATTATTCCCTAAGGGTTAGTCAGGGCCCTTATTCTGTAACGATTCCTTGTTTCAAAACCACGTTAATTCCTAAAAAGTTACGATATCTTCCCAAAAACGTATGCGTTTGACGTTTGTGCGCGGTAAGGTTTAGGTGTGGAATCTATAGATTGCGTTACAGAATCAGGGCCCTGAGACTAGGTAATGAGGGCCGCACAATCTATATCCGCGATAAGTCCCGTTTCACTAAATAACAAATGCACATGTGCTCAGCGTGACAGGTGGTGAGCCCATCGCCGCTTTTTGCTGTTGGATGTATCTATCTTATCTTATCTAATGGGGCCTGCAGAGGTCTCCCTCTCGCATCAGCACGTCGACCCATTGGGATCTTCTGTGCAACACCGTCCTATCACTCTGCCTGCTCAGTGAAGATAATTGACATAAGCTTGGTGCTGTCTTTGAGGGCGAAGAGCTTTAAATTTTCTGGTTTCGGGTAGGTCGATCCCAGAAGATTCATTATTTTCCTAGCAAAAGAGTAACAGTCACACAGTAGGTGCTGGATGGAATCCGTTTCCCCTCCACATGCCCTGCACAGGTTGTATGTTGCTAGTTGCATTTTGTGGAGCATTTGTTTTGTGGCATAGTGCCCAGTCAGGGCACCGGTGATTAATCGGGCCTGCCTTCTGCTACCTCCGCATGATCTTACTCCGTCCAAGGACGCCTTCGCCCATAAAGAATTTTAGTGTTTTATGCCGGGTAGGTCTTTCCATTGACTGTTAGATGTATGTGCAGTGTTTAGTCCGTTAGTCGCCTTTTACGACATTCAAACGAAGAGATGGGTTAGTAGTAATTCTTTTAATGAGCCGCCACAACACAGCTGCTTAATGTTTTTAAACGATAATAATAATTTTAAGCAAAAATTTTACTGTCGATTTACGTAAAATGTAAAAAAGAGAGAACGACGAGCCTCACAGTATTTTTCTTACCCAGTGATTACACAGTAGGTGCTCCATATTATTACATGTACCGGTCACATTCACTGCACACAAATTGGGAAACCGGTGGTATCATAAAAAGCGTTTCCTGTTCATCATATCTCACTTTCTATACGGAGATAACCATCTTAAACACACGACTGACATTACAAAGAATGCTTTTTATGAGACCACGTTGTTACTAATTGGACAGTAATTATAACACCTTTAATTTAATTTAAATATTACACAAAGGCAACCAGAATAAGTGAAATCGTATTCACAAATAACGCCTTATAAAATTACATATTTATAGCAAATTTCAATTTCAACATAGGTGTCAGAATGTTTGTTCTGACTTCCATGCCCACATGCAAACCATAGAACAACGGCAAAAGTTATTTAGGATTAATAGATATGTTAGCAAAGCAAGTAGAGATTCATTGATTTTTTTATTACGGACTAGCGGTTATTAGTTATTTTGTGATAGTTTCTATATCTTATCAACACATTTTAGTCTTTAGACTAACTAATAGACAAAAATGTTGAGAAATACAAAGTTGGTTTAAACACGTACTATATTACCTCTTTTAACTGTTAACGTGTTTTATGGTACGATTAACCCAAATAAAATTATAGCTAAAGACTTACATTACATAAGTAGTACAGTAACAACATACAGACCATTTAAATTCGTTCTGTAAACCTATTTGATATTCAGAATAGGCAAAGTCAAAAAGTTCACATTTACCTTTCATCGAAGTTGAATGTTTGTCAACGGTGTGTTGAAGTTACTCAAAAGTTTCCCGCGAAACCGTGTGGGATTTTGCCGAAACTCTCGAGTTTACCGATTTTGCGTTAACTTTCACGCCGTGACGCCGGCCGCCGCCGGCTATTGTGAGTGAGGCCTTTTGTCGTTCGAGTTTACCGAGACTGTGTTGAACAGATTTTTTCTTTATTTATAATAATAATAGGGCAGGGTGATTCAGAGCATTCTATCGCTTTCAATTTGAGGGGTATCGAAGAAACAGCTCCGTTGGGCCCGGTATCTACCGAAGCGTTGCACGGAATATATTATAGAGAGCGAATGTTTATCGTTCTTCTTCTTAGCTTATTGGTTGTTTTTACGACTAAATTACAACATATCTCTCTGGCCAGTTAGCTGGTTTCGGTGAATAATGAGTATAGTCAAGTCAAAGTCAAAATGTATTTATTCATTAAATCAATAAGCACTGTGAATCGTCCAACCAAAACATCTTATTAACCTACCACCCATTTAGGACGTCATTTTTTAGTTATGGAGAAGAATGGGCGCTAGAATAGAAACTGCACAGCTTTATACAAAGTAACGACATTTACAAAAACAAAAAAGTCGTTATTTGACCTTCACTATACTTTATATCCACTAGCTAGCTAGACCATAGTCACCTTCTGTGAATCTGTGTTAAAGTGATCAGCGTCCAACAGCAAACGTTCGGTTCCGCCGCGTTCGTCCGTTGTCAGTTGCAGAAAGGCGATTATGATCCGGTTAATGGAATAAATCATGGTTTATAAATCGCTGAGAAATAATTGATTTTCAAAGGCGGCGGTATAAGAAATAAGTTTGTTAATCTCTGAGCAAGACCATAGTAACCTTCTGTGCATCAGTGATAACCAAAACACTAACTACCAACAAAAAAAAACAAAAGAAAATATAGTTGTGGTTGATTGCAACCACTATTGAGTGATCAGCGTCCAACAGCAAACGTTTCGTTGCGTCCGTCCGTTGTCTGTTGCAGAAAGGCGATTATGATCCGGTTAAATGGAAGAAATCGTGGTTCATTTCCCATAGCCACATGAGACTACTGACGTATACATATACATTTCTAGCACTAACGTTTTATTTAAAAGGGTTAACAGGGCTATTAGCAGTGGCGGTACCTTCATACAAGCCGAAAAGCCCGGCTTGCCCTAACAAAAACTCAATATCACTACTGGTAAAACGCAATTATTAAAATCACTTAATATTTTTTACCATTGTTAATTTTCTTTCATCAGCATTCAAATTATCAATTTTATAAGTTTCTCATATTAAGAATCACCAAACAAATCGCATAAAGCTGCTTATAAATCGTGCGACGCTTTACATCTCTCTCGCACAAGTTGGCTTGCAACCGGGCTTCGGATTTAAAGTATATCCGCTCTGTTCTAACTTTAACAAAATTGCTACTCTATAAACATAATACTGCGTAAGTATGTATAGATTCTATGAGAAATTCATACCTTCGTCAAAGCCAGCTTGCGTTATGAAGTTCGCAAGTAAGGCCTTCTCCAAATCAGGCTTTATTTCTACCGAATCACGTGCAACTTAAACGCGGGCGAACCAATCAAAGGCGACCGACGACAGCTCGAGCTCGGGCGAACCAATCAGAGGCGAGCGTTAATACGCGATTGTGCTGTGCAGCAGCCACAGGCAGCAGCCAGCCATTTTTTATTCTTTGTTATTGTCACACTTCACTTTATTTGAGGGATTGTTTTTAAGTAACAAGTGTTTTCGTAATTTGTGTTAAAAAAATGTGTTCCGAGTTCAGTTCGTCGCTTTATTGGTCTCTGTGACGAACTAAGATGTGTTGAGCATGTGATGTGTTGCTAACAAATGTGTACTTAAACGTGTTGATGATTGGCATACGAAAGACAGAGGTAAATAAATTCTTTGAACATCACACATGATTTATGTATTTCGCAAACTATTAAAAGTCATCTAGGGCATTAATTATAATAGGTCTATGTAAAAAACTCTTTACAACAAAACTTACTTACTCTCTACAACAAAACCGGCGCATCGCATTTTGTTGTAATTTTGTACTTAGTTGTATTTATAGTTTTCATCGAAATAGGATAATAATTTTTATTCCTCATGAAGTAACAATTATTCTGATATAAATTTTACTCAATAATATTATCGTAGATAAGAGAAATTCACAGTTAACTTAACGCGATTTTCGAAGTTTTTTTGGTTTTGTTTCATTTTTTTATTTCATTTGTTTAGTTCAATCCAGGAGCTCAAAAAAGTGCCCTCGCGTAATTTATGAAAATCTTTCTCTGCAATTTTGAGTTTAAATAAAAGTTAAGCGAAATTTACAAAAAGCGAGGCCGCTACGTACTATGCCAATAGTTATTCTACACTATTTAATAAGTAAATACTGTTAATGTATTTTTGTTTCTGAGATAAAGAACGCCTAAATTGGCCAAAATAAAATTCTCAAAAATCACATTCAAGATGTAATAGAAGGTAATAGCCTGTTTTTTTACCAACGACAAGAACGTTTGGAATGCCACGGCCTATGACGATTTGAGTAAAAAATGTGGCTAGTGTCACAAATGGGCACCAACATTGTACCTAGGTAGCAAGATTAGGAACTTCAGGTTTCGTGGCTTGCCCCAATCTGAAGCCCTAGGCACGCCACTGGCTATTAGCAACGAGTTTAACAACAAGCTAATCTTTAAAAAAAAGCTTGCATAAAGAAACTGAGTGCATGATGACATCTTAAGTCTTATTATGACCAAATTACAAGAAATTGGTTATATTATATTGATATCATGTTAATAGGAGGTTTGCTAATCGCTCGTAAGTCAACAACAGTTTTGATACCAGTTTTTCAAATTAAAACTTAAAAGCGAACGTGGTCCAAATTATTACATTACGATCGCCACAGAGGTTACGTACTAAAATCTAGATGGAGCAGAGGCGAGGTTGGATAATGAATTCGATTAGGAAGTGATTGATGGACGCGATCGAAGGCCGGGCGGCGGCAAAGGCTGGGTCGTGCTAGGCGCGTCACGCACAAAGGCCCGCGCGCCCGGACGCGGTCGATACCGGGCTTTACCGGGCCGGGCTCTGGGCGCTGCTACATCCATTTAATTGAGTTCCATTAAAGTGATGGGTGAATTAAAAAAAAGGTAATCGAATGACGCTCGTTAGAGCACCAGTGTCCTGCAACTGTGGCGTGCTGCACACGAACAATTGTACACATTAAGGGGGTGCCGCGCGATTGCAAAAACTGACTTAATGAACTTCAAAGCAAAATCAATCATATTGATATTTAAAATTCAAATACAATTCTGCTTTTGAAGTTTCAGACCTAGTAATTTGATTAGAGCAATGTTTTTATTCTGCGAAATGTACAAAACCGCTTGGTTTATAAATTAAAATTTACTTTTTTAAGATGGGGGTGACCTGCGGAATATCAATACAAATATTTTCATGGAAGAATTATTGTTTCATGCGTAAAATTAAGAAGGAGTCATTTCATTTATTTTAGGAGTCATTCGATTTACGTATTGTTTGTTATTGTTTAAAGAATTTGTTCAAATTTCAACAAGGCCACGACCTTGTGCAATGATCAGGCTAACTTACGTAAGTTCTTTTAATGTATTTAACTAATTCAGCGCATAGTACCTACAAGTAACTTAAAAATACGTAAATTTTCACAATTTCGTGCAGGATCCCCTTAAGTAATGGATTTGATTTACGTATAAACTTTTAGCTGGTCTTTTTACGTCCCTTATCGATCTTATAGACATTTTTTAAACTGCCCTGAAAAACTTAAGTCAAAATTTAACAAACAAAAAATGATACAGGTTCTACGGAGTGGAAATACGGTGACCGGCTCTCACGGTGCGCAGTGCAGCTGTTCTGATAGGGTTACCAGACAACGGGAAATTTCTAATAAAACAATAATATTTCTGAACCTTACATTCAATAAGCTTTTTTAAGCAATTTCCTCTTGACTAACACATACCACAATAATCATATTTTAATTATGAAGAAGGAAAGGTTTTTATTTTTTTATTGGTTTTTTTTTTTACTAGGTATGGGTTTGCTCTTGATCCCAATCAAGCCCAGGGGCTAAGACAGGATCTATGATGGTGCGAGCTTACCCAGAAGGTGCCTATTTACTCTTGCTTTGAAGATGGACGGGTTATATGTACTCGGAAACACAGACGCAGGGAGGGAGTTCCACTCCTTTGCTGTACGCAGTATAAAAGATGTTGAGTAACGCTTTGTGCGACATTTAGGAATATCCACCAAGAAAGGGTGGTAGCCCGCAGTGCGCCTGGATGTCCGATGGAAGAAGGGGGATGGCGGTATGAGCTCATGCAGCTCCAGAGCACACTCTCCGAAGTACAGTCTGTAAAAGACCGACAGACAGGCAACTTTGCGGCGGTGAGCTAGGGTGTGAAACTTGCTCTTCACCAGTTCTTTGTCGCCAATTAGCCTCTCAGCTCTGCGTTGAATCGTGTCCAGTGCAGCTAGTTGGTATTTAGCTGAGCCGTCCCACAGGTGACTGCAATATTCCATGCAAGATCGGACTTGAGCTTTATAGAGTTAAAAGCTGTCCCGGCATGAAATATCGCTTGACTCTATTTAAGACACCCAGCTTTTTAGCTGCAGTTTGAGCCTTGGACTCGATGCTGGTGCTGAAGTTGAGGTCTGAAGACAACTCCATGCCCAGAAGGACGAGACTATCGGTAACAGGCACAGATGCACCCCGAAAAGTAGGAGTCAGGTTAAAGGGACTCCTTTTAGCGGTGAATAAACACGCTTGCGTTTTGGTGGCGTTGAAATTTACCAGGTTACTGTCACCCCACTGGCAAACGTGGATTAATGTCTGGTTCGTTCGCTCAACCATGGCCTCTCTCATCAACATCACGTCATCACCACTAGCTTTTGCATCCGAAAGGAATCTCTCTACGACAGTACTGTCATCTGCATACCCAACAATTCCCGGTATCAACAGGTCATTGATGTGCAACAGGAAAAGCGTCGCAGAGAGAACAGACCCCTGAGGAACTCCGGCATCAATAGCCACTGAGTCAGAGGAGCAGCCATCGATGACTACTCTGATCGACCGTTCCGTCAGGAAATCAGCTATCCAACTACAAAAGTCAGCGGGGATACCATAAGCTGGAAGCTTGTGCAGTAGACTTGCGTGCCAGACCCTGTCAAAAGCCTTTGAGATGTCAAGTGATACGGCGAGTGCTTCGCCATGCATCTCGAGGGCCTCACCCCAGTAGTGCGTCAGATAAACTAGAAGATGCCCAGTCGATCGTCTTCGGCGAAACCCATATTGACGGTCACTGAGGAGGTCATTAACTTCTAGGTATGAGAGCAACTTACAGTTTAGAACTCTTTCCATGACCTTACAGAGTATGGAAGTGATGGCGATCGGTCGGTAGTTGCATGGGTCGGCACGACTTCCTTTTTTGGGTACTGGCTGCACATTAGCAAGCTTCCAGCATTTAGGTACGGTTTTTGCCTCGAGAGAAAGGCGATACAAGCGCGTTAGCACTGGTGACAACTCAGGCGCACAATACCTCAGTACCCTTGCTGGTATGCCATCAGGACCACTGGCCTTGTTCACGTCCAGACTAAGCAGGGCTCTACGGACCTCTTTGTTGTGGATTGTGATCTCCGGCATCAAAGAATCACAGCGAGGTAAATTTGGTGGTTGTTGAGAGCCGGTGTCTAGACGCGAGTTGCTCGCAAACAGAGAGGCAAATAAACTTGCTTTCTCAGCTGCAGAATGAGCCAGCGACCCGTCAGGTTTCTGCATGGGTGGTAACATAGGACGGCAGAAATTCGCCTCGGCTGACTTCGAAAGGGACCAGAACTGTTTACTACCGCTCGGGTAGGATGACAACTTCGTCCCTATTCGGCTGATGTGATCGAATCTGGCCTTTCGAATAACCCTTTTGCACGACTTGGCGGCCGAATTAAAGGCTCTCTTCTTTGCTCGGATTCTCCGTGCACGGACTTTGCGATCCCGGGCTTGCACCCAAGCCTGGTAAGCAGACTGTTTTCGGGCCTCAGCACGAGTACAGTCCGCATTATACCAAGGGCGGGACTTGTAACCGAGCGGGATGTCGGAGAATGGAATAAAAAACTCCATTCCCTGCCGGATTACATCCGTAATCGCATCGGCCGTACACGAAGGGTCGTTAGAAGAAAAGCATGTTTGCCGCCAGGGATAAGATGCAAGGAAAATACGCATCTCGTCCCAATCTGTTGACTCGTATCGCCATACTCGTCTCGTGCCCCTAGGGCTCATATCCGGAGGAGAGCAAATCGATACGGATTTCACCACACAATGGTCGGACGTTCCCAGCGGGGCTGAGACCGATATCGAATGCTTGTGTGGATCGGTTGTCAGCAGTAAGTCAAGACAATTGGGTGTGTGGCCAGCGACATCCGGAATTCGCGTCGCTTGATCCACCAGCTGAGTGAGATATAGTGCTAGGGAAAACCTTCGCACTTCTCTCCCAGCATGGTCAGTCTTCTGGAACGGGTACAGCCACTCTTTGTGGTGAGCGTTGAAGTCCCCCAGAAAGACAAGCTCCGCCGCTGGATACCGCTGAGTTGTTAAGTCTGCCGTCTCAGTGAGGTAGTCTATGAGCCGAGTCGCCTCCTGATCGCCGCTGTGCGATCGGTAGACACAGACGCAGATTATCTTCTCTACCCCAGTGTCCACCAGAAGCCAAATAACGGAGAACCCGGATTTTTCAAACCATCGGAGACGCCTACAGCAAATGTCATCGCGGACGTACACACAGACCCCTGCACTCTTTTTGAACTTATGCTCAATTGAGTAGCCAGGGTAGCGCTAGTTGGGCCCCCTACTAACTGCGGTCGGCCAACGGCTAAAACCGTGCTTCGGATCCCGCTACCCTCCAGAATGAGTTACCCGGTACAGCAATGCTAAGGCTTCAAGACCGGTCCTAATCTGCGCAACTGACTTCTAACCAACCCCCATTGGCACTGGCACTCCCGCACGCCGACGGAACGCAGCGGACTGCTTGGCGCCGGATTTCGGCAGGATGGTGATCGCGAGCCAGGCGGCTCCTTGCGGAGCCTACCACCGCCACTGGGATCTTCAGCCGTCACCACGGGCCATGTTGGTCCGTGATGTCGTTGCCCGGGGTGGACCGCTAGGAGGTAGATCCCAACCACCCCAAAAAATAGAACGGTTTGTCAAAATAGAACGGAATGGCATAGCATGGAGGAGGTCGATGCCCAACAGTGGGTGGATATGGATACCTACAGCTAGGTATTCAGAAAAAAATTACAGAATCAAAAAGTCTTTCTCAATTTCCGAGTGGTCGCCCGGATTGGGTAACCATGGGTCGAGTCTCGCTCGGGTAAGGCGTCCTTTTCAAGTTCTATTTTCGGATTTATTTCTATAAAATTTTGCCTACAACTGCCAGCTCTCATGAAAGTCAAGCCTAAACTGAATGTCGGCAAAAATCTTTTTTGCACGGTATACAATCTCTGGTATGACAGTTAACCCTAACCTCAGCTCACGTCAATCAAAATCTAGGCGCTGAAGCGCGGACGCGCGAGCGACACGAACACGGGACGTTATAATAATATACGAGTAGAGCTACAAATAAGTACTTAATAGATTAATGTTTTTTATATATATTTTAGCATTTTATTAACGCTTAAATATACTTAAGTAAAATTTTAAACACTGAAAAAGACGACAACCTCCGGCGGAAATCGAACCACGCACATTCCGCATTCCGGGCGGCTGCCTTAACCACTTGGCTATCGAGGTCTGGTTTTCACCCGTCGAAATTTGTCAGTGCTTTATGCTTATGTTTTTTAGTCAACATCGCTTCATCAAATCTTAGAATTTTTTTTTACTTAAATTTAATCGCTTCTAATTGGTATTCTGTGCAATTTATTTTGGTTGCACTTTTATGATGATGATTTGAAATCATACTATCAACTACTAGAAAAACAATGTTATTTCGTTTAGTACTTTACGACGATTTTTACAAATAGTAAAATAGTTTTAAAACGCATAAATCGTAAAGAAAGTGAACGGTTCGACGAAAAAATTTACCTATTTTAATTCTTCTTATTATATCTACGTATTTAGTTATTGTTGCTTGAAAATGGTTTGTAGTATTGTAATGTTACACTTCATAAAGTTCTAAACCCGATAAAAAAAATTTGAATGTGGCAAGTTACGTATAAATTGATTGTCGACACCTCTGTCACGGTATACCTACTGTCTGCTTCTGCAAAGGGTTCGAAACGTCATGCATTAGGATAAATTTTATTAGATAATTCCGTTATTATAACTAAGGGTTTATACTACACATACATAATGTATGTATAGTAAGTATTCGCTGTCAAGTCATTATCGGCAGCGATACGACGACATCCCATCGATTTTCGAACTGTTATCCATTTCGGGAAATTGATAATTCGGGAATTTGACATTTTGGGAATCTGACAATCCGGGAACTTAGCATTTCGGTAACTTGACATTAAGAAACCGCTTGACATTTTGGGAATTTGACATTCTGGAGTGAAAGAAAAATTCGTATCCACACTCTGACAGCGTGTTAAAGAAATTATACAACGATCAAAGAGAAGCCCAACGCTACGTGTATTTGCGCGTGTATCGTTGCAAATCCGTGGCTACGTCTTGGCCGAATGTCAATGGCATGTAAACTAAACTGCGACCGGCGGGGCGAGGCTAAATGCCTGAGCGATAAACAAATCGGTGGTTGATTGAACCCGGCGGCGTGCGTACTACGGCCCGATTCCAGGAATGCCGTGCCAATAAATAGGTATAACGTACGGTATGTATCGATCGACGGTACCGAAGCATAGCGACATATCTGCCAAACAACTATCTCGCAGATATGACGTTATTCTTCGGGACCGTCGGTATGTGCGCATAGAACGCTCTCGTTCAATGAAAACCATTGGAAAACTAAAAGACGTGTCAGAGCGAAAGTCGAACGTAAACACAAATGCTATTTGTTAAGCGATTGGTGATTTCATTAACAGATTCGCCCCCAAAATTTGCTTCCCTAAAGCAATAGGTAGGTACTCATTTTTTTAACTTCTTCGTCAGCCAAATAGCGAGCAAGCTATCTTTAAAAAAATTTCTTCAAGGTTCTCATCATCATCAGCTTATACTCGTCCACTGCTGGACTTAGGCCTCTCCAAGAACACGCCACTGAGCACGATCCGCGGCCACTCTCTTGCCAGCCACCTTGCGAAGATCGTCACTCCACCTTGTCTGAGGGCAAGGTTTTCTACCTACGAGATATTATTATTAAACTTTTTTTGTAAGTTAATGTTGGTATTATAACTGATATCAGTTAGCAAACGGTTCTCAGTCTACCGTTAGATGAAGTGAAAAACAAAGAATATATAAAAATGTTTTTTATAATTATAACTTATAAGTAGAACTTCTATATTATTTTTTTAATGGGATAGGAATAACGCAAGCTACAAAGTACAACTAAGCAGCCTCTTCATACCTTTATACGACCGTCGCGTCGTCAACGACGACGATTAAACATCGCTAGATATTAAAATGTATACTTACGTAAGATACCTTTACTAAGTGTAGTTTGAGATCCTAATAAAAACTTAATTTTTTTTAGTTCCTTATTAATAGACTTATAACACTTTCATCATTCATCGACTGGCAAGTTACAGCCCTTAACATTGATGAGTGAAAAGATAGGGAGGAAGGTCTTTGCCCAGCAGTGGGGCAGGCTAGATGTATAATATATTTTTTATTCATTCCATATCCTCCTTCTTTCTACAATGTGATAGGGGTGGTACTTCTAACCTGTTAAGGCTAAGTACTACATCTAAATTCATCGACAAAAAAAATAATATGGAGTTATAAAAAAGTGATTTTAAATCACAAAATAATTAAGTAATGATTTTTTTTCTCACCAAAATAATCTCAAACATACAAAACAAAGTAATTTATTAGTTAGCTAGTGTCATTAGCTACCGTTTGCCATTTTTTTCATGTTTCTCCGACGTATGAAACCTCTGATATCGCATAAAGTAAATATGGTCATAAATTATAGGGGGAGGGGGTAGGGCCCCCATATTTTTTTTTTGTCGATGAGTTTAGATGTAGTACCTAGCCTTAACGGGTTAAAAGTACCACCACTATCACATTGTATACAACGACTTAATTAAAATAGCTCAAAACCTACGACACCCCAACTTATATTTATTATAAAAGAATGTACATAAACTATTTAAAATTAATTTTAGCGGATGGAAGAAGATATTTGGTTACGGTAATATATACACGCGTGATATAAGCTTGTGCGAGTGCGAGCGATGTTGCTGTCGCGACAGCATTCAAATTGTAAGTGCAACATTGCAAATAAGACGAGTTAAGAACATTAAAAGCGGCGTATTTTAATATTTTTTTTTAAATGTCACCCATATTTTTTTATTAGTAAAATAGATTTTACTCTTGATTCCAAACAAACTAATTTCAGTTTTTGAGCAATTTCATTAACACGTTGTATAACGAAGGTCATTTATGTGGGGCGATAGCAACGTGCACTATTCGTTGCGGAACGTGACTGGCGCAATTTTGACACCGAGCGTCTTTCCAACCGGGCGTTAGGCGATTAGGCCACCGCGGCGACGGGTTCCATTGTTACACACCAACTTCCAACACTTGAGGGCATGCATAACGACAAAACAAATGAACAGACAAATTACTGTAAGTGTGTGTATAAATTAAACAACGAAATGTGTTTCCCTTTTCCGGTTCTTAAAAAGGGTATACGAAAGAGGTTGGACATTTTTGCGTTTATATTTTTTTGTAATATTGCGGTTCACGATGAAACTACAGTCTAAACTAAAGTATTATTAGTAAAGACAATTAAACAAATGGAACATGACCAAACATATGGACCTTTTCTGGTGTCCACTGAAGGCCATTTCGATGTTTATGTATAGTATTTGAATCAAGTGTGGCAAATCCTACTAATATTATAAACGCGAAAGTTTGTAAGTATGGATGGATGTTTGTTACTCTTTCACGTAAAAACTACTAAATGGATTTGGATGAAATTCGGCATACAGATAGTTTATAACCTGGATTAACACATAGGATACTTTTTATGAAACCGCGAGCGGCCGCTAGTTATAAATATTTTAGCCTAGCAGGAGTAAGGATAAAATGTTTACTAGAAAAAAATCAACCAGTCTCAGGAGGCTCGAGTGGGATTCGAACCCACGACCTTTGGATTGCCGGTCCAAAAGATATTTATAAGCAATTACGTCTTTATCGATTGTTAAATACTTGCTATAGTATTTCTTTCGACTGTGAGGGTAAACTTCACAGTGACGTAATACCGCTGGCTTGCAGCGTAAATCAAACTACTGGGAAAAATTCAGCGAGTCTTCTGGGGTCACGATAGCTCAGCGGTTAGAGCAGTGGACCGGCAATCCAAAGGTCGTGGGTTCGAATCCCACTCGAGCTTCCTGAGACTGGTTGATTTTTTTTAGTAAAAATTTTATCCTATATCTATATAGCATTGTGAATGCAAAATTTCAGTAATAAAAATAGCAGGAGTGTTACAAAAATATAAAACGACAGGCAGTTCTACAAACTAGAACATCGTTAACTAAAACTATTAGGTGCTTAGAGGTTAGTAATTTAGCTAACCGGTTCCGTGCAGATTTCAATAATTTCAGGCAGCAACATTCCACAGAGTCGCATTTCTACGGCTAACCCAATTACCCGAGTGAACAACAAATTGTTATCGCACGCGGTGAGCGACGACGGTCACTAGTTCACTACACCTATGTACCTACTACTCACTTCACTACCACTACGCTTGCGGGCAGCGCGACTCCGATAACTCGTAACTGCACACAAACTCGATTTGCTAATAGATTCAAACTCGATGCCTTATTGATACTAGACACTAACTGAATGCAGGTCTAATATTGGGCAGTCGATTTATAATCAAATTATAACATGGAAATGTTCAAATGTGCGATCCACAGTTTATTTTATCGTTGTTATCTTCTACTTTCAAATACATCATAATAACTATTAAAGCTAAAATAAATGGAGCACACACATACTGTACATAATGTACGGTGATGTTTATTAATTCTAATTGTACGGTCCGGTCATTGACCCAGCATTACTAGTACGCCATTCCCGAAAAAAATTAGGAATGACGACCTAAATGTTAACCCATAAGATAACAAGTATACAGCACCGGCGGAGCGCAAAACAGTTTTAAATTTATCATCCGATCCGACACGAACACGATAGCAGTCAATCACCTGCTTTCTCACGACACGGAATTATCGGTCGGCGACAACGACAATGGTGACGGGGCGAAACGGCTAATGGTCCACTCGCGAGGCGAAGCAGACCCGCTTCGTACCAAAACGGGAGTTTCATTGAAATGGTTGGGTCACTTAGCGCCCGTTTATAAACATAAACAAGGTGTACAGTACAAATGCCTCAATTGTTGTTATTGCGATGCTACTTCGATTTTGGTTCTACAAGGTCGTTAATTAAAATTAAGAACTACAATATTGTCATTTACTTCTCACCATGATGTGACAAGGTTCATTGTTAAGTATATACGAGTCTAGTATACCTGTACCATGTATAAACATTTACTTGTTCGCGAAGGCTGATATTGGAAATACTTGTGTAAGAAATGCTGTCTCTGATATCAATACAAGTTACAATGTATTATTTATTATTGGAACTGTTTGACAAACATAGTGTTTTAATCAAATACCCATGTAAAAAAAACTCCTTTTTTATTTTTAGCATAATGCCAGATAGAAGTTTATTTAAAAAGCGACTATTCAAATAATAATTATTTAGGTATCTATTATTAAGTTAATGACCATCAACCGTGTCGCGTAACGGTGAAAGAATAATACTACCACCACCTCCCCCTTCCCTGGTGTCGTAAAAGGCGACTAACGGACTAAAGACTGCACATACATCCAACAGCATAGAGCGGCGATGGGCTCACCACCTGTCACGCTGAGCACTGCTTTTGCTGTAATCATAACCCTTCGGGGATAAATTATTATCACGACTATTATAGTCGTGATTTATGTATAAGCGAATGAGGCAAAGGATGTTTCGGAATCTTGGAATAATTACGTATAGAAAGAAAGTCTTCATACAAGCGCTCTGTCAAAAGTGAATAAACCGATTCACACTTTCGTAAAGATTACTTGCTTGCGCTCGGCAACACGCACACGTACACTTGTAACTTCGTAGTGTACATTGAAAACTCGCGTTCGGAGCCATATTTGGCTCAAAAAAAAGTGCTTCAAATGGGCGCGCGGACTTACTTTCTATACGTAATTATTCGGGATGGGCCGAATGTGGTTTGAACCGAATACGAACTTCGGCCGAACATTCGGCAAAAAATCAAAATTCGGCCGAAGTTCGGTTCTTTTCACAGCGTTTTCTCTATTACAGCTACAACACATTCTATCTAGTTTACGCGCTATTCTTGGTATTGCATCCCGCCCGCAACCCATCCGCACCCCGCGACAAAAGCCCTCGTCTCCCGCCCCGCTATGCGATTCTCTAAGAGAGATCCTGCGCGCATGGCTGTGATCTGCTATCTCTTTCCAATTCTATGAATATGAAAGATACAGAGTCAATTCTCAGCGCTGCGGCAGCCGCTGTTAGCAAGGCTTTAACTTAGAGAATCGCACTGCCGGTCGACCGGTCATTAGAAAATAGGTTATTCACGCGACAATTGCGTTATTTTTTAAATTATTATCTACGTGATTTTAAGTGAATTAACGAGGTAAAGTAATAGATATATTTTTTTCTGCATATACAAATAGTGTAAGAAAAGATCAATAAGTGTTATTTCAATATTTTCTTGTACTGAAAGTTCGGCATTTGAACCGAATGCCGAAGTTCGGTTAAACCAAATGTGAAGCGAATTTCGGCCTATCCCTAGTAGTAATTATTCTAAGTTCGGGATCGTAACAAATGGAAACCTGTGGTCTCTGCCCTACCCCTCCGGGAAACGGGCGTGATGTAATGTACTTAATGTAATGTAATGTATGTAATTATCTTATCTTACCTTATCTTATGTATGTATTTATTTGTATATATTAATTGTGCCCATATTGTTCCATATTGTTCGATATTTGGTGTAAAGTGGACTATGGTAGAGGACTGCTTTTGCTGCCATATTTGCCTAGTTTCTAACCCTTCGGGGATCATCACCATCATCAGCCTATAAACGTCCCACTGCTGGGCACAGGCCTTCCATGTGGACAATAGCACGTGAGGATATTGGGCCATAACCCACTACGCTGGCCCAATGCGGGTTGGTGGTTTTAAACGACTGTCATCTTACGACAACCACCGGGACCAACGGCTTAACGTGCCATCTGAAGCACGGAAGAGCTCGAGTAGTTTTTTTTTGGTCACCCATCAAGCGACCCGGCAATGCGAAAGTTGCTAAGCGAGCAAGATCGCAAGCAGAACGCGCTAGTCGCTGCGCCATCGAGCTCCTCAATGACCTTTCGGGGATATAACAGTCGTAATTATATGTATGTACATATGTACATAATATATTGTTCCACTGATGGCAATGGTATCTCTCCCATTTTTCCTATTTAGGTATATATTTGCGGTAAGTATATTGCTTGTGTTGGTCCATCCTTTGCATAAGCAACCAGCAACTCAAATAATTAAACATAAAATTCTTAGAAGTTGCAGCATGACCAACTACATACTCGTACGTATTTAATGTATCCGGAAGTTCACGATTTGATCCACATTAATTTGCCGAACAATCATCGAACAACAACGAACGGACTCAATTATTTTTTGCACGTGAAACACGTTTCGTTATTATTATCTAACCGTCAAATTGACTAATGACGTCGCATCATAATGCACGCACAGCTCCCCATGACCCCGTTCGGCAACCAGGCCGGCCCGTGAGACGTATTGTGGAACCGTTATCTCACCGCCTCGCGTATTGGAGAACTCTCGAGTTACTGTTTGGAGTGCCATTCACAACTCTTTTCAACCGTACAGTTTTTAATTATTACACGTGAGTTTCTGCTACTTTTTTATTCTACATATAACGGGGACCTACATCTCTCACCTAATGGTGGGTGACGATAAAGCCGACGTTGGAAACGCATTTCACCCGGAACCTTCAACTGTTAAGAAATTGTCTATCGTAAGATTATAAGATGGACCAAATAGCATTTTCATAGTGCAGTCAGTTATAGAAAATGTTTTCAGTCGCAGTCATTTAGTTGGTCGATCCTGATTGCCAGCTGCATCATTCATTATAATTGCACCTCTTTATCAAGGATTTAAATAGATTCTATGTTTAAATAGTCAATGAAACTTTAACTATCCTGCCTTGATAACGTACTTACTTAACCTCCACAGGAACTCTTTTACTAATGACTAGTAAATGTGAGGTGTAGCCAAGCCGATGCACAATATGAAGGTTAATAGCCATCGTGAGTTGTTAATTAAGCCGTTAATCAAAATTCCGACTTATTTAGACGCGCAAGTGGTAACTACAAACTGTTGGTGAATATAATCCACAAGTGCTTGGAAACCGTGCCTGAATATAGTCCAGCTAAAGATAAGGGTAAGGCTGACCGCACATTGGGTACTATCGATTATCGATTGAGCAATTACACGCTTTACTCGATATCGAATTCAATCCGCAATTGCACACGAAACGGCCACTACTCGTAGCAGTCGCGTCTTAATAGTGTCTCGACCTCAACATTGTTGCTACTGGGTTTCACTTCTAATAATACCACTGCATGGTCGCTCAAAAAACAGGAACGTTGCCTATGAAGTACACGATGTGCAACGGTCGCTACAAGCTACTACGGTACAACTAGTGATCGAGCGATAGTAAATAACCATGTGCGCTCGTCCTAAGCTAGGCCCACAATGTGAGGTGCGGCGATAAAACTTGTTTAAATCAAACCACAAATCCAGATACGTAACCTCTTTCTAACTAAGTAATATTTTTTCTTTCATTTTCTTTTCAAATAAAAGTTTCAAAAAGGGAGCAGGTAAGAACGGTATTACATTATAGCCTTTCCATTAAGACTACAAAAGGACACGTTTGCGATTTGACAATGACAACCAACAATGTACTTGGTAAGAAGAAATACGTTTAGCACCTTGCAAATTTTCTTTACACCGTCGTCGCGTCGATTTGTTTAAAAGCAAAGTGGACGACTTACTTCTCAAATCTTAACGAACAATAGTAAAGGAGTCTTGAGACTCCGACTTAGAGAAGCTCTGTAGTTTTACAAAGCTGGAGGCAACTAAAACGAATTCGGTTTCCCGAGTGAAAATTTTCAAAGGAGAACAGTTTTATAAAAAAGCGCTTGGAACTCCTTTCGGAGTCGGGACGGCTAAGGCGAAGGGCGGACCGAGTTTTTCAACATGGCTTAGCCTGGCGCAATTAGACTCGGCTGGTTTGGTACCGGTGCCGGGGCAGCCAGCCAGGGGCGCGCCACTCCGATCAATCAGCTCGCGCTGTGGGTTGGAGTAATTAATTCGCCATTGGAACGACCTGGAATTAGACGAAGAATTGTACGCTTTGCACGCACGCGGGGATGATCGATTATCCCGGATTACCAGGCGGGAACGGTGAGGCGCGCAATTCATCAATATCCTGCGAAGGTTATTTTTGTGCTAACCTCTTTACGCGACGATCGTATATGAGATATACTGTGCTGAATAAGAGGTTCTCTAAAAGTATGTGATAGGATAAAAAATTGCGGATAATCTTCCGGCTTAACAAAAGTATTGTAGGTACTTTTTAAACGATTTAAAGCCATTCGTATAATTACCAACTTGTAAGCGTGAGATGGTATAATCAAGTTATTAAGTACAGACAAAAAAGATAAATTAAACAGATGCACTTTTAGATTTAGAATTTAGCTATAAAAATATATATTTAACTATCTAGTTAAGAGCACACGTTATACAACCAGGACATTTTTTAAATTATTAAATTTTTAACATGTACGTATACGTATTAGTTTTGCATGACCAATAAATCCACCCATACATTCTGAAAACTTAGTAAATAATAAATAAACCAAGAACCTATTTTAGTAAAATTATGTTTTATTTTAGTTCTGATGTTGAAGTTGTGTACCTACACAACTTACATAAAAGACTCAATCTGAAATAATACATATTCAATATACGCCCATTAAGCTTACAATAATTATCATTATCTGCCACTGTACGTAGGTAGGTACCTATATAAAGGAGACCTTTCCATTTCGGCTCAAAATGTACCGAGGTACACTTTATTTTAAAATATCCTCTTAATTATGCAGAAGCTTCTGATGATATCATTTTTCTATAAAACACGCCGAAACTAATATTTTTTTTGAAAATAAAAAAGTCATACATAATATGGTTTATGAAATCGTAAACATGAAACGAAACGTGCAAATAAAGAGCGAAAATATGACAGTGACAACTGTCATACTGGTTTTTTGTGGTGGTTACAGTTTGTGGATGAACAAAAAATATTTTTTGAGATCTAAACTCACAATGTTGGAGTTTCTCCCTTGTTCTTTTAGCAACAACACGTGTTGTGAGACTCCATTTTATTTCAATGTACAGTACAAATACTAAATGTACTTACTTTAAAAATAAGTTTATACCACTTGAAATTACCTTAATGCTAAACGCGAAGCCATTAATAAAGTTATTTTATATATCTCACAATGGATAATCAATAGGTGCAAAACCTAGTTTAAATTATATAGTTTTCTATAAACTCACATAGTCGGTCTAATAATATTTGTCTCTCTCAAAATAATCAAACGCACAAAATAATTCGAAACAGTTAAAAACACTTATTTTTGTTACTATTTATCATGTTTTTGCTAAAACAGGTTATGTTTATGTATAAATAAGTTACTCTAAGGCTTTTATCTAACAATTAGTTGGCAGTTAGGTAAGCTAACGAAACGCACCCGACAGCGAGAGAGTTTGCTTGCCAGTTAAATTAATCCAATGTTGCAAGCCGTCAAACCTTTCTAATTATATTTTTAGGTGGTACAATTATAATAAAAAATATAATACATATATTTCTGGAATCTACGATATTTTTCCTACATTTTGGTACCTTTGAATCTTAGGTACACGAGTGGCCGTAGTTGTATGGGAAGAGGAAAGGTCTCCTTTATTCAAACAGTTTTCTGAGAGAAAAACGTGAACTTCATCTATGTCAGAGAATATTATATGTATAAATGACTCTCCCGCTGGTTTTAGCAAAATAAAAAACGTTTTGTTGGATGTCAGACGCACGCAGATCCCCAGATGAGAATGCCATTTTACTATGAAAATAACTAAAATAAGTTAGGGATGATTTATATTAGAGCGGGTCGTGCACGGGGCGTGCGCGTGCACGGCCTGCACTGCCTTGAGACGTTGCATACATTTTGTATGAAGCAGTTCATATTACACAGTGCATGATCCGTGCCTTGTCCAGGTAGGCTACTCTTGAAACAGAATTGCATTAATCAATTTCCAATCACAAATCTAAAAAATGTCAAATGGCACTTTTGTAAGCGACAATAGCGCCACATTGGAATTAAATTGCGTGGAAATTGATTGAATAAATTATTATCGAGATGGGCGTTCCGGAATTATCTTTACTTATCCCAATATCAATACATATAAAACGCATTGGAATTGTATTAAGATTGAGTTTGCGTTCGAGAGTAACCCCCCAGGCCCGGACGGGGCACGCCCCGTGCACGGCCCGCTCTAATATAAATCATCCCTTACTCGGACAGTTCAGTAAACAGTTTCATTTTATAAATACCATAATAATCAGCAGAAGTAGGTTCACCGTCTAGTGTCGAAATATGGGGATGGGAAGCCACAGAAGTTTAAGGCTTAATGTTATCCGTAATAATAATACCGTCAGTCATCATAATTGACCAGTGTTCTTCTAATACGTAAGTAATGATGACTTGGATCTACAATAATGGTGCACGAATTTGTATAAACGAGTATTCCACTTTGTTATAAAAAAAAACAGAGTTTCTAATGCACATTTTCATTTTTTCAGGAAACTCTTAGTTTTCGAAATCTAAGCCTCTAAAGTTTTAATATTTTTTGTAATATTTATTTACATATAATTTTGACATTTTGCCGTTTACTGATTGAGGAATAGACAATTATTCGTTAAAAAACTTTATTCAAAATTAATAGACAGTGAAAAACATTATTGATTTTGCTGACGGGTTTGGTCAATCGCAAAGCGCAGCGTAGCTATTGTCTTGAATTTCGGGGTTATTTTTTTTATTAGACAACAAAAATTACTAGCCGCCCTACTCCTATAGGTCACGTGATAGGTTAGAAATTTAATTCTTTCCCGTTTTCACCAACACACTTAAATTTAAGGGACCCCTAACTGGTCTTTAGGGGGGCTCTTAGCCCCCTAACGGGTACCAAACGGTAAGAGTCTGTTTGCGAGGTATTTTTTGAAAGCAAACTTCTTTACTTGGTGTGTGTTTGAATGATCTATATTGATTTCAATAATGGAGAGTGATTTAATGCAGTTTTCAGAGAGTTTGGAAACTATTGAAGTTAACTAATCCACGACAATCGTAAATTTCTAACCTATCACGTGACCTACAGGAGTAGGGCGGCTAGTTGCCTAAAACCAAACGTATTTTACGTCAAACAACATGTCGATTTTCCTTCAATTTTTGACAAGTACTTTGCAATTTTCAATAAATTCTAGCGTAAAAACTATGCATCTCCGAGCCCCGTGAAATTTTAGTAAATTATACTTCTTTAGCAAACCTATCTATAAAAAAATATGGTGCTAATATAAATGCTAAATCAGCCCCCTTACTCTCGAAACCGATCGCTATTGGATCGGATTGGTATTGTGAATTTTCGTGTTTTTAAGTTACGACACCAGCGCTAATTTGGATTCATATTGGGTGAACTAAATGGCATTGAGTTTTGTATTTTTTTTCACTCAATATCCACGCAATATGAATCCATATTAGCTCTGGTGTTGTAACTTAAGAGTACGAAAATTCACAATACCAATCCGATCCAATAGCGATCGGTTTCAAGAGTAAGGGGGCAGGTGTTGAATAGACTAATCTAAAGCTGAGCCAGGGACCCCTTACAAGGCAACACTTAGCATGGTGAAAACGAATTTAGGTAAGGTAAGAGCCACATAGTAAGGAATGTTAATAGTGTATTTTTCTTTGGTTAGGGGCTTGTTGGTGAAAACGGGCAAAGACAAGAAGAAATTTCTAGAAATGTAGCTCCATACAAAAACATATTTTTTATAGCTCTTAGTGGGTTGGGGTTCCCCCCTCTCCACTCTCTTTTCCCCCTTACCATCTTCAATGACTTTTTCACACATTTTAGGGTTAGTTTTAATGAGATTTCAAATGCATATCTCCTTAATTATGTACTTCATGCGAGTGGGAATGTCACCCTTTACCTCGTACCCTTCGTACCCACCCCCCAAACCCCTAAATTCGTGCACCATTATTGTAGATTTTTACCAAGAACTGCCTTAATACACACAAACTTATCTATTTATTTATTGATTGATAGGAAAACCAACAGCTATATTACAAAAATCAGAAAGCCAATTACAGCCATCTATCACATTTTGTCTCTTGACTAAAGATACATTTAGCCGATCGCGATCGTAAGCAATAAAAATATATATAATATAATAGGTAGGTAAATATAGTTCATAACATAATCGTGCCTGCTGCGATACTTACAGTGCTTACCATTCTACAAATATGCAGTTCATAAAGGAATAAATTATAAACGTTCTTGTTAGAAAAAAAAGTAATGATTCCTTGTTTGCATTGAACGGTCGGTGTGGTACAAGGATCAGGGAGCGCTCGCTGCTTGCACGCTGCGGACCGGGTTAGGGCCCTCGACCGTCGACCGACGGGTCTCGGAATAATCGAGCGCGCAGGCCTCCCCTCGACGCGGTCGTTCACACACAATCGACGCGGCAAGCGCCATCGGAGCCCTACCTACGCACGACGATTCCACACAAAGCATCCACCCATACCTAACTGCCGCTACCCCCGCTGCACTACTCAAGATACTCCGCCGCATGCGTCAACCGCAACTTCGACTTTAACACAGCGACATAAGCGTCACTTCTCGCTTTCGATACCGTTGCTGTGTCAACGCAATTCGAAAACTAACTAAACGCCTGGCAATAAAGCTTAGAGTTATCTGGCTGGAGTCACGGCTGGCGGACGCAATGTGCATTCAATTGTGTGAAGCATGAATATTGAAAACCACTTTTATGTCGTACGAGCTGGATCCAATACCCAACGACAAGCTCTAGAAACACCACGTGTTTACATAGGCCAACTGGCGCAGATAGACGGATGGACTGCTGAGCTCTAAGCTCACACATGTTGCAAACTTTTTGATGTCAAAGTTTTAAGAGTGAATTGCGTTGCTAATAGGAGTACAGTCTCTTCATTTATGAGATAGATAGATTTAGTAGGTAACCTAAGTGGCTACAGTGTTTTAGCCTAGCTAATGCTATGCTACTAATTTATAGCATTAGCTAGTCTCAAACATCTTAGCCTAGCAAGCCTCTAAATCCATCTATCTCATGAAGAAACTATACTCACTATTAGCAACGCAATGCAATTGAGTGAGAAGATTGATTAAGGTTTACATGCAAATATTGATTTAAGATTGAATGGGTTTAATTAATTTCCACTTTGTAAGTACTCTTTAGTTTTTGAACTTATATTCATGGATTACTTTGTTTACACAGCAAACAAATTTTGCTAAAAGTTGTTACGTTAAAAGAAAATTATAAGTTTACAACAATAACTTGTATGTCAATATTCTAGGAACATAAGAATTAAAACAAACTATGAATTTCTTTCAAGAAAGGATATAAACCAATATGGATAACTGGGATGGTATAGAAGTGTGTAACCTTAACCTGTGACTTTCAAGGTCACAGACACAACTCCTTGAAAGAGCAAATTTTATGTGTGACAAATGATTTCTACTCGGGTATACCTAAATTAATTTTTACTTATTTATATTCATTATTTAGGAGACACAGCCCAGACAGTAACTTGTGCTAAGTTTTGAACAAGATAATAGGTGTGTGTATGGAATATAAACTTCTGACTAATATATTCCATGAGTTTTCAAAAACATGAAAAGTCAAAAACCTCAATCATTGACATTTTGTTTCAAGGTAAAAATTGTAAATGTTTAAATTGTGTGATGTAAGTTTTACATTTATTGACTAACGCAATCATAAATCTGGCTTTAATTTTAAAATTTCAGTAATGTAGGGTATACTAACCTGTATGCTCAGGAAGGTACCAACTCTTCAGTTCTTTTTCATTGACTATTTTTAGATTTGTTAGGTTGGTTCCAATAGTAACTAAGCATTTGGAGATCTGAGATTCTGTGTCTCGCTTTGTAGACACAACATTAAAAAATTCTGACTATTGTACTTTTGAAAATATGTATAAATCTTACAAAGAGCTAAAAGAACAAGGATCAGATGCAGATACTTTTGTGCTAGGTATATAAATATTCGTTTAGTATGTAGATTATTAAATTTACTTGAGAGGTAGGTACCCTCTTATAAGAATAATGAACAATGTCAATAAAATGGGAAGAATTCTACAAACTAACAATGTAGTTAAGTGGAATGGCTTACCATACGACACCAAAGGCGCCGTAGCCGATGGGGCGGTCGGGCTGGACGTCCGTGGGGATGGCCGGCGTCTGGTAGTAGGGCGCCGCCGCCGCCAGGATGGCGCCCTGCGGCGCGCTCTGCGTACCGCCCTGCATCAGCGACATGGACACACTCATGGAGACGCGAGAGTGCCGCGCGGGGCCGCTTACAGCCGCCATCCAACCGCTCCGCGGCCAGCCGTCACCGCAGCCTCTGCACCATCACACGCCGGCCCCGGCGGCGGAGACCGAGCCACTGCGCCCTATCACCAGGCTTGGCCTTCCAGTGGACACACAATATCACCGATTACTTCTTTAATATTCATGCTCGATCGACTATAGGAGATTCACTGAACGCACACCACACGGAACGGGATACACTTCTCAATTTCACGAGTGATGAAAAGTTTTTAGGCACACAAATAATAGAAGTGTTTAACCTCGTCCTTAGTTTGTTCCTGGACAAAGAATCAAAAAGCCGTGAATGTTTGGCGTCACAACGCGCAGCCGTCCACTCGCCACGGAAATCGAGCGAAACTGGAAGATGGAGGTGGAGGGAGGGAGGGAGGGGAGGAAAGGAAGGCGCGGGGACGCGCGCGGGAGGGACGATGGACGACGCGGCGGCGGTAGAGCGAGATAAAAAACAACAATGGCGGCGACGCGGTGAACAGCTGCTCTGCTCGAGTAGAGTGCTTCATTGCTTGGTTGTGGACACGTTGTGGACTTGTGGTTGGGCTTGGCTTGTAACATTACAAAGTTTCACACACGTGAAGTAGAATAATCAGTAAAATATTCGATATATTTCTCTATATATTTTTATTTATTACAAAACAATCTTATTCTTTGTACCTACCTACTCAATGATAAAGTTTATCTAATAACATTGTTTGTACTAAATTGTTTAGGTACGGTTAGGGTTGCCAGGTATCCTATCCTAGGCTTTAGCCGGACATGTTTGGCTTTTTACGGTCGTGTCCGGCCTGTCCGGCTTTTGTTAGGCTTTTTTGTCCCATCGTGATTTTAAGAAGCTATTGGCACATCAAAAGTGGACTGCTTATTTCAAATCATCTGATAATGAAGAATTTCGTTCCGAATTACTTAAATTGGCAGAATATTATTTTGCGATTCCAGGCCAAACGCCAACGTCGAAAGAGTTTTCTCTTTAATATCCCAGAGACAAAGGAACGTAATAAACTACAGACACAAACAATTGCAAAGATGATGTTTTATTGTGCAATGTTAAATTAACATGTAAAGAATTTTATTAAATGATCTGTAAGGAGAACGATGATCTCGCTCGATAAAGTAGATGCAAATGCTAAATACCTATAACTTTTGATTATTTTAAATTATTGACGTGTTAATTTTGAGATTTTCAAGACTTTGATTTTGTTTTTGTTACTTAATTGATAATTTTAATTTTAAAGAAGGTGATTGCTAGGACACCAAATCGCAGTTGATTTTTAATTATAGGTAAGTTCCATTTGCACTTGAAAAGAAGAGTCGTTGAGCAGTGTGTTCTGCCAGTATTCACATACGGAGCAGAGACCATGACCCTAATCGAAAAATCCGCAGACAAACTCCGTGTTGCCCAGAGAGCAATGGAAAGAGTTATGCTCGGCATTTCCTTACGCGACCGGAAGAGAAACACTTGGGTTCGATCTAAAACCAAGGTCAGGGATGTGGTCAGAGTAATTGCCGAGCGTAAGTGGAGATGGGCGGGACATATTGCTCGAACGATCAAAGAAAGATGGACTCGGAGGTTGCTGGAGTAGCGTCCACGAACACACACAAGACCGCGAGGAAGACCACTAAACCACCAATGAGATGGAAGGATGACATTGCACGGCACGCAGGACATAATTGGATGTCGATAGTCCAAGATCGTCAGAAGTGGAAAAGGATGGAAGAGGCCTTCGTACGAAGTTGGACATGACAATGGCTGCTATAGAAAGATAGGAAGTTCCATTTTTTTTGACAATTATAATATTGTTGTTTTATTTTTTCTTTTCTAAGTTTCTAGTAAGTGCAAATACCAAGACTGATTGTGAATGTGTAATTTATAAATAATAAATATTAAAAACCTTAATCCTCATCTTAGTTTTTTTATTGTAAAACTGTTGTCCGGCTTGAAAAGCGAAGTCCGGCTTTAAAATAGTGTCTTGGGCTTTTCACAAACACCATGTCCAGCTTTTAGGGCAAAATGTCCGGCCTAATACGGTGCTGAGTCCGGCTTTTTTATTTTAGGACCTGGCAACCCTAGGTACGGTATTATTCTGTGGTTACGGTACGGATTAAGATCGTACTAAGTAGGGGTAAGTTCGGACGGTTTATAGTTGTGTTTGGAAGATGTTGGCAAAATTTATTTTTCACGAGAGCTACATTAGTTAGCACAATAAATTATAGTGAAAATGTTTTGTTAATAAACAGGCTATAAGATAAAATGTGTTTTATATAGGTAGTTATAAACGAAACAACTACTATTTATCTGGTGTTTAAAATACAAATAAAATTTTAAAACCTAGGGAAAGATCGGACTTTCATGGGGAAAGACCGGACTACCTTCTGAAATCGCCATTATGGCTTAAAACACAGAGTTCATAGAAAGAATATAGGACATATCCTTAACTGTTCATTTACTGGTGCACTTACGCACCAGTAAATGAACAGTTAAGGAATTCCAGAACTTTAAAAATATAAATAACATACTTCTGGGTATCTAAGATAAAACAATAATATTGTATGGTATTCCGAATATATCGAAGAAGAATACAATTTCTCCGTTTTGGAATAAAACTCTATTTTTAGAGATTTTGGATAATTTATGCAAAAATACCCCAAAACCACCAGTGAATTAACGAAAACCTTCAGTAAATGAAACACCTGAATTCCAATATATGAACTACCAGCCAAATTAAGATATCTTTAAAATATAGCTAATTTAGATAGAAAATAATGTATTTCCGGTCCGAAGTGGTTTATTTATAACTTTCCTAAATAAAAATTCTTTAATTTGATTACATAAATCAAGGCATAAAAAAATAATTAAGTAATTATGTACACTTTCAAAGTCCCGAAATTAGTATTGTTTTTAAATGATTAAGAAAAAAAATACCAGTAATAGGCAGTCAATTAATCAATTAATAAATATCTTCATTCAGTTATCCTTCATGATGTATAGTTGACCGACTAAATGCCTTTAACCACATGCACTCACACGTCACCCTGGGCAGTAATGCTCTAATGTCTAAATTGGAAAAGTCTTAGAAAAAATAATTAATACCTTACAAAAGTTTTTATAACATAATTTAAAAAAAAATTGGCATAGGAATAATTTTAAAAGCAGATTTCAGTCTCATATTTTTAATTAAGTGGCAGCTCTAAATCACATACTTACTTTTATATAATTACCTACCAGTGTTCATTCACTGGATTTACGTAACCAATAAACGAACGTAGTAATCAACGTTAGAGTTCATACAAACCAAAAAATATCAGTTAAGTAATTAATACCTAGTTCGAACATTAGCCTAAAATACGCCAACCGTTAATTAAAGCTTTGTACAGAAAACGACCCAATTTGAATAGCAATAACATATAAATTTGTTAGATTTTGAAAAATTACAAGCCTCCTATGAATGAACCACATGTTCATTCACTGGATTTTGCTTGTTTTCGTGGTCATATATTCGAACTACCTAAAATTTTTAATAAATGCATGAAATTTTACAAAATCTCATGTCTATTACATAAAGCAACCGTTCTACTATTTTATGACATAATTTTATTTTTACTAGCACACATATAACGTCTACAAAGTTAATATCAAAACAATATGACTTACCCGACTCCTTATTACGGACCCCATACAAACCACAAAACACCACCGAGCGTCCGGTTTGGACCTTCGTTATTTTAGAAATACGGATCTCAGGATGATTCATGTGTGACTAGTTGACCGCAAAATAGTGTTGCAATTCAAAAAAAATATAGGCGAGTTTAGTTAAAAAACGCGGATTTCTTATTATTTAGAAAAATGTACGTGTTGTTCATTCATTGGATTGGTTCATTCACTGGTGCACCTACACAAAGATTTAATATTTGCAAAAATAGCTTATACTCACCAAGAAAGCCATCAAAATGTTTCCTGGGGTAAATCCGGATTTCATCCTATTTATTAGTTTGTATTTTAAGGTAACACTTCTAGTAGAACATGCATAACTCTTATCTGATGCGTCGGAAGTTCCGACTCGGAACGACCAACATGGACTGGGACGCGGGGCAAAACAAATAGCGTTTCACGATTTCTTGCCAGATTACAAAAATAACTCCTAATTCGGAATAATATTTAACGAACACGGTCTTCGCCCACTTCCGAACTTACCCCAATGCACCTTAGGTAGCGTAATACAAAACCAGGCGTACCTAGCTATTTGTTTCAATCGTACGATTACTTACGATGTGCTGAAAGTTGATGTGTAAGATGGACTTAATACTTAAACATGTCCATGGTAAGAACACAAAAAGATAAGAGGTACCTACATGGCCGTTGCATTGCATTATAGAGATAGAGATTAAGTAAGTACCTACATTATGTAGGTAAGGTAGGTACTTAGAGACAGTTGTAGTTGTTTGTAGACTTTGTAGTACGGTGTTGTAGTGTAAAGCTATCGACTAGGTTTAGTCAGCTTTGTAGCGGGAATCAAAATTTTGCTAACCGTAAAATGCTGCTACTTTGCCAGGATTTTGAAGTTTTTTGTAAACATCTATGAACCTATTTATTGTTATAGCATTTATTAAGCTGTCAATGGTAAAATAGACTTTATGCTTTGCTAATACGATAAAAATATTTTTATATCATACGGGTTTTCCGAATTACAAGTGCGCAAAGTCATAGGCAAAGTTGTAGGTAAAAGACACAACTTTGCCTGGAAGATCTCGATAAATAGGATGTTGACATTCTTAGTTTTTACGTGTCCATGACACACCGTACCTATTCCCGACAGTTACATTATTACCATTCTGGTGATATATTTTTTTTCATAAATTATAGGTAAAGTTGTAGCAAGTATCACAAACTCTTAATACAAAAACAGAATTAGATGTAGGGTTGTGAAAATATAAATTTAAACATTATAACTTTGCTCATTATTTTTAAGTTTTATAAGAACAAAAAATAATCGTTAAATTAAAATATAACACAAAAATATCTTAAAGCTTGAGATTGATATTAATATTAGAGATAAGAAATAACAAAAAGAAAAATTTCTGATAAATCATAGTTAAAGAAAATTATAGTTTTACCTGGCCCCCACACTAAGCTGAGCTTGGCATGGCCTGGGGATGTAAGTAAGTACATAAATAAACTCATAAAAGGGTTGGCTATGTATGGCTGTTTGATGGGTGAGTAAAAAAGTTAGTGGAAGAAATACCCAAGCCCTCGCTACAGAATTAGGTCATGCTTATCATAAAAGCGTATTACCACCACTAAAAATGCGTGCATTTCACCTCAATGGGCTGGGTGAAGCTGGTATAAAATTCAGTTGCAAAATTTAAACTAAGCAATAATATTCAAAAAAACACATTTTTAGATGCGGTAGCTTGTTATTAGCTTGTATGTTACTATGTTATGTATCTTTTGTAAATGATGCTGTAAGCTCCCCAAATAAAATAATATAATAAAATAAAAAATAATACTCATAATAATAATAAAAAGCGGAATTAAAACATGGTGGGTGAGCTTTCATTTAATCATATTTGTGTTTTAAGTTAAATTAAAATCATACTAGTGACAACCCTAAACCAAAGCAAAGTTGTGTTTCTAAGGTTTACAAAATACTTTGCAGCTATGCCCACTAGGTTATTTAGCTAAAATTGTCGTTTTCATAAAAATATTACGCATTACGGAAAATAGCCCTTATACATATTATTACCCTGGGACGTTACCACTTGAAGGGACAAGTATATTTTCGCAGAAACTGAAAATTTAAAAGTAGTCTCCAAATTTTTCTGTTCTCCCGACGTATTTGTATACTCAACTGTTAAAGAACGTTTAAGTTTCCAGTAAAGAGAAAAGTAAAATATGTTGCCCTAATAATGTAAAATTAGTATCAAATTGTAGAAAATAAGAAACAACTTAGCAAACGTGAGATATTGTAACCTAAATGAAATAGGCAAAATTGCGCTTAGTTGACAAAGTTGCAGCATTTAACGGTACCTATATCTTCTAATGGGAATCAAAACTTTATTTTGCTATAAGTATCTGTAGCAGTTTAAATGTTTTCTAATATGAATGAAATCACATTATCAAAGAATCACTACGGGATACACCTAACTACTATAAATATAAGTAGGTATTGAAAGATTAGGTAAGTGGGTAGGTACATTTAATAACTTAGGAATAAAATTATCAATTTATCATCATAAGTCCCACTGACGACGGACTGCTGTCCCTTATTAGCCCACGAATGGTGGGTTGGGAATAATATTAATATGTTATAAATAATATTAATATGTATTTCATTAATCAAGTGATCTAAATAGCATCCAAAATGATAATTTGAAGCAAAAAACGATTAACGACAGATAATGATATTCAATTGATAACTTCAATTATTATTTGATTCAATTACGTCTGTAATGTCTCAACCCTAAGCATGACAATTTGACACCTGTCACAGGTATCAAGCTATTTAAACTTACGTGAATGTATTGAACAGACCTTTAGATAAAAACACAAGTCTTTGCGGCAAATTCGCGCGTCGATGACTGCGGCGCGGAACCACCTACCATCCCTCACTGTGGTTCCTCAATGCCTGACGTCCAAATCAGACAACGTGACGTCCGTGCCGTGCTGCAGTCACTTGATGTGCGGAAGGCTAGCGGTCCTGGCGGTATACCGGCAGTCATCCTTAAAAAATGTGCTCCCGAGTTGTCTCCAGTACTGACACGCCTATACCACCTCTCGTACTCTACTGGAATTGTAAGAAAGGCGAACGTCCAGCCGGTCCCCAAAAAAGGGGATAGGTCCGACCCAGCCAACTATCGACCTATTGCTGTCACCTCTGTCCTTTGCAAGGTTTTTGAGCAAATCATAAACAGGCAACTCATTCGCTACCTAGAAGATCATTGCCTGATTCATGATCGACAATACGGGTTCAGACCGAAACGATCAACGGGTGATCTCCTGGTGTTCATAACACACATGTGGGGTGAAGCAATGGACAAGCACGGAGAAGCACTGGCTGTTAGCCTGGACATCTCCAAGGCTTTCGATCGAGATTGGCATCGTTCACTTCTCTCCAAGCTTTCGTCATACGGCTTGCCACCTCGCCTATGCGATTGGGTCGCCGGGTTCCTGCATGAGCGCAGCATTCGCGTACTCTGCGAAAGCAGTGCCTCACAGTTTCTGCAAGTGAACGCCGGAGTGCCGCAGGATTCTATAATATCGCGCACGCTGTTCCTTCTGCATATCAATGATATGTTATCCTTGGGTAACATTCATTGTTAAGCAGACGACAGTACAGTACATCGGCGTTATTTGGGTCACCCTGCGGCAAAGCAAGCCGATGTAGTGGAGTCGAGACGGAAGATTGTCATTGATCTGGACGAGGAATTAGACCGCATTTATAAATGAGGCTCTGATAACCTGGTCCAGTTCAATGCCAAAAAAACACAGGTCTGCGCTGTCAGTGCTAAAAAGTCCGCATTTCTCCTCCAACCCTCCTACCAGAGCAACCTATTATACCCATCCAGACTGATCTCAGTCTCTTAGGTATGGACATACACAGCGACCTCAACCCGAAGAGCTATATTGAGAGCATTATAACCATGCACAGCCTCATGTAAAGTCAGAATCCTGAACAAATTAAGCGGTTCTTCACGCCGGAGTAACGTTGTCTTTTGTATAAGACTCATGTGCGCTACTGCGTCGAGTATTCCTCTCATCTTTGGGACGGATCCGCCAAGTAATTGCTCGAAGCTCTTGACAGGTTGAAAAGACGTGCTGTCCGTATTATCGGTAACGATGACGTTACGACCAGTCTGGAGCCGTTACAGCTACGTAGGGACATTGCTTCCCTTAGTTCTTTCTACCGCCTTTACCACGGTGAATGCTCTGAGGAGCTCTTTGACCTCATCCCTCCCTCTCCTTTCCTTTCCAGATCGGCGCGTGCATATCTTAGAAGCCACCCTCATACCTTGCTGACCATCAAGATACGTACTAAAAAGTTTGGACAATCGTTCTTTTGCCGAACTGCCCGTATGTGGAATGCGCTTCCCGCTCACGTGTTTCCCTCCTCTTTGTCTCCCGGGTTATTTAAGCGGGGCGTGAAAAAGCATTTAAGCAGGCCACCATAGTGTGAGCGTTCGGCATAGCGTGGTAGCGCTGTGATGAAATTAAAGGATTATAGTGTGAAATTAAAGGATTCCTGAAAATTTGGCTAAAATTGGCAGTGTGAGACCTGAGAAATAGAAGATTATGAAAAAGTGAGGTTAAGAATAGCCTACGCCGAAATAGTTATTTTTACAAATAATAACCTATAATTCTTAATATTAGTAAGGGAAGCAATGTCCCTACGTAGCTGTAACGGCTCCAGACTGGTCGTAACGTCATCGTTACCGATAATACGGACAGCACGTCTTTTCAACCTGTCAAGAGCTTCGAGCAATTACTTGGCGGATCCGTCCCAAAGATGAGAGGAATACTCGACGCAGTAGCGCACATGAGTCTTATACAAAAGACAACGTTACTCCGGCGTGAAGAACCGCTTAATTTGTTCAGGATTCCGACTTTACATGAGGCTGTGCATGGTTATAATGCTCTCAATATAGCTCTTCGGGTTGAGGTCGCTGTGTATGTCCATACCTAAGAGACTGAGATCAGTCTGGATGGGTATAATAGGTTGCTCTGGTAGGAGGGTTGGAGGAGAAATGCGGACTTTTTAGCCATGACAGCGCAGACCTGTGTTTTTTTGGCAATGAACTGGACCAGGTTATCAGAGCAACATTTATAAATGCGGTCTGATTCCTCGTCCAGATCAATGACAATCTTCCGTCTCGACTCCACTACATCGGCTTGCTTTGCCGCAGGGTGACCCAAATAACGCCGATGTACTGTACTGTCGTCTGCTTAACAATGAATGTTACCCAAGGATAACATATCATTGATATGCAGAAGGAACAGCGTGCGCGATATTATAGAATCCTGCGGCACTCCGGCGTTCACTTGCAGAAACTGTGAGGCACTGCTTTCGCAGAGTACGCGAATGCTGCGCTCATGCAGGAACCCGGCGACCCAATCGCATAGGCGAGGTGGCAAGCCGTATGACGAAAGCTTGGAGAGAAGTGAACGATGCCAATCTCGATCGAAAGCCTTGGAGATGTCCAGGCTAACAGCCAGTGCTTCTTCGTGCTTGTCCATTGCTTCACCCCACATGTGTGTTATGAACACCAGGAGATCACCCGTTGATCGTTTCGGTCTGAACCCGTATTGTCGATCATGAATCAGGCAATGATCTTCTAGGTAGCGAATGAGTTGCCTGTTTATGATTTGCTCAAAAACCTTGCAAAGGACAGAGGTGACAGCAATAGGTCGATAGTTGGCTGGGTCGGACCTATCCCCTTTTTTGGGGACCGGCTGGACGTTCGCCTTTCTTCAAGCCTCCGGCACAATTCCAGTAGAGTACGAAAGGTGGTATAGGCGTGTCAGTACTGGAGACAACTCGGGAGCACATTTTTTAAGGATGACTGCCGGTATACCGTCAGGACCGCTAGCCTTCCGCACATAAAGTGACTGCAGCACGGCACGGACGTCACGTTGTCTGATTTGGACGTCAGGCATTGAGGAACTAGCTAGCACGGTAATATCATATTATTACCGTGCTACTAGTGGCCGCGTTTTGTCGTTCGCATCGCGCGCACATGGCCACGAGCGGGAATTCAGCCAAAAGCACAGAATAAACTAATAGCCAAAAGTAGTTAAGTGGCGGCGACTGGTGGCTGCCACTAACTGCCGTACTCAAAGACGTCAATTAAGTTTTAATGACAATTAAATATCTTTCCTTATCTTTTTACTGCACTATAGTTACATTTATGAAAGTGACAGCAAGAGACTTAATTGTCATTAAAACCAAATTGACGCGTCTCTGAGTACGGCAGTAAGCCACTAGCGGCTGCGATCGGTGGCCGTGTCTGTTTGATTAAGCCACTAGTGGTCGCATTTAGTAGCCGCGACTAGTGGCCTAGTGTGCGCCCGCCCTAATGCCTAGTTCGCACTAGTATTTTAGTCGAGTAGAAGTACATTGCTTCGCTTGTTTGCTTATTTGAAAATTAATTTTAAATTAGCAAAGTGACAAAGCAATGTAACTCTACTCTACTAAATTACTAGCACAGTGTGAACTAGGCATTAGGCCCCTCAACGCGTTGTTGAATTAGGCCCGACAAGTACAATTTACCCACAAGCTACACTTATAAAAAGTGATACGCTTTATGGAAGTATGTTTCACATTATTTTTGCAAAGTGCAAACCTGCGGCACGCGAGTTATCATGTTTGCTTTTACCGACAAAGCCCTATCTTTTTTTCAACCAAGTTTTAAAAAAAGTCTTAATTGATTGTGACCGGGAGAGGGCCCAGACACATGCAACTTACTCTTACCATACTATTAGTTATTCTGTGCTTTTACTACGTGCCCAGCGCCAACCCAACTAGCAAACGCTCACTCCAAATAAATTTAATTCGCCGTACACTGCTGTGTGAACTTTTCTGTACAATTGCTGGTGAAAAAATACAGTAGCGCGCTCGTAGGTACGACGAATTTCGAATATAGGTACTGTGAGTGAGCATTTATTGCCACTTGTCTTGGGGGGCAGGTATTCAAATTTGTGTAGGTAGGTCTAGGTACCCTCTAACACAGTATAATCAGTAAGTATTGTATTGTCTTTGATTATATAATGTCTAGATAGAGTCTCGACCGCGAGAAAGCGTCCAAAAAAATATCAGCCAACTGTTGGCCGCTAAGCTCAAACTTATCGCTCATTTTAATGTAGTTTTATCGTCAATTTTGAGCGAAGCGTATTTTGCCGTAATTCGTAGCCCGCCATTTTTCTGTATTGCCTGCCCTAGGACACGCAAAATTCCCGAGTTAGTATTAAATTAGAATAAATATTTCTTGAGTAGATGACATTTGAAATGTGCGTATGGTGTATACTGATGATGACTATAAAAGTATGAAATGGTCAACGCTATATAAATATAATAATGTTGAATGTATGTGCAGTCTTTAGTCCGTTAGTCGCCTTTTCCAACACCGAAGAGAAGAAAGGGGTTGGTAGTATTATTTTGATGAGCGCATCGCCGCTCTATGCTGTTGGTTGTATGTGCAGTGTTTAGTCCGTTAGTCGCCTTTTACGACACGTAAGGGAAGAGAGGGATTGGTAGTATTATTTTCAAGAGCGCATCGCCGCTCTATGCTGTTGGTTGTATGTGTAGAGTTTAGTCCGATAGTCGCCTTTTACGACACCGGAGGGAAGAGAGCGTTTGGTAGTATTATTTTGATGAGCCCTTCGCCGCTCTATGTTGTTGAATGTATGTGCAGTCTTTAGTCTGTTAGTCGCCTTTTACTACACTGAAGAGAAGGGAGGGTTTGGTAGTATTATTTTGATTAGCCCATCGCCGCTCTTTGCTTATGTTGTAGAATGTATGTGCAGTCTTTAGTCCGTTAGTCGCCTTTTACGACACCGAAGAGAAAAGAGGGGTTGGTAGTATTATTTTGATAAGCCCATCGCCACTCTTTGCTTCTGGTTGTATATGCAGTCTTTAGTCCGTGAGTCGCCTTTTACGACACCGAAGAGAAGAGAGGGGGTTGGTAGTATCATTTTGATGAGCCCATCGCCGCTCTATGCTGTAGGTGTATGTGCAGTCTTTAGTCCGTTAGTCGCCTTTTACTACACCGAAGAGAAGAGAGGGGTTGGTAGTAATATTTTGATGAGCCTATCGCCGCTCTATGCTGTAGGATGTATGTGCAGTCTTTAGTCAGTTAGTCGCCCTTTACTACACCGAACAGAAGAGAGTGGTTGGTAGTATTATTTTGATGAGCCCATCGCCGCTCTATGCTGTAGGATGTATGTGCAGTCTTTAGTCCGTTAGTCGCCTTTTACGACACCCAAGGGAAGAGATGGGTTGTTAGTATTAGTTAAATTAAATTATGTAGTTATTAAAAAAGATGAAGGTGGGTTGCTTTATGCCTCATCTGACGTCTATTCTGTTTGCAAAACCACTGAAACAGTTTTTCGTCAGTTTATTAAACAGGACTATGTAATGACAAGCACTAATTATACAAAATTAGTATCCACTGTAATGAAAAAAATTATTGGAGATGTGAATCTTTTTCCAGTAGACACCGATCATATCTGCGGCATGCTTAACCAAGTTAATATAATAAGATTGATTGTAGAAAAGTACTAGTCAGTGAGGTATTATTATAAATTAAAATTGGACAATGTGAATAGCAACGCAAAATCTAAAAGAAAATTATTCAAAAAACAAATACAGAGGGATGGTCATTGATTATTTTTAACGTGATACGAATAAATCAAAATACATTGTTATTGTTTTTTTTTTCATTGAATATACAGGTATTCACTGGAGATCGTATAATCGGATGCATATTTACCTAAACTTGATTATTAGCTAACATATTAATTTCATTTAAATTTTTTTATTGGAAATTTGGGTAGGTTAATAATGTTGGTTCATCACGGGAAAGTACATTAATTTCTTCTGATTATAAAGGTCAAACCTATTCCGGAATTTTTATCCGCATATACCTAGGTAAGTATGCATCCCGTTCCTTTCTTGCCACTGTAATACTGATACTTATACATTGCGACTTTTTGCAGCGATATAAACGCGCGTTTGACAGTCGTGCGACTGCATCGCGATTGTGTCGCTACTTTTATTAAGGCGGTACAAGGATTTGCGACTGTATCGATGCTGCACCGCGATTGTATCGATGCTGAATCGCGACTGAATCGCATTTGCAGCCCGTCTTTTCTCTTTTCTTCAATTTTTAATCTTTTCACGGTTCTACCAAATGAATTTGGCAACTTTCTAGGTTATTATAATGTCGGTCGCCTTAGTAACTTCTGTAGATCTCCCGTTCCTGATTCAAACCAGCAAGGAAAGAGGTTGCGACTTCGAATCATAAATTATACATCATTTATTTGCGGAATATCATGTACAAAACATTGAGATTTAAGACAATGATTTAAGGTATCAGCAATATTATGTAGGCATGCAAATGAATCTCGCACAGTACAAACATTTATGAGCATGAACATTCTTGTTTGTACTAGTCTGGTTGTTTTCTATGTATAATAAGTACGTATTTACAAAAAAAGTTTACATATAGAAACAGAAAATATAGTAGACAATAAGTATGCGCAGGCTAGGCTATGAAATGAATCATGTGAGTTCTTTGACCCCGGCGCTAGTGCTGTGTCCGCCTGTGTACGTAAATTGGAGGAAGAATATTTGTAAACAATTCGCCCTTAAAATGAGGTACCTTATCATTTAAGAGATTCTTTAGTAATAATAATATCGATTTTGAACATAATCGGATCACAAACCAAGAAATTTAAAATGGCAGTCACTTTTTCTAATTCTATCTTCGGAATCGTGTTTAGAGACCTTTTAGATCCCCAGATATCGATTTTTAACATAATCGGAGCATAAACACAGAAATTCAAAATGGCAGCCACTTTTTTCAATTCTTTCTTCAGAATCGTGTTTAGAGACCTTTTAGACCCCCAGATATCGATTTTGAACCTAATCGGAGCACAAACCAATAAATTCAAAATGGCAGCCACTTTTTCCAATTCTATATTCAGAATCGTGTTTATAGACCTCTTAGACCCCCAGATATCGATTTCGATCATAATCGGAGCATAAATACAGAAATTCAAAATGGCGGCCAGTTTTTCCAACTCTGGCCTCGAAATCATGTTTAGAGACTTAATAGACCCCCAGATAATGATAAAGGTTTTGAACCTAAATGATAAAGGTTTTGAACGCAATCGGAGCACAAACCAAGAAATTCAAAATGGCGGCAAAGACAATAATCCCTACACTTTCATGGACTTACATACTCGTACACTCTACACCAATCGTTTTTATTTCCTCACACACAATATTTTATAATAATAAATACCTACAGTGATTTCAAGGCTTCAAATACCTTACTAATTAATTTAAACTAGCCGGCACTAGCCCAACCTTAAAAATACTCCCATTTCAAGGAGTATTTCTAAGAAACTGGCATCCCCTTCTCACGCACACTACGATAGCAGCGCGTCTATTAGATAGAAACGGTACGCACACTAGCCTATAAAACCCGGCACGTTGACAATCGTGTAAATGCAGCGGAAGGCTCCATCTAGCTAGACATTAGGTAATCAAAGTGTATTGTATAACTAGGGTTTCCGATTTCTCGACCTTTTTTTATTCTCGAGGCCAAATTCTCGAGTTTTCTCGGGTCTCGAGTCTGTTCATTAAAACTGTTGAAATCTGTTGAAATTTAATAAAAAACACAGGTTTTTTTTCTAACTTAGATACTTTTACTGCACCACTATCAATATTTAGAATTTAGTACCTCTTATTTGGGTAAGGAAAGAAACAAAAATTAAAATATTACATAGGTATTATTAACTAATAATCATAATTTAGTAATTAACTAATATAAAAAATAGTCATAAGTACGCGTGTACTTTAAGGATAAGTAACAATAAAAATCAGGAGCTACTTACAAATACAATTAAACAAAGAAAAACATTCGTAATATTTGATTATTTGCGTTAAAAAACGCTCAAATAAAAAATAATAAAAACATTTTTAATTTTTATAACGATAACGACGTGAATAAATACTCCATTGACGAAGTTAGTACTTTAGTACCTAAACCTAACCTAACAAACAGTAGACTAATTTTTCAGTCTTTAAATCAGTCAGTCAAACAAACATAATAACATAGCATTAGTTTCGATTGAGATCATTAGGTTATATATATAAATAATTAGAAAACTTACTTTTGTCTTAGAAAATAGGCTTTCAAGAATATTAGAGCATTTATCGACTCGTTCGAAAGTAGGTTCCTAATTTTTGTCACGATGTTTCCATCTAGGTTGAACACCAAACACGCTCATTTTCGGTTGAAGTGGGCTGTACTGTCATGACATGAGCGCATTGGAATAAACTCTCGAGGTTGGGTATACGTTTCCCTGTTGATTTTAAAATACTCGAGGTGGGGTATACGTTTCCCTGTTGATTTTAAAATATTAAATTCTTTTCTTATTAAACTTCTTGTGACTTGGGATTCACGTTCAACTGGAACTGTGTCCACTTTTTCTATCGCGATTTTTAGGAGTGACTCACTCAAATGTAGAAGTAATTTGTTCATCCCTCAGAACAATAACTAAAGCATATTGTTCTGAGGTTCATCCCATTCATCCGTGTCTGGCTGGCTGCTTTGACATTCGACGGTTAATGTTGCCGTTGAGTTGCCCGGAAACAGTCTGTTGTAAAGCAGCTCCGTGTAGTTTATCAAAATTTTTCGCGCGTCGCCTCTGCTACAACGATATATACGTTACACTAGATAGGCCCTTCCGAACACGCACTATGTTCCACTCATCTGCGGAGTCGACTCGGCACTTTGGCTTTGACATTCACGAGTGCGGAGCGGCGACAATAATTCTTTATTTTTTTTAATGTGTACACCTAGATGTTTACTACAATGGGCGATTTTCTGACAGCCCAAATTAAAAAGTAAAAATTAGTTCAAAAACACTCGATAGATGTCGTTTTATGAAAGCTGGGTTACTTATGGGCTGTAATAAATTCTACACTTTTACTTGTCTACCAAAAGAATAAAAAAATAGTATTTACTTACCTATTTATATTCAGGACATCCAGAACCTATTTCTATTTTGGAATAGAATAAATATTACACAGCCATACACGTGCTCTTCATGAACCCGCCTTTTACTAAGCGCCATACTAATCTATGCTAAGCGCCATCTATGAAGTCATTTACGAACCAATTTCTTTTTTTTTTTTGATCTCGGAAAATCGCCCATTCAGTTGTCAAGTAAGGGAAATTAATTGTTATTCAAGTCATTATTATGTAGTTAAATCGTAAGTATTATTAGAAAAGAAAAGATATTTTTTCAATTATTGTTATTGACAATCTATTTAGGACGCCATCTTGATACACACTATGTTGTTTTTGACTGTGCGCTGCGGCGCTGCGATGTCTTTCTGTTGATTAGACGACATTTAAATGTTTAAGCGCTGCAGCGGCTGCAGCGAACTTTAGGTCTCTCATTCCAAAATTTGAACAAATGGTTTGTATGATATGAACGTTCTTGTCTATACTTCTATGTCAATGCTCTGCTACGATTCAAATTCGAAACTCGGGATTTCTCGAGCTCCGGTAATTTTTTTCTCGTCTCGAATGAAGCCAAATTTCTCGAGTTTTCTCGAGTTCCAGAAAGCTCTTGGTCTCGCTGCGCTCGACAATCATTTATCTAACTAAGGAATTGGCAGGCTATTTGGCATTTGTAACAATAAAATATGAAATATGTCGGAAATGGTAGTCTAAGATTTAACGATAGTTGTCCAATAGTTTTTTTTATTAAGATAATTTGTGAATATTTTATATGCGATTTTATTTGCGATTTCTTATCTGTGGATTACAAGACCCGAAACACGGGTGGCAGGCAAGGGGCGGCCATGATTCAGCTTCATGTGACGTCACATTTCACAAAATTATCAAAACTATGTCAAGTTTCAAGCGATCACGTCACAGAGGAAAATGTCACGTGATCAACCGTTTTCGCACGAAAGGAGACGGCCCGCCGTGGGCCTAAGTTTAACAAGCAGGTAACAAGATGAAATATTGTTCATTTAAACACATATTGAATAGGTAAGATAAATATAAAAAATCAGCTTTATCTACAGTCTAGGAAAAAAGAAAACGACGTAAGAAATAAGTTACTGTTATCGAATGAAATGAATCGAATTATTACAATACAATCAAGTTGTTTGATTTGTTAATTAATCGTTTCACTGCAGGTCAATTATATTAAATAATATCAAAAACATGTAAACACATGCATAAAACACATAAATCATTTTAAAATAGATGTTAGCAATCTTGTTTTTTTTATTAATAATAACTGTAATCGATTATTCATTAAAAATCTTTTGGTGCCGTGACAAAAAATTTATTGTTGGAGAAAAAAAAAGTCACTCGTCTCGTTCTCGTTTACTTTGTTTTCTTTGTTGCGTTTTGAACTGTTTTTGAATTTTTCTTCGACCTTGATGTTCATTATTGACTACAGTTATCTTTTTTTCTTGATCGACCTTTGCTTTCACCACGAACACCGAAAACCCGCTAACACACAAAGACTTTGCACCTCTCATTTTGGACTTCACGCTCGGCATTTCATTTGATTCTTTACTCGTGTGATAATAGTAAGCTATTAAATGATGAAAAACAACAGAGTAGGTAGGTATTTATGCATTACATGCTGCCTGGTTATGTCTATTTACCTACCTACCTACTGGTGTAGATAGATTGTTCATTGTTGAGATTAGGTAATTACCTACCTAAATATTTTTACCCAATGTGGACAAAAATAGCTAGTAACAAAAATACACTTAAGTATCTGTATTAACACAAAATGTTCCATTACTTTAAAAATAAATTATAGGTTTATTACGTATTACTTACGCCGCAGCGCACGATCGGTCAAAAACAACATAGTGTGTATCAAGATGGCGTCCTAAATAGATTGTCAATAACAATAATTGAAAAAATATCTTTTCTTTTCTAATAATACTTACGATTTAACTACATAATAATGACTTGAATAACAATTAATTTCCCTTACTTGACAACTGAATTGTAGTAAACGTCTAGGTGTACACTTTAAAAAGATAAAGAATTATTGTTGCCGCTCCGCACTCGTGAATGTCAAAGCCAAAGTGCCCAGTCGACTCCGCAGGTGAGTGGAACATAGTGCGTGTTCGGAAGGGCCTATCTAGTGTAACGTATATATCGTTGTAGCAGAGGCGACGCGCGAAAATTTTTGATAAACTACACGGAGCTGCTTTACAACAGACTGTTTCCGGGCAACTCAACGGCAACATTAAACGTCGAATGTCAAAGCAGCCAGCCAGACACGGATGAATGGGATGAACCTCAGAACAATATGCTTTAGTTATTGTTCTGAGGGATGAACAAAGTACTTCTACATTTGAGTGAGTCACTCCTAAAAATCGCGATGGAAAAAGTGGACACAGTTCCAGTTGAACGTGAATCCCAAGTCACAAGAAGTTTAATAAGAAAAGAATTTAATATTTTAAAATCAACAGGGAAACGTATACCCAACCTCGAGAGTTTATTCCAAGCGCTCATGTCATGACAGCACAGCCCACTTCAAATGAAAATGAGCGTGTTTGGTGTTCAACCTAGATGGAAACATCGTGACAAAAATTAGGAACCTACTTTCAAACGAGTCGATAAATGCTCTAATATTCTTGAAAGCCTATTTTCTAAGACAAAAGTAAGTTTTCTAATTATTTATATATATAACCTAATGATCTCAATCGAAACTAATGCTATGTTATTATGTTTGTTTGACCGACTGATTTAAAGACTGAAAAATTAGTCTACTGTTTGTTAGATTAGGTTTAGGTACTAAAGTACTAACTTCGTCAATGGAGTATTTATTCACGTCGTTGTCGTTATAAAAATTAAAAATGTTTTTATTATTTTTTATTTGAGCGTTTTTTAACGCAAATAATCAAATATTACGAATGTTTTTCTTTGTTTAATTGTATTTGTAAGTAGCTCCTGATTTTTATTGTTACTTATCCTTAAAGTACACGCGTACTTATGACTATTTTTTATATTAGTTAATTACTAAATTATGATTATTAGTTAATAATACCTATGTAATATTTTAATTTTTGTTTCTTTCCTTACCCAAATAAGAGGTACTAAATTCTAAATATTGATAGTGGTGCAGTAAAAGTATCTAAGTTAGAAAAAAAACCTGTGTTTTTTATTAAATTTCAACAGATTTCAACAGTTTTAATGAACAGACTCGAGACCCGAGAAAACTCGAGAATTTGGCCTCGAGAATAAAAAAAGGTCGAGAAATCGGAAACCCTAGTTATACAATACAATACTTACTGATTATACTGTGTTAGAGGGTACCTAGACCTACCTACACAAGTTTGAATACCTGCCCCCCAAGACAAGTGGCAATAAATGCTCACTCACAGTACCTATATTCGAAATTCGTCGTACCTACGAGCGCGCTACTGTATTTTTTCACCAGCAATTGTACAGAAAAGTTCACACAGCAGTGTACGGCGAATTAAATTTATTTGGAGTGAGCGTTTGCTAGTTGGGTTGGCGCTGGGCACGTAGTAAAAGCACAGAATAACTAATAGTATGGTAAGAGTAAGTTGCATGTGTCTGGGCCCTCTCCCGGTCACAATCAATTAAGACTTTTTTTTAAAACTTGGTTGAAAAAAAGATAGGGCTTTGTCGGTAAAAGCAAACATGATAACTCGCGTGCCGCAGGTTTGCACTTTGCAAAAATAATATGAAACATACTTCCATAAAGCGTATCACTTTTTATAAGTGTAGCTTGTGGGTAAATTGTACTTGTCGGGCCTAATTCAACAACGCGTTGAGGGGCCTAATGCCTAGTTCACACTGTGCTAGTAATTTAGTAGAGTAGAGTTACATTGCTTTGTCACTTTGCTAATTTAAAATTAATTTTCAAATAAGCAAACAAGCGAAGCAATGTACTTCTACTCGACTAAAATACTAGTGCGAACTAGGCATTAGGGCGGGCGCACACTAGGCCACTAGTCGCGGCTACTAAATGCGACCACTAGTGGCTTAATCAAACAGACACGGCCACCGATCGCAGCCGCTAGTGGCTTACTGCCGTACTCAGAGACGCGTCAATTTGGTTTTAATGACAATTAAGTCTCTTGCTGTCACTTTCATAAATGTAACTATAGTGCAGTAAATAGACAAGGAAAGATATTTAATTGTCATTAAAACTTAATTGACGTCTTTGAGTACGGCAGTTAGTCGCAGCCACCAGTCGCCGCCACGTAACTACTTTTGGCTATTAGTTTATTCTGTGCTTTTGGCTGAATTCCCGCTCGTGGCCAAGTGCGCGCGATGCGAACGACAAAACGCGGCCACTAGTAGCACGGTAATAATATGATATTACCGTGCTAGTAGTCGTCTATAAAGTATTATCTATGCTAGTAGTAGCGAGCGCGGGCGAGACGGGCGGCTTATGGCTCGAACGCGGCCACTCGAACGCTCGGTGTGCGCCGAATGCCGTACAAAATGTATGAAAAAACTCGTTAGTGGTCGCTTCTAGTGGCTCAATGTGCGCTTGCACTTACTGTCACCTCTTAGAGCAGTATTACTTTAGGCAACATTCTTATCGGAATTTGCATAGTAAGATTAAAATAATACTGCTCTAACTAAGAGTTGAAGGAAAGTAAGGCCCCTGGTTCAGGGTGCTGTTGGGTTGCTATGCTATGTGTGCGCGTCGGGCGAATGTTGGCAGAGGCGCGAGTAGACTGCCTGTGCCTTTACGCGACTATGCGGAAGCGGCGTAACTCCCTGGTGCGCTGTGCGTTACATTTAACCATGGACTTAATGTAAACTTAACAACTTAACTCAACATGCAAAGCGAGTCTTGGCCTCCGATAACGCTTACGGGTACAGCGTGTCAAAATTTTTCATTGCTTTTCGTCCTTCAAAATATGACGGGATTATAATATATCACACTACCTTAGAAAGGGAAAGAGACTACCACCTAGATCTGTCCTGCGCCACTTTCTGCTAGTTATCCGTTGGAGCTCGCAAAAGTCTTTCCGACCTAATCCTGAAACGGCAAACTGGAATACAAAAGGATTCTACCGTGCGATGAAACCCACATAAAATATACCACATAAATATACCTACCTTTATTTATCTTTCAGGTGATCCGCCTGCTCATTTGCCTCTCTCGTTTTCACATTCAATAAAACTACTAGCGCTTTAGCCAGCAACATAGTTGCTAACATAGGGTTGCAAATAAAACAAACCTTCAATAAATATCAATTATTTTATCACAGAGAATCACATTGTGTTATACAACATATTTACGTGGCTAGTACAAAATATTTTTCACAATGATCCATGCTTAAATGTATAATTTAATAGTAAATACTTAAAATTTATCAATCGAAAGGAAAACACTACTACAAAATACTATTTTCGTTAAACAAGTAGATAATAGTATAAGTAGATACGAAGTATTAACTATACAATATAGATGACATTATATTATGGCATAAAATAAATTGCACAATTAGTAACAAAACATAAATCGACTTTGGAGCATAAAAATATTCGTAACAATATTATAAAAAAAATATATTGCAACATCTAAGTAAATGACCTATGGTTATAGATAAAAATAAAAGTGTTATTGGTTACTTCTTAAAACCAAAAACTACTTTTTTGTTAAAACGACAACCTACTTACCCTTAATTATTTTCTTTAATATATAAGTTGACTACTACATAATCATATATTTATACGAAAATAACAAGAGAAAAGGGCTTGTACTCACTATACATAAATGGGTAATAAATAAATTCAATATTCGTATATGAACTAACACGTTATTGTCTATATACAATTAATATAAGTTGGACTGGATCGAATCATTTTCAGATACAGTTTCACATCTAACCGCAATACATAGACCTACCAGACATGGTACACGTCTTCCATTTCTTTAGAACATCTACATAAAAGGTCAGTTGAATATAAAGTATCTTAGAATTTAAATAGCACTATTTTCGTTGATGACTTGGCTCTTTTAGTATAGAAATAAACAAATGGTAACCAAAGGTATTTACTAATAAGTAAAATTGTTGGTCACAAACTTATAAGTACTGCTTATACAACTGATCTAAATTACGTTTCAGTATAGGGTAAAGATAATTCGTATCAGTAATTTTAGGCATTTCATTAGATACATACGATAGGATACGCTAGTACTTTCAAAACTAATAACAAGTTGCAACTATAATGGATCGACTTAGGCCACGTCTAAATAGGGCATAGAAAATAAATTTACTGCCTAGTTTGAGTTCTGTCATGATAAACGCCACAGGAATAATTTTTATTTCACTGGTAGGCAAACAAAGCTTAGTTGATCATCGCTACGTAATGCCGCATGAAACACAAACCTTGATGAGGCTTTAGTTAAGGGCCCTATTACATTGCGACTGTGATTTTTGCGTAAAATGGCCAATTTTGGCGTTCTCGATCTCAGAAACAAAAATACATTATCAGTTTTAACTTATTGAATAGTGTAGAATAGCTAACTGGCATAGTTCGTAGCAGCCTCGCTCTTTGTAAATTTTGCATTTTTTCATTTAACCCAAAATTGCAGAGAAAGATTTTCATAAAATGCGCGAAGGCACTTTTTTGAGCTCCTCGATTGAACTACTGTACTAAACAAATGAAATAAAAAAATATAATGTTATCCTTTTATAGTCGAATAGTTCGTAGCGGTCTCGGAATTTTTAAGTATCATTGATTTTATGTAGAAAAAAACATCTTATTCTAAACCAAAAACTTCGAAAATAGCTTTAAGTTAACAGTGAATTTCTCCTATCTACGATAATATTAATGAGCAAAATTTATACCAGAATATTTGTTACTTCATGAGGAATAAAGATTTTATAATGAATTTAATATCCTACTTCGATTAAAACGATAAATACAACTGCTAATTTACTACAAAATGCAAAAATGGGCATTTTACGCAATAATCACATTTGAGATGTAATAATATGATAAAGGCCTCTTAATCGTATTACGTCTATGAGTGACAACGTCCGAGTTGTAACAATACTAATTTTCACGAAATTTTCATTGGAACAGAGTAATGCAGGACACTGCTGCTTTTCACTAAGCAATGAGTTTTCCCAAGTATAAAAAAGTATGAGATTGGCAGACATAAAAAATCAGTAAAAGACAAAAAGTTAGTCAGAGACTAGGCAATGAGGACAGCGAAAACGGTCCTCTACCATAGTCCACTTTTCATCAAATAGCGACTGCACATGTGTTTAGCGTGACAGTTGGTGAGCCCATCGCCGCTCTATACTATTGGATGTATGTGCCGTCTTTAGTCCGTTAGTCGCCTTTTACGACTCCCAAGGGAAGAGAGGGGGTGGTAGTATTCGCTACGTGATACGGTTAACATGATGATGGCAGACAACATTGCGGATTTTGTGGGATCTATGTTTACTATGACAAATCTCGTGCTAGGCCTTGGCATCTTGTAATAAACCAACAAGCATTTGTAAAATTAAAACAGATTTTGCACTAAGGGGGTGCCGCGCGATCGTAAAAACTGACATATAACCGCCGTACTCAGAGACGTCAATTAAGTTTTAATGACAATTAAGTCTCTTGCTGTCACTTTCGTATGTATAGTGCTAAATAGAGAAGGAAAGACATTTAATTGTCATTAAAACTTAATTGACGTCTCTGAGTACGGCAGTAAGTCTCCTAATGAACTTCAAAGCAAAATCAATCTTATTGAAATTTATAATTAGAACAATTATTCAGCTTTGAAGTTTCAGACCTAGTAATTTGATGAGAGCAATGTTTTTAATCTGCGAAATGTACATAACCATCACGCGCTTGTGTTAAAAATTAACATTTACTTTTTAAGGAAAGGGGTGCCCTGCGGTATTCCGCACATGAATTTTCCTTACATGAAAATATTTGTATTGATATTTGAATACAAATATTTTCATGTAAGAATTATTGTTTCATGCGTAAAATTAAGAAAGTTGTCGAAAAAATATGTGTTTATGAATCATTAGATTTATGTACTTATTGTTTGTTATTGTTTTAAGAATTTGTTTCAAATTTCACCAAGGCCATGACCTTGTGCAATGATCAGGCAAAGTTTATTAATACATTAACTAGTTCAGTGCATAGTACAAGTGACTTAAAAATACGTAAATTTTCACAATTTCGTGCAGGACCCTCTTAACACACATCAATTTAGGAAAAGCATACAGTAGTGATTCGTTTTATTCATAGTAACGTACAATCGAAGAACTTAACGTTTGACCATTTTTTGGCGGTATTAGCTTGCGTTCCATTTCGTACATAGAGGTACAATGGTGGACTCCGTCGCTTTACCAGTCAAAAGGTCAAAATCCCTTGCACACCGCGTCGTCTATTTGGTACGGGCACGTACCTGGGCGGTCGGTGCGCATCATACGAAAATTGCATGCAAAGTGGTAAAGCGACGGAGACCCCGACCGTACGTACAGCGCTGAGAATCGACTCTGTCTCTTTCCAATTCTATGAATATGAAAGAGACAGAGTCAATTCTGCGCTGCGGCAGCGCTGACTGAGATACAGAATAGCCCCCCAGTTAGATTCAATTAGGATGGGGCGGTTGTGAATTTAGCTGCGAGTGCCGGTGCAAGAGGTACAGTCAGCATCAAAAGTAGCTTAGCATATGAAATTTTCAAATGATTGTTACGGTTAAAATGACCAGAATTGTCTGACATACCTGTTGAGTCAAAAGTACATGACCGTCACTATAGGTAATTACAGCGAAATTATAATTATGAACACAAAAAATGTCATATAATTTTGAAATGTTAAATAATGAGTATGTAAAGACACTTACACGTGACTATTACTTTTGCCACCTTGTTTTTGTTCAGTTACTTTTGATGCTGACTGTACATCACGTAACCGAACGGCGGGATGGCCACCGCGGGTTGCGGTCTGCTATGCGATTCTCTAAGCGACACGTAGACGCTGCGCGCATGGCTGTGATCTGCTGTCTCTTTCCAATTCTATGAATATGAAAGAGGCAGTCATTTCTCAGCGCTGCGGCAGCCGCAGCTATCGAGGCTTTAGGTTATAGAATCGCACGGCTGCTAGCGGGCGGGGGCGCATCGCCCTCCCCGCGCTGTAACGCCCCGCTGACACCTAAAATTTGATACTTCGACGCGACTTGGGACTAACTTCACGGACGCCATTCTATTTGAATCGGACTGTAGCATGCGCGTAGATCACGTGCAAGCGAATATCACCGGGAAAAAATATAGCAAAATGGACAACCGGGCAGTTGCTCGATCGTACAACTCAACTTCATTATTAAATAATTAATTTGCGTAACTGTACTAAACAATTTAAATGACTACAGTGCTAAGTTACTGGCCGAAGTGACTGTCACACACATTGCTTAGTGCAAAAAAATATATTATGTACAAAATCATATATGCGTTGATGTTATTTATATACAACGTAACTTTTCATATACAACGTAACTTTCGTAATAAAATGCAGTAAAATGTACAAGCAAAATTGAGAGAAACTTATTGTAACGTATATATTTTATGTAACATAAAAGGACAATGGGCATATGGGAACCATAGTCAACTTATGTGGCCACCTCAAAAGCATACATACACACATTACAACTTTCCGGAGGGGTAGACTAAGACTACAGCTTTAGCTAACCTCAAAAGCATTTAACATTTAAAAGTAGATATGTAACCGTAATTCGCGTAGCGGTAAAAGAATACTACCACCACCTACTGTCTTCCCTTGGGTGTCGTAAAATGCGACTAACGGACTAAAGACATAAAGCAGCGATGGGCTCACCACCCGTCACGCTGAGCACATGTGCAGTCGCTATTTGGTGAAAAGTGGACTATGGTAGAGGACTACTTTTGCGGTCCTCATTGCCTAGTCTCTGACTAACCCTTCAGGGATAACAGTCGTGATTATGTACGTATGTATGTAAGTAGATATTTTCTGAGAAAATATTATTTTCGGCTATTATTTACAACTCTGTTGTACGAGTATAAACTGTAATAATATACTGAATAACTAACATTTGATAGATACAAATACAGCGCTAGCAATACCGGTAAGTATTGCAAGTAATATTTCTTATTTAAAATAAATATGAAGAAATTAATTATAAGTAGTACACTGTACAACTAATTAAAATAATAATATAAAGTCTAGGGATGGCCACACACTTTAATTGAGATAACCAGGCTCTATACCAGTTTGCCCATTGCTCTTTATTAAACTAACACATCAATTCACGCATAGTGGTAAAAATGTTGCCCTGTGCAATAATTTTGATTAAAACTTTTTACATAACATTTTTATGCATTGCAAGTTAGGTAATCTTTCTTAAAAATGTTGCCCTGTGCAATAATTTCGATTAATACTATTTAAATGAATTTTTTATGCATTGCAAGTTAATCTTTCTTTGTAGTAGCAGTTTTCAATACGTTCTAGAAATCCAAGTAACGCGCGTATACGGCTCAAAACATGATTTGTATTTCTCTTAGTTATTCATGAGACATATGATGTTGATTCAATCTTGTTTACATGTATCAAAATTGTCAAAAAAGTCCATTTAGTAACAAACCAGTCTATATTTACTAACTTGGCCAGCTTATTTATAAAAGTTCTTAATAAAAACCGATGTGTAATAAATAAGAATGGTGTAATTATTGGAGTATCTTTTTGAAGTGTTAATATTTAGTTTGCTCAGTTCAGAAACCTTAATAAGATCGCTTTTAAAAAACCTACTATTTAAACACCAGGTCAATTATATTAGCATACAAATCATGCTTAAATAAAAGGAATTAGACAAGGAGTACGCTAAAAGAATTTAATAACTTTACATAATTGAACTATAACTTTGCATTGTATTTAAACATAAAAGCCTAAATCCCAAATAATTGTTATCTGAGAGTAACAGAAGTAAACTGCTTTAATTTACGTGCCAGTATCTCCTTTCTGCGTTGTATTAGCAAAAGAGAAAACAATTCGATATTCCTAATAGAATCTTCGTTCTATGCTGTACTATCTGTCAGTCTTCTATATAGCAAGAGTATACTTTTCTTTCGCCAAATGACTATACAATTTCAACAGTTCAACACTTTGTGGTCGCCGATGTTGTTCATGAGTACACAAAAGTGTTTTCTTTGGAATTCATATAACAAATAACCATTGTTGTTGTTCTTTTTATATATTACATATTATCGTACTACTTATATTCAGTCAAGGAAGATCGCGCATGCGACTATAACCGTAGAGATGACAGACCATCTCTAAGGCCTTGCGGACGTAGTAGCACGTGCTAGCCATGCTCACTCATTAAATTTAACTCTTAAAAAAACGATCATTCCCTTAATACGCATTACCGTCAACTTCCTCAACTGGACATAATTGATTTCGTAAAAAGAAATTACACAAGACGATTCGATTCGACGATTCGTAAAAAGAAATATTTACACAATATATACTTATAATTACATAAAGCAAGTGGCACAAAACTTTTTGGTTTGATTTAACCAGCTGTTATTTAGAAAAGAATTTTGCTGTTAGCCTCTATGACTTATACAGCATAACCAGGTTTAGATTGTCAGATATTTATGGCTCTTCATCATCATTCAGCCGGTAGTCGTAGTGACCAAATAATCCTAGAAATTTTTGAAGTGCCAGCACTTTAAAACCACGCAAGCGTGAGGGCGCGCGGCGTACCTAATTCTCATTAGTGAAAAAATGTACTGTTAAATTCTATTCTGAATTTCTTTAACGTTAAATAATTAAAATATCTACCATAATAGGAATAGTAGTCAAATTCAACTGGGGTACAATAGTTTGTTACACACACTCAATTTTAAACAATGTGGTTTACGTTTTTGGTAGCCAGAAATATTTTTGGTCAAATTTCGCGGTAAATATGTAAGTATGTAAATAAAAATTACGGCTACTAAAATATTGAAACAATATAAATAATGTATCAAAGACGAGGCATCTGATAAAGCCATTATAAATAAATACACCGGGATGATAGAAAACCATTTTGATATTGTTGTCTTAATTTGGAACATAAAGCCAGCTCTTTAAAGTGTTGTTATTTAAACGAGCGGGTTTTGAACTTGCACCTTCTTGCACCAGGCCGCCTTACTACGCAAATTCAGTCACAATATGTCTTAAACTCTATGTCTTAGAGGATAAAGTCGTGAGTCGATAGAAGCCTCTTCGTACTGCGTGTTATGTGCGTGCTATGGGCTTAGTATAGAACAGTAAGTGTCACATTAGTTCTGCAATTACGTGTCAAAGAGTTCACCTAATAAATAAACGAGACATCTCGAATACGGCAGAAACCACTTCATTCTGTCAGGTGAGAATTGAGCTTGACACTCATAGTGCAAAATGAACTCTATGGCATCGTAATAAAACAGTAAGTAGAACGTGTGTACACACGCTTGCAGATCATCCTATCCAAAACTGTCAAATTTCCCCATGCGATATTGATCCTTATAACCTAGTGACAAAGTTCAAAATGTTCTGAAGAATTTGACATTTTGTGGTAGGTTTAGGCCGCCCGTCCATAAAATTCTGTCCATATAAAGCGGAGCGAGGCTGCAGTGCGGAGAAGCGAAGAAATATGAACCAATACGATTGCATTTAATATCCGCTCCGCTCCAGTAGACAATACTATTGGTTAATATACTGTAAAGACTATCAGTACTCGTACCAAAAAATTTGGCAAGTCGTTCCTCTGTAAGACCATTCGGCTTTGGAATTCTCTGCCGGCGCATGTGTTTCCCAGCTCCTACAGTCCCGGGTCTTTTAAGCGGGGCGTGAAACGGCATTTATGCAGGCCGTCATGAATGGGTGCGCTCGTTATCGTGCTTATTCCACGGTGGGGAGCGCTCTCATTATTTTGGACTGCATCGGCTGCTTACCATCAGGCAGGATGCAGTCACTATGACGAGTCGATAAAAAATAAATATATATATATATATATTTCTCCGCTTCTCCGCACCGCAGCCTCGCCCCGCTTCAATGGACAGGCAGCCTAAAGTGCTGGTACGTACAAGAATTTGCCTAATATTTGGACGTGCGCTGCCTACGATAGTTCGAAGCCGGTGTTGCTGTTGACAGCGTATCGCAGTTTGTCCCGCAGGGTGCTGCGCTTCTGGTAGTTAGGTAGCTTCAGGAGGTTGAAGCAGGTGGAAGAGGTCGGCAGCCGGTTCAGCGGATCCTTCTTCCTGATGGTGAAGAAGCCGCGGATCACGCTGCCTGTGGTAAAACAAATGACATACGTCAAGTTAATTAATGCAGAAATGCATAATTTAATTAGTGTAATTACTAATTTTGTTCGCTAATGTAATTAATGTAATTAGTTTTATATAGTCTTATTATGTCTTCATTCTAACCATATGTAATTTAATTTTTTTTAAACACTGAATAAAGACGCCATCCTCAGGCGTTTTTATATTTGTTCAGTGTTTTAAAATTTTTATTAAGTATATTTAGACGTTAATAAAACGCAAAAATATATAAAAACATTAATCATATGTAATTTATTTAATTTTATTATTGTAAGAAGAACCTCCTACATATAAATAAAATTAATAAACAACAATAAATGACGTAAGGTAGGGATCCATAGCCAAATGTGCAAGTCGCAAAATGTGCACTAATGCAATTCGCAGAAGGTGCAGGTCGCAAATTATGTGCAAATCGCAGAAGGTGCAGGTCGCAATATGTGCAAATCGCAAAAGGTGCAGGTCGCAGTATGTGCAAATCGTTAAATGTGCAGGTCGCAATATGAGCAAATCGTAAAATGTGCACTTATTTACACTATACTCGTACACGCAGGTCCGATCCACGGCGAGTAGAGGTCATCCGATGGGTTGAACTTAACCGTTTTCTGGAGGAAAAGTTTCTTGGCGGCTCCGTGTATTTCGGGTTGTTAGTACCACCGGTGTTAAATGTTACCCGGATACCGGGAGCTCTAATTTCTCCTAGAGCTCGCCGCCAAAGGACTGAATTCTTTTGATTCCTGCTCATAAAACCAAAGGTCAGAGCCAGTCACGGAAGGGGGGAGGGTTTTACAACACGTTTAAGTCCCTTCCGGGATTTGGCTGTTCACATGACTAAACGTCCAAATGGTTTGATTGTATAGGTGTCAAAATGTACAAAGTTTAATGGTTAACATGTTTCAGTGACAAAATGTCAAAAGTTCACATTGTATTTGTGATAAATTATGCTTCTGTCAGAATGTGAAAACGTTAAAATATGTATATGTCAAAGCATGTCAGTGATTAAATACTAATATGTTACAATATTTTAGTAGCTAATCATGTCAATGACTGTGTGACTGAATCTTACAATGTAAAAGTTTGGGTTCGTTGGTTAGGCCCCCAGTGTATGACGCCCCCGTGGTGGAGGCCCCCGATTTCGGTTTAGTTGAAAATCGGGGGCCTCTACTATGGGGTCGTCACACACTGGGAGCCTAACCCACAAACCCAAAAAATCTGGCTAAACGTGCATCAAATACTGAGCAATTTTCATGAATCTTACCTTACAAAAAGAAAAAATCACAAAACTATGGGTATCCGCGTGTCCCCCCTTTAAGGGGGGCACACTCCCCTACCTCCCACCCACTCCCTCACCCCCTCCGACTGCTGCCGATTTCTAAAGCAACCCCGTGGGCTGAATTAGCTCTATTTCAAAATCTACACATTTGCGACCTGCTCAATATAAGATCTGCTTGTACATTTTGCGATTTGTTCATTTTACGCAGCCTGCACATTTTGCGACTTGCACATTTGGCTATGGAGACTTCAGGCCAGCAGCGTGGTTATGGCCCAACTTTCTTTCTCTTAAATAATGGCTTCGCTTTCGTCAGCACATGTAACCAGTGTCAAGTATGATGATGATGAAGTAAAATATTAAAGTGAATATTTTCTTTGCATCAAGTAGATGATAATGAGTAATAAATGAACGTTTAATGGTAAATGACATCCTCCCAAACCCCTTGAGACTCAATAAAGCTGAGGGACTTAATTGAGATCTCACACGGACTTCTTGAGACAATTTGAAAAGTGATGTTGCACTGCTTTGTTTTTGCTAACACTCATGCATGTTCACGAACAACAACACGAAATAACAGTAAATAATCCACCATTATTTCACATTCCACAGGAGCTCGATGGCGCAGCGGCAGGCGCGTTCGGTTTGCGATCTTGCCCGCTAAGCAACTTCGCAATGCCGGGTCGCTGGATGGGTGACCAATTAAAAACATCTCGAGCTTCTCCGTGATTCGGAAGTCACGTTAAGCCGTTGGTCCCGGTTGTTGGCGTTAGATGGCAGTCGTTAAAACCCACCAACCCGCATTGGGCCAGCGTGGTGGGTTATGGCCCAATATCCCCACGTGCTGTTGTCCACGTGGGAGGCCTGTGCCCAGCAGTGGGACGTTTATAGGCTGATGACGATGATGATTTCACATTATTATTCGACAAAACACAAATTATAGAAAATAAAACAAAACTGCAGCAAACATGGAGCTTCACTTTCCCGCCAAGAAGTCCATGGCACAACTTTCTAACGTGCAGTTGTCTATACGGAAAGGCCTGTGCCCAGCAGTGGGACGTCATAGGCTGACGATGACGATAATGATAATGATCTTTATTTTTGAATTTACAATGCGATATAGATATAAGATGAAATGTTTCTTTAATTCAGCCCTGCTTGTCCCACTGCTAGGCAAAGGCCTCCCTACCCTCCTTCCACTCTTCACGGTTTAGGGCTGTAACTAAAAAAAAAAATATAAAAAAAATTGATTACTACAAAAAAAACAACCAGTCTCAGGAAAGCTCGAACGGGATTCGAACCCGTGACCTTTGGATTGCTACCTACCTACAAATATGTATATAGCATTGTGAATGCAAAATTTCAATAATAAAGATATTTATAAGCAATTACGACTTTATCGTTTGTTAAATACTTGCAATAGTATTCCTTTCGAATGTGAGGGTAGACTTCACAGTGACGTAATACCGGCTGGCTTGCAGCGTATCAACTAAGTACTATAAAAAATTCAACGAGTCTTCTGGGGTCTCGGTAGCTTAGTGTTTAGAGCAGTGGACCAGCAATCCAAAGGTAACGGGTTCGAATCCCGTTCGAGCTTTCCTGAGACTGGTTGTTTTTTTCTAGTAAACATTTTATTCTAAATGATGATGATGTTACCTATAGTGTCCCCTGTGTCCTCGTCGTCTCCAACCTCGACGCAGCGTATCGAGAACGGTGGCTTCAGGTGTGCGAACCCCAGCACTGGAGGCTTCGAGCATGACGTCACGAACTGCAACCACATTCATTCTTTATTAATGAAATTTTGCATTATCAATGTTATTTTTTCTAGTAAACATTTTATCCTACATCTATATAGCATTGTGAATGCAAAATTTCAATAATAAAGATATTTATAAGCAATTACGTCTTTATCGATTGTTAAATACTTGCAATAGTATTTCTCTCGACTGTGAGGGAGCAAATAGACGATTCGATTCCGGACCTTTTTTCTAATCCCGGGATGACGGGATTGTATATAGGCATTCCTGTAATCCCGGGATAACCCCGGGATTATGAACATGAAATAAATATCATTGTTTTACATAAAGCAGCTTTTTATTGACGAAATAATGAAATGTTCATAAATCTCTTAAAAAACAACTTTTACTAAAATTTCTCTATAAAAATCAACAATATTATATCTTCAGAGATCAATAATTATTATTTAACTAAATGACACGCTACTATGGACTCAATAATGTTGTCATTAAACAATTAAACATCTTTCTTCTATGCGAATTGAAAATTAATCTACGAGTACAAATCTTTGAAATAATCAACAAATTTCTAAAAGTCTTTTCGTTTCAATGTTATAATAAAATTAGCTTATTCTATAGAGATTAACACTTGAGTTTTGGAAAAGAGCAGGCATTACATCTTTCTATTGCGATAATAAAATCTTAGAAATAGTAATGCATTTAATGTTTCATCTCCAAGTTTGTTTCTCAGTTTATTGCACAAATAAGCAAACGTTAAAAAAGCGCGCTCAGGCTCGATTGAAGTTGGAAGAATCGTTAGTAAATATTTATAAGTTTGCTCCAAATTATCCTCTTAGTGGAAGTTGCTTCAAGCAGATTTATTTCCGGTTTGGTAATTTTAGACAATTTGCTTCCGTTGAAGGTCTGCTGCTAGTCTTTTTATACTGTTTTCTATTTCAAGCTGGAGTTTTTCCTAAAATGTTAAAATGAGTTCTGTTATTGACAGTCAATATCGAATCATTTTGCATTTCATAAAATAATTTAAAAAACCCTACTTACACTGCAAAACCCAATATTTTACACAAACAAACAAAACAGAACCTCCATGAATGAGAGCGCAAACTAAATAAATAAAATATCAAACGAAGAATGCGTTTCGTTTCTCGCAATAATTTTATACAATTTTTTTTTGCAATCCCGTACATCTCGGGATTAGTAAAATACAATCCCGAAATTTTCGGGATCAAATATCGTCCGGGATCCCGGGATCGAATCCTCACTAGCAAACCTTCACAGTGACGTAATACCGCTGGCTTGCAGCGTAAATCATCAACTACTAGAAAAAAATCAACGAGTCTCCCGGGGTCTCGATAGCTTAGTGGTTAGAGCAGTGGACCGGCAATCCAAAGGTCATGGGTTCGAATCCCATTCGAGCTTCCTGAGACTGGTTGATTTTTTTTCTAGCATACATTTTATCCCACCTTCATCCTTATAAACACATTGTGTTAATCCTTCATAAGGCAGAACTTAGTTGAACATTTCACACATACATATATCACGACTTTTATCCCCGAAGGGTTAGTCAGAGCAAAAGCAGTCCTCTACCATAGTCTACTTTTCACCAAATAGCGACTGCACGTGTGCTCAGCGTGACTATGGTGAGCCCATCGCCGCTTTAAACTGTCGGATGTATGTGCAGTCTTTAGTCTATTAGTCGCCTTTTACGGCACCAAAGGGAAGAAAGGGGGTGGTAGTATTCTTTCACCTTATATCCTAGTGATTAAGTTCAAAATGTATTGAAGTAATATGACATTTTGTGCTAGGTTTAAGTCTGTACACAGCTGGGCACCGAATCGCGATGGATTTTGCACTAAGCGCTTTCTCTATGTTTTTTTTCGCTCGCTAGTGTCGGGATCGTTGCTATGACGTACGGCGGGTTACCACCATTACTTGGTTGATATTCTACTCATACGCCCAAGCATTATTCATCTTCATTCATAATGTGCCGGCATCCTGTGCTCCCGAGTGCATCTCCCCCTCATCTTTAAAGCCCGAGTGAATAGGCTGCTTCTGGGCAAGTTCGCTCCATCGTCGGTGTACGGTTAGCAACCGCACATTGGAATTTGATTTTATTGTTATAATTAAGTAACCTAGATAATGCTGAATAAGTAACTTCGAGCGCGACGCGGAGTCACGTAGATTAACGCAAACCAGTTGTCATCTAACGCGCAACACAAACACTACTTTACTGTAACTCTAACCCATTGTTAACTCTATAACATCTCTTTTTTCATATAATTCTTTTATTATTGTCTTTAACATACATAACTCAAACTCAACTCGTACAGTCGGCCTCTTCTTAATCCTATGGATAAGGATGTGGCCAAGAGCAAGCCCATCTATTATTAAAAAAAATGCGTAGCGTGCGTGTAACGTAGCGTGGCCGTAGATCGTCTGCAAGCCTATATAGCTGAAAAGTGGTCGACTGGGAACTGTAGCCGTAACGCTGTAACCAGCGAGCGAGTAAAACATAGAGAAAACCCTTAGTACCGACTGACCGGAAACTTCCTTGACTGTATGAATGTTAGTATGTACTAAACTTTAGTACATACATACTTAAGTGATAATCGAGTAATTTCCATAAAGTTACTATAATACCTAGCGGAATAGAGCAACAAACATGAGCTGTCAAACGAAACCGAAATAGGATGGCATTTGTGTGTGTAAAGAATGCGTTCAGTGTCTTACGTCATGCCGTTTTTTACATTAACATCGATATCGATTATATTAATTACTAACAGTAATAGTATTAATAGAACTAAAATAAGATGGTACGGGAAAATATCCACGATTTCACGTAAAATCCGAAAAATTCACAATACCCAAATTCGAAGCGTGCTGATGAGTGCTGACAAACAGTAGCCAAAAACAGTTCTGTTACGTCGCATCACGCATCTCTTTCTACCCCACAGTGTTGTTGCTAGTGACATCCTGCTCGCTCCGCCCTTTGTGGCTCTATTCCGTTAGGTATAGTATCTTTATGGTGATTCCACAACCTTCAGAAACATAGCGCGCTCGTTCTCGCTGAAGTCGCGCTGCAGCACGTCCCACAGCCAGCACACGACGCGGTGCGAGTCGTGGAACCCGCCGTAGTACTGCGTGTGGCGGCGCAGGTCGCGCAGGTCGAGCGGCACGTTGTCGCCGCTGATCAGCCGCTGCAGCTGTGGGCGGGGCACGTGTCAGCACAACACACGATACATACAGGGTAAATTTTGGACAACCCGCCAAAAGTAAATATGGAGTAAAAAAAAATTGGTTGCCTGTAAAGTCGGTATACGGGCGAAAGTTTTACGTGACAACGACTTTGAGTGGTAAAATAATTTTAATGTGAATATTCATTCGTATAGTAGGAAGAAGGATGAAATCTCTCTCGCTCTGTCTCTCTCGCTCTTAGGCGGGCTAACTGTGCTCGAGTGGAAGGGACGCGTGCCTTTCACTTTTTATGTCTGTCTCTCTCGCTCTTAGGCGGGCTAACCATGCCCGAGTGGAAGGGACGCGTGCCTCTCACTCGCTCTCATTGTGAGCGCATAACGTGAGCGGAGCGTAACGCAGTTTCTTGAAGTGTCACCCGGCAAACCAATTTATAAGACGTTGTCACGTCAAAAAAGTAATAATAAAATATTTGACGTAATAAAAAAATAATGAATAATTTTTTTTTAAAATGATAAATGATTTTATTTTGTAAGTAGGTTTGTACAAACACTTTTACACGTCAATCATGTTTTTTTTTTACAATTTTTTGCCTGCTTTTTATATCCTATAGTTCTAGGTGCGTGCGCTCACCCACGCGGTCAAAGCGACGGCGCGCTGTCATTGGTGCGCGGCGTGAATAATAGCGGTCACGCGCATGCGCATTGATAACCGCGATAGGCCGCACGCTAGGTGACAATAATTTTAATTATCTTGAGGCAAAAATGTAAAAAAAAAAGTTTTTTATTTCATTATTTAGTTGTATTGCTATTATAGGATCACGTAAAAAAAAATTGGCGGGGAGTCCAAATTATCCCTGTATACGGGTGTCCCAAGATATGCAAGATTAGCACAGGGTCAAGCTAAAGCTCGCAGGTAAGGCAGCCCTATATCCAAATCGGATGGATCTCGGCGCTTGCCGTTCGTGGTCCCCAACCACCCCAATAGCACATAAGGGTAGGTACTAGGTTGTTTAGTGGGTAATCTTTCCCTTCCCTCGTCGCGTTTTTCTGACTGGGCGGGGGAGAGGGAGGAGATCCCACATAGTCCGAGGCACAAGGTCGCTCCAGGGTCCATGTATGCGTTAAGCATTCTAACATGTATGTTCCGCGATTTTCAATAATTTTCGAACTATGGATTTTTGTAAAACTCCAGTTTGAATTATTTTTTGGTCTCCAATAATTATATATAAGCCAATATGAAGTACGTGCCCTATGTTTTCGGGTCACATTAACTAAAAAGTATTTAAACAACGTTTTTCGAAAACATTAAAAAGCGCGGAACATACAACACATACATGGATGTGAATTGGGTAGACCTAGGGCTGCTATGCCTCTGGGGTTCCGCTTGACACTATTTCTTGGGACACTCTTTACAGTTTAGCAAAAAAGGAGTAAAAATTTAATAGTGGCAATACTGTATGGAGTGTTTGTCAAAAATGACGTAAACTCAACACAGTATTGCCACAATTAAATTTCTACTCTTTTTTGCCAAACTGTATATATTTTTTTCTTAAATAGTGGCTTGGTGCGGTTAGCACATTCAGCCAGTGTAAAGTAAGAGAGATATAACAAATATTTTCTTCACTAATATATAATAATATGAATAATATGAACTTGCTATTAAACAATGGTAAGTTATATTACCCCAAACTTCTTGAGTTTCAGTATAGATCTACTGAGATCTCTCACGGACTTCATAAGAGAGAGAATATAAATAATGATGTTGCACTGTTTAGTTTTATTTGCTAACACCATTGCACGATTACGAACACAACTAATAATAATCCAACATTATTTCACATTAAAATTCGACATAACTCATATTTTAGAAAATAAAACAAAACTGCAGACATGACGCTTCATTTTCCCGGCAAGAAGTCAACACAGATATTTACCTTTTTTATTAGAGGTTTATATAGGCGTTTTAGTCGCGCGATTCTGTCATATCTATATCCGTCACTTGCGCTTCTGTCGCGCTACTTGAATATGTATGGATGCCTAGCCGCGTGATTAAGGTAGTGGGATATTATTAATTAATATTCAAACACTTTCTGCCTTATAAACCTAATTATAATTATGCTAGACCGCGGCGGACTCGAGCTATTTCTAGTACGATACGAGGCACGGTAATTTTTCAACAAGAGCCGTGCGTGATAGCTAAGCGATCCGCAAGGAAAAAAGCCACCAATATAGGATCGCATCGTGTAAAAATAACGAGACGTTGAAAAAAATTTTCTACTTTTGTAATATTTGATTATTTGCGTTAACAAACGCTCAATGCTTTTTTCAACATTTCGTTATCTTTGAGATTATTTGAGCGTTTTTTAACGCAAAAAATCAAATATTACGAATCTATACAGCAGTCTTATCTTAGCTGAATGTTTAAAATATTGTAAAATATTTTGATTCAGATCTTTATGAATGTAAATTCTAAGAAGTTTGATAAGACACTGTTGCAATAAAAACATAAAGTCAAAAACGTTAAAAATTTCGTCGGTCTAACTATTACCTCGGTGGCGGAGTGGTCAACTCAGCCGCTTGGATCGCGGAGGACGCGGGTTCGATTCCCGCCTGAGGTAGAAATTTTTTTAACCTTTCGTTATCTTCGAGCGTTACATTACGCAAAAAATCAAATATTATGAAGTTTTTCTATTGGTGAATATTTCTTCGCGGACCGCATAGCTATATTTCACGTGGCAAAGATTTTAACACACGAACAGTTATATATTAAGTAGTACACACGCCTGCAGATCGACCTATCCAAAACTGTCATACATATAATCACGACTATTATCCCCGAAGGGTTAGGGTGTTACCAGACCAATCGATCGAACATCGATCGACGGCATCGATCGATGGTAGAATGGATTAGTCAACGTCGATCGATAGTGTCTACCAGACCTATCGATCGATCGTCGATCGACGACATCGATTGATGGTAAAATGGATTAGTCGACGTCGATCGATAGTTTCTACCAGACCGATCGATGTCGATCGACAATCGACAAGTAGAATGGATTAGGTGTTAGATCGAGCTGTTTGATTAGACGCGCCGCTTCACTTTTTTATAAATATATTTCGTGCCCATGGATAGGATACAAGTCGTAATAATAGAGTTCATTGATTATGCTTAAAGTTGATGATAATGAGTAACGATAGTATGAACGTTTAAATACTAAATGATATTCCCCCCTAACACCTTGGGAAGAACTTTAGATTAAGCAACACCGAAAAAGGGGGGAAGGGGAGGGGGGGCCAAAGTGCGAAAACGCATAGTTTTCAAGATATTTTTATTTTGAGGTTATTTTAGGTTATTTTTAGGAAAAAAAATCTACTAAGTTACCATTACCGTACCTCCTCCATCCTCATCCTCCCCCCAAGATATTTTTCAATGAAACTAGTTTTCTGTTATCTAATAAAAAAATAACCTCGAAATTCATGACAATCGCTACGCAAAAAAAAAACAAAAACAAAAACCGCTGCTTAAAATGTCATTTGGATAATATAAGCGATTGTTGGCTTTAAAAAACGGCCGCATCTAGATTCTTCTGCGTTTGCGTCTCCGTAATAATAGTACGAGCAACATCGTACTGGCCAAGAACAACGAGTCCTTTTCTGAATACATTTCGAAAGAAACTGATGGAATTTAGCCAGGGTTAATCGATCAACGTCGACCGCCCGTCGATCGATGGGTTAGACGAACGGTATCCGTCGATCGATTAAAGCTACCAGACTAGTCGATCAACTTCGATCGACGTTGATCGATGCCGTCGATCGACGATCGATCGATTGGTCTGGTAACACCCTTAGTCAGAGACTAGGCAATGAGGACCGCAAAAGCAGTCCTCTGCCATTGTCCACTTTTCACTAAATAGCGACTGCACATGTGCTCAGCGTGACAGGTGGTGAGCCCATCGCCGCTCTAAGCTGTTAGATGTATGTGTACTATTTAGTACGTTAGTCGCCTTTTACGACACCTAAGGGAAGAGAGGGGGAGGTAGTATTCTTTCACCGCTTTGCGACACGGTTAACAGAAACTGTAAAGAACTGTCACTCCAATCGATATTGATCCTTATACACTAGCGACAAAGTTCAAAATGTATTGAAGAAATTTGTTATGTGCTGGCGTCTGTACATGCTACACCGTACGGCGCCTGTGTCCTGGACAAGGCTTGGTCATGTCCTAGCACCTTTAAGTCGTTAATACCAGTTTGTGATAAGAAAATAAATGGTTATTCCATTGTATTCTATTCTAACTACAAATCAGCGTCAAGTCGGATACGGCTCGCACCCGCCCGGTCTATATAGCATAAATCTTTGGCCTTTTGTCTGTGTAAGAAATATCGAAATGAAAGACGATTTTTCATGATTTGTATGATCAAGAATGTTTTGCTTTAGTATAAGATAATTATAATTGAGACGAAAAATCATTTTTTATTAAGTATAAAATTAGTATAATTAACAATAGTTTATTATAAAATATTTGGATTTTTTTGACTAAAATTATAACTTTGAAGTAGGCTGTATGGCTATAATCAATCTTTTTTAAAAAGGCAAACATTTTTGAAATAAAATAACTATTTTGAATAAAATATGAATAAATAAACTGTTTTAGATAAATAAACACAGAGTAATTTAACCAAATTATTAATTTTGCCAATAAATTAACCTTAATTTGTAACATTATTGTTTAGTTTGTTATATTTTTAATATCTATAGGCTGTTGTCCTTTGCCTTATTATTATCATTATTTTAATAAGTAATAAAAATTTCGATAAACAAAATAAAACCATAATTTTATTTATTTTTCCTCACAAGTGTGTTGAAAAACGTCGTATGAAACGCGTGTGCATTGGTAATTGCTAATTACAATCCTCGGCTCCATTAAACTTCGCCTCCGGCTCGGGCTCATAACCTGCCTCGATTGTAATGACCAACATTGCACACTTGTATCATAATGTACTATTGTCTTACAAATCAATTTTACAATCGTGTCCCAGATCCTTGATTGTAACATTTTTTCCATACAAAATTGCAATTCAGCAAAGTTAACTGCTCATCATCATCAGCCTATAAACGTCCCACTGCTGGGCACAGGCCTCACACGTGGACAATAAATAGCACGTGGGGATATTGGGCCATAACCCACCACGCTGGCCTAGTGCGGGTTGGTGGGATTAACGACTGCCATCTTACGACAACAACCGGGACCAACGGCTTAACGTGCCTTCCGAAGCACGGAGGAACTCGAGATGTTTTTCATTTGGTCACCCATCCAGCGACCCGGCATTGCGAAAGTTGCTTAACGGACAAGATCGCAAGCTAAACGCGCGAGCCGCTGCACCATCGAGCTCCTCCAAGCTCCTCCAAGTTAACTGCTAAGTTAGCAAAATTAACACTACATATTTTAATTGCATTTTTATATGCCATGAATTGCCGCAAAGAAACGCCTGATTCCATTAATATATAATTAGTTTATCCGTAGTCTAATTATGAAACTCGGGCCACTGAAACAATACAGATGAGGCAGATGTGTTTGGGATTTTATAATGGTTTGTGATTTAGCAAGCGTGATGATGAATTAACAACGTGACAGTTCTCGGAAAAGTATTTTAAAAATTACAAACGCTTATTATGTACTTGTAACAATATTTTTTTTCTCGAAAATGCTTTATTTATAAGAAAAGATAATTTTTCTTCATTTATTTCAAATTTGTGCGAAAACGGTTAGTCACGTAATGTTTTGCCATGTGATGTCAGACCTCAATAAACAAACAAATTTATCTTGAAACCTAACAGATAGTTCTTGTTTATTTAGTGAGTTGTGACGTCACACGAAGCTCAATCATGGCCGCCCGTGTTTCTGGTCTTGTAATTCACAGACAAAAAATCGCAAATTTATTATGTAAAAATAAAATATTAACAAATTATCTTAATTAAAAAAAAACTCATAATTATTATTGTTAAATTATAAACTACCATATCCGACATATTTCATATTTTATTGTTACAACAGCTGTCAAATAGCCAATTGATGAATTGATGACATACCCTTCGATCATCAATACAACTAGATGTCAGGTCGGCGCTAAAACTGTGTCTCGGTAAATAAGAGCGAACTTGAGAAGTGAGCTCTTATTTTCTCGCAAGGCAATAACAGGAAATAGTTATTTGTTATACAAGAGTGCAAACTTGCTTTTTAACCGTGTGCTCAATTTTGATGACCGAGCAAGCGAAGGATTCTAAAATTGAATCACGAGCGCAGCGAGTGATTCAAAAATTAGAATCCTGAGCGTTACCGAGGGAATCAAAAGAGCACGAGGTGAAAAATCTTTGCACTCGAGTGCAACACGTAACTTTTCATCCCACCTCAACGAGGAAATTACCAACCAAATTAAAAAAGTAGGTACACCAAATAGGTTCCGAGTCTGAGTTTTTAACAAATTAAAAAAAAGTTGTATGATATATTCGGCACCATAGAGGTAGCAGTAAATAGGTTTAATGTTTTTTTTAATTTACAAACTTAGTGCACACGATGTTCTAAATTCAATTTACTTTATCCTCTAGAGAATAAAAACGGCTTTAGAATCCTGAGCGTTACCGAGGGAATCAAAAGAGCACGAGGTGAAAAATCTTTGCACTCGAGTGCAACACGTAACTTTTCATCCCACCTCAACGAGGAAATTACCAACCAAATTAAAAAAGTAGGTACACCAAAAAGGTTTCGAGTCTGAGTTTTTAACAAATTAAAAAAAAGTTGTATGATATATTCGGCACCATAGAGGTAGCAGTAAATAGGTTTAATGTTTTTTTTTAATTTACAAACTTAGTGCACACGATGTTCTAAATTCAATTTACTTTATCCTCTAGAGAATAAAAACGGCTTTTCCATTCAGATATTGAAGATTAAAAATACTCTTTCCGAGATGGTGGGATGAAAAAGTACTTTATTTGTTGCCCCTTAACGTTAATTTCACCACTAAATGTTATTGACTTCTTTTTATTTTTAAGTGACAGGAGTAATTTATTGCTTTGAAAAAGTATTTATTCACGTGGACAGAATTTATGACAGGAGTAATTTATTGCTTTGAAAAAGTATTTATTCACGTGGACAGAATTTAGCTTTGATTTTGTACGTGACGCGTTATCTAGTTGGTGTTGTTGATCGAAGGACATACCTATCAATTTGTGATTATGATTGGATTTCAAAAATGGAAGGATTTGCCTAGCAGTATACATGCCATACTTTAAACGCAAGCTAATTAATGAAGATATCCATGAGTACTTACCAGACCAGAGTTTCAAATGTTTATAGTATTTTGGGGTTAGTTTTTAGTTCTTCCTAATTCCGATATTAGCCCGCCAGTCTATAAGACTAAGTATACATATTAAGTATGCGTACCAACTTTACTGTGCTGTAATTGTTGTCTGTGATTTTTTAGATCTACCTACATGTACAAAGTTCGAGTTATTATTTTCAAGAGATATTACCAGATTTTCATATTCTTTCTAAAATAATATGATAAGTAAAGGCAGGTTGAAACAACTGGTAACTTGCAAGCACTTAATCATCAGTAGTAGTAGGTTGAGAATATATTTTTCGACGCGGGATCTTAAACTGATTTAGATGGATGAAACAACGTTTTAATTTTTTTTGTTCATTTATTAGGACAACCAACAACTGTACAATACAATGATAGCGCTTAAAATAAGAGACTAATCAAATAAACAATTGTACAGTCAGCATCGTTATCCACAAATGATTATATATGAACAACTACCTAAGGTAAAATACATAAATTGTTGATCTTTATCAGGTTTTTTTAAACATACACTACTAACTACTACAATTATATGAGAGTAGCCTAAGATTTACTGAGATCACTTGTGACAATAATATATGACGTGGAAATCCACCTACTACGATGATAATCAGAATATAGATTATAATATATATCCTATACTGGATAGTCTTAATTATTATACACTGAACTATATAACAAAATATTTAAACAGGGTTTAACGCAAACTACTTAGTACAGGTTATCCTACGCATACCTTATGATACCCGACGTTTCGACCGAGTTGCACCTGAATTGTCGTCACTGACTGACTGAGTCAGCCCTGACTACGACCGTTAAAATATTTTGTTTATAATGGAATGTGTAAGTTTAAAAGTGTATATTAAAATGAATGCTTAAAATTCTACTGCGGTACGAGGTCCACGCTATTTGATTTGTAAGGGTAAGTATTTGTAAAGGTTATTATTTAAGAAACTAGCACATAAGGTGGTTTTCGATTAATGTTGTTGATTTACGCATAAATAATATGACCAGATTGCCTAGATTTGTTAATATACGTATAAATAATATGACCAGATTGACTAGATTTGTTAATATACGTATAAATAATATGACCAGATTGACTAGATTTGTTAATATACGTATAAATAATATGACTAGATTGACTAGAACTGTTAAGGTTACAGTGCTTGCTTAGGTACTTAAAAACTAATGTCTCACTCGGATTTCTGTTGTTCCTGCGATCTTTTTAAGTTGTGAGCTTCTGAACATCTAATCGTTCTATATTTAAGCTCCTCAAAAGAAAGAGATACACAGGAAAGAGACAACATGAAGTCCCTCACCTCGGGCGTTGAGAACAGTGATAACCATTCTGGATTTATAATAGTTCGAAAGCCTTTGATGAACGCGTTCGTTTGGTCCTTGATTTGGGTGTGCATTCGGAAGTGCGCCATTAGATGTATGTAGTTGATCCTGAAACAATTGAAATTATGAATTAGTTTTGCGTCATGAAATAAAGAACATAATTCAACAGATAAATAAATAAATAAATAAACTTTCCTACACTCACACCAATTATCTAGCCCAAGAGAAGCTTCGAAGAAACTCGTTAAATGGTTACTAGACAACGGATAAACATACTTAAAATACTTAAATACATACTTACTATACATAGAAAATACCCAGACCCGAGACAATTAAGAAAAACAAAAATTTCTAAATTGACCCGACCGGGCATCGAACCCGGGACCTCAGAGATGGCGACACCATGAAAACCGGAGTACAAACCCCTCGACCAAGGAGGTCGTCGATACTTTACGATACTTTGCTACAATTTTTTAAAATAAGAACATCACAAAACGCAATATTTTAAATTATAAAAAATGGCAATTACAGATTACATTGTAGTAAAAGACAGTCATGTGCATTTTATACACTGTTGCTTACTTGTTTTCGTTGGTCACAGGTATGGCTTTTCCGCCGGGCACCAGTTCGTGGGTGACTATTTCTCCCAACCTCTCCTCGTCTACCGTGAATGTTAGCTCCAATGTTGAAATATCTCCCTGTAACAGAAAACTTATGTTAACGATGAAGTAATATGGTTGTCAATGGATAACATCTTCATTTCAGAATTTGTATGGAAATAGTCGCAACATTGTTTTGTATAGTGTAATTCTAATCTTTTCGTCCTCGTGAAAAAGTTTTTTTTTTTTGGAGACTGATTGCGCGTTTGTCCTCCATTTCACGCGCACGCGCAGTCAGTAAATGCCTGTTTACTTTGACTTTAAAGACGCCCAAGTTGTAGCGTTCAGGAAAAACAGACGCAGGGTGTTCATTCCACATCCTAGCTGTCCTAATGAGGAAACTAGAAGCAAATCGCTTCGTCCGGGCGGGTGGAATATCTACAACATAGGGATGAAAGCCCTCCCTCTGTCTAGTAGTCCGATGATGGAACGGGGAAGGAGATATGAGGTTATGTAACTCCTGAGCACATTCTCCAAAATGTAATCTGTAGAAGACTGATAAGCAAGCCACTTTGCGTCGGTGTTCCAGACTTAAAAGTCTGTCATCGACCAGCTCATCGTCACCAATCAGCCTCTTTGCTCGGCGCTCTATATAATCCGGGGCAGCCAGCTGGTGCTTTGAAGATCCACCCCAAAGATGAGAACAGTACTCCATGCACGATCGGACCTGAGCTTGGTAAAGAGTAAGTAGCTGTCCCGGGGAAAAGTACCGTCTCACCTTTGAGAGAATACCCAGCTTTTTTGCGGCAGTTTTGGCTTTATTTTCTATAGAGCGGCCAAAATTAAAGACCGGTGACAAATTTAAGCCAAGAAGATTCAAATGGTCGCTAATATCCACAGGTACATTCCGGAAAGTCGGAGTCAGGTTAAATGGACTTCGCTTGGCGCTAAATAAACACGCTTGCGTTTTGGTGGCGTTAAACTTGACCAAATTTGCCTCGCCCCATTCAGAGACAGCTTGGAGGGCCAAGTCAATACGATCGACCAAATCAACTCTCAGGGCGTGAGTTTCGTCCTTGGTAGCTCTTGCATTGGAAAAGTATCTGTCCACAACTGTGCTGTCATCTGCATACCCAATAATACCGGGTTTCAGCAGATCACTTATGTGCAGCAGGAAAAGCGTTGCAGACAGAACGGACCCTTGAGGTACCCCGGCATTTATCGCCATTAAATCGAAAGATTGGCCATCGAGGACCACTCGAATCGATCGTTCCCTCAAGAAATCTTGTATCCAAACGCAGAAACCGACGGGGATCCCATAACTTGGAAGTTTGCTAAGTAAGCTCGCACGCCAGACCATATCAAAAGCCTTAGAAATGTCTAAAGACACGGCAAGGGCTTCACCGTGCTTTTCAATCGCTTCAGTCCACAGATGTGTTACATAGATTAGTAGATCTCCCGTAGAACCGCCCTGAACGAAATCCGAATTGAAGGTCGCTAAGGAGATCGTTCATTTCTATATATGCAAGGAGCTTGTTGTTTAAAACATGTTCCAAACATTTAGAAAGTAAGGACGTGATGGCGATGGGTCGATAGTTGGTAAGGTCAGAACGGCTACCTTCTTTCGGAACTGGTTGCACATTAGCAGACTTCCAAGCTCTAGGAACAAAGCCAGCCTTTAAAGAGAGTCGAAATAAGCGTGTAAAAACTGGAGACAGCTCAGGCGCGCAAGTCCGCAAAACAATTGCTGGAATGCCGTCTGACCCACTGGCTTTGTTCACATCTAAAGTGCGAAGTGTCTTAAGTACCTCTTTTTGGTAAATGCGGACCTCAGGCATTTGTGATCCGCAGTGAGGTAATACAGGTGGAGAGAGACTGCCAGCATACAGATGCGAATTGGACGCAAAGAGAGAGGCAAACAAGTTCCTTCTCTACCGCGGTATGTGCCAGCGAGCCATCGGGCTTCAGCATGGGAGGCAATGACAGACGGCAAAAGTTCGATTGCACAGATTTGGCAAGACACCAAAAAGCCTTACTACCCGCTGGGTAAGTCTGTGGGCACGAGATTGGCGACGGCCGAGCGATGGCGACGCGACGCGACGGCGACGCGACAGCGGGCGACTCGGGAGCGACGGCGGCTCGGAAGCGACGAGAACAAGCTAGTTTGATTTGGTCGCTCGCGATTACAGTAGTGTTGTGTTGAAAAATATTTCTATATTATTTTTAATATTATAGTGCTTACCTACCTAATGGAAATTGAAATTGATAATGAAGAATTTAGGTATCTCGTGTATTTTGTCAAAACCTGCTATGGGTTTCTATAAGACAGTAAAAATGTTCACCATAAAAACAAATAGATTGTAAATAAGTTCTATTTTCTCTAAAATGTAATCAAATGCGTGTAAACTCATTCTGGTATAGATGTAAAATTTTGTTGGATGGCTTGTAAAAAAGGGTAGAAAATTCGCCCAAAGTACTTTTTCCTTCATTTATTGGAGGAACACCATCTCTAGGTAATAATCATAACTCCGTTCTCATTAGTAGACTTGGCTCCAATAGTTCTCTTTGACGTAAACTTGTGTTATGATGACGTGACATATATGTTGTTCACAACACTACTCTAGAGCGACAAGTTTCGTGCCCACGCAAGATGTCGCGCCTCATCGCCCCGCTCCGCCGTCGCGTCGCGTCACCATCGCTCGGACGTCGCTAATCTCGTGCCCGCAGTCTTAGAGGCGTTTTTAGACCCGATTCGGCTGATGTTGTCAAAGCGAACTCTGCGTAGTGTCTTCTTGCAGGACTTGGCGGCTTTATTGAATGCCACCTTTTTAAGGTAAGTATCCGGAGCTTTGCGGCTGCGGGCCTCAGCCCAAGCCTGGTACGCTGCTTGCTTCAGTGCATCAGCACGAGCACAATCGGCGTTGTACCAAGGGCGAGCATTGCCAAGAGGTGAGACGTCGGAAAAGGAAATAAAATATTTAGTAGCCTGACGGATCACACCTGCAACGGCTTCAGCAGCACTTGAAGGATCCTCACTAGTGAAAGAAATATGCCGCCAAGGATAAGATGCGAAAATATGCCGCATCTCATCCCAATCTGCTGACTTGTATTTCCACACTCTCCTCGATCCTGATGACCTGGTTTTAGGAGGAGAGTAATCAGAAACAGAGTTTACCAGACAGTGGTCGGAGGTCCCTAGGGGAGCTGTCACTGATACCGAGAAGCGATCCGGATCAGTTGTAAGCAGAAGGTCCAAGCAATTAGATGTGTGGCCTGCAGTGTCAGGTATATGCGTAGGTTGGTCGATCAGCTGGGTAAGATTCAGCGTAAGTGCAAACTTATACGTTTCTCTACCAGAGTGATACGATTTTTGGAATGGGTACAGCCACTCTTTATTGTGAGCATTAAAATCACCCAAAAATACTAACTGCGCAGTGGGATACGTCTGCTAGGCAGTGTCCGCCATTTGCGTCAGGTAATCAAAGAGCCTGGTTGTCTCCAGGTCGCCAGTGTGCGATCGGTAAACACAGGCATAGAGTGTTCGCTCCAAACCAGTGTCCACGAGTACCCACAAAACAGAGAAACTGGGGTCTTCGAGGTTTCGGAGACGCTGACAGCAGATGTCATAGCGAGCATAAACGCAGATGCCAGCACGTTGTTTAAATTTGTGTTCCAAGGTGTAACCTGGGTAGTGGAGATATGCTGCGTCAGTTGGACATCTGATCTGCGTTTCAGTCAAGAAAAGAAGGTGTGGCTTTTTTGTCTCAAGATGGTGGTGGACAGGGTCGAGATTGGAGTGCAGACCTCGAATGTTAGAGAAATGCACTTTAAGTAAAAGGAAGTGCTTCCGCTGTGCAAACTTCTTTTTCTTATTTGTCCTCGGCATGTGAATTGGAGTATAAAGGCATGGAAATGGAAGTTGTTAGAAGCACAGCACAACTAACCCCAGTGCAAGTGGAGCATCCTTGCTGATAGGGGGACTAGCATGAAGACCGCGTGGACGCTCGTACCCCCCTGAGAATGGCCGCCAGGCCCTCTCATCCGGTCGCTAACCAGCACAGCGGAGCCATTTTAGGATTTTTCACAGGCGGCGGGGCAGCCTTTCGCAGGTGGCTAACCAGCTACTTGGGATCCCTACAACCTGCGGTCAGCCAGCGGAGAACCGTGCTACGGATTCCGCTACCCTCCATAACGAGTCTCCCATACTCAATAACACCTAAACCGGTATACAGTCGTACTGAGCTACTGATCAGACCCATTTCCATTTAGGCTTCACCGTACATTACGGCGGAACACGACAAGAGTCGTTTGGCGACGTGGCTTTGTCAGGTAGTTGGTGATTAGCCGCGGCCGAAGCCTACCACCAGTAAGTGCAGCTCATTTGGCAACACCCAGAAGTCACGTGCAGGCCATCGAGGGCTAAGACAAAGAAAGAAAATGTATAATTGAAAGACTTTTAAGATAAGTTTATTATTCTATGACCGATTGTTTGTAAATCCACCAAAACACGGTAAAGGTAATTTGACAGGGCGCTTCAACAACCCAAACGAATGGTTAAACGCAGGTAATGGCAAGCTATGGTTTTTGCATACCCCTATATGTCTGATAACTGTATATCTTATGGACATTTAAAGAAGACCAGTGTTGTTATGTGTGTCAGCATACCATGACATTATGCTGTTTTAATTTCATTTTAGTGTCATTTATTTAAGAAATTTATTATTTTGAATCGTGTCTTTTCTGTTTTTAAGTATGTATGCGAGCTGATTGGTCACCTGGAAGTGCTTGATGCAGGTGAGGCTGCGGTAAAGGTCCTTGTCCAGTGAGGGCAGCTTGTCGATCCTGCTGTAGAGCGCCTGCAGCGTCTGTATCTATGTATGCAGCAGATTGGTCACCTGAAAGTGCTTGATGTAGGTGAGACTGCGGTAAAGGTCCTTGTCCAGTGAGGGCAGCTCGTCGATCTAGCTGTAAAGCGCCTGCTGCGTCTGTATCTATGTATGCAGTTGATTGTTCACCTGAAAGTGCTTGATGTAGGTGAGGCTGCGGTAAAGGTCCTTGTCCAGTGAGGGCAGCTCGTCGATCCAGCTGTAGAGCGCCTGCTGCGTCTGCCCCAGCACCTGGCTCAGGAAGAACGACGCGAACGGCACGTCCACCACGATGCCCTGCACAACGGACGGTTTCGTATAATTCAAACAAGGTTCATATAGAAAAAAAATGGAAACCGTTACGGGATACGGGGTCTTTACGCGGACGAAGTCGCGGGCGGGCTGCCAGTGAAAAATAAAGTTGTTGAACCTAACCTACATTGAACTAACGAAACTAACGAAATGGGTTAAAGGTTCATCTCAATGTGATATTATCCATGTGGGAGGGCCTGTGCTCAGCAGTACAAAGCTTATACAGGTTCGAGCCCGAGACAGTATTTAAAACACGATGAAAACGTAGAAAACCTAGACCTAAGACCGTGTACCAAGGAAGCGGTTTAAAAATAAGAGAGTGAGTATACCGACCTCATAGACCGCCTTGCCGAGCATGCGGCCGATGAACTCGAACAGCTGCAGGTGGTTCTCCTGCAGGCAGGAGGTGGGCGACGGGTACAGGCGCTCCTCGCTCGTCACGCGGAACAGGTTCAGCGACGGGTCGAACACGCGCTTTATCGTCTCCTCCAGGAACTCTGGCCGGAGAGAAATGGACATTATTAATGTAAGACTTATTCTAGTTTTATTATGCTTACATGTATTATATAGGTATTGTTTTCTGAGGTTTAAGCGAGCACTACACATTGAAATGAAACACTTTTTACGGATTAACTCGCGTTTAATTTACTATTTACATAGTTTTTATATTATCCTGACGTTTCGAACCCTTTACAGGGTCCGTGGTCACAGGGAAACGTCAGGATAATATAAAAACTATGTAAATAGTAAATTAAACGCGAGTTAATCCGTAAAAAGTGTTTCATTTCAATATTATATAGGTGTTATTTGTGAGCTCTATATTGAGAGGTTGGCCGATGGGAGAAAGTGGTTGAGGTATTATTTGAAGATCTCGGGGTGTAGATTTATCGGCAACTATGCCCGCTTTTCACAGTTCGCCAGCTGCTAATATAGCTGTCTGTCTCACTTTTGTACACGCCATTCTGATCTATCTGTCTCCTTCAGTCCTAAATTAGTGATAACCCTGCCTTTTTCGACGCCCTTCACCAAGCCTTTCAAGAAAGATCAAGATCAAGACTGTAGCCATCCTTCTCTTTGCGCATCCTCACCCTTAAACACGCCATCCTGATCTTTCCTCGTTTCCTTCAGCCCCTATTTGGTGAGAACCCTGACTTTTACCCGACCCTCCGCCTAGCGCCCAGCTGGAAAGGGCCGACAGCTGCTTGTAGCCGTCGTCCTCTAGGCGCATCACCTTTGAACACGCCATCCTAAACTTATTTTTCATCATAACTGAGAAACTTATCTCTAAGCTGTGAGGCTACCTTATCTCTAAACTGTCGGAACACAAGCATGATATTAACATTGTTGTTATGGTGCCAGACTTTAAATAGGATAGTGGTAGCTAAACCAAGTACACAAAGATGTACCCCTGCTGGGGAATCGAACCTGGGACCTCTAAGTCTAAGACCGGTGGCTTAGTCTCCAGACCACAGAGGCGGCTAAATCTATCCCTGCCTCGTCCAGTCCCTACTCGTTGATGAACCGCATTTGCACGCAGTTTATAGGTAGGGCCCGCACCGGCTGGGCAGCGCCGCCAGCTGCCGGTACCTAACCATTCTTCACGAGGTGCGCGCGGCGCACCGCGACTGGGGTGGAGTGGCCGCCGCAAGCGCCTCCTAAAGATACTTCACTTTCCCGCGTCTCTATAGCCATGTTCCTCACCTTTGAACACCCCGTCCTGGTCTATCCCCTCTTCATCAAGCCCCTGCTCGTTGATGAACCTGATTTACTAGTTGAGCACATGTTTCCTCGCCTTCGAACACCCCATCCTGGTCTATGCCCGCCTCGTCCAGCTCTGCTCGTTGATGAATCTGACTTACACGCTGCCTTTAAGCACATGTTTCCTCACCTTTGAACACCCCATCCTGGTCAATTCCCGCCTCGTCCAGCCCCTGCTCGTTGATGAACCTGACTTACACGCTGCCTTTAAGCTCATGTTTCCTCACCTTTAAACACCCCATCCTGGTCGATCCCCGCCTCGTCCAGCCCCTGCTCATTGATGAACCTGACTTACACGCTGCCTTTAAGCACATGTTTCCTCACATTTAAACACCCAATCCTGGTCGATGTCCGCCATCGGCCAGCTCCTGGTCGTTGATGAACCTCACTTACACGCTACTTTTAAGCACATGTTTCTTTACCTTTGAACACCCAATCCTGGTCGATCCCCGCTTCGTCCAGCTCCTGCTCGTTGATGAACCTCACTTACACGCTACCTTTAAGCACATGTTTCCTCACTTTTGAACACCCTATCCTGGTCAATTCCCGCCTCGTCCAGCCCCTGCTCGTTGATGAACCTGACTTACACGCTGCTTTTAAGCACATGTTTCCTCACCTTTGAACACCCCATTCTGGTCGATCCCCGCCTCGTCCAGCCCCTGCTCATTGATGAACCTGACTTACACGCTGCCTTTAAGCACATGTTTCCTCACATTTGAACACCCAATCCTGGTCGATGTCCGCCATCGGCCAGCTCCTGGTCGTTGATGAACCTCACTTACACGCTACTTTTAAGCACATGTTTCTTTACCTTTGAACACCCAATCCTGGTCGATCCCCGCTTCGTCCAGCTCCTGCTCGTTGATGAACCTCACTTACACGCTACCTTTAAGCACATGTTTCCTCACTTTTGAACACCCTATCCCAGTCGATCCCCGCCTCGTCCAGCCCCTGCTCGTTGATGAACCTGACTTACACGTTGCCTTCAAGCACATGTTTCCTCATCTTTGAACACCCCATCCTGGTCGATCCCCGCCTCGTCCAGCCATTACTCGTTGATAAACCGCATTTGCACGCAGTTTTTAGGTGTTTCTCACCTTTTAACACCCCATCCAGGTTTATCCCCATCATGAATGAAAAGCATTTGCACGCAGTTTATAGGTATGGTTGCCAGCTGCTTGTAGTTGTCTTCCTAACCATTGAACACCCCCCTAGTTACTTATAGCTGTTCCTCACCTTTGAACACCCCATCCTGGTCGATCCCCGCCTCGTCCAGCCCCTGCTCGTTGATGAACCGCACTCGCACGCAGCCCTTGAGCGCGCGGCTGGCGCCGCCAGCTGCCGGTAGCCGTCCTCTATAGCCAAGTTCCTCACCTTTTAACACTCAGTCCTGGTCGATGCCCGCCTCGTCCAGCTCCTGCTCATGAATGAACCGCACTTGCACGCAGTTTATAGGTAGGGCTAACAGCTGCTTATAGCTGTTCCTCGCTTTTGAACACCCCACTAGTTGCTTATAGCTATTCCTCACCTTTGAACACCCCATCCTGGTCGATCCCCGCCTCGTCCTGCTCCTGCTCATGAATAAACCGCACTTGCACGCAGTTTATAGGTAGGGCTAACAGCAGCTTATAGCTGCTCCTCACCTTTGAACACCCTACTAGTTGCTTATAGCGGCTCCTTACCTTTGAACACGCCATCTTGATCGATCCCCGCCTCGTCCAGCCCCTGCTCGTTGATGAACCGCACCCGCACGCAGCCCTTGAGCGCGCGGCTGGGCAGCGCCGCCAGCTGCCGGTAGCCGTCCTCCACGAGGCGCGCGCGACGCACCGTCACTAGGGTGGAGCGGCCGCCGCAAGCGCGCTCCGTTAGGCCCAGCACCACCTGTACGGAATATCTATTAGGTTTTCTATAATTCTACAATGTTGATGTTGTTGCTGGATTCCTACAGAAAAGATTGGCCCGTAGTAGCAAAAGACAGAGTTGTGCGGAAGAAGGAGAGGGAGGCCTTTGCCCTGCAGTGGGACAAGGAAGAATGGGCGTTTTTGTATGAAACCCGTCCCACCCCTTGTAAGTTCCCACATGGTTAGTTTCGAAATAAATAGTGTATTTTGTTGTAAGGACAGCAAATATGAACGAGCGAATGAATCAATGGAAAAAAAAGGAAAAATGGAAAATAGGCCTCATTTTTAATTTTCTTTTTCATTTTATACGACTCATATAAGTCAAAGCAATCCGCGAGGGAGGAGTTTAAATTCAAGAATAAATCTTGACTTCAATTTCACATTATCATTTATTATTTTAATTTTCTTCTTCACAATAACTTTTTTTTCCCATACCTGACAGATTTGCTGTCATACAATAAAATGCTTCACTTTTCAAGTACTTTTATTTGATGCATAGATGTAAGTGTTACAAGGAGGGGGGACGTTTTGCCCATTCTTCTTTGGCTAGATAATAATAATAAAGATTTTTCTTAAGATAATTTGTTGAGTAAAGGAAATAATAATAATACAATGTTACAGACACTTTTAAAACTTCGCCTCTCCTAATAGTTACATATCTAAGATAATGAAACGTTAAAAAAAAGGACTACCTTGTTGACCACTCCGGTTTTTTTTCATGGTTTCATTAAATATGTTAAGAGTTATATTTGAGCGTCATTAAAGCCAAATATATCAAATATTACGAATCACATTCCTTTCTACAACCTCTTAAATTAAATTAGGGGCACCGTTACTGATGTGTTCCTACCTAGCACGGCCCCCCGAGCACGTAAAACTAATGGCAATGCTTCAGATGCTCAATGTACCTCTAGAATTTATCAACAGAATTCAACGTACCTCAACCGTTTTAACAGAAATTACGGTAAAATGCCTGATCTTCCCAACTGGGCCCCTTGGCTGTATAACGCTCGAAATACATAAAAAATATACTGATCTTGACTAATCAAAGTGAATACGAATAAAAAAGTATACCATTTTTATGTTTTTCCAATGTACCTCTTAGTTCTTCGCAATTTATCAAATTTAGATAAACAATAATGATATTGGTAAATAACAGAACACGCTTGGTAAGGTAAGGTCAACAAAACAAATAAGTAGGTATGCTAACAAAATTTTAATTGCTTTTTGGTAGGAAAATTAACAAATAAACTATTCACAGCTACCCTCATTGCAGCAAATATTACCTGTTGCTGACCTTACCTTACCAAACGTGTACTGTTATTCACCAATATCATAATTTTGTATCCAAATTTGGAAAATTGCGAAGAATTAAGAGGTACATTGAAAAAACATAAAAATGGTATACTTTTTTTTATTCGTATTACTTTGATTACAGAGGGCCCCGCTAGGAAGACAAAACTTTAAGAGGCGGCTGCCTAAACGAGTAGCGATTTCGAAGATAAATTATCATATGTGTAGAGCATACTAGACATGTCAAATTTAAGTATATGTTTCTTTGTATAGTAAACTAAGGCTTGAGCAAAGCAAAAACAAAAAATATTGGTTTATGTACGATACTTTTATTTATCTAAAATGATGAGTTTTTGAGATATTATTACGTATATCTTTTTACGTTATAGAGCCTTACGTATAAAAATACAACGAATATATTACTAAGATAGTTAGTTAGGGACTGGTAAGACCATTTTTCAATTGAGTACTTAATAATCGAATTATAAATGAAAACAGTTTTGTGACTTACGTCATTTACTTCTGCGCTAAGCGTGTTGAAGCGGCGCACGCAATATTCAACCGTACTACTGCAGAAATAGAACTATTCTAAAATCTACGCGAGCGCACTCTCAGTCCCGCAATGCGCGTCATGAACGGTGGACCTGTGCAACTCGCTAGCGCACGTGACAGAGATGCTGCTTACGTTATTATTTTATTACGTACGACTAATTGTTTAGCAAGTCGTTTTGGCTAGCCAAATTATGGGCAACAAGAAAAATAAAAAATATGTTTCGAGGAAAAAAAGAGATTCGAAATATATAATGCGTAATGTATGAGAGTATAAGTATAATTTTGAATCCATTTCAGTACGTAGATTTTGGGTACCTATCGTAAGTCTTGCCGTAGTCTATCACATAATATTACTGACCTATTTTTTTGCGCTAATCTGCGATCAGCTCTAAAACTATAAGCAGATTTGTTAAGGATTTTTGACTTACCTATTTAAAAAAATATTTGACTAAGGCTGTTAAACCATCGCCACGATGGTCTGTAGTCCTTCAAAATTAATAATTAATGTAAGTACTCGTACATACAATAATAAAAATGATACTAAGCGCTTTGCTTAAACAAAATAATACGCTTTCTCTAACTAAAGGAACAATTTGTACTTCGGAACAAAGACAAGGCGTGGAGTCGCCAAATAAACTAATACATTTATTACCGATTCCAATTTGTTTAGAGAAAAGGTAAGTGTTATTCAAATCAAATAGTATCTTATTAGATCATTTCAGCAAAGTTAATTTTTTTAATACAAATCCAATCTTTAAAGAAAAAACTCTTTATTAATTTGATTATTAGGACTTTTATAATTTATTTCGATATTTAATTTTAAATACTGTATTAGTGTGTGTTTCAAATAACCTGAATTGATATTTTTTAGATTAAAGTTCCTAAGCCTAGGAACTGGCAAAAATAACGCTAATGCTCAAAGCGCAACCATTCCATTACTGTCTATATGTGAAGATGTAACTCAAGTACGTTTTTTATTTATTGTTTTTAAACATAAGATACATTTCAGCGTTTCAAATTGAACAAGTTTGATTTGTACGGGATAACGCAAGAACAAATAACATACTCTAAACAGTTACTTACCTATCATTTAACGTTTCGGTCTATTTTCTATACCCGTAGTTGTGAGTGGTCTAGCTGTTTCTTGAGCTTCGATATACTTAGGTATTAGGTTGAAAGTTTAAATTCTACAGAGCACTCAAAATTTTATAGCTTTTTTATATAAAGTTCATTTCTGGAAACGTGACAGGAATGGCCAAGTGAGTATTAATTTAAACAAATATAATATATTATTTTATCAGTTATAATATATTATATCAGTTGAATACAATAATTAGATATGTCACATATATCGTATAAGTATCTCGTCTCTTTTTATATTTTCAGGTTCTGTAAATAAAAAATCGGATTGGTATTATATAAGACCTCCTTGGTCGAGTGGTTTGTACACCGGTTTTCATGGTGTCACCATCTCTGAGGTCCCGGGTTCGATCCCCGGTCGGGTCAATTTAGAAATTATTGTTTTTCTAAATTGCCTCGGGTCTGGGTGTTTTCTATGTATAATAAGTATGTATTTAAGTATGTTTCTCCGTTGTCTAGTAACCATTTAACGAGTTTCTTCGAAGCTTCTCTTGGGCTAGATAATTGGTGTGAGTGTAGGAAAGTTTTATTTATTTATTATTTATTTATTTATTATCAAGCCGAAGGATATACAGAAAAAGTGACGGCTAAAACAATCACTCCCACTGACATTATAGCTATACGTAACAGTAATGAAGACTCGTCGGAGGTCACGAGTTGCAAGGCTCCACCAGTAGAGGGACGTTAATTAGGTTTTACGGAATTATAATTCTACCTCCATATCAAAATACATTTACTTTGATTGACTGGTTGGATTTTATTTTTCCAATAGGTAATTTATTTTTAATTATCCAATAATTTCATATCGATAGAACAAGTAAAAGTTTTTACTTAGGTATATTCAAGCGTTAATAAAACGATAAAATATATAAAAAACATTAAAAGTCAAAAAAGCTTAGAATCCCTTACCAACTTATTCCCATTTTTTCTTCCCTGCTCCGTTATCAGATTTTGATCATCACCTAGCTACAACCTATTTGTAGAGACCATTCCAATGAGCCTAAACACGATACCTATGTTGTAAGTTGGTAAGGAATTAGTTATTCTTGCAGATGCTGCAGCATCAGGTCAAAGTTACTATGTTCTTTCATTATCATTTATGTAACAGGGTATCAAATTTTGAATCGATCAGACTTATGAAAGTTGCTCAAATCCTTTTCTCGACTATGTAGAGATAATGATCTTCAAAAGGCTAAACAGATTTTCTTAAAACACAATTCTTCTTAAAAAAGTAAAAACATTTTTATTGATTGATAGATTCTGGCTCAAAATCACTCTAGATCAAGACACCTCTCAAATAAAAAAAAAACAAAATCAAAATCGGTGCATCCGCTCGGGAGATACGATAATTCGTACAGATAAACAAATTACTCAAATACACACGTTAACCTCTCAGTCTTGGCATCGAAATGTCTAAAAATTTTGACAGCAGGTGCTGTCAATTTAAATTTGCGGAATAGGAAAAAATCAAACGCAATTCATGTTAAATTTTGCGTTCACGATCCATAAAATGTACCACAAAACCGAAATAATTAACCGTGTTCATACTAAAGTAAGTGTATCAAAACGCGGTACAAAGTCAAGTGGAGAGCGCGGCTAGCGCGGCCATATTTTGGCCGCTTGGGGTCCAACGGAATAGCGAGTTTTTAGGTGCGGCCAAATATGGCCGCTTGGGGCTTGAGCTTGGAACTTGTAACACCCTTAGTTTTGCATCGGGGGTTAATAAAATGTGTAAAATTTAAGTGTGTCTTTGTGCATTATAATAAAACAAATAAAAAGAACAACAACATTATAATAATACAGTTATTTACATTGCAATCCGGCTTGACAAATATAATTTACACTACTTTTCCCGAAGTAGTTTCATAATGATAAAGTTAACTTACATAAATAAAAAAATAAAATTGAAACAAAAAATAAAAAATGAAATAGGTATACAAAGTACAAACATGATCTTCAATATATTATAATCAAAGTTAACATACTACTGCTCATAAAACATATGAATAATCTGTCTTTAAAATTACTGAACAAAGTTGAAAAAAAATTGTCGAAAATGCTCTATTCATTCTATGTTCTTGGATCATGAACTCGGGTGACCTGCGCGCGCGCGAATTTTGAATTGGTTGTTAATGTATCGCTAGTGTAACGAGTGTGGCATGCGGGTGGCGGGGCGCGCTGGGCGGAGCTAGCGCTGGATTTATTTTAGGGAGCCCGCTCTTAAAGCTGAATATCTTCTGCTCTAATTAGGATTTCTGGAATTTAATACTTAAATCGGGAGGTACATTAGATCAGTATATATTTTTATGTATTTTAAGCGTTATACAGCCGGGGGCCCAGCTGGGAAGATCAGGCATTTTATCGTAATTTCTGTCAAAACGGTTGAGGTACATTGAATTCTGTTGATAAATTCCAGAGGTACATTAAGCATCTGACGCATTGTCATTAGTTTTACGTGCCTAGCACGGGGGGCCGGCCGTGCTAGGTAGAAACACATCCGTTACTGTGGTACGTAGCAACAATTGAACAAAAAGTATCAAATGCGCAAACGTAGACACTTTCTGTTGCCAACACATGACACAATCACAATTTATTACAGTGCGTTTAGTTGCCACTACCGGACACTAACCGCCGTACTCAGAGACGTCAATTAAGTTTTAATTAAGTCTCTTGTTGTCACTTTCATAAGTATAGTGCTAAATAGAGAACTTAATTGACGTCTCTGAGTATGGCTGTAAGCGACGGTTAAAACATTTTATTATAATACTTTCGCTTACGCCAAAACAAAAGAAGCGTTCTGTTCTATCTGACGCGTTCTGTAGCTCAGATAAAGTTTGTTAAAGTTACCTTACCTTTTCGTCGGCCACAGCTCGTCTGAAGAGTCTCACCCTTTCACCGTGAGCTATCATGTGAGGCGTTTTCTGGACCAGCACCTGGATATAAAAACAGCTGATATCAATCAGATTTTTTTGAAGAATTGACGTTTAAAGGATGAGTTTTCTCAATTCACAGGCCGGAGTTTTTGGTACCAAATATATTAACTGAAGAACATGATCGGTCACCTGCTGCGGCATCTTGACCTTGTCGAGGTCGGCCATGAAGTGCGAGTCGCGTATGTCGCGTATGAGCCAGATTGGAGCCTAGGTTGGGCGGCGTGTATGTATTAATACCAACATCTTAAGACTTTTTTTTTCTTTTCTTTTATTTTGAGGAACATAAATATCACACACACACACACACACACGCGCACGCACGCACGCACGCACGCATGTGTGCGTGTGTGCACATACACACACGAATTTAATATTTTGATTGTTTGAGTTATGCTAGCTTAATTAGTTTGGTTACATTAAGTTTGTACACTAAAATCTTAGACATAAACCAATAGATGAAGGTCGAGGCATTCCCTACACCAGTGTCTCTGACTACTAACCGGGAAGCTCCGTCAAACGAATTGTAAGGATTTTTCTGTATAAAAAACATTTTGATTTTGATTTGATGTATGTATGTATGTATGTATGTACCTGCTGCGGCTTCTTGCCCTTGTCGAGGTCGGCCATGAAGTGCGAGTCGCGTATGTCGCGTATGAGCCAGTGGTTGGGCGGCGTGTAGGCGCGCCGGCAGTCGCGCCGGTACAGCGCCAGCAGCAGCGTGTGCGCGCAGCTGAACAGCTCGTTGCTCTGGATCGTCTTCAGGTCTACACACCATACACTGAGTTAGGGGTGAGCTCTTTTTCATACACTGACATGGCTTCCTTTTACATACATTATATTCACGGCTATTATCCACGAAGGTTTAATCAGAGACCAGGCAATGGGGACTGCAAAAGCAGTTCACTGCCACACTGAACGTTTCAAAAAATGATAACTGCATATAATGTGCTCAGCGTGACAGGTGGTGAAGCCCATCGCCGCTCTATGTCGTTGGATGTATGTCTTTAGTCCATTAGTCGCCTTTTACGACACCCAAGGGAAGAGATGGGCTGTAGTATTCCATTAATGAACCGCTACCAGCACCCTAAATAGTAATTTCGCATAACGAGGCCGAGCAGGGCTCGCGAGGACGACATCCAAGCGGACAGTATCCGTATGTAGACGAGTCGGAAAAACGGCAGCAGTTTGCCAGCCTTCTTCCACCGCAATGAGGCGGCGGCGAAAGGGTGGGGCACCTCTAGCTGCATTGCACAGCCACACGGGAGCATTTTGTCCAATTCGCAAAATGTCCAACTGTCCAATTCTCAATTTCTGTTGTCTAATCAAAATAAAAAAGAAACCCCGAAATTCAAGACAAACGTATCACGTAACCTACAGGAGTAGGGCAGCACTGGACATTTTGCGAATTAGCCATAATGAGTCCAACCGGTCTAAAGCGGGTCTTTTATACGGGGCGTGAAACGGCATTTACGCAGGCCGTCATGAATGCGTGCGCTTGTTACCGTGCATGTTCCACGGTGAGGAGCGCTCTCTTTATTTTGGACTGCATCGGCTGCTTACCATCAGGCAGGATGAGGTCACTATGACGAGTTACAATAAAAAAATAAATTAAAATAAAACTATCCTGGGCGTATCCGCCGCAACGACTCGCCAGGGGTGCTACTCGGTGCTTTGCGTTTGGCTCGAGAGCCATACCATGGCCTATAAGGGATGTACTAGGTTTTTTAGTGGGTATGCCTCCCCTTTCCCGGGCACGATTTTTTATGGGCGAGGGAGAAAGAGGAGTCCCACATAACCCGAGGACGACCCAGGCATGTGTGTACGCATACGACTGCTTTTTAACTAGATTTTCGTTTCCTTTTAACCCGAGTCGAGGTCCTAGCATTTACAGAAGACTTAGACACCTCGGAGAATCTCGTAGGGGGAGGGAGATGCCTAAGTCTACGATGGAACTTGTACTGAAAACAACATACAAATAAAAAATAGTAAGTAAGTACTTTCTTACTAACAAATTCACAAAATATTCCTAAAATTTAACAAAGTCATATACTACTGATCCACGACAAACAAAACAGCAACGTACCAAACAGTTGTCCCATGATAGACTTGTAGACGAACATGTTGAGAAAGTGCGACATGCTCACGAAGTCGGTCAGCTTGAACGGCTCCTGCTGCTCGTACATCTCCATGTCGTCCAGTATGCTGTCACAAATTATTATACTGTTACGTTACACTACTGAGCGCGAAGACAAGTAGCATGAACGCTCAGGGAATAGAATCACACTAATCACACTAATATTATAAAAGCGAAAGTTTGTGAGTGTGTATGTTTGTTACTCTTTCACGTAAAAACTACTGAATGAATTTGGATGAAATTCTGCATGCAGATAGTTTATAACCTGGATTAACACATAGGATACTTTTATCCCGATATTCCAACGGGAACGGGAACCACGCGGGTGAAACCGCGAGCGGCCGCTAGTTAAATATATATTTTTTTATATCATAACATAATATCATCATTAACATTACATATCATAAATTAAAGTCGCCGTTTTCCGCTGTCTGTGGCACCGCACTATTCTCCTAAACCACGCAATGGATTTCATGCGGTTTTCACTAAAAGATAGAGCGTTAACTGAGGATAGGTTTTGTTTATATTTTGTAGACTTTTTTTTTTATTTATGGTTGAACTATGACGGCCTTTCTAAGTTAGCGTGGACGAATGTGCGGGCGGATCCCTAGTATTTTATTTTATTATAGAATAAAAAAATTAAGATATTAAAATATTGAAATGGTTTCCTCAAGTGAATCCGGGCGGCTGCGTTGACCACCTTGCCACTGAGACCTTTCATTTTCGTTTTGACGTGGGTTCGATTGCCACCTGGGCCCCAATTCTCATTTTTCGAGATGTAGTCTCGAATCGAGTTTTGATTTCGATCTCTATCGCGATAATCGACATTTTGTTCACGTATCTCCTATTCTCAGCGCTAATCGAAATAGACTTCGAGTTTTTTTTTTGATGAATATTGCCATTCTTTTTTATGCAATCAACTCGGGATGCGTTCCGTCTGACACGTTTCATCCGGTTTTAAACCGGTTGCAACTATGTACCTCAAATATTTTTTACTGTAAAGGTATTTAAATGTATTGAACTTGCTTTTTAATTAAAGAAGTAAATTTTTAATAAGTATCGAAAAATCATTATATTTAATGTGTTGTGATCAAATTTAAATTCCTTAAACAACTTGTATTGTTTAAAACGTGATGTGTCGTTGATAAATTTTATGTTTTTTGTTTGTGGTTGTGTGCTTGTTTGGTGACGAAACGATCATTTTAGTATTCACAAGACACACACAATGTCACAATGTCAACAAAAAATACCCAACGCCACAGCAGAAGCAGCTTCTTCTACAAATGTTGGAAGCCGATATACAGTTAGGGAGTGGAAAGTTTTCTTCCACCTTTTAAAAAAAAGAGAGCGAGCTCTCTCAATATTTTAAATCACTTCCACGACAAAATTGGAAATTAACTCCTCCATATCCACCGTAATTTCGCCGCTATTTGACGTTTCATTAGCTTCTCGTAGTCGAAATTACGTCTCGACCACTGCCGACCACTCGATGCAATTTGAGCGGCTCTCCCTCGAGAAATGTCGAGTTCGAGATGTTCAGAATAACTAAATTGGATTACCACTCGATAAAGTTCGAATTCGAATCAAACTCAAAGTCGATTAGCGCTGAGAATAGGAGATTCGTGAACAAAATGTTAATAACGAGATTTTATGGTCGAGATAGAGATCGAAATCAAAACTCGATTCGAGACTACATCTCGAAAAATGAGAATTGGCCTCCTGAGGTATTGATATGTATGGAGAAAGGAACACAAGTTAAACGGCCGTTAGTTAGTTACACACTGGTTTATTCGTAGTGACTCGGCCGGTGGTCGCAGCTCACCGAAGTTATTCCTAACTACCTACATAACAGGTATTTACTATTTTCAACGTTTCATTATTTTAAAGTATATTTGAGCGGTATTAACGCAAAATATATCATATATTACAAGCCCGTAACCCACCACGCTGTCACAATGCGAAATGGTAGGGTTTTACGACTGCCAACTTACGACCAGGACCAAAGCGCTTGAAAACGAGTTAAGACCCTTGTGCCGACTTTCCCTGTTTGTCGACTTTACTAAAATATTATACAACGATTACCCTTATGCCGAATTTTCAGGTTTCTTTGAGTTGGGTTCCTTTATGCCGACTTCATAATTATTTCATAAATTTTTTACCGTTTTGACAAGTTTTAAAAATTATGGTATTATTGTTTTAGTTCGCCGATTTTTATACAGTCACGAACGTAATTTTAAAAGTGTTTTTAAACTTATACATAATATTATTATAATTAAATGCCACCACTATTCTAATAGAGGTCAAACATATACATTCTCCTTACATAATTATGATGCGATCCATAAAGTTAGTATACCTAACGGAATAGAGCAACAAACATGAGCTGTCAAACGAAACCGAAATAGGATGGCATTTGTGTATGTCAAAATGTTTAAAAATGCGTAGAGTGATGTATGTCATGTCGCTTTTCACATTAATATCGATATCGATAATATTAATTACTGAAATTAATAGTATTAATAGAACTTAAATAGGATAAGATCCCTCCGTCGCTGCATAGCATAAATAAATAAATTGCTTCTTACATAAATAAATTTTTATAGAAGAGAATTATCACATTTCGTGGTTAAAATTCGAAGCGCATTGGCATAAATAAATTCTAGGTAAGAAGGTGTCGGTTTGTAATAATTTACCTGTGAAATGAACATTTTATGGGATTATTTCGCTGTGTTGTACAACAATCAATCACTGAAAAAGTCACCATGTTTCTAAAGCACTATTTCTCAAAAATATTCACGTAAAATCAGAAAAATTTACAAAATCCAATTTCTCAGTGTGCTGATAAGTGCAGCCAACTGTCAAACAGTAGCCTAAAACGGTTCTGTTACGTCGCATCACGCATCTCTTTTTATCCCACAGTGTTGTTGCTAATGACATCCCGCTCCCTCAGCCCTTTGTTTCTCTATTCCGCTAGGTATAGTAATTTTATGGATGCGAGCTCATTTAGATAAATGTCTTTTTATAGATGATTAATAAATACTGACATGACTGTTATGAATGGTTTACACCTCAGAATATTATTATTCTATGGTTTCACCAAAGAGTAGAAATGGGTTACACAGAGATTGTGGTACATGCTTATCAAAGTATATTTTTTTTAAATCGAGTACAACATTAAGTGGTATAACCTTCTTCCACAATAAGAAGGTAAGTCAAATTAGTTTACTGCCCGTTATCACACGCCACTAAATATATTTTTATTAAATATTTTTTTTAATAATTTTTTATATGTAAGTAATGGTATTTTTATTTTTGTTCCGTAAGAAAGGATCTAATTTTTTTGTTATTTTACATAAAAGCACATTAACATTTTTTTGTTTATACTATTTACAAGACGCTACTGCACACGACTGTTCAAAAAGTCGGCATTGCGGTTCTTAAACCGTAGATATTTATTGTTTCGGCATTCTAAACCTAAACATGGATTAATTATATAAGTCGGCATCAAGTGAAAGTCAGCATAAAGGAACCAAACTCAAAGAAACTTGAAAATTCGGCATAAGGGTAATCGTTGTATGATATTTCAGTATAGTCGACAATCAGGGAAAGTCGGCACAAGGGTCCTAATGCTGGATTTACACGAAGCCAATACTTGAGACAATCCACTAAGCCAGTCTAATAAGCCAATGCCAATGCTAAGCAAAAATGCCTTGAGGACAATCCAATTTAGTGGACTGTCTCTATTTACACGATGCCAATATTGGACTGGCTTATTGGATTGTCTCAAGTATTGGCTCCGTGTAAATCCAGCATTACTCTTGAAAACATCTAAAGTGACGCGGTCATTTGAGATGTCACACAAAAAGTCAAACAGTCCAGTGACTCGCCAATGCGAGAGTTGCTTAAGGCGAGTCACCGAGAATATGCGGGCAAAACTGTTTTGCTAGATCAAATGGTTTATGTATTTACTAGTAAATTACGCTCTTATAAAAAATATATAATACACTAAAGGATAGTGCCTAAAAAATGTGCTAATTTGTTATGCGATTAGATGTACTTTACTCGATTATAAAAAATCCCGCAAACAGGCCAAAATAAAAGTCTAAAACTTATGATTACTTAAATTTATTTAAATTTTTAATATAATTGTTACATGTAAATATTTATTATGAAGTACTACAGATAACCTGCTAATTCATTTAAGCCTATAAAGGCTATATAGGCAAAAAAACCTATAAAACGCGCCTATTTGCGCCACTCGCTGATACACCCGTTCCGTACCGTCGTACCATCGAGAGAGCGAGAGAGAAGTGCTCGGAATACCTTGCCTTCACTGGTAACTTACAAGGTAGCAAAGCAAACCAAACTCCTTAGCCACTGCGCTATAGAGCTCTTCGGTAGCTGGCACAGTAAAAAAATAAAAACACTTACGTGACGTAGTGCGTCATGCAATCCGCAAACAGTATGAGCATCTGGAACTCCGGCGCGGTGGTTTTCGTGTTGACCGCCAGCAGGTCCAAAAAGGACTTAAGCCCGCAGTTGGGGCCCAGCGTGCACAGGAACTGCCACAGCGAGTACAGGATCTCGTCCTGGTTACACAGCCCTAGAACAGACGTGTTTAATTTAACTCAGTACATATAACAATATTTTGTACTCTATGAAATACACACGTGACACGAGCGGCAAGTAGAAGACGGTAGAGTAACTACAGTTATCGATATAATCAATAACGATTTGGTAAGCAAAACAATTCTTCTTCTTCTTCTTTATTCAATGGCGTTTTCTTGATAGATTTCGCCAGTATCAAGTATTCTGCTTAGGCGTTATTGTTTCTCCAAAGTTTCATTAATGCACAAAGTAGATAGGTATAGGTAAAAACCAAAACTAATTCTTGAGTATTAATTAAAAAACCTGTTGAGTTATCTGCTAACAAGAACATACACAATATATACTTATATAGAATTATTATTACTAGATTAGTATGGACAAACACCTTATAGTCTAATTTTATTAGAGGTTAGATAATCACACAGAATATTAACAAGTGCGGATTTAACATACATGAGTAGGGTCTTAAAATTGATAGGCTTAGAAATATATGGAGGGAGCAGATCATATAGGGAAATGGGATATTTAGAACATTCGAAAAATATGTGATCTGTTGATCTTTCATCTAGTCCACATTCACAAAGTGAAGAGTTCTTTGACCCTTATTTTAGCTAAATGAACCGGAGTGCACGCATGCCCCAACCTTAACCAGCAGATAGTAGAGGTACAGGTTTTGCAGATGTTTTTGTATTTAGAAAACCAGGGTTTTATTGGAACGAGAACTTGAATATCCGAATAATGCTTTCCCACAGTACGACAAGAAGCTAAGAAGAACAATTATTGTTCCCCCGTTGGGAGTTAAGGGCGTCCGACGCGACAGTGCTGCCCTGTTTGAGTTTTGCCTTATTTGTATTGAATTTAGAATCAAATTAACAAAAACGCTCTGTAGTGTAAGTGTACCAAAGAAACACGTTAAGATATTTTTGAGGCGTATACTGGTATTTATTGTCAATGCACAAGCAGTAGCAGTTTTTTTGATTATAGCTAATTATGGTCACTTTTGGCAATAGCTGCTACTTGAATAAATACAATATACGTCTCAAAAATATCTGAAGATGTTTCTTTAGTATATGGTTTTTTATAAATTTAGTTCTAAATTCATAATAAATAAGGAAAACTCAGTGAGGGAGCACCGTCGCGTCTGCGCGCTCTTAACCTGTTGCGCGCCGTAACTACAGACACAACAGAATTTTAATTTTTCCGTAAATATATGAGTTAAGTCCCACAGTGGTATGCCTAATGCATTTTCTCCTGTACCACTGTGAGTATAGTCACCGAGCGCGAAAATTTCGCATACGTCCAGGGTGAGTATAGTCACCCGTGGACATTTGCGAATTTTGTAATCGCATACGTCCACCACGGTGAGTGTAGTCACCCAAAACACGTAGTACGTAGGTCCATCAAAAATTTTGAGGTGATTCTGTGGCTACTAATTCATTATAAAAGTAAAAGAAATCTATCTAATAGCAAACATAATTTCACAGAAAAAAATAATGAAATTGATAAAAATTGACAGTTCGCCAAAACGTATTATGTTAACTTATTATGCATATTAACGTATTATGCACTTTAACGAAAAGACAGCCGTCAATGGTAAACAAATTGTTTCCTTCTTCGCTAGTTGCTTTATGATGGCTTACAGTGTACCCACAGCTGACACAATGTGTGTCGTCGTTCCACCAGTTGCAGCCAGCAATAGCAACGTTGGTAAAATATGGTTCTCACCGAGCCAAATTCACGACGCCATTAAAAACCTGCATTTAACTAAGGGCGCAGGTTCGGATGGGATACCCCCCGTGTTTTTGGTGCGCTGTGCTGAGTATTTGTGTTATCCACTCTCAATTATTTTTAATGAATCTTTGCACTCCGGTATATTTCCTTTGGCATGGAAAAGAGCGCTCAAAGTTCCGGTCTTTAAATCAGGTGACCAAAAATCAATAAAAAAACTACAGGCCTATTTCACTTCTACCTGCCATGGCTAAGCTGTTCGAATCTCTTCTCTGCCCTATCATATCATGGCATGTTATGCATTCAATCACTGCTAGTCAGTCTGGGTTCATGAAGAACCGGTCTACCACGTCAAACCTTGCTGAATTCTTGTCTGATATTAGTCAGGCTGTTGACAAACGAAGCCAAGTTCACACTATATACAGTCGTGGTCAACTAATTAGGGACAATCTCTAGTTAAGCCAAATTGTGAATTTATTTTTTATTTTCCAACGAGTCTTAACAATATTCCATATCTTTTACACGTAAGTATAATTAGTCATTGATGTGCCCGATTATACAAACAATAACAACTTCTTAAACATTAAACCTCTTTACAGTATAGCTGATAGATTATCAGTGTGCTATTTGTTCAAAGAATGCTGGCTGGCCATTTAATTAGGGACACTGAGATATTGCGTTCTATTTTCAAAATTTGAATCTCAATACTTTTTTATTTCTTCTTTTATTGTTTTGTGGTAGTTTTGGCGGCAATCCAGATTTTTAATTTTAAGTTTTGAGAATTATTTTGAAGAAATATGGGCAAAAATAAAAGTTGCGATCCAACACTACGAACAATTATCATGAAGTTTGTCGAGCGTGGTTGGTCATACCGAGGGATAGCAGAACATTTAAATTGTTCAAAAACTATGGTATGCAATGCAGTGTAACATTTCAGGCGCAATAACACAGCTTTAAATGTGCCCAGGACAAAAAGATCGAGAAAAACAACTCCGCAAGAAGATAGAATGATAACCAGGTTAGCTAAGAAAGATCCGTTTCTAGGCTCTATTTTAATTAAACACGAAGTGTTTGGGGCAGACGAAAGAGCCGGTGTATCAGCGAGGACCGTTCGACGACGTCTGGTAGAAGCAGGGTTGTTCGGAAGAGTGGCTCGCAAAGTACCGTTGTTGAAGAAAGAACATAGAAATGCTCGTTTGGCGTTTGCACGTAAATATGGACATTGGACCTACGCCCAATGGCAACATGTATTATTCTCTGACGAGACCAAGATTAATTTAATTTCTTCAGATGGAAGGCAATACGTACGGCGTCCTGTAAAAGCGGAAATGAATCCAAGATTCACAAAAAAGCAGGTGAAACATGGCGGTGGAAACATTAAAATTTGGGGTTCATTTTCTGGACGTGGAGTGGGACCTGTGAGAAAAGTTCAGGGTAACTTAGACCAACATCAATACAAAACAATATTGGAGGAAACTATGCTTCCCTATGCTGAGGAGCATCTCCCTATTATATGGACGTTTCAGCATGATAACGACCCGAAACATACCGCCCGTTCAGTCAAGTCGTTTCTTACCAGTCAGTCAGTATCGGTGCTAGATTGGCCAGCAAATAGCCCGGACCTCAACCCAATTGAGCACCTTTGGCACGAAATCAAGAAAAAAGTTTCAACTTATCGTACCACAACTTTAGATCAACTTAATCAAGCTTTTTGTGAGGCATGGGCAAACATTCCTATCGAAACATGTCAGAAACTGATAATGTCTATGCCACATCGGTGTCAAGCGGTAATTACTAACAAAGGTTTTGCTACTGGGTACTGATTTTACACGTAATAAAATGGAGCTTTTAAAAATATTATAATACTGGAGATTATTCGTTTTGTTTAACTCTATTCATCATTATACTTTACTGTCCTTAATTAAATGTCCAGCTACATAATTATACCTTAAAATTTAATACATGTTCAACCTTTGATATTAAATACTTTTTTCTATTTAATTATTCTCTTATTTACAGCCATTTATAGTATAGTAATCGGACCAAATTATGCAAATAATAGGTGCTGAAAAATCAATAGGGTTTTATATTTATATGTACATAACCAGTTATTGCTCTTCACTATCTTGAATGTCCCTAATTAGTTGACCACGACTGTATACAGATTTCAGCAAGGCCTTTGATAGTGTTGATCACAGTATTCTGTTGTCAAAGTTATCACATTATGGCCTAGGTGATGGACTAGTAAAGTGGTTTTCATCCTACTTGTCGGACCGTACGGCTAGTGTGGTCGTGGAAGGTTACACGTCTGATCCACTACCGGTTCTTTCTGGCGTTCCGCAAGGTTCTCATCTTGGGCCAACCTTATTTAATATCTTCATAAACGACGTAGTATCAATCCTAAAATATTCTAAGGCTTACCTTTTCGCTGACGATTTAAAGATAAGTAAAGAGATTAATAATCCAAATGATGTAAAACTTCTCCAAGACGATCTCAATGATTTAGCACAATGGGTCAAAGTTAATAAGATGGATCTCAATGCCGATAAGTGCCATTTCATTCGATTCACTAGAAGCAAAACACAAACGTCGCCTACATATTACATCAATGGGAAGCGTCTCAATGAGGTAGACTATATTCGAGATCTTGGCGTAACATTGGACCAACAGCTTCGATTCAATAGACATGTGGACAGCATCGCGTGTAGGGCCTTTAAAATGTTGGGATTTGTGATACGGAACTGCAGAGAATTGAAGTCATCTACTAAAATTTTGTTGTATAATGTTTATGTGAGATCGATACTAGAGTATTGCAGCCCAGTCTGGTCGCCACACTACGACATTTACATAAAGCGTTTAGAACGTGTACAGAAACGGTTTCTATGGCACATATCATTTCGATCTGGTCTTGCTAAAAGGCTGCCCTCGTACACTGATCGACTTTCAAATTACCAAATGATAAGTTTAAAGAATAGAAGCCAAATGTTGGATCTTCTCTTTTTGCATAAGTTGATTAGTGGTGATCTGGATTGCCCTGGCCTTTTGTCACAGCTACAGATTCATATACCTCTAAAATTGCCTAGAGAAGGTAAATATCTCCCATTTAAGACTAAGGGGTCAAAAAGCAATCTCGGTCATCACTCACTTATAAACAGGCTTCAACGTCACTACAACGAACTGCAGAAGAAAACTGATGTTGATGTATTCTCGTGCAGCACTTATAAATTTAAGAAGGCTGTACTTGAATCATTCAAGTTATAGCCTTTTCTTAATAAGTTTTTCTAGTTTACATTCGCAAGTCGTGGCAGCCTGTAAGTGAATCTGCACTTAGCTAATAACCTAGTTCTTAAGAATATTTTTATGTATACTACTAGTGTAAGATTTGTTGGTTGTCCTTAAAAATAAATAAAATAAAAATAAAATAAAACGGAATTTTGCAGCGTCAGCGTTTTTAAAAATGTCGAAATACTCTTCTACTCACCGTATTTCCTAAATAAGTGCACATCAAAACAATCGCATACTAATTATCGTTATGGATTAGCTAAGTTCGTTTACATTTGTAGACAGTGACATTCCAATACAATTTTTTTCTGACCAAGCGCCATAAACACGGCAACGTTCTTTGTTAAGGTTGTTGCTCACTACACCTAGTTCGTAGTTCCGCAAGAAAATTTGAGGTGGCTCTATGGATATTGATTGATCCGTAGAAACAACAGAAACCATGGCATAGTGTACGAGTACCTTTAGTAAAAAAATGAAATTGTTGACAATTATGACGGTTCACCATTTTTTTTGCATAGGATTTTTTTGTGCTAATAATGTGTTAATTACTCTTCGTAATATCGTTCTTCCTAATAATGTGCACATCAAAACAATCGTTATGTTTTTAGCTATCGAAAATTATATGATTCTTTATAGTTTTAAACAGTGACTTCCAAGTAATAACGACTTCTACATGTCGATATAAAAAAAATGTTTTTGTTTTTGTCTTGAAATCTTTATTTTTGTTATAGATTTTCGTAATGAATTGTTAACTTATAAAAATACTGCGTTTTCTAAGCATTTGGTACGTTGTAACGTTGCATTTTAAATGCACCTAAGTAGAATTTTACATAAGTATTTAATCTAATAAAATTTGTTAAAAAAATGTGATATAATTAGATACGGAACCTTCAAAGTAAGGTATTGTCGAAACGAGTTATTATTCGCGACAAGACGCTTGTGCATCCCTACGGCGGTCGCGGCCTGCGGTAATCATCGTCTTTGTTCGGATTCTCGCCAGCCATACTGCTTACTGCGTTCTTACGCGAAGCCCGTGTCAAATTTTGTGCTCTCTGCCGTTACGACTGTTACGTACGAGTGATATCTAAATAATATATTAAATTAGATTCGATCCCGCTGGGGTGAGTTCTCATATTTTTATAAAAAGTCTTTAGTGCCGCATTGTAGTTTTAGTTAAGTAATTATTATATTGTGCTTGGTGCTGCTTTGCCTAGTGTTTTAAATCCTAGAGGTTACTGGTTAGACTTAGGGAGTCTAGGAATTTGTCCCCCTTAATAGTGCCCTCCTTAATACGTGGACTGGTGATTCCAGGATCCCCCTTACGGAATTGGCGGTATAAAGAAGCCGCCGACGAGAGATTGTCACGCAATTCGACCCGTCGATTGATATCCACCTACCCACCAACCTACATCTTTCGAAGAAAGGGCAACTTCAACGGATACCTGGAAGCTGCAGAGGTGGAATCCTTAGTCAGGCCAGTGTACCTCATCTTCCTAACTCGTCATTGTCGCGGCTAGGAGGCAAGACAATATATTTTTATCAAGAAGTCTGTTATCTTTTTTTTGTGACCCACCCCTGACGAGTCTGAGAAGTGCTGGCCCAGCCGGCCACAACGTATTTTAGGTTTTGATATAGCTTTAGCAATGGTTTAGTTCTAAGCTTTTTTGTCAGCTCGGGTAGTCTCGGTCAGCTTCGGCCAACATTCTGACAGCTGTCAGAAAGGCTGGACGTTAGACGCCATATTGTATATACGGGACTCGACGTTAAGTGGATAAAAAAGGCAAATCAATCAGTACATTGTAAAAGTTACCTGTCAAAATGTCGAGCCGGACTTGCTTCAGGGTTTGCATCGCCGTGTGGTACATGGAGCAAATCAGCGCCGCCTTCGTACAGTCCGGTGATCCTAGCTTCCTATATTCTTGTTTGCCTCTGAAACAATACAGCTAAATTTAAACATATTCTTCTTCTATAAAATTCTCCTTCTCCCTTCCACTATAAGAGTACGCATGCTGATCCCCGGAGTCAACAATTTAGTTTCTAATATTCCATCACACGAAAAGAAATTTGGTGACTCGTGTCTTTGTCGCGCCTCCAAAAGATGGAATAGTCTACCAGCACACGTATTCGCTCCTACCTATGACATAGAGTCCCTCAGACGAGGCGTGAAGAGGCACTTTGTGGACCGGCAGAGTGAGGGTGACTGATGCTACGTCTCTTACGCTGCACCAGTTGTCCTCGCGCCTGGACTTCACTTCCACTTAACATCAGGTAGAGTGGGGTCATTTGCCGGGCTTTGTATAAAAAAAATATGGAATGCAAAAGTTAAATGGTGTTATTTTGTATTTATTTCGTTAAATAATATGCGCGTTATATCTGCTTTAGTATAAAACTGCAGTGCAGTTACAAACGCCCACCTCCGGATAAAAAATGGTACGTTCCAAAATAACAATGTTTCACATAAGTAATTAGCACTACTTTTAACCTGCCTGGTGAGCAGGATGTAGTCTAAGGTATTGCATGCTTACCCAGGAGATGCCTATTCACTCTTGCCTTGAAAAGACCAAGGTTGTAACGATCGGGAAACACATGAGCAGCGCGTTCCATTCTTTGGCGGTTCGCATAAGAAATGAACTAGCAAAACGCATGGTACGGACAGGTGGAATGTCAACATGTAAGGGTAGGCAAACCCGCATCTAGTGTACCGATGGTGGAATGGGGCTGGAGGAACGAGATCGTATAGTTCCTTCGCACACTCTTCAAAGAGTATTCTGTAAATCACCGATAAATTAGCAACTTTACGCCGATGACTGAGGCTCTTAAGTCCAGTCGTAGCTAGTTTCGAGTCTCCGATGAGCCTCCTAGCACGGTTTTCGATCGAGTCCAAAACTGCTAGCTGGTACTTAGCAGAACCATCCCAAAGGTGACAGCAGTACTCCATGCACGGACGGATCTGCGCTTTATAAAGCAAAAGTACTTGATCTGGCGAGAAGTACCGCTTATACCTTGAGAGGACGCCTAATTTTTTGCGATGGACTGATATACTTACCAAAGTTTAGATTGGACTACATATTCAGGCCAAGAAGTTTTTTGGTCACCGGTAACGCTACTAACGATACACCCTGGAAAGTCGAATTCAGTTGGAAGGGACTCCGTTTGGCGGTAAAAAAACACGCCTGAGTTTTGGCGGCATTGAAACTGACAAGACTCGGAGAAGAGTCAGAGACAGCCTGAAGTGCCAGATTCGTTTGCTCAACCAGGGACTCTCGACAAGATGGGATTTCATCTTTAGTGGCCTTTGCATCCGATAGATATCTGCTAGTTATAGTGGTATCATCTGCATACCCAATGGTACCCGGTACCAGCAGGTCGTTGATATGCAGGAGAAACAGTGTGGCAGATAAGACTGAACCTTGGGGAACTCCTGCATCAATTTCCATTAGGTCGAACGATTGACCGTTCACCTGGACTCGTATTGAGCGTTTTACGAGGAAATCAGTGATCCAGATGCGAAGGCTTTCAGAGATTCCATATGCGAAGAGCTTACTAATTAGGCTGCCATGCCAGACCCTATCAAAGGCTTTGGAGATATCAAGCGAGACGGCAAGGGCTTCGCCGTGTTTCTCGATCGCTTCACTCCTAAGATGGGTGGCATACACGAGAAGATCTCCGGTCGACCGACCGCGGCGAAATCCGAACTGGCGGTCACTGAGGAGATCATTGGTCTCAAGGTATGCCAGCAGTCTAGTATTCAACCGCCACTCTTGGTGGTGGGCATTAATCCCCCAGAATGACTAACTGCGCCGAGGGATAACGAGCCAGAGCTAGATCAGGGACTGACTTAGTTGGTCAATTAATGTAGTTGTAAAAAAAGGTTGTCCCCGCAGTGCGAGCGGTTGACAGAGGCGTAGAGAGTGAGCTTTATTGCGGTGTCCACCATAGCCCACAGAACTGAAGATTTCGGCTCCTCAAAGCATTTGAGACGCTTGAAACAAATGTCATCGCGGACATATACACATACTCCGGCGTGAGGGATAAACCTATGTTCCAGAGTGTACCCGGGGTAGCTGAGGTAAGCCGCGTCAGCAGCTGAGGTATTTAATTGAGTTAGTAAAACTTATTTTAATAGTTTCCATTGTGTATGTAGTCTATGAGGGAATATAAGTATGAATACGTGCGTGCGTGCGTGGGTCCGTGCGTGTGCGTGTTTGTATGTCTTTTCCCAGCCCTAATTCAACATTATAATGTTTCACTGCTGGGTAAAGGCCTTCATAATTTAGAAATAACCTTGCCAAATGTGGGTTGGTTATCGCAAACCCGGGCTTGGGCACCTCACCCGACCTGGCAATTGAAGCCAGAACCTTCGGGTAACAAAATGAGCGCTTTGCCACTCGGCAATTAAGGCTTTATCGATTCAAACATCAAGTGACTTTTGGACGGTAAAGTGAAGCGTCAACATCTCAGGACAGTTCCACATCTTTTGGGGTTTGGGGAAAAATCATTTACCATTAAACGTTCCTTTTATCACTTACATAGCGTTATCATATACTTTTTGCACAGAAATATTTACTGTTTCTTGACACTGGGTGAATGTGTTGACCGAACAAGCCATTATTAAAAAAAAAAAATAAGTTAACAGCTAAGTGGTTGCCGGACTTCTTTGCGAGAAAGTGAAGCGTCATGTCTGTAGTTTTATTTTATTTTCTAACATTTGTGTTTTGTCGAATATTAATGTGAAATAATGGTGAATTATTTACTGTTAAGTGTTCGTAAACGTGCATGAATTTTCGCAAATAAAACAAAACAGTGCAACCTCACTTTTTAAATTCACTCAAGAAGTCCGTGTGAGTTCTCAATAAAGTCCCACAGCTTTATTTAGTCTCGAGGGGTTTGGGAGAATATCATTAATTACCATTAAACGTTCATTATCACTCATTACCATTTACTTAATGCAAAGAAAATAATTACTATTAAATCTTACTTGACACTGGCTAAATGTGCTGATCGCACGAAGCCATTATTTGTAAAAAAAAAAAAATTGTTGCCGCCTTACCTGTTGGCCCTGGCCTCTATGGCGCGGCGTATGATGGCGGCGGGGTTGTGGCTCTGCACGGGCGTGGACGGCTGCGACGGGCCCGCGCCCTCCTCGCCCGTCACGCCCGCCTCTAGCATTTCCTGCACACGTCATTGCTTTTAAACGACATGTTAGAATACAAATAAAAAATGTATTACACATACACATAATTATACTTATACCAGTGTTAAGTAATGTTTATCTTTGTTTTGTTTGAATTTGTTATTTCTTTGATTTGATAATTTTTAATTTAATTGTTTCAATACCTAGCTACCATGTCATTTTTTTTGTATTTGTATCGACGTAGGCTTAAATTGGTTGAAAGCACTCACTATAAACCTCATATTAGTTTACGAAGTGCTTTTTAATTTGTATTTTTTTCTTTGCATGTATTTGCATGGAGGGGGGACTTCCCCCATGGTTCATAGGCTGACAATACTAGCATAGCAGTAATTCAACTATAAACAATTCGAATACATATAATAACTCTTGAAAAAACCAGGCCTATGGGTGCCAGTGGCTGCTTTTACACCTGTGTTATTTGAGGGGTGCTTCTTTAGCAGCGGCGCCCCCTACAGAAAAGACAGATGCGCGCGCAGGTTATTCATGGCACAATGCAAGTACGTGTGTAAACCTTAGGAAAACCAGCTCTGTGGTCTCTAGTGGCTAAGCTAACGGTCTTAGACCCAGAGGTCCCGGGATCAATTTCCATACATACATAATTCTAATCACGACTATTATCCCCGAAGGGTTAGTCAGGGACTAGGCAATAAGGACCGCAAAAGCAGTCCTCTACCATAGTCCACTTTTCACCAAATAGCGACTGCACATTGCAATTCCCAGCGGGGGGTAAATCTTTGTGTACTTGGTTTGGTCGGTTATAGGGCTTGTAAGTCCGCCTGTCTAGCTACAAATATCTTATCTAAAGTCTGGTGCCACAGCAACAATGTTAATAGCATTGTTGTGTTCCGACAGTTTTAGATATAAAATGTCCAGTTCCTCCGTGCGTGATTCAGCATTCCGGGTGGAGTTTCTCCGCGCTTCAACCTTCGGAATTATCGTTAATTACTATCAGGTGAGATAAAGGCGAAGTGCTTACCCGTAGCTAACAAAATAAAAGCTTATAACACTGATGGGCCAGAGCAGAGCAGAGACTAGTAGGCCTAGTATGCGTAACACGAGATATGTCACGGACGAGAGACGACAAATCGTTTTAGATAGATAGATAGATAATACTTTTATTGTAACAGTTTACAGTAAACAAAAAACATAAAAAACAAGTACATTACACAGTTACAATTTGGCGGTCTTATCGCTTTAAAGCGATTTCTTCCAGACAACCAGTCGGATGGAGAGAACTTAAACACTTTAAAATCGGAGTTGTAAACATGTCAAAGATTTCATAACTTTTTAATTACTAAACACAAAAAAATAAATTAGATTTAAACAGACATACATAAGTACATACATAGTGTGTAATGTAATATATACATATACAATACTTATACATAATAGTCTCAGGTAGGGAGTAGCGAGATTTGCAGCCTTGCAGCGGGATAAGGTTAGAAGGAGAGGTAGAAGTTTTTCACAAGCTCTTTAAAAGTGTTCACAGACTGCGCACGCCTGCTCGCAACTGGAAGCGAGTTCCAGAGACGAACGGCCTGAACAGTATATGAACAGTCATAAAAGTTGGTGCCGTGCAGAGGGGTTTTAAGGCTCAGGTTTTCCGATGATCGCAATGAGCGCGAATTGGATGCGTGGAGGAAGTTAAAACGTTCTTTAAGGTAGCAAGGATAGGTGGGATTAAACAGTATGTTGTAAAGAAGGGCGAGGAAGTGAGTATTCCGGCGAAGACGAATAGGAAGCCACTTGAGTTTAGCGCGGTATTCAGAAACATGATCATACTTGCGCAAGCCAAATATGAATCGTATACAAAGATTTTGAAGGCGCTCAAGTTTGTTTAGCTGGTCCTCCGTGAGATCAAGATAGCAGGCGTCAGCATAGTCTAGAACGGGAAGCAGCAGAGATTGTGCTAGCGCAATTTTAGTGGCAGTGGGTAAAAAGTTGCGTAATCTTCTTAAAGATGCCGAAGATGCGTAAAGCTTACAGCTTACAGCTTGCAGCTGCGGCCCCCAACCCAAGCAACTATCAATTATCACACCCAGATTTGTTACAGTTTGACTAAAAGGTATAGTCACTCCATTAAAATCAACCTTAGGAAAGGCATTCAAGTTGACTTTAGCTAGCAACCTGGAACTGCCGACCACAATAGTTTGTGTTTTCCCTGGGTTGACCCTGAGTCCAAAGGCTCGGCTCCAATCAACGATTCGTCCCAGGTCCGCGTTGGTAGTTTTAATAGCTTCGGTGATATTATTGAGTGGTGCCTGGCAATAAATCTGCAAATCGTCTGCATATAGGTGGTAGGAAGAAGAAAGGTTTTCGGAAATGGAAGTGATAAATATAGCAAATAGAAGAGGAGATAAAACGCCACCCTGAGGGACACCTGCTTTCGAGTCACACCACGAAGAGAATTTCTCCTCAAGGCGAACCCGCTGCCTGCGCCCATAGAGGTAGCTGTGAAACCACTCAATTACCGTTGGAGATATGTTAAGAGAGCGCATCAAAGATAAAAGGATGTCAAAGTCAACCGTGTTAAAGGCATTGCTGAAGTCCAGCAAGGTTAACACAGTTAATTGGCCGTTTTCCATTCCAAGGCGGATGTCGTCAGTGATCTTAACTAACGTAGTGACCGTGCTGTGGCCTGGGCGGAAACCGGACTGGAGTGGGTTTAGAAGTTTATGATGAGAAAGAACTTACTAATCTGACTGTGGACAAGACGCTCAAGGACTTTGGATAGGAACGGAAGAATGGAAATAGGTCGATAGTCAGCAAATGATTTAGGGATACCTTTTTTAGGCAAAGGAATTATTTGAGCGTCTTTCCAAGAGGATGGGAATACAGCATTTGAGATGGAGCTATTGAAAAGGAAAGTGAGGACGGGAAGGATAACATCGAGGATGGGTACTAACATATTGCGGCTAATGCCGTCATCACCTACCGCATTGGAAGTAATTGACATCAAGCTCCTTTTAACATCACAAACCGATAATTGGTCAAACGCAAAGGGAGAAAAGTCAGGAACTGGTATGGTAGATAGTTTGAGTAGAGTGGTCGCTTTGTCGGCATCACTGATAAGTGATGAGGAAGAGAAATGGAGATTCAATGAGTTAATGTTAACATTGTCTGAAATAGGATTTTGTTTTAATTTTCCGATTCCAAGCGACCTGAGGAATTTCCAAACTTTACCCAAATCAACATTTTCTACTGAGGTATGGATGTGGCGGCGTAGCGCATCTCTACACGCCCTATTGCAGCGATTACGAAATTTGACATACTTTTCCCTATTGTGGTCATTAGGTCGTAGCTTGAATTTATTTTTTGCTGCTACTTTCTTTTACATCAGCATCTTTAATTCGTCTGTTAGCCATGGCGCAGGAAGATGTTTAATCTTAACGGCTCGAAACGGTGCGTGCTTGTCATATAAGTTAGTTACGAGCGAGTTAAAAATACTTACCTGCTCATCAACGGACTGAGCGGATGTAACGGGAGTCCAATCGATATTACAAGCATCATCACGGAACGCATGCTGATTCATACCACTAAAATTACGCTGAAGAATGACTTTGGGCTTAGCTTTAGAACTTTATAGGACAAAAATATAAGATCATGATACGAGAAGGCGTCGGCCGAGCATTGGCCGTGCTTCGCAACATGCTGAGGAGATGACACTATAATCAAGTCAAGAAGAGATGAAGTTGAGTTTGGGAAATGATGGGTGGCAGTCAGAGGGAGAATATTTAAGTTGCTAGATCTAATAACTGATTGAAGCGAAAAAGTGCGAGAATCGTTCTTAAGGAGGCAAGTATTAAAGTCACCCATTATAAAGGAATGGCTGTAAGAAGGAATTATGTCATCAAGTAGTTTCTCAAATAACTTGAAAAAATTTACAAGCAAAGAAGGGCTGTAGTAGACTCCGAGAAGGATTTTATTGTGAGCAAGAACAACTTCAACCAACAAATGCTCGCCGGCGTTAGCAGGAGGTGGTTGTGCCGAGGTGCTAATTACGGAGTAGGGAATATGAGCACGTAGGTATATAGCAACCCCGCCACCTCTGGAGCCAGTACGATCATTGCGTTTTAAGTTGTCATGTTAAGGTTTGTAGACAAAAATACCACAGTTTATGCAAAAACTACTATTAAGTGAGGCCGCACACCGGCACCACACGCTACACGCAACAAACATTTACGGCGCCACAATTGTTGCGATTACATTTACGCAGCGGCAAAATTAAATGTATCGTGTATGCGCACACCGTAAGCACAATTATAGCGTGGCACCACCAACAGAATCACAACATCATCGTCGGACGAAGACGATTTTATAATGTGGCGATTAATAAAAAAAAATTAAAGACGTTTTTGGGTACATCCGTTTAATCAAAATTGTACAGTTTACTGAAAATTCAAAAAATTGCGCAAGAATTACTATCTAAAGAATTTTATTATTATTATTATAGAATGTCTAAATTCACATATCAATGATTTTTAAATTTAACGATTACGATGCGATGATTATAAACTCAACGTAAAATTCAATGTTGTCTTTAATTTTTTGTAGAGCACGGCGCCACATAAAACGAACATGTTCGATCTTTAATTCGTGTGGCGCGGTAAACGTCTCGCCACAAACTGCACCAGCTACAAATATGTCCTTGGTGTGCGTGCTTACGCGCAGATACGGGGGCGTTAAATGTGACGCCACAATTACCGTAATACAAATGTATGTCTGGTGCGCGGCCTATTCTAAGTCTATTTTTGACATATTAAGTAAAGTTCTAAACGCATCCATGTGTCTTTAGTGTCGATGGACATTAGAGATAAATGAATAAAACACGAGAAAACGGGTCGAGAAGAGTTCTCATGTTGCGCATGCTAGGCCGACAGAGGGCCTATTCTCTTTCTCCGAAACGAAATTTCGGCCGATTTTCCTTTGCTATTTATAGCGATTTCCTTAATTTTTTAAATTTCAAATACTTTTTCTAAATTAATGTTTTATATTTTAGCGTTTTATTAACGCTTAAATATACTTAAATAAAATTTTAAACACTGAAAAAAGACGACAACCTCAGGCGGGAATCGAACCACGCACCTTCCGCATTCCGGGCGGCTGCCTTAACCACTTGGCTACCGAGGTCTGGCTTTCAACCGTCGAAATTTGTCAGTGCTTGATGCTTATGTTTTTAGTCAACATTGCTTCATCAAATCTTAGAAGTTTCACCTCAGAGACCTTATTTTCAGTGTTTAAAATTTTACTTAAGTATATTTAAGCGTTAATAAAACGCTAAAATATAAAACATTAATCTATAAACGCAGCTTCATCTTAACCGAATGTTCAAATATTTGTAAAAATATTTCTTTCGGATCTCAGAGGTGAAAACTTCTAAGATTAGATGAAGCAATGTTGACTAAAAACATAAGCATCAAGCACTGACAAATTTCGACGGTTGAAAGCCAGACCTCGGTAGCCAAGTGGTTAAGGCAGCCGCCCGGAATGCGGAAGGTGCGCGGTTCGATTCCCGCCTAAGATTGTCATCTTTTTTAGTGTTTAAAAAAAATTTCACTTTTTCTCATTTATAATCTAAATGCCAAACCTATTTTGTATGAATGAAATTTCCGAAGGAGTGGGAACCGCTGTAAATAGCAAACGAAAATCGGCCGAAATTTCGTTTTTAAGAAAGGAGTAGCAGGGACTGAATAACCCGAAAAATCTGGTACCTTAATATTGCGGTATAACATCATACCGAAAAATAACGGTTACCGGAATATTTCGATATCTAACTTTATTTCAGTACCGTAATTTTGAGTATAGAAATAAAAAAGGTTTATTTCGGTATGAAAGAGACGGCCAACAACCATTTCATGCATAAACGACAAATATCATGGTTTTTCTCATCAATTTGCTTTGTTCTCGAGATGAAAACCCCTCACCCCGCGCCCCGCAATTGTCAATGCAACTTTTTTTCGGTACCGATATCGCATAAAGATTAAGTAACGGTATAGCCTTACCTCTATTTTATTAAGGTGCACTTATTTTATACCGGTAACGTAAGGGTGTTACCAGACCAATCGATCGATCGTCAATCGACGGCATCGATCAACGTCGATCGAAGTTGATCGACTGGTCTGGTAGCTATAATTGATCGACGGATACCGTTTGACTAACCAATCGATCGACGACGATCGGTCGACGTTGATCGATAGGTCTGGTAGCTTTAATTGATCGATCGACGTCGACTAATCCATCTTACCATCGATCGATAGGTCTGGTAGAAACTATCGATCGTCGTCGACTAATCCATTCTACTATCGATCGATGCCCTCGATCGACGATCGATCTATTGGTCTGGTAACACCCTAACCTTATACCGTAACCGCTTTCAGTCCCTGGAGAGTAGGCCCTCAGAGCCTATGGGCGAAAAACGCGGACGGTTAACGCTAAAGTCAAGTCAAGTGAAGTCTTACCTTTAGGGGTGCAGCCAGCAGTTTCTTGAGCAGCGGCGCCCCCCACAGCAGAGACAGTTGCGCGCGCAAGTTAGTCATAGCGCACGGCAGGTACGCGTCCAAGCCTTGAGAGAACCAGCCTAGCACCGGATGCCAATTGCTGAGGTTCCCTTTCTTGCACACCACGTACTGCTGGCACGAGTCTAGGAAGCGAGTCACCACCAACTGTTTGAGCAGAGTGTATTGTTAATAAACTGTTGTTGGAACTTTTCATAACATATTACGAGACTTAGTGCCTTCGCACACGGCATCGTATCGTAATACGCGCATAGGACGAGAGCAATACGAGCACGTACATTTTCAACGGTGTCTCCTACGATTCGCTACTGCAACGCTTCGTGTGCGGACTTGTTTGAAAATGTACGCGCTCGTATTGCTCTCGTCCTACGCGCGTATTACGATACGCTTACTATACGACGCCGTGTGCGAAGGTGCTTAGTGTAGTTGTCTACGGCGGCGTAGCTTCATAGACGCTTCAAAATACGCCAAACAGCCTAAGCAGCCCGGCGTACTGATGTCTGTCCACGAGGCGTATCGCAAGCGTACGTTGTCAATCATTTGTGAGAATACAATCGGACGACGAAGACGTTATTTTGGCTTATCATTATATTTTTTTGAACTCATCCATATATAGAAAATATATTAACTGTAGATTGTTCGTAGCGGCAAGAAAATGATTAGAAGAGGTCAGTGTATTTCATTCGTTCTATAGAACGAGTAAAACAACTTATCAGAATTTACTTCATATCGTAGGACCTATTACAAAGACAAAATACCAATATGCGAGAATAAACACGTGCGTCCACTCTATGTAGTACGCCCCGGCGTATAACATGCGATAGATAGTAGGCCTTAGGTAAACTTTTCAACGGTTTTATTTAACTTGTCCTGTTTGTTGTTGATCGGTCAAATTTAGTATTTAAAATTTTGCCCCCTTCCTGTTGACAGATTGATCTGAAATTTGGTATACACCTTTAGTTCTGATGACAATAGAATTATGTATATTCCGTATCATTGTAAATCCAGAATGGCCGCCACCACAAAATGGTGGATTACATTTTTTTAAATATGGGTACCGGTATTAAATAAAAGGGCTTGACTAGTAGTATAGAGAACATTATGAAAAAAATTAAAATTGATTATGTCCTAAAAGCTACAAAATAATTTAAAAAATCAAAGGTACCAGTCATCACACCACTCTAGGGCTAGGGCCTAGGGCATAGATCAGACGAAAAATAAAATGGCTATAGCTCAAAGGTATCCTACGCGCTAAAAGGTAAGCATAGGATGCCTTTACTAGTACTAAGTAGTCTTGTGTAAAATCTATGCGTGTGCATAGAACGTGAAAGTTTAGAAGCGTAACGATACTCACCACAAATGTAGGGTAGTAAGTGTCAGGGCCGGCGCGGTCGCGCTCCGCGTGCGCTAGCTGTATCAGGTTGGCGAGCAGGCACAGCGCGTAGTTGCCCTCGAGCGTGTTGAACACGATGCGCATGTTCTGGTCCGTGCTCAGAAACTCAACACACTTGTCGAACATGCCGTGGCTGCGGAACGCTACCATTGACTGCAACACATTAGGAATTTATCAATTGTTGCATACGTACATACATAATTATATCCATTCACAACTATTAATCCTAAAGCGTTAGGCTTTAGTTCGTTAGTCGCCTTTTACGACACCCAAGGGAAGAGATGGTTGGTAGTATTCCTTTCGTGAGCCCTTATACCACATGCCTATTAACCATGGCCTGGTGATATTCTGCCCAGAATCTGATCGGTTGGTGGTTGGGCTATGTCCAAATTAAGACTGGATGCCGACCATCTCAATAGCTATTTATGCAGCCAAACACCACAGTTGGTGGTTATAAAAGTCACATGATACTGTTTTGCCACCCCATTTTGCTTCATAATTTTTTTGTTCTTATATTGGCATTACTAATAATAACTATCAAATAAACTGATAAAATTTCAGTGAGCATGCACTAATTGCAATAATCACATTTCTATGTGTCATTGACCTTTTGTTACTGATAAGCTATACATAATTTCCTCTTTTGGTTCAGGGCAAATGCCATTGCTAGATATGAATTTAATTAGTCGAATATAAATTATTATTCTACACAAACAACTGATTATTATCAAAACAGCAACCAAAATAGAATTTTTATAATTTTTCATAAGCAGGTTTTTTTGTTGTAATAAAACTGTCAACTGAGTGGCTTAAATTTTACGATTGTTGCATAGAACTTGGTCCTAATAAGGATATTCAATATTATAACAGGAAAAATTAGCTTGGAACTTACCTCTGGAGATATTTGATTCATGTGGAACACAAGTGTGGGTACTGACAATATCTGTATAATATACATTGTGAGTAGCTTCTCAGAGAACTGAGCAGAGATGAGCGGACGCAGGGACAATGTCACTATTGCTGTTAACGCAACATTTTTCAGGCAAACTTTCTCTCGACAAAGCCCACGTAGAAGCAGTGACTATAACATAGATAAATAATAATGTACTCATTATTAGAATAAAAAAAACGATTAGTGATAAAGCCTTGTTTTAATAAATTAAAATTGTAATAGACAATGAAAATCTAACGTTCAAAATAATAGTTACCTATTGTAATATTAAGTAGGAAAGTCTTTCCCTTCGTAAACTTATGAACTACACAACTTAAAGCAGTCTCAATAGCTTAAAAATGATTAAAAGACTCTTATACTTAGCAATTGGTAGATGTATATAGGCTGATTAGATAGAAAGATAGAATAGGTTGTATTCCTAATTGCTTTTTACAACATGTGTGTAACACCAATTAAATAGAGGTAAAATTCAATCATAATTACAATCATGTCTACATTTCCTACAATTACCTTTAATGTTAAGTAATATCCTTTATGGAAGAGTGAGCCCATAACGTTTGCACATAACTGCGTCATGCCGCCTCTTAGCTTCTCAAAGTTCTTTAAACGTGTGAGTGCCCATGTGTTGTTGGCAGTGAACGCTACCAACGTGTGGAGGTGGACGAGGATACTCTGCATGTCCACTGGGGACTCGGGCTTCAGCGCTTCTAGATACAGGCAGCATTTGTAAAGGAGATCTTTTATGTGTGAGATCCATCGCAAACTAGAAAGATAAGAATACATGTATAAAGTGAAATGGCAAAGTTATTAAAGAAATTGTGGTAAGTAATTAATATAGAAAAAACCATTGCACATGAGTTTAAAACTTTAAACCTCAAGTCTAGTTGGAAGATTTTTACATAAGGCATAAAAAGAAGTAAATTATTTATACTCATGTTACTTTCATTTCCCACAATGTGGCTACACAGTCTCCTAAAAGGTTGATTTATAGGGTTTGGTGCTATAAATCTCTAGGTCTTACCCTAATTTTTTCAGCAAGTAACAACCTTACCAATTGAACTTTTTAATAGGTCAAGTATCATAAGACCACCGGCAGTCGCGAAACACGAAACACTTGACTTTCAATTGTGTCTGGTTTTACGTGTGTTTGTGTTTTAACCTCTTGAGCGTCGACTTGCCGACTATCAGCAAAGACAATTAAAAATTCAATTGTGTCTGGCAAGCAAAGCGCAGGTTGCGCAAATTTTTTGGCATTTGTGGACGAGATGAGCTATACATACCAATCACATACTGTTGCAAGAATGCATAGCACTAACCAACAACACAAAAAATAATACTTACCTAAGGTTTATATACATACCTGTATTCTTTATTCAAAAAAACACCAACATAAGACAGTTTTACAGATTCTGAGTGTAGACTCTGTACTATATATTTGCACAGCTTTTCAAATCGTTTTCTGTCTCTCTGTTGCTTGAAGATAAAAAACAGTCTACATGTAACTTTAAACACATCTAGAGCTGGGAGAAGTTCTAGCGTTTGAGAAGTCTCTTCTTGGGTACTGTTTCCTACCGACTCAGGAAGAAGCTGATCAAAATCATTCCTGGAAACATGAACATATTTAGACATACATAGTCATAATAAGTGTATGTTGTAATAGATGATATTAAAGGTAGCTGAAATTCTGTTAGCTTTTAGGGCATGTTGAATAAATAAATAAATAAAAAATAAATAGCAGCAAAATTATAAAAATATTCAGGAGTTTATAAACTTAATATGGAGGTCAGGCACTCACAAAATACGAACGATGAACTTTTTGCGAGCAAGCCATCCGCGTATTAGTGCTTGAATCTTTATAGCAGATTGATCTCGCTTCTTCTCTAAGGCACGTTCCTCACGAGCTGCTTTTGTTTGTTCCAGGAAGGAATTCTTACTCGTCTGTGCGTTCAAGAACATCTTCGAAGCTGTTGCTCTCAACACAAAATAATCGCTTTGTTTCTGTGTTCGGTTTTATTTTCTGTCAAGACGTAAGTGGAAAATACATGGTAAATAATAAAACTACTGTACTTTATGGTATCATTGTCGGCGAACACTTGCTTGCGATATAAATATACAATTTACTTCATGTTTCTCTTCGCCATCTCTTCGATTTTACAAAATAAATTGCTGATTTTTCAAGATTCAAGAACCTTCAGATACTGTACTACTTGATCACTTTGACGTTTTAGTAATGCTGCCATACAATTAGTACATTAACTACTAAACGGATTAATGGTGACCAAAGGTATCCATTTTGACGTTTGTACAGTGTAAACATGATGTTTTTAGCAACATATATTTCCCATCAATGTTTTTGGATTATTTGAAAAAATAGGACAATTTACTATAAACCAGTGTCATTTGGACTTCTTCTATGCCTTTGTTATTATTCTGTCAATGTCAGTCAGATACCAAAATAAAAAGCGATCTAATATCAAATTGCGCGTTGGCTCTTGCCAACTCTTGCCACCGGCAATCCTAGTCGGAGCGCACTGAGTAGTGATGGGCGATAGTGAATGACATTATTCGAATTATTCGATTGTAGAAGTCATTCGAATTATTCGAACAACTTTACAAATCATTCGATTTTGAATATAAGCGAGAAGCGAATAAGAATGTATAGCGTCGTCTCATTCCTTCCGATTCAAATTTCATTACTACTAGTTTATCTAGTCGAATATTCAAACCATCGAACTAACTTGTACGAGGGAATAAAAAGATAAACGAAATAAGTGTGTGTAAGAGAGAAAGAAAGAAGTATAAACAATCATGGCGTTTGCTCTTTTTGCATTCCCGCCAATCGCGCCATTGCATTATTCGATTGTTCCTTCGAATATCAAATAAAAGTAGACTTTATGTTACGACAGATAAAGACCAATTTTGAATGGCATAGTGAATGAGTAAACTAGCGGTTTCATTCGAATTTGTAAACTAGTGATCGATTGTTTTTGTATTCGATTGTTAATATTAGTTGTATCAAACCATTCGATTGTACGAATCAGTAACAATCGCCCATCTTTGGCACTGAGGCTGAGCTACCTATCTTTTTTATTGACGCTTGCGTGCGTGTTAGTAAATATCACAGACAAAATACAGCATGTTTCATGATGTGCATTATTTTATTTGATTTAATTGGTCAGAAAACTTTGAAAAATCACCATAAAACTGTAGCCCATTTTTCGTCATTGTATTCAGAATGATGTACCTATATGTATATACTGCCCTTAAACGTTCGCTTATTGATTTTGTTAAATCCTGTATATAGAGGCGTCCTATCGTTCCATAGCAATTTTTGTAATACAAATATCATGCATTCTGACGTTGTAGCCTGAAATATAATATCGTCTCTTTTTAACTCAAAGAGGTTTCTGTATATAAACAAAGACGTCACTAGTTTTGTTAGTAGCAATCTGTCAAACTGTTGTTCTTGACGTCTTGCCACTTTAAAGCATGCTAAAATCGGACATTTTGACCAACGTTTTTCTGTCAAAATTAATAATATTTAGTTTGTTACATGTGTGTCTTAGCAGTTTGTACTTACATCGATAATATCGATAGTTTTACTTCAACAAACGTATTTTGATTAATGTTTTATATTTTAGCGTTTTATTAACGCTTAAATATACTTAAGTAAAATTTTTAACACTGAAAAAAGACGACAACCTCAGGCAATGTTGACTAAAAACATAAGCATCAAGCACTGACAAATTTCGACGGTTGAAAGCCAGACCTCGGTAGCCAAGTGGTTAAGGCAGCCGCCCGGAATGCGGAAGGTGCGTGGTTCGATTCCCGCCTGAGGTTGTCGTCTTTTTTCAGTGTTAAAAATTTTACTTAAACGTATTTTGTTTTGAAACGTTATGTTATTAAATAGTAAATACTTAAATAAATGACGTAACTCACGTTATTTTTTTTAAATATCATTTCCTACAAACTTACCATTTTAGATTTAGATTTTGAAACTTTTATCGTTGTTATCGATAAAAGTGTCGATAAATATCTAATCCCGCACTACGTCAATCTGCCATTTTGACTGACTGAAACGTTTAGGGTATGCACGTTTTTTCTGTAGGTTTGCCCAGTCCATATGTATTCCATGTTCTAGGAGTTCCCACCGTAGCTGCCTGCGTGATTCTTAAGCCCTCCGAATTCACTCCCTGTGTCTTTCTTTAAAATGTAGCTGTCCCGCCCCTTGAGCACGGATCTTTTATCGACCGATAAAGTGACATTAGACGATAAAATTTGACAGTTCAAGTACTGCCGATGTCAACTTGTCGACGTCTAATGTCACTTTATCGGTCGATAAAAGATCCGTGCTCGCACTGCCGTTTTGACAAAACAAGTTTAGTTTATTTTCTAATATGTTAAAACTTAGGAATAGGTAGTTTTAAAATGTTATTTGCAAGTGCTTATAGTTTAAAACGTTATTTTACTGCTGAAATATAAATAATATATGAAAATATATGAAATTAAAAATAAAAACAAAAATCTAATATAACGATAGTAAACATTGGTTTACTACCTACTCCTAAGTTTTAACATATTAGAAAATAAACTAAACTTGTTTTGTCACAAATGGCTATGCTCTTCGTTTCGTTAAAATTCGTATCGTAACTTACATGAGTATGTGTGTCCATGGTGCTTTAGTTATCATGCATGGGTGAAATAGACATTGAAATCTACCAATAATTTGTAATAGGCAACATTTTGTTTCTTAAAGGCCAAGGGATTTGAACTCTACGGTTCTAGGTAGAAAATGAGTTGTTTAGTTGAGATTAAAAAGCAATGGGGATTTATCGCAGACGTATTATACGTCTGTGGGATTTATGCACCTAGGTACCTACTTTTTCCTCTAATCCCCATCATTATCCCAAGAAACCTTAGAGCATTATGCTTTAAGCAAGAAATAGATAATGGGGATTTGTGGAAGCGAAGTCTATAAACCCAATTAATGAGGAAAGTCAATGGGGACATCCCCTCTCTTTAATTTTATTTGTACTGGCAACTCGAGACCAACCGTTAGGTTATGCAAGAAGTGCCAGACGTCGCTGCGCCAGTAAACTACTCGCGCAGGAGACCATCTGCGTTAGGTCTTGACTTCAAATCAGTGCCCGCCGAAGCGTGCTCTTCATTTGGAGTACCAAATGAGTACAAAAGACTAGTATCCCGGCAGAGTTTCCCCGTGAACACGTGTAGTTCACTGCCTATTGTCTAGATAGGTAACCGGAGCTGTCAAGCACGCTCACTTTTCGTTGCACGAAGGGCACAACTCGCAGTTGCCACTGCTCGGGTCGTCAACTCTAAAGTCAACTCCCAAGTGTCCACCTTGGTCGCAGAGTAAGCACACTCATTTCTCGGAACCCATCCGGGCTCCTAGCCAGTTCCCACGTCATTCGCGGCTGGCTAGACCGGACGCTACGGCATCTAGGGGGCCGCCTCTACAGTTCTCCAGACTCGTACAGGAAATGTCAACACCAATGTCCGTCCAATGATAACCACCGGACAAAGCTGCCAACTTAAAGGGAATCTCACGTTCCCCGCAGGAATTTTCGCTTCTGGCCCCACAGAGACGCTTTTCGCTTTTCGCTACTAAGCCCCGCTCGCTGTGCACGAGTTTGGAAGTCCTGGCACACAATACCAGGGCAAACGAACATTCCCAAGCTCTACAGCTAACTACAAGCCACTACGAGTTCAACCCACGTCCGGAATCCCGCCGGAGGCGCCGGTTAAGGCACAACCAGCGGGTGGCATGGAACCGAAACCCCGTAGTACCCCTGAGCAACACAGCCGGACCCGTAGCTCCAGCTGCGATACCCTATCTATAGGGGTGAGTAGATAGGGAGTCAATGGGGACAAGTGGAATAACACAACATCTCTTCACTCAAGGTAGTCTACAACAAGGCCACCAAAGTCTGCAAAAGAGCTCCCTCGAGAGTAGAGATGGGCATTTACCCGGTAAATACCCGACTTGTGGGTAAATACCCATTTTTACCTATTTTTACCCACCCATTTTTAATTTATACCGGGTAAAAATTAAACTCAGTTTAATTTAAACCAATTATTGAATTTGGTTATAGATACTATTACATACCGACTAAAGCATATTTTTAAGTCATTCTAAGTCTAATACTTAGTGGAATTCTATTCATTTTCGAGCTGAGGCACGACTTTTGTTTATTAAGATATTCAAAATGTTCATACGTTAGTTATCATTTCTAGTTCAATTTCTGTTGTAATTATATTATCATGTCTGGGACGTGTACCCTGGTATTCCTTGTTCTTTTAGGTATTTGACATACGAATTACGAAGTCAAACTATTCCCGGTTCCTCAAAAACTACTTTTTTATAATAGATGGGCTTGCTCTTGGTCACATTCTTATCCGTAGGATTAAGAAGAAGCCGATAATGGAGCGAGCTTGCCCAGAAGCAGCCTATTCACTCGGGCTTTAAAGATGTTTGGCTATATGCACTCGGGAACACAGACGCCGGCAGGGAATTCCATACCTTGGCTGTACGCATTATGAATGAAAACGAATAGCGCTTGGTGCATATGAGTGGAATATCAAAAGGGTGGTAAGTTACCCGCCGTACGTCTGGACTCCCGATACTAGAAAGGGGCCGGTGGAATGAGCTCGTGTAGCTCAAAAGCACACTCTTCTAAGTACAACCTGTAAAATACCGACAAGCATGCAACTGAGCGACGGACGGTGAGCGAGACTGTGAAGCTTGGTTTTCACAAGCTTATCGTCACCTATAAGTTTCCTGGCTCTGCGTTCCACTGAATCGAGCGCGGCAAGTTGATATTTTGCTTAGCCGTCCTAAAGGTGGCAGCAATACTCCACGAACGACTTGTGCTTTATATAGAGTTAGAAGCTGTCCCAGCGTGAAATATCGCTTAACCTTATTTAGAACAGCCAGCGTTTTCGCCTCAGTTTGAGCCTTGATTTCGATGTTGTCGCCCAATTTGAGATTGGAGGTCAACTTCATGCCGAGGAGATCAAAGTTGTCGGTAATTGGTACATCTACACCCCGGAAAGTAGGAGCCAGGTTAAAAGGACTCCTTCCGTTAAACGAACTTCCTCTCCGCAGACCCTTGCGCTAGACAGATACCTCTTTGTGACCGTGCTGTCGTCTGCATACCCAACAATTCCCGGCTTGAGCAGATCGTTATTATACACCAAGAAAAGGGTAGCAGAGAGAACGGAACCCTGAGGGACCCCGGCATCGATAGCCATGAGGTCGGAGGAACAGCCATCAATGACTACTCTGATTGACCGTTCACTTAGGAAGTCCAAAATCCAGACACGAAAATCAGCAAAGACGCCGTACGTTGGAAGCGTGCCAGAGCCGGTCAAAGACTTTCGATATGGCAAGCGACACGGCAAGCGCTTCGCCCTGCTTCTCGGTTGCCTCGCCCCAGCAATGAGTAACGTAAGTACACCAAAAGGTCCCCCATGGAACGGCCCCGCCGAAAGCCATATTGGCATTTGCAAGCTTCCAGGACTGAGGCCGCTCTAGTAAGAAGAGAAAGGCGGTACAGACGCGTTAGAATCGGAGACAATTCAGGCGCACAGACCCTAAGTAGTCTAGCTGGAATCCCGTCCGGGCCGCTGGCCTTATTTATTTTATTTCATAAAAATCATATAATTCAAATGACGCTGTATAAAGTGGGTAATGTAATTATCATTCTCCCTGTTACTGCAAGCTGGCAACGTCGCACGCGCAAAATATAAGGTGACTGCTAGTGCTAGAAACCGCTAGAAACTTCAAGGGCTGGTCAGGTCAAGTGTTTTAAAAATGACGAAAAAGGAATTAGTGTTTTTTTCATTTTAAATCTAACACTTAACATAATAATAATTACAGTTAAAAAAGGGCCCGATCGGGGGGCTATTTCTTATCTTGTAACTCATGCCCCTGTCCCTTCGGAGAGGAGGTCTAGGAGAGGTAGGGCCTTTGGAGGCGACAATCGGCCTGCAGCGGGTGCCATTGGGCACCGATAACCTACGCTAGGGTGGTTCGGTCACCATCCTGTATGCGCCCATGCTAGTGGCAGGGATCGGGTGAACTCCTCACCTTCGACGCCACCCCCTCTCCCATCGGCTCGGCTATCCACTCCACTTATGGTGGTGCTTGGGATCCGTTGGCGCAAGGTCATCTCCTGCCTCGTGTTAGTAGGAGGGGAGGGGACTCGGGTCCCCAATAGAAAATTGTTGCCCGCCTGCGCGTTGCTCCCCCTGAACCAGAGACTGTTTTGCTTCCTACACCCTCTGTTTGCGTTTGGGGCCTTGATGGCAGCGCTCGCCAGGCTCACGCCCGGTTGGACTGTATTGTGTTGAGTTGGCTTGCGAGTTGGTTGGGCAACATCATTAATAATTAATATATAAATAATAATATTTTCATTTTATGCGCGTTATTGGAACCATAACATAACTTGATACTATCGATAGTCGTTGGACTTAACTGCACCTTAAACACGCACATTTCATTTCAGTTGTAAAAGGAAAATAAATGGGATCTTATTGCACTTTGCAGACTGACGTAGGTACTTATCGCCCAGCTACCGCGAACGGGTCAACAGACGATGGTCGGCAGGCCGGCCGTCGTTGCCCGCGCGTTGTAAATAATCGTTATTTTTAATTGTTTTTGATTTCATTTTTCTTATGTTATTGCTTTTAATTTTAATAAATTTGGTACTCAATTAAAATTCACAAAATGAATTATTTAATTAAAAATGGCAAAAACACCAATTCCTTTTTTGTCATGTTCTAAACACATAAACACAACACATAACAACACTGACCAGCCTTTGAAGTTTCTTGCGGTTTCTAGCAGTCCCCATAATACCGCACGCAGCCTCTCGGCCCCCACCCCACGTGGTATTTTTCGTACGCGAACATGTTCATTCGAAGTGCATTTCAACTAGCTAGATCTGCGCCATTTTGTTGTGTTTTAGTTAAAAATAGATGTTGATTAAACATTTAAAATATAATCAACTGTGTTTTATTTGAAATCAATATTTTATCTTCAATGGTCAAGAACGAAACTAACATCGTAGATCGTTTTAAGGATAGTATTATAGACTGTATTTAATTTTTACCCGGTGTTTAATAAAAATACCCGGTATAAATGGGTAAATACCCTTTTTTACCCTTCCTCCCAATTTTACCCACCCCAATTTATACCCACCCGCCCATCTGTACTCGAGAGCGAATGCCCAGTGCGTTGCTCGCGTTGGCCAAGAGCTGTTGTCGCACCCAACGGGTAACCGAAGTTATTGGCGACTGGCCAAAGCAGTGCAAGCCAACTTTTGCGCGCCTTCTCTGCCCCCACTGCGGTACCCTGATGGCTCGTTGGCACATCGGCCGCTAATCCCTTTAACTCTTTGCGGCGAATTCATGCGTCGATGACTGCGGCGCGAAACCACCTACCATCCCTCACTATGGTTCCTCAATGCTTGACGTCCAAATCAGGCAACGTGACATCCGTGCCGTGCTGCAGTCACTTGATGTGCTAGGCTAGCGGTACCGACGGTATACCGGCAGTCGTTCTTAAAAAATGTGCTCCCGAGTTGTCTCCAGTATTGACACGCCTATACCGCCTCTCGTACTCTACAAGGATTGTGCCGGAGGCTTGAAGAAAGGCGAACGTCCAGCCGGTCCCCAAAAAAGGGGATAGGTCCGACCCAGCCAACTATCGACCTATTGCTGTCACCTCTGTCCTTTGCAAGGTTTTTGAGCGAATCTTAAACAGGCAAATCATTCGCTACCTAGAAGATCACTCCCTGATTCATGATCAACAATACGGGTTCAGACCGAAACGTTCAACGGGTGATCTCGTAGCGTTCATAACACACCTGTGGGTTGAAGCAATGGACAAGCATGGAGAAGCACTGGCTATTAGCCAGGATATCTCCAAGGCTTTCGATCGAGTTTGGCATCGTTCGCTTCTCTCCAAGCTTTCGGCATACGGCTTGCCACCTCGCCTATGCGATTGGGTCGCCGGGTTCCTGCATGAGCGCTGCATTCGCGTACTCTGCGAAAGCAGTGCCTCGCAGTTTCTGCAGGTGAACGCCGGAGTGCCGCAGGGTTCTATAATACCGCCCACGCCGTTCCTTCTGCATATCAATGACATGTTATCCTTGGGTAACAATCATTGCTTTGCAGACGACAGTACAGTACATCGGCTTTCTTTGGGTCACCCTGCGGCAAAGCAAGCCGATGTAGTGTAGTGTAGTGAAGATTGTCATTGAGCTGGACAAGGAGTTAGACCGCATTTATAAATGGGGCTCTGATAACCTGGTGCAGTTCAATGCCAAAAAAACACAGGTCGCGGTGTCACTACTAAAAAGTCCGCATTTCTCCCCCAACCCTCCTTCCAGAGCAACCTATTACCCCTCCAGTCTCTTAGGTTTGGACTTACACAGCGACCTCAACCCGAAGAGTTATATTGAGAGCATTATAACCACAGCCTCACGTAAACTCGGAATCCTGAACAAAGTGAAGCGGTTCTTCACGCCGGAGGCGGAGCAACGTTGTCTTTTGTATAAGACTCAGGTGCGCTCCTGCGTGGAGTATTGCTCTCATCTTTGGGACGGATCCGCCAAGTACTTGCTCGAAGCTCTTGACAGGTTGCAGAGACGTGCTGTCCGTATTATCGGTAACGATGACGTAACGACCAGCCTGGAGCCGTTACAGCTACGTAGGGACATTGCTTCCCTTAGTGCTTTCTACCTCCTTTACCACGGTGAATGCTCTGACAAGCTCTTTGACCTCATCCCTCCCTCTCCATTCCTTTCCAGATCAACGCGTGCAGATTTAAGAAACCACCCTCATACCGTGCTGACCATCAAGACACGTATCAAAAAGTTTGGACAATCGTTCCTTTGCCGAACTGCCTGTATATGGAATGCGCTTTTCGCACACGTGTTTCCCACCTCTTTCTCTCCCGGGTTATTTAAGCGGGTCGTGAAAAAGCATTTATGCAGGCCGCCATAGTGTGAGCGTTCGGCATAGCGCGGTCATAAAGTTACTACCTAGCGGAATAGAGAAACAAAGGGCTGAGGGAGCGGGATGTCATTAGCAACAACACTGTGGGTTAAAAAGAGATGCGTGATGCGACGTAACAGAACCGTTTTTGGCTACTGTGTGACAGTTGGCCGCACTTATCAGCACACTGAGAATTTGGATTTTGTGATTTTTTCTGATTTTACGTGAAATCGTGAATATTTTTGAGAAATAGTGCTTTAGAAACATGGTGACTTTTTCAGTAGTTGATTGTTGTACAACACAGCGAAATAATCCCATAAAATGTTCATTTCACAGGTAAATTATTACAAACCGACACTTTCTTACCTAGGATTTATTTATGCCAATACGCTTCGAATTCTAACCACGAGATGTGATAATTCACTTCTTTAAACATTTATTTATGTAAGGAGCAAATATAAAATATACATAATGCAGAATTTACGAATAATTTGTGTAAAGAAATAATTTTCGTTTTATACTAGGGCTGTATCAAGTTATCGATATTTCGTGTCCACTGTCTATCACGTAAACGAATAATATTCGTTAAAACATATTATGTATTATTGTTATTAAAGTACCTATATGACGTTTAGATATGAATTACCTGGGAATGTAATCACATTTAAGATACTTAGCCGATCCATAGGTATCAGTTTTTGACTGTTAGAATAAATAATTTATGTATCTTACGTACTCTTTTAGATTTCCTACAAACTTGGATACTAGAAATAAATGGCTTAGGCTAATTTGATCGTCCAAACTGGATTCCCAAGAGAAGATCATGTTTTCAAAGGTCCAGTTCATGTAAGCATTTTGAAGAAAAATGTTTACAGACGCAAGGAGTGAAACGAATTTTGATAAAATCTGCAATTCCAACTAAGTTAGTTTCGGTAAGCTTAAATAAAATTATACTATTCTTCTGCTGATGTTTCATTAGATAGTAATGTCTACTTAGCACCATGTACCTACATTCAACCCCTCCGTCGCTGAATAGTATAAAAGCAAAACATGATTTTCGCAAAATATCATATTAGCAAAACACCATATTCGCAAAAAATCATAATCTCAAATCACCACATTCTTACAACATCATATTCTTGAAACATCATATTAGCAAAATAACATATTAGCAGGATACTACTATTTTAGTACAATTAATGTCATATAATGTTTAAGTAAATACTTTTCAAGAAATAAAACAATGCGATAGCATGTAATAACCGTTTATTGTTATCAAAGTCAAAATAATTGTTGTAATTAACAATTTCTTCGCTATTTTCTTACTTTTTTTTAATTTATCGAGCCTGTTCCTTTCTTAAAGGCCGGCAACGCGTCTGCGATTCCTCTGGTTTTGCGGGTGTCCAAGAGCGGCGGTGATTACTTTCCATCAGGCAACTCGCTTGCTCGTTTGTCTCCTTATTTAATAAAAAAAATGGACAAGGTCTGTGTGAAAGAAAAACTTTGGAAATTCCTCACGGGGTACGGGGTCGACGCGGACGGAGCCGAAGTCGCGGGCGGGTCGCTAGTTATTAACCGGTTCACTGTCCCGCAGACAACATAATATGTTCCATAACAATTAATTAGCCTGTTGTTTTATTTTTTGGACAGTAAACCTGTTAATAATATATTTTACCTCTATTTAATATTTTATATGTTTCAGTTTCTTAAAGCCTCTCATCAGGGTGACCTTTGCTTCAGTAGCAACCTTTCTCTCCAAATTCCTGCTCATCATACTGGCCATCATCCTCTCCAGCTCTTTCACTTTAACTGCTATCCGTCTCTGGAATGCTCTGCCATTGCATAGCCGTCGTGCACAGAGCAAAGTAGTGTTTAAAAGACTAGTGCATGAGCGGTTTTATATGTAAAGAAGATTAAATAAATAATAAAATGTAAAAGAAAAACACTATTTTTATCATAATTGTACTTTTTGTTAAGAAAATGTTGTTAACCCCTTGAGGATCGTAAAACCAGACACAACGCCGGCGGTCTTATGATCCTTGACCTATTTCACGAATAGGATGATAATCGAATATGTTAGTTTGCTAATATGTTTCAAGAATATGATATTGTAATAATGTGGTGAATTGAGATTATGATTTTTTGCGAATATGGTGTTTTGCTAATATGATATTTTGCGAACATCATGTTTTGCTTTTATGCTATGCAGCGACGGAGGGATCCCATCCTATTTTAGTTCTATTACTGTTAGTAATTAATATTATCGATATCGATATTAATGTGAAAAGCGACATGACGTAGGTACATCACTGAACGCATTTTTAAACAATTTGACATACACAAATGCCATCCTATTTCGGTTTCGTTTGACAGCTCATGTTTGTTGCTCTCTCGGACCAAATATTATTTGGTCTGAGGTTGCTCTATTCCGTTAGGTATAGTAACTTTAGGTATAGTAACTTTATGAGCGCGGTAGCGCTGTGATGAACTCTTTCACTTCTTGGGCTGCTTTTTATCAGGCAGAGTGAGACGAAATTGGCGTGGCACAAAAAAAAAACAAAAAAAAATCAGTCAAATCGGTCGAGTCGAACCCATAGAATACTAATGCTTTAGTTAATATTCTGAGGTCGAGCCCGTACCTATCGAGCTTAGCGCTTTTAGTTTAGCTACACGTTTCCTCTTAAATAATGGCTTCGTGCGATCAGCACATTTAGCCAGTGTCAAGTAAGATAATAATAGTTAGGTATTATTTTCTTTGCATTAATTTTAGACGATAATGAGTGATATTGAACGTTTAATGGTAAATCATATTTCCCCAAACCCATCGAGACTCAATAAAGCTGTGGAAATAGAAGAAATAGAAATAGTTTATTTGCCATAAAAATACGGTAGACAAATATAAGTTCTTATATACAGTCATAATGATCAAGCGTATTTTGTCCAGTTTTAGACATGCAAAATTTTAAATTAACAATATTAGAATTAGGTAATGTCACGAAGTAGGCATTTATTTTATATAAGAAAACTATAGTATATGAATTACAATTTTATCATACATATTGAAATAAATGTCAAATATAAATCCTAGAATATGTCATGATGATCAAGCGTATTTTGTCCAGTTTTAGACATGCAATTTTAAATTAACAATATTAGAATTAGGTAATGTCACAAAGTAGGCATTAATTTTATATAAGAAAACTATAGTATATGAATTACAATTTTATCATACATATTGAAATAAATGTCAAATATAAATCCTAGAATATGTCAAAAAACAGCTAAAAAAAACAAAATAATTATATAGAATATTATGTACTTAATGCAAATCATTGGATGTCAAAATATTCCTTAAGGTCATAAAAACATTTTTCAATCAACCAGCCTCTCAATTTATGTAAAAACTGAACTGTGGGTAATTGTCTTATCTCAGTAGGAATGTTATTGTATATACGTATTGGCATCACGGCACAATTTTTTTCAAATAAGCTTGTATTGCAAGACGGCATCTGCAGTTTGAATGGATCTCTTGGACGTAATCGCTGATTTTGAATAGGTTTTTCAAACAATTCAAAATTATGCCGTATAAATTTTCCTATTTCATAAACGTACAGGGATGTTAAAGTTAACAGGTTATAATTCTTGAAAACATCCCTACAACTCTCAAGAGGACCAAGACCAGCTATGGCTCGTATACACTTTTTTTGAACGATAAAAGCTTTTTTTATATCTGTCGAATTTCCCCATAGGATTATTGCATATCTCAGTACAGATGCTACATAGCCATGATAGGCAAGCAGTGCCGTTGTCTCACCAGCATTAAGCCTAAGACGATAAAGAGCGTACACGAAACGACTTAACCTGTTGCAAACATCAGACACGTGACTTTTCCAGTTACAATGATTGTCTACCACGATGCCTAAGAATTTGGTTTCATTAGTCTCAATAAGAGTTTCCCCTTTACACCGTAAACTAAGTTTATACTTATTTGTTTTATAATTAGTAAACTGTATATAATTAGTTTTGACAGCATTTACATTAAGATTATTTGCCCGTAACCAGTTTTCGATGTCTTCGATAGTTTTATTTATGACTTGTTCGTATGTTACTTTTTTGTCAATATAGGGTATAATTAATGAAAAATCATCTGCATATAGCACGGTTTTAAATCTAGTAATACTTGGCAAGTCATTTATGTATAATAAAAATAAAATTGGGCCAAAAATGCTGCCCTGAGGAACCCCAGTGTTGTTAAGCTGAAATGAGGACCGAAAGTCAACACTCTCATTATTATTGTTAATTTTATTTATTTGTACACATTGTGTGCGATCACTCAGATAACTTCTAATCCAATCAAGAGCTGGACCTCTGATACCGTACCTTTCACATTTTGAAAGTAAGATGTTGTGATTAACAAGATCAAAGGCCCTACTCATGTCGAAGTATATTACTGTTACTGGAATCTTTTTATCTATATACTGTGTGGTACTGCAAATTAATTGATAGGCAGCAAGACTGGTAGATTTACCACTACGAAAGCCATTTTGTTCAATAGCTAAAATTTTGTACTTTTCTAAAAACTCAATCAATCTAGCTTTATAGACCTTTTCAACTATTTTGGAAAGCACCGGCACAAGAGCTATAGGTCTATAATTACTTATATTCTGCTTACAGCCCTTTTTGAACAGAGGTTTGACTATAGACTGCTTAAGTTGTTGAGGGAAAATACCCTGAGCAATAGATAAATTAATTAAATAAGTAATTACTGGTGCTAAGTATTCAGCACAATATTTAAATAGGTTTGTTGGTAGATTATCGTAGCCAACTGAGCTGGTGTTTTTGAGAGATTTAATAATTTTCACTATTTCTCCTTCAGTGCATGGTTTTAGAAATATAGAAGAATTTACATTATTAATATTGCTTAACATTGAACTTTGATTTGAATTTGAATTTTGTGTTTTATTTATGAAGTGATTGTTAAATGAAACGGCAATTTCATTTGGATCTGTGATCGTCCCTTCATCTATGTTTATAGAGTTTATTTCCGAGTCAACTTTTCTTACTTGATCTGTCTTGTCCTTGATAACAATCCATGATGCTTCACACTTGTTCTGCGCTTTTTTCACAATGTTTGCATTATGTATCTTTTGTGATTTTATGATACACTTGCGTAGAATCCTACTATATCTCTTAAAAAGCGTTTTATTTTTATCGTTTCTATTTTTGTAAAAAGATATTCTTAACCTGCGTTTGACCTTAGATGATACCTTTAAACCCTGCGTTATCCATCTGGGCCTTTGATGATAGGAATTAATTTTTACGCGTTTTTCGGGAAAACAAAGACTAAAAAAGAGACAAAGTTCGTCATGAAACCTCGTGAATGCGGAATTGAAATTATCGTCGTTTAATACGTCTTGCCATGATAAGCTAGCTATGCAATCCCTGAATTTCTCCATATTCTCATTAGACAGATCTCTAGTACGTTTGTACCAAAAACGTGGTCTAGGCTTGTTGCAAGTACTTTGAAAAGATAGGATCTGACAAGTGTCATGATCAGACAAGCAAACCCTATGGACTACACAATTAACATCTTTAATATTTGATGCAATATGATCAATACACGATAATGCTCGTGTTGGCTCATTAACATGTAACTTAAGGTTGAAACTATGGACCAAATTGATCAGCCTTTGGGAGATATCACTATTTTTCAATGTATTTATATTTAGATCGCCTGCAAGTACTAATTTTTTATTTTTTATCGACAGCTTATGCAAAAGAAGTTCCAGTTGATTGAAAAAAGTCGTTAGCGTGTAGTTTTGTGGAATTCTATACACACAAAGTATTAGACATTTATGAGCTGGTAACTCCATTCCACAACATTCAAAACACTTCTCAACAGCGTAATCCTTACAAATCTGAAGTGGTTTGTATTCTAAATTATTTTTCACTAGAATACAAACACCACCTCTGCTCTCGTTAGATCTACAATATAGGGAAGCTAAATTATAGTTTTTAATCTTAACATTACTTTCACGCCCTGGTTTCAGAAATGTTTCGGAAATACACAAAACATCCAAATTAATTTTCCCTTCATTAAAATTATCAATACACAGTTCAAGGCTATCCAGCTTACTTAATAAACCCTGGATATTCTGGTGTAATATAGTTAGGGTGCAATGCGTTTCCTTGCTTTTTAAATATTGTTCATCAACTGGACCAGTAAATTCACATGGAGACACGAAAAAGCTTATTTTTAGTTTTCAAGGTCGGAAAATAAAAAGGAATAGTTCCTCTCTTTGCTAGGGCAGCTGGAGCTGAATCTGCGTTTGTATTTATTTTAAGCTTAGAAAAGTAATACGGAATAGTTCCCTTTCGATTTTCCCGACCTTTTAGTTTAATTGCTTCTTGTTTACGAAATACAATTTTTTTTACCTCTTTTACGTCTAAATACTTATTTTCATAGCTTACACATTCAATAACAAACTTGATCCTCTTACAAACTTCATAAACAGACAATGGTATATCAGAGGCTACAAAATGATGGTTTTTGTTACGTTTACACAAACTGGCAACCTCATAATTGAACAGAGACTCGTTAAAGAATTGATTATATTGTACGCTCAATAAAATAACAACACAATCATGAAATCTTTGAAGTATCGAGCCAATCTGTGATAGTATACATATTTAGGATTTTTATCATTTTGCCCTACACTTAGTATTAAAATGTCTTTCTTGTTAGGCTTTAAACTGTAGCAGTCTTCTAGTATATCAGCGGTGCCGGCATAGGGTCTGGTGTGAGCAAACACTTTGTAGTTCTGTTTACCCACTGATTTAAGCAAAACTGACGCTATTCCTACACTCTGCTGTGCTCCATATATCCTTATCACTGGAATTTGCACGCCATGAAAAGTCTTTGCTATCCTGGAAGAGCTATTTTCGCGTTTGACATCGTTGTTTCCATTACAAGGCTTTTGTTGAACGTAACTGACTTGCTCTTGATTTCTGGATTCAAAAGCCTTTAATCTTTGTTTTAAATTTTCAATTTCGTTGTAAGCGTTTGTTAATTTTTCCTGGAGATCCGCTATCAACAATTCCAATTCTGTGTGTTTTCCAGTGTTTCTCAATAAGTGTATGGCATGTTTACGGTCGATTGTAGATGAAGTATTAGGGGTACTACTTCCCCATTGCTTGTTTATGGCACTGTGTCGAATCTTCCTTGCACTCATAGATTTTATAGGCGTAATTATAGGTCGATTCAGTAAGTTTCTGAGTGTATTGTTATCTTTAGTGACTTTTTCTAAAGATCTTTTTAGCTCGTTATTTTCACAAATTGTGTTTTCCAGTTCATTTTCGGAGCTCATAAGGTTAACTTTAAGTTGCGTAATTTCATCTTTCAGGTCTTGAATTTCATGTGTAGAACGACAAACTTCCAAGCTTCTAGACATTTTTTCTGTTGCAGAATCATAGTCATCCGACAAGTTATATTTTGAATCACTTGAAATGGAATTGCATGTTAGGTTTTTTTCCACTTCAGGAACCTGTTCTTGTTCACTTGTCGTCGTTTGGTCCTCTTGAATAAACTTCTTGCTTTGTTGATGAAACATTTTCCTGGTTGTAATGACGCTAGAACGCATTTTTAAACCGCTTTTACAAGTTTCACACGTCCAATTCTTTCTTGCTTCCGAATCTTTTATGCGGTATAACTTTTCTGAGTATCCGATGCAGTCGAACTCAAATGCCGTTTTGCACGATGAACATGATAATGTTCTTTTCCGATCTACTGCTTGTTTGCATATTCCGCATTTAACAGATAGTGACATCTTCTGGCCGTCAGTTAAAGTTGAAGACTTGGCCTTCTTCATTATTTGAACTTTGTTGAGTTTTTTATTATTATTGTTTTGTAATTGTATATGTGCATATATTTATTAATTAATATTATTATTTACGTAAATGTCGATACGTAAATATTAAATAGTCCTTATTTAATTGATTTAAAAATTTTGTTGAATCGTTTTTATAAAAGTTATATTTAGGTTTTTTTATTTATTTGTTTATTATATTATATTTTATAAAATAAGCTTAAAAAAAGTCCAATAAAAAAGCAAAAAGCAAGTAAAAAAGCAAAACAAAAAAGCAAAAAGTTTAATTGTCCCTGGGATTTGAACTCGTTTTTTCCGAACTTTGACCATGGGCATCTAAGTCCATCCACTTGCCTTCTAGGCTAGCGAGCACTTACAGAGGACGACGAAAATTTCAATTAGAATCGACTTTAAACATTTATTTTAATACAGCAGAAGTCGGTGGAAGTAAATTTGCTTTTTTCACCTAATATTAATTTACACTTGTTCACTGTTTATTATTTAAGCACTTTAGCACTGTAGTGTTTTAAATGTTATCCCCAAAAATGTTTCATCCGTCTACACTTGCTTATCTTTTGCAATAGGTATTCTTTCAATATTGATACGACACTTTGTTTTAGTCTCTGTTTGGTAATAATTATTATTGTTATTTTTCGTGAAAAATCATGGTTTGTTTTTTGCGATAACAATATCCCACACGTCCTGAGTCTTTACGAATAGTTTGCACTGATTTTTGTGTAGATGTAAACACTTTTATAATTTTTAAAACGCACTTTTATACGGAGCTGAAATTAACGTGTCCGTCGTGACGAGAAGATTCTGGTCTAGTGGGACTTTATTGAGATCTCACACGGTCTTCTTGAGAGAATTTGAAAAGTGATGTTGCACAGTTTTGTTTTATTTGCTAACACTCATTCTCATGCACGTTCACGAACACAATAGTAATAATCCACCATTATTTCACATTATTATTCGACAAAACACAAAATATAGAAAATATAACAAAACTGCAGACATGACGCTTCACTTTCCCGCCAAGAAGTACGACGCTTCACTTTTTTTCTCATAAATAATGGCTTCGTGCGATCAGCACATTTAGCCAGTGTCAAGTAAGATATAGAATTATTATTTTCTTTACATACATTAAGTGGATGATAATGAGTGATATGATAATAAACGTTTAATGGTAAATGGTTTTCCCCCAAACCCCTCGAGAACTCAATAAAGCTGTGGGACTTTATTGAGGTCTCGCACACAAACTTTTTGTGAGAGTTTGAAAAGTGATGTTGCACTGTTTTGTTTTATTTGCTAACACTCATGCACGTTCACGAACACTTAACAGTAAATAATCCACCATTATTTCACAAAACACAAGCCAAGCTTCAGTGAGGCCCACCTATAGCTAAATTGTCGAATAGACTTAGCTCTGCGGCTTAAGCAGTATGAAGATCCGTCAATTAACTGACGCTGATACAGCTAGATTAGTTTATTTCAGTTACTTTCATAGTGTAATGTCGTACGGCATTTTACTGTAGGGAAATGCTGCCGACATTCAAACTATCTTTGTGCTGCAGAAGAGGGCTATTCGAGCAATATATAACCTAAAGGCTGGTGACTCTCTCAGAGAGAAATTTAAGGATATTAGTATAATGACAGTTTCATCACAATACATTTATGAAAATAATAATAATAATAATAAATCTTTCCTACAATCACACCAATTGTCTAGCCCAAGAGAAGCTTTGAAAAAACTCGTTAAATGGTTACTAGACAACGGATAAACATACTTAAAATACTTAAATACATACTTATTATTCATAGAAAACACCCAGACCCGAGACAATTTAGAAAAACAATAATTTCTAAATTGACCCGACCGGGGATCGAACCCGGGACCTCAGAGATGGCGACACCATGAAAACCGGTGTACAAACCACTCGACCAAGGAGGTCGTTCAAAAAATCTCATGTATGTTCATAAAAATATTGACATGTTTTTAAAAAACAGTGATATTCACAATTTAAATTCTAGAAGTAAGAACAAATTAGCAGTACCTTATACTAGGCTTCATAAAATAAATAATTCTTTTAAGGGTTTGTGTGTACGATTTTACAACAAAGTACTAATTGATATTCAGAAATTAGATCTTGATAAATTTAAAATCCATAACAAAGAAAAGCTTAATAAAAAAGCTTATTATAAAGTGTCAGATTACACAGAAGACAAAACAGCTTGGCTCTGAACTGAAATGCTCTAAGTACTCCAAAAGCTATTTCTAATTGTATATATTTAATTTATAGTACCGTATATTTCACATTCAAATTATTGTTTTGTATTTTATGACCTGGTAACTACATATCTTTTTTTTTGTAAATGTCGTTGCTTCTGTGCGCTGTGGTCTTTGCCACAGTTAAAAAATGACGTAGGGTAGATAGGGGGCAGTAGTAACAGAGGACTATTGTAACATTGGCGATAATTCTACTATTAAGCTACTTGCGCCTGTGTGTGTAAATATGAATACGCACAGGACACACCCCGCTACTCGTCAACGGCGCACGAGCTGCAAAACGGACGTGTACGACGACGAATTCATGTTTTTGCAGTACCAAAGTAAGTTTTAACTCGTAATTATATTGTCTGGTATTCACTTAAAATGTGTTAATCTCTTGAGATTTTTTATTGAGTCGTCAACTGAACTCTTATACATTGCGTAGTTAAGTTTTCGTTTGTTAGTGTTCAGTAAATTATGAGATATGAATATTTTCCCTTAGATCGTCCGTAAGGGACAGTTGTACCACTCACGATGGGGGCAATTATAACGTTACCATTGTCCACGTGTTACAATTGTCCACATGTCCACTATGAGAAAAAGAAGCCATACAAAGAGGAGCAGAAACAAGGAAAAAATAGATTAAGTAAGAAAGATTAAGAAGGAAAAGCAACGGAAAAAAGTATTGATAACTGTGATGAAGACAAAAGTAGTACAGAAAAAGAATGCCTTGTTTGTATGGAGCCTTACAGCCAGTCGACCGAATGAAACCTGGATAAAAATGCACTCAATGTAAAATGTATGCACACGTGGAGTGTACCGAACAAGAACTCAATTATGCTTGTCACAAATTTGCGAAAGTAATTAGTTTCTAAGGTTTTTTTTTAATATTTTTTAATTTTAGTTTCCATTTGTGATTACTTTTTAAATTTTATTCGAAAGCACATATGTTTGTCACAATTGCTAAAGTAATTAGTGGTTTATTTCAGTTTTATTATGGATTTCTTTTTTATAAGACTTTAAACTATCGCGTTGCATTGCATTAAAACTATTTTAACGGGACCTAACACGATTAATTTTTGTAAGTAAGTCAAGCATTAAGTAGATATGTACTTACTTACAAAAATTTATCGTGTTAGGTCCCGTTAAAATAGTTTTAATGACTTCTTTTTTGTTTTGATTGAGTTGCTGATATGTTTGTTTTCGCTTAATTTGTTAGTTTTCGGTTATTTTATTTTAAACTTAGGTATACTACCTAATTAAAAGGCAAATACACATGCCTTTTTAATAATAATAACTAAAATGGTGCTTTTGCCAAAGAATGTGAGTTATTATAATAATATATGCCTGGGGATATTTGTAACGGTGGACAATTGTAACACCATACAGATAGAAAATGTTGTATATTTTGATATTTATTAGTGTTTCAGAGCTGTAATATTATGTTATATCTGAAATTATCATTTGTCAAAGAAGAAATTGAATTTATTTGTTATTTAAAGCCGCAAAAGGTATGTTACTTTTAATTCATAAAATAGTGTCATTTTTTTGTTTTTTTATGATCTGATTTGTTTTTATGATTTAAGTCTGATTATTAATTGATAAGACTGCAATAAAATATAAGTTTTTGTGTCCCTACCCAACGCACGTGTGTTTTATTTTATAAAAAACCTTTGTTACAATTGACCACAGCGTGAGTACAATTGTAACACTTGTCTTCGTTCACATAAAATTCGATTTTTACGTTTCTCTTATACAATAGGTATATTGTGAGTTCAAAATATCTTAGTTGAACAACCTGTGTCCCTAAACTCACTGACTAATTTTATTTAAAGCAAATACATTTTGCCCGAGAGGCCTTCAAACAAAAAGTGTTACTTTGGCCCCCAGCCTCCCCTACTGAATGGGTGGTAGGTTAAAAATTTGGACGATTCAAAGTACTTATTAATTGAGTTTATTGAATAAATATAGTTTGAGTTTGAATCGTGGCTTATGTTAGCCTGTGGTGTTTACACAATGGGCCAATGTTTAGTTCGTCACCGACTGCTGACAGAGATAGTGCACTTTTTTGTGGCGTACTAACTAGTAGCTAGTAAATACTTGAAAATCATTTTTCTGTGTAGTTGTAACTTATTATTAAAATACCTAATACTAACAACCCATCTCTTCCCTTGGGTGTCGTAAAAGGCGACTAACGAACTAAAGACTGCACATATACATCCTACAGCATAGAGCGACGATGGGCTCATCTAAATAATACTACCAACAAACACCTTTCTTCCCTTGGGTGTCGTAAAAGGCGAGTAACGGACAAAGACTGCACATACATCCAGCAGCATAGAGCGGCGATGGGCTTATCAAAATAATACTACCAACTCTTCTTTTCCCTTGGGTATCGTAAAAGGCGACTAACGGACTAAAGACTGCACATACATCCAGTAGCATAAAGCGGCGATGGGCTCTTCAAAATAATACAACCAACCCCTCTCTTCCCTTGGGTGTCGTAAAAGCGACGAACGGGCTAAAGGCACCTAAGCACATGTGCAGTGGTTTCTTGCTGAAGCGTGGACTGTTTGGGCGTGGTCTGAGTTTTCAAAGATTCAAATGATTACTAATTTTACCATAAACTTTATACAAATATCTCAAAAAAGTTGTTGATTTATGTAATATTAAATAATTTTTTTCTTTAGCTAATTCATGGTTTTATATTTAGTTACCTACTTTCCTTGTATTCGTAATGAAAAGTACAGTGTTTACTTAATGTGAAAGAAATTATTTAGTCCAGTTGCTTATTAAGTTTGTGTGTTTTGATTTAAGCTTACTTTCTAAAGGTTGTTTTTGAATTAATTCACGCTATTTCTTTATTTATTTATTTTAATATATACTGAAATTTATCCTTATGTGAGAACCCTGCGCTCCTGACGTCAAATCAATATCGAGTCAGCGTTGCCTAACGGAATATGAACGCTCGGGTCACACGATAAGTTTCAATTTCACGTGAAAGTCGTAAGAGTAGGTAATTTTTTATACCTAAGCTTGACTTTAGTTAGGGAGTGAACCTTCTGTACGTCTTCTGTACGTAACCTTCTATTAGTTGTTCTGCGCTTGTACCAAAGCATGTGGCGGTTCAGGAATGGTTTCCTCTAATACGTGTCGCCTGGCTAATGGTTCTAGACGTGAATTAGTCGATAAACAAAACCATACATTTTATCTGCATGTTTTTAACAATATTAAATTTTTAAAAACATTGAATAATCGTCTAAATATGAGAGACTAGCGGCCGTTCGCGGTTTCACCCACGTGGTTCCTGTTCCCGTGGGAATATCAGGATAAAAAGTATTCTATGTGTTAATCCAGGTTATAAACTATCTGTATGCCAAATTTTATCCAAATCCATACAGTAGTTTTTACGTGAAAGAGTAACAAACATCCATCCATACTTACAAACTTTCGCGTTTAAATTATTAGTAGGATTTTTCAATTACATCTCAATTCTCCGGTGACTTTGACACTTATTGTCATACTATTTTTTTGTATTATTATTAAGCTTTCTATATAAAGTAAAACAACCCTGTTTAGTCCACTCTCGTCCCCTCGACCCCCAATAAATAATGTGTACACTAGACCCTACACAGTGTATTCTAGACCCTCGGGGGTTGAAAGTAGATTTTATTTTCCAGCCAAATTTAAGTTTCTTCTCGACCCCCAAAATACAGTTGCGCTAATAAATGATTAACGAGAGGTTGAAAAAAATTTCTACCTCAGGTGTGAATAGAACCCACGACCTCCGCACGACGACGTGCGGTCGTGCTTCATTATCTTCAAGTTTATTTGAGCGTTTTAACGCAAATATATAATCAAATATTAAAATAATTATAATATGAAATAAAGAGTTTTTTACTTTAAGTTATGTTATTGCTTTTTGTTCTTTGTTAGCTATTTTTAATCGAAAGGAGCAGGTTTTCAATTCGTCGGGAGTTTTTTTATGTATGTTTCCTGATTTGTCAAAGACGGTTGAACCGATTTAGATAATTCTTTTTTTTTTGTTTGAAATGATGTTCCATCTTGTTGGTCGAATTTTCATCAGGTCAGGATCTGATGACAGGATCCAGAAAATTAAGGGAAATCTTCGAATATTATTGGCATAGTTACCTAAAGCGATTTAGGTATTATTTGCAATAAACTGGGCATTTGTCTGCGGAAAGCATCATTTAGTTACTTAAGTGGAACTGATAATGATCCACAGACGGCCACCGGAATTACGAAATAATAAATATTTTAGAGGTTTGCTGTACGATTACAAACTTTAATATACTTAGTTGCTAAGCAATTTAAGTTCCCCAAATGCATCATGGTGAAGTAGAGCTAATGGTAACCATCAAGAGAGTATAAAGGCAACCATCAAGTATGAAGGCAGAGGCAGGGTATAATTCGAGGCTTGGCACCGACTTCAAAGTATGTAAGTTTAATTTAACAGTTATCTATAGGGATTAGATTTAGTTATTCAAGACAACACTATTATTTAGTTATTTTTATTTATTTTATATTTTTGAAGTTGGTCCTTTATTTTATTTTATAATTTTGGACATATTAGTTATTATAATACCATTACATTATAAAAAAGTCTTATTTAGACCTTAGCTACGAGTCGCCTGGATAGCAAAATTTCCTAAGTTCGAATCCTAGCTGAGGGCTAAATGAGACTTGGTGTTATTTTTTAATTTTTCTTAAAGTAATGTTATATCAGATATTAAATGATACTTTAAGTATTCTTTAATTATTATTGTTATTATTGTCAGCCTATTCTGTCCCACTGCAGGGCAAAGGCCTCCCCTCCTTCTTTCCACTTTTTTCTGTCCACCGCCACAGTGGTCCAATCTCGCTGATATGCGTCCAGCTCGTCACGCCATCTTCGCCTCGGTCTGTCGCGTCGCCTTCTAGCATTGGGAGGTACCCAAACGGTAGTGGCTTTGGCCCAAAGTTCTTCTGGCATGCGGTAGACGTGCCCGGCCCAAATCCATTTGAGTTTGGCAGATTTTTGAGAGACGTCCTGAATTTTTGTCCTTGAGCGCAGAATTGAGTTTCTTATACGGTCCGTAAGGCGGACACCCAAATATACTGCGCTTCATTGCCCTCTGGCACTCCTTGGGTCTAGTCGTCTGCTGAGCCGTGAAATAGACTTGTTTGAGCACCGTAAGTAAGGATGGGGAGAATGCACACGTCCATGAGTCTGATTCTTTAATATTGCTCGTTTATTATTGTTATACTTATCAAATTCCTGCCTTTATTATTTTTTGCTTTTATACCTGTACCTTACTGTACTAAAACATTAATTTTAGGTAGGTACTTACCGAACTAGGGGTTGAAAGTGGACAAGGTATGCCTGTCCTTAGTATGAACATTCATGCAGTCTCGCCCCCTGGGGGTCGAGTGTAAACTATGTTTGAGGGTTATGAGGAAGCAAATAAACAAATCTTTTTTTAGGGGTCGAGGGGACGAGAGTGGACTAAACGGACTTAGGCCCATTCTGACTCATCATTCGTTGTAAGTGCATAATTTTCGTCGTCGAAAATTCGTCAACAATCGAAAACTACCTACTTACATCATAAAAATAATTAAAAAATTGGTTTAAGCTTGTGCCAATGAAGCCCTTTACGATACCCCACATGACCCGGTTAACTCAATTCAAAATTTGGAGCGCCGTTCCTGGCATAAAGACCCAGTTTATTAATGATTTAATTACAAATGTACAGCTTTCGGCTTTTTTCCTATACTTGTAGTATAAGACGGTAATACTTGCCAAATTTCATAGCAGGTAGTCAACGGAAAATACCCTATAAATTTTTATTCCCTTGAGAGTGTCGTAATATACGTTTTTTGGTATAAAGACCCTGTTTTTTAATGATTTAATTACAAATGTATAGTTTTCAGATTTTTCCCTATACTTGTACTTAGTTTAAGACGGTAATACTTACCTTTCATAGTTCTAGGTCAACGGAAAAAACCCTATAAATTTAGATTCCCTTGAGAGTTAAGACTTTAAACTATCGCGTTACATTGCATTAAAATGTTTTAACGGGTTTGCTTGTGACCACGGCCGCAGCATCGCGGCCGAAACGTCAAGCAGTAAGTAAATATGTACACACGGCGTTAAATCAACCTCCCATAAACTGTCAAATTTCTCTAATAAATATGGATCCTTAAAACCAAATAATAAAGTTTAAAATTGATTATAGAAATTTGACAGTTTTGGGTAGGTTCTGACGCCGTGTGTACTCCCTTGAGAGTGTCGAAATATACGGTTTTTTGCGGCATAAACGGCCGTATCTTTTTTCTACGTTAACTTAGGCGTTTGATTTTTTTACATCTTCAAGATACTGTAGACCTAGTATATCGTTTTAATTTCAACTGGATACCTACATGCGTTCCCGATATAAAGGGTCTTGACGGAAAGACAGACGGACAACAAAGTGATCCTATAAGGGTTCCGTTTTTTCCTTTTGACGCACGGAACACTAAAATGTGAATTGTGTGCATTTGGATGTTGGAATTTGTTTTATAAGTATAACGAAAGTAATAAAAATCAATTGCCACGAATGTGTGTTCATCCATAATTTCAAAACGGCTGCACTTTTTTGGCTAATTCTTTTTAATTGTGTTTGTAATGTATGGAAGATTTTTTTTGCGAAGACGAAGTCACGGGCCGGCCACTAGTATGTAATAAAAGAAGTAAAGCTATTTCCGTAATCTGCGACTGCGACAATAGGTTACTAATAAATAACATAAGTCCTAGTTAAAAAAAATATTTAAAAATCCTTTATTATAATTATGTTACCAAAATATTTTACATATCACACAAAGTGATCGACTCCCTCTATTCGTAGAACATACATGGGGGTTCAATAGATAGGTATAGTAGTTCCCTATCACCACACATCGGCTTGACACCTTACAAGAAACACGCTGTATAGCATTGAAAGAGACTGGATAATATCTACCATGAATTAAGATTTATGTAGTACTCTCCATGACACCTACAATGACCAACATACAATATAATCACAATTTAAAAAGGAATGAGTTGTCTTGGGGTCAACGAAAAGCTAAAAGAATTAGCAAAACTTAAATATCTTGCACAATTGCATTCTCTGTTTAGTAGGCAAGCCATTGTTAACATTGTGTTAGGATAGGAACTTAATGACCCGATAATCTTAAAGTATGCAGGGTGAGTAATCTTTATCAGCTGTATTCACAACTTAGGAATGACATCGTTGTGATAATGCTCGCAGCTTTGGCGAAGGTCGGCACTTTCACATCCGGTGATTAGATTAGTGACGAGTTCACATTGCTGTGTGTCAAAGGCTTCAGTGGACTAATCAGTGTGTGATACCAGTGTAATACTAAGTTGAGTAGGTAATTATCTATTGCTCCCATTTATTAATGACAGTTAGATACTCTTCAATTAATTCTCACTTCACAAAATCATATTTAAAAAGTTACTGTGTGATTTTTTACTAATATCTTACTATACTAAAATTATTAATTTAAATTAAATATTTTGAGGCAGCGTGTGATTTATGTTCCAATCCTATCAATAATTATCGTCATTATCAGTCTAAGTTTATTATAGACTGATAATAACGATAGTAATTAATTTCATAGTTACTGAAGAAATAAAAGAAAATTGAATCATAGATAACATAAACAAACCGATTAGGTATTTACCTACTATTATTGCTTAAATATTTTTTTTTATTTAACGCAATGTCACCTATAAACTTGATGATGAATGTTTGTGAACAAATTTTTCACAATTCTTTGTAGGTATCTACAATTATATATATGTATTAGGTACCTACAATTATATGTACTTAGGTAAGCTACAATTATATTATGTAGTGTTACTCAGACTTTTCCCACGGTGATTAGCTACCTACATATTATGCTAGTACTGTTTTTTGAAAAAAAGTTGTTAGGTATGTAGTCTTTTCTCGTGAATTTCTCTTAAGAAAAAGAAAAAACCCGAATACTTATCTATCTAGAATATCTGGAGTATCTAGATATATGCACAAAGAATAGTGAATAATTTGCTAACAAACATTCAACCCTCTACCTAGCCCTCCTTAACCAGTAGACCAAATATTAATAAAATGCAACCTTGTCTCAGCCAAAACACAACAATGTTTCTAACGTGTTTATGGCGACATACATACTTAGATAAGATGGTGGTAGCTAGCCATCAGGTGCACTTAAACTAGTCCTCCTGATTAACAAGACAAATCGCAAAGAATGTAGGTATTACTGATACATCCTAAATATAATCACGACTATTATCCCCGAAGGGTTAGTCAGAGACCAGGCAATGAGGACCGCAAAAGCAGTCCCCTGCCATAGGTAGTCTACTTTTCACCAATTAGACTTCACATGTGCTCAGCGAGACAGATGGTGCACCCATCGCCGCTCTATGCTGTTGGATGTATTAGCAGTCTTTAGTCCGTTAGTCGCCTTTTACGACACCCACGGGAAGAGAGGGGGATGGTAGTATTATTTTACCGCTACGTGACACGGTGTATTATCTACTCACAAGAGATAAAAAAGTGTTCCAAGCCAACGTTTTGTTTTCAAGAATTAATTATATAAGCAATTACCTAAGTACCTACTATAAAGTGAATACGGTAACTATAGGATTTAATTATAAGTATTGCTAATTGTTAAATTGCGATTTTCTACTAAAATTGTGCAGTTAACTAATGAAACGATTAGGTAGGTACGATAATAATTATTAAAGGCGTGTAATAATAAGTGACAATTACCTGTTAATAAGAAAGTAGGTAACACTTAATATTAAGTCTATTAAGATGACGAAATAAGTTTTATAATTCATATAGACATAAAAAAAAGGTTTTAAAATTTGATTGCCTCCATCCATCAACTTCAGTCTATAAATGACCTACTGTCGGGTTCTTTCTTCATGAACAATGGCATTTGAGGTATCGGGCCATAACCCATCTTCTTCTCCCTCCTCTGCACTGCATGGGGCCTTACTGTCACCCCATAGAGCAGTATCAGGTAGGTACAACCCCTCAGGCCCCAAGCGGTCGCATGAGACCGCATCTACAAAAACACACAACAAACAAACTTGACTTTGTACCGTGTTTGCATAGACTTACGGACTACTTTAGTATGAACAAGTTTGGTTATTTCGGTTCTGTGGTACATCTTATGCATTTTTATCGCAAAATATCGCATAGTCTCTCAGAACAATAACTAAAGCAGTCTATACTCGATTCTGTCAAATTTGACGTTGACAGTTGCGACAAAAATGGTGTCAAAAATTTTCCAAGACAGGGGTTTTACGTTCCGATTAAAAGTAGCTGCAAGACTGATAACCGCTGAGGTCTTTCTCAGCGGTTATCAGTCCTACAGTTGGAGTGGAGACCGCGACTCTGCAAACGTGGTGTAGGACTCCCTGTGGCTAGGTGGAGCGACAATATTCGTAATGTGGCTGGCGGTAGTTGGACTAGAAGAACTGAAAATGGGGATCAGCGGCATGCATTGGGATTGGCAGTAACTATATCCACAGTGGACTGACACGGGCTGGTTAGGATGATGATGAATTGTAATAAATCACATGTATCCTTCATCGGACATTTTAATAATTTTATTTGAACTCGCTACGGCTGTTCACTTCTTGGCCAATTTAAATGGAACGGGCTATAGAAATTGATATATGAGCTTTCACTTCTAACCAACTGATTAAGATATGATTCAAAAGAAAGGTAGGCACTTACTAACAGCAGTTCTGTGGGTAGAACGACATTAGGATGAGACTATAAAGAAACAAAAGATCGTACCTAATTCTGTAAACGTATCAATTCATAGTCGCATGTTAATACCGGCGATGTTCAATCCATTACAACAATGGTCTATCATCGATATCGGCGCCCACGCACCGAATTCGAACGTCAATCGGGTTTGGTACTTTTTTCACCTGTCACCGCGAGGGCGGGCGGCGCGGCTCGACAGCACTCGAGCCTCTCCGGGCCCCACATCGACCGCCATTAGCGGATCAATAGCCAATCGGGGGAAAGGGGCGGGGCGATGCGCACGCGCCGCCTGCGAGCGTAAACCGATTCAGTGTTAACGTAGCATTCGTTCGGTCGTCACGTCCCACGCTCTCTTCATTTCTCTTTCGTTTGTTTCCAATTATGAACTTGTGTTTGTGCTAATTGCTCGACAAAGCAGTGCTTTCTTGTACTTCGTATGTGTTGTATTGCATAGTAATTGACTGCGTTCGTACAATGGTTTTGTGAATTCACTTTTTTATTGTTGTGACTGTTTGGTTTTACGATTTGGATAATTATTCGCCGTGATGATGATGGATCAGGCACACTTTGGGGAGTATTTGCTGAGGCAGCAGATGCTGCATGCGGCGTCGCTCAGCGGGCTACGTGAGTTACCAGCAATTTTTAAAACTTAATTATTAAAACCAAGTAATATAAGTTAACATAAAACATATTTTCTTATAACATTGCCATGATATTGATTTATTACATACATAGGTACACATAATCACGACTATTATCCCCGAAGGGTTAGTTAGAGACTATAGTGTCTAACCTCTCTGGTGCCTATATACCTAGGCACCAAATAGCGACTGCACATGTGCTCAGCGTGACATATCGCTGCTCATGCTGTTGGAAGTACCTACCTATGTGCAGTCTTTCGATCGTTAGTCGCCTTTTACGACACCCAAGGGAAGAGAGGAGGTGGTACCTAGTGTTCTTTCATCGCTACGCAAAACGGTTATCGCCATTACGCGACTTGTTTAAAATTTGATTTAAAATTAAATTATGAGAAATGTTGAAAGGCCGCATACCTAATGATTGATTGCTTTATATATTTTGCTTGCTATAAATAATGCATGCGTGTGGGTAGGGAGCACGTTGGCATTTATGATCTTCCAATATTTCTTGGGTAACGTACAGTCACGAGCACCAATATATTTACACTTTGACTCTTATTCCATTGTTTTAAGAGTTACAATTGTTTACATATTTTTGCTCGTGACATGTCGGTCATATTATTATACGTGCAAAATGTAAAATTATAAATATTACACGCTAGCAAATTTTTATACATCTATCAATTTTTATTCCAACCTCAATAACAGAAATAAGAGTAGATGATATTATTATTTATAAAGTTAAATACAATCCTAATAAAAAAAAACAGTGAATGTTGTCAATGCTGTGCATGGCGCGTTGAAGTCTTTTCAAGGAGAATATGCGCTACGCACGAATTTGTATCACTCCTTTTTAAATAGACGGAAAGGTTTTTCTACTATAACATCCTTTATTTATATTGTCATATTGTATGTTTATTAAAATTGTTACTATAATAGTGAACGAAAGGCCTCTCTAAATATATAATTTTATATTCACAAGTTCAAGACACACATCAACACACAGATCATTAACCATAAAATTAATTTAATTTGCGTTAAAATTATAATTACAAAAAATATTTATGGATAACAAATAGTACCTACTGAATCAATTGTTACTTTGCGAGAAACTACATTTATACCAAAACTGAAAATACCAACACTAGTCCAAAGACTACAAATACCTATCTACAAGCATGCTAGCTCGCCGTCTCGGTATCAATCATAAAAAAATAATACCTACGTCTATTTATAAATGCTAAACTGACTAAAGGCGACTAACGGACAAAAAACTGCACATACATCCAACACCATAGAGCGGCTATGGACTCACCACCTGTCACGCTGAGCACATGTGCCGTCGCTATTTGGTGAAAAGTGGACTATGGTAGAAGACTGCTCTTGCTGTCCTCATTGCCTAGTCTCTGACTAACCCTTCGGGGATAATAGTCGTGATTATATGTATGTATAATAAATGTTTTAGTTTACAGATGAAGGGAAAAGCACTAAAGTTATACAAATAGACTAAGTAATATTAATGTAACTCACTTAATATTCTAGTTGGTTTATTTTAATAAAGGTGGCGTCCGATAGCACGTGAAATACCAACTTATTTATGTCTCGTTGCAGCGCCGTGTTAAATGAGCGTGCAAGCGAGTATTAAGCTACATTTTATTATAATCTTCATGTCTGCATTAACCTCCTCAAACATAAATTGCATGTCTAATAGCATTATGTTGATGAAAGCGCATTAATATCCATGCATTGTGCTTTTCATTTTCATACCTGTAAAGTTTGTTTTCTCTAATTATTAATTATCTTCTTACCAATAACTTCACTAACTTCGCTGTTAGATAAATATTTATTTATGGCTTTCAACAAGGCTTTCAGCAATACCTACATTAAATAAAATAACAATCCAAAACTTATAGCTAAACACATACCTACCTATCTTAGTTATGGTAACCACAGCATAATACCGATCTAAGCGTGGTTTCAGAGTGACGCTTACCACCCGCGCTGATGGTAAGCGCGGGTGGTAAGCGTCACTATGGAACGGTACAAGTAAACACCTCGCTCGTGGCCCGCGTTGCTTGCACCCGCGCGGGCGGTCAGCGTGACTCTGAAACCACCTTAAAGGTAAAAAATATGTGGTATACCTATGTTGGTTATACCTAGCAGTGAGTAATTGTGGGTCGATATGATGATGATGATATTTGGCAATTAGCATAGGTACCACCTATAGATAATCCCGCAACAGGGCCTTCTTATTATGTGCGTGGAGCAATGATTGTTATTGAGTGTCATTTTGGGAGCAATTATGAAAAAAAAACAAAATTCTTTTCAATTAGAATGGCTCAGTCTTTTCCCGGGATTTTAAACCTACATATTACCAAAGAACCTGTTTAACAATACATAGGTATAGGTAGGTACTCAATAGTTACGTGACTCATGGAAAACAGGGAAGTTGAATATAGAAGTTAAGAGACGTATTACATTTCGACTGTGGTTTTTGCGTAAAATGCCCATTTTCGCATTTTGTAGTAATTCTGCAGTTGTATTTATCGTTTTTATCGAAATAGGATAATAAATTCATGCTTAGTATAATAAATCTCCACTCTGCGAGAATAAGTTGAGTTCGGACGGCCGGCGCATCGCATTTTGCAGTAATTTTGCAATTTTAAAATCTTTATTCCTCATGAAGTAAAAATTATTCTGGTATAAATTTTGCTCAACGACATTATCGTAGATAGGAGAAATTCACAGTTAACTTAAGGCGATTTTTGAAATGTTTTGGTTTAGAAAAGTATATTTTTTTATATAAAATCAATTATATCTACAAATTCTGAGGCCTCTAGTTAAGTAAGTAAGTAAGTAGTAGTAAATGTAGGAGCTCAAAAAAGTGCCCTCGCGCATTTTATGAAAATCTTTCTCTGCAATTTTAGGTTTAAGTAATTGAAAAGTTAAGCAAAATTTACAAAAAGCGAGGCCGCTACGAACTATGCCAATAGCTATTCTACACTATTCAATAAGTCAAAATTGTATATGTTATTTTCTTTCTGAGATCAAGAACACCAAAATTGACCATTTCACGCAAAAATCACAGTCGAGGTGTAATGGGCCTCTTAAAGAGTTTTTTTTTTAATTTTACGACCATTTATTAATTTTAATAAGCGGCGATGGGCTCACCACTTGTCACGCTGAGCCCATGTGCAGTTGTTATTTTGATAAAACGTGGACTGTGGCTGTCGTGGCAGTGGTCTTTGGGTATTATAGTCGTCACAAAATTGTAAATAAAAACATTCTAAGAAGCCGCTTCCATAATAATATTAGCGAAAAATTCACTTTAGGTAAATGTGTACCAATTAATGCATGTGCATTCGATTATCCGAACTCTAGTTATAATGCATGGTGCATGTGTAATTAAGTATTTTTAGAAGTCATTAAAACTGACAATTAACAAAATTATTTTATATTCTTGAAACAGGAGATTATAGGTCCTTTATTACATTAAAAACAATGTTTTCTCCTTCCTATTGTATCTTTCTAAGGTTAGGTTAGAACACACGTAATTAATAAACAGTATACGATGAAATGCAATTTGTAATCGATAGCGCCATTGCGAAGCACGCAATCAACCTACAGGCCACAAATAGCTTTATACGTTGATTAATCATGTTCGCAGTATTAACATATACTTTTTAATATTCAATAATAATGATTGCATATATAAATGAAACGGTCGAACGGTAAAGACACTAAAAGTTTATGTCTCTTGTGTACGATAAATTTCGCCGGTGGCGGCGTCTTTTGATCGCGTCGACTCGATAAAATAGGAAGAAATAAATTATGAATATTAAAGTGAGCACACACTGAATATTGCTACGTTGTATATGTCGTCGAATGGAGTAGTGATTGATAACGCTCCTCTTAGACACTTGTTACGGTATATTGGCGATGCTATACCTACCTTATACCTAGGAAGCTAATAATATAGATATACCCTAATGTTCGAACCAAACATTTGCTCGAACAAGTTCGAATGTTAATTTTTAACGCGACCATTTCACTAAGCGCTTATGAATGAACGGTAAAGTTATTGGTATCTATTTCTAAATAATCAAATTTGTCGTAGTATTGAAATTTGTCGTAAATGATCCGCATTTCTCATCCCAAATGTGATTTTTGCGTAAAATGCCCATTTTTGGATTTTGCAGTAATTTTGCAGTTGTATTTATCGTTATTATCGAAATAGGATAATAAAATCATGCTGAATATTACAAATCTCCACTCTGCGAGAATAAGTTAAATTCGGACGGCCGGCGCATCGCATTTTGTGGTAATTTTGCAGTTGTACTTATCGGTTTTATCGAAATAGGATAATATTCACAGTTAACTTAAAGCGAATTGCGAAGTTTTTTGGTTTAGAATAAGATTTTTTATAAAATCAATGATATCTAAAAATTCCGAGGCCGCTACGCACTATATGTTTATTTAAGAGATAACATTATTTTTTTTTAATTTCATTTCTTTGGAAAAGTAGTTCAATCGATGAGCTCAAAAAAGTGCCTTCGCGCATTTTATGAAAATCTCTCTCTGCAATTTTGGGTTTAATTAAAAAAGTAAGCAGAATTTACAAAAAGCGAGGCCACTACGTACTATTTCAATAGCTAGCCTACACTACTCAATAAGTCAGAACTGTTAATGTATTTTTGTTTCTGAGATCGAGAACGCCAAAATTGGCCATTTTATACAAAAATCACAGTCGAAATGTAATAGATATATGAGATTTTCAGCGATATCCGTTGATTTGTAGATATATGAGATTTTTTATCATTTTGTTTTCAATAAATACTTTTGATTTTGCTTACTACTTTAACCTACTGAAAATCTGACCTATTCAGAAAAAGACTAAGTAAGAATTTGGTGCTTATAGTATGAGGCATATCCAGAGACTGACCAACTCCTAATCCAACCCAATAAAAACCTGATTTGCCCAGAAGCTGACTAAATAGGAAACTGGAAAAGTTAGTAATGAACCTAATCCAAATTTGGCAACCTCCGCCCAAAGGCTTTATTTGAGGCGTCGGTAGCGGAGCGGATAGATGCTCGGGTTGAACGCGAGAAATCGTGGTTCAGTGCCCATAGCTCCGTTAGACTACTGACGCGAACTCACTCCAAAACAGTCATTTAGAATAACAGAATGGGTTAACATTATTGTCTTAAATGAACATTAATGATAATATTTAAAAAAATCTCTATAGAAGTTTACAGTGACTAAGATATTAGGTATAGGTACTTATACAATGTGATAGGGGTAGTACTTCTAACCCGTTAAGGCTAAGTACTACATCTAATTTCATCGACAAAAAAAATAATATGGGGGGTCCAACCCCCTCCCCCTATAATTTATGACCATTTTTACTTTATGCGATATCAAAGGTTTCATACGTCGGAGAAACATGAAATAAAATGGCAAACGGTAGCTAATAACACTGGCTAACTAATAAATTACTTTGTTTCGTATGTTTGAGATTATTTTGGTGAGAAAAAAAACATTACTTAATTATTTTGTGATTTAAAATCACTTTTTTAAAGTGCATATTATTTTTTTGTCGATGAAATTAGATGTGGTACTTAGCCTTAACAGGTTAGAAGTACCACCCCAATCACATTGTATGGGTACACATAACAATATATAGCCAAAATCAATAATAATGCTACTAACAGTTTTTCACAAATAATAGTCTTCATCATCATCATCAGCCTATTAGCGTCCCACTACTGGGCACAGGCCTCCCGCGTGGACAATAGCACACATGGGGATATTGGGCCATAACCCACCACGCTGGCCCAATGCGGGTTGGTGGGTTTTAACGACTGTCATCTTACGACAACAACCGGGACCAACGGCTTAACGTGCCTTCCGAAGCACGAAGGAGCTCGAGATGTTTTTTTATTAATTTGGTCACCCATCCAGTGACCCGGCATTGAGAAAGAGGCTTAGCGAGCAAGATCGCAAGCCGAACGCGCTAGCCGCTGCGCCATCGAGCTCCTCAAATAATAGACTAGACTAGACTACTAAATAATAGTCTAGTACGTCATAAATTCACGACTATTATTGTCCCCAAAGGGTTAACCAGAGACCAGTCAATGAAGACAACCAAAGCAGTTCACTGTCATAGTCCATATTCACCAAATTATAACTGTGCTCATCATATTAAGTGTAGCGCTTTATTATTATTGTAACCAGGATTATAATTTGTAGTGTTTATTATTGTTTTACATAAGTGTTGTATAATAATAATAATAATAATAACATCTCAAGAGACTCTCGCTAGACGGCTGGATCAAGGGCCAGATACAGAAGGCGGTACTTCTTGACACGGCACGCATCGTCAGGAGGTTCCTCTCTCTGCAGCCCTAACCACCGTTAGCTTGGGCCCTGCCCCGCTGCCGGCGGCACCCTATGTTTAGGTTTTTTATTATGTTAAATGTTTTATTTTTTATAGTAGTTTTGTTTATTATTTTTATATGGAATATTATAAAAAACCTAGACTTAAGAAAATAAAAAAATACGAGAATAATAATAATCTTTATTGTTCTAATTGTGATTACTTATAGGTCGAATCAAACTAAATTTAGTTGGGTCACTCACAATTAACCTATTAAAGGCGTACAATGTCATCTTATTACATAGTCTTAACACACACTAATGAGACCTATCTTATTTATGGTGATCACGTCTTTAGGTCAAAAAATTCTCGCACATCATAAAAGTTATTTTCATTTAACCATTTATACAACTTGTTTTTAAATACAGTATTGGAACTAATCTCTTAAAATAATAATATATTTATATACTATAATAAAAATACGTTTGTTTGTCAGAGCACCGCGTCGGCGCGGACGCCGAGCCGCCGGCGTGCGAGGCTCGCTTGCTCAACGGCGACCTCTGGCGGCGGTTCCACGACATCGGCACCGAGATGATCATTACCAAGGGCGGCAGGTATGACTATTGTTTAACCTTTTTCAGGTAGGCTAATTAATCACACATCTCCACCTGTAGAGCGATTGTGTAAAAATCCAAAATCGAACACGAATTCGATCAGGGGCACTACTACATACATACATACTCCTATAATCACGCACGACTATAAATCTTGAAGGGTTAGTCAGAGACTAGGCAATGAAGCAATGAGGACAGCAAAGCAGTCCTCTACCAAAGTCCACTTTTCACGAAATAGCGACTGCACATGTGCTCAGCGTGACAGGTGGTCAGCCCATCGCCGCTCCATGCTGTTGGAAGTATGTGCAGTCTTTAGTCCGTTAGTTGCCTTTTACGACACCCAGGGGAAGAGGGGGTGGTAGTATTCTTTCACCGCTACGCGATATACGGTTATCTATCACTATAATGTCACCATTCATATTCCTATACGAAAAATGCTTTAAGAGTTGTTGGTAAAGGCCCCTGATGACGGAACTCACTTTGAAAGCACCTGTCACATTGTCTCTCTCATGCTACTACTACTCTTATAAAATGTAATATCAAAATTTGACTTAGTTAATTTCACTATCACATTAATTGTCGTTGAAGCAAACCCGGCGTTTCGAGTTTTACAATGCTTCTTTATGAGTGATGTTAAACTCATTATAAGTTTAGAGAATCGCTCTATAGAATAGATGATAAGAAGAAGTGAAGTCCAGATGCGAAGCTATGTGTAGCAGAATTGACCGTCTTAACTGCACTAACCTGCCAATTGCCTCTTCACACTTCGTTTAGCCCACCCAATGTTGGAGGAAAGAGGAAACAATGTGGGTGTGGGGGTGAGCATCCCATTTTTTTGCGGTGCGACGAGGAATGAGTAACTTTGATTGGTAAATCAGTGACAAATTAGACTATAGCAGGCTTCTATCAACGAATGTGGAAGGATTGGTAAGGGTAAAAAGTTCTTCGGTACACTCGCTATGGTAGAGTCGTCAGAAGGCGCTGCCATGTCGCTGTAATTGTAGAGGCTCAAGACTGCGGATAATGGACGACGCACAGAGGAGTATTTGTATTAAAAACTCGGTCAAAATTATTTGATGTGTCTACTGAAATGAAAACTACATAATGTCATTGAAAAAACGTAACCGTTAATATAAAGCCATATTATTACAAATATTTGTATTTTCAGTAAAAAAAAATGCAATTTTAAGAATTAATATATTATATTACAAAAAAAAACAATTTAAACAATATAAATGACTCATAATATGATTATACTAATCAGATTCGCAATCAGTTTTGTCATCTGAGTCATTTTCTTCAAGACTAGTGTCTAAGGACTTGGAAGATTCGCCCGAAATTAGTAATTACAAAGCACTTTTAAAAAAACATTAACTTTTTTTGTGGTTTTTTTTCTATTGCAGCTCATGAATGGGTCCAAACTTAGAGCAATCGATGCAAAATATCGATATTCTGATATTCGATATTTTGATGCTCGTGTTGGCGTGCTTGTTCATTTCTTTATTATTTTCGATGCGTCCGTATTGCCTGTAGCTCGCGGACTTATACTGGCAGCAAACACTAATTCTTCCGCAGGCACTTGCTATCGTAATTCTTTTGTTTTCCGTCGTTTGCTCCGATCACTAAGTCATAATTGAGCCAGCCAGCCGTTGTTAATTTTTTTCATAAAACGTATGCGTATGCGTAAGCGCATCTTTAATATACCTTGCAGCAACCTATTTAACCTTAAATTTACTTTTGAAATGCCTAAGAGATCGAGTTAAAGTATTTTCTTCGTCATCCGGGCAGCCAGTAACCTCCACTATAGCTTTCTCTCCAACGAAGCCAACTGGTCATCAATTTTTGTTACAGGACATTGTTGCATCATGTCAAATAATGCCCGCCTAGTAAATTTCTTAACATTTCCTGAAATAAAAAAAAAAAAACATTAATAAATTGTTAAGCTCGGAAAAATTTAACATTTGACCTGAAGAGATTAATTTTTTTTTTCAAAATGGAGGAAAAATGAGGAACTACTTTCAACTAAATATGATAGATGAGGGTCCGTACTTTCCTAAGTAAAAGAAAGTTTTGCCCGACAAAGCCCGACACATAAACAAAAATGCCTGTGTATTTGTTTCTGAGTAAAAAAATGCATATTTATAACATGTCTGAAATAACACTCAATAGACCTATCAATTCCGTATTAAAATAATAAAATAATACATGAAAAAATCAGAACATACCTTCCTCTTCCATGTTTAAAACAATTTATTGTAGCACGCCACCAAAAATAACCACAAATCACCTTAGAAATTAAACAAATATTGAGAGCGCCGAGGGCAAACACTGCGATGCACACGAATGACTCTTTTCAGACTGATTGTACGCCAAAGCGTGCTGCGTAGTGTTAATTTTGCGGCTTCTACCCGACCCGCGACCTGCGTTAGTTTCTGAATTGGACTTTTGACCAGTTTTAAAGCAAAAATACTCCTTAGTGCGACGTTGCGACACTACTAAGCACAGTTATTCATAAAAATCTATAGGTACCTTTATGTAAAATTTGAAAACAACTCACGTAATTAAAACCTGCTTCAAAAAGAAAATGTTCAACAGGATTTAACGCAAACTCCTTAACCTAGGTATCCTTGGTATATTATTTAATTTTCAACTTAAACACAGTTTGCGTTCTTAAATATCAGAACGTTTGTTTTTAATTAAACAAACAAACTAGAACCTCTAGACCTTTCGAAACACAGACAAAAAGAGAAAGGTAAACATCGGCCCTCCAAGCCTGTACTTTTTATTCCTTTTTATAAACCTTTTACAATAATTGTTGCTGTCCTAACGAATATTATAAATACTTACTTGATGTAAGTATACCTACTGTTTTATACTTTCGCGTTTTATTATTTAAACAATGTCTTTAGCTTGGGCGAAAAGTCTCATATAAAAAGTATCAATGCCTAAGTTAAATACCCTATGTAGTTGGCTTTAAACCCCTTTAGAAACTTAGTTTATTTGTTTGTTGGTCCTTCACGTGATCACGTCAATAGGAGCAACGCATCGATGTTATTTTTTGTACTGAATTAAAAATCCGAGAGTGCTTAAGGCTAGTAGCCTTTTTACTTCAAAGAACATCTCACTCGTTTGGGAGATTATTATTTACGACAGACCTGATTTAACGGCAGCAAAGCCGCGGGCAGGAGCATAGTTAAAGCATTTGCAATAACGAATAAACTTAATACGCTTCCGTGATTGATTATACACAGTTCAAAATATTATGAATGCACAAGTTAATTTAGTGTGCACTGTGCTTATATCTAAATAAATGTGTTTAGATGACCTATTTAGTATAGTTTATTTCCATCCTGGCATCGACTTTACATAAAGCAAAAGATGAAGTTTCTTCTTTTAAAAGTACAAACCTATTGTATTGCCCCATAAATTTCATTTATTTATTTATTGAAACACAATTATAACACCATAAAATAGGTATTAAAATATCGTATGAATTGATCGAATACAGGAGGTAGGGCATCTAATTATGTATTACAAATATCAATTTACACTAATGGAGACTTCCATTGATCTTGTAATCACACTTCACACTAATATTATAAAGGCGAAAGTTTGTGAGTGTGTATGTTTGTTATTTCTTCACGTCTAAACGGCTGGAGCGATTTTAATAAAATTTAGTATGGAGTTAGTTGACACCCTGGATTAACGCATAGGATACTTTTTATTCTGATATTCCCACGGGAACGGGAACCACGCGGGTGAAACCGCGAGTGGCCGCTAGTAATAGATAAATCGGTATTTAAATAAAGCCTATGAAGGATCCACTGCTGGGTTTGTCTTCACCAACCCATATTTTGCAAGCGTGTTGATTATTAGTAGAGTATTAGTGGTTTATTAGTGGAGGCCTTTGTCTAGCGGTGGGACAGTATGTAGTTCATTCTTTTTAATTGAAAAAATAAAATAATAACTACAAATAAAAATAATACATTTTGTAATAATACTATTTTACACATTGTAGTGCCAAACATCTTAGAGGAGTGAATTTGCGTCGATATAATTTGTTTCATTGCAATGTGTCATATATTAAATAATGACCCTGCTTTGCTAACAATGCACGAATACTTCTAAGTTGCCCATGAAACGACCTTCTCATAATACACTTTGGGGTCTCCAAAATTATACGTTGTCTTTTTAATAAGCTATCAAAAACTCGTAATTGGCATAAAATAACCATGGAACCGAATACTAGATGCTTTGATCTGATAAAATAATTGATCAGCTTCAAATTATGATCTTTTCTGGGTATTGGCCGAAGGTGTGGCCGGTCTTGCGATGTTTAATCGCTTCAAGTAGCCATTTAGGAAACAAAATCGTTATATTATTATCTTTTCGTTGACATTTTATTACTGCTGTAGATATGGTATAGCGTTAGTAAAAGCTATCACGCCGTGAAACGGTTCTTAGAAATGGTAATGAATTATCTTTACAAACTTTTAACACATTCACTGTCGAATACACGGCGCCGGCGCCGAGGGGTTTTATGTTGTTTTTCAATTGTGTCTGGTTTTGTGGCAATCAATGTGTTAATTGAGAAAAGTGATGAAAAGAATCCGCAACAGGGATTTTGAACACGTAATTTCTAATAACCCCTTAACTGGAATTATAATTTTCTTATAAAATAAAAAATTACAAGCACTATTTACTTAGCCCTACACAAAAATCGATAAAAGTATACATTAATTCCATCTTGTCGTAGTTTTTTAAGTAGGCGTTGACGGATTATTAATAGATTAAAAGTATAAAGGAAATCAAACTACCGCAAAACAAATAAAGGTACCTAAAATAATAACTGTGAAGGAAGATGGTCGCCGACCACGTAGCTAAATGATTAAACGGAGCAGCTGTCCGTGAATCGAATTTACAAAAACACATTACTCGTCATAAATTACGACAAAAACTTAACAAAATCCATTAGGGCTGCCGAATCTGACGCGGGTCTTGTTAACGGATAATTTGGAAGCAGTCCGGACTCCGGACCTCCGTCATAGACAAAACAAACAGCTGCCTCGACGGCAATTTGTGCATTTCTCTAAATGGCCGAGCACAAATTACACCTTATTATAAGCTTGTTTGCTTTACGACGGTACCCCCTCAATTATTTTTTTCCTCGATCGATAATGTGGAGCGCAGTGAAGAAATTACACAGCGCTCGCGAGCTCGGCGCCTCCGCCTTCCTGCCAGCGTGGCGGGCGGCCCCGGCCGGCAGCCCTGCGGCGCATGCGTCGCCGCGCCATGCGCCAAAAGAAAGCTCGATCGATAACGAACCGCGCGTCGCTCAGCATTATTCGGTAATTAGTGGCGTGTAATTAGATCTAGAGAGCGGCTCCGTGTCGACCGCCACGGCTATTAAAGATGGCCGCTAAAAAGCGGATTATTTCGCATTGCAGCGACGGCCGTGCGGCATGGCTGTCGCGGCGCGCCCGCGTCGTGTCCCGGTTTTTGCGGGCCGGATAATTAGGTGGGTCATCAGCGCCGCTGTCATCTCGTACACGTTTTTTCCGTGCGGCCGCCGGCGGACCACCGCGCGGTCCGGTTAACATTCCAATAATTTACCGCTTTATCCGGCTGTTGGTGAATCTCGTTAGCCGTCCGCGCCCGTCTAGAGGTCACTTTTGTTTGTTTTGTATTAATGATGCCGCGTGAGAGACCGGGGGCGCGCCGGCGTGCCCGCCGTGGCGCCATACCCGCCGGAACGGCTCCAAAATATTTCATTTATTTCTCGTATTGAACGCGGCCCGCCGTGCGTGCGCGCTGTAATTGAGTGATTCCGATGGCGGGGCTCGCGGACTACACGTGGTGCGTCTATGGGATTCAAATTGAACACTGCAACTGGATGCTTTTAGTCTCTATACAAACACGAGGCGCAAGATGCGAGCTCTTTATCCGGAGGGTTCGCGGAGAGGGCCTCGAGCCGTTTAAATGAAAAGCACAAACAGCGGGATTTGGGCGGTTCGTTTGCTCGGCTGGAGTTAACACCTGCGGCCGCCATACTTGCTTGCTCTGTGGTTAGACCTTGGATTTGGGGCAACAATCTCCCCGAATTTCCCACCTGTGTGTGGATGTAAATTGGTATATAGCACGTAGGTAGATACATATTTTTATAAGAGGTCGACTGTTGGCTGTTACAGTTTTGACTAACATTATCTATTTAAGTAATAAAATCATCACACAATAACGAAACAATAGTACATAAAAAATTGATACATCCCATCTGTCCGTTTGTGTTCGTAGATGTAATACTTAACCCTCAATAATCGTAGTTCAAACAAACACTGGTTAAAATAGACTTAGAGAGCTTATTTATTTTTCCTCATAACCAAAATATGACAAATGGCCGGGGCCTGCGCGGGCGCCGGGCGCGCTCGCGTGTCGTCGCGGGGACCTCCCGCCATTTTAAAAACAAACACACAACACAAAAACATGTTATTTATTTTTGTGTTCTCGTCGGAACGAGGAGAGCGAGCCGGGTCCGCTCAAAAAAATAATAACCTACAATTAAAAACGTCTGAGCTTTACGGAAAAGTAAATTTGATGCAAGGTGTCCTACCGCGCGTTTTACAGCGACCACGATATCCGGCTCGAAGGACCGAATTCGAGTTTCAACATTTCTACATATTCAGGCATTAGGTACTGCTCAATCGAGTGATCTTAATGATTGTTTTCTCCGATGCTTAATGAGATAAAGTTGGTAATCGGAAATCTCTTCTATGAATTCATAAAGGCAGTATGCACCGGCGCTTGTTTTAACATAAATACCGATTAATTGATTCGATCTGTGTCGTAATTAAAATGGGTGATTAGGGCACAGGGACCGGCGCCGGCGCCTCAAAGCGTCGCCGGCAACATTCCTTTTGTTTTACCACGGGTCGTTTGTCGCCTGCGCGGCGCGCTGGGCCGTGCGTCTCGCTCTGGCAGCAGGAGCTGCGCGCGCGTGCGAGCGGGAGGTGCGCGGGCGCCGACCCCCTGGCGCGCGCCGGCCGCCCGCCGCGCCCCGCCCCAAGCCGTACCACTTATCAGATTATGACAGCCGCCTTGCAGCACCACATCGACTCGTCACCCTTCACTGTCTCCCGGCGACTTGACGTTGGCCGTCACGTGACTAGCTAGCGCCCTCCTGCATAATTGAAACTGCATAGGTACTCCTGATTAATTAGTTCACAAAAGTTAGTACCTACATACAAATGTTGATAACATCAGCTTTATTAAAGTTGTTTCATCTTTCGGTAGCATTCGAAATGTGAAAATTGTATGTTACTTTACAATAATAATTATTGGAAAAACAGATTATTGTACAGTTTACTACCTACCTCCAAACTTTGACATCCTACTTATAGAAAAAAGAAAGAAAAAAAGTACAAAATTACTTTCCAACTCTTTTCTTCGTAGTTTATCTAAAACGGTTTGTTTGTCCAATTTAACGTTGATAGAAACCGTTTACCGTAATGACGGCTTCGATGAAATTGTGAAAAGTTTGTCACGGACCAAAAAGCGTAACGTCATTTAATGTAATGGGTAATTCCGCTGAAGGGAGCGTCGCGACCGGAATCCGAAGCACGCGCCGTCCAGTCGCCGTCACGAGCGATCATATCGCAATATCTCCAGGGAACAGTTCACCCTTGATTTGTCAATAAGGTTCAGACACAACACCTTCCATTGCGTTCATCAAATGGGCTGACTCGACATGTTTCTGTAGACGACAGGCTATGTATCTCTCGCATTACTGAAAACATCGGGGCTAAAAGAGTTCTTAGCGATAAACAAAACCGCGCAGTCACGGCGGACTCCCGCGCTTCTCCCGTCCCAGCTCTAAAACAATCGACGGGCGGAAAAAAACAAACACGAACGCAATATTTCGTATAACCGATAAAAAAAACGATGTTCCACTGTGTATTCGTGGAGCGAGCACGATTCGTTTTTTGCGGCGCGCCCCTGATGATAATTTCTCATTAGGTTATAACATTTTCGTCGGTTGAATCGTCGTAAATTCTTGGGATGTTTTACGGAAGAAAGTGGCGTTGTTAAAGTTTTGTTTTTATGGCGCCAACGAGCAGGCCGGGTTAGATCGGTATCTGCCGATACAACCGTTTAACATGTTACGTGGAGTTCGGGATCCATTCTCACGGGCTGATGCGTCAGTTCGGAAACAAATTGTAATGTGGACGGGTGAGACAGTTCCAAACTCGAGGAATGCATGCCTCAAATTGTCTTAGCATTCCGTTGAAAGTTTACCTCTGTCACATTTTGGTAAAATATAATTACTTATAGTGATAGTACCTACTTACAATATCCGAGAAACTTATAATTTTAGAGGAAGTTGGTACTTTGTCATCAGCTAACATCTGCATGTCACACGTTCCTATCAAAAGTGACCTTTGTGACGTTGGTGGTAGAGTCGCATTTAGAGAATATGGGTTTGAGAACTCGCTAGGAATCATGTATGTCGTCATCAAATCCCTGTTCTTTCTGGTCACTGATATTGTATGTTCTAATTGTTGTCGCCCACAGCAATCTTTCTGACTTCCTAATATTATTAGCTAAAAGACGTTTACTGTTGGACAAAAGCCGAGATCTCTACCGCAACCTATTATTACAATATCAGGGGCTTTACCATCAACTCTTTACTTTAATCTTACTATGTGAATTCCCATACAAATTTTGCATAGTAAGATTAAATTAATACTGCTCTAAGATGTGACAGCAGGGCCCCAGTAAATAAGTCAACTGCAAGTCAACTTTTCATTGCGTACGACCGGAGTTATACTCGTATGTAGGATGCAATCCGTTTGTAACCCGATGCTTTCGAGCTTCCAACTGTCGCCGGCCGTCACCCAGTGGGACGCTGATCCCATCTGCTCCAGACATGCCTCCACGTACAGCAGACGTGTTCATAAAGCGTCTCCCAGAAAGCCTTCATTATACAGTGAAGGGTGCGTCGTCAATCATAACGATAGCACGGGGCACGTACGCGGCTGACCCAAAATTATAATATTTGACAGTTTGTGACTCTTATTACTAAGGCAATATGGCGCATGGAGTGCCTACTTTTTGGGCGTGGGATGGATGACGAAAAGCAGAAATTGCTTGTCGAGTATTTGTCACATTTGTCACATTTCACGCAACATTTCGGAGCGTGAAGTGGTGTGATGTGGCCCTGAGGAAACCATGACTATAAATCCTAGCCGAGGTCTCTTTTAACCCCTACCCTGTCCCATGAATCAAATATGATTCATAACAATTGATTTTCTAATCTAATAATTTTTGGACAGCGATCCTGTCTCTTAAGGAATGATGACACTTAATCCGCTCTCCTAGGCTGAAGCATAAATACATTAAAACCTCGTCATCAATGAAAATAGCTTGTTTTACAGTTTGATAAGATACTTCAGTCACAGTATTCAGTTGTTCTCTTTCGTTGTTAGGTATGTTTACGCCTCGAATTGGAGATCTAATACTTACTTAATGTCAATTGTCTACTAAAGATGTAATGACCAGGCTTTCCACTCGATCAACTAAACCGATAAACTAAAACGGATCAACTTTTTTATGTTCCCACGAATCAACCATTTAGTTGATCCGATGGAAACATCAACAACAACGCAACGGTTTAAGTCCGCGCGACTTAAATTGTATAAGCAAATTACCATGTGACAATTTATAATGTACTAAATATAGCTTACTCGTTTTTAAATAAAGTATTATGTTTCTTTTATAACACAACCTGAAGATTATATACATATTAAACGTTTAGCAGTAGGTATATATAGGGTCTAACAATATCAATAAGCGAACGTTTAAGGGGAGCATCTATAGATCACACTGAGCATGCTCACCAAATTTGGTCCTAAACTACAGGCTCGTTACCAAGATAATCAACAAAACGTTATCTTAATTTACCAAAAAATACCCTTTCCAAACCAGTACAGCTGTACTACACGCACACAAAGATAGCCGAACATGAACACTAAACTTGGAGCACACTGAGCTGACTAACATAAACAAAAGTTTAACTTTGCGTGCGCCTTAGTAAAGATACAGCATGTTCTATGATGTGCATTATTTTAATTGATTTGGTTTGTTAGAAAACATAACTTTGAAAAATCACTATAAAACTGGAGCCCTTTTTTGTCATTCTATTCAGAATGATGTATAGATACCGTCCTTAAACGTTCGCTTATTGATTTTGTTAGACCCTGTATACTGTTGTTACCGTTGTCGCATTCGAATTAATGTTGTTTTTTATTTGTTGCGATGTGATTGTGGGTATTAGAATCAAAGGGCGCGGCCGATAAGATCGCCGAGTCGTGTCGTCTCGTTACAATGGCGTGTAGTCGTGGCGCCGGCTGTATCAGATTCATCCAGGAGACAGCCTTGTATACATCTTCGTGAATGTAAATGAGATAATAGTTAAGTCAATGCTTTTGGAAATGCTAAGTTGTTGGTGTCTTTGTGTTTAGAGACATAATCTTTTCATACGATACTACAAGAACAAAACTTGAGATGAAATAGTTTAAATTCTCTACATATTGTGTTGTCTACGTGGGAATAAGGCTTGTGCCCAGCAGTGGGACGTTTATGGGCTGTTAGTGTAGTGTGAGCTCTATGTCACTGGCAAAACAGAAGTCACAGAGCATATTATTGCATATTACAGGACACTGACACAATAATACCTTTAGTACCTAGAGGATCTGTAGGTACCTTTCTGTAGTACTACTTATTGTCTTTTATTAAGTGCTAATAGCGGCCCGCCCCCGACTATGTCCGCGTGGACCTCGTCCTTCGTGACGAATTTCCAAATGAAGAATTCATACAAACCTGATTCTGTCAATTACAAACACAACAAAAAAATAATTATATAGTACAAACATTTGTGGCAATGATTTTATAAAAAAACCATAGCATAGCTTAAAACAAAAAAAAAACACTTTGTCACTTTTGGCACGCACCCATCAAGCGGTGTCCCAAAGGTATTAAAACAAGTAACCCTTTCCGAAAACTTGATAAAAACTGAGTTACAATGACGCGCACGTGTGACGCGCTGGGCTCGGAGCCAGCCACCCGCGCGCCGATACGATCGGTCGTGCCCCGATTGGTATCGCCCCGCTACCGAATCCTGATAGCCAGCCCTCGCCAGCACGACTACGCCATAAAGTGTCCCCCTGCCCACGGAGATCACAGGAATTCAACTGGACCCGTGCTCTGGTGCATACCGAATGGTACATTAGGTGCTCTGTCGATTGAAGACGATATACGTTTCATATACCTACACGCCTACCTTAATATTTTTATGTAAGTAGTTAGGGCTAGTTTGTTAGATGAATGGAAATCCAAAGACTTTATAAGCTACTGACTTCTAATCATTTAGATATTGGTAAAGAGGAGAGAAGAAAAAACGGATAAACCGAAAAGAGTTGACATTAATATCTAAACCTAAGTAGCAAATAAGCGCAATCTGTCCACAAATTAATCTGGAGCAAAATCATAGAACCAGTTTAGAAGTAAAACGTCGGTTGACACTGTGAAACACCCGTTGATTGCTCCGCAACGCCCTCTCATCGAGTTGCTTAAGAGCAAGAGCTATGCTAGCAAGGACTGACGGGGCACAACAAGAATTCCTTGAAATATGTGGCAGCGGTTCAATGTCAATAGTGCTGAGGATAGTGTCGCAACGCCCACTAATTGGATGGTGACGTGCGGCGCGTTTGAGCATCGCTCCCAGCCTTGGCGCGATTGGCTGCGTGCGCCTAAGGAGCGAGCGGCGAGCGGGCTGAGGAGAACGGGTTCAAGAGAATGCAAGTGTATGTTTGTCCGGGAAAGTTTTTAATAACGAGCAGATGAGTCACCCTATCCTCAGAAGGCAACCGTACTTGTCTGTCGTGGAATGCGTGAATTGCGTGATGCACTTCCCCTGTCTATATAAGAAGATCTACACTGGTAAAAAAAACACTTATTTCATCGTACATTTCATTACACAAAACAAAGAGTTTACAAATGTGCTAAGAGAAAAAATCAACGAGAAGTAAGTGTATTTAAAATTTGATTGAGTTAAAAGTAAATAATTTCATCCCATATGTTGCATTTCAAATCCGATATTAAAAATAAAGTCCAAGTTATTAAAAAATATTTAAAAAAAAACTTTAAAAAACCAACTTTAGATCGTTCGAGAAGTTACATTTCGATTCGCTGTTTTCTCAACCATTACACCAAGCGTTCGGTATTAATATCAATTAACACACACTGGCTTAATTGTGAATCGGGAGTCTCGCGTGCGGCGGCCTCTTTGTCGGCGCCCGGACTGCGCGCGCGCAGCATTTGATTCGCAGTACTCGCCCTCTCGCTTCTGCGAACAGCTTCCTAAAATACTGGCGCCATTCATTTCTTCTTGATCTTCACACGATCTTCAATCCTATCCCTGTAGCATAGAATTTCAATTGACTTTTTGTCGGGGATGCCTCGTGATTCTAGGTACGGCATCACGCTAGGGAGAGCGCAGATCCTGTGTGTGCCTGGCTGATTGATCGTTGTTTGTTACTTCGCTATATACAAATGTTATTTACGTTGTTTTGTTGACTCTACGCTTTGTGATGAATGGGCAGCTACTGGAATAAAGCGATCAGTGAATATGAGGGTGTTAAAAGGGTAGTCTAGACATCTATAATTAGGGTTAATGTGGGTGAATTTCCTCTTAATGGTTTCAATTGGCGGTTCTTTGGATTTTGTATTATCCTACTATTATTCAAATAAATGTCGCGTAGATGGGTCAATATCATTAATATCATTAAATCATTATACCTAAACAAGTTATTGAATACTTACTTTTCATAATAACGAATGACAGTTTCTCGTTGTTGATCGATGAACACATCGTTCGTAACAATTAAAAAGTACTGTTACATCAACTTTAATCGTTTGTCAAATGTTTACGACTGTTTTGCCATTCGAGAGAACATCATAGAATGTCAACAGACAATAATGGCAGGCAAGGGAACCGGCGGCTTCCCTTTACGGACCCCGCCGGGCCGCCTGGCGCCCGGCCAACCGAATAAATAAAAATATGATGTATTAAAATTAAACAGCTACTATCTTCACGATCGCTACTATCTCAGATGGAATCACCGCCGCTGAGGTGATCATCAATTCTTTGCTTATGTCGCGGCTTTGACAGGATTATAATTAGAAAATGTCGGTGGAGACTGTGTTTTAATGTCACTCGCTGGTCCCATACTGCGCTCGCATTTCATTAGGGTCGATGTTAAAAAATGGGCAGTTCTCATAAAGCGCGGTGATTTATGCTGGGTCGCGGCTAACGAGCCACCGGGCCGCACCGCCCGTCCAATAAAGTGGGACTTCATTTTCGCCGAAGATTTGTGTTAGATAGACACTCAATAAAACTACAACGCAACCGATTTTGAAGAAACAATATTTGTTTAATCATTTTGCGGGCGCAGATATTTCCGTGTACAGAAAAAGAACTTTGTTTGTTAACTGTTTTGAAAAGTGGCTCAACCTTTGAACGTCTGGGGTGGATTGGGGCCCTCAGGACGACTACGTCATTTTCTTAAACTTGACACTTTGATAACTTGTCTCATTTTTAACTCGGCTCTTTCTTAGTTGGTCTCTTTTGCAAAGTTGACACTTTCATAACTCGTCTCATTTTTAACTTGGCTCTTTCTTAGTTGGTCTCTTTTGCAAAGTTGACACTTTCATAACTCTTCTCATTTTTAACTCGGCTCTTTCTTAGTTGGTCTCTTTTGCAAAGTTGACACTTTCATAATTCGTCTCATTTTTACTCGGTTTTTTCTTTTTCTTTGTCTAGTATGATAATAAGGCTCCCAAGTTTCTTTTATTCTTCGAAACAGAAGAGGGGTAGAACTATACGACAATGCAGTGCTGCAAACCCAACAGCAGCATGATAAGCGATATAATTTATATTTGTCGCTCCTATTTCTGAGTGTTTTGGCCCTACGGGCCGGCCGAAGAACTAACATAACCTAAACCTACCTCATTAATTCATTTTACTGAGTGTTTTGATCAACCGGACATAGTCAACCCTACCATTTCTTCCACTTAAGTCAGCTGCCACTTAGGTCAGAAAATTATTTGTTCCATTTAGGTCAACTCTGACCTAATTTGATTTTTCATTGTCGACATAAAACTATCTGACCTACCTGGTTAGGTTATGCTACTTTTGCTGCAGGCCCTTACGTCGGAACGCTTTAAGATGTATGTAAACTCATTTATTATTGTAGGTACAGTCGAGTTCATAAATATGTATACACTTTAGTACCTTGGCTTGTCTATTTAATGTCTGTTTAAACTGCCATACATTAATTGTCAAAGCGATTAAAGTGACAAGGTACTAAAGTGTACACATATTTATGAACTAGACTGTACGCATCCAGTCCAGTTAATCTTGAAAAAAAATATGAATACAGGTGTCCCGTGACCACTTTCTTAGAGTTTATGAAAAAATTAAGATTTAGGAAAGTGTCAAGTTAAGAAAGAGACCAACTAAGAAAAAGCCTAGTTAAAAATGAGACCAGTTAGGAAAGAGTCAAGTTTAAGAAAATGACGAAGTCGTCCGGAGGGAAGACGAGTTGGAAAAGTGTCAACTTTGCAAAAGAGACCAACTAAGAAAGAGCCGAGTTAAAAATGAGACAAGTTAGGAAAGTGCCAAGTTTAAGAAAATGACGAAGTCGTCCTGACGGGATTGGGGAGATGATCTCTGTTGCCCTAATTCGGATTGGTAGATAACGACACGAACGTCTTATTTTTAATTACAAATTTATTAACAGTTTGGTTTACTCATGCGAGTTTACCTTTGCAAAAGTAACTTCACTTACACGACAGCTCTAACCACTATGAGTCAACCAAACCCTCTTATAAAAGTGTGTTGTTAATTAATCAACTACCCAACAGACCCTATAAAACATCGTATAGCTGAATGGTCATTGAATTCGCTAGTTTGTCCATGCAAACGTCGTACTTGTACCCGGAACAAGTGTACATTGGTACATTACTACAGTCGAGATGTTCCCGGTAGAACACTTTTCGGTTATATTAGCTTGCACACTATTCTACTCGCACGCTACTGTACGTACGCGCGGTCGGAATGGAACGCAAGCGAATGTCGTCGAAAAAGGGTCGACCGGGAACTTCCCGACTGTGCATTGGTACTTTGGTACAGTGGTATAGTGGTATCTGTGATCTCGCGGCCGCGTCAAGAGGCGCATAATAGCCGCGGCGATGAAGCGGCAGATAACGCGGTGCGGGCGGCCGGCGCGAGGGCGGCCACGCTGCTGCAATTAACGAGACAAACGATAAACTTTTAGAGATGTTTTAATTAATTGCTGCTGTACCGAGCTTGCGTCATGCGATTTATTATAATTATTTAAAAAGTTATACACACAAAGGTACGCTAAACTTATTTTTAGAAGAGATGTATTAGTGACTTTAATCACAAATTGTGATCGAAGTCGGAGAAGATGACGTAAAAAAAATACATTTACATTTAATTTAAATTCTCTAAAATTAGAAACATCACTTTACAAAAAAACCATTTGAATCCCTAAATTAATAATGTCAAAAGTCTACCATATGACGGCATGAATTGTTCATTCTTTTGCCATTAGTTAATGACATTATATTAGTGGAAAAAAAGACAGGTGCTTACTTTAAACAAACGAAATTACAAACTACACATACAAAGTATCATTTGAAAATTACGTGTATCATAAAAGCATCACATTTAAGTGTCCCTCAAAACGGTGCATCGGTGGTCACAGCAGTGGCGGCAGGGCTCTGTAGCATTGCACGCACTGTCATCTGAATTACCGTGCGTTTTGTCGGCCCTTCCACTCGCGATTTACGGCCGTGCGGCGGACGCGCGGCGCCGGCGCTCGCCCGATACTCGTAATATTTATAAATTAAAACTTTTTACTGCTTCCATGCAACCGCCTTTGGGCCCAACCGTAGGGATTCTTTTGTAAAGAGTTTTGATGGAAACATAATTTCCTTGTTACTTTAGCGTTAAACACGATGTGATTTTGTTATGGCGTACCTTTTCAACAACTGTTGAAGCTGTAAAACATTACAGCTTTAGAATATAGAACATAAAACTTTTCTATTATAAAAAAACTGCTTGCTACTATTTAGTTTCTCCCAAATTTCGAACAGGTTTTAAATTCACCGTATGCTAATAGATTGTTGTAATAATATATCAACTTGATTGTAATTGATTATCGGCGACAAGTTGCTGCGACTCGTATCGAGTACTTGCACATAGCGTCGCCTGCGCAGATGCTGGGGAGCCTTAAGCCAGCCGCTGCTGCCCCGCCCTACGACTGAGTAATGTTTGCCAATCAAAAAAAAGCTTTAAAGCTTTCACTCAGAGTTCGACAGCTGATTTACAGGGATCCTTTTTAATAATGTGGTGAGTGGTAATCAGAATCACTTTAAAATAATTATAGATAGTAGTATTTGCAGTACCTACGTGACCTACAATCCTAGATGAAAAAGCTAAAAAAAAAAAGATAATTTTTTAATCGCCGTACGCTTGTTTTGTATTAGTGATCGAACCACAAATCTGTCACGAGCCTCGTCAAAAACCTTTTTTAAATCATTCATTTTATAGTTATACACCAATATTAATAAATCTTGTCAAAGCCATAAAGGTCATTGGTACTCTTTGTATGCACCTTTCGTTTTACGATTTGGATATTTCGCTTTTTTTATCATTCGCCACCTGCAGTTGCAATGGGCAAAAACTCGGCAAAAGAAATGAAACACCGTTTTTTGTGACAATCTTTATGATTGAAGGTGCTGCCGCTGATTTTAAACAAAGGACGACAGATAGACTGCGTCCATCACTATGCTAATGCGCGTCGCATCTCACGGGACGATTCGGCCGGTTTTTTGTTGGCCCTCAAATTGGTTTATTTGTTTTGTTACAAACATATTTCTTGTATAAGTGTTGTTTGTTTGTCTTGCGGGGGCGAGCATATGGGCCGTTGGGAAGGGTGGTTGTCAATTTCTTATGTGTACTTTGAAAATTGTTGTGGTTTTTTTAGTTCGCGTTACAGAAACTGATAATGCAACCTTTCGTCCTTTGCTTCATTTACTTTCTTTATTCCAGTATACAGGGTGGGAAGTTGAGATGGGCAGCAAGGGATCTGGCAGCTACCAGATCCCTTGCTGCTAAGCGAAAATGATCTTAGGAGATTCACAGATTTTTGATAAAATGTACAGTCACCGAGAAAATCGTCGGAATTGAGTATTTTTTTTGCAATGCCAACCGATCCCATTTCTATAGACGATTAAAACACTCTTTGACACCAACTGAGGTTAGAGTACTAGAACACCTATAAATCTAAGAAAACTTTTTCCATACATTTTAGTAGGGTAACAGAAAAGTGGAATTTTCTTAAGCTTAAAGATCATAAATTTTTATGGGGACAACTTCCATTAACACATAAAAAAATGACAAAAATCGCTATTCTTACAAATAAAAAACCACTAAATACGATACAAACTTTTGCTACCTACATAGATAAAGCTGGCCGTCATGGGTTAAAAAGCTTAATAATTAAAAAAGAATGTACGAAGAAAATTGTATCAAAATTACGCCTTGCTGCCGATATGTGCTGCTCATATCGGCAGCACATACGGACCACTCAAAAAAATATAATTGACGAACCTGTGAAATTTTGGGAATATGTTAAGGAGAAGAGGAAGGATAGGAAGCGTATTGATACGTTTAAATTAAATGATGAAGAGCTAACTGGCCAGGAAGCTGTGACCGCATTCGCGCGGTACTTTGGTTCAGTTTTTCTGGAAGAAGTACCGCGATTAGATCCTGTTGAGGCTGCACGAGAGGCCTATACTATCCCTGATGCGAGAACGATAACCGTCTTAAATATAGATAGATCAGAACTGGGTAAAGCCGTTAAACGACTGAGACCTAGATCGTCAACGGGACCAGATGGCATTCCGGTGTTTTTAGTCAAAGACTGTATATCTATACTCAGAGCTCCGCTATTGTATTTGTATAATCTATCGTTAAATAGTGCGAAGTACCCAGACAGGTGGAAACTATCTAGAGTAACACCAATCCCGAAAGGCAAACCGGTGCCAGACATAACGTCATATAGACCAATTGCAGTACTGTCAGTGTTTGCCAAACTCTTCGAATCGATTCTTAACAGCCACATAAGCCGGCAGCTAAGTACTCGTTTGCATGATAGTCAGCACGGTTTTAGAAGAGGAAGGTCAACTACTACGAATTTAACATCCCTAGTAGACTACGTATCGGCTGAGATGGATGCCGGTAGACAGGTAGACGCGGCATACTTCGACTACAAAAAAGCCTTCGATTTGGTGGATAACGACCGGTTGTTACACAAACTCTCAGTTATAGGTTTTACCCCAAAGTTGCTTGAATTTTTTGCCACCTATCTTAAGAATCGGTGCCAATTTGTTAGGCTTAATGGTTATGAGTCTGGCAACTACTATACCAAATCTGGTGTAAGCCAAGGTAGTACCTTGGGCCCTACCCTATTTCTTATTATGATAAATGACCTACCTGACGTAATCAGATTTGCAAAGTGTCTTTTGTTTGCAGATGACCTAAAGTTATGTTTAGGGATAGGTAGTATGGAGGATGCCCACTTACTGCAAAGTGACATTAACGCAGTCGCTTCGTGGGGTGCTACTAATCGGTTGACTTTTAATAAGACGAAATGTAAAACAGTTACGTTTTCTAGGAAAAGGGTGAATATAATAACTTCTTATAAATTATTTGACGCTCCTTTGGATAGAGTTGACGACATCCGCGACCTAGGAATAACATTAGATAATAAGCTTGACTTCCACAAACACGTGACTAATATATGCAAGTCAACAAGTAAATTACTAGGTTTTATAATCAGAATATCATCTGAGCTAAACAGCCCCTCAGTAGCTATGGTATTATTTAATGCCTACATACGCAGCCGACTTGAATATGGGGCGATCATCTGGGACCCTCATGAGACCAAATACACTATAATGCTTGAAAGACTGCAAAGAAAGTTCGCGCGTTGGCTCTACAAGAGAAATTACGGGTACTATCCCTACTTGTTCCCCTCAATGTTCGTGTACGGTATGGTGGGTCTCGTTACGCTCGCCTCAAGAAGGAAATTACTACTTATGGTGCACTACCTCTCCGTACTGTATCATAAGATAGATTGTCCGTACATACTTGAGCGTGTCTGCCTCGCCGTGCCCGACCGCATATCTTGGGACTGCAATGGCTTAGTGGCGCCGCGACGTAACCCGCGCTTGCTGCCGAAACCGACCACTCGCACCATCTACGCTGCCCAAGCACCTACAATTCGCGCTCTTCGTCTGATCGGGGATATGCTCGCTCAATATAAGGATTCTGATTTGTTTGCCGATGGGCTAGCGGCTTTGGTGGCAACTACCCACGAGTTCATTTACCAGCTAATGACATAATTTAGTTTAGTTTATTGGAGTATTTTTTTTTTTATTAGTAAATTAATCGCTGTCATAGTAGGTACTAAGCTTGACATCTTCTAATTTTATTATTGTTTCTGTTTTATTATATTTTTTATGTTTTAATTTAAGTTGACATTTCGTATTTAATTTCTGACATAGGTATTTTTTAAGCATGACATTTTTTATTTATTGTATTCAATTTTCATTTGTTTTGAATATTTTTAATTTTTATTTGATTCCCATTTTTTGTAAGTATAATTTATTTAATCACTTTGTTGACTAGCATTCTGGTATGTTGGATGCTTTACACTGTAAACCAGCATGTTAAATTGATAAATAAATAAATAAATAAATAAAATAAACCTAACCTCACGGCTTCCGCGATAATCATCACAGTTTACGGTTAAAAAAAATTAGACTTTCGAGAAAATTAACACATTACAAATGAAATTCAGACATAGGTACACGTATGTATGTTTCTTCATTATTACATACTACAGATTTGTTATTTAAAATAATGTGGTCTCTAGCAAGACTGTTCTATTTAAAGTTGTCTTAACATTCTTTAAGTATAAAGGACCGATACGCGTAAAAAAACTACATGCGAAAGGTCTTCTCTGTTATAGTGTTAATACCCTACTAAAATGTATGGAAAAAGTTTTCTTTGCTTTGTGGGTGTTCTAGTACTCTAACCTCAGTTGGTATCAAAGAGTGTTTTAATCCTTTATAGGAATGGGATCGGTTGGCATTAAAAAAAATACTCAATTCTGACGATTTTCTCGCTGACTGTACATTTCATCAAAAATCTGTGAATGTCGATTGTCATCACTCAAAAAGTTGGGAAAGGTCTCCTAAGATCATTTTCACGTAGCAGCAAGGGATCTGGTAGCTGCCCTTAATGCCCCATATCGACTTTCCACAGTTATTTACAAACTGATCTTCTCGTTTTCATTAAACATTACAACTACACTATCACTGTCCCTGTAAAGAATTTAAAATAACAGTCACAACGTCAGTAGATAGATATGCATATAGTTACTACGTTCGTCTCGAGTTTGTATTTGCGATTCAACGATTCTTTGATGTGTAGTGTATCTAATGTTTGTGATGTATAGTGTTACGCCTTAACAGTGTATAATGAGACACAGTGGTGGAGTCTGTGGTTCGGCGTGGTAAGGTTCTGTCAACAGCTCGTCGGTTACTAGCGCTCTGTCAGGCGATATCAATTTGTGGTGCGCAATAATGTCACGGGCATGAGCAGTGCTCGCCTATTACGCCAATCGTATGTTAAGCCCCCATTCGAGAGCGTCAGACGCGAGGCAAAAAGTCTGATCGCGTTGCGAGTGAGAGCAAAAATTTTTATTGCGCAATTGATGCCCCTATTGTGATTATAATTTTGAAGGAGCTGTAATTAGTGGATACTTATTTTGCAATTAGAATTTGTTAAGTAATTTATTTTGTATTTTGCAATTTAACCTTGCATCGATTCTGCTAGCGGATACCTCTTTCTATGAAATGAATGTTTCAATGTCACAGTCAAGTCTTTAATTATTATTTGTACGATAACTGTTTTTTTTTACATATGTATATATCAAATGCATCTCTATCTGTCCAAAATTATCATTTGTCAGGTCAGGGGTTCGTATTCCTAATTTTTCAAGAACATTCCTTTAATATAGTAAAGTATACAGACAAGCGACAGGCAGTACAAGAACTGTTCTAAATATCGCTATATAATACGCATATAAGGTTGTATACCCCGCGAGGTATATTTCACACGGTCCGTGGTCTCATGCAGCCCGCGTGAACATTTTGACACTTCCAGGTGTACAGTTTTTTTTAATGGGGCGGACAATAAAGTAGGAGTGTTTGCCCGGGCCACATCTGGGCACCGAAAACCGGACCTCTCGGGTGGATGCTAATGAAAGCTCACACACAGCATCTCAAGGGCTGAGAATTAACATTGTTTATGTTTCTACGCACCAGATGCGGGGCACAAGGATCGTCTGTCGCATTAACGAGTGTAACATTGAACTTCACAATAAAAACGCCATGAAATTAGCAGTAAAGATAAGGGTAGGTTAGTTGCATGCAGGCATTGAGCAGTGACGAGTTACGGACACTTGACGGGTTGTTTGTTTTAGTTCGTCTGCGCGCAGCCAGCCGCGAGTTTACAGCCCAAATGAGTTATAGCGGTGAAACAAGAAATATAAATAAAGTGTAGGTTGCCTAGGCATAACTTTTTAACAACCTGACGTTTACTAAACAGTTTGCTTAAAAACACGTTAAGTCTTACATTTATAATGAAACATGAAAGTTTATGTACAAATGAAAAATATACTGATTGAATTCGAAACGTGCGAGAAGTCGCTTATGGAAAACACAACTACGCAAACAGCGTCACTAATTGCTGGTCGTCGGAATTATCTCTCATCTCTACTTTGTTTAACCGACCAAGTAATTAACATTAAAATCGCAACATATACCAGTTCAGGATAACTCCTAACATTACATGTAAGTACTCGTATACTTACCTACCAAACGTGTTAAAAATAACGCATAGTAACAATTATGTATATTATTTTAGGATGTTTCTTTTCGCAATAAAACGCGAGTTCCGGAGTTCCCGTGATTAGGAACGATTAGCCAAAAAAAAACTATGTCGGTCGCAGCACTCAAAAGTTCGAGTGCGGATGTGAGGACGGCCGCGGCGGCCTTTCCGTGCCATGCGCCCCCGTTCGGCCGCGTAGCGGTTACCGATTTCCGAGCTGCTCTAAAGTTTATTCGGCTCTATTCTGGTGGTCCCATTGTGTGCCAGCTTAGCCGTCTCGAGGGCTTTTATGACGGCCCGCTTTTACGATCACCTTGTTACATTTGCGTTTATAAACAAACGAGGCTTTAAATCGTTCTATTCAAAGCAGTTCCCATCGATTCAGATTCTAGTAGTAAAAGCGTCATTTAGATAAGCTGAAGCTGGTCGTGGTTCGCGCATACATTTTGCGGTAGTATCGTCACCTCTTTGTCGGCGAGCGCGCACTCAAACGCGCCGATAAGTGGGCCGCGGCGTGATAAGCCCCATCTCGCCGAACGGTAGCCGAGTGGACGGATTTGTCAATGTACCGTCAACAAAAACTGATGTCGTTTGCTGCACGCATCTGTGTTTGTATTGCCCGCGGTATGTTTGCTATGTGCTCTGACAATTTGTAAACATTGATATCTCGAAAATAGCTGGTGACAGGACGCCCTTTCTTCTCTTGTGAGTTCGCTGTCTTGGCTGTCACGCGAAACTTGATGTCAAACATTTAGGTAAAAAATTGTGTCTATTTACATCAAACAACTACTTCCTTTTATAGGGAAAAATGACACACTCAAGCGTGTTGACGAATTGTACAACTAATTTTGGAGAGATAACTTTTCTTACAATACAAATACCTGTTCAAACGGCTGAAACTAACTACATATAGGTATTTCGTGATGGTATTACCAACTCAGTGTGTGCGCAACAACTAACCAAAATTTCATCGTAATTAAAGTGGAACGCATAGGAAATAGAAACGAAAACAATATTTTTTATATACTTACCTACATACATATTGTTTTCTGAGGTTTAAGCGAGCAGTACACATTGAAATGAAACACTTTTTTACGGATTAACTCGCGTTTAATTTACTATTTACTTAGTTTTTTTATATTATCCTGACGTTTCAAACCCTTTACAGGGTCCGTGGTGGTGTCTTTCTGTAACTACGGACCCTGTAAGGGGTTCGAAACGTCAGGATAATATAAAAAACTATGTAAATAGAAGATAAATTAAACGCGAGTTAATCCGTAAAAAAGTGTTTTATTTCAATACATATGTACATAATAAACATAATACATAGCGCAAGTTTTCTGAGGTAATGTAACAGGCAGCGACCACGCTTACATTTGCATCGATCCTGACCCTTCTCTTGCTTCATTTACCCTTAAAAAGACTACCATACATGATAGTCTGTTTAGGGTAGGTACTAATTCTTGACCTACCACGTGCATAATTTTTTGTATATAACATTCAGACATACATTATAAGTACATCATGCTCTTTATAATTGAATTTTTTGCATTCACATTGCTGTGTAAAATATATACTACAATACTATACAATTTTGTCGCAAAAGTTTGTACTTACTTACTTGGATTGTTGTATTGTGTTTTGTAGTGTGATGTCAAAAATAAATGTCTTTTATATTCTACTCTATTTTATATAGATAAGTAGGTACAGAATAAAATGTTTACTAGAAAAAAACAACCAGTCTTAGCTCGAATGGGAATCGAACCTTTGGATTGCCGGTCCACTGCTCTAACCGCTAAGCTACCGAGACCCCAGAAGACTCGTTGTTTATAGTAGTTTGTGATTTACGATGTGAGCCAGCGGTATTACGTCACTGTAAAGTCTACCCTCTAGCTTTCCTGAGACTGGTTGTTTTTTTTCTAGTAAACATTTTATCCTACATTATGCTCGCTACCGATCCATTTTCCTAAACTTTTCTTTTGCTCTTAGTGTCTTCAAACGAGTATAATTTTTATCCTACTAATATTATAAACGCGAAAGTTTGTAAGTATGGATGGATATTTGTTACTCTTTCACGTAAAAACTACTGAATGGATTTGGATGAAATTCGGCATACAGATAGTTTATAACCTGGATTAACACATAGGATACTTTTTATCCCGATATTCCAACGGGAACGGGAACCACGCGGGTGAAACCGCAAGCGGCCGCTTGAACATTAATATTTAGATAAAAGGTGATCTCCTGGTTTTCCTGTCGCTACCGCCGGTCCCACGTAAGGCGGTAGCCGGCGTCGTAAAGTTTAAATGAGGCTAATTTAGTTAGTTGTTAATTGAGCCGATGCGAGCTGTTATCGGGCTGCATTAACGCGCCCCCGGAGGCCGCCGCCTGATAACCATGTTATGACTGATGGCACCCTGCTTCGGACCTGGCTGGAGGACTTTTTTTTTTATTGTGGCACGCCATAATGGCCTCACTCTGCCTGATGAAAAGCAGCCAGTGAAGCCCAAGAAGTGAAAGCGTTCATCACATCGCTACCACGCTATGCCGAACGCTCACACTATGGCTCACACTTAAGTAACTCGTAGTGCTCGTTCGAAAGGCTTTAGAGGAATTTAAAAAAAAGAAAATTCTACCAGCTGGATTTGGACCTACGCTTTTTGTATGGGTCATTTGCACGAATTTGCACAACTTCAATATAGGATAGGCTACGATATCCTAATGTTTGCGAGTACTTTTTTATGTTTAATATTCTTTTTTTTATGTTAAATACATTTGGACTCTTATGAAAGTACGGGTAGCTGACATACATATTGAAATGTTAATAAGTTTAAGCAGCCTTTACACTTAAGTAGGTTTTGAGTAACCGAGATTGTCTTATTTATGATTAAAAAACTGCGAACACAAATTATTAAATTACTTGCATCGAGTTATTTCAACAAATTCAATGCCATGAGAAAATGATCATGCTCGCTTTATGACAATCGGTATTTACAACGTGGCCGGGCCGGTGCCGGTGGTCAGGCCTTGGCGATAACACGGCGCCATTGTATCTCTTTTATGACGCTATCGGGAGCCAGGACACGGGTGCCAAAAGCCACTCGTTGGCCGACACTTTTCCTCGATCACACGCTTTTATAATCACGATAAAATTGGAAACAAATGACACACCATTTTGATCCTTGTGTAAGAATTTTTTGGGATTTGTTTCTTTTGTTATCCGTACTAACCATTCCATTGTGCTGCGCTGGGTAGGTCTGTGAGAGCCTTAATTTTATTATCACCTTCTTTGTTTCAGTTGAGTGATTTGTATTTTGTTAAGAAAACACAATCGTGTTGATGGCATTAGTTGTTTTATCAGAGCTTTCAATTTTCCATTTGAAATTAATAATTCACAAATTTTTTAGACTTTTTTTTATGCTATTGCTATATTACTTTCTGTACAATAGACTGGCCTATAATTGTTGTTTGTTTTTCAAGCATAGTGTTTAATTTTAATTAACCCTCTTAGTTGTTGATCATTTATTTTAGTTTTCAACCAACATTGTAACCTAGATAAAAGCTTTACACATATATAATATTACTTCAAGAATATCTAATTTATACATTACATGAGAATGACCTGTAGATAATTTATTTATTTATTTATTTATTAAGAGAATCAACAGCACATTACATACAAATACTTACATTTATTTATGATAATAAAAATTTACTGTTACTCAAAAAAGCATTTTGCATTTGTTACAGACGCATGTTCCCATCCCTTCGCGTGTCGCTCGCCGGCTTAGACCCTCGCGAGGAATACTGCGTGTTACTCGAGATGTCTCTGGTAGGGCGGCGGCGCTGGCGCTGGGCGGGCGGCGCGTGGGCGGCGGCGGGCGGCGCGGAGCCTCAGAGCCCGCGCCGGCTCATGCTGCACCCGGACTCGCCTGCACCAGGCCATCACTGGACCGCTAATCCGGTGTCATTCAGCAAGCTGAAGCTGACTAATAATACTATGGATGCGCAAGGGCACGTGAGTAGAACGCTTTTATTTATAAAAATTCTTATAAGTACATAAGGATTTACGAATTTTGATTTTCTATACCAACTTCGTAGTATATTTTTTTTTTACAAATTTTATTAAAACTTAGCTTGCTAAAGTAAAATAGTAATTGTAAAAAATTGTTTAAAAAAATAGCGGAGTTAGGTATTGCGATTTAAAGTCCACTACAGATAATTTAAAAAAACCTGAGCCCTGTTATGTTGGAAAATTATGAAAAACGATGTTTGGACAACAGAATAGCTAGTAGTGCACCTCATCCGGAATGTCAGAAAGGTTCGAATCCTGATTGTGTAAATTTTAACAAAATTTTCTGAGCTTTTATGTAACATAAATATGTAGAGCTATGCCAATCTTCACTAGTTGGAGAGGCACCCAAGAAGGTAGGATTTAATACAAATGACACACGACCAGACCAACGTTCATCTGCGTTTGTAACAATGAGGAATCACTGTACCTAACTACACTTTTTGTATAACCTAAAAGGGAGGGAAAATGGAGGGGCACCTAGCATGTCCCCAAACAATAATGACAATGGAGAAACAATAAAGGCCAATCAATTCATTTTATAACTATTAATAGTTTTTACTATTTTCACTTCAATGTTCATTAAGTAATTCTGTTTTTAAGGTAAAATCATAATAAAATACACGCTCATAAAATATTGTAAAACGTAAATCGGGTGGTGAGTCAATTGAATTTCACATATAAGCCTGTGTGTCGGTCTATACGTTACTTTTTACGTATTCGTATAACGCAAACGTTGATGCCTCGGGGCGCCTCGGTCTCAAGTTGACTTTAAACTTCACCATTTTTGTACCGTTAATAAGTTTGTAGGAACTCAAAGAATTTCGTGGTACATAATTACGTTACACTCTTTATTCGGTTTTGACAAACTAGCTGTAACCATTAACTTTAAACGGAGTTGTATTTAACGATATCCTTTTCCGTCTTATTTACACTGGAAATATTGTTAAGGATAGCAATTCTCATAGCCTAACTGCGACAAAAAGCGAACAGGTTCCGCTTACATCTAGTTTTAAATGTTGACATTCAAATAATGCATTCTTCCTGTAAGTGGCCGCTTGCAAACATAATGTATCGCCTAAATGGCGCGGGCATTCGATTGTACAACCGTATTAATTAATTTTGAGAACAGTTTATGTAATTAAGCTTTTTCTGGCCACCACCCGCGCTGTCGTTCATTAATCCGTGTTTTAAGAAGCCCATTACATACGCCGGTGTCATTGCCGGCGTTGCTATTAGCAATATTGTTGTTCGCTTGTGGGATTCGTGGGCTTGGCATGTCGGAATGCGCTGCTCAAGTGATTACAGATTATCACACGGTTTAATTGGCGAACGTGATCTTCTGCTGACTCATTTGTTAGTAATGGAAATAAATATTTCTTGGCCCGTTTAAAAGCATTGCCACAAGTTTTTGTAAAAGAAAATGAGGACTTCAACCGTTTAAAATTGTCTTTTTTGGCAGCAGGACGCGGTCGTATATTGTTCAAATAATGTATTTTAATAGTATCGTCACAACTATATCAAATAAATTGTTGAATATGTTATTCAAATATATATTCTTTATTCAATCAAATAAAAAAGAACCTTAAGCTTTCAAGACACGCCAGTCGTGACTATGTTGAATACTACCTACATACTTTCAATGGAACCGCCTACCATGCAACGACTTCCCCACAAAAAGAAAAGCGTTGAAACACACCATGTTCGACCTTGTTCCAACTGTCTTACAGTTCAATAGCCATCACCACCACCACGTTTCGTAACGCTTAGCATAAAAAAGATAGTTACGGTTAATAGTCCACATTGTAAATTCGACTTTAACGCTGTCCGTGTAGGAGTTAATTTACGAAAGGAAGCTGGTCGTTTAATATGCGCCGCAGGAGTTTCGACGGTACAAAGAAGCCTATAAGTATTTCGTCACTGGAACAAATAAGCTGAAAAGCATTGTATGGAGGTTGTGGTGCGGCAACTAACTGTACTTCTTTCTTCTCGGGTTTGTTTGGACAGGACGGTTGACGCCTGCGAGTGATAGCCTGACCTAGGCTGTATGTGCTCAACACGTTTGCATTGTACTGTTTATAGAAACGCTGCCCAAATGATGAAAAACGCATACAGAAATCTCGTAAATGTGACAGCTCTGTGTTTGCTCTCACGTTTTATAAGCAGGTTTTCACCGCGACTATCCCGGCGCATGTCGTAACATCTCACACAGTTCTTGAATAACTGAGACGGAAACATCTTTATGCTAAATTAACAACAGCATTACTATTCCATATTGTAGGGTTAATGAAGTACTAATTGTTTCTATAAATATTAATACAGTACTTTACGTTGGTTACACCATACGTTATGAGAAATTGTTACCATAAAATTATAACTGCATCTCAGTTTCACGTTAGAAATTCTGCTTTACGGTGGTTAAAATTACGTCTCTCCGAATTACATCAATCAACGTATAACTTTATCTATTAGTGGCTCCAGTTCAGTGCGTATCATTTTCCTATCAAAACAAGCTTGGTTGTCTATCGGACAGGCTACATGCGTTATTGTGACGTGCGGGGGCAAAAAACGGAATGCGCATGATTGCACTTTGTGCTTTGGGAGTAGGTGGAAACATAGAGGGCGCGGGCGCGGCGGGAAGGCTTTGTTGCCGACAAAGGAGGCTCGCTACCGAGATACCGGCAGCCCGGCGACAGCGGTTCGCACGGAAAACTATACAACCCATTGTTGTGCACTTGAGGATTACACACCTGCTAAAAAAACCTTTTCAACATATTTACCCCCTTTTTGTTGGCGAGTTTTTGACGCTCTCGTGCACTTGCCTATCTTTGTGTGAGAAAATCGAGCCTAATTTAGTAACGGATTAGTGAACGCTCGCCAAAATAACAGATCATTAATGTGAAAGGATTATATTGGCGACTTTGGTGACTTGTTAGTGAGAAGTCGGTTTGGCTAGTGTCCCTTCTTATCTCAAAGAACCCATTTGTCCAGGTGGAATTAGGAAATGATGAGAAAATATTAAAAAGCATGTCAAAGTTCCGTTTCGAGTGTATTAAATATTGGAAACTGGAAAAAAATCATATTAAACAACACCCTACACCCCTGAGTACATACATATAATCACGACTATACCCGAAGGGTTAGTCAGTGACTAGGCAATGAGGACTACAAAAGCAGTCCTCTGCCATAGTCCACTTTTCACTAAATAGTGACTGCAAAAGTGATCAGCGTGACAGGTGGTGAGCCCATCGCCGTTCTATGCTGTTGGATGTATTTATTGTAGTCTTTAGTCCGTTAGTCGCCTTTTACAACACCCAAGAGAAGATAGGGGGTGGTAGTATTCTTTCATCGCTGCGCGATGCGGTTAACCTACACAATCCTCTTGCGGTTAATTTTTCATTCGATTTTGAATTACTTTCGAAACTTAATTTAATCGAAATAGAATAAAATATAATTGATTACAGCTAATTTATACATTTTATTTACAATAAAGCTGAATGCTTAAATAAACTAATGCCTCAATTGGGTCTCGAACCAATGAGTTATTCGCTCATCCTATTGAGCTACTCCGTTGATGTTATCCCCGTATCAACCCAGATCGCTCTCCTCGCCCTAAACACCGGTTTGAGGTCGTTTTGCGGAAACATCGACTAACCTTTTTTATCATGTTACATGATCTTTGTCACGCAGTGATCGCCTGCCGCTACTAATTATGGTAGATAAAATCGAAACGAAACATGAAGGCACATGTCCTTTGATAAAACATTTCTTAGATTCAACATGGGAATCGTAATGTGGGAAAGAAAAGAAATTTGGAAAATGTCTGCAGTGTGGCTAATAAAACATGATAGAAAATTTTTTAAACACTGAAAAAAAAGACGACAACCTCAGGCGGGAATCGAACCACGCACCTTCCGCATTCCGGGCGGCTGCCTTATAAACTAAGCATCAAGCACTGACAAATTTCGACGGTTGAAAGCCAGACCTCGGTAGCCAAGTGGTTAAGGCAGCCGCCCGGAATGCGGAAGGTGCGTGGTTCGATTCCCGCCTGAGGTTGTCGTCTTTTTTTAGTGTTTAAAAATTTACTTAAGTATATTTAAGCGTTAAAAACATTAAAACATGATAGGGTCGCAGTTTTATTACTTAGATTATTAAGTGTTCCTTAAATACTATTACGACGAAGAATACAGAGCTGTGTGGTTTCGGCTCATTATTAAGGCTGACCATGATGGTCCAATCTCGCATGGGCTTATGTGAAATTATTTAGTGCAGCAGTAGGATGTTTATAGTTTGATGTTGATAATACATTATTTTTATATAAATATAGCAGAGGAAATGTAAAATGTACAATTTATATGAGAGAATTATTAGAGCACGTTGAAGTCTTTTGTATGGAAAAATTAAATTAGGAAACTTTCACTTCGATAAGTGAATGTAAGATATTGGCTACAAACATTATTTATAATTATAAAAACTACTAATTTAATTCTTAAAAAACCTCACCTCTGCAGGAATGCTAGGAAATATTTGATTAGCGCAAAAAACAAAGGTATTTCGAACTCTTAATCTACACTTCAATCGAATATGATCGAAGACTTATCAAGTTGATGAACGAGCTTCCGAACGCGGTGGTACCTTTATAGTCTATCTGACAAACCGTCTGTGTCATGCGAGCTGAGAACTCTGTGACACCTCTGATGTTGTATCTGCCAGGAATCTGTTTGATGGTGATCAGAACTTTTCTCGCTTTGTTTTTGAGAATTAAAAGAAATAGTGAACGATGTTGTTTCCCACGAGTTTGAGTCTGTGAAAGGTTTTAAAAAGTAATTATCTATGCTACTATTGTTTTTTTAAATATGCGCGAAAACTACACAATTATGAATAGAAACAAATTGTATGAATCTTATAGCTTTTGTTTTACATAGTATTTTACCTGAAATTTCGATGTCTTCGCCATGTCCGTGGAGACAAACAATATTTAAAAATTAGGAACCTTCATTCGATTTGATTTTAATGACGGAGGCCCTTGCCTGTAGTGGGACAGGTGTACTTTAGGATCCGTATAAAGTGTCTCATTTCACTATTTTACTACAACTAAAGATCCAGCATATAATATCTAATCAATAAAATAGTATTATTAATGAAATAACACAATTAATCGTTACTTCAGAAATACCTGACTTACTTCTAGTCTATTTATTTTATTTAAAAGCTCTTTCTTTGTTCTATCCATGTAGTTACATAAAAAATACTTACAGATAACTTTCGGAACAAGTCGTTGTTATAATAAGCTTTGAGCGTGCACATTTAATTAAAAACGAGACGTCACTCACGCTTGCAACAAAAGTCATGTCGTTATTATACGTTGCGTACGATAGATAGCGTGCAATTGCAAAAAAGCAATTTCACATAAATTAGTTTTCAGTTGTAGATAAGAGTCAATTAGTTAATAGTGCATTAATAGATAGGCGCCGAGCCTTCGTGTCGTGGCGACTCACCGCCGCCTGTCATGCAGCGCCGCTGCAAAAACTCGTAAACGTCTAGACACAATATCGGCACATGTTTGCGGAATACCGTGTCGTTTTAAGCTTTTTTCCAACTGTTACTTTTGTCTCGAGTACGTGTCCTTCGTTATGTAAATATTTGGTTTGAAACTATGACTTTGATTTTACGTGTTTGTGGAATTTGAGTGAGTCGCAGACTGCCCCCTGTTTTTGAAAACTACCATGCCATGCACAATGCACATAGCAATGTTAGGTGACGGTGACACAATTAAACGGTACATAATATAGATCATGCTTAAACGTATTTCATTTATTTACTTATTATATTACTATATTAGCATGTATGGAGTAATGTCCTTATTACTTTATTATCTTGTACAATTTCCTATTTATACACGGAAGTACTATTAGTTATTCTGTAGTTATACTCAGTTATACAGGAACTATTTTATCTCAGGTAATACACTCAGTTATAATTTAATTTATTTTTTTATTATTTCCTGCCTTTGCCCAGCAGTGGGACAAGCCGGGCTGAATAATAATAATAATAATAGTAAACACTCAGTTGATTCTTTAAGCTTTTTCTAACTTATTTTTTATATTTTGTTAATTCGTTTTCATTGTGGTAATTCATGTTCATATCACTTGTACGGCCTATATACACATATCATGAACATCCATGAAGGTTTTAAATAGTAATTTTCTACTATTGTTTTCTTAGTCTACGCGAAAACTACATAGTTAATAAAAAACTAATTTTAATCTAATCGCTTTTGTTTTACATGTTTAATTATTTTATATAATATTTAGTACCTACGTTATATTAAATGTATAAAACTACATTTTCACTTTTATTTAAAACGATAGCAGCAAACAAAAATAAGTTATAACTATCTAATACGATACTTAATTAGATCTAAATTGGCAATAAGGCTTTATCTCAGTTGTAAAATAGTTTTCTAAAGAAATCCGTATTATGTTTAAAGTTGGCGCCGACACTTGCATCGGGGTGTATACTTTGTATTCCTTAAAAAATGCTTCAAAAGAAATAAAAAGTGATACGCTTTGTGGTAAAACAGTAAAACCCTTTACGTTTCGAGTGGCAGATACTTGTGCTCCTGCGCAGGTAGCGTTTTTCGCGCCTCAAGTACCTTAAGAGCTTTCTTCTATCCATCTTGAGTGTAAACATTACATTGGAATATGAACCTTATAGTAGTAGTTTAAAGGTTGTCGTGGCACTCGTGTTTTGATCAATATGTCGTACGAAATACACAGACGTTTGACGCGCCTGCGTCGCCTACGCACAGCTTTTACTGATTTGGGGATTACGTTTTTTAATGGACCATTTTGTCTTTGTCGTTACCATTATTTTGGTTTGAAATATTGCTGTTAATATACTGCTGCAGCGTAGAAACAGATCTAAGTAAAGTCCCCCATCTTTACTGAAACTCAGGGCGTTAAGAGGGAAGATTATTAAACCATTGATTAAAAAATATTTATTCAGTTGAGGTCAGGTTCAGGTTCAGTTGAGGAATAATTAAGCACTAATGAATGTAGCTACCCTATCGCCATTGGTTCGTATGTCTATGGGGCAGATACCTTGTACTGAGAACAACCGGCAAGAAACTCAGCAAGGACTGCTATTATCACTTGTCACTATCAACTATTAAAATTATGACAATGTTTCACTATATTATCTCCTTAGCCTGACACTGGCTAAACGTGAAAACCTAACCAAGTTATTGCGGAAGAAAAAAAAGAGAAACAATTTTATGTGTATTCTCCATTACGGGAGTGCCGCGCGATCGCAAATACTGACATAAGTCTCTCTATGAACTTCAAAGTAAAACCAATCATATTGATATTTATAATTAGAACTATTCTGCTTTGAAGTGACCTATTAATTTAATTAGAGCAATGTTTTTATTCTGCGAAATGTGCAAAACCATCACGCGCTTGTGTTAAAAATTAAAATTTACTTTTTAAAGAAGGGGATGCCCTGCGGATTATTAATGCAAATATTTTCATATAAGAAATATTGTTTTATGCGTAAAATTAAGAAAGTTGACGAAAAAATATGTTTTTTGGAGTCATTAGATTTATGTATTGTTTGTTATTGTTTAAAGAACTTGTTTCAAACTTAAACAAGGCCACTACCTTGTGCAATGATCAGGCTAACTTCCATAAGTTATTTTAATGTATTTAACTTATTCAGCGCATAGTACTTACAAGAGACTTAAAAATATGTAAATTTTCACAATTTCGTGCAGGACCCCCTTAAGAGCATTTCGGTTTCCCATACAAACTTCCAAGTTGAAATTTGTAAAAACCATTGAGCCAATTTGTATAAAACTTTCCATGCTAAAGTAAAACATAGGAGATCTAAATAGTTTGTTGAAAACATTTTTAAATAACCTTTATTTAAGTTTTTTTTTTAAACTGAAATAAAAACGACAATTTTAGGCAGGAATCGAACCACGCACCTTCCGCATTTCGGGCGGCTGCCTTGCGGAAGGTACGTGGTTCGTTTCACGACGAGGTCGTCTTTTTTCAGTGTTTAAAATTTTACTCAAGTAGGTATATTTAAGCGTAGAACGGTAAAATATGTAAAAACATTAATTCAAATATTACGTTAACATTATCTGTCTAGCCTCTGTTTTCATAAAAAACCAGTTCGGATTCATCCGGGGAGCTAGAAAGAGATCCTTCTTTATTGTTACCCCTACGAAAAAATTGTTACTAGTGAATAGTGTATTATTATAAGTCGACAGTTCCATACGTCTCGATATTAATAATAGTATTTTAAACCTTTACATAGTCCCAGTGTAAAGTGTACTAACGCTTAAATTGTGTTTCATAACTAACCTTTTTATTATCAAAATGTACTTCTGAAAACATCGTGCTCTTATCTACATCCAACTCCTCCTCATCGGTCAGTCATCCGTTCCTCCGCTACCGTGACGACTGCTTGACCACTCTGATGAACTCTGCTGAACCTTGATGTTTAAAGCATTGTTGTGTTCCAACAGTTTGAGATAAGATTGCTAGTTCCTCAGTGGTTGAGGATTCCGGGTGAAGCGCGCTTCCACCTTCGGCCTTATCGTCACTTACCATCAGGTGAGATGAAGGCCAAGCGCTTACCCATTGTAGAATAAAAAAATAAAAAAAAAAACTCAGTTACCAAGGCGTTAGAAAAGAAAAAGTATGTAATGTTAATCTCTTTTGCCCCAGATGGTGTTGACCTCCATGCACAAGTACCGGCCGCGCGTACTGGTGGTCCGCGCGCGGGACGCCGCCGCGCTGGCGTGGGGCGCGCCGCACGCCGCCTTCTCGTTCCAGGAGACGGAGTTCATCGCAGTCACCGCCTATCAGGTGAGAGTTATGCTCTTTTATAATTAACCATGTAAGCACTTGACCTTCATCTTACCTGATGGGAAGTGACGATAAGGCCGAAGGTGGAGGCGCTTCACCCGGAATCCTCAACCACTGAGGAACTAGCATTTGGAACTTTCAACTTTTGAAACACAATATTCAAACAATCAGCCTGTGACTACGCTTGAGCTATTTGGCTGGAACGTCGTCGATTCAAAAAAGGTATACCTTCACAATACTCTATATAAATATCAAGCGAGGGTGGCCGATAATTATATGCACAGTTTCTTTTTAGAGTTGGTGGTCTCGTATCGCCTTTACTATTGTGAATGGGTATCCAATTCACTTCTTATCCTCGTGCAAAAATGTTTCTTCGGGATTGGGATCCTCTATAAAGTAAACTTACATCTATTCTCATGCTATCCTTTAATTTAGTTCACAACTGTTCACAACATCATTTCATACAAAATAAATCAAACTATAAAACGTATACAAGAATTAGTCCATCTCTCTCCTGTAATCCCCTCTCCAAGATCATGACAATTACTTCACAACATTTTGAATCAGTTCCTGACAGTTATTCATTTTAACTCAAACCAAAGCCTGCCAGTAAATTACCATAGAAGAATTCACCAAAACCTATATTCCAACATTTACAACGTTACCGTATTGCTAGACAGCGAGAAATTTAGTAGACCGAACTACGAAGGTTCCTCGTAGTCGACATCACGCGAATCTTAGATCGGAGTACCTAGGCACTCTCAGCCCAGGGGCGTTCGAGTCGGATATCAAGAACTTACGGCTCAAGGATCCACAGCGTGGGATGACCATAAAAATAGTATGATATAGGTATAGTATGTAGATGATATTGTTTTCTGAGGTTTAAGCGAGCACTACACTTTGAAATGTAACACTTTTTACGGATTAACTCGCGTTAATTTACTATATTACACATTTTTTATATTATTATGATGTTTCGAACTCTTTACAGGGTCCGTGGTCACATGGAGACTCGCACTTTGTTAGCTCTTCCTGCCCATACTGGATTACATATTGTTTTTTGAGGTTTAAGCGAGCACTACACATTGAAATGAATTATTCCTCTCCCTGTGACTACGGACTCTGTAAAGGGTTCGAAACGCCTGGATAAAAAAAAACTATGTAATGTAGTAAATTAAACGCGAGTTATCCGTTAAAAATGTTTCATCATTATGTAGATGATGTAAAAATAGTAAAACGTAAATTATCTACAGCATCGAAAATGCTACGAAATAATATTGAGATCTATCGTAGCACAACTTAAGTAACAAACTCCAATTATCGAGTACTTTTGGATAATTCCATACAACAGACCTTCCTACCTATATCCGATACGATCTGGGGAACCCGTAATAAATATCATGGATCACACCTCATCTTCTTAGAAATCGTAGTAAGTTTCCCGGAACGGTGAGGCACGAATTCGCGCTTACGCCCGATACATTTTTTTTCAGTGCCAAGGCGCCGATGCTTTTACGCGCGGCGCAGTTTACGCAAAAAATCAAGAGCTGCCGCCACCGCGCGGTCAAGTGCCCATTGTTAGGTCTAGCAAAACAAAAGTAGACAACTAATTTGGACATTTCGGCCTCTTTGCTGCACAGCCGAGTATTGTTCGAGTTTCGGCGCCGCTTTCGAGTGCGAAACCCCATAAATAAGAACAACGGTAATTCCTTTAACTGCCGGTGCGTTGCATTGAAATGCAAGACGTATGAGTAAGCTTTCTGGCTACCGGACCGTAAACTAAGTATCGGGATTGGGCTTACCGAATGGATAACCGTGTTTACTGTTATTTTTATCTGTTTGTTTTTATATCATGTCTTTTTCGTCCCGAATGATCTAAACTTACATTTCGTTTAATGACACTTTGACTAACGGGCATATTTTAAATTCTAATTTTTGAGACCTGTACAGAATCGGAAACTAAAACACAGTTCAAACAAGAACACTGCAAGTTATTTGTACCTTCATACATAAGAAGTTATGAAGAGAACGATGTACAATCAAATTTGATTGATATACAATCAAATCAATATTGATTGATATCGTTCTGTGCATAACTAGATTTTGCAATTCAAATCTCTGAGCTTCACTAGAGTTCTTTTTGTAATAACATGACTCCATTTTTGATTAAATAAATAATAAATAAACTTTCCTACATTCACACCAATTATCAAGCCCAAAAGAAGCTTCGTTATGAAACTCGTTAAATGGTTACTGGACAACGGATAAACATACTTAAAATACTTAAATACATAGGTACTTATTAAACATAGAAAACACCCAGACCCGAGACAATTTAGAAAAACAATAATTTCTAAATTGTACCGACCGGAGATTGAACCCAGGATCTCAGAGGTGGCGATACCATGAAAATTGGTGTACAAACCACTCGACCAAGGAGGTCATCAAAAAGCTTGATTCAATCTACTGTACAATTTTATAGTGTATTAGTCCTTGAAATTGGCTTATTGCATTTGACGCAAAAGTAATTATTAATTTATTGAAATCACTAAAATACTAATTTGCATTAATACTATAGTTAGCTATCTACCTGTAGCAAAAATGTTTTGAAATTGGTCAACACAGTATCGTAATAACAAGATGTGTGCTGATAATACGATTTACTAGATCACATGTAGCGCTACACAATTGGCGAAAAGCCTCCCGCTGATATCCCCCAACACTAAATAAACGTTTACCGTTACTGGTCAGCAGCTCGTAATCCAACCCGTGTAATTAGCTGAGGCAGCGGCGTCTTTGTCGCATCGGCTGCTTCGGCTTCAGTGAGGCGCGAGCGCTCCCTCGCGTCCATTACACGCCGGTAGCTTTGAGGGATAATCTGGGAATTGTCCGGCTACAGACTACAGTCGTATCGTTGCGCATTATGCATGCGCAGGCGACCGCTCGCCGCCCGACCATTGTTGCGAATTACCAGCGAATTAGAAAGATCCTTTGCCGAAACGCCGACCTATTATGTGGAAGCGTAACTAGGTGGCATCATGCGTTGTGCGGACTGAATAGTACAATAACGTATCGTAAGAAACTAACGGGTGTTGGCAAATTTTAACGTTTCAATGTTGTTTGGTGATTTCAACCCGATAATTTGGAATTGATAAACAGAAAATAAAGAACGAAACCTAATTCACGTTATTGACGGTGAAGTGACAATACCTCATAACTTACATTTTTCAAAAAATTACTTTTTTATATCATTAACTTTTAGGTCGGTTTCTGCAATCAAATCTTCAATCAAATCGTTTCTGGATCAACAATCTGTTGATCGAAGGTTTCTGCGTATTTTGATGAAACCACTTATCCGTATTTTTGACGACAACGGGAAAAAATAAATGTGGAAATAGCTTCTAACTAAATGGATTTATGGTAATTTCTCCTATTTACCTACGTACAACTTGGTAGGTACAACCCGATTACACAGACGCGAAAGTTTTCGAGACACTCAACGTTTTTTCGCTTTGTGTAAAATGTTATCTTTGTTATTAGTTAGAAGGTATTGTGTATTTTAAAATAATGGAATTTGGTATATTCCTAGATTAGTTTCCTAGTTTTTATAAAGATACTAACCTAATTATTAACTATCTTAAAGAGAACTAAGAATCGCTTTGCTAGTTCATTCGTCAGGTTCTTAAAATTATGCAGAATACGAATACATCCTTTTATTACAAATGATATAATATAACGAAATTACTTATGTTACAATAAATAATGTGATAATGTTATGTAATCAATAAAACAAACAAGAAGCGTAAGCCTTAAATTGTTGCCTTACCTATATAGCATGCAAACAACCGCAGTCTTGTTCCCACGAATAAATGTGACTTATACACTAAATAAATATCTTACCGAAGAACCTCGTATCCTATGTACAAGGCATGTCTTCGAAAATAAGTTTTAATTATCATCCACCAAAAAAAAGACTGTCTGAAATGGTTGATGTCCTTTACTCAGACCCTAATTACACATTACTAAAAAACGTGGCGACAGTCGCCAATATGTGAAATAGTCATGCAAAAAGTAAAAGCGACGCCTCGACGGCAAGCTTGAGGCGTGACGTCACGGGCGACAGCTAGGGTGGGCCGGGCGGCGCCGGCAGCGCCCGCTACCCGCAACCCGGCGCGCTCCAAATGCGCGTTGTAGGTTGTAGTCATCTAATAACAGGCTTTTAGCACTCGTCGCTATCTCGGACTGTTCGGTTATCTAGTGGCGCTGAGCAAACGGCACCCGCCGGCGCCGCCTTATCACCAAACAAACACTCGTTTCCAAGTCACTTCGCGTATCGCTACGAGACTATTTGCGGACGAAATTTCGCCAGATAATAAGGCTCGAGAGACGTGCATACCTTTGGTTGGTCAAATATTGGTAACGAACTGAAAGTGACTAACAAAAAATGCTTGTTTAGTTTTAGGCGCCACTTTCAACTACGAATGTGTCTGAAAAGGAATCAGTGTTGTCACTGACGCAAACTGCGGAACAGAAGTGTTTCCAGTGTCGGGTTTCGGGTGGGATTTTAGGTTTTTCGGTGCAGTGGTGGCGTCAGGGCTTTTTCGGGCGCGTTCGGGCGGGCGGCGCCGGCGACACGCTCGCGCGCTGCGCTAATTGGCCTGTCGCCATGCTCACGGCACATGTGCGACAATTATCCCTTACAAGCTATTAGCTGCACGGGAGATGTATACGGAAACGGATGTTTAAATGGCATTCCCTAAACGAGATAACAGCTACCGTCCGGGTCATTTGTATTCAAATATTTTAACGGATGAATTGGTTTAAAGATAAATGTTACATTTTTTAATTTTTAACTTTAGGTGAATGGGATGATAATTAATTTCGAATATATTAACATAATTTTACAGTGATGGAATTAAACAATTGTAGTTATGCAACTGCATTCTGCCTAATGCCATTACCATAATTGCCATACAAGGCACTACATAGTGTTATGGACGGGAGTCCATATTTTTAAAAGGAATTACAATGATTTCCATTAACATGTTTCTTTATTTGTTCGCAGAATGATCGCATCACAAAACTGAAGATCGACAACAACCCTTTCGCCAAAGGCTTCCGCGCTTGCGGTCAGTCAAAATGCAAGAGAAAGAACCCCGATTCTGGCACTGAGAGCAATGAGCCCGCTAACGCCGAGTCACCTGAAGCCAAGCGGCCGTGTTCAGACGCAGCTTCCTCCTGCTCAGAAGAGGGCAGTCTACGTTCCACGTCACCCCGGTCACCCCCGCTAGCCGATTCACCAGCTCCACTCGTCGCCTCCCCCGAAAACATCACTCCACCACCGGCCTCGTTCTACCCTGACTTCCCTTACTTAGGACACCTTCCTATGTCTCTTCCGATCAGCCTTTGGCCCAGTCCACCCATGGCTGGCGCTTTCGCGTGGGGTCCAGCTCTGCCGCCGCCCCCGCCCCGCGCTCCCACTCCGCCCCCAGCGGCCCCCGCGCCCTGCCGTCGCCTCAAAAGCTTTACCATCAGTGCTCTGCTCGGCGAAGGCTGATTCTACTACCACATATTTCTAGGGCTGAATCCAAGTACATTGTATAAAACGGGCATGATTCGCAATAGCTACTATGTTGTAAATATTGTTGTTAATATTATAATTATAAAGTCGTCGATACTACCTCGTAGACATATCGGTAATCTATTATGTTGTGATAAATGTGCCTTACAATGTAAATAAACTTGAATAAAAACTAATAAGACTTATAAAACTATGACAATACAACTGATCTGTTATTTATCAACCATTTAGCAGATATATAATTTAATTTTGTTTCTAAATTACATTTTTGAATATCTACTTGTAGACTAGTTTATAAGCAATAAGAAAAAAACATATCTTAATTATTCAAATACCTACCTACCTACTTATGATTGTAAAAATCATTATGTAAATATACTTATAGATTATGTTGTGAGATAGTAGTATTAAACAGACAAATAAAATATATTTTATATAAAATAATTAGTGTTATTTATTATAAGATACATAGACTCACGACTATTATCCCCGAAGGGTTATTCAGAGACCAGTCTCTTTTGCGGTCCTCTGCCATAGTCCCCTTTTCACCAAATACCGACTGCACCTATATGCTCTATGACTTTATGAAATCAACATTGCCTAGGCAATCAGGACCGCAAAAACAGTCCTCTGCTATAGTCCCCTTTTCACCAAATAGCGACTGCACATTATTATGCTCTATCTAATGAAATATCTTTAATCCTTTGAAGAGATCGCTGCAGAAACGAACAGGAATGGATTGCCTCTTACTTTGATGTTATTGAATACACATTAGGTACGCATAACAGTTACAGGTAAGTAAGTACCTATAGTGAAATTAAATGAATTATAAAGGGCTTTATTTAGGGACATAATACACGCATACGAATGCAGATTTTATATATGTCCCAAAAAGAAGTAAATAAAAATAACACACAAATTGGTAATGATTTGTAAACAATGGGTACCTACTTCCATTTTTTTTTTGCAATTTTGCCGCTACCGCTATTCAACTGAATTTCAGTTGGGCAAATCTCCCAACGGGTACAGATTTTCAAATAGAGGTGTTGTCACATACAAGTGTAGGTAAGTACTAAAAACGAAAAAGGAAAGCAATATTTAAAAAAAAATAGGTAAGTAAATCAAACAACAGAAGCACGACGATAAATAGAAAACAGAAACAAAAGAGCATTAAAAAACTAGTATGGGACAAAGGCGGTCTCATCGCTAAAAGCGATCTCTTCCAGATAACCTTTGGTTTATAGACGTATATAGGAGATATTTAAAGTGTACAAGATCTGAATATTATGAAATAACATAGGATACATCTAAGCATATCATAAAAGGTTGAAGGTATAGAAAATTTTAACTTATTTTAATAAATACTGTAGTATTCTGCGGCGAGGTGGTCGTTACCCAGCGACGCCGAAGACGCGAGGTGCGCGGTGGTGCCGCATCGAAATCTATTTAGAAGAGTCAAAAGTAGCTCCGAAACATAAAAGAAGATAAGTACCTAGTACCTAGTCTTGCCATAAGTCCTGACACAACTTAAATGAGGGTATTTTATAATAAATAATATGACGGTAGTACTAAGTATTATTATTTCCGCAAAGTGGGTACCTTACTAAGTATTCAAACCGAATCAACAATTGGGCAATATAGGTAGTGCTTATCGGCAAGGTTATGTACGTACATAGGTCACACTAAAAGTTTCCGGAACTGACCACTTACATAAAAAATATTTAAAAAGTAATTACAACATTTGAAAATGGAACTCTTTGGCTGTAGAATGCAGTTTGTTTCATCTGACTGTCAATTGCTTTTACACTGTGGCGCCATTTTAAAAATTGCGTGTCTACATTAGCATGGATTTAACTCGAGAAAATTTTCGTAGTATGATTTTCTACGACTTTAAGTGTAATTTGACAGCATAACAGAGCATCGCATCGGCTTCAATCTGCTTTTGGCGATGAAGCACCATGCATGACGACTATTTATAGCTGGTTTTCAGAATTCAAGCGCGGTCGTGTCAATCTCGGTGACGAATCTCGCGATGGTCGCCCGTCCACCGCTGTGAACAACAAAAACATCGATGCTGTGCGCCGTATGATTGAAACAGACAGGGATATAACGTAGTGGTGGTAGGGTTGCCAGATTGGAAAACTAAATTATCTGGAATCAAAATGTCTACATTTTGGGGTTATTATCTGGAGAAATAAATTTTAAGAAACAAAATTTTACTTTTTATTTTAAAATCAACAATTTTGACATAATGACCAAACCTTACTGAATAATTATCAATTTTGAGATCAATCAAACTCGTGCTGCATTATTTACCCTATTAAACATTATTTTTACGTTGCAACAAGTATTTTGTGTTTGATTTTACTGCCTCTACCAATTTCGAGCACTGAGGTGTGTTGAGGTAAGATTTAATATTTAAACAATTTACATCGAAATTCAGCCTAATTATTAGTTCAGCTTTGATTAAGTCCACTATGCGATTCCTTTCATTTGAGTATACATTGTTCAGCAAGGTAAATATCCTTTCGCAATAGGCATTGCTTACTGGAATCGACAAAACAAATGTTTATTTTTATTTTTGAGTTCTTTTTAGTCGTATTTTTTTAAAAAATATGCCTAAATTTTGGCATTAGACATGTTTTTGTTTTTTGGAAGGTGTTCAAATATTTCACACACACATTAGTAATCGGAATATAAAATCATCATTATTGATACCTATCGTTTGAAATATTCAGCAAGTCGGGCAATTCAGAAAATTCTGCCCATTTAAATAAATTTTCGTCTTTAAGTGTTAATACAGTCAACTTCTCATATAAAGAGTTTTCCGAAAAATCATAGTATTCTTTTTCATTCATCGATCTTGCAAGTCTTGACTTGCTCGCCTCAAAAACTCTTCAGTTTCAGCGCAAAAAGGGTTTTCTCATTATCAAAAACTTAAAAAAAAAGTTCTATTTTTGCTTTGCTCGAAAAACTTGTCGTTTAACCTGTTTCTAAGGTTGCTCCATAGTTTTCTCATTACACTATCAATTTCAATGACAGTACATACATCACTTTCTAATTTCTGAAACTCCGACATTACGTTAGTACAAAGTATAAATAGGCTTCTGAGATCCCTTCCTCTTTACATTCCTCAAAACTGTTATCGAAATTAGTACCATTTTTAGATATCAATTCCCATATTTCCTTGTGACACTCATTTTGTGCCCGTCGGCATTCTTATAACTTAAGCGTAAACTTTTACGAAAACGATTTGTCTGGAGATTTTGGATTTTGTCTGGAGTCTGGACATCATATAAAATATCTTGAGAATCCAGACCATCTGGCAACCCTAAGTGGTGGTGTGGTGTGGGACATAGTAACAGGTGACGAAACATGGATTTATTGCTACGATCCCAAAACAAAGCAGCAATCGAGCGTATGGGTCTTTCAAGATGAGCGGAAACCAACTAAAGCGGGGCGCGTGAAAAGTGCATCTAAGCGGATTATTGCTTCTTTTTTTAATAAAACTGGACACGTGGCTACTGTTGCTTTAGAGAATCGTTGTACCGTGAATAGTGACTGGTACACGACCATTTGTTTGCCGGAAATTATTGACGAACTCCGTAAAAATAACCGTAAACGCCGTGTCATCTTGCACCACGCACGACAATGCTAGTTCCCACACGGCCAGACAGACAAACGAATTTTTGAAGGTGAAAAACGTAGAACTTATGAGCCATCCTGCATACAGTTCCGACCTGGCACCTTGTGTTTTTTTTCTGTTCCCAAAAATTAATAACCAATTACGCGGGCAACGATTTCTCATCACCAGAAGAGGCTGTCGAAGAGTATGAAAACACGTTTCTGAGGTCACCACGGAGGAGTGGCACAAAAGTTTTCAAAATTGGTTTAATCGAATGAAAAAGTGCATTTACGCAAAGGGAGAATGAATATTTTGAGAAACAATGAATTCATTTTAAACCTTTAATAGTATTTTTTTCTTATTCATTCCGGAAACTTTTAGTGCGCCCCACTAGTCTCAGGCACTTTTATGCATGAGTATTTGTAGTTTATGTTCTAACACGACTCTCAGGCAACTCAATTTTGAAGCAGATATCTTCAACCGATTGAGCTGAAATTTTGTATACATGTGTAAATCGTGTGACAATGCAATATTATGATGACATGGTGCTGATCTGATGATGGAGCTGGAAGGTGGCTATAGGAACTTCACAATGAAACGACACAACCTCATCGAGCTTGGGCACGTTTGAATCGTCTTGACGAGTAGTTTGTCTTTCAATGGTAACCAGGGTCTGATGATGGAGCTGGAAGGTGGTCATAGGAATTCTGTAATGAAACAACGCAACCCCATCGAGTTTCGCCTCGTTTCATTCATCTTGACGAGTACTTTGTTTTTAAATGGTTATACCAGGGTCTGATCTGATGATGGAACTGGAAGGTGGTCATAGGAACTACGTAAAGAAACGACGCACCCCATCAGGTCTCAGCTCGTTTGATTCGACTTGACGAGTAGGTACTTTAGTGCTAGATGGTAATCAGGGTCTGTTGATCGAGCTGGAAGGTGGCCATAGGAACTCAGTAATTAAGCGACACAACCGCGTCGAGTTTAATTCGTCTTAATAAATTAATTAATAAATTCTGTATACCTACACGTTCAGTGAAAAGAACAGATAAAAAACGTGTCCAGGGATAACTAAAAAGTAAAAAATAAATCAAAAGTTAAAAAACTTTTTTAAAAAACAAGCTTATATTTAAATGCGCTTAAAAGAAAAAAGAACTTTTACTAACAACTTCTAACGTCATTCATTACTCAATTTATATTATATAAAAGGTTGTCCCGAGATTAAGTATATAATTAAGTGCTATATTATACTTATGTTTAAATAAACAAGTAAATTAAATATCTTGATGTGATTGATTATAACTATAAAAATCAATCTAAGAAAATACGAGTACTTAAATCTCGTGACAACCTTTTAAGTAAGAATGTCATATAAATTGTGTAATGACGTTATAAGTTCTGTTGTTAGTAAAAGATTATTTTTTTCTTTTTAGCGCACTTAAATAAAATTTTGTTTTTTAAAAAGGTTTTTACTTTTAATTTTAAGAATATTATCTTTAAATACAGGTATAAAGTTTAATCTAATTTTATTCCAGAAAATTAAGGATCATGATAAAAATGTCTAGACAGGAAAGGTTGCAGGTTGTTTTTTTTTACGGCGAGTCAAGATCACACTACACGCCGCTTTCGGTTTAGAAATCGCGATTTTGACTAAAAATAAATACACGTGATATTTTTCTACACCCCCCCTCCACCCTTGTGATATTTATTGATTTTTGCCAAACCCCCTCCCCCCTTTTCGAGCCTCACGTGATTAATGGACGGCCCCTAAGGCGATTATACATAATAAAAATTTGTTCTAATGACTTCATAGATGGCGATTAGTAAAAGGAGAGTCCATGGAGAGCACGTGTATGGCTATTGGCTGCGTAATGGTATCAGAAAATATCAATATTGTGCAACTGTCAAACTGTGAACGAAATTATGGAAAATAGAAATAGGTCCTGAAATGCAAATACTTACAATTTTTTTATTTTTTTGGTTGACAAAAAAAGTGCACTGTTTATTACAGCCTTTTTGTACGGCTCGGCTTTCATAAAACGCCATCTATCGAGTGTTTTTGAACTAATTTTTTTTTAATTTGGGCTGTCCGAAAATAGCCTATTGGCCGCGGCCAACGCCTCGGTGGACGAGTGGCCAAGCGCTCGGCTCGTTATCCGGAGGTCCCGGGTTCAATCTCCAAGTAGTGCAAAATGTGTTTTCGGATTTTTCGATGCATAGCGCATAGCCCTCGTTTGTAATCACCAACCAGCATTAGGCAAGCCTTTGCCCTGCAGTGGGAGAGTATACAGTCTGTACTTTATGCGAAAATAGCATAAAATACCTACCTAGGTACTAACTTAGATTGAGGCATCAACTCGTCACACCAAAATTTTGTTCTAGCCGGTCATACGGCCAAAAGCAGTGTTATTTGTTTCAACCCGTCACAAGTTGATTTATTTCTATTAGGACACATTGTAATTTTGTAGCTACTGGTCACACTGCAAATCTGTTCCTATTCGTCATCCCGTCAAACAGTTCTAACTAGCGATGGGTAGCGAGCGAGCGAGTTGTTTAAAAGAGCCGGCTCACCTATTCTAGCTCAACGTATATCTAGCTCACTCCAGTTCAATTTAGCTCAGTGTTCATTTTAGCTCAATTAGCTCATTGTTTCATCGGAATATGTCGGCTCGGAATCTAAGGGGGTGCAGGACAAAATTTTCTGGTGATTTTTATATGGAGCCTTAACACTTACAAATTAAAAAAAATTAAGGTTACTTTTTATAAAAACGCGAATATCTCGAAAACGGTGCGTCGTAGCTGAAATCAAACGAAATTTTGACCCTAAAAAAATTTCAACTTTTTTTTAGGAAAAAAAATTTAAATTTTCTAATTTTATCTTCATGAACTACACTGAGCTAAATGAGCTACTGAGCTAGAAGAGCTATATACCTAGATCTTGACTGCTAAATTTCTCATGACGAGTTCTAACTGGGGCCCTTAACCTCTTAAATGAGTAAGAGAATACCAAATGTGTCAAACAATTACAATGCGATCCAATTGCGACTCAATTATGCCATTCGTAAATTAGCAGACTTGGGCCCCTGATCACAAGGAGGATATATTAGTAGGTATTAGGTACAGCCTAGCCCTACGCAGATTTATTGTCGCGTGATAAAAATGGGTTCGCCACAAATGTCGTTATAAAATGTTTACTCAATGACATTCCCAGGCCTTTCAACTAGGAATTCCTTGCTTCATTTTACTGTAAAGAAGAGGCAATGTAAAAATTACCCAGTCGTATTATTAACGATTGATATTTTTTTATCCAATATTTGGATTTTATAATTGTGTCGTAATAAATAGCACGTGGGGATATTGGGCCATATTATATGATCGAAGGCCATAACCCACCACGCTGGCCCAATGCGAGTTGGTGGGTTTTAACGACTGTAATCTTACGACAACAACCGGGAGCCGGGACCAACGACTGCTTCCGAAGCACGGAGGAGCTCGAGATATTTTTAATTTGGTCACCCATCCGGCATTACGAAAGTTGCTCACTTTTTTATTTTTATGACTAAGTATAATTCGTATAGGTAGGTACTGTGATACAGAAAAGTTTGCAAACACCCAAAAGTTTTGGTGAACTTATTTCCTGAGAGCGACATCTATCGAAAATTTACGGAACTAGGTACCTGCTTGGCACACAGTTCTAGTAGTTCCAATGGTTCTAACATGAAATAATAATTTTAGAGGTCATTCATTACTGAACTGAGCCCATGAAAGTGGAACTAAAGGAAGGTTAACGATTTTTGCCACTCTAAGCAATAACGATTTACCGTAGTTTAGAGTTTACCCATATAGGAATAAATAAAGTCTATTTATAACTAAACACTTTAGTTTATCCCAGGGAGACTACTGCCTGGAAGCACCCGCTACGCGTCGCGTCACATTACAGTAAAAATGCTTAATCAACAATTTTTACACTAATTTCAATGAAGTACTACTACGTACATTTAATTTAAAACAATTAAGTTTAATAAAGTATTTGAGTGAAAATAAAAATAAACCAGTGTTATTTCTTAAAACATTTTCATTCATAACAGTTAATAAACAATGTTAAATTTATTATAATACTATTGATTGCTATGAAATTGATTTGGTATCATGTATATTTATTGCAATTTGTTTATCATACACATACATATTCAATCACTACTACCATCCTCAAAAGGGCCACTCAAACCAGGCAATGAGGACAGCAAAAGCAGTCCTCTACCATAGTCCACTTTTCACCAAATAGCGACTGCACATGTGCTCAGCGTGACAAGTGGTGAGCCCATTGCCGCTCTATGCTGTTGGATGTATGTGCTGTCTTTAATTCGTTAGTCGCCTTTTATGACACCCAAGAGGAGAGAGTTAATGAATCACCCTCAACTAAAACCTTGTTTATATTTTGTAGTTGTTTCTTTATATTTTAAAATTTAAAAATGATGGTCATTTTAAGATAGTTTTTTTTAAACTTTTCATTAAACTTTACACACAAGTGCATATTTCTTTTTATACTCCTCTGATTTGTATTTGGTATTAATTAAATAAATATGTAATGACTGGACCACTCCGTAAAATGATTAAAACAAACACAAATTTGTGATACACATGACTGTATAATTAACATACAACACAGTGAGAAATAGGTGAACTATACCACTCATTACATATAATATATATTTGATTAAAAACAATTTCAGAAATCTATCCCGTTATTAGATTTTTAAGTTCAGAACTGAGCTGATTAGCATCAATATTGACCTTCGAGTTGCTGGGAGCGGGTGCACTGGACTCCCTGCTGCAGGCTTTTTTGTGGACAAACCAGTGAAGTCTCTGGCATTCTCGGTCACAGTACTGGACCAACTTGCATTTAGAGCATTTCTTAGCTGGCTTTTCTTCCCCACACGTACTGCAGTATGGTATGGCATCAACAAAACCACGCTGCCCATTTATTGTGCAGTTTATAACCGACAATGCTGGAGGTGGATCTTTACTGGTCAACGATGTCACCATTTGGTGGAACGTTGTACATTCTCTAAATGGGAATTCTCTTACACAGTCCTTCAGAAACGTGTCCATTAAATCCAATGAAACACCATCTTTGCCCGGTTTTAATAGTTTCTTTGAGAAAATTTCTACTATGTCATGTTTTTTCTCATCCTTGTCCGAATGAGGTTTCTGCTTGTCTCGTACATTGTTGATTTCTCTTACAATGTATGCTAGATAGTGGTATTTAAATGCCATAACTTCATTTGTTTCACTGCCTCTGGTCATTTCCTTTTTACACATCAACTCCAAAACCTTGCTAACTTTGCTAGCATTTTCTAACAGAGCAGATGTATGCTGCAAATTCAAGGCCAACCTAACTGGGTGAATGTTTACACCCAAAACAAACTTATGTAGAGGGTCCACTAAGAATGCAGGGAGGTGAGGTTCAGATTGTTGTCCTTGCACGGTAGAAAAGTAAGAAATTTCATTGCGTGGTAAGTAGTTATTGATGGTGGCAACGGTGTGGTGGTTTCCCACAAATGCTGCCATTTGAGATGCCGAACGACCCACTGAGTTTGTTGCAGTAGGCTTAGCACCTGCATCCAACAATAGCTTGCACACGTCAGAGCTGCCAGATAATGCACCGAAATGCAAAGCTGTGTAGTTGTACTCATGCTTACCAGAATTAACATCAGCTCCCTGAAAAATACAAAAGAAACTTATAAGAATCTTATGATAACCTAAACTTTTTTCAACGTAGTTAACACAAATACGACATCGATATCACTTACTCTATCCAGTAGTAGCTGTACCATGTCCTTGTTACCCTTATAAGCGGCGTGTTGAAGTGCCGTCATGCCATTTTCGTCGAAGAAATCGACTCCACCCTTGTGTTGTGCAAGAATGTTTTTGAATTCTGCTAAGTCATTTTGAGCAATAGGCTCGAAAATGGTTTTCTCTGCAGGAGGGTTTCCATCTTTTTTATTTTCCATTGTGTCGATTCTTCTGTAATCTTAAGAATTACTTAGATAGCGACAGAAAACAACCTGCAATCAAAGGCTTTTCGAGTTGACAAGTAGCTACCTACCTACTGTCAGTGCCAACTGTCAATGTCATTGATTTTTTTTAAATATTTGTTCCGTGAAGGAACAGGCTAAGATCAGAGACCATACTGCATAGTCATTAGTATTTTTATTTCTTTTTTTCCCCCTGATGATAATGAGTGGTGATTAAGATGATGAATGATAAATGATGTTCCCGAAACCCCTTGAGCCCTCAGTAAAGATGTAGGACTTTACTGAGGTCTCACACGGACTTCTTGAGAGAATTTGAAAAGTGATGTTGCACTGTTTTGTTACATTTGCCAACACTCATGCACATTCACAAACACTTAACGGTTAATAATCCACTATTATTTCACACTAATGTTCGAAAAAACACGAATTTTAGAAAATAAAACAAAACTGCGAACATGACGCTTCACTTTCCCGCCAAGAAGTCCTCAATGTCATAGATCTCGGACTCATAGATATTAATTTAGCACACTTTTTAAATCTTGATACCATTAACAAATGACTTGGACCGTGAGCCATACTGCTTTGTCATTTTATTAAAAATTAAATAGGTAGTCAATGGAGTAGCCAATAATTGGTGTATTTATTATTTGTGTCTAACCCTAAGTTATTGTTTTGTGTGCAGAGCAAGTTTTCCCGAAGTACCTAAATTGCTTGCTTTGCTTTAGATAAGATTAGATAATTCTTTTATTGCAACAGTTTATTTACATTCTCCTTCCTCCCGTTCCTCTGTAAGACCATTTAGCTATGGAATTCTCTCCTGGCGCATAAAATATGTTTGTCTCGGGCCCGGGGTCTTATGAGCGGGGCGTGAAACAGCATTCATGCAGGCCGTCATGAATGGGTGCGCTTGTTACCGTGCTTATTCCACGGTGAGGTTCTCGTTGTTTTTCAACGTCTTGCGGACGACGGGGGCCGCTGCCCGATAGCCATCTTGGTTTTGTAAAAGCGATTTAACAAACCGTAGACAAAGAACCTCGGACCCTCAGAACAATAACAAGCTATTGTTCTGAGCTCGGACCCTCAGAACAATAACCTTTAGTTATTGTTCTGAGCTCGGACCATATTTGGTCCGAGCAAAGAACTGTCTACGTGACAGACAAAACCAAGATGGTGGCAGTGATGCCAGCTTACAAAATATAACCTAAAGTTACAAAAATACAATAACTTGATTAAAAAATTTAAGTTTCCTAACAACTCGGCCATCCTACCTTACAACGAGACCCATCGTTGAGTTGCACATTATAAGAATTTTATCGATACTCTTAGCATTAGACTTCTACCATGTTGTTCCTAAACTAAGAAACATTTGGTGGATTTGCACGGTTTGTATAAAGTCGCGAATTGCCCGCGAACAGAGTTGCAAAAAGATTTGCTTTCTCCGTTGCAGTGTGGGTTGTGTGTGCAGTTCATTTTTTTGCAAAATTGATAGTACTCCAAAAAATATATATAGATAGGCCCTTTACTTTCTTAAGTAGTGGCGCGCTTTTGCTCTAAAAACGTGGCATGTCGGCAGGTAGAAAAGAAGCAAGCGGCAGGACTAAAATGTTTTAATCGAAGCAAAAAGGCAAAAACTATAATAAAAATTAAAATTAGTACAAAACAGCTTACGTAACTTTTTTTGAAACGAATATGCAAGTAGAAACGTTGCTTACGACACCCTGAGATTTACAAATAAAAGGCAAAACAGCTCAAGTTAAGTTTATCATTCTCAATTTCCGAGTAGAAATATCATAAACAAGACCAAAAAGTTAAGTTAGGTATTGTAAAAAGTTATAAACGGCGCCTTCATTATTTATTGTAGTGAGGCAAAACCGTAAACAGACCAAACACCGACGGTTATGCCGCTTTTAATTTCTATACACTATAGCCTTAAATTTTTTAATTATGGTAAAAGAACATGCAAAATTTAATAGAACATGAAATTTCGTTCGCGTGAAAGTGCTCTTTGTGAAGAAAGGGTATTCAATATAAAATAACAAGAAATGTAATCAACTTATAAAATCTTTATTTATTACTCTTCAGAATCTTTCTTTATTTATTCATCAAATGAACTAAAAAAATGACAGTGACATTTAGAAATTAGACATTAAGTACCTTACTTAGAAACTTTGCTTAGCGTTTGCTAAGATTTCACCTGTCATTTAAGTTCTGCGCACCGTGAAATAACTACTAGTGCGCGTTCTGACAATTGAGAATGGCTTATAAGTAGGAGGGTAAGTCTCTATGTATTTCTTAAATTTAAAAGTAACGTACACCAGATCGTCCCGAGTGGAACGGCCCTGCGAATGCCATATTGGCAGTCGCTGAGAAGATCGTGGGATTCTAGATGCAACAAAAGTTTTCTATTCAGATAAACCCTTTCCATAAATTTACAGAGTATGGAGGTGATGGCAATTGGTCTATAGTTGGTGGGGTCGGCACGATTGCCCTTCTTGGGCACTGGCTGCACATTTACAAGCTTCCAGGACTGAGAAACCGCTCTAGTAAAAAGAGAAAGGCGGTACAGACGCGTCAGAACCGGAGAAAATTCAGGCGCAGACCCTACGTAGTCTAGCTGGAATCCCGTCCGGGCCGCTGGCCTTATTAACGTCCAGATTCTGCAAAGCTTTTCTTACCTCTTTGGTGTGACTGAACACTTGACATGGAAGCACCACAGTGAGGTAAAGAACCTCGGACCCGCAGAACAATAACAAGCTATTGTTCTGAGCTCGGACCCTCAGAACAAAAACCTTTAGTCATTGTTCTGAGCTCGGACCATATTTGTTCCGAGCAAGGAACTGTCTACGTGACAGACAAAACCAAAATGGTGGCAGTGATGCCAGCTTACAAAATATAACCTAAAGTTACAAAAATACAATAACTTGATTAAAAAATTTAAGTTTCCTAACAACTCGGCCATCCTACCTTACAACGAGACCCATCGTTGAGTTGCACATTATAAGAATTTTATCGATACTCTTAGCATTAGACTTCTACCATGTTGTTCCTAAACTAAGAAACATTTGGTGGATTTGCACGGTTTGCGTCAAGTCGCGAATTGACCGCGAACAGAGTTGCAAAAAGATTTGCTTTCTCCGTTGCAGTGAGGGTTGTGTGTGCAGTTCATTTTTTTGCACCGCTTAGCTGCAGAATAGAAGGTCTTCTTCTTCGCGTGAACCCTCCGAGCCCGTTCTTTACAGTTACGAGCGCGTACCCAGGCTTGGTAAGCGGATTCTTCACGTGCTTTTGCGCTTGCACAGTCCGCATTAAACCAAGGTTGGGCATTGTGATCGTGAAGGACGTCGGAGAACGGAATAAACTATTCCATTCCCTGACGAATCACTACCACGATCGCGTCTGCAGACTAAAGGGATCGTTCGATGAAAAACACACTTGGCGCCAAGGGTATGATGCAAATAAGTGCTGCATCTCGTCCCAATCAGCTGACTCATAACGCCAGATACGCCTCGTGCCGTGCCCCTAGGGTTGACATCAGGATCGGACGTTGCCAGGGAGGCTGAGACCGATACTAAATGTATATTATATAGGCTTCTTCTTCAGTAAAAAGACAGTTTGGCGTATGGCCATCAGCATCAGGTACCCGCGTCGCCACGTTCGACATCTGGGTGAGATCCAGCGATAATGCAAACTTGCGCGCTTCCCGTCCAGCATGGTCAGTTTTCTTGTACGGGAACAGCCACTCACGATGGTGAGCATTAAAATCAACAAGAAAAATTAGTTCCGCTACAGAGTACCTACCTACCTATGATTGGCTAGATCTGCGGTCTCTGATAAATATTCTATGAGCCTGGTCGTATCCTGGTCCCCGGTGTGTGAGCGGTAAACACCGACGTAGATGAATTTCTTCACTCCGGTGTCAACCAAAATCCATAAAGCGGAAAACACTGGTTTTCAAAGCCACGGAAACGCTTACAGTAAACGTCATCGCGCACAAACACATACAGACGCCGGCGTACTTCTTAAACTTGTGTTTAAGAGAGTAACCCGGGTAGTTGAGGTACGACACGTCCGACGGTGTTGCTATCTGCGTCTCCGTCAAAAAGAATAAATGCGCGCGTTGGCGGGGCAGCCTTTTGCAGGTGGCTAGCGCACTACTTGGGCCCCTACTAACTGCGGCCGCCCAACGGCAAGACCGTGCCTCAGATCCCGCTACCTTCCAGGTCGAGCTGCCCTGTACGAAATAGTCGTGCAACCAGCACCGTTCGCTGCCAAACAGTGCAACTAGCTGCTTCCCATCCCCAATGGCACTGGTACTCCTGCACACCAACGGAACGCAGTAAGAGTGCTTGGCGTTGGACTCCGGCAAGAGGGTGGTAGGAAAACAGGCGGCTCCTTGCGGAGCATACCACCACAGAGAGAGCATTCAGCGGTCACCACAAACTAGGGAGCCCATGATGCCATTGCCCAGGGTGGACCACTAGGAGGTAGTTCTCGCCCACCATAACTTAAGTACATACAGCGGTATACAATGTCGGTGTACTGCATAATATGTGATCAAAGGAACTTCAAAAGTGAAGTTCGATCATTATTATATGAGTCGCTTCATTCGAAGATATTATTTACCACGTAGTTCCTCTAACCTACAGGGTAACGATACGCACGTTCAGAGATTTCCTTAGCTTTTTTTTTTTATGTTCCCTCTCCAACGTCTCGTCACAGTTCATAATCTAGCGGCCGTTGAGCCATCATTCTGTTTAGAGATCATTAGCATTGTTCTTGTGATAAAGGTAAAGGGTTGGGTGGGTAGGGTTGTAATGTCTTCGAATGAAGCGACTCATATATAATGATCGAACTTCACTTTTGAAGTTCCTTTGATCACATATTATATTTCGTCGCTTCATTCTTCAGATATTATTTACCACGTAGATCTTTAGAGAAAAATACCTTTTTGCAAGAACTCTGCTGTTTTTAGGATGCTAATTATGTAAGGAGCCTTATGGTAAGTCATAGACGTAGTCTGTGAGGTAAGTAGGTACCTATGTAATATTTTGTTATTTTTACATGGTAAAAGAAATAAAAATCAACCATCAAAATAAATATCTTGTTTTATTTATCATCCTTCAATCTTATGTTAATCAATGTCATTTATTTATTATTTATTTTTGTAATTATCTTATGAACGTAAACAAACTGATTGAGCAAAATCATTATTAGTAATTAAATTAAATTTGTAGAATCGAGCAAATGTATTACTGTTGGTCCATCCAGCAGTTTTTCATAATGTGTCTATGCTTACACCTGCAAGACTAGCTGTGGAAGTAGACGCATGTTGCGTACTATGCGCTGAAAACACTGATGTGTCTACACCGCTGTCTGCCAATACAGACTTTATCCATTTGCTGATTGTTTGAGATGAAACAGCTCGATGGGGTTTTTTGATTGTTAATAATAAGCGTGTATTATTGCCTTCCCTGCTGTTTTGAGTGTAATCGATATAGTCTAATAATACTGTAGCAGGACAAATGGGTTTATTTTCTATGAAAAAGGGTACAAATAGAAGTGGTTGTTCCCTTCCCGGAGCTGACGTTTTTATAATATCAGTAATAGAAATTGTAATTCCATTCGCAAGTACTTGGATATTATCCAATTTTATTACTCGTTGTGCTGTACAAAGCGCTAATAATATTACTAATTTTTTGGATAATTTATCAAAACCAATGTCTTTGTTTGGGTACCAATTAGAAATAAGATTAAGGACTAACTGCGGATCCCATGTGTAATGATATTTGGGTCTTAAGGGTTTTAGTTTATACACCCCTTTCAGAAGTCGTTTTATAGACCCATCAGAACCTATATTGTTTCCGAATAGCAATGACAAAGCTGATCTATGAGAGTTGAGCGTACCGTAGCTAGCTCCCTTTTTAAACTCGCATGTTATGAAGGATATCACTTGGGCCACAGTGCCTTGATAAAAGTTTAACTGGTTTTGCCTACAAAAGAGCCACCATAATTTGTAGGATACGTTATATTGTTTTTTAGTATTGTCTGATAGCGATGAGAGCATCAAGTCCATTGCTTCTGATGAGATGCCCCGGGTAAAAAACGCCTGCCTGAGCGTATCGCTGCAGCCAGCGTAAGATGTTCTTGAAGTCGGTGTGGGATGTGATTCCTGAAACAGGATTGAAGAACATTTTCACTCGGTTTGAAATAAATTATGTCAGAGATTATTAGGCTTCTTAATAAAGGATACCAAGGCTGTGAAGGCCATTGAGGGTATACAAAAATTCCGCATGCTTGTTCATGGACAATCTTTTGCAAACACTTTAAAATTAAGGCAAAAGGTGGAAATGCATAAAAATATGTAAAACTCTATTGGATGGTACTCGTAAATGCATCGACACATAAGGCGTTCGGGTCCGGAAACCAAGAGACATACAAATCACATTTTGCATTTGTTCGAGATGCAAATAGGTCGATATCAGGCTGTCCGAAACTATTTCTAATTTTATTGAAAGCTTTGAATGATAAACCCCACTCTGTATCTGGATTAATTTTTCTTGATTCAAAATCTGCTTCTTTATTATCTTTGGTGTTTATATAAGATCCGAACAGCGTGATATTGCGACTTTCACACCATTTCCAAATTTTTCTAGCTAAGTCATTTAAGTGAGAAAATTGTATGCCTCCCATACGATTGACGTAACTCAAGGCAGTAGTGCTGTCAATCTATATATATAAAAATGAAACCCATTTTCCGTTGTCACGCCATCACGCGTGAACGGCTGGATCGATTTCGCTAATTCTTTTTTTGTTGTGTTTGTTATGGTCAGGAAAAGGTTCTTATAAAAGAAAAAATTAAAATAATCACTTTTTTTTAAATATTTTTTACAATATTCATAATTAAGACAGGACAACGTCTGTCGGGTCAACTAGTCCATAATAAAATTGCACAATTTGACATATTATTGACTAATGTTTTTAATGCAAAATATACTGCTAAGAGTTCCAGGTAATTTATATGAAATGATTGTTAGTTGTCTTTCCAAGCCCCATGTACACGACCATTTTTACTACAGGCACCCCAGCCGGTCATTGAGGTATCTGTAAATATTTCAAGCGCATAACTAACTTTTGCGTTAAAATCGTTGTAATTTTGGTGAATATTATCCTTCCACCAATTTAGATCTTCTAAAATGCATGATGAAAGGACAATTTTACTGTCGTAATTGTGATGATTTCTATTTAAAATGAGATATTTTTGTCTTTCTAAAATTTTTGTATTAGCCAGCCATATTTGACTGGTGGGCAGGCTGCTATTAGTATTCCTATAAGTTGCGAATATTCCCTAATTGTACATGAGGGTAAGAGAGAGAACTTTTTAACTAATTGTGTAATTTTTGAACGTTTGTCGTTTGGTAATGAAATTGTTAACTGATTTGAATTAAAATTAAAACCTAAATATTTACATTCATTTCGAGGTTGTAATGAACTTTTAGTAAACTGAAAGAACAAACTTTCTTAGCATAGGCGCATTCTATGCACGCCTGAACATATTTTTTCACGAACTTAGTCATTTTGGGAAACCAATACGACCTTTTGATACGATCTAAGGTCTTTTCAAACCCAAAACGCCCAATCTCGTCATGGTTCAGGCGGCAAACCTGCCACCTTGCCCCCTTTGGAACTACCCATCGCAAACTTTCTTTATCTCCATCCACACATCTGTAAAGTTTATTATCCTGCATGACATAGTTATCTTTGATATAGTTAAGCCCATCAGTATCCATTTTAGATGTAATAACGTCGCGTATTCGACGAAGTTCCGAGTCTCCTAGTTGTAATGTATGCAGCCAATCTTCGCCACTGATCGTCATTACACTAGGGTACTGATCCGTACTACAATCACTACAACTACCAGAATCCTGAACTGGATTTCGCGATAGAGCGTCTACATTGTGTCATCTTAGTCCCGGGTCGATATTCTATGGTACATTGAAATTCTTGTAAAAGAAGCCACCATCGGGCTATACGCGGAATTAAATCACGTTTTGAGAAGGTAGAACGCAGCGCGCTACAATCTGTGACGACTTTGAACTTATTCCCGAGCAAATATACCCTGAACTTCTTTAGCGAGCATACTACAGCAAGCGTCTCAAGTTCATATGCATGAAAATTTCTCTCCTCAGGGGAGTTTTGACGGCTATAGAATGCGACAGGCTGAAAAGTGTCAACCGCATTAATACGCTGCATCAGAATACCGCCAATGCCTACTTTGCTGGCATCAGTATCGGTCTCAGCCTTTGGATCGTAAATCGCTAATATACGAGTAGGTCTGTGAATTAACCTGCTCTTGAGTATCGTAAACGCTTGCTCTTGCTCTTTACCCCAAGCAAACTCTACATCCCTTTTTAGAAGTTTATTCAGAGGGTGTGCCAATGTCGCGAAGCCCCTTATGAATTTTCTAAAATATCCGACAAGTCCCAAGAACTGTCGTACTGAATGTACAGAATTTGGACAGGGAAAGTCCTCGACGGACTTCACCTTTTTATCCCCGGGGCGAACACCCTCAGCGCTAATTTCATACCCTAGATATAGGATTTTGTTCTGTAGGAAATCGCATTTAGATAAATTTAACGTCAAGTTCGCTTGCTCTATCAATCTTAACACCTTTTCTAATCTGTCTAGGCACTCCCCAACGTCTTTCCCGTAAATCAAAACATCGTCTATGTAAGCCGTCGCTTCGGAGAACCTAGCGGACCCTAATACCTTGTTCATCATTCGTTGAAAGACTGCGGGTGCATTGGCCAGCCCGAACGGCATACGATTAAATTCGTACTGACCGTCCGGGGTCACAAATGATGTAAGAGGTTTCGAATCCTCTGATATTGGCACCTGATAGTAGCCTGATGCCATGTCTAGGGTTATAAAATAAGCCTGACCTGATAGACGAGAGATCTCGTCTTCAATGACAGGCATCGGGTATCTTTCTTTGACCGTAATAGAATTTAATAATCTGTAATCGACGCATAATCTCTGCTTACCGTCCTTTTTACGCACTAAGATTATGGGACTCGCGTACTCTGACACAGATTCCCTTACAACGCCTGCCTCTAACATCTCCCCAACCATATCCCTTACTTGTTCCCGCTCAGTATGAGATAGTCTATAGGGCCTATAGACGACTGGGCGCGTGCTATTGAGTTCTATGTGCATTTCCGCAACGTTTGTGCACCCTAATTCTTTCATGCACGAGGCGAAACAGTGCTTGTATTTTTTTAATAACTTTAATAATCGACCCTTATTTGCCTCATCAACTGTGTCACCTATGTGAATCTGATTCACATCTATCTCTACATGATCAATGGCAACATCTATAGTAGAGGTTCGTATTTGTTTTACCACTTGGACCTTTGTGCCTCTCCCTATATTAGTTCCTTCTAGTAATAGACACGGCTCTACCAAAGAAGTAATAAAGACGTATGATAGTCCTTGTTTGACCCCATAGACCCCACCATTAACAGTAAACTGCTGTGTTGGTTTACCTATAACCCTTCCGCTAAGTAGCACATTACCATCCACTAAATCGTTAGTGTGAACTCTTACTGAAGCCGGTCCGTAAATTATGACATTAGACTTTATTTTAATTAAAACCATCATATTCTCAACATTATCAAGTTGTGGAAATGGAAGTTCGAGATTAATATCATAAAACTTAAGAATATCAGCGTTTTTATATACTACGACGTGCGGTTGTTCAGTAAAAGTCTGTCCCACAAGTAGGGGTAAATCTAGAAACGTATCATCTACTACCTGACACTATCTATTTCGACCCCTCCATGAGAATGTATGATACTATTACCGAAACCTCGCAACGGCGTGGGTAATTTATCGCAAATTAAACCCAACGAAGAGGCAGCGGAACGTGTTAACAGACTCACTTCACTACCAAAATCGACAAAAGATTTTAATGGAACATTGTTCACTTTGCCATATTTAATAAACTTTGAGTTTGAACCTGAGGAACAAATAAGCATTGTTTTCTGAACGGGTGCACTATCTGTTCTTGCTTAATTTTCGGACCTATTTAACATACAATTCTCAATTTTATGTCCAAACCTACGGCATTTAGTGCACTGGATTAGTGGTTTAGGACATTTTGAGTAAGGATGACCTTTTTCTTTACAATTGAAGCAGAATAAATCAGGATTAGAATTACTACCTGTCCTAACAGATCTGTGAGTGAAGCTATTGTAGTCTGAAGATGACTTTATTTTCACGTGGCTACGTTCAAAATAGTTTGGTGCATCTTTATTACTCGTTAAAAACTGTAGAAGTTGTTCGGGCTGTGTACAACGCAAGGCATTGGCACTAGATCTAACAGTTTTGTCGGTTAACCCATGGATTAAACAGTCCACCGCTCGCTTGCCCTCGATGTCACATCGGTTCAGTAATGCTAGCTTTTCATAATAATAAATCTCTAACGGTTCGTTAAACTTGCTTTTTCGTCTCAGCATATCCTCCAGGGATTGGCCATAATTTTGTTCGAACGGAAAAGCACTAATTAGTTTTTGTTGCCACTCTGGCCAACTATAGAGTATAGAGTTCAAACTCTCGTACCAAATTTTGGCCAACCCCTGAAGTTTCTGCATGGCAAAATGTATAACGGTTCTTTCGTCCCAACCGTAGACAGTGGCGCATTCGTTGACTTTACGGAGCCATATATCAGTTGTTTGACTCTTGGAAGAAGGGTCAAAATCTGGCAAAATGTTTTTATGACTAAGACTTTTCGATTGCGATGGTGGAACCACTGTTGACGGTTGAGGCTGCGACTTAAGAGATTTTAAAATATTTACAACATCCCTAGTAGAAAAAGTAGGAGTAGCTAACCGTCTGGATTGCTGTGGTGCTGATGCGCTGTCCCCGTGCTTGCTTCTGCTCTGTGATCGTTGCTTCTCTCGGCTGCGCGAGCGGCGTATGCTTCGTCGTCGGGATCCCGACTGGTGTACTTCGTAATCCTTCCGCTCGCGACAATCCTCTTGGCACCTGTGCGCCCGTCTCTCCATTGTATCACGTTGCAACTGGCGGCGTTCTCGGCGCAGTTCGGTCTCCAACGACCTTAACCGCTCCCGCTCCCGCTCAAGTTCCACTTCACGATCTAACAGGTTTCTGTCATAGCCTTGCGTTGGAGTGCGCGGGCGGCTACGACTACGATAGCTGCGGCTTTCTCTCCGCGTGCGGCTACGACTGCGCCTTTCCATTTCTTTACTAAGCCTTTTTTTCTTGGCGTTCGGGTGTCGTCAAACGCCGCTGAAGCTGTAAGTCGCTTTCCCGTTGCATGGTTTCTGAAACTTGTAACAAATTCTATGCATTTGTCCTTTAAATCTCGCTAAACAGTTAGTAGTAAATATACTAACACCCTTTTGCACTAAACTTGGGTTAGGCTTGTCTTAGTTAAGATAAACCTAAACTTAGGAGCAGCCTAACAAAATAATCGGTTTGCACTAACAGTTCTGTCTCAGCTGTGACGAAACTAAGGAATTGCCTAGTTAAGTGAATGACGAACGATTGGAATGGTAGATTGTTTATGGTCTATTATTTTAAAAAAACAAAATCTGTTTGAATTTGTCAACGTCTTGTCTTGACAATCTAATAATTAAGCTAATAAGCTTGAGATCAACCCATAGAATAATAACTAATATTATTCTGAGGATCAACCACATAATTTTGTCACATGGTTAGGTGTGTGCGTAATAATATTTACAATGCATCGGTGTTCAATGAAGATGTGTGAATTCTGTTACTATGGCAACTGTAGACCAAAGATAAACAAAAACATGGATCTGTCGCTCGATAGGTTAAGTCAACTTAAGTCACTAATTTATCAGTATGGGAGCTCTTGCCATTTTTGTATGACTGACACACGCCCGCCTCATCGAGCGGTCCTTTAATTATGAGTGGTCGAGCTTTGAGTCGAGCAATAAATCGACGAGAATTTGAAAGTTAGGTACTGTCAACGAGCGAGCTGTCAGCACACAAATCAAAATTAATTCGAAATTATTTGGTCTGCCATGCCGTATGTAATTATCATTCACATACGGCATGGTTGCTTAATTATATTTCCTCTTTGTAGTTTTGCTGTTATTTATAATAAAGTTAAATAAATAGACGGTTTTGTTTTTTTTTAGCATTTAAAAAAACACTCGTACTGTTTTGCAATCAAGTCAATAGCAAACGCCCTGTTGTCCTATTTGTACCTTTATAATGATAACGGAAAGATCGATTTTTTTCATGGATTGTTCAATATGTAGGTAGGTATGTTTTTATTTTTAGCCATTAATGCGTTTCCGGTTCATTGCTATTAGAAGTAGGTGTTTTCTTCGCTAAAGTATTGTGATAAGATGCGTTATCCATAACAATAACCATCTTTTTGGTACATTGGTTGCATGCATCTTTTCAGCAGTTAGTACCTACTTTACTTTACTGTTTACTTTGCTTTACTGTACAATGTCACGTATATGCACACACGCATTCAAGTCTTTACTTAAGTATCGCCTTACTCGTTGGGCGCTTCCTATTCGGGCTCATAAAGTTATGAATCTCCTAAGTGGAGTTAGGAATTGCTTAAGGTTAGTGCAAGCAAATTTTTCGCTAGGAGCAGCTTAAACAAATTAGGCAAGAACTTAGGCGATTCTTAAGTTTAGTGCAAACGGGCATCAGTACCAGATGCTCTTTTTTATTGAAAATAAGGATTAGGAGGCTCGCTCGTGCTTTAATTGCAGATATCTCGAAAACGGGGCCTCGGAGCGTAAAAATAATGAAATTTTCGCCCCCTGTAGAACCCCAGTCCATGTTCGACACTTTCGATTAACACCCACAAAACAACTTTCTACCAACCTTCACCCTGATGGTGTAGATAAATCCCAAGCATAAAACCCAACAATGTAAAAGAAATCGGGACGTCTAGCTTTTTAGCACTTTAACTAACACCAGACGCCTAGAAAAGTCACATTAAATACTGGTATACTACATAACTACCCTCACCAATAAAATAAAATAACGAAAGAAGAAAAGCTTATAAGATTCACTTTGAACACTAACACTTTCGCTTTATTTCACTATTATTTACGTTACTTTACTTATTGCCGCTTTTAAAATGTAATAGTTATCTAAACTATGTAGTAGGCTGGCATAATCCCACTTCTGAATTATAATAAAACTCACGTGGATATACCAAAGTATCTATTTATTTAATCCATTACAGAACATAGCGATTCACCGATACACAATATAACACTCTAAACTTCCTAGATGACAAATTATGCTACTACTTAATCAGTAAGCAGACCTGTCCTGTCCAAACAAGTCCTGTCTTAATTATGAATATTGAAAAATATTTTAAATTTTTTTTTTTCATAAGAACTTTCTCCTGACAATAACAAACACAACTAAAAAAGAATTAGCGAAATCGGTCCAGCCGTTCACGCGTGATGTCGTGACAACGGAAAACGGGTTTCATTTTTATATATATAGATTAACTAACCGTCAAAATAAAGACGCACACGCAAATCATTTTGGAACAAACAACTGTTTTAAAATACCAACGTTTATTTAAAATAGGATAAACGACATTCAACTTGGATTTTTTGATTGATTAAATTATTATTTAAACGACATATCCAGTGATTCACTGTATGTTAAAAGGCGGCCAGTGACTGGGGTTATCGTTTGTTGTAGAAACAGCACAAGCAACACCAATTTTATTTCAACAACAATGCAAAAGGGGATAAACGCCAATATATTATTTTGCGATTCCAGGCAAAAGCGGATTAAGCAACATTGGATTAATTTATAGGTAAAACCAAAACGGCCTAAATTCCTTTTTTATTTAATTATGAAAAGGTAAAAAGCAATAAGTGGTTAAGTAATTCTGATTTTAACAGGTAGAAAAGAAGTAAACGCAATTTGTGTTATGAAGACCTTCAGGCAAAACTGCTTAAAGGCAATGCTTATGAAAATATCTAAAATCAAGAATGCACGAAACGCCGAAGTGCATTGTTTTATTGTTTTTTTGTTTAGGCTAAAACAACAATTCCCTGATGTAAGAAAATTATGTGTCACTTGATACCTCGTCTTTCTAAAATCAGGTCAGACATAAGCGACATCAAAATGCTCCTATCGGCGTGAAACCCGGTGCATTCGACGCAGAAAATAAAAATGAGTATGACCTCATTACTAACTCATTTTCGACCAAAGTGGCGCTTGTTACCTTTTGCCTTTCAAGCGTCGATATATTATAAAAAGCTTAAGGGATTAGCCATTTTCTCAAACATTTTTAGAATACTAAGGATGGTAGTTTAACGCAATAGGCAATTTATTATAAATAATTAATTAATTAATTAATAATAATTACACCAGATACCTTAGATTAATGATTGGTCTCGCTGCGCTCGACTAGATACCTCCGTCGTACTTGTCAAATGCGGCAACAAATACTACGCCGAAATCGGCGTACCCGAGCCAGTCACACTGACAGCTGTGGGTGACGTGTACGTCCCGAATGTTTTATTTAATTTTGGGCTTAATGAATTAAGTTTAGTTTGAAAACTAAAATGCCAGTTTACGTAGTAAAACTGTGTAAAAATAATACTTCTAAAAATAAGAAAGACACTGGGATACCATCAGGTAGTATCGTATAATGTCGAAATTTCATCATAAAATAATATGAACAATAAACGCCATTCAGTGTTACCGCTTATACAAGAATAAAGCCCCGTGGTTGAGATTTTTGTTATGTGAATTTATTGTTATTGTCTTTTATTTTAAAGGTAACCTATTTCATTTGTCTTACAAAGTTACTATATACTTAACCTAGTTCTATGTTATTTCATGTTTACTCATATTTGTGATCTATAATGTATAATAGATCTATGTGTGTAAAATATAAGAAATTTCATAATCCCCTTGACTTACTATATCTACAGTCTTTAAAACGCAGGTGCGATTTGTTGATGACTGCTTCTTACAAAAAATATTTGGTTGAAATGGAAAATTCGCTGGCCAAAAACCCCAAGCTCTTTTGGTCTTACATGAATCACAAAAAAGCTAATAGTAGTAATTACCCGTCTAATATGCACTTTAACGAAAAGACAGCCGTCAATGGTAAACAAATTGTTTCCTTGTTCGCTAGTTGCTTTATGATGGCTTACAGTGTACCTACAGCTGACATAATACGTGTCGTCGTCCCACCAGTTGCAGCCAGCAATAGCAACGTTGGTAAAATATGGTTCTCACCGAGCCAAATTCACGACGCCATTAAAAAACTGAATTTAACTAAGGGCGCAGGTTCGGATGGGATACCCCCCGTGTTTTTGGTGCGCTGTGCCGAGTATTTGTGTTATCCACTCTCAATTATTTTTAATGAATCTTTGCACTCCGGTATATTTCCTTTGGCATGGAAAAGAGCGCTCATAGTTCCGGTCTTTAAATCAGGTGACCAAAAATCAATAAAAAACTACAGACCTATTTCACTTCTACCTGCCATGGCTAAGCTGTTCGAATCTCTTCTCTGCCCTATCATATCATGGCATGTTATGCATTCAATCACTGCTAGTCAGTCTGGGTTCATGAAGAACCGCTCTACCACGTCAAACCTTGCTGAATTCTTGTCTGATATTAGTCAGGCTGTTGACAAACGAAGCCAAGTTCACACTATATATACAGATTTCAGCAAGGCCTTTGATAGTGTTGATCACAGTATTCTGTTGTCAAAGTTATCACATTATGGCCTAGGTGATGGACTAGTAAAGTGGTTTTCATCCCACTTGTCGGACCGTACGGCTAGTGTGGTCGTGGAAGGTTACACGTCTGATCCACTACCGGTTCTTTCTGGCGTTCCGCAAGGTTCTCATCTTGGGCCAACCTTATTTAATATCTTCATAAACGACGTAGTATCAATCCGAAAATATTCTAAGGCTTACCTTTTCGCTGACGATTTGAAGATAAGTAAAGAGATCAATAATCCAAATGATGTAAAACTTCTCCAAGACGATCTCAATGATTTAGCACAATGGGTCAAAGTTAATAAGATGGATCTCAATGCCGATAAGTGCCATTTCATTCGATTCACTAGAAGCAAAACACAAACGTCGCCTACTTATTTCATCAATGGGAATCGTCTCAATGAGGTAGACTATATTCGAGATCTTGGCGTAACATTGGACCAACAGCTTCGATTCAATAGACATGTGGACAACATCGCGTGTAGGGCCTTTAAAATGTTGGGATTTGTGATACGGAACTGCAGAGAATGAAGTCATCTACTAAAATTTTGTTGTATAATGTTTATGTGAGATCGATACTAGAGTATTGCAGCCCAGTCTGGTCGCCACACTACGACATTTACATAAAGCGTTTAGAACGTGTACAGAAACGGTTTCTATGGCACATATCATTTCGATCTGGTCTTGCTTAAAGGCTGCCCTCGTACACTGATCGACTTTCAAATTACCAAATGATAAGTTTAAAGAATAGACGCCAAATGTTGGATCTTCTCTTTTTGTATAAGTTGATTAGTGGTGATCTGGATTGCCCTGGCCTTTTGTCACAACTACAGATTCATATACCTCTAAAATTGCCTAGAGAAGGTAAATATGTCCCATTTAAGACTAAGGGGTCAAAAACAATCTCGGTCATCACTCACTTATAAACAGGCTTCAACGCCACTACAACGAACTGCAGAAGAAAACTGATGTTGATGTATTCTCGTGCAGCACTTATAAATTTAATAAGGCTGTACTTGAATCATTCAAGTTATAGCCTTTTCTTAATAAGTTTTTCTAGTTTACATTCGCAAGTCGTGGCAGCCTGTAAGTGAATCTGCACTTAGCTAATAACCTAGTTCTTAAGAATATTTTTATGTATACTACTAGTGTAAGATTTGTTGGTTGTCCTTAAAAATAAATAAATAATAAGGTGTAAAAATGTTAGCTGACAGTATACCAAGGGGATTCTACCGATGAAACTGAACAACTTTCCTTATGGAACATGGATCGAAAATTTATTATTTTTTCCTATACAAAATGCGCAATCAGCTGATTGACTCAAGTATGGAAAAGCTATTTTTTTCATTTTGACCTATGTTCCTGAAATGTAAACTTTTCGTGTCTGTACTTACATTGAAAATATTTGCGAAAAACATTATCTAGGGGATGAAGGATACGTGAACATTAGAATCATTTTTGGAATTTTTGTCTGTCTGTTTGTTTGACGCGCATCACACAAAAACCGCTGGACGGATTTTAATGAAACTGAGAACAGGTGTATAGCTTATGATTCGGGTAGTTTATAGGTTAAAGGTTGCTTCACACATATCAGTGAAGCCACAGTTCCGACACAGTACCGGCACAGTGTTTTTCATACATTCTCTATGAACGCATCCCCACTTGTCAGTGATAATGCTCTCAGTGTCAGTGCCGCCACCGGCAAATCACGGACGTATTCGTTTTGAAAAAATTCATAGACAATGTTTGAAATAATATTTTCACTGCTCTTGCTCAAAAAGTCATTGTAGCGTTGTTAAGTGAGGCTAAAATAGCTTTTTCATCCCACCATCTCGGAAAGAGTATTTTTAATCTTCAATATCTGAATGGAAAAGCCGTTTTTATTCTCTAGAGGATAAAGTAAATTGAATTTATAACATCGTGTGCACTAAGTTTGTGAATTAAAAAAAACATTAAACCTATTTACTGCTACCTCTATGGTGCCAACAATATAATGCTAATATATCATACAACTTTTTTTAATTTGTTAAAAACTCAGACTCGGAACCTTCTTGGTGTTCTTTTTTCAATTTGCTTTGTACGCGGTTCTTTCTTTTCTTTATTATCTGGTGAATGTAAATGTTTTTTTTTTGCATTTAGTCATTTCCTCGCTGAGGTGGGATGAAAAGTTACGTGTTGCACTCGATTGCAAAGATTTTTCACCTCGTGCTCTTTTGATTCCCTCGCTAACGCTCAGGATTCTAATGTTTGAATCACTCGCTGCACTCGTGATTCAATTTTAGAATCCTTCGCTTGCTCGGTCATCAAAATTGAGCACGCGGTTAAAAAGCAACTTTGCAATCTTGTATAACAAACAACTATTCTTGTCCTAGAGGAAAAAGTATTTTTTTAAATCTTTGTCTGTTACATGACAATGAGACTACAAAAACAAAAAAGTATTTAGTCCTAAGTAGAATAATCATGAATAAAGACTCGACTTATTACTGTTTACTTAGATCAACAACTTTTTTGAGATAGTTTTTATTAAAATTTATGGTAAAATTAGTAATCATTTGAATCTATGGACAACACAGACCACGCCCACACAGTCCACGCTTCAGCAAGAAAGAACTGCACAGTCTGCACATGTGCTTAGGTGGTGAGCCTTTAGCCCGTTATTCGCTTTTACGACACCAAAGGGAAGAAAGGGGTTGGTAGTATTATTTTGATGAGCCCATCGCCGCTCTATGCTGTTGTATGTATGTGCAGTCTTTAGTCCATTAGTCGCCTTTTACGAGACCCAATGGAAGGGAGGGGTTAGTAGTATTATTTTGATGAGCCCATCGCCGCTCTATGCTGTTGGATGTATGTGCAGTATTTAGTCCGTTAGTCCCCTTTTACGACATAGAAGAAAAGTAAGGGGTTGGTAGTATTATTTTGATGAGCCCATAGTTGCTCTATGCTGTTGGATGTATGTGCAGTCTTTAGTCTGTTAGTCGCCTCTTACGACACCGAAGGGAAGAGAGGGGTTGGTAGTATTATTTTGATAAGCCCAACGCCGCTCTATGCTGTTTGATGTATGTGCAGTCTTTAGTCCGTTAGTCGCCTTTTACGATACCCAAGGGAAGAAAGGGGTTTGGTAGTAATAAAAAAAACTACTAAAAAATGAGGTCTAATCATTGCTATATATACCTACCATTTTTCTACAGAAGAAACCTATGTCTAACCTACATAATAATATATACAATTATATTGATACATATTCGCTTTTAATTGTTAATTTTTAAATATTTTCTGAGCCTCATTACAAACAGCAACTTAACTAATACAGCACAGCAAAAATATTTTTCCCATTAACTCGGGTAACAGTTGAGCAGCTGGCAACAAATTTTTCACGCACACTAGCATCCTTGCATATTGTCATAAACACACTACAATAATGAGTTGCCGCATTTACGGAGCTGTATGTAGCGCGGTATCTAGACGAGCGCAGCGAGACCAATCATTCTGGTGAACGCAACTATAATACCAGCGATGACTTCAAATTATATATTAAAAATTATTCAAATTTATTCAAAAGAGTATGTCGATTAGCCAAGGCAAACTATCTGAGTTCTAAGATTAAGAATAGTAATGACAAAATAAAAATGACATGGAATATTATAAATAGTGAAACAGGAAAGGTCAAAAGTCGTAATAATGAGTACAATTTAAATTGTGATAATAAAACCTTGACTTCTGATGCTGATGTTGCTGCAGCATTTGAGAGGTTTTTTACTGACATTCCAGTTTCAACTACAAAAGCCTTGATTTCCTCCCCCACTGTAGCTGAATCTGTTTTGAAGGAGAATGTTAAAGATTGTGAAATAATTTTAGTTTTCAAAAAATTTGTGTTATAGATATAATAAAAACATTTAACACTCTCAATAAAAAGAAAACTGCTGATCTGTGGGGTAATTCCGTGGACGTCGCTAAATCTGTAATTATGACAGTAGCTCCAGTTTTAGCTTGCATATTTAATGAATGCATTGACTGTGGTGTTTTTCCTGACCTCATGAAATATAGTAAAATAATTCCATTATTTAAATCTGGTAGCACTTCTGACCCCTCTAACTTTAGACCTATTTCTGTGCTACCCACATTTAGTAAAATTTTTGAAAAGTTAATGCTAGATCAAATGCAAATTCATTTTTATAAAAATAAACTTTTACATTGTAAACAATATGGTTTTACTAGGGGTCGCTCTACAACTGACGCCGGTGTTGAGCTTTTAATCCAAATATTTGATACCTGGGAGGAATCACAGGATGCCCTAGGGGTATTTTGTGATTTATCCAAGGCTTTTGATTGTGTTTTACATGAAACTTTGGTCAGGAAGCTTAACCACTATGGAATTAGGGATGCTTCTTTGAGCCTTCTAATCTCATACTTGAGTAACAGGTTTCAAAAGGTCGACATTAACGGTAAAAGATCTCCGGGATCAGTGGTTAAAATGGGAGTTCCGCAGGGTTCAATACTTGGTGCATTCTTGTTTTTGGTTTATATTAATGACTTACCTTATTTTGTAAAAGACAGTCATGAGATAGTATTGTTTGCTGATGATACTTCACTTTTATTCAAAGTGAAACGACGACACCCAAATTATGACGATGTGAATAATGCGGTCTCAAAGATTGTTCACTGGTTTAGTGTTAATAACTTGCTATTAGACGAGGGAAAAACCAAATGTGTGAGATTTGTGTTGCCTAATGTTAAGCAGGTAATAACTAGTGTACAAATTAAAGATAAGAATGTGAATCCTGTGGACACCACTGTGTTTCTAGGCATCACGTTGGATGCCAAGCTTCAGTGGGGCCCACATATAGCTAAATTGTCGAATAGACTTAGCTCTGCGGCTTATGCAGTTATGAAGATCCGTCAGTTAACTGACGTTGATACAGCGAGATTAGTTTATTTCAGTTACTTTCATAGTGTAATGTCGTACGCCATTTTACTGTGGGGAAATGCTGCCGACATTCAAACTATCTTTGTGCTGCAGAAGAGGGCTATTCGAGCAATATATAACCTACAGGCTGGTGACTCTCTCAGAGAGAGATTTAAGGATATAAGTATAATGACAGTTGCATCACAATATATTTATGAAACTCTTGTGTATGTTCATAAAAATATTGAAATGTTTTCAAAAAACAGTGATATTCACAAATTAAATACTAGAAGTAAGAACAAATTAGCAGTGCCTTATACTAGGCTCCATAAAATAAATAATTCTTTTAAGGGTCTGTGTGTACGAATATACAACAAAGTACCAAATGATATTCAGAAATAAGATCTTGATAAATTTAAAATCAAAATCAAAGAAAAGCTTTATAAAAAAGCTTATTATAAAGTGTCGGATTATACAGAAGACAAAACAGTTTGGGTCTGAAATGCTCCAAGTACCTACTCCAACAGCTATTTCTAATTGCCTATAATTAATTTATATAGAGCACCATATTTAATTAAACTATTTACATTCAAATTCATATTTTGTATTTTGTGACCTGGTAACGACATATACTTTATATATATTTTGTAAATGTCGTTGCTTCTGTGCGCTGTGGTTTCTTGCGCCCGTTCTTTGCCACAGTTAAAAAATGATGTCCTGAATGGGTGGTAGGTTAAAAAATATTTGGACGTTTCAAAGTAATTTTTAATTGAGTTTATTGAATAAATATATTTTGACTATTGACTATTCATCTATGGCAGATACATTTAATGGGCGATTTTCCGAGATCAAAAAAAAAAGTAATTGGTTCGTAAATGACTTCATAGATGGCGCTTAGCATAGATTAGTAGGGCGCTTAGTAAAAGACAAGTTCATGAAGAGCACGTGTATGGCTACGTAATATTTATTCTATTCCAAAATAGAAATAGGACCTGGATGTCCTGAATAAAAATAGGTAAGTACCTACTATTTTTTTATTTTTTTGCTAGACAAGTAAAAGTGTAGAATTTATTACAGCCCCTAGGTAGGTAGGTACGGGTCGGCTTTCATAAAACGACATCTATCAAGTGTTTTTGAACTAATTTTTACTTTTTAATTTGGGCTGTCAGAAAATCGCCCATTGGACAACCAACAAGACCTTCTTACATGCTAACATATTACATTTCTTATTCTTTAATTGTGTCGCTCCACTTAAAGGCTGCCATGGAAAGCATAATTTTAAAAATGGTAGAGTGCGGAAGGCGTCCACTGGTAAGTGTACATAACAATTTGTATTAATCTAAGAATAACAAAAGTAGGTAAGCAGTTAATACTTAAGGTAGACGTTAGCGGCGGATCGGGCCGGGGCAGACCGGTACGGGTCGCATCGCATACGTAACACTGCTATCGCGCTGCGGCCCGCCCCGCCCCGACCCGCCGCTAGTGGACGCTATTTCATAATAAATACAGGCAGGCGGATTCTTGCGTTGCGACGCGCCCCGGCCCTGGTGGACGCGAGCCTTTAAAATACAACAATAGCCAAACAGGTGGTAATGCCGGGTCCATATTGGGTTGCATATTTTAAGGCTGCATAACGTTTTTTGGCATACTCGCATAACGTTCATTCAGTATAAATCCTTAGGCATACTGTATTTTCCCATAACTTCTTTTATAATAATGATAAATCAGCATCAAATGTTCATGCATAAATGTTTTTAAAATAACGATTACTAATCATAACATTTATTGGCATCTCACTCTATGGCATACAGATTACAAGTCATGTCAGATTATCGTTTGTTATTTTTTCCAAAATCCTTCTTTTTTGAAATCCCACTCAACGCTTGGCCGAAGCTATTGATTCTAGTTGATGAATGAATGCTAGTTGATTCATTTTTCAGAAACACGTTTCCAATATCATAAAAATACATCATTTCAAATAATTGAAATCCATAATAATATTATCACCGAACAACTTGTAATCGTAGTAACGTTTAAAGCATGCAAGCAAGCATGCAGCATGCAAGCAAGAATGCAGCATGCAAGCAAGCATGCAGCATGCAAGCAAGCATGTGGAGCATGCAAGCAAGCTGCAGCATGCAACCAAGCATGCAGCATGCAAGCAATCGTGCAGCAAGCATGCAGCATGCAACCAAGCATGCAGCATCATCCAAGCACGCAGCATGCAGCAGGCATGGTTTCTGTCACGGCTCCGGCGCTGCGAGGCTCCGGCGGTCCCACGCGAGCTTATCGTCGCAGATGGCTTTCGCTCACCAAAACCCCACCTGCACCTCACTCAGCTCGCGGGCGGCCTCGCCCCTCCGCGCCTACGCGGGCTTAAATTACACTCTAGCGTAGGGCAGACAAGTCTACGTGGAGTCGGTTTTGCCGCGATTCGTTTCTATCACTGACTTTATAGCACAACCTTACCGAAAACACAAAGTACTTATTAACTTTTTAAGACATTTTCGAACAATTGAAATTCGTACAGGAAAGTTTCGATTTTATGATAGGTTACCCAAATAAAGACTACATAATATGATGTAGGTACCTGACTGGTTAGAAATTTAAGACAATCGCGAAGCGTAGCGTAGCGTAGCTATCACGTGACCTATAGGAGTAGAGCAGCTAGTATATCTGTTGTCTAATAAAAATATAAAAATATAAAAATAACCTTAAAAATCAAGAAAATCGCTACGCTGCGCTTCATTCATTATGCGTTTCGTATTTTATGTTAAATAACATTTAGACGTATAGCAATTATGTTATTTACATTTATGCTGATTAAAATTATGATAAAGACGATTATGCTAATATAAAATTATGACAATGAAACCATTATGGGTTTACAATGGCTTATCGTAATTTATGCGAAAAAACTTTATGCTGAAACTGTTATGCCAAACTACATTATGACGAAAGATATTATGCGACCGAAAGGGCTCCCGGTAATGCCACCATTTATAATGCTATTTTCTTTAATCATTAAATTTATTCGCCGATTTAACTGTTCCTATATTTAGCACAAATACAAAAATTCCATACTGACTTCTATATCAACCCGGGTTCTGTCGTTTTGTTATTTTGTTGTGTCCTCGACAATTACAATTTGCACATTTAACCAATGGTTTGGAGCATCTGAAAATGTGTATCCCGAAGTAATTACTAGATATATTCTTTTGTTTTTAGATCTTCCATCTAAATCTCTGTTTTAACAACTCTTCTGTTCCTGCATAAAAATTACACAATCAGCGGTTTTTCTAAAAATGGAGCACCTGTTTAAAAAGAATAAGTTGTATATTAGTATAGCTGTAAAGGTACACCAAACATTACTTTCTTGCTGAACATTTTGGGGGAGTCATTCGTCAACTCGCACACTTTGAACTCGCACACATGTGCGAGATGGCACCATTTGTTTTACCTATTATTTGTGTCGCCAACTCGCACACTTGTTAAAATCTGTACATTCAATCACTAAAAGGTTTGGAAAAAGTTATAATCCTATGATTAATACCAGACAGCTGTTATGATTAAGTACGAAATAAAACAAAAAGTTATGAAAAGTAGGCTCGGGATCAATTATGTACTTAAAACAGTTATTTCTAAATTAACCCGACCGGGAATCGAACACGGAGCACCAGGGACGGCGACATCTGAATAGGCGCGCAAACTATAAAATTAAAGTGAAATATGTTGCCCGAGCCTCGAACTTCAGCGTTTGTAGTCTTAGAGCTAGATATACATACGAGATCGCGGTGTTCACCTTAAGATCTCGTACGATGTGCCTTCGAACATGACACATTGAACCGGAACGCGCACTCTCTCGACTTCTAGAGAGCTGTCCAAGCGAGCCGCCTGAAGACGTCCACTCACGCCTCGACTCGACACTCATAGACCAGTTTCACTCCATGACACAGGGCGTTTTCGACCAGAAGACATTCTGACCGCTGCATAGACGCGTGTGCCTTCTCGAGCTTCATACACCATTGCTGCGGCGGCGTCTGCTTCTCTGATTCGGGAGGGTACTTCCAGCAGCAGTCAGTCTACTGCTTCGTTGTTGAGATTGTCTCTCAGACGACGATTTCTCGTCGTTGTAGGTACACCCAAATAGCAAAAAATATCGTACAAAGGTCGTGCCGACTTGTTTAACGTTGTTGATTCTTCTTTACAAAATAGGTCATACAAACGTTAGTAAATCGCAGTTTTGGTGAACTTTTTTTCAGTCGTTATATCTTAACCAAAAGGCAATACTTTTAGACAAACTATTGCCATAACAAATTTTTTTACAAGATTAATATAGAATATTCGTCATGTAGACGTTCTTTGGCGAGATATAAAATTCGCTGAGAGAATTAAGGTGGCCTTGGCAAAATTGGCTGTTGCCGTTAGCAGACTTCACAGCCGACTTCACCTTCACCTTCAACTTCTTCGTCAATTATGCCTAATCATTTTGTTCTTTGAAATAGGTAACAACAAGATGAATGCTTCTTTACAAAATATATTTATAAGAACAAAAACCTATCATTTATATTAAAAAACAGATATTTCCTTTAATGCAATGTGTAAAATCTTCAACTAAATACGAGTATAACTCATTATTGTGAACGTTTTCTATTCTCATAATTTTAACTATGAACTAAAGCTGCTAGCTGTACCACCAACAGGTACCAAAGGATGCAAGTATTTCCTTCCAGAGCAACTTTTCTCCTAGTAGTTCTGCTTTTTCCGACTGATTTTAAACATCTGCATTTGGTCATATCCAAATTCCAGAAAACAAAAAGGTCACACTTACTAACTTTTTGCTTAATACAGTTATGAAAGTGACGGTTGTATTATATTAAATCAACCTAAAGGTCATAACAATCATGATAACGACTAGTTACACAGTAGTCGACATTAAAACCATTTTTGTTAACTCAAAAAAACCTTTGTAGATAATGTGCTGAAAGTACTAGACTAATAACTAATATCTAATTGTAATTTTCTCATTTAAAGTGTAATTCACTAAAAACCATCATGAAGTAATGTTTGCAATGTAAATGTAGAATAATTTGAACTGTATTTGAACTATGGAATAGTCAATGTTTTGCCTCTCTTTAAAAATGCTTTCGGTGCGTGCCTATATTAGGCCGACTTTGGTGTTTTGCAATATTTAATTTGTGTCCATTTTTATGTTTTTGTTGTGAGCATTGCTTATTAATAAGTAAAATGCAAGAAATAAATTAATGTAAAGGGTTTGAAACGTCAGGAATAATCTATATATATATACTCCCTGGCCGATTTCGGCTACGGTGACTGCTAAAAGAAAGAGAAGAAAGTTCCGCTAATCCACAGTATTATGTCTACGTTGAGCTGCCCTATCATGTGCCCTCTGATGACTACAGTAGCCAATCTTATTTGAGAACGTGCGCAAACACTGGCGGCACGTGAGGGCACCGTCGACATAATTATAAAAGATGGCCCGAGGTGGTCTGGCCTTCAGAGCATCGCGTTTTGCATCTAATTCGGCTTTTCTTTGCTCTTCAAAGTTATTTACTTGCACTCGCACAAAACGTCTCCATTCTGGGCGACGGCTTGCAGCATCCTCCCACTCCTGTGGGTTGATGTCGCATCGCTTCATATGTCTCTTCTGAACATCCTTGAATCGTAAGAACTGGCCGCCTTGTTTCCGCTTGCCATCTTGGAGCTCAGAAAAGAAAATGCGTTTCGCAACCCGGTCGTCAGCCATTCGTGAGACGTGACCACACCAACGAAGTTGTCGCCGCATCAGATACGCCTCAATTCCACAAACATTTGCGCGTCGCAGTACATCGGTATTTCTCAACCGATCCGACCACTTGATGTTTAAAATATCTCGCAAGCATTTAAGGTGGAATTTTTCCAGTGTGCGTATGTTTTTCCGATATAAGACCCATGTCTCGGAGGAGTACAAAAGGTTTGGAAGAACTACTGCCATGTAAACCGAGATTTTGGTAGCGAGTTTCAAATCATGTGATCGTAGCATCTTGGATCGAAGTTTGCCAAAAGCAGCAGCTGCCGCGCTTATACGGTTGTTTATTTCGGCTTCAAGGTCACACTGGGATGTAATAGTGCTGCCCAAGTACTTGAATTTCCTTACTTGTTTCAGCTCACTATCGCCAAGACCAATCTTAAAAGGCTCTGTGCCCTCAAAGAAATCCATTGCCATAACTTCCGTCTTTGAGACACTGATTTTAAGACCATACCGACAACAGACTTCGTGAAGATTCGAGACCAGCAACTGAAGATCCTGAGGCGAGTTTGCAACAAAACACAGATCATCCGCATACATTATCTCCGTTACAACTGAGTGCGACACTTTAGTGTAAGCTTTGAGTCTAGTCAGGTTAAAAAGTCCACCATCAGTTCGGAATCGTATTTTTATGCCAGCAGAAATCTGCTCCACGACTTCACCGACTGCTACTGCAAAATAGAGCGCAAACAGTGTTGGTGCTAGCACACAACCTTGCTTGACGCCACAACTTACTGGAAAGTACTCTGTCTGTTCACCGTTGTAAGTTACACAACAGGTCATTTCATCGTGCAGGAGTCGGATCATTCGAACAAACTTTTCCGAGCATCCTAATTTTGCCAGTACGGTCCATAGGGCTTTCCGCGGCACACAGTCAAAAGCTTTTTCCAAGTCAACAAAGCATAAATAAAGCGATTGGCTTTGTTCCCGACTTTTTTCCTGTAGCTGGCGGATGGAAAATATAGCCTCGCAGGTACCCCTATCCGGACGGAACCCGAACTGAGTCTCAGGCAATAACTTTTCCGAAACTGGTAAAAGACGGTTGAGAAGTACTCTGGCGAATACCTTCGCAGGAACGGAGAGAAGCGATATACCTCGATAGGAGTTACAATCAGAACGGTCCCCTTTGTTCTTATAAAGTGTCTGTATACGAGACATCTTGAACTCTGGTGGCACTTTTTCTTCGTTCCAAATGCGTTGGAATAATTGCCAGATTATAATGTGCAGCTTCTCTCCTCCATACTTCAACAGTTCTCCAGCAATATTATCTGTACCAACTGCTTTCTGGTTTTTTTGTTCATTGACGGCAATCTTCACCTCTTCTAAAGACAGTGGTTCATCGAGGTTGGGATATTCTGGCAATGCCGGAATCGATGAAATATGGTTCAGATCAGCTGCTCGATCTACATTGAGCAGTTCGTTAAAATGCTCTGTCCAGCGTTTCAGTACATCTTGCTTATCAGAAACTTTTTGTGTGCCGTCGCGCAATTTTAATGGCACGCTACTCCGCACGGAGGTTCCTAGTAGCTTACGTACTTCTTCATAAAAAGCACCCAACTGGTTTGTATCCGAGAACCACTGAATCTTATTAGCCTTTTCTAGCCACCACCTATCTTTGCACTCCCTGGTGATTTGTCTTAATACCGTCCCACTTTTCTTTGCTTCCTCTGGTAGGCTCTTGTTATTGCGTCTCAGCAGGCCACGGTATTGTTCTAAAGCCGCAGACAAGACACTATCATTTTGGTCAAACCAATCCTCGTTAATTCTCTTTTTTGGGCCTAGTACTTCCGTGGCAACTTTTAGAACAGAGGAAGATATATTTTGCCACTGCGTTAATAGATCACCGTCTTTGACGTCAAATGCTGTTAATATATCAGCCAGGTTACCTTGATACTGTCCCCGTACCTCTGGATCACTCAATCTATCTAAGTTGAGAGATTTTGGCTTGGGTTTGATAGATCTACGGGGCAAGTATAGACGTAGTTTGAGCTTAGTCATTAGAAGTCTGTGGTCCGTCCAGCAATTAGCGCCACGCATTACGCGGGTAATGTGCACCTGGGGCATGTCTCTTCGTCGGGTAATAACATAGTCTATTAAGTGCCAGTGCTTGGAACGAGGGTGCATCCATGTAGTCTTATATTTATCGGGCAGTCTAAATAGCGTGTTGGTAATGGTTAGATCAAATTGTGCACATAAAGTAAGAAGTAACAGTCCATTACTATTCATGGCGCCCACACCATTTTTACCAAGCACACGCGGCCACAAATCATGTTCTCGACCAACCCTCGCATTAAAGTCGCCTAGTAATAAAATTTGCTCCCTGGGGCGAATTCGGCTAAGGCATTGACAGAGTTCTTCATAAAATTGGTCTTTCACGCTATCTTCGTTACTCATTGTTGGCGCATAAACGCTAATAACATTCAGGTAATTATTATTCTCCAGGTGAAGACGCAGCGTGATGGTGCGGTCCGAAATGTATTGTGGACATTCTGGTAATTTTTTGGCAATAGATGTCTTAATGGCAAACCCTACACCAGCTTGCCTGGGTTCAGCCTGGGGCCGTCCTTTCCAGAAAAACGTGTAACCACCTCCGATTTCCTCAAGCTCACCTTGATCAGCTATACGGGTTTCACTGAGGGCAGCCACGTCAATATTGTAGCGACCAAGTTCACGAGCAACTATGGCAGTCTTACGTTCCGGACATAGGTTGCCATCATTGTCAATTAGTGTGCGCACATTCTAGGCGCCAAATGTCATAGTTGATGTTTTTATATTTTTCTTGTACTTTCGACCGCGAAGAGTGGGGTGCCTGAGCAGCCGCGGTTGCTACCCCCCCAGTATGAAGGGCGAACTTTTTTTAGGACACCTTTTCTAGCCCCCTCCCCGGCTGAGCGGGGGAAGCAGTGCCTCCCTAAATAGGGCTGCTTCGTCACCTAAAGTGCTGCCCAATCTACACTGTCGCCCAAATGCAGTACAGAAACGACCACTCTCCTTAGGCCGCCTACGTGCAGGTTTTGGACAAAGCCGAGTGTGCACCACTACCCGACCTCTCTACCGCCGCCTATCGCCGCAGGACTTGTCATGCTCGGAGTCCGGAAAGCGGAAGCAGTCAGATGCGCGTGACATATTGAAGTGCGTAAGTAGTTGCGCTGTTACAGACGCACTCTCTCGTCCTTGCCCTCATGGATCCGATGGAGCGGATAGCCGCTACGACCGGGGGAGGGTTCGGATGCAGTCTCTGGCCGACAGTTTCTTCTGACCTCTACCGTCGCCCTCGGCATTCAACGATGCCTTGCTGACTCGCCATCTCCGCCAATATTATTTGCATATCTGCATTGTTTGCCTTTGATACCGAGTCAGTCTTAGTACACTATGCGGTAGGTTTCCGCAGAAAGCCTGTGTGATTCGGCGTTGTTGCTCGCTTAGCACCACCCGGGGGACACGTGTAGGGTAGACCTAGAAAAAGGTGGTAAGTCCTACGGACGTCAGCAACCCGCCCCCCAAAATAGTCAGGAATAATAAAATGACCGGGGCCGCTGTCAGGGGTTCCCTATTTTAGTCCGAAAGCCGTTTTACCGATTATCATTTCCACGAAAACTATTAACCGATTACTCAATTGAACGATGCCTTATTTGTACGAAGCTTTAATTTACCGATGTAACGATTCACCGAAAACCAAATAACCGAAGTTCATTTCAGCGACCATACATATAACCGACACATTATTTAACCGATCGTCGCCTCAGTGCTTGTTTGCCCAACAGACCAATTTAGGCGAAAATGACCTTTGAATGTAGTATGCTTTAGAATCAAATTCTACACGGACTAAATCAAGAATAACTCTTATAACTAAAACAAATAAAAGAGCAAATGACGATTTAAAAAATCAATATCCACTGTTAGAATTTTACTCATCGTGCTTGTATGGCTTACCACCACAAATTAACCGACATCCAACATCGAAATTCTCAGCGCGTGCTTGTTTGGCGTATATCCTCAAATAAACCAATCACAGGCCCGCTCGCTTATGACGTCACACCTCACGGGTCCGCCATATTGTTTGTTTACAATATTTTGCGACGCAAAACAGTGTAGAAACTGCAAGATTTATTAAGTGTTTCAGTGTATTTACAAGTGATACAAGGTGGAAATTGTCATATAAACTTTGAAAGTTATATCCTGGACCAGATGTGATAAACGATATAATAGCAGCACTGCACACAACGAAATGCAAGTTGATTTTCATTGCTATTGCCATTATTTTAGGTTATGTTATATTTGTTGTACAGGGTGGTTCAAATATACTTTTGTCATGCATGTCGTACTCAGGCTAGCTTTTTAACCGACTTCAAATAAGGAGGAGGTTGAAGGGATGTGATTTTTCATCATGATAACGCTGCTAACTTTCTGTAACATGCGGTACTATTATACCTGTAAACTGAAGATATTGTAGTGTGTGTACAGTATAGCAGACACGCACACATCTCCTACCGCTATATATATAACAATTACTCATATTAAAGAGGATTAAGATCGCAGTCAGTCTTATTATTTACGTTGCGCCGAACCTAACATTGCATGGCGACCCTGCCAGTGCTGCCCATCGGCGGCGCTGGGCAGATGGTTAGGAAAGTGATAAATAAAGCCTAATGTAAGACCTATAAAAATAAAGTGATTATGTGACTGTTAATAATAATTTATAAAAAAGTGATACAAAAAAAAACAATGGTGCAATGGTGGACTAACAAATAACTTTTAAATTAATGCTAAGATAATGATAAATTATAATTAATAAAATAAACTCGTGAAAAATGTACGAAAATTGGTGCTAGTTGCGTGGTTATTCTTCGAAATTGTTGGCGAAGAAGATTTAGTACCCAATGATGGAGAAAATAACAAAATTTTGGCTAAAATACAATTATACTGATGGTTGCTGCAAGTGCAAGTTGGTTGCTGATGGTGGTGATGGTAAAAAGCTGGGTGCCGGGAGAGTAGGAGTACGAAGTGGAGCAGTCACCAGATGTTCCAGTCAAAATTTAAAGTGAAATCTTCAGAAAGTGGTTACAAGTAACACTTAATTCAGAATACGGATTTTTATATATTTGTTGGTTTAATATTGTGTAAAATTATTTAAAGCTTCAATTGGTAAAAGTCTCTATTGTTTTGAAAAAATTGTGTGAATTATGCAGAGAAAAAATTTATGGTTTTTGAATGGCTGTAATAATGTTTAGCATTTTATAGAGTTTATTTTAGAATACTTTTTCTTACCTAATTAATGTACGTTAATCGCTATACATAAGTACAATGTGTAAGAGTAAATATAATTAGGATCAAAAATAATTTAGCTAAACGGTTGTTGACGACACGTGATTATTTTGAAATAGAGTTATTATTTTAGAAATTGTAGAAATCATTGAGAGAAACAATTTTTTTTACTGTTGCTAAGGGTTTTTTAAAAAGTTTTGTTGTGTATTTTAGTGTGTTCCTAAAAGTAGTTTGTTATTGGTAACGGTATTTATTAGCAGGTTAAAAACTGTTTAATTAATTTTCAAATTGTTGTAAAAGAAATATTGTCCCAAAGATTTACGTTAGTGGTTATTATTACTTATGTAAAAGATTTTGTAATGTTGGTTTTTTTTTACAAAAACTTTAGATTGATGTGATAAAATGTTTCATAGCTGAGTTATATTCTAAATTTAGATCGCACGAAGACCACCGAACATTCCACAAGTTAGTTTCAGTTTTCATTGTGTCAGCGTAAACTAATGACTGCCGCAAATAAGGAGTGCATGTGGCAAGTATGTTTTAAAAGTATCGAATGAAATTAATTGGAATTATGCCACACTCTAGTCTTGTTAATTCGCTTTAGAAATCTTAGTATTATAACATTTGGAGAAATTAATTTGTTTACTTCGGGAACATGCATAGATACCTACTATCTTACCTACATAAGTTTTTTTAGACTCTATTGAGATTGTATTTTGATGTCTTATTAGATACAGATGAGAGTAATGATAAAGCTCAGACTTAGGACTACTTACTGGATATGACTATGAATAAATGATAATACGAGTATTATGAACGTACCGAAATATGGAATTAGGAAGGTGCTGTGAATTGTACAGTTTATAGTTTTAAGGAATGAGTATAACTTATTGTGTGATAGGACTGATAAGAATATTTTTATTTTAGTTTGGCTTTGGATTGTATAGATATGTTTATAAGTAGGAATAAATATAGTTATTCAGATTCTCATGCTGGTCTGATCAACCAAGTTTCTGTTTAGTTATATTTATAAGGATTGTTTTGTTAGTTTTGAGTAGGCATAGATCGAAATGAAGGAAAAGACAATACAATAAAATAAATAAAATAATATAAGAGAAAATGGTACTAAATAGGAGAACTGATCTTTCATTCGATCATGGCAGGAACGAGCTTCCTCCGTGAGAATAGTTGGAGGCAGCTCATGGCGAAGGTGCGCGAGTACGCAGCGTCAGAGTAGACCTTAAAATAAAGTCCCTTCTTATGTGTATAAAGTCGACAGAATTATAAATAAATAAATGTGTGTAATACACAAATAAATATAATTAAAAGTACCATTGTAAATAAATATAGAAGAATGGATCGACTATAAATAATAAAAATGAGACGTCTTTAAATATGAAAAGAATTAAAAGATAAACGAGAATTGTACTAGTACTTAGCTACTTACTTTTTGTGACAAGTATTGTGGACTGGCCATCCACACATTACCGATAATGACTGTACCTTACATGTACTTAGGATTAGGAATGTAAGTAGTACTTGAATTAAGACTTAAAAATGTTCTATCAGAAACAAATATGTTACAATGTTATGACGGTTTTGTATGAGGTAAAATAAGGATAAGAAAATTGGAGTACCTAATTGTGACATTTGAAAGTGTGTTTACATACCCTAAATGTGAAAGTCGTCAACAACTCGCTGAAATTTAAATTTTAAATATTTTAATCTTACTTACTTTAAAAAATCATATTATTTAAAAAAAAATATGTACTTATGTTTATATTTTTTTAATATTTACGGGGGAGGTGTAGTGTGTGTACAGTATAGCAGACACGCACACATCTCCTACCGCTATATATATAACAATTACTCATATTAAAGAGGATTAAGATCGCAGTCAGTCTTATTATTTACGTTGCGCCGAACCTAACATTGCAATATTCCATATTTTTTAAAAATAAATTTTTGATATATTAAATATATAAATATACAGCGATTCTATTTTTTTAATGTCTCTCGGCAAACATCGTGTTTTTTTGTATTTTCTTCGTGTTTCATGTTTCTATCTTTTCTTGCAAATGAAAATACGATGATTACCGAGAGGCATTAATAAAATAGAAGCACTGTAAATAATTTAATTTTATCAAGAGTGTTATCGGTAAGATCGCGCGAACAACGAGAAATTTAGGGAAAAATGTTTTTCTTATGTAAAGGCCATAACTTACAATAAATCGAATTGGAATATATTATGTTGCATTACAGAACCAGTTTTCAAAAGCATACATACATAGCTCATACAAATATATGCCAGAAGAACATAAAAAATACATAGAGAACATAAAACAAAAAGCCTTAAAGAAGCCAATTGCTGAGGAAAGACAGAAAAAGGATGAAATTACAATAAAATCAGGAAAGACAGGAAAAAAAAACAGAAAATACAAAAAAATCAGGAATTACAGGAAAAGTAGGTAAAACAGAGAAAGAAGAAAATAAAGCAAAATCCGGTAAGACAGGAATAGAAGAAAATACAGGAAAGGCAGGAAAGGCATAAAAATCAAAAAAGGCAGGAAAAGCAAGAAAAACAGGAAAATATGAAAATACTGGAAAAGCAGGAAAGATAAAATAAATTTTCACGTTGATTTCACAACAATGATAAAAAATGGATTTGTTCATTTTAACACCCTGTATTGTGAAGCGAGGCTATAGGGCAAACAAGCACGCAATACTTTTGGTTGCTGCTTGGCTAACATCCCAAGGGATGTAGTCTATATCCATTAACGTAATTATAGTTTCGTCTTTTTGTCCAATATCCATTTTGAAAGCGGTTTCTTACATGTAAAATTCAAAGTTTTTTTATTTTTTATAGATTATAACAAGTCCAGATGTACCATATTTTTGGAAACTACCATAACATTACTCCTTTGTTTGAGTCATAACATAGAAAAACAAAAAACATTGCTCCTGTAAAATTACCCAAATGGTCTGTTGGCCAAACAAGCACTGAGGCGACGCGATGTAACATTTCACCGAATTTTAAGTGCATGTATGTTAGCTCGGCTACAAGAACTATCACTCATATATAATAGTACATTATGATACAAGTGTGCTATGTTGCTCACTACAATCGAGGCGGGTCATGAGCCCGAGTCGTAGGCGAGGGCCTAATGGAGCCGAGGATTTTAATTGCTAATGCACATGCGTTTCATACGACGTTTTTCAACCATTTTCAACACAATTTCTGAAAATGATTTTTTTTACAAAAAATGATATGTTTGAAAGATTGATTCTAAATAATTGTGTGACTTAGTAATTAATTATGTACCTACTTAATTGTATTCGGCATACTAAGGTTTAAGTGATTTTTAACGATGTCATAAACGAAGTATATATTTTTTATTAAATTGTTACAATTTGCTTAAATTCTTTCATTATGTAATTGTATTCGGTATTCTAAGGTTTAGGTGATTTTTAATGATGTCATAAATGAAATGTATGTTTTTATTAAATTGTTATAATTTGCTTAAATTCTTTCATTACCTATGTAATTGTATTCGGTATTCTAAGGTGATTTTTAAATATGTCAAAAACGAAATATTTTATTTTATTAAATTGTTAGAAGTAATTTGATTAAATTCCTTCTAAAAAAATAAATAGTAACATTCAATTTAAAAAGCATTTGATTTATCCCACTTTTATTAATTTACTATAATTATGAGTAATAAACGTTTCGGTAGCCGTTTTACTCTTAAAATAAAAGTACAGCCTGTATACTGTTCTACTGCAGGGTAAAAGCCTCCAGCTTTCTTACAATTGATGAGTATTGGCTTAATCACCACCCTTGCCAAATACGGGTTAGGGATCACAATCCTGGGCTATAATTCGACAAATTCGAAACGCGCTTTGTCCGACATGGGAATTAAAACCGGGACCTCCGGATATCGAGCCAAGCACTTGACCACTTGGCCAACGTTGACCTACATACTCTTAAAATTCGGTGAAATGTTACATCGGTTAAATAATAGGTCGGTTATATGTATGGTCGCTGAAATGAACTTCGGTTATTTGGTTTTTCGGTGAAGCATCGTTCAATTGAGTGATCGGTTAATAGTTTTCGTTGAAATGATAATCGGTAAAACGGCTTTCGGGATAAAATAGGGAACCCGCTGTCAGCGGCCCCGGTCGTCGTCCGCAAGCTCCGCAAGACGTTGAACTGAGAGGTTGTGCCGGAAGGAAGTTGCTGTGAGAAGTTGTTTTGCTGTAAAAGTTGATAAAAGTAATAAAATGGCGATTTAATCAAGAAAAGGTTTTAATTTTTGCACCAACCGTTATATCTCAGAAGCGGGATATCTCTGCCTACAAAGTGTAAGTTGATTTTTTGTCCATATTTAATTTATTTATTAGCTTTTCTTTGCTATTCCTTAGTTTAATATTAAATCGCGTTGTACGCTGTGAAATCTACCTTCTACAATGTTTATCACTTATTAGTAGGTAGTCGTACATTTTTATTAATGAAACAGTCAAGTATTTTTTCTGTTGCTTTCTTATTTTATGAAAAATGCATGAAAATGAATTATGGTAATAATAAATTGTGATTAAATATATCTTATAGACTTAGATAAATTATATACATTTCAAGACTACCAGAGGTTGGCCTATTCACTGTTTTCATGATAGTGTGTAGAGTTGAGCCTAGTAATGTTAACAATAGCTAAAAAAGTGATGAAGATTTTATGTAACGCGTCCGTGGTCGACTAGCTCAGCCACTTGGTTTGTGGTCGGATTTTTTTTGCTGCATAGCCCGGGTTTGTGATCACCTAGGTACCCGCATTTAGCAAGCGTGGCGATTAAGCCAACACCCATCTATTGTAGCGATGACTTGATTTCAATAATGGAGGCCGTTGCCCAGCAGTGGGACAGTACTTAACTTTTTTTTCTTATTAATAAGTTATGATTAAGCGTAAGAATGCATATGCATATCATTATTATTCGAGATTTAGATTACCCTGCCGATTGGTATCACATTAACTGTTGGATACTTAACTTTCATCTAAATAATCTTGATTATTTAGATGAAAGTTAATTTATTCAGCCCGGTCATGAGTCAATGTGATCTTGTCCGTGGGGTTTTATACCAGGCAACCGAACAATTAGTATCGCATTGATTGTTGGGTATGCAAAAGTTTAAATGAAATAAATCCCGGTCAATTTGTTCAATGCGATATTGTTCGTGGGGTTTTTATACCAGGTAACTGAACAATTGGTATCGCATAGAATGGGTCATACATATTATATGTGTGTAAGAAAAGTCGATCGGGGGGTTCTTTATAATGAACCAGGTAACCGATCAGATGGTATCTCATTAACTCTTGGATTTGCAAAGGGTTGATCCTATGTAGAATCCTAATCACTCGCTTAGTTCCCAGATGTCGCGACAGTCGCGAGCCAACGATGTAGCGAATTGGTCTTAAGCTTAGATTAAAACAAAAAGGGAAGATACGGCATGCTCCTACTTGTAGTCAATCAAAATATAGTCCTACTCATTTGCATATGCAAACACTCACACACGCACACCTATAAAAGTGTAAATCGAGCGAGCGAGACAGAGCAGTAAGTTTCAACGTCAGCGCGAGGGAGTCAGCGAGTAGCGCGATGACGTCTCGGTCGCTTCGCAACAGACAAGTACGTACGACCGAATACTGTATGAATTGAGGAGCCAGCTGTATATTGATGTACCTTAGAAAGTATTATACTACAAATTCCAGAATTTGTCCTACAAATATTTTTTTTATACTACTAATTGATGGTATGATTTTCCTTTAAAAATTAGGGGTGGTTGCTCAATCCTGACGTTCATCCGATTCCGACGCCACTGCGGAGTAGCGTCTTTCTCTTTTTATCACAGCAGAATGTCCGCAATAGTACGATGTAGCCTGTACGCTCGGCAAATTGCGACTGAAGTGAAATTGTGCCTTTAGGCCTAATTTTAGCGGCTTACTCACGAGACGCTAATGCCGTATCTTCCCTTTTTGTTTTAATCTAAGGTCTTAAGACCTTAAGCTGTTATGACTTATTGTTTTTGCAAACGTATCATAAAACGAACGCATAAGACTTGGCGTTTTACAATAGTTACTATTATGGATGTTTACTCTGCTGTGCGTATGATATGAAATTTATATGAATATAATGCTGTAATTATGAAGTTTTACAAACGGTATTATGACTTTACATTTAAGCTATTTAAGACATAATGAATTAAGCGTGAATTTCGTAGAAAGGTTATGCGGAAACATTTCCGGTATTTTGTTATGTCTATATGACTCCTTATAACAATTCAGACTTTTAGAAGTTAGTTTATTTATTGTTTTTTTATGATTTATAAGGTTTACGCGAGCACTGCACATTGAAATGAAATACTTTTACAGACCAAACTCGCTTTAATTTACTACATTACATAGTTTTTTATTCCTGACGTTTCAAACCCTTTACATTAATTTATTTCTTGCATTTTACTTATTAATAAGCAATGCTCACAACAAAAACATAAAAATGGACACAAATTAAATATTGCAAAACACCAAAGTCGGCCTAATATAGACACGCACCGAAAGCATTTTTAAAGAGAGGCAAAACATTGACTAGTCCATAGTTCAAATACAGTTCAAATTATTCTACATTTACATTGCAAACATTACTTCATGATTGGTTTTAGTGAATTACACTTTAAATGAGAAAATTACAATTAGATATTAGTTATTAGTCTAGGACTTTCAGCACATTATCGACAAAGGTTTTTTTGAGTTAGCAAAAATGGTTTTAATGTCGACTACTGTGTAACTAGTCGTAATCATGATTGTTATGACCTTTAGGTTGATTTAATATAATACAACCGTCACTTTCATAACTGTATTAAGCAAAAAGTTAGTAAGAGTGACCTTTTTGTTTTCTGGAATTTGGATATGACCAAATGCAGATGTTTAAAATCAGTCGGAAAAAGCAGAACTACTAGGAGAAAAGTTGCTCTGGAAGGAAAAATACTTGCTTCCTTTGGTACCTGTTGGTGGCACAGCTAGCAGCTTTAGTTCATAGTTAAAATTATGAGAATAGAAAACGTTCACAATAATGAGTTATACTCGTATTTAGGTGAAGATTTTACACATTGCATTAAAGGAAATATCTGTTTCTAATATAAATGATAGGTTTTTGTTCTTTTAAATATATTTTGTAAAGAAGCATTCATCTTGTTGTTATCTATTTCAAAGAACAAAATGATTAGGCATAATTGACGAAAATCCATTCAGTAGTTTTTACGTGAAGGAGTAACAAACATACACACTCACAAACTTTCGCCTTTATAATATTAGTGTGATGTGATGTGATATAGATCAGAGGTTCCCAAACTTTTTTTTGTTTAATAGATTCTTTAATAATAAAAATCAATTACCGTAAAATTTTTATACGGGCATCCCTTTAGAACGGCTGCACCTATTTGGGTAATTATTTTTTGTTGTGTTCGTAAAATTGTCAGGACTAGGTTTGTGTAAAATATTTATTTTTAAAGTTTGTCACGTGATACAGGGTGTTCACGCAGACGAAGTCGCGGGCGGGCCGCTAGTCATTAATAATTATTTATGATATCATAAGCTATTATCATCAAAAATAAATACAGCCTTATAGCTAAGCAAACAGGTTCGATACATATCAGTTCCCACGTTACCGGTGCTGTTTGCTATAGGCATTGACCGCTATAGGGAGTATATTGTGCACTTAGTTAGAGTATAAAATATGTAGGTACTCTAAGATTGTGCCACTGCTGCTGGGAAAAGACCACCATCATTGAAATCAAGTCTTCACTACAATTGATGGGTATTATTTGACTTATTGGAAACAGCACAAAGTCGTTATAAAATACTGCAGGTACTTATTATTTCAAACTAATGATTTTGGTCCTTCGAGCCGCACACACCTGTACCCACCAGCATAGCACTTAGAAGGTAAATGTGTTTTTAATCTACAATTTTTGTGTTTGGTATTTTTTTAAAGAGTAAGTACATATAATACTCTTATATTACTGTATTGTTGCGTAATAAATCAAGAACTTGTTTAATCTGTCTTTTGTACTGACGTCCGTCCATGCTTCTGATGTCCATCTATCAATTTTATTTACAGATTTTGAACACTACTAAAACTCTACTTCCGAAGAAGGATTCTAAGATAATATTTATTTAACCATGAAAAAACCTTTTTAACTTATTTAGTATACTCCCTTAGTTTATTTTTCGTATTTTTTTATCTTGGCATTTGGAGTTCCTGTAAACCCGCCTCCGTGCTCATATACCTATATACATACATGTAATATATACATACATAAATTGACCGTGTGCAAGCGAATATCGCTGAAAAATGGTTGACCGAGAAATTCCACTCTCGTACATACATATACTAGACTATTATCCCCGAAGGCTTAGACAGAGACTAATCAAAGAGAACAGCAAAAGCAGTCCTCTACCATAGTATATTTTCACCAAAAAGCGACTGCATATGTGCTCAGCGTGCAGGTGGTGAGCCTATTGCCGCTCTATACTGTTGGATGTACCTATATGCAGTCTTTAGTCCGTTAGTCGCCTTTTACGACACCCAATCGAAGAGAGGGGGTGGTAGTATTCTTTCACCGCTATGCGACACGGTACACCTATATATTTAATTTTATACCTCTTATATAAGGTAGGTAGGTAGGTACTCTTGTGATCTTAGATCTTTCAGTTTTAGGTTCAGAAATGGGGAAGGTAAATCACAAAAAGATTAAATTCACAGTAAGTATAAACAAGTTTATTATTATAAACTAAGAATCAATAGTCATTATGGCTGACATGACGATTGATCACATAAAATATGTTTTATTAACCTCTAAGTATCATAAACAAGAGTTTAATATAATAACCCTCTTAGTTCTAAACATCGAACACTTATTTAATGTTTTATTGACTACAAACTACAGACTCAACTACATACATTGAAGATCGAAAAATGTTAACATACATGCTTATGAATGGCACTATAAGTTAAGGCTGTTCTACACTACACATCGAGATTAAAATTTGCAGCGAGTGTGTAACGTGCTTTACTTCACTAAATATAGATCATCTCACAAGAACAGTTTTAAAATCATATTTAATATTATACAATTCATCAATCCGCATTGCCCACAACGGAGTGATAAATAGTAACAATATGTTATCATAGTAATTATAATTTATATCTTAAATTATTAAACATGATCAAATTGGAGCACCAAAAGATAAAAGTAAAAACATCAAGATTACATAATATATTGTTTAAGATAAAATTGAGTAAATATTGTTTTTAATATTAAATAGACACATTTATTAATTAAACTATGCGGGTATATGAACTTTTACAATTAATTATACTTTTTTTTACTCTACTGTTTCTATTATCTACACAGCATTTCATTTTCCTTAAATATTTAATAATGAATATATTTATGTTGTAATAATAAGTTGGAATGAAAAGTTAAATATCTTTTGAAATAATATAATAATAATACCAACGATTTTAGACAGATTTAAAATATCCTATAATAGCAAATAAATAATCATTTAAGTAGTTAAAACATTTCGTCATACAGAAACCTTAAACTAATTAGATTAGTTTACAACAATAATTGTTGTTAATATGTTAAATTCTGTTAAATTTAGTTTTTCCAATACGTTTGTAATGTTTAATGTTTTTTTGCGTTAATAACGTTCAAACATACTTACTTTAAGATATTCAATCGTTGAAAAAAACGACCACCTCAGATGGGGACGTAAATCATGTTTTTTTTCAACGTTTGAAAATTCCAATCTCTCTTACAATGTAATACATAATTATGCTACTTCATTTTCAGTTATACTATCTGCTACGATAACAGCCACTGATCAGATTCTCATTCATTCATCTATCTATGTCTACACCATGCTATTCGAACATGTTAAAATATGTTATTATGGCTAGGTATACAGTGAGGATAAAACGTTATTAATAATCTATAAAATATTAATGCTACGATACACGTTTCCATCGAATGTACAATTATTTATTTCTAGAATGCCTACTTTTCTAACCTACAATCGATAAATTGGAATATTATGGAGGTCTGTTTTTTGGCGTATATAAAAAATATAACCGGTGTGGATGTATGATACAGGTATATGTACGTAATTAATAGAGGAAAGTATGTATATTCGGGTGTATGTTCAGTAAATAATGACATTGTTCCAGCTTCAACCTTTTTGCTTGGTTATACACACTATTATCAAACTATCGCTAAACACATTGACGGTTTGCTGAATTATATTCATATTGTTCACAAATACTATGCTATTATTTACTTATATATACTTTAATACATTTGTAATCTAATCAATCATATAATAATTTCTATCTACTAGCCATATATATTGAGATTTTATAACTTATCTTACTTAAATTAATTTCATTTTACGCTTATAATAAAGACATAATTATATAACTTTTAAGTCTACAACTTTAATTTATAGTTAACTTTGGTACTCGGTTTTAAAATAATATTTATAGACTGTGTCGTTTTGAAGTTTATTTATTTATTTTAAACTACTTAGGTAAGTCTAACTTTATTTAAAAGCAATATCTCCTTCTATGTCAAAATTATAAATAGTTGAGTTAGATAGAGTATCTATGGAGAGATGTAGTACCTAGTGAGTATATGTTTCCTGAACAAATAAGGAGAACACATTAAAATATGGTATTAAAAATAAATTTAAAACTTACTGATTCCAAAAATACGCTGATGAATCTTTTTTTTACCAAGAATTGTAAGTATTGAGATTATTCAATTTATTTCTATGCCCAACTACAATACTATGGCTAAGATAAACTTATCAATACCAATATAGGTACGATTTTTACGTAATTATTTATAATATAATATCATAGTCACATAATAACAAATTATACAATAAATAATCAGTGTGCATGAATCGAACGAACGTGTCTATCGAATCATAAAGTTACAAAAATATTGTGATTTCAAAATTCTTTAAATAATAATTTGTGATAATGGAGCGTTGACGTAAAAATATAAAGAAAATATTAGCTTGCATTACACCGCGTGTATAGGCAGGCATAATATGTAAATCGAAGTAAAGAACTCCTGACGTGTGCATCTATCGATACAAATTCACCAGTTTTAAAAATATTTATTCAGTTAAAAGCCAAAGGTTATGAATACCTTCGTATGTAGGTAAGCATGGTCACGGACTAATATAGACTTGCTTAGCCACCCCGTGACCACGGCCAGTGCAACTCGATCGAAACGTCGGATATTTAAGTATGTTTATGGTACCAACACTAGGGCCTGTTTCACAATATCCCATTAGGAGACACTTGTCAGTTTAATCGTGGTTAAAACTACAGTTTTCTATGAATTTCTATGATGTAAAGGCTAATGGAGACTTACTCGAAGATTGCGAATCAGGTCCTTAGTAGTTTGGATCTGTTAATTCAAATGGAACGCAAAACTTCACAGTGTATTAGGTGCAGTAGAAGTTCGTCCCTCCGATTTACATAGTGCACCCCAGGGGCTTATTGTCTAACTTCAAAACCTATCGCAATACCTACTTTGATTACATAAAACTAAATTTAAAATAATCAAACCAATTGTAAGACATTGAATTGAAGCAATCTTACTGAAGTAATGTACAGTCACGAGCAAAAATAAGTAAACAATTGTAACTCTTAATACAATGGAATAAAAGTCAAACTGTATACATATTGGTGCTTGTGACTGTACTTCTACTTGCAAGGTATTGCGATAGATGTGAAAGTTATAGGTACAATAAGCGTCCCGGTCCACTACGCTCGCGTCCTATGTTCAGACGTAGTAGACATCGAAGGAGAGCTGTGCTCAGACTAGCTGCGGCTGCGGCTGCGCGGGGGGCGCGGGGGGGTGCGCGGGGGGGTTCGCGGGCGGCGGGGAAGGAGCGGCCAGGCGGACTGCTCCGCTTTCAGATACCACCATGCCGTTGGCCGCGCGCGCTGCCTCGGAGTCCGCGTACGGTGTCGTCAGTATGCGGAGACGCTGAGGATGAAGTGAGTTGTCTTTTTTATTTCGTGAGTGAACCTCTCCGTTTGGAAGTAAGTACCTAGGTTCTTGAGTACCTGGATTCCTAGTAGAAGTCCCAGTCGGTATCTGAAGTAGTTTATCTCTTTAGTACGTCACACCAACTCGCTCGAAATGATCGCTACTATGCAACCGTTATGTGCAATCGCAGTGTAGTTGGTATGTACTAAGTTAGTTAGTTAGTAGGTACTAAGGTGTGAAGCTACTTCAAAGGCTGACCGTACATAGGTTCCATAGGTCCCGGGCTGGATCCCCAGCAGGAGTCACCAGTTAATAGAACGGGTTAAATTAAATTGCCTGAGTGGTTGAGCTTTAGCTCATCTGCCTAACCATAATATCATACTCTTGGGAATCGAAGTATTCTCTGTTGATCTTGTTTTTTGCCTACCAGAATTTACTTATTCCGCATGGAACATTCCTCAGTCGAAAAAAAAACAGATATATTGATTATTAATTTCGTCCATAAACAAACCTTACCTCAACAAAAGTGCCTTTAGTGGTCAAAATCTTGAAAATAGCCACGGTGGGTATGCACAGCACGCTGCTGCCAGCTATGGCCCAACCGAGGGCGTTGGCCCACCATGGGTACACGTAGCCTTCGTACTGCAGCGGCTCGTAGTCCATTAGCCCGTAAGCAGTGATGAAGAGGAGGAAAGTGGGTGCGGCGAAGCGCCAGCACACACGCCAGTATAAGCCGGGACGGAAGCCGATCATGTCACGAATGTCCTCGCAAAAACGTTCCGTACCTAAAGCATATAAAATCTGTGATTACAAGAACTCGATGCCAATTAAACGCATGCTCAAAAAGACCCGCCTAGAGCCTTAATATTCCTATAACTCCAGGCCAGTTGCACTGTGTGCTCTGCAACAATAACCACTTATTCTTGTAATTAGCAAGGATCGCCGTTGACAGAGACGTTAAGGAAGACATTGTCATTTTGATTTTAGATTGCAAAAACTACAGCAGTTTACGAGTTACAACCAACTTTTTGGAGAGAGATTGCTGTAGGCCGCAAATGATCTTTACAGCGTAACCGGACTTTTAAGGGGCAGCTGCGTGAAAATTGCAGGCTGCTCAAGCAGAGTGGCCATTCTCCCCCGGGTTTCTGGCGGGGGATGGCATCTTTTGAGCGAGTCTACTAGAGCGAGAAACCCCTTAGAGGCAGTCGTACCTCACAATGTCGTGGAAAGAGTTATTACTGTTTTATGCCCTCTTCAAAAAAGCGACGGAACAGCAGTGTAAATCTATTGTGTACCATTTGCATGTCATAACTCATTGTTTTAATTTCTACATTCTCTTGCCGAAACATCACACTTTACTTTAAATGAAACACCATCTTACTCTTACCATAGATCCAAGACACAGCGATAGCCTCGAAGAACACGGCGATCAGTATGGAGTAGCCGGCAGCGTATCGGTCCAGCAGTTGGAAGAAGTAGAAGCCGCCCTTGGTGCACGACGCCAGCCCCACGAAGAAGTACAGCGTGAACAGAGCGGCCACGAACAGCTCGCGGTGCCGACCGATGGGCGGGAACTCGTCGCTCAGAGCCGTTATGATAGCTTCAGATCCACCGAACTAGAAGATAAAAAAATTGGCATCTCATAATTATTATAAATTTATCGTGAAGTCGTTCGAGGAGCATAAATCAACATTTAGAAGAGTCAAGTGGCAAAAGTAAGTTAAATATTAATCCTACTAGGTTTCGATCTACTAGGTAGATTAAACCTACGACTAGCTACGGTTTTCATAAAGGACCTCCGATTATCTAAATGATCGAAGTATAGGACCGAAATTCTGAATCGAGTAAGTTAGAACCTATATAGGTATTACTTTATTTGGTGAAAACTTAGTTTAAATATTTTCTAGTTCTTAGCTGATTTATTAGCAAACTGAGCTACCTGATGAGACGAGATCACTTGTTACTGCAGCTTTAGGATGATAGCAAATTTAAAAAAAATATTGCGTAGTATACTTTGCTGACTCAGTTCTTTGCCTCTATGGCAACTAACTAACATTCTGCACACCGGGAACTAGGAATTCCAGATACTGCTGTTCACATTAAATATGGTAGCCATAGACTTACAAGCGAAGATCTAAAATTAATTTTGAATCTACTTACAGAGCTGTCCAATCCAAGCGTCAGTAGCATCATGAAGAATATTAACGCCCAGAATGTGGAGCCTGGCATGGTTGCTATTGCTGCCGGGTATACCACGAACACCAGGCCCGGGCCCTCCGTGGCCACGTCTTGTACCTCTCGGCCAGATGCGTGCGCCATGTACCCTAGGACGCTAAAGATCACGAAGCCGGCGATGAAGGAGGTGCAGGAGTTGATGACGCTGGTCAGGATCGCATCTCTGTAACACAGAAGAATAGAGGAGATTAGAGAGAAGAGGTTTAGATAGAAAAGCTATAGCTGACTTTGTTCTAAGCTTAAAGCGATTCCACTCGTCCTTCATGCTTCAGCAAAATTAACCAATCGCGATTTACGCAGTGAAGGTCTGTCGATAATGCAGAATTCACTTCTCCAAGTACGTTACTGTAATAGGTTATCATTTGATACTTAATTTTAATTGCCGAGACACTTACTTGTAAACGTTGTTGTGGTACTTGTTGTAAGAAGCATAAGCCAAAAGAACGCCAAATCCCGGCCCTAATGAAAAGAAGACTTGAGTTGCCGCGTCTACCCACACCTGTTGAAGTAAAGGAAAAGTGTATTTCACTGGACATTATAATATATGTCTATTTTTATAGAGTAGTTTCTCTAAAATAAGGCAGATGCACAGTTAAATAAACAAGTAAAATCTGGAAACAAAACTGCGTCATCAAAATCGTAGTCTTAGCTCACTGTTGCTAATTTATCATCATCATCATCAGCCTATAAACGTCCCACTGCTGGGCACAGGCCTCCCACCTGAACAATTGCACGTGGGGATATTGGGCCATAACCTACCACGCTGGCCCAATGCGGGTTGGTAGGTTTTAACGACTGCCATCTTACGACGACAACCGGGACCAACGGCTTCCGGCAACGTGCCTTCCGAAGCACGGAGGAAGCTCGAGATGTTTTTAAGTGGTTACCCATCAGGTGACCCGGCATTGGGAAACTTGCTTAGCGGGCAAGATCGCAAGCCAAACGCGCTAGCCGCTGCGCCATAGAGCTCCTAGTTTATTATTATTATTATGCACGTCATCAAAATAGATCAACAACATAATTATTCCGAGCTGAGTAAGACTATTGCCGCTGGACCAGCTGTGTTACTTTATTATGTTACTGAGCCTGCAAACGAGCATACGGCCTTCCTGATGGAAATCTGCCGCCGCAGCCCATCAACATTTTAATGGCTTCGTGCGATCAGCACATTTAGCCAGTGTCAAGTTTTTAATAGTAATTATTATTTTCTTTACATTAAACGTTTAATGGTTTATGATTTTCCCCCAAACCCCTCGAGACTCAATAAAGCTGTGGGACTTTATTGAGGTCTCACACGGACTTCTTGAGAGAATTTGAAAAGTGATGTTGCACTGTTTTGTTTTATTTGCTAACACTCATGCGCGTTCACGAACACATAACAGTAAATAATTCACCATTATTTCACATTAATATTCGACAAAACACAAATTATAGAAAATAAAACAAAACTGCAGACATGACGCTTTACTTTCCCGCCAAGAAACCCCCATCAACATTAATATCCGAAGTCAGAGCGTGCGCTGCCAACCCTAAAGCTTCTGTTCATCCTCCATGCCCTGTAATTTCACTGGATTTTGTAATCATTAAACCGGAACTCAGCAATGTAACACAATGCCGTCAGTCGAATACTGGGCAGACTCCTACCACTTCGTGCAAAACTTACTTGTATTGGCGCCAGTATCTTGCTCAATGTACAGAACACGGCCATTAATTTCGTCCAATTCAGTGTTATTTTACTGTAATTTCGATCATTTGAAATAAATGAAGTTGTATCTACTATGTTTACCTGCGGTTGAGTGATAGCTTCAAAGTTGGGGCTGAGGTAGTACTGGATCCCAGTGGCGGATCCTGGGAGTGTGATGCCTCGCACCAACAAAATTAAGAGAACTGCATAAGGGAACAAAGCTGTGAACCAAACCACCTGGAAAATAATAATTAACACATTTACAAAACAAAAAATAAACTTCATGTACTCTCTATGTAACCGCCTCTGTAGTCTAGTAGTTAGCTACTCTAGCTTAGCTTCGATCAAGTCGCCATTGCGTCTTTTCATACTTAGGTCTATTGCTCGTACCAGTTTGTGCTTATCTTCAAATTTTGAGCTGTTAGTCAGATAACTATGGTCTTAAAAGTTTTGCGCTTAATTTGATACAGACGTATCTTAGTTCTAGAACACAAACTGTTGATGTTAATGGAATTAACTCTTTCACGAGCAATACATTTGTAATTTTTCATTGTTTTCCAGTCTTATTCCAAAAGCATAAGATTCAATATTTGGTGGCAAAATAGCTGCCATTGCTTTCGAAAGGGTTAAGTCATCCGTTTCTCATGTAAAAATGGGAGTTCCACAAGGGTCAATTCTTGGCCCTTTCTTTTTATATCAATGACATTTAATTCTTTGTAGAAAAAAAATAGAAAACTTCTGTGATATTGTATTATTTGCAGCGTAATGTGTAAGAATAATTATGATGATGATAACAATGCTCTCTCAGACGTACTCAGTTGGTTTACTGCTAATAATTTACAGCTACACGCTAAAAAACTAAATAAATTTTTACGCTACCAAATGTCAAGACCGAACAATCGGATGTTAGAATGAATAGTGATAAATTAGATTTGGTAGACTCGACAGTTTTCCTAGGGATAACCCTCGACTAAAAACTCCAATGGAATACGCTTTGTCGAATTTGGCCCGCAAACTTAGTTCTGCAGCTTACGCCATTAGAAAAATTAGACATTTCCATGTATATAAATAACTTGTCTCCCAATCAACGAGTATATAATTTAGTAAAGTCGTGAGATGCTTATTGTAATACGGTTATTTGTGTAGTATTCATTTAATCTTATAATAAATAGTTTTTTAGAAATGCGCATTTTTGCTCTTGGTTTCTTGGTTTTTAAACTGTCAACGAAAATGACAAAAAACTGACTGAAATGATAAAAAATATAATTTCAGCGAGTTCTATCAATTTCGGTGTATAGTAAGTCGTTCCATTTCAGTTCATTGTTTTATCATTTCGGTTGGTTATTCATTTCAAAGTAAATCATAGTGAAGAATGTCTCATATCATTCAAGTTTTTGAATAGCATAATTTAATATCGTTGCGAAATGTTGTCAAATAATAAAGTCTCTAAACATCCATGTCTCACAATAAGCAATTTTTTGTTTAAGTAGTTGTGTGAGTTTAATATATTTATTGAGTGAGTATAATAATTTATTTACGATGAAAATAACTTTTAGATTTAAGCTTATATAACTGATTATTCTATTATAGCTACATTGTGTTAGTTTGCGAACGTTTACGTAATTAAGTTTCTAAAAATCCGTAATCTAAAATTAAATTTCTTATGGGCCGAAATTAATAGAACTATTAGTCATTAGAACTACTATTTTTCAGTAAAATCTACAACGCAATTTTTTTTATTTGGTAGACGACCAACTGTAAAATTTATAATAGTTGTTTATTCAGTTTTTAGTCAAAGATGTCTATGTCTTATAATTAATACAATTTCAAGTAAGTAAATGGTAGCCGCATTTGAACTGAGTGTGTTCTTTGTTGAAATAAATGTGTGATTTTATTCTTTTATTCCACCTATTTATAGTAAAATTTGAGTTTAAGATCGTGAAATAACTAAGCTCTCAATAGTAAATTTATTTATTTTTATTGTAGAAGAAGGAGGCAAACGAGCAGGCGGGTCACATGATGAAGAGTGATCACCACCGCCCATGGACACCCGCAAAACCAGAGGACTCGCAGACGCGTTGCCGGCCTTTAAGGAAGGAATTTTATTATTTATTTTATTTTTTTATTTAGTTATTTCATATCGGTGGCCAGTTACATTTCGATGAATAGCTGTTTCATTTCGGTGGCACCAAAATTTTACACACCTAAATCTCTTAAGTTTTTTAAGATATTTTCATAGCATTACGTATGAGGATGAAACATTTCAAGAAGTATACAAAAATTCAACCGAATTGATAAAAAAACGACTTTGTTGAAATTCATCCAAGTGCTTAATTATTGTAACCAAAATTTATTATACGACATTGCTTTAATTTTTGTTGTAGTTAACATCACACAGAGGCCAAAAAAATTATGAAACTTTTTTGGGTTAGCTTTTATTTCACTCTGTTGACAGTGCGGTCTGCGTTTCAATAAAACAATTAGGTGTCCGCTTACCTTCCCCGAGGTACTGATCCCCTTCCAGAGTGAGAAGTAGCAGATGACGTAGACCGCGAGCAAGCACAGCGCCATGTCCCATTTGATGGAGCCCAGGTCATGCAGGCCCTCGCTGCCTTGGAGCTCCAGGATAAATCGGCTGATGTTCAGTACAAATAGAATAAGACAACGATTGTGTAACATTGAAGAAAACTAATACCTACTTCAGGTGGAAATCGAACCTATACGTCTTCCGCTTACCGGCAGAGTAATTTTGTTCAACGTTTTACTATCTCTGTGTTATATCAATACGTTTTTAATCAAATCGCATATTGAAATGTGAGAACCATATTAAAATTAAATACTTAACAAACTATAAATAAATAAATAAAACTTAACCTGTTAGCTGCCCTAATGGAAATTCAATTATTTGTAACCGATTTAAGGTTTTCTCGCAGACGAGAGGTTAATAACTTTAAATCTACAAAAGTATTATTTTGAAAATGCAATTAGTCACCACAACACTAGAATTATTTAGGTACTCACTTGAAATATTCGGAGGCAGCGGAGGTGAAGGGGGTAGCTAGAGGGGTTCCGAGGGTCGAGGAGCCATTTTGACGCTGCCTTGTTTTGTTGCCCGCCTCCCATATCGCTTCAAACTACGAAAGTGAAAGTAAATTATTTAGGAATAGTTATGGAACAGTTATGACGTGTCCATTTCAACTGCTCGGATGGTGTCGTAGAAGAAAAACGCGCACGTTAACATTACGAAGAAACATGTAAAAGAACTAAAAGTGGCAAATTCGTATATCCAATATTCAGAAATTTGTAAGGCTTTAAACATGGCCGCGCGCTTGAAACATTTAAAACCGCGCCGCGCGGCAAATAAACTAGGGCCCAGTGCACACACGAAACATGTATTTTTTTTAAACATAATAGATACCTATACTTACTTATGATAATAATTTTTATTTCACGACAAAAAAAACAAACAAAGATGCTATAATTTTAAATGTAAGTAATCCATTTAGTGAAAGCCGGACGGGAAAGTTACCCATTATAAAAGGTTTTTGTTCGTTCGATTAGAGAATCCTAAAAATCTGAGTACCTAATACAGAAGTACCTACAGAAATGTGATCAAATTCAAATTCAAATATCTTTATTCACGTAACTAATATTGACAATTTGTTTATACAAGTGTTGGAACCATCCTATTAATTATAATTTAAAAAATAATACCTGGCAACTTATAAATGTTATTCAGAAGTTAGTGTTAAGAGACTACTCTTTTTCAAGTTATAGTTTAGTAACAAAACATGTGTGTACTTTTATTCAGCATTATAAAACAAAACATCGATCGCCATTGAAATCTTTGTAATTAATACTTACAAGGAATTCACGAGATCACCAAAATGTTTATTAATCTTAAAACTACAACATTTCCAACTCGAGTCATGTTATTTTGTTGGATAAAATTGCCAGAATTAGATAGTTCATCACAAGTACTTTTGTCAGACCTAGTATGTATGTATGAAAATACTATTTACAATTAATTATCTTGATTATACACTAGACGCGTCATAAAAATGAAAAAATACACATACTATTCACGACAAAATTACTTGCCCACTAACAATTAACATGTAGCGGACCTAACTTGGAATTAATGTCTTTGCTTGGAAATTAAAAGTTACTTACCGAATAACTTAAAGTTCACGTCATGTCAAATAAAGGTATCGACATTAATTTATTTCTTCTTTTCACAATTTCTATGAATATTGCTTGCATAAATGTAAACAATAAATTAAATACTTAATAAGTTCTAAATAGTCTAACCAATTCGACGTAGCTGAATAACTGAGTTGTAAAAGCTTTATAAAAACAATGTGTGCAGTTATTAAAAAGTTATTAAGCTAGTTGAAACGGTAATAAGCTCCTACTCAATTGTTACTCAGATGTTATTAAGCGTTAAGCATTCAAAATTGGATGAATCCTTATTGCTTGAATAACAGCTGAATAGACGGTAATCAGGCGTTATTCAGCTTAGTATTCAGCTTGTGCTCTTGATGAGTGCTCTTAATCAATCTTTATTCAGCACGTCTGAGTTACTTGGAAGTATTTGACTAATCGTTGGGTGCCATCTCCATGAAGGTTTAGGCGCAGAATGTCCAATTCGCAAAATGTCCAGTGGTCGAAAAAAGTACAAGTCGTCATTATTTATTTAATTTGGCCGGCACAATAAAAATAACTCGTGGATACCGGGCGAACGAAAGATCCAAATTAAATAAATAATGACAACTTGTACTTTTTTCGACCACTGGACATTTTGCGAATTGGACATTCTGCGCCTAAACCTCCATGAAATTTAAAGGCCAGTTGACAAAATCTTCTTGCGGTCCCATGAAGTAGCTTTAACTTACGATATTCAAGTCCAGTCCACTATTTGATATCGTCCAACCATTTAGGTACGTCTCGGACGTCTGTGCCTCGCCTACCCGGAATTTTTCCTTCGCGGAAAGTGGGACAGTATGTAGGGTAAACTTTAACTTTTTTATTAGACTTACGGTTAATCATGCATAATTATAATATACATATATTCACGGATATTATTATCCGAAGGGTTAGTCAGAGACCAGGGAGGACCGCAAAAGCAGTCCACTGCCACAGACCACGTTTCACCAAATGATAACTGCACATGTGCTCAGTGTGACAGGCGGTGAGCCCATCGCCGCTCTATGCTGTTGGATGTATGTGCAGTCTTTGGTCCTTTAGTCGCCTTTTACGATACCCAAGGGAAGAGAAGGGGTTGTAGTATTCTATCAATGAGCCGGTACCAGGGGCTATCACGCTAATTATTCTCAACCAAACCACAACTGAACCACAGCCGTTCTGCCGACTTCGTATAGCGCTATCGCGTCTGCCAAACGAGATAGCACACATACATAGATAGATACAGTGCTATCTAGCACTTTATTAGACCTTATTTTATGATGTAATATTTTGAGAGCCTAAGTGTTTATTGGTTGGTTGTTTTCACAATGTTTTTAATTTAGTATTGTTTTATCTATGGTTCTTTTACGTATTTTAAGTATAATTTTAATAAAAATGTAGAATATGTTACACTATAAGCAGTACTGTAAAACGACCCAACGAGGGCTGCTGCCGACAAAAAATTTTTATTGTCGAAAAAAAAAAAAATTACTATAAAAGTAGGTACGTCTAACAGCTGCGGTTCTGTTATGGTTTGCTTGAGATTATTAAGCGTGATCACTTCCATGAACAGCACGGTTAGCCACTGTTTAAAAATAAGAAGAAGGAATGAAGAGTATCTCACAGGGCGGCAGGCGGGCGTGTTCCACTCGTTGTCGCAGTTGGTCCATGGCAGCATGGTGGTGAACGACGCGAAGAAGAAGCGCAACGCCCACGCGATGATCACGTTGTAGTAGAAGTCCACGTAGAAGGCGATCAGCACCACCGCGTACCCGATACCTGTTCACACGGGCGGTGGTCACTGACGAGGACGTGGGAGTTTACAAAATAACCTACCTTTGCTGTTTACAAAAGATTAGGGGTAAAATGCTGTAGTTTAAAAAAAAAATCTTGTCGGACGCTCTTTGGGGTAAAATGCTGCAATTTTAAAAAATGTCTTGTCGTGAACTCTTTGTTACGGCCATCGGTACAGTACACTTTATACCATAATTTTAATTTAATATTAATTATTTTTGTACAAGTCAAAGTTCCTAGTATTCATTACACTTAAAACTACGCCACTAGACTAGAAATTCTATTCATTGATTATACTGATCAGTGCGCGGCCTCAATTGAAAGGTTTAATCAGCTATTTGAGAACCTATGGTTTTATCATTAATAATAATTTATTATTCAACCACGTATTATTAAGTCCTATATGCGTCACTGTCTCTATTCTGTAAGAAATGTGTATGCAGTCGCCTTACGTTTATCAAGGACAACCGTCCAATGGTCGCATACGGTCCGCCGTCATAAATCCAGGGCAGATTCAACGGCTTTCCACTCCATTACCAATTTTATTCCTCCTCAAAAATCACATCAGAGTGCCTCCACTCAGAGCGAGACGTGACGATCGCGCGAAATGAAATCACCGGCATAAGCCGACCTCGCAAATCTGGGGTCTTTCAGGCCCGAGCACTTAAGGCGGCGCGCGAAATGGCACCAATTATGGTAGTTAAGTGCGACGCGAGGGTGGCATAGGTGTTTAAATTCTTCAACTTGAGCTGAGCGAAATCAATGCAGTGTTTTCGCACTACTGACCATACCAAATGTGAGTGAGGAAGCTGAAGCTGTTAGCAAATTAGTGGAAATAAATAGGAAGTGTATACAGTGCCACAAGCGGCACTCTATCTCAATAGGTTCGGGAACCGTAAGTTTGCGGTATAATAGTGACGTCGCCTAATCTGCCGTAAAGTTTTTTATTAGACAAGAGAAATACTAGCTGCCCTACTCGTGTAGGTCACGTGACAGGTTACGAAGCGCAACGTAGCGATTGCCTTGAATTTCGAGGTATTTTTTTTTATTAGACAACAGAAAACTAACTCCATACAAAAATATCTTTTGAATATTATGTCTTCTGAACATTATGGCAAATAAAAAATACGTAACGGTTCCCGAACCGATTAAGATACAATGCCGCTTGTGGCACTCTATACACTGCCTACACTTTGTACTAGGATGCCGTAATTACGGCATCGTAACCAATCGTACTAGAATGCCGCTTGTGGCACTAATAAATATTTGAGAGTTAAGCGAGCACTACACATTTAAATGAAACACTTTTTTACGGACTAACTCACGTTTAAATTACTATTTACATAGTGACCTCCCACGAACTACGAACCCTGTAAAGGGTTCGAAACGTCAGGATAATATATAAAAAAAACTATGTAAATAGTAAATTAAACGCGAGTTAGTCCGTAAAAAAGTGTTTCATTTAATTTCAAATATTGAGAGTTCACTGAAATATGTAAACGAAAATCTGCTGATTGTCTATATTGACAAACTAATAACTCAGAAACTACAAGACCTACTTTAAAATTTGGGAACTTAAGATTTACTAAATGTCCTTATTATCACGTAATATGACTATTTACGCGAAAAGAGCTACCGCGCTAGTAGGAGGAATTAGAGGAATAATTATATTTTATTATTACAGAGAAACCAACTCACACAATTACACAATTGAAAATGAAACGCGTGTATTAACAAGCATACCTACTATTCTTGCGCTGAAGGCTACTTTTTACAATGCCTCAGAATAAGATTTCGCGATATTGTAAAAGTATGTCCAATAAAGCTTATATCCGAGCACTCAGACGGTTATAACTCGCGGCGCTAAGTGCAGGCTATAAGTCAAGATCCAGCTCCGATACCAGTCCGTTTCGCTCTGGCAGAGCTACGTGACCCATTAAGCTCACAGCACATCCTCTACCACCCCTAGTACATCCCTGGTAACCTAGTTACTCGAGTTACTCAAGTTCCTTGTATTGTCTGTGTAATTCTTGTAGGAAGTATTCGTAGCATTATCTTTGACATAGATACATTTTTTTTACTTCTGTTGAATTCTAAAATACTAAAATTCCGTGGCAAAAGATGACCTAAAAAGTAGTAAATATGTCGATAATTTATTGATATTGCTAGATAGGTGTTTGTTAATTTGACATATCCAGCAACTAGGTCATCCTAAAGTGCAAAGCACAATTATCTGCATGTGAATTATTAGGTAATTGCGAAAAATCAGCTGCTCCAACATTTAGGTTGAATTGTATTTGCAGTTGTAAGTACATTTGTATTTGCAAATAACGGTGTCGCGTAGCGGTAAAAGCCATGCGTGAAAGAATACTACAGTTCCCTCTCTTCCCACGGGTGTCGTAAAAGGCGACTAACGGACTAAAGACTGCACATACATTGCGACGGGCTTACTAACTGTCACGCTGAACACATGTGCAGTCGCTATTTTGTGTAAAGTGGACTATGGTGGAGGACTGCGCCTTTAGTGTCCTCATTGTCTAGTCTCTGACTAACCCTTCTGGGATAATAGAGTACTATTAGTTATTCTGGGATAATAGAGTACTATTAGTTATTCTGTGATAATAGTCGTGATGATATGTATGTATGTGTTTGCAGTTTTGACGAGTGTTGAACTAAGAGTACGACTCGTTATAAATAATAGAGTAAAGTTCCTACATAGTTTAGTTGTAGCGATAGTTAATAAGCGGTTGGCCATATACGAATTAATCTAGAATTGAGTGTATTTGAATGTTAATAAAATTATTATAATATAATAAATTTCAAGTTAGTGATAAAACCTTGAAAATGTGGACAAAGACAAAGATGACTAAACAATTTTTTAAGATTCTATAGACGACTACGCCGTAGCACCGTAACTCGTAGCACCAGATCTGATTGATATGGTTACCTTTGAAGAGCAGCACCAGATGGCGCATTTGCAGAAGAACAGCGGGATTCCACCCATTATAAAAAATTGACAGTATCTGCTTAGGAACGGCCTTGTGTCTGTGTTTATCTTTGAAGAGCAGTACTAGCCAGCCCTTACGGTGGTACGGTTCAGCATCTCCATATAGAACAAGCATGAAGCAGCATGAGACCAGGAACTTGTATCAGATATTTTACCTTTGAAGAGCGGCACCATCCGGTCCTTGCAGACGATGGCGCCCTTGCGATGGTACTGGCCCAGCGCCAGCTCCATGTAGACTACTGAAAAATTGTCTACCACCAGCATGATGCAGCATGAGACCAAGAACGGCTTTATTAGTCGTGTTACCTTTGAAGAGCGGCACCAGCCGGCCCCAGCAGGTGATGGCGCCCTTGCGGTGGTACTGTCCCAGCGCCAGCTCCATGTAGACTACTGGGAAACCGTCTACCACCAGCATGATGCAGCATAAGACCAGAAACGGCATATATTAGGCCTGTTACCTTTGAAGAGTGGCACCAGCCGGCCCCAGCAGGTGATGGCGCCCTTGCGGTGGTACTGGCCCAGCGCCAGCTCCATGTAGAATAGCGGGATACCGCCCACCACCAGCATGATGCAGTACGGCACCAGGAAGGCCCCTGGACAGACAACCATATGAAACATACATTATTTGGCGTCCATTTAACAAACATAAAATTAAATATATAAGTTATCACAAAAACTTTACAATTTGGAAAAAGTTGAAAAAAATTCCATGAGCAGGATTTGAACTTGCACTTTTCTGTGCGCGCATTACCAACTACGATATCGTGGCTTTGTCCAGCCCGCGCAAAATCAGCACTGTCTAGGCTACCTTTAAAAGCCAGAGACACCTTTATTATTTACAACTACGTCATTATCAAACGAAAGTTTATTCAGTAGGTATTTGAATATAATTATTTTCAATATTCATGAAACTGCATGAAAAAAAGTTTATTTGGCTTAGTTATGCGCTTTTAAACTTCTTTAAACTTAAAATCGCAATAAATCGCACTAACTTAAAATGTTTTTAAAAACTATTTAGATCTCTATAATTTATTTTAGCATGGAAAGTCTCCCTGTGGCCACGGGCCCTGTAAAGGGTTCGAAACGTCAGGAATATAAAAAAACTATGTAATGTAGTAAATTAAACACGAGTTTTGTTCCGTAAAAAGTGTTTCATCTCCATGTGTAGTGCTCGCGTAAACCTTAGAAAACTATACTGGCCTGCAAAAATAAGTATCACACTTTTAAAATTGCAATAACTTCTTAAGTACATAAGATATATTTTCGAAACAAAAAGGACTCGAAAAAGAGTTAGTTAGTTACTATAGTTTCAAAGAAAGCTGATAAAAATGGCTGTAAAACGTTTTTTATTTTAAATCTCTAACTTCTATATTTTAGAAAAAATATTTTTTTTAAAGTGTGATACTTCTTTTCGCAGGCCAGTGTATATGGAAAGTTTCATTAAAATTGGCTGCTTGGAACTTGGCACTTTGGCATACCTACCTATTAAGTTAATGGTGTTGACTAAATTTGCATCAGTCACTTCGTATACAATTATTGTACTTACTAGTTTGAATCTCGCTCGTGGAATAATAGAGTTAGATTGATTATTGTTAGTTATACGAGTAGTACCTCCCAGCATCAAAGATTAATTTAAAAACTATCTTTACTTGGGCATTCTATCATTAGGATAATTGCTAACGGAATTATTAACTATCAAGTTTCTTGTTGTCTTTGAGTATCCACAATTACGGCATACACTGCGGCATGCGTCACGTTCACGGATGCACATCCTGTTTTGTATCTTGGTGACTGGTTAAACCTAATAAACAGATCTTATTTTTTTAATCTGTGTCGCGTGGCGTATTGAAAGAATACTACCACCCCCGTTCTTCCTTGGATGTCGCAAATGGCGACTAACGGTCTAAAACTGCACATACATCCAACAACATAGAGCGGCGATGGGATTACCACCTGTCACGCTGAGCACATGTGCAGTCGCTATTTGGTAAAAACTGGATTGTAGTAGAGAACTTCTTTTGCTGTCCTCATTGCCTAGTCTCTGACTAACCTTTTGGGAATAATAGTCGATATTATATGTATGTATGATAGGGCTGGTTCACAAGTTTAAAGTCGCTCAGCGGGCTATGGAAAGGGCTATGCTCGGAGTTTCACTGAGGGATCGGATTCGAAATGAGGTGATCCGGCAGAAAACCATGGTAATCGACAACAACAAAAGAGATCAGTGGGCGAGACGGTCTAATGTGGAGATTTTTGGAGTTCCCGAAAGAAAAGGAGAAAACTTAATGGATATTTTAGCAAAGATTGCTAAGTGTGGCCAGTTCCCTTTGAATCCCTCTAACGATATTGATTTTGTCACCCGCGTTGCACCCAAAAGTACTGACAATAAGAAGATAAAGCTAATAGAAGTTCGTTTCTTGTCACGCTGGAAAAAGGACGAGTTTTTCGCAAGTACGAAAAAACACAGACTTAAAAGTAGCGCTATTGGCATCCCAGGCGATTCCTTCGTTCATTTGAATGATCACTTGACCAGCAGAAACAAAGCTTTGTTACAGCGTGTTAAAACACTCTGCAAAAAAAAATCGTGTATGTATGTATGGGTAAAAAACTGTTCGATCATGGCCCGTCGTTCCGATACGTCTCCCGTTATACATATAGCAAATAAGCTGGATTTAAACAAACTAAAATAATTCTTGTTTCTTCTCTTAATTGTTATGTAGTATCTGTTGAGATAAGAATATTATTTTATGATTGCCTGACTGGCTTGTCCGAGTGCTCATACCGAGAGTTTCACACATATTTTGATTATTTTTATTCATTTGCGACTTTCTATCATGTTTATTTCATTGTTGTATTGCTGAATTGTTGTTTTACATATTCTTTTAACTTTGGGCGTTAAATTTTAAAGGAGTATTATGGTTATAATAGGGGTCCTATTAATCGTTATAAGTTTTACTACTTTATGAGCTATAATGACAACTTTAAATAATAGGTTCAAACACTGAGTTATCGGTTTATTACCAAAACGTTCGTGGTTAAAGGACCAAATCTGATGTTTTCTTTCGTAACATCATGCAGGCTGACTATGAAGTTATTTGTTTAAGTGAAACGTGGCTATTATCGGGTATCTACGACTCTGAGTACTTCGACACTCGATACAGTGTTTTTAGGTGTGATAGAGACTACGACACTCGCGGAGACCGCCTAGGTGGCGGTGTCCTCATAGCAGTCCGTCGCGAATTTTCAGTGCGGTCTTCTAGTAAGATAACTATGCCTAATGCAGCGGTAGAGGCAATCGAAGTCACAATTGAGTATAATTCCTACCGCAAATGTAAGTTACTTCGCATTTATAGTGGCTATTTTCCCCATTGTCCATTGCAATATGATAGCTTGTGTAGTTTTTTTGAAGCTGTGTCAGACACTATTGTTGGCTTCCCTAACGATGTTTACCTAGTATGCGGCGACTTCAATATATCTTCAGCGCAATGGGATCGAAGTAGGACTGCCGTAACTCTTACTAGTTGTGATATAAATAAATCAGATATCTTAGTACAAGCCTTACAAAGTTTCTTGAGCTTCGCTGATTTAAAACAATTTAATAATGTTATGAACCTTAACAACAGTATGCTGGATCTGGTCATGAGTGGTTGTGAGTGTATCGTAACCCATAGTAAAGAACCGTTGATCGATGAAGATGCTCACCATCCTGTATTGCTAGTGCGTGTTAAGTCTTCGCTTCCACGTATGCTGCGACCTGCGTCTCGTACCGTGCGTTTGTTTCGTGTAGCTGACTATGAATTGCTTAACACTAAAATCGCATCGATTGACTGGCATGATCTTCAGAAATATAGTGATATTGATGAGGCTGTTGCAAAGTTTTACGAACAAATAAACAAAGTAATTTCGAAGCACGTTCCTAGTAAGGTGGTTATGGGTGACATGCGGTATCCTCCCTGGTTTACCCCAGCTCTAATTAAGATCATCAGAGAGAAACTGAAATACCACAAGAAATTTAAAATTTATGGTAGACAGCGACTTTAATACATTTTGTCTTCTACGAAATCGCCAGAAACGAGTTCAGCGCCAATGTTATGACACATTTATTACAAAATCTGAAAATATGATTAAAGTTAATAGCAGGTTTTTAAAGTCAAAGAAATCGGTCTCTGAATTTCCAGATAATATGTATATTGACGATGTGTTTTTTTCCGATGGTAAAGAAATTTGTAATCTTTTCAATAATTACTTTCGTTCCGCCTTCAAACCCCCTGTGTCGGATTCTTGATTCTTAGAACCAACAAATAGTAAAAATACAATCTCAATTGGATCTGTTAATATTACGGTATCACTGGTCAACAAATATCTTAAAAGGCTTGACGTAGCGAAGGGCAGTGGGCCAGATGGAATTCCACCTTTGTTTCTAAAGAAGTGTTATGAATCACTAGCGTTCCCACTATATTTTGGGGGTCAAAGTTGCTCGCGTCCGTAGGTTTACCCTTGAGACCCTACACGTGATCCCTGGGTGGTGCTAAATGAGTGACACTGACTGAGTGGTAGAGCCACGCTGCGTTGCAGCACGCATTGGGCCGGCTCGCCCGGCGTAATACCACCCTCTCACGAATATTCGGCGTGAAATAATGGCACTTGGTGCTGTTGTGTTTCGTCCGACCAGTGAGGGTTCCGGAGGCCCTCCCGGTCCTCCCATTCCTATTCCTTCGTTAAACCTATTCCTCCCTAAAACGCGCCTGCGATTCCTCTGGTTTTGCGGGTGTCCATGGGCGGCGGTGATTACTCTCCATCAGGTGAACCGCCTCTTCGTTTGCCTCCCTATTTTTATAAAAAAAATAAATTAATATTTATTATTTAATCTCGCTTTAACTTCTGGTAAAATGACTATGGTTTGGAAACAAATGACATTGTAGTTCCCATTTTTAAGTCTAGAGACAAACACAATATCCAAAACTATAGGCCGATATCGAAAATTAGTGTAATCCCCAAGTTGTTTGAAAAGATAATATATGACTCTGTTCTACCTGTATTCAGATCCGTGATTGTAAGTCAGCAACACAGTTTCATTAACAAGAGATCTACAGAAACAAATTTATGTGAGTTTGTGCATAGAGTTGCCACGGCAATGGATAAAGGTTGCCAAGTGGATGCTGTATATACAGATTACTCGAAGGCGTTTGATAAAATCCCGCACTCTAGGCTAATACACAAGGTTGGTGATTGGTATTGGTATTGATAGATTGGTATGCACGGTGATTTGTTGCGCTGGTTGGAGTTCTACCATAGGGAGCGTAGTCAAGCCGTAACTATAAAAGGATTTTGCTCAACTTTTGTCCCTGTATCTTCGGGGGTGCCTCAGGGGTCTCATCTCGGTCCCCTCTTGTTTAACCTGTTTGTTAACGACGTTGTTACAATGCTCAAACATTCAAATGTCTTAATTTACGCAGACGAAATGATTTTTTTAAAAGTATAACACCACCTCAGGGCTGTATCTTAATGCGCTCTGTAAGTATTGTCAATTAAATCATCTTTATCTTAATTCTAAAAAATGAAGTTCAATCACATTTACTCGTAAATGGAAGGTCATCAATTTTGAGGATAAGTTGGATAACATAAGTATTAATAGGGTGACAGGGGTGAGAGACTTAGGGGTGATACTTGATATCAAGTTAACTTTTGAAGGGCATATTAAATATAATGTGACAAAAGCATACCGTATGCTTGGTTTTATAATAGGAAAAGACTTTAAGCAGTGCTCCACCCTTGTGCTTCTTTTTAATTCATATGTCCGATCGGTTCTAGAGTATGCATCGGTGGTCTGGAATCCTCAGTATAATGTACACATAGAATCAGTTGAAAGACTAAATAAAAAAAAGCAAAAGTACATTCACCATAGAGCTATTCGTAATAGGCAAAAAGAGATCTGTATTTCCCCTCTGATGGAACGTCGCATTGAAAAAGACCAAGTTTTCCTTTACAAAATAATAAATAACCTCATTGACACTCCGTTTCTTTTAGAAAATATAGGTATTAGATGCCCTCGGACAAGTTCTAGTCTTCAAAGTTTATTTTCTTTGCCCTCTACGAGTACTAGATATGCAGGTAATACATTTTTGTTTAGATCATGTAATAATTATAATAAGAAGTTTGCTTCTTTGGATAATTATGTTTAATTGTACTGTTTCTCAGTTTAGAAAGCAAATACGTGAGTTAATGAATAGCAATTTGTAAATGTGTGTGTGTGTGTTAATTATTTTTTTTATCTTTATAATTTCATACTTTTTTATGTTGTATTTATTTTACTGTGTTTGTTGTAGAGCTACTCTTTGTGTCCTGAATTTAATCTGTATAATTTAAGTGTGGAAACTTTACTGATAACTGTGTAAACTATTTTGTAAAAAAATTATGTGTTGTTAAATTGTTTGTTTCCCAAATAAACTAAAATAAAAATAAAATAAAACAAAATAGCCCACCGGATTAGCAAGCTGAAGTGGCAGTGGGCCGGCCATATCAGTCGCAGAACCAATGACCGTTGGGGTAGACGAGTTCTGGAGTGGAGACCGCGTATCGGCAAGCGTAGCGTAGGACGCCCTCAGACAAGGTGGAGCGACGATCTTCGCAAGGTGGCTGGCAAGAGCTGGATGAGAGTGGCCGCGGATCGTGCTCAGTGGCGTGTTCTTGGAGAGGCCTATGTCCAGCAGTGGCTGGCGCGTGGCGAGTATAGGCTGATGATGATTATATTTTAAATATATTAATAAAAATCAATTGCCAAAATTTTTGTACGCGCATCATTTCAGAACGGCTGCACCAATGCGACTAATTCTTTTTTTTGTTGTATTTGTATTTGTCAGGACAAGTTGTTGTCAAAACAGTTCTTTGAGTTACGTTTACATGTAATACAAACTTAGAATCGCCCTGTGCAATAACTTAATAGAATAATAAACGTAACGTTACTCGTAGTTACAAGAATAATTAAACACTATTAACCTTTTTTCATATACAGGGGTAACCGGTACATGACCCGCCATAGCAAAAATACATACCTAATATGGAAAAAGTCATTTGCTAACTATTGAAGCTTACTTTCCCTAGCAAAAGTATTAAAATGTTAACTTTTAATGCAAATTCAACATTTCCCATTAATTAGAAATGCTGTTCTTGCTTAAGTAGCCACATTTAAAATGCCTTCTTGCCTGATAAAATGGGACGAAGCACCTAATCGCCTTATGGAACAAAAAAGTCCCACTCAATCGACTCGAAAAGAGAGTTGTAGCAAATTACGATTGCGCCTCGCGATCTGTGCAATAATTCCATATCGCCCCGAGAGCTCTGGCAAATTGTTCGGTAATTGGCCTTTTAGAAACGGTCGCTCCCAAGACTGCCTCTTAAACTTGAGAAGCTGCTCGAAGTTTACTGTTAAGAGCTTTTATTGAGAGGGTTATTATAAGAAATTATAGTACGAAGTGTTTCTAAAGTTACACGCTGAAATTAGTAACACGTACTAATATACGAAACATTTGCTTTAACAACCTGGTTGATGGTGATTATGGTATTTCTAAGTTTTGCAAAGAAATAGATCACAGGGACACGTTTAGATATATAATATGAATATCACTGTTGTTGTTAAGGAATAGTTTTTGATTAACTATTTTTACTGGTAGATCTTTTATAAATGTTATTGTTATTAGACATCGAGGATTCGCTTTAGGAAGGAGATTAACAATAGAATAAGCAAAGTACATGTCAAATCAAATCATCAACCTATAAAAGTCCTATTGCTGGGAAAAGGCCTTACTACACGGGGAGATTGGGCCATAACCCACCACGCTGGCCCAATGCGGGTCGGTTGGTTAAAATACATATAATAAAATAAAATTAATCAGTATCTTCAACATATTTCATTTCAGTATTAACAAATTTACAATGACAAGAGATGGATATTTAGAAGATTATCTGTTTCAAACTAACGGTCAACGTCCTCAGGAGTAGTTCATATCTCTTAAGAATCTCCTAGTAAAGTACTTAATCGCGATAAACGAATTCCGAGTGACCTGACGAACGAGAGCAATCGGATAAATGAGCAGTTTCCGTTGATGACACTAATTCCAATTGCCGCACAAGATTTCCAACAAAATTTTGTGACACATGAGCATGAGTCGCTATCTGATGAAAAGTGAACTATGGTCCACTTTTATATGGACTGCATTTGCTGTCCTCATTGAATAGTCTCTGACTAACCCTTCGGGGATAATAGTCGTTATTGTATGTATGTATGTGTACACACGGCGTCAGATCAACCTACCCAAATCTGTCAAATTTCTACAATCGATTTTGAACTTTTTTCTTTGGCTCTAAGGTCTCGATATTCATTGGAGAAATTTGACAGTTTAGGGTAGGTTGATCTGACGCCGTGCGTACATGAGCATATTCTTAACTCATATTTTTTAAAATTTAATTTACCGATAGTCAAGCTACATTGACATTAACACAGATTCAAGACTATTGTCCGCAAATAGTTGATCAGACACTAGGTCACAGGTCACAGTGGGGACACGCTGAACCAGTCTGCCATAGTCCACTTTTTGCCGAATAGCGACTGCACATGTGCTCAGTGTGACAGGTGGTGAGTCCATCGCCGCTCTATGCTGTGGGATGTATGTGCAGTCCTTAGTTCGTTAGTCGCCTTTTACGACACCCAAGGGAAGAGAGGGGGTGGTAGTATTCTTTCACCGGTACGCGACATGGTTTATTTGCTAGATATATTAGCATTATGATTTCAAACTCATACACGTTGTCAGTGTATTTAAAACACCCAATAGTTGGGTAATAAACCAACCACATTTCGCAAATAACGGCTAAGGAATTCGTCGTAAAGATTTTACCGAACCACTTAGAAGTCTACATTACATTACATTAGGGCCGTCATATAGGGCCATAGAAGGTGTCTGATGCTACGTCTCTTACGCTGCACCAGTAGTCCTCGCGCCTGGACTTTATTTCCACTTAACATCAGGTGGAGTGGGGTCATTTGCCGGGCTTAGTATATTAAAAAAAAAAAGTTACAATAATTTACCAAGAAACTCACTGTAACTCCACTGTAATTATATTCACTTTTTGAACATCCATAGACTAACACAGTGATAAAAATGTTACAAATTCTGTACTTATATTTATTTATTTGTAAAAGGTACACTGACAGATTACTGTCATTATAAGAGCTTACAAACTTAGTTTACATGATAAAACTAGACAATAACCTATAATTAGCGTACGCAGCATGCCAATCATTTCTATTTTTTTTTATTTTAATAATATTAACTTAAAATATGTCTATTAATTTAATTTATCACTATTATCCTAAATTAGAAAATCTATACATTAAGTGGGGTTAAGGGCGCTTCACCACATAATATTATGTCCGAGATCACCCTCTTGAACTGCGAAAAACTTTAAAGACGTCTTCAACCTTATAAACACGACGTAATATAATATTAGGTCCGGCACATTCCTGCAAAAGTATTATAAAAGTATGTATTGTTTTTATAAGCCTGAATCAAGAACGTATCAGGACAAAGCGACCTATGCCTGGTGTTATTGACAATCAAATAGCGAGACTCAGGCGAATGAAGGGAGGAATGCACTATTTTATGAAGGCAAGAGAGAAATATATGGATGAGTTGACGAAGAATTTATTTATTTACCGGGCATATACCTTTATTTATAGGTGGGTTGTTTTAATGCCTTCATATACCTACTTAAGCTGCCAGAATATACATCAACGAAGACGAAGGCGACAAAATTCTAAAAATCCAAAGCTCAAGTTTACCTTTCTCAAGTAACTCATTCAATAGTTGGTCAGAAATCACAGGAGGTTGTCGTTAAAGATAAAGCATTACCAAGGTCGATTTGTCTATGGTATTACGAAGTGCTCGACTGTTTTGAGAATTTAACAAAAACAAGACTTTTAAAATTTCGCGTTCCAGAAACAAAATATTTAAACGAGGTTTAACTCAAAGTTCTTTGCAAAAGTATCATAAGCATCGTACCTGTGTCTCTACCTAAGTATAATCTCCAAATATCAACGTTAGTGTTAAATTCAAGTTTTTCAAAAATCTACGAACGATCGCTCACAGTGTAGACGAGGCTTTACAGCGATGCTTTGATCGCAGTAAAGGTATTCTGTACTATTGTGATATTGTCCCCCGATATTGAGCGTCTTAAGTCGAGGGTGAGGCTTTACTTTATGGCCGGATGCAACAGGTCGGCCGCGGCCGGGGGTGGGGGGATGGGAAGTTCTTAAGACGAACTGGGGCGAACTTGTAGGAGCGGATTTCACGGTTCAACGGCCGCTCTATTTGGTGCATTGTTTAAGTGTCCTTTTGACGAAAAGTTTTGTTGAATTCGTATGACTTCAATCCGTTGGTTGAGATGAGATAATGATTACAACTGTATTAAAAAAAATATTCCCAGCTATTATTTAGGATTCATTGTTCATTTTTACAAATAAATCTTATGGATATTAGATAAAATAACCAAAAAGATGTGAACATAATCGTTTTTATCAAATATGAGTATTAACTTTAGGATCTTAAGATTCTTTGGAACAACCAAACCCACTAATCACAATCCGCATTAATCTTTATTATAAAATAATTCTATCTCTTACTGATGACGTTTGTAAATGTTACATTTAGCGAATTGTAATAAAAGCCAGCCTTAATTTGAGCCCTACGATGTATACTTATCTCACACATTATTTAAATAAAAATATAATACAGTAATGTTTAATAGTATTCATTGTAGCAAAATTTTGAGTCGAACAGAAAGATATGATTGAGTTGATTACGAAATTCCGTCGTTTAATAATTCTAAGTGGCCATTACTCTACTGACTTTTGAACTTGAAATCCAAGAGCTTATCTGTTAGCTAGTGCATTAAAAATTGTTTTATGGTCGACCTCTTTTCTTTTCTTCTGTTAGTGTTCTGGCCAATTCATGTATATTTTTTCGAGGACTAAGTATATGCCCTGTCCATTTTCACTTCAATTTATTTTAACTGTTACATCAATTAGTTTTTTGACTTTTCTCAAGTCCTTTTGTATTTTCTTGTAAATCCTTGCATGCTCCTTGCCATACTTCTCTGACAGGTGATAAGCCATTGCTGTTTTTTTGAGTGAACTTTCAGGTTTTAAACATTATGAATAACTGACATCAAATCAGAAATGATTTAGGTAAGTACATACAATAAGAAAATAATACAACAAATTGAAATCAATTTTAATATAATTTCGCAGCAATTGAAATATTTAATCGGCTTTCAAATATAAAATTTACATCTGCACAGTACTACTGACCCTCGGAGAATGGCCTAATCGAATCGGGAGTCGATACGATCCGGTCCCCGGAGGCTCGCAAGATGATTGGGTATTACGGGATCTCACTGTCGGGCCATTAAATCATCCCAGGACGGTACAGATATTTATCAGCATTATTGTTTTATGGAGGAAAAGCGTTTATTGTTTCGGGACTCGCCTGTAGAGAAACTATATCGCGTTACCGTCAATTTATCCTCTTTATTGTTTAATAAAGGTACTGAAATATGTACCTACTATAGCCGGAACGGCTGATTTAAACTAAATTGTAAGAATGTTTTTAAATTCCAAAAAAATAATAATGTACATTTTTAGACTTGTGTGTAATGTCCAGTATGTGGCATTCTACGACTAAACCATTTTAAACTGAAGTACAAACTTATTATATATTAATTTAAATATGAAAAAAAAATTATGTAAAAATATTGTAAGCCCACATTTGCATGCCGTCGCAGCCTCTAAGTAAGACAGCACTTAGATTAAGACTTTTTTTTCAACTTTTCATATTTTATTTGTTAATATTGGTGTATGTTTTGTTGGTTGTCCCTAATAAATAAAATAAAGTAAAAAATAAATAAATGATTAGATTAAGACTTTTTTTTCAACTTTTCATATTTTATTTGTTAATTTTGGTGTATGTTTTGTTGGTTGTCCCTAATAAATAAAATAAAGTAAAAAATAAATAAATGATTAGATTAAGTCAAAGCATCAGCAAGTCATATTTTTGGCGAGTTTGTAACTATACTGGCCGTTCAAGTCCTTCATTATTGAAATCAAGTCATTACATTTGGTTGAACCACAGCGCTTGCCACATGCGGGCTGGTCATGACGAGCCCGTGCTATGCATAATAGTAGTTTTACTATTTACAGCTTTGATTACATATGAAAACGATCGAGGATTTACAGTCACTAAAATGAAATTGTTACTTTTTCCATGCTTATGCATTTCGTAGCACGTAGCTACGAGTCGTAGCGTTTAGATGCGAAATATTATGATTAAATTCAATAGCAGAGGTCACATGGAGTCTAAGGTATTGGTCGACTCAAATTACATTTGCAACTATTTAATACGGAGTGTTGTGTGTTCTGTTTTACGAATATAAAATTACAGTATAGTTTTTTAAAATGAGTATTTGATCTAAGTATATGAAAATCTGCTTGGAACATACGGGGAGTTGCATTTGTTACAGACTTTGAGTAGGTACCCTATTTACACGCTTCATTTTCAATCAAATGTAACATAATCACGAGAAAATGCGGATTTATTTCAATTGGCTTGTTTGTTATACGACGATTAAATTAATATTTCTAGGAACGTGATAATAAAATATTTATTAAATATTGGAAGACCATACTCCTAACATACCAGATTGGAGATATTATCTTGAAAGGTCAAGCCAAGTGTACCTTAAACAATATAATGTTACGAGACTAAATGAAGCAAAAAAGTATGTCAAGCTGTGTAGACCACAGTCTACGCCTACTTATCCGGGGAACAGACGTGCTGTGTACTGTCTGTACGAGTAATTTACGTTAGTCAGCATCGAAAGTATGATGAACATTTAAGTTTTAACAAAAAAGAGTATGACATGACATCAAGTACTGAACTACTATGGTAAGCGAACTAGGCAACGGCTGACAGTTGACACCCATACTATATAATGGACTCCTTAGGGAGATGCAGACAAAATAATAGGCGGATAATGTTGTAAAAATAAACTAAAAAATATCATGCGTAGGCATTATTTAAGTATAGGCGTTAGTATCTCTTTATGTTATCTCCATTTTATTTTATTTATGTCATCTCTTTTGTTTTCATGTTATGTTATCTCTTTTAATTTTTCTTTAAAAATTTTTAATGTGCTACTTTCTGCGAGAACTCTACGATAAACTGTGTTGCACTTTGGCAGAATGCTTGACTGAATACTGTGTAGGTCCATTTCTAAATGGAAAATAATTATTTTTATTAAAGTACCTACTACGTCAACGCAACTAAAGAATGTACCGGGCGCTAATACAGGAGGGCGCTAGAATTTGATCTAGTGAAGATATAACCATGAGTTATAATGACAAGGCACAGACTACATAGGTCTGTGTGACAAGATCATAAAGTGTTCATCTACTTTCGTGCTCACCATACCTAGATATATTATAAAATCACGACTATTTCAAAATGCCATCCTAATCCTAACTAATATTATAAATGCGAAAGTAAGTTTGTTTGTTTGATATGATACGCCTAGACCGCTTAACCGATTTTGATAAATTTTGGTATAGAGATGGATAGAACCGTAAAGATGGCTTTAAAGGCTTCTTTCTCCCGCAAAAATAAAACTTGAAAAAAGAGAAATGGAGGGGCTGAACATTATTTTTTACTTGAATGATTCCTGTATCTATCGACAAACAGAATTCATTGACAAAATCTACATTAACGCGAGCGAAGCTGCAGGCAAAAGCTGGTATTAAAATAATGTTTATTATACATATACAGAAGTATAGTAAACATTATTGGTGACAATAAACGTGCGGACTGGCCACTAGTGCCGACGATGACGTGAGTGTGTGATGAGTGAGCGATGACGGGCCGGGTCGGGGTGGAGTGGCCATCAATTAGCGGGCCATAACCCTCCGCTGACCCGCCGCTAATTGAACGCGGATTAATGAGCCCGCGTAACTGCGACACTATTGCGTTATTTACTTTAGATCGGTGCGGACTAACAGCCGAAATTAATAATCAGTTAAATATCTTAATGTTTTTTTATATATTTAAGGGTTTTATTAACGCTTAGATATACTTAAGTAAAATTTTTAAACACTGAAACAAGACGACAACCACAGACGGGAATCGAACATCGCACCTTTCGCATTCCGGGCGACTGCCTTAACCACTTGGATAACAAGACCTCTTCTTTTCAGTGTTTAAAAATTTTGCATAAGTAAGTATAATATCTGTTGTTATATGTCTACTAGTTAGAAATTTGACATAATTTTTATAGGGCTTAAACACCTAAAACTCTAGTAGACAGAACAATAGCTATAGTTTGTTGTTAATTCCGGCCGTATGTAAACTGATGTAAACTTTTCAACTTTCGTTCGTTCTATTATACACACATATTTGCGCTTGCATATATAGAATGCCTTTAGTTACGAGTATGCGTTATACACAAGCTGAGGCAGTCCTGATTAATAAATTGTCCTTTTTTATGTACGTTATTATAATTTTCTGTGTGTCAATAAGTGTTTTTCTCTCTCTCTCTCTCTCTTATACCCCGCGTTATATTTGTTAAGTATAATACATACATATAATTACGACTATTATCCCCGAAGGGTTAGTTAGGGACTACTGCCCTAGACTGCAGTCCTCTACCGTAGTCCACTTTTCACCAAATAGCGATTGCACATGTGCTCAGTGTGACTGGTGGTGAGCCCATCGCCGCTCTTTGCTGTTGGATGTATATGCAGTCTTAACGGACTACCGTTAGTCGCCTTTTAGGACACCCAAGTGAAGAGATGGGGTGGGTAGTATACTTTCACCGCTACGCGACGCGGTTTATTAAGTAAATTGATGTAATTATATTATTACCATTTCGCACCCTTCCAGGGTTCTGCCCAGAATCAAGCTGGATGGCGACCACCTAATTTATACAGCCAAGCAGCATTGTTTTACATCGCTGCGTTTAGGTATGAAGGGTACTACGGGGTTACAGTTACTCGCGTCCGTAGATTTACACCCCCCCTCCCCCCCCTTTCACAATTCCTATTCCTTCCTTCAAACTATTCCTTCTTTAAGATCGGCGATTCCTCTGGTTTTGCGGGTGGGTGTCCATGAGCGGCGGTGAATACTCTCTATCAGCCGGCCTAGCATGCGCAACAGGAGAACTCTTCTCGACCCTTTTTTCTCGTGTTTTATTCATTAACTCTAATGTCTATCGACACTGAAGACACAAGGATGCGCTTAGAACTCTACTTAATATGTCAAAAATAGACTTAATAGTAGTTTTTGCATAAACTGTGGTATTTTTGTCTACAAACCTTAACAAGACAACTTAAAATGATTTGTCGTCTCTCGTTCGCGGCATATCTCGTGTTGTGCATGCTAGACTTATAATCATTTTTAACTTGGACTCAAATGTAAGGACAGGGGGATGAGCTGAAGCAAGTAGACAATTAGAGAAAGTGGACCGTTTGGTAAGCAGACAGATCAGGAAAATGGACTGATCAGGAAGTAGACGGATAAGGAAAAGCAAGTAGCCCAATTGGGAAAAGTAGACGGTTTGCAAAAGTGGACCGATCGGGAAAGTAGACCGATGGTTCCGGAGGGTACAGGTGACCCGCCCGCTCGTCTGCCTCCTTCTTTTATAAAAAAAACTACATTCAGTGCAATACAGGTTATAGAAGCACCATGGCATAGCGGTGAAGGCTTTTTTATCACGATCGTGTTGGAAGCAACTTTATGACGACCTCCGTGGTCAAGTGGTTAGCACGCCGGGTCTGACGTCGGGCCATCTCTGAGGTTCAATTCCCTGTCGGGTCAATTTAGAGAAAAATTGTTTTTCTTAATTGATTTCGGGTCAAGGTGTGTTTTTTAAGTTTATGTATATTTATCCGTTTTCTTACCATATTAACGGGTTTCAAAAGAATACTCATCTTGGTTTAGATAATTGGTGTGAGCGTAAACAATTTTTTTTTAAACCGTCGCAAAGCCGGGTCACCACTGGATGGGTGTGACTAAATGATTTGGAAGGCACGTTGAGCCGTTGGTCCCGATTGTTGTCGTAAGATGGCAGACGTTAAACCCCACCGACCCGCATTGGGCCAGCGTGGTGGGTTATGGCCCAAACTCCACATTACTGATGTACATGTGGGAGGCTTGCCCTGCAGTAGGGCATTTAAAAAAGATACTAATAGGGTCTCATTCATATGCCATTGGCCTCATTCATTTGGGATTACAAAAAAAATTGAAAGCAAATTAAGGAGTGACAGAACAAAATATGATAATTCCACTAATTGTAAAAAAAAAAGTTAGCAATAATGACATTCGACAGAATATCATAAAATGCATCGCCCGTTAGGCTGGTGTGGTTCAAATCATGCTAATTCATGCAGTAAATAGCCTCTGAAGTTGAAGGTTTGGAGCAGATCAGAATATTTCCATGTTTAAAAATATTGATTAACAAAGTCGGAACAAAACATGATAATGGAATTATCGTGTTTTGGTTTGTCACATTGCAGTTTGTCAAAGAATAGGTGTTCCTGAGAAAACCTTGGCCGGGAGCTCATTCTACGACCTGAGCTTAGACGGGAAGAACCTCCTCTGAAACCGCACAATACCTACGCCACCATTTCGGTCCTAAAGGGTTAGGATAATAGCTCGCCAAGGGCACAGCGGTCCTACTAATTATAGGTATCACAAGAACCAGTATAGTGATCATAAAAGGTCCACAGTTTTCTATATTGCGTCACAATTTTTCAAATTTTTTTTTAACCAATGAATCACGCACTTATTATCTTCCATCACTATAAAAAGCGTGTCACGTCCTGGCCCGGCAGTGGTCATGTCAGTAAGGTGTACGGATGTGTACTTTATAGTACTCAAAAGGAAAAAAATTGTAGCGCAGTATATTTCCCCAGATAAAGCACATTTTTTTGTGGCCGGGAACCCTCACAAAATAAATATCCGCTTTGCAATCTTCGGAGGCTAGAAAGTCAAGATCACCTTTCAACTGAATTGCCATTTAATTAGATCAGGGGCGGCGCCGATCGCCTCCTCCGGATGACCTCCTGTTCCATTATCTTATTACCCTCTCCCATTATTGCGTTACTAATTTTCCTGCACATCGAGGAGCTAACTAAGTTTATGTTCGCGTAAAGGGCGCGTTTTGATTGTCAATTACTAGGTCGTGGACGGCAAAGGGTGTTCAAAGCGAAGACCAGGATGCAATTAACTGTGTGGACTAAACTTCGTGTTCAGTCGTCGCTAGCGACATAAAATACTTTAGAAGAAGTATGTTCTAACATTTTTTTAAGATATCTTGTTTGCGTGTATCGATGTTCTTTTCAATCTATTTATAAAGTTTGTTTATTGAAAAATAAATTATTTGGTTTTTAAAATACTTTAAATAATCCGCAACGTTGTGACTAATTGAAAAGTTCTCGGCGTAGTCAAGAAAATAAAGTACAATGCATACAAAAATTTTTTTTTAGACGTAATCTCCATCTAACTCTATGCATTTCGTCCATTTGTTTTCTAAAGCCCCTATAACGGTTTTAAAAATGATTCCTCAAGCTCCTTAAAATATTGAGTCACTGCAGCTTCAACCTCTTCATGTGATGAAAATTTCTGGCCACTGAGGTGTTTTTTTAGGTTTAGAAATAGGTGAAAGTCCGAGGAGGCCTAATCAGGTGAATAACCGGGTGGGGCAGCAATTCAAAACCACAATCGCGACAAAATTGCCATCGCTTTTTTGGGTCGGTTCATCCGATTTTTTCTATTGTTAGGATTTTTGTTTTGACTCTGGAGTAAAGTGGTCAAAGTCAAAGTCAAATTATTTATTCAATGTTAACCTTTATAGGTACTTATTGACGTCAATACTAATAAAAAATAAGTGTAGTTAAGACTTAACAACTAATCTAATGAACTGTACCAGACAAACGCGCATCGCTACCCCCAGTGGTGGACCCAGGTTTAATCCATTGTCACAGACCTTTTCACATAATATTGCGGGTCAGTCTCAAACATCTCCAAACAGTCACGAGAAATCGTGAGTCGAATTTGCTTTTGCTCAACTGAAAGCAACCTGGGGACCCACCTAGCAGAAACCTTATAAAATCCAAGATCGTGCACAATGATGTTTTGTGTTTGTTCATATGAGTTGCCCAAAGTGTCAGTTAATTTTGTAAGTAAGTACATTTCTACTCACTGCTTGACGTTTCGGCCGCGATGCTGCGGCCGTGGTCACAAGCGAACTGGCACTGGCAGTGCGCCGCATCGGTCGCGTTCGGTCGTCGTCTAGGTTTGGGCGGGTATTGGTTTCTTCATCCACCCTCACACGTTTACTTAAATTATCACAGTGCAATGAATCGTCAGTAACACTACTCTGGCATAGGTTACTACACTAAAAGTATCGGAGTTTCTATTTACAAGCAAACGTTGCGGTTTGCATTTGCCAATCACTGGATTCCACGATGATGATAATTTAAATCCGTCCTCCCGATTGATTTTTTATATTAACGTCCTTTTTATTAACTTATTAACGTCAAACAGTAAGTAGATATGTACCACATTATGCGTCTGTGATATGTACTTACTCGCAAAATAAATCGCGGTAGGTCCCGTTAAAATTGTTTTAAACTACGAAGCTCATTGACCCTTATTTAATACTTAAACTCTTCGATCACACATAAACTCAAGGATCTTATACCTAAACTTCATGGTTACTGTCATAATGGCAGATTGACGTTTCTATTTAGAGTCTACTAAGATTTTTATTTTATTTTGTTATTTTTGTTCCCATCATAACATAAAATCCAGGCGCGATGTCGAGCAGTAGCAGTACTGAAGAAGTACAGGTGCAGCAAATACTCGCTCCAGTGGAGATCGACAGCTCAGGAGATGATCCTTCGATGAGCGAGTGGTCATCCCTCATCATACCGACCGCAGAAGATAACAAGAAGAGAGTACTGCAAGCCGAAGGCCTCTTCTCCCCCGGCAGCGGTGAAGTATGCGGCAAGTACATAGCCATGTCAGACAGCGACGTATTCAGGCACCCCTACTACAACTACCCAGCAGTTCTCGATCCTGGCATAAAAGAAGCTCTGCTAAACCCAGAGAAACCAGTAATTTACAAAGATGACGGACAAGATTTATACAAATCGCTCTGTAAGGAAATGAACACGCAATTAGTGAGAATGTTCCATGCGGGACTGGTCACCAGTGAAATTGATCTCAGTTACTACGGCGTCGATCCGAACGCTGTTCGTACTATGGCACAGGCACTGCAATTTAACAAGACTATACGACGCCTGAACCTCACCGACAATTTCCTCAATGATGACGCCTGCTACCATTTGTCGCAAATGTTAACCACCAACAGTACTATAAAGGAACTAATCTTGGCTGGATGTCGCATTGGCGCTTCGGGAATATTTCGGCTTGGGAGTACTTTAGCCGTGAATAGGAGCCTTGAAGAGCTAAACCTCTCAAGGAACTGTTTGGGCGAAGACGGTGGACCGTTGTTGGCGAAGCAGATCGGCGATGGTGCTGGAGTTCCACGTCTCGATTTGAGTAACAATGAACTTGGAAGATTGACTGCCATGGCACTGGCAGAGGCATTAGAATATCGCAATAAAATTACTCATCTAAATTTGGCATGGAACAAATTTTTTCATGGACCTTCCATCGTGAAATTATTGGAACAACTGTCATACAGTGAAGTACTGGAAGAGCTGAATTTGTCATGGAATGCATTAGAAGGGGAGAGAGTGGCTGCTGGCCTCAGAGATATATTGGCATTACCCACACTAAAACGGTTACAACTGAGAAGTAACAAAATCAAGGAAGATGCAGTTACGCTATTATTGTCTGGCCTCGTGAAAAGTAAGAAGTTGTCATTTTTAGATTTATCATTTAATCCGTTGAAAGCTGAAGACGCAAAAGCATTTTTGGAGAAGATGTTGAGACCGCGACTAAAACTAGACACCTTGTTACTTGAAGGTATTCCTGTAGAAAAGAATTTCCTTGTGTTGCTTGATAAAGTGATGAATGTGAAATCACGTCAAAATTTTTCGATTCAATACGGCAGAGTACTGGGTAATTGGACCATAGAAGGGCCGGAATCAAGAAAATTGGTAATGGAACGAGCTTACTATCTCGGGATGAAGGATAAAAAGCGGCGTGTCGACATAGCGCTGTTCTTTTTGCGTATTGAAAAAGATTACCCGAAGCCGATTCCTTTTAAGGTTCTCGTGGATCGTATTATTTTTGAAAACGTGCCATTGGACGAGGACTTGATTGGTGAGATGGCAGTTCTATTTCCGGGGCCGAAGACTGCAAAGTCGAAAACGGTAGACATCCAAGCGATTTGTGAGTACATCCACAGGCTTTGGCCGGACAAGCAGCTGCCGCCGACGCCGCCGCCGGAGACCGAGCCGGAGCCTCCGCCGCCGACCAAGGGCAAAGGCAAAGGGAAGAAGAAATAACATTGGTTTTTGAAAATATTTTTAATTATTTTTAGTGTTTTCTTGCGTTATTAATTTATTTTTATTGCAATGTATTTTTTAAGTACTTACTTATTTTATAAAGTTTTAGCACTGTAATGTTTATTTATATCATATATGGTAGACGCTGCTAGTATTATTTCATTATTATTATTTTGTTTATATTTTGGAAGACTTAACTGTTTAAATAATGTTTCTTATTGGAATGCTTTCTTACTCTTATGTTTGTTGTCATCACTATACATGGCGTTGCCAACAGCCAACTCCAGATCAAAGAGCAAATCTCATTACAGCCGCTTCCGGGCACCGAACCTCGGCTGTGGCCGGCTCCACGCCTGTCTTTGAACAAGTTATTTCCGTTCGCACTGCCCTTGTGTCTTACGCGTCACTTCCACTGGTTAAACTTGCGTGCTTTGTAGTACATACCTATATTCCGATTTCAGTTTTAGTGAGATTCTGAGAGTCAAAAGTACGCATTTACTTTTTTCATAAGGAAATAAGTGTATGAATTTTCTTCAATAGAAACAATAACAAAAAATCATAGATATCGTAAAAAATAATGAAGTCCACGTCACATGCTATTCTAATTGTAATGGGCATTTTTGTTTTTTTTTCTCTTTATTTAGTTTGGGGATTTTAGGCAACATAATATCTCTGTCGAGTTTGATGAAATGATTTTGTATCCTTGTTCCTACATACACTTCTCATCAGAAAAATCGAATCACCTTGCAAGTTTATGTTTTGTAAGGATTATCAGAAAAATGTGTATATTTAGGAATATAATATGTCAAATGTCGTTTATTAGTGAATAATATGAGGTTTTCAAATCCTAATGTTAAATGTTTGAAATCAAATTAATTCTAAATTATTTGTGTTAAATTAGGACAGATACCATAAAACGGAAGTGTTTCGATTTTTCTAATAAGAAGTGTATTTTCAAACAACTTGATACGGAAAACACCGAAGCAAATTCCAGTGTAAAGAGAATGCATGCTGGGGCACGTTCAGTTCAATTAAAGGCGGCAGGTGTAAGAGTGCTCGAGGCACAAGGCGACGGCTAACCGACTATTAGGTACGCCTCGAGGGCCCTCTGTGCGGTGTGGAGCAGCCCTAATGAATGCACCGAACTAGCCCGTATAGGTTGGAATGTGAGTACTCTCTATAGTGTGTGAGTGTAATATTATTCAGATATTTGCTTTTAGGATTTACAGGATCCGAGTATACGACCTTCACCGGGAAGGTAAATGGATAAAAAGTATTTTATATCAAATTTAATATGTTATATAATATATCGCGAGTGGGTTGGCTGAAAAATTTCAGTCCAGTACCTTTAATTATTAATTTAATATATTTTTTTTTACGTTGCACTGGTTTGGTGTGTGTGTGTTTGTAATGAGCTTATCTTTATATAAACATAAATTTTATTTATTTATCCAGACGGTTGCAAATTACTAATATTGACTTGCCTGTTTACACCTGCCTCCCAATGTTATGACAGGAAAAAAATAGTCAACTTAACGTTTGCATTTTCTATAGGTTTCATACTTTCGATTGGTACCTATGTAATTTATCTACATATTATTGAAACAAGTGCAATGTTTAAAAAATCATTTTTAAATATTTAATTAATCATATACGAGTACTGGACTGAAATTTTTCAGCCAACCCACTCGCAATATATTTTGCAACACATTAAATTTGATATAAAATACTTTTCATCTATTAACCGGCTCGGTGAGATCGTTGTATACTCGGATCCTCTACTATTTGTTTTCTCTTTATTTTTTATACTCCGCGTTCAAAGAAATGTGGCTAAAACTTATATTTATTGTAACAAAAATTTTCTCGTAAAATACTTTTACGAAAAGTTGACATAATGTGTGTAGACTTTCTCGAGTAACACGAACCATTTCCATAAAATTTTGGTTTATAAACGTGTTTATACTTACTTTCTAGTGTTGCAAACAAAATTTAAAATCTGCTAGAAATACATAAGAGTTTTAAAAGAATCCCAATGTCTAATTTTAAAAACTCTTTTTTGCTACTTCATTCTCTGGGTCTCTGGTTTCATACGTGCTTTAAACAGTTCGCTAGTGTGGTAATCCCAAGCTGGAGCGATTCTGAAGGCACCATTAGTGCAACAAGAGGCATTCAAGCTTCACGAGAGAACTGCGACCTCTTTTGGCACCATTCACTATTCGGTTGCATCACCAAGACCTGTACTTGAAAATGTTACTCAAGACGTAGTTCGTTCTTGCGAAGCCTTTTTTAATACTAGTAAGTATATTAATACTTTTCTGTAATAATTTTTTAAGCAGCCGATGTAGTCCAAAACAATGAGAGTCTCCCCACCGTGGAACAAGCACGGTAACAAGCGCACCCATTCATGACGGCCTGCATAAATGCCGTTTCACGCCCCGTTTAAAAGACCCGGGTTTTTTTTTCTTTATCTATATCTATTATATTATTTTTTTATTTAACATGAAGCCACTCAACCAAACATTTAGTTTCTTGGTGTTATGTTATCTATTTAAACAAGTAATTATGGCAAGCATTTTACTACTGACATTGAAATCAATCATAAAAAGGCAGCCGTAAATACTAGAAAATAAAAAGTAAGTGTTATTGGCATTTCTTAAATTTGTTGTGTTATATTTATATATAGCACATATGTACGTCTACTATGTTAAAGTATGCGCATTGTCTGAAGAGCAGACCTGAGACGACAATTAGGGCTGCAAGAGCCACTTAGAGCCAATCAAGCCTGTATGAGGCTGCAGGCTCTATGCGCCGCAGCCTGGCCGCTAAATTACGCCGACCACACACCATATCTATCACTAAGTAATTACTTATTATCGTTATAATTAATTATTTTAAAACGCTTCTGAGATTGAGCTAAAATACTTTTTTTACTGACACTTTTATATTTGTAATTGATGTAAATGTAATGTTGTAGTTGTATAGTTACAACAACATAACACCTATTTTACTTACTACACCTACGTTAAATACATTTTCACAATATTCTATGAGTAATCTATGACTCTATGTTTAATCAAAATTATTAAATTCAACGAACATTATTTACTTAACTTAAGAATTAGAATAATAAGAATAAGAAACATTTATTGACATGCACACACTTACAATGAAACATACAAAAAAAAATCTCAAAAATAACACAAGGACGGAAATTAGACAGGAACGTAAAACAGATACCTAACTAAAATTACAAACAAAAAACAAAAAATTAAGAAATCTTATTATTCCGTTGCCGTTACAGGAGAGAGAAAAAAAATTATACAAATAAAATAGAATGACAGACACTATAAGTTAGTTTACCTACTTTGCGAAACATTCACACAGAAAACAATTAAGGAGGGTAGGCAATGCATATAGTAAAAGCCACGTCGACATGATTGCCTGCCACGCACGCATATCCCTACCATGTGATTCCAGCTTGGCCATGTGAAAAAGTTATTGTTCGTCGAATGTTGATAATCAAAACAGATTCTACATGCATGGTGCTTAACGCATATTCGCATGACGAGAAGCGAAAACCTTCCTACACCAAATCAACTCGCATCGTGAAGAAATAGAGGTAAGTGCTCTCAAAGTTCTTTTGCTTTTTGTAATGACAAGAAATGTTCCTTTTTTTAGGTCACGTATAGGTGAGGGCGGTCATTCCAACACTGAGAGGCAGTATCTCTAAATGCCATAGTTCGGTGTTTGGGAGTCACGAATACGTGAGAACTTAGAAGTTTACGTTTTCTAAAACCTTAATTATGCCATGCATAATTCTATTAATATATTGATCTCATTCTAATTCTATTGATCCTGCAAAGGTAACCTATCTTAAATACGAAACTTTCCTGTACAATTTTCAACTGGTCGAAAACGGTATGACGAAGTTTTTTAAATCTCTGATTGTTGCTTTTACATAATTTTTTTTTTCAGAAAAACTATTAGCCGATTATTAAAACTACTTTTTTTCTTTTGGAAGATTTTTTGCTTACCTACAATAAATTTCATTTCTAGAAGTATTAAAATTCGATGTAACTTTTTCTTTAAAATATCATACCCAGATTTCAGTTTCGCATTTTTTTTTGTTTTTCATTATATAGTATAGTAATTTTATAGTAAAAAAAATCAATAGTGTGAGTTAGGTAAATTAGGTCTGTACCTCTGTAGGTCAAGGTGAGGTTAGAAATGTAAGGTGATCAGTGGGTTAGGTCAATTAGGTCTGTACCTCTGCAGGTCAAGATGAGGTTAGAAATGTAAGTCTTTTATGAAAAAATAGGTATTATTAATAAAGAACTAACCGCAGTAGTTTTTATCGTCGTCTCACAATGCATCGTTCGATGAAACGTAACTACGAATACAAGTTCTTCGATGGTATTATGGATTTCAATTATTTATTATTTAAAATGTTGTATTTTTTAATGTTGGATACGTGTTTCTGGAAAATGAATGATCTAACATTAATAGCTTCGGCCAAACGTTGAGTGGGATTTTAAAACATAAAGGTTGTGAAAAAAATAACAATTGATAATTTTAAAATTTGTCAATTGTTATTTCGGTAAAAAGAAATATAAAGAAAACAAAAATTTACAAAACGTTTCCGCCCAAAAAAAATCGTAAAGGAAAATTTTGAATTTACGATAGGTACAGGCACACAGGAAGGCGGGAAACTGCTTGGAAGCAGAAATAAGTATGTGGGATAGCAGTAGCTATACAGCTGATAGATATTGTGCAAGAACCCTACCACCGGCTATTGATAAATTTATGCCGTGTCCTTGCTCCAACATGCTCTTGGTTTAAGACCATAATTTCCATAAAAAATGCAAATTAATTATCTCTTATTGAATATTGAGCACAAATGCAAATTCTTTAAAGGTAAGTACATCTAGCAGCGGAATCCAAAGAATAGTCTCCACTTAAGATGCAGAATACGCTTGATCAACATAATATTGATTAACTCAAGCACCCAGAAACGTCTAATTTAATTATTATCATTAATTAATTCTTCGTCCCAACAAGGCTTATGACGTATATAAGGGTTCTTCCTTTTTCTAGGGCAAAAGCCGGCTGAGTAACTAGTAATCTATCGAAGCAGCAGTATTTACCCCCTCCATTCTTCTAGCAGAGGTCAACTGTTTCATGCTCTATGCCTGTTCAATCGCGCACCTCCTTGTAATCTCACGATCGCGACACAGAAGTCTCTTCCGCCTTCTTCTTCCAGGGCAAAGGCCAGTTGGGTAGTTAGTAATGTCACGAAGCAGCAGTACTTACCCCCTCCATTCTTGTAGCAGAGGTAGGGGAAGCGCCACACGTTGGCCAGGTCGACCGCGAACCCGATGACAGAGAGGAGGAAGTCCACCTTCTTGCCCCATGTCTCGCGCTCGCCGACCCCTGGCGCCGGCGTCGGCGTCTTCAGAGCCATCCTACTGCTTCAGTCGAAGCCGCCACACCCTGCGAAGAAAGAAAATTGAGAAATGAACACTACAAATGCGGCAGACTTTCCACCAAATCTGGGGGAGGCCGAGCACCAGGCGTTTAAGTAACCAACAAACACGATAGTTTAACTAAACAAATATAGAAGTCACGACACAATAGCAATTTAGTCGTAATTCGTATCCTACACCCATAAATATTTTTCTGTATCTCTCTTACTCTGCCTTGCACACATTAAAATTTGCTAAAAGAAGACCCTAAGCCGGTTTGTAAATTATTCCTCTCATCTTCCATCAGAAGCCGTTTAAATATCACTGTTCTGTCGATGTCTTTCATATTACTAAAAGTAGTATCTCACTACGTTCGTTGTAAAAGCAATTGACAATAAAACACCGTTTAACCCACGAACGTGTCGAGTTAATCAACAATACAAGAGCAGCGGCCAATGGCCACTATTACCGGATTGATACTGGCGTTATGAAGCCACCATTGTGTAGGACGGTCACCAAAGGACCGACTCTCGCAGAAGCGACACTTTTTTTCGTTAGTAGATACTAAATAAGGATCGTTTTGTTGCTGACAACCCTAAACTCGCTGATATGCAATAATTGTAGTCAAATGGAAAAAAAGCGTTAGAAAAAAGGTTTTTCGAATCTCTTTCATCGATTTCATAAAGAAACTCTTCTCAGTTAAATATTTTATAAAGGTAGGTACTGCATTAAAATCCCAAAACCAAAGGCGAAAGTGTACCTAACACGCAATACTAGGTGGAACTGTCTATCTAAACTCTAATCACATATACTATAACAATTAGTTACAAAATAGTACGAATAATTAACACTGATGTTACGGCGATAGAGTTAGGTGAGACGTAGTTAATAGCCAGATGGACATGAAACAAGCACTACCACTAAACCATAATCCAAATTGTCTTAATGAAATGATTATTAATAACAAGTATTATCTAGTAGCACTGATAAAGCAGTGTGGAAGCAAACCCTCTTAATTATGTCCCGCCTAATTAACCGCGCGACAACTGTCCACTCGACCGAGTGCCGGCCGCGTGCAATAATTAAATGACAAATGTTAACACCCGGCTCGCGGTGGGCGGAGGCGCCACTCGGCTCGCCGCAGACACTGGCTTGATGTAGGGCTCCCACTTTCGCGACCCGAACGCTCCTAAAAATACCATGTTCTTGAATGAATTCGTGAACGATTATGTTTAGGACTTTTGCACGTGACTAATTTGGGATATGATGACACACTCTGTATGGATCTGTACGGGTTTATTTAGGGATTGTACTTACAAGGAGATGACCTGCACTCACTCAATGCAAAAAGTTCAAAGGTGAATACAAAATAAATGTTTTATTTCACATGTAGGGTTCGCTTTAATTTTAGTAAAAGTTAATTCCTCATCTTTATCTATCTATTAGATTATAGCCTTAATCAAATATGACTATTTATTAACATTTAAAGCAGCGAAACAAAGTACTATGATTACCTAACCAACCTACTTATGTTTTGAGTTTCTTCAAGTGAGTTCTTGTAGTAGCAACACGTGTTGTGATTGCGAGACCGCATTAATAATTTAATCAATGTGTGTCATTGATTTCAATATCTTAATTTTACCTAAATTAGAAGGTATATTGAATAGACATATTCTAACTATTTTTCTGCTATAAATATTCCAAATAGTCGTATGGCAATATCAAAATAAAATCATCTTTTAATTTTATTGAATACGTACTTTAATTTAAATTATCATAATTATCTAATCTTTAAGAAAGCTAATTAAAATTATTATTTTTTAGTATAATGTGACCCTAGTCATAGTCACAGTTGGTATTTCCTCTACGTGGCAGCCCTACGCTCGCCGGCGAGGCTGAGTGGCTGTCACCGGCAGCGGCGGCCGATACACCAAAAAAGCTCCACGTCACGCCGCCGTCCCGCCGCTGCTACTCCACAAATTGGATTTGACCAGTGCTTCACTATGATGGCTCACGAGAGCCACCGGTATGTCTGCACTCGCCGTTGATACGTAAAATGGAGAGAGTTTTCAAGAAAATATCCATTTAATACTAAGTACATTGTAGTTCGAATGCGTACCTACTATGCGTCTTCGGCAAGCTTTTAAGTACAGGACATGACTATAGAGTGTATAATGGTGGTGACGTAAATTTTTAAGGCTCTCAACCATTAAGGTTATCGGAGCTGTATGGTTGTAAAGTAGGCATAGCCACGCGATAGTCTAAAAACTAGATTAACAAGTTAAAAAAATAAAATAGTTCTCAAAAAATTGTGGTTCATATATATAATATAGACATCCTTATATTAAATAAAAAAAAACATTACAAAATACGTGGTTCAGGTATCAGGCATCTACATAGTAGTGATTTACAGAGAGGTGCCGGAAGTGGACACCGAATAGTGAGAGTGAAGCTTTGCCACAACTTGAAACAAGTAAGGCAGAAAAGACTGCGGTCGCGTTTCGCGTTCATTGACTTTTTTTTAATACAGCAAGAGTACTACGAGACTGCACTGGAAAAGAGACTCACTGCTAACAAGAGCTGCATCGTGCATAAAATTAATTAACAACTATATAGGTGGAACCTACAAGAAACGAAAAGTCGCAAATCTCAAATGAAAAGGACGAAAGAACCGACCTGCTAAAAAATCTGAACATGGGAAAGTGACTAAAACCAGCAAACTCATTCGGAAATCTGCAAAAATGGTCAGGAAGAGGAAGCATAAGGTTTTTTGGACACCATACAAAATCACCGTGGACCTAAGAAAGCAACTAACGCGGAGAAATAACCAGAAACATATACTTACTCAGTGTGGACGGTAAATTAACCATAGAAAGGGACTATCGGTTTGTCAGAACTTGAACATTTCTATTGCAAATTGCAAAATGACTCAGTACAAAGAACCAGCAGAAAGTGATTCATACTCTATAGCTAGAATAAAAAGCCAGGACCGAGGACCTTCCTAAAATTACCAATACGAAACTAAAACCTTAATTATACTAAAAATGGCCAATCTCCCGAGGGAGATAAAATATTAGACGAGTAGCTCAATCACGGTGGCAAGCCAGTTGCAAAAGCTCCAAATTCTCTCAACAAGGATCTATTGGAAGGAACTACACCAATTCGGTCATAGGCGACTGCTTGTTTGGTTACACGAAGAAACTTATACAGCGTGTCCAGAATTCATGTGCCCGATTCTGTTTTGTCATCCCTCGTAGGGCTCACCGTTTCTTAACCAAGGGAATATTTTAAATATGGAGTCTCGACGCGCTCTTCATTTTGTCTGTCTAGTGTTTGGTATCGTACAGTCAGGTTCACCCTCATATCTACAAGAGAAACTAACGTTCGCTTATCGGCAAGTCAGGACTACGTCTAGACTTAATTGTCCAAGACACGGCTCGGCGGCATATCGTGGCAGCTTTCGTTACTCGCCACGAAGTGCTGGAACAATATTCCTCCACCCTTAAGAAGGTGTCAAAAGTTGAGAACATTTCGTTTGCTCCTTAAGAGTCATTTATTAAGTCTACAAAAAAGTAGTTTGTTTGTGCCTCTCGAAGTAGCTTCCGTCGATTACGAGAAAGCTTTCGATTGCACATTGGGCTTTGTTGCACTCCCTAAAACGAAGCGTTGTAGATACGAGGTATGTGGACCTTCTACGAGAGATAGTTACATTGCAATGCATGTGAAGCTGCACGAACTGAAAGAAGATATCCCTGTAAAGACAGACATAAGGCCGGGCGACACAATATCACTCAAATTATTTACCTCCTGTCTGGAAGATATTACTGTTATATTATACAAGATAATTGTAATTAAGATAATTATCTGTATTTAAGATTGGGCCAATAGGGGCATCAACAAAAATGGCGAACGTCTCTCCCACCACCGCTTCTTCAACGATATTATTGTCTTTACCGAAACTGCTAACAAACTCAAGAGCATGATAGAAAAACTTTTTTATTTTATTTTAGAAGGAGGCAAACGAGCAGGCGTGTCACCTGATGGAGAGTAATCACCGCCGCCCATGGACACCCGCAGAACCAGAGGAATCGCAGGCGCGTTGCCGTCCTTTAAGGATGGAATAGGGTTAAGGTAGGAATAGGAATTGTGAGAGGGGAGAGGGGGAATGGGCCTCCGGAACCCTCACTGGCCGGACGAAACACAACAGCACCAAGTGCCATTATTTCACGCCGGATATTCGTGAGAGGGTGGTATTACGCCGGGTGAGCCGGCCCAATGCGTGCTGCAAAGCAGCGTGGCTCTACCACTAAGTCAGTGACACTCATTTAGCACCACCCAGGGGTCACGTGTAGGGTCTCAAAGGTAAACCTAAGGACGCGAGTAACTTTAACCTCAATCGTGTTAGTCTATGTCTTCACCGCAAAAACAAAACGTTCATGTGCAAGTACCCTACTGTAGAACAGTAAAGGCTTTTATTATGGCTTTCAAAGTAAGAGAAGATACACTAGATACTGTTGATAAATATGCGCGGGCTGGATAGAGCCACGATAGCATAGTTCGTAGTGTGTTCATAGTCTTTGATATTTGTCGAAGTCTGTAGTGCACCTGAGTAGGAGGGCAATTCTTTGAAAATGCGCATATGGCCTTATGTTAGGAGATTGCATACAAGTTGTGACAAAACGCATTCTTTGAGTGAATTTTACATTGCTGCAAACATACCCTTACAGAAACTGTACATGGGAATTATGTAAGTGTTTTACTTTTTAACTGACAAGCGTTTAAATTTTTTTGTGAATGGTAGTGATATTTACAGTAAATGGTAATTAGATAATGGTAAAGGTAATGAGAAATGGTAATTATAAATCAAACAGCAAGAAGACAAAAGTCTAAACTGTTATTTCAAAATATAGCAAACCATTTTTTTAACAAACTAAATGTACTTACTTATCAACAGTCGTAAAAAAATTAGATTTTTTTAATTTTTTTAAAGTGTATTATCCGAAATAACAAAATTATCAACTAAGACACGGTTTTAATAAACACATTTTTTTATATATTTTAGATAGATAGATAGATAGATAGATAGATAATACTTTTATTGTAACATAATAACACATACATTTCACATAAAAAAGAAGTAATAAATTTAATCAGCCTTAAACATTATTTCTTACTTGGTAGGTATTAAAAAAAGTAATAAAATTTTAAAATACAAAACTCAATGAACTTCTTGGTAAGTAGCAGTAAAATAGCTAAAAATATACGCTTCAATATTAATCTGAAGAATTTGTTTTATACGAAAGGTTAATTCTGCAAAAAAAATCTTATCTATCAATGAAATGAACAAAAATCAATATAAAAGAAACAAAAAACCAAAACGTCTTGGGTAGCGATTGGAAATAAGCATTCAACTCAAAACAAAAATAATGTCTTATTAAAAAAACTAATAAAAAAATGGACTTACAGGATTAACTAGATGAGACCTTGAGACAGACATGTCAAAAGAAATATTGCAAAACTAGTTTTAATGATTATTATTGATAAAATGTTTATAATTTACTTGAAAATCCGTTTTTAAGTCAGAAAAATATCAAAATCATCATCAGAATCATTATTTTTGTAAACAGGAGGCTTTTTGCTATATTAATTTGAGAATTCGAGAGAGTCTGCGGGTCAAAATAATAAATTCTGATCATGTCAATTTAGTGCTGCTTTGATCGTAGCTTTAAATTAATACTGGTTAGTTTAGATTTCGATGATGGGATTCTCTAGTATCTCTTGTTTTGTTTGCATTGTGAAATTTCTATCAAAAATACTTAATTATAGTGTAATAGTAGTGTAGTTTAAAATTTTCGCGACTAAAACACATTGAAATAAAAATTCATACGGATTTAAATCGCGAATTTTACTATCTGTGATTTCCGTATATTTTTTTACGGAACTTTCCAGATAGTTTCCTAATTAGTATTTGTTTTCGATAGTGCACAGCACAAGAATCACAATTAAAAAAATATTAAAATTACCATTTCTAAAATTCACTCATTACTATTTATTTTAAAGTAACGGAAAATACGGTAATTATGCAAGTGGTAATTAGGATTTCAAACATTTTGTTGATTAAACAGTTCTTTACAAGAATTATAAAATTTTTGCTACTTTACCTAAAAATGGAAATTATAACAACTTAAATAAAAGTATCAGTTAAAAAAAAACAACCGTCTATTTACCATAAAAACGGAAAATGGTGATTAGACGATATTTCGACAAAAGCACTACGACGACGAGAGATTTGAATATGGTGCCAAAAATTCCGGTCTTTGATAGATGTATTATACTCGGACACCGAGCGCAGACAGGTGCAAACTTGTTAAGACAGTAAAGGGTACAAATTTTCTAATTTGAAGGTAGTAAATTAGGGCGAATATTTTTTAAACGGTAATTATAAAGTTATCCGAGGACATATGTTAAGAGCATTAATTCTTAATAATTTATGTTATTTATGTTAAACAACTTGTGTATAGGGCTAAGGAAACTATGCTTACTTATCTAAGAATATTGAACTATTATTACATTCTTCAAAAGGGATTTAGCTATATTGAATAAAAACTTAATGAAAATGTAAAATGGGACATGAATGGTAATTAGAATTTGGATGCTTGAAAACAATTTTCTCTAAATTCAATAAACAAATATAGTTTCTAATAGAGTACTTTAGATCTGTAATACTTATATTCATAAGGTAGTATTATCAAAAGAAAAATATTTGCACTGTAGAAGATTCTTTATCATCCGCCGCGTAATATGCACATTCTTAAAGAATTGCCCAGGAATGTCAGAAAGGTGCAGGGTTCAACATTTTCTAAAATTATGTAAAAGCTACTAAGTTAAAAATTATTTTCTATAATCCACTTTTCACTAAATAGCGACTGCACATGAGCTCAGCGTGAACCAGAAGTGGTGAACCCTGATTATTATGTTATGTTGACAAGAGCCAAAATTATTTTGTAAATTGAAATACACTAATTCTAAGCTAAGTTTTGAACAGTCAAGATTGTTATGCCGTGCGTATTAAATTGTAAACTTCATCCCGCCTAGCCTCTGTCCTATATTATCTATCTTAGTTAATTAAGTAATAATAGTTTTTTAGCGTTTAGTTTGAGCTTATCGTAGCGGACTTATGGTTAATCATAGGTAGGAATAATTATTCACTTAAGACTCACTAGTTCACTTTACTTGCGATAAGGCCTCATTCGTTTTCTGATTGCACTTATATCGATATGTTTGTGTTCACATATTATATGATATGGTCTAAATGTTACCGCCAGAGTCTAAAATGCCAACAGCTATTTGTAATGTAAGATAATTTTTATAGTAATAGTTGCATGTTACAACGACATTTTTTATTATATTTTTTTGTATTAGGTGCTTATTTATAAAGCTGTACCGTTTGTCGTAAGTACCCATTATTTTGCATAGATAAAATACTTCTTAAGTGGATGGTAGACTGGTAAAAGGGGTTAAATAATTGTATATTTTAAATATTTTAAATTTCACTTAGATAGTTAAGATAAAAAATAGTATTTTTGTTATTATCACAAAAATAAACTTCAATAAACTTTGAATAAGGTAAAACGTTGAAAACAACGACTGTCTCATTTGGGACTCGAACCTAAGCCTTTCGCATACTGGGCAGCTGAGTACATCATCAAGCTGTTGAATCTTCAATCATCTAAACATGAAGAGTTGAATACTTAAATTATACATACATACTCATATAATCACGACTATTATCCCCGAAGGGTTAGTCAGAATATTATGAAAAGCTATTGATGAAAACAACAAAAAGTATTTAAGGTTAAAATTTTTGGGACACAAAAACAAAAGTAATACGTATGAATTTCAGTGCCTACCGTTTCGACTTAGTTCAGCACCTTATTATGTATTTGCGAAACTCATGAAACCGGTTGGGACTTATCTTAGAAACAGAGGTTTTTTTAATTGTAATATATTTAGATCTTGTGCCTTGGCCATTCTTATGAAGAATGTAAAAGTTTTGTTTTCGTGTTCTCGAAACTGTTTGTTTATTAAAAAATCTAGGCTTTGTTATAAACTTCAAAATGAGTAGCTTGGAACCACAAAAGACTAGAAAATGTCTTGGTTTTGAATTAAATTCAGAAAATATGTGTTTGAAATTTCCAACGCCTTTATGAACTTTATGGTGAACGCAACTATAACACCGACGATCGACGACGATTGACGACTTCAAATTATATGTTAAAAATTATTCAAAGTTATTCAAAAGAGTATGCCGATTAGCCAAGGCAAACTATCTGAGTTCTAAGATTAAGAATAGTAATGACAAAATAAAAATGACATGGAATATTATAAATAGTGAAACAGGAAAGGTCAGAAGTCGTAATAATGAGTACAATTTAAATTGTGATAATAAAACCTTGACTTCTGATGCTGATGTTGCAGCAGCATTTGAGAGGTTTTTTACTGACATTCCAGTTTCAACTACAAAAGCCTTGATTTCCTCCCCCACTGTAGCTGTATCACTGAATCTGTTTTGAAGGAGAATGTTAAAGATTGTGAAAGTAATTTCAGTTTTCAAAAAAATTGTGTTATAGATATATTAAAAACATTTAACACTCTCAATAAAAAGAAAACTGCTGATCTGTGGGGTAATTCCGTGGATGTCGCTAAATCAGTAATTATGACAATAGCTCCAGTTTTAGCTTGCATATTTAACGAATGCATTGACTGTGGTGTTTTTCCTGACCTAATGAAACATAGCAAATTAATTCCATTGTTTAAATCAGGTAGCACTTCTGACCCCTCTAATTTTAGACCTATTTCTGTGCTACCCACATTTAGTAAAATTTTTGAAAAGTTGATGCTAGACCAAATTCAAATTCATTTTCATAGAAATAAACTTAATACATTGTAAACAGTATGGTTTTACTAGGGGTCGCTCAACAACTGACGCCGGTGTTGAGCTTTTAATCCAAATATTTGATACCTGGGAGGAATCACAGGATGCCGTAGGGGTATTTTGTGATTTATCCAAGGCTTTCGATTGTGTTTTACATGAAACTTTGGTCAGGAAGCTTAACCACTATGGAATTAGGGATGCTTCTTTGAGCCTTCTAATCTCATACTTGAGTAACAGGATTCAGAAGGTCGACATTAACGGTAAAAGATCTCCGGGATCAGTGGTTACAATGGGAGTTCCGCAGGGTTCAATACTAGGTCCATTCTTGTTTTTGGTTTATATTAATGACTTACCTTATTTTGTAAAAGACAGTCATGAGATAGTATTGTTTGCTGATGATACTTCACTTTTATTCAAAGTGAAACGACGACACCCAAATTATGACGATGTGAATAATGCGATCTCAAAGATTGTTCACTGGTTTAGTGTAAATAACTTGCTATTAAACGAGGGAAAACCCAAATGTGTAAGATTTGTATTGCCTAATGTTAAGCAAGTAACAACTAGTGTACAAATTAAAGATAAGAATGTGAATCCTGTGGACACCACTGTGTTTCTAGGCATCACGTTAGATGCCAAGCTTCAGTGGGGCCCACATATAGCTAAATTGTCGAATAGACTTAGCTCTGCGGCTTATGCAGTAATGAAGATCCGTCAGTTAACTGACGTTGATACATCCAGATTAGTTTATTTCAGTTACTTTCATAGTGTAATGTCGTACGGCATTTTACTGTGGGGAAATGCTGCCGACATTCAAACTATCTTTGTGCTTCAGAAGAGGGCTATTCGAGCAATCTATAACCTAAAGGCTGGCGACTCTCTCAGAGAGAGATTTAAGAATATAAATATAATGACAGTTGCATCACAATACATTTATGAAAATTTGATTTATGTTCATAAAAATACTGGAATGTTTTCAAAAAACAGTGATATTCACAATGTAAACACTAGAAGTAAGAACAAATTAGCAGTACCTTATACTAGGCTCCATAAAATAAATAATTCTTTTAGGGGTCTGTGTGTAAGATTTTACAACAAAGTACCAAATGATATTCAGAAATTAGATCTCAATAAATTTAAAATCAAAATCAAAGAAAAGCTTTATAAAAAAGCTTATTATAAAGTGTCAGATTACACAGAAGACAAAACAGCTTGGATCTGAAATGCTCCAAGCACTCCAACAGCTATTTCTAATTGTCTTTATTTAATTGATACTACATTGTATGTATTGTAATTTTGTATTTCATCATTATTTTTTTATTTTTAAATTCATATTTTGTATTGACCTGGTAACGACATACTCTTTTTTTTGTTTGTAAATGTCGTTGCTTTTGTGCGCTGTGGTTTCTTGCGCCCATTCTTTGCCACAGTTAAAAAACTATGTCCTGAATGGGTGGTAGGTAAAAAACATTTGGACGATTCAAAGTACTTATTAATTGAGTTTATTGAATAAATATATTTTGACTTTGACTTTGACTTCAATATGAAAACGAAAACACATTCTTGAACAAATAAATATCATGGAAAGTTTTTAGGCTCTGTAACTTCTGTTGTCCAGCCACAGACTGGACAATAATGAAATTCTACTCCGAATTGACAACACTACCGCAATATTAATAGAATAGGTGGAGTACAATATATACGCTTCGCTCAAAATTCGCAATAAAACTACAATATGACAATCAATGTTTACGTAACGTTGGTACGTGATTGTTTTAATTGCTTTATGTCGGTTCCTTTAAATAATATCACTTCTCGTCTATGGCAATGGTGCGAGAAACGCAACATATTTGTCTTTGCATCCTAGATAAAATCTAAAGATAGCTTAGAGGCGGATAAGGAGTCACGGCGTATGAATATCGATACAGAATGTCGGCACCTGCGTGTTCGAAAAGACTGTTCAATCGTTTGGGACTGGTGTACTAGTCGTACCGTAGTGGCCAAGTCAACCCTGGTATACCCTACTTAGCTCAGTAGCGCACCACCAATATACTTTGGCCCAAGTGACGATATGTTATTATCCCCTTTCAGGACCCAGCACCCCTTTTGCAAGAAACTTATCCTGGTAGCATGCAAATTATCAGAAAAGCAGTTCAAATGCAATCTTTATGGAATGAAACCATCGAGGTGATGATTTCCTCATTGTGTACATCCTCACTAAAACAATACAATGTCGCTTTTACGAAATGGTGGAGTTATTATGATAACTTCTTTAACTCCCCACTTCCAATTCTATCAAAATTCCTTACGGTCAACTGTTAACAGCAAAAATTGGTTATAGCTCATTAAATATGTATCGTTCTGCTCTAGCTATTTAGGGCTAACGTTTTAGTGAAGCTGATTTAGTTGTTAGATTTTTTAAAGGTATTAACAGCACTAAACCTGGTCCGAAATATCCGAAACATCCGAAATATTCGGAGACGTAAGATTCAAAGATTGTAATCGATTACCTTAGTAATTTATATTTATAGTTCCTCAGAACTTGCTCTATAGCTTATTACCAAAAAAAAATAGTAACTCTGCTCGCACTGTCAACCGCACAACGAGTACAGACGTTATCTCTTATTCGAATTTCTGATTTAAAAATTAATAATAATTCGAAACCATTTTTATTAAAACATCTGCTCCGGGACGACGACCGCCTAGTTTATTTATACCATTTTTTATGAATAAAATTGAAATTTGCCCTGCAAAAACTTTACTGTCCTACTTAGATATGACTACAGTTAACAGAGATAAACCTAGAATGGAAAGGTTATTGCTCACCTGAAGCCTTTTCATAATGCATCTAGTTCTACATTAAGTCGTTGGATTAAAAACACCCTATTTAACAGCGGTATTGACACTTCTATAAATATTTTTTTTATTCTCAGCACACAGTGCTCAGACACGCGTCCACGTCCACCTCGGCAGCAAACAAAAAAGGCCTTTCAATAACTGCAGGATGGAATGGTAATTCTCTGGTATTTGCACGATTTTACAATCGACCTCTTACCATTGAGAATGGCGATAATGCCTTTGCAGCGGCTATTTACATTGATTGATTTCTAACTTATCGTTCATTATAATGTATCATACTGGTTTGGACTAATATGGTACCTAATTATATTTAATCGGTTATACTCGAAAATACTCAATTGTAAAAGTATACGCAAAATTTGTGTTCTAAACATCTACCTTGCAGTGACGAAGGTTCCATACAACTCGATTCCCACCGGCTTCCCTTCAGAAGTTTAGAACACAACCACTCTCTAGCGTAATTGAGAAATGGCACAATCGGTAATTATAAAAGAAACATTACAAAACGCCTACACTATGGACATTAAATCAACAAAATTTGCTTTTCAATAACATATTGCTATAAAATAAGCCGCTGGCGCGATCGGCTTTTTGGCAGTTAAACTTCTATACAAAATAAACATCATGACGTCACATAAAGGTCAATAAACCCACCCGCGTATTAGCAGGTCCGGTAAGCCGGCTTTATTCGAGTTACTTGATAGAGAAAGTAATACAATTTGCGTGCGCGTGAGCGAAATGGAGGAATATCGTTTTCGGTTTGTGTTCTGTTGACAGATAATTTGACGTAATTGCAATTCACCATCCATCATTGAATGCATGACTGTGTTTTTATTAGTATTTGAATTTATTAGTTAGTTTCACCTGTTAGAATTTATTTATTTATTTATTTCTAAAAGGTACACTGACAGGTTACTGTCATTACAAGATCATATAAAAATATTCCACAAGATAAAACTAGACAATAACCCAAAATTAGCGTACACAGCATGCCAATTATTTCTACATTTTTTTTGTTATTAACTTAACTTAAATCTACCTACTAATTTAATTTATTACGGTTATCCTAAATTACAAAATTTATACAATACGTGGGGTTGAGGGCGCTTCATCACATAATATTAAGTCCGAGATCACCCTCTTGAACCTCGAAAAGCTGCTGTTAAATACGTCTATATCCTTATAAACACGATGTAATTCGTTATAGGTCCGGCACATTCTGACAATAGGATTATAAAAGGATGTATTGTTTTTATTTTATTTTTTATTTCTTGGTAAGTATAAAAAATAGCGATTAGTATTGTAGTTGGACTTTGTTTATTTGTGTTGTGTGTAGTGATGAAAGTATTTACGAAGACGTACGTTGTAATTAGGTATTTGCGGTAAGTATATATTGTAATAAGTTGAAATTACGTATTTAGAGTAAGTAGATTTGCAAAGTAATCGGTAGAATTGTAAGATGTCGGCATTAATAGCTTTAGATTCTTCCCGGCTTTTATGATAATGTCTTAGCGCACTTTGTAAGAAAGAATAGACGAATAGCTTTAGAGTATAAGTAGTATTATTAGTACTTAGTCGATTAAATTTTGTTTAATTTACATCATATCATCCTTTCACCACAAACGGCTTTTATCAAAGCCACTTCTATTATGCTTGCAAGACACTGTTTCAATATCTCAGTGCTTACACTGAGAAAAGTGGACTGAAGATACATCTGCCTATACAAGACTGAAGCCAGGATGCCAATCAAAGATTTTCGGTAAGGACTCAAGACTGCGTGCCCGCGCTCGGAGAAGGTAAGCATTTTTTTTTGCTCCGGCTTACCTCTCTCAATATTTCACGCTTCGCCACTGCACCTTGTGAATATAAATCTCGAGGATGCAACGTCGAAGTACAATTGATGGTTAAACAAACTTACCTGAAGTGAAGTTTGACCGTGATTGTACGAAACGTTGCATCCGAAGAGATTTATATAAAGATCCCTCCCTTCTCTTACATGCTCAATTTTGCGAAAAAGCTCTAAAAGTGAATGACGATGACATCGCGGGTGACAACCTCCTGCACTCGGTCGGTTGGTATTCACTAGATGGCGCCTGTGTCTAGACTACGGGTAACGTTTTATGTTTTTTTAATAAAATTTCTTTTAAATAGCTCTTAATATGTGTTGGATGCCTGGTACATTGAAGAGTGGACTACCTTGTGAATATAAAACTCTTCGGATGCAACGTCCCGTACAATTACGGTCAAACTTCACTTCAGGTAAGTTTGTTTAACCATCAATTATCTGCCAAATTATTTTAAGCGAAAAATAGCTTTATCGCTATTATATTGTATTCAAACGTCAGCCAAAAACTTGGCTAAACAAGTTGCTTCTATTGAGCAATGTATATTTGACATAGACGTCAGTAGTATTTCTACTGACATTCCAATTAATTATTTAAATTAAATTATTAGACAAAAGAGGAACATTCTTGCGAAATGTTTGTTAATAAAACGAAATTAAATGAATGTAAAAATAGCATTAGCAAAAGCCCTTGTCAATCATTAAATTTAAAAAATGTACAATCTTTAAACATTGTCCACCAGCCGTACGATTCTCTAAGCTAAAGCCTTGATGCGGCTGCGGCTGCCGCAGCGCTGAGAAATGACTCTGTCTCTTTCATATTCATAGAATTGGAAAGAGACAGCAGATCACAGCTATGCGCGCAGCGTCTATGTGTCGCTTGGAGATCGCATAGCTGAACATCCAAGGAATGATGGGCAAAGATTTAGAGATTCAATTGTTCTTGAACTGTAATAAAATTGATATTCTTTGCATAACGAAACATTGGCTTAAAGATCATCAGTTCATGTTCAATTTTAAGAATCATTTGGTATGAAGTTCATTCAGTCGAGGAAATGCAATACATGGTGGCTCCTCAATTATTGTCAATAAAAAGTTTAAATTAAGGAACGCAAAGACGATTATTAGATAAGGAGCAGTTTGTTGTATTAAGTGTATACAGACCTCCTTCAGCGTTATATGATTTTTTTCCAAAAAGTTATGGATGAGGCATTACATGAAGTCCGCAATGTAGGTAATACAATAATTGTTTGCGATGATTTTAATATTAATTGTTAGAAAATTCCACAATGTCAACAAAAATTAAAAATTTATTTCTATCATACAACTTGAATCATTTATTTTTGGAGCCGTCAAGAATAACTGCCACTTCGGCCACCTGTATTGATAATATATACAAATGTAAAACCACTGGCTAAGCAAATTATTAGTAACCTAGACTCTGATCATTGTGGCCAAATGGTCAGCTTTCTACACCAGCGTAAGCAAGTGGTGAAAAAGAATATCACTGTTGTGCCAAAAACTGCAGGTCGGCTTGAACGCTTTAAGTCAGGCTTCCTTTGATACCACACTTCATAAGGTGTTTTGTTTACTAAACTAGATGTGACACATCTGTTTTTCAAGTAAACTGCAGTATGAACAGCTTCTGCCCAAAATTTAACGCAATCTAGATACAAAATTAAATTATTTATAATACAATGACAACCCTAATGTTTTTTATAATGATTTTTTTAACATAATTATATTAACGTTTTATATTTTAGCGTTTTATTATCGCTTAAATATACTTAAGTAAAATTTTAAACACTGAAAAAAGACGATTATTGTTCAGAATTTAATGAATCTTTTGTTCCAAAAAAGATCTCGGTAAGTGGTACTGTAACTTTTAATGAATGGGCTACAATTGGTATTCACAAAAGTAGGAAACGCCTTTATGAACTTTATGGTGAACGCAATTATTACACCAGCGACGACTTCAAATTATATGTTAAAAATTGTTCAAAGTTATTCAAAAGAGTATGCCGATTAGCCAAGGCAAACTATCTGAGTTCTAAGATTAAGAATAGTAATGACAAAATAAAAATGACATGGAATATTATAAATAGTGAAACAGGAAAGGTCAAAAGTCGTAATAATGAGTACAATTTAAATTTGGATAATAAAACCTTGACTTCTGATGCTGATGTTGCTGCAGCATTTGAGAGTTTTTTTTACTGACATTCCAGTTTCAACTACAAAAGCCTTGATTGCCTCCCCCACTTTCGAAGGAGAATGTTAAAGCTTGTGAAAGTAATTTAGTTTTCAAAAAATTTGCACTGGAGATATAATTATTATATAATATCCAGTTTTAGCTTGCATATTTAACGAATGCATTGACTGTGGTGTTTTTCCTGACCTCATGAAACATAGCAAAATAATCCCATTATTTAAATCAGGTAGCACTTCTGACCCCACTAATTTTAGACCTATTTCTGTGCTACCCACATTTAGTAAAATTTTTTAAAAGTTAATGCTAGACCAAATTCAAATTCATTTTTATAGATAAGGTACTACCTGGTGACAAGGCCCACCGTTTTCCAAGGCCAAAGCGCAGAAAACTATGTTTATTACATTTGATCCGTGCTAACTTCGTAGCATGCATGAAACACATCAATATGAACGCCGAAACGCAGCAGCGGACAGCGAGCGGCCACCATCTTGTCAGTGACACCCGGTAGTTCGCCGACATCGGTCGCGGCCGCTCATATTACTAATTTTGGTTCCTAAATAACGTCACTTTTTACTTGTTTATACTACGATTTGTTTGTAGATTTTTATTTAGTGTGTTTATTTGATCATTAATCTTTTGATATTTACATAAACATGTGCGATTTTATAGCTTTTTATTTTGTAAATATTCAATTTGTGTTGTAAAGCCCACAACGGTTAGGAAGGCCCAACAAAGTAGTTGCTTGAGCTTAATAGGAATATAAACAATAATTACTTAATTTTAGCATAATTAACAATAATGTATAAGTATAATCACTTAAAACACTTAAAAATTCGATACTTCGGCTGTTTTATTACACAGTGAAAAAGTATTTTTTTTTAACAAAACATTGATCATTTTAGTATCTGATTGCTTTTATCGAAGTCTAAGAATGTTACAATCTTGATGTGTATATATCCATACGGTCTTTAATGCTTACTTTTGCTCCAAAAGACTTAAAAACGACACGGGCCTTATTGGACATACCATGTTTAGTAAAGCCCAAAATAAGGTTATTTAAAAGTGTTTAAAAACCTAAGTAATTATCATTGTAGCTTCAATAACTACTTTTATTTTGATTTTGAAATAATCATAGCTTTCATTGTAAACACTCTTTTTCTGCCAAATGATATAATATAGGTTTTATTTCAATTTGTAAAAAAGTGGGCCTTGTTACCCGGTAGTACCTTATAAACTTTTACATTGTAAACAGTACGGTTTTACTAGGGGTCGCTCAACAACTGATGCCGGTGTTGAGATTTAACTTCAAATATTTGATGCCTGGGAGGATTCACAGGATGCCCTAGAGGTATTTTGTGATTTATTCAAGGCTTTCGATTGTGTTCTACATGAAACATTGGTCAGGAAGCTTCACCACTATGCAATTAGAGATACTTCTTTGAGTCTTCTAATCTCATACTTGAGTAAAAGGATTCAAAAGGTCGACATTAACGGTAAATGATCTTCGGGATCAGTGGTTACAATGGGAGTTCCGCAGGGTTCAATACATGGTCCATTCTTGTTTTTGGTTTATAATAATGACTTACCTTATTTTGTAAAACAGAAACAGACAGTCATGAGATAGTATTGTTTGCTGATGATACTTCACTTTTATTCAAAGTGAAACGACGACACCCAAATTATGACGATATGAATAATGCGGTGTCAAAGATTGTACATTGGTTTACTGTAAATAACTTACTGTTATACGAGGGAAAAACCAAATGTGTGAGATTTGTATTGCCTAATGTTAAGCAGGTAATAACTAGTGTACAAATTAAGGATAAGAATGTGAATCCTGTGGACACCAATGTGTTTCTAGGCATCATGTTGGATGCCAAGCTTCAGTGGGGCCCACATATAGCCAAATGGTCGAATAGACTTAGCTCTGCGGTTTAAGCAGTAATGAAGATCCGTCAGTTAACTGACGTTGATACAGCTAGATTAGTTTATTTCAGTTACTTTCATAGTGTAATGTCGTACGGCATTTTACTGTGAAGAAATGCTGCTGACATTTAAACTATTATTGTGCTCAGAAGAGGGCTATTCGAGCAATATATAACTTACAGGCTGATGACTCTCTCAGAAAGAGATTTAAGGATATAAGTATAATGACAGTTGCATCACAATACATTTATAAAAATCTGATGTATGTTCATAAAAATATTGAAATGTCTTAAAAAACAGTGATATTCACAAATTAAGCACTAGAAGTATGAACAAATTAGCAGTACCTTATACTAGGCTCCATAAAATAAATAATTCTTTTAAGGGTATGTGTGTACCATTAAACAACAAAGTACCAAATGATATTCAGAAATTAGATCTTGATAAATTTAAAATCAAAATCAAAGAAAAGCTTTATAAAAAAGTTTATTATAAATAAAGTGTCAGATTACACCGAAGACAAAACAGCTTGGGTCTGAAATGCTCCAAGTACTCCAACAGCTATTTCTAATTGTCTATAATTAATTTATATAGATCACCATATTTAATTAAACTATTTACATTCAAATTCATATTTTGTATTTTATGACCTGGTAACGATATATATATATTTTGTTTGTAAATGTTGTTGCTTCTGTGCGCTGTGGTTTCTTGCGCCCGTTCTATGCCACAGTTAAAAAATGATGTTCTGAATAGATTTGGACGATTCAAAGTACTTATTAATTGAGTTTATTGAATAAATATATTTTGACTTTGAATTGTTTCATTTTTCGTCTTCGTCCAAGCACAGAATAAATAATAGTGCTTTTCTCAGCTTTAAAAATTTCTAAATTATTTTTTCTTTTTCTATAATTAACGCAAGTGGTAAATAAACTAAATGCATCAAACCTGTAATTGTTTGATGAATTTAATTAAAGCCGTATTTATTTTAAGAAATTAACAAAAAATGTATTTTAATAATGTACCTAATAATGTTTCAAATGTTGGTAAATCATAATAAATATAAGTATTTAAAAAAAAAATGTATTTTGTCTGAATGACCTGACACAGACCACATAACCTTTGGTAGGTACCTAGTAGGTACGTAATAGTAAATAATATAAATATTATATACTAGCGGACCGCCCGCGACTTTCGTCTGCGTGGACACCATGTATCTCGTGACAAATTTCCAAAAACAGTATTTCACATAAACTTAGTCCTGACAATTTAGAACACAACAAAAAAATAATTACCCAAATAGATACAGCCGTTCTGAAGTGATGCGCGTACAAACATTTCGTCAATTGATTTTTATTTATATAGATTGTAACTCATCTTTAATTTTAAGTGTTTATATAAACTAACCTATAGTTATTGCAGCATCAATTTCTTTGTTATTTTTTTATCCTCATATATGGGATCGAAAATCAAATATAGGTACATGGCCTATGGGGTTTTAACGCATTTCGGTTTGACCCAATTTTAATGAAACTTTGCATTCTAAAGTAAAATACCTACAGAAATCTAAATAGATTGTAGAATACATAAGTATTATCAGGACTTTTATCCCCGGAGGGTTAGTCAGAGACTAGGCAATGTGGACAGCAAAAGTATCCTCTACCATCGTCCACTTTTCACCAAATAGCGACTGCATATGTGCTCAGATTGTAGAATATAAAAAAATCGTTTATTTAGTTGAGTTATGGCCAGTGCGGGGCAGTGATCCAACTGCTCTGTCCAACTATATAGTTGGACCATGGGTCTATACTAGGGGCAGTTGTCCAGCTTTAAAAATAGTTGGACTACAGCACCTTATGAGAGTTCCGTGTTCCATTTCTTTTAAAAAAAATCTTGCCAACCCTAAAAACCTTAAACTGCAACTTTATGTGTGTATGGTACAGGTTTACTGTTATATTGAACCTCTTTCCAGTAAATAAGTAGGTACTGGCTGGCTGTTATCAATTATAATAATACATACTAACTTTCTACAGTGGACATTAAATCGCAACAACTCAACTAAATAAACGTTTTTATAAAATGTTTTCTACTAGTCTTGCCATAACTTCTGTCCCAACTTAAATGAAGGTATTATAAAATAAATATCATGACGGTAGTACTATTATTACATATCATTATATTATGTAGGTTTTATACTATTCATTTCGATCTAACACATAGCTATGTAAACAGGGAGTGGGGTACCACAGAAAATCGTGAGAGCCAAGAAGTTGTTGCAGAGACACGCAGACGGTGGCCACCGGAAAATACTCTTAACAAATGAAAAAAAAAATTCGACTCGATATTTCGATGAGGTGTAGAGCAGGCTTTCTCTTCTAAAATATTCCATAAACAATCATCCAAATGTTTAATATCAGGACTTGCAGGGGACCAATCTTCAGAGGCGATGACATCCGTTAAATTCACGTCTAACCAGCGCTGGGTTGATTTCGCTTTGTGCGCAGCAGTGCGATTCTCTAAGTTATATCCTTGGTAGCAGCGGCTGCCGCAGCGCTGAGAACTGACTCTGTCTCTTTCATATTCATAGAATTGGAAAGAGACAGCAGATCACAGCCATGCGCGCAGCGTCAATGTGTCGCTTAGAGAATCACATAGCTGGTGCTGTATCCTCTTGAAATATCCATTGTTTACCAGCGAACACAGTGCTATTTAGTGGCTTAACCACCTTCTCTAAAATATCGCTTTGGTTGCTCGTGTTTCCACCCCTTGTTCACAAAAATGGAGCTTTGTCACGCTTTTGCGTGGTGGCCTCTTTCGACCTTCTGAATTTTCTCAGTAGCCTCTTGGGAGCTGTGTGCTTACACGTTTTGACGGTTAAACTTCTCTTCAACACAAAAAATCTTTCATCCGTAAAGAGAATTGTCCGGTGGCCACCGTCTGCGTGTCTCTGCAACAACTTCTTGGCTCTCTCGAATCTCTGTGGTACCCCACTCTACGTTTACATAGCTATGTGTTAAATCGAAATGAATGTATAAAACCTACTTAACATAATTATTTTATTTTTAAATATATTAAAAAAAAAATAAACTTTCCTACAGTCACACCAATTATCTAGCCCAAGAGAAGCTTCGAAGAAACTCGTTAAATGGTTACTAGACAAAGGATAAACATACTTAAAATACTTAAATACATACTTATTATACATAGAAAACACCCAGACCCGAGAAAATTTAGAAAAACAATAATTTCTAAATTGACCCGACCGGGGATCGAACCCGGGACCTTAGAGATGGCGACACCATTAAAACCGGTGTATAAACCACTCGACCAGGGAGGTATTATTAGATATAATAAATAAAATAAATAAATATTTATTTATTTATTTTATTTATTATATCTAATAATAGTACCTACTACCGTCATATTGTTTATTTTAAAATACCCCCATTTAAGTTGGGACAGAACTTATGGCAAGACCAACCAGGTACATATTATATTAAGACATCTGTATTTTACTTTAGCATGTAAAGTTTAATAATTGGTTCATTTGTTTTGAACAATTTGAACTTGGATGTTTGTATGGAAAATCGAAATGTGAAAACCGTCGTCATTAAGTAATTTATTTAATAACCAGGAGCCTTCAAAATTTAGCGAAATCACTTCGTTAAGGCGTCTTCAGAAACATTAAGTGGCTGGTTAAAAAAAAAACAGACATAGAAAATCTCTGTCTTTAACTGATTCTATATAATAAAAATTGGTCCAGTTCTGAACAAGCAAACAGGGGACTTCGAAACGTCGTTTTTCTGTGTTTTGTATGAGAATTTTGCATGCCACGTCGACGTAGTGTTTTCTCTTAATTACCACGCATTTCAAACGCGGGTCATTGATCTAAATAAGGGTATTTCTCATTTTCAGTAAAATTAATTGTGACAGAGATTTTTTTCTTTAATAACAAAAGGCACGTGGACCTTATATATTTATCAAGGTAGTGCTACCATGCCTGGTGAAGATTACATGAAAATATACAAATTTTATTCAACACATTATTTTAAACATTAAAAAATAATCATGAAAATGTCTTTTCCGTGGATGTGACTGAAGCAAATTTACAGATATAATAATTTTTCCCCAGTCTTTAGCACGATATTTTTAAAATATAAGGGTATTATCATAAACTCAAATAAATACTGACCCATATCAGCTTAAAACTTAATACCCAACTGTTAAAAAAGAGAACAAAAAACCTAATTAAAATATGTGACTTAAATTTTGGTCACTTCCATGGACGAAGGTCACAATAACTTTTTACTTAGGAAAAAACTGCCTGTATTCGAATTTATGTGAGCATTGACAAGCCCTCACCTGTCATAACTATAATGAGATGTCAATTTCTTACCGGCTGCAATACGTTTGTCGTGAAAAAACCATTAGATTACCTAATTAAAACTCGTCAAGCATACGTGGTCACTACTGTGGTAGTTTTGCCAAGTAAGTATTCATTGTTTAATTTGAATTTGTTTTGCTGTTTTGTAGGTTTGATTGTCAAATTACGATTGCCGAAATAGGTTGCAAAGACGAGATTTTTTAGGTTATTTTCCTGTATTTGAACCAAAAATGTCCTTTCCATGGATGTCACTTCCATTGATTACGTGGATATTTTTCCTCCATGGAAGTGACCACGGGTCCAGGGATGTGATCTTTAACTTGGATTATTCCTATTATTTTGTTTGCTTAATTACTGCCATATACATACAAGAAACGCTTTTACGTACAAAAAATACATGTTTTACTTTTTTTTTGATTCTGACCCTTGGGTTAGAACTTAAGAAGTGTATTAAAAAAAAAATTGCTATGCAGATGATAGCACAGTGCATGGGGGATATAACGGTCACCCAACGGCTGGGCGGGTAGACACCGAAATGAAGCGAGCAAATCTTGTCATTGAGCTCGATCGGGTGTTGGACCTCATTTCTAAATGGGGCTCCGATAATCTGGTGGAGTTCAATGCCAAGAAAACACAGGTGTGCGCGTTCACAGCGAAAAAGTCGCCATTCCTTCCCCTTCCCTCTCTTCAGGGTACATCTCTAGGCCTGCAGAGCAGTATTAACATGCTCGGTATGGATATCCGCTGCGATCTGAACCAAAAGAACTACATCGAAACCGTGATTAAAAATGCCTCACGTAAACAGTGTCCTGAACAAGGTGCGGCGATTCTTCACGCCTGATCAGTTGTGTCTATTATACAAGACACAGGTGCGGTCTTGCGTGGAGTATTGCTCTCACCTTTGGGACGGCTCCGCAAAGTACCTTCTCGATGCCTTGGACAGATTGCAGCGCCGCGCTGTGCGCATTATCGGCAATGCGGAGGTCACTAAAACTCTCGAGCCTTTGCAATTGCGTAGAGATATTGCGTCACTCAGCGTCTTTTACCGTTTATACCATGGCGAGTGCTCTGAAGAACTCTTTGACCTCATCCCTCCTTCTTCCTTCCTCCATAGGAGTACGCGTGCTGCTCTCCGGAGTCACCAATTTACAGTCTCTAATATTCCATCACGCACAAAGAAATTTGGTGACTCGTTTCTTTGCTGCACTTCCAAAAGATGGAATAGTCTACCAGCACACGTATTCCCTTCTACCTATGACGTAGGGTCCTTCAAACGAGGCGTGAAGAAGCACTTTGTGAGCCGGCAGAGTGAGGGTGACTGATGTCTCTTACGCTGCACCAGTTGTCCTCGCGCCTGGACTTCATTTCCACTTAACATCAGGTGGAGTGGGGTCATTTGCCGGGCTTATTATAAAAAAAATAAAAAAATAAAAACACTACCAATGTCATAATTTCAACCGTAACTACAAAACCAATTGAAGAAATTAATAAGCTATTGCAACGAATAATCAATAGTGTTCCTGGAACCCCTAAAGTCCATGAAATGACATGGGACTCGCCATCACGCAAAAAATATTTTTACAAAAGTTAACCTGCCTCACATGTGCCCTTGGAGAACGGTGTCTACACTACTCGTTGCCCGACAGTTTTGTGAAATTTCCAACCCATTGATTGCTGCAGGAAGAAATATATGACAGAGATAGCGAAGAACAGGTAAGATAACAGATAAGAAAAAATAGTGAGACTGAAGAACAGAAGGATATGGAACTAGACATTGAAATTGAAGAACTGGAGGATAGGGAACTTGATGATCAGACTGAAGAACAAGAAGATAGTGAGACTAAAGAAAAGAAGGGTAAGGAACGGGTTAATAAGGCTGAAAAGAGGAGCGTGAGGATCTTTAAAAGTGAGAGCGATGATGACCTTAAAATATTTTAAATAAGAAATATTTCTAAAGTTATAAAACACCTTGAATGTATTTTTATTAAGTTAATAAAGAGGCTGAAATTGGAAAGTGGCATAAGTACAATGTTTTTGATTTCTTTAGCAGCTACGTTTAAAATATATTTTATTATAAAATAATGTTGATACTATAATCCAAAGATAAAACATGTGATTTAAGTTAAAGTTAAAAATTCAAAGCAATTAAAACAGATTTTCCAAACATTTGATTTAATTATACTATCCATTGTATTTACTATTTATACACATCATAATTTCATTGGATAAAATAAAATGTATGACTTAACCTTTATATAAAATATATAGAATGTCACGTCCACGATTTGAAATCATTTCCATGGTTAAAAAAACTGTATGGAAAATCACTTCCCTGGTTGCAGTGTCACTACCATGGACGTTCGAAATTTTACAGGTTATTTCTAGTAAAACTAAAGAGTTGTAAGCTCGGTACATATTCTTTTATAGTAGATTATGACCTAAATTATTGATATTTACAGCTATTTAAAATAAAGTTGATCAAAATGTTTTTTTTTGTTTTCGTCATCAGAAGTAAAAAATACCCATAACACTTTGCCATGTTAGGAAGTTTTGGAACCACAGAGGTCCGAGCACTCGGCCACTCGGCCACGGAGGCCATCATAAATAAACGTGGTCGAGTGGTTAGCACGCCGGGTCAGGCGTCGTCGCGCCATCTCTGAGGTCCCGGGTTTAACTCCCGGTCGGGGTAATTTACTGTTTTTCTAAATTGATTTCGGGTCTGGTTGTTTTTTCTATGTTTATGTATATTTTTCCGTTATCTTACCATATTAACGAGTTTCAAAAGAATACTTATCTTGGTCTAGATAATTGGTGTGAGCGTAAATAAATTTAATAATACTTTTTTTAATTTTAATAATAGGTACACTTGTAATTGGCCCAGTCGCATTAACTAGTTTTAATATTTCCGTAAATCCAAATCCCAAGTAATATTAAAATGCAAAAGTGAGTTTGTTTGTTTGTACACTTCACGTTGTCAGGGGTACCTACCTACAGAAAAATTTATAGGAACTTCATATCGTACATATCGTAGCACAAGCGTACGAAGACGCGGTAAAATGCTTGTTGTAAAATAAATTGACATTAATCCAATCCGAACTGGGCCAGCGCGTTGGGTTATGGCCCTTCATGTGCTTTTGTCCTTAAGGGAAGGCCTGTGACCAACAGTGGGACATTTAAAGGGTGATGGTGAAAATAATAATTTTTTTTGCATAAATATCGCTTAAATCCACTTTAAGATTTCATAGCCCGGATTGCGGAGGACGTGGTTTCGAAACACTTTTCTCAACGTTTCAATATCTTAAGATTGAAATAAAAATTATAAAAAGAAGAAAAGGGTATACAACGTTATTCGGAAAGGGGTTACTTAGCCGCGGACAACTGAAAGTGCTACTATGAACTGTTTTAGTGCAAATAATAAAATAAGTTTTGCAAAAAACGTTCTTATTTACTTCCATACAAAATAAATTTTTGGTTAGGTAATTTAAAAATGTACAACCCTGAATAGGGGTGGGGCTAACGCCATTTTGTTAACCCCGGCAATGAACTAAATGAACTCAAATCTGTCTCTCTCTCTCAAAACAGCTGACCGCCAAGGCTACCACAGCGTCATTTCTTTTGAAATCTTAAAATATGAAAAACTTTTTTAAAAAACAAGCTTTTATTTAAATGCGCTATAAAAAAAAATAACTTTCACTATTAACTTATAACGTCGTTACACAATTTATATGATTAAAAGGTTGTCACGAGATTATGTAAGTACTCGTATTTAACTATACTTAGATTGAACATTTTAATCAATCACATCAAGTTATTTAATTTACTTTTTTATTTACACAAGTAAATCTCGCAACAACCTTTTATATCATATCAATTGTGTAACGACGACGTTATAAGTTGATAGTAAAAGTTTATTTTTACTTTTTAGTATTGGATTTAGAGTCATCTAGCACTAAAGTGCTTGAAATGACAAATCCAACCAACCCAAACTCGATGAGTTTCCGCCGTTCGTTTAGGAGTTCCTTTGGCCACCTCCCGACTCCATCATCAGGACCCTGGACATTATCTAACACTAAAGGGCTTGAAAAGACAAATCTAACGAACCCAAACTCGATGCGTTTCCGCTGTTTCGTTTAGGAGTTCCTATGGCCACCTCCAAACTCCATTACCAGACCAGCTCAATGGTACCATAACATTGCATTGTCATCGTACTTACATAAGTATACCAAATTTCAGCTCAATCGGTTGAGGATAACTGGTCTTAAATTCAGTTGCAAGATTTGTCCCACACATACTAACAAACAGGGGAAGTCAAATAAAAGCTTGTAAAAAGCTGTTAATCTAAATTTATCCATTTTTAAGGAAAAGTTCTTAGACAAAAGTTATTTACTATCTATACTTTACCCTCCTTTCGGCTTAGTGCCCCCTTTCCGACTGAAGTTGTTGATGTTTGTAAAAGAGTGAGATGAAGGTTAAGTACTTACCCCTAGTAGAGTATAAATAAAAGCTTGTAAAAAAACATTCGCTTCAAATTAGAATTCATTTCAAAAAGTTTTCTTTGCCAATTTATTGGAAAATGTACTTCCCTTTCTGAAACCTCATAATCCGCATTTGCTACGGTTTATTAGAAACCATTAAGGGTCGTTAGCGGTAAGGTATGGTTTAAATGGAGTGATGGATGTGTGATAATTTAACGGCACGTCATTCGGCTAAGCGTAGGCGTAAAAATAAGGAGATGGATGTACTCACGTGCGGCTCGGCGGGCGCAGAGGTCGCGCCATGTCCGCGCGGCGCGGTGCCCGGTGCGAAGTGAGCTAGCGAGCGAAGTGAGCTGCCCAGCGGCAGCCGAGGGCGGGCGGGCCAGCGTAGAGCGGGCGGGCCGAAGCCACTCCCATCGCGGCTGAAACTCAATGTGATACTTACATTTTATTAAGTTATACTCGTTCGTGTGTAATTGGAATGGGGATTTTTTTTATTAGTAAAATATTATAAATAGTATAACGGATACACACTAGGGAACGGAAAATGGATACTACAACACAACGTAAATTTGTAGTGCAGCCTACACACGGTATTAGTGTTCAGTAACCTTATTTTAGCTCCCTGTGCTAAATTAGTTTTTTTTTAAAGTGGATATACAAATTTAGTTTGTTCAATACTCACTCTTGGGCTTGTTGTATAACTTTAACATCTATCGCAATTCCTTTCAAGCAGAAGTTACATTTCTTAACTAGTTTAATTATTTTAAATTTCGTTTTAAATAGGCAAACAAGCAAAGCAAAGCAGTGAAAAATTACAATGGTTATTACTTAAGTTACCCATACGTCCCATTCCTAATACGTAGTTTATAGTCATTAAACTATAAAGTAATAATTAACTAGTTATAGTTCAATAAATTATGACACATAATCTTGCCAAACTAATAGAAAACTCAAAATGAAATAATTATTGCGATAGGTGTTGAAGTTAGACACTTATTATTATCCCCTGGCTTTGATTGTTGGCCGGGTCCGTGATCAAAGGGTGTCAGAGGCGATGGTCGTGTTAACAAAATTTGATGTTGTAGCACAGCATTTTATGTCAGCTGCATTTAATTTTAATTAGTTCATATATTTCATTCTTTCAATTCTCTCTCTTTCACAAAAAAAAACAAGAATAATTACAAAAATAGTAGGGTAAACTTCTGTAAAAAGAGATTACAGAATTTAAAGAGGAGTTTACGAGTAAGTATATGAAAAATTGTAATGGTTCTTACTTAAGTTACACATAGGTCCCATTGCTAATACGTAGTTAATGGTCATTAAACTTTAAACTAATAATTAACTAGTTATAATTTAATAAATTATGACACATAATCTTGCCAAATTAATAGAAAACTCATTAAAATGAAATAATTTTTCATTCGTATTCAATAATTAGTAAGCAAGTATCAAACGTACTGTCGAACCTTTTATTCATATTATTATGCAAACTTATTACTTGTATATATATATGACTACTTATTTAAGCACTCAATTAGCGGAGGGCGGGCGCCCCGCCCTAGAGAGCGTAGGGCGTGGACTAGCGCGACCACGCCTCCTCAACATCACTCAGTAATTAGAGCGTGAAGAATGCTCACGAACCTATCTTATACTTATTGTTAATCCTCACATAGGCGGATTTGTATAGCACAAATAAGTTATAATAAAAATGAAATGAAATCTATGAGCAGTTTCAAGGCAAAGCTTAGGTTGCCTGTATTTAAAGCTTGTATTATAATGGTTTTAGTGACGAAGGCGTGATTGTGTTTAATGGCAAATTGGAATACTTGGATGATCTTTTTTTTATTCTACAACGGGTAAGCGCTTGTCCTTCATCTCACCTGATGGTAAGTGACAATAAGGCCGAAGGTGGAGGCGCGCTTCACCCGGAATCCTCAACCACTAAGGAACTGGCTAGCTTATCTCAAACTGTCGGAACACAATTATGTAATTTACATCTTTGTTATAGCGACAGACTTAAATAAGATATATGGTAGCTAACCAGGCGGACTTAACAGCCAACAACCAAACCGAGCACACAAAGATGTACTCCCCGCTGGGAATCGAACCCGGGACCTCTGGGTCTGGGACCGGTGGCTTAGCCACTAGACCACAGAAGTAATTAAAAATTATTTAAAGATATACTTAGTGTTTCACTTATTATCTTAACTGATCTATAGGTACCTACGAAAATAACGAAAGGTTTAAAATAAAAATACCGGAAAAAGAAAATCACGTTTGTTGTATTATTGCCTAAAAACCAAATATTACGTTATCAATAGATACTTTATTTAAATGGCTTGTTTTTTGTTAAGATTTACAAATTTTCAATTTGGGAGTTAAGGAGCTAATATGAACGACAATATTATTAAGATATTATTATTATTCATAATAGAATCAATTAGGTATTCATGGCTATATTTTACCAGCATGTGTTAGTGAGTGGGTTAGACTTCACAAAAAAGAATTATTCCTATGCCGCTGTGGTTTAGTAGGTAGTTTCCACACACCGGCCGCAGACTCTGAAGCACAATGACATGAGTAAATAATAGTACATTATGATACAAGCCGAGGATTGTAATTACCAATGCACACGCGTTTCATACGACGTTTTTCAACACACTAAGGAAAATAGATTTTCTGTAAATGACTGCGTGTTTTTGTTGTTTTTCTAGTGTATAAATATTTGGTAAGCCAACAGAATAATTTTCTTTGGACTTAAATGGTAATAGGCTGTCAATAACATTTTGTGCTTCACTTAATATTTCCGGCGGTATAGACTGTAAATTTAGTTCTTCATTACTAGAACTAGACTTATTTATTTTTAAACTTTCAAAGTAATAAGTATTGAACAAGAAACCGCTGTATCAATCGACAAAATATAGGTATGTGAAAGATAGGAAGTCTTTCCATCTCTTCCCTTGGGTGTCGTAAAAGGTGACAAACGGACCAAAGACTGCACATGCATCCTACAGCATAAAGCGGCGATGGGCTCATCAAAATAATACTACCAATCCCCCTCTCTTCCCTTCGGTGTCGTAAAAGGCGACTAACGGACTAAAGACTAGCATAGAGCGGCGATGGGCTCATCAAAAGAATACTACCAACCTCTCTCTTGTCTTCGGTATCGTAAAAGGCGACTAACGGACTAAAGACTGCACATACATCCAACAGCATAAAGCGGCGATGGGCTCATCAAAATAATACTAAATCGGTGTAAAAAGAGCCACTTTACGAGCTAATGTGTTGAAAATCTAATATTAATCTAAAAGAACACAACCAAGTAATGTGTTATAGATAGATAGATAATACTTTTTTTGCAACAATCATACAAAACATGAAAATAGGTACAATACATAGTCACAATTTGGCAGTCTTATCGCTGTGAAGCGGTTTTAACAGACAACCAGTCGAATGGAGAGATATCATTAACTCGAAAATTATATACATGAAGCTAATATAAAAACTTATATACCTGTTACAAATGCACAACTTTTCAAAATAATATGAGTATGAAATATCCTGTAAGGTTTTAGGATACCTATGAAATATCCTGTAACCGTGTCGCGAAGCGGTGGAAGAATACTACCACCCCCTCTCTTCCGTTTGGTGTCGGAAAAGGCGACTAACGGACTAAAGACTGCACATACATCCAACATCACAGACCGGCGATGCAGCAGTCAATATTTGGAAGTGGACTATGGTGCTTTTGCTGTCCTCATTGCCTAATCTCTGACTAACCCTTCGGGGAAAATGGTCGTGATTATATCGACGGTGGAAATTTCAAATGTCGTAAGGGACAAACCCCCACTTTTCAGTAGGACAAAAAACAAACTACAACTTTTAAAAATGTCATAACTTATTATTTTTTCGTGCTATTGTGGTGTTTGTTGGATAGTTTTTTTCAAAATCATTTTATCTTTCTTAAAGTTAATGTTAAATCAAAATATCTCAAGCATTTAAAAAGTTGATGTCCCTTACAAACTGCAAATTTAGAAGAACTGTCCGTTACGATACCGAAAAATTTACTTATATGAGATAATGTCCCTTACGCCCTAACTGTAATGGAAACAGTATTGTTATAAATACCCAAAGATTTTGACAATGTCACAGTAAAATGTTGTAAAGCTAATTAAAATATAATTATAATAATGATGTAATTAACAGCAACGGCAGAAATAAAATTAGAATTTACAGAAAATAGTCCTCATTACAGAATAATAATTACAGGCATGGTAATCTCTGGGATCAGTTTGTTACCATAAGAAATTTGATGTCTGATAGCAATAAAAATCAAAATTAAGTAATTAGCTAATGTTATAATTCACTTAAAATCCCAGTGATAGTTGTTAGTAGTCGCCTTCTACGACTTCCACGGGAAGATAGGGTAGCCTAAGATCCGAGTATACAACGACCTTCACCGGGCTGGTTAATGAATGAAAAGTATTTTATATCAAATTTAATAAGTTAAAAAATATATTGCTTAAATATTTTAATATTAATTAAATATTTTAAAATTATTTTCTTTAAATATGCACTGGTTTGGATAATAGATAAATTACATAGGTATTAGGTAACAGTCGAAAGTATAAAGCCTATAGAATATGCAAACGTTAGGTTGACTATTTTTTTCCCGTCATAACTTTTGGGTAGGCAAGTAAGTCAATATTAATAATTTGCAACCGTCTGGTTAATTAATAAAAAAGTATAAATAAAGATAAACTCATTACAAACACACACACACCAAACCAGTACAATGTTAAATTTTTTTAAATATTAATTTAATCATTTAAGGTACTGGACTGAAATTTTCAGCCAACCCACTCGCGATATATTTTTTAACATATTAAATTTGATATGACATACTTTTCATCCATTAATCGGCCCGGTGAAGGTCGTTCTATACTCGGATCTTAGACTACACTATCTTCGAGTGGGAGTCATAGAAGGCGACTGAGGGATCAACCCAGAGGATGGGCAGCAGCATCCTCTGAGATTACCACCTGCTGCGATTACTGCGATCGCGAACGCGCCTGCCAAGTGGGGCGATTATGGCAACTTTCCCCCCAATGAACGACAGCACCAAACTCCGGCCCCTAGTCCCCGACGGCCCCGCTCGCCTTAGCTACGGTAGTGGCCAAGGCAGCGACGGGGCAGGGGGCGTTAAGAATCTCCGGCAGAGCCCTGGCTACCGCCTACAACGAACTTTGACCCTGGCAACCTACAACACGCGTACACTGCGGACCGCCGAGAAGGTTTCCGAACTGGAGGAGGAATTGAGCAAGATACGGTGGGACATTGTGGGATTATCTGAGTTCCGAAGAGAGGGGGAGAATTCGATAATCTTGAAGTCTGGTAACTTGCTCTATTATCGGGAGGGCGAACATCTGTCCTAGGATAGTGTCGCGTTTATCGTTCACAGCTCTCTCGTGAACAAAGTTGTCAAGGCCGGAAGTGTGTCGTCGAGGGTCGCGTATACGCGTATACAGGTATACGCTCCGACTACGGCACACCCCGACGATTAGGTGGAGGCTACGTATAAGGACATCTCTAGAGCCATACAAGTCTCCAAAACTTATTACACCGTTGTCATTAGACATTAACGCAAAATAGGGCAAACAAAGCGGCGATGAGTTGAAAGTGGGACGATTTGGAGTTGGAATTCAGAACCACCGGGGTTAACTGCTGGTGGACTTTCTGGAAAGGGAGGGACTCTTCATGATGAACTCGTTTTTTAAGAAAGCTGAACACAACAAGTTAACCTGGCTAAGTCCCGATAATGCAAAAAAAATGAGATTGACTTTATCATGTCGACGAGGAAGCAAATATTCAATGCGGTCTCTGTGATCAACGCGTTAGAACTGGCAGTGATCACCGGTTGGTAAGATGCACATTGAACATCGATATCAAGCTGGAAAGACGTCGATTGATGAAGTTTACGCTCCGTCCTGCACCCATCCAAATTCAAAACCCCGAAAGCTTCCAGCTGGAGCTGCAAAATTGCTTAGAATGCCTGAAGGATTGCGTAGACGTGGACGATTACAACAATAGGTTTGTAAAAACTGTCCATGCGGTTGGGTCTAAGTTCTTCAAAACCCACCGCACAAGAGGACTCAAAAAGCTCTCGGACCATACTTTCAAACTGATGGAAGAGCGGCGCGTGATGGTTCTGCGTTCTTCGGATGATTCGTCTCAGCTTCGGCGGCTCAATAAATAGATCTCGATGTCTTTGACATGCGACACTCGCCGATTTAATACCGACCGTTTGAAAGAGGCTATCAAAGGTTCAAAAGTGTCCGCAAGCGATTTTTATGGAGCAGAGCCAACTGACGACGCTGAAAACCGATGACGGCAGAACTGTCACGTCCAGGTCCGAAGTTCTGGGAGAGGTCGAGAAGAGGTATACACATCAACGCGCCCACCTGTACAAAGCTTAGCTACAGAACCCCTAGAGCTAAGCTAACCCGACACTACACGGAAGATATTCCGGACATCAGCCTGTACGAGATTGGTATGGCTCTCAATCAACTGAGGAACAGCGAGGCATCGGGTGCTGACGGAATTACGGCTGACCTCCAAAAAGCAGGTGGAAGACCAGTACTCGCAGCTCTTCAGAGACTATTTAATTCCGTCGTACTTGGAGGTAGAATGCCAGAAGCGTGGCATGAAAGTGTGGTTATGTTATTCTTTAAGAAGGGCAACAAGACCGTACTGAGGATGTACAAATTAAAATGTCGTAAAACGGGCTTAGTAACTAACAATTCATTTTCTGCCTTTCGTTTATTTGTAGTAAGTATCATTTTTTTCTGTATTTTTACAGTTCTAAATTACTTACAACTACAGAATGTAATATTCGTTCTTCTTACGACAAAGTATATCAAAATATATTTTTATACCCAATGTCGTAAGGGACTTCGTGTAAAATCTCGTCGATACTTAAGCCAAATTGTATTCTTAGTATCACATTATTACTTTCCAAATTTTGTGGTAAAGGCATTATATTTTTTTGTATAAACTTTACGACGTACATTATTATCACTTCTAGATCCTTACAACATTCTGGAAACCTCAAAAATGTTATCAATGACAAAATATGCCTTATACAACATGAGATTTTAATATTTTTGTCACATACTACAAAGTGATAATCGCCGTAAATTCTAAACTGTAAGAATTAACAAAAATTAAAATAGACAGATCGATAGAGAATTAACTTTTGAGTATAATGGTGCATCAAGTGTACTTACGACAAAATGTCCCTTACGACATTTGAAAATTCCACCGTCGATATATGTAATGAATAACATTTTTTCTTCGACGGTAATCAGTGTAATCACTTGGCCTTTGTGCCCACTTGTACTAGATAATATTATTGCATCACCTTTATTGCATTAGGCTCAGGTTTTATGTGTATCAAATATTTAGGTCAATATTAATCTTACTAATGTATTGCATCACGATTTGCACTCCGCACCATTCCCTAATTTGTAATACTTTCATCATAATAACGCAGTTTCTTTATTTCGATATAAATCTTGTTTATCACTCGCTGTACAACTGTGAAACAAGCAACATTACACGCAGTCATATTTTTATCTGTTGTTTCTCTAATCAACCTCATCAAGAAAATCTCTCGCCCGACCTCTCAGCAGGACGCAGTTGTATATTGGTGACCCCGATGTGATCTACTGCCCGACGTGATCTACTGCCCGACGTGATCCACTGCCCGACGTTATCTACTGCCCTACGTGATCTACTGCCTGACGTGCTTTCAAGATGACTACCCCAAGTCCATCAGTCTCCGGCAACGGCGTACCGGAATTAACAACAGTCACGGTATCATCAAGACTACCCGAGTTCTGGTGCGATCAGCCCCGCCTCTGGTTTGTACAACGTGAGGCCATATTAACACCGCAAAAGCTCAGTGACGAGACAAAATTTAATTTAGTCGTCACCAAGCTAGGAAAGGAAGTCATAAAGCAAGTCAGTGATATCCTGCTCTCTCCGCCTCAGACCAAGAAATATACACTTCACTTGCTGGAATTCTCAACTACTTAAGAACTGGCTATCATCTTTTACTGTTTGAACAACAATGCTTACCCTACTAAATTGCGACATACTTAGACAACAACTGAAAACATTAGGTATACTTACCTATTTCTATTTTCAGCCAAGCACGCAATCAGCTTCGGCTTGTTTTGTCTCAAACTTCACTAATTATCTATAATTAATTAGACATAGGTCTGACTTCTGACTTTGGCCCTGTACTGCATGGGCTCCCATATGGGCAGGGGCCCTGACCACCGCAAATAAGGTCCATCTGCATCTGATACCAGGACCATTTCCTCAGGTCCGCAGCCAGTACCCTCACTGGGACGCCTCCTTGGGAGCTTGAGGCGGGAGTCCTGGTACGTACGGCTGTGTACGCCTGATAGGCGGAGGCAAGGGCCCATGACCAGCACCTTTGCCTTGTTGAGGTGACAAGGGTCCGGCAGCTAGCGCGTGAGGCTCTCGTCGAAAGATGGGCGCAGTCTATGGAAAACTCTTGTCGGAACTCCGCACATTGAAGGCGCTACGGCCGTTGCTAAAAGTATGGCTAAAGCGAAAGCATGGGGCTCTATCGTTCCGCCTTACTCAGGAGCTGTCTGTTCACGGGTGTTTCGGGCAGTACCTGCTCAAAGTAGGAAGGACGGAGCCGACCCAAATGCCATGAATGTATGTAGTACTGCCCAGAACATAACTGATCACACTCTTTCGGTGTTTAGGGCGTGGGCTGCGCAGCATCACATTCTGACAGGCATTGTCGAGGTAAACCTCTCCCTGTCCACCGTGGTACCCATGCTGCATAGCAAGAGATCGCGGACGGCTGTGCCCTCCTTCTGTGAAGAGGTAACAATAACAACTGCCTAACAATATTTGGTCGTATAGTTTTCGGGACAACGTTTTCGTCACAACTTATGGTCGGACCGTTTTGGTTATATAGCTGTCGTATTAACGTATATATAACGCGAAATAGGTGGAAATAATAAAACTTTTATTCGTATAGCGATCGTGTCAAGTTAACATTAAGTGAAATCTCACACAAGGAGGCTGGACGTAACGGGAAAAAGAGGCGGCATCAACTGTAGGTACGATCGTCTCTTTCCACTACAATGACGATATTATGAGGGATGGAAAATCCCAAGTCATATCGTTAGCCTAGAGACGTCTGGAACAAGCCCAAGCAACCTCGTGCGTCTTCCCTCTGGCCATAGTAAAATAAAAGAAGTACCTATGGTATCTTCATACATACGCACTGAGCGCAGCTTGTATGTGAGCGCGGCCGAACCAAGGACACAGTATATATAAAATTTTATGAAAATATATTATCAGAATGTTAATCGTATCAGAACTAAATTAGACCAATTGTATAGGAACGTATTAAGTGAAAATTATGATGTAATTTGTATGTGCGAAACTAACCTAGATAGCTCATTCTTTGACAGCGAATTTATGGATGACAGATACACTGTGTTTCGCAGAGACCGTGAATCTACTAATTCATCTAAAGGATCGGGCGGCGGTGTTTTGCTGGCCTTAAAAAAAGACCTTACAGCCCTAAGGCACCCGGAATTTGAGAGTTCTCTGGAGGATTTATGGGTCACAGTACACGGAACTGACGGTTCTCGTGGTACATCTTTGAACATTTACCTTGTGTATTTGCCGCCGGACCTTCCGGTCGCTGTTTGCCATGACTTTTATGACCACTGTTGTAGTATTCTCTTGAATCATGTCAAACTAAATTCTAAGACTATAATTGTCGGTGACTTCAACTTACCTGGTTTGGCATGGGCAGCTGATGACTCTTGTCCCCCTCGCATGTCAGCTAGCAAAGCTTACGATGCTAAATCAACTTTGTTTCTCAGTTTACTGGAGTTGGGTGGTCTCTCTCAGTATAACCATGTATGCAACTCAAACGGTAGAATTCTTGACCTTTTTATGACTGATCTCTCACATTTGACTCTCTCCGAGGGCCAGCCTTTGTGTGCACCTGATCGTCATCACCCAGCCATTGTGGTTAATGCCAGCGTCGATATTGACGCTGATGTAGTAAATCCTAAAAATGTGACGGTACCTAACTATCGCAGGTGTGATGTTGCTGCGTGCGCTGTGCGGCTCAACGATGTTAACTGGGAACAGGTTCTAAATAATAACGATGTTAACTTAGACGTAGAGTGCTTTTATAGTATATTAAATGAAATCATAATGGATAACACTCCTCTAAAGCGGATTGGATCATCGTGCTATCCTGTTTGGTTCTCTGAACCCTTGAAAGCGTGCATTAAAGAGAAAAACCATGTCCATAAACGATTTAAAAAATATAAAAACCCAAGGGATTACGACGAATTTCAGTTGTTGCGTTCCAGGTCGAAAAAGCTAATAAAAGCCTGTTACGATTCCTATGTCACCAATGTTGAAAATTCTCTAGGTGATTCATCAAAGTCGTTTTTCTCATTTATTAAAAATAAAAAATGTAGTCGCACGATACCTCAGTCCGTAAAGTTTGGCGGGGAGACTGTGGTGGGTGGGCAGGCGATAGCTGAACTTTTTTCAAAATGTTTTTCATCGGTTTTTGAGCCTCATAACAATAGCCACTCACGCACGATTACGGAGTCCTACTGCAATTACCCCTTATTTGCACTCAATCTTGCTGAGGACGATGTTTACAAAAAATTATCAGCTCTAGACTCTAATAAGGGTGCTGGACCTGATGGAATTCCCCCTTCTTTCATCAAGCTTTGCGCCGCTCCACTCGCAGTGCCGCTTTGTATTATTCTCAGTAAGTCCATGCGATTGGGCGTATTTCCAAGTGCATGGAAAGTAGCACACATCGTGCCCATACACAAGACTGGTGACGTTGCTGACTGTTCCAACTATAGGCCGATAAGCATCCTGTCCTGCTTTGCAAAGGTGTTGGAGTCGTTGGTCTATGATCAGCTTTATCATCACCTTAAGCCGTATCTCTATGAACAGCAACACGGATTTGTTAAAGGCAAGTCTACCGTTAGCAATTTGCTGGAGTATGCCAACTTTATATGCAAAGCTTTCAACGAGCACGGGCAGGTGGACTCAGTATACACGGATTTCCGGAAGGCATTTGATAGGGTCAGTCATGGAATTCTGCTTTGCAAACTTGAGTCTATGGGCGTGCATGGTTGTCTTCTGCGCTGGTTAAAGTCTTACATCTCGAACCGTAGTCAACTGGTTGCTCTGAAAGGATATCTCTCAAAACCAGTCTCTATCACATCTGGTGTCCCCCAAGGTTCGCATTTGGGACCCCTGTTGTTTATTTTATACATAAATGACTTGATCCCAAAACTCAGAAATACCTCACTACTGTATGCAGATGACCTAAAAATTTTCTGCCGGGTTGACACAGTTAGGGACTGCTTACAACTGCAGAGAGATATTGACACCGTTGCAGGTTGGTGTAGAGACAACCAGATGAGTCTTAACATTGAGAAGTGCTCTGTTATATCTTTCACACGCAGGAGGAACCCTATTCATTTTGAGTACGCCATTGAGAGGACAAAGATTGAGAGGTCGACAGTGGTTCGCGATCTGGGCGTGCTGTTCGATGATAAGCTTAGTTTTAACTGTCATTATCAAGCAATGTCAAAGAAGTGCAACAAGCTGTTGGGCTTCATATGTCGCGTATCAAGAGAGTTCAAGTGCCCTAATAGTTTGCTGCTGCTCTATAGATCTCTTGTCCTGACGCAACTCGAGTATGCATCTGTAGTCTGGTCGCCTCAATATAACACTTACGTGGACATGCTCGAATCTACTCAAAGGCGTCTTCTCAGGGTTGTCACATTGAGGTTTGGTAGGAAAAGGGAGCTCACATCTTATGACGCACGTATGCGCTATTTTAATATTAAAGGTTTGGAGGTCCGGCGTAAGATGCACGATTTAACTTATCTGTACAAAATATTGAATGGCTCTATTACGACTTCTCTTTTGTCGGATATACGCCTTAAAATCCCATCTAAGTCGTCTAGACATAATTACTCTTTTTCGGTGCCTTTCTGCAATAACAATGTTTCCTTTCACAACCCCATATACAGAATGTGTCGCGAATATAACACACTACTGAATAGAATGGATGGTGTGCCTGACATCCATGGTTCATCTCTAGACGCTTGGAAGTCTAGTCTTCGCAAAATTATTGAATGATTAATTTATTATTTGAATTTATTGTTTATTGAATGTTATGTTTTTGTATATCATTATTTAATTTTGAATTAGCGATTATTAATGTTTAATTAGCAATTTTTATGTTTTAGTTTTAATTTTGAATTTAATTTTGAATTTTGAATTGGCAATTATTAATGTAATTTTTTTGTAATTACTTTGGAAATAATGTTTTATACTCAATTATTATTGATCTCGATGTATTTTATGCATGCTGTCTGCACATACCTTGGAAGTGCAGTCTACCTATGCTTGTACAAGCCGAAAATTACTTTGTAAACGCTGTAATTCCGTTTTGTGTGGCTAATAAAATAAATAAATAAAAAAATAAGCTAAAGCAGTACGGAAACTCCTATTTTTTGAGATAAATACCTACACACCAATTGGGCGTTAGGGTTTGTAACGGTACAGAATGAATGGTATCTGTTCGTTAGTAAGGAATATATGAGTGTAGCACTAAAATTAATATTAATGCGTTGCACCATTAATGTAATAAACATAAAACTGGAAAAATAAACTAGTTTAAAATAATGGACATGTGGACAAGTGGCTTTGTGTTGAAGGTTGTAAGAAAGTGTCAGTGGACTAGGGGCTTATAATTATTTTGAATTTCGCGGGGACTGTTCCGAGTGTCCCTTGCGACATAGGCGCCGTCTAGCGTGCGTTATTTACTTGAGTTTCGCGGAGGATTGTTAGGTTGGCAATGGCTTAGAGTGATGGGATTGGCTAACGCGTCCCTTGCGACATAGGCGCCGTCTAGCGTGCGTTATTTACTTGAGTTTCGCGGAGGACGGGGTAGGTTGGCAAGACCGGTTCACATACAGGCGGGCGCCATCTATGTTCTGAATACGGAATTTTTTATAATTTTACGAAATACGGGATTATTAGCTTGAGTGGGTGTTTATTAAGAGGGAATTGTTGATGGAAGGCTACATCTAGATGTTCAAACATGTAATATTGGCTATCTAAAGAGATTTGGTTGGGTTATGGAAAAACACTAGAATTTACGCGGGGCGTGTCGGCAATGAGCGAGCGAGAAGTTGAGAAAAAGATAGAAAGAGAGGGGAGATGTTATCTCCACGTGGAACGACACGAAGTTGGCGATGTAACGAAAGTTAACACACGTGAAGTCAAGGCGCATAGGCGAGAGGGCTAGCGGTTGGCTAAAGGGGAGAAAAGTGGATTTGCGTGGGCGAATGTCGGGCGAAGTGGCGCGATTTTGGAGGGATTTTGGCGTGAAGACGGGGCATTCGATTCAAGGTCGCCGGGCGATAACGATCTCATACGTGAAAACGAGCGTCCGAGCCATTTTAGCGCGCTAAGTGTTATTCGAGCTGCGATATTAACTAAAATTGTTTGTGAAATAGAAAGTGATTATTAAAGTAAAATTATTGTTATCGCAACTCGAATTGTTAACAGAATGCAGTATTCTGGGTCATATTAGCGGAAACGCATCACGGTGGCAACGAAACTAATATGATTTTAACTGACCTCGGTCAGGATGACCTTTGACTGTATTTAATAAGGTCGGCGTTATCTATTACAAATCTAAATAATACACTATATTCAAGAGAGTAATGGGGGAGAGACAGTTGTCTCCCTAGTGAAAATCGAAGATAGGTCAGACACCAATTAGCTGGAGGCGGGCACGTATATCTCGGACCAAAACCGTCTCGCCTCCTTACACACAGTGCAGTGTTAGGTTTTACATACTGAGTATACTGGCTCGATTGATAGTACATTTAGAAGTCTGTTGCTTGCAGGGGCGACTCGACTTACACAACTCACTACGAAACTAAGTTAAATGCGGCTTAGGCCTAGATTGCAAAGGTATACAAATAGGGACTGTTAGTTCGACAAAATGTAGGGGGTTTTCGGGTAATGCTTGGAACCTCGTCAGGAGAGGGCAGTTTCCTTCTTGGGTCAATCTCTATACTTTGTTGAAAGTAAAGCCGGGTCTAACTGGATGTGCTTGGAAAAGATAAGGCGAAAGCCGATCTAAGACCGAGTGGTGGTTATCTTTGAGAGTGGAATTTGTCTAGGCTGACGAGGGGACGGACGCTGGTCGAAAACATACTGTAGGGTAGGTAGGCGTCTCAAATATTGTTAAGTAGTTGGTGACAGCACGGTGTGTACACGCTGTGCGTACATAAACTAGGTACGTAGGCCGCGAAGCTAGGGCTGGATTAATTCCGACTAATAAAGGTAGGGATAATTAAGTTATGGTGCTTAAATAGAAATTACTATGAAGTGATGTTGATTATGAGCGCTGAAAGGACCTATCTAGGCATGTAATCTGTTACCGTAGGCTAATAGGATTCTAATTGTTGTCCTAAAGTTGTTACCAATTAACTATTCATTTTAAATAATTAGCAGAAGTGAGTTTATTTATTTATTTATTTATTTGGACAACCAACAAGACATACACCTTACATGCTAACATTTCATTTTATATTATGTAACAAAGGTGCTGCCTTACTTATAGGCTGCCACGGAAAGCATATTTTATAAAATGGTAGGGAGCGGAAGGCGTCCACTGGCAAGTAAACATAACCATTTGTCATAAATCTTAAGGATAACAATTATGCTATCCTTAATTAATTATATACTAAGATTTAATATATTAAGACTTAAGTAACTATTTAAAACTTAAAAAAATACAACCTTAAAAAAATACAACCACAGCCCATCAGGTGGACAATGGCAAGACAATTATATTTACAGGTTAAGTATACTAGAAAACAACAGAGATGAATTTAAATTTGTATGACGTCAAAGCTAGGAGCCGTAGCCACTATGAGGATCAGAATTATCAACAATTTTATAACAACGAGCCCAACTAGGAATCGAACCCGGTGACACAGAGTAATAGTCGTGACCGTGTCGCGTAGCGGATAAAGATTACTACTACCTCTCTCTTCCTTTGGGTATCGTGAAAGGCGACTAACGCACTAAAGACTGCACGTAAATCCAACCCCCCAGAGCGGCCACGGGCTCACCACCCGTCTCGCCGAACACAAGTGCAGTCGCTATTTTGGTAAAAAATAAATCATGGCTGAGGACCGCTTTGCGGTCCTCGCATCCCATTCTCTGACCAACCCCACGGGGATAATATTCGTAACTATACCTATGTATATATGTTTGTAAGTCAGAGTCGGCGACGCCCAACGTTCGGCGTACTACCGACTTGGCTTTGGAGATCAGCTATTTTTCTTTTAAATTTTGAAAGGTTTAATCGAAAGATATCGGTATCTACATTTTTACTAACAGCGTTGTAATGTGCTTGTAGCCTGTTTAATGGAGAGTTAAGGCCCAGATTACTTTTAGATGACTTGGGTGAAAACAGAAAATATCTGGAAAGACGTGGGAGTTTGAGTGGAATTTTAAAGTTAAGTTTTCCTAGTGATTGGGGGCAATTCAGCGTTCCATTAGCTAACTTATGGAGGAATAGCAGATCCAAAAGTTTACGCCGGTTCTTAAGGGAGGACAATTTAAAATGACTTAAGCGATCTGTGTATGAATGTAATTTTTTAGTCAAACTGCATTTATATGACAAGTGGTATAAAAATTTCTTTTGTACGCGCTCAATTTTATTGGAGTGAACTTCGTAATACGGGTTCCACACTACACTACAGTATTCGAGGGTAGACCTCAATAAACTATGATACAGGCAAATTACAGTTGCTGCACTTTTAAAATTTTTACTGTTCCTCATGATGAATCCTAGGCATTTCATAGCTTTAGAAGCCATTTGATCGTAGTGGTTCTTGAAACTTAATTTTTTATCAAGTATTACCCCGAGATCTCGTATTGTATCGACTTCCTTAATCGGTTTGTTAGAAATGGTGTATGTACTAGATAAAGAACTGTGATTTCTAGTGAATGTAATAAAAAAACATTTATCGACATTCAATACCATTCTATTATCCGTACACCATTGTTCTAGCCGATTTAAGTCGTCTTGTACCAAGCTTACCAAGCTTACGTAGTGAATGCTTTCAATAGGTCGCATTAGTTTAAGGTCATCGGCGTACAAGTATGCCTTACAATTTTTTAAACAATTTGTGATGTCATTGATAAAGAGGTTAAAAAATATTGGTCCCAGATGGGAGCCCTGTGGAACACCTGTCAAGTTTAGAAAAGGGTCAGACTCAAAACCACCCAATACCACTTTAGAAGATCTCCTTCTAAGGTATGAGGAACACCACTTCAGGAAGCTACCCGCAAAGCCATACTGACGCAATTTGGTTAATAGCTTGGTGTGAGGCACCCGATCAAAAGCTTTCGAGAGATCTGTGTAAATCACATCAACAGGTATGCGAGCATCAATGGAATCCGTCATTCCGTCAATAAAATCCACTAGATTGGTGTTAGTGGAGCGGGCCCCAACAAAGCCGTGCTGGCAATCTGTAAGTAGGCTTTTGGTATGCCAAGTTATTATTGGGCACAACATGGATTCCAAAGTTTTAGCAAATACTGGCAAAATAGAGATGGGTCTGTAATTTTTGGCACATGATTTATCACCAGTTTTATGTACTGGTACAATCAAACCCATCTTCCATGAGGAAGGAAATATTCCTGACGATAGTGACTCATTATAGATAAGAGTGAGCGGTAGCGACAGCTGTTTAGCGCAATTACTAACAAAGACAGATGGTATACCATCCACTCCAGCTCCTTTGTTACTATCAATCCGTTCTAAACGCTTCAAAACTTGTTCTTCAGAGAACGAAATAGAACATAAAGAGTTAGACGTTTCAGTTATATTGTTATGTATCGTAGAAGCTAGAGAGGTCAACATTGTCATATGTGGATGAAAACAATGTAGCAAACATATTACAAATTTGATCACCAGTTGTAGCACTATCATGATTTAATTTTATTGTAGAAGGAAATGCAGTACTGTTAGTATTTTTTTGCTTTATGTATGACCAAAAGAATTTTGGGTCAGCTTTAATGGATTTTTCGGTTAATGATATGTAATTATTGTAACAATGGGTTATTAAAACTGTGCATCTCTTTTTTAAAGATATAAATGATATATTATCTAATGGGTTTTTATATTTTAAGTAACGGACTCTGTATTTATTTTTTTCTTTAAGAAGACGTTTTAATTCAGCGGAGAACCAAACAGGAGTTTTGTTCGAGGCGATTGGGGTTATAGGAACAAATTTCTTAATGACATCATTTAAGATGATATAAAATTTTTCAACCATAGAATCAACAGATGGACATGTTTCAAACACCCCCCTCCACTCTATATTATCAAGATAAGAACGTATATTGTCATAGTTTGCCTTGTGAAATCGTTTTTTGACACTAGACTTATTGGTTTGCAACTTGTGTGTATTGCTGTCAAGATCAACACAAAATTCCAAGGGGGGATGATGTTGGTCGATTTTACTGATAGGAATTGTAGGAGAGGTGATATTATAAATAGATACATTTGTAAGAATTAGGTCCAGAGTACGGTCATTGTGATTGGTAATATAATTAAATTGATCTAAGTTATTATAGGAAATAAAGTCTAACAAATTTTGTGAATTTACATTATTACAAGCTATATTTGCTGATAGTGGGCAGCCGGGAGTACCACTCCATTTAATATTACTAACATTAAAATCGCCACAAATTATAACGTGATTATACTGACTTAAAACTATGTTAGCATTATTACAGAAATGTTCCATAAGATGTGTAGGTGTAGGTGAAGGCAGATATACGGCACATAGTAATATTAGTAGAGTTAATATTGAACCATCATTACTTTGGATAACCTAAGACCTATTACAAGAAAAATACTAATAAGTTATAGCAAATAAGCATAACTGTGCTGTGATGTTTGATTTCTAATACTGAAATAACCAAACAGGCATTTTTAGCTTTCCCTGAGGTACAATACGGCCTTAAAATTGCTACTCTCCCATGTATTATAAATAGACATCCAGATACCTATTGGTAAAATTTAAGCTGATACTAAACAACTAAAACCTGTTTGGAACCTAGGTTATTTCGCCGAAGTTGCGAATTCACCTTAATGGTCAAGGAACTTACAAGCTATGTGCTCCTAATACACACATCAAAAGTGTCTAGGGATCAAGCATTTTTATGCGGATTTCTTGAGATTGAGATGTGGCTTTGTAATAAATTTATGAATTTATAAATTTATATGGATTCTTTTTGGTGCATTTCATAATTTGAAACAGGAACTTTCAATCAATTTCTAGTAAAAGATGAAAATCAGCTGTCAATATTTTCCCTATAAAAACATACAACGCATTGAAGACATTATTAGTGCTACTGTTTCCCTACTACTGATTAAAACCAACGTTATTATGGAGCGGCGACGTCATTTAAGCAGGGAAGAAATGCTCAGAGCCGTGGGAATGATAGAAGCTGGTTCCCGGCAACGTACTGTGGCTTTAGCTCTGAATACAAGTCAGAGTGTTATCAGTCGACTTTGGACACGTTACCGAAGCACTGGTACCGTGGCTGAGCGCCATGGAGGACGGTATCGCTGCACCACACGGAGACAAGACCGATACATTCAAATCACAACTCGAAGAGCTCCAACAATAACCGCCATGATGTTAGCCGTGAGGCTTCATCACTCTTCAGGGAACTTAATTAGCGACCAAACAGTCAGAAACCGCTTGCATGAAGTGAACCTTCATTCCCGAAGACCGCTAAGGGTACCACCTATAGCAATGCACAATCGTAGTATTCGATATCAATGGGCTCTTGAACACAGAAATTGGGCAGAAGAACAATGGCGTTTCGTGTGCTTTTCTGATGAGTCTCGTTTTGGTATGAGACCGGATACAAGACGTATACGACACTGGAGAACCCCTGGACGCCAACAGCGATTAAAATCCTGCCAGGAAGTCCATCCTTATAGTGGTGGAACCATCATGGTATGGGCGGGTATTTGGATCGGCGGAAGAACTCAGTTGATTTGGATCAGAGGCAACCTCAACGCTCAAATTTATGCTGAGACGATTGTATCAGACGTCATCGTTCCTCTACAAGTGCAAATCGGTCCCTTATTTCAGTTAATGCATGATAATGCACGACCGCACGCCGCAAGAGTTGTAAGACAGACTCTCGCCGCAGCTAACATCAATGTCATGCCCTGGCCTGCTCAGTCGCCAGACTTGAACCCGATTGAGCATGCATGGGATATGCTACAGAGAAGAGCTCTGCCGAATATGGAGGGTATCCAGTCGCAAGAAGACCTTTTTTTGTTGTTGCAACGAACATGGGCGGCCATTCCACAGCGTGATTTGGATGAACTCATTTTGAGTATGCCAAACCGATGTTCTTGTGTTGTTAGTGTTCGCGGTAGAAACATGGATTATTAATTGTTTAAGTTACCCAATAAAATTTTAAACAAAACTGTTATTTCAGTCTTTTTTTCGGACTTTAATGTTAGTGGTTCAAATGTCAAAAATCCCTTTATTAGGAAAATGGCAAATTTCTTTATTAATGTAAAAGGTGACTTGGTTTATCGTTACTGTAGGGTTTCGTTACTGTTTCGTAGATTTAAACAGATACAATCGCTTTGTTAAAAATAATTGAAAACATTCATCATCATCAGCTTTTAAACTTCCTACTGCTGGGCACACCTTCCCACGTGAACATGAGCACATGGAAGGATTGGCCAGCGTGGTAGGTTACTTACTAGTCTCCCTATGTGGTACAGCTTATGCCCAGAAATGGGACATTTATACAGGGTGTCCCATAAAGAGCGTGTCAAACATAAGGGTAGGTACATAATCTAAGGGCTGTCTAACTTGATAAAAAAATATTTAGTAAATGTACCACCATTCTGTTTTATTTTATTTATCGCATGGGTTCTCTTACTTAAATAAACAAATTAATATTTAAATATTTTAGATTGACTCTTAGAAAGTTTATAAGAATTATACAAACGAAAACACTTTATTTGATGAATCCTTAAAGAAAATTTTAATTAATATCAATCAGGAGAAAAGTTATTGCAAAAATATATGTTGATCCCTAGACACTTTTGATGTGTGTATTATGAAACATAGAATTAATTGATTGATAACAACCTACTAATTAGTCTAATAGTACAGTCTACTTTATACCTTTGAATTCACTTTAATGGTCAAAGACCTTATAAGTTATGTACCTACTTACTTCTAATAATATGAAACATATAAATATTTGGTTGGCAACAATCTAATCCAACTAGACTAAAAGTACAGTCTGCTTTAGACCTATTAAAGTGAGTAAAGAATAACTTCTAAATATAATTGATTTAATTATTAACAGGGACAATTACCTGATACCTACCTACTAAAAGTATAATAACCATGATTTAGTAGGCTATTAAATAATCACCCAGTCTGAGAGACTGAGGTATGGGTTAATGAATATAATTAACTAAGTTCACTTCCTAAAGTCAAGGATATGGAATAAATCAGACATCTTTTAATAAACTTGAGATGTAATATGCTGTCGAGGCAGTCTGTACAATTTAATAATATTGTTGCTTTATAAGATCTTCATAATAACCACTATGAGTAAACAAAAGTAATTATGCTTCAAATAATAGCATTCTATTTGTATCCACCTCCTGAATGGACTAAGAAATTGAATGAATTAAACATCTTTAATAAACTTGAGATGTAATATGCTGTCGAGGCAGTCTGTACAATTTAATTATATTGTTGCTTTATAAGATCTTCATAATAACCACTATGAGTAAACAAAAGTAATTATGCTTCAAATAATAGCATTCTATTTGTATCCACCTCCTGAAGGGAGTAAGAAATTGAATGAATTAAACATCTTTAATAAACTTGAGATGTAATATGCTGCTGGGGCAGTTAGTATAATTTAAACATATTGTCACTTTATAAACTCTGTATAATAAACACTGAGAGTCAACAAAAGTAATTTTGCTTCAAATAATAGCAGTCTATTTAACCACTGCCTGAAAGTGGGTTTTGAATAAATTATCCACCCTTTTATAGAACTGAATGTTAATATTCTAATAAGACAAAAGGACAGTCAGTTATAATGTTACTTGTGCTTATTAAAATAAAACCCCACAAGATAAGAGAAATAAGTTGGGTTCTTAATGTGAAAAGGAATTTGGATGATAGCAAGCCTTGAGATAAACTCTATTGATTTTGTGTGGAATAATAAGAACGTAAATGCTAACACATAGTTTCATAATGTAAGATGAAATTAAGTTGAAAAGTTATGTAGACTCTCCATAAATAGTAAATTAAAGTCAACGGGACGGAGCCATAATTTAACAATGAGATGTATTGGCACGCTATGGGGCGGCGGTTGGGGCCCGTAAATTTCCACAAGACTTATTGTATGTGTAATGCTATTGTTAATAAATGATAATACCTGCAAGCTAAGCTATCATCTGATTATCTTTGAGTGGTTTACATTCCTTTCCTGCAGCTGCTGTGAAGGATTTAGGTCACAGTTCAGACGAAGTCACTGATAGGCTACACATATCTAGGATATTAGTTATTGACGGATAGGCAATTAGGTCTGGACGAAATAATTTAACACAGGGATAAGCCAATTACTAAACTTTCACGAAAAGAACTTGAGTTAGTTAGATGCGGTTAACAACGAAGGGTTCACTAGACGATCTGGCCAAAATAATATTTATTATAATATTACATTGCTTGACTGAAATGTATTAATAATAGAATTAAGTTACGTTAAGGTTCCATTATCATACAAACACTACGCACTCTACAAAACATCAAAGGCACAAACATTAGATTGTAGATAAAGTAGGTTAACTAGTTTTAAGAATTAGATTAATTAGTTAAGCTAAGGTAAAGGCGGCGATGTGTGTGTGTATGTATTAGGGTTTAGGAGGGCAACGCGTTGAGCAGTTACAGGTTGTCCTCCTATTTTTGTAAAATTGAAGAAGTTATTATTTTTTTTTTTATAGCAGAAGGAGGCAAACGAGCAAGCGGATCACCTGATGGAAAGTAATCACCGCCGCCCATGGACACCCGCAAAACCAGAGGAATCGCAGGCGCGTTGCCGGCCTTTAAGGAAGGAATAGGCTCGTTTCTTGGAGATCCCTAAGTCGTAACGGTCCTGAAATACCGCCGCCGAGAGCTGGTTCCACAACACTGTAGTTCGAGGCAAGAAATTTCTTGAAAAACGCACAGTAGTAGACCACCATCCATCAAGGTGATGAGGATGGAATGACAGTCGATTGCGTGTAGTGCGGTGAAGGAAATTAGCGGCAGGGATCAAGCCGAACAATTCCTCAGAACACTCCCCATGATATATACGGTACAATATACAGAGAGACGCCACGTCTCTCCGAAGAGCCAGTGGATCGAGCCGACCTGAAATAACCACGTCGCCGACAATTCGAGCAGCTCTGCGTTAAATGCGGTCAAATGGAAGGAGTTGGTATTGGGGTGCTCCAGCCCAGAGATGGGAGCAGTATTCCATATGCGGCCTGACCTGTGCTTTATACAGTTGTAAACGGTGGGCCGGCGTGAAATACTGACCCGCTCTATTAAGCACACCCAGCTTTTTCGAAGCTAATTTAGCTTTACCTTCCAAATGACCACGAAACTGAACGTCACTCGAAATATCGACGCCAAGTATTCCAATAATCGGATTGGTATCAAGGGGAGCTCCCTCAAAGTTCAGAGGTACGACGAAGGGATGTTTTTTCGCGGTAAATGCGCAAACTTGTGTTTTGGAGGGGTTAACGTGGACTAGGTTATGTAGGCCCCAATCCGTGACATGACTTAACATGTTCTCGGTGTCAGTCACAAGTTTATTCCGGCTCTCGATGACGCTTTCCAGAGAAATGTTAGCTCGCCCGGTGTAGAGCGTATCCCCAGTACTGTCGTCTGCATAGCAATGAATGCTGTTGTTATGCAGCATGTAATTGATATGCAGAAGAAACAGAGTAGGGGACAACACACACCCCTGTGGGATGTGTGTCCAGCATTCACGGGTTTCATGTCGGAGCACGAACCGTCGACTGCGACTCTGATGCTACGCCCAGTTAGAAAGCTGGCAACCCATGAACACAATTTCTCAGGAAGCCCGTATGATGGAAGTTTAGAGAGAAGAGCCCTGTGCCATACCCTGTCAAAAGCTTTCGCTACGTCCAAGCTAACTGCCAGTGCCTCCCCTTTACTCTCGACTGCCTCCGCCCATCGGTGAGTACCTAAGGTACACTAAAAGATCACCAGCCGATCGACCGCGACGAAAACCATAATAGCGATAACTTAGTAGCTGGTTCTCTTCTAAGTACCTTAAGAGCTGGCGGTTTATAATGGACTCCATTACTTTGAAGAGTAAAGAGGTAATAGCTATTGGCCTGTAGTTGGATGGATCTGAGCGATCGCCTTTTTTTGGAATCGGATGGACAAGGGCTGTCTTCCAAGAGCTCGGGACGACTCTACGACGACTATTGTTTATTTAGCGCTGTATCTTGAGATAACTATAGTTATCTCAAAAAAGGCCCAACTAACTCTTCATTAGAGTATTAGGGTTGTCACTCTTAATTCTTATAAAATAAAAAGGTATTATTTTTATTATTTATTAGAACGCTTATTTGGGTTCTATAGTGATCAAATAATGTAATGAATTGACTAGTTTTACAAACAAAGGACCATGGGGGGTTTTGTATGAACCCTGTCCCCACCCTTCAACAGTCATGGGATACGTGTCAATTTGTTCATTGGGACCCAAAGAAGCCTAAAGTACCTGTGTTAGTTGCAAAAAGTATTGGGTTTATTTTTAATTTCAAAAAAAATTGTTTTCTTGCTTGAGTTGGAGTTGCTCGAGTGTGTCATGCTCTCTCAAAGTGTCTCTGCGGTGGTGGCATGTGCGTCGGGTCGTTACGTTCACTAAAACATGGTTGAGCGAAGCGATGGCTGATTCATATGTCATACTCGTGAACGGGTGCCGCCTGTAGAGTCTGGTCTACTCTTGCAATCTTATTTTGTTGGAAAAATAAAATAAAATATTTAATAACAATATACTTTTTATAACTTAAATCCCCCAATATAATTTGAAGAACGTCGCCATAGTAAAAAAATATCTATCCTACTAGACCCTTCAAATGACACTAATTTCAAATCTGTTGGATGGTGGGGACAAAATTTCCCAAGGTCCTTTTCTGTACTTAAATAAAAAATCTTTAACATTTAAAAGTCTTTCTCCTTCGTTAGTTATTATAAATTACTACATTAAAATACTTTCGCCTGCTACGACACGTTCAAATAGCTTTATTATAAAATTTTATAGTGTAAAAAATACTATTTCTAATGAACAGCTTTTTTAAATAAACTATCGGAAAACATGGATACGGCACTATTAAAAGTTTAAAAAATGAAAGCTCCGGTTTTGAAGAAGCCGAGTTCAAGCAGCCGTATACTTCGCAATACACTCGCGGCATTTTTAAAAATCGCGAGGACAGCGCAAGCAATACTTACAATTATACACAACAGTGACCATTCGTCTCGACGCGACACGAGAGCACTGCAATGTCCGCTTAGGAGCCTTGTTAATACGTGCGTCTGTGGGCGTGCGTCGTTTCGAGCGTTTGTACGTAGCTTCCTTACTGCTTTAGCTTATATTTATAGTATGCCATTGAGCTATATAAAGAATGGGCCGAGCCATCCCGTACCGTACCCGTACATACGCGTCGTCGCACGCACACACTGACGAGTTTATTGATGCTAATGATGATACCAGTCGCGGTTGAGCCGTTACGTACGTAATGCCGCGCGTGCAGGCAGCTGCGTGTTTCGTCGCTGCGCCCGCTGCTGCCACTCGTAAATAGTGATGGGAAATTCCCGAGGATGTTCTTTCAGTGAGAACTTTGCTGCTAAGTTCTCGAGAATATTCTTTTAGAGAATTTATAAATTGGATGACTATCTCAATAATCTGATTAAATTATCAGAACTGCTTTTGTATTTCTTTTTTATGTATAAATATAACACACAGAAAAATTAAATTATTGTCTTTCCTGAGGTTAAATTTTTCTAAGCGAGAGTATTCTCGAGAATATTTCGAAGAAAAATCTCGTAAGTTCTTTTTTGAATTTCCTGCAAAGTTTAATAATTCATTTTGGCGATAAAATAGACAAATCAGTATTTTCAAACAATTAGCTTTAGTAAAGATCTCAAGATTTAACAACTTTTGAAAACTTTTCCTTTTGGTTTCATTGTACAATAAAACACTAAACTATTTTAAAATTTAAAAAAAACAGGACAGAGTGACACAGCATAGGCGCACACGCTGTTAGACGGTAAGGAAACATATATAATATATAGTACTCTATGGTAGGGAACCAACTGATGTAAACAAAGCTGGCGGGCCGGAGCGCGGGGAGGGGGCGCGGACATGCTACGCTACTAGCGCGACTAAACCAAACGTTTGTACACAATGATATTGGCAACTATTGCTTAAGTTACGTTTATAGTTGTTTTCGTTTTAAATGTGTTCCGAGCTGCACACATTGACAAGTTTTACTGATAAGTCAAACAAAAGATACGAAATAGCACGGAAATGAAAGAGATAGCTATAATTTTTATAAATGCACTTCAAATGTTTCTTGTACACACACCGTCAGATCAACCTACCCTAAACTGTCAAATTTCTCCAATGAATATTAATCCTTGGCGCCAAACAATAAAGTTCAATATTAATTGTAGAAATTTGACAGTTTTGGGTAGGTTGATCTGACGCAGTGTGTACATAGTATTTGAGTCGTCACTTCGCGCGCGTTTATAACATATCTGCTTCTGGTTTTATATTTTACTAGCGGCCGCTTGCGGTTTCACCCGCTTGGTTCCTGTTTCCGTGGGAATATCGAGATAAAAAGTATCCTTTGTGTTAATTCAGGTTATAAACTATCTGTATGCCGAATTTCATCCAAATCCATTTAGTCGTTTATACATGAAAGAGTAACAAACATACACACTCACAAACTTTCGCCTTTATAATATTAGTGTGATTTTATTTTATTTATTTATTAAAGACTTCCAACAAGACTTGTATCAATACATTATAATAACAAATAACAATCAAAACTTATAGCTAAACACAAATCTTACTTAAGAGGGTTTACGAAATTTCGGTTTCCCATACAAACCAAGTCGAAATTTTTAAAAACCAATAAGCCAATTTTGATGAAACTTTGCATGCTAAAGTAAAATACAGGGATCTAAATAGTTTGTTAAAAACATCTTTAAAAAACATTTATTTAGCTGAGTTATGGTGATTTAAAGTCCACTATAGAAAGTTTAAAAAACGCAAAAACTCAGTTAAATAAACGTTTTTTAAAAAATGTTTTCAACAAACTATTTAGATCCCTGTGTTTTACTTTAGCATGCAAAGTTTCATCAAAATTGGTTTATTGGTTTTTAAAAATTTCGACTAGGAAGTTTGTATGGAAAACCGAAATGCGTAAAGCATGTAAAAATCTAAAGCTAATTACAGCTAATAAAGCTAATAACCTAATATATGAACCAAATTAAATTTAGATACAATTGAAAAATAAATAAATAATCATTAAAAATAAAATAAAAACATTGAAAATTAAATTTTAAAAAAACATTGAACATTGAGAATTAAATTTAAAAAATCTAGAATTTAATTTAAAATTGAAATACAATAAAACATTCAAATACATTATTAAAATATTACAATATAAAAACATTACAATACAATATGAGAATAATAATAATAATTGTTAATTACAATTAAATCCAAATTCACTGTAAACACTTAAAATTACTTTCGTTATTAGAAAAAATACAGATATCACATTTTTTTGAAATAGTATTAAACAATCTACATAGTCTACTTAGAGGAGCATAGTATGCGCAGTTGGACTTAACTTGTTTCAAGTAAAACACACTGTATCTATTGGAACGAGGCAATCTAGAGGGTACATTGTAATTTATTTTTTTCAATAAGTCTGGACAATCCAGGCCTCCGTTAACGAGCCTATAAAGATACAAACAATCGAGGTATAGTCTGCGACAGGCTAGTGAATACATATTGAAATGCTTAGTCTATTGCCATAATGAGCAAGTTTTCCAACCAACCCAGTTCCATAGGCAACATGCTTAGATTAAAACAAAAAGGGAAGATACGGCATTAGCGTCTCGTGAGTGAGCCGTCAAAATTGGGCCTAAAGCTTAGATTAAAACACTTTTTGTTTTAATCTAAGGCCTAAAGGCACAATTTCACTTCAGTCACAATTTGCCGAGCGAACAGGCTACATCTAATATCATTGGCTACATCGCACTATTGCGGATATTCTACTGTGTGAAAAAAAGAAAGACGCTACTCCGCAGTGGCGTCGGAATCGGTCGTACGTACTCGTCTGTTGCGAAGCGACCGAGACGTCAACGCGCTACTCGCTGACTCCCTCGCGCTGACGTTGAAACTTACCGCTTTGTCTCGCTCGCTCGATTTACACTTTATAGGTGTGCGTGTGAGTGTTTGCTTAAGTAGTTGAGTAGGACTATATTTTGAATGACTACAAGTAGGAGCATGCCGTATCTTCCCTTTTTGTTATAATCTAAGGCAACATGCCATAGAAATCTCCTTTGAACACTTTCAATACGCTTCTCATAATCAGCGTAGTGAGGGTTCCACACAGGGCTGCAGTACTCGAGGCCACTGCGAACTAGTGCATTAAAAATTGCAATTCTTGTTACGTGTTCTTAAAATCTTTTGAATTACGTAACAAATAACGCAACATTTTGAAACCTGTTGTAACTATGTGGTCTACATGCTTGATCAATTGCAATTTACCAGGTACCCCCAAATCTCTTATTTCATTGACCCTCTTCAACTGAGTTCCGTTTATGTTATAAGTAACATCGACAGTACTACCTCGCGAAAAGCGGATATGGTAGCATTTTTCCACATTTAGGGATATACTGTTATTAGCACACCACTCTACCAAGTTAGTGATGTCGCTTTGTAATAAACAATTAATGTCATCCGGAGACCTAATCTCTCTAACAATCTTCAAGTCATCTGCAAACAGATGATGGTCACAATGCTTAAAGCAGGACCCGATGTCGTTTATAAAGATGTTAAAAAGCAAGGGTCCGAGCCTAGAACCCTGTGGCACACCTGATATGGCAGTGAAAGGGATTGATGAAAAGCCGTTAAAAACCACAACAGAGGACCTGTTCCTCAAGTATGACTGGAACAACTTACTAGAGACTCCAACCAAATTCAATTTGCTTACAAGCACATTATGATTCACCCTATCAAATGCCTTGTCTGTGTAAATAGCACCCACAGGCGTACGAGCATCGACAGACTTCTTTAGCTTATCGGCAAACGTGACGAGGTTGGAACAGGTAGATCTTCGTTTCACAAATCCATGTTGATGTGTGAAGAGTAGGTGTTTTACGTGCCAGGACACAACAGGATGCACAAGACTCTTAAAGACCATGCTGAACGCAAGAAGAATGGAATGTGGCCGATAATTTTTTATTAAATGCTTCTCTCCTGATCTCAAAAGAGGTACTACAAGAGCCCTTTTCCATATGGTTGGAAATTCGCCAGATTCGAGTGACAAATTAAAAATTGTGCATAAAGGCAGGCTTAGCTCCTGCACACGCTTTTATAAAAAATGGAGGTACACCATCACTTCCCGCTCCCTTATTAGGATCAAGTCTTTTTAGCACGTTGTAAACCTGTGAATTTGTGACCGTGAGAGATGTGAGAAAATTGGATGTGCCACCAACATAACCAGTGAGAGGGGTGCTACTTCCTGTAGCGCCCATTTTATTATAAGATTCCTAAAAGTTTTCTGCAAACAGGTTACAAATGTGTTCCCCTGTAGAAGCCATATTAGTACCCAGCGTCATTGACGCAGGGTATGCACTAGAAGACTTTTTCTTATTCTTTATGAACGACCAAAAGAGAAAGTTTAGGATTGGTTTTAACTGCTGCCTCTATACGCTTCACATAATTAGAATAATTTGACGACCGTAGTTTTTCACATATATCTCTTAGCAGTTCAAATTAAATCTGGTCGAGGGGGTTCTTATATTTTTTGTAATGACAGCACTGTCATCCTTGTGTGTGAGTGGCCGACTTGTCTTCTTAGTAGAGGAGCACCACCACTATTGCGTATCGGTGTATTAGTATTATCACCATGCTGTGTTTTTGACTTTTAATTAATTAATTAACCGTATTGACATGTTTAACTTCTCTTTTAATGTTTGAATTATTGCATTCACAGTAATAATTATTATAATATGTTTAACTCCGACATTCTAAATTGACATTTGCATGCTGTTTTATAATGGCTAAACATGTGCGCATTGCAAATTTTGTACTACCCGTAAATTACCATGTTTTGGCAAATAAATGATTATCTTATCCTCCCATGCAGATGGCGACTTGTTTTTTATAAACATTCTCGCTAATATTCGCTCACATACGGTCGTAGCGTAGCACATAAGCTTGTTTTCTTAAAAATTTGCAAAACAATGAATCATATTAACAATAATTATACAAATTATTTACCAAAAACTACAAAGGAAAAAAAAATGACATTTTCACACCGAATGGATACGATCTCCGTACAGCTGAGCTATTATTGAGCGCTCGACCGCCAGGCTACGCAGCTCGATATCAAGAAGGAATTATGGTACAGGTGTCAATTACAGGCATGTAGCGCACGAGTGCGGATGTTTCGTCCCTTTCTGTTCTCGCTTCGCACGTGTCTCTCACCGCAACTGGCGTCCACGAACTGTCACACTGCAACTCTGGGTGGTGGTCACACGGGCGAAGTCGCGGGTACCTACTAAATATTACCAACATTGCTGAAAATTTTGTTATGTACTTATTTTGTAAATTCAATAAAGCATGTGCCACCCGGTTGTAATCCAGCGTACCAACAGGGGTGACCTTGGCGGGAACTTGGCGCCCGTCCACCAAGGACGAGAAAAGTCATAATATCATTTGGATTACATCTGCAGTTAGCAACAAGTAAGTTCCCACCAAGGTCACTCCTGTTGAAACGCTGGATGGACAACAGTCTGGCACATGCTTAAGAGGTTAAGATAAGATATCATCATCTAAGACCTTTCTTTTGAGCGAGACAATAGCGCAACATTTTCGGCAACGGTAAGTACCTACATAAGATCCGAAAAAGAGTCATAATCATCATCAGCCAGAGGACGTCCACTGCTGGACAAAGGCCAAGGATCTCCACCACGACCGGTCTTGTGCTGCTCGCATCCAGCGGCTATCCGCGACCTTCACCAGATCGTCGAACCACCTTGTTGGAGGCCTGCCCACACTACGTCTTCCGGTGCGCGGTCGCCACTCGAGAACCGTTCTGCCCCAATGGCCATCGGTTCTACGGGCGATGTGCCCTGCCCATTGCCACTTGAGCTTGGCGTGGCGATTCTTTCGGATAGGACGGTTTCTTTAGTTCTTCTACGAATCTCCTCATTTCTAATTCGATCACGTAGAGAAACCCCGAGCATAGCCCTCTCCTTTGCTCTTTGCGTCACTTTGAGCCTGCTTATTAGGTCGATCCATAGTGTGCGTTTCAGTACCGTAAATGTCATCACTGGCAACACACACTGGTCGAAGACTTTTGTCTTGAGACACTGCGGTATTTTGGAGGCGAAGATATTTAGTAGCTTACTGAACGCTGCCCAGCCGTGTTGGAATCGACGATTGGCCTCTTTCTTAAAGTTGGACCTAGCTAACTGGACCGTTTGTCCCAGGTATACATATTCGTCAACAACTTCAAGAGCAGAGTCTCCAACCTTTAAAGGAGTGGGTACGACACGTGAGTTAGACATGATTTTCGTTTTCTTCATGTTCATTTTAAGGCCCACTTGTTGAGAGACTCTGTTGACATCACCGAGCATTGTGCCGAGGTCCTCCAGGGTCGCAGCCATGACTACTAAATCGTCGGCAAATTGTGGCCATCAAGTTACGCAATTTGAATTTTCGAAAGCTCCATTTTTACTTGTCAACTTCTGTTTTCTGGGTTCATAACCACTTAGAGCTAATTCGCAGTGCAATTTAATCACAAAATGACTTTACAATAAAAATATTATGTAACAAACGAGTTTGTGTTCTTGATGGTTCTGTTACCTAGACCACAAGACACATTTCAAATTCAATATTAAGAGGGCCCTTGTGGGCTGGCAGGGTGTGGCTGACTGAGTCTGCTTAACATAACCTAACAGCTAAATAAAATCTGAAGACCTCCGTGGTCGAGTGGTTAGATGTTCAATTTTAAGAATCAATTGGTAGGAAGTTCGTTCAGTCGAGGAAATGCAATACATGGTGGCTCCTTAATTATGGTTAGTAAAAAGTTTAAATTAAAGGAACACAAAGACATAGTGAGCCTCTCGGTTGAGCGAACAATAAAAATAGCTTGTGAGGAGTTGGAGCAGTTTGTTGTATTAAGTGTGTACAGACCTCCTTCAGCATCATATGATTTTTTCGAAAAAGTTATGATGAGGCATTACATAAAGTCCGTAATGTAGGTAAAACAATAATTGTTTGCGGAGATTTTAATATTAATTTGTTAGAAAATTCCACGATGTCAACTAAAATTAAAAACCTATTTCTATCATACAACTTGAATCATTTATTTTTGGAGCCGACAAGAATAACTGCCACTTCGGCCACCGTATTGATAACATATATACAAATGTAAAACCACTGGCTAAGCAAATTATTAATAACCTGGACTCTGATCATTGTGGCCAAATGTGCAGCTTTCCACACCAGCGTAAACAAGTGACGAAAAAGAATATCACTGTTGTACCAAAAACTGCAGGTCGGCTGGAACGCTTTAAAAGCAATCTAGATACAAAATTAAATTATTTAGAATACAATGACAACCATGTCTTTTATAATAATTTTTTTTACATTTATTTGTTCAGAAATTAATACAACTTTTATTCCAAAAAAGATCTCAGTTAGTGGTACTGTAACTTTTAATGAATGGGCTACAATTGGTATTCACAGAAGTAGGAAACGCCTTTATGAACTTTATGGTGAACGCAACTATAACACCAGCGATGACTTCAAATTATATGTTAAAAATTATTCAAAGTTACTCAAAAGAGTATGTCGATTAGCCAAGGCAAACTATCTGAGTTCTAAGATTAAGAATAGTAATGACAAAATAAAAATGACATGGAATATTATAAATAGTGAAACAGGAAAGGTCAAAAGTCGTAATAATGAGTACAATTTAAATTGTGATAATAAAACCTTGACTTCTGATGCTGATGTTGCTGCAGCATTTGAGAGGTTTTTTACTGACATTCCACTTTCAACTACAAAAGCCTTGATTTCCTCCCCCACTGTAGCTGAATCTGTTTTGAAGGAGAATGTTAAAGAATGTGAAAATAATTTCAGTTTTCAAAAAATTTGTGTTATAAGATATAATAAAAACATTTAACACTCTCAATAAAAAGAAAACTGCTGATCTGTGGGGTAATTCCGTGGACGTCGCTAAATCTGTAATTATGACAATAGCTCCAGTTTTAGCTTGCATATTTAATGAATGCATTGACTGTGGTGTTTTTCCTGACCTCATGAAATATAGTAAAATAATTCCATTATTTAAATCAGGTAGCACTTCTGACCCCTCTAACTTTAGACCTATTTCTGTGCTACCCACATTTAGTAAAATTTTTGAAAAGTTAATGCTAGACCAAATGCAAATTCATTTTTATAAAAATAAACTTTTACATTGTAAACAGTATGGTTTTACTAGGGGTCGCTCTACAACTGACGCCGGTGTTGAGCTTTTAATCCAAATATTTGATACCTGGGAGGAATCACAGGATGCCCTATTTTGCGATTTATCCAAGGCTTTTGATTGTGTTTTACATGAAACTTTGGTCAGGAAGCTTAACCACTATGGAATTAGGGATGCTTCTTTGAGCCTTCTAATCTCATACTTGAGTAACAGGTTTCAAAAGGTCGACATTAACGGTAAAAGATCTCCGGGATCAGTGGTTAAAATGGGAGTTCCGCAGGGTTCAATACTTGGTCCATTCTTGTTTTTGGTTTATATTAATGACTTACCTTATTTTGTAAAAGACAGTCATGAGATAGTATTGTTTGCTGATGATACTTCACTTTTATTCAAAGTGAAACGACGACACCCAAATTATGACGATGTGAATAATGCGGTCTCAAAGATTGTTCACTGGTTTAGTGTTAATAACTTGCTATTAGACGAGGGAAAAACCAAATGTGTGAGATTTGTGTTGCCTAATGTTAAGCAGGTAATAACTAGTGTACAAATTAAAGATAAGAATGTGAATCCTGTGGACACCACTGTGTTTCTAGGCATCACGTTGGATGCCAAGCTTCAGTCGGGCCCACATATAGCTAAATTGTCGAATAGACTTAGCTCTGCGGCTTATGCAGTAATGAAGATCCGTCAGTTAACTGACGTTGATACAGCTAGATTAGTTTATTTCAGTTACTTTCATAGTGTAATGTCGTACGCCATTTTACTGTGGGGAAATGCTGCCGAAATTCAAACTATCTTTGTGCTGCAGAAGAGGGCTATTCGAGCAATATATAACCTACAGGCTGGTGACTCTCTCAGAGAGAGATTTAAGGATATAAGTATAATGACAGTTGCATCACAATATATTTATGAAAATCTTGTGTATGTTCATAAAAATATTGAAATGTTTTCAAAAAACAGTGATATTCACGAATTAAATACTAGAAGTAAGAACAAATTAGCAGTGCCTTATACTAGGCTCCATAAAATAAATAATTCTTTTAAGGGTCTGTGTGTACGATTATACAACAAAGTACCAAATGATATTCAGAAATTAGATCTTGATTCATTTAAAATCAAAATCAAAGAAAAGCTTTATTAAAAAGCTTATCACAAAGTGTCGGAATATACAGAAGACAAAACAGGATTGGTGTGCATGTGTGTGCTTGTTGTATTGTTGCTTGTTTTTTTTTTTATCTTTCTGTTTAATTCAATTTGGTTTTAATGTTTAATTATGATATTTTCGGTTTTCATTTTGTTTGCTACTGTTGAATGTTATTTTAGGGAACTGTAGGTTTATTTTAATATTAATTTAAGTATACAATTGTAAATTGTAAGTAACTGTTTGTTCCTGAATAAAGAAAAAAAAACAGCTTGGGTCTGAAATGCTCCAAGTACTCCAACAGCTATTTCTAATTGTCTATAATTAATTTATATAGAGCACCTTATTTAATTAAACTATTTACATTCAAATTCATATTTTGTATTTTGTGACCTGGTAACGACATATAATATATATATTTTTTGTAAATGTCGTTGCTTCTGTGCGCTGTGGTTTCTTGCGCCCGTTCTTTGCCACAGTTAAAAAATGATGTCCTGAATGGGTGGTAGGTTAAAAAATATTTGGACGTTTCAAAGTACTTATTAAGTAATTGAGTTAATTGAATAAATATATTTTGACTATTGACTATAGAACGCCGGGTTTGACGTCTCTGAGGTCCCGGGTTCAATTCCCGGTCGGGTCAATTAAGAGAAAACCGGTTTTTCTAAATTGATTTCGTGTCTGGGTGTTTTTTTATGTTTATGTATGTTTATCCGTTATCTTACCATAACAAGAAGTTTCAAGAGAATACTTATCTTTGTCTATATAATTGGTGTGAGCGTAAAAAAATTAAATTTTTAAAAAAATCGATAGGTAATAGTTTACCTATCGATTTTTAGTGACAAGTTGCTTAGACGCTTGTAAAATAAAATGATGAATGTATGTATGGGATTGACTTTAAGTAAACAATACGTTATTTAATTTAGCTTAATTAAATTAAATTAAAAAAATATATAAGAGCTTAAATTGGTTATTTGAAAACTATCGATAGTATATATATCGCGCGGCATCACTAATCACAATAAGTCTCAGAATAATTATTATTCTGAGCAATAATCATCATCATCCATCTTTATTTTTTAACAGTTTCAGCATCATAGATTTATTATATTATAGCCTTAGATTAAATTTGTTTTAATCTAAGATTATAGCATGCACTTTTTAGATAGGTAGATAGAAACATCGAATGATCGAGCTTCTGGAAACTTTTAGCCATTTTGTGTTACAAAAGCATTATTTATACGAATTGGGTTTTTGCCTACGAGGAGTGTAGTGATAGTGAGTCTATCCTAGGTAGTGATTAGTATATCTAAGTATTTTTAAGTGTTTGTTATTTTTCACAAGTATCTAATGTAACAGCCACTAAGTAGGCAGTTTTGCAATTATTTAACTTTTACCAAAGACGCTTTTTTTCTAATTCTTTCAGAGAAAGGACATCAGGCACATTTGACCCGAAAATGTATAAACCTATTTCTATTATCTTTAAGCACTATGTGTCATTATATACCTAAATCAGCATATTGTAAATCAGTGTCAACTTTTTTTGAACTCCTTTAATTGGCTGAAATTAATTAATTAGAAATCAAAACTACGACTATGAAACGGTCATTTTGTGGCCGCCATCCCATTTTTCCCCATCCCCTATTTTTTTGCGTAAGCACAAGGGGCATTGCATTGCATCAGAAATCAGATGACAGTGACATTGACAGAAGTTGGCTGGATTGGATTTCTCGGAGAAATAGTTCTGAAGTTGGAGAAAACTAACTTTTACATTTTTATTGTTAGTATAGCTTGAAAATGGGTACTTATCGCTTTGATTTGAATACCATGCCATTTTCGATCTGTCAGCTAGCCTATCGGCTGTCAGTGTTACTGACATTGGCAATCACTGTCAACTGTAAAGCGTTTGGTTACAACCACGAGATTAAATGAACAGAACAGAATTCCACACACTCCATCCGTATCGTGTTTGATAATTATTTAAGATCTTTGTGTACAACAATAAAGCATAATAAATAATTTTAATTTGAATCGGTACGCGCACTTTTAGTATTTTTTTTCGAAAACAATATGTTCATTTAGCACCTAACGAAACGTTTCATTTGAGTTACAAGTGTTGCTATACTAGTGTCAGTAGTGTTACCAAATAAAAATAATTCAAACGTGAAAATCTCCTCTAATAAAAATCTTTACTAAACTTTGAATAGTTTCCACGATCCACTATTTACATACCTACATTGTGGTAAAAACAAAAATGCTATACATTTTTGGGTCTAATGTCAAAGGAATTTGCCTCTAAAGCATGCTCTAAGAATTTGCCTGATGTCCTTTAATTTTTACTACTATTTCTGGTGATAATTTAATACTCTGGCAATACTACGCTACAAAAGTAGGTCACCCCTACACGTGATTGGTTATTGCTTTCCATTTATTTTTACTGACGACCAATCGCAATTCTCCAGGCACACAGTGAAAATGTCGTCGCAAGTGTAGCTAAATGCGAATTATTCAAGTTTAATTAGCGACAGCAAATTCAAGTCGCACGCGTTTCAGTTATATACGCTGCCCTAAAATAATACTTTTCATACTTTTAGTGAATTCCTAAAACAGGTATGTTGCGATCGGATAGCAAGATTTTGACTTTCTCTCTTGACAGATGTTCTTTGGGCAATGTTTTTTGTATTTGTAAATAAAAACAATAAACTGCCTACGTTTCGATTGTTGATGTAATCAACATTCTCGTTTAGTGTTGTTGTCAAACTTTATTGTTTTATTAGTAATAGTAGTAGGTGTTGAAACTGCGTGATTGTTTCTTATTTGTATTTTTGTTTTAACTAGTCTTTGTGGTTGTGGTACCGTTTTTATTGCCAGAAATGGGTGACGAGATGGATCCCTGTGAGTGCCTGTGGAACCACGAGCTGGCAATGCGGCGGCTGATTTCGCTTGTAAGTTATCTTGTGACCTTGGTCCATTTGTAATCAAGTGGATGTTTCCACGTCCACATTAATTTTTCCCATTCGATTCTTACAACAACGTCATCTATTATGGTCGTGTCTAAATAATTGTATAAGGAAATAGGTACATTATTAACTTGTGTGAATATCATTACACTACCACATTTGACTAAAAACCCAATGTAATGTTGGCATTACTCAGTTGGCTGAGCAATGGGAATAAGTAGGTATATTCCTAAATATACATGTTATACAACAGTCTTGAGGTGTATGTTATGCATGGCATTCTTATCGGACATCGGCCAACACATTCCAATTATTTCAAGTTTCTAATTTGTTGCTTGACCAAGTGTATTGGTTTTTATATTTTGCAAATTAATTTTTTTTATTTAATGGTTGCTTAAATTTGAAATAAAATATTTTAACCATTCTTTTTACCAGTATATAAATAATAGTAAAATGTTTTCTTTCCGGGTCCTAGTTGCGATGTTTGTGCAGAGGAGTAATGAATTTGGCTCAAAGATAAGAGTGAAGGAGGACAAAATGTGAAAATTTTATCTTTAGTGGAAATGTACTTACATAAATTTTTTACTTTATACTTAACATACTTGAACTAAAAGGTTAATTAGATTTAAATAAGATTTCCTAGGATCATAACCATATTGGTTAATGTGGTTATTGGACAGTTTCAATTCTACAATAATAATTCATAACTTTCCTAATAAGCACAAAAAATATTCCAAATGAGAATCTCATTAACTGTTACAACACTTGTTTAATTATGTTGTTACAGTAATACATATTATAATAACACTAAATATTGATCAAGTCATTATGAAATATATTAAACTGATTATTAATTATCAGACAAGTCTTAACTTAGTACTAACTTTCAATTTCATCTATTAATTATTTGAGTAAGTTGTTTACAAGTTAGTTTTTTACTACATAGGGTTTATGTAGTATAAAACTAACAATGTTGTTAATAATGAATTCTGCCTGAATAAGAGGACTAGATATATTATACAACCTTAATTTTTCTATAAACAAAACTAATTAAGGGTGAGTTCCACCCACATGAAACTGAACAACTTTCCCCTAGAAACCTATGTGAAAAAATGACAAAAAAAAATCGATCCCCATACAAAACTGTCCGATCAGCTGACGACAATAGTATGGGAGATAAGTTACTTAGGTCAGTCCCTTAACAATTAAGAATTGTGGCTTAGATCTCTTTCGCCTTTGGCTTCTATTCTCTCTTGGCTGGCCTGGCTTCTATTGAGAGAAAGGCTTTCATCATCATTTGAGCAATCACCTACTGCTGAGTATAGATTTGCTTTATTTTCTGCCAGTCCCCTCCCTCTACTCTGTACCAATCTCATCCAAGTCAGGCCAAGCTTTACCCTGTATTAAAAAAAATACTTCCTTTACTATAAATTAACTGATAGTAGTTTTAGTTCTGATGTATTTTGTTATCTTTGCACGTGGACTAGTTATCTATAAAAGTACCATAAGCACAACATAATTATCTTTGTATAGTCTGTGTCATTCATAAAGCATCCTGGTGCTTAGTTCAAAACAACTTTACATTTTTAGTTAAGTCAGTTAAATAATGTAATAAAAAATAGGTTTTTTTTATCAGAAACTACTCTTCTTTAGTAGATTTTATTTACTATATTTATTTTAGCTTGTGTATTGTAAATTATTATAACCAGAGACAACACCACAAATCCAAGTTTTTGCGTACTGTGTTGCATTTGAGTTGGAACCTTGGAACACTGTATGGCATGTATATAATCAAAGTGTATGGCATAGCTGCTGCTCTAGTTATAATACTTTAATGAGTTTACAGCCAAGGGCCTGTTTCACTATATCCTATTGGGAGATACCTACTTGTTGTTTAAAATAACAGTTTTGTATGAACTTCTGTATTTGAAAGGCTTACGGAAACTTACCTGGGGATTGTGAAACAGCAGTGCGATTCTCTAAGTTAAAGTCTTGGTAGCAGCGGCTGCCGCAGCGCTGAGAATTGACTCTGTCTCTTTTTTATTCATAGATCTCTTTTTTATTCATAGAATTGGAAAGAGACAGCAGATCACAGCCATGCGCGCAGCGTCTGTCGCTTAGAGAATCGCATAGAAGGCCATTACGGCTCGGCCTCGAAAGATACCGCTCGCCGCTGCGAACGAAGCGGCGAGCGTTATCTTTGTTCATTACGCCCTTTCTATGACCATTGACTTCTGTAGTATAACGCGCAATGGTTAAAGAAACCGCTCACCGCTCCGCTCACAGCGTCATGATCGTGGCCGAGTCGTTAGGCGCTGCGCAAAAATGTGGCCTCATATTATACAAAAACATGGTTTGCAATGCGCTCAGTTGTTGTTGCCGGACACTGCAACCGCTTCTTTGCACGATGGTGTCGGCAACAGAAAGTGTCTATACGTTTGCAGTGCCGTAACATTTTGACGGCCACAGTAATCTATACCCTATAAGCGATAGCGTGCCCTATACGCCAACAACGGCAATGATCGACTACACTTACAAATACACTATAAATTATACCATGAGTATGAAGATATTGGATACAAATAGAAAATCGATTTATTGCATGGCGTACATGAGCCACAGTAATCTATACCCTATAAGCGATAGCGTGCCCTATACGCCAACGACGGCAATGATCGACTACACTTACAAATACACTATAAATTATACCATGAGTATGAAGATATTGGATACAAATAGAAAATCGATTTATTGCATGGCGTACATGACACTGCGGTATCATGCAGTGGCGGGCAATTGTTAATACGACGGCAATGATCCACTACACTTACAGATGCACTATAAATTATGCCATAAATATATTAAGATATTGGATAGAAATAGAAAATCGATTTATTGCATGGCGTACATGATACTGCGGTATCATGCCGTGGCGTAAGAGCTAATGATGTAAGAGCTGTGTCGCGTAGCGGCTCATTTAAGAATACTACCACTCCCTCTCTTCCCTTGGGTGTCGTAAAAGGCGACTAACGGACTCAAGACTGCTCATACAGTCAACAGGATAAAGCGGCGATGGGCAGACCTGTCACGCTGAGCACGTGCATGCAGTTGAGACTTGGTGAAACGTGGACTATGGCAATGGACTGCTTTTGCGGTCCTTATTGCCTAGTCTCTGACTAATCCTTTGGGGATAATAGCTGTGAATCTATTACTTATACAAAAAAAAATTACAATATTTCAATACCAGATTAAAGTTACAAACATATTTTTGAGGCGTCCTTTTAGATATGTATAAGGATCTGTACCAGTACCAGTGTATGTACTATCAACAAAATCTGCCGTATACCACCTTAAGGGCTATTTTCCTTTGCATTTGTCCTGTCCCAACATCCTTTTTAAACTTTTGCTACAACATCCCTCTATTAACTCAAAAATCATAAAATTGTGAAGTCAGTCATTATGTTAAAAAGGGACGTTTTGTTTGTCGTTAATCAATGAAAACAAAAGGCGGAAAGGGGTATGCCAACACTTTCTTTCTTTTAAATTAACGGTTTGTCGTCATTGGTCAATGTTAAAGAAAGGGCGGAACGAACTATAGTCATCTTGTGCAAGCAAAATTTTTTGAAAATGGTACTGCATTGGTTTTGTTGATAGTATGTATCGTTCCTAGCTCCGCCAAGGGCAGTCGTACTGCACGGACTCCGAGTGCCTGGAGCAGCTGCCCGGCGTGCCGGCGTCGGCCAGCGGCAGCTTCATGACAATGTTCCTGGTGATGGCGCTCGCGGTCGCCATGTACGCGATGCGCCCGCGCACCGCGCAGATACAGGATGCCGCGAAGCCCGAGCGGCCGGACTATCATGTAAGTTTTGTTGTTTTTTTCGTCATCAACAGCCTATAAACGTCCCGCTGCTGGGCACAGGCCTTGTGACGGACAATAGCGCATGATAAGATTGAGCCATGAACCGCCACCCTTGGCCAAAAAACAAAAACTTAACTAGGTACCAACTATTTATTTTTTGTGTTTTTTTGGGTTGGGTGGGTTGTTTTTTCATCAACGGAGAAGATTTATCGTCTTGGTGGCCAAGTGGTCGAGCGCTCGGGCCGCCAACTGGAGGTCTACGACTCGATTCTCGGGTTGGACAAAGTGTGTTACGGATTTATACAATGCAATAGCTCTGGTATGTAATCACCAACTTGCATTTGGCAAGTGTAATGTTTCGGACAACAATATTAATAAGTGCGCATAGTTAAAGTTAAATATCTTGTTAGGTATATCAAGTGAAATAAGTTGAAATGCGTATTAAGTAAAATTCTAACTAACCAACAATTTTGTTAGAAATTTGCGTACCTGAGCATTAGCAATCATGAACTCTATTCCTGACCCTCGATTTACGTATTCGTGGGCGAGGCTAACGCGCTACTCAACGTTTCCTTTGTCGAGAAAATTTAAATAAACCCACGCTGAAAAGCGACAATTTATAATATTTGATTTATCGTGATGTCCTGGTAGAGGCTCATTATTAAGGCGGGTCTCCTGCGACACTGTTTTGTGTTTACTAACACCTAACACTAACATCAAACATCTAACAAATATGGGCGTGGCCTACGTACATATTTTGTTAGGTGTTAGAAAACACAAAACAGTGTCGCAGGAGACCCGCCTTTCGGCTCGTTTTCTAAAACCAAACTCAAACCTCTGCTTGAGTACAGTTAGAAAGGGATGATGCTATTGAAATCGCCATCCCTTTCTAGCTCTATTCAAGCATGGATTTGATTTTAGAATACTACCGCCGTTTCTCTTCCCGCGTAAGAGGCGACTAACGTACCAAAGACTGCACATATATCTAACAGCATAGAGCGGCGATGGGCTCACCACCTGTCACGCTGAGCACATGTGCAGTTATCATTTGATGAAACGTGGACTGTGGCAGTGGACTGCTTGTGCGGTCCTCATTGCCTGGTCTCTGACTAACCCTTCGGGGATAATAGCACAGAATAACTAATAGTACCTACTACGTACAGAAGGTTTACTCTCTAACTAAAGTCAAGTTTAGGTATAAAAATACCTACACTTACGACTTTCACGCGAAATTGAAACTTATCGTGCGACCCGAGCGTTCATATTCCGTTAGGCAACGCTGAATCGATATCGATTTGATGTCAGGAGCGCAGGGGTTCTCTCACCTATGGATTTTAAGTACTTATATTATTAAAATAAATCAATAAAGATAATAGTGTGAATTAATTCACAAACATCCTTTAGAAAGTAAACTTAAATCAAAAACAAACGCAATAAGCCACTTGTATAACAACTAAGCAACAGATTTTTATGTTGGCAAAAGAAAATCATGTCTGCTCATTAAATTGTTTTTGATTAACCATTAAAGATTTTATGGCTAAATAACTACAGACTTAAGCAACTATTACTAGGTGAAAAATAAGAGAAGCACAGATATTTATTATTTATTTAGACACCCGTAAACACAACATGTCTTTTACACGGATTATAACGTCGTTTAGTAGTCAATTATTCGGTTCATAAAAATCACAGAAACTATCAACTATTATTCGTTTTACGCGCGCGACGTGGAGCGTGCGAGCCGAGCGAGCGGCAGCCTACAGCAAATTGCCATACGCCTGCAGTGGCCTGCACGACAGGCGCGCCGGCCGAACGTACCTAAACTGCGGAGTGACACCTCCTCCCTGATAATAGTCCTGAATTTAAGTATGTATATGAACATACAACTAGCATAGTTTCAACATTTCGTTATCTTCAAGCGACAATTCATTTCTGATTTAATTTCATCATATTTTGTTCTTTTCTTTTAATTCCAGGATCGTGACGGCGCACCGCCCACGCCCCCGCGGACCTAAACCCGGCGTCAGTTCCGGTCGGTTCGCCAACGGGGGGTCATGCAATTTGGATTCCAGTAATTTGTATTATAATGAATTAAAGAAAGTATTAGTTCGAGTTGGGCATGGTCGAGCGTTCCAAAAGCGACTACACACGTATGCGACTGCATAAGATCTTGTCTATAGGCATAAAGTTACGATAAGTGTCAGTGTTAAACAATAATCTAATTATTGGCTAAATCTCAGGAGACATTGATCTATTAAATCTACATTGTACAGAGAGTAGTAAGAAATTACCCTTTATTGTATAAAAAGACGTTTTTCGTTATCTTTACTTAGCCAAGATAATTATGTCAACTCTTCACCAGACATTTTTTTATAGATTTTGAATCTCATTCCAAATGTATAGAGTACAATATTCGGTGGCAACGTAGCTGCCATTGCCTTGTAAAGGGTTTTAAGATGTCTATATTATATCTGTAACACCATCTTTGATTTTGTACTCAGGGTGCTAATAATTCACAAAATGTAAAAACATCATGCCACTACTTTGATCCTGCTGTTAAAATTATATAATATAAGATTGTAATCAATATGAAAATAAGTTGACTATTTTATTTAGATCTGAATTACAATCTGACGAACTATATAGGTAATGAATAAAATTGAATCGTCAAAAAGAAACTTTCGCAAATAAAGACTACTGTGATCACCACTAGTTTAAGTGATTGAAAACTGTTAATTCATTATTAAATTTTGTTTCGTGTTTTGCTGTATTTTTTTTATTATTATTTATACATTTGTACGGCCGGTTTAACCATTGAAGTTTATTAACGCAATAATAAAGTCCTGGGTTATATTCATTAAGTGCAATTTACAATGCACATCTTTAAAAGGACTGTCATCATAACCTTCAATTGTTTTTCTAGCCCTTGTTTGTTTTCTTGGGGTTGGGTTTATTTTACACACAAATTATTATTTTCGCAAATTGTTGTCATTTAAATGTATGTATAAAACACGTATCGAGATTTTATCATAAATGTGCAAATAAATTAATATAACTGTAAACACCATGTTTTATTTCAGACAGACACTTGCATTAGTCATAAAATGTGGAAAATAAAATAGTATTTTACATAACGAAAATAAACAAAGAATAAAGAAAGTCGTGAATATATAGTCTATTACTAAAACAAATGCATGATACATTTCTAGAGCTATATTTATTTACAAAATATATTTGAAATAAAAGGTTCAAAAAAACAAAAACTTAAACTGTAACTAGAGCCAAAACAACATTATGTAACTTAATTAATGCAGTACCACTATTGCATTTGACGGTTCACAAAACTGAACACCTTAATTTTTTTATTTATTGTTAAGTATAAAAAATATCTTATTTTGACTTAGCGTACCGAGTACTTCCAGAATATTTCTAACAATTCCTAATTATAATAAGAGTTCATTTACTGTCTCAACTCTCACCTTTTCCAGGTGGAGGGAGCAAAGATCATGATTCTTGTATCCTATCTACTTCACTTTTCACCTTCTTGAGCAAGTCGCAAATTTGTTTATATTTCCCAGTGGAGTTCGGGAGGTTTTCAAAGTTAATGACGTCACAGATGTCCTTGGCAAACTTATCGTCACTGGGCAACTTGACGTAGGGAGACGCAATGTTTATCACTGGGGTGCCGTACTTAGTAGTTTTCACGTGACCTGTTTTGCTATCCGGCGTCGGTACACTAGGTTTACACTCAATTTTATCGTCAGCACTGGATTCTTTGTCAGTTATAGATGTATCCACTATTGCAGTTATAGATGTATCCATTATTGCAGATTTGTCTTGGTCAGCAGTCTTGGTTTTCGGAGAATCGATTTTCTCTTCTTCAATATTATTACTCGGCTGTGTTATCGCGTCGTCACTTACCACTTTGACGCTTTCAACGTCAACATGGTCCTCTGAAATTGTTGTTGTTGTTTCTGCAATAGACACATTGGGTGATTGCAGTTCGCCTTCCAATGCGTTGAGAAGGGCACGCTTCTTCTCCTCCAGATCGTCTAACGAAGGGCTGCCTCGACCGCTCCTAATTTGTGGCTTCACCTAAAATAGACGTCAATAAAAAAAAATATATTAAAACTAGCGGCCGCTCGCGGTTTCACCCGCGTGGTTTCTGTTCCCGTGGGAATATCGGGATAAAAAGTATCCTATGTGTTAATCCAGGTTATAAACTATCTGAGTGCCAAATTTCATCCAAATCTATTTAGTAGTTTTTGCGTAAAAGAGTAACAAACATCCATCCATACTAACAAACTTTCGCGTTTATAATATTAGTAGGATAATACAAATTGTCGTATTGTAAGTATACGGCACAAGTTCACATTTTCTATATTAGTTACATCATCAAGATCAGAATTGAAGTATACTAGTAGATAATAGGAATTTGAATCTACCTGAATCAACTTAACAAAAATACAGGGATAATTTGGACCCCCGCCAAAAGTAAAAATGGGGAAATAAAAAGGTAATAATAAAATATTTGACGTAAAAATAATGAATGTTTTCTTTTTTTTTTACAATTACAAATACAATTTTTTTGCCTGCCATTTATATCCTATAAGTTCTAGGTGCGTGCGCTCACCCTTGCGGTCAAAGCGACGGCGCGCTGTCATTGGTGCACGGGGTGAATAATAGCGGTCACGTGCATGCGCTTTGATAACCGCGATAGGCCGCGCGCTAGGTGACAATTTTTTTTTTTTTTTCATTATTCGGTTGTACTGATCACATAAAAATTTGGCGGAGGCTCCAAAATTAACCCTGTATAGATACAAAACAACAGTTTAAGAGAAATATTAAAAACAATACTAACTTCATCGTCATCAATCGTGATCAGCTCGGTTTCGGGCACCGGAATATCTTTCATCATGATCACTTCAACAACTTCGATGTCATCTGCGGACTTTTCATCGGCACTCTCAAGTTTCTCTTGGGATAGTGCAGGGATTTCGTCGACGCCCGGCGGCGGCGGGGGAGGGGATGACGGGCATATGGGCGGGGAGCCGGGGGGACAAGGGGGGGATGGCAGGGGAGGTTGGGAGGGTGTGGGGGGCGGGGTGCCCGGCGGTAAGGGCGGAGCCTCTGGCGGCGGAGGCGGAGCTTCGTCCGGCAGCGGCGGCACTGACGGGAAATCTGCTGTTTCTATAAAAGACAAATACGTGTTAAAATATAGTCTTTATAATTATTTGTTCTCATTTTTAATGAAAACTGTATTGTAGTGCGGTTTAAAAGGAAAATATTTATTTATATTTTTTAAATAAGGACATCAATAATAACTAATAATTGTAATAACACAAACTTTCCTTATTGGATAAAAAGTTCAGTTAAAAAAATTATTAATGGAATTATTACGCATTATTTATTGCGGTTATTTAAAAAAGGTACAAATAAAGGAGGCTTATACGCAGCAGGGGGTGATAGCGGGCTAATATGATGATAAGGAACATTTTACATTTCTATATAAGGCTTACTTGTAAAATATTATAACATACGACATTTTGGCAATTAAAGTTGAAAAGAGTGACCAAATTAAAAACATCTTAAACTCATCCGTGCTTCGGAACGCACGTAAGTCCCGGATTTTGTCATAAGATGGCAGTCGTTGAAACCCACCAACCTTCTGTATCTGACCCTTGACCCAACCTTTTAGCGAGAGCCTCTCTAGATATTGATCAAGGCTCTTAGCTATAAGGCCGTGTGCCAAAACGACTATCGATCGGTACAACAATGGTTGAATCCACATCCCACATGGCGGCAACCTCGTGAGCCAAGTCAAGGTACTTACTGAGCTTGTCCTTCTCGGCTTTCACGAGGTTCTCGTCATGAGGTATGGTGATATCAACCAATATTGCTCGGCGCTGAGGTCGGTCGATCACCACGATATCAGGCTTATTAGCGAAAATAGTCCTATCGGTAATGATAGAGCGATCCCAGTAGAGCGTTGCATGACTATATCTGTGCAAATACTCTCCGTTAGCAAGATGAGAACAACCGGAAATAATATGTCGCAGTGATTCTCCTGGACGGCAGCATGCCTGACAGGATGTCGACCGTACCGTCCCTCATAATATATTTCCGGTAGTTATTTGTCTTGATAACTTCATCTAAAATGGCACAGACAAAACCTTCGGTTTCCCCAAAGAGGTCACCGAAACGTAGCCAGTTCACCGAGGCAGGCAAATCTACATCAGGCCCCGTTAGAGCCCGATAGTAGCGCCCGTGTAGCACCTTGCTCTTCAATATGTCCTTGCGATCGAGAGTGCTTAGCACCACTGGTTTGCACCAGTTTTCTGTTGCCAAGGAGAGCGGCGTAAAGTGTCTATCAACTGCCACGACATCCAATTGCATCCCGCACTCAACTGTTAAAGAAATAATCCCTGAGACTGCACACCTCACGGTTATTTTGGACCTTGGCATTTGCAAAAAGCCGCGACCCCCACATCAACGCGGGATGAACAGCCTCATAACAGATGAGCGCGGGTGAAGCATTCTGGAAGTCGTGAGCATTTGACGGACTCTTCTATCCAAGGCGTCCAATTCGGTCTGAGTCCATCTTAGTATGCCAAAGGAGTATGTGAGTAGAGGCATAACCCAGCCATTAAAAGCACGCGTCTTATTGCCACCTGATAAAAGACTGTTAGTACTTTTCTTAGGCGGCAAAAGAATCGCTCCCATAAAGACTGTTTTATGTCCCTATCCTCAACACCCAAAAACTGTGAAATACCAAGATATTTATATGTTTCAATTTCGGAGAGAGATCTGAAGTTTATCGTTTCGGAGAGTTGTAAATTGGTTGAATTTACTACTCCCACGCTGTACATGCATAACCGCACACTTATACACACCAAACTCCATCTTGATGGCACTGCTGAAACTCTCAGTCATTTTCAGCAGTTTGACCAAATCTTGGCGGTTTGGTGCGAACAACTTGAGGTCATCCATGGACAACAAATACGATATAACTTCACCCCCTCTCTGCAGCCGACAGCCTAACCTTGAATTTCTCACAAAGTACTGAGAAAATTCAAAGCTAGGCAAAACCATAAGGGACTCAGACTGTCGCCCTGGAATATGCCACGCTCTATCCTCATAAAATCCTACGTGGCAGAAACACTATCTCGACATCCCGGTTGACACAAGACCGTGGTCCACTGCCGCATACATGACATCAAAAAGGATTTTAAAGTTATATCAATTTTATATAACTCTAAAATCCTCACCAACCATGAATGCGGACCAAAGGCCTTCTTATAGTCAATTATTATTATTATTCTTTTTAGACACCCGTTAACACAATAGTATCTTTTATACGGATTATAAAAGATCATTTAGTACTCATTGTTCGGTGCACAAGAATCACAGAAATGATCGTTCGTTTCACGCGCGACGTGGAGCGTGCGAGCCGAGCGGCAACCTACTGCCAGGTTACCTATTGAAACGCATAAAGTTATTCGACATGAACTGACAATGCATCATGTTAATGGCCATAATCGTCACTTGGCGTATGTATTTATAGCATAACTTCATAACGCATAACATAAATGGCCAAAATTTAAAAGGCATAAACATAGAAAGGTATAATTTCGATATGCTTAAGTAACAAAAGGCATATTTTTTTATTTGCTCTTTTTTATGTGTTCAGAAGACAATATTCAAAAAGTATACATGTAACAAGAATAACTGACAAAATCCCTAAACTCTTACAAGATAACCTTGTCATTGATATGCAGAAGAAACAGAGTAGGGGACAACACACACCCCTGCGGGACTCCAGCATTCACGGCCTTCATGTCAGAGCACGAACCGTCGACAACGACTTTGATGCTACGCCCAGAAAGAAAGCTGGCGACCCACGAACACAATTTTTCAGGAAGCCCGTATGATGGAAGTTTAGAGAGAAGAGCCCTGTGCCATACCCTGTCAAAGGCTTTCGCTACGTGCAAACTAACTGCCAGTGCCTCCCCTTTACTCTCGACTGCCTCCGCCCATCGGTGAGTAAGGTACACTATAACATCACCAGCCGAACGACCGCGACGAAAACGATACTGGCGATCACTAAGTAGCTGATTCTGATCCCGGAGATCTTTTACCGTTAATGTCGACCTTTTGAATCCTGTTACTCAAGTATGAGATAAGAAGGCTCAAAGAAGCATCCCTAATTCCATAGTGGTTAAGCTTCCTGACCAAAGTTTCATGTAAAACACAATCAAAAGCCTTGGATAAATCACAAAATACCAGGTAACCTTATGAGCTGGCGGTTTGTGATGGACTCCATTACTTTGGAGAGCAAAGAGGTGATGGCTATTGGCCTGTAGTTGGACGGATGTGAGCGATCGCTTATTTGGGAATCGGGTGGACAAGGGCTGTCTTCTAAGAACTTGGGACAACGCCAGGAAGTGTAAGACAGCCGGAAAAGGCGCGTTAGAACCGGCGCCAACTCAGGTGCACACGTCCGGAGCATATTGGCGGGAACCAGGCCCACTCGACTTATGGATATCAAGGGAAAAAAGAGCCTTACAAACTGACCTTTGTAGGAACCGAACGTTTGGCCTTGAACAAGCGCAATGCGGTATGGTCGGTGGAACTTTTTCCCCATCGTCCAAGGTCGAGTTTGATGCGAAAAGAGTGCCCAAGAGATCAGCTTTCTCCATTGCAGTATGGGCCAGGCAGTCATCGGTCTTGTGCAATGGTGGTAGGGACGGCTGACAAAAATGCCCTAAGATAGCTTTGGCGAGAGACCAGAACGCACGCGTATCCGAAGAAAGACGCACAGCCTCTCGCCAATTCTCCCTATGAATGATGACTTCGCCCTGACAATGTCCCTCTTAAAGGACCTGGCGGAAAAGTTGTATCTCTTTCTGAGCACACTGGTGTTTGGATCCTTTGATAACACCGCATTAGCCCAGGCTTGGTAATGTTGTCGCTTTTGGCGAGACGCCATTTTGCAGCAGCGACCAAACCATGGTTGGGACCTGCCGCCAATAGGAACCACAGAGTTTGGAATGGAAAGTTCCATTCCTTGCAGTATCACATCAACGACAAAGTCGGCGGCGACATCAGGATCATCCAGCGAGAAGCAAACTCGCCACCACGGGTATGACGCAAAGAAACCGTTTTATCCGTGCGGTGACGGAGAAAGAATACCAATCGCCGCCCCTCTCTCCGTCCGGTGGGTGTCGTAAGAAGCGACTAACGGACTCTTTCGAGCGATGATCTGCTCCACTGGTGGTAGGGCTTGACCCGTCTGGTTGGTGACCACCGTACGCATGGTGTAAAACCCGTCAAGTGACTGCTTGTCGGTCGCGTTTCGGGATCAGCCAGCGTATAACCAGAGCTCGAGAGGATGATGCTGCGATGTATTTGGTCTGTGGAGGCTTCCGTCAAACCAGTGCCAGGAGGACTTCGTTAACCTGCCGACCAGGGAGACCCGTACAAACGGTTGTCCCGCTGGCCGCCCGTGGCACAGTACAGGGGCCCAAGCGAGCCTAACCAGCTCGTGAGGCTGCCTCACCATGCCACGCATAATCTCGGGGTGGTCCGTCGTGCCGGTTGGTGACCGGAAGGTGGGGTCCCGGCGGCCATTCCCGGGGGGGTTCGGGGGCCCTTCCGTTCGGCAGGTTAATAATACTCGTCTGTGGGCAAATTCCTGGAGAAACAGGCCACCACACTTTGACCATTCGCATCGCGGCATCATTTTCTCGATTCACGCCTCTCTCTTTTCCACTAATAAAAAGACAGCGCCTAACAACAAAACTGGTACTACAGCGGTGCACACCCCCACCACAACCTTACCGTTTGAGGTGGAGTTCGCTAACATCCGCGGACTCCATGCAAACCTCAATGCCGTCCACCACCATCTTGAGACGGCACGGCCAGCAATGTTGTTCCTGACGGAGACGCAAATAATCCGCCCTGCTGACACCACCTACCTGAACTATCCCGGCTTTGTGCTTGAAGAATCCTTCAAAGCCAAAGCCGGAGTTTGCTTATTCGTTCGGGCGGATGTTTGCTGTCGCCGTCTGCGCTGTCTGGAGGACCCTTCCTTCTCCCTCCTAGTGGTACACGTCGACTTAGGCTCTCATTGCCGTGTCTACGTCTGCGTCTACCGATCCCATTACGGCGACATGGAGACAACTCGACTAATTGAACACCTTAGTCGGGTAGCAGATGATGCGCAGGAGCGGTTTCCATCGGCGGAATTGGTGTTTTTGGGGGACTTCAACGCCCACCATGAGTTGTGGTTAGGTTCCTCCAAAACAGACCATGCTGGTAGAACTGCCCACGCATTCGCTCTCACGCATAACCTGACGCAACTGGTGAACCAGCCCACCAGGATCCCAGACATAGTTGGCCATGCGCCCTCCTTACTCGACCTTCTGCTGACGAGTCGCCCTGCTGGATACCGGGTGGAGATTCGAGCTCCTTTAGGTTCCTCGGATCACTGCTTGATATCCAGCACAGTGCCCTTGGCATCGCGCCCGCCAACAGCGGTTTCGAAACGCCAGATTTGGCACTACGCGTCGGCAGACTGGGACGGTATGCGGGAGTATTTTGCATCCGTCCCTTGGAGGCAGCGCTGCTTTAGTGGGAAGGACCCGACCGCTAGCGCCACTGCCGTTGCTGATGAGATAGTATTAGGAATGGAATACTATATTCCACACTCCTATGTCATCAGCAAAGGCAGACGCAACCGCTGGTTCAATCGCGAGTGTGCCAGCGCTGTTGAGAGCAAACAGACGGCATACCGCGCTTGGATCAGAGGTAAAGCTCATGGGGATCCCGAAACTAGCTCGCTAAAAGCAGCCTATAATAATGCCACCAAGTCGTGTAAGAGGGCCTACATTAGAGCGGATGCCCAGCGCGTTGCACGAGTAGGCCAAGAACTCCTGACGCATCCTACGGGCAGCCGTAGCTACTGGCGTCTGGCCAAAGCCGTGCAATCCAACTTCTGCCAACCCTCGCTGCCACCACTGAGATGTCCTGACGGAACTTTAGCTCACAAGCCGCAGGAAAAGGTCGATCTCCTGGCCAAACTCTTTGCGGCTAACTCCCGGATCGATGACTGTAATGCACAGCCACCCTCAATTCCTCACTGTGGCCACACAATGTCTGATATTAAAATCAGGCAGTGTGATGTCCGTGCGGAGCTGCAGTCAATCGATGTCCGGAAAGCTAACGGTCCTGATGGCATCCCAGCAATAGTCCTGAAAATGTGTGCAGCGGAGTTGTCCCCTGTGTTAACGCGTCTGTACCGTCTCTCGCTCTCTTCGGGTTGTGTGCCGGAATCTTGGAGAGAAGCTAATGTGCAACCGATCCCTAAAAAATGAGATCGGTCAGATCCGACTAATTACCGCCCTATAGCCGTAACTTCAGTCTTGTGTAAGATCCTAGAACGAATATTGAACAAACAGCTTGTTCGATACCTAGAAGTTCACTCCCTAATTCACGATCGTCAATATGGGTTTCGGCCAAAACGGTCAACGGGTGATCTTCTAGCGTACGTCACACATCTCTGGGGTGAGGCTATTGACAAACGTGGCGAGTCACTGGCAGTTAGCCTTGACATAGCCAAGGCTTTTGATCGGGTCTGGCACAAAGCTCTTCTCTCCAAGCTCCCGGCATACGGCTTGCCCGCTCAGTTCTGTACCTGGATTGCTAGCTTCCTGCATGAGCGTAGAATCCGTGTCCTTTCGGATGGATGCGCTTCGCGGTTCATGTCAGTGAACACTGGTGTTCCTCAAGGCTCCGTTCTATCCCCCACGCTGTTCCTTCTGCATATCAATGACATGCTTCCTCTTGGAAACATTCATTGCTATGCAGATGATAGCACAGTGCATGTGGGATATAACGGTCACCCAACGGCTGGGCGGGTAGACACCGAAATGAAGCGAGCAAATCTTGTCATTGAGCTCGATCGGGTGTTGGACCTCATTTCTAAATAGGGCTCCGATAATCTGGTGGAGTTCAATGCCAAGAAAACACAGGTGTGCGCGTTCACAGCGAAAAAGTCGCCATTCCTTCCCCTTCCCTCTCTCCAGGGTACATCTCTAGGCCTGCAGAGCAGTATTAACATGCTCGGTATGAATATCCGCTGCGATCTGAACCAAAAGGACTACATCGAAACCGTGATTAAAAATGCCTCACGTAAACTTGGTGTCCTGAACAAGGTGCGGCGATTCTTCACGCCTGATCAGTTGTGTCTATTATACAAGACACAGGTGCGATCTTGCGTGGAGTATTGCTCTCAACTTTGGGACGGCTCCGCAAAGTACCTTCTCGATGCCTTGGACAGATTGCAGCGCCGCGCTGTGCGCATTATCGGCAATGCGGAGGTCACTAAAACTCTCGAGCCTTTGCAATTGCGTAGAGATATTGCGTCACTCAGCGTCTTTTACCGTTTATACCATGGCGAGTGCTCTGAAGAACTCTTTCACCTCATCCCTCCTTCTCCCTTCCTCCATAGGAGTACGCGTGCTGCTCTCCGGAGTCACCAATTTACAGTCTCTAACATTCCATCACGCACAAAGAAATTTGGTGACTCGTTTCTTTGTCGCACTTCCAAAAGATGGAATAGTCTACCAGCACACGTATTCCCTCCTACCTATGACATAGGGTCCTTCAAACGAGGCGTGAAGAAGCACTTTGTAGGCCGGCAGAGTGAGGGTGACTGATGCTACGTCTCTTACGCTGCACCAGTTGTCCTCGCGCCTGGGCTTCATTTAGAGTGGTCTGATGAGCCTAGTGGTGCATCAACAGAAACTTGATGGCCGTCTGGGTGAGAGGTCAGCAGAAGGTGCATTAAGGAAGGTGCTTGGCCCTCCATGTCTGGAACCCGCGTAGTTCGGTTACCAGTTGGGACAGACTGGAGGCCAAAGCGAAGTCATGAACGGCTCTACCCGCGTGGTCAGTTGTGCGTGAACCAAGCCATTCGACGCGGTGGGCATTGAAGTCTCCCAATACCACAATCTCGGCAGAGGGGATTCGTTAGAGAAGGGAGTTTGTCACCGTTTAGACGCTTTCGATAAGTTGGTCAGTTCCGTTGTTACCGCCGTGGGACCTATACAAGCACGCGTAGACGCGAGGATGGCGCCCGCAGTCGACGTGTAGCCATAAGATGGAGACGTCCCTATCTTCAAGATTGCCGATTGCCGGCTTGCTTGCCAGACTCAGCCACGGCAGCGAGCGTAAAAATCACCTGCTCCTCAGCTCGCGGGCCGCTTCGCCCCTCCGCGCTTACGCGGGCTTGAATAACACTCTAGCGTAGGGTAGACAAGACTACGTGGAGTCGGTTTTGCCGCGATTCGTTTCTGCCACTGACTTTTTAAGCACATACTTACTGCATAACCTATGTACTTACATAACCATACTTACGCATACTTATGCATCATAGTAATAACAGAAAATAAATTTATTTACAAATTAAAAGCAGCATTACAATTATGCTTTATAAAAGTACGACTTTTAATTATACTTTGTAAGAGTATGTCAAACAAAATTATGAATAACACAATTATGCGTTTTAAAGTATGCTTAGTAAAATTATGACAAACAATAAATAGATTTTAATGATTATGGTTTTTATTAATGTCTTTCAACAATTCTGCGTTATTTTGTTTTTGCGTAATAAAAATTTGCTACAAGCTAATAAGCTTTTTGAATTGTATGCCATAAGATGCATGTCAATTAAAATTATGGCAATAAACATTCTGCGTTTCAACGTGTCACCCTACTGCCATACGCCTGCCCGGGAGGCGCGCCGGCCGAACGTACCTAAACTGCGGAGCATTGACCTAGAAGATATAGACAAGAACGTTCATACAAACCATTTGTTCCAATTCTGGAATGACAGACCTAAAGTTCACTGCAGCCGCTGCAGCGCTTAAACATTTATGTCGTCTAATCAACAGACAGACATCGCAGCGCCGCAACGCCAGAACGGTCAAAGACAACGTATTGTGAATTAAGATGGCGTCCCAAATAGATTGTTAATAACAATAATTGAAAAAATATATTTTCTATTCTAATAATACGATATAACTACTTAATAATGACTTGAATAACAATTAATTTCACTTATTTTCGACGCTCCGCACGCGCCTAAGCCGTGTGAATGTCGAACCCACGCTAAAACAAGGTGCTGATTCGACTCCGCAGATGAGTGGAACAACATAGTGCGTGTTCGGAACGGCCTATCTAGTGTAACGTAGAAATCGCTGCTGCGGAGTGACACCCCCAGGGCCCTGATTCTGTATCGCAATCTATAGATTCCACACCTAAACCTTACCGCGCACAAACGTCAAACGCATACGTTTTTGGGGAGATATCGTAACTTTTTAAGGAATTAACGTGGTTTTGAAACAAGGAATCGTTACAAAATAAGGGCCCTGGTAGCGTGGTGATTTGTGGCTCAATCTCCTCATGTGGGAGGGCCTGTGCCCAGCTGTGGGACGGATATCGGCTGATGATAGTAAAAAATGTCTTACCATCTCCACTATCCAGTTCCATCTCCTTGATCTCCTGCGCCGTCATGCTCTGGCCGGCCGTGGGGAACAGCATGAGCTTCTTCCTCTTATAAGCCACCATCGCGTTGGGCGCAAGCATCTGCAGCATCGCGATCTTGCTGTCTTGTTCAGAGGGGGGCGGCATACCGAGCAGATGCGCCTCCTGACATATTTGGCATAATTATAGAGGGTGGAGTGCTAACATCTTTTTTTTTTTTAATAAAGAAGGAGGCAAACGAGCAGGCGGGTCACCTGATGGAGAGTAATCACCGCCGCACATGGACACCCGCAAAACCAGAGGAAACGCAGGCGCGTTGCCGACCTTTAAAGAAGGAATAATAATTGTGAGGGGGGGGGGGGGATTGGCCTCTGGAACCCTCACTAGCCGGACGAAACACAACAGCACTAAGTGCCATAATTTCACGCCGGATATTCGTGAGAGGGTGGTATTATGCCAGGCGAGCCGGCCCAATGCGTGCTGCAACGCAGCGTGGCTCTACCACTCAGTCAGTGTCACTCATTTAGCACCACCCAGGGGTCACGTGTAGGGTCTCAAGGGACGGACGCGAGTAACTTTAACCCCTATCTAAGTACACCACATTTTTTTAAAGTTTTAATTTATGTTTATGAGTATTATATGTCAAAGTCAAGTACTTTGAATCGTCCAAATCTTTTTTAACCTCCACCCATTCAGGACATCATTTTTAACTGTGGCAAAGAACGGGCGCAAGAAACCACAGCGCACAAAGAAACGACATTTACAAAAAAAAAATATGTCGTTACCAGATCGTAAAATACAAAATATGAATTTGAATGTTAATAATTTAATTAAATATTGGTGCTTTATTAATTATAGACAATTAGAAATAGCTGTTGGAGTACTTAGAGCATTTCAGACCCAAGCTGTTTTGTTTTCTGTGTAATCTGACACTTTATAATAAGCTTTTTTATAAAGCTTTTCTTTGATTTTGATTTTAAATTTATCAAGATCTAATTTCTGAATATCATTTAGTACTTTGTTGTATAATCGTACACACAGACCCTTAAAAGGACTATTTATTTTATGGAGCCTAGTATAAGGTACTGCTAATTTGTTCTTACTTCTAGTGATTAATTTGTGAATATCACTGTTTTTTGAAAACATTTCAATATTTTTATGAACATACATCCGATTTTGATAAATGTATTGTGATGCAACTGTCATTATACTTATATCCTTAAATCTCTCTCTGAGAGAGTCACCAGCCTGTAGGTTATATATTGCTCGAATAGCCCTCTTCTGCAGCACAAAGATAGTTTGAATGTCTGCAGCAAGAGCAAGAGAGTATGAAGAGTATACTTATTTTTTTCCTGTTCCTTAAACTTTAATTATACGATCAGTCATTGGACTATAAGCAAATGGAATAGAAGATGGACACACTCTACCTGCGATTTCTCACTGAACACATCTGCTCATAATACAGACACCAGCAAGTTAATTTACCTTTTTTATTTTTGGTAGGTTAACTAACTTGCAGGCGTGTGTACAATATATAAAAAAAACACAAAAAAAAAGTTTGTACGAACACCTAGGTGACTGGCTAAGCACTCTCTCGGGCTGTTAACCGGGGATTCAGGGTTCAGTTCCCGGGTTGGGCGAATGTTTTTGATTATTCAATGCATAGCCCGGGTCTGTAGACATGATTTCAATGAAGGAGGCATGATTAATTTTTTGTACAAAGATTATTTTTGCATTTTTTTATAAAAATACCTCTTGATAACGTGAGCTAGCTGGTACATTGAATCCGGGAAAGTCGAGAATCTTTTTGATGTCAAATTTATCTTTGCTGCCCGGCTCGCAGACCTCGCCCTCTTCTTCCGAATCATGGATGGCAGCGCCCTGGCAAATATTAATTAACTTAACAAAAAATTACGAAACACTTTTCCTAAATAAATAAAGAGTCAATGATGGGATTGTAAATATTGATACTGTCTAACTCTGTTTTTTATGATTCCAATAAACAAAATGGTAATTTATAACAAATCCGTATCAACCAATACTTGATATGTTAAGAGGCCTATTTACATCTCGACTGTGAGTTTTGCGTAAAATGGCCAATTTTGGCGTTATGGATCTCAGAAACAAAAATACATAAACAATTATGACTTATTGAATAGTGTAGAATAGCTATCGGAATAGTGCGTAGAGGCCTCGCTTTTTGTAAATTTTGCTTAACTTTTAAATTAAACCCAAAATTGCAGAGATAGATTTTCATAAAGTGCGCGAAGGCACTTTTTTGAGCGTATCGATTGAACTACTGTTCTAAATAAGTGAAATAAAAAAATTATAATGTTATCTCTTATATAGTCGAATAGTGCGTAGCGGCCTCGGAATTTTTAGATATCTTTGATTTTACATAGAAAAAAAATCTTATTCTAAACCAAAAAAACTTCGAAAATCGCTATAAATTAACTGTGAATTTCTCCTATCTACGATAATATTATTGAGCAAAATTTATACCAGAGTAATTGTTTCTTCATGAGGAATAAAGATATTATAATGAATTTATTATCCTATTTCGATAAAAACGATAAATACAACTGCAAAATTACTACAAAATGCGATGCGCCCGCCGCCGTCCGAATTCAACTACTTATGCTCACAGAATGGAGATTTGTAATATTTTGTACAAATTTATTATCCTACTTCGATAAAAACGATAAATACAACTGCAAAATTACTACAAAATGCGAAACTGGGCATTTTTCGCAAAAATCACATTCGAGATGAATAGGCCTCTTAATATATAAACAAATCGCCAAATGTATTGCTAAGCTCAAAACTCGAGATCGACTCGCCCAATTTAACTGATTCATTTTTTATTGTTAGTAAAGTCAATGTTTTTATTTAAAACAATATTTTTAGATAATCGTCTAGGGATACGGATTGCTGACGCGTAAGAATTCGCGTGCGGGCCGCTAGCAAATAAATTAATAATACTAACTGTTGAGTCAAACATTGTTATTCCTGAATGAGATATTCTTGCTTCCTCTAGCCACCCAGGGGGGTAGCCCAACAGCCGCATTCTGTATATGTGCGTTGGAAGTTCGTGCCTCTTCAAGCCTAACGCATGTCGGAGTTGTCCTGATATTCTGCCTGGCATTAGATGCCCATATTTCTGCTCATCTTCTACATGGTAACGGCTGAAATGTAAATGATATTTTATTCAATTGTTACTATTGTAATGGCGTTGGGACGGAGACCCGAAATGAAACAATGTCTTGCGTTGAATCAATCATCTTTATCCTCTAGTGTATCATCTTAAATACTAATTAACATCACATCTATACGTGACTAGAGGAAGGACGCCTTGTCAATCAGGAAGACCTTAATTATCACGTACTATTGAGTACGTGCTGATAGTGTAATTCACTATATCACACCTCCCCTGAAAAGGCTAGGCATCCCTTCCCTGAAAAGTAAACTCTTATTTTCTAAATATCTTAGTCCTATTCTTATGAACTATATATTCTTTATTATTCTTTAATATTTTCACATTAGTACCTAGCTCTTCTAAAACTTCAAATGGACCTAAATACAAGTCATTCAATTTATTATAATTTTCATTCTTATACAAGAGTAGATCACCTTTTTTGTAGTGTACTTCCTTACAATCTAAATCATAATTAGTTTTTCTACTTTGTTTTGATATTAATAAATTGTTCCTGGCATCATTATGAGCTTTTTGCAATCTAAATTTTAACTCCGATGGATAATTGTCGTATACATATAAGGGATCAACTTTACTAACTAAATTACTAGGTACGTTACATGTTTTCCCAAAAACTAGTTCATAAGGGGAGTATTTGGTACTAGTATTTACAGAATTATTATAAGCAAAGCACCAATATGGTATCCAGGTACTCCAATTTGCCGACTGATTCTGTGTTTGTATTCTCAAGTAACATCCGAGATGTTTGTGCCAGTTTTCTAGCGAACCTATACTCTCATGATGATAGGGTGTTGAATTTAACTTATCAATATTTAGCAATTTACATACTGTTTCTAACGTGGAATTAATAAATTCCGTTCCACAGTCAGTCGCAATAACCCTGGGAGTACCATATCGTAAAATAAAATTTTCAGTAAAAACCCTAGCAACAGTTTCAGCTGACTTATCAAGTATTGGGTAAGCTTCTACAAACTTTGTCAATTCGCATTGTATTGTTAATATGTATTTATTACCCAAATTATCGACCTCCAACGGCCCCACAATATCTAAATATAATTTTTCAAAAGAAGTAGATGCTGTAGTGGTTATTACCATTTTCTCTTTATTATTTTTATTACAAAATTTCTGCTTTTGGCAATCTTTACAGCGAGTCACATATTCAGTTATGTCTTTTTGCATATTACTCCAAAAATATTTTTTTCGAATATTCTTAGTCATTTTATTTATGCCTACATGACCACTTGTCGGCAATAAATGATAATCATTTAGTATAACACGTATCAAGTCTTTATTTGTAACATGTTCAACTTGGTTATTAATAATACATAACCGCGGTAATTCTTTATGTTTCATGAAAGTTTGGGTCAAAATTTTAATAAACTTTTTATTAAACCCATTTTTAATCACAACGACTTCTACAATATTATATTTTTTACATAATGCACTCAGTTCTCCTATCGTTGCGTCTCGGCGCGCCTCCGTTAGTAGAGATTCCTGATTTATGTAAATAGTAGAGTCACTAAATAACATATCACCCGTCTGTGAGACGTATCTTTTCTTTTTCCTCAACTTCACGAAGTTTTCATACGAACAAATATCTAACCTTACATCATTTTGTGATTTCTGCATAATATCTACCACTCTTGGTTGCCTATGATCAACAGGGGGCTCAACCCTGCTACTTCCAGAGGTAGCGGGTTCATTATTTTGCTCCATGGTTCTTTTCATTGAACGGGTTAATACCCCCAAAAAATTTGAATTTAGATTTTTTAACTCGTCTGATGTTATAATGACTCTCGATAAGGCATCTGCCGTTACATTTTCGGAACCTTTTATGTATTCAATATCGAAATCATATTCTTCTAAACAAAGTCTAAACTTAGTTAAACGGCTACTAGGATCTTTGATGCTAAATAAATGAACCAATGGTCTATGATCTGTTAATATTTTAAATTTTCGTCCGTATAAATATGGTCGAAAATGTTTTATAGCCCACACTACCCCTAATAACTCTTTATGAATGGTTGGGTAGTTTATTTCTGGACTGTTTAATTGTCTGCTTGCATAAGCTACGGGCTTATTATTTCCATTTGATAATACAGCCCCCAAGGCTACCCCTGACGCATCTGTTTGCAACCGGAAAACATTATCTTTTCCAAAATCTGGATAATCTAAGACAGGAAATGAACTAAGTGACTTTTTTAAGGTCTGAAATGCCACGTCACATTCTTCCGTCCACTGAAACTCGACATGTTTCTTACAAAGACGGTTTAGTGGGTACACTATTGTGGCAAAGTTTTTTATGAATTTTCTATAAAAGTTCGCAAAAGCCACAAAACGACGAATCTCATTTACATTTTTAGGTACTGGGAACTTTTCCAAGACCTCGATTTTACTGTTGTCTGGCAACACCCCGTTTGGCGTAATAACATGCCCTAAATAATTAATTTCTTTCCTCAAAAATTCGCACTTACAAGGGTTTAGTTTTAAATTAACTGACCTAAACCTCTCAAATACACTCATTAAATTTGTATTATGCTGCGATAGGCTTTTCCCGAAAACTATTACGTCATCGAGATATAGAAAACATATCTCGTAATTTAAACCCGATAGAGCCATAGACATAAGTTTAGAAAATACGCTAGGACTCGTTTTGAGACCCATAGGTAATCTTTTCAGTTGATATTGCTTATCAGCTGTAAAAGAAGTGAATTTCCTACATTCTGGTGATAACCCTAGCTGGTAATAACTAGAACTGAGGTCTAAATGAGAATAGTATAAGCATCCCGAAAGTGAGTCAATAATTTCTTGTATATTTGGTAACGGGAACTTTTCGTCTACTATTTTTTTATTTAAAAGTCTATAATCTATTACGATTCTCCACTTTTTTTCACCGCTACTGTCAGCTTTTTTCGGAAGTAATAATAATGGAGAAGACCATTCGCTGGTACACTCTTCGATAATATCTTCTTCTAACAATTTACCTACCTGTTTTATTAACTCAGCCTTCTGAGCGAGCGGTATTCTATAAGGTTTGACATAAACAGGAGACGCGTCATTTTGCAGTTTAATGTTGTACTCGTATAAGTTTGTAACGGATAGCTTATCACCCGGCATATGAAAGATATCTGCATATTTTGCACATATTTTCTCAATAGACCGTCTCTCTTCATCACCAAGATATGTTTTTAATTTAAGAAAATCGAATAGTTGTTTAACCCTCTCGACAGATTTTCCGTTTTCCGTATCAAAAGAGCATACGAAATAATCCGAGTATTTTCTAATTTTCGGGCTAAAGTTATTTAATTTTACATCTTCTTCCCGTGTGTTTAAAAATCGCACCGGAATCTTTTTCCCGTCTCCTACTACCACGGCGCCTGCTACAAATACGCCTGCAATAACTTCCTCCGCTAAAATGACACATTCGCCCTTTATCTCTGACGAAACATATTTTACGACCTCACATCTCCCTGGAATAGTCGTTATTATGTTTTTACCTAAGCCTAATTCTAGACTTATCTTATCCTGTAATGTAACCAGCTTATTTTCATAGTTAATTTTACAACTATATTTTAATAAAAAATCTTCTCCTAAAATTCCATCATTTTTACAGTGGAAGTTGCTAAACACATAAAACTTATGCCTAAAATTATAATTGTTAACACATAAGTCTAGATAAACATAACCTATTGATACTAAATCCCCACATACTCCTTTAATCTTAATTTCATCCCTTACTAGCTTTGCGTCGCGGGACACGCTACGGAGTTTATTTAACCAATCTAACTTTAAAATTGAAATGCTTGCTCCTGTGTCTACTAATAGAGAAATTTGAGTTTGACTACAAGTAAAACAAACGTAATTACCACTACCATAACTACAAATATCTACCTCAGCGCTATTCAGAACGAAAAAAATCATCGCTATGATGTTCGTTCTGACGTATACTCTGACGTTCACTTTCGTTCTCGTCATTAGACTGTTCTGCTGAGTCAACTAAGAAATGTACATTCCTACGTTTATTATGAGGTGACGTAAACCTGGTGTTGCGCTGACCCTGAAACCTATTCGAGTTATAGTAGGCACGACCCCGACCTTGCTGACTCGTCGCGTTGTTGTTACGTGACTTATTATATTGTTGATGATAGTTTTTATTTATCTTTTCAAATCGCTGGTTCGAAACATAGTTAACATAATTGTTTATTGGTGGTTTCACTACCGAATCTTCTTGTTCTAAGGCTATAGTTATTGCCTGCCTAACTGTGCTTACGGACCTAGACGTAACTATAATGCTTGTACGAGCATTGTTTAGGCCGTCAGCGAAACGCTTGATAGCCATTTTTTCATTAATCGGCTTTAATAAATTATATGCCGACTCGTCTCCATTAGCCTGTGCTGTACTTAAATCGTTGGACATTTTTTCGATTTCACTACCAAACACTTCTATGGTCTTGTTTCCTTGCCTACATCGTAGCATTCGGTCTAAAATGGCTGTGTATGATTTAATCGGAATTAAAACATTTTTTATATCTTTTATTAGGTCTGCCACAGACACATATGACTTATTAATTTTTGTTTTAGCACTGCTAGAAAGACGAGTTTTTAAAACAAAATTGATTAACAGAGGCTGGTCCTCGTTTCTAAGGGTACTACTATAATACTCTATTCCGTCTATTAGTTGGTTAATTTGCGTTTCGTCGCAATCTACTACTGGGAGGAGCGTGAGCGCGACTTTTAGATCGAACGTGGCCATGGTTGTGATCGTTTCTGAATGATGCGGGTTAACGAGTGACTCGATTTCCTCAAAATTACATAAAAACTTTGACGATATTGCTTTTGTTATTTGTAATTCTACAGCATCTATCCCTTTTTTACATAAGTCTGCAGATATTTGTTCAAAAATATTTTTAATTTCCTTTTCTCCTAAAAACTTATTCTGCCCCTGAGCGGAATAACGTTTGTCCTTACTTAATTTAATAATAGAGTCTCTAATAGCCTTAAGCTCACTCAAGAGTTCTGACAGGTTTGCCATGAACACACTTTAGAAAAAAAAAAAATCACTCACACACACACATAGATTCTTGGTAGCATAGTTATATTAATTCGTGCTGGCTTACACGTTCTGTGCTGGTCCAATTGCCCGTCGAACCGCTCTGCGTTCTACCTCTTCTAATAGTCGTGCGTTGAAGTAACGTAGCAGCCTAAGTACTATATAGCCCGCTAGTACAACGACGATGGTCAGTAAAAAGATCTCTGAAAGTTGCATCCCAACGGCCAAGGGAGTTGATGCTGCCGCCGATTGAGTTGGTGATTGACTGACAATAATATTGTCTTTAGATTGTGGGTTTCCCATAGTTAAACAATTTTGGCTTACAGTTTTTCTTCTTATTTCCTTCGTCCTTCGTCCTTCTTGTAGGCCCGTGTAGCACTATTTTCCTGATATTTTGTAGACTTCAACTAGCGATTTCGCGGCGCGGACTTGTGACACCATGTCACGGTCGCCATGTAATGGCGTTGGGACGGAGACCCGAAATGAAACAATGTCTTGCGTTGAATCAATCATCTTTATCCTCTAGTGTATCATCTTAAATACTAATTAACATCACATCTATACGTGACTAGAGGAAGGACGCCTTGTCAATCAGGAAGACCTTAATTATCACGTACTATTGAGTACGTGCTGATAGTGTAATTCACTATATCACACTATCTTTTGTGGTTGAGGCCAAACTAGAATTACTATACGTGTATATTAGCATTAATTAACAGTTTTAAAATGACTGTTCTCTGAATAGAACTCTAGATTCTGTGACTCTAGTGTCATTAGAACTGCATCCCCAATCAATTTGTTAAAGAAGAATAGGTATTTTCGTATGAAACACGTCCCACCCCTAGATGGTAAGTTTCGAAATAAATAGTGTATTTTGTTGTAACGATATCAAATATGAACGAGTGAATGAAACAATGAATAAAAAAAAAAAGAAAAAACAAGGAAAATGCAAAAAATAATTGAAAAATGAAGGTGTATAGTTAGTAGTAGTTAGTGTAGTTAAATTTAAGAAAAAATCTTGGCTTTAAATTTATATTATCATTTATTATTTTAATTTTCTTCTTCTCAATAACTTTTTTCTCCAATGCCTGACAGATTTGCTGTCATACAATAAAATGCTTCACTTTTCAAGTACTTTCATTTGATGCATAGATGTAAAAGTTTCAAGGGGGGGGGGGGGGGGGGTGTTACGTTTTGCCCATTCTTCTTTGCTTAGTTTCTGAAATACTTGCCCAGTTGAACATACATCATGCTTGTTTCCCGGCGGGGTAGTCTGAGCTACCTATCTAACCATAGCGTTTCATTTGCTGGGACTCTGATAGACTACTTTAGCTGAATTCAGATGAATATTCATAAATATAAGTATAAAAAGGAGAATGACCATTTTACTATGGGAGTTAGGCTAGTTTTTTTTTTGTTCATTAGCTAGCTAGCGTAACACAGCGCTTTAATTAAATAAATAGTAATCAATTATGAAGAAAAAATTACATTACAATATCATGCGGGAGTTTGAAGCTATTTTCATTTTTAGCTTAAGACTTTTTAGGTATTTGAGGTTATGACAACTGTTATCGTATGACTATCAGTTCAGTTCAGCATTTATTTATTACTTGACTCTTAAAGCGGCGTTCTATAGAAAACCTTTTTTGGTTTATTAGCTAGCTAGCGTAACACAGCGCTTTAATGAAATAAATAGTAATCAATAGCAGCAATGCTCTGAATTATGAAGAAAAAATTACATTACAATATCATGTGGGAGTTTGAAGTTATCTTAATTTTTAGCTTAAGACTTTTTAGGTATTTTGAGGTTATGACAATTACTGTTATCGTATGACTATCAGTTCAGTTCAGCATTTATTTATCACTTGACTCTTAACGCGGCGTTCTATAGAAAACCTTTTTTAACTGTAATCATTATAACTTAAGAGAACACTTTTGATATGTGAATGATTAAGACGCAATAGATATCGAATAGGCTGGTTTGGTCATTCTCCTTTCAAAATTTCAATTCAAATACTTTCAAAGAAAAAATTCACAGATCTCGTGCTCTACACGACTTGAAAGGGCATTAAAAATGAACCTATTATAGATTATTAATGAAAAAAAAAATATTTTGTCAATAAAAATTATCGACTTTTCCAAAATTTGTTTATACTATCCTATAGCTCTTAATTTTTCGCATCTACACACATCAAAAGTGTCTAGGGATCAAGCATTTTTATGCGGATTTCTTGAGATTGAGATGTGGCTTTGTAATAAATTTATGATTTTATAAATTTATATGGATCCTTTTTGGTGCATTTCATAATTTGAAACAGGAACTTTCAATCAATTTCTAGTAAAAGATGAAAATCAGCTGTCAATATTTTCCCTATAAAAACATACAACGCATTGAAGACATTATTAGTGCTACTGTTTCCCTACTACTGATTAAAACCAACGTTATTATGGAGCGGCGACGTCATTTAAGCAGGGAAGAAATGCTCAGAGCCGTGGGAATGATAGAAGCTGGTTCCCGGCAACGTACTGTGGCTTTAGCTCTGAATACAAGTCAGAGTGTTATCAGTCGACTTTGGACACGTTACCGAAGCACTGGTACCGTGGCTGAGCGCCATGGAGGACGGTATCGCTGCACCACACGGAGACAAGACCGATACATTCAAATCACAACTCGAAGAGCTCCAACAATAACCGCCATGATGTTAGCCGTGAGGCTTCATCACTCTTCAGGGAACTTAATTAGCGACCAAACAGTCAGAAACCGCTTGCATGAAGTGAACCTTCATTCCCGAAGACCGCTAAGGGTACCACCTATAGCAATGCACAATCGTAGGATTCGATATCAATGGGCTCTTGAACACAGAAATTGGGCAGAAGAACAATGGCGTTTCGTGTGCTTTTCTGATGAGTCTCGTTTTGGTATGAGACCGGATACAAGACGTATACGACACTGGAGAACCCCTGGACGCCAACAGCGATTAAAATCCTGCCAGGAAGTCCATCCTTATAGTGGTGGAACCATCATGGTATGGGCGGGTATTTGGATCGGCGGAAGAACTCAGTTGATTTGGATCAGAGGCAACCTCAACGCTCAAATTTATGCTGAGACGATTGTATCAGACGTCATCGTTCCTCTACAAGTGCAAATCGGTCCCTTATTTCAGTTAATGCATGATAATGCACGACCGCACACCGCAAGAGTTGTAAGACAGACTCTCGTCTGGCCTGCTCAGTCGCCAGACTTGAACCCGATTGAGCATGCATGGGATATACTACAGAGAAGAGCTAAGCATACCCCCCCCCCCCCCCCCTATCACTCCCACATAAAAGTATAAGACATAAAATGTTCCCCGTCTCAATATGTCTAGGCGTCTCTCTCAGTTTTTCGAATTTCGACTTCGTTCACGAGATATCGAAGATATTCCGAGGAAAGGTGTTAAAAAATCAAGGTTTTTTTCAATTTTGGAAAAAAGTTTTCGACTTTTACAAAATATTTTTTCACCATCTAAAAGCCATTTCAATTGGCTACTTGACAGTTTTCGAAAAAGTATTTAAAAAGTTACAAACGCTTATTTTATACCCCGTACAATATTTTCTTTCTCGAAAAACCTTTATTTAACAGAAAAAAACATATTTTTCTTTGTTGATTTCAAACTTCGTGCGAAAACGGTTGGTCACGTGACATTTTGCTCGGTGACGTCACTTTTCAATAAATATAGAAACGTAACTTGAAACCTGACAGACAGTTTCTGTATACTTTGTGAAATGTGACGTCACAATCCGTCACATGAAGCTCAATCATGGCCGCCCGTGTTTCGGGTCTTGTAATCCACAGATACAAAACGCATATTTATTTTTAAAAAATAAAATATTTACATATTATCTTAATAAAAAAAACTATTGGATTATTATCGTTTAATCATAACCTACCATTTCCGACATATTTCATAGTTTATTGTTACAACTGTCAAATAGCCAATTCTGCGTCTTTTGAGCCCTCATACGTCCTCATGGCTCTAAACCACTATATACCACGGGGCAAACACATTTCAGCGAAAAAAAAAGGGGCCCTACCGGAGCGATCGAAAAAATTCTCAATGATAAAATGCATACACACCCCGCCCTAATAGGCATGTTTTTTCGCTTCTCTGCAATCTTAGAGTTATTTCTGGGCAGTCTACAGTCACGCAGCGGGTGAGGACCATCGCAATTGAAGCAGACCGTAGCGCGACGCGGCGCCGGCGGCGGGGACGTCGCATTGTCGGGTTTATTTGATATCAATGTTGACACCTAGAAATATATAAATAGGCAATGAGGACCGCAAAGTCCACGTTTCACCAAACAACAACTGCACATGTGAATTAGTTATTTGAGATACAACATGAGTCAAAGTGAGTAAGTTTTTCAGGAGACAAAGTCCATGATTTCTCTGGTTTTGCGGGTGTCCATGCGCGGCGGTGATCACTTTCCATCAGGTGACCCGCTTGCTCGTTTGCCTCATTCTACTATAAAAATAAAAATAAAAGTGAACTGGCGCTGTTTCTCAGTCACATAGTGCATTTACATAGAGAAAGCACTTTTATATCAATAAATTGATTTCGTCAAAATTGTCGCTAATGTTCTTTTTCAAATAACCAATTCATGAGCTCAGTGTGATAGGTGGTGAGTCCTAATTATAATTTTGATTATTATTATGATTATTTTGTGACATCGTGCACGAGTATATGTGTAATGGTTTAGCGCGCGTGTATAAAAAGGTTAAGAGGGTGCCGCGCGATCGCATAACCTGACATAAGTCTCTTTTTTTTTTATAGTAGAGGGAGGCAAACGAGCAGGCGGGTCACCTGATGGAGAGTAATCACCGCCGCCCATGGACACCCGCAAAACCAGACGAATCGCAGACGCGTTGCCGGCCTTTAAGGGATGAATAGATTTAAGGAAAGAATAGGAATTGGGTAGAGGAGGGGCTCCGGAACCCTCACTGGTCGGACGAAACACAACAGCACAAAGTGCCATTATTTGACGCCGAATATTCGTGAGCCGGCCCAATGCGTGTTGCAACGCAGTGCAATGCATAATATGCAACGCTTATTGAACTTCAAAGCAAAATCAATCATATTGATATTTAAAATTAGAACTATTCTGCTTTGAAGTTTCAGACATAGTAATTTGATTAGAGCAATGTTTTTATCCTGCGAAATGTACAAAACCATCACGCGCTTGTGTTAGAAATTAAAATTTACTTTTTAAGATGGGGCAACCTGCAAAATATCAATACATATATTTTCATGTAAGAATTATTGTTTTATGTGTAAAATTAAGAAAGTTGTTTAAAAAAAGATTTTTAGAAGTCATTCCATTTATGTATTGTTTGTTATTGTTTAAAGAATTTGTTTCAAATTTCAACAAGGCCACGACCTTGTGCAATGATCAGGCTAACTTACGGAAGTTCTTTTAATGTATTTAACTAATTCAGCGCATAGTACAAGTAACTTAAAAATACGTAAATTTTCACAAATTCGTGCAGGATCCCCTTAATGAGCCATCACCATACAGCACCTAGACACATGGCATATAGAAAATAATGACAGAGTAAAGTAACCAAGTGGTGGCTGAGAAATGGATACAGAAATAAGGGAAGTCCACCGGCCAGATGGGTCGATGACATAATTAAGGTGGTGCACAATGCACTTGGTAACAGGCTAATACAGAACCGAGTCAAATAGCACTTTAATTTACAGCCTTCTCAACCTAGCTGTGGGTTGAGAATGATCATGATGAAAGCTTTGTTTGAGTGTGAATATTATGATTGTCTGTCAAATATATTTTAACAAGCTTTCAATTTTAGTAAAAATCAAAGGTCAGCCTCAAAAGTAGCTTATCAATTTATAACTATGCCATAAAAAGTACTGCTTTAATACTTAGGGCAGATTTTTAAATTTTCAGATAAAACCTATTTGTTTGTTATAGTATTAGACAACCGTTTTGTAAAATTTATTGTAAAATCACATGTTTTCTTTTTTACAAGTGTTTTTACATTTTAAGTTGATTTATCGTATCAGACGGATAAGTTTTATCTAAGGATAGAAAAATTTGCCCTTAGTCGTTTTGAGCGAGTTGGTTTGACATGGTACCAAAGTTTAAACAACTTCTTTACTGACATACATTCATATAAATAAAAAAAAAATAAACACAACAGTTTTAAGCCTATAATTGGTAAAAATCTTAAAAAATGGTGCACGAATTTAGGGGAATGGGGGAGGGGAAGAGTGGGGGTCTAGGGGTACCCCCCGTTGTCATTCCCACTTACAGGAGATACATAGTTTTGGAGATATAAGCATTTGTTCTCATTAAAACTAAACTTAAAATGTGTAAAAAAGGTCATTGAAGATGGTTAGGAGGAGGGGAAAAGAGATAGGAGAGGGGGAGAATCCCCATCCCCCAACCATCAAGAGCTATAAAACATTTTTTTGTATGGAGCTAGATTTCTGTTGTCTAATAAAAAAAATTACCTCGAAATTTAACGCTACGCTACGCTGCGCTTCACGATTGTCTTAAATTTCTACCCTATCACGTGACCTACAGGAGTAGGGCAGCTAGTATTTCTGTTTTCTAATAAAATAAAAATATAACACCAAGAATTACACTTTAAAAACATGCTGTATTGCTGTTAACAATTCTTCGTATAGGTCTTTTTTCGAAAACTAAGAGTCTCCTTAGAAAATGCAAATGTGTATTAGAATCTCTGATTTTTTAATAACAAAGTGGAATACTCGTTTTATACAAATTCGTGCACTATTTTTTAGATTCCAAGTTCTACAGCTTGTATCAAGCGGGGCCAGCCATATTTCACGTACCTAATCAGTTACTTTTAGTGAGCTGGCACACATAGAAAAACATTTCTTGATATCTCATTAACATTATGACAACACTAACAAACAGCTGATCAAACAGCTGATTGGAGTAATGAACTCTGTCTAGTGTTACTTCCTCCTTTGCCTCTGCTGTGACCCTAGTATTTTTGTGCCTATTGTGCTGACTCCACCCGCTTTCAACTATTTATTTTTGATAAAGTTTAAAGGGTTCCGTGTTGTTATTTTTTTGACTAAGAAAATAAGTTACGACTACCTACTTTTATTTAGTCAATTATTCTCTGTTCCTATCACCAGGTCAGGTCAAGAATATGTTATCTATCAGGTAAGTAAGTACTTTTGACCATAGATTTAGAATGTACAAGATACACGAAGTGTGGGAGCGAGAAATCATTATCAAGTTTAAATCGCCCGAGAGCAAAAGAGACAGTGAGTGAAGTACCGATATGTCAACTTTTTCTCGCGAATAAGAGGCCATAGCGTCCCCGTCTGTTTTAAATCGCGCTGAAATTCGTGCACTTTTATATTAATCTTTCAATTTAACACTAAGAATATTAAATGTGCAACTATGGCGACATGTTCTGTATGTGAATGTGACGTTACAGGACGAAATAACCCTAATCAATGCACTTTACATTTCACCAACACAATGTAGGTACTTATCTTTTTTGTCACGTCTCCGAGCCGTCATTGTGTATCTTGTACATCCTAAATCTATGCTTTTGACGGTTAATTAGTATGGAGGTACGAATCCAAAACATTTATGGTTTTGAGAAAATTAAATGTACTTAAATGTAAAGAGTCGTCTGAGTATTGTTCATGAATTGAAAGGCTTGTCATACGAAACGCACTGAGAAATGTCTTACTTCGCATAGCATTTCTACTTTGCTTAGACCGCGATTTTCTAAGCGACACATAGACGCTGTGATTGCTGTCTCTTTCCGATTCTATGAATATTTATTTATTTTTTATTTTAATCTTTATTGCACAAAGAAAACAAAATGTACAAAAGGCGGACTTAATGCCAAGTGGCATTCTCTACCAGTCAACCTTAGGGCTAGGCAGAAAGAGTTGTAGGCGGTGCAATTCAAAATATGAAAGAGACAGAGTCAATTCTCAGCGCTGCGGCAGCCGCTACTGCCAAGGCTTTAACTTAGAGAATCGCACTGCTGAACAATAACTAAAGCAGTATTGTTCTGAGGCTTAGACAAATAAATGTTTGTGAATACGGGTTTCATTCAGCACTGAACTAAACTCACCCGTTTACACGCAGTAAAAATAACAAAACAGAAAAATCTGTCACCATGTGAGTTTTCATTGTAACTTTTATGTCGGCTCTAAAAAAACAGAAAATAATAATGTTAATAATTTGAACAGTGATAAAAAAAGACTTAACTAATTTAAAAATATTGCTAGTTTCCTTAAATACATCGAAATACGAGTAAAATAATATGTGGTGTAATCCGTTAGCATTTTTTCAATTTCCGAGTGAATTGTAACTATATTTGTTTTGTTTACTGTTACATGATAACTTAGTTATTTTTAATGTTTTAAACATTTTTTGACATTTCGATTCCAAGACTGAGAGGTTTTGATTTTAGTTATTTCAAAAATAAGTCATTGTAATCAAGGACCTAGGGTACCTAGTTCTAAGTAGGCGTAGCTACCTTTAGGCCGAGTCCTGAGTCACGGGCGCATCGCGGAGGTGGATTGCGAAGCGTAGAAATAAAGTAGGTATGTAAGCGCCCGCTTGCAGTTCGGACAGGTTCTTACATGTCGAGTAGGATTTGTTTCGTGCGCGGCGGATTCCGCCTGCGCGATGCGCCGTGACTTAGGACTCTGGCTAAAGGTGGCCACTGACGATCACTTTCTCCCCATCAGTTGAACTGACGTCAGTCCAAAATTTGATCATGAATGTCGTTAAAAAATTGATTGTATCACCGCAGTTCGATTCGAACTTCTCTAATGAATATTGATCCTTAATGCCGAATACTAAAGTTCAAAATTGATTGTACCGGCCGGTCGAGAACTGACGAGCCGGAGTGTTGCCAGTGAGTGGGAAATCTTTTTGGCGTAAAACCATTTGGAGTGATGCCACAGTTTTACGCCAGGACTGACGCGCAAAACTGATCGTCAGTGGCCAGCTTAAGAGTAGTACGATTATCTATTCTGTGACTACACCTCAAAGTGCATTTTAGTTGTATTGAGTTATTTCAAAAATAAGTCATTTTAATTTAAGACCTATTTAGGTACCTACCTACTCGTAGGTAAACGTACCTATCTACTTTAGAGTCGAAACAATGTGACTGTAAAATAATAATATTTTATTACTTTGATAATAATTAGGTACTTAGGTAGGTAGGTACCTACTTAATACAAATTATTAAATCACGTAAGTAAAATAGCTGCCTACTTATCTGTCTTAACAAATTCAACAAAAAATGCTGCCAAGCGACTGCCGACAAACAACCCAGGCGGTTTGTGTCAAAGGTGCCGCCATGGTCAAAGGTTTTCGATTTTCGCCGCCCGCCACCGTCACAGTAAAACCTCTTGTTTGTAAAACTGTGCGCCTGGTAGGAGGCGGGGGCGTGGCGCGGCCATACTAGGGCACGCAGTTTTATAGTCAGGAGGTGCACTAATAGGCAGTTATCATACAGAGTTCATGACCCTGCTAGTGATGGGTTTAGTTTGTTCTGATTTTAAATTAACTACAGATTAACTTTGTTTGTAAATGCAAAAACAAATTAAATTGAGCTTATCTTACTAGGGTATTTATAGAAAGGGTCTACACTTGGGATAATTTGAAACACTGGATTAAGGCTGGCCCCGCTTGATACACACTGTATAATTGGCCCCTTTTGGGACCCGCACAAAACTTCCCCCTATTTAACAGTTTTTTTTTTTTACCTGAGTATACTTTGGCACTTCTTCAAAAGTGTTTGAGCAAGGTGCAGTATCCACGAAAAACAGACTATCTTGCTCATTGTTTTTCTTTTGACCATCTGAAATATCTTGCTCATTGACGCAATTTTGATTCTCAATGTCAGCCTCAATGTCTTCATTTAAATCTTCGGGCCAAATATCTAATTCTATATCTGTTTCACTTTCCAAGTCATGTGAATCTTCCTCTTCATGAAGTTTAATTAAATTTAACATAAACGTTTTCAATTGTCTTTTATAACTGGATGCTAATTTCTTATCTCTAAACCTAACAGTGACTAAAGGTGTCCTATTCTCACATCCCACTACACCTAAGTCACTGTTTGTAGCAGGAGAATCTATAATAATATCTTCATTGAAAATGGTAGTTTTATTAACATCATTACTTAGCTTCTTGCCATTATTAGCATCAGTTTCAGTCTCTTGTTGTCTTATACTGCCAATGTTCAAATCAACGTTATTGTTATCTGAAATGTCATTGGGCGACATTTTCCCTCCATTATGTGTACTTTCCGACTGTGTACTTTTGTCTATTTCTTTTGGTTCCTGATGAGCACCTCCTTTTAGAATTATATTATCAGCTATACTTTTACCTAATTCCGCGTTCGAACGTTGAATTTTAGCTTCTTTCGCTTCATCTTCACTACTAATTTCGATATCGTCATTGTCCAATTCATAAATGATATCTTTCACAATTGCCTTTCTCTTGGACATGATAATAAAATTGGTGCAGCAAACATCAAACACAATTTCTATTAGAAAATTAACATTATCTTATTAGTCAAAACGAACTAAAAGCGTTAACGAGGGGGCTTTTGTAGGTACACAGAGCAATAAAGTATTTTTGACAGTGGCTAGTTTTTTTATTTGTTTTTTTTATTATTATTTGTTCCGTGAAGGAACAGGCTAAGGTCTGAGACCATACTGCCTTGTCATTAGTTTTTTATTTCTTTTTTCTTGATGATAATGAGTGGTGATTCAGATGATGAATGATAAATGATGTTCCCCAAACCCCTTGAGTCCTCACTGAGGACTCCTCAGTAAATATGTGGGACTTTACTGAGGTTTCACGCGGACTTCTTGAGAGAATTTGAAAAATGATGTTGCACTGTTTTGTTTCATTTGCCAACACTCATGCACGTTCACAAACACTTGACGGTTATTAATCCACTATTATTTCCACAGACATATAAAAGAATATTTCTCGAAAAAACCACAGACATATAATAGAAGTATGTCTGTGGAAAAAACACAAATTTTAGAAAGTAAAACAAAACTGCAGTGACACTGACAGTGGGTAGGTGTCATTTTGTTTTGAAATTGTTTTGTTTTTGTCTTTAAAAATTAATCACGCACGGAAATGTTGTTCATACAGTCTAATATTATTTTTATTGTAAGCTCTTGTCCAATTTAAGATCTGTTTGCACTTTACGTAAATAAGTAGTAGCGACAGTAGTGAGAAAGTAAGTACACTTTGCCTAAATAAAACGCAAAGGAATGTTCTCGCTTCTAGATCCCTATTAATTATTTTACTATAAAGCCGCGTCCGCTGCACCATGTTTTGAAAAGAACGTTGTTCGAACACATAAATAAGGCGCGTGGCCTAAATGTTTTGTCGAACAATACACTTGAACGTGTTTGCCGGAGTTTGTGGAAAACGTCCCTTGCGTTCGTCTGCCGGCGGAGGGGATCTTTCATTTTATGTTTAATTTTGACGCAGGCAGACGTTACGATCGGAATTAAAAGTGTTTTAATGAGACAGTGAATATCATGATGGAGTGTATTGTAGAGTAGAATGCAGAGACAACACTGGAATTAACAATGTTGATACGTGAATGACCCAAGATTTGGGACGCAACATCAAATCAAATAAAAAAGTAAAATAAACAACATGAAACTATTTCTTTTTCTTCTTTCGAGAAGTACTTAAATCCACCACAGACAAAACAATGTTCACGTCTTCTTCGTCGCTGCTCATTATTTTAGATGTAAAGTTTTGCTAAAAAACTTTGATTACTGAACATTTGTTAAAGTCGCGCTAAAGTTGTTTTGAACAAAAAAAGTTTATGAACTATGTTCTGTCAAAACATGGCGCAGTGGACGCGGCTTAAGTAATCACATTTTTTGAAATGAATAGCCTAATGCGAACAAGGCTTTATTGCCCCACCCTCGCCATAGGTAATAAGTTATTTTTCTGAGTCAAAAACCGTATTTGACCGTTCATTTATTGTCAAATTCAATTAAATTGACTTAAACATATTATTAATTTTAACTGTTAAAGTGACTAAATATAACTAGTCACAACTATTTACATTACTGCGCATTCCGCCAACATCCCAACACGATTTCAGGGTATAATTAAAAAAACAAAATTGTTATTTTGCTTCTTATTATTTAAGTCTGTGTTATTCTGTGTTCATCTCAAAATAATAACTAAAGCATAGAAGGAGTCCAAATGAGACTCGTATAGTTTTTTTTTTTCATTTTAAGCCATACCTATATTGAAAGGAAAGATTTTATTTTGTAATAAGTTGCTAAAAACGTCAAAATGTAAAGTGAAAAAAAAATTGGTCACCAACCGAATTCAAAAGCGACCTACAAAATGTAATTCGAACGGTAATATTTGACTTTTAAATCTCAATGGATATTGGCAAGGGCCAACGCGCAAGTGTACGTTTTATTTTTGCGTGTGCATGTCACATAATATCGCATTGTATGACAATAAACGGAGTGCCCACTCCATAGAATAATAACTAAGTTATTATTCTGAGGCCCACTCAAATGTCATAGCACTCCTTCTTTCTTCTTCTTTTTCATGTACCCATATTTGCAAATAAAAATATCTTTATCTTTATCTTTAGTTATTATTTTATGGTGTTCATTGAGGAGTACGTTTCTATGATGTTTATATCACATTCCCAAAAAAAATAGTATATTTATGTAGGTATATTTTATTAGGTAAAGAAAATTCAATTTACACTTTGTTTACTCATACTACGGTGGTGCAAGTCGAAAAAACACTAAGGATCATATTGACCAATGAGCAATTTTCTGACAGCCCAAATTAAAAAGTAAAAATTAGTTCAAAAACACTCGATAGATGTCGTTTTATGAAAGCCATACCTACCTAAGGGCTGTAATAAATTCTACACTTTTACTTGTCTACCAAAAGAATAAAAAAATAGTATTTACTTACCTATTTATATTCAGGACATCCAGAACCTATTTCTATTTTGGAATAGAATAAATATTACGCAGCCATACACGTGCTCTTCATGAACCCGCCTTTTACTAAGCGCCATACTAGTCTATGCAAAGCGCCATCTATGAAGTCATTTACGAACCAATTTCTTTTTTTTTTTGATCTCGGAAAATCGCCCATTATGACCCTTTTTGACAGTAAATGACCGTTTTTGACCGTAATTGACAGTCAGTCAAATTCAGTCAATTTGGTCATTGTCATCTCTATTAGAGTGGCGTAAGGCGGTAAGGTAAGGTAAAAGGCGGTAAGCGTAAGGCGGTCAACCGTCCCGCATTCTGCGGGACTATCCCGTAATGACAGGTTGTAATACCGCATTGCAATATTTAATAAAATAGTCCCCGGAAATCGTCTAAGGCGTCGTCCCGTATGTACCGCATTCCTCGTTTCCCATCGTCTCGTTCGCTTATAAGTGTTTCACATCAAAAAATCGAACGACGAGACGCGGCCCGCTGCGGCGCTGCAGCGTATCATCAAGCTTGTGTGGGTGTGTGTGTATCACAGACGTTTACTTATTGTACTTCGACGTTGCATCCTCGAGATTTATATTCACCAGGTAGTCCACTCTTCAATGTACCAGGCATCGAACACATATTAAGAGCTATCTGAAAAAAAAAATATTAAAAAAACGTAAAACGTTACCCATAGTATAGACACAGGCGCCATTTAGTGAATACCAACCGAGTGCACGAGTTTGTCACCCGCGCTGTCATCGTCATTCGCTTTTCGTGTTCGGGCATCAGCACACCCTAAAAGTGTTTTGTGTTGCAAAAAACTATGTGCAAAAGGAAGCATGGATAATCATTATAATATACGCATGTGGAAAAACTGCGTCAACGACGATCACCAAGTAAATCAGGTCAGTCAGTGTTTTAAATATTACATTTTGTCGATGTTATGATTAAATTACAAAGACAAACGATTTTTTTAAAACTATGTGATTCGTTAGCGAATATACGACTCAGAACCTCTGAGACATTCAAAGTAGAAACGTTATTGAAATATATTTCATAGTACGTTTCCTTCTTAATTTCGATTAATACTTTCGCTAGTACCTTTGTGGTTACCCACATTTTTTGAATTTTTTACTTTTTATCGATTTTCAAGAATACATAAGTCGTTTAGCTTTTTTAAATAATAATAAAAAGTAAAAAACAAGATTACGATCGATATTAGGGGTACCTACCCTATGCCGTGACGCGATTACGATAATTCTATTCTTCGGTCATTCCTCCCAAATGACTCTTTGTTTGCGCGAGGCAGTAGTTACCTACATTCTATTTTATGTTTTTACTAATCTTTTTATTGGAGCGTTTTTTTTTCGTTTGCAAGTGGTTTCTACAAAATCTTATAGTGCCGCCTTACATACTGCACATTTACGTATTACCGGGATGTGATTACGGTCAGTGCTAATATAAAATATAGTATCGTGACGAGATTACGATCGATATTACGGGTACCTACCCTATGCTGTGACGCGATTACGGCAAATAAATTCCTTGGTCATTCCTTCCAAATGACGCTTCGTTTGCGCGAGGCAGTACCTACCTACATTCTATTTTATTTTTTACTAACCTTTTTATTGGAGTGTTTTTTTTGTGTGCAAGTGATTTCTATAGGATCTTACAGTTCCGCCTTACATACTGCACACTTATGTAGTACCGTGACGTGATTACGGTCAGTGCTAATATGAAATCTAGTAAGTGACGCGATTACGATCGATATTACGGGTACCTACCCTTATGTAGATACTGCACACTTATGTAGTACCGTGACGTGATTACGGTCAGTGCTAATATGAAATCTAGTATCGTGACGCGATTACGATCGATATTACGGGTACCTACCCTTATGTAGATAGTGCACACTTATGTACTACCGTGACGTGATTACGGTCAGTGCTAATATGAAATCTAGTATCAGAATCAGAATCAGAATCATTTATTCATAAACATAGGTACATATTATTAAGTGATGTTGGTGTTGATTTAGAACCATGTATGTTTCACCAATAGAGGTATCGTGACGCGATTACGATCGATATTACGGGTACCTACAGTATGCTGTGACTTCAATAAAGAACCGTAAATAACGGACGTATATAAATCTAATATTGAAAAAGACTTACGATCTGTCATGACCGCAGCACAAGTACACAGTCCGGATCTTACCCAGACCATCCAGGACGCTAGGGATACCTAGTCGTAATAATCCAAGCGCAACAGAGGAGTTGCCAGTTGTAAATCGAATATCGTCGGATTTTCTTGACGTTCTTGGAGTTTCTAAAGTGAAGGAGGTACCATTGGGACCCGAAATACCAGAAGAGGTCTCTAAACGCTAGGGAAATTCTCATAGATGGTATGAACAAAGATAGTAAAAAAGAACTGTTAGCAACAACTTTGATACCTGTTTGAAGTTGGCCAAATTATGCTGCATTTATATTATGAAAATACCATGAATAGAAAAATGCTTACACTACCTGCCTACTCTTGATAAAAAATTCTTGTCACAAGATGTTAAAAGAGACGCACAACTCTTTTGAAAAAAATTTGGGAGAAAAGATAGAAGCTGCTAAGGCCGCTGAAAAATCTGGTTTGCAAACACGGAATACTAACAACATTGAACCGTCAACTTCTCTAAGAACTACGCCGCCCAGCAAGTGGCAAGTGGCAAGACCCATCTAAGCAACAAGGTCATGGGTTGCCGTGCCGGGTGGGAGCAGGCAAGGATTTCCGTATCCACCTCCAAGGCGATCGGTGCAAGCACCGACGTCCGCCCGCTATCACGCCACGACAGCGGTGAGACCGTCGTGCAGACCGATGTTGCGTAAGTAGCAGCCAAGGTAACCTTACACGCTGGTCGTATAAATTTTTCTTTTTTTTGTTGACACATGGTGTTCAATCGCAAATGACCCGGTAGTCTGACAGTACGTTACGGGTTACAAAATACCATTTGATAGTACTGTGAGGCAAGCTGTAGTATAAAGTAGAGTGTAGGTGTTGACAACACTGGGAGCAAACGTCAGTTTTTATAACGTACAAAATAAAAGTGGATAAATAAAAAGAAAATATTGTTTTTATTACATAAAAACTCATTACTACATGGCGCAGCCGGTAGGATCCGAACCTACGCTCCCAAACAAAATCCAAGAAATTAGAATTGAATAAGTGTTGTATAAAGTTATTTGCTAATAATAAATCACATATTCGAGTTCATGGGACAGTTCTATTAGAAGTCAAATTGAAAACTAAATCTTGCTTTATTGAATTTATCGTAACAGAATCAGATTTCCACCCTACCTTGGGGAAGGATACTTGTGAGTTGTTAGGGTTGATTATCAGGAAACAAATTAATGTGGTAGATAGTGAAAATTTGCAGAAGGAAAAGGATAAAATTGTTAATAAATATACTGATGTTTTTACAGGCTCGGGGAAGTTCCCCAATGAATATGAAATCCAACTTAAACCAGATTCTGTACCTGTATCAAAACCACCTTATAGAGTGCCATTAAAGTTGAAACAAAAACTGAAAACTGAACTAGACAGATTGTGTGAACTGGGAGTAATAACAAAACAGGACACAGCAACAGAATGGGTTAACCGTATTGTTATTGTAGAAAAAGATGAGAATTCTATCAGAGTATGTTTAGATCCTAAAGCATTGAATAAATGTATATTAAAAAAGTACTATCAAATACCAACCATTAATGACTTAAAAGCGAAAATTGGTAATGCTAAATATTTCTCAGTTTTAGATCTTAAAGAGTCATTTTGGCAAATTGGGTTATGTGAGACTAGTAGAAATCTGTGTACATTTTCTACAATTTTTGGAACTTATTTTTTCAATGTTTTACCTTTTGGTCTTGATGTGTCTGCTGAAGTTTTCCAAGAAAATAGTGAAAAACATTTTAATGATATTGAAAACTTGTTTATATATATCGATGATTTTTTAGTGTTTGGAAACACAAAGGAGGAACATGATATTGCATTACAAAAAGTATTGGTAAGAGCTAGAGAACTGAACATTAGATTTAATATTAAAAAATTTCAATATCTCCCTTCTGTTGTTCGGTATTTTGGACATGAAATTGTTAATGGATGTTTAAGACCAGATACTAAAAAAATAGAAACTATAATTAATTATGACATTCCCAAAGACAGACAAAGTTTGCAAAGGTTTTTAGGAATGGTGAACTATTTAAGGGACTTCATTCCTAATTTATCTGAAATTACTACTCCTTTGCGACAACTATTAAAGAAAAATACAGTTTTCCAGTGGAATGATAACGTTCACACTAAATGTATTAATCAAATAAAGCAAATTATCACTAGTCCTCCGGTACTTCAGAATTTTGATCCATCTTTACCAATTGTAATACAAGCTGATAGTTCACAGAGTGCTATAGGTTGTGTCCTTTTACAAAATAGTCATCCAATTGCTTTTGGTTCTAAGAGTCTTACTAAAAATGAATGTGAATATGGACAAATTGACAAAGAATTTCTTGCTATTTTATTTTCGTGTCGTAAATTTCATTACTATATTTATGGCCGGCATGTTACAGTGCAAACTGACCATTTGCCTTTAGTAGCTTTGATGAATAAAGAAATCACTCAAAATTATATAATAAACAATTTTATATTGGCCAGAGTATAGTTTATTTGAAAAATAATGTATGGTTAAAAGGTAAAGTTGTTGCTTTTTACAATTCTCCTAGGTCTTTAATTATTGAAGATAACCAGGGAAAACAATTTAGAAGGAATACGTTTCATGTCAAACCATCAACGTTGGAAATAGTGACAAGTAGAGAATCAGATTTAAAACACCACAATTTAAATCACTGTTCAGATTTAAATCAACATGTTAATAAGAAGTTGGTTGTAGGAGTTGATAGTGATTTAGATAATAGGCAAAATTTTTGTAATAAGCATGTTTTGTTAAATAAAGGAAATGAGGTAGATACTAATACTTTTGTTAAAGAAACTGTGTTAAATGCAAACAATCTTTCAAATTACAATGAAGAATTTGTTGTTATCAGTAAAGTTAATATGGATGAAGGTAATCAAGATTGTGATAACGTTAATGATAAGTGCTTAGAGAGTGATGATGATTATGTTGATGCTGTTAGTAATGACAACCACAGTAATAATATAAATGATAAGTTATTAGATAAAAATTACCGTAATGTTGATGTTACTGTTAATGATGGCAACCAGAATGTAGATTGTAATATTTGTAATAAAAGACCCACCAGGGCGATGAGGCCTCCAAAATATTTAAAGGATTATGTGTGTAATTCTGAAGGGGAAGATGTAGTATAAAGTAGAGTGTAGGTGTTGACAACACTGGGAGCAAACGTCAGTTTTTATAACGTACAAAATAAAAGTGGATAAATCAAAAGAAAATATTGTTTTTATTACATAAAAACTCATTACTACACAAGCTACTGAAACTATCACTCCTACCACTCCTTTTCTTCGGCTGAAATGAGTAAGTTGATCACAGCTGTATCTGACTTGTGCCGGTCGGGAGTAATATGCATATGAGAGGATGTCAAAGACCAATTTATTTCTCCCAAATTCTTAACATCTAAAAGTGATGGATCGTCCAGATTTATCTTGAACCTAAAATCATAGAATAAAGCTGTCGCCTCATACCTCATACCACCAGCAAGCAAATTATTGTTCCAAAACAGTTACATGGCCAATGTTGATATCAAAGACGCGTATCTTTTCTTTAGTTCCTATTGATGAAAACTACAAAAAGTATTTAAGGTTCAAATTTTTGGGACACAAAAGTAATACGTATGAATTTTAGTGCCTACCATTTGGACTTAGTTCAGCACCTTATTATGTCTTTACGAAACTCATGAAACCGGTCTATCTACCGGATTTATCTTAGAAACAGAGGTTTTTTAATTCTAATATATTAAGATCTTTTGCCTTGGCCATTCTAATGAAGAATGTAAAAGTTTTGTCCTCGAAACTGTTTGTTTATTACAAAATCTGGGCTTTGATAAAAACTTCAAAAGAGTAGCTTGAAACCACAAAAGACTAGAATATTTCTCGGTTTTGAATTAAATTCAGAAAACATGTGTTTGCAATTGCCAATAGGAAAAAAACGCATTCTTGAACAAATAAATATCAATAGAATGGGTGGAGTACAATAAGTTCCTTTAAATAATATCACTTGTCGTCTATGGCAATGGTGCGAGAAACGCAAAATATTTGTCTTTGCATCCTACATAAAATCTAAAGATAACTTCGAGGCGGATAAGGAGTCACGGCGTATGAATATCGATACAGAATGGCAAATGTCGGCACCTGTGTTCGAAAAAATTGTTCAATCGTTTGGGACACCTCTTAAAGATCTCTTTGCTACTTACCAAAATTATAAATGCAATAAATACGTCTCATGGCAACGAGACCCCTATGGCTTTGACATAGATGCATTCACCTTAAATTGGAATATATTTTATTTTTATGCTTTTCCCCCTTTCTCGCTCATATTAAAATGCCTCAGGAAAATAATTAACGATGAAGCCACTGGTGTACTAGTCGTATCGTATTGGCCGAGTCAACCCTAATATCCCCTACTTAGCTCAGTAGCTCACCACCAATATACTTCGGCTCAAGTGACGATATGTTATTATCACCTTTCAGGACCCAGCACCCCCTTTGCAAGAAACTTATCCTTAACAAATTATCAGGAAAGCATTTCAAAGACAATCGTTATGTAATGAAACCATCGAGGTGATGATTTCCTCATTGTCTACATCCTCACTAAAACAACACAATGTCGCTTTTACGAAATGGTGGAGTCATTGTGATATCTATAAAGTTGATTTCTATAACTCCCCACTTCCAATTCTATCAAAATTCCTTACGGTCAACTGTTAACAGCAAAAATTGGTTGTAGTTCATTAAATATGCATCGTTCTGCTCTAGTTATTTAGGGCAAACGTTATAGTGAAGCTGATTAAGTTGTTCGATTTTTTTTAAAGGTATTTACAGGACTAAACCTAGTCATCCGAAACATTCGGAGACGTGAGATCCAAAGATTGTAATCGATCACCTTAGTAATTTATATCCAAATGAGGAACTTGCTCTGGAGTTTATTACTAAAAAATTAGTAACTCTGCTCGCATTGTCAACCGCACAACGAGTACAGACGTTATCTTCGAATTTCTAATTTAAAAATAAATAATAACTATGTCGAAACCATTGTGGATGATTTAATTAAAACATCTGCTCCAGGGCGACGACCGCCTTGTTTATTTATACCATTTTTTCTAAATAAGATTGAGATCTGCCCTGCAAAAACATTATTGTCCTACTTAGATATGACTAAAGTTTACAGAGATAAACCTAGAACGGAAAGGTTATTGCTCACCTGAAGCCTATTCATAATGCAACTAGTTCTACATTAAGTCGTTAGTTTAAAAACACCCTATTTAACAGCGGTATTGACACTTCTTCATTCTCAGCACACACGCGTGTAAGACACGCGTCCACGTCCACCTTGGCAGCAAACAGAAAAGGCCTTTCAATAACTGCAGGGTGGACTGGTAATTCTCTGGCGGTTGCACGGTTTTACAATCGACCCCTTGCCATTGAGAATGACGATAATGCCTTTGCAGCGGCTATTTACATTGATTAATTTCTAGCTTATCATTCATTATAATATATCATACTGGTTTGTACTAATATGCTACCTAATTATATTTAATCGGTTATACTCGTAAATATTCAATTCTAATAGTTGAATTAAATCATATAGGTACTTAAATTATTTCGCAAAATTTGTGTTCTAAACATCTACCTGGTGAATATAAATCTCGAGGATGCAACGTCGAAGTACAATTGATGGTTAAACAAACTTACCTGAAGTGAAGTTTGACCGTAATTGTACGAGACGTTGCATCCGAAGAGATTTATATAAAGATCCCTCCCTTCCCTTACATGCTGGCCCCATATAAATTAATTTTGCAAAAAAGCTCTAAAAGTGAATGACGATGACAGCGCGGGTGACAAACTCGTGCACTCGGTTGGTATTCACTAAATGGCACCTGTGTCTATACTATGGGTAACGTTTTACGTTTTTTTTAATAAAATTTCTTTTAGTTAGCTCCAATTTATAAATATCATTGGATAGCTCTTAATATGTGTTCGATGCCTGGTACATTGAAGAGTGGACTACCTGGCAGTGACGAAGGTTCCATACAACTCGATTCCCACCGGCTTCCCTTCAGAAGTTTAGAACACAACCACTCTCTACCGTAATTCAGAAGTGGCACAATCAGTAATTATAAAAGTAGATAAACATTACAAAACGCTTACACTATGGACATTAAATCAACAACATTTGCTTTTCAATAACATATTGCTATAAAATAAGCCGCAGGCGCGATCGGCTTTTTGGCAGTTAAACTTCTAATACAAAATAAATGTCATGACGTCACATAGGTCAATAAACCCACCCGCGTATTGGCAGCCCCCGGTAAGCCGGCTCTAACCGAGTTACTTGATAGAGAAAGTATTACAATTTGCGTGGCGGGTGAGCGAGATGCAGAAATATAGTTTTTGGTCGTTCTGTTGACAGATAATTTGACGTAATTGCAATTCGCCATCCATCTTTGAATGTACGACTGTGTTTTTAAATTAATATTTGAATTTATTAGTTAGTTTCACCTATTAGAATTTATTTCTTGGTATAAAATAATGTTAGTATTGTAGTTGGACTTTGTTTATTTGTGTTGTGTGTAGTGTAGTGATGTCTGTGTAGTTACGAAGACGTACGTTGTAATTAGGTATTTGCGGTAAGTAGATATTGTAATAAGTTGAAATTACGTATTTAGAGTAAGTAGATTTGCAAAGTAATCGGTAGAATTGTAAGATGTCGGCATTAATAGCTTTTAATTGTTGTTTGACAGATTATTTGCTTTGTGAGGGAACATGCTTTGCAAAGTTAAGTTTTGAAAATAAAAAACATGTAATTCAGTTAGGCCGTGCTCACCCAGATATGACTATAAATTACAAAAGACGCGATGGTTTTTTTAAACATTTTAATGTATCCCTTTACGATAAATATCAATGGCTAACTGGCAGTTGTAAATTAAATAAAATGTATTGTTGGCCATGTTTACTTTTCTCAGATGCTAGTAGTTTATGGAATAAAGGTGGTTACACCGATATTAATAATCTAACCAATTCATCTAGGAAACATTCTCAGACCGAAAAGCATATACCTACGTAGTTGTTTAGCTTTACATGAGTTTGGGACTAGTAGAATCGAAACATTTTTCGATAATTCGCATGACACCTACAACAGAAAAGTCAATCGCAATAGAGATTTAATGAAACGGTTTATTGACACCGTTATTTTGTTAGGTAAACACGAACTAGCTTTTCGCGGCCGTGATGAAGGGCCCAGTTCTGTTAACCGCGGTAATTATATCGAAACTTTGCTTTATCTGAGCAAGTACGATACAGTAATGGATTCGCATTTAGAATTATGTTCTTCAGTTCAAAACCCCGCGTTTTCTGGTCTCTCTAGTGACATTCAAAATGATTTAATAAATAGTATTGCATCCGTTTTACGCGACGTACGTTTTATTAGACTTGAAATAAATAAAGCTCAATTTCTGTCTGTAATGATTGACGAAACTCCCGATGTCAGTCATAGGGAGCAATTAACTGTAATTTTTAGGTATTTAACTCAAACTGGAATCGAAGAACGATTTCTAGGTTTTTACGATGTTAGCGGAAGTCGAACTGCTGAAGTTCTATCTAATCAGTTGTTAGAAATACTCGACCAGTATCATTGTAGGCATAAGTTAGTTGGTCAGTCTTACGATGGCGCGGCAGTTAAGTCTGGCGAGCATGGTGGAGTCCAAGCTAAAATTCGCGATGCATGCCCTATGGCAATGTTTGTTCCATGTTATGCTCATATATTAAATTTAGTACTGAGCCGTTCGCTTGAAAATATTCCGGAACTGAAAACCTTTTTTGGACACGTAAATAGTATTGTTCGGTTTTTCAAAAAATCATCTAAACGGTCCAACCTATTGAAAGAAATAGCTGACCGCCGTATGCCCGGAGTTTCAGAAACCCGTTGGCACTATCACTCACGCATTATAAATGTAATTTTTAACTGTAGATTAGACATGGTTAATACTTTTAATTCAATATTAAATAACACGCAATCTTGGGATAGTGAATCTCTTTCCTTGGCAGAATGTTTCCTCAGTAAGTTAGAAAACATGCAGTTTTGCTTTTTGTTGCACGTATTGTCAGACATTTTTCACAAAACCGACGTTCTTTTTAATTTATTGCAGTCAAAACAGATTGATATCGAGGTAGCAAACCGCGAAATAGATTCATTCAATAGTTGGCTTGCAAATGATTTTATAAATAATTTTGATTTTATTTATGACAGCGTCCAGGAATTCAATGAGCCACCGCGACAGCTTCGACGGCTAAATCCAGAAGTAGATGCTAAAACATGTATCGGCGTCTTTTTATTGAAATAATAGACAATGTTAAGACGCAAATACAACACAGGTACCAATCTCTTCCTCAAATGACATTTCTTAATTTACTTAATAAATGTAAGTATTGTTTTTATACTAGGTCATTTCCAAATTAAATAATATCTGCTTTATTAATTCAATTTCCGCAAATATTTGATTTTACTGCTTTAAAAAACGAGTTGAAAGTCTTATACACAACTCCATCTTTGAACAAATTAGATGTTTACGAACTTTATCTAAATTTTCAAAATTTATTATTAGCTGACACTTTTCCACAAGTCACAACATTATGTAGTCTGTTTTTGACACTTCCTGTTACAGTAGCATCCGCGGAGAGGTCGTTTTCGGCTTTAAAGCGAATTCATACGTACATGCGTAATGCTCAAAAACAAGAACGATTATCTGATCTAGCCATTCTTTCTATAGAAAAACGTTCTTTACTAAAAATTAAGAATCTTCCCGGCTTTTATGATAATGTCTTAGCGCACTTTGTAAGAAAGAATAGACGAATAGCTTTAGAGTATAAATTGTATTATTAGTACTTAGTCGATTAAGTTTTGTTTAATTTACATCATATCATCATTTCACCACAAACGGCTTTTATCAAAGCCACTTCTATTATGCTTGCAAGACACTGTTTCAATATCTCAGTGCTTACACGTATAGTAAAAGTGGACTGAAGATACATCTGCCTATACAAAACTGAAGCCAGGATGCCAATCACAGATTTTCGGTAAGGACTCAAGACTGCGTGCCCGCGCTCGGAGTAGGTAAGGTAAGCATTTTTTTTTGCTCCGGCTTACCTCTCTCAATATTTCACGCTTCGCCACTGCTACCTGGTGAATATAAATCTCTTCGGATGCAACGTCTCGTACAATTACGGTCAAACTTCACTTCAGGTAAGTTTGTTTAACCATCAATTTATTATACGTCTGTGGTGTGTATACTATAATGCGTTCATCAAATAGTTCCTCTCTCAGACCAAATACTTTTTATTTTTTCTGAGGGTCTGAGGTTCCGTTGGTTGAATGCTCTAAGGAGGTTCCTCTATGCCGTCATGATGGCATTTATGTCTTATTTTTTTATACAGTGCCACAAGCGGCACTGTATACACTTCCCTAAATTAATACAATGGGCGATTTTCTGACAGCCCAAATTAAAAAGTAAAAATTAGTTCAAAAACACTCGATAGATGTCGTTTTATGAAAGCTGGGCTACTTATGGGCTGTAATAAATTCTACACTTTTACTTGTCTACCAAAAGAATAAAAAAATAGTATTTACTTACCTACTTATATTCAGGACATCCAGAACCTATTTCTATTTTGGAATAGAATAAATATTACGCAGCCATACACGTGCTCTTCATGAACCCGCCTTTTACTAAGCGCCATACTAATCTATGCTAAGCGCCATCTATGAAGTCATTTACGAACCAATTTCTTTTTTTTTTGATCTCGGAAAATCGCCCATTAGTAAAAGCTTCCCTCCTGCTTCCTACGCCTCTCTCCTAGTCCACCCAACACTCCCAACAGGCTAACATCTTTCTTCTACCGTTATGAATACTCAAGGGCGTCGCCAGAGGGGGGGGGGGGCAGGTAGGGGCAGCTGCCCCCCTCCCCCCCACAGAAACTAAAAAAATAGGTTATGAAGTGATAAAAAGTCACAATAAAATAATGTTGCCCTACTCTGAAAACTTAGGCACGCACGCCTTTATGTACAGTGAAGGTTGTAGAGTTTACACAATGGAACTTTGCACCGTCCCCCCCTCCCTGGGCCAACGGCTGGCGACGCTCTTGTGAATGCTCTAAGCTTCTACGTTAGAAATTGTTTTCTGTGCTTCTACGTCAGTAAAGGAGAAATCCTAAAGCGTTGATGCGCTTTGCGGTCCGTCATCGCCCCAGTTTCTGCTTATTTTATGAAAGATAGTTTGCTTTAAAGCGGGCTCCACATTCGCTTATAGATCACGCTGCGACATTGCTGCGACAAAACAAGAGTGTAAATGCATTCGGATTCGCTAGTTGCGAACTGAGCGCGAACCCTCTGTCACGGTCAAAATATCGAGTCGAATCGGGGAATAATGCGAAGCGCTAACGCGAAACCGTGGTGTGAACCACCTATACTCACATCCACATCACATTCGCATTCATTTCACAGCGTTCGCTGACGTTCGCGTGCGACGCGAACGTGAAGCCCACTTGATAGGGTGCTTAAAAGCCTGTATGGGTCAGATCCCTTGGCCTTCATGTAATGAGTAAGTTAAAAAATAAAAATATGCTTCTTGTCAGATTCCGAGTCCGAGGTTAAAATTATTTTAGGTTATTTTCTAGCGTTATTTATTTTTGAATATGACTCTGTTTCTTCTAAACAATTTTAGGCTTCTTTTACCAAGAAGTAGTACAACACAGTTATCTCATAGAAGTCTTAGTATTGTGCCTTCTATTTACGGTTAGTAGGTGTTAACATGTTATTGTTATTGCTCACCTGCATTAAAGCGTAATTTTAATCTAATTATACAATTTCAGATGGCAAAGACGACCCTGCACCTAAATTCTTTTCATCCAATGTTCAAAATTTGCTAAGACGATTGACCCGTCCTGATTTTGCTAAAGTATTCCGTAAGAGATCTAGCAATGTACTAACTATACTCCGAACTCCAAGTTACAAATTTTTAACTAACGAAGAACTTGAAACAGAAGTTTGTAAAGCTAATGAGAGGGCTGACAGATTACTACAGATGCCACCAGTTGTAAAAGTAAGGAAAATAAATGGTCCTTTTAACCCTTGCTTGCATTGATTGTATTATCCCTAATCATTATAGATATTGTTGAACATAAATACCTATGATATTATTAATTAAAATATACAGGTACATTTTTTTCTATTTCCCAGTCAAGCATGACTGAAATTAATTGAATAAAATAAAAAAAATCTCTATTTCTAAAAAATAAAACTTTCTTATTCATATTTGGTTATTTGCGTTAAGAAACACTCAAATATAACGAAAGGTAAAACGTTTGAATCGATTCGCCTGAATGGGGGAGGGGGAGGACAAAATATTTGAGTTTCTCATTCGCTAAAAACACTGAATGGTTTAAGATATGGCTTAAAACATGTTTTTAATTTTTATATTTAGTTTGGATATGACTCTGTATGTTTGTATTAAATTGTTGTAAATAAAACTAACAGTGTCTAATAATTTTAGGTTCAACAGCCAATCAATGAAGTATTATCTGAAGACAAAGCCTTAATTGGATTTGATACAGCAAAGTTTTTATTCACAGATATAACTTTTGGTGTTGCTAATGAACACAGAATAATTGTTGAAAGGTATAGTATTACTGTATAGCAACAAAATATTAATGTTTTTTTCATTTAAAGTTTTGTAATAAGTAGGTACAGTGGATCCCCTGTAGTCCAACAAACGTTTTGCAGAGCAGTACCGAATCATCGAATTTGTCGGATTATAGAGTACTGCCTAAGACCCCCTATAGTCCGGATTTTTTTCTAAATATACTTATTTGTAATCTAACAAATTACAGATCCAATGATAATATTTTATATGTAATACTCTGAAGTACAAATCATACTTCATTATATTGTATGTCAAACTACTATACTTAAGTAAGTATGATAATAGTCATGTCGGATTACAGGGGGTGCCGGATTAGACAGGGGCCGAATTACTGGGGGTCTACTGGTGTTTATATTATAAAAATAAAAATTTCATATTTCTAAATGTTACTTTGCAGAGACCCTGATGGGATTTTACGTAATTGTGATCATGATGTTAGGAAGAGGTTGAATGAGGTGAGTGAAAATGCATACCTAATTGATTGGGAATCTGGAACTTACTAGTTTTTAAACAAATGTATGCCAATGGCCAGTAGCTCATTGTAAAGACACTTTAAACTAAGTTCTTTGTAGTCTAGTGGTTTCACCACCAGTGTCAGACACAGAGGTCTCAGGATCATTTCCCAGCGGTCCATACATGTTTGTACTTGATTTGGTTGGTGGAAAAGCTTGTGTTTAGTCCCCTTGGCTAGCTCCCACCATCTAAAAATAATAATAAATTTATTTCAATAATAGGTTTTGCAATACAGTAGTTAGTGACCGGAGTCTTCTTTTAAACAAAAGATTACCTGTTCCAGGGGACTCTGCTATTCCATTACTTACATTATTTTGTTTATAATTAAAGTTAGTTAACTAATAATTTATGATTAACAACTTAAATGTACTTCAAAAAATTTCTTTCAAACTTAGAAAGAGATTATTAAAGTAAATTGTCTGTGTGCATGCATACATGTGTGTGTGTGTGTGTTTGTGATGATAGAAAAAATATTACCACAATCAAGCGATTGTAACCATGCAAGTACCAGCTTTTTACATTCTTTATAATGTTTAAAATAAATGTCTAATCTATAATATCTTTTATTAAAGGTTACATTTTAGGAGCAAACAATTTAGTAATTTAACATAACATATTATGTGTATGATCATAATCAAAATATCACTAACTTTGTTCCCATTATGACAATGTTAACATTAGCAGGTTTCTTGCTGGTTGTTAAGAGTTCTCTTGACTCCAGGTTGAAAACCTTTCTGCTTTTGAACATATTGTCACTTATCATCAGATGACATGAAAACCAAGTACTTGTTTGTTCTGCATTAAAATATACCTTTTTCTTCTTTCAGACTTACTTTCCTTTAAACGGCCGTAAGCTAAGAGAACCAATAATGTTCACCGATGAAGATAAATTCAACAGCCTCTTGGACCGAGAACAATACGAGTTTGTGTTGGACAGAGCTTGCGTGCAGTATGAACCTGATGAGCCGACTTACCATAAGATCACCAGCATCACATACCAGCATATTGATGCCAACAAAAATTATGAAACATTAAGGTAAGGACAAAATGCAGTAAACACACCAACGCACACTCAACGCAAACTCAATCTTAATACAATTCCAATGCGACTAATATGTATCAATATTGGGATAAGAAACGATAATTTTCGGAACGCCATCTCGATAATAATTTGTTCAATCAATTTCCACGCAATTTAATTCCGAAGTAATATTGTTGCTTACAAAAGTGCCATTTGACATTTTTTAGATTTGTGATTGGAAATTGACTAATGCAATTCTGTTTCAAGAGTAATCCTACTGTATTGAGCCAGTGTGGTAGGTCATAGCCCAATCTCCCCATACAGGATTAGACTTGGACCCCAGGCCAAAAGTAAATATAGGGTAAAAAAGTAATAATAAAATATTTGACGTAAAAATAATGAATATTTTCTTGTTTTGAATACAATTTTTGCCTGCTTTTTATATCCTATAGTTCTAGGTGCGGGCGCTCACCCTCGCGGTCAAAGCGACGGCGCGCTGTCATTGGTGCACGGGGTGAATAATAGCGGTCACGCGCACGCGGTTTGATAACAGCGATAGGCCCCGCGCTAGGTGACAATAATTTTAATTTTCTTAAGGGGATCCTGCACGAAATTGAGAAAATTTACGTATTTTTAAGTCACTTGTACTATGCGCTGAATTAGTTAAATACTTACATTAAAAGAACTTACGTAAGTTAGCCTGATTATTGCACAAGGTCGTGGCCTTGTTGAAATTTGAAACAAATTGTTTAAACAATAACAAACAATACATAGATTTAATGACTCCTAAAAACATTTTTCTTCAACAACTTTCTTAATTTTACGCATGAAAGAATAATTGTTACATAAAAATATTTGTATTGATATTCTGCAAGTCGCGCCCATCTTAAAAAAGTAAATTTTAATTTTTAACACCAGCGCGTGATGGTTTTGTACATTTCGCAGAATAAAAACATTGCTCTAATCAAATTACTAGGTCTGAAAGTTTAAAGCAGAATTGTTCTAATTTTAAATATCAATATTGATTGATTTTGCTTTGAAGTTCATTATGAAACTTATGTCAGTTTTCCTCCGCTCCGCGCGGTGCCCTCTTAAGGAAAAATTTAGACAAAAATTTAAAAAACAAAAATGTTCTTTTATTTCATTATTTGGTTGTACTGGTGCTATAGGATTACTTAAAAAAAATTGGCGGGGTGTCCATAACTAACCCTGTATACAACAGCACATGGGGAGACAGCAGTGGAATTTTTAAAAGCTGATGATGATGCAGTAATCTATAAGGCGACTGCTACATACCGCAAGAAACTTCAAGGGCTGATCAGGTCAAGTGTTTTAGACATGACAAAAATGACAAACAAGAAATTCGTGCTTGTTTTATTTTTCATTAAATATTCATTTTATGAATTTTAATTTGATAATCTTTGGGTATGTAATTTATTTTAAAGCAATAATATAAGAAAAATAAAATTAAAGAATTAACTATAAAATAACGATTATTTACAACGCGCGGGCAGCGGCCGGCCGTTGACCCGTCCGCGTCAGCTGGGCGATAAGTACCTACGTTAGTCTGCAATCTTTTTTGTAATTTTTTCATGTTAAAAACACTTGACCTGACCAGCCTTTGAAGTTTCTTGCAGTTTCTAGCAGTCAACTTATACACCGAGATTTTTCATTGGTTTTGAAGCCGAAACCCTGTTCATGTTTATCATCAGTAGAAGCTATTTAGCATGTAAAACTAAAAATACGAGCATAAAAAAATCATTAAAAAAATATTCATAAAATATGTAAAGACCTTTAGTACCGGACGATCTTACGAAAGTCAATGACCGAGGCGCTTCAAACGCTCCGCCTACCCCCCGCCCCGCCGCCGGCGCATGTGGCCGGCCGGGAAAGTTCATAGGGGTCACGGTGTACTCGTAGATAAGGAGAACGTTACTACTTGTTTTCGACAAATAGTCACTTTTACAACTTTTTGTACTTTGCTCGTAAAGCAATTATTATTTCATAAATAAGTACAACACTTGCTTTGTATTATAACGTTTTCGGCTCCAAAACCAATGAAAAATCTCGGTGTATATAAAAGGGGGTAACCTATCATAAATTCGAAACTTTCCTGTACGAATTTCAATTGTTCGAAAACGGTATGACGAAGTTTTAAATCCCAGATTGTTGCTTTTACATAATTTTGTTAATCCAGAAACTTGTCATTCATTCGTTTCATTTTCCAGAAAAACTATTAGCTGAATATCAATCTAGAAGTTGTAAATTCAAAGTAACTTTTTCTCTAAAACATCATACCCAGATTTTCGTTTTGTTTTTTCATATATTCATATTAAATGGTAAATAAATTTAAATGTCTTAAAAAGTTAATACTTTGTCTTTTCGGTAAGGTTGTGCTAGAAAATTCAGTGACAGAAACGAATCGCGGCAAAACCGACTCCTCGTAATCTTGTCTGCCCTACGCTAGAGTGTAATTTAAGCCCGCGAAGGCGTGGAGGGGCGAGGCGGCCCGCGAGCTGAGGAGCAGGTGGCTTTAACGCTCGCCGCAGTAGCTGAGGCTGCGGTGGTGAGCGAAAGCCATCTGCGACGATAAGCTATAAGATAAGCATGCTTGCTTGCATGCTGCAGCTTGCTTGCATGCTTGCTTGCATGCTTGCTTGCGTGCTGCATGCTTGCATGCATGCTGCATGCTTACTTGCATGCTTATACGTTACTACGATTACATGTTGTTCGAGGATATTATGGATTTCAATTATTTGAAATGTTGTATTTTTATAATATTGGAAACGTGTTTCTGGAAAATGCAGCTAGCATTAATAGCTTCGACCAAACGTTGATTAAGATTTCAAAACATAAAGATTTTGAAAAAAAATACTATCGATAATCGGCATTTCAAAACTTTGGTGTTTCGGTAAAAAGAAAATTATGGAAAACAAAAAATAACAAAACGTTTTCGGCCAAATAAAATTCGTACAGGCAAATTTCGAATTTATGATAGGTAACCATAAAAGGGTTTTAGCAACCACTCAGCATCATAGATGATTTTTCTTTTAATTAAAATTGACCATTTTTTTATCAACAAGCACTTGGAATCGTATTGGGTAGCGGTGAAAGAATACTACCACCCCCTCTCTTCCCGTGGGTGTCGTAAATGGCGACTAACGGACTAAAGACGAATATTGAACAAACTGCTTAATCGATACCTGAAGATCACTCCCTAATTCACGATCGTCAATATGGGTTTCGGCAAAAACGGTCAACGGGTGATCTTCTAGCGTACGTCACACATCTCTGGGGTGAGGCTATTGACAAGCGTGGCGAGTCACTGGCAGTTAGCCTTGACGTAGCCAAGGCTTACGATCGGGTCTGGCACAAAGCTCTTCTCTCCAAGCTCCCGGCATACGGTTTGCCCGCTCAGTTCTGTACCTGGATTGCTAGCTTCCTGCATGAGCGTAGAATCCGTGTCCTTTCAGATGGATGCGCTTCGCGGTTCATGTCAGTGAACGCTGGTGTTCGTCAAGGCTCCGTTCTATCCCCCACGCTGTTCCTTCTGCATATCAATGACATGCTTCCTCTTGGAAACATTCATTGCTATGCAGCACAGTGCATGGGGGATATAACGGTCACCCAAAGGCTGGGCGGGCAGACACCGAAATGAAGCGAGCAAATCTTGTCATTGAGCTCGATCGGGTGTTGGACCTCATTTCTAAATGGGGCTCCGATAATCTGGTGGAGTTCAATGCCAAGAAAACACAGGTGTGCGCGTTCACAGCGAAAAAGTCGCCATTCCTTCCCCTTCCCTCTCTTCAGGGTACATCTCTAGGCCTGTAGAGCAGTATTAACATGCTCGGTATGGATATCCGCTGCGATCTGAACCAAAAGGACTCCATCGAAACCGTGATTAAAAATGCCTCACGTAAACTCGGTGTCCTGAACAAGGTGCGGCGATTCTTCACGCCAGATCTGTTGTGTCCATTATACAAGACACAGGTGCGGTCTTGCGTGGAGTATTGCTCTCTTCTCTCTTTTTGGGGGCCAAAGTTGCTCGCGTCCGTAGGTTTACCCTTGAGACCCTACACGTCATCCCTGGGTGGTGCTAAATGAGTGACACTGACTGAGTGGTAGAGCCACGCTGCGTTGCAGCACGCATTGGGCCGGCTCGCCCGGCGTAATACCACCCTCTCACTAATATTCGGCGTGAAATAATGGCACTTGGTGCTGTTGTGTTTCGTCCGACCAGTGAGGCTTCCGGAGGCCCCTTCCCTCCCCCCCCCCACCCCTCCTCCCAATTCCTATTCCTTCCTTAAACCTATTCCTCCCTTAAAGGCCGGCAACGCGTCTGCGATTCCTCTAGTTTTGCGGGTGTCCATGGGCGGCGGTGATTACTCTCCATCAGGTGACCCGCCTGCTCGTTTGCCTCCCTCTTTTATAAAAAAAAAAACCTTTGGGACGGCTCCACAAAGTACCTTCTCGATGCCTTGGACAGATTGCAGCGCCGCGCTGTGCGCATTATCGGCAATGCAGAGGTCACTAAAACTCTCGAGCCTTTGCAATTGTGTAGAGATATTGCGTCACTCAGCGTCTTTTACCGTTTATACCATGGCGAGTGCTCTGAAGAACTCTTTGACCTCATCCCTCCTTCTCCCTTCCTCCATAGGAGTACGCGTGCTGCTCTCAGGAGTCACCAATTTACAGTCTCTAATATTCTATCACGCACAAAGGAATTTGGTGACTCGTTTCTTTGCCGCACTTCCAAAAGATGGAATAGTCTACGAACACAGTTATTCCCTCCTACCTATGACATAGGGTCATTCAAACGAGGCGTGAAGAGGCACTTTGTGGGCCGGCAGAGTGAGGGTGACTGATGCTACGTCTCTTACGCTGCACCAGTTGTCCTTGCGCCTGGACTTCATTTCCACTTAACATCAGGTGGATTGGGGTCATTTGCCGGGCTTAGTATAAAAAAAAGACTGCACATACATTCAACAGCATAGAGCGGCGATTGGCTCACCACCTGTCTCGCTGACGACATGTGCAGTTGCTATTTAGTGAAATCTGGACTATGGTAGAGGACTGCTTTTGCTGTGCTCATTGCCTAGTCTCTGACTAACCTTCAGGGCTAATAGTCGTGATTATATACAGGATGTCCCAGAAATCAAAGTCAAGCCGAAAATGGCAATAGGCCAAGTCGTGTCAGTTATTAGAAAAATATGAGAAAAAATCTTGGTCATGAAAAAAATCTTAAATTATAAGGATTTAAAAATAAATCCTAAAAATTTACACCCTGTGATGATCTTTCAAGTCCTGTGACTACAAATATTAACTTTTCGTCAGTTTTTTTTCGGTGATGTAACCATGAATAACCCTTCTGTAAATTACAGTTAAAAGTTAAAACATATCTGCCGCAGTTTTAAATAAAATATTAGATTTGTGCCCAACATTGATTCAAAATAATTACATCAACAAACTTTAACCGACTGTACTTTAAAAAAAATTACTACTTTGTTTTGGCAAGTAACATTAAAAGACTAGACTAGACTAAACGCCACTAAACGATTGGACTAATAACATTACTATTCAAAATTCCCGTCCACATGTTTACTTTAAACCGGTACTGCGATCTGTCGCGATTCTTTGAAATTATTTGGTAGAATTTATCAACATTTAAAAAGGACGGTTACATGAACCTCCACAATTTGCATGAATAGCACGTGGAAAATTCAACTTTGATACGGGTAGACCAATCACAGTACCGGCTTAAAATAAAAATGTGGAGAAGATACGCCCGTCTTATTACGCGATCATTTTCAAAGAGATGTAGAGCTTGCATTGCAGCTGAAGGCAAACAGTTCGAACATTTGTTATAATAAAACCTTGTAAATCTGTTTTAATAAAAATCATAACTAAAGAAATCTAACAACTGAATTTTATTTTTTTTCTCAATTAAGAAGTAGCAATTAGTAAGTGTCATACCATTTTAAAATCCAGACTAAACGTGCCATCTTTTAATGTTACTTGCCAAAACAGTGTAGTACATTTTTTTTAAAGAACAGTTGGTTAAAGTTGTTTGAATTATATATTTTAAATCAATGTTGGGCACAAATCTAATATTTTATTTGAAACTGAAGCAGCTATGTTTTAACTTTTTACTGTAATTCATGTAGTCACAGGACTTAAAAGATCATCACAGGGTGTCAATTTTTAGGACTTATTTTTAAATCCTTATAATTTGAGAAGTACAAGACCAAGATATTTTTTTCATATTTTTCTAATAACTAACACGACTTGGCCTATTGCCTATTTTCGGCTTGCACTTTGATTTCTGGGACAGCCTGTATATGCTTTTAGACTAGGCATTCATCTCACCTAATGGTAAGTGATGATAAGGCCGATCCTTTTCCCGGAATTCTCAACCTCTGAGAAGCTTAGGAAATGATAGGCGGACTGTATTACATAGGTTTGTACTCGTTACGTTAAACCATTTTGATAATAAAATGAATTATTGGACACGCTCGGTGCCTACGCTGGTCGTCGAAGCTGATCTGTCTCGTTGCAGTGGTGACTGGTGGTAGGGATTCGTGCGCGCCGCGGCCCGACGACCGACGATAGGAGCCGATGACTCCCGAAGACGCTTGCGCTCCAACAGCTACCTTATCTCTAAACCATTGGAACACAATGCTATTAACATTGTTGTTATGGCCAGACTTAAAACGGTGGTGATAGCGCTGAGCACATGTTGTTGTTGCCGTTGATATTTGATGATACCCAAGAGTGTGGCAGTGCACTGTATTTGCTGTCCTAATTGCCTAGTCCCAGACTAACCCTTTATGGATAATAGTCGTGAGTAGGGTTGACACCCGTACACCAAAAAAATTGAGTATTGTCCTCTTTTTCATGTAGGCTTACTTTATAATCTACGACATACTCTATTTACGTAAAACTATTAACCCCTTGAGCACCGTAAAACCAGACACAAATGAAAATCAATTGTTTCGCGACCGCCGGCGGTCTCATGATACTTTACCTATTAACGTAGAAGACAAATATTTGTTAAATGTCGCAAAGAGCTACAAAAAATACGTTTTTAAGGACAAATAATTATACTATTTTTTTATGCCATGTAGTTTTTTTTTCTAATAAAATAATACTTTATTCGTCCTAAAAAAAGTGGCAACCCTAGTCATAAGTGAATTTATGAATACCAGGTCAACAAGGCATTTCGGGCCCATGGCGTTCTACCTGACCTGGCATCAGAGCATGGACAACCTGATGCTGGAGCTGCTGCAGGGCAGCGCGATCAGGGACGCGGTGCTGCTCGCTGCGCTGCGGCACGCGCTCTGCGGCGACGTGGCCGATGGCGACAGCGTGCAAACACTCGTTAATGAGGTTATTTATTATTTTGTTTTCTTAAATAAGAGTTTGTTGGGATTTGCATATTTAGCCATGCAGTGTCTGCAGTGGCAGGTAAGGTTGATAATAGTTAATATTGTCTCAGCGTAAATATAAGTTTATACTAAATAATAATAATAAATAAATAAAATAAATAAAATTTCCAACACTCACACCAATTATCTAGCCCAGGAGAAGCTTCGAAGAAACTTGTTAAACGGTTACTAGACAACGGATAAACATACTTAAAATACTTAAACACATACTTATTATACTTTGAAAACACCCAGACCCGAGACAATTTAGAAAAACAATAATTTCTAAATTGACCCGACCGGAGATCGAACCCGGGACCTCAGAGATGGCGACACCAAGAAAACCGGTGTCCACCATCCAAACCACTCGACCAAGGAGGCCGTAATAATAAATTTGTTTACGGTCTCACCAATTATGTAGCCCAAGATAAGCTTCTTTTGAAACTCGTTAATATGGTAAGATAACGGATTAAAACGAATAAACTTAAAAAAACACCCAGACCCGAAATCAATTTAGAAAAACAGTTTTCTTTAAATTGACCCGGCCGGGATCGAACCCGGGACCTCAGTGATGGTGCGGCGCCAGACCCGTTCTAACCACTCGACCACGGAAGTCGTCGATATGTTGATGAGTTATAATATGAATGTTTATCTTATCTTATCTAGTGGGGCCTGCAGAGGTCTCCCTCTCGCAGCAGCACGTCGACCCATTGGGATCTTTTGTGCAACCCCGTCCTATCACTCCTTGAGGGGCGGAGAGCCTAAACTCTTCTGGTTTCGGGTAGGCCGATCCCAGAAGATTCATTCTTTTCCTGGCAAAAGTGTCGCAGTTACAACTGTGTAACAACAGTAGGTGCTGCATGGACTCCATTTGCCCTCCACATGCCCTGCACAGGTTGTCTGTTGCTAGTTGCATTTTGTGGAGTATTTGCTTTGTGGCATAGTGCCCAGTCAGGGCACCGGTGATTAATCGGGCCTGCCTTCTGCTACCTCCGCATATGATCTTACTCCGCCCTTCGCCTTCGCCTATGTAGGATTTGAGTGTCTTATGCCGGGTAGCTCTTTCCATTCGGTTTATGCCTGTTTAGGATGTGGTCCTTGTAGGTTTTGTTGATGGTACTCGATGCTAGTGTCACAAACGGCTCAGGATCAATATATGGGGTTTCTGAGCCCTCCCTAGCAGAGCATCGGCCATCTCATTGCCTTGGATGCCCATGTGGCCTGGTACTCAGATCAACCTCACCCTGTTGTGCCTACCTAGCTTGTTATAGGCTTTCGTGGTTACAAGCACAAGGCTGGAGTTGATTCGAGGCGATATAGTGACTTGAGCGCGGCTTGGCTGTCACTCAGGATGAATATGTTACGCTTCTTGGGAGCGAGTTCTAGATTATTTTTAGCGCACAGAAGAATTGCGAAAGTTTCTGCCTGATAAACAGTAGCGAACTTTCTCATACCCTGAGTGTGCTTAAAGTCATTGCTAAAGATACCTGCTCCAGTGCCCGACTCCATTTTGGATCCGTCGGTGTACCAGATCAGGCTGTCTTTCTCTAGAGACGGTGGCTGTTTCCATTGGTCCCGAGTTGGGACGTGTATACTGAATTTTTTTTCGAACATGTACTTGGGGGCAATCTTGTCACACCTCGTTTCCATGATTCTATCATTAGGTTCCCATTTTGTGTGTCTGGTCAGAGGCAAAGATGCGTCCCACAGCCCGGCCACCTATATGCCCTTCCACTAAGAGCGGAGCTGGCTCCGTTAAACTCGCAACGGCAATCTTTTCCCAATGGAAGCACTTCTATGAAGATTGCCGTTGCGAGTTAAGAGGGTTTACGCATTTCGGTTTCCCATACAAACTTCCAAGTCGAAAATTTTAAAAACCAATGAGCCTATTTTGATGAAACTTTGCATGCTGAAGTAAAACACAGGGATCTAAATACTTTGTTGAAAACATTTTTAAAAAACGTTTTTTTAGCTGAGTTATTGCGATTTAAAGTCCACTATAGAAAGTTAAAAATCGCAATAACTCAGTTAAATAAACATTTTTATTAAATGTTTTCAACAAACTATTTAGATCCCTGTGTTTTACTTCAGGTTGCAAAGTTTCAACAAAATTGGCTAATTAGTTTTTAAAAATTTCGACTTGGAAGTTTGTATGGGAAACCGAATGGCGCAAACCCTCTTAAACGGAGTCCGTACGGAGCCCGCTCCGCTCTTAGTGGAAGGCGGGCATTTAGTATGTGTAGCGCTTTCCTTGCTTCCGTCTCTATGACACTGTGCAGGGGTGAGAGCTAGGTCCGTAAGGACCTCCAGCGCTGCTGTCGGTGTGGTTCTAAATGCCCCGTTAATCGCCAGGCATACTGTTCTCTGTAGTTTCCTCAGAGCACTCTTACAGATCTTCAGCCTGGTCCTGGGCCACCAGACGATGCTGCCGTATGTGAGAATCGGCAGCACCATCATCATCTAGATCCACCTTATGATTTTGGGGTTGAGTCCCCACATTTTGCCATAAGTGGACCAGCACATACCAAAGACCCTATAAGTAGGCCTTGACGACAGTCGCGTCCATGTGCTGTTTCCAGGTGAGTTCCTTATCTAGTGTTAAGCCTAGATATTTCACTTCTCTGGACCAAAGAAGCTGGGTGCTGTAAAGCGTTAGTTTTCCCAGTTTTGTAAGGTTTTTCATTCTCGTAAAGGAGATGGCGGTCGTTTTTCCCGGGTTTACAGATAGATGATTGCTATTACACGCTGCCTGGAAGATATCGCTTTTAGTGATAATGCCGCCTGTTGTACGACTTCTTTTTAAATTATAACCATGTATGTACAATAAAGAATACTCATTACACCAACCTTCCAGCAAACCCAGGGCATGTTGCATTAGCTCCGATACCGTGGAGGGAAAGGACATCATTCACCTTATATGGGGCTTTGGGCTTGATGTGAACAGTCAAATTTTCACTTGCATTTTACATAATATTGTAGATTATAGGCTATAGAAACGATCTACAAATGTTTTTAGTACCCAGATTCACTGAAAGAGAGAAAAACGATGTAGATTACTCTTTTAAAACTATTAAATAGCAATGAAAAATCACAAAATGGAATAAGTTTTTGCTTTGAAAATGTACCTAATTGTATTGATTAGGTGTTTTTATATTTTTTTAATAATAGGAAGTACCTCAGTACAGTCAGGCATGGGTGAGAATTCGCCCGTGTGGATTGGGTAGGTATACGTTATAATGAAAAGAAGTTACTTTTATTCTTTTTTTTATAGTAGAAGGAGGCAAACGAGCAGGCGGGTCACCTGATGGAGAGTAATCTCCGCCGCCCATGGACACCCGCAAAACGAGAGGAGTCGCAGACGCGTTGCCGGCCTTTGGGAGGAATAGGTTTTAGGAAGGAATAGGAATTGTGAGGGGGGGGTGGGAAGAAGGGCATCCGGAACCCTCACTGGCCGGACGAAACACAACAGAACCAAGTGCTATTATTTCACGCCGGATATTCATAATATTGATTCAGATTCGTATGTTAACAATACATTAAGTATCTAAAAATTGGGCTGGAGGGTTTTACTATCACATGGGCGCAACAACCAACTATCCTCCGACCGACAATGCAATATTGCAATTACAATAGTAATAATTAATAGCTTCTATGCCCTGAATGTAATTTTCGATTAATATATAAATAAAATATATTTTTCGCCTAATGTCTGCTCTGTATTTTTCCTCTCAAGAGTGTGCAATTGTCAGTCGAAGGAAATCCTTTGTTGTTCGTTGTTTGCCCTATCTGTGCATATATGCAATATCGTCCACATCACGGAAATAGTTCCAAAAATAGCCTTTTCGCGGCATTTTTCCTAACCTATTATTTATTTACAAACACCTAATAAACCAAATCTAATACACTACCTATTATAAATAAAACTATGAATAGATAATTGTGTCTACAATTATCTACACCAAAATTATAATTACGACAACAATATCAAAACAACACCGAGCAAACCGGTCGCGTACTAATATATTAACGAACGAACGAACCGAAGTAAACAAATGACGCAGCATGTTTGAATTTGAAAAATATTAGTATATTAATTCGTTATAGTCATGCAATGCAGGGCAAAAGGAATATTTATACTTTTGTCCTGCTCTAGTTTAAAATCCAGCGGTCAACAATAATATTAGATCTAGATCTTTACTGAAACCTCGCACAGACTTCTTGAGAAAATTTAAAAAGTTATGTTGCACTATTTTGTTTTATTTACCAAAGCTCAAGCACGTTCACGAACACTTAAAGGTACGGTAATAAACCACCAATAATTCACATTAATTTTCAACAAAACACATTTTTTTTTAAATATAACAGAACTTAGCTTAGGTTAGCATGTTTTGGTTTTAGAGTTTATGAACGTAACTAGTTTATAATTAAAAAATTAAACTTTTTCAGATCCTACCCACACCACTGCAATTATCAAAGCCCGACCGTATAACCGAAGAAGACATCCGAATTGACAATAAATGTATAGAGTGCATAGAAAAATATATTATTAGCAACTCAGCAATGAAGAGCCAACAGGAGCTGGCTCTACAAGGCTTTAGAGAGCACTACCAGCAGTTGATCGAGCTCAGTCGGGGCCTGAAGAAGGCTCATGGAAGCTCGTAAAGCATTTAGTTAAGGCTTAGTTTGTTATTTATGTATGAATACAATGGTTATATAATATGCGAAATTGTGTTTCTCTATGTAGATTGCAGTTAATTGCATTATTAAAGACTTGGGTAATTAAACTAAAATTTTAATTTAGTTTTGAATGTAATTTAATACAATATCAAGCTTTTTTGTACATTTGCGTAATGGCGTTTGAGTTAAAAGGCCTCTTTAGTACTGGATGCACACAAAATCTTAGAGTATAGGTAACAAAATGAAATTATTATATTGTTATTTTTAAAATTGTGTTTTATATTTCAATCACGAGTGAAAGAAAAGGTTTCACATCTTTTGCTTTCACTGCTAATCGCTGTGCACCGTTAAAGTGTACCTTACCCTTAACCCCGGCTCAAAGTAGTTTTTCTATTTTAATTTATGTTAAATTCAATTAATTAAATTAAACTTTTTCACAATCACACCAATTAATTATCTAGCCCAAGAGAAGCTTCGAAGAAACTCGTTAACGGGACAACGGATAAACATACTTAAAATACATACTTATTATACATAGAAAACACCCAGACCAGAGACAATTTAGAAAAACAATAGTTTCTAAATTGACCCGACCGGGGATCAACCTCGGAGATGGCGACACCATGAAAACCGGTGTACAAACCACTCGACTAAGGAGGTAGTCGTCGTTCGAATAGAATAGAATAGAATAGAATTTCTTTATTGCGTGTAAGCTGCATTCATTATTTTTTAATAGTTGTTCAACACCTACATCAAAAAAAATTGTGATCGGGGCGATGACAACCAGGACCGACGTCTGCTTTCGTGCTCTCCAGTGAAAACCGGTGTACAAACCACTCGACCAAGGAGGTCGTCAAAGTCAAATGTTTGCAGTCGACCTCGCTTTTCGCTTCGTTTCAAAGACTACAAAGTAAGGTTTTAAAAAGACTTTGTGCTAAAATCATAATCTGTCAAATTGTTTGACTTTGTCAATATCTCAGGGCAAAAATGCTTTATTTATTGTTCTAGGATCTATCTATGTCTTATTTATTTTCTATTCAGATTTATTTAAATTATGCCGTTTTATAGGAAACCCCGTAACTTTACGCCTTTATTGATAGCTGCCGATAAAAAGGCGGTCAAAAATGGGCTGCACCATGCTATCTTCACTTCCAGGTTCGATAGATATGTTGGCGAATGGAAAACTGATCGAAAAGAAGGTAACACTTTGAGAAACACTAGATTTCAAGGCTAGTTAAAATAATAATTAGTCTAACAATAGATGTCAGTGTTTGAATTATGAAGCACAACGGAAGGCTCGAAAACGAAGGCATTGTCTTGAAAATCCTTTAGATTTATTCTTATTGATTGGTTTTCTCTTCTTATATGGTAAAGTAGTTGTACAATGTCACACAAACATTACTAGATGATTTAGTTCCTTTTGCTAAGTACCTACCTACTAGTGTTAGGATTTCGTTGCTCACTGTACCCATTTACTTCCTTTAATTACATTATCATGTACTTATTACTTTAATAAAAAAAAGATTTTACGTTTTCAAGGTAAAGGCTCATTCCTAACAACAACTGGGAAACTGTATGAAGGAGACTGGTATAAAGGATTTAGGTATTTCGTTTCATTTCTTTCAACACTTAAGGTACTGATAGACATGCTACTAAATAAGTATGCTTATTAGCATGCTTATTACAAGCGTATACGTAATAAGCATGCTAATTACTAGCAACGCTTTGACGCACATACTACTAAGTAGCAATTGTTCAATGTGGCATGCCTTCGTGCTAGTAATGAGCATGTCTATCGGTACCTTTATAGTAAGTAGGTAAATGGTAGTGCTGTGTGGGGAGAATATTACCAATCCATCTCTTTCCTTGGGTGTCGTAAAAGGCGACTAACGGACTAAAGACTGCACATAAATACAGTATAGAGCGGCGATGGGCTCACCACCTATCATGCTGAGCACATGTGCAGTTGTTATTTGGTAAAACGTGGACAGTGGCAGTGGAATTCTTTTGCGGTCCCGATTTCTTAGTCCCCGACTAACCCTTCTGGGTTAATAGTAATATTATATAGTAGTCGTGTATGTATTATGTATGCTTATTAGTATATATAATTATTTATAACAAAACACCTAACTTTTTTATGAGAAAAAGAGGCAAACGAGCAGGGTAGCTATTCTGTATCTCAGTCAGCGCTGCCGCAGCGCTGAGAATTGGCTGTCTCTTTCATATTCATAGAATTGGAAAGAGGCAGATTTGATTCTTAGCGCTGACTGAGATACAGAATTGGCCCTCTGGCAGGTCAACTGATGGAAAGTAATTACCGCCGCCCATGGACGCCAAAACCAGAGGAGTCGCAGATGCTTTAACTTTAAAGAAGATATATTCATTTTGAGAGGGTAAGGTTTAGAGAGAGGTTGGTAGAGATGACCCTCCGGTAGGTATAATTAATACCAATTTGACCGTATCAGACACGGATTTGGCACGCTCAGCAATCGGCTGGAGAATGGGAAGTTCAGTCTGGAGTACCGGGGCGACTGGGTACGCGGCAAACCTGATGGGATAGGTTGGCGGTACTATGCCAACGGTGACGTGTACTTTGGATATTGGAGGCGAGGCGAGCAGCATGGCTACGGCAAGATGTGGTACGCGAATGGGATCTACTATGTCGGCTACTGGGATATGAGCTTGAGAGGCGGCCTCGGTATGTTCATTCAAGGTGAGATCATTTTTAACTTTACTTGCGATCGAGGAAGTTTCCGACTGACCCGTTTCGGCGATATTCGTTTGCAGTCTAAAGGCCCCAGTACACATTGGCGTATGTTGGCCCACTGCCGGCCATCGCTAATGTGTAGACGGGGTAATAGTGTACATTGGCGGGCAACTTGTTCATAATGGCGCGCAATTTACCCCGTCTACACAATAGCGAAGGCCGGCAGTGGGCCAACGTACGCCAATGTGTACTGGGGCCTTTACGCGCTCGCTACTTAGGTAGTACGCGTGATCGGAATGAAGCGCAAGCTAAAATCGCAGAAATGTGGTCGACCGGAAAGGTTCTGTACCACTCCTCGATTGTACTACGGCGTGAGATCAACCTACCTAAACTGTCAAATGAAAATTGATTCTTAACACCCAGCAATAAAGTTCAAAATTGATTGTAGAAATTTGACAGTTTTGAGTAGGTTGATCTGACGCCGTGTACATAGGTATTTTAAACATCACCCTCGTTTCCAAGAGTCTATAGACATCCCCCTTTTTAACTTGTAAGTAGAATAAGTCTAGCAAAATGTAATAAAAATACGATTCGGTATCTCGAGTGGGAATCGAAGCCACGTAGAACTTATACTAAGATTGATTAAATACGTCTCGGTGGTAAAACTAAGACTGATATCCGGAGGTCCAGAACCGGGAACGGAACCCGGAACCTCAGAGATGGCGCGATGCCAGACCCGGCGTGCTAACCACTTGACCACGGAGGTCGTCGATTTAAAGACGGTAGGTACTTACTACGGGTAATACCTGATGGTAAGTGTTTTTTCAATTCTCAACCACAGGAACTGGCTATCTTATCTCGAACTGTTGGAACACAACAATGCTAATAACATTGTGGTTATGGCGACACACGTTGGATAAGATTGTGGTAGCTAGCCAGGCGGACTTGACAATAGCCCTACTCATTGAAATAAACACTTTTTTTACGGATTAACTCGCGTTTAATTTACTATTTACATAGTTTTTTTTATATTATCCTGACGTTTCATAATATAAAAAAACTATGTAAATAGTAAATTAAACGCGAGTTAATCCGTAAAAAAAGTGTTTCATTTCAATAGCCCTACTAACTACTAACCAAACCAAGTACCGCTGGGAGTCGAACCCGGGACCCCTGAGTCTAACACCGGTGACTTAGCCACTAGACCAGAGTGGAGGTTACTTTAGTAATTACAGGATCAACTTAAAAATCACTTTTCGTTTCATTGCGTCCGTTCTATGACCATTGACTGAGACATCCGTAGTAGGTACTTATAACGCGCAGAAGAATCCACTCACAGCGTCGAAGTCGTGGCCGGGTCGTTATTCCTTATAAATACTGACATTCACATTAAACTCATTTGGAATGAGCATGTTTTTTATTATTATTCACTGGAATGATAGCAGCAAGAGAACAATGAAAACCTATTATGATATCAGACACAATAAATAATAAAATTCCGTGGTTCGGAAGGCACATTCACCCATTGTTCCCGGTTATTCTCTAAGCTGTATACCTAGCCGTATTAGGCAGGCCAGCCTGGTAGGTATAAGGCTCTATTTCCCTCTATACTATTAATAAGTAATAGCCTATTATTAACGAGGGTGGGTATACAGTAGACCTACTATCAACTCTTAGAGCAGTAATACTTTAATCTTACTATGCAAATTAATTCCCATATGATTCCAATAGGGCCCCAATCATCACCCGTGCATTGCCGACCCTGAGACGTTAGTTCTTGTTCTTCTATCCCTGTAATTTCACTAGATCTACCCTTCACACGCATCAATGTAAAACAATACTGCTTGGCGGCAGAATCAGGCCCCCTTACTCTCGAAACCCCTCGCTATTGGATCGGATTGGTATTGTGAATTTTGTATTTTTAAGTTACGACACCAGCGCTAATTTGGATTCATATTGGGTGAACTAAATGGCTTGAGGTTTGTATTTTTTTCACTTAATATCCACGCATTATGAATCCATATTAGCTCTGGTGTCGTAACTTAGGAGTACAAAAATTCACAATACCAATACGATCAAATAGCGATCGGTTTCAAGAGTAAGGGGGCAGGTTGTAGTGGTGACCAATCCAACCGAATTCTGGGCAGAATTCTACGACCATCTTTAAAATCCTAATTCCATTCGTTAGGTGAATTAATTTAATTATTGCAATTTGCTAAAGAGAATTATTCAGATACTGAGTGGTAGAGTCACGCTGCGTTACAGCACAAATTGGACCGGATCGCCCGGGGCGTGCGTGATACAGTCTCATCTCATAATGCCAACTTCGCAAAATGCCAACCGCTCGCAAAACCTGTAGGTCACGTGATAGGTTAGACATTTAAGACAATCGCGAAGCGCAGCGTAGCGATTGTCTTAAATTTCGAGGTTATTTTTTTTATTAGACAACAGAAATCTTGGCATTCTGAGAAAGTTGTCATTTTGCGAGCGGTTGGCATTTTGCGAAGTTGGCATTATGAGATGAGACGCGTGATACCACCCTCTCGGCGTGAAACAGGTTATAGTCTTTGGCGTGAAACAATGGCACGTACCTACTCGTTGCTGTTGTTTCGTCCGGAAAGTACCGGAGGCCTATCTTTTTCCCCCTCCCCCCTCCACAATACCTTCTTCCTTATAGGTCTTACACCTTTTTCAAGGCCGGCAAATCATCTGTGACTAGAAACTTTAAAACTTAAAAAAAATAAAAAAAGTATTTTAAGGTGACATAATTTGTTTAAAATATACCTACGCTTCCAATTTTATTATCGCACCTAAATGCACCTACCATGTCATCTCTGCACCACCCTATGGTTGACTGGTAGAGAATGCCTCAGGCATTAAGTTTAAATAAATAAATAAGAAAAATAAACAGTATTTTAGAAAACTGGACAGTATTTTATTTTTTCATAGATTTAAGTTGGTATGGCTGCGCTGCACTTCTAACAGGTATATCGTGCACATATTATTTATATACCTACTTTATTTTTGTTCAACAGTAAAAAGAATAATGTAGTGAAAAACAGTAGAATACTGTTTCTAACAATATAGTTGGCAACCTTATCTGCGACTCCTGATTTTGCGGGTGTCCATGGGCAGCGGTCATTACTTTTTATCCGGTGAAACGCCTGCTCGAAACAGATAGTCCTATAAATAATACCGTGTTCACCAGAAAACGGTAACCGCTACGAGGGCCATTGGCAGGCAGACTCGCGGCACGGCCTCGGCCGCTTCTACCACATGCACACCGGCCAGCTGCAGGAGGGCTGCTGGCAGCAAGGGCTCTGCGTCAAGTCCAAGGTGACGGACATCGTCATACGGCAGTGCTGTGACCTGCCTACGGAGCACCCGATACCGCTGGTAAATATGCGATGTGTTAATTAATCATATCGCTTTAACCTTTTTTTTGACGCATGAATCCGCCTTATACCTACCTACTCTAAATAACTTTTTTTTAACTGGGTAAAATGCTGTCTTATTCATACATTATGGCCTGGGACGACTTTGGATTGTGTAGGACTCCTCCCCTCCCCCGCCCAGTTAGAAAAGCTCGGGTGGGGTGCATAGTGACCCACTTAAAAAACCTAGTACAATCCTTTCTGTGCAATGTGGATGGCTCAGGGCCATTATCGGCAAGCACGGAGTTTATGTACATCCACATCCTGTAACCACCAAAAAGATCTAAAGGGTAGCCCCACGTAAGGGGCTACCCTTTAGACCATTTGCACATTTACCCATTGTTCCCGGTTATTCTCTTAGCAGGCCGGCGCGGCGTGGTAAGTTATGGCTCTATCTCCCTTTATGCTATTAATAATACTGCTTCTGACGAAAGTGGAATCTGACGGACGTTTTCTAAATCTTAATAATAGCCTGTTATTAACGTGGGTGGGTATACAATAGGCCTAAGAGATCTAAAGGGTAGCCCCTTACGTGGGCACTTTATCTTTATCTTTTTGGTACTTTAAAACAGAGAATAATAGGGTTAAATATGATGAGAACTAGCCTTCTAAGCAAATCTTTTCTTATTTATAGGAACAATTGCAAGATTCAAGAAAGATTCTAGAAGAAAGCAAGTTCTGGTTGCAGCAGAAAATAGGGGACATTGACAAAAAACTTCAATACTGTATCGATAAAATGGATTAGGTTTATTAAACAGATCTGTTTACAATGTTCTACCTTATGATTTTAATATACAATCCACTACGGGTAGGTACATAATATATTCTTCTAAAAAGATTGTATGTAGGTAGTTAATTAAGGTATTTGAACAAGTAAAATCTTACTACTAATTATCAAAATTGATTAATATATTTATAACATGTCATTATTATATCACAGAGTACTTTATTTATTGGATTAAGTAGATAATAGCCAATCAATATCGAATATTGCTTATTCATTTTAATCGTGATGTTGGAAAGATCAGTTTTGGTCTTCGATCAACAATACCTACCAACTAGATAACGCGTCACGTACAAAATCAAAGCTAAATTCTGTCCACGTGAATATACACTAAGATTTTTCATTGGTTTTGGAGCCGAAACCCTGTTCATGTTTATCATCAGTAGAAGCTAGTTAGCTTGTAAAGCTAAAAATATGAGCATAAAAAAATCATTAAAAAAAATATCAATAAAAAAATGTAAGATTCCTTAGTACCGGTCGATCTTATGAAAGTCAATGACCGATGCGCTTCAAACGCTCGCCGCTTCCGGTCTGTTAGGACTGATTCCTATATTGTACTGATCTTATATTGAACAAAAATCAAAATCACCTTTTCCCATAATGACTGATTTTCTAAATGTCTTTGTTTTAGAATGTCGGAAATAAAACTGTCAAATTCATGTACAGTCATTAACACTTTCTTTTAAAATCTTATAACTAAATAACAAGTATTATATTCTCTTTATGAAACAAAACGATATTATTATTAAAAACCTCAATAGTAAATTAGCTTCCTGGCTGTTAGGACCGATTCCTATATTGCACTGATCTCATAATGAACAAACATCAAAATCACCTTTTCCCAAAATGACTGATTTTTTAAATGTCTTTGTTTTAGAATGCCGGAAATAAAACTGGCAATTTCATGTACAGTCATTAACACTTTATATTAAAACCTTTTAACTAAATAACAAAAATTATATTCTCTTTAAGAAACAAAACGGTATTATTGTTAAAAAACGTCAATAGTAAATTAGTGCATCCTCTTATTTATAGTTGCAATATTTTGTAGAAACTGAATTTCTGTTAAATATCCGCATTGTAACTCATAGAAACTGTTTTTGTAGCAGTTGTCGAATAAAATGTCACGCCTGTGCCTAATAGCAAAAGAAAACAGGTTTTTTTTTTTTTTGCTTAATAAACATTGTTTTTAATTTCATATCACGAATGTACATTTTCTGTCAGACAATAAAAGTTTCCGGCGTTCTTAAACTAAGACATTTAGAAAATCAGTCATTATGGGAATAGGTGATTTTGATTTGATCATTATGAGATCAGTACAATATAGGAATCAGTCCTAACAGACCGGAAGCGTAAATTAGTGCATCCTCTTTTTTATAGTTGCAATATTTTGAAGAAACTGAATTTCTATTAATCTCCGCATTGTAACTCATAGAAATTGTTTTTTGTCGAATAAAACGTTACGCCTGTGCCTAATGGCACCGCTAAGGAAAACAGGTTTGTTTTTTTGCTTAAACATTGTTTTTGATTTAATATGTACGAATGTACTATTACTGTCACAATTAAAGTTTCCGGCGTTCTTAAACATACTGCCGTACTCAGAGACGTCAATTAACTTTTAATGACAATTAAGTCTCTTGCTGTCACTTTCTTACGTATAGTGCTAAATAGAGAAGGAAAGACATTTAATTGTCATTAAAACTTAATTGACGTCTCTCTTTAGAAAATCAGTCATTATGGGAAAAGGTGATTTTAATTTTTGTTCAATATGAGATCAGTACAATATAGGAATCAGTCCTAACAGACCGGAAGCGCTCCGCCTACCTTCCGCCCCGCCGCCGGCGCAGGCGGCCGGCCGGGAAAGTTCATAGGGTCAGTGTATGAGTAGGTAGATAAAAAGAACGTTACTACGTGTTAACGACAAAAGGTCACTTTACAACTTTTTTTTCTTTGCTCGTAAAGCGATTATTATTTTAAAAAATAGGTACCTACAACACTTTTTTTGTATTAAAACGTTTTCGGCTCCAAAACCAATAAAAAAACTCGGTGTATACCTACACAGCTACATTTCTTTACTAACGAACTGAGACAAAAGTTATAAAAAGTTTTAAGTTCAACCTAATTACAAACATGGCACCCAGTAATAAAGTCCCAAATGCATCCATCAAAGCATACAAACGTTGGCGCGTCTATTGGTCAACGTTGGCCAAACATTTGTGGCGTGGGTCAAAATCGGTAATTGTATTTAAAATTTTCTTTTATTTGTTAGTTTAAAGCTTAAAATATAATTTATTCAACGTGTAAGTACTTACCGAAAATAAGCCACTCCGGCCGTTAAATTGCTTTTTCGGGCATTATTTTTGCAACTTATAAATACTTACACATTGCGGCATTGTATACGTGTTTACATTGGCAAAATAAGAGCTCACTCCTCAAGTGCGCTGTTATTTACCGAGACATATTTTAGCGCCGACCTGACATCTACTTGGTATTGTTGATCGAAGGTTTTGGTATTAGTTATTAGGAATACCTTGGACGAAAACAAAGTCTTATTGGGACTTTTGTAGTTTGCAAAAGTCTTGCAGGCACAAAACAGTTACAGGTACGGAAAATGCTCTAGAATTCGGAGAAAGCGTGGAAAATCTAACAGTAACAAGCATTATCAAATTATAGCCTAAGGATGACCTTGCTCGCAGGCTTACATATTTAAGGCGTTTTCACATGTGTTGTGTGGTTAAACTACGTGTGAAAGCGCCCTTATATCGTGAATTAAAAGCTACTGTTAAGCCTTGATCGCACTGGACAGATAATTTAGTCGAATAGCGACGAAAAGTAGATGAAAGCGCGACTCGAGTAAATTATTTTCCCCAAAAATATTACCCACGTTATTGAACTAGTGGGAATGATAGTGTAAGGTAATTTAAATTGGAAGCCCCTTTATGACTTACTTATTTCAAATAGCACCCTGCGGGTATGTAATAAAAATTGTATCGTAATTATTTAGTAATAGAGTCGATACAGCGACGTTGCATTGTTCAACTCGTTGATGAAAGTTTTCATTATAAATTGTGAAGTAATAAACAAGCAACATATTTTGTCATTTGCAAATGAAATACTAGGTGTTTACTTAGATAAAAAAATAAGTAAGTATATGTTTTTAAAGATAATGCAAATAAAATGGATAATGCAAACAAAATGTAGTTAATAGATATTAGTTATTGAGACAATCAAATAATTTATATTGTTAGACCGTTAATTAGGAATTGTTCGATTTAGAGAGTCTGATATTGAGCAAATGACCATAGACTTTACACAAGCACATACAAGAGTAGAATTAGGTGATTAGTAGACATTTCTTATCTAATTTTCATTAGCACTCTACACACTATAATAGTTATTTTTAGAGCAGCGCATTTTACCTTATGAGCCAATGAATACTTTAATCACTTTCACACTATTTCCTTGTAAGTTCCTGTAGGTATTATTTAAAATAGACTTGCATGCTGCATACATAAACAAAATATATAAGATAGTATTTCAGTTAGAGATGTAGGTACCTAATGAACATTGTTTATGTTCGAAGTTAGGTACCTACTTTTCATTGTTTTAACTGGTGTGATTAAATGCGATCAAATTATTATCTTTTTATTTTGCAAGGCTTTAATAACCGCGCTAAACATTTCCACGGGCTGACTGTAACTGCTCTAAGCGTAAAGCGACTCGCCCTTGGTATAATCGCTGAATTGTATCTGGTCGTAAGTAGACTGTTGTAATAAATGAACAAACAATAGAACTCACAATGGAGGCCAGCTCACGACGGCTGATAAAGCTATGGGCTTATCTCTAACCCACTGCCTTGTTCTAAATAGGTGCAATCGTTTTCCTTACAGGAGTAAGTACTTTGCGTTTCAGTAATATAGCTGCAACAATTAAATTGATTGACAAGCAAGTTGATTCCTAACCTATACCTTTAGGCTTTTACAGAAGTTCAACTTTAAAAGGTATGAAGGTACTTACATAAGTTTTATAAGTTAACATAGATTAAAGCCTTCGCGTTATTAATCAGCCGCTAAAAACTTTTACTTGTAATAAAGTTGGCTGAGGATTTAAGTCCCTTTTTTCAAATGTTAACCGATTTTATAAAGATAAGGAAGCTCTATTTTACATAAGCGCTATAGGTTTTTTGTAAAAATAATACGAAAAAAAACTACTAATAATCTGTCAAAAAGTAAATTATTGCACTATATTTCGTGTATTCACGAAAGTTAATATAATTAACCCTTTTAAAATATAAGTAAACCCTTCACGTTCAGTGAAATATATTAAAAACACACATAACTGACTTAATAAAGGTCAAACACACATTAATAAAATACATTACAAGTATCACAACACTCAATCGCATGACTCTTGCAAACTATTACTACTTATGTCAAGTCCAACTCGAGCACTTTGTATGGTTATGAGATACCTATTTAAAGAATTTTCCATAATTTACAAATGCAACTACCAAAGTAAACTCATGCAGATGTTTCCTTTCATTGAATTTATTAGTACCTTAGTACTACTTAATAATGACCATGGTCGCGCGTAAGAGATTCGTTGTCATGTTTGAATACAATATTTTGAACAGTAAGCAAAAGATACAGCATATAGCTAAACACAAATAAGTTATCTTGAGAGCTAAAATGTTATTCCCATGTTATTTAATGGAACATTCGCAAAATGTTAAGGCTGTGCTTAGGGGCATTACAATTGAGTGCTTTAGCACTTTAGCACTCAATTGTTGCAACTTTTATCGCTTACTGTCCACTCATCCGCCATAGTGAGATGTGAATATATTGATAGAGAAATGACACTGTCCTATATAAATATATTAAAGAACCACATCAAACCATTCGGCCTTTGGCATTCGAATAAGTACAATCTTACAAGATCTAAGTACACAATTTATATACATTGGTAAATAGGAAATAGGAATACAGGTCAACAGCGCCGATTCAGCGCTGTTCACATTACGTAACTACTTAAAAACATTCCGAACAAGGACATTACTAACGCACGCGGTGTTCAAACGATACGACTCTGGTCCAATAACGTGAGGTTGTTCATGCGAGCGTCGTGATCTCCCATCTCTATCTGTTCCTTGAGCATTTCCAGTTCTTTGATCCCTGTAACTGTGACCTCGTACTTGTGTGTGGCGAGCGACATGTAGAAGTGTATGGCGAACGCCAGGAAGACTATCATTACCGGGATGAGGACGACGCACGCCGACCACGCGGCCGTGGCGCTCAGGTCGTAGAATTTAACCCAGCAGAGTATAGCTATCTCTATGAGGAATAGTATCAGCCCGAGGAGCGTAGAGAAGGCCCACGCTATTTCAATGTACCAGTGCAGTCTCTCGTGGGGCGATTCGTGGACGAGTGATATGCTGTGGAGATTTCCCACAGCTTCGATGTTGGGCAGGATGCAGGTGCTGATCATGAGCGCGAGCATGTGGACGGCTACCAGTAAGGTTGTGCACACCGTGAACGCCACCAGCATCTCGGTGGGGACCGCGGTCGAGTTGGGCGGGTTCAACTGGACTTCCACCATGGCTACCTGCAATAAAGTTGATTTTAAGTGTCATACTTCCTGGCACGACCACGGATGATTTTCTAACATCTGTAGGAGGTAAAAAATAGTCTGGATTTTTTACTATTTTTACCACCGTTTTGAAAATTTCTACCAACTAGATCGAGGAAATACGATGGTCGTGCTGAGATGAATAATTCCTGGTACGACCACGCAGAATCAGAATAGGAGTAAGAAATAGTAGATATTCTAAATAATTTTGTACAGTTTTAAAGTCTTCAGAACAAAACTGAGATTGGGCGTGGTCGTTCTAGGCAGTTGTTCTTTCTAGCAAGACAGTCGTATTTCTAAGATCTCGATACTACTATCGAGGGAAAATATGGGAATTCCCAAATAGGCGTAAAAAATAGTAAATATTCTAAGCTATTTTAAACCATTTTGAAGTTTAATTATAACACGGTATTCTGAGTGGTCGTGCCAGGATATATTCTTCTCAGCACGACCATCGTATCTCCTAGATCTAGTTGGTAGACATTTTCAGGACAGTGGTAAAAAATAGTAAAAAGTCAAGACTATTTTTTACCGCCTCGCGCGGGCAGCCGCTGGATGCGAGCAGCACGAAACCGGACGGTGTAAACATTTTGGAGGAGGCCTTTGTCCAGCAGTGGACGTCTTTCTGCTGATGATAAAGAATACAGTTTAGGCGCTGCACAAAGTCTTTTGTTGACGATATGGGGCACTATCAGTGACAAGACGACTAACACCTCAACCTTTCGTGACCACGAACTCTACAAAGTGTTCACAACTTGGAACTAGACAGCTATGATTTAAAAAAATTACCATGGCGAAACCGGATAGGAGAGCTGATGTTTTGCTGGAGGCCTTCAGCTTGGCGCGGCTGAGCTGCAGCTTCCTCCATGAGAGGTACGCGGGCGTGTGCAGCCCGTCGGCCGACTGGATTGGAGTCTCACCCGACATCAGGCACGTATGCTGTCACAGTAAATTTTCACTTCATATTATGTTATGGTTTAATAAGTATTTGGTGGATATGGTGATACTCCTACCAGCTAACCAATATTTATGACTGTCCATCCATGTCTGCAATAGTGGATACAGCTTGAAAATTAAAAAGCCAATGAAAGGAATAAAAAGATATATAAAATAAACTAACAAAAAATTAAGTATAGGGCACAAAACCAGATGACTAACTACCCACATACCCATTGCCATCTGCATTGCTGTGTTCCGGTTTTAAAGTGAGGTATAAAAGCAAGTCCCAGGGTCGGCGACTTAGATAAGACAGCAGAATAACGTAATAACATAACTAAAGTAATAGTAATTGCATCATTAAATAGTTGCTAAATATCAGGTACTTATAAATAAAAAAATACTTGTTTAATCAGATTGTAAATATTATTTTTATTGTTTATTAACATAACAATGTTCAAGAATATATTATCATTATTAAAGACACATTATTTAGCAACACTTTTTACATGATATTAAAGTAGGTATCAAAGATATTAACATATTATTGACATTCATTGCTGTAACATTTATTATTATAGCTTAATTAATGGCTTCGCGTTTAGCATTAAGCCAGTTTCAGTGGTATATATTTTAAAAGTACATTTAGTATTGTACGGTAGATTGAAATAAAATGGAGTCTCACAACACGTGTTGTTGCTAAAAGAACACGGGAGAAACTCCTTGCTGTAACATACAGTTGGCCTCACAACCTGCTTGACACTTTATCACCATGTCATTCCAATAACGTTATAACGGTTAAGCTACTGTTAAATCAGAGCTGCAGCTGGGACACAATGACACAACATAAATAACAAGAAGATGAACAAAAGGTATGATTAATCAAGAGTGTTGTTAACCAACTACAACTCTTAAAATCTAACCCTAAACAACTATATGACCCCAGTTACTGCTCCGTATACTTTGAATATAACTGTTATATACTAAAACCAATACCTTTTATTGTGTTACAAGATAATTTTGATGAGAATGACCTTTTTGGTGAGTGATGAACACATATAACAAACAGAAACACGAGAATACAAGTATATTAATATCGTGTCCCCCCCATGAGTCAAATGCAATACTTATTAATAAATTTTCTGTTGTTATAACTTTAAGACTGCAAAACTGTTAAGCAAATCTACTTTGAAGACTGAATGACTGTAGAAAGCAGCGATTGTACCCAAAAACCGGTTGTGATTGAGAGGCATAATGGTGATGATGATGACCTTGAAAGCTGGTAGGTATATAGTAAGCATCCATAGATATCTCAAATTTATTTGTCATTTAGCTATTAATTCTTCCATTGGTAAGTGAAATGGCACTTGGCATAACACAAAATGAAATTAGAATAGAATAGAAAAAAAATTATTAACATACACACACTTACATAACAATTATACAAAAAATACAGATAGACAGAAAAAAAAGAACAGATGAGTACCTAATAAGAAATAAAATGAAGAGTGTAAAGTTAAAGGGCCCTGTGTTGTCCCCTGTCAATTAAGAATATTTAAAAGGTATGTGTATGTATAAAAATATATACTCTGATAGTATAGCAATAAAGTATATTTGCATAATGTAAAGATGTAAACAATAGAACAAATAGTTTTTACGCTATCTCATGCAGATGAGTCACATATTATTATTTTCAGTTATATGATTCTTGGTGGTTAGAATCGACAATATTAAAATTTATAGAGGCAGGTACAGAGATTTAACAGAAACGTTGAGGTCACATTGTAAAAGTTTTATGGTACATTTGTTTTCTTTATACTGTAGCCCTACCTTTGGTTATCTAATCACAACATATAGACAAATCAGTAAGAAAATAGAAGCATGATGTAAAGCTCCTTTAACCCATCTTAAATTATAAATAATAAACTCACTGTCAGCTAGCTATCGCTGAGCAATCTGCTGGGGTGTCCCAAAACAAAACCTTAAAGGTACTAAAGAAAAAAACAAAACAAAAATTTATTAAAATTTTCAAACTACACACGCAAATGCTTTCAAAATGTTATTAATTTGTAACACGAGGTTGTGTGATGGTGCTACACTACAACATATAAATATTAACATGTCAAATCTTAACATGTTTGTGACAGAGCGATATTAACAATGAGGTAAGAATTATGCTAGCTAGGTTAAAAAATGTGAATATTAAAGCTATGTATATAAATCACACATGTGTGTTATCAAAATTATCAGATGTGAGTGAGTATGATAAAGAAAACTATTAAGATTATCAAATTATTTAGGACACTATACTTTTTGCAAATAAATTTTCTACATGTAAAAAGATAAATAATAAACAAATAGGTACTTTGCAAATTTCTCTAAATGTAGGCATTTATTTCTATCTACAAATAAGTACTTTGACTCGAGTGCAATTTTACGAACGTTTAAATAATCATGCAAGCAAGACACAAATTACCTTGCTCAGTTTTGGACACCAATTATTGCACTGACCGTAACGACCGGCTGACTGTACACAGCGGTAATTATTTCCAACTGTGCTGGCTGACCAAACCGACATACCTAAACAAATTGCACGATAGTCCTTCGACTTGAAGCGACGAGGTCACTACCACCAACAATATAGGCAACTATTCCATGGGTGTCAGGTCACTAAAAGAGCAGTAGATAATAGGAAAGCACACTCTATCAATGTGTTTCCAAAATTAATTATATTGCTAGTTTTCTAAACACCAAGCAGATGACAAATTGACAAAAGCTGTCGGTCGGATCGGATCGGATTGTCATTGTCATGTCATGTCAATGTCATTTAAGTTGTATGACATTATGAGATTGTCGCCAAATCTAAAAATAAAAAGTTTGTGATACGCAAAAGATTATTTATATTTTATTGTTTTATAAGGTTTACATTCAATGATAAAATAAACACTTTTACGAATGACACTTGCGTTTATTAACTGGCTATTATTGGCTGTTATTAACTATAGTCTAGCTAGACATTAAAGACTGGTTACCGTGAAACTTAAAAAGTGGCAATTCGCTACGGAACTGTCATTTTTGACAAACAGTGCTGCCATTTTATAAGATTTTTTCAAACAAACTAATAATTTTTAAGATTTTAGAAAATCCACCACAAATAAACCCAAAAATAGAATATTGTTTATTTGTTAAAACTACAAATCAATATTGTAAATTATACAAAAGAAAGCATAGGGTTGACAGAGAAAGCATACCACGTGGACGTGTGAGAGAGTGAGAGGGATTGAGATGTTGATGGTGTTGCCATTTAGGTAACATACCCTTTTTCTGATTTTTAATAGAGGTTTAATATGTATTATTATTTAAGTTTAAAAAAAAAATATTAATTCTAGTTTCAAATTTACGATTTTCGTAAGAAAAGTAGAAAAAACTGTTTATTTACAGTTTTCGTAATTACAAATATCCGAACGCACCGTAGAAACGTAGAAAGAGATGTCAAATGAAACCCATTTGCTGGCTCATTTTTGTAACGGTACTGCGTCTGTACGGGAGTGTCCGACTCTCGCCCAACTGTTGGGTGAACAGACGAAGAATGATAAGCAAGTGACAAGTGGACGATATTGTTCCTATGTGGATAATGTAGGTCGGATAGAAGTAGTTTGTTTTGGGCTAACTACCAAATATCTGGTACTAATTGACTATTCGGAAAGTGGACCTGTAGTGTTCTTTGTGAGTTTATGTGCTGATTTGGAGATATAGTGTTTGGAGTGGCCGTAAACAGTTTGACTGAGTGTTTAGTTCAGCTGGTGTGTAGCGATGGCCGAAGCTGCAAATGTCGCTGGTGCCAACCCCAACGCGGAGATTGTCCGCGGTCAGGTCTTCGAAGTGGGTCCTAGATATACCAACCTGCAATACATCGGTGAAGGAGCCTATGGAATGGTTGTGTAAGTACTTATTTTTATAAATAAACAAATTCCTTTTTTGGGTTTAGAGCTCATTTATTGAGATTTGCCCTAGAGACAGGTGTTACACACCTCAGATAATTTTAATGAGTGTGTTTATCTGATAAGCCAATAGTATGGTTATAAATTTATAACCTGTAATGCTGATTACAAAATATAATCTATCTGAAATTAATTCGGTTCTATTTCTAGCCCTGTCACTGCTGGGGGGCTAAGATTGATCTGTTGATAATTAATTATTGTCTATCTTAACCTAACAGGGTCCATTTCATAAAATTAAGTCTACTTTTTCTTTTTTCACTATCTGTTTTGTTTTTTCATTTACTTTCAAATAGTATATTTAAAGTTCTTCAAAGAAATCTCGGTCAGAGTCTCTTAAGTGTCTAAGTAGTCTCTAAGTGTGACGACAAATTATTTTAGAAAAATATTTAAATTACATTTACAATTAAAATTCAGTTTAAAAACCTAAGTCTGAGAAATCTTAAGTCCCTTGATATTCTGCCTGGAATATCCAAATGCCGTAAAGAAATATTTAAAAGAATAGGCAAGCCAGAGTTTTCCATTTCCATGAAAGGTCAGGATATGATGCTATTTTCATTGTATAAAGTCGGTTACAGCAGGCAAATTAATGAAATGTCTGAAAACGGTTACAATTTATTTACCATTGACTATAAAAGCTTCTAAGTTGCAAGATATAAAGCGATTCTTAGCAGAGTGTTCCCGAGTCGGAAAGATATTTTTATGAAGATTTATTTAAAGACTCGTGACCCCACAATAATAATTGAAGAACCCGATTCTGCAGATGAAGTAGAATAATACATATTTTTCAATAGGATATTGTACGGGATACTGCAGTAATATCACCTAGTCCAGCATTTACCACATAAAAATTGCTAAATGCAAGAGTTAGAGATAAGTCCAAAGTTTTGACCACCCAATTGTTCTTAACTGAATGTCAGTAGGTAATCTTGAAATATGTTAAATAGTCCCAATTTTGATTAAAAAAAATGTAATTCTAAATGATTATGTTATTTTCTTGGCAATGTTTAGATAGTTACAATCATTGCTCTGATTTTGTAGACAAGGTTAATCATTGTAAATATTAATAAAAGTTGGAAGACAACAATCAAATTAAATACTGCTTGTACTGTACTGAGAGAACATTGACACAATTTATAGTACTTATAGCTTGTTGGCAACTTTGAAGATGAAATAAAAGCTACATTCACACTGAAGGAGAAAATCCTAATTATGTCATAATAGATAAAATATTCTTGTAGTTCAATATCATTATCATCATAGGCCCCTTACATCTTTATAAGATGATTCATGCAATGTCCTATGTAGAGGTTCTCTACCTATTCTACCAGTGGCCTGTTTCACGTATTTCGTAATAGTCGAAATGTCGTTTATGTTTAGAAGCTGTCCTATTGAAAAACAGTCTTAGATCCGTATTCACCTGTCATTTCGATAGAACAATTACTCGATAGGAACACAACTCAGCGATTTGTCAACTATTTAAACATAATGTTGCCATTACTGTTCTATCAAATAAATTAAATACTTTTTGTTAACAAAACATGCAGAAAATGTTTATTATTTTTTTCCAACGACTTGGAAACTGTCTAATTTTGCATGTAATCGCTAAAGTCCGATAAAACTAAACGTCAAAATAATAGGTGAATACCGCGAAGGCAACGATCGAACTTCGATTAATGCACGTGAATACGCTTAAACAAAACCGACTTAAACAAAATCGTGCGATTGATACGTGAATACGAAAAGTGACTTCAGCGATCAAATCGCTTGCTTGTCGTTGAAGTTTTGTTACGTGAATTAGGTGGTGTCTACTACTGGTGTCACTTCTGCACTTAGGTACGTTCGGCCGGCGCGCCTCCCGGGCAGGCGTATGGCAGTAGGTTGCCGCTCGGCTCGCACGCTCCACGTCGCGCGTTAAACGAACGATCTTTTCCGTGATTTTTGGGCACCGAACAATGACTACTAAACAATCTTATAATCCATATAAAAGATACTGTTGTGTTTATGGTTGTCTAAATAAATGAAAGAACAATGAATCTGATTTATTTTAATAATACTTAAGTATATCCATGAGTAGAAACCCTGCCCGATGTCAAATCGATATTGAGTCAGCGATGCTTAACGGAATATGAACGCTTGGGTCACACAATAAGTTTCAATTTCGCGTAAAAGTCTTAAGAGTAGGCAATTTTTGGTAAAAATATTAAAAAAATGGTGCACGAATTTGGGGGAGAGGGGGGGGATAGGCTGCGCTTCGCGATTGTCTTAAATTTCTAACCTATCACTTGACCTACAGGAGTATGGCAGCTAGTATTTCTGTTTTCTAATTAAAAAAAAATAACCACAAAATTTAAGACAATTGCTACGCTGTGCATTGCGATTGCCTTAAATTTCTAACCTATCCCGTGACCTACAGGAGTAGAGTAGTTGGGCAGCTAGTATCTATGTTGACAATAATGACAATTGACAAAACAGACGCTTAAGATGGCGGAGTATGTTCGGAAACACATGTAAAATATTAAGTTTTTTTTTGAGAAATATTAAAATTAACCAATAAAATTAAAGTTATGGTCCATAATTTTATTTTAATTCTAATTAAACAATCAAAAAACATGATTTTAATTTAAAACCATCAGTCAAACCAAACCAATCAACGTGTTTTGCACAGTCAATTTTGAACGAAGTTTTGAACGAAAAGTTGTCTATTCCTCAATCAGTAAACGTAAAAATGTCAAAATTATACATAACATTGCAAAAAAATATTAAAACTTTAGAGAGTTATATTTCGAAAACTAAGAGTCTCCTTAGATAATGCAAATGTGCATTAGAATCTCTGATTTTTACAACCTAGTGGATTATTCGTTCTATTTAAGTTCATACATCATTTTTTAAGATCCAAGCCCAATTTTTTATAAACCTAAAGTAAACTTTAGTTAGAGAGTGAACCTTCTGTACGGTAGTACTATTAGTTATTCTGTGGTAGAGGTTTAAACTGTGTTAGTATTAAAGAAGTAATTTTGATCCAACACCGTTAACCATGCATGCACCATGCTGTCCCAAAAACTTTCATGACTAATGAGGGCAGTTAATGTGTTAAGTACAGGTTTATGCAAACTTTTTGGTATAATGTGTCCTTGGTATTTATACATTTTTAGAATACTAGCATTTTGTTTGTGTTTCAATAATAATGGAATGCAAAAACTTTAATTAGTATTCTATACACTGTATAGAATACTAATTAAAGTTTTTAGTTTTAAGTATAGTAAACAGGAATAACCAGACTAATACTAACTAAGGAAGTTGTTGAGGATAATAATTAAAATGGTTAACTATAGACTGCTTCTAATATTTTTTATTGTCATAGTTGAGATGAGATAAGACAGTAGATCAGCTATGCGATCAACTGTCTAAGCGACACATAGACGCTGCACGCATGGCTGTGATCTGCTGTCTCTTTCCAATTCTATGAATATGAAAGAGACAGAGTCAATTCTCAGCACTGCGGCAGCTGCTGCTACCCAACTACCCAAGGCTTTAACTTAGAGAATCGCACTGCAGGAGGAGGATAATATAAAAGTGCTGGGTAAACACAGTCAACTCAGAGTTATGTATAGTGAATAGGTGTTGTGGTGTAATAACTAATCTCATAAAGCTGTAAAATATTTACCAATAATGCACAAAAGACAATGTATTATATTGTCTTTCGTGCATGATGCATGATATTATTAAGTAAGTACCATACAAACTAGGGATGGGCCGAAATTCGTTTCACATTCGGTTTAACCGAATTTCGGCAGCTTGAACCGAACTTCGGCATTCGGCCGACATTCGGTTCAAATGCCGAACTTTCGGTACAAGAAAATATTGAAATTACACTTGATCTTTTCTTACATTCATTGTATTTGCAACAAGAAAATATATCTATTACTTTACCTCGTTAATTCACATAAAATACGTAGATAATAATGTAAACAATAACGCAATTGTCGCGTGGATAACGTATTTGCTAATGACCGGCCGGCCGGGACGGAAGACGAGGGGATTTGTCACGGGTTGCGGCTGGGTTGCAGGCGGGATGCAATACCAAAAATTAAAGGTAGCGTAAACTAGTTAGAACGTGTTGTAGTTGTAATAGAGAAAGCGCTGTGAAAATAACCGAACTTCGGCCGAATTGTGATTTTTTGCCGAATGTTCGGCCGAAGTTCGTATTCGGTTCAAACCACATTCGGCCCATTTCTAATACAAACATAAGTATAAGTAAGTCAAATGCTTCTTTTTATTATCTTGTTCAAATGTACATGTTAAATGACAAACAACAGGGCCCTGATTCTGTATCGCAATCTATAGATTCCACACCTAAACCTTACCGCGCACAAACGTCAAACGCATACGTTTTTGGGAAGATATTGTAACTTTTTAAGGAATTAACGTGGTTTTGAAACAAGGAATCGTTACAGAATAAGGGCCCAGGAAGGAAGTATCAGCAAATTTTGACTCCTGTAGGATGTAATAAAGTACCTATTTTAATTTATAATAATTCCACACACACACTTTGATAACGTGGACTCATACCGACCAGATTGGCCCCTTGCATTGGCAACAAAGTAAGCTATTAATAGTAATAATAGCAACACTACACTTGATGTGTAGAGAAATTGAAGCTGCACTATCGGTGTATAGAACAGTCAGTTTAAGAAGTAGATTAATACTTAACTGTCACAAAGACTCATAGAGGTTAATGACAATTGAATCTCAATGTGCCTGGTGTTGCGCTTGCGCCACCAGGGGCCCAAGTCTGCTAATTTACGAATAGCATAATTGAATCGCATTGTAATTGTTTGAAACATTTGGTATTCTCTTACTCATTTGTTACCAAATGTGTCAAACATTTAAAATGCGATCCAATTGCGATTCAATTAAATTAGCAGACTTGGGCCCCTGAGCTCTTTATGCCTCCATACATAATGGTAGCATGAGCGCGATCTTTCCGAGTGAGTTGGTGTGACTTGTACCAAATACGATTCCAACTAGGGTTGCCATTTAATAAACGAAGGCAGATGGGTCTATAAAAGGAGGATTTTCTGTAAAAAAGGAGGACATCCACAATTAAACGAATGTTTTTTATTATTTTACTTTATTTTAATCATGATCAGCTGAGCTGCCAATTTTTGCAAGGAGTTCTTGGTTTTTCAACAAATAATTATGAAAATCTTCACATGTCGTGTTTTTGAAGTTGTATTGATCAAGAATTAAAGATTTAACTGACTGCACACTTAGTCTGTTCCTCTCTTTGCTCCAGTCAAAAAAATCTTCCCACATCAAAATTTGCGTTATGTGCGCTCATACAAAAATAAAACTAGCAGATCTTGAGCAGTTCTGTTTGTTTGTGTTTGTATATGTTTTTAGCACTTAGACGTTTAGCAAAAAGGAGGAATTACAGTAGGTTAGGGAGGACGGGAGGACAAAACATTAAAAAGGAGGACACTCCTTTTGGATACCATCTGGCAACCATAACTCCAACTCGCTCGGAAAGATTTTAAGCTATTTCTAAGACCGACTGGACCACGCTAGGAAACCTTTTTTTGGTATCCCGACAGCTAATGATCACCAACAATAAAGTGACAGTCGGCAAGCACTTATAGGTAACTGCCGCTGCCGCTTTACGTAACATTGTAGGTCATAATTATAAATTATCTTCACCAATTAACACTTCTCTCTAGGTACTATCGCGGACTCCGTCGCTTTACCAGTCTAAAGGTCAAAATCCCTTGCACACCGCGTCGTCTATTTGGTACGGGCACGTACCCGGGCGGTCGGTGCGCTTCATACGAAAATCGCTGCAAAGTAGTAAAGCGACGGTGACCCCGACCGTACAGTAAGTCGCTCCAAAACATTGTATTTTGGCAAAAAAAATCATTTTGCGATGCATGCATTTCGGAAGCATTTTGCACGCCGTTCTTACGCGCCGTTTACACGTTGCATTTGCGATGTTTTCTATGACATCTTGTTGTCCATTATCATGTTCAATGCAGGCGGGTGGGTTTTAAGGTGGCTTGTTTCACACATATCAGTGAAGTCACAGTACCGGCACAGTCCTTTTCTTACATTCTCTATGAACGCATCCCCCACTTGTCAGTGTCAGTGCCGCCACCGGCAAATCACGGACGTATTCGTTTTGACAACATTCATAGAAATTGTAAGAAAGAATATTTCGAACTGTGCCGGTAGGCACTGTGGCGGAACTGTGTCTTCAATGATATGTTTGAAGCAACCTTTAACGACATCCACCGGGATCAACGTCTTAACGTGATTTTTTTAATATGATCATCATCCAGTGATCCGGTTTTATGATTGTGGTTTAACTGGCAAGATCGTAGACCTGACGCCTTAGCCGCTGCGCCATGGAGATCCTCTTGAGCTGAGCCATGGAGATTCTCTTGACCTGAGCCATGGAGATTCTCTTGAGCTGAGCCATGGAAATTCTCCTGAGCTGAGCCATGGAGATTCTCCTGAGCTGAGCCATGGGAGATTCTCTTGAGCTGAGCCATGTAGATTCTCCTGAGCTGAGCCATGGAGATTCTCTCGAGCTGAGCCATGGTGATTCTCCTGAGCTGAGCCATGGAGATTCTCCTGAGCTGAGCCATGGAGATTCTCCTGAGCTGAGCCATGGAGATTCTCCTGAGCTGAGCCATGGGAAATTCTCTTGAGCTGAGCCATGGAGATTCTCCTGAGCTGTGCCATGGGAGATTCTCTTTAGCTGAGCCATGGAGATTATCCTGAGCTGAGCCATGGAGATTCTCCTGAGGTGAGTCATGGAGATCCTCCTGAGCTGAGCCATGGAGATCCTCCTGAGCTGAGCCATGGAGATCCTCCTGAGCTGAGCCATGGAGCTCGATTTATCTAAATGCCTCATAGTAAGTTATCTACCTATTTTACATAGTGATAGAGCTACGCTGCGTTGCATTGCAGCACACATTGGGCTGGCCCGCCCGGCGTAATACCACCCTCTCACAAATATTTGGCGTGAAATAATGGCACTTGGTGCTGTTGTGCTACGTCCGGTTAGTGAGGGTTCCGGAGGCCTTTCCCTCCCTCCCTCACAATTCCTATTCCTTAAAGCGAGTCACCAAACTGTTTTGCTGCTAGATCAAATGGTTTAAGTATTTACTATTAAATTACGCTCTAATAAATAAATATAATACTTACACTAAAGGATGTGCTAAAACATGTGCTAATTTGTTATGCGATTAGATGTACTTTACTCGATTATAAAAATCCAAATAAAAGTCTAAAACGTATTTCTTGCATTTTTTTTTAATTTTCAACATAATATTTACATGTAAATATTTATTTTGAAGTATTACAGCGAACCTGCTGATTCATGAAATCCTATAAAGTCTATATAGGCAAAAAACCTTGAAAACGCGCCTATTTGCTCCGCTTCGCTGTTATACCCGTCCCGTACCGTCGTACCTACCTACCGTCGAGAGAGTGAGAGAGAAGCGCTCGAAAGGACTCGCCTTCTGCGATTCCTCTGGTTTTGCATGTCCATGGGCGACGGTGTTTTTTTCCATCAGGTGACCTGCATACTCGTTTGCTTCCGTCTTTGATTAAAAAAAATGGCTCGTAAGTTATCTAAATGCCTCGTAGTAAGTTTCGGGGGCATGCTTAGACGATGACCTAGAAAACCTAGAACCTAGAACCTCGAAAACCTTTAGGCGAAGGCTACACGTAAAGTATTTATCGTGATCTATATCGCGATCTGGACTGACGTATCGTAGAGGATCACGGACATACCCTAGACGTTCAATATTTATCACGTCAGTATTGTGGCTTCCTTTGTGCGGTGCGGACCGTGCGGACGCTACCATGGATACAACAAGAAAAGTTAAAGCCTGTATAGCTATTATTTTAGAAATATTGATAAAGAAAATAGTGAAAAGAAAGCGATGGATGAAAAATTATTTTCTATAGTTGGACAGTAGAGTATTATTTTTAATGTTATTGAAATTTATGCATTCTCAATGCTATAATATAGATATAGGATAAAATGTTTACTAGAAAAAAAACAACGAGCCACAGGAAAGCTCGAATGCGATTCAAGCCCATGACCTTTGGATTGCCGGACCACTGCTCTAACCACTAAGCTACCGAGACCCCTTAGCTTATCCTATTAATTTTTTTCCTGACACCGTCAATAAATGCATTTTTTATATTTGTCCAGTACCTAACTTGCTTAGGTCTTCGTTTCTTTTTGTAATAAGTGTATGAACTATCCCACAGTTCGGGCAGTATTTCCAGGTTGAGAATAAATTCTTTTAGGTATGTTTGGTCATTTGCAAAAGGTTCTACAAGAGCGGGTGACGGCGCGGCGGCGCATCGTAAACCCCGCATGGCACTGGCACATCGTCACCCATCGCTGCCGCGGAGCGTACTGAAGTGATAAATATTGACCGCGCGTCTACACGTTCAATATTTATCACGATCCATGGATTGACAATCCGTAATTCGGATTTCTAGAAATCCTGTGATCCGTATCGCGATCCGTCAATACTTCAGTCTACACGCTCAATAAATATCACGATATTTTTTTTTTTTTTTTTTATAAAAGAGGGAGGCAAACGAGCAGGCGGGTCACCTGATGGAGAGTAATCACCGCCGCCCATGGACACCCGCAAAACCAGAGGAATCGCAGACGCGTTGCCGGCCTTTAAGGGAGGAATAGGTTTAAGGAAGGAATAGGAATTAGGAGGGGGGGAGGGGGGGGAAGGAGCCTCCGGAACCCTCACTGGTCGGACGAAACACAACAGCACCAAGTGCCATTATTTCACGCCGAATATTAGTGAGAGGGTAGTATTACGCCGGGCGAGCCGGCCCAATGTGTGCTGCAACGCAGCGTGGCTCTACCACTCAGTTGGTGTCACTCATTTAGCACCACCCAGGGATCACGTGTAGGGTCTCAAGGGTAAACCTACGGACGCGAGCAACTTTGACCCCCTGATATGGAATAAATAGCCGTGGATCACAATATTTATTGAACGTGTAGCCTTCGCCTTAAGGTTTGTTCAGTCACTACAGCTTGACGATAACTAGTTTTCACAGCTTATAAACCCAGTTACGCTGTAAAGGTCAAAGACGGCCAAAAGCAGATTCTTACCTTAAAAAGTAATCCATTCGCTTACGTAAATGTAAAACAATATATTAGATAAGCTATTAGAGCAATAGAAGGCAAAGCTTCGTTTCCTTTCTGTGATAATTAAAGGCAATGTTTTCCTTTTCACGCGTTCTAAGTTTTCCTCTTTTATAAAATTGAAACGGTCATGTGCAGTGGTTTAGTTTATTTTTCATTATCTTTCTAACAAATACATGTAGTACACTATAACTCAATGTACGAATCCCGTAAATATTATCGTTTAGAAACACTTACTACTATTAACGTTAATGCCCTCTGATTTACAATAGCGCTCCTCATAATTAGTTTATTTCAATTTAATTATAAAGCATCATCCTTTACGCAGCTCCTGTCAGCTACTCCTTCGGTCGTAGCTCGACTCTTCAAAATCTTAAGCACCATTCTTTGCAAACGTGCTGATATTGTGTCGTTGAAAGCCGATAACGTGCTCTATTTGGACCTCCTCGAGTTTTCTATTGGAAACTAGTAGGGCTTTAGACTTTTTCTTCTTATTGAGCTAAACCTTCTTACTTATACGATTACCTATTCCCTTTGAGCAGGCACTTCACTCGACAATAAGGCATAGTTGGTATCGTGACTCGTGATATCAATAAAGATTCGAAGGGACTCATGTTCACGGGTGTTTACGGTTAACACCCGCAGTCTAAGCCCCTTCGTACACAAGGCTACGCAAATCTTCGATACTCGACGATTTTAGTCTCCAAGCGACTACCGCCATACAAATTGGAGTCTGGGACAAATGTCGGCGACGCGACTCGTGTACGAACCTCAATGGATTTGTATGGCGGTAGTCGCTTGGAGATTAAAATCGTCGAGTATCAAAGATTTGCGTAGCCTTGTGTACGAAGGGGCTAATTGTCTAACTTTTCTCGTTATCGTCATCATAAATAATCAAATTCGACGAGGCTTTTTTTAAAGGAGAATGACCAAACCAGCCTATTCGATATCTATTGCGTCTTAATCATTCACATATCAAAAGTGTTCTCTTAAGTTATAATGATTACTGTTGAAAAAGGTTTTCTATAGAACGTCGCGTTTAGAGTCAAGTGATAAATAAATGCTGAACTGAACTGATAGTCATACGATAACAGTTGTCATAACCTCAAAATACCTAAAAAGTCTTAAGCTAAAAATGAAGATAGTTTCAAATTCCCGCATGATATTTTAAAGTAATTTTTTCTTCATAATTCAGAGCATTGCTGCTATTGATTACTATTTATTTCATTAAAGCGCTGTGTTACGCTAGCTAGCTAAAAAACTAGCCTAACTCCCATAGTAAAATGGTCATTCTCCTTTATTGTAGAGTTAACATCGTATTGTATCTTTAAAGCAATGCATCAATTGCGAGTACAAGTTGGTAGCGATGTGGCGTACGTGTACGCAATTAATTCTAATTATTAATTTAATGTTTCTGGCTAGCAATCTGGATTGCGCTCGACGATCGTGATCGTTGACAGATGGCTAACGGGACGCATGCCGCCTTCAAGAAAAACGCAACACAAAAAATACCGTATGCGTTTAACGAACAAAAGTAATCTGAAACCACAATAGGGGTTACTGTGGTGAATAAACCCTCTTGATCGACGAATTATGTTCAAAAATGCAATACGACAATTAATGGTACTATCCTGAATAATCCTGATAAATCGAATGCGGCTTTGGCGAGGAATGGGTGCGCGCTTCTCGGGTCGTCGTCCGACACGGCCATTCCGCTCACGTAGCAGACGGGGGTGGCTTCAGTAATATAATAATCGGCGACGAATTCCAAATTTCTATTGTTAGCACCTTATTGTTATTATTATCACCATCATCTTACTTATAGACAGACGAGTGTCCGTGGACGTTTCTAAAAAGTCTCCTCTACACGTCTACAGATGCGTCCGCAGACATTGGCAGATGCATACGCAGATGAATTTCCACGAGCTGTCCACACGTCTGTAGGTCGATTAGTCTATGTTCATCCAGGGCAGACGCAACTCGCTCTCGCACATTCTAGTTCTTATGGCCACCTTCCAGTTCGATCATCAGATCAGCACCATTTCATCATAATATTGCATTGTCACGCGATTTACACAAATTACAAATTAATTGAAATAGTAGTACTTAGTTAATTAACTACTACATATATTGATTTATACGTAGGTAGTATACCTACTTACAACATTTTTATTCTTGTGATATTTATTTTTAGGATTCCACAGACAGTTTTCAGCTTGATATAGCTCAATAAACCTTAAAGTTTCCGATCAAACTGATGCGTCGGCAGACGTGTGGATAGACGCGCCGGACGTTGGCGCCGAATCCCTTTGATGCGTGCCACGAAAACCGACAACAGTCGGATGCGAGGCAGATGCATCTGCAGACGTTAAATACCTACCACAGGCGCGCAAATCTCCCCCTCTACACGTCAGCCGACGCATCCGCAGATGACGCCGACGTGAAGAGGGGGCATAAGGCGGTGCGCAAACGTCACAGATAACTGTGGCAAACGTAGACACTTTTTCTGTTGTCACCCCGGATACCATCCAGTCGAGAGTTGTATGTCCATAAAGTGTTTTAGATTAAAAGTTAATTATCTACCTTACTACGTAATGCGTAAGTTTGGACGATAAAGTAATTTATTAAAAAACACAGATAAAATGTATCTTACAGGATTTTTTTTTTCTAGTAAAAATTTTATCCTGTTAAAAACACAGATAAAGCTTATTTGTAAATATATTGCTGTATCATAATTGATATGAAAAAGATACACAGCACTTGAGACTTCGAGACAAAGTCAAAACACGACCCTAAAAACATTGTATTGTAATTTTCCGCGATGTCGCTGGAAAAATTGGCTCTTAATAATATTGATTTCAATGTAATTTCAGTGTTCTTAAACAAACTTTATTATTACAAGCTCACAATCTTGATGGCCGAAAGTTGGCCCGAAACCGCCCGTAAACTTTCGCTTTGAATCCGAGTCGTTAATATTCATAAATCATAATTCTAAATTCCTGCGGATCTGACATAGTCAGGTAAAGTATTTCTAATAAATAATAATATTAGGTATTATAGTCTCGTGTAATGTAATATTTCGCGCTTATTATATTAATACAATGTTGATACAAGTTTGCTTCAACACGATCGAGTTTATTCATATCAAATTGTGTCGGCGTAAAGCCAAGTTTGAAGTTAATAATGTTAATTAGAATATACCTAGTTTACATATAAAGATAAAAATAGGTATAAATCTTTTTACGTGGTAAGGGAGATGTACCAAATATTGGACTAAAAATGTATCCATCGCCATTATTTCGACGCATCCTGCCATCTATCGTAACAGCACAGAATAAATAATAGTAATTTCGTCAATGTTTCTCCGACAGCAGCGTCTTAACTAGCTGCAGTCAACTGTATAATTCAAAGTGTAAACGAAAGTTATTTGAATTATTTTTGATATTGTGCTGCAGTGTTCTAAATAGCTAAACAACGGTAAGTGCACTTATTTGTTGTAACAGGGATACCTATGCAGTAACAAGACACAATGACATAGTTATTTAAACGTATTTAACGCTTTTTCTTGATAAGTTTGGTAGGTACAAATTTCGTAAATGTAGGTAGATACTGAACTCATTACTGGATACCTTGCTACGCCTAATATTGGATATCCTGTATTGGGAAACACCTAAAGTTTGTGCGGGGTTAGATCCTTACTTTTTTGATAGTGTGTTTGTTTTTTCCTAAGACTGGTTATCTTATATTGAGTTAAATAATCTAATATTGGATATCCAGTATTTAGTTATGTACCCAATATTGGACATCCAATATTAAGAATACCTACTATCCAATATATTGGTACATACATATTGTTACATTGTTAATTTATGTCATTTTAAAGAAAAAAATCATTTACCTATTATAAGTGAAGTTAACAGTATATTTCTTTTTTTAATGTTAAGCCAATAAGATAAGTACTTATTACTGTGAGTGTAATAAATAAATGTTTTTTATTGAATATCCTGGTTTTTTTTCCAGTTTTCAAAAAGTATCCAGTATTTGGTACTTCTCCCTTAGGTAGGTTTTATTGAGAAAGATGTACTTACAGTTTGTAAGAAAATTCAAAATGATTGGGAGTTTTTTAGATTGTGAAAAATCTGTATCATATCTTTACAGCAGTGACAACAAACATTTCATACATAATATTATAACAACACCATTTAGAATTTAAAATGTAATGCTACGTGGTTGTGTAGTGACTGTTAACAAACCAAACAGCTTCGGCGGTTAGCTGAAACGGTGTCAAGTTGTCGTCGGCAATAAAAAGCTAATAATTCATTAATTACGATTTAAACGCGCGCGCGGTTCATTCATTACTATTTAAATACCAAGCCAGTGTTACAGCTGCTGCTGGCCGAATAGGCAATATGTACAAACGTTTTATTAATGACGACCTCCTTGGTCGAGTAGTTTGTACACCGGTTTTCATGGTGTCGCCATCTCTGAGGGTTCGATTCCCGGTCGGGTCAATTTAGAAATTATTGTTTTCTAAATTGTCTCGGGTCTGGGTGTTTTCTATTATAATAAGTATGTATTTTATGTATGTTTATCCGTTGTCTAGTAACCATTTAACGAGTTTCATAACGAAGCTTCTCTAGGGCTAGATAATTGGTGTGAGTGTAGGAAAGTTTATTTATTAATTTATTAATTACCCACCGTATTCTATATATATAGATTGATGATGTAAAAATTATACTAAGGTAAGTGATTTAGAAAATGGAAATAAAATGTTAAGTACAACGTTTTATTTCCATCTCCTAAAATACTCATAAATGAGTTTACGATTGGAAAATTTTACATGTCACACATAATAATTACAACTGCACACGTGCTCAACATAATAGGTGGTGAGCTTGAGTAAGTATGTGGAGTCTTTAATCCGTTAGTCGCTTTTTACGACACCCATGGGAATACAGGGGTTGGTAGTATTCTTTTATTCAGTCACTGTACCACACAGCAATGGGCGAGAATTTTCCGAGATCAGAAAAAAAAAGAAATTGGTTCGTAAATAACTTCATAGATGGCGCTTAGCATAGATTATTATGGCGCTTAGTAAAAGGCGAGTTCATGAAGAGCACGTGTATGGCTGCGTAATATATATTCTATTCCAAAATAGAAGTAGGTCCTGGATGTCCTGAATAGAAATAGGTAACTACTATTTTTTTATTTTTTTGGTAGACAAGTAAAAGTGTAGAATTTATTACAGCCCTTAGGTAGGTACGGCTCGGCTTTCATAATACGACATCTATCAAGTGTTTTTGAACTAATTTTTACTTTTTAATTTGGGCTGTCAGAAAATCGCTCATTGATTAAATCCGCCCGCTATACATTATGTCCAGGGATGTAGTAATAAAACTTTAGGAGCAGTATCTACAATATATTTCATCGACAAAAATACCCCATAAGGGGGGTTCATTCCAAAACCCCACAAAACTGCAGAGACTATTGGTTTTATTTTACCAAAAGTTGCCTAACTCGTAAAATTAACGGCGGTTTGAGTTCTATGTTGTGTAGGGGCTCGAATTTGGTGTTTTTTTAAAGGCAAAAGTGTAGGGTAGCTAATACAATAAAAACATGCTATCAAACAATTCCTTTTTTAATTGCCGAAAGGAGAAAGTATTTTTTACAGTTTTTGTGCGCATTTGGGCACTTTTTGAACAACAATAACAACCACCAATATGGAGTAGGAGCGGTGTAGTACTTATATTTATCGGCACAGCTCCGCTTCCCTCGTCTCTTCCCGCTCCTTTGGAGAAGCAGCCGTACCTATTAGCCACGCCACCACGACCTTGCTGCTGAGTACGAAGTGGCGACAGATTTCTTTATTCATTACGTCCATTCTATTGACTGATACTACCATACTAACACGCAATCGTCAAAAAACTCGCGTGCCGTTCCTCTCACGGCGGCAAGATTGTCGGGCATGTTAGCCAGCACGTAGGTAGGTGGTAGGGGTTGCAGTCCCGGTACTGTAGAGAAAACGGGATTCCCGGTACTACGCTAACTCTGGTACCGGGTAAACCGGGAAATTTCGGTACTTTTCGGTACTGAGACTTTTTTTAACCCAGATGTAACTATAACGTTTGATATATGGATCATTAAGCAAAATAAAATATTACACAAAAAGTTTTTAATAAAAAATTTGTTTGTGGAATCACTGATTGGTTAGAGATCATCCAAGTTAAATGTTTTAAATTTAAAAGGGTCTATACGCAATGGATTTTTTTCATGAGTGTTTTAAGATGAGTAAATAATATAAATTCGTCCAAACCAAGACCGTTCAAGTGAAGACAGACTCCCTTTTCCAACGGATCCCCTCGGCCGAGATTGTGGTATTGGGAGACTTCAATCCCACCACGTCGAATGGCTTGGATCACGCACAACTAACCACGCGGCCGCGTAGAGCCGTTCATGACCTCGCTTTGGCCTACAGTCTGTCCCAATTGGTAACCGACCCTACGCGGGTTCCAGAGTGGAGGGCCATGCACCTCCCTTATTGGATCTTCTGCTGACCCCGCACCCAGACGGCTATTAAATTTCGGTTGATGCACCGCTATGCTCATCAGACCACTGTCTGATTCGTAGCGCTATGCCTCTCACAGAAACTTCAAAAACGTCGAGTCTAGCATTATAGGTCAGCGGACTGGGATGAGATGCGAAGTTTCTTTGCGTCCTACCCATGGTGGTGAGTTTGCTTCTCGCTGGATGATCTCGATGTCGCCGCCGGCTCTGTCGTTGATGTGATACTGCAGGGAATGCAACTTTTCAACACAAACTCTGTGGTTCCCATTGGCGGCAGATCCCAACCATGGTTTGGACGTAGCTGCAAAATCACGTCTCGCCAAAAGCGACAACATTACCAAGCCTGGGCTAATGCGGTGTCATCAAAGGATCCAAACACCAGTGCGCTCAGAAAGAGGTACAACTTTGCCGCCAGGTCCTTTAAGGACATTGCCAAGGCGATGTCATCATTCATAAGTGGAATTGGCGAGAGGCTAGTGCGTCTTACTTCGGGTACGCGTGCGTTCTGGTCTCTCGCCAAAGCTACCTTAGGGAATTTTGGTCAGCCGTCCCTACCACCATTGCACAATACTGATGACTACCTGGTCCATACTACAAAGGAGAAAGCCGACCTCTTGGGCACTCTTCGCATCAAACTCGATCTTGGACGATGAGGAAAACTATCCACCAACTATCCATACCGTATTGCGCTTGTTCAATGCCAAACGTCCGGTTCCTAGAAAGGTCAGTTCATAAGGCTCTTTTTTCCTTGATATCCATAACTCGAATGGGCCTGATGCAGTTTCTCCCATTGTGCTTTGGACGTGTGCTCCTGAGTTGGCGCCGGTTCTAACGCGCCTTTTCCGGCTCTCTTACACTACTGGCGTTGTCCCGAGCTCTTGGAAGCAGGGACTGAATAACCCAAAAATTAAGGTACCTTTATATAGCGGTATGGCGTCATACCGAAAAATAGCGGTTACCGGAATATTCCGATATCCAAATTTATATCGGTACCGTAATTTTGAGTTTTTAAATAATAAAGGTTTATTTCGGTATGAAAGAGACGGCTAACAACAGTTTCAAGCATAAGCGACTACTGGTTTTCTTATAAAGCTTTAGTTTGGATTGTTCTCGTTGTCAAAACACGTGCGCTGCGCATAGGTGTCTAAGTAATTTTTTTCTTGTGGATAACAATGTGAAAAACACACGAAAAGATATAATATCAGGAACAGGTAAGTAGATACTTAAGTAAATTCCTTTAACTAGATACTTACTTACTGTAACAAATAGTGTAATATTTTCGTTATTTTTCATTAAAATTATGTGATATGTTTTCCATTTGTTTCTGGCTATTGCAACCATTCAGCACAATAGAACAGTTACGTAATTATGTTTATTTAAGTAGAACCACAGAATAATATTGTAGAACAATGCAACTGCCGTGCACACGGACTTTTAAAAGTACGCTTGCCGGTAGGTATATTAACGCCAACTCAAGCTAGTGTCTGCTAATAAGCGGACGGACTTTTATTTAATCCTTAACCGATTCATTGCGTATCCCACTTTTAATGACTTTTATGCATGGTGGCTAACAAAATTCTGTGACGCCTCCGTGCGTCAGCCGCCACCCATTAAAGTGACGCGCTTGCGCGTCTTCAGCCATGAGTGAACATATTTTGTTTTTGTTATGATTTTATCTTGTTTACACATGATTGCATTCATGCATCTGATGTCAAACGTGAAGGGTTTGCTAATTCGTTTAGTGTATTGTAAAGTGACTTATCTACGCGATTTTGCTGGAATGGCTGCTAAGTGATTTATTTGGATCAGTGGTTGTGTATTTTAAACCTTTTGTGTATTTTTAGTAGAAGTTTACAAAAGAGTGTGAAAGGAGTACCTTTATTTAGGTTCTATACCGTAGTGTTGCGATGCAGTCACTATAACGAGTCAAAATATTTAAAAAAATTAATAAATACGCATGAGTAGGTGTCGGAACTCTTGTTCTCATTGTTAATAAGCAATGTAGTCCAATAAAATGGAAAATGGGTCGGGTGGTTCAACTTCATATTGAATAATCGCTTGAATTTGCGAATAATCGAACTTACTTATAAAAGCAGTTTTCAATCTAGCCATTTTTAATAGTAGATTGATACACAAGTTCCTAAAATGACCATTTTTTTTTAACAAGGAAAAATCCTATTTTCGGATACACAGCGGGCCTTGGGAAGCCCGCTGGTTATGTGGCGACTCTCCCCCCAACGCCCGCTTCCCTGTCCAGGTCCGAAGGCCTCGACAGGGACTCGGGTGAAGAGGGGCCTTACTCACTAAAACTCCTTGTACCATCCCATCACTTGTCGTCAGGGTGGTTCGGGACCACGGACAGCAGACTCCGAATTCCACCCTACGACGGCCCGCCAGTGGGGAGGAAGCCCGGGATAATTTGGGTGTCCTCCAGACTCCCATGAGGCTCGTGCAATGCGGCTATGGGGTCTCCCACCCCACAGTCACGCAAGCCTCACTGCGGTGGAAGGAGGTGGGCAAAATGCCGCCTCCTCCTACCGACTCGCCTGCGTCGGATCGGGTCCGCATGGAGTTGCTCCTCGAGGACCCTCTCCGCGGCCTCCTTCTGTGAAACAACTGCTTCACTGAACAAGGCCATGGCCCTCCATGATCTGTCGCTGTCTAGCATGGCTTTGACCACGCTAGGCAGCGAGAGGTCTCCCCCAACGACCGACATCAGACTGTGGCGCTGCGCAGCCCACAACCCGCGCTTCTCAAGGGTGTGCGTTTCTGTGTCCTGCGCAGCTCCACAGCTGTGGCATTCTGACGTCGGCTCCCTTCTTGCCACTCGGTGCATGTAGTGTCCAAAGCATCCATGCCCAGACAGCATCTGCACCAAGTGGAAAGATAGAGTCCCATGTCGCCGCTGTAGCCATCTCCCCAATTCTGGTTCGGTGGCTCGGCACAACCGGGAGTCGTAAGTCGACGAACGCAAATCATCGGCTCATTTGGCCAGCAGCTCTTGGTCAGCCAAATCTCGAGCCCGTTTAAGCTCTTCCTGAGTTTGGTTTCTACCCTGTTCTTTAGCCTCTGCCCGCTGTCGGTACAGTTCCGCCAGCTTCACTGCCTCCAACTTCCATGGCGGGATGCCAGCCAGCGCACAAGCTGCAGCATGAGACACTGTCCTGTACCCTCTGATGGCCCTCAACGCTATTATCCGCTGTGCGGCACGAAGATGTTGTTTGTTGGTAGCGTTGGGGGCAGTCGCCCATATAGGGGCCCCATAAAGGGCTATCGAGCCCACTACTCTAGCATAAAGCCGGCGAGTCAAAGTGTTCGGCCCACCAACATTCGGCATGTTGCGTCCCAAAGCGGATGCCGCACTGACGAGAAGAGGGGAGAGTTCGCGAAAGTGCTCTTTGAAGCGCCAACGCCCGTCCAGAATGAGACCCAGATACTTCATCCGGACCCCAACCCGGATCCTATGCTCGTCTATTTCTAGGTGGGTTCCAGGCGGCGGTCCTCGTCGAGGCCCATGGAAAAGAAGAGCCTCAGTTTTACCGATCGCGCTACCTCGAGCCCCAACATTCGGATTCTGTCCACCACCAGAGATGTTATGACGGTGGCCAGTCTCCCTGCCTCTGCGCGATTTCCGCCCCGGGCCGTGATCAGAGTATCATCTGCATAACAGATTACATCGGCCCGTGGGCCTACCCAAACCTTAATAAAGCCTGTTTCTAAAAAAACAAAATGGGTTTTAAATCAATTAAACGGTTTATAGATGTTTTTTTGTCTTTTTATAAGTACCTAAACACAACGGGACAACGCGAGCGCGCGAGTGGCAAAGCGAATAGCGGCCTTCCATACGTAGACATGAATTCTATTTGCCTGAAATACCGCTCTCCCAAAGCGAGCGCGCGAGTTTTAAATCGACTAGCGAGCTTATGTCTACACACGGAAGGTCGCCATTAGCCTAATCGCCTCGCCAGCAGTAGGTACATTTCGCAGCTTTGGATTAAACCGGTTTATTTAGGTTTTTGAAGCCCTCTCATATACATTGGAAGCGGTTTTTGTAAAAACCTTAATCAATAACCAGGATTTTTTAAACCGGTTCCAAGCCCTATCGTCACTAATTCAATTTATAATTAGAAAATATTAATAAAGGAAAGATGGCGAGCCAGTTTAAACCTTTAGATCGTTGTTCCATAAAAGTCTTAACGCGTCAAAAACGTATGCCGCATAATCGCGTTTATCGTCCGGCATAGAAAATCGCGTAGCGAATTATTTATAACATCAAGCAAATCCTCAATATAATGAAAGTTCTGCTAATTAGAACTCTCTAAAAAGTAATTCTACAAAGTTTCAGTGGAATTTTCTTTATGACGCTATGTGGCGTCATACGCCATACACAAAAGAAGTAAAATTAGGGAACAAAAGGTTTGCAACCACTGAAGTTTTTTAACTGGCACTATCTCCTATAACGATCAATACAGGCATAATCTACGTGTCAAATAATGTAAGTTCTGTTGATTAGAACTCTCTAAATAGTCATTCTATAGAATTTCAGAGGAATTATTTATGACGCCATTTGGCGTCAAACGCCATACGTAAAAGATATCAATGACGGACCATGGCGTCATACGCAATGAATCGGTATGCATGGCAAATGGCAACACGTAATGATGGACTTATTATACTAGTTCAGTAAGTTGGTTTTCACAGACGAGTAGACTAATGTAAAGCTTACTATTGACATGACTTTGTAAATACCAATTTCCGCACTAGTGTAAAATGATGTTGACACGCGCACATTTTTTACACATTTTTGCGCGCGACATTGCGCGCGACACGCAACAAAAACAGGTTTTTACTCGTCGCCTCGCAAGCAAAAGCAAGTCTCACCCCTCACCCTGCGACCCGCAACTGTCAATGCAACGTTTTTCGGTACCGATATCGCATAAAGGTTAAATAACGGTAAAGCCTTACCTTTATTTTATTATGGTACACTTATTTTTTACCGGTAACGTAACCTTATACCGTAACCGCTTTCAGTCCCTGCTTGGAAGACAGCCCTTGTCCACCCGATTCTCAAAAAAGGCGATCGCTCAGATCCATCCAACTACAGGCAAATAGCCATCACCTCTTTGCTCTCCAAAGTAATGGAGTCCATTACAAACCCCCAGCTCTTAAGGTACTTAGAAGAAAACTAGCTACTAAGCAATCGCTAGCATGGTTTTCGTCGCGGTCGTTCGGCTGGTGATCTTTAGTGTACCTTACTCACTGATGAGCGGAGGCAGTCGGGAGTGAAGGGGAGGCACTGGCAGTTAGCTTGGACGTAGTGAAAGCCTTTGACAGGGTATGGCACAGGGCTCTTCTCTCTAAACTTCCACCATACGGGCTTCCTGAGAAATTGTGTTCGTGGGTTGCCAGCTTTCTTTCTGGGCGTAGCATCAGAGTCGTAGTCGACGGTTCGTGCTCTAATATGAAACTCGTGAATGCTGAAGTCTTGCAGGGGTGTGTTTTAGCCCCTACTCCGTTTCTTCTGCATATGAATGACATATTGGTTATGGTTTGACTCAAGGCTTTCCTTTAGAGTACACTACGACACAATAGTTTTAAAGGCAAAGCGAACTATGGGTTTCCTCCATCGGGTAACAAAACCTTTCAAGCAAAGTCGTAGTATTGTTCTTCTATATACATGTTTGGTAAGAAGTTCTCTCGAATACTGCAGTGTTGTATGGTCGCCTCTTTATGAAAATCATATCAACAGGTTAGAGTCAATACAAAAACGTTTTGTTCGTTCTCTTGCTTCAAAACTGCGTTTAAGAAAAGAATTATTAAATTATACGGATAGGCTTAACCGATTTAATTTGGATTCCCTTTACGAAAGACGTCATATCAGTGACCTTCTGATGTTGTACAAAATCGTCAATTCAAAACTGGACACTGATATCTTAAGCCATGTTTCACTGAAAGTTAATAATAGATCTGACCGCAGGCAGCATCTTTTTCTTGTACCTTCTGCTAAAAACAATGTATCACATCACAGCCCTCTCACGCGCTTTTGTAGGCAATATAATAAAGTAAGCAAAGAACTAGATATTTTCCACCAGAGCCTCAACATGTTTATTAAGACGATTAAAAGTATGAAGTGAAGCGGATACATATTTTTTATAATTAAGTATACGTTTATTTTTTTAGTATTTTTTACTTAGCCGTTTTTATATGTAATATTTTATTTAGATGTTGTGCGCAGTTGTTATTGAGGTACAAATTTATACGTGTTATTAATTGATTTGTTGTATTTTTTGTAATGTATGATTTGTGTCTTGTAACTGTGCCAAAGATAAATAAATAAATAAATAAATTGCATAAACAACAGCATTCATTGCTATGCGGACGACAGTTCAGAGGTACCCCTGCGGTAACGCTCTACACCGGACGAGCTAATATTTCTCTAGAAAGCGTCATCGAGAGCCGGAATAAACTTGTGACTGACACCGAGAACATGTTAAGTCATGTCTCAAATTGGGGCCGACACAACCTAGTCCACTTTAACCTCTCCAAAACACAAGTTTGCGCATTTGCCGCGAAAAAACATCCCTTCGTCGTACCTCTGAACTTTGAGGGAGCTCTCCTTGATACCAATCCGACTATTGGAATCCTTGGTGTTGATATTTCGAGTGACGTTCAGTTTCGAGGTCATTTGGAAGGTAAAGCTAGGCTAATATTGGCGTTATTTTAAGTTATAATAAAAGTACCGAAAGTACCGAATTTCCTGGGAAACGAATTCTCAGTACCGGTACTGCGTAAAAAGTCTATTTCCCGGGAAATACCGGGAAAAATCGGTACCGGGAATTCCCGGGAGCATGCCCTAGTAGTTGGCCAACCGCAAATGGTTTCCTTCTGAAAAGCAAAATGTTCGTAAATCATAAATTTAATTAGGCAGATGCTTCTCCGTGTGTAACTGTGTGCCTAAACGTAAGTGTTTGTCCTCCAGGGCCGAGTGCCTGTTAAAAGGTCCATATATTTCGTCCGCCATCGCCGAAGTAGCGAGAATACTGTTAAATGTTAAAATAAGTCCAAAACGTGTCCTGTTTTGCCGCCTATCGACTTAATATATAATAAGACATTATTTTCTTACTGCTCTGAACATTTGCTATGGGTTTATTATATAAACGTAATATCTATATTGCGCCTATAAAACAAAGCAGCATTAAGAGCCCTATTAAATCACGACTTTTGCGTAAAATGGCCAATTTTGGCGTTCTTGATCTCAGAAACAAAAATACATTAACAATTTTGACTTATTGAATAGTGTAGAATAGCTATTGGGAATTTGGGATAGTTCGTAGCGAGGCCGCAAAACTTTTTAATGAAACCCAAAATTGCGGAGAAAGATTTTCATAAAATGCGCGAAGGCACTTTTTTGAGTTCTTAGATTGAACTACTGTTCTAATAAATTAAATTAAAAAAAAATCTAATGTTATCTATTATATACCTAGTCGTATAGTTCGAAGCGGCCTCGGAATTTTTAGATATCATTGATTTTATATAGAAAAAAAATTTTATTCTAAACCAAAAAACTTCGAAAATCGCTTGAAGTTAACTGTGAATTTCTCTTATCTACAATAATATTATTGAGCAAAATTTATACCATAATAATTGGTACTTCATGAGGAATAAATATTTTATAATGAATTTATTATCCTATTTCGATAAAAACGATATATACAACTGCAAAATTACTACAAAATGCGATGCGCCGCCGCCGGCCCTCCAAACTCAGTTATTCTCGTAGAGATTATCCTATTACGATTTTTAAAAAAAACTGGAAAATTACTACTAAATGCGAAAATGAGCATTTTACGCAAAAATAACAGTTGAGATGTAATAGGCCTCTTAAACGCTGCAGCGTGTTGAATAAAATAATAATATTATGATATTCCGTATCGCTCGTGCTGGAGTAGGCAACCGGATGGCACTATAGCCGTTGGTTCCGGTACCAACCTGCATTGGGTCAACATCATCAGCCTATAAACGTCCCACTGCTGGGCACAGGTCTCCCTCGTGGACTATAATAGCACGTAGGGATATTGGGCCATAACCCACCACGCTGGCCCAATGCGGGTTGGTGGGTTTTAACGACTGCCATCTTACGACAGCAACCGGGACCAACGGCTTAAAGTGCCTTCCAAAGCACGGAGGAGGTCAAGATGTTTTAAATTTGGTCACCCATCAACGACCCGGCATTGCAAAAGTTGCTTAGCAAGCAAGATCGCAAGCCGAACGCGCTAGCCACTGCGCCATCGAGCTCCTCCAACAAGTCAAATCGTACAAAATTAAAGCAGGAGATCTTTTTAAAATTACTTTTCAAAGCTTATTATTTTGAGAAGATTATGAAGGTTACTTTTGGAGATACAGCGAATTTGGTAAATTATACTTACAAAATAATCTAATTGATTTATACTTGTCCGTTAAAAAGAGACCGTTGTAAAATAAACGTGTCGCGTCGATACGCAACTTTATAGCGCGAATTTATAGTAGTGGGAATATGCCAGTTTACTCTTGTAGTAAGGCTTTAATCCCTTTATAAATTGCGTAATGAACGTGGAATCCTTGGTTATATTTGCTTTGCTAGCCAACTCCGATAAATTATAGAAATACTCGCTCAGGCCTTTCTGGTCCTGTTTCGCACTATAAAACAATTCGGAGTAATCACACACTTCAAATTCTTCTCTCAATTTATCCACCACTTCTTCAAAGCTTTTACATGAAGCTTTTATTGATCGGAAATAGTGAAGTGCAGACTCTTTTAAAAATGCTGGCAACAACAATAACTGTTCCTCAGAGCTAGTGCACTTCTTATAGACTGCTACTGCTTGGAACTGCTCCAGAAACTCTTCCACCGACTCATCAAAATGACCCGTAAAACAAGTGACTACGTGATCCATTTTGCTTAAAATAAAATTTTCTCTTCTTTCAGGTATAGATTATCTTAATTTCTTTTCTATTCTTCATTCTTCAACACTTAGCCTATTCACCATTCTTTTCAGTGCTTTCGTGCCACCTGAAAAACGGAAACTTTTCGCGCACGGCCCGCTACCCGGCGGCGCCTCCACCATTGTAGAACTCGTAAAGGTTGGGGGGCGTTTGTTTTAATAACAACAACCTTTATTTAGTATACGAGTTCATTTATTGTATACTTTTATATACATTTACAAACATATTTACAATATAAAAATAACATGGTCAAGTCTACCCATGTTGGCACTTCAGATCGATCTCCTCATTCCCGGTTTGACATCTTGTCATTTCAAATTATGTTTTTAATAAATTACTATAAAGTAAAACCAGCCAGCGCCCTAACATGGTATAAACTCTACATTCCTCCCGACCTGGGGAAAAAAAATTTTTTAAACAAAAAAATTTTTTTCCAACTTTTTTTTTTACATTTCAACCCATTTCTATACATCACTACACATCCTAGCAGAAACGGGAAAAATAATACATACAAGAATGATTCAACCTAAACCCGACTTGGATTTAGCTATTCGAAGAATTAAACTTCAAAGAACTTGGCACATATAAACCCGTCAAAACTATATACCTATTTTGAATCATCCTCCAAATCACTAACTAACACGACTCACAAACATCACCCTTAACCAAAATTACATAACTAACTTTATCAATCTGCATGTTAAAATATTTCATGTTAATGCAGAGAAAAATTCAAACTCTCTAAGGGTGTGATAGTCGTTCTTAAACTTAAGCTTCATAACAAGACTCAAAGCAGATACTATCAACTTATCAATAGGAAAAAATATTCTACACCATTATATTTAAAACTCTCAAGAATTCAAGAGGCTCAAGTACAAGGTAAGAAATAGAATCCCCAAAAACATGTCAAATATCCCACGTTATGACTTGATACTCAACAATACAATATTCCCTCATAATCTATAGAATTAGGGAATTATTGATTAAACTTTAAGGCAAAAGATAATCCCTCTATTTCCAATCCATTACTTAGGTAGAACTTCTACTAAGTAATTCCGAATGCTTTTGAGAATAGTCACTCTATTCTACACCAGAAATTGCTTATCGTGAGAGAAATTTATTAACTCACTACAAACTACTAAAATAACAAACTATTAATTAACCCTAAACTACTATTACACTACTCCTATAAATTAAATAACCTACAACATCATACTCCTCCATACTACTAACTCCTTAACCCTTCATAAACTAATGCTCTAAATACTCAGCCCTTTATCTGCATACTACATACTGCTAACTCCTAAACCTTCACCAACTATGCTATAAATACTCAATCCTTTAACCCTCAGTAATAATAACACACCATTTACAAACCAGATACTAACCCTATATCCCATCATTTATGTGTGTGAAACCCAAATCAGGAATCCATGACAAATAGCTTATTGCCTAATCATGTTACACCAAATAATAGAATTAGTCGACTAGATCTACCAATCCAATTCTACTTAACCCTTACAACTCATTACCTTTCTCAAATACTTACTTTACCAGCATTCAACATTACAAATACGTTAACAAACCTATCTCACGCTTTTTAACAATATTTTCCTTAACATATCAAACTACATTTGTATTTGGGCCTCTTTTTCAAACATCAATTGCTCCCTGCCATCATTAGATTACCTAAAATACGTTTTTCATATTTCTCTCGTTCCAATGAAACATTAAGACACATATTAGTAAATAACAATGACAACATATAACTTAAAATTAACCTACTAAAGCCTTCCCTTTTTACACAAACTTATGATAATTTACAAACATACACATACACAATAATGTCTACAAATACACATCATCGTGACATGAAATGCTTTAGGCGATTTGTATGAAAAACGAACTTTACAAGCCACCAACATTAGACCTCCTATCGCTCAATGATTCTATATGCCATTGATAAAAACGTGCCAGTTTCGTACATCTGCCAATAACTCGCCTTGGAACATAATAAAACTAAATCATTGACGTTAAAGAATACCGGTCTAACTCTTACGTAGTGCCTTCGTAAATAATCTACTCATACGACCTACCCGTTCTATCGAATTTTCGTTTTAGGATAACCCGTTCCTAAATCTACATTAGTTACAAAACGTTTTTCCTCCACCGGCAAGGAAAATTCACCACTATTTGGTGCCTTCAAAAAATATACGTAATCATTGTTACGCAATTTCTGAAAATCAATAAAGTCAACAATTGATTGATGCCTGTCACTTGTTGACACATCAATGTTTTTCTTTTCCGCGCCCGGCTCGGAACTTTCTAAAACAATTGCCTGATATAGAACATTCGATGACCTATCTGACTTTTGTTCTAACTTCAAACTTTCTAAACCAATTGTTTGACATGGAACATTCGATGACTTACCTAACTTTTGTCTAACAAGCGAACTCGATTTTTCCGAATCCTGTCTTGCAACAATAGCGGCTTTACCTATTTCGCTCGACACATTTGGCTGAACTAAATGAATATCTCCTAACTTTTGTCTAACAATCGAACTCGATCTTTGCGAATCCTGTCTTGCAACAAAAGCGGATTCATCTTTTTGGCTCAACACATTTGGTTGAACAAAATGAATTTTTCCTTGGGAAAAAGACACACAATTGTTATAAAAATCAATACACATTTTATTCTTTATTAAAAAATCCTGACCTAAAACTACACTACACTTTAAGTCAGCTTTAATTATAAATTCTTGTTTGAATAAAAAATCGCACAAAGAAAACATTATATCGCATTTTCCAACTACTTTTAACCTACTACCATTACTCGCACTAATACATCTATTTTCTACATCTCTACATTTTACTCCTATCTCATCCGCGACAGCTTGACTGATGCAGGAAACCGTGGCACCTGTGTCTACAAGAGCTACAGAATTAATCTCATTTGTAGAAAATACTAATAATGGCAATAACGTAGAAGAAGGTCTAACCTGTTGACTAGCTTCATCCATCGCTTGCAATTTCACGTCAGATGTGTGCGCTTGCAAAAGACCAGACGACATCTCAAAAACATCACCGTCGCGACAATTGGCCTTCTTTATTGTCGGCGCGGTGGAAAACCCGGCTGCGACTGCGTTTTCCTAAAATTAGAACGTAAATTATAGCTATTTGAATGTGCAGGTCCTGGTTCAACGCGGCATTCATCTTGCACTTCCGTTGTCATTGGCGGACCAAATGGAGTGGGCGTACTATGATCACCTCCCCCACCAACAAACTTATGAACGAACGCAGCAGGATTCTGCGCTAAGTTCATCTGCTCTTCACGTGCTTGTGGATACACCTTCTCCAATTGTAAAATAACCTCCCTGAGGTCTCTTTTACACGCATAGTGGGAATATGCCAGTTTACTCTTGTAGTAAGGCTTTAATCCCTTTATAAATTGCGTAATGAACGTGGAATCCTTGGTTATATTTGCTTTGCTAGCCAACTCCGATAAATTATAGAAATACTCGCTCAGGCCTTTCTGGTCCTGTTTCGCACTATAAAACAATTCGGAGTAATCACACACTTCAAATTCTTCTCTCAATTTATCCACCACTTCTTCAAAGCTTTTACATGAAGCTTTTATTGATCGGAAATAGTGAAGTGCAGACTCTTTTAAAAATGCTGGCAACAACAATAACTGTTCCTCAGAGCTAGTGCACTTCTTATAGACTGCTACTGCTTGGAACTGCTCCAGAAACTCTTCCACCGACTCATCAAAATGACCCGTAAAACAAGTGACTACGTGATCCATTTTGCTTAAAATTAAATTTTCTCTTCTTTCAGGTATAGATTATCTTAATTTCTTTTCTATTCTTCATTCTTCAACACTTAGCCTATTCACCATTCTTTTCAGTGCTTTCGTGCCACCTGAAAAACGGAAACTTTTCGCGCACGGCCCGCTACCCGGCGGCGCCTCCACCATTGTAGAACTCGTAAAGGTTGGGGGGCGTTTGTTTTAATAACAACAACCTTTATTTAGTATACGAGTTCATTTATTGTATACTTTTATATACATTTACAAACATATTTACAATATAAAAATAACATGGTCAAGTCTACCCATGTTGGCACTTCAGATCGATCTCCTCATTCCCGGTTTGACATCTTGTCATTTCAAATTATGTTTTTAATAAATTACTATAAAGTAAAACCAGCCAGCGCCCTAACATGGTATAAACTCTACAGTACTTATAAGAGAGGGCATGGTAGTATCTCTTCCCTTAGGGGTCATAAAAGACGATTAACGTCGTCTGGTTCTCATGTAAAAATGGGAGTTCCACAAGGGTCAATCCTAGGGCCTTTTTTATTTTTGATATATATTAATGACCTGCCATTCTTTGTAGAAAACTTCTGTGATATTGTATTGTTTGCAGATGATACTTCACTCATTTTTAATGTGACTAGGTCTAAGAAAAATTATAACGATGTTAACAATGCTCTCTCAGAGGTACTCAGTTGGTTTACTGTTAATAATTTACAGCTAAATGCTAAAAAAACCAAATGTATTAATTTTACACTACCAAATGTTAAGACCGAACAAACTGATGTAAGGATAAACGGTGATAAATTAGATTTGGTAGACTCGACTGTTTTTCTAGGGATAACCCTTGACTCAAAACTTCAATGGAATCCTCATATATCGAAATTGGCCGGCATACTCAGTTCTGCTGTTTACGCCATTAGAAAAATTAGGCAGTTAACCGACGTTGAAACTGCTAAAACGGTTTACTTTAGTTATTTTCACAGTGTCATGTCATATGGCGCCCTACTGTGGGGAACAGCGGCTGATGTTGAAACTATATTCATTTTACAGAAACGGGCAATAAGAACCATCTATAGACTAAGCTCACGAACTTCTCTTAGAGATATTTTTAAAGAAGTTGGTGTTCTTACAGCTGCATCTCAATATATTTATAATTGTATAGTTTTTGTGCGTTGCAATATTAACTCATTCACTAAACACGGTGACACAATTTCAATACTAGAAATAAGTCAAAACTTATGATGCCCCTGTTCAGGTTACAGAAGGTTCTCGGGTCTTTCTTGGGGCAATTTATACACTATTATAATAAAATACGAAGTACTGTACTAGAATTACCTTTAGATAAGTTTAAAAATCATGTAAAATCTTGTTTACTTAAGAAAGGTTATTATACGGTTAAGGAATATTTAGAAGACAAAACAGCCTGGTAATGATAAAATAATCACATTATATTTTAAAGTCCATTTTCTTTGTAACTAACTCTTTTTACCCTGGTATGATAGCCTTTTATCAGCAGTGTCTTACAGACAATAGGTACCTACTCAAAACTTTGTTGCGTTGCCTAAATGTTTTCTTGCTTGCTTCATTGGAGTTGCTCGAGTGTGTCATGCTCTCTCAAAGTGTCTCTGCGGTGGTGGCATGTGCGTCGGGTCGTTACGTTCCCTAAAACATGGTTGAGCGAAGCGATGGCTGATTCACATGTCATACTCGTGAACGGGTGCCGCCTGTGGAGGCTGGTCTGCTCTTGCTAACTTATTTTTATTATTAGTATATTAGTAGTTGTAGTCTTACTTTTATTTTTCTGTACTGTAAGACATTGATTACATTGATTATTTTATATTGATGAATACCTGAACTTTTTATTTTTATTAATATATATTTTTTTTATGTCTTTGTAGTTGTTTTATGTTTTTATTATTGTAATGGAAAGTGCCCTTCTATGATAGGGAGGGCATTTTTCAATTCTAATTGACGCTGTAAAAGAAAGGGAGAAAAGAAATGCCCTTGCTGAGTTTTTGCCGGTTCTTCTCAGTACAAGGCTCCCGCCCCATAGTTAGACTTACGAACCGATGGCATAATGACATTCATAAGTGCTGTAATCTAAACATGGCCTAACCTGAATAAATGATATTGAATCTTGAACGGACTAGAGACTGCACATACATCCAACAGCATAGAGCGGCGATGGGCTCACCACCTGTCACGCTGAGCACATGTGCTGTCGCTATTTGGTGAAAGGTGGACTATGGTAGATGACTGCTGTTGCTGTCCTCATTGCCTAGTCTCAGACTAACCCTTCGGGGATAAAAGTCTTGATAATACTTATGTATGTATGTTGTTAAATAATAATAACATTTTTTATTCTTCTACGCCTCTGTGGTTAAGTCTTTTTCTAAACCAAAGGTCTCAAGTTAGATTCACAGCGGGGAACATAGTGTGTTCGGTTTGGTGGTGGTTCATTTTGTTTGTTCTAAGCCAACGTTGTCGGTCATTATAATTAGATATTATAAGTGTAAATATTATAAAGGGTCTTTCAACAAGGACGGGTCGATGTTGAAATTGAAAAAACAAGCTGTGTGTCATGTGTGTGTGATATTAAAGAAGTTATTTTTATATTTGAAAGGCCCATTTATGCCATTAGGTATGGAATATGACGTCGTTCAAATGTCCACCGCGGCTTCGAACAGTGACACAGATCCGAGAGCTGCATAGATCCGGCTGAATCTGAGCGATGGCCTGCGTTATGTTGACTTTCACGGCATCGGTGTGGCTTATTGGCATAGACCTGCGACTTCAAAAAACCCCACAAGAAAAAGTCTATATAGAGGAGTCATATCGCACAATCTTGGTGGCCAATTCACGTCACCTTTGCGAGAGATAACCCTACCCTCAAACCGTTCATGCGGAATGTCCATTATGTCGTTCGCTGTGTGGCACGTAGCGCCCGTCTTGCTGGAACCACATGACGTCCACGTCCATATCGTTTAATTGAAGCCAAAAAAAATTGTTAGTCATAGATCTGTAGCGCTCGCCGTTGACGGTTATGGCCTCGCCAACATCGTTTTCAAAGAAGTGCGGACCAATGACGCCGCCGGACCAAAATCCGCACCAAACAGTAACTTTTTGTGAGTGCATTACCACCTGGTGAACCTCATGTGGATTGTGGTCGTCCCATATACGGCAATTTTGCTTATTAACAAAACAATTCATCCGAAAATGCGCCTCGTCGCTAAAGATTATTTTTCGGCCATAATCTCTTCCAAACATTCCGAAGCCAGTCAGCGAACAAACGGCGTTGTCTATGGTCATTAACTTTGAGCTTCTGGGTCAGTTGGATCTTGTACAGGTGCAGGCTTAAGTCCCGACGCAAAATTCTCCAAGTTGAAGTCTGCGAAAAGCCGAGTTCTTCTGCACGGCGAGAAATTGACTGCCTCGGAGTCGCCTGCACACTCTCACGGACAGCGGCGATGTTCCCGGTCGATCTGGCGTTTCTTTGACGTAAAGGTGTTGGTTTTTTGTTGACCGAATCGGTTGTCTCTAATTTGGCCACCAAACGTTGGAGAGTCGACTTTGAAGGGCTACCGCGTCTGCCGTAAAATGGAACAACAACAGAATTGACAGATGCCGCCTAAACAACATGGCCGCCACAAACTGTCAACATCGACCCGCCCTAATGGGCGAATTTCTGACAGCCCAAATTAAAAAATAAAAATTAGTTCAAAAATACTCGATAGATGGCGTTTTATGAAAGCCGACCCGATTCTGCCTAAGGGCTCTAATAAATTCTACACTTTAGCTTGTCTATCAAAAAATTAAAAAAATAGTACTTACAAATTTTATTCAGGATCTCCAGGACCTATTTCTATTTTGGAATGGCATAAATATTACGTAGCCATACACGTGTTCTTCATCGACTCGCCTTTTACTTAGCGCCATACTAATCTATGCTAAGCGCCCTCTATGAAGTCATTAACGAACCAATTTCTTTTTTTTTGTGATCTCGTAAAATCGCCCATTGAAAAACCCTTTTTAAATAATAAATTTTCCGTCATAACAACAACGTTATCTACATTTTTGAATTCTATTATTCAGAGATAAGATAGCCTGTTCGTCAGTGCTTATAATTAGATCAAGTGCAGTGCGCCTCTATTTCAGCATTGACGTCATTTACCATCAGGAGCAATAAAAATAATTGTTACAAAACAATGGTTTATTATCTCTAACATAGCTATTGGAGGTAATATTAAGACCCAGTTATTAAAACATTACATAGAATTACAGAATTTGGTCCAACAGGATTAGCAAAGTAATAATATAATATTAAACACGACTGTTATCCCCGAAGGGTTAGTCAGAGATTAGGCAATGGCGACCGCAAAAGGAGTCCTCTGCCATAGTCCACTTTTCACCAAATAGCGACTGCACATGTGCTCAGCGTGACAGGTGGTAAACACATCGTCACTCTGGGTATATCGGAATAAAAAGTACCCTATGTGTTAATAATGGTTTATAACCTTATAAACCATCTGTGTGCCGAATTTCATCCAAATCCATTTAGTAGTTTTTACGTGAAAGAGTAACAAACATCCATCCATACTTACAAACTTTCGCGTTTATAATATTAGTAGGAAGTAGGATTTAATATTAAATAGTCATTACTCATTAAGTAGGCATTAACTTCGATTAGTCAGACAGACGGCTGGACGGCAGTGCTGTGCTGGCAGCGGCTCATTAATAGATTACTACTGCCCCCCTCTTCCCTTGGGTGACGTAAAAGGCGACTAACGGACTAAAGATTGCCCATAACTCCTACAGCATAGAGCTGCGATGGGCTCACTACCTGTCACGCTGAGTATATGTGCAGTTATCATTTGGTAAAACGTGGACTTGCACAGTGTGGGATTTGGCTTGAGTTGCGGCCATGCTTTTTTATGTTTTCAACAGATAGCCTGGGCCAAACAAAAGCTTCTAGTAAAACTCCCATTTATTTACTATCGGTAGATTTCGAGATATTTGGTTTTTCTGAAAACTCGTGAAAAACGTTTAATTGCGTGTTTATGTTTAAGTATTAACTAAGTTATAAGTTATATATAGGTTGGGAATAAACAAAAGCATGGCTTTAATTTAGAAAAATTGACAAAAATTTCATGGAAAACGTTCAAAATTTGTGTTTTTTTGAACATTTTTTTCTCGAGTTTCCTACAATATACGGATTTTATTTTTAGATGAAAAGTAACATGTTATTACTAAATAATAAATCAAGAAAGAGCAGGACGGCCGATATCTAATTTTGCACTTGCATCTTAGGGTTGTCACCCTAAAACTCGGCCGGATTTTTTTCTTAGCCCAGGCTATCTGTTGAAAACATTAAAAACCATGTCCGCAAGTCAAGCCAAATCCCACACTGTGCTATGGGATTGGAGTAGACTGTTTTTACGGTTCTCATTGCCTGGTCTCTGACTAACCCTCCGGCCGGGGAGAATTAGGGTGTTACCAGACCAATCGATCGATCTTCGATTGACGGCATCGATCAACATCGATCGATGTCGATCGACTGGTCTGGTAGCTTTAATCGATCGACGGATACCGTTCGTCTGACCCATCGATCGACGTTGATCGATTAACCCCGGCTATATTCCATCAGTTTCTTCCGAAACGCATGCAGAAGAGGACTCGTTGTTCTTGACCAGTACGATGTTGCTCGTACGTATTATTACGGAGACGCAAACGCAGAAGAATCTGATTGCGGATCACTTACTCTCCCCCTCCCCGCCCCCCTCCCCCTCCCCATCTTTTCTCCTTCCCCCCTTTTTCGGTCTTAAATTTATAAAAAAAGTGAAGCGGCCGGCGCGTCTAATCAAACAGCTCGATCTGACACCCAATCCATTCTACCGGTCGATTGTCGATCGACATCGATCGATTTGTCTGGTAGAAACTATCGATCGGCGTCGACTAATCCATTTTACCATCGATCGATGCCGTCGATCGACGATCGATCGATTGGTCTGGTAACAACACCCTTAGTCGTGAATATTATTATGTATAATAGTCAGACGTTATATTGAATATTTGTTTTTAATATTTTTTCTCGTTTCGCCATCAAGGTCTATCTCTGACGTTTGTATGATTTTAATGCATGGTTTTTAAATTATGCGTTCTTTTCTCATTATGTATACAATTTCTTCTCAATATTGGCCCGTAGCCTTGATTACTTATGCTAAATTTACGTTCACACCGACACAATAACGAATCCTATCATACGCTTCAATAACGATGTGTGTAAATCGAAGACATCCCGATTCCGTTATCATCTAAGATTACAGGCGTGGGCTAAAATGAAACGTTTGACTTTATTTTAACTACAATACATTACAATTCTGCAGAATTTATGACGTTTTGTTGCCAAATATTTTAACGAAGTGTGAACATACTTACAATGTTCACAATCTATGTTTCTATCTGATACATCTAAATGTTGTTACCAGCTGGCAACATTATTTAAAAATAGATCGGTGGTACACACAGCGAGAGGAATATTGGTCAATACTTCAGAAGTCAAAGTTACTGACAATATTTGCTACTCTGAAATTTGTTGATTTTATCTAATATTGTACGGGCTTGCGAGTTTAAATTGCGATGCTGCAAGCAACATTCGCAATGCCCGTCAGAGGTTGGGTCAATAAGAATTAAAATACGTGCGGGAAAACACGATAATAATCATTTTCGGTCGAATAATGGCAGTCGTGGCGCATTATTTTTGTATGAAGTACCCTAACTCGTCAAACGCAATACGTTTAAAGCATATATGCCGCACAAAGGTACACTACACTGTTACACACGCTTATCACAAATATCCAATATACAGTGTCCGCTACTTGTACTGCGTTTCTTATGAAAAGCTTGCAGTCTGGATTGCAACTTGCAATTTCGCTTTGCGCCAATGTTATCTCAGGGGATTTATCTGGATATATGAGTGCTATCTGAGACGGTATGAAACTGCAGAGAGGTGGTATAAACGGGAATACGATACTGGTGTTTTAAAAGGAACGTGTCGTAAATGGTCCATCTCGTCGCACTCGGCGCCGGCTCTTTCCACTGCATTTAATACGGCAACCTCTGAAGGCTGTATAACGCTAAGCGAAGCGAAAACTCCATTATTAATTTATCACTTCGTTGCTCCCCAGACATATGGAGACGCTCTGGCTGTTTGCATAAGCAATCAAATATACATAATGTTCTCTGATTTTATGTGGAAAAAAGACAATTTCCATCATTATGTTTCTTGTCTGCGTTCACAATGAATATTAATATCAAATATATTTTCGAAGAAGCTTTCTTGGGAAGGGTCATCTCACTGAGAATTAGGTAATTATGCTAATGTCAAAGTTAATGCTAATTCACAACTGCCTACGCAAAGTATGCAAGTGTTGTTTTGAAATGAATGAATAAACCTGTTTTTTTTTGTAAGATGTACATTGACTGATATCAAATGCGTTCAGTGGATAGGTAAATAATACAGTTTGGAACTGTTTCGTTTTACAGGCCGCCTGTCGACATAACTGAGATGCATCACAGAAGTTTCGTACTTTGCAGGAATATAAAACGCATTTAATGGTTTGTAAGATACTTAGTCCGACCGCTTTTCTCCTGTTTTCGTCTATCGTATGGAAGTTGTTGCAAACAGATAACACATTATTTTGTCAATTCTTGCGGTGGTATCCCGCTATTTTGATACTTTGATAAACATTGCAGGTTTTACTTGTTGACTGTTAATACGTAGGTATAAATATGAAGAAAGTTTAGTGGACGTTTGATTCCCGTCATTTCCAGACAGAAATGACGATAACACATAGCGATTCGAAAGACGAACAGCACAATGGCGTAACCGCTTGTGCGTTCGTTTTACATTCTTATGAGTTAAACAACTTTTCCAAAGCCGGGAAACTTGATAGGTAATTAAATTATGAATATATTGAGCTCTATTTTTACTTTTTTCGAGATATTTACCATGATTATCCTTCAGTTTCCCGTGACCATGGTGCGTGCAACCGCGCCGAAATATCGGGAGGACAAACTCAAGGATAATCATGGTAAATATCTCGAAAAAAGTAAAAATTATAATTGCAACCATGATAGTTATAAAAGTTATATTGAGCTTTTCCATGCTTGGAAGGCACGTTTAGCACAGTCTTCACTGTTTAAAATATAGGCTGAAATATAGCAGTCCTTAAAATTCATCGAAGCGCCGATTTCGTAAACCTCATATTATACCTATTAAAAAGTTGCGTTTAGTAAACTTTTCTTTACTTCATACATTTAATCCCATTTGGTAAACCATATTAACTATTATTATTTTCGTACGCCACAGTCAGTGTCAATTTAATAAAGAATTCGAATTCAAGCTGATAGACCGGTGGCTTAAAACAACACTGATTTTAAAGACATTCTACGTATTCGTTTTGGCTACATCCCATTTGGTAAACTTCCCATTTCGTAAACCTCATATTTTACCTATTAAAAAGTTGCGTTTGGTAAACTTTTTCTTACTTCATACATTTAATCCCATTTGGTAAACTATATTAACTATTGTTATTTTTGTACGCCACAGTCAGTGTCAATTTAATAAAGAAATTAGATACAGGTTACAAACCTTAAATAATGTAGATATCCAATGTAAAAGAATTAAAGAAAAAAATTTTTAGTAAAAGTTATTATTTTATGAAAATTTCAAATCAAACTGTGATTGTTTTTGTAACTTAATTATTTAATTCATAGTCAAATCTGCCCAACAATAAGTATTTCTCTAATCCTACTTTGTACCTGTGATTAAAAATATTAATCAATGTTATCAGTTTCCCTGTTTTCTTTTTTACTTAACTGTACCAATTTCAACTGAAAGTGTACCAAATGGGACGCAACACATGTAATTTCTCAAATGTTTGCGAAATGGGACTAAATGTATGGAATGTTTACTAGAAAAAAAATCAACCAGTCTCTGGAAGCTCGAGGGGGATTCGAAGCCCACTCGAGCTTCCTGAGACTGGTTGATTTTTTTTCTAGTAAACATTTTATCCTTTATGTATATAGCATTGTGAATGCAAAATTTCAATAATTAAGATAAATGTATGAAGTATAAAATGTTTATCAAACGCAACTTTTTGGTAGGTATAATATGAGGTTTACGAAATGGGAACTTTACCAAATGGGATGTAGCCTTCCTTTTCCTTTTATACCTGACTTTAAATATAAGAGGTAAACCCCGGTATAATAATTGAATAATTGTTTATAATTTAACGTCAAAGTTTAAAAGTGTATGTGTGATATACCGGTTTGTTAAGAAAATTTCGCAAACGCATTATTCAGTTGCAGCGAATTTTAGAATCGCATTTTTTAGCGAAAGCTTTATTTAAGTTCCTATAATTTATTATTAGATGAATTTCGCGGTCTCCTTTTTTAGTTGCAGTAAATTTCAGATAGATAGATAGATAGATAACTCTTTTATTGCAACAGTTTACATTTACAAATACATACAAAACAAGAAAAAAGGTAAAATACATAGTCACAATTTGGCGGTCTTATCGCTATGAAGCGATTTCTTCCAGACAACCAGTCTGTCAATTATTTGAGCGTCTTTCCAAGAGGAAGGGAATACAGCGTTGGAGAAGGAGCTATTGAAAAGGAAGGTGAGGACTGGGAGGATGACATCAAGGATTGGTACTAACATATTGCGGCTTATACCGTCATTACCCACCGCATTGGAAGTAATTGACAGCAAGCTCTTCTTAACATCACAATCCGATAATTGGTCAAATACAAAGGGAGAGAGATTAGGAACCGGTATAGTAGACAGTTTGTGTAACGTAGTCGCTTTATCGGCATCACTTATACATGATGATGAAGAGAAATGAAGATTCAGTGAGTCAATATTTATATTGTGTGAAATAGGATTTTGTTTTAACTTTCCGATTCCAAGCGACCTGAGGAATTTCCATACTTTGGATGTGTCTACATTTTCAACGGAACTATGGATGTGGCGGCGTAGCGCGTCCCTACACGCTCTATTGCAGCGATTACGAATCTTGGCGTAGTTTTCCCTATTGTGATCATTAGGTCGTAATTTGAATCGGGTTTTTGCTGCGACCTTCTTCTGCATCAATATTCTTAAATCATTTGTCAACCATGGCGCTGGAAGATGTTTAATCTTAACAGCTCGAAACGGTGCATGCTTGTCATATAGTTTCGTTACGAGCGAATTAAAAGTATTGACCTGCTCATCAACGGACTGAGCGGATGTAACAGAAGACCAATCGATATTACAAGCGTCCTCACGGAACGCATGTTGATCCATACCACTAAAATTGCGCTGAAGAATTACTTTGGGTTTAGCTTTAGGAGGACGAACTTTATAGGACAAAAAAATGAGATCATGATACGAGAAAGCGTCGGCTGAGCATTGACCGTGCTTCGCAACATGCTGGGGAGATGAAACTATTAACAAGTCGAGAAGAGATGGAGTTGAATTCGGGAAATGATGGGTGGCAGTAAGTGGGAGAATATTTAAGTTACTGGAACTGATAACGGATTGAAATGAAGAAGTACGGGCATCGTTCCTAAGGAGGCAAGTATTAAAGTCACCCATAATAATAGAATGGCTGTAAGAAGGAATCAAGTCATCAAGTAGATTCCCGAATGAAGTGAAAAAATTTACAAGTAAAGAAGGGCTGTAGTAAACTCCGAGAAGGATTTTATTATGAGCAAGAACAACTTCAACCAACAGATGCTCGCCTGCGTTAGCTGGAGGTGGTTGTGCCGAGGTGCTAATTACAGAGAAAGGAATATGAGCACGTAAGTATATAGCAACCCCGCCACCTCTGGAGCCAGTACGATCATTCCGTATAAGATGGAAACCGGGCAGAGCATAAGAGGTAGAAGGTAAACACGGTTTAAGCCACGACTCGGAGATTAATACAGCATGAATATTTTTGTTATCGAGTGACGCCAGCATGTCTGAATAATGAGCCGGAATACTTTGCGCATTTATGTGAATGACGTTAAAATTTTTTGGTACATCAGAAAACTGAGACTGTAGTGTGTCGGAGAGGGACGGGATGCTAACAAAGCTGTCTTCATCACCACTATCAGAAGGTAAAGAAAGATAGTTCGAATCATCACCTGAGGTGGACATAAAAATAAATATAAGTTTAAATAATATAAATAATAATATCACAAATTATTAAAAAAAAATACTATAAAAACTATAAGTAAAGTAAAGCTCACTCCACCCGCTGGTTTGTGTCATCGTAAAAACAGAATAAAATAAGTAAAGTAAATAAAGCAGACATATAAAAACAAAATCGAATAAAAAAACAAATTAAAAAGAACTATGTGATGCTAATACTAAACATTTAAAATAAAATTATCTAAAACTATCTGTGGACCCGATACAAAAATAATTTGGGAAAAAAACAAGTAAAAGGCAGAAAGAGAACGTACAAAACAAAGAAAAAAAAAAAATTTCAGTTGTTTTACCTCCCTCACCTAGGGAAAAAAAACTAATGACTAGGCAGTATGGTCTCTGACCTTAGCCTGTTCTTTCACGTTACAAATATATAAAAAAAGTCATTCATTCTTATGTCACTGTCACTAAAATAAAATTGATCATATCTCAATACCATCAAATGGAAATTAAAATAGGTACGTTTACTGAAACAAAACAAAGAAACAAAGTAGTGACGAGAGGGTAAATTAATTAAAATATGTACGATGCAACGAATAAACCGGGGCCACGAAAGATGTCCACTCAACAAAAACAACACAACACAACAAAACACCACAAAATTGCAACAAGTGTTACTTTTTAGCGGTGCCTCCGGCTCGCCTGGTTTTCGGCACCGCAGGTTCAGGTGCCCTGGCCGCAGCAGCTGCAGGCTTGGGTTCATCTGCAACCGTAATCTTCTGAAGCTCAGCCTGTGAGCTTATACGGCTGCGCTTCCCGTCAGAGCCGACCACGAACACGTAACCCTGGCGCGTGAAACATCTTGTGACACCAAACCTCTGACGCGCCGCCATAAATGTGTCATGCCGCGGCTTCGTCAGGAACTCGGAGACCGTAATACCGGAGCCCTTTAACGCTGTCTTCGCATGCCAGATCTTGTTCCTTATGTCGAGATCGCATAGTTTTAACAAAATCGGTCGCGGCCGGTCGCTTGTTGATGTGCGGCCCATACGATGACAACGGCCCACGTCCTTTACTGAAAAGCCAGACAATTTCATACGGCCGACGACAGTGCTCACTACAACTGCTGCCGCATCCTCGTTGGTTTGCTCAGGCAGGCCATGTACCAGCAGCATCTTCCGCCGACTCTTCATTTCGATGCTGTCCACCTGACGAGCAAGCAGGCCTACTTGATCTTGGAGGGTGCGAAGAGCCGTCATGATGAACGCCCTGAATGTTGTGAAGTCTGCCGCTAAGTTGGTGACATTCACCGATGGAGCCGCATTATGAAGCTCACCCTGGTACGCATCCATACGCTGGGTAAACATTTGTTGGAGTTGAGTCACCGATTCTTGAAGAGCCTCCATCGTTTGCAGTTGGTAGTGCAGTGCAGTGCAGAAGTAGTGTGAAAGTGTTAAAGTTGTGCTATTGTCTTGATAACACTCACCAGCAGGTATTAAGTGCTAATTATTGATTTGCATTAATAAATTAAGTTTGCTAAACTAATATTATAATTATAAATTAAATAAAAAGTATAGAGCTTTTTAATTTGTTGTTCACTTAGCAACTACCCCCGAAAAAAAAAAAAAAAAAAAAAAAAAGAGTATATTTTTTAGCGAAAGCTTTATTTATGTTCCCATAACTTATTAATAGATGAATTTAGCGATCTCCTTTTTTAGTTGCAGTAAATTCCAGAGTAGGTAGGATTATTGTTTCATGCGTAAAATTAAGAAAGTTTTCAAAAAACTTGGTTTTGTGAGTCATTACATTTATGTATTGTTTGTTGTTATTTAAAGAACTTGTTTTAAATTTCAACAAGGCCATAACCTTGTGCAATGATCAGGTTAACTTACATAAGTTTTTTTAAATGTAAGTATATAACTTATTCAGCGCATAGTACAAGTGACTTAAAAATACGTAAATTTTTACAATTTCGTGCAGGACCCCCTTAAATAATGCGATCCTGAAATCCGCTGCAACTAAATAAGGCGTTCGCAAAATATATCCAACATGAAATATTGATTCGCTAAAAAATGCGATTCTATAATTCGCTGCAACTGAATAATGCGTTCGCGAAATTCTCCTAACAAATCAAGAGTTATCAGCATTTGGATAGTTTTCCTCTTAGTTTCTATAAAATCAAAAAGCCTATTTGTAACCTTAGAGGGTTTACCAATTGTGGTTTTGATCTGTAATATTATTATTATATTTCTATATTATTAATAATTTTTTATAATAATAATTTAGTTTTGTGTATTATTATAAATTAACTTTTAACAACTGTGTTCATCCTGTGTTCTGCTCAACTATTAGTATTTGTTTACCAGTGAAAACTTAGTTAGCTCTTGTACAATTCTATTAAGGGTGGATTCGACCAAACTGGAATAAGGCTTACAAATACAAATTCGGCGTTTAATATAGGTATAAGTCATATTCCAGTTCGGTCGAATCCACCCTAAGTTATATTAATAAGTGTTACATTAAGCCGTATAACCAAAAAAAAGAAATATTTAAAAGTAACGTCCCGCTCGGAGGCGGGCGGCGGGCACAATCAAGGGCGCGTGTGAGAGGTGACGGGACAGAGTTCAACCGTGTTATTGGGGTTCACAATTGACAGCAGGTGTAGTGACACAGGTGAATGGAGACAGGCTCCAATCAGGTGCCAGTCGACCGTTAACAGGACATCATTGTGGCTTTTTGAGTGAATTCACTATTGGAAAACTGAAAAGTCCGCCGTGGTATTTCGTAGATTGATTTTTTAAATGTACATAGGTACGTCATTGTATTACTTAGTTGTTATTAGGTGCATACTAGTTTAACACTACCTATTACAACTCTACGTGTAACCTCAGTGTCTAACTGCCTAGTGCGAGTTTTATTTAGCGTTCGTTAACGAATACGCGAATGTAATAATAATAATAATATTAGAATAATTGTAATAATTATATATCAGAATGCTACACCCGCGCTCATCTGTTATGAGGCTGTACATCCCGCGGAGATGTGGTTGTCGCGGCTTTTTAAATGCCAAGGACCTACATAACCGTGAGGTGTGCAGTCTCAGGGATTATTTCCTTAACAGTGAGTGCGGGATGCATATGGATGTCGTGGCAGTTGATAGACACTTTACGCCGCTCTCCTTGGCAACAGAAAACTGCCGCAAACCAGTGGTGCTAAGCACTCTCGATCGCAAGGACATATGGAAGAGCAAGGTGCTACACGGGCGCTACTATCGGGCTCTAACTGGGCCTGATGTAGATTTGCCTGCCTCGGTGAACTGGTTACGTTTCGGTGACCTCTTTGGGGAAACCGAAGGTTTTGTCTGTGCCATTGAAGATGAAGTTATCAAGACGAATAACTACCGGAAATATATTATGAAGGACGGTACGGTCGACATCATGCCGCCGTCCTGGAGAATCACTCCGACATATTATTTCCGGTTGTTCTCATCTTGCTAACGGAGAGTATTTGCACAGACACAACCAAGTAGCCAGACTAGTTCACCAGCAACTTGCTCTTCAATATGGCCTTGTTGAATCAGAGGTGCCGTACTATAAGTACGCACCTGCGCCAGTTCTCGAAAATGGTCATGCAACGCTCTACTGGGATCGCTCTATCATCACGGATAGGGCTATTGTTGCCAATAAGCCTGATATCGTGGTGGTCGACCGATCTCAGCGCCGGGCAATATTGGTTGATGTAACAGTACCTCATGATGAGAACCTCGTGAAAGCCGAAAAGGACAAGCTCAGTAAGTACCTAGACTTGGCTCACGAGGTTACCGCCATGTGGGATGTGGATTCAACCATTATTGTACCGATAGTCGTTTTGGCAAACGGTCTTTTAGCTAAGAGCCTCGATCAACACCTAGAGAGGCTCTCGCTGAAAGGTTGGGTAAAGGGTCAGATACAGAAGGCAGTACTCCTTGACACGGCACGTATTGTCAGGAGGTTCCACACTCTGCAGCCCTAACCACCGATAGCTTGGGTCTATCCCCGCTGCCAGTGGCAAACTAGGTTAAGTTTTTTTATAATATTTTATACTATTGTAAATATGTTTTATATAAAATATTGTAAAAAATTTATCTTAAGAAAAATGTTTGAATAAAGAGAATAATAATATTTTTTATTGCTGTATAAACATAGCGTAGATACAAAAGACTATTTAATAATAAATGTATTACGTTAATACCTAAGCTAAGCAAACAAAACAAAACACATGCAAACAATATTGCATGTGTATTAGGTATCTCTATAACAAACGTTAGTGCTTATTCTACAATAAAACATTTACACAATAATAATTACTAACTTTTTCAAATGCGGTACCTACTAGAAAGTACTCGAATAATATTATTTATTTTAATTAGCATTATTTTCTACATGGTCTTAAAAATTATGTAATTACTAATAATAAATTATCTGTGTCATCATATGTTTTCCCTTTTAGCCACTCTTGTACAGTTTTTTTTACATTGTACTTTGTTCAAGGGGTAAATGCCTACATAAAGAAAAGTTTATTCTGTTGTTCAGAAAACTACTCATATGACAAAATAATCTGTGCGTGTTTGATCTTCTGATTCGTTCAGTAGATCAGACAATATCTGCACGTCTTCGGCTAATTTCAAGCGCAGGGTTAAAGGTGTTTGGCATTAAAGCAGCGCCATTGCTCTTATGAACTGTAGTGCGATTCTCTAAGGGCCAGTTACCAGACCAATCGATCGATCGTCGATCGACGGCATCGATCAACGTTGATCGAAGTTGATCGACTGGTCGTCGATCAATTAAAGCTACCAGTAGCTTTAATTGATCGACGAATACCGTTTGACTAACTAATCGATCGACGACGGTCGGTCGACGTTGATTGATAGGTCTGGTAGCTTTAATTGATCGATCGACGTCGCCTAATCCATTTTACCATCGATCGATGTCGTCGATCGACGTTCGATCGATAGGTTTGGTAGAAACTATCGATCGACGTCGACTAATCCATTCTACCATCGAACGATGCCCTCGATCGACGATCGATCGATTGGTCTGGTAACACCCTAAGCACATAGGTATATACTCGTACCTAGTTAAAGCCTTAGTTATTGGTAGCAGCGGTTGCAATGCAACAGCGGTGGCCGTACCACTCGTGTTCTTCTAAATAATTTTCAACGCTGTACGACACAAGCTCCACACGACTGTAAGCGGCGTGTTAGGGAATCACTTCTTTGACTTTTGGTGTAGGTATAAAATCGGTATTCTGTAAGTAAAACAGCTTCAACGTAGACCACAGCCGCTAGCCGTGACTGCAGCGAACAATGTGACTGCTGTAAGCTGTAACATGTGACTTATCTTGCAACTTGCTACTAAATTGTGTGTTTACATACAATTAATCACTTAAAATTAAGTTAAAAGGAGAATGACCTTTTTACTATGGGAGGTAGGCTAGTTTTTTAGCTAGCTAGCGTAACACAGCGCTTTAATGAAATAAATAGTAATCAATAGCAGCAATGCTCTGAATTATAAAGAAAAAATTACATAACAATATCATGCGGGAGTTTGAAGCTATCTTCATCTTTTTAGGTATTTTGAGGTTATGACAACTGTTATCGTATGACTATCAGTTCATTTATTTATCACTTGACTCTTAACTCGGCGTTCTATAGAAAACCTTTTTTAAGAGTAATCATTATAACTTAAGAGAACACTTTTGATATGTGAATGATTAAGGGTGGATTCGACCAAACTGGAATAAGGTCTTATACCTAGATTAAACGCCGAATTTGTATAGACTAATCTCGGAGTAAGTCTTATTACAGATTGGTCGAATCCACCCTAAGACACAATAGGTATCGAATAGGCTGGTTTGGTCATTCTCCTTTAGGTACCTACTAAACTACTTAGGATGGATTCGACCAAACTGGAATAAGGTCTTATACCGAATTTGTATAGACTAATCTCGGAGTCTTATTCCAGTTTGGTCAAATCCACTAAATACGTGTAAATCGGGCATTAGAGAATCGCATTGCTGTTGTAGTACAGTACGACTGTTAGCCATCCCTTCACCGTAACCCGGCGGGCGCGGCGCGTTCCCATTACGGTTTCAATACTTTCAATTAAGCTTAATTAACGTTATCGCGGCATCCGTGCTCCTCCCCGGTGACGTCAAGTGCCGCTGTTGCTAGCTGATAGCTAGTTATTATGTAGTCATGTTAAAGTACATACAGTATAGCCTATTTACTGTCTCACTGCTGGGTTAAAGTCTTCACAAGCAAGCCATCACAGCATATTGATGAGTGTTGGTTTACTTTAGTACGCTTATGCATCGACAAATCCAAAACACTGCCCAACATGAAATGAAATGTTTATTTACATCTTTCCTGTTACATTTTATGAATATTGATCGAGGTCACCTAGTAAGCAAAATATTTTGATGCCTGTAACAGATGACCTCGCTCTTCCATAGCTAATATAACTTACCTATATATTGAACAAAGTTATGACCTTAAAAATACAGAACCTCCGGATTCGAGTTGTTTGCCAAACTAAAATACCGTGTTTTTTTAGTTTCTGACATAACGCTCGGCTTGAAGTAAAGTGGGCAGCTCAAAAAGGCCATATTTCATTTTAATTAGCCGTTACCTCCTTTCTTCTGTAGGGTTTTCAAAGTAATTTAAAGATTTGTTAGGAGAATTTCGCGAACGCATTATTCAGTTGTAGCGAATTTTAGAATCGCATTTTTTAGCGAATCAATATTTCATGTTGGATTTATTTTGCGAACGCCTTATTTAGTTGCAGTTGCAGCTGATTTCAGTATCGCATTTTTAGCGAATCAATATTTCATGTTGGATATATTTTGCTAACGCCTTATTTAGTTGCAGCGGATTTCAGGATCGCATTACTTAAGGGGATCCTGCACAAAATTGTAAAAAATTACGTATTTTGAAGTTAGGTACTTGTACTTGTAACTTATTCAGCGCATATCCGCTGAATAAGTTAAATAAGTAAGTTAACCTCATCATTGCACAAGGTCATGGTCTTGTTGAAATTTAAAACAAGTTCTTTAAATAATTACAAACAATACATAAATGTAACGACTCAAAAACATATTCTTTCGAAAACTTTCTTAATTTTACGCATGAAAGAATAATTCTTACATGAAAATTAACTTTTAACACAAGCGCGTGATGGTTTTGCACATTTTGCAGCATAAAAACATTGTTATTATTGAAATTTTGCATTCACAATGCTATATAGATTTTTTATTTTTTCTTGTAAACATTTTATCCTATAAAAACATTGCTCTAATTAAATTACTAAGTCTGAAACTTCAAAGCAGAATTGATCTTAATATTATTTTATCATAAAAATGCTACCTACTCTGAAATTTACTGCAACTAAAAAAGGAGATCGCGAAATTCATCTATTAATAAATTATGGGAACATTTATAAAGCTTTTTCTAAAAAAATGCTACTCTGAAATTTACTGCAGCTAAAAAAGGAGATCGTTAAATTCATCTGATAATAAATTAAAGGAACTTAAATAAAGCTTTCGCTAAAAAATGCGATTCTAAAATTCGCTGCAACTGAATAATGCGTTTGCGAAATTCTCCTAACAAACCAATTTAAAAGACGCGGGTTATATGCTTGCTCTTAGAAATTTTTGTTTTGATAGGTTTTTAGTGAAACCGTGATGTAAGAAGTTTGGAAGTACAGTCACGAGCATACACTTTGACTCTTATTCCATTATATTAAGAGTTACAATTGTTTACATGTTTTTGCTTGTGACTGTACACATTATTCAATAACATTTAGGTCACCCATTCGGTTACAGACCGCGTCCAAAGTAGCTTTACTTTTGCAATCGGACGGGCTATAATTTGTTAATATTTTGTGGTGATCCCAAATAAAATAAAATAAATATTTAATAAAATCGACAGGTAAAATGTCCATAGCTCATATTGCCACTCGTATTGCGAAATTATGATTATGAAACCAAAATTCTTAGAACAACTTTATATTCTATACGCTGCACAGTATTATGAGCTCAATGCGTTCAAGTCAGGTGAGTCATTTGGCATAGCACGCGAGTTGCGAGTCGCTATGACGTCAGAGCATCAATTGTCGCGGATCTTTGCGTTTTCCTGTTCCCAATTTGCGGATATGATAGACGTGCTTAGGTTGGGATACAATAGAACACGTGTAATGTTCACACTTCTCACGGCTCACGCCACGACAACTGGCGGTTTGCGGCGCGGCGTGCGATTTCTCAGTTGATTGCGTCAAATGTATTACAGTTGACTAAGTATTCCGTAGTATAAAGCGCAATGAAGTTGAAATTCGCTTACCGCGTCCCAAATCGCTCTTGCTCGTGGCTTTAATGGTTGGTACATGCCCATACGTTTCTATCGTATGGTATGTAACCGGATTAAGTTAGTAATAAAGGACCACATCCAATATGGGCCCACCCCCCTGAACAATCATTTTGTAAATTAAGTAATTTACAACTAGTTTTGTAAAAATATTTATTGATTATCGATCACTATTTGGGAGTATCAAAATCAATAATAATAAAAATAAATTTTAATCGGTTGTTAATTGACTTCCTTTAGAGGGCGCGGTCATCTATGACTTAACTGTGTTGCCTAGTGAATTAATAATTGAGCCAAGTTGTAACAAGTGTTTGAAAATGTAAATCTTGGTTTCAAAATAATAGCTACTTGTTAGATTATTTACTTCTATTACTATGAGGTTAAAAGTATTAATAAAAAAATAAATATAAGTGTCTCGAAATAAGTTTTTTTTATACTCTAGCAACACTATTATGTTAAATCTGTCATCCTGCTGCCCAGTGTCAGTCATTGCCGCTAGTTCGATTGTACTGTTTGTGTTCTTGGGTTTTTGACCTATGTTGTAATATTTAACCAACCTGATACAAAACTCATTTATTTATGTTTTCTAAATAATTTAAGCTACTCAAAACAATCAATAACATTAAAATATTTAACTGTTCATACGATAGGTCCAAGGACCTATATAAAGAGGACGCTGTCCTTTAAAATCAGATTAAGGGGCCGATTCTTCAATCCTTACGTGTACATACACACATATTATGAATCACACAGAAATGCTTCCAACAAGGTTGCCTTCAAGAGTTTAGCGCGTGAGTACTTTCTGAAATCCGTCCAATAGTTTTAAGCTGATTTACACTATGTTTTTGTCGTTTGTATATATATATTGATATAAAATATAATTATATATTAAGTATAATATGTATGTGTATAGGTATAGATATTTTGTGTATAATGCATGTACTTTTATGTATATTTGTGTTAGTTAAGTTAAGTGTTTCATTCGTCTCTTTTTTAAATTAATTGTAAGTTTCTAATAATGTCACCGCCTACAAAAATTCATGTACACATTCACTGGTTGACTGTTAGTGAATGCCTTATGGCATTAAGTCCGCCATTTGCTGTATTTGAGGCAATAAAGTTTAAATAAATAAATAAAAAATATTATCACGACTATTATCCCCGAAGGGTTAGTCAGAGACTAGGACAATAGGACCGCAAAAGCAGGTCCTCTGCCATAGTCCACTTTTCACCAAATAGCGACTGCACGTATGTAATACGCAATCAATCTAATATGTCACCTGTAATAAAAGAAAAGACATGACATGACAATACATTTTGAAAATGGTTGTCTAACAACCAAATAAGTCGAGGACAATAAATTGATAAATCAAATTAATATTGTTTTTTCATATGGGCGTTACAGGAACCCGCATCTTGTGCTATTTTGAGCCAGATCCAACAATTAGGCTTACCTGGCTGTATCCGTCCCGTGCAAGTGTACTTACTCTCTGTCCACTTACTTTGTAAGCCCGTGAGCCTCGTTCAATGTCAACAACTGCGTCATCGAAATCCGATCTTAATTTGTTTGCGAACAACAAAGATCCAGCAAAGAATAGGATAGCATTGTTTTTCTATAAATATCATATGCATAACATTTTATTGTTCTGTAAAACCTTTTTAGCGCTGAGCGCTCTGCCCAAAAACCAAAGAGACGTTGTTCAATTCCCAGGACGAGCAAAGTATGCTTCAGATTTTTTAGAATAGAATAGTAGAACGTTTATTGGTACAATAAAAAAAGGGATATCCAATTTTAAACAAAAATGAAACATAATAAAACACAAAAATTAACAATTTATAAAAACTTAATATCCTACTAATATTATAAACGCGAATGTTTGTAAGTATGGATGGCTATTTGTTACTCTTTCACGTAAAAACTACTAGATGGATTTGGATGAAATTCAGCATACAGATAGTTTATAACCTGGATTAACACATAGGATACTTTTTATCCAGATATTCCTACGGGAACGGGAACCACGCGGGTGAAACCGCGAGCGGCCGCTTGTAAAACATAAAGGTACCAAAGGACGGGCCTCCACTCAGCAAAAAGTCTTGGGACAAACCCATGACGCTGATCATATCATATCATTTTTGATGCATAGCTCTGGTTTGTGATAAGATCACCAAACTGTATTTGGCAATGGCAAGAGTGCTCATCATGCCCAAAGACGTAGACGACGACAAAGTAGCAAATACTTGATGGAAGTCCTTGCCCAACAGTAGGACAGTTAGTATATAAGCCATAATTATATTGTGAATACATTTTAAGACAGAAAAGATGGAATTATTTTTTATTGGCGTTATTTTTTATAAGGAATTCTTACACCAGAACAAATACTATTCACCTGTAACCGAGGGCCGCTCTTTCATACTTAATGGTATCAATCAAGCTACGAGTCAAGTCAAAAAAAGTAAAAAGACGTCTGTCTTTCAATCATGCCGAAAGAATTCATTATTTATAGTTGGGAACAATGTATGCTGCTTTGTCTTTTTTGTGATGGAATAAAATATGTGTAAAATATTTTATGTATGTTCCCCGATTTGGAATATTTTTTTTTGTCTTAACGGGTTGTACCTCCCAGGTGGTCCCATAGTCATCCGGTCAGGATCTGATGATGGGTTCCTAGTTCCTAATATAGCGATTTAGGTATTTTTTGCAATAACCTGGGCACTTGTCCTTGGGAAGCACAATCTGGTGAAGTGGAACTGATAATGAAGACCACAGACGGCCACCAGAACTACTCAATACTAAATATTTTTGATGTTTGCTATACGATTACAAACTTTAATTAGGTTGCTAATCAATTTATGCTCGCCACAATGCATCATGGTGAAGTGAAGCTAATGGCAAACCACCAAGAGGACTCCTCAAGAATGAACGTCTCTGCATCGGAGAAATTTTACAGAGTGGTAGAGCCACGCTGCGTTGCAGCACGCATTGGGCCGGCTTGCCCGGCGTAATACAACCCTTTCACTAATATTCGGCGTGAAATAATGGCACTTGGTGCTGTTGTGTTTCGTCCGACCAGTGAGGGTTCTCCTCTCTCTCTCTGGTTTTGCGGGTGTCCATGGGCGGCGGTGATTATTCTCCATCAGGTGACCCGCCTGCTCGTTTGCCTCCCTCTTTTATAAAATAAAAAAAATATATATTTTGTACAAAATGTTATGAAGTTGACATTAGAATAAAATGTTTACTAGAAAAAAATCAACCAGTCTCAGGAAGCTCGAGTGGGATTCGAACCCACGACCTTTGGATTGCCGGTCCACTGCTCTTAGAGCAGCATTCTATATAGCATTGTGAATGCAAAATTTCAACAATAAAGACATTAGAATGAAAAAATACTAACCAAGCCAATAAAATTGACAAATAAATAATGTTATATAACTTAATCCGGTCACATACCATACGATAGAAACGTATATGGGCATGTACCAGCCATTAAAGCCACGAGCAAAAGCGATTTGGGATGCGGTAAGCGAATTTCAACTTCATAGCGCTTTATACTACAAATTACTTAGTCAACGTAATACTTACTACTACTACTATTTTTTTATTTGACCTAAAAAAACAAAATTATTAGTAGTTTTTCTGTTACTACTACTACTATTTTTTTATTTTTCTGTGTAAATGTTGGTACTTTGACACAAAAAAATAATAAAAAAATTAAAAAAAAACCTAAAAAACCCAGAAAATTATTTTTAAATTTTCTGTTTTTTTGAGGTCAGTTTATTTTTATTTTTTTTAATTTGTATGTAAATTGGTAAATTGATGCCACGTCTGTAAAAATTACGTGTTTAATGAGCTCTGAGGTTGAGTTTTACTTTTAGTTGAGGTTTAAGGTACCTTATGTTGGAAGTTTGGAAGAGCTCTTATTGTCTAAACACGTATTAGTGTTCGACTGAAGCACTAACAGGTACCTGGGAAGACATGTGTGTCTTCACTGGTGCACTGGTGTGCTTACTACTTATCATTATACGATGACGACCTCCGTGGTCGTGTGGTTAGCACGCCGGGTCAGGCGTCGCGCCATCTCTGAGGTCCTGGGTTCAATTCCCGGTCCGGTCAATTTAGAGAAAAACTGCTTTTCTAAATTGATTGCGGGTCTGGGTGTTTTTCCTATGTTTATGTATATTTATCCATTTTCTTACCACATTAACAAGTTTCAAAAGAATACTTATCTTGTGCTAGATAATTGGTGTGAGCGTAAACAAATTAAATTAAATTATGTGACTAGTACAGTCACGAGCACCAATATGTATACACTTTGACTCTTATTCCATTATACTAAGAGCTACAATTGTACACATATGTTTGCTTGTGACTCGCCTGTTTCCCGGAGGGGTAGGCAGAAACTACAGCTCTCTATTTGCTACGATCCTCTCATACATCCTTTGCTTCATTTACTCTCATAACGTTCTTTCTTCCTACATACTAATTCTAGGGGAGAGACACTTGCCCGCCATTTTGTCTCGTTAAAACAGTTTTAATGCAATGTAACGCGATAGCTTAAAGTCTTATTTTGTCTCGTACCAAGATACGTTTTGTTTACACAGAATTGTATTGCCACGGCTTATATTTCGGTTCGATCGACGCGATCCCTGTTTCGGCGTGCAGTGGTATGTACTAGGGGTAGCGATGCGCGTTTGTCTGGCACAGACAATAGTTCATTAGATTAGTCTTTCTACACTTTTAACTACAAGTTAGTTATCTGTTTTTTTAAATTAGTATTGACGTCAATAAGTACCTGTAAAGGTTTACATTGAATAAATAATTTGACTTTGACTTTGAATTTGAATTTCCGTGGCTATCCTCCTATTAATTGTTCGCTATTCAAGAGTTGCTCCCATTAAATACTTATTTGTTCTTTGCACTTAATATTACCAAACACTCTATATGTAAAAGTTTACACAAAATATTCGTGTACTAATTCGTATGGTATTATTCCTGAGGCCAGATAAGAGGTTTTACCAGAAAAGATTAATAATTTTGAAATCTGTATAAACTTCGAAACGCATTGTATTTTCACTCAACCTTGTAAGAGTTCTTCGAAGCGGGTTTCGTTTATTTCTAGAAAACTTAAAAAGCGATGTAATTAAGTGAAAATGTTTATTATTTTTTATAGCTCCTCAAACGCCTAAAGTCAATCCAATTACTCTCTAAATGAATTTTCATAAAACCTTTGGTTCTCAGGACGTTGTATGATGATTGCAGCCCTTGCTAAGTTCCTTACCGGTTCTTCACAATACAAGGTAGCGCTAAAGACTAACGAACCGATGACGTAAATGACATTCATAAGTGCTCAATTATTGTAGCCTAAACTGTATACATGATAAATGATATTATTGATTCTTGATTCTTAATAGACACCCAACTAATTAGTTCAGGCACAATACTCAGGTGTATGGACACCTAACCGCATGAAGTTCTTCAGTTTACGATTTCTGTAATTTTTATTATTGTGATCTTAGATGAATAAAATAAATAAATAAACTTTCCTACACTCACACCAATTATCTAGCTCAAGAGAAGCTTCGAAGAAACTCGTTAAATGGTTACTAGACAACGGATAAACATACTTAAAATACTTAAATACATACTTATTATACATAGAAAACACCCAGACCCGAGACAATTTAGAAAAACAATAATTTCTAAATTGACCCGACCGGGGATCGAACCCGGGAGCTCAGAGATGGCGACACCATGAAAACCGGTGTACAGACCACTCGACCAAGGAGGTCGTCAAATGAATGAATGATTGGTCTCTCTGCGCTCGACTAGATATTATCTACAAACCACAGCTCCGTAAATGCGGCAACTCATCTAAGACAATTTGCATGGATGCTGTCCTTCTTATTTTTATGTAGTTTTATTTTTACACAGTCTTATTACGCAAGCTGGCATTTTACTTTGAATTATGCCCAAAATTTAATAAAAAATTTCGTACGTACACTTTACAACACAGCTATCAGTGTGACTGGCTCTCGGGTACGCCGATTGCGGCGTAGTATTTGTTGCCGTATTTGACAAGTACGACGGAGGTATCTAGACGAGCGCAGCGAGACCAATCATTTATCTAAAACCAATGCAAATACAACCAAAAATTTATCTAATAAAACTATAATATCATTGTCTAAGACTGTGATGTACGAGGGGCGTTCAAAATATTCTCGGTATTGATACGTTACAACCTCTTTTATATATATATTTGTTACTGGCCGCTAAGATTCATCCATTGACATTAAAAAAAAGTAAAATTGGAACCGAGATGTTCTTTTGTTTTTCTGCAATTGCCGAACAAACATGAACACTATGAGCGAATTAACAATTTTAACGAAATTAGAGCACCGATCCGTCATAAAATTCTTGACAAAACAGGGTAAAAATCAAAAAACCATAAAAGAGGAAATGGATTGTGTTTACCGTGAGTCTGCTCCTTCTTTATCTACTATTCAAAAATGGTCAAGCGAATTTAAGCGTGGAAGGGAGAGTATTGAAGATGACCCTAGACCTGGCCGGCCTGTAGTGGCTACCTCACAAGAAAATATTGATAAAGTGGAAAAACTTATATTGGAAGACGGCCGAGTGAAGGTAAAATCTATAGCTCAAGTAACCAATCTCTCTATTGGTACCGTACATGACATTATACATGACCATCTTAATATGTCAAAAGTAAGTGCAAGATGGGTTCCGCGAATGCTGACGCTTCTTCAAAAGGATATGCGTGTGGCTTGCTGTTCAGATTTTATCGACCTGTGTGGTGAAAATCCCGATGAGGTGCTGCAAAAAATAGTTACTGGAGATGAAACCTGGGTTCATCATTATGACCCAGAGAGCAAACAGGAGTCCATGCAGTGGCACATTAAGGGTTCAGCTCATCCCAAGAAGTTCAAGGTAATCCCGTCAGCTGGCAAGGTCATGGCCACAATATTTTGGGATTGTGAAGGAGTTTTGCTTATCGATTATAAAGAAAAAGGTGTAAATATCACAGGGCAGTACTACGCTAACGTTATACGTCAATTAAGAGATGCGATCAAAGAAAAGAGGCGAGGAAAGTTAACCAAAGGTGTTCTGCTTCTGCATGACAACGCCCCTGTCCATACTGCTCATATTGCCAAGGCAGCTATTGTTGAATGTGGGTTTGAAACTGTTACTCATCCACCCTATAGTCCGGACTTAGCCCCAAGCGACTTCTTTTTGTTCCCCAATCTTAAAAAGGATCTGCGTGGAAATAAATTTTCTGACGATGAAGCGTTGAAGACGGCCGTGGAGGAGCATTTTTACACCAAAGATAAAAAATATTTTTATGAGGGATTAAAAAAAATAATTGATCGATCTTATAAGTGTATGAACATAGGGGGGGAGTATATTGAAAAATAAAAATATCAAACTTTTCGTACTTGTTTGTTTTTATCCACATACCGAGAATATTTTGAACGCCCCTCGTATGTACCTATATCTCGTCAACAAATATAGTTTTTATATTTCTCAATAAATACAAATCATATAAAATTAACCGTGTTGCGTAGCGATGAAAGTATACTACACCCCGCCTCTTCTCTTGAGTGTCGTAAAAGGCGACTAACGGACTAAACACTGCGTACATCCAACAGCATAGAGCGGCGATGGGCTCACTACCTGTCACGCAGAGCACATGTGCAGTCGCTATTTGGTGAAAAGTGGATTATGGTAGGGACTACTTTTGCTGTCCTCATTGCCTAGTCTCTGACTAACCCTTTAGGGATAATAGTCGTGATTATAAACATGTATGGATAAAATAAGATACCCCTAGCGAATTATTCAAACACCTATATTGAGGCCTAGCTCATCATAACTTAGTAGCAGAGAGAAATATTTATTTGTATCTAATAATAAATAATAAGGCTGTTTTAATTCCTTCAAGACGTTATTTGAAAAAAGGTAAAAGAGAAATGGCTTTTCCCTTTCAAACGTATCCTTCTTATAAGATGCCGAGTCATAAATCTTAATTAACTCTTAAATTAGATTTTCCATAGCGAAACTGATTTATTTCGTACTTGTAATGTATTGTTAGCAAGTATTGCACGAGTTAATTGTTACGATTTTAACAGAAAATGTATTACTTACACACTCCTTTTGAAATAGGAATAAATTTACCTACGTAAGGTTTCTTATTGAATTGAGATTATAATTATACTGTTTTATAATAGAGCCAACTTTTATTAATATTCTAGTCTTATTTATTTGTTACGTTAATATATTTATAGCATTGAGTATTAGACATTCTACTCGTTGTTTGAAAATACGAATTTGATAAAAAAAGTGTAAAGTTTTCACAACAAGGATTAATTAACAAGAGTGTTGGTTAGTTACACACGCAGCAATCCTAAAAATGGCTATGGACTTGTACCTACTATACCTACATAATGAGTTTTATGACGGCTTTGTGCGGTTTGCATATTAAGCCAGTGTTGTCATTCCCACCACGATACCCACCTGAGATAATCTTTTTTTTAACGTTTCAACATCTTAATTTTTAGTGTAGTTTACTTAAAGCGTTGGAAAAGTAATTGCTGGCACTCAGCTGGTTAGTGCATCTGTTACTTAGTAGCTAATGACTAAACTTGAAGGAAATGAGAAAGAAGTTCGCTCACGTATTAATAGGAATTTAATGGCGTTTTCTTGTTGCTTCTTAAGAAAGTATTCCTTGCATTTTTGCTATTACTTAATATCGTTTTCTTTTATGCAATTACTTGTACTACTGCTCCGTTGGCACTCGTTTTATATAAGAATGTGCTACCATAATTATGATTGTGTTCAATAATTAGATAGTAAGTAATCTTATTACATAAACTGGCCAGTTAAGCATGTTGTTTATTAATACACCCATACGATCCCAAAAGAACCCCCGACTTTTCTGCATTCCACTGACAAGTAATAATGTAACTCGCAATGGTCCCGTATAAAATGTACAATGATCTTGACTTGTCTTTTGATATTTTCCATCAAATCATAAACCAATTCAAATATGCTCTTTCCCGAAATACTTAGGTATAATTCAAACAGTATTCCAATTTATTTTTATTACTTGTTCATTTTATTTTGTTTTTCTTTTTAATATAATAATTTTTAATTTTAAGTTGTGTACAATGTAAGGCTTTCAGATTTACACTAAACTTTCTGTACAACTGTAATAATTGTATTTTTTTTTAGTTTGTAAGCGGTTTTTGTATCTTAAAGTAAATAAATAAATATAATCCTAATCATTCTCCTAAAAATATCCCACTACTGCTGGCAGGTGGGTCAAAATACATGGTGGGTAGGTAGTAGGTACCATGAAGTTCATTGTGGATTGGTGGTTTTTTTTTTGACCATGACTTTTTTTATTTGATTTTTTTGATCATGCATTTTTTTGATCATGAATTTTTAAATCATATTTGCTACTACAACCACCGAAATTATCTTTATCTGTCATAAGAGTGGTCGTAGGTTGAGATCTTTGGGGAAGATTCTTTTTCAACAGTGGATGTCTTTCGCCTGATAATGATGTAATTTCTTGGATATTTACCATAATAAACTCAATGGTATGCTAATAAATAGTTCGCGTTCAGGGAAAGTCGTTTGTACATATATCACTAGCGACCCGCCCGCGACTTCGTCTGCGTGAACACCCTGGCAAATTTCCAAAAAATTTCTTTTACACAAAACCTTGCCCTGGCAATTACGAGCACAACAAAAAAAGAGTCGACCAAATCGGTCTAGCCGTTCTAAAGTGATTTGCGTACAAACATTTTGGCAATTGTTTTTTATTAATACAGATTTATTTTGTTTAAAGGTAGCTACCGCGAGTGACACATGTGTACGTTCAAATACAATAAAATTACGCAAAATATACTTGAGATTGAGTCTTTACTTACTTTACTTACGTAAAACAAAATCCAATTTTTGGCTTTCCTTTAAAAAGCTAACTTTTTCTGATGTTTATTATTGATTAGTATCAGTGGCGGTACCTTCATACAAGCCGAAAAGCCCGGCTTGCCCTAACAAAAATTCAATATCACTATGGTAAAACGCAATAATTAAAATCACTTAATATTTTTTGTTAATTTTCTTTCATCAGCATTCAAATTATCAATTTTATAAGTTTCTCATATTAAGAATCACCAAACAAATCGCATAAAGCTGCTTATAAATCGTGCGATGCTTTACATCTCTCTCGCACAAGTTGGCTTGCAACCGGGCTTCGGATTTAAAGTATATCCGCTCTCTTCTAACTTTAACAAAATTGCTACTCTATTAACATAATACTGCGTAAGTATGTATAGATTCTATGAGAAATTCATACTCTTCGTCAAAGCCAGCTTGCGTTATGAAGTTCGCAAGTAAGGCCTTCTCCAAATCAGGCTTTATTTCTACCGAATCACATGCAACTTCAACGCGGGCGAACCAATCAGAGGCGACCGACGACACCTTGAGCTCGGGCGAACCAATCAGAGGCGAGCGTTAATACGCGATTGTGCTGTGCAGCAGCCACAGGCAGCTGCCAGCCATTTTTTGACTAATTTCATTGTTATTGTTGTTGTTAAATCACTTCACTTTGTTTGAGCGATTGTTTCTAAGTAACAAGTGTTTTCGTGATTTGTGATAAAAATGTGTTCTGAGTTCAGTTCGTTGCTTTATTGGTCTCTGTGACGAACTTAGATATTGTGTTGGGTGGGCATGTGATGTGTTGCAAACAAATGTGTACTTATACTTGTTGATGATTGGCATACGAAAGGCAGAGGTAAATAAATTCTTTGAACATCACACATGATTATGTATTTCGCAAATTATTAAAAGTCATCTAGGGCATTAATTATAATAGGTCTATGTAAAAAACTCTGTGTGTAAGTAAAGTAAAAAGTGTAGTAAGTAAAAAGTGTAGAGGCCTACATATCGACTGTGATTTCCGCGATAAATGCCCATTTTCACATTTTGTAGTAATATTCCAGTTGTTTTTATCGAAATAGGATAATAAATGCATGCTTAATATTACGAATCTCCACTCTGCGAGAATAAGCTGAGTTCGGACGGCCGGCGCATCGCATTTTGTAGTAATTTTGTACTTAGTTGTATTTATAGTTTTCATCGAAATAGGATAATAAATTCACTATAATATTTTTATTCCTCATGAAGTAACAATTATTCTGGTATAAATTTTACTCAATAATATTATCGTAGATAACAGAAATTCACAGTTGCCTTAACGCGATTTTCGAAGTTTTTTTGTTTTTGAATAACATTTTTTTTCTATATAAAATCAATAATATTTAAAAAATTCCGTGGCCGCTACGCATTATACGACGAGATAACATTCTCATTTTTTATTTCATTTGTTTATAACAGTAGTTCAACCCAGGAGCTCAAAAAAGTGCCCTCGCGCAATTTATGAAAATCTTTCTCTGCAATTTTGGGTTTAAATAAAAAGTTAAGCAAAATTTACAAAAAGCGAGGCCGCTACGTACTATGCCAATAGCTATTTTACACTATTCAATAAGTAAATACTGTTAATGTATTTTTGTTTCTGAGATAAAGAACGACAAAATTGGCCCAAGTAATTTTTTTTTTTCAAAAATTTCTCACAAAATCACCTTCAAGATGTAATAGAAGGTAATAGGCTGTTTTTTACATACGACAAGAACGTTTGGAATGCCACGGCCTATGACGATTTAAGTAAAAAATGTGGCTAGTGTCACAAATAGGCACCAACATTGTAGGTTTAGAAAGATTAGGAACTTCAGGTTTCGTGGCTTGCCCCAATCCGAAGCCCTAGGCACGCCACTGATTAGTATACCCTTCATTGTCTACTTACTTATACAATGGGGTTTTAATTCAACTTGTCGGCAATCATGTTTATTTTAAAGAAAAGTGTACTTAAGTAAAAATTTTCTAACGCTAAAATTAAAACGCTAAAATATAAAAACATTAATCTTTAAACGCAACTTCATCTTGACCGAAAGTTCAAATTATTTGTAAAAATATTTCTTTCGGATCTCAGAGGTGAAAACTTCTAAGATTTGATGAAGCAATGTTGACTAAAAACATAAGCATCAAGCACTGACAAATTTCGACGGTTGAAAGCCAGACCTCGGTAGCCAAGTGGTTAAGGCAGCCGCCCGGAATGCGTAAGGTGCGTGGTTCGATTCCCGCATGAGGTTGTCGTCTTTTTTCAGTGTTTAAAATTTTTCTTAAGTATATTTAAGCGTTAATAAAACGCTAAAATATAAAAACATTAATCTAAAAGTGTACTTGTTTTTTGTGTAGTGTACTTCTTGTACGTGTTATTCTTCAAACTGAGCTGACCTTTTAAATCTAAATCATAAATTGTGCAATAATGGATATTACAAGTACAATTCATTCGAATTGTACTTGTTTATATGCAAAAATAAATGTTTACGTAATTTTCAGTTTTCATAGTTCCTACGTTACAAATAACGTTTGCTTTTGAATACGACGCCTTCCATCCCTCCCTACACTATCCATAATAAAGATGTCCAAATTGTAACATAAAAATAACATCTCTCAAATATGTTGAAATGAAACACTTTTTACGGATTAACTCGCGTTTAATTTACTATTTACATAGTTTTTATATTATCCTGACGTTTCGAACCCTTTACAGGGTCCGTGGTCACAGGGAGACTGAGGTGTTGGTCGTCTCATAGCTAAAAGTTATTTGCCTACCGTCAATAATTTTTATATTTTACCGGGTGCGTTCAAGTTTACACAATACGAGCTAACAATATTTTTAGGTCTGGCAATGTGTTGCTGTTGGGGCTGGGATTTGATGACCTGTATGATGGGGTCCCAGGCAGGTGGTAAATTCCAACCATCCTCTCTATTGAAATTACGATGTTTTTTAATTTCAATAGCCTCGCGTATCATCCTAGGGATGAATCGTTTTTCCTTGGCGAGTATTTGAGGTTTGTCAAATCTGATGTAATGGTTGGGTCCCTCGAGAGCATGTTCACACACTGCAGACTTATTTTTGCGCCTATGCTTGACGTCGGCTATATGTTCTTTTACGCAGGTTCCTACACTTCTCTTTGTTTGCCCAATGTATGAGAGCCCACAGTCGCAGTCCAGTTTGTACACGCCTGCATCTTGAAGGGGTATATTGCATTTGACAGGTCGTAAGAACTGGTTGATCTTCTTTGGCGGCTTAAAGTAAGTATTGATTGAAGCTCGCTTCAAGATGTGACCAATCTTGTCAGTGACGCCCCTCATATATGGAAGTACTGCAGGTTGGCGCTCGACTGTGGTTGGTTTTTTGCGTTTTTTGTGACAAAGCCGCGGTACTTGCAGTTTGTTATCCTGTAGTACATGCTTGACATGCTGAAGTTCAGCAGCCAGGTGTTGGGTGTCACAGATGCCGCGTGCTCTCTGAAACAAAGACTTTCCTACAGTAGCCAACTGTCTAGGATGGTGGTGAGAATCACCATTGAGGTACCTATCTGTATGGGTTACTTTACGAAACACAGTGTGGCTCAAACTATGGTCAGGATTCCTGATGATTAAAGTGTCCAAGAAAGCTAACTTGTTGTCTGCCTCTAACTCCATTGTGAACTGTATTTTAGGATGTATGGAGTTAAGATGACTTAGAAAAGCAGATACTTTATCAGTTGGTAAGATAGTGAAAGTGTCATCTACGTACCGCTTATAGAACCTTGGGGTTACGGGTGCTGTGCTTAGGGCCCGCTCCTCGAAGTCTTCCATGAAAATATCGGCGACAACGGGTGATACAGGGGACCCCATAGCAACACCCTCTATTTGCAAGTAGTAAACTTCATTCCACAAAAGGTAGCCAGATGTTAGACAATGCTCTAATAGTACTGCATATTCGTTGGGCATATTTTGTTCAACTAGTCTTTTCTTGGTAATTTCAATGCAGTCCTGTACTGGTAGACATGTAAATAGGGACTGGACATCAAAACTAACCATGGTTTCATTGTCAGCAAGATGTCTTTAATATCACTGACAAACTGGTAAGAATCCTTCACATAAGCTGTTGTATTTATTACCTCTTAATGGGGAAAGTATTTTTGCTACATGCCGGGCCAAACGGTAAGTTGGTGAGTCGATCTGGCTTACAATTGGACGTAGCGGAGCCTCAGGTTTGTGGATTTTTGGTAACCCATACAGTTTAGGTGGTTTAGGGCAGGAAGGTATTAAATAATTAGTGTCTAGATTTAACGTTTCGGAGTGTTGTTTGACAAGATCACTGGTTTTCTTTAATATTTTGTTAGTTTGATCGCATTTAACGCGTTTGTAGGTCTTGTCATCTGATAAAAGTTGAATTATTTTTTCGTTATAATCTGACGTATCCATAATTACCGTAGCATTACCCTTATCAGCACGAAGGATGGTTAATTCTGGCTTAGCTCGCAGGTTCTTTAGGGCGAAGTATTGATCTCGAGGAAGGTTGGATTTTGGCACTTTGCTCCGGCGCAAGACAGACGATATGTCTTGACGTAGTGCTTCAGCATCAGCCTTCCTAATATTATTTTTAACTAAGCAATCCTCTACGTTACTAATGATGCTTTCATACGGTATCCTGCGAGGGGCTACGGCGTAATTAAGCCCCTTTTTTAGTACCTCAACAGTGGGTTTGTCCAGTGTTTGTTTTGATAAGTTCTGTAAAATATAAGAATTATTGACGGTAGGCAAATAACTTCTAACTATGAGACGACCAACACCTCAGTCTCCCTGTGACCACGGACCCTGTAAAGGGTTCGAAACGTCAGGATAATATAAAAACTATGTAAATAGTAAATTAAACGCGAGTTAATCCGTAAAAAGTGTTTCATTTCAATGTGTAGTGCTCGCTTAAACCTCAGAAAACAATATCTCTCAAATATATCATATTCATAAAGCCCTACGCTATCCTGTTCAAATACTTCAATGTAGAAACGTTGAATGGATACCAAAGAGGAGTTAGCTTCGTTCTAGTTGGGTATGAGATATGATATGACACGCCTTTGACAAAATAAATTTCACGGAATTCATTCTTCATTGATCCTATACAGTACCTAACTGTTCCATATACTCGTAGTAAGAAGCAAGCATCAGGGATGGATTATATTAGACCGGGCCGTGCGCGGGGCGTGCTGTGTACGTGGCCTGTAGGCTTACCCTTGAAACACAATTGCATTAATCAATTTCTAATCACAAATCTAAAAAATGTCAAATGGCACTTTTGTAAGCGACAATAGCGCCACATTAAAATAAAATTGCGTGGAAATTGATTGAACAAATTATTATCAAGATGCGTTCCGGAATTATCTTTACTTATCCCAATATCGATACATATTAATCGCATTGGAATTGTATTGAGATTGAGTTTCCGTTCAAGAGTACCTAACCCCCCCTGGACGGAGCACTGATTTGAAACGTTACATACATTTTGTATTTATATTAGTACGGGCCGTGTCCCGTCCGGGCCCGGACGGGACACGGCCCGGATCATGCACTGTGTAATATGAACTGCTTCATACAAAATGTAAGTGTATGCAACGTCTCTAATCAGTGCCCCGTCCGGGCCACGCACACGGCACGCCCTTTGCACCGCCCGGTCTAATATAATTCATCCCTTGGGCTCCCTAAAATAAATCCAGCGCTAGCTCCGCCCAGCCGCCCCGCTACCCGCATGCCACACTCGTTACACTAGCGATACAATATCAACAAATTCAAAATCCACGCGCGCGCAGGTCATCCGATTCATGATCCAGGAACATAGAATGAATAGAGCATTTTCGACAATTTTTTTCAACTTTATTCGATAGTTTTAAAGACAGATTATTCATATTTTTTAGTTTGTTAACTTTAAATAATAATATATTGAAGATCATGTTTGTAGTTTGTATACCTATTTAATTTTTTTATTTATTTTTTGTTTCAATTTTTTTTATTTATTTATGTAAGTTAACTTTATCATTACGAAACTATTTCGGGAAAAGTAGTGTAAATTATGTTTGTCAAGCCGAATTGCAATGTAAATAATTGTATAATTATAATGTTGTAGTTCTTTTTATTTCTTTTATTTTAATGCACAAAGACACACTTCAATTTTACACATTTTATTAACCCCCGACGCAAAACTACGGGTGTTGTAAGTTTAACGTGTGTATTTAAGTAATTTGTTTATCTGTACGAATTTTCGTATCTCCCAAACGGATGCACCAATTTTGATTTTGTTTTTTTTTATTTGAGAGGTGTCTTGATCGAGAGTGATTTTGAGCCAGAATCAATCAATCAATCAAATGGTTTTTACTTTTTTAAGAAGAATTATGTTTTAAGAAAATTTGTTTAGCCTTTTGAAGATCATTATCTCAACATAGTCGAGAAAAGGATTTGAGCAACTTTCATAAGTCTAATCGATTCAAAATTTGATATTCTGTTACTTAAATGATATCGAAAGAACATGGTAACTTTAACCTGATGCTGCAGCATCTGCAAGAATAACTAATTCTTTACCAACTTACAAAAGAGGTATCGTGTTTGGGCTCATTGGAATGGTCTCAACAAATAGGTTGTAGCTAGGTGATGATCAAAATCTGATAACGGAGCAGAAAAGAAAAAATGAGAATAAGTTGGTGAGGGATTCTAAGCTTCTTTTACTCTTAATGTTTTTTTTTTAAATATATATTTAGCGTTTTATTAACGCTTAAATGTACCTACTTAAGTAAAAACTTTTACTTGTTCTATCGATATGAAATTATTGGATAATTAAAAATAAATTACCTATTGGAAAAACAAAATCCAACCAGTCAATCAAAGTAAATGTATTTCGATATGGAGGTAGAATTATATATCCGTAAAACCTTATTAACGTCACTCTACTGCTGGAGCCTTGCAACTCGTGACCTCCACGAGTCTTCATTACTGTTACGTATAGCTATAATACCAGTGGGAGTGATTGTTTTAGCTGTCACTTCTTCTGTATATCCTTCGGCTTGATAATACCAATCCGATTTTTTATTTACAGTAAACTGAAAATATAAAACGAGACAAGATACTTATACGGAATATGTGACATATCTAATTATTGTGTTCAACTGATATAATATATTATAACTGATATAATAATATATTATATTAGAATTATATTTGTTTTAATTAATACTCACTTGGCCATTCCAGTCACGTTTCCAGAAATGAACTTTATATAAAAAAGCTATAAAATTTTGAGTGGCTCTGTAGAATTTAAACTTACAACCTAATACCTAAGTATATCGAACCTCAAGAAACAACAAGATAACTGACACCGAAACATTTAGCTAGACCACTCACAACTACGGGTATAGAAAATTGACCGAAACGTCAAATATAGGTAAGTAACTGTTTAGAGTATGTAATTTGTCCTTGTGTTATCCCGTACAAATCAAACTTGTTCAATTTGAAACGCTGACATGTATCTTATGTTTAAAAACAAGAAATAAAAAACCTACTTGAGTTAGATCTTCACATATAGACAGTAATGGAATGGTTGCGCTTTGAACATTAGCGTTATTTTTGCCAGTTTGGCTTAGGAACGTTAATCTAAAAATATCAATTCAGGTTATTTGAAAAATATTTAATTTTAAGTACCTACTAATACAGTAGGTACTTAAAATTAAATATCGAAATAAATTATAAAAGTCCTAATAATCAAATTAATAAAGAATTTTTTCTTTAAAGATTGGATTTGTATTAAAAAAAGTAACTTTGCTGAAATGATCTAATAAGATATTATATTTTGATTTGAATAACACTTACTTATCCTCTGAACAAATTGGAATCGGTAATAAATGTATTAGTTTATTTGGCGACTCCACGCGTTGTCTTTGTTCCGAAGTACAAATTGTTCCTTTAGTTAGAGAAAGCGTATTGTTTTGTTTATGCAAAGCGCTTAGTATCATTTTTATTATTGTATGTACACTGATTATTAATTTTGAAGGACTACAGACCATCGTGGCGATGGTTTAACAGCCTTAGTCAAATATTTTTTTAAACAGGTAAGTCTAAAATCCTTAACAAATCTGCTTATAGTTTTAGGACTGATCGCAATTTAGCACAAAAAAAATAGGTCAGTAATAGGTAGTATGTGATAGACTATGGCAAGACTTACGATAGGTACCCAAAATCGACGTACTGAAATGGATTCAAAATTATACTTATACTCATACATAACGCATTATATACTTCGAATCTCTTTTTTTCCTCGAAATATATTTTTTATTTTTCTCGTTGCCCATAATTTGGCTAGCACAAACAATTAATCGTACGTAATAAAATAATAACGTAAGCAGCAAGAACACGTATCTCTGTCACGTGCGCTAGCGAGTTGCACAGGTCCACCGTCCATGACGCACATTGCGGGACTGAGAGTGCGCTCGCGTAGATTTTAGAATAGTTCTATTGCTGCAGTCGTACGGTTGAATATTGCGTGCGCCGCTTCAACACGCTTAGCGCAGAAGTAAATGACGTAAGTCACAAAACTGTTTTCATTTATAATTCGATTATTAAGTACTCAATTGAAAAATGGTCTTATCAGTCCCTAACTAACTATCTTAGTAATATATTCGTTGTATTTTTATACGTAAGGCTCTATAACGTAAAAAGATATACGTAATAATATCTCAAAAACTCATAATTTTCGCTAAATTAAAGTATCGTCCAAAAACCAATATTTTTTGTTTTTGCTTTGCTCAAGCCTTAGTTAAATAAACAAAGAAACATATTCTAAAATTTGATATGTCTAGTACTCGTATGCTGTACACATCAAAACCGCTACTCGTTTAGGCAGCCGCCTCTTATGATACATCTTACGACATAGTAACGTAGAAATAATTAAATCAGAATATCAACCAAAACAGTAGGTATATAAAGTTATACTCGTTTTAAAATTTAGTAAAAAAAGAGAAAGAGGGCGAGTGTTTGTATTAGACTAAGTGTAAAGTTTTAGACATATCGCCTCTTCGGATGAAAAGTGTACAATATCTTAATATACTAACTTTACAGGAGAGCGTTTTGAAAGTTCAATAGTTAATCAAAAACTTATTTACAAAGTTCAGTAGTTGCATCTTTTATTTTACTATAATTGAATCCTTTATCTTCACAAATAGCTTTGGCTACTGGTTAGTATTTCAAAAGAGAAGGTATAAAATAATTAGTTTTAAAACAACTCCCCCCGCCAAAATTGAATGGGTTGAAAAGTAATAATAAAATATGTGACGTAAAATTAATGAATATGTTGGTTTTTAATAACAATTATTTGCCTGCTTTTAAAATTCTATATTTGTAGGTGCATGCGCGGTGTGCGCATGCACCTACAAATATAGAATTTCGTCGTCGGCGTCAGTCGCGGTCAAAGCGACTGACGCCGACGACGTCGACGACGGCGGCGCGCCATCATTGTTGCAAGGGGTGAATAAATATAATAGCAGTCACGTACGACTCACGCGCATGCGCTTTGATTAACGAGGCGACTGCGCGCTAGGTGACAATAATTTTAATTTTAATATAGAAGAGTTGAGATAAAATTAAAAAATTTAGGTATGTTGTTTTATTTCATTATTTGGTTGCACAGTTGCTATACTTAGGATCACGTAAAAAAATTTGGTGGGGGTCCAAAACTAGTGTTGCCCAAATGCAAGAACAAGACGAGACTTAGCCAGTCTTGGTCTTGGTCTTGCGCCACTACACCCGGTCTTGGTATTGCGTTCCCAGTCTTGGTCTTGGTCATGCAGCAAGAGACTCGCAAGTCTCGCAATTACTTATTAACCTATTGCTATTTATTAAACGTTACTATAGATTTTAGAACAACGTAACAGAGTAGGTACATTTTGAGCTTTAATTTACATAACCATGGTAAAGATCAACCAAATTAATTAAGTCTAAACATTTAATGAGAAATTCGTTAAAACATAATATAATATAAATTCGTTAAATTAACTGACACCGGGTGGGGTTTGAATTTGAATGAACCCAGGACCTAAGCGATCCGTGCCGATGCTCTAACTAACTGAGCTATCTACCGTATTTCACGGGAGTTCTGTTTCTTAATAAACGTTTACATTTAATAAGCTTACATGTGCTAAAACATGGTTAAAACATGTAAAAAACAAATTAATGACATAACTTGACTGAATTAGAACATTACTTATCTGTCTAGAAAGAGATTTATAGACACTCACCTTATATGAAATGGAATGAAAGAGTTATACAATTACTTATTAGTTAGTAATAACTTAGTTAATAATTATTTATTAAAATAAATTATTATGATATCTACGTATGCTTACCATTATTCAATTACAATATTTCTTACGTTATCAGCATAATGTAATCGTGTCTATTCTGTCTGAGCACTCGGAAAATTATTTTATTCTTTAGAACATGTATTCTGTGGCGGCAATCAAACAGTGTCAAATTTTGTGCGTACGGCGCGGCGGCGACGATTGTATGCGATATCAATAGAAGCCGCCGGCGCGTGTATCTTGACCTTGTCTTGACTTCCGAATAGCTACAAAATTTCTTTGACAGGTCAATATCGAACCTTTGATGATGCCGACAATAAGGCACCGCGCACTAAGTGCCGCTGGTCAAAACTAGGGATGCATTCTTTTTTCTTTTAATGGATATTTTCATTCGCTATGTATGTTTGTAGTATTGTTCGTCGTAATACGCTTAAGTCCAATTTTTCATTTTTTGAATATATTTTTTGCATCTCATAGAGTCCCTATAAGCATACCCATACCCCGAATTCCAATACTCCCTGAAACGACACTGAGTCCTAACTGCAAGACGCAAGAGTCTCGCAGGCTTGGTCTTGTTCTTGCCCAAGTCTTGCACGGCCAGTCTTGGTCTTGGTCTTGCAAATCATGCAAGAACAAGACCAAGACCAAGACTGCAAGACCAAGACCGATTTTGGACTACACTATCCAAAACTAACCCTGTATATAGATCTTTTCGATGCGTTGAATTTGTACACATTCTTTTCTATCAAACCCTTTCCTATATCTTTTCAAACCTTTCTATATCTTTCCGTTTCAAACCCTTCCATGGTCTTTTTAAAGGTTCGTGGTCACCACAACAAGAGTGCTTCATTCCAAAGTGTAGTGTACTCGCAAAACTATAGAAAACAATATGTTTCTATATCTACTGGTTTTTATTTCTTGTAAAATTATAGACGATAGAAAGAACTACGTACTTCAAAATGTTTCTATAAAATTCCTCTTGTATTTCCTACCTATCTGAAGATAAGTTTTCAAAACAGAGTAAAGGAAGGCCCGCGCCGCGCTATCCCGTAAAACTTCCTTCGTAGCGTTTAATATTAACTTACGCTGAATGTACAAAAGTAATCCAGTTCACTGGACCTTTGTGTATCGTCCGTTAACGTTAAAATATTCTCGTGTTCCATTTAGTTCAATTACTGGTGTAATAAAAATTCCCTTGTCCGTTACACTCGTTATATTTTATTCATATTCACAGAAGCCTTTGTTGCGTTTGTTTATTTTTTATTTCGTGTTTGTGCTTGTCCTCGTCCCTGTCCTCGTCGCGTCGTTTATGTTGGTTTAGGTAATGTAATCACAACTCAATTACCGCGCGCATTAATTAGGGCTCGCGAAATGGTTTTTGGCGACCAAGATTAATGGGAGTAACGAATTGTTGAATTCATTGATCTTATTTTCCGTAACTTCTGCGTGGAAATGTGTCATATTGTTTCCGTTTACTTTAAGGGTAATGTATTGTACTCGGAGAATGTTAAATCAGTTTGGTTTACTGTGGTTTGAAAGTTATTGATCAAATATGAATGTTCGGAACTACGGACATACCACATTGGTATGTCCGGATTGTGAAGAACTTTTTGAGGGTTGTAACAATTTTCAACAAAAATGTGTAAATGATATAACTTACTTATACATATACCTAATTTAACAATGTAACAAATTAAAATATCAATGTAGTTTTTTTCAAAATACTTCTTCTTTTTTTAATTTGAAAAGCATGCTAACGAGCAGGCAGGTCAACTGATGAAAAGTAATCATCCGCCCATGGACACCCGTAAAACCAAAGGAGACGCAGATGCGTTTTCGGCCTAGGATCTTTGAGGAAAGATGAATTGTGAGTAGGTGGAGAGATAAGCCTCTGGGTACTTTCTCCTACCGGGCGAAACACAACATCAACGAGTACTATTATTTCACACCGATATTCCGTGAGATGGTGGTAAATTCGTGCTTCAACGCAACATTCCTCTATCACGCTGACATTGTCACGCATTTACCACCACCTAGGGGTCACGTCTTAAGGGTCTTAAGGGTACACCTACGGCCGCGAGTGACCGTAATCCCCAAAGTCTTCTTCGTTGTTCTACAACATGGGGGGGTTCTTCAAAAAGGGTCTGAAAAGTATTTTACAGGGTCGGCAACGCGTAAGTGGGGTTACAAACGTCCATAGGCTGCGGTTAATGGTTATATAGCATCGGGCACAGGGGCTGTATAGGTGATTACATGGCTTCAGTGTTATAAAAAATAAATATTTCACTAAATGGTTCCGAGTTTATATAGGACCAATAATAAATCGGCCCTACCCACATATACCTAATGTGAGAAAGCCTAACCCAGGCACTTTATGGGGTGATGATAATGATGATTAGTGTATGAGTGATGTGTGTATGTTTTGCGTTTAATTCACAAATATATTTTTTTCAAAATTTATGTTGATGAGAAATGAACCAATCACACAGCGGTTATGATAAATTATGGATGTTCAAAGACAACCGATTCATCGCCGTGACAAAAAACACTGCTCGCGGTCCTATAGTAATGGCCGATCTCAGCGAATTTTCTTTCGTTTCCTATTTAAAGTAATCAGTAAAGTGTTTTTGTCTGTAATCCGGCGCCTGCTTAAGCTTTCTCGGAAGGCCTAAGGGTATTTCGTATTCCAATATAATTCGACACAGGTCTTTTACAAATCAATAAAATATATTTAATGAAAATGAAAAAAAAGGAGCCAATTATCTGTTATGTCTGTGTTGTGTGTGTCTCTATTATATTTTCTCAAATTCCCAATTTCATTACGAGCTACTTAGAACAATCTTTTTCATTTCTGTAGTCTCGCTCTAAGGTAGTAAGTTATTAGTTAAGTTATTTTTGGATTAAGTATACCTATTACCAACATCATGAAGACCTACCACTTCTTGCTTGTACTTAAGTTACTGTGACGTAGTTGCAGTAACATAACAGTTTGCAATAAAGTTTGGTGCAATGTTGGAACAAGTTAAGCATTTTTAGTCAGTTGGTCGTGAGAAGTCAAATCAAGTCAAAAGTGGATAGACCCCTCATACAATCAAGGGGTTGTAGTATCAATTGCTGTCAGTTCGTGAGTAAGTTCGAGGTTACCTTAAAGAAACGACGAGCTTCAAATTGTATTAACGTTTTCAGTAGGTCTTGTTCAAATTGAGTTGATCCTATCTGATAAACCCTATCATTATGTCAACAATTTGTTGTAGCAACCATTTTCAGTCAGCTTGTGTGATCGTTTTTTGAAATTTAAAACATTATTTTTGAAGCTATCTGGTTTCAATATAAGATTACCATTATTAACGGTAACACAAATCTGATTTAGTTGTTGTTGTTAGTTGTGGTGTAAAATGTCAAAAGTCCACGTTCAAACATTTTCGATAAAGTCGCGTTGCGGTGTACACCGGCGTCATATTTTGCGCAACCAAAATGGGGACATTAATTTCGCTATCCGATATTGAATTATGTGACGCGTGTAAAGTGATGTACCGCTCGCTGGCGGGCTCAGTATACCAGCCTACGTGATTAACGACCTCCATTATTTCCCCAGGTCTGCCTTCGATATCATAAAGAAGACGAAAGTTGCTATTAAGAAAATATCGCCCTTCGAGCATCAGACCTACTGTCAGAGGACGTTACGAGAAATCAAAATCCTCACCCGGTTTAAGCATGAAAACGTAAGTAAAACTATATACTTAGGTACTTACGCAGTGAACCAGAGACTAGGAGTTACTGTTAAGAGGCTTAGTTCAGGAGTGTCTTCTTAAAGAGTAATCTTAATTCGTAGACGAATTAGATTAAATACTTACTCCAATAATTTTGTTTGGAGTCTTAAATCTATTCCAAAGGTCGTGATTGATGTCTTTAGAATCCGATTTGAAAAACGTACAGGGTAACTTGAAAAAGATGCGGTATTCGGATTTGGATGAGTTATTCGAATTTGCTCAGGTCAATTAGTGTTTAAAGCAATTAATTATCTTCTTTTTGTCGCATACATTTTTTAAGCAAAATATTTTAGGGACCTCTCTTTCGCAATTCAGCAAACAATGTCACCAATTTTAAAAGAACCGTGATGTCGAATTTTATGATATTAATATTATTGGAGTTTTACATTTATAATTATTTTCCTACAATGTAATTTTATGGGTTCAGTCAAATAAATTCAGAACAAACATTCAGCTCCAGAAAAATCGTTATCATGCCAAACGCAATCATAATGAAATGTTTGTTTTCAGATAATTGACATTCGGGACATTCTGCGGGCGGAAAGCATTGATCAAATGAAAGATGTCTACATAGTGCAGTGTTTGATGGAGACGGACCTCTACAAATTGTTAAAAACACAGGTGAGTACGTAAGTTCCTGCTTAGACTATACATCGTGAGTCGTGACTGTCCCACGTTGTGTTGACTTATTTACAATATGTGCTCGAAAAGTTTGAAACGCCATCCAAACGGATGCCGTTACGTGATGTACCTACGTAAACAGGTACAATAAAAAATTATATTTATACCCGCGATAAATAAATAAAAGGCAGCATTATCTGTGCGAAATTTACGATAGGCCGCGCAACTGATAAAAAATGCCCGAAAAAGCCTATGAGAGATGTAATAAATTATGTTTACCCATTTTCTACGAACAGGCCATTCTTCCAGTCATTACAGCTATCACACCCTCATCAAACGGATAAACCAGGCCACAAATAGGCCATCAAGGATTTATGGACACCTCTATACTGTGAACTTTATCGGCCATCAAATCTCAACTTGTCCCTAACTCGGCACCCCTGAAAACTGAAGGCGCGAACGCGTTTTATACTTGCCAACTTTATATTTTGTAATTACCTACTTGGCTCCAGATTGCTTGTAAAAAGATTCTGACGGCGGGCGACGGCACCCGTATTGCAGGGAAGTTGTGCAAACGTTATTTTCCTTTCCCTAAAATACGTAAACACGCTCTTGGTAACAGTGTCACAAAGTTCGTATAAGGGGTTTTCCTTTAATAAATATGCTTAGGTAAAAAATTATAATAAAAATTCAATTCATGGTTTCAATTAGTGTATGCTGTGGCGGCCACTATTATGGTACAAATTATTTGTTACATCCATTTGTATTTATGTAAGTATTGCGATTAAAAACATTGTTAGTCCTGAATAAACGGAAGAAACAGCGAAAAAGTGTTTGAAATATTGACGTTATATTAAGAGGCCTATTACATCTCGAATGTGATTTTTGCGTAAAATTCCCATTTTCGCATTTTGTAGTAATTTTTCAGTTGTATTTATCGTTTTTATCGAAATAGGATAATAAATTTGTGCATGATATTACAAATCTCTATTCTGTTAGCATATAAGTTGAATTCGGAAGGCCGGCGCATCGCATTTTGTAGTAATTTTGCAGTTGTATTTATCGAAATAGGATAATAAATTCATTATAAAATCTTTATTCCTCATGAAGTAACAATTACTCTGGTATAAATTTTGCTTAATCGATGAGCTCAAAAAAGTGCCTTCGCGCACTTTATGAAAATCTTTCTCTGCAATTTTAGGTTTAATTAAAAAGTTAAATAAAATTTACAAAAAGCGAGGCCGCTACGCACTATTCCAATAGCTTTTTTACACTATTCAATAAGTCATAATTGTTAATGTATTTTTGTTTCTGAGTTCCATAACGCCAAAATTGGCTATTTTACGCAAAAATCACAGTCGAGATGTAATAGGCCTCTTAAATAAGGCACACAAATTCATGGAACCTCTTTTGCGAAAATTGCTAACTCACGTTTTACTGAGAGCTTACAAATTAATTGGTTAAATAAAAAAGTAGTTAATTTTGGAGAAATAGCCTGCTATAATAAATATCATAACGCAGCTGTTAGAAATGGGTTTGATTCGAGACGCGAATACGGTCAAAATAGTCTAATGTATTTATATTACTAACAACAAGCCGAAATAGGAATGGAATAAGTAAATTTGACACCATAGTATAATAATTCATGAACACTTTTTCTATTGTGTTTTATTCTATTTGACTCTGGCTATTTAATAATACCGTTTAATGTATAATTTGCTAATCTAATAGTGTCATAGTCATATATGGAATACATAAGTGTTAAAATATCAAATAAGATCTTGATGTGTTTTTCCTATAATTAGCATACCCGTTGAGACTATTAAACTTAAAAACAACTATATGTGTGTATTTTATATCTACGTACGTGTCTGTGGCATGGCATCGTAGCTCCTAAACGAATGTACTGAATTTGATTTTGTTTTATTTATATAAAAAACGTATACGGTACTGCAAATACAGATCTCGCTAGACCATCAATCTAGCGAGACACAGGAGCTTAACGACCGATGTAGTGAGGGTACCAATTAGAGGACCACTCCACCCCCATTCCTATTACGCTAAGTGCAAATGTTGTTTCAGAAATTAAGCAACGACCACATCTGCTACTTCCTGTACCAAATCCTGCGAGGGCTCAAGTACATCCACTCGGCGAACGTGCTGCATCGGGACCTGAAGCCTTCTAATCTATTACTCAACACCACCTGCGATCTGAAGGTAACACTCCCATTTGTAACGACTACACCCTCAATTTTTATTCGCAAAGAAACCTATGTGCAAAAATGACAAATAATTCGACCTCCCATACTATTGTCGTCGGCTGATCGGACAGTTTTAGATAGATAGATAGATAATACTTTTATTGTAACATAATCACACAAACATGTACAATGCATTTACATAAAAAAGAAAGAAAAACAATGTTACAATTTGGCGGTCTTATTGCTTAAAGCGATGTTAAAGTTTTGTATGGTAGGTCGACATTTTTTTGTCAGTTTTGCACATAGCTTTCTTGGGGAAAGTTGTTCAGTTTCATGGGTGGAACTCACCCTTAATTTTATTAAAACGAATAAAAATTGATGGTGTATATTATTATCAGGCTGTAAATGTCCCACTTTTGAGCACGGGCCTTACCTACGAGATTGGGCCGTTTAGTACAAATTCACCCACTAAAGTTTCAACCCCTGATAAAAAATACCTACTCATAAGTCCGTATTCAACCCCTAAATGTTGGCCATAACCTACCAGCCTACTGCGATGACAATGCGGGTTCGTACGTTTGTACTGACGTTGTAACGACTTACACCACTTTGATAGACGACGGACATGCGGTGATCGTGGCCATGGCCAGTCCAATCCCATTTTAGCTGCGTAGACTTTTGTGAGACGGCCTAAATTTTGCTACTTTGGCGTAGAATCCATTAAATAAAAATTTTAGGAATTAGGGAAAGTATGTAGCTACGTGTTTATACACAGGAACTTATGCCACTCTTATCGATTCGATTTCTCGCATTCAACCCGAGCATCTATCCGCTAGGCTACCGACGCACGCCTCAAAACCTTGACCTAGTTTACCTAGTTAGGTTACATTTGATTATTGAATGGATAGTTGTCAAATTGATCAAAACACTCAACTTTAGGATTTTAGTAAGTATTGCCACTGTAAGATCAAATAAAATAAATTGAAATTGAAATTTCTTTACGCTTAATGTTTTATATTTTAGCGTTTATTAACGCTTAAATATGCTTAAGTAAAATTTTAAACACTGAAAAAAGACGACAACCTCAGGCGGGAATCGAACCACGCACCTTCCGCATTCCGGGCGGCTGCCTTAACCACTTGGCTACCGAGGTCTGGCTTTCAACCGTCGAAATTTGTCAGTGTTTGATGCTTATGTTTTTACAACATTGCTTCATCAAATCTTAGAAGTTTTCACCTCTGAGATCCGAAAGAAATATTTTTACAAATATTTAAACATTCGCTTAAAATGAAGCTGCGTTTATATATATATATATATATATATATAAATTCCTTTACGAATACTATTTGTTTACACAAATTATCTAGCCCAAGATAAGCTTCTATTGAAACTCGTCTAGATAACGGATAAATATACATAAACATAGAAAAACACAAATATACATAAACATAGAAAAACACCCAAAGTCTAAATCAATTCAGATAAACAGTTTTCTCTAAATTAACCCGACCGCTAATTGAACCCGGGACCTCAGAGATGGCGCGACGCCAGACCCGGCACGCTAACCACTCGACCACGGAGGTCGTCGAAATAATCAACCAATTCGTTTTTTGTTACTGGTCTTGTTCATGTTTTACTGCCACACTAAACATACCGCCATGTTGGAAAAACAAAAACCTGACAAAAAGCGGGAGCAGCCTGCTGTAAAAAAAAAAACCCAAGAAACTATATTACAATCTATCTGTGTATACTACCAATACTACTACTTTAGGCGTCATGTTAGATGCCAAGCTTCAGTGGGGCCCACATATAGCTAAATTGTCGAAGACTTAGCTCTGCGGCTTATGTAGTAATGTCAGTTAACTGACGTTGATACATCTAGATTAGTTTATTTCAGTTACTTTCATAGTGTAATGTCGTACGGCATTTTACTGTTGGGAAATGCTGTCGACATTCCCTCCCCTCTCCTGCAGCACAAGATAGAGATCTTTGTGCTGCAGAAGAGGGCTATTCGAGCAATTTATAACCTAAATGCTGGTGACTCTCTTAGAGAAAAATTTAAGGATATAAATATAATGACAGTGCATCACAAAACATTTATGACAATTTGATTTATGTTCATAAAAATATTGAAATGTTTTCAAAAAACAGTGGTATTCACAATGTAAACACTAGAAGTTAGAACAAATTAGCAGTAAGTACCTTATACTAGGCTCCATAAAATAAATAATTCTTTTAAGGGTCTGTGTGTACGATTATACAACAAAGTACCAAATGATATTCAGAAATTAGATCTTATTAAATTTAAAACCAAAATCAAAGAAAAGCTTTATAAAAAAGCTTATTATAAAGAGTCAGATTATACAGAAGACAAAACAGCTTGGATCTGAAATGCTCCAAGTACTCCAACAGATATTTCTAACTACATTGTATTGTAGTTTTGTATTGCATCATTTATTATTTTTCAAATTCATATTTTGTATTTTATGACCTGGTAACGACATATTCTTTTTTTTTTGTAAATGTCGTTGCTTCTGTGCGATGAGGCTTCTTGCGCCCGGTTCTTTGCCACAGTTAAAAAATGACGTCATGAATAGGTGGTAGGTTAAAAAAGATTTAGAAGATTCAAATTACTTATTAATTGAGTTTATTGAATAAATATATTTTGACTTGACTTGACTAATTCTACTTTTATTAAAGTAAGATCAAACAGTACAATCGTAACTGTTCAGTTTGCAATATATAAGGAAAATCTTAAACATTGCACGTAACTCCATTCAATTAAACCGTATCTCCGGTAGATTGAGTCGTATTTCGCTCGCATCGGTATGCATGTGTGAAAATTTGCGACAAACTGTTAGGATTTTAGTGTATGGTAGAATAGCCCGAAGTGATAATTGAAATTGCTTAGTAGATCGTCAACGGTGAGATGGCTCGTCGTCGCTTCGTAAATAACAACTCGCAACGAGTAATTAAACCGCTAATTGTCACGTCTGTTTATTGGCCGGATGAATGCGGAGAGGTAAGGAGCGCTGTCGTCCAATTAAATACAAATATACAATCATTGTTCAAGACGCGTGATATAAAATCAAAACGAAAGTGAAATGCTTCCTTTTTTTTTACAACCAAAGCATTTCGTTTCATAAGCGAAAAACAAAAATGAATTGTGATCTTTTTTATTCGTAATGGCTTTTGTTTTATTGTACTGTACCTGAGTGGAGTAGGTAAGGTAATTACTCACAGAAATATATCAATTTCTGTGTAACTACTGCACTCAGAGACAACCATTAATGTTAGTAATCCTATAGCTTCTATGATGTTTTTTCAAAAAAACTAGATTTTCACCATGTTTATATTGTTCAAAGTCAAGTCAAATTATTTATTCAATGTAAACCTTTACAGGCACTTATTGACGTCAATACTAATAATAATAATAATAAAAAAACCGTTGACTAACTTGTAGCTAACTTTGACTTAACAACTAATCTAACGAGCTATAGTCTGTGCCAGACTAATGCGCATTGCTGTTGGTTTTGAGTCCTGAGATATTTCGGTGCAGTTGCATGCATGGTAAAAATCCTGTTTTTATATAAGTTATCGTAGTGAGTGACACATAGTGACCATGAAAGTTTAGAATGTTATTTCTATGAATTTTATTATTTTGGAGTGGGCGAGAACTACCTCCTAGTGGTCCACCCGGGCAACGGCATCATAGGCTCCCTAGTCTGTAGTGACAGCAGAATGTTCTCTCTGCGGTGGTAGGCTCCGCAAGGAACCGCCTGGTATGCTAGTGCCGGAGTCCAACGCCAAGCAGTCTCACTGCCGTTCCGTTGGTGTGCAGGAGTACCAGTGCCATTGGGGATGGGAAGCGGCTAGTCGAACTGTTTGGAGGCGAGCGGTGCTGGTTTCACGACTATTTCGTACAGAGCATCTCGACCTGGAGGGTAGCGGGATCCGAAGCACGGTTTTGCCGTTGACCGATCGCAGTTAGTAGGGCGGCCCAAGTAGTGCGCTAGCCACATGTACGTTGGCGTGGCAGCCTGCCCCGCCAACTTGCGATAAATCTCATTAATGCTTCACCATGCCAGTTGGCGACTGGATAGAAGGACCCGGTGGACATTCGTGGGGGGTTCGGGCGTCCTCGCAGTCTCCAGATCGAGCTTCCCACGTGACGATTTAGTCTAAGTACACCGGTTGGTTTGCTGATCAGTGTCTCAGCTGTATTTCACATCCTCAGCTTCACTCCCCCATCCATGCAAAGCAAGTCAAAAGGAAAAAGGTTTAAACAACGGCTGCACTTTCATCTAGCCGATCAGAGATACTCTGCAGCGGCACTAATTTTTCTCGGGGATTTTAATGCTCACCATAGTGAGTGGCTGTTCTCGTACAAGAAAACTGACCATGCTGGACGAGAAACGCGCAAGTTTGCATTATCGCTGGATCTCACCCAGATGGTGAATGTGGCAAGTGTGGCAACGCTGATGCTTAAGGCCATACGCTAAACTGTCTCGATCTTTTACTGACAAACATACACTCAGTATCGGTCCACCTCCCCTGGGAACGTCCGATCGTTGTGTGTTCAAATCCGTATCAGTCTGCTCGCCTCCTGATGTCAGCCCTAGGGGCACGAGGCGTGTCTGGCGTTACGAGTCAGTTGATTGGGACGAGATGCGGCACTTCTCGCGCATCATACCCTTGGCGCCAAGTGTGTTTTTCTTTGAACGATCCTTCTAGTTCTGCAGACGCGATCGTGAAAGTGATTCGTCCGAGAATGGAATACTTCCGTTCTTCGAATTAAAACTGCACAACACGGAGAATAACATTTTTTAACTTTTCTTTCTTTTTAACAACTTTTACTTTGATAAGTTTTCTTTTACAACCTAAATAAAATTCATTAATTAATTTCACTTACATTTCGAAATTACAAATCGAATGCACTTCTCGCCTGCATCCGCATCTTTTAACGCCATTACCATGACGATCAGACTAAATAATCATAGAAGCTACATCACTTCTAAATGTATACGGAAATACCCGTTTTTCTACAATTTCAAATGTAAAATGATCACCTACTAGGCCACAAATACTGCACAACACAGAGAATAACATTTTCTTTTCTTTTACAACCTAAGTGAAATTCATTCATTCATTTCACTTAGATTTTTGATATTCCAACCGAATGCACTTTTCGCCTGCATCCGCATCTTTTAACCATTACCATGACGATCGGTCAATATTTATAGAAGCTAAATCACTTTTATACAACGTCAACCGGAAAGGTTGTACTAAGCCCAAAGGAGGGTAAAGTATACATGATAGTGAATAACTTTTGTCTAAGAAGTATTCTTTAAAATAGGATAATTTTAGATTAACAGCTTTTTTAAGATTTCAAAAGAAATGCTCAAACTGCGGCGAAAAAGCTGGGTGGTCCAAACAAGGTTAAGCGATATTTTACGCCGGGACAGCTTCTAACTCTATATAAAGCACAAGTCCGGTCGTGCATGGAGAATTGCTGGTACGGCTCAGCAAAATATCAACTTGCTGTGCTCGTTTCGGTGGAACGCAGAGCCAGGAAACTTATAGATGGTGACGTTGACGATAAACTTGTGAAAACCAAGCTTCAAAGTCTCGCTCGCCGTCGCTCAGTTGCTCGCTTGTCGGTATTTTACAGGTTGTACTTCGAAGAGTGTGCTGTTGAGCTACACGAGCTCATTCCACCGTCCCCTTTCTACCATCGGGAGTCCAGACGCACGGCGGGTTACCACCCTTACTTGGTTGATATTCCACTCATACGCACCAAGCGTTATTCTTCTTCATTCATAATGCGTATAGCCAAGATATGGAATTCCCTGCCGGAGTCTGTATTCCCGAGTGCATATAGCCCCAATATCTTTAAAGCCCGAGTGCATAGGCTGCTTCTGGGCAAGCTCGCTCCATCGTCGGCCACTTTTTAATCCCATGGATAAGAATGTGGCCAAGAGCAAGTACATTTATTTAAAAAAAAGAATTTTTATTGAGAAAAAAAGTTTCTTAAATTACAAGCTAAGCAAATATCTTTAACTCTGGTGGGTACGGTAGTACACACAACAGATTGATGCTATATACGTTGTTGTTATGACGAAAGATTTAAATAAGATGGTGATATCCAGCCATCATCATCAGCCTATAAACGTCCCACTGTTGGGCACTATCTGGTCTCCCACTTGGACAAAGGTACGATGGGAGATTGGGCCACACATAACCCACCACGCTAGTCCAATGCGAGTTGGTAGGTTTTAACGACTGCCATCTTACGACAACAACCGGGACGAACTGCTTTGCGTGCCTTCCGAAGCACGGAGGGGCTCAAGATGTATTTATAATTTGGTCACCCCATCCAGTGACCCGGCATTGAGAAAGTTGCTTAACGACTATCGAAACGCCTCTTAACGCGTTCAACCCCTAGACCACAAGCGTTAAAAACAAAGCACTCAAGTATAAATTCTTATTAAAATTAAAAAGGACTTTATTGCTTTATCTCTTTTGAAAGGCCGTTGTTTTAACAAAATTGAAACAATATTGCGTTAACTTTTAAACTTTTGCTATCATTTATAAAGTCCTAAGTAAATTCCTCCGAAAGTGCCTAATCCAACGTTTTTATTTATTAAATGGGTTTTTGCAAGTAACTGTTTTATCTTGATTCTAATTAGTAAGGATCAAACTTTGTTCAAGGAGGCCGTCAACCTGAACACAGGACTTAAATAAGAACATTATTTATTTACAATTCCCCAAAGGTAGCGGACAGTGGAGAAGGTGAATTTCTGTGTTGCCCACGTTTTAGAACATGACAAAACTTTCGAAAATCAATTACATCATCATCATACATCCTAATCATTGCAAATTGGTGCGTATACAACATAGCTCTGTACTTAAGGCACTCAGAGAAAACTAGACATTTGAAATCGAAATCATTGCCAGTATACGAAATTCACCTAAAAACCTTTTATCTGTGAACCATCCCTCCGAAAATTTGACAGGTTAAGACAAAGAATAACTTGAGCCCGAGAATGAAGACAAATTTGTCCTTTGTGCCGAAAAGGGAGAATTTATGTTACTTACTTAATTTTGCAGTAGATAGAGATACTTTCCTTTTTGCTCACTATTATTTACCGTAGGCTTACACAATAAGTCATACTGATTCGACCTGAATGTATTTTAAATAGTTGCTAATATATATACGTATACTTTTTTCCATAGAATGTAAAAATTACGCGAAAGCTTGTAATGTTATACTCATTCGAACCCTTTATATCATATAACAAGCGCCTATCTTTTCTACAAGGACTATTAGAGGAATATTAGACCAAAAATTGGTAAAATCTCAGTATGTAGATGCATTATTTTGTTTAAGAAAAAAGTTTCCAATTTTTACCATGCTTACTGTTTTTGTGATGTCAAGCTACCGACAGATGGACGCAGATGGTTTACTTAATGACTTCCGGTGATGCGTTAAAAGCTATTTGATGTCGTTGATACGTCGTATACGTATAATATATTACACATTGGGTCATCTTGTTTGAAAAGTAGTAGAGAGCTCTTTGTATATGAATTTGGTATGGTAATGTAAAAATTTTAGTTACGTTCTAGTCAAATATTTTTGCATTGCTTACATTGCACAAAGCCTAAATACTTTTGGGCTTTGTGCAATTGTGCATTCTGTGTATCATTGCAAAGAGTTTAGAATTGAGCGTTCATAATACTTAGTATGCAATTACTCCTAAGCTCCTAATAACGTACAAACCTTCGCCAGTAATCTGCCCGCTTCAAATCCTCGCAAGTGAAGAGGGTTGGTTTGCTTTTAAACCCTTCTTAACGTTCTTGTTCCAGAAATATGATATTCCGAGTAAAGCATTCCCTCTAATTCGTCTAGTAAGTGGTAAAACGTGTTTCACGGTGTTGCCACTTCTACCATAAAACCTAACCGAGCTAAAGCTGTCTTTAACGGGCAGCTAACAGCTTTTCGCTCATGTCTTTGTTTTTGTAGAACACTGGAGTGTTTTGGCAACCCTGCAGCATACCTAAGCTTTTTTCTAGCTTTTGAAATGTAACGTTTTAAACTATGTACTTTACAAAGAGAAAGTCGACAGCGTACCGGCTAGTGCGTTCGTCTTGCGATCTTACAAGTTAAGCAACTTTCGAAATTACGATTCGTCAAATGGGTGACCAATTAGAATGAAAATCGCAAAGGCAGTCCTCTGCCGTAGTCCACTTTTCACTAAATAGCGACTGCACATCTGTTCAGCGGGACAGGTGGTGAGCCCATCGTCGCTCTATGCTGTTGGATGTATGTGGTGCTGTCTTTAGTCCGTTAGTCGCCTTTTACGACATCTAAGGGAAGAGAGGGGGTATTCTTTCACCGTTACGCGACACGGTTTGTTACTGAATACAATTTCTATTATGACTAGTGGCGCCGCGTTCTATGTGTTAATGCACATGAGGACCACTTTTCCCCGTCCAATGCATGGTCGAGTGTCAGCGACAGCCTTCTTACGACAACAATGGGGACCAAAGCAGTTCCATTAGGTGTTCCGTGCTTTTACTTTTCACTTTTAACTTTTCTTTTGTAAGGTACCGAGGCGCGGATGAGCTCTATTTTATAAGCACACTAGCGGCCGTTCGGGGTTCACCCGCGTGGTTCCCATTCCCGTGATAATATCGGGATAAAAAGTATCCTATGTGTTAATTCAGGTTATAAACTATCTGTATGTCGAATTTCATCCAAATACATTCAGTAGTTTTTATGTGAAAGAGTAACAAACATCCAGCCATACTTACAAACTTTCGCGTTTATAATATTAGTAGGATAGTAGGATTTATATAAGACAGGTTAAGATAAGCTTAGCGCTCAGAATCTTTACTAATGTGCTAGCAGCATGGCTTTTGAGCTACTTATGTTCTGTAAAATGATATTACATATATTAAAGCTAAAGTTATCATTTATAAAACGGTGTTTAAAAAATTACAAAATGCACTACTCACTGACTATTCGTTAACACGTCACACTACTTTAAATTTATTACCAGCCTACTTACTGTAGCTTAAAATTTTGCAAAGTAGGTATAATCCGCAAAGAATGTATTTAAAAAATAGATAGTTCAGGAGCTTTATCACTAGTATAATACATTAATATAAACGAAACGAAGTGATAGAAATGCAAATAAATTGAAATTACTTCGGTGCAAAGTATACTTACATAACAATTTTGTGTGTCTATATTCTCAAAGAGGTCGGAACTGATGTCAGAAAGTGAATTGGTCTTTTATTAATATTATTATATTTGACGTTTACATTTAATAAAACTTTGTTTCTAGAGTGTTCAAGCTATCATTTTGTTGATACTAGGATAATATGAATTTATTCATTAATAGCGGCCGCTCGCGGTTTCACCCGCGTGGTTCCCGTCCCCGTAGGAATATCGGGATAAAAAGTATCCTATTTGTTAATCCAGGTTATAAACTATCTGTATGCCTAATTTCATCCAAATTCGTTCAGTAGTTTTTATGTGAAAGAGTAACAAACATCCACTCATACTTACAAACTTTCGCGTATATAATATTAGTAGGATAGTAGGATTAGTAGGATATTTATATATTTAATAATATAAATTTTCTCACTATGCCTTTTAGTTTGATCGAGTTTCTCTTAGTTCACAAAACTAATTGAGCAGCTCGTTGGCGTTGGCATTCAAGGTTCGATCTTGCAAATCAAGTAACTTTCGTATTGTCGGTTTGGATAAAATTCACCAGGTAGAGGGAGGGCTTTAATCCCTATGTTGTCGATAATACACCCACCAGGACGAAGCGATCTACTCCTAGTTTCCTAATTAAAACAGCTAGGATAGGGAATAACTTCCCAGCCGCTTTTTCCTGAAAGTTACAACACGTTTTAAATGCCAGAGTGAACAAGCAATTACTGACTGCGCGTGCTCTATCTTCGTCGCCGTTGTCACTTACAGGCAGGTGAAATCAACACATACCTACACACGCGTAATAGACATGACAATTATCCCCGAAGGGTGAATCAGACACCAAAGGCAATGAGGACCGCAAAAGTAGTCCTCTGCCACAGTCCACGTTTCACTAAATAATATAACTGCACATGTGCTCAGCGTGAGCCGCTCTACGTTATGGATGTATGAACAGAACAGTCTTTAGTCCGTTAGTCGCTTTTTACGACACCCAAGGGAAGAAATGGGTTTTGTAGTATTCTAAGCCCCTTCGTACACAAGGCTACGCAAATCTTCGATACTCGACGATTTTAGTCTCCAAGCGACTACCGTCATACAAATCCATTGAGGTTCGTACACGAGTCGCGTCGCCGACATTTGGCCTATGGCGGTAGGACAAATGTCAATTTGTCCAATTTGTATGGCGGTAGTCGCTTGGAGACTAAAATCGTCGAGTATCGAAGATTTGCGTAGCCTTGTGTACGAAGGGGCTAATAATGAGCCGCCCGCCACATACACAGCTCGCGCAATAGCTCAGTAATAGGTACATACATAATTATAATCACGACTATTATCCCCGAAGGGTTAGTCAGAGACTAGGCAATGAGCACAAAAACGCAGTCCTCTACCATAGTCCATTTTCCACCAAATAGCGACTGCACATGTGGCACATTTATCCAAGGAAAGAGAGGGGGTGGTAGTATTTTTTCACCGATACCACAGATTAAAGAAGAGCTCCGATACGCGACGCGGTTTTATTAGGTCAGTAATAATAATAAAAAAAACTTACTAACATGCATTAGGCCAGCGTCTTGGTGTGTTGTGGGCCTATCAATGTTGATTTATTAGCATTTTATATACTTTCGCAGTTTTTATACTTACTAACAAAACATTTCATGCATTTTGTAGCAAATTTTATAAAATTTTAAACAGCCTGTTTTTATTCGCAAATTATATATACACTTTATGTACGTATTTTGGATTCATTAGCAGTTTTGTGTGCTATGGTTTCTTTTTCCTAGCAGTGAGACATTTATAGGCATTTACTCGTGTAGACCGAAAATACTCAGGGTCACATCACTCACATCAGTCACATCACATATTCCTTACCACAAAAAATAAAAAGTAAAGACTGATTTCTATTTCGTAAAAATATTTTTTCAGCGCTTCTTACATATTTTTAAAAAAAGTAATTGGTCGTTTTCTTTACCTAAAGCCAAGTTTAAGATAAATACGTTATTTTTATAATTGTTTTTTTTTTATTTGTTCTTTTCCTTGTTGGCCATACAAACATAATGGTATGCTGTATAAAAGTATAAAAACGCGTAAAACAAGTAAAAAGCGGTGAAGAATTTCGGCCAATGATAATTATAAACTATAGATATGTGACGTTCATTGTAATTTGCGTTTGAAATGTGTTCCGAGCACACATTGACAAGTTTCACTGATTAGTAAAACAAAAAATACGAAATAGCACGCATAATTTTAATGATTGCACTTCAAATATTCTTGTGCATAGAGTTAGATACAAGACGTCCCAATTAGGACGTATATGAGTTTTCACTTCGCGCGTGTTTATAACATATCTGCTTCTTATTTTATATAATATCATTGGGTTTAACTAATACCTCGGTGGCAGAGTGATCACCGCAGCCGCCTGGTAGGGTAGGTATCCTGTTTCGGCTTGCAGTAGTACTGGGGGTAGCGATGCGCGTTTGTCTAGTACAAACTATAGTTCGTTAGATTAGTTAAAGTCGTAACTACAAGTTAGGTAACTGTTCTTTTATTATTATTAGTATTGACGTCAATAAGTGCCTGTAAAGGTTTACATTGAATAAATAATTTTACTTTGACTTCGACTTTGGAAGACGTGGGTTTGATTTCCACCAAGGGTAGTCGTTTGTTTTCAACGTTTCATTATCTTTAGATGGTAGGTACTATAAATATTGAGAGAGCTGTGTGTGTGGCAGCTCATTATAGTCTAAGAGCTAGCTACGGAAATATGTATACAATTTATAGAGCAACGAAATACCTCAAGTTAGTATGCCATACTTCATTATTAATTAATTCGAGAGCCTGGCAGCTTTTTAGCGGTGGGTGCAAGAGTGGATGGGCAACAAAGGGGTTGTAAAATCAATTGAAGATATACAATTTATAGAGCTCTGAGTTTGGTGTGATATAATAGCTAATTATATATTTAATTCGAATATAACAATGTCAGGCGTTTCAATTGGGGGGAAAGTAGTGCCAGGTGTCCAGAAGCGCGAAAAAGTGCCAAGTCATCTCATTTACTGGGTCAAATTTTATCATGTTTCGTAACCCAAAGGGTGAAAACAGGACCTTATAACTAAGTCGGACTGACTCGCACTTAGCGGGTTTTAAGAAACTTCACAACCCTGGATCGAACCCGTACATTTTTTTTAACCGCAGCCAAAAAGATACGTCTAACGTGTGTATCTGTGTATGTTTTATTTGAGGCAATAATATTAACATCGTCATTGTGTTATTATTTTTTTTTTTTTATTGTGGCACGCCATAATGGCTTCACTCTGCCTGATGAAAAGCAGCCAGTGAAGCCCAAGAAGTGAAAGCGTTCGTCTCAGCGCTACCACGCTATGCCGAACGCTCTCACTATGGCGGCCTGCATAAATGCTTTTTCACGCCCCGCTTAAATAACCCGGGAGAGAAAGAGGAAGGAAACACGTGTGCGGGAAGCGCATTCCACATACGGGCAGTTCGGCAAAAGAACGATTGTCCAAACTTTTTGGTACGTGTCTTGATGGTCAGCACGGTATGAGGGTGGCTTCTAAGACCTGCACGCGTCGATCTGGAAAGGAAAGGAGAGGGAGGGATGAGGTCAAAGAGCTCCTCAGAGCAGTCACCGTGGTAAAGGCGGTAGAAAGCACTAAGGGAAGCAATGTCCCTACGTAGCTGTAACGGCTCCAGACTGGTCGTAACGTCATCGTTACCGATAATACGGACAGCACGTCTTTGCAACCTGTCAAGAGCTTCGAGCAAGTACTTGGCGGATCCGTCCCAAAGATGAGAGCAATTCTCCACGCAGGAGCGCACCTGAGTCTTATACAAAAGACAACGTTGCTCCGGCGTGAAGAACCGCTTCACCTTGTTCAGGATTCCGAGTTTACGTGAGGCTGTGGTTATAATGCTCTCAATATAGCTCTTCGGGTTGAGGTCGCTGTGTATGTCCATACCTAAGAGACTGAGAAAAGTCTGGATGGGTAATAGGTTGTTCTGGAAGAAGGGTTGGGGGAGAAATGCGGACTTTTTAGCACTGACAGCGCAGACCTGTGTTTGTTTGGCATTGAACTGGACCAGGTTATCAGAGCCCCATTTATAAATGCGGTCTAACTCCTCGTCCAGCTCAATGACAATCTTCCGTCTCTACTCCACTACATCGGCCTGCTTTGCCGCAGGGTGATCCAAATAACGCCGATGTACTGTACTGTCGTCTGCATAGCAATGAATGTTACCCAAGGATAACATATCATTGATATGCAGAAGGAACAGCGTGGGCGATATTATAGAGCCCTGCGGCACTCCGGCGTTCACCTGCAGAGACTGTGAGGCACTGCTTTCGCAGAGTACGCGAATGCTGCGCTCATGCAGGAACCCGGCGACCCAATCGCATAGGCGAGGTGGCAAGCCGTATGACGAAAGCTTGGAGAGAAGCGAACGATGCCAAACTCGATCGAATGCCTTGGAGATGTCCAGGCTAACAGCCAGTGCCTCTCCATGCTTGTCCATTGCTTCACCCCACAGGTGTGTTATGAACGCCAGGAGATCACCCGTTGATCGTTTCGGTCTGAACCCGTATTGTCGATCATGAATCAGGGAGTGATCTTCTAGGTAGCGAATGAGTTGTCTGTTTATGATTCGCTCAAAAACCTTGCAAAGGACAGAGATCTAATATTTGATACAAAATTTATTTATTTTGTATCAAATATTAGATATTAAAAGTAATTTGTAATATCATGTAATGGTACGTTTACAGGCTTGCCGAGACTTGGCAAACGTCCACAAGCTCCAAACTTTTACAACCGCTTGCGTGTCATTTACACGCTTGCGAGTGCGTTAGTGTGTTTCAGACAGGCAAACTTGGCAGACGGATGTAACAGAAAATGTTTTCTATGGTAACCGACGTCGAAGTTGTTTCGGCGCTTGCATTTTTTAAAATATGATTATTTAAAATATAAAATGACTGCTAGAAAGCGCAAGAGTCTTCAAGGGCTGTCAGGTCAAGTTTTAAAGTGTTTTAAACACGGCAAAAATGACAAAAAAGGAATTTGTTTTTTTTTTTAATTGAACTAGGTATTCATTTCGTGTATTTTAATCGGATAGTCTTTAAGTATCTAATTTATTTTAAAGCAATAAAATAAGTAAAATAAAATAAAAACAATTAAAAATAACGATTATTTACAACGCGCGGGCAACGGCCGGCCGTTGACCCGTCAACGTAGGTACTGACGCGGACGGGTCAACCCCTTACCAGCGCGTTGTAAATAATCGTTATTTTTATTGTTTTTATTTTATTTTTCTTATGATATTGCTATTGAATATGATAAGATATTGAAAAAAAACACGAATTCCTTTTTGTCATTTCGTCATGTTTCGGTTCGCGGTTTCTAGCAGTCACCTTATATAAACAAAGATAAAGGAAGCGAAAAGTTCGGCCTTAAAGATGGTAAATGTAAAAAATCCGTACAGCACGAGCTCGTGAGTCTCGTCAAACGCGCCAACTGTGTAAATACGTCGCAAGCGCTTACCGCAAGCTTCCTTTGATCTGTGTTCAAAAACCGACACCGGTCCGGATCAGCGACAAGCTCTTGCAAGCCACGCCAAACACCCCGTTTACACGCTTGTGTTTATGAACGCTTGCCAAGCCTCGGCAAGCGTGATGCACCTGGCACTACTTTTCCCCCAATTAAAACGCCTGGCAATGTTATATTCGAATTAAATATATAATTAGCTATTATATCACACCAAACTCAGATATTTATAAATTGCACACCTTCAATTGATTTTACAACCCCTTTGTTGCCCATCCACTCCCACCGCTGTAAAGCTGCCAATCGCTCGAATTAATTAATAATGATAGTATGGCATACTAACTAGAGGGATTTCGTTGCTCTATAAATTGTATACCTATTTCCGTAGCTAGCTCTCCGTCTATTGAAAAATACTACCAACACATCTCTTCCCTTGGAGGTCGAAAAAGGCGACTAACGGACTAATGTCTGCACATACATTCAACAGCATAGAGCGGCGATGGGCTCACCACCTATCACGCTGAGCACATGCGCAGTTGTTATTTGGTGAAACATGGACTATGGCAGAGAACTGATTTTGCGGTCCTCATTGCCCATTCTCTGACTAATCCTTAGTTATAGTCGTGAGTATGTATAAATATTAATGAGTGACGTGTTTTGTTCAGATTTGCGACTTTGGACTGGCGCGAGTGGCGGACCCTGACCACGACCACACGGGCTTCCTCACGGAGTACGTCGCCACTCGCTGGTACAGAGCTCCCGAGATTATGCTCAACTCCAAGGTAAGAGTCATTTAGCATTGATACCCCAGGTTTTATTTTGTGCCCCAGGTTTTCCGAAACAGGTGTCACTGCCCCTCTGGATGGTATAGAGGTGCAATAGGCACGCCCGCCCGGCTTGGAACTCCGTCCGGCTTAGGCCCGGTTTCCATAAGTTCGGATCTGGCTCCGATTAGCCCTCTTACTCTTAAAACCGATCGCTATTGCATCGGATTGGTATTGTGAATTTTCGTACTCTTAAGTTACGACACCAGAGCTAAAATGGATTCATATTGCGTGAATATTGAGTGAAAAAAATACAAAACTCAATGCTATTTAGTTCACCCAATATAAATCCAAATTAGCGCTGGTGTCGTAACTTAAAAAATACGAAAATTCACAATACCAATCCGATCCAATAGCGATCGGTTTCGAGAGTAAGGAGGCTGATCGGACAGATGGAAACACTCTGCATACAAATTATTAAGCCACTAGAACTTCCGAATCTCGGTCAGATCTGACCGGGGGTCGGATCCGACCTAATGGAAACCGGGCCATAGCCTTTCTGCTTCTTGGGCGGCGTGCAAAGCCCATGCTGTGTCCAGTGGGCTTTCCCGCTTCGAAACATATTGGGCAGTTAGGCTTTGCGGAGCAATAGGCTGCTATGTGTTTACAATAAAAATTAGAGCGTTTTCAGAAAATTAGTTTGGCATGCGAATGGTTGACAATTGCAGGCAAGCTTTTGGACAAGCTTAATAAAAATAGACTTAGAGCTTAACCGTGTGACTTGTAACTAGAAAACATCGGTCAAGCACTGACCATAAAACCACACTGCTACCTTTTTTTTTCTTTATTGAACAAAAATATGAGCTTAAAAACATTTTAAACACACAAAAAATCACGGAGATTTGTCTCGTGTGCTAGGGGAGATACAATATTTCACTACATACTTAACAATAGGTTCTCTAAATAATTTCTGCCACACAAACACTAATTGCAATAACAGCTAGGTACTACAAGACCAGTTACGAAAATTCACAATAAAAATAAAAATGTAGTATCGTCTACCATACATCAACAGTCATCAACAGTAATGTACCTTAAACCAGGAGATTTTAAATAATTTTAGCCAAAGTTTGGGCGTACTTAGTTTGTAAACGGTCGTGTGGGGTTTCTCATGTTACCTAGGAAGTACGTGATCGCCAGCTACCTACATTACGTGCTCTATTTCAAAGGTAATCCACCACTTCCTAGCTTAGAGAGAGTCTTTGAAATAAAAGTCAATCGCGAAAGCTTAGCCCCGGATTAGGTTTAGGACTACACAGCTACTTACTTACTGAGTATGTTTTCTAGGTAAAATAGAAATAGCAAATATTTTCAAATGTAATACTTTCGTATTAAATCGCGTTTACTTTTTGGACCCTTCACACCGTTTTGCGTCAAACGTAACGCAGTATTTATGTAGGTATACCTATATTTATTTAAAGTATTTTTGAATTATTTTTCATGATCTTCAATCAAGTCTGACCCTTAACTACTAACACATAGTTTGACTGTTATTACGATGACATATAATTTATTTTCAATTATTCAGTGTCAGGTTGTTGTAAAATATTAAAATTATTGCAGATTGTGGTACACAAGCACACTGTGTATTTTTTCGTATATCGCGGAAACTTATATATTATAGACCGCGATTAAGGAAAAATTACACAGAAGTGTACAAGGTGTGACTTTTCAAACAGAGTATGCAAAAACTGGGGTGATTTTTTACTTTTATATTTTATAGACGCTATCGCTTTTCATGACGTATTTTCGAAAAATATCGTATAATTTACGTAACTTTGTTTCTGACATTAACCAACTGACATGCCAGGATAACTTAACGTATAAACGCTCGCTGTACTTATTTTGCGACAGCAACGATATTATAATACCTACTTAAAAAGAGTACTTATGGAAAAATTTAATCTAATTTTATGTTACTTTATATTTCTGAACGATTGAACGAGGGCTTAGCAAAGTTGTTCTGTTTGAATTATCTCTCTCGCTTAACGAAAATGTTCGCAATATTATGAGACTTGTTATGGTAACATGAGGAAATATTATATTTGTCTATTATATTTAACAAACATTATCAGTAAGTATGTGTTTTGTTTGTGAACAATGCTTAACATATGGCTTTGATATCATTAAAACCATCATTTTCGATTTGAAAGCGTAACTTCGTACATTTATACGAATACAGTCACTTAACAGCAAAAATCACGTGAAAAAATTACTTTCATGTTTTGATAACTCACGGCATCCGACCTATGGCCTTATTAACGTCTGTCAAATGAATCACATGCCCTTGTTCATGAAAGTAAGTGTCTGTTTACAGGGTGAACAGCCCGGGAAGCTGCGTCCGCCCGCAGGCGGCATGTGCAATTATTATGTGTTTGCCTTGTGTTAGTAGTTTTGTTTCTTACGAATTGCTTTTTACCTTAATGTACAGTGTAAATTGTACACATAATTGGTAATAAATACTTTGACGTGAACATTAGCACATGGGGATATTGGGCCATAACCCACCACGCTGGCCCAATTCGGGTTGTTGGGTTTTAACGACTGTCATCTTACGACAACAACCAGGACCAACGGCTTAACCTGCCTTCCGAAGCACGGAATTATACTTCATAGATATGTTATTATAAATCATTTTAAAAACACCGATAATAGTAAAGATCATTTATTTCAAGCCTCGCACTGATGTGAAAGAAGACCGAGAGATTTGCTTTTTGACAAAAAATACAAAAAGCTCTTAAAGAAATTTGATCGCCAATCATTGGCATTAACAAGTTTCGTTTATTCTTCGGAACAGGGGAGGGGTAGGACTATACGACAATGCAGTGCTTCAAACCCTCCAGCAGTATGATAAGCGATGCCTCGTACTTAAGTATCTAGTATGTTCGATCTCGTCAAAAACCAAAGCTAGTGTGAAAGGTCATCTCATCAATTTCTGTGTTAGAAAAACCACTGTTGCATTTATACATCGGACATATAACTAAAAAAACAAGAAAAAAGCTGTGCCAGGTTTTTCGCATTGCAGCATTGCCACTTTGTGTTCCCTCATTAATGACGTGCGTGACTAAATATATACAAAACGGCAGTCGGAAAGGGGATACTAAGCCGAAAGAAGGGTAAAGTATACATGATAGTAAATAACTTTTGCCCAAGAACTTTTCCTAAAATAAATAATAATTTTAGATTAACAGCTGTTTTAAGATTTCATAAGAAACGACGCTGTGGTAACCCTGTGGCCCTTACGTCGGAACGCTTTAAGATGTATGTAAACTCATTTATTATTGTAGGTACAGTCGAGTTCATGAATGTATACACTTTAGTACCTTGGCTTGTCTATTTAATGTCTGTTTAAACAGCCATACATGAATTGTCAAAACGATTAGTGACAAGGTACTAAAGTGTACACATATTTATGAACTGGACTGTACGCATCCAGTCCAGTTAATCTTTAAATAAAATATGAATACAGGTGTCCCGTAACCACTTTCTTAGAGTTTATGAAAAAAATAAGATTTAGGAAAGTGTCAAGTTAAGAAAGAGACCAACTAAGAAAAAGCCTAGTTAAAAATGAGACCAGTTAGGAAAGTATCAAGTTTAAGAAAATGACGAAGTCGTCCAGAGGGGAGACGAGTTGGAAAAGTGTCAACTTTGCAAAAGAGACCAACTAAGAAAGAGCCGAGTTAAAAATGAGACAAGTTAGGAAAGTGTCAAGTTTAAGAAAATGACGAAGTCGTCCTGAGGGGTGACGCCGCCTAAGCTGCCGTAAAGTTTTTGTTAGACAACAGAAATACTAGCTGCCCTACTCCTGTAGGTCACGTGATAGGTTAGAAATTTAAGACAATCGCGAAGCGCAGCGTAGCGATTGTCTTGAATTTCGAGGTTATTTTTTTTATTAGACAACAGAAATCTAACTCCATACAAAAACAGCTTTTGAATATTATGTCGTCTGAACATTGCGACAAATAAAAAATATGTTACGGTTCCCGAACCGATTGAGATAGAATGCCGCTTGTGGCACTCTATACGCTTTGTACTAGGATGCCGTCAAATAACGGCATCGTAACCGATCGTACTATGTTGCCGCTTGTGGCACTCTATTCACTGCCTACACTTTGTACTAGGATGCCGTAATGACGGCATCGTAACCGATCGTACTAGAATGCCGCTTGCGGCACTCTATCCACAGCCAAAAATTATTCTGAATCACGTTTACATATATTATTGAGTTGATTATTGATCTTGTTAAAATTAAAAAAGAAATTTACTAATTACTAAATATTTGTGTTAAGTAGATTATTTATTTCGTTAAAATTGAAAAAGAATTGTATTTTCCTATTTTTATACTTAAAGTAGTATCATCCTAAACATAATTAGTGCCACTACATACCGTAATAAAGTTTTGATGATAAATATTTGTTTGTTATTGTTACCCTATTTGGTTGTTAGAATTTCCTTTACTTCAATGTACAGTAGACGGCACATCAGACTATATTTTTTATGCCAAATTCACACCTATTATAATTATAACTAAATACGGTGCCGCGGTTTTTAGCTTGATATGCTGTCGTCTGTATAAAGAATATATAGGAAAAAAAAATAAATAAAAATATGTGAATGACATTTTGCGAAAGTGGCGTTTTGCGAAAGTGACCTTTTGAGAAAGTGACCATTTGCGAAAATGACATTCTGCGTCAAAACCGTCATGTCTGCAGTTTTGTTTTATTTTCTTTAATTGTGTTCTGTCAAATATTAATGTGAAATAATGGCGGATTATTTACTGTTAAGTGTTTGTGAACGTGCATGAGTGTTAGCAAATAAAACAAAACAGTGCAACATCACTTTTCAAATTCTCTCAAGAAGTCCGTGTGAGACCTCAATAAAGTCCCACAGCTTTATTGAGTCTCGAGGGGTTTGGGGGAAAATCATATCATCCACTTAATGTAAATAAAATAATAATTACTAAAAAACTTGACACTGGCTAAATGTGCTGATCGCACAAAGCTATTACATATTTATAATAAAAAAAAATGTAATGGCTTTTAGAATAAAAAAAACTATTTTGTCAACAAAAGTTACTGCTGTCTAAAAGAAAAGGGAATGTTTAAAAAATTCAGTGTATCATTGACTTTCCTATAGTTTACAAAACTTATAGGTGATTTGGTTTTGTTATCAGGTTAGTTTATTATCACTATCACTTAAGGTATTTTTGAGTTGCCAGTACCATGACATGACCAATATGACCATGTAAGGGCATGTAAATTACACATTCCAAGTACTCAAACAATATGGTTTGCTTACCTGAGTAGGGTTATCCATGACTAACAAACTGATCATTGTATTAGATGCTTGTTCTAGGGAATACCAACGAAACTTTCTTGGTAGAAAGAGCAATTGATGCACTTAATTCGGCGGGCGAATCCAGCGATGTGTTTTTAACATCATCAATTATTGTTAATTATAATTAGACAATGACATTATAACATTCAACATCAAGTTTCCAATAAAAATAACTAAATGTCCTATGGTCGTAATTACACTTTTTAGCACTATTTCAAAACACACAATACATCAAGTAATTATTTACATTTCAATGATATATTCGGTTTATTCGCAAAATGTCAATTTCGCAAATTGTCAAGTTTTCAGAATTTCTAGTTCTTTAGGTTTAATAATAATTAAAGTCAACTAATTAATAGGCATATTTTCTACCTATTATATTAATAGAACTAGAAATTCTGAAAACTTGACAATTTGCGAATAAGCCATATATTCCTTCACAGTCACAATAAGAACAACCCAACACAAAAACCGAAATGAACGAAATGTTGTCATGTTAGCATTAGGGCTTGCAAATACACACATCAAAAGTGTCTAGGGATCAAGCATTTTTATGCGGATTTCTTGAGATTGAGATGTGGCTTTTTAATAAATTTATGATTTTATACATTTATATGGATCCTTTTTGGTGCATTTTATAATTTGAAACAGGAACTTTCAATCAATTTCTAGTAAAAGATGAAAATCAGCTGTCAATATTTTCCCTATAAAAACATACAACGCATTGAAGACATTATTAGTGCTACTGTTTCCCTACTACTGATTAAAACCAACGTTATTATGGAGCGACGACGTCATTTAAGCAGGGAAGAAATGCTCAGAGCCGTGGGAATGATAGAAGCTGGTTCCCGGCAACGTACTGTGGCTTTAGCTCTGAATACAAGTCAGAGTGTTATCAGTCGACTTTGGACACGTTACCGAAGCACTGGTACCGTGGCTGAGCGCCATGGAGGACGGTATCGCTGCACCACACGGAGACAAGACCGATACATTCAAATCACAACTCGAAGAGCTCCAACAATAGCCGCCATGATGTTAGCCGTGAGGCTTCATCACTCTTCAGGGAACTTAATTAGCGACCAAACAGTCAGAAACCGCTTGCATGAAGTGAACCTTCATTCCCGAAGACCGCTAAGGGTACCACCTATAGCAATGCACAATCGTAGGATTCGATATCAATGGGCTCTTGAACACAGAAATTGGGCAGAAGAACAATGGCGTTTCGTGTGCTTTTCTGATGAGTCTCGTTTTGGTATGAGACCGGATACAAGACGTATACGACACTGGAGAACCCCTGGACGCCAACAGCGATTAAAATCCTGCCAGGAAGTCCATCCTTATAGTGGTGGAACCATCATGGTATGGGCGGGTATTTGGATCGGCGGAAGAACTCAGTTGATTTGGATCAGAGGCAACCTCAACGCTCAAATTTATGCTGAGACGATTGTATCAGACGTCATCGTTCCTCTACAAGTGCAAATCGTCCCTTATTTCAGTTAATGCATGATAATGCACGACCGCACACCGCAAGAGTTGTAAGACAGACTCTCGCCGCAGCTAACATCAATGTCATGCCCTGGCCTGCTCAGTCGCCAGACTTGAACCCGATTGAGCATGCATGGGATATGCTACAGAGAAGAGCTCTGCCGAATATGGAGGGTATCCAGTCGCAAGAAGACCTTTTTTTGTTGTTGCAACGAACATGGGCGGCCATTCCGCAGCGTGATTTGGATGAACTCATTTTGAGTATGCCAAACCGATGTTCTTGTGTTGTTAGTGTTCGCGGTAGAAACACGGATTATTAATTGTTTAAGTTACCCAATAAAATTTTAAAGAAAACTGTTATTTCAGTCTTTTTTTCGAACTTTAATGTTAGTGGTTCATATGTCAAAAATCCCTTTATTAGGAAAATGGCAAATTTCTTTATTAATGCAAAGGTGACTTGGTTTATCGTTACTGTAGACAAACGAAAACACTTTATTTGATGAATCCTTTAAGAAAATTTTAATTAATATCAATCAGGAGAAAAGTTATTGCAAAAATATATGTTGATCCCTAGACACTTTTGATGTGTGTATTCGAAAATTTTTTATATTCGAATATTTAACTTTTTTACGATATTATTCGAATTATTCAATTATTATTCAAATAATTAAATTAATAATCATTGTTTATAATTGCCAATTTCTTACTTAGAGTCTAATTTCTCTGAATCAAAACAAAATCTTAATTAAAATTAAAGAAACATTGGAATTTGACTCTTAATCTACTAAACGGAGACCTCGGAGTCGTAGAAACGAAAGTTTTTTTTTATATTGACTTATGGTGACCGCATCCTGCCTGATGGTAAGCAGCTGACGCGTATTAAAGAGGCTATCAAGCGAAACAAAGGTTCAAAAGTGTTACCAAAAAATTTGGTTATTGGGCAGAGCCAACTAGCGACGCTGAAAACCGATGACGGCGGAACTGTCACGTCCAGGTCCGAAGTTATGGGAGAGGTCGAGAAGTTCTATGGATAGCTATACATATCCACGCGGCCACCTGTACAAAGCTTAGCTAAAGACCCTAGAGCTAAGCTAACCAGACACTACACCGAAGATATTCCGGACATCAGCCTGTACGAAATTGGTATGGCTCTCAAGCCGCTTAGGAACAGCAAGGAATCGGGTTCTGACGAAATTACGGCTGAGCTTCTGAAAGGAAGACCGGTACTCGCAGCTTTTCAGAAACTATTTAATTCCGTCGTACTCGGAGGTAGAACGCAAGAAGCGTGGCATGAAAGTGTGGTTGTGTTGTTCTTTAAGAAGGGCAACAAGACCCTACTCAGGAACTACAGAACCATATCACTTCAAAGTCACGTTTATAAGCTGTTCTCGAGAGTTATAACTAATCGTCTCGCACGCAGGTTTGATGGCTTCCAGCCAATCAAACAACCCGGATTCCGAAAAGGCTTCATCACTATAGACCACATACATACGCTGCGGCAGGTTATATAGAAGACCTAAGAGTATAACCGGCCACTTTGCTTAGCGTGATCGAAACATGTGCCGTCATGTCATGTACAGTCTCTCCAGCGGTGCCAAATTGACTATCGGTAAATCGAAGTGTTAAAGTGTTTGTACGAAAACGCCACTATGACAGTTCGCCTTCAGGACCAGAGCTCGAAGCCAGTCCAGCTGCAGCGTGGAGTGAGACAAGGAGACGTCTTATCTCCGAAACTCTTCACTGCTGCACTGGAGGACGTGTTTAAGCTTCCGGACTGGAGAGGACTCGGCATCAATATTAACGGCGTGTACATCGGTCACCTTCGATTTGCCGACGATATAGTAGTCATGGCTGAGACCCTGGAAGCCCTCGGCACAATTCTCGGTGATCTCAACAGAGTCTCTCAACAAGTGGGCCTTAAAATGAACATGGAGAAGACAAAAATCATGTCTAACTCACGTGTCGTACCCACTCTTCTGAAGGTTGGAGACTCTGCTCTTGAAGTTGTTGACGAATATGTATACCTGGGACAAACAGTCCAGTTAGGTAGGTCCAACTTTAAGAAAAAGGTCAATCGTCGAATCCAACTCAGCTGGGCAGCGTTCGGTAAGCTACGAAATATCTTCTCGTCCAAAATACCGCAGTATCTCAAGACGAAAGTCTTCAACCAGTCTGTGTTGCCAGTGTGATGACATACGGTACCGAAACGAGGTCGCTCACTATGGGCCTAATTAGCTGGCTCAAAGTCACGCAAAGAGCAATGGAGAGGGCTATGCTCGGGGTTTCTCTACGTGATCGAATCATAAATGAGAAGATTCGTAGACGAACTAAAGTAACCGACATAGCCCATAGAGCTGCCAAGCTCAAATGGCAATGGGCAGGGCACATCGCCCGTAGAACCGATGGCCGTTGGGGCAGAACGGTTCTCGAGTGGCGACCGCGCACCGGAAGACGCAGTGTGGGCAGGCCTCCAACAAGTTGGTCCGACGATCTGGTGAAGGTTGCGGGTAGCCGCTAGATGCGAGCAGCGCAAGACTGGTCGTGGTGGAGATCCTTGGGGGAGGCCTTTGTCCAACAGTGGACGACTTTTGGCTGATGATGATGATGATGATGATAAATTACAAATGTATAGTTTTCAGATTTTTCCCTATAGGTACTTGTAGTATAAGACTGTAATACCTACTTGCCAAATGGCATACTTCTAGATTCTAGGGCAACGAAAAATAACCTAAAAATTTTGATTCCCTTAGGAGGCCTATTACATCTCGACTGTGATTTTTGCGTAAAATGGCCAACTTTGGCGTTATGGATCTCAGAAACAAAACTACATTAACAATTATGACTTATTGAATAATGTAGAATAGCTATTGGAATAGTGGTTAGCGGCCTCGCTTTTTGTAAATTTTGCTTAACCTTTTAATTAAACCCAAAATTGCAGAGAAAGATTTTTATAAAGTGCGCGAAGGCACTTTTTTGAGCTCATCGATTGAACTACTGTACTAAACAAGTGAAATAAAAAAATTATAATGTTATCTCTTATATAGTCGAATAGTGCGTAGCGGCCTCGGAATTTTCAGATATCATTGATTTTATATAGGAAAACAATCTTATTCTAAACCAAAAAACTTCGAAAATAGCTATAAGTTAACTGTGAATATCTCCTATCTACGATAATATTATTGAGCAAAATGTACCTATACCAGAGTAATTGTTACTTCATGAGGAATAAAGATTTTATAATGAATTTATTACCCAATTTCGATAAAAGTGATAAATACAACTGAAAAATTACTACAAAATGCGATGCGCCGGCCGTCCCAATTCAACTTATGCTCACAGAATGGAGATTTGTAATATTAAGTACAAATTTATTATCCTATTTCGATAAAATCGATAAATACAACTGCAAAATTACTACAAATAGCGAAAATGGGCATTTTACGTAAATATTACATTCGAGATGTCTCTTAAGAGTGTCGAAATATAAGTCTTTTGCGGCATTTTTTAATGCTTTAATTACAAATGTATAGTTTAAAGATTTTTCCCTATACTTGTAGTATAAGACCGTAATACTTGCCAAACATAGTACTAGGTCAACGGAAAATACCCTTTAAATTTTGATACCCTTGAGAGTGTCGAAATATACGTTTTTTTTGCGGCATAAACGGCCGTATCATTTTTTTACGTTAACATAGATGTTTGATTTTTTACAGCTTCAAGTGACTGTAAATCCGAGTACCTATATCGTTTTAATGTCAACGTGATACCTCCACGCGTTCCCGAGATAAACGGTCTTGACAGACACGACAGATCACAAAGTGATCCTATGTGGGTTCAGTTTTCTCCTTTTGAGGTACGGAACCCTAAAAATGGTATTTTAGACGCTACGGTGGAACTACACTAGACTTGTGAGATAAAACTATAAAGTGAAGTGAATGTAAACAGCTCTGACACGTACGTGTGGTGGCAATATAACAAAAGGCTAAGGGTTGTCACATTCACAAAAATAAAAAAAAATTAAATCTTTATAAATAAATCTAAATAGGTAGTAAGCCTCATGTTGTACTCGATTCGCATGATCATTTCCAGCCACTATGGATACACCCTCTGAATTTGAGCAAGGAAATCATAATCTCTTCTCGTTCACGGTTGACTGACAAATTGATTTCCAGAAGATTGCGCGCCGTGGTTACGCTCGTCAATGTAAGGCTTCCCGCTTTTATAATATCGCTGGTTCACCTATGTATCGGTTCGGCATAATAGTTCGTCAATCGTTCGGCAATATTTGTAACTGGCAAAGTGCTCAGATTCAATTCCCAGGTCGTACTTAGGCTCGTATTGTAAAATCAAACTCAAAATCAAATCAATGCTTGAATACAGTTAGAAAGGGATGAAGATATATGCGATGAATAGCACCATCTCTTTCTAACTGTTCTCACGCATAGATTTGGGTTTGGTTTTAGGCCTATTTAGATGCATAGTTTGTATTCGGCAATTGGCAAGCGTGGTGGCAGCGATGCGCAATGATTTGATTTCAATGATGCAGCCCTTAACCCAGCTGTGGGACGGTGTACATTTTTTTAATATACAGGGTGTTTTATAATAGGTAAGTATATGAAGTAATCCCGCAACTGAGAAGAACCAATATTTGTATGCGACAATTCTTAAATTGCAAAAAAAACAGCAATTTTATTAATTGACAAGGAACTTTTTTTTATAGATTTTGTTTATGGAACAGCTGATGTTTTTTTCGCACTTTCAGAGTTGCTTCTGAACAAATGGATAGTTGTTATTTGCACTAAATGGAAGGGCCCATTTGCGGAATATACTTATAACACCCCGTAGACTTACATTTTTTCAAATGTATGGTAATGAAGAATTAGCATGAAACTCTGATAAAAGTCAATGGGCGATTTTCTGACAGCCCAAATTAAAAAGTAAAAATTAGTTCAAAAACACTTGATAGATGTCGTTTATTAAATTCTACACTTTTACTTGTCTACCAAAAGAATAAAAAAAAATAGTATTTACTTACCTATTTATATTCAGGACATCCAGAACCTATTTCTATTTTGGAATAGAATAAATGTTACGTAGCCATACACGTGCTCTTCATGAACCCGCCTTTACTAAGCGCCATACTAATCTATGCTAAGCGCCATCTATGAAGTCATTTACGAACCAATTTCTTTTTTTTTTTGATCTCGGAAAATCCCCCATTATTAGCGTAGTAAGATCGAGCGCATCTCGTTGCGGGTGACTGGGCTGAGTGAATTATCCGCAGGGATGGCTGCGTTGATTCCGCGCGCCGGCCGTGCACTCGCCCTACTCGTGCGAGACTAGCGTTGAATTGTTATATAATGTTCTATTCGATTTCTTATGTCATAGGTACCTAGCAGTTTTATTTTTACTAGTAAAGTCCATTAGGAAAGTCTATTTTTATCTTACGTACTATTTTATTATCGTGGCAATCAAAGCAATTAACATACTTATCTATAAAATAAAGGTTTCATGGGTCGAGAATACCACGAACGAAGTAAATTAAATTAAAGTCGTCTGTTTAATCTTTTGTTTTGTGTATCAGTTGAATCTTTTTGTAAAATGTTTGTTACTGTCAATTTAATTGAACACCGAATCGATGCCATTATTTGTTCACGAACGATTGTCTCCGCCGCTGTCTTATCTCAAAAGTTCGTGATTGAACTTCAAGCTGGGCACAATATTAATTTCGATCTTTGTTAGGCCTCCCTTTGTTGTCCGAACAATCTGCGAGGTCTCTATTATATATTAACATCTTAGTAAACAATAATCGTTCGCATTTCTTTTCGGGTCAAACGTGATACGAATAGCTCTCTTTGTAATAGCAGTAAAGGAATTAGTGACGCTTCGAGTCGTCCGTTTGCGGAGTCGCTGGCAAGATAATCCGATAGCGGTGCGAAGGCAATAATTTGCCGAGGAACATAAGCAATCATCTTAGTGTCGCCAGGCCGGAATCCGTCTGGCGTACAGACAGATTTCGTTAGTAAATTTTGAACTTTATTGTTTAGTTATAAGGATCAATATCCATTAGAGAAGTTTGATAGTTTTGGATAAGTTGACCTGATGGCGTGTGTACAATGCTGGCCGCACGCGCCGCCAGTTAATATTTCACTAAGTACTTACATAAACCAAGTAAATACGCGGAGTGTTTCTTGCGTCTGTTACATATTTCTTTGTTTTGCCCCCATTCCTTATTCAGTGCTTTTTTATTGTTTGCAAGCCGCAGTATTTACTGAATCCCGAATAGATGATGAAATTGCTCAGCGTAAAAAAATTCTCTTACAAGCTCTAATAAATAAGTCGTATGCTCGTCTTTTTATGTTTATTCGTCGGGGTGTAACTTTTTCTCGTGCAATTCGCAACCTTAGCTTTTAGTATATCTACGAGGATTACCAGGGGACCCTACGGTAATATTCGAAGTGACAGTTGGTTTCTCTCTCATCTCTCTAATGGATTCAATGTCACTATACACCACTTTAAGCTCCCCGAGGAGACGGAAAAACACGACTCGAAAACCATAAAGTGAATTTGGAGGACTTCATTCAGCACTTCAACAAAATTGTATCTTACATGTCTTATTCATCATCGTGTGTTTACCGTAAATTCTAAGTATGTGAAATTCTAAGTATTATTGAAAACAATATTATCTGTACGGAAACTTCCATTATTCTGGTTATTGGTTTTCTGATTATGAATTAATGCTTGGCAATAAGTATAGCGTTTGACTCGAATTTCACGTCATGATAATTGATAAGTGACCACAAGGTCGAAGATAGAAGTGCACTTCACCCGGAATTATTAGCTGTTTTGAAATCTATAATGAAAACAGGAAAGATAGTGGCGACCACGTTAAGGAATCAGCTCTTCCTCCGTGAACAAAAAACAATTTAATTTTTAATAAATGGCTATTATTTTTACTAGCGGCCTACTTTCGACTTCGTCCGCGTATAGATATCCCGTGATGTGTTTCCAAAAATTGTCTGTTACATACAAACACAACAAAAACAGAATTTGCCAAAATAGGTGTAACCGTTCAAAAGTGATGAGCGAACAAACATTCGTGGCAACTATTTTTATTTATATAGATTTTATTTTAACTGATGAACATAATGATTTTACTAAGGTGCCAACCACGGATAGGCTTACAAACGCTAATGATCATTAATGGTTACTAGCACGATGACTTTTAATTATTGTAATTTCTTTACAGACGACGTAAATTGACGTAATATCTTTTATAAAATGTACTTACTTAATATTTTACATGCTAAGTTAATTTTTATTGACTAGCGGCCCGCCCGCGCCTTCGTCCAGGCTTGCTTAGAAAAACCGTCATAGTTCAGCCATTTAAAAAAATATATCTGCAAAATATAAAAAAACCATCCTCAGTTAACGCTCTATATTTTATTGAAAACCGCATAAAATCCATTGCGTGGTTTAGGAGAATAGTGCGGTTCCACAGACAGAGGAAGGCGGCGATTTTACTTTGTAATATGTAATGATGATATGTCCACGTACAACGACTAAACAAAAAATGGTATGGTTCACATATCCCCTTTGTTGCAGGGCTACACCAAATCGATAGACATCTGGTCCGTGGGGTGCATCCTGGCGGAGATGCTCTCCAACCGGCCCATCTTCCCGGGCAAGCATTACCTGGACCAGCTGAACCACATCCTCGGCGTGCTCGGCTCGCCCAGTCGGGAGGACCTGGACTGTATTATCAATGAGAAGGTAACTCTTTGCTTCCAAATGGCTATATGAAAATAATTGTTCTGATGCTAGCATTAGGTTTCTTGTACTGCTGTACCACATGAAGTGCTCAGGCTGTCCAGTCAGGAGGACCTGGGCTTATTATCAATGAGAAGGTAATTCTTCGTTTCCACATGGCTTTAGGACAATACCTGTTTAGATGCTGTCTACTCAGCTTAACCTCTAGAGACAGTACAAGGTATCTTAACCTGCTGAAGCGTGTTAAACTCGCCCAGTCTGGAGAACCTGGACTGCATTTTCAATGAGAAGGTAACTCTTCGCTTCCACATGCCTGTAGAAAAGTACTTGTTCTGATGCTAGTAGTAGGTTTCTTGAACTGCAATACCACAATGATCTGTTAGCCGATTTAGTCGTTACGACTTAAACAGCATTATCAATAAGAACGGTAACTCTTCGCTTCCACATGGCTGCAGGAAAATTCTTGTTGTGATGCTAGCAGTATGTTTCTTGAACTGCAATACCACATGATCTGCTCGCTGAGATAGTCGGGAAGACTTGGACTGCATTAACAATGAGAAGATAACTCTTCGCTTCCACATGGCTGTAGGAAAATACATGTTCAGATGCTTTCTACTCAGCTCAATCTCTAGAGACAAATCTTACAGAGTAACTGGAACCTATCTTCAGGATGTTCCGTCTATTCTATGAATAGTAAAGCTGATACATACAAAATTTTTTTTTCGAGGAAAACCTTGTAAGTATTTTTTTTGACAATTTAAGAGTTTAAAATAAACAAAAGCAACATTCATACATTCATATAATCACAACTATAATAATAGTACTATTAGTTATTCTGAGCTATTATCCCCAAAGGGTTAGTCAGAGACTAGGCAATGAGGACAGCAAAAGCAGTCCTCTACCATAGTCCACTTTTCACCAAATAGCGACTGCTCCTGTGTTCAGCGCGACAGGTGGTGAGCCCATCGCCGCTCTAAGCTGTTGGATGTATGTGCAGTCTTTAGTCCGTTAGTCACCTTTAACGACACCCAAGGGAAAAGAGGGGGTGGTAGTATTCTTTCACATAACTAAACATTCAAATTGATATGTAAAAATCGAACATATAAAAAATTATCGATTCCCTCCCCCCCCCCCCCAGGTTCCTAAGGCATTTGTTATGAAAGGGCATTATTACTTTTTCCGACCTTCCGTGCATACATAAACATGATAAAACAGACTCCACCCTGCTCTTTGATATTATGGTAATACACAAAAATATTAAATTTCATTTTCTGACCGGCATTAATATCACTCTCGATTTCTGTCCGTTTCCAATTTGGGCATTGCTTTCAAATACCTTTTAAAAGAAAGCGAACAAAAATGGGAATCAAAACATTCCGGCGGCGTTTGGACTTTTAATCACCGCCCTCGCTCGCCGGAAACGTACAGTTGGCCCCAGAGGTAGCTTAACACTTTAGTTCATACATACGTAGGTAGGTACTAGGGTTGATGAGGATTCCTCTTCCGCTTCCACATGTTGCGGAAGTTCCGCAATTATTACAGTTCCCCTACCGCTATCTCCTTCCCATAAATGAAAGCTGAGAATTCCTCTTCCGCTATCGCTTCCTCATAAATTAGGATGAATTAAGGAGGAATTGAAATTGCACGCAAAATCTCCAGCCGGCAACAAATAAATAATAAATAAATAAAATACTACGTAGGTTATTTGTTTTTTATTAATAACTAAAAGAAAAACGGAGAGTGTGATAAAATACACTTAATAATGTGCCTGTTTCAACTCACTTCCTTTTTCTTCCTCTTCCGCATCCGCATCCTCTCCCAATAAAAAAAGGAGAATGACCAAACCAGCCTATTCGATATCTATTGCGTCTTAATCATTCACATATCAAAAGTGTTCTCTTAAGTTATAATGATTACTGTTAAAAAAGGTTTTCTATAGAACGCCTAAAAAGTCGTAAGCTAAAAATGAAAATAGCTTCAAACTCCCGCATGATATTGTAATGTAATTTTTTCTTCATAATTCAGAGCATTGCTGCTATTGATTACTATTTATTTCATTATAGCGCTGTGTTACGCTAGCTAGCTAAATAACTAGCCTAACTCCCATAGTAAAATGTTCATTCTCCTTTCCGCATCCTCTTTCTTTGTGCTAAGTATACAATTCCTCTTCCCCTTCCTCTTCCTCATAACCACATCCTCAACAACCCTGTAGGTACATAGATTCCCGACTATTATCCCCTCCCTAAAGGGTTAGTTGAGACTAAGCAATGAGCACAGGAGAAGCAGTCCACTGCCATAGTCCACGTTATACCAAATTACAACTGCACATGTGCTCAGCGTGATAGGTGGTGAGCCCATCGCCGCTCTATGCTGTTGGATGTATGTGCAGTCTTTAGTCGCTTAGTCGCCTTTTACGACACCCAAGGCGAGAGAGGCGTCGGTAATTTTCGTTTAATTAGCTGCTAGGTATATATATCACACTTTAGTACCATGCCACACTTAATCGCACGGAACGATCGCGCTCGTGCAGCCATTATACAAAAAAATATATGAAACGGAAATTATGCCTCTTTTTGGAAATTATCCATCTTTTTTTGAAAAGATGCATAATTTCCGAAAGAAATTATATTTATGTCGGTCAAGTCGGAAAATTCTCAAATTAAAAATAAATCATAGCTCGAAAACTACAAAAAATCGCGGAACATATTATACATGGGGGTATTCGGGTACACCTGAATCCAGGAATCAAAAAAAAAATTTTTTTGTCTGTTTGGGCCATCCTGTATATGAGAACGCAGTAAGTTGGTATAACATGTTAGTACAAAAGTGTTAAACTACTTCTGAGGCCGACTGTACCTATTTCACGTGTAAATACCTCAGAGGATGGCTCATCGAAATATCTTCAACTGTTATTTTATTAATTACTAGCGGCCCGCCCGCGACACCGTCTGCGTAAACAACTTGTATCCCGTCTCCCGTGACGAGATTACAAAAAAATAATTTCACAGTCCTGGCAATTACGAACACAACAAAAGAAGAATTAGCCGAATGGGTGCAGCTGTTTTAAAGTGATGCACGTACAAACGTATTGGCAATTGATTTTTAAAATTTTAAACACTGAAAAAAGACGACAACCTCAGGCGGGAATCGAACCACGCACCTTCCGCATTCCGGGCGGCTGCCTTAACCACTTGGCTACCGAGGTCTGGGGACCTAATAAGGCCAAGTTGCGCAATATTGCTAAAAATAATTCATTTCGGGAATTCCTTGCAGATCCCACGAACCCTTGCCTCGTGGGCTTCCCCTGAACACCCTACCAAAGTTTCAGCATAATTTGATAAATGGTTTCAGAACGCATAATGGACAAACGATTTAGGAACTAATTCGTCAAGCAGAAAGAAAGTTCCGATTGGTCAAGTGTGTTTTTACCGCGTGTTTTGAGAACTTTTTATTGGCTTGACCAGTTGAAACAAAAATAAGGCTTGGCAAATCGAAACAAAATGAGGACTTGACTAATTATTACTTTTGCATTGCTTGACAAATCAGAACCAAAACACGCGGTAAAAACCATAAAGTTAATATACCTAACGGAATAGAGCAACAAACATGAGCTGTCAAACGAAACTGAAATAGGATGGCATTTGTGTATGTCAAATTGTTTAAAAATGCGTTCAGTGATGTACTTCATGTCGCTTTTCACATTAATATCGATATCGATAATATTAATTACTAACAGTAATAGTATTAATAGAACTAAAATAGGATGGGATCCCTCCGTCGCCGCATAGCATAAAATCAAAACATGATGTTCGCAAAATATCATAATCTCAATTTACCACATTATTACAATATCATATTCTTGAAACATCATATTATAAGCAAACTAACATATTCGATTATCATCCTATCCGTGAAATAGGTCAAGGATCATAAGACCGCCGGCGATGTGTCTGGTTTTACGACCCTCAAGGGGTTAACGACATTTTCTTAACAAAAAGTACAATTATGATTAAAATAGTGTTTTTCTTTTACATTTTATTTTTTATTTAATTTTCTTTACATATAAAACTGCTCATGCACTAGTCACATACACTAGTCTTTAAAACACTACTTTGCTCTGTGCACGACAGCTATGCAATGGCAGAGCATGCCAGAGACGGATAGCGGTTAAAGTGAAAGAGCTGGAGAGGAAGCCAGTATTATGAGCAGGAATTTGGAGAGTAAGGTTGCTACTGAAGCAAAGGTCACCCTGATGAGAGGCTTTAAGAAACTGAAACCTAGATTTCAGGCATCCGGGGAACGTGGATCATATAAAATATTAAATAGAGGTTAAATTTATTATTATTTATTTATTTATTTATTTATTCTTTATTGCAAAATTACAGCAAAAGGCGGACTTAATGCCCTGAGGCATTCTCTGCCAGTCGACCAGTAAGGGTGTCTAGAGAAAAACAAGCTTGCAAAAAAAAAAAAAAAAAGACTAGACTAAAAACCTAATTATTTGTAGACAAATATGTATATATATAATACATGATTAAGATATAATACTTATAAAACAATAAATAAATATAGAAATAGATAATAATATATAAACTTACTTACAATAATATATATAAAAAAAATACTATATAATGTCAGACTAAGAAATTAATGCAGAGATTTAAAGAAGTGCTCGCGTACCACTCTCTTGAACATATTTTTACTGGTAGCTTTTTTAATTTTAATTTTTATTAACAGGTTTACTGTCCAAAAATGTACAATAGCCTAATCAATTGTTATGGACCATATTATGTTGTCTGCGGGGCAGTGAACCGGTTAATAACTAGCGAATTGCCCGCGACTTCGGCTTCGTCCGCGTCGACCCCGTGCCCTGTGAGGAATTTCCAAAGTTTTTCTTTCACACAGACCTTGTCCATTTTTTTTATTAAATAAGGAGGCAAACGAGCATGCGGGTCACCTGATGGAAAGTAATCACCGCCGCTTATGGACACCCGCAAAACCACAGGAATCGCAGACGCGTTGCCGGCCTTAAGAAAGGAATAGGCTCGATAAATTTAAAAAAAAGTAAGAAATTGTTGATTACAAAAATTATTTTGACTTTGATATCAATAAACAGTTATTATAAGCTATCGGATTGTTTTATTTCTTGAAAAGTATTTACTTAAACATTATGACATTAATTGTACTACAAATGTAGTATCCTGCTAATATGTTATTTTGCTAATAATTATTATGTTTCAAGAATATGATATTGTAAGAATGTGGTGATTTGAGATTATGATTTTTTGCGAATATGGTGTTCTGCTAATATGATATTTTGCGAACATCTTGTTTTGCTTTTATGCTATTCAGCGACAGAGGGGTTGAATGTAGGTACATGGTGCTAAGTAGACATTACTATCTAATAAAACATCAGCAGAAGAATAGTATAATTTTATTTAAGCTTACCGAAACTAACTTAGTTGGAATTGCAGATTTCATCAAAATTCGTTTCGTTTCTTTAAAATGCTTACATGAACTGGACCTTTGTAAACATGAACTTTTCTTGGGAATCCAGTTTGGACGATCAATTAGCCTAAGTCATGTATTTCTAGTATCCAAGTTAGTAGGAAATCTAAAAGATACATAAATTACCTACTAATGTTATTACCTATTCCAACAGTCAAAAACTGATACCTATGGATCGGCTAAGTATCTTAAATGTGTTTACATTCCCAGGTAATTCATATCTAAACGTCATATAGGTACTTTAATAACAATAATACATATTCATTTACGTGATAGACAATGGACACGAAATATCGATAACTTGATACAGCCCTAGTGTAAAACGAAAATTATTTCTTTACACAAATTATTCGTAAATTCTGCATTAAGTATATTCTATCTTTGCTTCTTACATAAATAAATGTTTATAGAAGAGAATTATCACATTTCGTGGTTAAAATTCGAAGCGCATTGGCAAAAATAAATCCTAGGTAAGAAGGTGTCGGTTTGTAATAATTTACCTGTAAAATGAACATTTTATGGGATTATTTCGCTGTGTTGTACAACAATCTATCACTGAAAAAGTCACCATGTTTCTAAAGCACTATTGGCTATTTCTGAATATTTCTTTCAGATCTCAGAGGTGAAAACTTCTAAGATTTGATGAAGCAATGTTGACTAAAAACATAAGCATCAAGCACTGACAAATTTCGACGGTTGAAAGCCAGACCTCGGTAGCCAAGTGGTTAAGGCAGCCGCCCGGAATGCGGAAGGTGCGTGGTTCGATTCCCGCCTGAGGTTGTCGTCTTTTTTCAGTGTTTAAAATTTTACTTAAGTATATTTAAGCGTTAATAAAACGCTAAAATATAAAACATTAATCTATAAACGCAGCTTCATCTTAACCGAATGTTCAAATATTTGTAAAAATATTTCTTTCGGATCTCAGAGGTGAAAACTTCTAAGATTTGATGAAGCAATGTTGTCTAAAAACATAAGCATCAAGCACTGACAAATTTTGACGGTTGAAAGCCAGACCTCGGTAGCCAAGTGGTTAAGGCAGCCGCCCGGAATGCGGAAGGTGCGTGGTTCGATTCCCGCCTGAGGTTGTCGTCTTTTTTCAGTGTTTAAAATTTTACTTAAGCACTATTTCTCAAAAATATTCACGATTTCACGTAAAATCAGAAAAAATCACAAAATCCAAATTCTCAGTGTGCTGATAAGTGCGGCCAACTGTCAAACAGTATCCAAAAACGGTTCTGTTACGTCGCATCACGCATCTCTTTTTATCCCACAGTGTTGTTGCTAATGACATCCCGCTCCCTCAGCCCTTTGTTTCTCTATTCCGCTAGGTATAGTAACTTTATGGTAAAAACACACTTGACCAATTGGAACTTTCTTTCTGCTTGACGAATTAGTTCCTAAATCTCCAGTGACGCTGCACTGCGAAAGTAGCTTAACTGGCAAAATCGCAAACCAACCGCCTTAGTCGCTGCGGAATTGAGCTATTTGCTTTTTTTAAAACAATTATTATTTAAACTAGACGTTTGACGTTGAACATGCGATGATGCTACCTACTTGTACAATAATTTTCTAAAGTTTACGCGAAATATTAAACTTTACCCACGGCTATAGTTTGGAATATATTTATATGAATCTATTTGCCTCTATTGCACAATTCTTTACCCTCCGGACGACTTTGTCATTTTCTTAAACTTGACACTTTCCTAACTTGTCTACTCGGCTTGGTCTCTTTTGCAAAGTTGTCACTTTATTGCGTTTGCGTTTATTAATTAAAATTAGACAACATTAGTTTTTTGAACCATTCTTGAGTTAAGTCCACGTTTTATAATAACACTAGCGGCCGCTCGCGGTTTCACCCGCGTGGTTTTCGTTCCCGTAGGAATATCGGGATAACAGTATCCTATGTGTTAATCCAGGTTATAAACTATCTGTATGCTGAATTTCATCCAAAACCATTCAGTAGTTTTTACGTGAAAGAGTAACAAACATCCATCCATACTTACAAACTTTCGCGTTTATAATATTAGTAGGATGTTTTGTGTGTAGGGGAGAAAGGGCTGGTAATGAAATTATTTGCTTTTTATCATCATCATTAGCCTATAAACGTCCCACTGCTGGGCACAGGCCTTCCCATATGGATAACAGTAGGGCCATTCCACCACGCTGGCCCAAAGCGGGTTTAGGCGTTAACGACTGCCATCTTACGACAACAACCGGGACAAACGGCTTTACGTGCCTGCCTAATCACGAGATGTTTTCAATTTGGTCACCCATCCAGTGACGCGGCATTGCAAAAATAGCTTAACTGGCAAAATCGCAAACCGACCGCCTTAGTCGCTGCGGCATCGAGCTATTTGCTTTTTGAAAACAATTATTATTTAAACTAGATGTTTGACGTTGAACATGCGATGACGCTACCTACTTGTACAATAATTTTCTAAAGTTTACGCGAAATATTAAACTTTACCCACGGCTATAATTTAAGAATATAATTATATGAATCTATTTGCCTTTATTGCACAAATTATTTTAGCCAGACGTTTGACGTTGAACATGCGACGTCGAAGACTCCCGTCTTTTAAATAAACTACGCTATGTTATGCTAGCCAGATAGATTAAATTAAAAGTTGAACGAACTAGCTGTAGTTTTCCATACGGCGAAATGCGACATGCACGTTCGCACGAGCAAGAACTTTTGCATACTATTATAATTTTGTACATGCGCAGTAGAAATGGTTGGAACTATATACGCACATATTTGTTCATGTCGTTTTGTTTTCAGTAGACTCGATAGTCTGCTTAGTTTCCATATGAGCCTCATTAATGATGGATTGAATACTAGCGGCCCGCACGCGACTCCGTGCGTGTGAACGGTGTTTCCAATATTTTTTATAACAAAAACCTTGTCTCAACAATATCAAACACAACACAAAAAGAAATTAGCCATAGGTCCAGCCGTTCTGAAGTGATGTGCGATTTTTTTGCCACAATAGCGACGCTATTGTATGGTGTAAAATATAGAGCGTCTTTGTTTTCTCTTCTAAATATAATGATTAGTTTTTAATCAAAATCGAATCCGATTCTCACTCAACCCACGCACGTACTACCAAGAAATAATCTACATTTTATTTAGGTTCCATTTTTTTTTATTTAATCTTAGCTAATTCTGCTCATTTACGTCATCAAACTTTCAATGTGCTTAACGCGTGTCAAGTTGATCTTACTTTAATTTGATTTGATTTGATTAATAAGTAACTCATTCGGGACGTGTAATTAAAATTAAATCCTCGTAGTAAGTAAGCTGTTAAATATTTTTTATACCACTGCAAATATTCTGAAAGGAAATCTAGTTTTGTAAATGCTGTATAATTTATGTAACAAGGTGTAAAAAAAATCTCATTACCGCTCCGGATTAATTAAATGCTACAAAGGTTAAAGCCACGTATTCATTTTACAATGTTGCGCAAAAGCTTGTCGTTGGCAAACTGCAAAGTTCGAAATGCCCGGTGAATCTAAAAACTGAACAGTGAGCAGAGCATTTCGTAGAAACCTTCATGTTGCTAACTTTTTTTTAATGAAACTCTATTCGTTTTACTTTCTCGTTTGTGTGATGTTTATAAGGTCGCAATTAAAAGTTTTCCTTCCGGTTTATTTTGTTTAGTTGTTTTTCACTTTTCGTTTGTTATTTTTTTTTCTCTAACATTTGTTATTACTACATTCCGTAACATAGGTACTTACCATTTGTTTTGTAGTCTCATTGATTTTCTATTTTCTTTATTCATAATATTAGATATTATAAAGCGTGAAAGTACTTCCGCTGATTCTTATACGCGTTAATATAAGCAGTGAAATCCTCCATAAGCTCCAGAATAAAACGAATTATTGTCCACGAAGTTATTGCCCCATCAGTCATCAATGCGACGCGGGGCGGGCATGTACCTCCTTCGTATATTACGTTCAACAGGAAGGCCGAATTCGTTCAAATTTTCCACAAACGAGCATCCTATTGTTTTATTCATGAAGTCCATAGTACGGGCTAAGCGAGTTTTCATAGCAGTGTTTCCGCTATCCACACTCGCGCCTGATAGACTTTTATTATTCATGAAAATCAGAAAGCTAGTTTCCAAAGCGTCGTTAATTACGCCTGTGAACTAAACAAAGGGGCCATTAATGTTTCTCTTTAACGGGAATTTGCAAATACACGCTCCTAATTGAAAATAGTTGGTATATGTACTATTGGTATGCAAGTATTATTAAGCTTTCCTAATATTCTAAAATAATAATAGACATGTTAGAATCTTCTGGTATGGGTACCATAAATCATTGAAATGAGCCATCTTCCTCTCTCCTACTAAGCTATGCGGTGCCCGAAAGGCCCATAAATTATTGATATTATTGTACTAAACCTATATAAGGTGACTGCTAGGAACCGCAAGAAACTTTAAGGGCTGGTCAGGTCAAGTGTTTTAAACATGGCAAAAAAGGACTTTTTTTTCATTATTAATTAATTAATACATTTCGTGAATTTTAATTGGATAGTCTTTGAGTACCTAATTTATTTTAAAGCAATAACATAAGATAATTAAAATGAAAACAATTAAAAATAACGATAATTTACAACGCGAGGGCAATGGCCGGCCGACCGTCTGTTGACCCGTCAACGTAGTAGGTACTTATCGCCCAGCTGACGCGAAAGAAACACGAATTCCTTTTTTGTCATGTTTAAAACACATGACCTGACCAGCCCTTGAAGTTTCTTGCGGTTTCTAGCAGTCACCTTATATACCATCCATCATTCATTAGCCTTGTGTGTAGCGCCTCACTTACAAGTATGCTAGCAACCCCTCCCTTCCCTTGGGTGTCGTAAAAAGCGACTAACGTAATAAAGCCTGCACATCTTACATCCAACTAACAGCATAGAGCGGCGATGGACTCACGATGGATGATATCACGCTTAGCACATGTGCAGTTTACCGCCTCTGTGGTCTAGTGGCTAAGCCACCGGTTTTAGACCCAGAGGTCCCGGGTTCGTTTTCCAGCGGGGGGTAAATCTTTGTGTGCTCGGTTTGGTGGTAGGGCTGTTAAGTCCGCCTGGCTAGCTACCACCGTCTTATCTAAGTCTGTCGCCATAGCAACGACAACTTATCGTCACTTACCATCAGGTGAGTTGAAGGCCAAGCGCTTACCCGTTATGGATTAAAAAAAAGTTGTAATTTGGTGAAACGTGGACTATGGAAGAGGATTGCTTCTGCGGTTGTATTAATTATTTTGTTATGTTCTCAACGTTTTATAGTATTTCGTAATCAACGTATGCGTTTCAGTTTTTATCTGCATAATGAACACAATTTGTCTTCCTTTTTTTGTGAGGAGGAACATTTTCCGGCGATGTCGATTGCTGGGAAGGATAAATTGCCGTGACATATTGAGCGACATGCCAAAGTGAGGCGCCCGTTTTATGCGGATGTATGAAACTTTTTCTTATTCCGATTCGTATTTGTCACGCTATATGCGGTTAGCACGGATGCCGACTCGATCTTTTGTCGTTTTATGCGAATAAAGGAACAGAAAAGCTGACATAAGGCGGTGTAGTCGATAGGTACACGTCGTGTTACTCGTACTAAACATATGTTATTTACAGAGTTTTATTCTTATTCTGTCTTATCTAAGAGTGTGCGACACTTTTTAAATAACTCAATCCGTATTCTGCTGCTTATGAATCGAACCCGCACCTTCTATATTAGCATTTTAATTATGTCAACAATCAATCTATCACATTGATATTTATTTTAGTACTAGCTGTACCCGGCATACGTTGTAATACCTCGTTTTTTGGACCAGAAACCCTCGCGGAAGTCCCCAGATCACCTTACCAAGGTTTCATCATAATCTCTGATCAGTGGTTTCGAAACGCATAGAAGACAAACATAGAAGTTTCTACCAAATTAAAGTTGACTATATTCGTTCCGTGCGTCCGGTTAGTCAAGTCTCGACTGTTAGTGACTTGTCGTAAGACAACAATCATTAATCCGTTATACTTAGTTGTTTAAGCGTTGTGGGTTGCCTAATACAATCTGATCTCTTTCTTGTAATTTCGCACAGCAGTTGTCTACTACTTAATAGGTAGGACATTTACAGACATACCTACATCAGAGACAGATGCAGCATTCCATTTGCTACGTTTGTAACACAAATTTACATTCGTCCTTGCATGCCTTCGCAAGAAAGACTAAGGCTCTGTACTTTAAAAAAATTGAGATTAACAACGTCTACGCGATAATTTAGGAGGTGTACCTCAAAAATAACTGCTGTGTAGAGCAAGACCCAAGACCCATTCTTAGCAGAATCCTTCCACACTGAAGGTTTGTGTTGTAACTTTGAATTACTTACTTACTTGGTTGTAAAGTTGTCGTTTTTGTAAATACATTCTAAAATGTTGTCATTTTAGTAAGTTGTCAGTTTCGGCATTTGTCATTTTAAGAAGTTCTCGTTTTTGGAAGTTGACATTCTAAAATGTTCGTAATATTTGTTTATTTGCGTCAAAAAAACGCTTATATAAACTCAAAGATAACGAAACGTTTAAAAATTGTCTACCTCAGGCAGGAATCGAAGGAATTTGGTGTTTTAGGAAGTTGTCATTTTAGGAAGTTTCCGTTCTCAGTCTGAGGGCTCGGCGTCCCCTGTATACATAGCATACGAATGTATAAATAATATTTATATAATGTTGTTGTCAGGCGCGCGGCTACCTGGAGTCGCTGCCGTTCAAGCCGCGCGTGCCGTGGACGGAGCTGTTCGGCGGCGCGGACGCGCGCGCGCTCGACCTGCTGCACCGCATGCTCACCTTCAACCCACACAAGCGCATCACCGTGGAGGAGGCGCTCGCGCACCCCTACCTCGAACAGTACTACGACCCCAACGACGAGGTAAGTACAACATTCACATTTTGAAATTTAGATAACGGTGATGGAACATAAAGGCGGTGTTCAAACTTTAAAAAAAAATATTTCTTTTTCTTAAACTAGCACAAACCCGCAACTTCGTCCGCGTGAACGAACATCCTGTACTCCGTGACAAATTTCCAAAAAAATTCTTTCTCACAAACCTTGTCCTGACAATTACGAACATAACAAAAAAGAATCAGCCAAATCGGTCCAGCCGTTCTGAAGTGATGCGCGTACAAATATTTTGATAATTGATTATGTTTAATATAGATAAAAGAACAGTACTACGAAGTACGACCCCAATGACGAGGTGGGTACAACGCTTGCTATATGCGCTGCACCTTACCGTACCGCCCCAACTAGCAAAGAGATCGTATAAGCAATTACTCTCACGACATTGGATCGAAAAACACTCTTATGAAAGATCCTGTTATTTCTAAGCCGAATAAAAGCAGTTTTCTCGATTTATTAGCTATCAACGATTTTTGGCTCTATAAACATGTCGAGTAAACGTAGACTCAACGAATTCGTATCGCATTTACTCGATAATAGTATAAAGATTCTCTCGATCGCCTTCATACAACCGTAAGTCTTATGACAGCTCTTTGAGAGCGACTGAACTGCTGATTTGTCGTCGAAGTAGCTTTTATAGCACAATATTTAGACATTTGATTATTACAGCATTATTGTAGAGTAAAAGCTGTTCATTCAGCAAATAGCATCAGTTACTATAACAGTACTTCATATCATATGATAGCATGCTGCAGGACTTTCATTCGACTTAACTATTGAAGTTGAGAAAACGCTTTAAAATGACCTATTACAGCCCTAAATATGTCTAAACATTATTTGAAAGCAATCAATTATACAGCGTAACAGTGCTATGAATTGAAAGTTCAATAAAAGCTTTAACAGCACTATTAACGCCATTTTGTTGGATCACTGTACAACGACATCCATATTCGCTTTTATTATTCACAATATGGACTACTATCGGTAGACAAAACTTAAAAGAAGAGAAAAGTAAATAGAATATATACACGATTGAAACAATCAACGTCTACATCGGCTGTAACTACGGGTGAAGAGCGATCAAAGATAATTAGTGCGGGTTCTGTAGAAATATTCACACTTCTACTGATATCGAGTGAATCGTCTACTAGTAAATAAAAGTTTTTTTTTTTTATAAAAGAGGGAGGCAAACGAGCAGGCGGGTCACCGTAATCACCGCCGCCCATGGACACCCGCAATACCAGAGGAATCGCAGACGCGTTGCCGGCCTTTAAGGGAGGAATAGGTTTAAGGAAGGAATAGGAATTGGGAAGAGGGGGGGTGGGGGAGGGGCCTCCGGGACCCTCACTGGTCGGACGAAACACAACAGCACCAAGTGCCATTATTTCACGCCGAATATTAGTGAGAGGGTGGTATTACGCCGGGCGAGCTGGCCCAATGCGTGCTGCAACGCAGCGTGGCTCTACCACTCAGTCAGTGTCACTCATTTAGCATCACCCAGGGGTCACGTGTAGGGTCTCAAGGGTAAACCTACGGACGCGAGTAACTTTAACCCCCTAACCTAAGTGTGTTCTCGTTCCGTAAATAGGTATCTCCGCTGATCAAGAACTCGGGTTCTGAAGTTATTCTGAATATACTAATGACAATCTAAGATCAGAGTATGAAGAAAATGATAGTTCAAAGAGCGAAGATGATGAAAATTCAAATGATGAATTTGCAAATTTAATGAAACTACTAATTTACAGCAGATATTTTTTTAGCTAATTGGATGACAGACAGTTTTTCATTTGATTTTCTGCTTGTTCCATCGGCCCATTATCTCTACTATACTATTTGTGTAAAAAAAATTAAACTCATTAAAATTATTGTTTACGCTCACACCAATTATCTAGACCAAGATGAGTATTCTTGTGAAACTCGTTTATGTGGTAAGATAACGGATAAATATACATTAACATAGAAAAAACACCCAGACCCGAAATCAATTTAGAAAAACAATTTTTCTCTAAATTGACCCGACCGGGGATCGAACCCGGGACCTCAGAGATGGCGACACCATGAAAACCGGTGTACAAACCACTCGACCAAGGAGGTCGTCAAATAAAATATATTGTTACTTTAAATTTTTTGTAATAAGCTACATAAAAGTGTTATATGTTAACTTAGGGACTTATCAAATATAAGTAGTTTATCATTATTGATTAAAACGTATTTATACGTATACACACATACAGGAAGCCTGGCAGCTTTTTAGGGACGTATGTATAAATACACTTTATATTCCTCTGGAGTTTGGATAAATTACAGTATTTTGTTCTAATAATAATGGTTTACCATTTTACGCTAAGGAACCCTAAACTAACTGCAATAGCGGTCCTAGAAGCTGTAATATGGAAACCACATTTCTATTTCTCGGCTAAAAGTCGAGTGAATGCTCTGTGATAATAGGTAAGTGAGTTGCTATTAATGGCGAATTGATTTTAATTTATAAAATAATATCAATTTTATTAATTATTTACTTAGAAATGACGCGGCCCATGAAAATATTAACTAAAATGTAAGGAATATATACGAACCATTTTATTCCGCATAAGAAAGTAAGACCTATAAGCTAACTTTTAAAAGGTTACAAATACCTATTGGCTGTAAAATTGTAAGCTCCTTGCGTTTTCACAAACAAAACAACTGACCGTTCTAAAAACGGTTTAAGGGTGCAGCTTGGTTGCATTCACACGATCAAAGAGTTGAGTAACTGCAACCGCGCTGCTATGTTACAATAAATAAGTCGAATGAAAGAGGTTCTACCGACTTGGGGGAAGCTGATGTGTGGAATAATGGCATACTGATGTCTATTATATAGTACTAGTAACATTCGAGTTGCGATTACTCTATATTCTTTCGACTATTTGGCTATTCATATGATAATCTTACGATATTTCCAGCATTTAAAGCAGAGAGAAGTGCGCCCAAATCGCGTTGAGAGAACGTGCTCAGATCAACATTTTGTAGATCTTTCTCACGACCAATAGCTAAAATAGAAACGTGCTGGTGACTTTTTTACAATATAGTTTTGCTATATAGTTGGGGCATGCTCACCCTCTACCCGCACAAGCGCATCAAGTGGAAGAGGTGTTCCAAATTTGAGAACTTACGTAAGTTAGCCTGATCATTGCACAAGGTCGTGGCCTTGTTGAAATTTGAAACAAATTCTTTAAACAATAACAAACAATAGATAAATCTAATGACTTTTAAAAACATTTTATTTTATTTTAAACTTTGCTCAATAATATTATCGTAGATAGGAGAAATTCACAGTTAACTTAAAGCTAATTGCGAAGTTTTTTGGTTTATCATAAGATGTTTTTTCCTATATAAAATCAATGATATCTAAAAATTCCGAGGCCTCTTCGAACTATACGACTATTCTAATGTAAGAGACAAAATTCTATTTTTTTTATTTCATTTGTTTAGAACAGTAGTACTAATATTATTCTGTGACAGTAGTTCAATTTAGGAGCTCAAAAAAGTGCCTTCGCGCATTTTATGAAAATCTTTTTCTGCCATTTTGGGTTGTTGTTGTTGTTTGTGTAATTAAAAAGTTATTACAATAAGCGAGGCCGCTCAAAAAAAATGTTGCCCGTGTACATGGCAAGACTTCAAAGCAAAAGGCTGCAGGTCATTCAGCAAAACCTGTTATATTGTCAGATTCATAAAAGTACAGGATATGTGTGGTGCAAAATGTTTTATAGTGATAAGGTGTGGTTTTGAATGAACTTCAAAAATATATTCAGGTTTTGAACAAAACTTTGATATTTAAACATCGTTTTACTATGGAAAACTTGCTGTTTTAAATTAACTGACTTTCCTAAGGGGTACATTTTCGAGTATAGAGTAAAAATAAAAATAAAAAATAAAAATGTTAAAAGTGAATATGTTGCGGTTTTGATCTTAGCCTCCTCTACTCTCTACCTACCTACGTGCGCGCGTTCGAAATGGAAAGCAAGCTAATATCGCCGAAAAGATATCGACCGGGAAGTTCCTCAATTGTAATAGGTAGTATGGCCCGCAAGGATGTAGCAATATCATTAGAGGTTGACATGACGTGTCTGTTAGATATATTTGTTTCAGTGAAAAAGCACCGAAAGGTTAGGTGACAGTCGTCGCTAAGTGTACAGCGGGTTGAGTTCTACATGTTCTTAAAATACACTTCTGGACACATCTATTGGCCCACCTTGCATTTTCAGTTTCTTTTAGTCCTAGCTAAAAATTTATATTAGGTCGAGCAAAAAGTTTTTATACAGTTTTGAACCAGGCACATTCATAATTTTATTCAATAGTCTTTTTTTGAATTTCGAACTCATAATTTAAAGAAACAAAAGACAATTTGGAGCCTGTTCGTTGATATTTTTTTTTATTATTATGGTTCACAAATGAAATGCAACGTAGCCTAGTAACATTAACAAAACTTAGAGAGTATACATACATAACGTCCATTCTAATTAAAGTGAACACAGCATGCATTGTGTGGACATGTTCGAAAATTATCTTAAAAAAATATAAATATTACTAAAGTAAAAAATTGGTTGCCTGTAAAGTCGGTATACGGGCGAAAGTTTTACGTGACAACGACTTTGAGTGGTAAAATAATTTTCTGTGCTCGAGTGGAAGGGACGCGTGCCTTTCACTTTTTATGTCTGTCTCTCTCGCTCTTAGGCGGGCTAACCATGCCCGAGTGGAAGGGACGCGTGCCTCTCACTCGCTCTCATTGTGAGCGCATAACGTGAGCGGAGCGTAACGCAGTTTCTTGAAGTGTCACCCGGCAAACCAATTTATAAGACGTTGTCACGTCAAAAATGATTGACAAATTATTCTATTTCATTGCCAGCCTAATGCTGGCCTTATCTATATCAAACAATCGAATACTGAGAACACTTGATTTTATTGGTTTACTTGGATTTAATTCTTGAAAGTGTGATTTTTCTCTTTGGTTTTGCAACAAACATTACTTATTCTTAACATTAAGGTGAGGTTCTATAAATAATATATGGATACTTCGCCTGGAGTCGCCACCCAAGCTGTGGCACTTATCCAGGCCGGACACAGCCAAAGAAATGTGAGTGCTCATCTGCGGTCCGAAATGTTTATCGGAGGTACCTAGAGACTGGCGGGTTTATTCGTCGCCAAGGAAGGCCACGATCTCGGGTCACAACTGAAAGGCAGGATCGATTCATCATGAGCATCAGCTTGAGAAATCGTCACCTTACCTCCATTGAGATACAAAACCAACTTCGCGACTTCCACGGAGTATCTGTGAGCGCTCGAACTGTTCGGAGAAGGTTAAAAGAACGCGATATGGTACCACACAAGCCAGCTAATGGCCCCAAACGAACGCGAGCCCACCGAACAGCGCGTCTTCATTTCGCGCGCACTTATTTAAATTGGACTCAGCAGCATTGGAGCCGTGTACTCTTTTCTGATAAGTCTAAAATTGCGTTACATGGCAATGATGGAAGGAAGAAGGTCTACCGACGTAAGGGAGAGCGTTTTGCACAATGCTGCTTTAAAGAGAGGGTTGCTTATGGCGGTGGCTCATGGACTGTCTGGGGCGGTATATCCGCGAGCGGCAAAACTCAACTTGAGGTTATTACGGAACCACGGCTGCCAACATTAAATGCTGAAAGGTACATTCGTGAGTGCTTAGAACCTCACGTGATGCCATACGTGGACCATTTGGGCCCAAATGGTCCACGTATTTCCATTTTATGCATGATAATGCAAGAGCCCATACGGCCTGCATCGTCAGGGAATATCTTCGGGATGTGAACATCACAGTTATGGACTGGCCAGCCAGAAGCCCAGTCATGAACCCGATTGAGCACATGTGGGACGAGCTAAAAAGACGTGTTAGGGCTCGTCAGCCAGTTGCCCAGACGATGCAGGAGTTAAAAACTGCCATAGAAGAGGAATGGGAGATGATCCCTCAAAATTTCATAGAGCGGTTTATAAACTCTATGCCTAATCGTATGAGAGCTGTCGTAGTTGCCCATAGAGACAACACGCGTTATTAAATTAAACCTTTATTTGATAAAACATGTTTTTTATTTAAAAATCAACTGCCTTCATCAAGGCGCATACCCGACTTGTTAGGCGTAGCTTGTCGCTAGCCATGTCGTGTGGTATTCTGAATTCAAATTTAAAACAATACGATCGAAAAAGATGGTAAAATGTATCAGGGTTTAAAACTGCATCAATAGTTTTTGTTCAATCAAGCAAACATATTTAAGTAGGGGCCATAGAAACCTAAACTCTAAGGTGGGCCAATAGATGTGTCCAGAAGTGTATATTCACGCTTGGAAAGTTTGTAAAGGCACCAGCTTAAAATACAAGCGTCCGACTGTTGGGCTTAGACATCAATCTTACATAAACAATAGCATACACACAAAGGAATTTGGGCCATAATATCCCACCAAGCTGGCTCAATGCAGGTTCGTGGGAAGTAACTTCTGCCGTCTTAACCCATATATGCCCACAATTATTTGGAACTCCGATATCTATGATTTTTTGGATTTGACAAACTTTTATCATTGCTACTTAAAAAAATATGTTTAATTTTTTTATACAACTGAAAGTACCATTTTTTCAGTGGGTCGTAAACGACCCCCGGGCACATCTGGTACAAAAAATGCTTAGGGTATATGGGTGGAATAAACAGTACTGAGAGTTTTAGAGGCTTTTTTCTTTTAAAACTATTAATGCAAAGCTTAAATCATTTGTCATATAGATTGGTATTGCTTTTTTTGTTTTTGCATAATGTATATCGTCGCCTAACCTGGCTAGTCAAAAGTGATCTAATGCAGGTTTCCTTACACTGACAGGAACACTTGTAGCAACGAGTAGGTTCAGCTGTTTCTTACTGTATCTTTTCGGTTCAATTTGTGCCCTAGCTGTACAATACTTCAGAAGCTAGGATCTTGCAACTGATCCGCGAAACTCCAGAGTATCAAAGGTAGCACCAAATTATCTCGCAAGCAAGTATTATCCAACTAATATGGATTAAATTAGATTCAAAAAGTACAAGGTATTCTGTCGCCGCGAAACGTAGGATTAAAAATAATTAATAACCAACCTCATGTTATCCATAAATATTATGAATATAAGGGTGGCGTTCATCGCTGACCCTTAGATGCTAACATGTGGGGTATATCGTATCGTAGAGGAAAGAAATTGGATATTTCTATATTGTTTCGGTTGGAAATATCGTTGATACTTTGGGGTTTCGCCATGTAATGCGCAGCTAGGACACAAGTTGAACCGGCAAAACAAGCTTACGTAAATGTAGCTACAAGAATTTCTGTCATCGTGAGAAGACATGCAGCAGACCACATAGTTTTTGGTCATTGTGCAGAAACAAAACCATTAAAATGGGTAAAAAAAATGCTATCAATATCGTCAAGAAAAATGTTTTGAGGCTACCATGCATGGTTTTTTTGAAATAAAATAGCCTCTATTAATCTTAGTACTGTTTTATTCTATCCATCTCCCTAACTAATTGAAAGTGTATCTGCAATTTTATTATTACATTACGTAAAGCAATAATCAAACTATCTGAAGAGCCTGTTTTATTATAAATACATTAAAATAGCACATAAAACTTACATTGTTGTCAGCGCAAACCTATAAAATTACAACACCAGAACAAATCAAAACTTTAAATACCCCCAAATATATGCACTTTTATCTATTAGTCAAACAATTAATACTAATCGATAGTAGTGTTATTCACTTTGTAAGAAATAGTTTTGTAATTATATTTCGATAATTGGTTTTTCTTAAAAAAAATAAAGACTATGAATCTATTTTGTGGGTCGTTTTCGACCCCATGGGCATACAGTCGTGGTCAACTAATTAGGGACATTCAAGATAGTGAAGAGCAATAACCGGTTATGTACATATAAATATAAAACCCTATTGATTTTTCAGCACCTATTATTTGCATAATTTGGTCCGATTACTATACTATAAATGGCTGTAAATAAGAGAATAATTAAATAGAAAAAAGTATTTAATATCAAAGGTTGAACATGTATTAAATTTTAAGGTATAATTATGTAGCTGGACATTTAATTAAGGACAGTAAAGTATAATGATGAATAGAGTTAAACAAAACGAATAATCTCCAGTATTATAATATTTTTAAAAGCTCCATTTTATTACGTGTAAAATCAGTACCCAGTAGCAAAACCTTTGTTAGTAATTACCGCTTGACACCGATGTGGCATAGACATTATCAGTTTCTGACATGTTTCGATAGGAATGTTTGCCCGTGCCTCACAAAAAGCTTGATTAAGTTGATCTAAAGTTGTGGTACGATAAGTTGAAACTTTTTTCTTGATTTCGTGCCAAAGGTGCTCAATTGGGTTGAGGTCCGGGCTATTTGCTGGCCAATCTAGCACCGATACTGACTGACTGGTAAGAAACGACTTGACTGAACGGGCGGTATGTTTCGGGTCGTTATCATGCTGAAACGTCCATATAATAGGGAGATGCTCCTCAGCATAGGGAAGCATAGTTTCCTCCAATATTGTTTTGTATTGATGTTGGTCTAAGTTACCCTGAACTTTTCTCACAGGTCCCACTCCACGTCCAGAAAATGAACCCCAAATTTTAATGTTTCCACCGCCATGTTTCACCTGCTTTTTTGTGAATCTTGGATTCATTTCCGCTTTTACAGGACGCCGTACGTGTTGCCTTCCATCAGAAGAAATTAAATTAATCTTGGTCTCGTCAGAGAATAATACATGTTGCCATTGGGCGTAGGTCCAATGTCCATATTTACGTGCAAACGCCAAACGAGCATTTCTATGTTCTTTCTTCAACAACGGTACTTTGCGAGCCACTCTTCCGAACAACCCTGCTTCTACCAGACGTCGTCGAACGGTCCTCGCTGATACACCGGCTCTTTCGTCTGCCCCAAACACTTCGTGTTTAATTAAAATAGAGCCTAGAAACGGATCTTTCTTAGCTAACCTGGTTATCATTCTATCTTCTTGCGGAGTTGTTTTTCTCGATCTTTTTGTCCTGGGCACATTTAAAGCTGTGTTATTGCGCCTGAAATGTTGCACTGCATTGCATACCATAGTTTTTGAACAATTTAAATGTTCTGCTATCCCTCGGTATGAACAACCACGCTCGACAAACTTCATGATAATTGTTCGTAGTGTTGGATCGCAACTTTTATTTTTGCCCATATTTCTTCAAAATAATTCTCAAAACTTAAAATTAAAAATCTGGATTGCCGCCAAAACTACCACAAAACAATAAAAGAAGAAATAAAAAAGTATTGAGATTCAAATTTTGAAAATAGAACGCAATATCTCAGTGTCCCTAATGAAATGGCCAGCCAGCATTCTTTGAACAAATAGCACACTGATAATCTATCAGCTATACTGTAAAGAGGTTTAATGTTTAAGAAGTTGTTATTGTTTGTATAATCGGGCACATCAATGACTAATTATACTTACGTGTAAAAGATATGGAATATTGTTAAGACTCGTTGGAAAATAAAAAATAAATTCACAATTTGGCTTAACTAGAGATTGTCCCTAATTAGTTGACCACGACTGTATATGGGTTAAGAATACCAACTGGAACCATCAGCTTAACGTGCCTTAAACACCTGGGAAAACGAGATATTTTTATTTGGTCTCCCATCCGGTGCCCTGGCATTACGAAAGTTGCTCGACTTAAAAGATCGCAACCCGAACGTGTAATACCGTTGTCCCATCGAATTTCTCGTCTACTAAGTATAGCTCGTGTATATTGTATTAATGAGTACCTACTCTCAGTAATCCATGAGACAATTAATTGATCCTACAACAAAGACTTGATTAATTGAAAAACAAACGACCAGCGCATAATGGATTTCTTAGTAGTGATTGCGTACAAGAGATTACTGCTATCAATCCAATAGATTGTAACACATCTACGCCTGGGTGTTAAGATCGCTGTCCACTCCACAAAGCGTCGCGATACAAATGTGTAAAATTAATTCAATTACTTAACCTTAGCTTCGGTTGACACGGGTAAAATAATTGTGGATGAATTTTTGTATTACACCAAGTAACCCGCCAGAGTCATAACAAATGCGGTTTGTTTGGTAGAAGGTATACTTAATGGTACCTATGTAATTCCGCAACTGTTATATTCTATTAAGCGGTAGACTGTCATAATAATCAGACACAATATAGATTTAATTGTTACATACATACATAATATAATCACGACTACTATCACAGAATAACTAATAGTAGGTACTACGTACAGAAGGTTCACTCTCTAACTACTTTCACGCGAAATTGAAACGTATCGCGTTCCAGTTTGAAGGGTAAGTATATGAAGTAAAATTATAGGGTATAGTCTTTTCATGAGCCCGCCTGATGCTCCTGCCCGTGAGCTCGTTAGCGGGTTAATATTTCTAAGTGAAGACCTCTTATTGGCTAACAGTCTATACAATGTTACTGTATAAAATTATGAATGAATGAATGAATTAATTCCTTGAAGATGTTGTTTTTCCAAAATTAAATAAATTAAACGACAGTGTCGCGTAGCAGTGAAAGAATACTATACGACCCTCTCTCTTCCCTTGGGTGTCGTAAAAGGCGACTAACAGAAGACTGCACACACATCGAACAGAATAGAGCGGCGATGGAATCAACACCTGTCACGCTGAGCACATCAGTCGCTAGTTGGTGAAAAGTGGGCTATGGTAGAGGACTGCTTTTGCTGTCCTCATTGCCTAGTCTTTGACTAACCCTTCGGGGATAATAGTCGTGTTTATACGTGTGTATGTAATAATTAAAAAATATTAAAAAGGAACAGCAACCCGCATCATGCAAACGTGGTGAGCTTGAAGAGCAGCTTCAGCAGAAATAGGTAACACTTCCTCCGAGACGTGAGTGCTGAGTGCGATTATTATTCACCGTTCGATCATTTTAACGAAAACGAGAATTTGTATGTCGGCGCCGCGCCACAGACGAGGTAAGTTATAATTTTGTTATACAAATTTACGTTTTTGTGATTTATGATCTGAATTGACATGATATAACGTATCGACGCAGTTCCGCTTTGCAAATTCCGTTTTTGTTATATGTGTATAGCAAACCGCAATCCTTACGTACAACGCAGTAATTAAGGAGAATAACTATGCGATCATTTTTTTTTCCTGTTAAATAATGGCTTCGTGCGATCAGCACATTTCAGCCAGTGTCAAGTGTTTAATAGTAATTATTATTTTCTTTACCTTAAGTGGATGATAATGAGTTATAATGAACGTTTAATGGTAAATGATTTTCCCCCAAACCCCTCGAGACTCAATAAAGCTGCGGGACTTTATAGAGGTCTCACACGGACTTCTTGAGAGAATTTAAAGAGTGATGTTGCACTGTTTTGTTTTATTTGCCAGCCCTCATGCACGTTCGCGAACACCTAACAGTAAATAATCCACCATTATTTCATATTAATTTTCGGCAAAACATAAATTATAGAAAACTAGCGGCCGCTCGCGGTTTCACCCGCGTGGTTCCCGTTGCCGTGGGAATATCGAGATAAAAAGTATCCTATGTGTTAATCCAGGTTATAAACTATCTGTATGCCGAATTTCATCCAAATCCATTCAGTAGTTTTTACGTGAAAGAGTAACAAACATCCATCCATACGTTCCCGTCGGAATATCGGGATAAAAAGTATCCTATGTGTTAATCCAGGTTATAAACATCTGTATGCCGAATTTCATCCAAATCCATTCAGTAGTTTTTACGTGAAAGAGTAACAAACATCCATCCATACGTTCCCGTGGGAATATCGGGATAAAAAGTATCCTATGTGTTAATCCAGGTTATAAACTATCTGTATGCCGAATTTCATCCAAATCCATTCCGTAGTTTTTACGTGAAAGAGTAACAAATATCCATACATTCTTACAAACTTTCGCGTTTATAATATTAGTAGGATAATACAAAACTGCAGACATGACGCTTCACTTTCCCGCCAAGAAGTCTATGCGAACATTCCTCAAAGGTTTTGACTCTTATTACAAAGTGCATAAGGTTTTCAAAGTTCATAGTACAGAGTTTTGGCCATTGCTATAGTGTGGCTGTTATTTTGATGTTTTATGTCCAGCAGTCACGGAACGTCATGCATATTAATTTGTGTCGTTTGTAACAAGTTTTTGCTCTTGTCTCTACAATAGCGTGTGCTATTAATTGCTTGCCCTGTAATTAATTGCTTGCGTTGATCAACTTAATGACGTGTGAGCTGAGGGATAGGTACCGACACTGGCTACTTACTTATTGATACATATAACGGAATGCGGTCGTTATAAAAGTAATTAATTGAGGTAATAGCTTCGATACATACATATACCCCATCTTAAGGGGGGTTATTAGGCGGTGTAAACGGAAACAGTAGCTGTTTTCTATTAGCTGTTAAGTATTCATTTTTTTTTTGATATTTTTTGAATGAATTTTTCTGTTTGGAAAGGACTGTTTCCAAAACACGATTGGAAAAATTTAGCTCGATAGAAAAAAATCCCGAAGTTACCTCTAAAATGTCATATAAATGCACATTACAACCGTGTTTTACAATAATAATTCATTCAATTCAATGTTTTACATTATTTTGGACTGCATCGGCTGCTTACCATCAGGTAGGATGTAGTCACTATGACGTGTCACATTAAAAAAAATAATCCTGTAAAATCATAATTCCAATAAAATTTACCTTTTCGATTTCGTGAAAAACTAAACATTTTTAGTAACTTTTTGATAAAAATATGAATGGCGCTTACGAATTACCGCGGTCCCCGCACCGCGCATCAGCCGCGAGGGCCCGGAATTTTCGCTGACCGCCTAACCATAGTAGAATAAAACAAGTACGGTGACTTGGCCCCCGAGCGAGTGATAATTGCCTAAACTGTAGGACTGTCGCTTTACGAGCGGCAGCGGGGTGGCGGGCGCAGCGACGAAACACGCAGGCGCGCGTGGCATTAAACGTGGGTCAAATCAAACCAGAGGGCCTAGTCAACTGGCAAACGCTCGACCGGTGACAGCGTCAAAATCGCTCATCAAATTCGCTAGGCTACATCGATATCGATAAGCTAAGGGATATAGAACATACAGGCTTGTCTTAGTATTTTTTTGTTTGATGATAATCTAACTCTTATGTAAGATTAATAAATAGGTAGTAACCTTACCGATCCTTTTGAGTTTTAGTGAATTAAATGTCACTTTACTAAGAAATTCGGGTAGACTCCTTGAGACAATTTGAAAAATAAATCAATCGCTTTTTTCGGCGGAAGTTCGCCAGGCAAGCACGTTTAAAAGCAAGGCAAATAAGTACTTATGATGACGAGTGACTTACCTACCATAATATGACATTGATATGAGACCAAACCTTCTATTATATGTCTGTGGACCAAACCCATTTTTCAGCTTATAATATAAATAAATTAAGACTGAAGACCACAAGCAAACGCTTGCTGCCAAGAATTTCTCAAATATTAACAACTTGACGTCCGTCTGTAATTAAATAAGTGATAACACTAAATGTTACAAACCGCGCGAACATTTAAACAGTTTGACCTTAGATGCGAGTACCCACTAGGTAGTGATTAAAACGTTTGCATCTTGTATGAGTACATCGCCTAAAGTAACTCTATGGCGTAGCGGCTAAGGCTTTCGGGTTTAATTGTCTAACTACAACACCTATCACATTACTTTTCTAATTGATTATTGTCCTAAATAAAATAAAATTAAAAACATTCCTAGTACATTGTTTTGCTAGTTAACTTAAAACTAATTTTAAAATATGCAAACTAGCGAAGCAATGTACTTACTGTTACTTGAAAGGTAATGCTAGAGGTTCAACCACAGACTTAGTAGAGATGCTACGGGTTCAACTAATGCAAAAAGTCCCCGCCCGCGCCGCCCCGGTTTGTGATCTTGCCAGTTAGTTACGCAACTTTCACATTACCGAGTTAAATAATGGGTAACCAAATAAAAAGCGTCTCGAGCTCCTCCGTGCTTCGGAAGGCACGTAAAGCACACTGCGGTTGTATTGGCTTAGGGCTTAGCCTGTGCTGGATTTACACGAAGCCAATACTTGAGACAATCCACTAAGCCAGTCCAATTTGACAATGCCAATGCTAAGCAAAAATGCCTTGAGGACAATCCAATGTAGTGGACTGTCTCTATTTACACGATGCCAATATTGGACTGGCTTATTGCATTGTCTCAAGTATTGGCTCCGTGTAAATCCAGCAGCCCAGTCTGCCTTAGTGCTGTCGTTCATGTGGGAACGTTCAGGACGTTCATAGGATGACGATGATGACAACATCGCCTTAATATAGGATTGCTTCATTGTTACTTATTTATAGCAGTAGGTACCGAAAATAATTGAAAATAAAAGTCAAATCATTTATTAAATAAACGCCTTCACAGACACAATGACATGATCGTGGTCTCTACGCGACAGGTTAAAATATTTATTTATTTTACATTATTTATTTCACTGCCATTAATTATGAGTTGGTTGATAATGTTTCGAAATAAAACATAGGATTATTTATATGTTTACCAAAAATATTTTAAAACAATTAATTTTATATAATTACCCTAGTATGTTGATAATGAATCAAGTACAACTTTAAGCCATTTTTAATGCAGTTTCATTGTTGGATACGACATGTGGTACACATCCCTTATTTATTGTGAGCCTGATGCAGCATTAAATATTGGTGTTACTATGATTAACCATGCTTTTGAAGGTATCCAGAATCTCCTAAGAAATTAGAACAATATACTTACTTATAGAAAATTGTCATAGATAAAAAGTTAGTAGGTAGGTAGTATATATTTACCAAAAATAATTTAAAAACAATTAATTTTATTTATTTATTTTATATTTACAGGTGAATTGACAGTTCTATAAAAAGTATAACACTGAAAATGTGAAACAGCAAACCATTTACAGATTCACACAAATAAAAATATGATAGTAACATTACAAACTCAAGCAACAATTACAATCGATTACTTCACAATCGCCAAATTGATAATAACTAAACTATTACAGAGTATGCTAGATATGGAACTTAATTTGTATTATATGTATAACAAGCCACCTTATGTTAAGCCACCTATTTAAAGAAAAAACAATATTATATCTAACACAATAGAACCCACCAGATTTAATAATTGGATAGTAATAATGCAAGTTTATACATATTATTATTACCTTTGTATGTTGAAAATGAATCAAGTACAACTTCAATAGCTTAATGTTATGACTAGTAGAAATTAATATAAGTAGGTACTTAAACATTTTCTATAGGTAAGTACAGTAGGTACCTACTGCAATTAAAATTAAAAATCAAGTAAAAAATAACATTAATGTTATATTTCTTAATATATTCTTATTTCCTTACCTAACTCTCTCAAAGTCAAAGTTTATTAAATATGAGGCTTCACTTTCTCTTATTGACATTAAAACTATATGTAACTATAAAAATAAATGCCAATTGTGTGTATAAGAAGGTACTGTTTTTTAGTACCTACCTAAGTAAATCTTTCTAATAAAGTACAATAAACTTAGAACTATACTTAATTTTTCCCCATCATATAAACCAAATCACTATTTTATGGGTTAAATATATTTATGGCACACTGTTCCTTTCTTAAAATAAAAATGTTGTCAACGAAGGTACTGTTTTTTTGTACTTACATAAGTAAATCTTTTTAAATAAAGCACAATAAACTAAGAACTAAATTTTATTATTTTTTTTTTTTTTTATTGGCAACGGGTAAGCGCTTGGCCTTCATCTCACCTGATGGTAAGTGACGATAAGGCCGAAGGTGGAAGCGCGCTTTACCCGGAATCCTCGACCACTGAGGAACTGGCTATCTTATCTCTAACTGTCGGAACACAACTATGCTATAAACATCGTTGTTATGGCGACAGACTTAGATAAGATGGTGGTAGCTAGCCAGGCGGACTTAACAGCCCTACCACCAACCAAACCGAGCACACAAAGATGTACCCCCCACTGGGAATCGAACCCGGGACCTCTGGATCTGAAACAGGTAGCTTAGCCACTAGACCACAGAGGCGGTCAAAAAATTAACTTTAAATTAACTTTATACTTAATTTTTCCCCATCATATAAACCAAATTACTATTTTATGGATTAAGTATATTTATGGCACAGACTGCTCCTTTTTGTAGAATAAAAACGTTGTCAACATTAGAGCTCCACAAAAAAAAAATCATGTAGGTAAATAACTAAATTCAACGATGCCAAAGCCATGTTCAATGCAGTTTCATTGTTGGATATGACATGTGGTACACACCCCTCCTTTCTTGTGAGCCTGATGCATCATTAAATATTGTTGTAATTATCATTAGCCATGCTTTTTGAAGGTATCCAGAATCTCCTAAGAAATTAGAACAATATACTTACTTATAGAAAATTGTCATAGATAAAAAGTTTGTAGGTAAGTAAGTACCTATGTATTATACAAAATTGCTTGATATTGTTTTTACCAAATAACCATGTTTGTTCACCATTCTGAGGAAGTCCATCCTCCAAATTATGAGGTAACATTTAAGATTTTTGAATTGTCGTCTCAAATCTGCAAACCACATAAAACAGTTTTATCTTTATGTCAATACTCTTTATTCTAGCAATTTTAACAAAACTGACATTTCCTGGTAAATCCCAATATAATAATAGGCATAATACTTACCTTTATTATGTAAGTAATAATTTATTTATTAAAACTTACCGTTTGAACATAAGGACTGATATCTTTTCCTATTATGAAAGAGGCTTGTCTATATAAGATTTATAGGGTATAGTCAATAGGTACACCTTACTGCGTTGGTTTAATACTATAAGCTACCTGGCAAATTAAATCTTCATTGGAACCTGTAAAATAAATAGGCAATGTAAGTTATAAATTAATAAATGGACATTATGGATAGGTTACATTTAATATTTATACAGAAAGTCCCTTACTGTTGTCTTATTCTTGACCTTTCTTGTCAAGATTAAAGGTACTTATGTGGATTTATTTGGCCAAAATGTTTGTATGGTTTGAGAGCCCCTACAAATTGTTATGCAGCGACTTGCTCTTCGTTGCGGAAAATGTTGCATGACACACATTTATTTGGTCACTCACATCGCAACAACTATATCAGCACGCAATTCCCGGCAGACCTTAGTTAGATATTTGAAAGTTCGTAAACGAGAACTCCGAGAACTATTCACAAGTACAAAAAACTCGGGATTTCGTTAATTTGCTCCAAGCAACGTAGAGAAACATTTCTTCCTTAGCGCCTGAGCACTTGATTATTGCAGTCCACAATAGCCCTAAAAAGAGCATTTTAAACAGAACTTTCAACACAACACAACTCTTCCTTCATCAGCTGATAAAACAATCGCCATTTTGTGTGAATTTTTATCTTCAATGTTTGAGTGATCGCTAGATTAGCGATTCTTGGCTTGTCAAACTGTCAATTAGGTCTATTTTAGCGTAAATTTTACGTCGTAGGTAACTTTTGCTTATGTCAATCCCATACATTCGGTTTATCGTAGCGATGATTTCGTAGCGTTCAATTTGTTTGCCAATTGACTAGGCCCTCAGATGCGTTGCGTTGCAGCACAGTACGTTGCAGCGCAGCGCGTTGCGTAGCGATGTCACACCGGCGCGCGGGCGGCCGCGCGGCCAGTCGCAAGTGGCCGCAACGCAACGCGCTGTGCTGCAACGCTCTGAATGTTCTAGACATCGGCCATTTTCGTTTGAGAAATGGAAGATAGTGTGAGCATTTCTGAGTATTCTGACGAAGGATGACTGGGTAGTAGCTCATCTGATGAAGAACTGCTGCTTCTCACGATATATCAGGTCAGAAGAAATAAAAGAATATATGGGTGCATGACATAAATAAAAGAATTTTTCGTTCATTCCGAACGAAGCGAATACAATCGGAGTCACATGTAGACCGATTTTACTGGTATTTCCATATGTCTCAGTCGTCTTTTGAGGAGTTACCTACACTATCTAATTAAACCTTACATAATTAAGCAGACCGCAAAGTATCGGGAAGCTATATTTTCAAGGGAAAGACTTGCTGTCGGTATTTATTGAAGTGATTTTGTATAGATATTTTGCTCGTACGTAGAAAATGAAGCTATTTTTTCTGATTTGGTAATATATTTTTGAAGATATCGAAACGTTGAAAAAATGACTACTTCATTCGGAAATCGAACCAGGCGGGAAATTTCGTCGGTCTGACCAATACCTCCGTGGCGGAGTGGTCAACGCAGCCGCCCGGATTGCGGAGGACGCGGGTTCGATTCCCGCCTGAGGTAGACATTTTTTTCAACGTTTCGTTATCTTTGAGTTTATTTGAGCGTTTTTTAACGCAAATAATCAAATATTACGATTATCTTTTTGGTTAAATTGTATAAAAACTCCAAAGCAAACGGAAAACTTGAACTAAGTACTTATAAAGCACCTATTTTTGTGTTTGCTTACAAAAAGATAAATAACTAAACATCTATATTATAGTTTAACAGTGTCATAATAAAACATCGATTATAATTATTTAATAATTAAGTATTTATTAATTTTAGATAGGTTGTACTTATAACTTAGAAAGGTTGTACTTATAACTTAGCAATCAAAACTAACATGACAAAATTTAAATTATAAAATTAAATCAAATCTTGTGTTTCCGAACTAAATCAATTAATTTTTCCATAACATCGGCATCCATTTTTGTATTTAAATACAAATCACCGTTTTCCTGCTGCACGGCGCTGCACGTCTACGTGCGTAGTCGTCCGCGGTGTGAGTCACTCAACTAAAGAAAGGCATGTAATACAACGTCACACAGTGTTTTAAAAGACCCTAAAATCTGACGCCTATCTTTTTTCTTCATTATTGAATAGAGTTTTGTTTCACAAATGCATCAGTAAAACTCCCACGTGCCGATTCTATTTAGTTTTCGAAAAAAAAAAAATTAAATTAAAATATCACAGAAACGATCTCGCAATGAATTCTGATAGGTATACCTACGATAAAATGGGTGTCTTTCATTTATTTTATGCTTAAACTCTATATAAGGCAAATCGACTTCTAAAAGTGATTCGACTTCTAAAATGAAAGTGAAAGTTCATTTATTGATTTCTAAAAGTGCTGGAACTGGGAAACATTAAATAATGATAGATATTGCTAGAACTAATGATTTAAAGCAATTGTCATTGCAGCGCAAAAGCTGTGGGGTCATCATCTGTTCCGTTCATATAAAAAAAATTAGGAATCAATAAAAGTATGAAAATGATGAATCTTCGAACTTGTATAACTTGGCTCGGAGCAATCCTACAACTTTTGTGCCATATTAACTATTTCTCCAAATGGCTAGTTCTAACAATACGTACCATTTTTTTTTCGTTGGCCGGCACTTTCAGAAAAGGCCCAAAAAATGATGTCCTTTATAACAGTCATTATCCGATTCCTTGCATGTCCGTCGCCGGCGACCGACGACTGCGCCATGGCGTCCTAGTGAGGCAGAACTCTAACTCACAACCGCCACCACAAAGATCCAATATTTGATCGGGGCTTAACGCCAAATTACTTAGGGTGGATTCGACCAAACTGGAATAAGACTTACTCCGAGATTAGTCTATACAAATTCGGCGCTTAATCTAGGTATAATACCTTATTCCAGTTTGGTCGAATCCACCCTTAGTAAAAGCGTCCTACTCGGTCCTACGCATAACTTTTATACCCGACGCGCCAAAAGTGAAAGTGTGCGTAGGATGACTAAAGTAAAGTTATACCCCCTTCAAATGCTTGTGTTTATTTATTACATAAGTATAGCTTAAAATAAATCATTTTAAATTACATTTAGTACCTAGTGTTAGTAAGTTACGTTAAGTACTACATATAGCGCTGTACTGGCTTGAAAGCTGTTTAGATGATGATAGTACTGTGCTCGAGTTGCAAGTTAAGCAGCTTTCGCAATGTCAGGTCTCCGGAGGATGGGTGAAAAATTAACATATTTAAGCATCTCCGTGCTTTCGGTTGCGATTGTGTCTTATTCAATGTTAAAATAATCTGAAAAATATTTGAATATGACGAAAGACAATAATGCAATTTTACGGCTTAGAATCTGGTATTATTTTCATCGTGCGTAGACCTACGCGAAGTTGTTAGTCCATATTAATTTTGGCAGCCGTTAACGTTTTAATGTTTTTCTTTCGTAGAAAATTAAATGTATAGTGAAGTCATAACTGTTAGCCTTTTATTTCATGAAACATAAAGTTGTTTACCAAATACAGATATAATAAAATGGAATTCAGCGAAAGAAATATCGTGTTAATATCCCTCCAGAGAAAGAACGCAGCTAATTAGACCATGGTAAATGTTTGCGTATCAGCAGATAACGACCGACGACGGGGAAATCAAATAAAGCGCCGTATGACCTGAGTTTAAATAGGGGAAGGGGGGGGGGGGGGGGCAGCGCTGTTATAAATAACATACATTATGGATGGATCTGACACGTTATAAGTATTAAGACTTGTTAACCCCTTGAGTAACCGTAAAACCAGACACAATTAAATATCAATTGTTTCGTGACCGCCGGCGGTCTTATGATCCTTGACCTATTAACGTTTATGTGTCCTAAGCGATACATTATAGAAAAAGTAATAAGTATATAATATAGCCTCTTACTGGACAAAGGCCTCAAGTCAATTATGGTGATCAGTAACGGTCACAGACCCAAGCTATGTATCGAAAAATCCAAAACTCACTTTGCATTGTGTGTAGAATAGAAAATATTGTACTAATGTTACAAATTACAGTAAAGAAGAATGGTCGTCTGTGACCCAGGCCCGGCGCAAACGAAACATATCTCAGTTAGTTTGTTATTTTGTATACATCAATTATCAGTAGTATTTTTTTTCTGTTTCGTTGGCTAACTTACTTAAATTGCCTTATTAAAGTAAATTTTTATTTTTCGAAAATCACATCCACTAATCATTTATCTACTTTTTTATCTGAAATAAAATCAGAATAATCTCACATTGATGACGAAACACCGTTGAACATAGAACATAAAAATCATGTAAAGATTTACATAAACCTGTTTATACCCTATTTTGACGACCTCCTTGGTCGAGTGGTTTGTACACCGGTTTTCATGGTGTCGCCATCTCTGGGATCCCCGGTTCGATCCCCGGTCGGATCAATTTAGAAATTATTGTTTTTCTAAATTGTCTCGGGTCTGGGTGTTTTCTATGTATAATAAGTATGTATTTAAGTATGTTTATCCGTTGTCTACTAACCATTTAACGAGTTTCTTCGGTGTGTTTGTAGGAAAGTTTTTTTTTATTTTTTATTTATTTATTAACATTTTAGGTCAAATCAAAACTTAACAACAATTAGATCGTTTGCAGTGGGTTTATTACTAGCTTTATTATACACAAAAAAACTATCACACACTTACTTGACACTACTGCTATCTCACTCGCACTCTCTCTTAAAGAGCGAGATGTCAATAGTCTATAATTGGGATTTATAGCTGCGCTAGTGATCCAAACTCGCTTGCGCAGCGTCTCGGGCGTCCGTCGACGCTATAATACTATTGTATTGTACATGTACCTAATCATGACAGACGAACGTTAGGTAGCTGTGCTCATGTAATAAGTACCATTTATTGCCTAGGGTGGGCTAGACATAAAGATGATTTTCAACATCCTGCACTGGGTATGGACAATGTTCTGATAGATTTTAAAAATGTTTAAGTTCAAAAACAGTTTTACGTGCATGAATATGACGTTTTATTGCAAATAAAATTCATATTTTATTTTTTTTAGTTCTAATATTGATTGGCCATTATTGTGATTATTATATTTTTAACGCTAGGAGTGAAGATAAAAAAGATTTGTAACAGTTTCGAAAAAAAATATTATACCTTTTGAAGGCGATTTAACTAACTTAGCCTCGGAAATCGAAATAAACAAAAACTGTTAATTAATGTACACAAAATAACAAAAAAAATGAGATGAGTTTCGTTTGCGCCGGGCCTGGGTAACTTTTGTATGGATCGTGACCATTCTTCTTTAAGTTTAGATTATTATTATTAAGTTGTGGCGCTAAAAGGCCAGCTCAGCATAATGGTAGGCCATCCAAATTGGATAACATGACGGCCATGACGCTAATCTTTTGCGAACACTGATTTCTGTGGACGTCAGTTGTAAGAGTACTTTTGCAGTACAGTGACGAGCACCAATATGTATACACTTTGACTCTTATATTCCATTGTATTATGAGTTAAAATTGTTTATATATTTTTGTTTGTGACTGTACATACGCCTGGAGATCGACCTATCTAAAACTGACACATTTCTCCAATCGATGTTGATCTTTATACCCTTTTTTCCCCCAGTTAATCCACCTTATGGATACCCCACCCCCAGAGGGAGGCAGGGTTATGTGGGGCTCCTTCCGTCCCCCTTCCACAGAAAGGGAATAGAGGGAGGGAAGTTTACCCACTAAACACTGGGAAACAGCAATTCGAGAAAAAAGTGGAAACCGTGGGACCTGTCCACTAGGGAATTAAACCACGGGATGATCTTTATACCCTAGTAACAAAGTTCAAAATTTATTGAAGTAATTTGAATTTTCGCGTTTATACTCCCACAATGACGCGAAAGAAGTCTTACAGCCTTTCGATTCACCGCTCGCTATGTCCGTCTCGATGACACGGCCACTCCGTGCCTACCTTCAAAAAAGGGGTTCCAGAAAATCTAGGCTAAGTACCATTTCACGATTCTCACCGTGAAAAGGTTAAGTTGTAACGTCTACGGCTAAAAGCTATGACCTTACCCCAAAAGGTTTACACCTATTAGTATCACTACTTCATACCTAAAAGATATCTCTGCTACATTGGTAGATAGCAGAGATAATTGATAAAAAATTGTGAATAGAAAAGAATATGTACTACTCTAGTAAAATTTTAATCACTGAAAAAAGACGACAACCTCAGGCGGGAATCGAACCACGCACCTTCCGCATTCCGGGCGGCTGCCTTAACCACTTGGCTACCGAGGTCAGGCTTTCAACCGTCGAAATTTGTCAGTGCTTGATGCTTATGTTTTTAGTCAACATTGCTTCATCAAATCTTAGAAGTTTTCACCTCTGAGATCCGAAAGAAATATTTTTCCTCCCGCCTGAGGTTGTCGTCTTTTTTCAGTGTTTAAAATTTTACTTAAGTATATTTAAGCGTTAATAAAACGCTAAAATATAAAACATTAATGTACTACTCTGTCAAGAAAGTACCGGGAAAAGATCAATAATACACAAAATGTTAGTTATTCATCCAAATTTATTTTATCGCCTTCAAAGTATGCTCCTTCAGAAACGATACACTTACGCCAACGAATAATCCAATCATCAAAACATTTTTTAAACGCTTTTTCCGGAACCGGTTCAGTTCTCGCCGCGAATTCTCCTTTATTGTCTTCTACCGAATGAAAACGGGCGCCACGAAGTGGTCATTTGAGTTTAGGAAAAAAATAGAAGTTGGCTGGAGCCATATCTGGTGAATAAGGTGGTTGCTCGATGGTATTTGTTGAGTTTTTGGTCAAAAATTCGTTCACAATGATGGCCTTGTGCGAAGGCGCATTATCGTGGTGCAAAATCCAAGAATTTTCTTTCTACAAATTTGGCCTTTTTCGTCGAATTTGCTCTCTTAAACGTCGCACAACGATCAAATAATATTCTTTATTTACCGTTTGACCTTCCGGAAAGAATTCTGAGTGCACAACGCCGCGATAGTCAAAGAAAACAGTCAACATGACTTTGACTTTTGATCGACTTTGGCGTGGTTTTTTCGGTTTCGATCAGTCGGAAGTCGCCACTCCGAAGCTTGTTGACTAGTTTGCATGACAAACTCGTAAACCCAAGTCTCGTCACCAGTAACAATGCGTTGCATGAATGTTGGGTCGGAATTGACTCGTTCTAGCATGTCCTCAGCGACTCTTATGTGATTGAGTTTTTAGAGAAAATTCAGGTCTTTCGGGACTAGCCGAGCGGTAACATCTTTCATACCCAAGTGATTATTTAAAATGGTACGGATCGACTCGTGAGACACAGAAAGTTCAGCGGCTATTTCTCTCAAACTTGAATGAGGATTTTCAGTCACCATTTCCTTCACTTTTGCGATGTTAACTTCAGTTGAAGACGTTGATAGCCTACCAGAGCTAAGCAAATCTTCCATCACAGCTCGACCGCTTTTGAACGCTTTGTACCACTCATAAGCACGTGTTTTTGATAAAGTCGATTCACCGTAAGCCTTCTGTAACATTTTCAGTGACTCCGAACACGAAATTCCATTGGCGACGCAAAATTTAAGACAAACTATTTGTTCGATGTTTTTATCCATTAAGAAATTCGCAATACACACTAGATTTAGACAGATGCAACTCAAACTCCGCGCCAAAATGGATAACAGTTGTGCCAATCTAACAAAAAAAAATTGAATTTGGAATTATAAACAAATCATCCGTTCCCGAAACTTTTTTGACAGAATGTATAAGAAAGTTTATTCATCATCTTCATCACCATCAGTCAATAAACAGCCCACAGCTGGGCACAGACATGCGGTTACCAAAGTTTATTAATGACAATTATATTTTTCCGGGACCAAAGTAGCAGAATTTTTGTATGGAAATCTGTTACTGCGACAAATTTTATTTCAAGCGCAGATTTTTGTTTGTACAGCCGAGCGGTCTCTTTTATTAATACCGTTATTTTTAATTCGTTTATCTCGTACCAGTAAACTTTGCGAAATTAATGTACCTGTCAAGCGCCCTTAATAGCTTTGTGGACCATCCATTTTGCTTTGTTGTACTTAGTTATCTTATTTCAAATTTGTTAAAAAAAAATTACAAAATAAAATTTCCACGAGCAGTATTCGAACCGGCACCTTTCTGACATTCCGGCTCCGGTGCACTTCTAATTATGCTACCGTGCCTTTTATCCAGCCCGCCGAAATTAATGAACGTTAATTTTGAAAGCAACAGGCACCTATTGAATGTCAACAATAACGTCATCAACATGTTTGAAATGTGTCGAATCCTGCTTGTAGGATTTTGATTTTCAACCTATTCCAAATTCTAATTTATTCGCAACAAACTTTGCGTTAAGTATGAATAAAAATCAATTGTCGTAATGTTTGTACGCGCATCTCTTCAGAACCTAAATAGCTAATTATTTTTTGTTGCGTTCTGAATTGTCAGGACAAAATTTGTGTGTAAACACATTTTTGGAAAATCGTCACGGTGTTTACAGGATGTTCACGCGGACGAAGTCGCGAGCATGCCGCTAGTTATACTTACATAAGATATTTATATTATATTTGTTTAACTTTTCATCACTCGAGCGACAAGTATGTGTGTTCCTAGTACGGATTAAAAAAACCGGCCATGTGCGAGTCGGACTCGCCCATGGTAGTCGTCTTTGCTCGTTCCGTAGCAGCAAGTAACATCATATTAATAAAAGTTCTTGTAGTTCGTTGTAACTTTGATCGATGTTTTAATAATAGTGTATTTAAAAAAAAATTAATTTATGACGTATTAAAAAGAAACTACTTACTAGATCTCGTTCAAACCAATTTTCGGTGGAAGTTAGCATGGTAATGTACCTACATCATATATTTTTTTATGTTATTAGAAACCTTAATATCATTTTTAAAGACCTATCCATAGATACCCCACAAGTATGGGTTTGATGAAAAAAAGATTTTGTAGTTTCAGTTCTAAGTATGGGGAACCTTCAAAATTAATTGTTTTTTTTTTCTATTTTTGTAAGAAAATCTTAATGCGGTTCACAGAATACATCTACTTACCAAGTTTCAACAGTATATTTCTTATAGTTTCGGATAAAAGTGGCTGTGACATACGGACGGACAGACAGACAGACATGACGAATCCATAAGGGTTACGTTTTCTGCCATTTGGCTACGAAATCCTAAAAACGTACTTGCTCAGAATCGTTTGTTGCGCATTGGTCAACGTCCGGGACATATTGAAACCCGTGTCGCCCGTGTGTGTGTAGTAGGTAAGTATTAGTACCAGACGGTTGTTTGGAAATGCTTACTCTGTTTGGTTGGGTTTTCAATATATTTTCGGAAAAGGAGGTCTTTAACGAATTCAAATAATAGTTTGAATGAGATAAGGTTTTGGTTATTAAGCTGTTGTCTATGTGTGGATTAAAGTGTTAACTAAAAGGTTTCTCGCGGAAACAAAGGCAAAACTTTCAGTCGTGCTGAATTTCGTCATATAGATGGATTACTTACATTTTAAAAATTGGTGAAGTATTTATTTAAAATAAAAAATACTGACTAATGCGTAAGAAAATTATGATTTGAAACTACATTATGGAGATATTGAAACCCACAAACACACCCGTGTTACCCCAGGCACACGAAATTTCTGGTAAAACATTTATCAAGAATAAATCCAATTGAAGGACTTCTAAAATGAAAAAAAATAAACGTAATTTGGCGACATGATAAAACGCGAACGACGAAAATAAAATTTGTAACAACGCGACGCGCTAATTAAAACACGGAAAGTCTGCAGCGTATAAATAATATTCATATTTATTTTCCTTTAAATGAGAGGTAAAAAAATTAAATTCATTGTTCACACGGTGCAGTTACTTACAGATATACTTATTGGTAGATATTGTTAAATAATACAAAAGTTTTTGTTTTAATGTCTGAAAGATTTGATGTTTTCGTGTATACTTTGGTAGACCTAGAGTGCAAACTGTTGTCAGTAACAACTAGGTTTTTAGTTTTCTTTAGATTGTTTTCGGAGATTAATCGCAACCTTAAAAAGAAGCTGACGCACTGCGCTCATCCAACAGACGTACTTACTGAACAATGGAACTTATTTACCCGCCGCCTCGTAGATCGATAACGCGCTCATGGCTTACGTCCATTCATTTAGGACAATATGGGGTACCTACCTACGCATTTATATGTACTCGAGTAGGTACTTAAAATTCATGAATACGACTGTCGAATCTACATTAATTTAACGGTCATTAACTAACAACGTTTACTGAGGATAACGTATGCGTGCGAACGAATACTGTTTTAACGTGACGTATATGTATAATGTTTGTTTTTGTTCGCAGCCAGTGGCGGAGGAGCCGTTCCGATTTGCGATGGAGCTGGACGACCTTCCCAAGGAGACGCTGAAGCAGTACATATTCGAGGAGACCCTACTGTACCAGCAGGCGAACGAGGGCGCGTAAGCTAGCCCGGGGCGCGAGGCGAGCGCGGTCTGCATGCAAACACTATTTCAGTTTGTTCTATTCAACAGTTGGCAGATATAATAACCTCACGATGAATCACGCTATCTTCGATGACTTCACTAACGTTTGCCTTATCTTGAGTACCCGATTAAGTTTATGAGTAACTATCAACAGTGTTTGTCGTTTTAAGGATAAAATATTTTATTAAACACGTTATTACGAGGAAATTTGGTGTGGATTTTGTGGCGTTTGCATGCAGACACGACGGACCCGACGACGGTGCGGTTCGACAAATTACGAATACGTTTTCATTCTGTTATATGTAGTGGGTTAACCAAAGCTAATAGTTAACCATGATGTATTTTCTCTAGGTATTCGACGTTTGGACTCGTCAGTTTTCAGCGGATTTCTTTGTATCGCTGCCGTTTTGTTTTTTTTTACAATGAGGTGGGATTTTGATGATATAGTGTCATTTGCTATTGAAGCTTTGAACATATTGAATACTTACCTTTTTGTACAAGGGCCTTTCCGCTATAAGGGTAGGCAAAGGAGGTTGTCAGCGGGATTGATACCCGATATAGGCTTGCTCAGTTCAGATAACTGTAATGAAATAAGGTTATATTTTATTAGAAAGAGGCCAAAAATAGATGACTCATTCAATAGTTGACTGTAAAGTCAAATTACGTGAAAAGAGTTTATTAAAGTGACATACGAAAACGAGACACGAATAATTCTTTTCGTTTACTGTGTTGATATTTGTAGGGGTAGCCACTTGTTTCAAAACGTTGTCGGAGAAGTATCAAACTATGACTGGATCAGAATGTGTTGAAGAGTATAAATAATAAAACTTAGATGACTCTTAGCGTCATAGATAGGGCTTTTCTGAAATTTATAAACGTTAAAACATACTTAGTCGTACAATTTCTAAATGAGGGCGAAAGTTGAGGCGGTTATGGCCCGCCGGCCGGCGGGCGGCGGGCGACACGGCGCGGCCTGATTTACAGTATTACGAGAATACACATTAGTACACTGATACATTCAGATCTCGTTAGTAATAAATCGGAGAGAACACACCGATACTCCAATATCGGTGCGTTCCTCTAGACATTTTGATGCGTTTTACGGTAGGTACTTACATCTTATATCGATGTGATGCATTAACTCTAGAGAAACTGTTAGGACGGTAACGATGTGCGGGTTTCTATACCGATTACTTTGAAATTTCGACACCAGTCACAATATGATCGTTATCGAAGAGTTTTGGGGCTCGCCTTTGTTGTGCGACGGCGACCGACAAGATGTTAGACTTAGTCGAAGAAAGATGTAAATATTTTTTACATTTCGAATTAATGTATTTTGAAGTGTCACAGAATAATAACTTTGAGCACATAAACGTTATTCATTAATTCTGATGTGATCTTTATAAATTATTCGTATTCTCTGGGTGGGAGCGGGGTGCCCGTTGGAAAGCTTGCGTGTTACAATTGTTTCTATGATATTAATAATTCTCGTCTTCCTTGTATTTGCATGTTAGCGCACAAGACAATTTTTAGAATAGTTAATTCTTCATATCAGATATTTTAAAGAGACGTTGATAGGCTATTATGTAAATTGTGTTGTTTGTGCGGTTGGTGTGTGAGGTTTTCAACCGGCGCCCCGGGGCGGGCGGCGCAGGCGCAGGGCGCGGCGCAGGCGAGCGGGATCTATCTGTTGTTGCTATGTGTCTGTAAGATGTTGTTATTGACTCGCGTTTCCAGTGTCATTAATCATTATCCAATGTGGGGGTCACGATCAAGTTTTTTACGACCACACTCTATTTCTTATCTAAAAGACTCGATAGTTATTTGTTAAAATTATTATAAAGTTTATCTAATAAAAATGTTGGTTTTATTAGATAACTTCAACTGTAATAAGAGTATTGATTCGACATCGCCGACGATGTTATAAATGTATAGCAAATAATGTTACAGGTGAATCTAACGCTAGTTGACGTCATAAGTATTGGTAACAATGTCTTCGTAATTCATATTATAGGGGTTTAAATATATTTGTTGGTTTATAACTTCAGTATATAATATTGCCGATACATTAAAACACTTGACGTTAAAAAACAGTGCAGTGGTGTGCATTTATATAAAACATATTGTACTAAAGTATTAATGAAATATTCGTGATTGATTTATATAATAATAGTTTTAATGGCCTTATGAATACATACCTTTAATGATAAACATAATTCAAGTTACATTTACGTGTCTATCAATAAAGTTTACCAAATGATATTTGCTTCGTAAATCAATTAATTATAATTATCCATTCAAAAACATCGGACTATGAATTTTGTCTATTATGCAATTATTTATTCGTCATAAATTATAACGCTTTATGAAATGTGTAATTTCTATTATATTGTTAGAAATAAAATCGCTGATCGATATAATTAAGCTTTTAAAAGACAGTCATGTTATTTATTTTTTTAACAATGTATGTTGGCCATGTTGTAAGTTAGTGGAAGCTCTAACAGTCAGGTGGTGGGGCGGGCGGTAATAAAAAAGCCATTAAACAAACTAGAACTGTCGGGGCACGTTTCCCGGCGAATTAAATGCAATAATCCTGCACATGTGGCTAAGTTACTTTATAACTTCTAGTTGAATTGCATTGGACTATGGAGTGGCTGTATAACAACTAGAGTTGATTAGAAAACCTGAAACAATTGCTCATTCGTCGCCGGAATTAAGAGCTCCAGACCTTTCTACTTATTTAGTAACCTTTCTACTTGTTTACCAATAAACTAAATTTAATTATTAATGTTCTATATTTTAGCGTTTTATTAACACTTAAATATTTTTAAGTAAAATTATAAACACTGAAAAAAGACGACAACCTCAGGCGGGAATGTTGACTAAACACATAAGCATCAAGCACTGACAAATTTCGACGGTTGAAAGCCAGACCTCGCTAGCCAAGTGGTTAAGGCAGCCGCCCGGAATGCGGAAGGTGCGTGGTTCGATTCCCGCCTGAGGTTGTCGTTCTTTTTCAGTGTTTAAAATTTTACTTAAATTTAATTATCTGAAAATAAATGATAGTCGTGCTTAAAATATCTATTTGCTTATATATTCGTATTTATCATATCAATTGAAATCGTTTATAATACTATTTTTATTATTTAAGAAAGTAATTGTTATTACCTACATTTTTTGAAAGTCATAATGCCCGCTCCACTGACGCGACTAACGTTTCAACCGTGAACTCTCCTACTATGATGCAGTAAAGGGGCAGCTACGAGCTTTGCGACGCGGCTAGCGTATTTCTAGACCATTGCGCGTTATACTACGGAAGTATCCGTCAACTGACAAAGAACAGAAAAATCGCGCGCCGCTCCGCTGACAGCGGCAAGATCGTGGCCGGGCACTGTAGCTAAGCTATGCCCGTAGAAAATCGACCATTAGGATTGATTGCCTTGTAATGCGATGTAAAATGAAATCTTTTTATTGGTGGATTTTTCTTCGCGTAATTCGCTGGTGAAAAAGCACCCTTATCATTATGACATCTCGAACTCCGATCATTGCTGAGTACAAACAAAATTTCAACTTTATTATACATATATATATATATTGTTGTGATTCAATTTGCAAGTTTCCTTTCTTGCTTATTGCTAGGGCAGTGTGCCTCGACAGTTTTTTTATGTTGTCTCGAACATTAGCTGTATTGTTTCTGTTATTTATCAAGGATAGTGAACCATCAACGAATGGCGCGTTTGCGAGGTCCAAATAGTCAAGCTTTATCGTATGAATTACGATTTATCGGTTCTGCGGATATCCAAATAAGGAAATGAGGATATATATTGCTTATGTTACTGACTATTCAAGAGTTATATTTAAATAAATTACTAGACAAACATTTATAGATGGTTCGCCTTCCTTATACTTTATGTTGTATTCGCTATGACTTGATTTAAAATTGTGTTAAAATATTTTAACTTAATCTGTTTGTAACGGACAGCAGAGATTTTGTTTCCATTCATTTCTATTTTAAAAACTATCTTTCTATAGTGGTTTAACATTAATTGTTAGTATATCTTCGCGAATACAATTCAAGAATTACGACATCTATATAACCATCACATACTTATTGTTAAAATATGAGTGTTGCCATAATGTTCTTAAGTCATCATGTACAAATTGGATATTGTAAGATCATTTGTTATCTGTCAGCAGTTGAATATTACTAAAATAAATCAAATCAAATGAAAAGTTTTGTTTTATTGATATATCCTTTTATTATAGGTAATTCTGCTTAATATTTTAGGATTGAATATGGCGATCTATGATAATATAAAGCGCCCTTGGTTTTCATGTCACCTGATGGTAAGTGAATACTAAACAAGACCGAATATGGACACACACTTCACCCGGAGTCCGCAATATAGAGGAATTGGCTATGGTACCTCTAACGGAACTCAACAATGCTACTTATAATGTTATACAGGGCGTCCCACGGACATGCACCATGGAGGGAAAGTACCTTGAATATTATATATGGAACATTTTACTGAAAGAAGACATTATTTGAATTTAAAAAACAATTTAAACTGCATTCATAGATATTTCAATAATTACATGGTTGAATCGGGAATCGAACCCGTTACATGAGAAAAATAATCATTCTGTAGCTTTATCATACCGATCGAAAGGCTTCATCATAAGGATTATTTTTGGCTAAATAACACAGTGTCACAAATAAAAGGAAGACCATGAATTTTAACATTTGATGTGAAATTTTGTTCAGAAAAATGAAAAGCTGACATTGCCGTAGGACATACAACTGACATTAAAATAAATACATACATAAATTGATTAATTTTGTATTAAAAATGTTAAAATTCATGGTTTTTCTTTTATTCGTGATACTATGTTATTTAGCAAAAAATAATCCTTGATGAAGCCTTTCGATCGGTATGATAAAGCTACAGAATGATTATTTTTCTCATGTAATGGGTTCGATTCACGGTTCAACCATGTAATTATTTAAATATCTATGAATGCAGTTTAAATTGTTTTTTAAATTAAGAACATTTTTGCGAACAGACTGTTCAAAATCCACGACCAGGTTTTGAAGCAGTTGTTGACATCGAATGAAGATGTCTTTGGCATTTAAACTAAAGAGTAAATAGTGAAGATAGTTTGCGCTTGCTGGACAAAGCCATGATAGCATAGTTGGTACTGCACCATACCAGGAATGTCAGAAGAGTACAAGTGCGCTCGTGATTTTATTTTAACATTTTTCCAAAATGATGAGCAGTAAAGGAATATTATCACCCTCTCTCTTCCCTTGGGTGTCGCAAAAGGCGACTAACGGACTAAAGACTGCACATACATACATTTTGGCGACCTCCTTGGTCGAGTGGTTTGTACACCGGTTTTCATGGCGTCGCCATCTCTGAGGTCCCGGGTTCGATCCCCGGTAGGGTCAATTTAGAAATTATTGTTTTTCTAAATTATCTCGGGTCTAAGTATTTTCTATGTATAATGTGTATGTATTTAAATATTTTAAGTATGTTCATCCGTTGTCTAGTAACCATTTAACGAGTTTCTTCGAAGCTTCTCTTGGGCTAGATAATTGGTGTGATTGTAGGAAAGTTTTATTTATTATTTTTTTATTATTATTATATTTTCAACAGCATAAAGCAGCGATGGGCTCACCACCTGTCACGCTGAGCACATGTGCAGTCGCTATTTGGTGAAAAGTGGAGTATGGCACAGAATTACTTTTGCTGTCCTCATTGCCTAGTCTCTGACTTACCCTTCGTGGATAATAGTCGTGATTAAATGATGTATTTTAATGTTACTGTACTACTGGAGACGAGCAGAACAAGATCGGCCGTGGTGGAGATCCGTAGGGGAGGCCTTTGTCCAACAGGACGTCCTTCGGCTGATGATGGCATTTTATTTAGTCATTTATTTAATGTTCTTTACATAATAAACTGCAAAAGGCGGACTTAAGAGGAAACACTACGTGGAAGTGACATGCAAAATTCTCATACGAAACACAGAAAGTCGACGTTTCGTAATCCCCTGTTTTCTCCTTCAGAACTAGACCAATTTTTATTAATTTTTCAGCATCGGGTAAGAAAGAGATTTTCTATGTCTGTATGTTTGATTTTTTTTAACTGGTAACCTTAGATTAAAATAAAAAGGGAAGATACGGCATTAGCGTCTCGTGAGTGAGCCGCCAAAATTAGGCCTAAAGGCACAATTTCACTTCAGTCACAATTTGCAGAGCGAACAGGCTACATCGCCCTATTGCAGATATTCTACTGTGTGAAAAAGAGAAAGACGCTACTCCGCAGTGGCGTCGGAATCGGTCGTACGTACTCGTCTGTTGCGAAGCGACCGAGACGTCAACGCGCTACCTGCTGACTCCCTCGCGCTGACGTTGAAACTTACCGCTTTGTCTCGCTCGCTCGATTTACACTTTATAGGTGTGCGTGTGTGAGTGTTTGCTTAAGTAGTTGAGTAGGACTATATTTTGAATGACTACAAGTAGGAGCATGCCGTATCTTCCCTTTTTGTTTTAATCTAAGCTGGTAACTAAATGTTTCTAAAGACTCCTTAAAACGGAGTGATTTCGGAGGCGAATTTCTATATTTTGGAGGCTCCTGGTTGTTAAATAAATTACTTAATGCAAAAAAATTAAACATACAGACGCAGTAAATCTCTTTCTTTAACCGATGCTGAAAAAAAACATAAACATTGGTTCAGTTCTGAAGGAGGAAACAGGGGACTACGAAACGTCGTTTTTCTGTGTTTCGTATGAGAATTTTCCATGCCACTTCCACGTAGTGTATCCTCTTAAGAGGCCTCTATTACATCTCGACTGTGATTTTTGCGTAAAATGGCCAATTTTGGCGTTATGGATCTCAGAAACTAAAATACATTAACAATTATGACTTATTGAATAGTGTAGAATAGCTATTGGAATAGTGCGTAGCGGCCTCGCTTTTTGTAAACTTTGCTAACTTTTTAATTAAACCCAAAATTGCAGAGAAAGATTTTCATAAAGTGCGCGAAGGCACTTTTTTGAGCTCATCGATTGAACTACTGTTCCAAACAAGTGAAATAAAAAAAATATAATGTTATCTCTTATATAGTCGAATAGTGCTCAGCGGCCTCGGAATTTCTAGATATCATTGATTTTATATAAGACAAAAATCTTATTCTAAACCAAAAAATCGGTATAAGTTAACTGTGAATATCTCCTATCTACGATAATATTATTGAGCAAAATTTATACCAGAGTAATTGTTACTTTATGAGGAATAAAGATTTTATAATGAATTTATTATCCTAGTTCGATAAAAACGATAAATACAACTGCAAAATTACTACAAAATGCGATGCGCCGGTCGTCCGAATTTAACATAAGCTCACAGAATGGAGATTAGTAATATTATGCACAAATTTATTATCCTATTTCGATAAAAACGATAAATACAACTACAAAATGCGAAAATGGGCATTTTACGCAAAAATCACATTCGAGATGTACCTAATAGGCCTCTTAACACCACCGGTCAACCGGTAAGGATGTGGAAGACTTGAAGTTAGGCGATATTCAATACAGTTAGAATATTAATAACAATTACAAACAGCATAAAAGAATATACAGAATACACATGGTTGACATAAATACATAATAAATATAAGTATATTTATGTAAGTACATAAATACAGCAAAATAGTAGTATATGTATATACAATACTTACATAACAAAAAAAATAAAATTCAGGTAGGTAGTGTGACTTCTAAAATAGTGCTCAGACGCACCAGTCTTTTAAACACTACTTTACTCTGAGCACGACGGATATGCATTGGCAGAGCATTCCAGAGACGAATAGCGGAAAGAGTGAAATAGCTGGAGACGAAGCCAGTACGATGAGCGGGAAATTGGAGAGTAAGGTTGCTAATAGAGCAAAGGTCACACGAAACACGAACGAAACCACAATTCATCATTATCATCATCATCAGCCAGAAGACGTCCACTGCTAGACAAAGGTCTTGTGCTGCTCGCATCCAGCGGCTACCCGCGACCTTCACCAGATCGTCGGACCAACTTGTTGGAGGCCTGCCCACACTGCGTGTTCCGGTGACGACCGCCACTCGAGAACCGTTCTGCCCCAACGGCCATCAGTTCTACGGGCGATGTGCCCTGCCCATTGCCACTTGAGCTTGGCGACTCTTTGAGCTATGTCGGTTACTTTAGTTCGTCTACGAATCTCCTCATTTCTGATTCGATCACGTAGAGAAACCCCGGGCATAGCCCTCTCCATTGCTCTTTGCGTGACTTTAAGCCTGCTAATTAGGCCCATAGTTAGCGACCACGTTTCGGTACCGCATGTCATCACTGGCAACACACTGGTCGAAGACTTTCGTCTTTAGACACTGCGGTATTTTGGACACAATAAAGAAAAGAAAACTATTATCGAAGCACCTAAACCTTAACCACATAAGTACCTAGGTACCTACACAACCAAATCATACGAGTAGGTATACACACAAAATATGTGAACAGGTCTATAAAAACCTCAATTGTACTCCCAAAGCGATTGAATTCATTCCTTTCGTACAGTTTACGACACCGCCAGCACTCGCCAATATTCTATTCAATTTAGGTAGTTAGCTCGAATGCTCGAGTAAAAAGTTTACGAATGTTTTCATGTTTAGACGACTTCAATGCTTATGCTGAACGAATTGCTTCCAAAACTTAGTTCTCCTTCATTCTAATCTCAGAATGATGAGTACGAAAAGTGGTTTAATATTTACAAATAATATTGTCGTCACAACTCAATATAAACTTCTTGTTGTTTGACGAGTTAACGCGATCCAGTTTGACGGTTCTGGGCTCATAGCAAATTATCGGACCTTTATCTATAGCGATTTGCACTTGTAAATAATTTAACTTTAATTCATCATCATCATCATCAGCCTATAAACGTCCCACTGCTGGGCACAGCCCTCTCACGTGAACAATAGCACGTGAGGATATTGGGCCATAACCCACCACGCTGGCCCAATGCGGGTTGGTGGGTTTAACGACTGCCATCTTACGACAACAACCGGAACCAACGGCTTAACGTGCCTTCCGAAGCACGGAGGAACTTTAATTAATATTACAATACTATTGTATATAAATGTATAGATATTTTGAACTACGCTATCATATACGATACAAACACAGTGTTCTGCAGCTGCGGCACAATGGTGCACTTTTAAAGTTTCAAATGTTTGTGAAGTGAAATTATTCGGCTTAGCGACAACGACGACATTACCGCTCTAATACGAAATTTAATGGAACCCCACACAAGAGTCTCATTTTTGCATTATAATTATGTAGAAATACATTACGTTACATCATTATTACTTATATATTTTTTAAGAGTTCTCTAAATTGCTGTGCCCGAAAAGGGCGACTAGATATTGTTCTAATTGTATTGTCTTAACACTTTTATACACTTAGGTAGGGACCTTTAGTGTTCTGAAGTCATTTTGGTTAATTTTGATGCCTCTCGCAGCTGTTATGTGATACATGATGCTTGTGAAGACCCTCTCCGTTTAATTGAAGCGTTGTTGTCCGCGATACGCAGCAATCCGATCCAGCGCTCGTTATCGTGACACAAGTACCTAATTATGCTTTGTTTCACGTTGGCGTAATAGCAACCCAATTATTTTCTTGTTTACCAGGCCTCGACCCTCTGTAGTGGACCCTGAGCTTGAAATGATACCGTTACCGTGTTACTGTGATCTATCGTTGTGATCCAATTAAAAGAATATCATGTCTCCGCTCTTGAGAACATTCTTTCTTCGTAATTATAGCACGCTCTAAATAACATTACGGATTACACATTACGGTATCTCATAATGAAAATTTGCATGCTAAAGGAAAATATACGAACGGTACCGAAACCTCACAAGCATTTTATGGAAGAGGAAATAATTAAGATCATGAAACAAAATAGCTTATTACGACTTTTCTACATATTAAAATATCGATATTTTAATATGTAGAAAAGTGTTTACTGTGACTGTCATAGCTACCACATCCTGCCTGATGGTAAGCAGCCGATGCAGTCCAAAAAGTGAACGCTCCTCACCGTGGAACAAGCACGGTAACAATCGCACTCTACGCAGCTGGAGGTCCTTAAGAGAGGCTGTTACCTCAGTATTACAGTATTTAACGGAGCCGTCCCATAGATGGGAACAATACTCCAGACTCGATCGCACCTGAGTCTTGTACAGCAAACAGCGCTGCTCGGGAGTGAAAAACCGCCTCATTTTATTGAGCAAAACCCAACTTACGTTACGTTAGGCAGTTAAAATAACACTCGATGTAGCATTTTGGATTTAGTTCATGGCCGATGTTCATGCCAAAAATGCTGAGGTCCACCGAAATGGGTAACGGAGAGTTCTGAAGAGAGGGAGGAGTAAGGAAGGGAGTTACCTTGTACAAGAATGCACAAGCATTCTTCTAGTGCACTTCAACTTCGAAATTCTTGTGCTTTAATTTGTCCAAAAAAGTTATAATTACGTTTTGCTATTGCTTCGGAGTGGCACATTAAGCAGAAGACTTCGCAGCGTGCGCGTCGACCCCGACTGACTAATACGAGTAAGGCCTTTGGCACACTTGGCGGAAATTCCGACGCCGCACTTCCGCTGCGGTAAAAAGCCAATACCATCGGAGCGATCGATCTTCCGCGTAGTGTGTCCGTTATTTGTAATTTATATGCAATGATAACATGTATTAGCGTTTCGCAATGGAAGTTCGGCGTCGGATTTTCCGTCAAGTGTGGCAAAGGCCTAAGACCCAAATTCAATTTAATTTATTTTTTATGCATCAATAGTCATTATGCCTAATTTCACCATACTCTGCTGGTTAGTTAAACATTCTGTTAAATCGTTCAATTAACTGTTAAGGGTAATAAATGATTCACAAAGCGCTTATACTAGATACTGACGTAGCAAAAAAGATAAATACCTAACTGACTTCATTCAGCCCGCAACCACCCCTGTTGGGTAGTAGGTAATTTATTTGTATAATTCAGTTGTTTAATTTACATTTTCATGGTTGCCGTTGAATAAACGTTTTTCTTTTTCATTTACGCTGTATTAACTTCCATTAAGTATTACATATTCAGTGGTAGCTTTACTAAGAGTTTATATATGTGTTGAAAAATGAGATAACAGAAGTGATGATTGTCTATCGGCGTGCTTAGTTCTGTAAGCACAATGTCTGGCTCACCTTACCATCATTTCCGCATCAATACGCACTTCACCAGTCATCCTCAACTTCTGAGGCACTTTCTTATCTCTAACACATCATGCTAATAAAACAGAAAGGAAGGTATAGTATTAAGGGGCCTTAGGCGGTGAAAACGGAAAAAATGGCTGTTTTCTAATAACTGTTATTCAAAATATAATTTTCAATGTGTATTACAGAGCGTATGTGTGAGGGGATGAGCGAAGCCAATTGTTTAAAATAAATAAATAATATATCTTATAAAATCATAATTATTTTACCCATTATACCTTTTCGATTTCTTGACTGACTTGGATTTTCAAAAAACTAAACAATTTTATTAAACTTTTTGATAAAAATGTAAATGGCGCTTACGAATTATCGCGGACCCCGCCCCGCGCAACATCCAAATTTTCGCTGAGGAAATGTTTCAGTAGAAAAGATAGTAGAAGAGTTAAATAAACGAGAAAGAAAAAGAGTATCAAAAGCAAAAGGAAAATAAAATAAAAGAAGAATAAGAACAAAATGAAGCTTCTCAAGCTCAAAAGTCAAAATAATAGAGATAGTAAAAAAAAACAAAATCCAAAAAAATAAAAGTAGGTAGGTACTTACCTATATATATACAGCGTGTTTCTTGTAAGGTGTCAAGCCGATGTATGGTGATAGGGAACTATCCATTGGACCCCCATGTATGTTCTGTTATGTTTTCGAGTTATAATTTTTTTTCGTTATTTTATGATTCAACGACGAGACGGCTCTAAAAAAATTATATCTTTTTTTCGGGTCGACTTTTCTATTATGTTTTTTTTAAAACAACGCCTATTGATTGCACTTTTATGAGTAAAAAAATCTCCTTCCTAACTTTAACCTATAGTACTAAAATTTTGATCCTAACTTTAAAAATTGGGTTAAACAGAACAGAATGGAATTTTCAACTTCGATAAATAAAATTAAAAAAATATTTTCCATAGCTTCTGACTAATCTTAAAAACTGCCCAAACAAATATGCTTTTATACTAATACAAAAAAAGATGTACTAAATGGGATTTTTTTTGCTGAAATCGGTCGTTGAACGTGGTAGATCTGAAATTGTGTAATTTTCATCTATTCTAATGTTATAAAGAGGAAAGATTTGATTGTTTGTTTGTATTGAATAGGCTCCGAAACTAATAGACTGATTTAAAAAAATCTTTCACCGTTGGGAAGATACACTATCTTCGGGTGAACTTCGGCTACCATTTATTTTCAAAAAATTAGGGATCCTTACTAAAACTCTAATAAATTCCTTACATCGCGTGCGCTACGAAAAGTATTGATGATAGAACAAATGCGATGTAGGTCGTCTCGGCCGGCGGTGCCGCCTTTTGAGTTTAAATATAAAAAAATTACCATTAATAATGGGAGGGCCAAAATAAAACTCAAAATGCGGCACCGCCGCAAATATTTAAGAAAAACATTTTGTTTGCGGCGGTGCCGAATGTGCATATCGTTTGGCGGCCGTCATTTTGAACATATTTACGATACAACAACAGATTACAATTTTCATTGCATTTTGAGTTTTATTTTGGCTCTCTCATTATTAATGGTAATTTTGAGGATAGTGTAGGTATGAAATGTATGTTATTAGTATCAACTGAGTTCTTCTTAAACGTAAAGGGATAATTAATCTTCTGATAGACAAGAATATGCAAAGATACTAAGAAATTATAAAATACTAGCAGACCGCCGACGACTTCGTTCGCGTGGACGCCGTGACGAATTTTCAAAATAACTCGCGTACCCTAGTGACGACGCCTACATCGCATTTGTTCTATTATCAATAGTTTTCGTAGCGCACACGATGTAAGGAATTTATTAGAGATTTAGTAAGGATCCCTAATTTTTTTGAAAATATATTGTAGCCTATGTCACCCGGAGATAGTGTAGCTTCCCAACGGTGAAAGATTTTTTTAAATCGGTTTAGTAGTTTCGGAACCTATTCAATACAAACAAACAATCAAATATAACTAAATAGTTTTTAGTTTTAATTTGGATATTTTTTATTAATAGTTTGAAGTTGTTATTTTTTTTAAGTCCAAAGCGTGTTGTTTTTAAATTCATTAGTCTGTAAGTAAGTAACTAATTTTATAAACTCAATTAATAAATAATTAACAATCAAATCTTTCCTCTTTATAATATTAGTATAGATGAAAATTACACAATTTCCGATCTATCACGTTCAACGACCGATTTCAGCAAAAAAAGTCCCATTTAGAACATCTTTTTTTGTATTAGTATAAAAGCATATTTGGTTGGGCAGTTTTTAAGACTAGTCAGAAGCTATGGAAAATGTTTTTTAATTTTTTTTATCGAAGTTGAAAATTCCATTCTGTTCTGATTAACCCAATTTTTTAAGTTAGGATCAAAATTTTAGTACTATATGTTAAAGTTAGGAAGGAGATTTACTTACTCATAAAAGTGCAATCAATAGGCGTTGTTTTAAAAAAAACATAATAGAAAAGTCGACCCGAAAAAAACATATAATTTTTTTAGAGCCGTCTCGTCGTTGAATCATAAAATAACGAAAAAAAATTATAACTCGAAAACATAACAGAACATACATGGGGGTCCAATGGATAGGTATGGTAGTTCCCTATAGGTATGGCTTGACACCTTACAAGAAACACGCTGTATATATAGTTGGTAAGATAGAAATGTAAAAAGATAAATGTAATAGAAATAAGAAAACTTTATTGTACAGAAAAAAATAGTACTTAATAAGAAAGTAGAAAAGATGTAAAAAAAAATTAAAGGAAAGAAAACACAAACAGAGTAGAGCTCTTGTTTATTAACCCCTACAGAAAAGAATAGTATAAGGAAAAAAGGCCTACAAAAATAGAGGGTAGCAATTGATTTTAAAAAAACGCTCGCTTTAGGGGCGCGGGGGGGGGGGGGGGGAGCAGAGACCACAGTTTTCCATTCGGTTTTTTTTTATAAAAGAAGGCGGCAAACGAGCAGTCGGGTCACCTGAGGTGGAATTGCGTAAGGTAATCGTATTCATTTGACAGTTCATATCGTATTCCATCGGCTCAAATTTGTATGGAATGACATTTATTATGATACAATATGAACTGTCAAATGAATACGATTGACTTTACGCAATCGCCTAGCAGATGGAGAGTAATCACCGCCGCCCATGGACACCCGCAAAACCACAGGAATCGCAGACGCGTTGCCGGCCTTTAAAGGAAGGAATAGGAATTGTGAGGGGGAAGGGGGGAGGGGAAGGCCCTTCGGAACCCTGGTATCCGTACCAGGATGTGTGTCAGGATCGCCTGACACACATCCTTAGCTTCACTTACTCTCATAACGTTCTAAATACTTGCTGGTCGGTTTAGGGTACCTACTACCTTCCTTCCTATAACGTATTCCTTCCTTAAAGGCCGGCAACGCGCCTGCGATTCCTCTGGTTTTGCGGGTGTCCATGGGCGTCGGTGATTACTCTCCATCAGGTGACCCGCCTGCTCGTTTGCCTCCTCCTACTATAAAAAAAAATACTATGTAATGGTAAATACTTCGAACGATTAAGGAGGGGGACTTACAACTAGCCCTACGGCTACCACCAACCAAACAGACTACAATGACAGGTACTACCCGCTGGGAATCAAACACGGGGCGGCTGGGTCTGAGACCGATAGTCTGACCACTAGACCACTGAGACGGTTATTTGTTACATAAACCATTTACTTACACTTTTTATAGAGAATGGTTTTTTTTATCATCGAACCAGACGATTAAGGTGGTTATGTAAAATGAGTATTCCGTGAAATATTAACATTTACAGTGGAAAATAAAACGGCACGAGCAAAACAAACAACGCCCATGAAGCGTAGACCTTTACAAAAACGTTTTTAATGGTAACACGAGACCCTTGCTATAAAAGTGTTCTTAGAAATATGAGACAGACACTGCTAGCTTTCCGTCCGTGAGTTCACCTGAAACTTATTATACGTAAATACTTTAGTTTTTTTTAAATAATACATACTATTTATTACTGATAATGTAGTTTGTAGTTCCACATACCAACAGCGACCATAGGGTTGTTGTTGTAATAAAAGGTACAAAAGAGTAGAGTAGAGATTGCTTATGTAATAGTTGTAGTATTGTTTGAGGAAATAGTTATGTTCTCTATACAATAAAACTTCAACTTTCAACTTCACTACGCTTGCTTTATTTGTGCGATGTAGTCACAATTCATTTATCATTTATTCATAATTCTTGATATTAGTGTGTACAGTACAGTAAGTACTCGTATAGTTTTCCCAGTTACACACGAAATTTCCATAAATTTTTATTTCTGTTTCGAACTTATACGTTTTCTCATTCTAATAAGTTTATAAATCATCTGTAATTTTACGATTGTGAGTTAAATAATCTATTTTTCACATTAAGGAAAAATATTATGATCATCTGTAAAAGTACGCCCCTCTAAATTAGATTTCAACTTATGATTAGATCTATCTAAACTTTCAACCGACTTTCACTGAACTAGTAAAAGTTGGGTGTTTTCAAAATGGCCGAATATTCGTAGCCGGTGCCACGGATACGTGACTACAGCTACACATTCGTAGCGAGCGCTACGGACACTTGACTACGGCTACGCGCCATGTTACTGTGAACGAAAGATTAAAATTGTCATTGTACAGAATGTCAGAAAGCGGTATTTGCCCGTATTAAGTTGGATTATTTGTTGTAGGCTAAACCTGTACTGATCCAACCGAGCTTTAGGTAAATATTATATAGGTTATAGCTTCCTACGTGTGTCATACAAATTGCATTCTACGGCGCACGACCGCTCGCGCCGCGCTCCCAACAAGACTGGCGCGAGCAACGATGGACCGCCGTATTTACGTATCTCGCATTCGGCTGAGAGCAAAAACGACGTATGGGCCGTTTACACGTATTAAGTTGTCAAGTAGGTAAATAAATTTTAAGTTAATTTTAACTTAATTTTAAGTTGTCGATCGTTTACACGTGTATTTACCATAAAGTTACTATACCTAGCGGAATAGAGAAACAAAGGGCTGAGGGAGCGGGATGTCATTAGCAAAAACACTGTGGGTTAGAAAGAGATGCGTGATGCGACGTAACAGAACCGCTTTTGGATACTGTTTGACAGTTGGCCGCACTTATCAGCACACTGAGAATTTGGATTTCGTGATTTTTTCTGATTTTACGTGAAATCGTGAATATTTTTGAGAAATAGTGCTTTAGAAACATGGTGACTTTTTCAGTGATTGATTGTTGTACAACACAGCGAAATAATCCCATAAAATGTTCATTTTACAGGTAAATTATTACAAACCGACACCTTCTTACCTAGGATTTATTTATGCCAATGCGCTTCGAATTTTAACCACGAAATGTGATAATTCTCTTCTATAAACATTTATTTATGTAAGAAGCAAAGATAGAATACACATAATGCAGAATTTACGAATAATTTGTGAAAAGAAATAATTTTCGTTTTACACTAGGGCTGTATCAAGTTATCGATATTTCGTGTCCATTGTCTATCACGTAAACGAATATGTATTATTGTTATTAAAGTACCTATATGACGTTTAGATATGAATTACCTTGGAATGTAAACACATTTAAGATACTTAGCCGATCCATATGTATCAGTTTTTGACTGTTAGAATAGGTAATAACATTAGTAGGTAATTTATGTATGTTTTAGATTTCCTACTAACTTGGATACTAGAAATACATGGCTTAGGCTAATTGATCGTCCAAACTGGATTCCCAAGAAAAGTTCATGTTTCCAAAGGTCCAGTTCATGTAAGTATTTTAAAGAAATATATTTACAGACGCGAGAGCGAAACGAATTTTGATGAAATCTGCAATTCCAACTAAGTTAGTTTCGGTAAGCTTAAATAAAATTATACTATTCTTCTGCTGATGTTTCATTATATATTAATGTCTACTTAGCACCATATACATACATTCAACCCCTCCGTCGCTGAATAGCATAAAAGCAAAACATGATGTTCGCAAAATATCATATTAGCAAAACACCATATTCGCAAAAAATCATAATCTCAAATCACCACATTCTTACAATATCATATTCTTTAAACATCATATTAGCAAAATAACATATTAGCAGTACAATTAATGTCATAATGTTTAAGTAAATACTTTTCAAGAAATAAAACAATCCGATAGCATCTAATAACCGTTTATTGATATCAAAGTCAAAATAATTCTTGTAATTAACAATTTCTTCGCTTTTTTCTTATTTTTTTTTCTTTCTTAAAGGCCGGCAACGCGTCTGCGATTCCTGTGGTTTTGCGGGTGTCCATGAGCGGCGGTGATTACTTTCCATCAGGTGACCCGCTTGCTTGTTTGCCTCCTTATTTAATAAAAAAAATGGACAAGGTCTGTGTGAAAGAAAAACTTTGGAAATTCCTCACAAGGCACGAGGTCGACGCGGACGAAGCCGAAATCGCGGGCAATTCGCTAGTTATTAACCGGTTCACTGCCCCGCAGACAACATAATATGAACCATAACAATTGATTAGGCTATCGTTTTATTTTTTGGACAGTGAACCTGTTAATAATAAATTTTACCTCTATTTAATATTTTATATGATCCACGTTCCCCCGGATGCCTGAAATCTAGGTTTCAGTTTCTTAAAGCCTCTCATCAAGGTGACCTTTGCTTCAGTAGCAACCTTACTCTCCAAATTCCTGCTCATAATACTGGCTTCCTCTCCAGCTCTTTCACTTTAACCGCTATCCGTCTCTGGAATGCTCTGCCATTGCATAGCTGTCGTGCACAGAGCAAAGTAGTGTTTTAAAGACAAGTGTATGTGACTAGTGCATGATCAGTTTTATATGTAAAGAAGATTAAATTAATAATAAAATATAAAAGAAAAACACTATTTTTATCATAATTGTACTTTTTGTTAAGAAAATGTTGTTAACCCCTTGAGGATCGTAAAACCAGACACATCGCCGGCGGTCTTATGATCCTTGACCTATTTCACGAATAGGATGATAATCGAATATGTTTGTTTGCTAATAATATGATGTTTCAAGAATAAGATATTGTAATAATGTGGTAAATTGAGATTATGATATTTTGCGAACATCATGTTTTGCTTTTATGCTATGCGGCGACGGAGGTATCCCATCCTATTTTAGTTCCATTAATACTATTACTGTTAGTAATTAATATTATCGATATCGATATTAATGTAAAAAGCGACATGAAGTACATCACGGAACGCATTTTTAAACAATTTGACATACACAAATGCCATCCTATTTCGGTTTCGTTTGACAGCTCATGTTTGTTGCTCTATTCCGCTAGGTATAGTAACTTTATGGTATTTACCTAAGCACTCTTTAGTGCATACGGCGGCGACACATCGCGGCAAGACCGGCTCTCGTCACACACGAGACTTCACGACTTTAATAAATTGTTGCGTCCACACGTCAACTAAATGACAATTTAGTAGAAGCCACGCCTACCAGGGAATGCAAGCGGTGCGAGAGGGGCGGTTACTTACTCAAAAAATAGACTCGATTCTATTCTACTTGTTCACTTGCCCACTAAATCGTTTACTTACCACTTGCTACTAAAGAGCTTATAAGTGACTGTTTACACGCAAGAATTTAGTTAAAATTAACTTAAAATTAAGTTACCTACTTGACAACTTAATACGTGTAAACGGCCCATTTGTGACAGCCTGCGCACGCTGTTACCTACCACTGGCGAAAAACTTCGCATCGCAGAATATTTATGCGCCTGCGTCCCGCTCTCGCATGTCGGGCTCCTTTCTTTAACTATCCGCTGACCCGCAATATTGTAAAGATGTTTCTTAGATTTTGTATATAAATGACTGAATTATTTAATAAACATAACATTACGATTGTGGCACTAGTCTTTTAATCATCTAAATAAGAACCGCAACAAGGTCGTTAATGGCAAGGCATTAAAACTCGTTATGGGGGTTTGCGCATTTCGGTTTCCCATACAAACTTTCAAGTCGAAATTTTTAATAACCAATATATATTAAAAAACGTTTATTTAACTGAGTTATTGCGATTTTAAACTTTCTATAGTGAACTTTAAATCGCAACTCAGCTAAATAAACGTTTTGAAAAATGTTTTCAACAAACTATTTAGATCTCTGTATTTTACTTAAGCATGCAAAGTTTCATTAAAATTGGCTGATTGGTTTTCAAAATTTCGACTTGAAAGTGATTACTCTCCATCAGGTGACCCGCCTGCTCGTTTGCCTACCTCTTTTATATAAAAAAAAAAAAAGTATGGGAAACCGAAATGCGTAAACCCTCTAAACAACATTAATGACTTAGCTTAGATTTTTTTTGTGAATTAGAGTATTCATTAGTATTTTAACATAACAGTTGGTACGGTAATAAAAACCATTATTATTACAAGAGACAGTCTCTCGTCTTAAATATCAGTTATGTTTAAAATAAATAGACGAGCCATAAATAAACATTTAAATATTTTTTTGTCTTTGATAAAAAAGTTACACGCAAATATGTTTATTAGATATCATAAAATACGGTAAGTACCTACCTACATGTTCAATTATACGTATCTATTATAAGAATATTATAATGGATAAGCAATTAGAGTAAGTGATTCTCATAATGATGTTCTCTTAAATTATTATGAGTAACTGAGGGCCTCATTCAATGTGTTATTAAGCATTCAAGCACGTTAACGAAATCGAGAGTTTGTATGGCATTGTAACAGCGCCCCCTTGTGATAAACGAGGTGACTTACAATTTTGCCGTAGGTACCTACTTTTCGTTTTTGTTAATTTAAGATTGGTTTCACCCTAGGCACTCTGTAAACGGCGTAATGTGAACTGTACGGGCCGCCAACAGTACGTACTAGTGCTAGTACTGTACCTACGAATGTACGGTTGGCCTCAGAAGTAGCTAAACACTTTCTTTTTAATATATAATGCCCGGCAAATGACGCCACTCCACCTAATGTTAAGTGGAAGTGGATTAGTGGAGTCCAGAGACGCGAGGACTACTGGTGCATCGTAAGAGATGTAAAGGGCCCCATACACTAACAGTTCCTGCAGTCCTTGATCGAACAAACAGCCTGCCGTTCAAGGCCTCCATAGCCCACACACTAGTACGATTATTTTCTGCCGGCAATGGTCGAACACCGGCTTTGAGGCCATACATTAGCAGCTACGTCGGCTAAAAAATATGAATATGGACATGGACTTTATTTGACATTTGAAGCCCATAATATGCCCATAAAAGGACAAAATATGGACTTTAAATGTCAAATGAAGCCCATGTCCATATCCATATTTTATAGCCGATAGACCCGCAGGTGGTAGTCGTTAGTTTTAGACCACAGCGGCACCGTCCGGCTATAGACTGGATATCGGCTGTCCGGCCTACACGCCTCTTTTGACGAAAACGATACCTAACACGAATCTTAATACTTAACACTTACACAGTATGAATTCACACCAAAGCCCTATATGGAAACGATCGCGTTCGTGCAATAATTATTATATACTACAGTTTGTATGAGTTTGTATGACATAGCACTAAAGTGTACAGCTACTTCTGAGGCCGTACGTAATATACTTAGTTCCGTGGTATAATATTTGTATGCATTCAATGGCAATACCAAGGTTAGTTACGCGAAACTACGATTTACGAATGTGCTAACTGTAGCACGTAGCTGTTGCGTAGCAGCTACGAAGCGAGTTCTGTTCTCATTTTATCTCACAATTATAAAGTCTAGTGAAGTGACTACTAAATTAGCTTCTATATCCGAGGAATGATTGATTCAAGTTATTTAAATAGACAGATTTTATTGCATTTACCTAGTCTTGCCATAAGTTCTGAGCTACTTAAAGGAGGGTATTTTAAAATAAATAATACGACGGTAGTACTATTATTAGATATCATTATATTAAGAAGGAAATACTATTCATTTCGATCTAACACATAAGTGTGGAGTATCACAGAAAATCGAATCGCAGTGATTGCATTACACAAATGCACAGACTATATAGTGAACAAATCTATCAAGAAAACGCCATTGAATAAAGAAGAAGAAGATGTATGACATTTGTAACTTTTTAATCTTGAATGCTTAATATAAGGCAACAACATTTTCTACATTCAGCCTGAACCGAAGCGACATACCAGGCAGTTTATTTTTCTTAGGTAAATTAGGATACATCAGAATCTACCAAGGTAACTATTAAGCAAGATATTTTGTAATTGCTAATAGTTACCTTTTGAAATAAAAACAAATATTTCTTTAGTAGGCACATTTATTTTCTTTTTAACTTTTTGGTAAGTATATTTTATAAAAGCTTTATTTTACATCATTGGAAGACTTCTCTTCTGCAACCTGCGGATGTCAGTGCCTCCTGATATTGCACCAGTGCCTAATAGGCGAGATTTGGAAGTAATAAATCTCTTCTCTATTTTTTTCTGACAAACATAGCGTTTCAAGTTCAAAGTTCATCAACATTCAACGCCCGAAGAGTTTCACTGTTTAAATACACTCCAGCCATTTATTGAGTCTAATAGCATTAACACATGGAAATAATAATTAATAATTTAACGGTCTGTCGTAAACACTATCACAGTTGGTAACACAGCAATAATTTAACATCGTAGAAACACTAAAACGTAACTTAACACGGAATAATCTGAGTAATACTCAAGTAACACTTAGAAGTTATCTGGAGAAATAAATATGTACGGAAATAAATCAAGATCGCCTCGACACAAAACAACAAGTGATGAAAGTGACGCCATTTTCAAAGATTTTGACAGTAGTGATATTCGCATCGGGAAGAAACTGTCATACATCATTCTTGAGATGCGTTCTCTATAGCAACTTTTTTCAGTAGGGAACATTTCCACCCGTGCACAAATGTAAGAAAACACCAGTCGAGATTTTCAACTTACTAAAGCTATAAAAAAAATTGTGTTATAAAAACGACATAGTGTATGCAGACAGCTCCCAAGAAGCTATTGAAAAAATTCCGAAGGTCGAAAGAGGCCACCACCCAACATCTGTGATGGTTTAGTGGGGCGTGTCCTACGAAGGCCTGACAAAGCTCTATTTTTGTGAACAAGGGGTGAAAACACGAGCAACTAACTACCAAAGCGATATTTTAGAGAAGATGGTTAAGCCACTAAGTAACACTGTTCGCTGGTAAGCAATTGATATTTCATCAAGACTCAGCACCAGCGCACAAAGCGAAGTCAACCCAGCGCTGCTGGTTAGACGTGAATTTAACGGATTTTATCGCCTCTGTAGAGTGGCAAGTCCTGATCAATCCTTTGGATTATTACAGATGGAATATTTTAGAGAAGAAAACCTGCTCTAAACCTCATCGAAATATCGTGTCGTTAAAAGCAGACTTAGTGAAGACGGCCGCCTCGATATCATTAGATGTGATACGTGCGGCCATAGATGAATGGCCTGGACGTTTGGAGAAATATGTAAAAGCTAAAGGTGGTGATGGGTCTACATCAATCTACACAGTTAAACGTATAAAATACATGCTTTTAAAATTTCACTTCTTTTTTCACAGGAGCAAGTCAGTGCCAGCCTGCCAGCAATGAGTAATAATAATAACCAATTTATAAAATAAATACCAATTTTTTTGTTATTTCTTTGTATGACACTTATAGAATGACGATAAACAAAGAGATTTTAGTAATAGTTTAATGTCTTTGACGATAAATATCATCGCGAAGACTAGACGCTCGATAATTATCGCGCGATACTCGGTAAAGATCGTGGATTTCTGAATTTTTGGAAATCCAATGATCCGTATCACGATCCGTCAATACACTGTACGTACTACACAGTCGATCAATATCGTGATCCTGGATCGAGATCCAATATCGAGCGTGTAGCATTCGGGTGTGTAATGTTTGATATAAATACTTATGATCTAACGTTCATTTAATATAATTTCATTTGATATAAAAACTGACTTGATATAATAAACATGTAATATAATTTTAGAATCTATAATTGCATGTGATATAATGTCCAAATGATATAATAATCATTTGATATAATAATCTAATGGTATAAAACATTATTCATATAATACTCAGACCCAAAGGGCACCCTTCAAGAAAGCAAGCAAGCAGCATGCGAGCAAGCATGCAGCGTGCAAGCAAGCATGCAGCGTGCAAGCAAGCATTTTTTTGCCGCGATTCGTTTTTATCACTGACTTTTGTGGCACAAGCTTACCAAATAATTTTATTTTAAAGTAAAAATTATATCAAATAAAGTTATAGAATATGAGTATTATATCAAATGACTAGTATACGTAATGTTGTTATGTGAAGTGTATATAGTTCAAGTAAAAATTATATCCAATGAACGTTATGTCCTTTGTAATTAGTTCATATGTCATTATATGAAATGATACGTACCCGTAGCATTCGCCTATGAGGGACAGAATTTATGGCAAGTCTAGGTATATACATACATAGATTCAAGACTATTATCCAAGAAGGGTTAGCCAGACACTGGGTTAGCCAAGAAGGGTTAGCCAGGCAATGAGGACCGCAGAAGCAGTCCAATGCCATAGTCCACGTTTCAGCTCACCACTCTAATTCATGAGCCAATCGCCGTTCTATGTTGTTGGATGTATGTGTAGTCTTTAGTTAGTTAGTCGCCCCTTACCATCCTAAATGAAGAGAGGGATTGCTAGTAATCTTTTTGTAACTCGCTACACACACGACAGCCTACGTAATATTTGTATGCATGATCGGTGACAAATTAAGGCTAGTTACGCGAAACTACGATTCTCGAATGTGCAAACCGTAGAACGTAGCTTTGGCGTAGCTTCGTAGACGTGGCGTCTACGGGGCGAGTTCTGTGCTCATTTTATCTCATAATTTTAAACTTACACTAGTGTAGGAACTAATAAATTAGCCTCTATTTCCGTGGAATGGTTGATTCAAGATATATATAGATAGATTTCATTTCAACACCAAACAAAAAGAAAACTTAATAACAAAATTATACTTTGTCGCTGGATCTCTGTCTCTAAATCTCATCAACAAGACTATAGAAGTACCAATCAAAACTTAATTAATAATAAAATACTAAATTAGAAATATTTGTTTGCTTTAACTATTAATTGCTTGCTCAGCCCTTGTGAAAATAGTCAAACTTAACTAACCTAACTCGTCCATTTCGATGCTTTGAACCAAATGGTCTCAGTGGTCAAACTGTCAAAATTCTAATACGTATTTGCTAGGCTATGATGGATGGATGATGGATTTTGACAGTATTATAGATTTAATAAAAAAACGCAGGTACTTTTCAAAATTTTAGAAGTCCTATTTTGACGTGACAACGTCTTAAATTAGGTTGGGGCTGGGAGTCACTTATGAAAAAGTGTAACGCTCGTCGGTAACGTAACGATGAGTCACCGAACGAGAGAGAGGCCCGCCGAATGCCTTGCGTCTCTCTCCCACTAAATAGTTAAGTTTAAGTTTACATGTACAATGTTTTAGTAAACAAAAAAAAAAAATAAAAAAAATAAAAAAAAAAAAAAAATAAAATAAAAAAAAATAATAAAAAAAAAATAATAATAATAAAAAAAAAAAAAAAAACAAACTTAATAAAAAAAAATATATTTCTATAGTTAAAATTTGTGCAATTCTTATTTTCATTCAATTCCTTGTTCCTATTGTGCAATTTAATTATATTCATATCAATAAATATTCTACCGAGAAAAAGACGTTGTCACGTAAAATCTTCGCCCGTAAAACCGACTTTACAGGCAACCAATTTTTTTTTTGTAATAGCAAAACACCACCAACAGCGACCTGACGATATACCTTACATAACACCCTAACTTTAAGGAGCTTAATTTTAGTACGGATCCTCTAGCTCCAGAGCACAGGTGGCTACCACGTAAAGGTTCGACTTAGCAAAACAGCGAACAACGTATAAATCCTGAGTCTTAGCGGCTTCACAAGCGGTTTCTCAGAAAGGGGGCCTCATATTATATTCCCTTTAAACGGTGCAGTTATGAGATGTGTATTTAGTTTATGAAATCCGGTTAACACGATCCGGGGCACAGCGACGAGAAACAGCTATAGAAATTTAGCTCGACGCGGTATAACGCCTGGCGGCGATTGTCTTTGAAACTCAATTAAAGCCACTACGTCAGGAAGCCGGCGACAGGGTCGGGCGGTGTAAATTTCATGAACGTCACGTCACTGTCTCTAGTCTGCGGGATATTTCAACGATGTACAATGTACAGTCAAGGTCAAAAATACCACAATTTGCCACAAAATGTAACCTTCTATTAATTACTATAGTACGGAAACATGAGATGGCTTAAGAGCTCAGCTGTCGTAATACTAGACAATAGAAATTCTATTTTGAGCAACCTCTAGGAGTCTTCGTGACAGATAAGGCGATAAAGAAGTACTTAAAGTAGGTAGTCGTGTATGACGTGAGAGAATGTTTGTTATGTTGAAGTGTAGACAGTGTAACGGAAATAAACTCAGCAAGTGTATTTCTTTTCTCTGTCTTATTGGAAAATAATAGTATGAACCCGCCTTGTGACGGTTTTATTCAGTTTAAATGCATCGATGCATTTAAATTATTAAATTGTTTTGAATCTCAGTACTCCATCGGTTCGTAAGTGTACCGAAGCGGGAGACCTTGTACCGAGATGAACTTATATTCTATATTGAAAAGGGAATTTTCCAATAAAACAGAGAATATAAATACACTTCCTAAGTTTATTTCCGTTACATTGTCACTTCAACAGAACAAACGTTCTCTCACGTCATAAACGACGACGTTTATGTGTTGATACTTTACGCCTTTAGCACACCGACGCCGCGATCCGCGATAGCGAAAACTTAGCGAACACGAAAATGCGGAAAATAAGCGGTTCTTCTAGCGGTCGTTTTCACACCTACTCGAATATCGCTTGTATAAATTTGTTATTTTCAACTCATTCGAATGCAATAATAATAATTCGTCTGAGCCAGACTGGTTTTTTTTCCGAATCTCAAGAAGAAGAACTATTACTTCTTGTATCGACATTAAGAAAAAGACGAAGAATATGGGTTCTTGAAATTAATCAAAAAAGAAAGAAGCAATTTTTCGCCATGCTGCTTCTTTTTTATAAGATTTCCTATCTTAACATAAAATAATCTCGATTTTCATTAATAATTTTATCAGTTTCTGCTTCCGTCATCTTGTTTCGCAGCGATATTCTGTCCAAAAAGACAAACCACGTCGTTTCTCTCCGAGTGGCGAAACGAAAGTGGCGGTACACTGGCGTCCGTGTGAAACAAGTATCGCGAGTATCAGCGATACTATACAAACTGAGACGCAATTATAGGTAGTCACAGACGATAGAGCGAGACGCAACATACGCGATACATTTTAATGTGTGTAGACAGATTACCGCAATTTCGCTACCGCGGTTCGCGGCGTCGGTGTGCTAAAGGCGTAAGAACCTGCTTCTTTAACGCCTTATCTGTCACGAAGACTCCTAGAGGAAGCTCAAAATTGAATTTCTATTGTCTCTGGTATTACGACAGCTAAGCACTTAAACCATGTAAAAAGTAAATAAATAATTATCTTAGCGTATAATTATCTTATCTTATAATTATCTTATCTTATAATTATCTTATCGTTAATTGTTTATTTTGTATGTATGTTAGTCTGTAAGGTATATATTATATGGGCCTCATTGTATTTTTACCATCTTTACATTGTATGTTGCCTGAATTAAAGAATTTTATTTTATTTTATATTTATTATCTTATCTTGTAAATCTTTACGATTGGACTGTACATTGTAATAGTAATATTTCGACAGGTCTAAACAATATCTCGGCGGCGGAGTGATCAGCGCAGCTGCCCGGATCGCGGAGGTCGTGGATTAGATTCCCATTGAGGTAGTATTTTTTACAACGTTTCGTTATCTTCGTTGTTCTGTCACACTAACGGCCAGTTCTACATGGTCGAAGATTTATAGTCAATTACCATCAGCATCAGGTGAAATAAAGGTCAAGCGGTGCCCTGTTGTGTTCGTCCTAAAATAAAAAAATATACTAAATTATGTTTATAGTGTACACATCTCTTCACTCTTTGTTTTTAAGTTGAACAATTTCGCCATTCACAAACAATGCAACAATAACTTTAAATATATCATTATTTGTAATGTATCAAATCAATAAACGAATTGAAAGTAGAAACAAGTCTGGTAAATTGAATAAAACTTTGTTTTTTGATTCTCATGGATCGTCAGACGCTAACCCCAAAGGGCCGGGATTCAATTAGAGGTGCTCACTCGAACGTAGCTGCGAATCAATAAAATGTGAAAACGTTTATTTAATCATACTTTTCACAGACGATTTTGAGCCATCGAACCTTTTTCCTTTTGTGGTGAGATTGGGTTTTTACTCAACCAAGCAGACACTGGGAATGTGCTCGCAGACGGCCGGCCCGTTTTAGGATTCCGAAGTGAATGAAACGTTATTCAGTTAATTTTTTCGATTACCTAAGTATACGTACTTAGGTACGCAGGTACTTAGGTAAGTACCTGCTTTTTTTGCTCGCTGGCTATACTTAGAATATTTAGAGCAGACAACGAATAAAGTATAAATATTAATAAGCCGTTGTGCCATTTTCTTTTCCAATACCAAATTGGATAAAGCTTTTATTTATTCCTAAATTAAGTGTTTGCTTCATTAAGTAATTAAGTTTGTAGTGTTGGAGTTAGACTAAAAAGTGTTTTTGGATGATTCGAAATTGCTTATCAATTAAATCTACTTGAATAAATTGTTTAGATTATTTTAGTTTTTGATCAGAATAACTAGCGTTAATTAGTTAGCCTTGTCAACTACATGTGTCGTTATATCAGACTGGCATAGGAATAGGACTAGCAGAGATAAGTAGCATTGGGCTGTGGACGTTGATAATTATACTTTCATATGTATACTTGTATGTAGTATTATTTCACTCATATAAAAAGAAAAAAGGTGTCAAAATAAAAATAAAACTACCTAAGTAACATGGATGCGGACTGCCCAAGAGCGGTACCTATGGTCGGTGGTCAGAAAGGCTCAGCTGAGGACGGCAATTAAATTTTTGTTTAGTTTGACTTATATTAAAAATACTTATAATATAAAGACTGCACATACATCCAACAGCATAGGTCGGCGATGACCTCGCCATCTGGCACGCTGAGCACATGTGCAGTCGCTATTTGGTGAAAAGTGGACTATGGCAGAGGACTGCTTTTGCGGTCCTCGTTACCTAGTCTCTGACTAACCCTTCGGGGATAATAGTCGTGATTATATGACAACTTCCGAGACAATATAAAAAGGTTTTGGAAACAGGTTAGAGTCTCGGAGTGGGTCACAAAAGTCCAGAATGAATGTGATAAGAGATGAAAAAGGTGAGTTAGTGACAGATGAAAAAAAAAGTACTTAGAGAATGGAAGAAATATTTTGAAAGTTTGTATGCGGCTTTATGCCGAAAACCTCAAAAGAAACCATGGAAGATGTACAAGAGATAGAAGAGAGTAAAAGTGGTATGAGATTTTGTGTGCGATCAAACGTATGAAACAAGGGAAGTCAGCAGGTTATGACCGGATCACTGTTGCATCCTTGTTATACATCAATAAATGTTGGAATAGCGGCAAAGTTCCAGAAGATTGGCATAAAGCTGTGGTCGTGCCGCTGTACAAAGGGAAAAGGTCACGCCAGGATCCTAAACAGTACCGAGGGATTAGCCTTCTGTGCATTGTCAGCAAGTTGTATGCAAAGGTATTGATTGAAAGGGTGATGCATGAAACTGATCAGAGTATTTGGGATGTGCAAGCGGGACTTAGGAAGGGAATGGGGATGCACGGATCAGGTCTGTTTAAACGAAAAACACCTTGCTTTTCTTTTTTCATATAAAAAGGAGGCAAACGAGCAGGCGGGTCACCCGATGGAGAGCAATCACCGCCTCCCATGGACACCCTAAAAACCAGAGAAGACGCAGATGCGTTGCCGACTATTAAGAAAGGAATTGGGTTAAGGAAGGAATAGGAATTGTGAGGGGGCCTCCGGAACTCTCACTGGCCGGACGAAACACAACAGCACTAAGGTCCATTATTTCATGCCGGATATTCGTAAGAGGGTATTACCCCGGGCGAGCCGGCCCAATGCGCGCTGCAACGCAGTGTGGCTCTACCACTCAGTCAGTGTCATTAATTTAGCACCACCCAGGGTCACGTGTAGGGTCTCAAGGGTAAACCTACGGACGCGAGTAACTTTAGCCTTTACCCCTAAGCACAAAACTTTACTGTGCCTTAGACCTGGATAGGCCCACGATCGAGTCGACAGAAAAGAAATATAGAAGGTGTTGTCTGATTACGGGTTGTGGAACAAATTGATGCATACACTGCAATCTCTTTATGAGGATTCCCGTGCATGTGTCAGGGTACGGCGCATAAACTGATTGGTTTGAAATCTTTAGAGGTGTCAGACAGGGATGTGTTGCGTCACCATGGTTCGTCAATCTATTTTTGGACAATTGTATGAGAGGCATGAAAGAACGTGACTGTGGAGTTATGATGAATGGGACCCGTATCAAATGCCTCCTCTACGCTGACGAACAGGTCATACTTGCGTCCTCTGTGGAGGAGTTACAACATATGGTGTCCGTTATGAATGATGATTTTGTGAGAAAAGGTATGAAAGTCAATTCATCGAAGACGAAAGTGATGGTGTTTGAGAGAGATAAACAAATGTCTGACTGTGAGATAATGATAGGCTGCGAGAAAGCGGAACAAGTGCGTGAGTTTGTTTATTTGGGGAGTTTGTTCACAAGGGATGGAAAGTGTGAGAAAGATATAGAAAGAATAGTTAAGAAAGGAAATTCTGTGAATGGCGTTATGCACTCGGTTATGAGTAGTCAAACCGTGACTGAAAAGGAGCGAATGGCTATTCATAGCGGAGTGCTGGTGCCTACACTGATGTATGGAAGTGTGTCATGGGTATGGCAAAAGAAGAATGAAAGCAGAATAAATGCGGTAGAGATGCGTTCGTTGAGGAAAGTATGTAGAGTGAAACTGAGCGGTAGAGTGATGTTATTCGATAAAGATGCGGTCTGAAAGATGATACTTAAAGTGACAAAAATTGAGAAAGGAATGCTCCGGTGGTTTGGTCACTTAGAAAGGATGAGTGAAAGTCGAATCACGAAAGAGATTATATTGTGCGAATGTGGAAGAAACAATTGCGCAAGGGCGTCCCAGAAAAACCTACGCGGACCAGTTAGGGGTTTTGATAAAAAAGGCTGGTGTGCGCAGTAACAAAAACCGACGGCGTGCATGAAAATATTGAGATGGATTTGAATGAAGCGAAATAAGTGTGTATGGACCATAGCAGATGGCAATCCATAGTCTCTGCCCACCCCTATGGGGAACAGGCGTGAGTTTATGTACACTGGCCTGCAAAAATAAGTATCACACTTTTAAAATTAATTTTTTTCTAAATTATAGAAGTTACATATTTAAAATAAAAAACGTTTTATAGCAATTTTATCAGCTTTTTTTGAAACTATAGTAACCCAAGTAACACACATAGGCTGAATACTAGATGAATAATGGATTATTGTGTACTTAGCGCTGAATAAAATTACTGAATAAAAGCAGAGTAGCATGCTATTCAGCCACTACACTGCTAAAATGGGCACAAATTATTCAGCTTTAGTTCGCAATTGCTGAGTAACATCATTATAGTAACGTTATAATCGCAGTATAAAGTGTAACAGGTGGTAACAAGGCAAAATACTAGCAAATTAAGGAAACACTAGTTACCCTTTATTTAGACAATTGGTGTCTATGTACGCTTTTATATCTATAGTAATTAAGTTAAAGGCTCACGATTTGTTCTGTAAGAACGTCTATTAATACTTTTAGTGACAGATGATTCATATTTATGACAGTGAGAGAAGATACGTTTTTAAAATGATTGTATGATATCGGTATATGTTCCTTTTGTTAATAACTTCATTATTTTACGTGAAAGCTAGTGGCAAAATTACTGTTAGAGTGTACATATATTTCTTAGAAAATTTTCAAGCGCCAGTGCCTAAATAAGTTTTTACTACAAATTATACTAAAATAAACACATTTAATCGAAAACATTTCGGGTAAAAATTTATTAATTGTGTCATTATTCTAGTCTGTCACCAATAATCACATTAAAAATATTTATTTGTAATTCCTTACTTTACTAAGTTCGTGTTAAATAAATAAAATTATGTATACCAGTGTAAATATTTAAGGTTATGCAGAATAAAAAATGGTGGTGAAATTAAAGAGCGATGTGAACCGGTATACTTCAACATTACTGCCATAGCCCGCGTAATGGGGCACATATGTCTGCTTATTCAAACTTAGCCGTAATAAAGTCTTACATGTGAATCCATATACGGCAATACACTGATTACTGGCTGAATATTCGTTCGAACTGGCATCGATAAAATGTGTGATAAAATACACTTTTAAGGATCCGCATAATATAGACTGATCCATTTTAGGGACTTGTTACTTAAATGAATTGATCCGTGACAAGATTCACGGGGATATACTCATTCAGTCATCACCAGATTAAATCAACTGATGTGAACCTCTATTAAGCAATATACGTTATAAAATACTCAAAGTGATCTCCAAGAGTAATAAGAACGTTCACATGAACTTGTAAACAGCCACTATTCAGTCGTAAATAATAGCAGTATAGATACGGATAAACAGGGAAATTTTACACGATTTACTGAATAACACACGAAATGTACTCCTTTATAATCTGTGTAACAGTACACATGTACTCCCTTTGGAAGGCAGCGTTTAGAGGTACACATTTACTCTATTATACAGCATATGACATATTTGCCACTACTTAATTGCCCTTATTCAGTAAGTAGGCTTGAAAATTAAAAACGGCTGAATAAAAGCGTAGGTTATATACCAAATAAACGCATCTTGCTGTTTAAGGGTGAAGAATATCTACCATTATTTAGTTCTTATTCAGAATATAGCTCCTTGTGTACTAATATTCAGCTTAAGGATCACCAGTGAATTATAATAACGGTTTTAATACTCTGTAAGCAACATTTATGACCACAAGTGATTAAATATACAGCTTTCTGTGTTACTTGGGAAATTATACAATAGTAACATTTTTAAGTCTAGTGTGTCTTGTTTATCTTGTGTACTTTTAAAGGTATTTTAATTTTAAAAGTGTGATACTTATACTTGCAGGCCAGTGAATGTATGTAGATATACAGTCGTGGTCAACTAATTAGGGACAATCTCTAGTTAAGCCAAATTGTCAATTTATTTTTTATTTTCCAACGAGTCTTAACAATATTCCATATCTTTTACACGTAAGTATAATTAGTCATTGATGTGCCCGATTATACAAACAATAACAACTTCTTAAACATTAAACCTCTTTACAGTATAGCTGATAGATTATCAGTGTGCTATTTGTTCAAAGAATGCTGGCTGGCCATTTAATTAGGGACACTGAGATATTGCGTTCTATTTTCAAAATTTGAATCTCAATACTTTTTTATTTCTTCTTTTATTGTTTTGTGGTAGTTTTGGCGGCAATCCAGATTTTTAATTTTAAGTTTTGAGAATTATTTTGAAGTAATATGGGCAAAAATAAAAGTTGCGATCCAACACTACGAACAATTATCATGAAGTTTGTCGAGCGTGGTTGGTCATACCGAGGGATAGCAGAACATTTAAATTGTTCAAAAACTATGGTATGCAATGCAGTGCAACATTTCAGGCGCAATAACACAGCTTTAAATGTGCCCAGGACAAAAAGATCGAGAAAAACAACTTCGCAAGAAGATAGAATGATAACCAGGTTAGCTAAGAAAGATCCGTTTCTAGGCTCTATTTTAATTAAACACGAAGTGTTTGGGGCAGACGAAAGAGCCGGTGTATCAGCGGGACCGTTCGACGACGTCTGGTAGAAGCAGGGTTGTTCGGAAGAGTGGCTCGCAAAGTACCGTTGTTGAAGAAAGAACATAGAAATGCTCGTTTGGCGTTTGCACGTAAATATGGACATTGGACCTACGCCCAATGGCAACATGTATTATTCTCTGACGAGACCAAGATTAATTTAATTTCTTCAGATGGAAGGCAATACGTACGGCGTCCTGTAAAAGCGGAAATGAATCCAAGATTCACAAAAAAGCAGGTGAAACATGGCGGTGGAAACATTAAAATTTGGGGTTCATTTTCTGGACGTGGAGTGGGACCTGTGAGAAAAGTTCAGGGTAACTTAGACCAACATCAATACAAAACAATATTGGAGGAAACTATGCTTCCCTATGCTGAGGAGCATCTCCCTATTATATGGACGTTTCAGCATGATAACGACCCGAAACATACCGCCCGTTCAGTCAAGTCGTTTCTTACCAGTCAGTCAGTATCGGTGCTAGATTGGCCAGCAAATAGCCCGGACCTCAACCCAATTGAGCACCTTTGGCACGAAATCAAGAAAAAAGTTTCAACTTATCGTACCACAACTTTAGATCAACTTAATCAAGCTTTTTGTGAGGCACGGGCAAACATTCCTATCGAAACATGTCAGAAACTGATAATGTCTATGCCACATCGGTGTCAAGCGGTAATTACTAACAAAGGTTTTGCTACTGGGTACTGATTTTACACGTAATAAAATGGAGCTTTTAAAAATATTATAATACTGGAGATTATTCGTTTTGTTTAACTCTATTCATCATTATACTTTACTGTCCTTAATTAAATGTCCAGCTACATAATTATACCTTAAAATTTAATACATGTTCAACCTTTGATATTAAATACTTTTTTCTATTTAATTATTCTCTTATTTACAGCCATTTATAGTATAGTAATCGGACCAAATTATGCAAATAATAGGTGCTGAAAAATCAATAGGGTTTTATATTTATATGTACATAACCGGTTATTGCTCTTCACTATCTTGAATGTCCCTAATTAGTTGACCACGACTGTATATATATATATATATATATGTTGTCATATAATAAGCTTGCCGCTGATACGCTGGGACCTTCTCTGCGCAAATCGCAGTTAAAAAGCGCGAGTGCTTTTTATATTTCTAGTCATTAAATCGCGGGCCATGCTCCCAATTCCTTGGGCATTATTCGGGCAGATCAATGACGCGGCCTTTGAGCGTGAATGCCTGAATGGGCCGTTGGCGCGGCCGCCGCCATTGCTGGCCCTCCTAATGAAATCGGCTTGGGCACGGACAAAAGAGTCTGGAGTCATTACATTCTGCTGACGGACCTTGCGCAAAGCTTTGATAAAAAAATTACACGTAAATATAATATGCCTACTTTAGGTATTTAAAGATGCGACTTAAAAATTAAATGAAAGAGTTTTTATTTGATTTTAACTGCTCAAATCGCGATTATTGTTTGAGTACTGTTTGAATAAATATACCGAATATATGTAGGATTAGTACAATACGACTTAAAGTTAAAATGTATTTACAAGACCATATTATCCTAAAGTCGAAACTGAAAATAGAATTACAAAATAACAGCCTGAGGTAAAACGACTTTTGTTAAATGCTTTTTCGGTAACACTACGCCATAGCAAACCTAATCGGTATAGTAACTCCAACCATTTTGCTAATTAACAGTAAGCAAACAACAGGTGCGTGTTTCTATCCCGATGATGGAAATTCTTTTAACACTTTTTGGTGAATGTTAATTGTTTAATGGCGTTAATTAATTTATCAGACAATTGTCATTGTGAAGTAATCTTGTTCTGCTCATCGTATCTGACTTAAAACTTAATGTAAGAGTTATCAAGAAAAAAGATTTGTCACAACCATTTTTAAAAACTACTTTAAGCCCGCGCTTTCAATCTCAAAGGTCAAAAAGAAAAAACCGTCTTCAGGGCCCCATCTAACTCTATACTAAAATTCATCAAGCGTACTACCTCCTATCAAACAAACACACTCACTTTCACATAATTTATAGTATCAGCAAGGACGATATCTAATAATTTGTCTATGATATTAGTTGGAATTAATATGTAATGTAGCCAAAATTCTATGAAGTAAATTATTATTGTTAACGAAAACAATGATGGAGCATTACTGTATTATGTGTGTTATACTAGCGGTCGCGTTACATTGATCTGTTGTGTATTCCCACAGGAATAGATGTTTTCCCGCTTTATTTGCCGGTACTGTTCTCAGTCTCAGGTATATACTCTCTCCATCCAATTATCTTTGTGCAAGAAATCAAGTTGATTTGTTGCTCCCTTTTTCTCGTAAAAGTACAACAGAACAGACAAAAAAGAAACAACGTCGCTTTTTATTCAAGTTAAATTTTTTACTTAACCTATCGCTCGTCATTTTAAAGTTGAAAATATATCTTTATTTTTCAAATGACTAGATATCAAAATGAAACTAATGTATTAACGTACGCGATAGTATATACGCGTACGTCAATACATTAGAAGAAATTTAAATGCTAAAGTTTCAAGATATTCAAAAATGTTTCATACCGGCAACTTAAACTTTTTATAACATTGTGATTGAATGCGCAATGTTTGTACATATTTTTTCTATTCAATTTTGTAGTGCCTAGTGCGATTTTTATTCATCATTTGATCACGTTGACGAGAGTAACAGTTGTGCCAATACCATGCAGTTTATATTTTCGTTAACATAATCGTACTTCCTACTCCTAACATAACTGTATACCTGGGACAAAAAGTACAGTTAGGTAGGTCCAACTTTAAGAAAGAGGTCAATCGTCGAATCCAATTCGGCTGGGCAGCGTTCGGTAGCTACGAAATATCTTCTCGTCCAAAATACCGCAGTGTCTCAAGACGAAAGTCTTCGACCAGTGTGTGTTACCAGTGATAACATACGGTACCGCAACTTGGTCGCTCACTATGGGCCTAATTAGCAGGCTCAAAGTCACACAAAGAGCAATGGAGAGGGCTATGCTCGGGGTTTCTCTACGTGATCGAATCAGAAATGAGGAGATTCGTAGACGAACTCAAGTAACCGATATAGCCCAAAGAGTCGCCGAGCTCAAGTGGCAATGGGCAGGGCACATCGCCCGTAGAACCGATGGCCGTTGGGGCAGAACGGTTCTCGAGTGGCGACCGCGCACCGGAAGACGCGGTGTGGGCAGGCCTCCAACAAGGTGGTCCGACGATCTGGTGAAGGTCGCGGGTAGCCGCTGGATGCAAGCAGCACAAGACCCGTCGTGGTGGAGATCCTTGGGGGAGGCCTTTGTCCAACAGCTGACGTCTTCTGGCAGATGATGATGATGATGATGATAACATAATCGAAATAATGATTAATACAAGACTCAAAAAGCCTAGACAAGTGGCATAAAATCTTGTAGAATAGAATGATGAATGTATGGCATTGACACGTTGAAGTCGTTGAAGTCTAGTTATAAATATCATTCGATCCATCAACACGAATAGGTGTAGTGTGTTGCTGTAGAGATCGATACACCCGATTACAGCCACAGAACAGAAGTTCTGTTACACTGTGTTCCTTCTGTGTCTTTTCTTGTCAACCAATTTACTATCGACAACGCTACATAAGCGCTACGCTACTACGCTCAAAAGGCGTTAGTGTTTAACGCAATAGAGTCGGAAAAGTCGGCGGTTGCCGCTTGTCTAGCTAGAGGGTAACACGGGCAGTAGGTACGACAGACCGCGCGGTGCCGAGGGAAGGAAATCAAACGTCCGTCCGTCTGACGGTAGAGCGGGGAAACTTGTTTGTTAAGCTATCAATCTTAGCTTTGGTACTTTAACTGCCTCTGAACATAAATATGCGTATACTCGTACACATTTAATACAAATATTGTTGCGAACTAATTTCAATTCGATAAAAGGAAAACGTGTAAAGAATTTCCACGAGCAGATATTGTACCTACCTAATTTTAGGAATTGCCTTTGTGCACGTTTCATTATCATTGCAGGGCCCTGATTCTGTATCGCAATCTATAGATTCCACACCTAAACCTTACCGCGCACAAACGTCAAACGCATACGTTTTTGGGAAGATATTGTAATTTGTTAAGGAATTAACGTGGTTTTGAAACAAGGAATCGTTACAGAATAAGGGCCCTGGTGGTAACAAGGTGACAAGAACGGGGCAGGATATTATGTTATTTGTGGCGGCCTGCGTAGTGATTTTATTTTGAAAATCTTGTTGCGTCCGTCGCTGAACAGAATGTTACTGCCATGGTTGATGTGTAGATAATGCAAATGACTCAGGTGTTCTTTTCGTGGTACTCCGTTGGAAGGTTGCTTATGTTGCTTGAGCGGGGTCACCAGTGTCACAGTATAAATATTTAGCTCATATTTATACTGTGCCAGTGTTCCGCCGGTCGTAGTGTAGAGTGCGACGGTAGATCATCATTAACATTATTCTTAAGAAAATAACGTTTGTAATAGTAGTCAAATATCTTAGTCTTTAATTCCCTTGAAAAACGGGCTGATTATGATGTTGTCTTTCTTAGCTCACAGAAAACAACATGAAAATCTTAGAAAAATAAAAAACAGTTGGTATGTACCTACTATTGCGGATTCCGTCGCGTTGCTTCACTAGGCCAAAACCGCGTTCTTTGCACACCGCGTCGTCTTTTTGGCACGGTCACGTGCCTGGCGGGTGCGGGTAGGGTTGACACCCGTACTCTAACAATAGAGTATTGTCCTCTTTTTCATGTAGGCGTACTTTATAATCTACGACACCAATAAAGTACGCTAAAATACTCTATTTACGTAAAAAACAAATATTTTTTAAATGTCGCAAAGAGCAACAAAAAATACGATTTTATGGGCAAATAAATAAATACTCTTTTTTATGCTAAATATTTTATTTTTGTTCTAACAAATTGAAAAAATAATTGTTTCGTAATAAAAAAGGTGGCAACCCTACGCACCCGTTGCGCGTCATACGAAATTTTCTGCAAACTGGTAAAGCGACGGTAACCCCGATAGTATAGTGTAGGTACTGTACAGACGCCTGCAGGGCACAAAATCTACCACAAAATGTCAAGTTTCTCTAATTAATTTTGAAACTTATCGTTTAGGTTCAAAGACCAATATCGCTTGGAGCATTTTTACAAGTTTCGATAGGTTGATCTGATACATACATATAATCACGACTTATTCCCGAAGGGTTAGTCAGAGACTAGGCAATGAGGACCGCAAAAGCAGTCCTCTGCCATAGTCCACTTTTCACCAAATAGCGACTGCACATAATGCTCAGCGTGACAGAAGGTGAGCCCATCGCCGCTCTATGCTGTTGGATGTTTGTGCAGCCTCTAGTCCGTTAGTCGCCTTTTACGACACCCAAGGGAAGAGAGGGGTGGTAGTATTCTTTTACCGCTACGCGACATATATAATGACATTTACAAACCGCAAGTAAATAATGACATTTACAAACCGCATTGTAATTGTACTTACTTATGCAGGCGAGTATAGTCTTTATGGTTCCTCTGATAGTATTTCATCGGTCACCCTGTTAATCGCTAAATTGTGACGTAGGAAGCAACAATAACATATAGAGCGACATGGAGCTATGAGAAAAGCTTTTAAAACTCAAGTAATTTCACATAGCGTACGGCATTCTCGTGATACATAGACATACCTACGTGTTTATATACCGGATCCCTTTGAATAAGACCGCTGTTTGGTTAAGACGGGGCCAGCTTTAAAAACATCTAAGGTGATTTATCTCTTCTCAAATATTTTCCTCTATCGAGGCTCTTTTAATGCTGTGGGATTATGTGTATGAGATAAACACCTCTGCCATACACACCTTTTACGTCGAATTTGTTCCGCGATATAGAAAAAGTTACTAAAGTGTATGTTTTTGATAAATTTACTGTTAATTAATATTTAAAGCTCGACTGAGGAGCTGGATGACGCAGCGGCTAGCGCGTTCGGCTTGCGATCTTGCTCGCTAAGCAACTTTCGCAATGCCGGGTCGCTGGATGGGGTGACCAAATTTAAAAAACATCTCGAGCTCCTCCGTGCTTCGGAAGGCACGTTAAGCCGTTGGTCCCAGTTGTTGTCGTAAGATGGCAGTCGGTAAAACCCACCAACCCGCATTGGACCAGCGTGGTGGGTTATGGCCCTATATCCCCACGTGCCAATGTCCACGTGGGAGGCCTGTGCCCAGCAGTGGGACGTTTATAGGCTGATGATGATGATGATGATGAATATTTAAAGACTACGAGTAAAGAAAGGACGCTATAGATAGTCACTAATGATTAAAAGGTATATTTATTTAAACTTCTCTACCAATTTACTATTGACATAGCGAAACGAATAGATGTAACGATTGGCACATGCCTAGGGGGCTGAACAGTTACAAGTGAAAAGGTCAGAAGTCAAAAGGTTTTTACACAATAAACTTATAAAATAAACACTTCGGATCGTTGAATCTTTTTTAAGTCACTTGTCACTTGTACTATGCGCTGAATTAGTTAAATACATTAAAAGAACTTTTGTAAGTTAGCCTGCTCATTGCACAATGGCCTTGTTGTAATTTAAAACAAATTCTTTAAAATTTACAAACAATACTTACATAAATCTAATGACATCCAAAAATATATTTTTTCCAAAACTTTCTTAATTTTACGCATGTATCAATAAATTTCTTACATGAAAATATTTGTATTGATATTCGGCAGGGCACCCCCGGTTCTCTAAAAGTAAATTTATATTTTTAACACAAGTGCGTGATGGTTTTGCACATACCTGGTAATTTAATAATAACAACATCGCTCTAATTAAATTACCAGGTCTGAAACTTCAAAGCAAAACGGATCTTATTGTTAATATAAATATGATTGATTTTGCTTTGAAGTTCATTATTACGACTTATGTCTTTTTTCCTTTCGCGCGGCACCCCCTTAACCTACTACTGCACATTCAGGACACCTTTTTTAGCTGTGATAAAGGAATGGGCGCAAGAAACTGCACAGCTTTATACAAAAGTAACTAGGACCTTTCGACAGAAGTAGGTATATAAGTTATACTTTATAGTAAAATGTGACACATATAGGTAGTTATTTGGTTAGTCCGACTGTTAATTTAATGGGTCAAGCATCATAAGACCGCCGGCGGTCGCGGAACAATTAATTTTTAATTGTGTCTGGTTTTACGATGCTCAAGGGGTTAATGTTTAGGTAAATAGTAGTACTGTAGTGTGTGTACAGTATAGCCGACACGCACACATCCAAGTATATATAGTGGTAGGAGATATGTGCCTGTTGGCTATACTGTACACACACTACCCAGTACCTACTAATCATCATTTGTTATACACAATAAACTAGTACGATTACACTGATTACCGACCGCAGTTGAATGTCTAATTGTCAATAACGTCACCGAATATAACATGGCTTATAGAGCGCCACTGTCGGCTAATTAACCGTACATCGTATTGACATCAAAAGTGATTATAGCAGTACAGACGCCAGTAGGTAAACCTATCACATAATGTTAAATATCTTTAATACATTTTGAACTTTATTGTCAGGGTATAAGCATCAATGTCGAGGACAGAAAGGAGACTGGTCACGGCCCATACAAAATTTACCCAGGCCCGGCGCAAAAGAAAAGTATCTCAAATAATTGACTAATTAGAGTAAAAAGATAATATACAGCGTGTTAGTTAACAGGAGGGACATATTTAATCCTATGGTAGTTTATGCCTGGGTAAACATAAACAAATAAAAAACACTACTCGAAGCATACAAAATATTTAGAAAATCTATGTAAAAATTTCATAAAATTTTCTGTAAAGTTTGGCCACCCTAGTGATTTCGACTCATTTACGCGTATGGTACTTGAATAAGTAGCTGTCATGGTTGATGTGACCCATTTTTCTTTCATACTTGATCATATTTGATCTTTTCCCGCTCTTAGTGTATACGCTAACATTACTTAATAGAATAATTAAGCAAAAAAAATTTTTTTTTTAAAGAATCGGATCGGGAATCGACTACCTAATGTCTTCCCTTAATATGTCCCTCGGTTTAACTAACGCTCTGTATATATAATAAATTTTAATAAAATAAATTTTGTTTACGCTCACACCAATTATCTAGACCAAGATGAGTATTCTTGTGAAACTCATTTATATGGTAAGATAACGGATAAATATACATAAACATAGAAAAAACACCCAGACCCGAAATCAATTTAGAAAAACAGTTTTTCTCTAAATTGACCCGACCGGGGATCGAACCCGGGACCTCAGAGATGGCGACACCATGAAAACCGGTGTATAAACCACTCGACCAAGGAGGTCGTCATAATATAATTGGTTCATTAACAGTGGCTATCTTAAAATATATCAAATTGAAAAAATGGTTTTTGATTTATTTATATCAATATTTTACTTTTTTTTAACACTAAATAGGGTTGCGTTTATAGATTAATGTTTTATATTTTAGCGTTTTATTAACGCTTAAATATACTTAAGTAAAATTTTAAACAATTTTAAAGAGTTCTCAGTCTCAAATTCTCAGAGGTGAAAACTTCTAAGATTTGATGAAGCAATGTTGACTAAAAACATAAGCATGAAGCACTGACAAATTTCGACGGTTGAAAGCCAGACCTCGGTAGCCAAGTGGTTCCTTAACCGGCCGCCCGGAATGCGGAAGGTGCGTGGTTCGATTCCCGCTTGAGGTTGTCGTCTTTTTTCAGTGTCTAAAATTTTACTTAAGTATATTTAAGCGTTAATAAAACGCTAAAATATAAAACATTAAACTAAATAGGGGTTATATTCTGTTTGACTAAAATTCATACTCATAACTATATAAGATGACTGCTAAAAACCGCAAGAAACTTCAAGGGCTGGTCAGGTCAAGTGTTTTATACATGACAAAAATGCGAAAAAAGGAATTCGTGTTTTTTCGTAGGTACTTATCGCCCAGCTGACGGGGGCAACGGCTAGCCGATCGGCCGTCTGTTGACCCGTCAACGTAGGTACTTATCGCCCAGCTGACGCGGAGGGGTCAACAGACAGCCGTATGCTTTAAAAAAAATTAGACACTCAAAGATTAGCCAATTAAACTTCACAAAATGAATTATTATATTAAAAATGAAAAAAAAACGAATTCCTTTTTTGTCATTTTTGTCATGTTTAAAACACTTGACCTGACCAGCCTTTGAAGTTTCTTGCGGTTTCTAGCAATCACCTTATATTTATGATAATATATTTTTAAAAAAATATGTTTTTTTTATGAACATATCATGGTTTTGGAGCCGAAAACGTTATAGTACAAAAAGTGTTTTACCTATTTATGAAATAATTATTGCTTTACGAGCAAACAAGAAAAATTTGTAAAAGTGACTTTTTGTCGAAAGCACGTAGTAACGTTCTCATTATTTACTAGTACACCGTGACTAAATCATCGTTCTATCGATTCGATTCGATTCTGTTTCGGCGTGCAGTGGTACTGGGGGTAGCAATGCGCATTTGTCTGGCACAGACTATAATAGCTCGTTAGATTAGTTATTAAGTCTTAACTATAAGTTAGTTAACTGTTTTTTTATTATTATTAGTATTGACGTCAATAAGTGCCTGTAAAGGTTTACATTGAATAAATAATTTGACTTTGAATAATTTGACTTTGACTTTGACTTTGTTATTTTTAATTGTTTTCATTTTATTTTGATATAATATTGAAATAAAACACGAATTTCTTTTTGTTATTTTTGTCATGTTTTAAACACTTGACCTGACCAGTCCTTGAATTTTCTTGCGGTTTCTAGCAGTCACCTTATATTATGAACTCATAATAGTCAATTACATGAGATAAGTTGACCAGTCTCCTTTGACAGATTTGGGTAGGCTAACAGTAATCGCTGTCGACTGTCGTGTGTACTGCAAATGTACTATTTGGTGTAGTGCAAATGTTAACTGTTCTAAGTATGAAAATTTGTCGAGCTAATTAAGCCCGAGAAATTCGGGATACAAAAGTTTTGAATTTTCACTGTTAATTTTGATTATTGGAAAAGAACCAGTTAGCACTCGTAATTCCAATCTTATTTTTTCTTCTTTTTTGCTTTTGTGTATTTTTCATATTAAGCCAGTAAAGTTCTTGATAAGTTCGGTAAACAAGTGAATTTTGATAGAGTCGGATTGAATAGTCGGATGTAAATCCAAACAAAACTTTATAAAATCATATTATGCTTCTTTTGCTTTTCCAAAATGTTTCACTGTAAAGTTACACACAGAGCAGGCTTTAATTCAGGTGCAAATAGACCTAAACTACGTGTGCTACCAAAATCAGCTAGAATACAACATTAATTTGGTGCCGGCGTGAAATGCCGCAATTTCGCTGTTCCACTTGTATTTCCAACATTACCGGTGAGAGAGGAGCGCACAAAATGTATATTTCGTGCCAATGTAGGTACGGCTGCAATTATATTCAACCACCTGAGGTTCGCAAAAGTAGTCCTCTGCCATAGTAGTCCTCTGCCATAGTCCACGTTTCACAAATAATAATAACTACACATGTGCTCAGTGTAAAAGGTAGTGATCCCATCGCCATTGCGCTCTATGCTGTTGGATTATGTGCAGTCTTAAGTCTGGTAGTCGCCTTTACGACACCCAAGGGTGGGAAGGGCGGGTCAGTAGGTTTGTAGCTATTCTATTAATAAGCCGCCTGCCACCACACAGCTCCGTTTAAAATTCCTTTCCAAAAAATTGGAGTTTAAGATAAAAAGAAACATTGCTAAAAACTTTTTTTGCCTGGTTTCCTTCCAGTTCTCTTTTACCTTAGCCTGCTCTAACTAATTTCCTTCGAAGGCATCGGATCTTAAAAACTTATTAATTTGCCTTAATGATACCTACTTAAATCTAGGTATAAATCTAGCCATCAAAAACATACTTACTTGTAAAAAAATCAAGTCTTGAAACTCAGTTCTTTTGCCGTAAAAAGTTGTGAGATCCATGTAATACCAAGTCGGTTGACTTGGCCATCGCATGAAAACACAATGTTATATCTCACAATTAAAACATACATTATATTAAATAAGATTATTTAGTGCGATTGCCAAGTCAACCGACTTGGTGTTACATGGATCTCACAACTTTTTACGTTAGACGAACTGAGTTGAGAGACTTGTTTTTTTTTAACAAGTATATATTTACTTGTAAAAAAAACAAATATGGTATTATAATGTTATTTATGTAGTTGGTGTATTTAGAAAACTGGACCGAAACTGCAAAATATTTTAGTTTTTCCTTGATTTATACACTAAACTCCAATTATAATTTAAATTTGAAGCTTCTATGTCTGCTAGAAAGAAGTGCCTTAGAGTTTTGATGATCGGTCAGTCAGTGAATGACAAAATTAAGAAACTTTGACTAGTTATAATTCTTAAACTACTGGTTCAAATTAAATGAAATTTGAAATATATCGTGTTTATACAACGCCTGCTTGGTTACTGAAAATTCAGGCTTCTAGTTTTATCCACAACGTAGTTATACCTAAGGGGTTGAAAATGGCCTGAACTGCTTCGAGAAAAGGATGGTATGGCCGTGCCGCTTTTTTTGCTCGACTTGGCGGGGGCACTGCCGTGCCCTCAGATTTACTTACGTATAAAACAGCTCGTAACCAATGCAATAGAAATTAATATTTATTTGATTACATTTGCTATAGCAAATAGCTACTTTACGATAAAAATGCAACAATTAAAAAAAAATATTTTATAAGAATTATGTTGGTACTTATTACATCTCATTGGTGTAACCTAAACTGTAAAGGTATTGTAATGTTAATACTTAAATAAAAATATAAAAAATAAAATTTTAGCAAATAAATAATTAATTCTTTCAATTTACTGATGTTACATAAGCTCTTCAAAGCGGCGCAAAATAACATCTGATTACACGAAACCCGAAGGTCAGGGTGAAGTCCGAAGGCGGAAGCTCATGTATTCGTAATGAATGCAAGTGATTAAGACAGCTACGTTGTTAACTGCGCCATTCTCGACCTTAAAGCACATTCTCGTGTGTGTAAGGTGGCCCCGTGACGCCATTAGCCGTTGAATATGTATGCGAAAGTTCGTGGAGATAATTAGAATGGCGAGAAATATTACTACGGGCGTTTCCCTGTAGACATATCTGGGAAATTTGGTGTGGGACATAAAGATTTTTGGTAACGCTTGTTTATTTTTTGGGTTGAAAAAATATCTTCGAGCGGGATTGTTACCGGCACTTAATGGCATGCTGGGTCAAGTGCCGTGCAAGTGCAAGTGCGTGCCGACTTGGTCTTACTTTATAAACAAAGAGGCTTTATTCGATGTCAAGAAAACTACGTCATCGTCATTCGATCTTAACTTTTTTACTTTATATAAATTTCTTTTTTTGTACTTAGGAGCCTCGCTCTTGTTTGTGTAGCCTCCTCCTACACCTCTGTCCAAGGCCAATTCCTTGAGTCGTCTTCTTGATAAGACACGATGGACGTTCACCTTATCTTTAACATGTTCCATATAGGCTATTTTATTATATTATATAGGTACTTTTAATTAGATGCATATTAATAATAATTAAACATGGTGGCCAAAATGGTTATGCCACTGAATGTAATAATAATCGTTTTCTGCAAAACTAGAAGGAGTCTTCCGGTTAAACCTACATACAGTGCAGATACAAATTGCAGGAAAAAACAAGAAACTTTTTTACGCTACACGCTGAACTGTCTTTTTACACGCGTTTATTAAAACGTAGAAACCATATTTTTCTTATCTTTTTTACTAGCGTGCAAAAGACGCGAAAACGTGCTTAGTACCTGCTATCTGCCGACACACATTTGCACGCACGCACGCACGCACCATAAACGCTGTGGAGGTAAACCTAACTTTACCTTTACCAACGATGACGATTAATTAGTCTATGCCTTTGAAGTGTGTTTATACGGGATGGAAATTGAGAAGGGTCAGCGAGGCTACCTTGCCGCTCGCTATAACAACACTTTACTTGAAGCTTCAAGTAAACGTTCTAAGAAGGATGGCCTTGAGTTTCTAAGATTTTGGAACGACACTTTGTCATCGGGCCCTGCGTCTGTTTCAGACCATTTGTTTAGATAGCAGTGTACTGCGACTGGGAGCACTCTTTGCATGGCTGTGTAGGCAGATGCGCGATCGACAGTTTTCCGCATGTTTGGCACCCGTGGGACGACACTTACAGCTATTCATAATCTATATGAATAAAAATGAATCACAAAATGTGTTTCTAAGCACAAAACTCGAGAACGGCTCAACCGATTTTCATGCGGAAGGAGCCGCGGGCTTGCCGCTAGTTATTAATGATATTAACCGCAAGTCATTGCGTCATTACAATTTTTCGTTTTCGTTAGTGTGATAGGTGAATATATCTCACACTATGCACTATGCACACTATGTATGAATGACCTTGCGCGTTGTGGACCCTAAGGCGGATTTCCCGTGTATCCCGTAAGGAATTTCCAATTTTTTTCATATCAACCTTGCCCTGACCACTACAAACACAACAAAGAATCAGTGAAATCGGTCCAACTGCCCTTGAGTTTTGCGCTCAGCAAAACATTTGGCGACACATTTCTAGACTACTAGCGGCCGCTCGCGGTTTCACCCACGTGGTTCCCGTCCCCGTGGGAATATCGGGATAAAAAGTGTCCAATGTGTTGATCCAGCTTATAAATTATCTGTATGCCGAATTTCATCCAAATCCAATCAGTAGTTTTTACGTGATAGAGTAACAAACATCCATCCACATTTACAAACTTTCGCGTTTATAATATTAGTAGGATAGTAGGAAGTAGGATAGGACTAGCGGCCCTTTATTATTGAAATTTTGCATTCACGTTGCTTTATAGATATAGGATAAAATATTTACTATATAAAAAGAAAAAAAACAGTTTCAGAAAAGCTCGAACGGGACTCGAACCCGTGACCTTAGACTGGTTGTTTTTTTCTAGTAAACATTTTATCCTACTATCTGCCCGCCCGCGCCTTCGTTCACGCCAGCTTAGAAACACCGTCATACTTCAGCTATTTTGTATAAAATATATACAAATTATAAACAAAAACAATCCTCAGTTACACCGCTCTTTATATCAGTGAAAACCGCATAAGAATCCAGTGCGTGGTTTAGGAGATTAGTGCGGAGCCACAGACACTGGGAAACGGTGACTTTAATTTATAATACGAGTATGTATCTAATAATACCTAAATCACTATAGGTGTGCCTATAATATTTGAAGAGTTCCCTCGATTTCTCCAGGAACCCATCATCAGATATGGACCTGATGACTATGGGACCACCTGGAATATATACCCTTTCAGACATAAAAAAAATTTCCAAATCGGTCCAAGCGTCTTTAAGTAATCAGGGAACGTACATAAAACATATTTATTTCGACGAATTGAGAACCTCCTCCTTTTTTTGAAGTCGGTTAATAATGATAATGACAATGATAGAGCCATTGACCTAGAAGTATAGACAAGAACGTTCATACAAACCTTTTGTTCAAATTCTGGAATGAGAGACTTATAGTTCGCTGCAGCCGCTGCAGCGCTTAAACATTTAAATGTCGTCTAATCATGTAATTGTCTCGTCGTGTAAAGGCGGATCTCCTGCGACGCTGTTTTGTGTTTTCTAACACCTAACATCAAAGATCTAACAAATATGGGCGTGGGCTACATAAATATTTTGACATATTTTGTTAGATGTTTGATGTTAGGTGTTAGAAAACACTAAACAGTGTCGCAGGAGACCCGCCTTTAGTGTATGTATGTAGAAGTAGGTACGTTCATCTATAGAATATATTATGATATAAGTGCGGTAAGTTGAAAATATAGTAGCCGAGGCAGGCGAGGGCTACAAGAAAGCAGAGGCTGCGCAAATCTTGCGACACTGTTTTGTTCTGCAATCTTGCTGCGCAAAATTATCAAAGCGCACGTATGTCATACGATGTTTTATAACTAATTTGCGAGGAAAGCACATTTTCTGAAAATGACTGCGTGTTTTTGTTGTTTTTCTAGTGTATAAATCTTTGGTAAGTCAACATGTATTTTTCCTTGGACTTAGATGAAAATTCAATAACATTTTGTGCTTCACTTATTATTTGCGGTGGTGTAGACAGTAAATTTAGTTCTTCATTACTAAAACTAGACATATTTACTTTAGTAGTAAATATGTAATAAGTATTGAACAAGAAACCGCCGTTTGAATCGACAAAACATAGGTATGTGAAAGGTTTGGTGCCGTAAATGTCGACTAACGGACTAAAGACTGCACATACATCCAACAGCATAGCGTCGATGGGCTCATCAAAATAATACTACCAATCCCTCTCTTCCCATGGGTGTCGTAAAAGCGACTGACGGGCTAAAAGCTCACCATCTAAGCACATGTGCAGACTGTGCAGTTGTTTTTGCTGAAGCGTGGATTGTGTGTTATTTTAATATAAACTTTAATATTTCAACAAAAGTTGTTGATTTTGTAAACAGTACTATGTCGTCTTTGTTCATGATTATTCTACTTATAACTAAAGACTTTTTCGTTTCGTAGGCTCATTGTCATTTGACAAACAAAAATTTAAAAAAAAACCTATTTTCCCTAGTGGAAGAAATGCTATTTTTTTTTATTTATTATTTCTTTTTTTTATTATTTATTATTTCTTTGCTCTGGTCGAGATTCTATTTTTTAAACTACATTACCGCACTAGTGTGTAATAAGCTACGCATTACGATGCTGTAATCTGTGTAATAAGAGCCACTTTCCGAGCAAATGACTGTGTTATTATAAATCACGTTACTGGTAGAGAATAAATAATACTAACAAATTGAGACCTGTAGGGCAAGCACGAACTTTTAAAGAATTCGTAACGTAAACGTATCGAGTCCACGATACGAAAACGTAGTACAACGCTAGTCCTAAGCACGAAGAGTTCCGTAATCGTATCGCGAGCTCGATGCGACGGCGAAGGTGACGTCATCATAACGTAAGCAGAGATGTGCCCGGTGAATGAACAATCGCAGCACATTGAACGAATGGATACGTTCAGAAATTAGATGAAGTGGCTTTAAAAAAGGTACACAACAATTATTCGTGTATATTAGAGTCAAATGCTATATAATAGTTAGGAAAGTTTATTTAACTTATTATTAGTGTGTAAATATAATAAAAAATTAATAAATGTTCTTAAAATTCTATTGATATATTTTGACTTTGTTTTCATTTCTGAACGACATCACATAGAATTGCTTTCGCGGCAAAGCCATAAGTTTACTTTATTTATTCTCAGAACAATAACTCAGACTTTATTAGCACTTCACATCACAAACAATCTTTAGGGTGAATTTAGTGTTACGTTTTAGGAAAAGTAAATTTAATTGTTTTAAATTGATCAAAATGAGGACAAGCCATGCACAATACGCAATGATGGTAGAGTTTATGGAAAGGTAAGCATACTTACTTTGTTGCTTGGGACTTTATGTATGATTGTTACAAGTTCGTTATTTAAGATATTATGTGATTATTATTTTATTTATAGAAATGGAGATTCATCTGAACCCTCTGGAAGCCTGCGAGGTCGCCATTTCATTCAAATGAAACGGAAGGAGCTTAAGCTAAAATAAATATCATTGGGACAGACAGGACACTCGGCCAGAAAAAAGTAAGGCGCTGCTTACTTTTTAGCGCTAAGCGCAAGGTCAAAGAAAATATACACTACGCAAGGTAATAGCACATGAGTTAATAGTTTCATGTTAGTAACTTCTTTAAGTTCATAAGTGCTCGACCTAACACTAACTCATCACAAATCAAAATTATTGATCGATAGCAACATTAATTTTTGTATTCTTTATATAACTACACTACATAAATAGTATTTGGTTTTGTATAAATGGTGAAGGTTTAGTGGTTTAAAAAGTAGCACGTAAAAGAAGTGGGTCAAATTCATAAGGCTGCTAGTGGCACCGGTGGAAGTCCAACACTTCAATTATCTTTGACTGACCTAGAGAACCAGGGTCAGCAGCATACGAATACTTGAGTACAAGCTGCTGATGGTGGTTGTGGAAGCTGGCACCACTGCTTTATCATTTCACATTAACCCCTTGAGCACCGTAAAATCAAACACATTGAAAATCAATTGTGTCGCGACCGCCGGCGGTCTTATGATCCTTGACCTATTAACAAATACTTATAGACTATATTGTGCAATGTACCTATATCTGTATTTAGTAAACTTTAAACTAACAATATTAATACCAATAATAAAAATCACTTAAAATATTTTTCAAGGTCAAGACGCAACGCTTTCCGTACCTTAATTTCAACCCGAGGACTCAAATTCTGAGGTTCTTTTCCATCGCAGGAGGAAGGCACAGGTAAACTTTAACGAAGATTGACCCATTGATTTTATTATGTTTTTAACATACGAAATGAAATTATCGGTGCGTGCATTGTAAATAAGCCTCTCTCATGCTCTTCGTAAAAATTAGTCTTAATTTATTTTAAGTTCATGCATCAAGGACGCGTAAATATTTTTATGTTAGATTTTGTCCAAATTATTAATAAGAATTTTATTTATATTACAGGGGATTGAAATGCTCCTGGAACTAGCAGCCAACCTACTGTAGCTGTTCTAGCAGACGAGCAGCCTACTCTATAGTTTCCCAGTAGTATCAATAGTTATTAAACTGGAGGAGCAATGGTTAGAGTTCATGAAAGAAGCTATGAATGTATGTTTGTTAGGTAACTAACTAGGTACTTTGATAGGGGGAGGCACATAAACCCACGAGGTTTTTGCTGAGGATTGATGTTGTAAAATTTGTATTTAAAATGTTTTGAACTATAAAAAATAAATAAATTAATGTAATAAATTTAATTTTGTAATTGTTTTATTACGCCGATTTTCCGTGTCTGCCAACTGCCACCCTTAATGGTAAACTAGCAGAGAACGACAATTGACTATGACTATTGATACACAGCAAAAGGCTTCTTTTGGCATTAAGTTCGCCTTGCTGTGTTGCTCTGTACAAATAAAGATAAATAAATAATTAAAGTATAGGTACTTTGTACATTGGATGTACTTTTGAATAAATTATAATATTAGAAAATAGAATAAGAAATAAAAGAGAATAAAAAAATTGTAGACAAAGTAATAAAATGTATTAATTAACTATATGATATTGATTCTCTCTACTAGCACGTTTTATATTGCTCTTCCCCTCACTAAGTCATCGCCAACTTCATTTTATTGAAAAATATGCCTAGAAAGTGCACTTTGGCCATAGAAACAATCAAAAAATATATTTTAAATGATTTTAAAGTCACAACGATACTTTTTTCACCGACAAATTCTCCGTGTAGAAACATTCGTAAGTTCACTCTAGCCAGCCTTCGTCGTCCACGATACCTTACGTCAAAACTAAGTTCGTGCTCGCAAATTTTCATATAAACATATCAAGTAACGTTGGTGTTACGATACGAAGGCGATACGCTTACGATACCTTAGCGTTCGTGCTTCCAAATTTAGTTAATTTTACGTCCGGTAGGGGCGCTGCTCAATTCTCATACAAATTGTTGACGATGACGATACGAATACTTTTTCGCAAGTTGTTCGTGCTTGCCCTACTGGTCACAAAAAATAATAAAATTGTATTCTATTCTATTAAAGCAGCGCCTCCTGGTGACACATGGGACGAGTTACAATTCTGCAAGAAATAAAAATAATATATTTCAGGCATTGCCCATAAAGTGTTAGTGACAATGGTCTTACAAACTATGATATTTTTGTGTCCTTGGTTAGTTGGACGCGCATCCAATGCTGCATAATTGCACAGTTCATGTCCAACCTTGCTGCGACTCTCATCAGGATCAGGAGGCTGTTGGAGCTGCCCCACACACGGCGGACCAGGGACGCTATGCGTTTCCTAACAATGGCTGCAAAGCTATCGACTCTAGCTTCTGCCGGCATCGCTGAAGCACTACAGTGACGACGCAGCCCCGTCAGCCCTGAATGCGTCATTGTTTTGGTGCGCAGAGCCCCGTATGCCCCTGGGTGTAATGTGCCTACAGGCTGCACGTGTATATACACATTCTAGTTTTATTTTTTAAAGTTTACGTCCTTCTGCACCGTTTTGCTTAAAAACATTTTGCTAAAAAAAACAAAATCAGATGGTAAATGGCACTAGGCCCCGGGCCACGCAGAAAATCAATCTATCCGATAAACTTATCTCGATCTCGGCAGACTGACAGACATAATGGCAGCTGTTGAGTTTAGGTAGCGCTTTTAAATTGTTTTTTGTAAAGCACAGCGTGCAGTTTCATATCTAATGATTTTAGAATCATTATTTAAACGTTCATTTTCTAAATAACATTGTATTTAATAAGTTTAAAGAGACGACCTCGCCATAGTTTACTTACGGTATAATATATAATACGAGAATACTAACGCTTATTTTATCATCGCGTGTCTGGAATTACTTTTATGATATCCATGCTTCTCTTACTGTAGATAATGAATAACTATTTATTGCAAATGATGTTACTTTCTTAGAACATAATGTTAAAAAGAAAGGGCTTTTCTTATTTAAACACTGTTTTGACATCAATTAGTTAAACATTGTTTTGTATTTTTGCTCAAATTTAAAATGAAATTCAAAGTGATGTGCTTAAATAGTGTTTAGGAGTAAGGTGCAAAATGTTTAGACTGGAATTAACGCCATTATCAATATTTTATTTACAATTAAACGCGTAGGTTTATTAACAGTAATTTTGAATGATAATTTGCGATAAAATATTAACTAGAAAAAACAACCAGTCTCAGGAAAGTTCGAATAAGGGATTCGAACACGTGATCTTTAGATTGTCGGTGCACTGCTCTAACCGCTAGCTACCGAGACTTGTTGACTTTTTTCTAGTAGTTGATACGCTGCATGTCAGCGGTATTACGTCACTGCTATTGCAAGTATTTATCAATCGATAAAGTCGTAATTGCTTTTAAATATCTTTAATATTGAAATTTTGCATTCACAATGCTATATAGATTCTTCTGGGGTCTCGGTAGCTTAGCGGTTAGAGCAGTGGACCGGCAATCCAAAGATCACGGGTTCGAATCCCTTATTCGAGCTTTCTTAAAACTGGTTGTTTTTTTTGTAAACATTTTATCCTATATCTATTTAACATTGTGAATGCAAAATTTAATTATTAAAGATATTTATAAGCAATTACGACTTTATCGATTGTTAAATACTTGCAATAGTATTTCTTTCGAATGTGAGGGTATAGACTTCACAGTGACGTAATACCGCTGACTTGCAGCGTATCAATTAACTACTAGAAAAAATTCAACGAGTCTTCTGGGGTCTCGGTAGCTTAGCGGTTAGAGCAATGGATCGGCAATCCAAAGATCACGGATTCGAATCCTGTTCGAGCTTTCCTGAGACTGGTTGGTTTTTTCTAGTAAACATTTTATCCTTATAGCATTGTGAATGCATCAATAATAAAGATAATTTGCGAGTTTGTTACTTTAAAATTGAATTTAAAATGAGTTGTATTTCATAAACAAAAAGTAATAATATTTCCGTTGCTATATCATTATACTCAATTAATAGAATTTGGTTTTCTGTAATGTTGGTTTCTTATTTAATGAACTAAAAACTTTTGGAAAAATGTTTTTAAAAGAAATACCTACTTCATCTGTTGTAAAAAATACCTACTTAAGTACAACTCTACGTAACAATTTTAATTAAGTACTTATATTAGAACGTCGAATAAAATTACAATGCCTACTTCGATTTTGCGATGCATTATGTGGGAGAAATATTATTTTGAACAGGAACACGGGGAGAATCGGCTTGACGCATCTCGAATACAAAACATGATCGTTATAATTATCGTATTAATGTAAGCACGTAGGTATACAAAGTATAATCATGTGTGTAAAGTAAATACTTACATATTATGCAACATGTACAATTTTCATTGATGCTCCTTAGTATTTATATATTTCTAGTTAATCATTAGTCTTAAGTAAATTGGATTTAACGATTACCAAGAATTTCCCTTTCACTCACACCCGAAATAAAGAGTTCCTTACGTCATCGTGTCTTCTGCGAAAAAAAATTGATCAATGACTTTACGTCGATACCTACTCACTGCGTTACTACGATATATTTTTTGTTTGATGTTTCCATACATCAAACATTTTACATCGATACCTTGATTCTCCAACACTTATTTAATATTTTTTTACTTCAATGATATTTAGCCACGTAATCATTTTTCTGCAAAATAATAAGTTATATCCCTATCTAAGATTGTGGCGAATTTTTCAAAAGGGCGGGTGTGGAAGACTTATTTTTCAAATTCCTAATTTTATTGTATTGTATATTGTATACTTTAATAAATAAATAAGTACATATACAAATGAGAACATTAAACCAACCGATTAAAAAAAAAATTACACACAACCGAGGCTTACAAAACACCGACCTTCGAGAGACCGTTAAAAGTACCTCTTGTAAGAAAAATAACCTATTTTATTCGTTGAATGTAGGCCTCAGGTGGCTTGGTCCGTTTTATCAAAGCAACGGCTCAAAGGTACTAATTAATTGTGGTAATTGGTTATCTAAAGCTAAGGTATCTTTCCAGTTTTGTTTTACAGCTGAAGCGAAGTGTGTAATTGAAAAAAGTTGAGATCTTTTTGACGCGTTTGCCCCAGGCTAGGTTGTTTCAGGCTAGGTCGACCCAGGCTAGATCGCTCCAGGCTAGGTTGTTCCAGGCTAGGTCGCCCCAGGCTAGATCGCTCCAGGCTAGGTTGTTCCAGGCTAGGTCGCCCCCGAGGTGCAAATTTGGGAACCTCCTCGTGGTGCACCCTGGGGTAAGGCCTCTCGGCCCACGTTCAGCGTGGGACAAGGGGCTCTATGCTAATCCCTGGCGCCCCTTCTGGGCGTCGAATAATGTAGGCGGTGCCCCTTCTGGGCATCGCACCCAATTCAACGCGCGTCCCTTCTGGACCGCACAGCGGGTCACTCGGACCTGCGGGGGGGATCTCCACGTGCGTGCCCACTCTGGGCCGCACGCTCGCCGCTCACTCTCGAGCGGCTTTGAGGGGAGTTTTGGCGGCGCCCCTTCTGGGCGTCGTTACACGGGGGGGGGGGGGGGAACGGGGTAGTCGGCGCCCCTTCTGGGCGCACTTCACGCAAAGGTGCCGTCGTTGCGGGGCGCGGCGACGGGCGCCCGTCTTCGGACGGGTTGGTGGGCGGCTTACAGCCCACCCGCTAGCGACCATGGGGGGGAATGGGGAGCACCCGAAAGGGGTGTACCAGGGGCCTCACGCCAGCCCCTGAGCATCGTAATCCCCGAACCGGCAGCGATGAGCCCACTCGAGGCGTCTGTGGGGGAGCTGTTGGGGAGGGGACCGAGGGCTTGCCTTAGCCGGCCGGCCGCGTCAGGCAAGACTTTAAAACCCGGGAGAAAACCTGTTACAAACCTTCAGATACCACCCGACCTCTGTCGTACTTAGGGTAGCCCGCGCACAGGGGCCTCTGCGCGGGTGGTCCGTTTTTGCCCCACACTCGTGGGTTAAGAATATGGATTCTAATAATAAACCTCTTTCTGACGCCACGGCAGGGCCTTGTACTAGGCCTGCCGTGGGTGGTGGGCCTGGCGACGGGCGGAAGGGTCTGCGGAGCCGGGAGGGCAAACAGTCGAGCAGGGGAGTGGCTGACAAGCCGATACTGCTAGGCTCCGAATCTGAAGGGTCCGAAGAGGATGTTGAGGTGGTGCAGACAGTGCATGCAATTGTGGAGGAATGTAGGAAGCGTCCTCTAGTCGACTCTAGGGTCGACTCGAGTGACAGTCCGGAAGGATCAGTGAGGACCAGACTGCGCAAGAAGAGCCCAGGACATGAAGCTAAAAGAGTCGCCCTTGAGCAGAGCAAAAGAAAGGAGAAACTGGGCACCTCGACCGGGCTGGCCGCGGCCAAAAGGGCCGCGAGGGTCCCCTCTTTCGAAAACATGTCTGGAGAGGAGGAGGTGGATCCCCCCGTCGTTCCCCCAGCCGCTCCTAAAAAGAGGGCCAAGGTGGTAGGGAAGGGCCCCAAGGCCTCTGATGTTGACGAGTCCACTGCCAAACTTCTGAAATTCAGGGAGCTAGTCGGTATACGACAGCAGGTGGAGTCATGCCCTGGGAGTCACGTACAGGAGATAGCCAAAAAGGCCCTGTTTGCACTGAACCACGCGGCGGCTATCTCCGGAAATATAAAGGGGACAATCAGGAGGGACATAAACACGGGAATACGCTATCTGCTGGCCTGTGTGGATAGCCTCGGGCTTATGGTAGAGAGGACCGCGGACGAGGAGGTGAGGCACCTGAACAGGATTAATGGCAAGCTCGTGTGTGAACAGACTCGAATGCGAGAGCAGATAGCCGCCCTGGAAGAGGAACTCGACACCCTGAAGAAGGCGCAAATAGCGGCACGGAGGGAGGCGAGGTTGTCCCGCGAAATGGTCGAGGAAACGCAAAGGGAAGCAGCATCTCGTAGGGCCGCCATAGAGGACCTTAAAAGAGACATGGTGGAGGGCCTCAAGCGGGACATGCTGGAGTCCTTGGGAGGCATGTTCAACGACAAAATAGGCGCATTGGAGAAGCGCCTCCCACGGGAGCCTCCGATGAGGCCGCCGTTGGCGCATGAGAGGCGGAGTGCTGGGAGTAGTTATGCCGAGGTGGCCGCTGGGCCTTCCAGCGCCCCCCATGAACACCCTTTGGAGATGGCCTCTGGGCTTGGGTCCGTAGGGGAGAGCCCGCCGCTTCCCCAGAGAACGCCTGGTGGGGTAAGGCCGCAAATACGGGCGAATTCTCCTGTCCTAGCAGCGGCCTCCAACACGCCCGCGAACGAGTGGCGGACCAGCCTCTCGAAGAAGGCAAGGGAGAAGGCGAGGAGGGCTGTGGCTGCGGCGGCCAGGGCCGCTGCAGGGGCCACAGCGCCGAGTAGGAGGACTGCCGCGAGGTCGGCTACCGGGGCGAGGCTTGTGGCATCGCGCTCGTCGGTGGTCACGGTGACCATCAAGCCCGAAGCCGCGGCTAGGGGAGTGACCTACGCTGAGGTCATGGAGAAGGCCGTCGGGGCCATCAATTTACAGGACCTCGGAATCGAGGCCGTTCGCATGAGGAATACGGCCGCGGGCGGCCGTAAACTCGAAATCCCAGGCGCGACAAGCGCCTCCAAGGCAGAGGCGCTTGCGGAGAAGCTGCGAGGCGTTATTGCGGAGGAGGCCGAGGTCCGTAGGCCGTTTTGGAAGGCGGAACTGCGGCTGGTGGGCCTGAATGAGAGGGTGAAGCCGGAGATGGTGACGGCCGCCATCGTGGCCAAAACTGGTTGTAACGCGGAGCTCGTGTCGCTGGGGGCTCTTCGGGCCGGCCCCTGGGGCACGAACACGATGCTGGTGAGGATGCCGGTAGAGGAGGCCAGACCGCTGGTGGATGCGGGCCACCTGACGGTGGGATGGGTGAGGGCGCGAGTCGTGGCAATGGAGAGGCTCCCGGTGCGCTGCTACAGGTGTTACGGCGCAGGTCACACCAGCTACACCTGCGAAGCGAAGGTTGACCGTAGCACCTGGTGCTACAGATGCAGCGCACCGGGTCATAGAGCGGAGGAGTGCGTGAAGGAGAAGCCGGACTGCGCAGTGTGCAGGGAGGCGGGGCTCCCCAGCGAACACCAGCTGGGGGGAAGGACCTGCAGGCCCCCCATCACCAGGTCAAAAGTGAACCCGTGGAGTAGGCCTCCCCCTCCCCCAAGAGAGGAAAGGTCAAGTGGGCCCATGGAGGTGGCGGACGATCCTCCGGATCCGGGCGCCAGCGCCAGTTAGGGGCGTTTCCTCGTTTTATGTCTTTGTGTTTCGTCGGAATGAATGTTTTATGTCTTGTGTAGGTGCTGTATGCTGTGTGATGTTGTGGCTCCGATTGCCGGGCACCGGTATGGGTATTTAATTATACCACCCCAGGTGCCCGGTGGGTCTGATGGAAGGTGCGGCCAAGTGTCGTGTTGTGCTCGTGTCGTGCGGATGTTTGTGGTTGTCTGTCATGTTTCGTGTGGGGCTGGTGCGGTCCCGCACCAGGGACCGGTGCGGGACCGCACCAGCCCCACACGAAATCATTGCGTCCCCGGGAGTCCTCCCGGGGACGCAATGATGGGAGGCAGGATGGCTAGACGACCAAACTGGCCGTCGTGTCATCAGGCAAATTGTGGGTGTCTGCGGTGCATGCTCGCGGAACGCGGGCGTGCTCCTGCGGATGTTTGTGTGTCTGGCCAGCATGCCCGGGAAGCTGGACATGCTGGCAGGTTTTGTGTTCGTCCCCCTTTTCTATGGGGGTTGTTGTGTTGTGCCTCGCGCGCGTAGTCGCCGTGTGCTGGCGCGTAATTGCTGCTATGCGGCGGTTATAGGTTAGCACACGGCGACGGGGTGGCTCCGCGTGGTCATTGCCCAAGTGGATTAGGTCCCGTGTCCGCCACTTCAAGCCTTACGCTCTCGGAGTTTGGACCCCCGGTGATTAGTGGGTAGGCCCCTCCCTCTCGCCCGACGATTACGTCGTGGAAAGGGGGACGGGAGAGTCCCACATATCCAGTCTCCCCTCTGGAGGCTGGAATCCATAAGCAGGGATTACACCAGGTAAAAAAAAAAAAAAAAAGGCTAGGTCGCCCCAGGCTAGATCGCTCCAGGCTAGGTTGTTCCAGGCTAGGTCGCCCCAGGCTAGATCGCTCCAGGCTAGGTTGTTCTAGGCTAGGTCACCCCAGACTAGGTCGCTTATTCGTTCGTATAGCGAATTCGCTGTTAGGCCGGGTTCCCACCGAGGCGGAGCTGAGTGGAGCTAAATTGACCAATCACGATGGTCGAAATCTCCGCTCCACAAGATTTCGAGCTCCAGCAGCCTCAGTGGAAACGCACCCTTATTATTACTTCGTCACAATATTATAACGTCGGCTGTGTGCAAATAATACAATAGCTATATCTAACATAATAGTTGCTAAGCGGCATGTAATTTTGGAATTATTCCCATAACGGACATATTGCTAGAAATAAAATATAATACACTCAAACAGTTTATTCATATTTATATACAAGTGGATAAAAAAGTATTGAAACGTGTTTAGTGCTTCAGGTTAGGAATGACAACAATGTATTGGTTACAAAGTTTTTATTCCCTTTTAGAAAAGAAAATTACAAGAACTCAGGGGTGGTTCACGGATCGCTCACTCTGTCCGCTTGATAGGACTTAAAAGGGACTTAGCTTTAGGCTAATCTTCCTCGTAGACTGCAGCTACCCGGAACCTGGAGCCGGCAGGGTCAGTCTGCGCGCAGGGACGAAAGCGGAGTCGTATACGCTAGGCAGCTGATCCACGCACGAGCTCTAGCAGGCGGCAGGCAGCAGGCAGCAAGCAGCAGGCAAAAGAGCACAGGCCCAGTGGGTGTAGCCTGGTACAGGAACCCTGGAATACACCAAGAAAAAGGAATGAACTTATGTTCACTAAGTCCCGGCTTTTGTGGCTGTTGTAGAACAGCTACAATTGAACCAGGCCCTCTTTACTAAGTAAAATTATGATTGGAAAACCGTTAGACAATTCTACAAGGAGACTACAACAAAAGCGGGTAGATATCAACATTGTAGTTAATGTTGTCTGAAACGGTAAAAACGACAATATATTAACTGGGAATGGTATTTCGTCCACGGGATCACAGGAACCTCGCGTCCTCCAATACCATTTACACCTGTTAGACAGTAATTGTAACAAGACAAGAATACCAATTATTCCCTTTGAAGGTAGCATGACTTTAAATTAATTATATTAATTTAGACTGTACGTTAAACACTAACAATCTATGCAATTACCAAACACTACAAAACACTAGTAATATCTGTAAAACTAACACACAGCAATTCAACAAAATAATTAAAGTTGGAAATATTGTAGACAACTCACCGAGATTTCGGGTTATATTTTCGCGCAGAATTTTACAAAATGTTGTGAGTAATGTCGCGAGTAGGCAGGCAAGCGGGAAAAGAAAGCTTTCTCAGCGTGTCTCCTTTTTATATTAGAGTAAATCGCATAAAAAATCGATATGGCTGTTATTTTAAACTCCCCAAATGATATCCACCAGTCATGACGCTCGAGCAGAGACAATAACAGAGCGACCAGACCATAGTGAAAACAGAATCAATAATGGCTCGCTTACACAATCGCAAAATTATAAGCGATACTCAATAATGGCTCGCCTACACAATCGCTTTGCAATTATAAGCGATACATTACTTTCTTCTTTATTATGATTTTCCCTTTAATCAACCTTATTTGATTAAAGGAAAAATTACCTTTAGCACCTCCAGATCAAATTGTAAGAGACCACCTCAATCCGGCTGGAACACGCTTTCAACGTCCCACACAAGTAGCTAACGACAGGATATTTAGAGTAAGTGAAACAAGCTCTGTTATTTGCGTCCTTGTCAGCTGTTAGATGTGTACAATTCGCTAAAATAATTTTATTTGCCCAGCAGTAGGACGTTTATAGTGAGATCATAGTGAGATCATTTGATTTGATATTATATTATTTAGGATTTAGTATTTGTGTTTAGACAGAAGTGTTACAGTATAGACAGCTAACAATAGAAAGAGCGTTTCATCTTGAGTTTCGACAGAATATCAATGTTGTGTTATGTTAACTCAACACAATCACACAAAACTGTAAACTAAAAATAACAAAGTGTTCTTAAAGATACCGCTTAATGTACCGCTTAATTTATTTGCATAAGGTATTACTTGCTCACGTTATTTTTAGTTTCCCTTTTTTGTCAATGTAACTTGAGGTACGTGTCGAGTGAAAATTTATTTAAAACTGGCGGCCGCTCGCGGATTCACTCGCGTGGTTTCCGTTTCCGTGGGAATATCGGGATAAAAGTATCATATGTGTTAGTCCAGGTTATAAACTATCTGTATGCCGAATTTCATCCAAATCCATTTAGTAGTTTTTACGTGAAAGAGTAACAAACATCCATTCATAGGTACCTACTTTGAAACTTTCGCGTTTATAATATTAGTAGGATATACGTTTCACTACGTTTTTCTTTTCTTTTAATTCACATTATATTTTTCACTTTTCTTTGTAAATACAAACTTATAATAAGTAAGTACGTTATCGGTATTTAATTTAACATTAGGTTTTGTTTATTATTAGGAAAAAGATACTATCTCACAATATTAAGGTACCTATATAATAAAAATCTGTTGTTTCATTGTAATTAATAATTACTTTTCTCATTTGCCAACAGAGGAGAGAGACAAACAAAGAGGTTATAATTCGCTTGGCTGATAATGTTAATTATGAACTAGCTTTTCGACTTGTAAGTATATCGTATAATTGGTACATAACAACGTTGTCGGGTGGTACCGTTTTATCATCGGCGGTAATACACTGACTAGCAGAATGAGTCGGTGATGAAAATAAAAAATAATTAAACTTAAATTTTACCTTATATACACTATTTATAGGTATGTTATTTGTACGAGAATGGTCCATATTGCGTAATAAACCTCTTTTTTTCTTAGATCAAAAAGTTTTGTTAGAACGTTTAGTTTAGTTTAATTTTCTCATCATCTAGATCATCATCAATCTCAGCATAAAGATCAGTGCTACGTCAAAAACTGCTACGGCTACTTAAATAAGCTGTTGAAACACCAAACGCTTAGTCTCAGAACACCGCAACATTACGAGGAGACGTGCTATGATAAATTCTGCTACGGCTTCTCGAGCAAACGGTTGAACCCAGTAACTACTATGAGAAGCAGGGCTACGGCATATTCTTTGGCTACGGGCGGCATTGCTACAGCGACTCGAACAAACTTTTCGATCCTGCAACACGGCAGCTACGAGGAGCTGTGCTACGAGCAACAGTGCTACGGCCACTCGAGCAATCTTTTGGTCTCAGTAACAACGCTGTTAACGACGCGTAACTAGTAAGTACGTTTATATTTTGAATACTATTAATAAAATAAATGTAATAAAAATTAAATTTGTTTACGCTCACACAAATTATCACGACCAAGATAAGTATTCATTCGAAACTCGTTAATGTGGTAAGATAACGGAAAAACATACATAAACATAGAAAAAGCACCTATTAAACTACATACCTACTACTTATGCAGGGCCCGAAATAAATTTAGAAAAAAAGTTTTTCTCCAAATTGACCCGACCAGGAATTGAACCCGGGAAATCAGAGATGGCGTGAGGCCAGACCCGGCGTGCTAACCACTCGACCACGGCGGTCGTCGTTCGTCGTATTGTCATTGTGTTGGAAGGTAGCGCGCGAGCTAAGAACCCCCAGGGGCGGAGGGGGGCTCTTGCCCGAGCCAGTTCTATGACCATTAAAGCGAGCAACGGACACTGCGCGTGACTACCCAATAAAGCTGTATTCGTGTACCGTCTTCCGCAAAATAAAAGTTTAGCTTTCCTATTTTACGTATTATCTTTGGAGTCCTACTCTATCTAGCAACCATTGACATCGTCTACAAACGCAATATCTAAGCAGTGGTAAAGCAGTGCTACGAAAAGCACTACTACGACCGCTTAACAAACTCTTGGACCGACTAACACCGTAACAGCTACGACAAGCAGTGTTTCAGATAAGATGAGCAGTAGATTCTACGTAGTGTCATGATAAATCGAACATTATAGCTATAGACCGTGTCAATATGTACTTATGTGTGAGGAAGCATACATACACACGCACAAACACGTTGTGTATGCCTATGCTTTTGTGTTTGTGTGTGGATGTCTGACAATTTTTTGTGTAAATGGAGTTATTTTTGAGTACGGACTCGTGGTCACACCAACATGTCACACCAGTGTGAAAATCAGAAATATTTTTCTTGTTGATCACACTGCTAGTACTGCAACATCTTTCATTAATTGTCATTAGCCTTGTCGCGTTTATTAGGTTTGACTTTTAAAAATACGTGAAATCACGGCTATATACCCCCGAAGGGTTAGCAAAAGCAGTCCTCTACCATAGTCCACTTTTCACCAAGTAGCGCAAGCATGACAGGTGGTGAGTTTATCGCCGCTCTATGCTGTAGTACGTATGTGCAGTCTTTAGTCTGTTAGTCGCCTTTTACGATACCCAAGGGAAGAGAGGGGGTGGTAGTATTCTTTCACAGATACGCGACACTGTTTAAAATAATGTATGGCCCTTAGTTGCGCTTCTGTTGTTTCCTCTGTGGAATTTTGTTGGAAGTTCATGCAACCTTTTAATCTAAGTTACAAGCACAACAATGTTACCAAATGAATACGCTACGCACGTTTCGCATCATAATCGTATCAGTTTAGACAATATCACCGCACATCTCAGGAATTGTGGAATGCTTTTGATATTCTGTTGAATATTTTATAGTATTGAACGTCACTAATGGTTAATAACTATGTTTAGAGCATTTTAATGCTCGCTATGTGAACAAACTACGTCTATTGATGTTGCTGGTTTATGCTATAATGAATACACGTTCCGAAATTACTAAAGTTATGTTTTATTTAGTTATAATGTACAAGGAATACATACATAGTCTTACGACTATTATCCCCGAAAGGTTAGTCAGATACTAGGTCTAACCGCCTCTGTGGTCTAGTAGCTAAGCCACCGGTTTTAGACCCAGAGGTCCCAGGTTCGATTCCCAGCGGGGGGTACATCTTTGTGTGCTCGGTTTGGTTGGTGGTTGGGCTGTTAAGTCCACCTGGCTAGCTACCACCATCTTATCTAAGTCTGTCGCCATAACAACGATGTTTATAGCATTGTTGTGTTCCGACAGTTTGAGATAAGATAGCCTGTTCCTCAGCGGTTGAGGATTCCGGGTGAAGCGCGCTTCCACCTTCGGCCTTATCGTCAGTTACCATCAGGTGAGATGAAGGCCAAACGCTTACCCGCTGTGGATAAAAAAAAGGCAACGAGGACCGCAAAAGCAGTCCTCTACCATTAGTCCGTCCACGTTTTACCAAATAACAACCGCACGTGTGCTAAACCACAGAATACATAATAGGCTAAACATAATAGGTGAAAAACCCATCGCCGCTCTGTGCTGTTGGATGTATGTGCAATTGTGAAGTCTTTATAGTCCAAAAGTCGCCTTTTACGTAGAGTTAGCACCCTTGTGCCGACTTTCCCTGTTTGTCGACTTTACTGAAATATCATACAACGATTACCCTTATGCCGAATTTTCAAGTTTCTTTGAGTTTGATTCCTTTATGCCAACTTTCACTTGATGCCGACTTTTATAATTAATTCGTGTTAAGGTTTAGAATACAATGCAATGCCGACTTCTTGAAACAGTCGTGTGCAGTAGTGTCTTATAAATAGTAATAATTGTATTAAAACAAAAAATGTTAATGACCCAAGGAAAGAGAACCTGGTCGAGTTTAATGCCAGCAAAACACAAGTTTGTGCATTCTCGTCCAAGGTAACTCCCTTCCTTACTCCTCCCTCTCTCAGAACACTCCGTTACGTATTTCAGTGTACCTCAGCATTCTTGGCATGGACATCGGCCAGGAACTGTATCCCAAATGCAACATTAAGAGTGTTATTTTAACTGTCTCCCGTAAGTTGGGTATTCTCAATAAAGTGAGGCGGTTTTTCACCCCGAGCAGCGCTGTTTTCTGTACAAGACTCAGGTGCGATCGAGTATGGAATATTGTTCCCATCTATGGGACGGCTCCGCTAAATACCTCCTCGATGCACTTAATAGACTGCAAAGGCGAGCGGTACGCATTATTGGAGATGCTGAGGTTACAGCTCTTGAGGACCTCCAGCTGTGTAGAGACATTACTTCTCTCAGTGTCTTCTACCGGAATTACTACGGCGAGTGTTCTGAAGAACTTTTTGAACTCCCAACCTTCTTAGGAACCACGACATTTTAGAATTTTTTTTCAACGTTTCGTTCCCTTTGAGTTTATTTATTTATTTATTTAGACACAATAACAGTTCACAAACCATGACAGATACTTAAAATTAATCTTGTACTTTAAACACGGGTCTACCTTTTATCGCAGAACTTTTAATGTCATAATTTCATAATGCACAACTGTGGAAAGCATAAACTTCATTTGGCAGAAAATCATTTGGCGCACACTCATTAATCATACATTTAAAACTCATAATTTTATAAGCCAGAATCATCTTTACGCATCTATTTAATATCCATAATAATTAAGAGGCAGAACTATCATATCGCAGAAAGTTTACATTCAGAATCATCTTTATGCATAAATTTGATATCCATAATATTATGAGGCAGAACCATCATATCGCAGAAAGTCAATATTCAGAATCTTTCAGCATACTTTTCATTTCCATAATAAGCAGCATGCAAGCAAGCAAGCAGCATGCAAGCAAGCAAGCAGCAAGCAAGCAGCAAGCAAGCAGCATGCAAGCAAGCATGCAGCATGCAAGCAGGAATGCAGCATGCAAGCAGGCATGCAGCATGCAGCAGGCATGGTTTCTGTCACGGCTCCGGCGCTGCGGGACTCCGGCGGTCCCACGCGAGCTTATCGTCGCAGATGTTTCGCTCACCACCGCAGCTTCGGCTTTCTGGCCGGCGAATCAGCCGCGGCGGCGAGCGTTAAACCCACCTGCTCCTCAGCTCGCGGGCCGCCCCGCCCCTCCGCGCCTACGCGGGTTTAAATTACACTCTAGCGTAGGGCAGACAAGTCTACGTGGAGTCGGTTTTGCCGCGATTCGCTTCTGTCACTGACTTTTTTAGCACAACCATAACAAAACACAACGTATTAACTTTTTAAGACAATATTTGAAATCAATTTAGGGTTAAAATGCTATTTTTATTTATAAACAAAAATTATATCAAATGAAGTTATAGATTAAGATTATTCTACCAATATGGCTTTATAGAAAAAGTTGTTAGAGAATATAATTATTATATCAAATGAATACCTAACATACGTAATGTTGTTATAGGAAGTGTATTTAGTACAAGTAATAATTATACCCAATGTCCTTTGAAATTAGTTTATATGTCATTATATGAAATAATACACACCCATAAAATTCATTAGAAATAGTATGCCTAATGAAATTATTCCAAATGGAAAACTGCCATCATCGATCGTAGTGAAATTATGCCGAGTAATGGTCGCACTAAACGAAATTATGCGTAATTATATTTTGCTAAATGAGATTATGCCTAGTGAAAATCTGCCATCTTAAAAGTATGCCATTGGGAATTCGGACATATAAACATTCGACCAAATAATAATTATACTAAATGATTTTTATGCATTGAATATATTCGTTTAAAGAAATTATGCCAAGTGTGTTATGCCTAATAAAATTCGGGACAATAAAATTTTGCCAGATAGAGGGAACCCTTTAAACACACGTTAGCTTGGAACCTATTAAAATTGTGCACAACATTCACATAATACTTAAAGTTAATTAAGTTCGATGAGCATACAGTAAACTAATAAATATGTACCTATATACAAAAATTTGGAAAAACATTACTTGAATGAAATATTCACTAAAAAATAAAGTAAAAAAAGCCTTACTTAACTTAAACCTTAACCTGATTAGATGACTTTATAAAGGCTATGTATGATTTTAAAGTTTGATGGAAAATATCCACTTCCTTACTAATCTTATTGTGGTTCCTAAACATAGTGAACAGTGGATCATTATGCGATACATTGTATGTCGTCAAAGGCACATAAAAGAGTTTCTGAGTACGGTATTTTTCCAATCATGAGCTCAACTTCATTCAGCAATTCAGTAGCATCCCATATCGAATTTACTAGCTTATATAGTATGACAAATCCTTGTAAATACCGTCTACTCTCTAAGGTGTCAATTTGAAAATATCTTAACCTATCTTCATATGACGGAAGTTTTCGCCTTAAACCCATTTTGGAGCTTAGATGTCTCAAAAAGCGCTTCTGTACAGACTCAATCCTGCTCCTATGTTGATCATAGTATGGAGCCCAAACCGTCGAGCAATACTCCAACACACTGCGAACCAGTGCATTGTATAACAAGACCATACTGTTTGGATCTCTAAATGGGCGCACAGATCTTAATAAAAAACCCATTGTTTTATTGCATGTAGACACAATACAGTCGTAATGCCGTCTAAACGATAGCTTGGAATCAATCCATACCCCCAGATCTTTTACTACAGTCTCTCTCGTTAATTCTACATTATTAATACTATAAGGATAATTTACAGGATTCCTTTTTCTGGAGAATGTTAGTAGATGACACTTGCTAACATTAAGCGACATGTTGTATATTTGACACCAATCTAAGAGTACTTCAATATCTCTTTGCATTGATAAACAATCTGTAGCCTCAGTAATTTTCATAAAAAAAAATATGTCATCAGCATATGCAAGACACTCAGTGCTGATCAACTCCAATAGATCGTTAATGTAAACAATAAACAACAATGGACCTAGATTTGAGCCTTGTGAAACACCAGACAATGGTTGAAAGGTGACTGAATTATATCCATGTACCGTTACTAACTGAGTTCTATTCAATAAGTACGACTTCAACCACCTCAATAGATTGCCGTGGATTCCAAAGCGATTTATCTTTTGACAGAGTATCTTATGATCGACCCTATCAAACGCCTTCGCAAAGTCTGCATATAATGCATCCACCTGAAGACCCCTGTACAGTGCTGCTACCACATAATGAACGTAAGTGAGCAAGTTAGATGACGTTGATCGATTTTTGACAAAACCATGCTGTCTAAGAACTGTTCATGGGCTTTACTCGTATATGAAAATAAATACGCGAATACAGCAAGCCTTCGAAAACCTTTGCGAAGCAGCTAATTATGCGAACCCCCCTATAATTTAATACTTTCATTTTATTACCTGCTTTGTAAATTGGAACCATTTTAGCTATCTTCCATCTATTAGGAAAACAGCCCTGTGAGGACTTGAATTAAAAATCATTGCAAGAGCGGTTTTCAAAGCTCCGTCACAGTTTTGAGCGTTTATTAACGCAAATAATCAAATATTACGAAGAATATTTTAATTTAACTGTGCAATCTTGCCTTCTTGCTGATGTATGATTATAATCGATATAAATGTTATAATTTATAATGTATGTACGAAATAAAAAGTACGAAATACAAATAAAAAATTCAAAATACGAAAATTTCAATTTTTACATAAGTAGGTAAAATTTTTACAACTTAGCGAATTTTTATCCGCTCGTACGTTTATTTATCCGAAGGTAGCTTTGTGCGCAAAACTTTAACCGCAACGAATATCAATATTATTATTTATTTATTTATTATTTATCTATTATATACAGGGAGGGATACCGTTATTTATTTTATACCGGTAATGTACCAAAAAATTCTGTTCCGTTTTTGTTATGTTACAAATTACCGGTATTTATAACGTTACCAATAACGTTATTATTGCGACGTTGCCAAGTCGCTTACGCGTGGCAAGTTGGCAACAGTGTAGCGCCGAGTGCCGACCGACAGACTACACTTGTTTGTTTTGATTTTGTTGCGATATTACTCTAGCGCTCTAAGTTATTAAACGTATTATTTTATTACTTGTGCATTGTACAATAATGGGACGTAAAAAAGAAAATAAGGTGTACAAATACTTTAATATTAATAAAGAAAACTTTAATTCAAAGTGCTCTATATGTAATAGAACATTAAATGTAAATATTTTCATTTCTAGGTACTTGTTATCGAATCTTTTGTCATTACCTTAACTAGGTACCTATTTATTACCTACATATTTGTGTATTGGTTATGAGCTGTAGTTGGGCGTTTTCGCGCGAAGATGTCCCGGTTACAAAGTGGATGTCATTTTAGTTTATGTTATAAAATTATGTTATTTAGATGTAAAAATATTCCTTATATTTCAAGCTACCGATTGAACATAAAAGTTTCTTAGAAAAAATATAAAAACGTGTGAAAAACGGATTCAAATTTGGTACAACACCATTTTGACTTATACTTTGTAACCATACTGTTTTCTAATTAACAAGAAAACTATAGTGTTGAGATTTGCATTTTTACTGCATTACATTAGTTACGCATAGCTTGATAAACTAGACAAAAACAGAAGCGCTAACAGCATAGTTACAATTTTATGGGTGAAATAAGATCCACTTTTCACTTAGTGGTCCATAATGGACACTGATTTTCTTTGTCATTGTACTCAGAACGTCCAATATAACTAAATAAATATTATATAGTGGATGTTTAGCATCTACTTTTGCCTTAACATAAAACAATTAGAACAACATAGTTATATTTTTAAGAATTTTTTTATTTTAGGGTATTTGAAAAATGGGACAGGGTACAAAATTGAATATGAAGCTACAAAATGGAAATATAAAGTCACAATCACAATGCAAATAATTATTCGAAGCATTTGTTACAAGTGTCGTGTAACAACATTCAAAATTCAATTCAACACAATATGATATATGTGTTTATTGAATGTTGCAAATACAATGGGCGATTTTCTGACAGCCCAAATTAAAAAATAAAAATTAGTTCAAAAATACTCGATAGATGGCGTTTTATGAAAGCCGACCCGTTCCTACTTATGGGCTTTAATAAATTTTACACCTTTGCTTGTCTATGAAAAAAATAAAAAATTGTACTTACAAATTTTTATTCACGATCTCCAGGACCTATTTCTATTTTGGAATGGAATAAATATTACGTAGCCATACACGTGTTCTTCATGGACTCGCCTTTTACTAAGCGCCATACTAATCTATGCTAAGCGCCATCTATGAAGTCATTTACGAACCAATTTATTTATTTTTTGATCTCGGAAAATCGCCCATTGTTTCAAATGTGTGTCTTATAAACACAAAACTATATACAAACATATAAATAGGTATTTTGCTAATATTTTGTTAAAAAACTATGATGAAAATTTCTGAATCAGCTGAATTGTTAAAAATAAAGTAATATAAAATTGTTAACAGCTGATTCAGCCATTTTTGGAGTCGGTGCCAGCCAGTAGTTAGCCCATATTGTCCCATTGCTGGGCAAAGGCCTTCCCCCCTCCCCCCCCCCCTTCCAGTATTCGCGGTCATTTGCGTGTGTTGGCCAATCCTTCGAGTAAGCATCAAGCTCATCTCTCCACCTCCGTCTGGGTCGACCTTGCTGCCGTTTAACCCCATTGTCGTTTTTATTTGTAAATATGTTTAATTAGCCTTTAACAGTTGTCGTGTTCATTGGTAAATAGATTTTATTAGGTATTGCTACATTGTCGTATTAAGCTGGCACCGACACCAAAATATTTTAAGATTATAAAATTGAGTAAAATAAAGGTTAATATTGCAAGTAAATTGAATAAACTAAACTACGCAATTATTTTTTACGTTTTAGTGCAATATTTATTACAGTAAAATTTTTTGGAGTCGGTTTTTTTTTGTTAATTTTTTTGTTTATTTCTCGCGTTTTAGTGAATCGTTCCGATCTATTTATCGAAAGCGAATATTGGTAAACCTACAAAACGCGCTACTTGTATGAGACAGCGCCGTTTAAATGCGACAAGCAAAGAAAACGAGAAACGCCTATCACAAAGTAGGAAATCAACATCCAAAACAGACGGCAAGTTACCCGGATTTACTCGTGAATGCTGTATAGACCCTCCTACGATGATGACTTGCGAGTTACTTAGGTTCACCGTTAGGCAAACTAGAGGGACTTTTTGACTTGCTCCAGTCGTAGATCGTAGCCAAGTCACCATTGATCTGCTCAATCGCTTCTGAGAGGTTCTCAGCCGAGGCCTGAAACTAAATTTGTAAGTCATCGGCATAAAGATGTTAAGAAGAATTTAGACAAGAAGTGACAGAAATAATAGTGTGAATAGTGTATTTTTAAATCCTAATAGAAATGTTTCGGAAGGAGTGATAAAGAGTGGCCTATGTCACTATTGTTCTTCAGCTATCTATTTGCAAAATCAGGTCGATGCGCAAGTGAGAGACGGACAAACAAACAAACACGCTTTCGCATTTACAATATAAGTTAGGAAGGATTTATTGCCGGAGAGGATCTCATTTGACCTATGGCTGAAAATACCAAAATCGCTATAGGATTCCACAATCAGAACTGAGTTCCGGTACCTGCCTTCTTTTAATTCGTCATAGTCGCTTAACTATCTTAATCGAGATATCTTATCGCCACCCGTGAAATACTTATAATTGAGGAGTTCCAATGACATTCTGTGGTCTTCTTCATCAGTTCTACTTCATCAAATGATACTTTCTGAATGCTAATTCTTGACTTATTGCTGAAAATATCAAAATCGCTATAGGTATGCCTACAATATTTGAGGAGTTCCCTCAATTCCTGAGGATTCCATCATCAGAACTGGATTTTGATAAAAATGGAACCAATCTGGAAGTATATCCTTTCAAATACAAAAAGATTTTTCTATATCGGTGTATAAATGACTGAGTTCTAAGGTAACAAACATAAAAAAACATACAACCGAATTGAGAACCTCCTCCTTTTTTGAAGTCGGTTAAAAATAAAGTAATGTAAAATTGTAAAGTAAGGCCACTTAAAAGTGTAAGTATGAATAATTAAACTAAATCAGTACTTATACCCACTGACACCACACACATCACCGAGACAAAGTAGGTGTGCAAAGCCAAATGCATGAAATCAAAACAATTGTCTTTTACAATTGTTATTATATTTACAGTACCTGGTTTGCGAAACATTTATTTTTAAAATAAAATACAACATGTGAATTCGACTTTATGTTTCCACTTTGTAACTTCTATTCCATCCAGAGGTTCCATCCTATATGTAACCAAACAAAGTGGAAGTAACGCTCCTCCATTTCGGCCGCTAAAAGCTGTAATATCTCGTAAAGTGTGAACCCAATGGTTTTAAATGTATTATTATGTATGCATTGTAGTATAATCAAACTTGCCTTTCAAAATAGGCCTTAACAGCAATTCCTTGAATAACTTTTATTTTAACGGTTACAAGGCAAAGCCAACTTTTTGTACCTCTCTCAACGACGAGTTAGAACCTGAACCGACAAAACATGATTCTTGCCAATCCAAGTAAAATGTTTGCCGGAATTGATTTAGTTTTACTAAACCGTAAAAAGTGACATTCGTTGGTAGTTTTCATACAATTTCTTTGCAAAAAGGCGGTTACAAAATTGAATTTCATGTCAGCACCACAATCCGACACGAGTAATTAAATGAGTTTTAAAAATAATGTACCTACTTGTATTTTCAATAATTTACACTCCATTTCTTAAAATTCATTATTATATGCATCAAGTAAAATACTTCGCGACTGCATAGAGCTAACAATAAATGAACAATAATGTTCTAAGCTTCATCTAGTCAGTATACATGCAAAAAATTATTATCATTTTAAGTTAAAAAACTTAACCAAAACACACTGTGTACCTTACACTGTTAAGTACGCTATGAAAGAATTACGAATATTGAGTGTGTAAACGCGAGCAATCGCAAATTAAAAAGAGAAAGATATATTGGTAACGTTATAATAACGTTATTTTTAACGGTACTAAGAACGATACAAATTTTGGGTATAACGTTACATTAACGTTATATTAGTAACGTTATATGAAAAATACCGGTAATCCGGTCCCTGATTATATATGTAAATAAATAAATAAAAATCAATTTCCACGATTGTATGTTCGCGCATAACATCAGCACGGCTGCACCTATTTGACTAAATATTTTTTTGTTGTGTTGGTAATTGTCAGGACATGGTTTGCATAAAAGAAAATATTTGAAAATTTATAGTGATATAGGGGGTGATGTAACTTCTCGCCATACATACACACATCATCGCCGCCTTCACCTTAACTTAACTTATTATCTAATTCTTAAAACTATTTAACCTAATTTATCTACAATCTAATGGTTGTGTCTGGGGTTTTGTGGAGTACGTAGTGTTTGTATGATGATGAAACCTTAGCATAGCTTAATTCTATTTGCAGTGAATTTCAGTCAAGCAATGTAATATTATAATAAATACTATTTTGGCCAGATCGTCTAGTGAACCCTCCGTTGTTAACCGCATTTAAGTAACTCAAGTTCTTTCGTGAAAGTTTAGTAATTGGCTTATCCCTGTGTTAAATTATTTTCTCCTGACCTAATTACCTACCAGTCTATAAATCATATCATAGATATGTGTAGCCTAGCAATGACTCCGTCTGAACTGTGACCTTCACTGCAGCTGCGGGGAAGATTTGTAACCACTCAAAGGTAATCAGATGATAGCTTAGCTTGCAGGTATTATTATTTATTAACAATAGCATGATACATAAGAAGTCTTGTGCAATTTATGGGCCCCATCCGCCGCCCTATAGCGTGCCTCACATCTCATTGTTTAATTATGGCTCCGTCACATTGGCTTTAACATTAATTATTAGCTTGTGCCTTTAATTCCTTAAAACTGAGAATTTACATCTCTCCTCAAAATTTAATTTCATTTTACATTATGAACTATGTGTTAGCAATTTAAATTCTTATTATTCCACATAAATCAATAGAGTTTATCTCAAGGCTTGCTATCATCCAAATATCCTTTTCACATTAAGAACTTAGTTATTCAATGCAATAACTTATGTCTTATGATATCACTTATTGAACAGAGGTGGGATGCCAGCATTCAACCGGACACACTTATTTCTCTGATTATTGTATGTATTATAAAGAGATCACAATGTAACAATATTAACTGACTGTCCTTTTGTCTTATTAGAAAATTAATATTCAGTTCTATAAAGGGTGGATAATTTATTCAAACCCCACTTCAGGCGGTGGCTAAAATAGAATGCTATTAATACAGGTAAAATTACTTTTATTTACTCTTAGTGTTTATTATACAGATCTTATAAACTACATTGTATGGCCTGCATTGGCAGATTATCACATCTTAAGTTTATTAAAGGATGTTTGATTTATTCAATATCCTACTCATTTAGGAAGTGAACTTAAACAGAATACTATCATTTGAAGTAAATTACTTGGGTTTACTCTTAGTGTTCATTATACAGATCTTATAAACTACATTGTATGGGCTGCATTGGCAGATTATCACATCTTAAGTTTTAAAAGATGTTTAATTTATTCAATATCCTTAACTTTTAGGAAGTGAACTTAAGTTAATTATTTTTCCATTAACTTCCACCCCTGTCTCTCAGACTGAGTGGTTAATTTGATAGACTACTTAATCATAGTTAGTATATTTTTTTTAGTAGGTAAGTAAAACAGGTAGTTAATTATCCCTGTTAATCAATGAATCAATTATATTTAGAAGTTATCTTTTACTCACTTTAATAGGTATATACCTGACTGTACTAGATATTAGTCTGATTGATTTAGATTGTTCCCATCAAATATTTCAATGTTTCATATTATTAGAAGTAAGTACTTACATATCTTAAGAGGTCTTTGACCATTGAGGTGAATTCAAATGGTATTAGTAGACTATTATCAGGCTAATTAGTAGGTTGTTATCCATCAATTATTTCTATGTTTCATATTATTAGAAGTAAGTACATGACTTATAAGGGCTTTAGACCATTAAGGCGAACTCAAATGGTATAAGTAGACTGTATTATCAGGCTAATTAGTAGGTTGTTATCAATCAACTATTTCTATGTTTCATAATAGTAGGAGCTCATAGCTTTTAAAGTCTTAAGGTGGATTCGTAGCTTCAACGACCCAACCAAGTTCTAAACTGGTTTTAGTTGTTTAGTAAGTATCAGCTTATATTTTACTAATAGGTATCGGATGTATACTTTTTAATACTTTGAAGAGTGTAGCAATATAAAGCCGTATTGTACCCCAGGGAAAGCTAAAAATGCCTGTTTGGTCATTTCAGTATTAGAAATCACACATCACAGTACAGCTATGCTTATTTGCTATAACTTTTAGTATTTTCTTGTAATAGGAAACCAGTCTAGACCTTTTAGGTATTCCAAAGTAATGATGGTACGATATTATCATACTTCTGTTAATTATTTAAAATGAATAATTAATTGGTAACAACTTTAGGAAAACAATTAGAATTTTATCGGCCTACGGTAACAGATTACATGCCTAGATAGGACCCACATCATTTCATCGTAAATTTTATTTAGCACCGCAACTAAATCATCCCTACCTTATTAGTCTGAATTAATCTAGCCTGGCCCCGCGGCCCACGTACCTATTTTATGTACGCACAGCGTGCTCACACCGCACTGTCCTCCCTTAACTAACAATATTTGAGACATCTACCTATAGATTCCTACAGCTTTCCTCACTTGAAACACCTATATTTTGTCGAACTAACAGTCCCTACTTGTGTACCTTGCAATCTAGGCCCAAGCCACATTTAACTTAACTTCGTGGTGAGTTGTGTGAGTCGCATTGCCCCTGAAAGCAACTGACTTCTAAATGTACTATCAGTCGAGCCAGTATACTCAGTGTGTTATTCCTATCACTACACTGTGTGTACGGAGGAGGGACGGTTTTGGACGGGGTTGTACGTGCCCTCCTCCAGCTAATTGGTGTCTGACCTATCTTCAATTTTCACTAGGGAGACAACTGTCTCTCCCCCGTTAGTCTCTCGAAGATAGTGTATTATTTAGCGTTTTATTAGATAACGCCGGCATTATTTAATACAGTCAAATGCCTCCAGACCGAAGTCTGTTGAAACCACGTTAGTTTCTGTTGGCACCGTTACCCGTTTCCACTAACGTGATCCAGAGTACTTCATTCTGTTACAGTTATTCGAGTCGCGATAGCAAGAATTTTACTTTAATATTCACTTCTATTTCACAACCAATGTTAGTTAAAATCGCAACTCGAATATCACTTAGCGCGCTAAAAATGCTCGGACGCTCGCTTTCCCGTATGAGTATTTACCGCACTCTTAAATTGGACCGCGCCTCCGACGTCCAATAATTGAATGCCCGCTAATTTCCCTCTGTCCCCCAAGCATCCTAACTTTCACGCCACGCGCCCCCAACATTCGCCCGCGCGAGTCCGCTTTTCTTCCCTTCAACCAATCGCTAGCTGTTTTCCCGATGCGCCTCGCCTTCGCGTCGCTTATTATTTGTTATACGCGAACTTCGCGTTGCGCCACGTGGAGATAACATCCGACCTCTCTTTCTATCTTTTTCTCAACCTCTCGCTCGCTCATTGCCGCCGTTCGCCGCGCAATTCTAAAGTTTTTCCATAATCCAACCAAATCTCGTCAGACAGCCAATATTACATGTTTGAATATCTAAATGTAGCCTTCTATTAACAATTCCCTCTCAATAATCATCCACTTAAGCCAATAATCCTATATTTTGGGAAATTATAAAAAGTTCCGTATTCCGACCATAGGTGGCGCCCGCCCGTATGTGAACTGCTTTTGCCGACTCGCAAAGCCCCGCGAAATTCAAACTAAAGATAAAGTCCTAGACCATAGTCAAACTAGCAACCTTACGCGAAGCTCAAGTAAATAACTCACGCTAGACGGCGCCTACGTCGCAAGGGGCACTCAGAGCAGTCCCCGCGAAATTCAAAATAATGATAAAGCCCTAGTCCACTGACCATTATTCTGAACTAGTTTATTATTCCCTTTTCATGCTTATTATATTAATGGTGCTACGCATTAATATTTATTTTAGTGCTACTCCCATACATTCCTTACTAACGGACGGATACCATTCATTCTGTACCGTTACAGTGATCACGCGGACGCCGCGACCGACGTCACGGGCGGGCCGCTAGTGTGATTTAATCCTTTGAGGCTTAACACCCAAGTGCAAACAAAAGAAAAATTTCGCAGCGTCCATTTTTCTGCAAAGAAATTAAACTAAATGAGTTCCCAGCTTTTAGATTAAACGTGGATTATTAATCTTTTAATTAATCTCTATGTTAATCTGACCTATTAACATGTTTATTTCAGAAATTCACAAGCGCAGGCCCGCGGAAATAATTCTGGCCACAGAAGGCTTGCCTTATACAAATGGCACGCTTGTAGAATAGAATGGTTAAAGTAGGGGATTGACCTAAGGATTCTTTTGACTTCCAAAATTATTTTTTGATGAACACTACAACACAATTTTCGCCTCTATAATGGGGCCAATTATTTAGCCGTCATTTAGCCGTCTATTTTTAACCGACTTTAAAAAAGGAGGAGGTTCTCAAGCCGTCTGAATTTTGTATGTTCCACGATAGATCCGGAAATTGTAAACCGATTTTGATAATTTTTTTTATCTGATAGACCAAAGTTTGAATTTGGTCCCATGAAAAATTTACTGTAGACGGTTCAGAAGTTATTCAGAATCCTGAAAAAACACATTGTTGTCGACTGATTGTTTCTGCTTTACGAGTTAATATCTTCGCGAACCATAGACCAATTTCAATGATTCTTTTTTTATTCGAAAGAGTATACTCATGAGTATACTCCTACTTATGGGGCGGGAGCCTTTTACTGAGAAGAACCGATAATGAAACAAATTAAAACAAAATTACTTAAAAACTAAATAGCTATAAATATCTTATAAATAAAAAATACCTCTAAGAAAGCCTAACTATTATTTACTTACTTTAGTTTTTAATGTGAAACCCCGCCCGACTTCAAACTTCGTTTCGAAAATTATTTTTTTGTTTATATAGATAAGTGCTGTTTTCTATTATTTCTGGTAGTATAGATTTAGAATAATAATTAGTTTTTAAGTCCTATTTTTAATTCGTTGGATTTTTAATTATAGTATTGTTTTTAACTGTGTGGATAATATATTTTTTTACTTTTTAGTTGTTCAGTTTTTTACTTCTTTTTGATTTGAGTTTCACTATTTTTTTTTTAATTTTAGAGATCTAATTTATAAACATTATTCGGTCTTTAGCAAAATATATATACATATAATCACGACTATTATCCCCAAAAGGTTAGTCAGAGACTAGGCGATGAGAACAGCAAAAGCAGCCCTCTGCAATAGTCCACTTTTCACCAAATAGCGACTGCGCGTGTGCTCAGCGTGACAGATGGTGAGCCCATCGCCGCTTTATGCTGTTGGATGTATGCGAAGTCTTTAGTCCGTTAGTCGCTTTTTACGACACCCAAGGGAAGAGAGGGAGGGAGTGAGAGTGTTCTTTCACCGCTACGTGACACGGTTATAGGCTGATGATGAATAAGCGTTCGCTAAGAGCTGCTTTGCGATTCTCTAAGCGACACGTAGACGCTGCGCGCATGGTTGTGATCTGCTGTCTCTTTCCAATTCTATGAATAGAAAGAGACAGAGTCAATTCTCAGCGCTGCGGCAGCCGCTGCTACCAAGGCTAAATCGCACTGCTGTACCAATTTACTATCGACAAAACTAAGGCGTTAGAGTTTAACGCAATAGAACGTTGCTCTTATATAACTATCATCGCCATCATGATCAGCTTACAAACGTCCCACTGCTGGGCACAGGCCTTTCCACAAGGACTAATAGAACGTGGGAGATTGTGCCATAACCCACCACGCTGGACTAATGCGGGTTAGTGGGTTATCTAGCTATGTCAAGTCAAGTCAAGTCAAATTATTTATTCAATGTAAACCTTTACAGTCACTCATTGACGTCAATAATAATAATAATAAAAAAACAGATAACTAACTTATAGTTAAGACTTAACAACTAATTTAACGAGCTATAGTCTGTGCCAGACAAATGCGCATCGCTGCCCCCAGTACCACTGCACGCCGGAATAGAATCGCGTTGAACCGAAATATAAGCCGTGGTCATAGAATTGTGTAAACAAACGTATCCTGGTACGAGACAAAAATAGCGGGCAAGTGTCTCTCCCCTAGCGACACAAACGGCTAAAATTTATTGGTAATTGCTGATGTATTTCCTCCGGTTTGTACCTAATGTAGAAAAAAATAAACAAGCACCGGCTGACATTGGCGTCTCGCTCTGTTCAATCCCGCCAGACTTAGCTGGCAACAGATATGAACAAAATTACTTCGTTATTTATGTTCTCAATTGGCTGTGTTATTTATATTTATTAGGTAGGTATCTTAGAGGCTGGCACTTGCTTACTCGAAACGTTATTTAATAATAACAACAGACTTGGTGTAATTATCCGTGGGCGGGTACGGATAATATACAGCCGTAAATTCTAAATAGATTGAAGGAAACCCGTCTTTGTTTTTGTAAGAGCTTTAAATAAAACCTTAAAAAACACGTAAAAAGTTTTTGGAATAAAGAATAAACTTATTAATGGTATATAGCTTATAAAACAGAAATTAATGGTATACGGGAACAAGGTAACATTTTTAGTATTGCCCAGAGATTGCAGGCAGAAACAACGTTTACATCTCAGAATAATAACTGAAGCAGTATACCAATGTAAAAATCTTTAAAGTAAAAATTTTTTTTTGTTCTGCTTAACTCAATAAATAGTTAAACTGAACAAATGGTTTTTTTTGCATGAGTTTTAACCCTTTTTATAAGCCTGGTTTGTGATCGCCAACCCGCATTTGTCAAGGCAAATAATTTATGACTTGATTTCAATGGTTGAGGCTTTTGCCGATTGTAATCAATCATTCCAGTTCATAGGCTATACTTTTATTTTACCTTTCCTCGGTATTGCGAAAGTTGCATAATTTGCAAGATTTCAACCTGAATCCAATCCAATCCTCATTAAGATCGGGTCACTTCCCTTCAAAAAAATTTGCTTACCTAATGAAAAAAGTAGACTCACCCAATTGTTAGAACGTTAGAACCATCTAACGTGCCACAAACATCAAAATTCTGTATATCAATACAGAATGTACTTTTGTTTATACGCGTTTATACATTTACATCACACTTACAAACCGAAAGAGTTCCCATAAACAATATTAAATCATCTTTAGATGTAGGCATATTACACAGCATCCTAGCGCAGCCAGTTTCGAGGCCCGCTATGATGCTCTATGACCTTGCTTCTAAATATAAATAGGTTTGATAAGATTATAAAATTCGATGGCACTGGCATGTTTTTTTAAAACAAAAGTCCATTAATAAAATGTAGATTAAAAAAAAAACCTGAATCCACTGCACCACCGATCTCATTGGTGAGCGATCGAATCCGCGAAAGCAGTCCACTGCCATAGTCCACGTTTCACTAAATGATAACTGCACATGAGCTCAGTGTGACAAGTGGTGAGTCCATCGGCGCTCTATGCTGTTGGGTATATGTGCAGTCTTTAGTCCGTTAGTCGCCTTTTACGATACCCAAGGGTAGAAATCTATTAATGCGCCGCTACCAGCACAATTGAAAACTTGAAACCTTAGCTATTTCCGTAAACTGTTCTTAATCTTCCTTTTGAAGCTACAAAATATTCTGGAGCGCATTCTTGAGAGGGTAATTACGTTGAAGGACCGTTTAGCTCGCTGCTTCGCCCGTGCTCCGAAATCGCTTTAACTTTGGTAGAACTCTAATCATTTCACTTTAATTAGTATATATCCTACTTGTGTAGGCTTCAGGAAATTTCCTGTGTAGTCTTCATAGTTGGCTAAGCAACGCTTTGCTAAAAACATAGGATATTGGATCAATAGGATTTTTATGTAACCCTTGATCAAACGTGTCTGCGATGTCGGTTCCTAGAACTTATCGGTAAAGTACAAAAACCCTTCATCGAAAACTAAATTAAAGCATCAGAAATTTGTTTCTGCTTCAGAACTTCATTTGTTTCTGATGTTGCGTTGAGAGATATAATTACGTTTACAATTATTAAAACTTACGTGCTATAGTTTCCCTCGCAGAAAGTTTCCCATGAAATAAGGGCATACATACATAAATATAATCACGACTATTATTAACGAAGGGTTAGTCAGGGACTAGGCAATGAGGACATCCCCTCTCCTTAATTCACTAAGTTTTATTTGCAATGAGGATGCAAAGGCAATGAGGGCAGCAAGACTGCAACAGCTGGTGAGCCCATCACCGGTCTATTATGTTGGATGTATGTGCAGTCCTTAGTCCGTTAGTCGTTAGACACCCAAGGGGAGAGAGGGGGTGGTAATATCTTTCACCGGTACGCGAGACGTTTATAATTGTTGTTTTTAAAATTCTTATTTTGGAATGCCCTTATATTCCCTTATTTTATGTCAATCTCTCGCTCTGTCTATAAATGAAAAACGGATCTCATCTTTCAGCTAATCCTTACTGCCCAACCGTGCATACGCAATTCCATCTTTATCATCAGATCATTTATCTTTCAGAGCTCGTGGGAGAAGCACTTACTATCAGGCCCGTAGTGATGTGAACCAGTATTCTTTTATTGTTTTATATTTTAGCGTTTTATTAACGCTTAAATATACTTAAGTAAAATTTTAAACACTGAAAAAAGACGACAACCTCAGGCGGGAATCGAACCACGCACCTTCCGCATTTCGGGCGGCTGCCTTAACCACTTGGCTACCGAGGTCTGGCTTTCAACCGTCGAAATTTGTCAGTGCTTGATGCTTATGTTTTAAGTCAACATGGCTTCATCAAATCTTAGAAGTTTTCACCTCTGAGATCCGAAAGAAATATTTTTACAAATATTTGAACATTCGGTTAAGATGAAGCTGCGTTTATAGATTATTGTTTTATATTTTAGCGTTTTATTAATGCTTAAATATACTTAAGTAAAATTTTAAACACTGAAAAAAGACGACAACCTCAGGCGGGAATCGAACCACGCACCTTCCGCATTCCGGGCGGCTGCCTTAACCACTTGGCTACCGAGGTCTGGCTTTCAACCGTCGAAATTTGTCAGTGCCATTTGTCAGTTTGCAGTATTCTTTTTTTATAAAAAAGAACATAATGATCTTAATTAAAACAACACGACATCACTATTAACACTGAGTGTCATTTACGAGTACATCTCTAAAACAAACAAAGAACACTTAGTTTTTAACCTGGTCCACGCATTCGTGTAAAGAGTAAGATACTATAGGTACTCAAAAAAAATACTCATTCTTAACTTGTGTAATAAAATCTGTAAATCCAACTGAAATAAAATCCGCATACTAAGTCACGTTTGCGTTGCGTCACAAGTCGCCTCGGGCTGAGGCGGGGTCATGTCCAGGCACCATCGGATTAATTTCTTCACGCCCGACGAGCGCGTCTGCATGCGGTTTATTTACACTTTTTACATAGCTAATTACAGATTCAGGACAATAATCAAGTAAATCAATATATAAATAAAAAGAAATTGTCACGAATGTATGTTTGCGCATCACTTCAGAACGGCTGCACCTATTTGGATAATATTTTTTCCTTCGTTAGAAAATTGACAGTTTTGTTTTTGGAAATTCGTCTCGGGTTGCGAGCACAGTGGTTCGCGTGGACGAAGTTGCGAGAGGCTCTTAATATGATCATATAAATAACATCAATTACCACTAATGTATAGCAAGCCGCTAGTTTTTAAAATTAGTAGATGCTCGATGGCGCAGCGTCCGAGTCGCTGTATGGGTCACCAAATTTAAATATAATAACAAATTATTCACTTTATTTCAGGCAACTAATGTACAGGTTGGTAAAGATACAAAGAGGCCCATATAATTAATAGCTGACACGCTAACATACACACAATATAAAACAATTTTGTTAGTACTTAATAACTGTGTTGTACTGCTACGAGTATACCGCTGCTGCCATACTAACTTGTATGGCATCAGCGGTATAGCGGTCGTGGTCAAGCTATAGTAAGATCTTACACTATTTGAAACGTATTGATGGCGACGCGTGACGCTGCGCGTTTAAAACACCTCGAACTCCTCCGTGCATGGAGTTAAAACCCGTTGGTCCAGGTTGTTGTCGTGATGGAAGTCGCTAAAACCCACACGCATTGTGCCCTCGTGGTGGGTTATGTCCTAATTGCGAGGGCCGCGGCCTAGTGTAGAGGAGCACTAGGCCGCATTGCACAAGCCCTCCACCCGCTTGGGAGCAGTCGGACTTACCGGACTGCTCCCCCTGGCGCAGGGGACCCAGGTACAACTGGGTCCGTAGCGTGCGGCGTCCGCGGGGCGTAGTACCTCGGTACCGCGGCGCCTCTATACGCTCCAGACGGTAAGTGTCGGTTCTTTTACCGGGTCGGGCCCGTATGTCCTTACTCACCCGTTTCCCCCACGGGGGGGCGGGTGGGGACATATGGGTTCCAGCCCCGGACAGTGCATGGGGTGTCTCACGCTCCTCTCGAGGCCTCATGCCAGTGCAGAGAAGCATTTTCTCCGACTAAAACAAAGAAAAAAAAAAGGTTGTTGTCGTGATGGAAGTCGCTAAAACCCACACGCATTGTGCCCTCGTGGTGGGTTATGTCCTAATCTTCTCTTGAGCTGGTGTCCATGTGGGAAGGCCTGGGACTGATGTTGATTGATTTCGGATTTAATAATTCGGATTTTTAATAACCGATGGTTTTCGTTTCGTCCTTGTAGTACCTCCGCACCGCGCAAGTCCGAAAATATACAACCCTTATTTTTATGTAGAGTCCCGAGTCATCCTAAAGCAACATTTGCGAGTACAAAGAGTCTAGTAAGTAAACCCCCTTTTTCCCCCCCTTCTGGGGAAGGAGGTTAGAACCGGCAGCGTCCCACAGAGCTGGATATGCGTATGGCATTTTTTCTTAGTATTAAAACACGAGATAAGAGAGTTTATATCACAATTACAAAATTACGTTGTCTTGAATCCCCCTCAGTCTTCAAGTTAATGCGTACGAAGTAAATGTAGAAAACGACGGATTAAAATAATATGTAAAGGAAATGCTTAGATATTTTATAGTTCAACATAAGTTTATGAGCATTTACGTAAATAATCGGATTAGGTATTAATATTTCTACTGTTAGTAGAGGATCCGAGTATAGAACGACCTTCACCGAGCGGTTAATGGATGAAAAGTATTTTATATCAAATTTAATGTGTTAAAAAAAATATTGCGAGTGGGTTGGCTAAAAAATTTCAGTCCAGTATATGATTAATTAAATATTTAAAAATAGTTGAAAAAAAATTGCACTTGTTTCGATAATAGATAAATGACATAGTACCAATCGAAAGTATGAAGCCTATAGAATATGCAAACGTTTCGATAATAGATAAATGACATAGTACCAATCGAAAGTATGAAGCCTATAGAATATGCAAACGTTCGGTTGACTATTTTTTCCTGTCATAACATTGGGTAGGCAGGTGTAAACAGGCAAGTCAATATTAGTAATTTGCAACCGTCTGGTTAAATAAAGAAAATTTATGTTTATATAAAGATAAGCTCATTACAAACACGCACACACCAAACCAGTGCAATGTAAAAAAATATTTTAATTTTAATATTAAATTAATCATTAATGGTACTGGACTGCAATTTTTCAGCCAACCCACTCGCGATATATTATTTAACATAATAAATTTGATATAAAATACTTTTCATCCATTAACCTTCTCGGTGAAGGTCGTTCTATACTCGGATCTTAGACTATGTCACATAACGTCCTTTGTTACATTTACATACATAAAACCCACCGAAACCGGATATATGCCGCTCTTTGACACCCTTTATAGCGTAACCATTCATACGTTTAACCATTCAAACACGATCATTTCATAAAACCTATTTAATACATACCAGATAAATAGCTGTACCTATTATTACCAAAATTTTGCTATATACTCCGATTAATTTAATCAATTACATCATATCTTTGACCACAGATTTTTGACGACCTCTTTGGTCGAGTGGTTTGTACACCGGTTTTCATGGTGTCGCCATCTCTGAGGTCCCGGGTTCGATCCCCGGTCGGGTCAATTTAGAAATTATTGTTTTTCTAAATTGTTTCGGGTCTGGGTGTTTTCTATGTATAATAAGTATGTATTTAAGTATTTTAAGTATGTTTATCCGTTGTCTAGTAACCATTTAACGAGTTTCATAATGAAGCTTCTCTTGGGCTAGATAATTGGTGTGAATGTAGGGAAGTTTATTTATTATTTATTTATTTATATCTAAAAGGACAATTACTTAATTACGTTTACTTTATTAGGGTATATACAGCCTCTTTATTACGGCCAAATTCATTAAAGAAAGTTTGTAAACAAATTTTTGACAATTCTTTTTGCAAGTAAACACGTAATCAGTTGGATTTTTACAGTGTTTCGAGAGAATGCCACTCGAGGAGAGGTTTTCTCGTGAAATTCTCTTAAAAAAAGTAAAAATCTGAGTGACGATATTTACACGAAGAATTGTCAACCAATACGTAGGTACTTTGTATACATCCAACAGCGCAGAGCGGCGATGGGCTCACCGCCTGTCACGCTGAGCACATGTGCAGTCACTATTTGGTGAAAGTGGACTATGGTAAAGGACTGCTTTTGCGCTCCTCATTGCCTAGGAATCCCCATTCGGGGATAATAGTCGTGCTTATGTATGTACAAGCGGCCGCTCGCGGTTTCACCCGCGTGGTTCCCGTTCCCGTGGGAATATCGGGATAAAAAGTATTCTATGTGTTAATCCAGGTTATAAACTATCTGTATGCCGAATTTCATCCAAATCCATTCCGTAGTTTTTACGTGAAAGAGTAACAGACATCTATTCATACGTTCCCGTGGGTAGTAGTTATTATATTTTCTGAAATATTTAAATCTAAGTTAAGTATATATATACTAAAAGAGGTAATGTTGCCAGCATTCTTGGGACCGTACCTGCAAGCGCACAGTTGGAGGACATTTTTTATTTATAGTTTTTAGTTTTAAGTTAGACATTTTTTATTGACGTGACAACGTCTTAAATTAGGTTGGGGCTGGGAGTCACTTATGAAAAAGTGTAACGCTCGTCGGTAACGTAACGATGAGTCACCGAACGAGAGAGAGGCCCGCCGAATGCCTTGCGTCTCTCTCCCACTAAATAGTTAAGTTTAAGTTTACATGTACAATGTTTTAGTAAACAAAATAAAACAAAAAAAAAAAAAAAAAAAAAAAAAAAATATTAAAAAAAAAAAATAATAATAAAAAAAAAATAATAAAAAAAAAATAAAAAAAAAAAATAAAAAAAAAAAACAAAATAAAAAAAATATATTTCTATAGTTAAAATTTGTGCAATTCTTATTTTCATTCAATTCCTTGTTCCTATTGTGCAATTTAATTATATTCATATCAATAAATATTCTACCGAGAAAAAGACGTTGTCACGTAAAATCTTCGCCCGTAAAACCGACTTTACAGGCAACCAATTTTTTTATTTATAGTTTTAAGTTAGCTTTTTTTTTTGACCAAGTTGTTCTGTTTCCTTTTCTTTCTGTTTTTTTCTAATATTACATGATCATAATTATCAAAATAAAATAAAGTAAGTAGCTACGTATAATAAAATAAAAAAAATAAAAAATACCTACATGAAGTACTTACTAAAATATTTAACTGACCAATTTGTTATCACGGACCCGTATTTGTGATAGTGTGACCCAGTGATAAATCACAGCGCATGCTAAAACGGTTGGCATAAGCTAACGCCCAACCATTATTGTAGTCTGACTTGATTTCAGTGGAGGCCATTACCCGTCAGTGGGACAGTTTATAGGCTATAGGTATCTTATTATCATCATCTGCCGAAAGACGCCTACTGCTGAACAAAGGCCTCCCCCAAGAACCAGCTCCTCGTCCGTGTTGTCTAGGCTAGGTATACACAATGATATTATATGTGTAGATACGTTGCCTGCCCTCCGTAGTGACTAGAACAAATCCAGGTAATTGCCTGGACCCTTAGATTAAAACATTTATTTTAATCTAAGCCTGGACCTCATTTAGTCACACGTCAGTCATTGTCACGTCAATACGATCGTTACCGTTATAAGTTTTGTGTTGTTATTTGGATAAAAGGCCTTCCTGTGTATACAGAAATTGTAAAAATTATACTGCAACCATGAAACAAGATTTTTTTTAATTTCACTCGTAATTATTGTAAAAATAAATTTAAAATAGAAATTTTCATTAAGTGAGGACATTTGCCCTGTTGCCAATTCGATATGCATGAATGAGACGCGTGTACTAGTAAGAGAGAGACGTTTCTGTAAGAGTGAAAGCGAGAAAACAATGGCGGCCGAGATGGCGCATAAATTCAATGAGCTCATTGGTCAAATACTCAAAGAGTACTTATACAAAAGTTAAAATATATGTTTATCTCTTTTTAACAATAGGCGAATGATATGATTGCATTTTTTTTTTCCCTTTCGACGTGATTACGTCATAGCAACAATTTCGCCGTTTTTAAATGCAATTTGTTCAGGTGTAACTAGTCTATATATAAAAGGTCATTGGGTATACATGCACAATTTTTACATAGGTACATTATTTTTTTATTTCGTTGTTTTAATGGTTTTTTTTGTTTTATGTTTTTTATATTTTTATTATCTATTGTAATGGAAAGTGTCCTTCTATGATAGGGAGGGCATTTTTCAATTTAAATTAACGCTGTGAAAGAAAGGGAGAAAAGAAATGCCCTTGCTGAGTTTCTTGCCGGTTCTTCTCAGTACAGGCTCCCGCCCCATAGATAGATTACGAACCGATGGCATAATGACATTCATTAGTGTGGTAACTAAACATGGCCTAACCTGAATAAATGATATTGATTCTACATACGTTAAATTAGTCGCCTTTTACGACACCCAAGGTAAGAGATGGGATGGTATGGTAGTAATCTTTTAATAAGTAGCCGCCAGCGCCACAGGTTTACTTACTTACTTTATTTTTTACCTAATAACGTGCGTTTTATCTTTACATACATAAACAGTAAATCCATAATTTGATGAACGCTCAAACTGGCTGAATTCATTGCCTTGGGCAGTTATGTAATGATTACTAAAGTACTCAGTACCTAGTAATTACTCAATATGACAATGACATTGACAGTTGTCGGTTGTGGTTTTTTATTTTTTGTTTTCACCCTTGAGTTAATAAGGACTAAGGAAAAAGTCGAGAACATTCTGACAATGTTTGTTTTTTTTTCTTGTAGTGTTGTCTGTTATTGTACATTATATAGTTTTATGTAATGTGTACGCGTGTCATGTAAATGTGTATGTCTGTATGTTGTTCGTGCACCGACAGGCCCCGCCAGAATACCAGCGTTGTTGTGACACGTCCCGTTCGCAACAACACAAGCTGAGGCGGGGTCCTGATTGACCTTTGTTTTTTATTTTAAATTAGGTATGTTATTATAGTATTGTTTTGTGTGTCAATAAAAGTTTCTCTCTCTCTCTAATTAAAATTTTGAAGCAATCTTTGGTCCAAATACCTAAAGAATAGGTACTTACCTATCACGTGGCGTGCAACATTTAATAACATGCGAACACCCCACGGAACTTTACGAGCTCAGGTAAAACATCACAGAGCTTCATTAAACTGCTGCGTTAGGAACGATGGTCACTTGCGTTCTTAACCAACCTTGTTCCCCCGCAATAGGTACCTTTTTTGCAACGCCACTGCTACCCTAGGGATGCGCCAGAGCCCTCTGCAATTGACGATGTTTGTTCTACCCAAGGTTGTTTACACAGCAACCCTCCTTTAGCTTTTCTATGGCCGCTAGAAATAGGCTTCCAGTACTCGGTGTCACATATAAAACGCACTGAGTACGGTCTGACTACGTGAACAAAGATAGTAAAGTAACAACTTACTACATGGTAGAACAAGCAGCTGTTTCTATACTAGCACGGATCCGAGATCTAGAGAATACATAGTCATGTTTCTTTAGCAACTAAAGTCGTACCTTGTGATACTCAAAGATGTTAATTTAAATTAATATTATTTCATTTAAATTGTGTGTGTATTGTTGTTATGTACTCTCGATTCTAAACAAACTAATTTAAGGTATTGAGCTAATGAATTAACACGTTGTAGGTAAATATGCCGATACGTATCTGAGTGCGGCAGTTTAACGAGCAAGTTAAATTGTCGTTTACAGCTATGCTATTTTTATTCACCTTTTTAAAAACCAGTATGGACCATCATGGACGTATTATACAAACGTCCATGAAAACCAGTGACGCTTTGATCTTTTTAATCGACTTGACATGCTTGAACGATCGATACCTTTTTTGTGTTGTTGCCCGACACTCATTTTAATAGGGAAAAGGCACCCTTAATGTCCCTCAAGCCCGGTGTTATGGTATTTGGGTGAATTTCCCAGCAGCAAATTCTACGCGGCATGGTTGAAATCGGCAGTGCAGAACGTTACTAGTTCTAATATTTTTTTCTTGGTAGAGGGGCAGTAAACAGTTGTTGATCAGTCTTGCAGTTAATTAGGAAAAAAAATTGCGAAGCCCTATTTTTATCATTTTGGTAGTTGTCCGAACAACATGTTTCAGTGTAATTTCCCTCGTACAACAAAAATTATCGGTTATTTAAGTTGTTGGATACTTTATTTTAAACCGTGAATAGTTGGAGTATTATCATCACAAGCCAATTCTGTAATCTTATCTACCCAATTTAATAACTGGGAAGTAAAAATGCATGTGTCTCGAAAGTCCTTTCATTTCAGTGACTTCAAGATTATCGATTATATTTTTGCATGAAACGACCCAAGCTACTCTCTAACGCGCTTAGAACTTACTACCAAGTACCGCCTAATATTGCCCATAATATGTAGTGTAAGAACACAAAACATACCTTTCTGTTTTGTGGTAAGAACGTGCGTGTCGCTTGCTTCGTGTTTCTGCCAAAAATCTAAGTATGTCACATCGGTGTGATGGGACAAAATTGCTTTCATTTCCTGTATCGATATAACTTGTCTTTCAATCAACGAGTATATTTTAGTAAAGTAGTCGTCAGATGCTTATTGTAATACGGTTATTTGTGTAGTATTCATTTAATTTTATAATAAATATAATTAATTTTTGCTCTTGGTTTTCATTTCAACGTTATTTCGCTTGATTCGGTGACCGAAACAGTCAACGGAAATGACAAAAATCTCACCGAAATGATATAAAATATAATTTCAGCGAGTTCTATAAATTTCGGTGTAGGTATAATCGTTTCATTTCAGTTCATTGTTTTATCATTTCGGTTGGTTATCATTTCATTTCGGAGTAAATCACAGTGAAGAATGGTGGACATAACCTTTCATTTAGGTGGCTAGTTATTTCATTTCGGTGGATAGTTATTTCAATTCAGTGAACAGCTGTTTCATTTCGGTGGCACCAAAATTTTACACAAGTAAATCTTGTAAGTTTATTATGATATTTTTATAGCATTACGTATGATGATGAAACATATCAAGAAGTATAAAAAACTGCTGTTTAAATTTGAAAAAACCAGACTATAAAAATTCAACCGAAATTATAAAAAACGACTTCATTGAAACTCACCCATTTGCTGATGCCTGTCTCTCTAGTCGCTAGAATGCCGCACTATAAAGTTATTAGTTAATCTCTAACGATTACAAAAAATACAATAATAAAACGAATTACTTTTCAGTGTAATCTATATTAATAAAAATCAATTGCCGAAATCGCGCATCACTTCAGGTAGGCTGCACCTATTTGGCTAATTCTTTTTTTGTTGTGTTCGTAATTGTCAGGACTGGGTTGTGAACACTAATATTATTAATAATTCGTAACGAGATACAGGTTGTTTACGCAGACGAAGTCGCGGCCGGGCCGCTAGCATATTTTAAGTTATAAGTGCTGCAACTGCAACGCAACGTGGCTCTACCACACACAGTTTTCAAAAAGAAGAATTTGTCATAATAATAATTTGCAAAATTTCTCGCTTGGAAAAATAAGAATTGGGAAGTAATCGCTGACACGCAGTGTCACTCATTTAGTACCACCCAGGGTAGGGTCTCAATGGTAAACCTGCGGACGCAAGTGCCTAACCCCCAAAATAATAAGATACATCCATACAAATTACTTAAAGAATGTTAATTTAAATTATTATTTTTTTAAATTTTAAACACGTAAAAAAGACGACAACCTCAGGCGGGAATCGAACCACGCACCTTCCGCATTCCGGGCGGCTGCCTTAACCACTTGGCTACCGAGGTCTGGCTTTCAACCGTCGAAATTTGCTTAGAATTGCCGAATGTTAATTTGCTTAGAGCTAATTTTTCCTATAATTAGAGGGACCCACAACATGCATAGTAGGTAGGTATATAAAAACATGTTTTTCAACATAAATTAGGTGCAGGTAAACAATTACTTTTAGAAATTACCATAATTAAGACAAAGCACTGTAAAATACGTTGACGGACCGCGCAGCTGTAGGTATTTTCTTGGCATTGCCGAGTTCCGCTACTGTGTTATCATATTACCGTGACAATAGTTCGTAGTGTCTATTATCGTATGATATAACATTATGGAACCTCCAATCCGTTACACTTCTCGCAGTCGCGTCGACGTAATGAGTGGAATCATGCGATCTGTAACTTATGAACATCATCGCAGTATCGCATAATATTATTATTGTTTAAGTAAGAGACGCTTCTGACGATTTATTTGATAAAATATTACGTAATATTTTATCAAATATATCACAAAAATAGGTCATTAAAATAAAACAAATAAATAATTTCTTCATTTTTAACGCGAACCATGTGTTTTGCCGCTATTCGCTTTGTCTTTTCAGCTATCTATGAAATTATAAGAAAGCAAGACACAAGAAAGACAAGCGGAAGACAGCGGTGAAAGCTCTGCGCATAACCCGTACGATGGGACTAATTGCTTAGGACATTATAATATAAACAGCAATAAAAATAAAGCGCCCGTCTCCTGCCATCATGTCACCACAGCCGACAACTTTGCTAATCCATCACTCCCACATAATTTAATAGATCAACCCAACCTTCTAAATCTCGTTAAAGCCTTATTAGCCCGAGTTTGGAAGTCAATTTACAATTTAATTAAAACCATTAGGTACAGTTAGAGCTAATCAATATATCAGTCTCAATTAGAATGCAGCGATGCACCATACACAAGTATTTTGTGCTATATTGTACGGCGGTGAAGAGTAAACAGAAATAAATATTATAATACGTTGAATGCCCTTCGGCAAAACTACACAGAGATTACTTTATGTGAGTATAATCAATAACAATCTAATCCAATTACCTACTTCATTTGGTAGATTAGAGATAAGCAAGCCTTTGTATTCGTCTTAAGTTTCTTCAATATGTGTTTTCTGAGTAGGTACAATAAAGAATTAATATCTTGTATCGTATTTTTAATCCTACTAATATTATAAACGCAAAAGTTTGTAAGTATGGATGGATGTTTGTTACTCTTTCACGTAAAAACTACTGAATGTATTTAAATGAAATTCGGCATACAGATAGATATAACCTGGATTAGCACATAGGATACTTTTTATCCCGATATTCCTACGGGAACGGGAACCACGCGGGTGAAACCGCGAACGGCCGCTAGTTTGTCATCATATAGCCAAAGTTCATTGCATACGTTTTCGAAAAGCTTTGTTTATTGCTTCAACACATAATTATTATTACATTAAAACCATTACATACGCATTATGAAAATATCACGCAGCTCTAATAAAGTTTTTAGGAATACCAGAAGTCGGCTGTAAACAGTAGCTTATTCCGAAACGAGTTCTTGATACTATTGATACAGAGGCGAGCGAAAATAGCTGCTACAAGCACAGAATAGATAATAGTACTACGTACTACAGTGTCGAGTGGCACGGCGGGAACTCCGCAACACCGGGGCTGTGACTGCCACAGCTCCGGTCGGACATAATGCCAGCTTGCATGACACCGACTAGTTTAGTTTGCTTTAGTTTGCCGAGTAACACAATTTTAAATTAATATTTTTTAGTGTCCGACCGAAGTTTCGGATTCGGTTTCGGTTTCGGCCAGTTTCGGCCCAAAAATTATACTTCGGCCAGAGGTTCGGTTTCGGCCAAAAAACAGACGAACCCTTCGGCCGCGCCGAAACTTACAACATTGTACTTTCGGGTCGCGTTCGGCTAACGTCGGTCGTCAGGTGCGCTCGGCACGGCTGGCAATATGGCGTCGCTCGCCTCGCCTAATTCCTCCGGCCACTGAATAGAATACTAAACTTGTTTTATTTTATACCATCTACAATTAACAAGCCGCTGATTTTTCACTTTTTAGGTTAGTTAAATTTTGACCCAGTGTCACTATAACAATGTTAATTCGATAACAGTTGAACGTAGAAACCTGTAATATTAGAGGCCGGCAAGATGTTTTATTAATCAAATTTCTGGAAAGAACGGCCCACTGATATTTTTTTTCATCGTTTTAATCACGTTTATAAAAGGTTCGGTTTCGGCCGAAATATAATGAAATAATGAAACCGAACCTTCAGCCATGGGATACGTATCAATTTGTTCATTGGGACCAAAAGAAGCCTAAAGTACCTGTGTTAGTTGCTAAAAGTATTGGGTTTTTTTAATAAAAAAAAAACTTTTTGGCAAAAATGTATTTATTTTTAATGTAAACGTTGCGTATAAAGTTGTCTAATTGTTTTCTTGCTTTAGTTGGAGATGCTCGAGTGTGTCATGCTCTCTCAAAGTGTCTGCGGTGGTAGCATGTGCGTCGGGTCATTACGTTACCTAAAACACGTTTGAGTGAAGCGATGACTGATTCACATGTCATACTCGTGAACGGGTGCCGCCTGTGGAGGCTGGTTTGCTCTTGCAATCTTATTTTGTTGGAAAAAAAAATGAAATATATAAAAACAATAGGTATATTTTTTAAAACCTAAACCCCACGTATTTGAAGAACGTCGCCATAGTGAAAAAATATCTATCCTACTAGACCCTTCAAATGACACTAATTTCAAATCTCTTGGATGAGGGGACGTTTCTACTCATTGTCCTTTATTTTGATAAAAAAAAGAAAACCTGTACAGGCATAAAGTTTAAAAACCAAAAACTAATAGCGAGTTTCTCTTCTTAGTCGTTACACTCTTGGCAGAGTGGTTCTGGTCGTCACCTCACCTCATCAAGTAGTAACCCGCCTTACAATGCGTCGCCATTAATCTCTGGCAGCCGCTTTCCTAATGTGTGCACTGTATATATCTGTGGATACAAGCTGCTATCCACGGCTGCTCTAACCTGATCCGTCCATCTCATCGGTGATCTACCGCGCGTGTGCCCTCAACTCTACCCTGTAGTACAAGCCGCTCGATTGAGGCACCATCTCGCCGAGCCACATGCCCAAAGAAAGACAGTATGCGAGCTTGGACAATAGAGCAGAGACGCCGCTTGATGCCGAGTTTCTGTAGTATAGAGACGTTCGTACAAAATTCTGTCCACGATATTCCAAGCAACCGTCTCCATCACCACATTTCGAGGGCGTCTATCTTCCTCCTCTCACTTTCCCGCACCCTCCATGTCTCCGAGGCGTACAAGAATATGGGGAACACTAGTGATCTGACGAGCCGGGTTTTCGTGGCTTAGTTATGTTGCGGTTCCTCCATATCTTTTTAAGCCTGTCCATGGCAGACCTAGCAATAGCCATACGACGCTTAATTTCGTCAGCGCATCATCCGCCGTTATTATTAATCAGCGCTCCTAGGTAGATATGTATGATTGGACCACATCACAGTTCGCAATTTGTGTAGCTTCTAGTGAGTTGTTATTCACACGGTCAACGATCATCATCTTTGTCTTGCTGCGGTTACCCTCAGTCCAAACTCAAGGCTAACGCTTTCCATCTTCCGCAGTAGATCTTCCATGTGGTGAACACTGGTGGTAAATAGGGTGGTGTCATCCGCGTATCGCAAGTTTGAGATTTTTAAACTACCGAACGCAACTCAGTCCGTCCAACCCTCAAGCGCAATCCTCATTGTGAGTTCTGTGTAGATATTAAATAGAATAGGTGAGATTATTAAACCTTGACGAACCCCTGCACTGGGGTGAAAGTGACTCGATAGTACGTCGTCTGCAGCATGCTGGAACAGCATCGCTTAGATGCTGTTCCGTCCCCATATAGACGCCTGAGAAGGAAAAACAGATGTTTCGGAGTACCCATCACCAGCAGTGTCCGCCACAGCTTTGGCCACTTCACAGAGTCGAACACTTTTGAGAAATCAATAAAGCACATGTAGGTCGGCTTGTTGAATTCCCGGGCATTCTCTATAATTTGGCGTACCGTCAGTATCTGCTCGCGAGTACCTTTTCCCTTAACGAAACCAGCTTATTCAGTTGCAATCTCTTTAGACAGAAAGGTCTTAAGACGCTCGTTCAGGACATGAATCATATCTTGCTTGCGTGAGATATTAGAGCAAACGGGCTACCGCCTGAAACCTTCAGTAACTACCGTTACTGCAGGTTTTTGTAGAGCCTGTTTTATGTAAAGAAATAAAGACTGTATGTGTCCATTTTTTTATCCATGTCCCTGTCTGCCATATTTTGTTACACAAACTTTAAGGATCTGGACGCCATACTCTCCCATAGCTTTAATCGTTTCGATTGGGATTGCGTCTCTACCTGTAGCTTTTCCATTCTTTAGGTGTTTGATTGCGGCTCTAATTTCTTCTGCATGAATGTCTGGCTTTATCTCTTCATCTCTGGGCTCCGTGAAAGTAAAACACTGCGAATGTGGATCTCATAACAGTGACTGACAGTATTCTCTCCATGTCTCGGATATGGCATCTATCTCTGTTACAGTTACGCTACAAGAGTTCTCAATAGCCCATGTTTTAGAGTTTAGATTTTTAGTGATGGAGCATATCTTCCGATGGAGACCTCTGGTTTCGCATTTGTCAGCATAGGAGCATAGGCCTCAACTTCTGCGCATATGTTCTGAAGTTGCGTGTTGCGAACCCGCCTGCATGCTGTTTGGATCTGCCTCGATAGTTGGTTCAGATTTCTCACATCAGCTCCAAGACCTTTCATTCTCCGTCTATCCTCAACAAGTGCCAAAGTAGCGTCACTCATCCAGTGTTGCCGTTAGAGTGTTTCCGTAAGTGGTTTACACTTCTTAACTGCGCTCTCTATGAAGCCCTTTGCCCGGTCCAACAACTGATCCGAGTCCTCTGTATCCGGATCTGCATCTGTCTATTGAATCCAGTTCTGTTCGAGTGCTGCTATAAACTTTGAGTTGCTCCTAACTTCGATTCTTCTGTGTTTTTCAATCTTTCTGGCTGCTCTTAGCCTTAACCGCACTATTGAGACTAAAACTTGATGATCTGACCCGCAATCTGCTACAGACAAAGTATGAGCATATCTGATTTAAGTGTTCCACCGTGATCCAATCAGGATATTTTTAATTTGATTACGATATTTGCCGTCAGGCGATATCCAGGTATATAGTCGCCGAGGGTGGTTCTTGAAAAAGCTGTTTGATATCACCAGGTTATTATCGGCTGCAAATTGCACTAGGCGTTCACCTCTTTTATTTCGCGAGCCAAGGCCAAATTTTCCCACCTTGTAACTAAGTTGGTGAGAGTCTACCCCAATATTTGCATTAAAGTCACCCAAGATAAGAATAAAGTCTTTCTATTTCCCTTTAAAGAACATTAAGGTGGAGGTGGAGGTTACGTTTATAACAGAAAAAATAAAACCAGAATGCGCTTTCACAAAACAATCAGACAAACAACTTACAAGCAATCCCACGTTTGTTTTGTCGAGTGACGTGACATCTAATTATAAAAAAGATTTAAAACAAATGTAATATCCATTCAAATCAGTAATAAGTATTTTTCAGACTCATGAACAAAGAAGAATGGGCAAAACGTCCCCCCCCTTGTAACACTTGCATGTACATACGGCGTCAGATCAACCTACCCAAAACTGTCAAATTTCTACAATCAACTTTGAACTTTATTTTTGGGTATAAGGATCAATATTCATTAGAGAAATTCGACAGTTTAGGGTAGGTTGATCTGACGCCGTGTGTACATCAAATGAAAGTACTTGAAAAGTAAAGCATTTTATTGTATGACAGCAAATCTGTCAGGCATTGGAGAAAAAAGTTATTGAGAAGAAGAAAATTAAAATAATAAATGATAATATAAAATTGAAGTCAAGATTTTTCTTGAATTTAGCTATACACCCTTATTTTTATTTTATTTTTTATTTTTCTCTTTTTTTTCATATATTCATTCGCTCGTTCATATTTGCTGTCCTTACAACAAAATACACTATTTATTTTGAAACTTACCTTGTTACAAGGGGTGGAACGGGTTTCACACAAAAAGCCCATTCTTCTTTGCGAAATATTGAAAGGTAACTTCAATACCTTAGGCGCTACGCAAACGTAGACACTTTCTTCTGCTGACACGGAACACCATCATAAAAAACGCGATTTGCAGAACGTCCAATTTCCCGCTACAGGACACTGCTTGTAGAGCTACAACATACGTACTTAACAAACAAGGATAGGAACGTTCTAACTTTACAGAATAGACCACACACAGCTAAGAGTTTAGGGGCTTCATTTTTTGGTCAAGCCCTTTTATTCACTGGCAAATAATATCGTAATAACTAATAAATATCTGAGACACATTTAAATATGTATGGACGATTCAGCCATTGTAATAAAATTGTTACATTTACTTAATCTTTGTTAATTATTCTTTTTATTATTGAATACTAGCGCCCGACCGCGACATCGCTCTCAACCATTTACCAAAGGGCCCGGTATAGAAAAGATATTTAGTTTCGAGATAAACAAAAACGTATTATTTCACACAATTTATTCTTTATTACCGTCCTTCGAAATTTACGTCCGTTGGTCCCGGTTGTAGTCCTTAAAAAGTAGTCGTTAAAACCCTCCAACCCACATTTTTGTAGTGGGTTAAAACCCAATTTCAATTGGCCTAATTAGCCTGTGCCCAGCACTAGAACATTTAAAGGCTGATGATGATGATTATTGTTATGTATTAACCCTGTACGATAACAAAACGTTGAAAAAAATGTCTACCTCAGGCGGGAATTGGGGGTCGATTTTCTTTTCAACGTTTTGTTATTTGGCATTTTAACGCAAATAATCAAATATTACGAACCCTGTACGAATTAAAGTTACATTATAACAAGTAAACAATAAGACAGTTCAGTTCAGTTTATGTTGACGTTTGAGTTATCCTAAATAGCTCATTACCCTAGCTTTTTCACTTAACCATTTGATCCTTAAAATAGGTCACCGGGAAGAAGCTATCAGCGCGGTTTTATCAACGAGGGGCGTCTGCGCGTTACCGCTTATTAGAGCTGTAGAGCTACAAGGTAGCCTTACATTTTGTGTTGTATTTTCCTAATTTAAGATCTTAATAACTGAAACATAAAATTGTTAAATAAAGCATTGTATAGGTACCTACCTACTTATAAATACTATGATAAAATAATTCGAAAAAAAAGGTAGTCTAATAATAGAATGGCTGCTCAGCAACTAAATAGTCAGTCGACAGTAGGTATTGTTACAAATACTTCTTTATTTATTTTTTTATATACTTACTTAAGTTTAACGCAAATTATGTAGCAAACAAATTACAAATTGGAAAATATTGAAAAAAATTGTAATTTGAATTTTCTAACATTCCGGGTCTGTGCTCTTCCAATGAAGCTACCGTGGCTCTAATCCAGCTCGCCGAAATTCATCAATACTATTTACTTTTTACTTTGAAAGCCAAAGGCGATCATCATAATGTCAGGAGGCTGTAGGGTCCTACTGTCACTTACAGAGCAGTATTAGGTACTATCTTACTACGCACAATTGGCTACTTGACAGTTTTCGAAAAAGTATTTAAAAAGTTACAAACGCTTATTTTATACCCCGTACAATATTTTCTTTCTCGAAAAACCTTTATTTAACAGAAAAAAACATATTTTTCTTTGTTGATTTCAAACTTCGTGCGAAAACGGTTGGTCACGTGACATTTTGCTCGGTGACGTCATATTTCAATAAATATAGAAACTTAACTTGAAACCTGACAGATAGTTTCTGTATACTTTGTGAAATGTGACGTCACAATCCGTCACATGAAGCTCAATCATGGCTGCTCGTGTTTCGGGTCTTGTAATCCACAGATAAAAAAACGCAAATTTATTTTGTAAAAATAAAATATTTACAATTTATCTTAATAAAAAAAAACTATTGGATAATTATCGTTTAATCATAACCTACCATTTCCGACATATTTCATATTTTATTGTTACAACTGTCAAATAGCCAATTGATATGGAAATTTGTATAGTAAGATTAAAGTAATACTGCTGAGTTGACGGTAAGGCCCACATTCGACTCCTGCTCGTGGAATTTTTTTCAACATCTCCAATTTGTAAGTATTGTTGCATTTGACTTTGCAGCCCACAGTGGGCACATGATGGTCGAGCGAGTCCACAGTCCTCTGCCCACGGATCAGGCCCAGTTGATTGAGTTAGCCACACGTCCCTGACCATAGCTCCATTAACCCGTCAACGTCCCGACCCGACTGACATCAATTACCGTGTAATTTGATGAACAATATTGCGTTAACACGATCTACTCGCATCTATGTGTAGTAAGTACATGATGAAAATTAGTTTGTATCTGTACATGATATAACTCAATAAACTTTACCGTGTCACGTAGCGGTGAAAGAATACTTCCACCCCTCTCTTCCCATTTGCACAGTTATCCTGTGCCTTGGGTATCGTAAAAGGCGACTAACGGACATACATCCAACAGCATAGAGCGGCGATGGGCCTGTCACGCTGAGCTAATGTGCAGTCGCTATTTGCGTCTCATCTCATAATGCCAACTTCGCAAAATGCCAACCGCTCGCAAAATGAACAACTTCTCAGAATGCCAAGATTTCTGTTGTCTAATAAAAAAAATAACCTCGAAATTTAAGACAATCGCTACGCTGCGCTTCGCGATTGTCTTAAATGTCTAACCTATCACGTGACCTACAGGTTTTGCGAGCGGTTGGCATTTTGCGAAGTTGGCATTATGAGATGAGACTGCTATTTGGTGAAAAGTGAGCTATGGTAGAGGACTGCTTTTGCTGTCCTCATTGCCTAGTCTCTGAATAACCCTTTGGGGATAATAGTCGTGATTATGTGTATGTTTATGAGAGTAAAAAGAATCAGGGACGTAGCAAAGAGTAAGGTGTGGTCTGTGCCTGTGCCTGTTCCGGGAAGCGGACGTTATGTATAGCTTAATTCAAAACTTTAGAACGTAGTTAGTAATTAGAGATCGCTTGTTTTCTCAAACGCATGACCACAAATAGCAAACCGCAAGTATCCTGCGTAGGCGGGTGTGTTCTTACCTATAATTTATTTACTTATTTAAAATTATTATTTATAATATTAACTAAGTAATTTTTCACTCCTCTTGCTCAAAAAGACCGTCATTGTAGCATTCTAGAGCGGGGCTTTTCTCGCACTAGGGGAAAAAGTTTTTTTTTTTTTAATTTTTTTCTGTCACAGACAATGAACCTACAAAAACGAAAAAGTATTTAGTCTTAAGCAGAATAATCATGAATAAAGACTCGACTTATTACTGTTGACTTAGATCAACAACTTTTTTGAGATAGTTATTATTAAAGTTTATGGTAAAATTAGTAATCATTTGAATCTATGGACAACACAGACCACGCTTCAGCATGAAAAACTACACAGTGTGCACATGTGCTTAGGTGCCTTTAGCCCGTTTGTCGCTTTTACGACACCCAAGGGAAGAGAGGGGTTGGTAGTATTATTTTAATGAGCCCATCGCCGCTCTATGCTGTTGGATGTATGAGCAGTCTTTAGTCCATTAGTCGCCTTTTACGACACCGAAGAGAAGAGAGAGGTTGGTAGTATTAATTTGATGAGCCCATCGTCGCTCTATGCTGTTGGACGTATGTGCAGTATATAGTCCGTTAGTCCCCTTTTACCAAATCGAAGAAAAGTGAAGGGTTGGTAATATTATTTTGATGAGCCCATCGCCGCTCTATGCTGTTGGATGTATGTGCAGTCTTTAGTCCGTTAGTCGCCTTTTACGACATCCAAGGAAGAAAGGGGTTGGTAGTATTATTTTGATGAGCCCATCGCCGCTCTATGCTGTTGGATGTATGTGCAGTCTTTAGTCCGTTAGTCGCCTTTTACGACATCCAAGGAAGAAAGGGGTTGGTAGTATTATTTTGATGAGCCCATCGCCGCTCTATGCTGTAGGATGTACGTGCAGTCATTAGTCCGTTAGTCGCCTTTGATGACACCCAAGGGAAGAGATGGAAAGACTGCACATATCTACTATCCAACAGCATAGAGCGGCGATGGGCTCATCAAAATAATACTACCAACCATTCTCTTCCCTTGGGTGTCGTTTAAGCAACTAACGGGTTAATTTTAAATAAAATAAACCAATTCAAATTGTATTGGATTGTTTTATTTTCTCGCATTCGTTAGTGAAAAGCAGAGTGTAACACTCGGCGCTAAAAACCCATTAAAACTCGGTATCTATTTACTCCCTCGCTAAAGCTCGGGAGTAAAACTACCTCGTATATAATGGGTCATTTTAGCCCCTTGTATAACAATCTACTATTAAACGATTTTTCTATATCATCAGTACCTAGGTTTAGACATTAAATGTAACGGATCTTTTTACGGTACTGTTTGATTGTGCCAATGTTGCAAGCCATGTTTAAATTACATACTGGGTAGGTTGTAGAACTGTGGAATGGTTTGTTACACGGAGCAAATACAAAGGTTTTTATATAAGTAGTACTATGTCGACTACATTGTTACTGTATTGTAACCATGATACATTCTGAATATATATTAATACTTACCAATACAATCATCCTTGTGTCTTTTTATAAGGGAATGCTTTATATGTGCAATCTTGCTACGTGGTGCGGATAAACTATTTTATTTCTTTTTTTATGATACTAAGACGGCAGACGAGCACACGGACCTTGTTATTAGGGCATGCAGAATCGGTTCTTTTTTAAGAATCGATAATTTCGATTCCGATTCCTTGTTCGGAATCGGGTACCCGGTTCTTTTTCGATAGTTTTGAATCTTTTTTTTTTTTTAAGTATGTATACAATTTTGTTTAAAGTTAAGTAAAAAAACACATTTTTAATATTTGTTTATTACAATCAAATTACATGGGTAGGTACTTAAAATAAAACACGAGAACATCATAGAAACAGCTAGTTCTTTTTTTTTTCTTTTTTATTTAAGGACTTATGACTAAAACATGACATGTAAGTCCTATCATAGCTTAAACATACACAGACTTACAATTAAAATGTAAATGAAATTTTTAACTTATAGTTAACGGCAAACACCGATGTATTATCATATTGTAAACCAATATTGCTGCAAGTGAAGTAGGTTGACTCAGTATACTTTGAAAAGTTCCTATATCTAATCGGTTTAAGTTTAAAGTGGACATCAATGTTTGCCGCTTTACGGAGTTTTTTACGCATTCCGCCAACAAGTGCTGAACATCGTCAATCGTTCCACAGACATCACAATTAGGGGAGTCTACTTTATTCATCAGTTTTTTTTTATATAGCAGAAGGAGGCAAACGAGCAGGCGGGTCACCTGATGGAAAGTAATCACCGCCGCCCATGGACACCCGCTAAACCAGAGAAATCACAGGCGCGTTGCCGGCCTTTAAGGAAGGAATAGGCTCGTTTCTTGCAGATGAAATATGCGGATTCCATTGGAGTTTTGAGTCAAGGGTTATCCCTAGAAAAACTGTCGAATCTAGACCTATTCCAGTTACTTTCATAGTGTAATGTCGAACGGCATTTTACTGTGGGGAAATGCTGCCGACATTCAAACTATCTTTGTGCTTCAGAAGAGGGCTATTCGAGCAATTTATAACCTAAAGGCTGGCGACTCTCTCAGAGAGAGATTTAAGAATATAAATATAATGACAGTTGCATCACAATACATTTATGAAAATTTTGTATGTTCATAAAAATACTGGAATGTTTTCAAAAAACAGTGATATTCACAATGTATACACTAGAAGTAAGAACAAATTAGCAGTACCTTATACTAGGCTCCATAAAATAAATAATTATTTTAAGGGTCTGTGTGTAAGATTTTACAACAAAGTACCAAATGATATTAGGAAATTAGATCTTAATAAATTTAAAATCAAAATCAAAGAAAAGCTTTATAGAAAAGCTTATTATAAAGTGTCAGATTACACAGAAGACAAAACAGCTTGGATCTGAAATGCTCCAAGCACTCCAACAGCAATTTTTAATTTTAAACTTAAACTTTTTTTTAAACTTTTCTACAATCACACCAATTATCTAGCCCAAGAGAAGCTTCGAAGAAACTCGTTAAATGGTTACTAGACAACGGATAAACATACTTAAAATACTTAAATACATACTTATTATACATAGAAAACACCCAGACCAGAGACAATTTAGAAAAACAATAGTTTCTAAATTGACCCGACCGGGGATCGAACCCGGGACCTCAGAGATGGCGACACCATGAAAACCGGTGTACAAACCACTCGACCAAGGAGGTCGTCATGTCTTTATTTAATTGATACTATATTGTATTGTAATTTTGTACAGCATCATTTTTTTTATTTTTTTATTCATATTTTGTATTGACCTGGTAACGACATATTCTTTTTTTTTGTTTGTAAATGTCGTTGCTTTTGTGCGCTGTGATTTCTTGCGCCCATTCTTTGTGACAGTTAAAAAATTATGTCCTGAATGGATGGTAGGTTAAAAAAGATTTGGACGATTTAAAGTACTTATTAATTGAGTTTATTGAATAAATATATTTTGATTTTGATTTTGATTTTTTGATTTCGTAGTGTAAATTGAATACATGAAAAAAAAATATAGTTGTTCCACGACTACGAAACTAAAAAAAACTTATAATTCTGTTACATTTGCATTCATGATAATTGCACTAAAGCATTCAACACAGGGGCGTTATGCAAATGTTAAGGTCGCATCGCACGGTCGCTGAAACAAGCAAAACAATGCAAACGGATTGCTTTTGTTTGCTCAGCCAACGGCAGGCTGAGCACTGCACCAATATACAATTTTATTCGTGTTCCCCTCTCCCCACTCCCTTTTCCACACATTTGAAGCTCACCTAAAATGGTGAATTTATTGGTGAATCGCCCGTCGCCGCCGTAGCATTCGTTGTAGCGATGTAGCATTCGTAATATTTCGTAGCATTGCTACGTACGTCTACGAGACACGTAGCAATAGTTATTCGAATCGTCTGGACTTTCAGGCTAATGACATAGATTTATAATTTGACAAATAGTGCTGTTCTCTGCATCGGAAGGTATTTGCCCAGCAAATGAGCAGTCATATAAATATTATGATAAAAACATAAGGTTTTATTTAACACAGACCGGGATAAGTGGTCTGTGGGTTTATTTTTAAATGGCGATGTCATTTGGCGAAATGTGGACTTTAGCAGTCAGTCTTACAAATAAAAACATTTTATAACGTGTTTATTCCATAGTTATTCTAATAATAGCTATAAAAAGTATAAATAAGGAATAAAAAGGTAATAATTCTTTGCGAAATATTGAAAGGTAACTTCAATACCTTAGGCGCTACGCAAACGTAGACACTTTCTTCTGCTGACACGGAACACCATCATAAAAAACGCGATTTGCAGAACGTCCAATTTCCCGCTACAGGACACTGCTTGTAGAGCTACAACATACGTACTTAACAAACAAGGATAGGAACGTTCTAACTTTACAGAATAGACCACACACAGCTAAGAGTTTAGGGGCTTCATTTTTTGGTCAAGCCCTTTTATTCACTGGCAAATAATATCGTAATAACTAATAAATATCTGAGACACATTTAAATATGTATGGACGATTCAGCCATTGTAATAAAATTGTTACATTTACTTAATCTTTGTTAATTATTCTTTTTATTATTGAATACTAGCGCCCGACCGCGACATCGCTCTCAACCATTTACCAAAGGGCCCGGTATAGAAAAGATATTTAGTTTCGAGATAAACAAAAACGTATTATTTCACACAATTTATTCTTTATTACCGTCCTTCGAAATTTACGTCCGTTGGTCCCGGTTGTAGTCCTTAAAAAGTAGTCGTTAAAACCCTCCAACCCACATTTTTGTAGTGGGTTAAAACCCAATTTCAATTGGCCTAATTAGCCTGTGCCCAGCACTAGAACATTTAAAGGCTGATGATGATGATTATTGTTATGTATTAACCCTGTACGATAACAAAACGTTGAAAAAAATGTCTACCTCAGGCGGGAATTGGGGGTCGATTTTCTTTTCAACGTTTTGTTATTTGGCATTTTAACGCAAATAATCAAATATTACGAACCCTGTACGAATTAAAGTTACATTATAACAAGTAAACAATAAGACAGTTCAGTTCAGTTTATGTTGACGTTTGAGTTATCCTAAATAGCTCATTACCCTAGCTTTTTCACTTAACCATTTGATCCTTAAAATAGGTCACCGGGAAGAAGCTATCAGCGCGGTTTTATCAACGAGGGGCGTCTGCGCGTTACCGCTTATTAGAGCTGTAGAGCTACAAGGTAGCCTTACATTTTGTGTTGTATTTTCCTAATTTAAGATCTTAATAACTGAAACATAAAATTGTTAAATAAAGCATTGTATAGGTACCTACCTACTTATAAATACTATGATAAAATAATTCGAAAAAAAAGGTAGTCTAATAATAGAATGGCTGCTCAGCAACTAAATAGTCAGTCGACAGTAGGTATTGTTACAAATACTTCTTTATTTATTTTTTTATATACTTACTTAAGTTTAACGCAAATTATGTAGCAAACAAATTACAAATTGGAAAATATTGAAAAAAATTGTAATTTGAATTTTCTAACATTCCGGGTCTGTGCTCTTCCAATGAAGCTACCGTGGCTCTAATCCAGCTCGCCGAAATTCATCAATACTATTTACTTTTTACTTTGAAAGCCAAAGGCGATCATCATAATGTCAGGAGGCTGTAGGGTCCTACTGTCACTTACAGAGCAGTATTAGGTACTATCTTACTACGCACAATTGGCTACTTGACAGTTTTCGAAAAAGTATTTAAAAAGTTACAAACGCTTATTTTATACCCCGTACAATATTTTCTTTCTCGAAAAACCTTTATTTAACAGAAAAAAACATATTTTTCTTTGTTGATTTCAAACTTCGTGCGAAAACGGTTGGTCACGTGACATTTTGCTCGGTGACGTCATATTTCAATAAATATAGAAACTTAACTTGAAACCTGACAGATAGTTTCTGTATACTTTGTGAAATGTGACGTCACAATCCGTCACATGAAGCTCAATCATGGCTGCTCGTGTTTCGGGTCTTGTAATCCACAGATAAAAAAACGCAAATTTATTTTGTAAAAATAAAATATTTACAATTTATCTTAATAAAAAAAAACTATTGGATAATTATCGTTTAATCATAACCTACCATTTCCGACATATTTCATATTTTATTGTTACAACTGTCAAATAGCCAATTGATATGGAAATTTGTATAGTAAGATTAAAGTAATACTGCTGAGTTGACGGTAAGGCCCACATTCGACTCCTGCTCGTGGAATTTTTTTCAACATCTCCAATTTGTAAGTATTGTTGCATTTGACTTTGCAGCCCACAGTGGGCACATGATGGTCGAGCGAGTCCACAGTCCTCTGCCCACGGATCAGGCCCAGTTGATTGAGTTAGCCACACGTCCCTGACCATAGCTCCATTAACCCGTCAACGTCCCGACCCGACTGACATCAATTACCGTGTAATTTGATGAACAATATTGCGTTAACACGATCTACTCGCATCTATGTGTAGTAAGTACATGATGAAAATTAGTTTGTATCTGTACATGATATAACTCAATAAACTTTACCGTGTCACGTAGCGGTGAAAGAATACTTCCACCCCTCTCTTCCCATTTGCACAGTTATCCTGTGCCTTGGGTATCGTAAAAGGCGACTAACGGACATACATCCAACAGCATAGAGCGGCGATGGGCCTGTCACGCTGAGCTAATGTGCAGTCGCTATTTGCGTCTCATCTCATAATGCCAACTTCGCAAAATGCCAACCGCTCGCAAAATGAACAACTTCTCAGAATGCCAAGATTTCTGTTGTCTAATAAAAAAAATAACCTCGAAATTTAAGACAATCGCTACGCTGCGCTTCGCGATTGTCTTAAATGTCTAACCTATCACGTGACCTACAGGTTTTGCGAGCGGTTGGCATTTTGCGAAGTTGGCATTATGAGATGAGACTGCTATTTGGTGAAAAGTGAGCTATGGTAGAGGACTGCTTTTGCTGTCCTCATTGCCTAGTCTCTGAATAACCCTTTGGGGATAATAGTCGTGATTATGTGTATGTTTATGAGAGTAAAAAGAATCAGGGACGTAGCAAAGAGTAAGGTGTGGTCTGTGCCTGTGCCTGTTCCGGGAAGCGGACGTTATGTATAGCTTAATTCAAAACTTTAGAACGTAGTTAGTAATTAGAGATCGCTTGTTTTCTCAAACGCATGACCACAAATAGCAAACCGCAAGTATCCTGCGTAGGCGGGTGTGTTCTTACCTATAATTTAATTACTTATTTAAAATTATTATTTATAATATTAACTAAGTAATTTTTCACTCCTCTTGCTCAAAAAGACCGTCATTGTAGCATTCTAGAGCGGGGCTTTTCTCGCACTAGGGGAAAAAGTTTTTTTTTTTTTAATTTTTTTCTGTCACAGACAATGAACCTACAAAAACGAAAAAGTATTTAGTCTTAAGCAGAATAACCATGAATAAAGACTCGACTTATTACTGTTGACTTAGATCAACAACTTTTTTGAGATAGTTATTATTAAAGTTTATGGTAAAATTAGTAATCATTTGAATCTATGGACAACACAGACCACGCTTCAGCATGAAAAACTACACAGTGTGCACATGTGCTTAGGTGCCTTTAGCCCGTTTGTCGCTTTTACGACACCCAAGGGAAGAGAGGGGTTGGTAGTATTATTTTAATGAGCCCATCGCCGCTCTATGCTGTTGGATGTATGAGCAGTCTTTAGTCCATTAGTCGCCTTTTACGACACCGAAGAGAAGAGAGAGGTTGGTAGTATTAATTTGATGAGCCCATCGTCGCTCTATGCTGTTGGACGTATGTGCAGTATATAGTCCGTTAGTCCCCTTTTACCAAATCGAAGAAAAGTGAAGGGTTGGTAATATTATTTTGATGAGCCCATCGCCGCTCTATGCTGTTGGATGTATGTGCAGTCTTTAGTCCGTTAGTCGCCTTTTACGACATCCAAGGAAGAAAGGGGTTGGTAGTATTATTTTGATGAGCCCATCGCCGCTCTATGCTGTTGGATGTATGTGCAGTCTTTAGTCCGTTAGTCGCCTTTTACGACATCCAAGGAAGAAAGGGGTTGGTAGTATTATTTTGATGAGCCCATCGCCGCTCTATGCTGTAGGATGTACGTGCAGTCATTAGTCCGTTAGTCGCCTTTGATGACACCCAAGGGAAGAGATGGAAAGACTGCACATATCTACTATCCAACAGCATAGAGCGGCGATGGGCTCATCAAAATAATACTACCAACCATTCTCTTCCCTTGGGTGTCGTTTAAGCAACTAACGGGTTAATTTTAAATAAAATAAACCAATTCAAATTGTATTGGATTGTTTTATTTTCTCGCATTCGTTAGTGAAAAGCAGAGTGTAACACTCGGCGCTAAAAACCCATTAAAACTCGGTATCTATTTACTCCCTCGCTAAAGCTCGGGAGTAAAACTACCTCGTATATAATGGGTCATTTTAGCCCCTTGTATAACAATCTACTATTAAACGATTTTTCTATATCATCAGTACCTAGGTTTAGACATTAAATGTAACGGATCTTTTTACGGTACTGTTTGATTGTGCCAATGTTGCAAGCCATGTTTAAATTACATACTGGGTAGGTTGTAGAACTGTGGAATGGTTTGTTACACGGAGCAAATACAAAGGTTTTTATATAAGTAGTACTATGTCGACTACATTGTTACTGTATTGTAACCATGATACATTCTGAATATATATTAATACTTACCAATACAATCATCCTTGTGTCTTTTTATAAGGGAATGCTTTATATGTGCAATCTTGCTACGTGGTGCGGATAAACTATTTTATTTCTTTTTTTATGATACTAAGACGGCAGACGAGCACACGGACCTTGTTATTAGGGCATGCAGAATCGGTTCTTTTTTAAGAATCGATAATTTCGATTCCGATTCCTTGTTCGGAATCGGGTACCCGGTTCTTTTTCGATAGTTTTGAATCTTTTTTTTTTTTTAAGTATGTATACAATTTTGTTTAAAGTTAAGTAAAAAAACACATTTTTAATATTTGTTTATTACAATCAAATTACATGGGTAGGTACTTAAAATAAAACACGAGAACATCATAGAAACAGCTAGTTCTTTTTTTTTTCTTTTTTATTTAAGGACTTATGACTAAAACATGACATGTAAGTCCTATCATAGCTTAAACATACACAGACTTACAATTAAAATGTAAATGAAATTTTTAACTTATAGTTAACGGCAAACACCGATGTATTATCATATTGTAAACCAATATTGCTGCAAGTGAAGTAGGTTGACTCAGTATACTTTGAAAAGTTCCTATATCTAATCGGTTTAAGTTTAAAGTGGACATCAATGTTTGCCGCTTTACGGAGTTTTTTACGCATTCCGCCAACAAGTGCTGAACATCGTCAATCGTTCCACAGACATCACAATTAGGGGAGTCTACTTTATTCATCAGTTTTTTTTTATATAGCAGAAGGAGGCAAACGAGCAGGCGGGTCACCTGATGGAAAGTAATCACCGCCGCCCATGGACACCCGCTAAACCAGAGAAATCACAGGCGCGTTGCCGGCCTTTAAGGAAGGAATAGGCTCGTTTCTTGCAGATGAAATATGCGGATTCCATTGGAGTTTTGAGTCAAGGGTTATCCCTAGAAAAACTGTCGAATCTAGACCTATTCCAGTTACTTTCATAGTGTAATGTCGAACGGCATTTTACTGTGGGGAAATGCTGCCGACATTCAAACTATCTTTGTGCTTCAGAAGAGGGCTATTCGAGCAATCTATAACCTAAAGGCTGGCGACTCTCTCAGAGAGAGATTTAAGAATATAAATATAATGACAGTTGCATCACAATACATTTATGAAAATTTTGTATGTTCATAAAAATACTGGAATGTTTTCAAAAAACAGTGATATTCACAATGTATACACTAGAAGTAAGAACAAATTAGCAGTACCTTATACTAGGCTCCATAAAATAAATAATTATTTTAAGGGTCTGTGTGTAAGATTTTACAACAAAGTACCAAATGATATTAGGAAATTAGATCTTAATAAATTTAAAATCAAAATCAAAGAAAAGCTTTATAGAAAAGCTTATTATAAAGTGTCAGATTACACAGAAGACAAAACAGCTTGGATCTGAAATGCTCCAAGCACTCCAACAGCAATTTTTAATTTTAAACTTAAACTTTTTTTTAAACTTTTCTACAATCACACCAATTATCTAGCCCAAGAGAAGCTTCGAAGAAACTCGTTAAATGGTTACTAGACAACGGATAAACATACTTAAAATACTTAAATACATACTTATTATACATAGAAAACACCCAGACCAGAGACAATTTAGAAAAACAATAGTTTCTAAATTGACCCGACCGGGGATCGAACCCGGGACCTCAGAGATGGCGACACCATGAAAACCGGTGTACAAACCACTCGACCAAGGAGGTCGTCATGTCTTTATTTAATTGATACTATATTGTATTGTAATTTTGTACAGCATCATTTTTTTTATTTTTTTATTCATATTTTGTATTGACCTGGTAACGACATATTCTTTTTTTTTGTTTGTAAATGTCGTTGCTTTTGTGCGCTGTGATTTCTTGCGCCCATTCTTTGTGACAGTTAAAAAATTATGTCCTGAATGGATGGTAGGTTAAAAAAGATTTGGACGATTTAAAGTACTTATTAATTGAGTTTATTGAATAAATATATTTTGATTTTGATTTTGATTTTTTGATTTCGTAGTGTAAATTGAATACATGAAAAAAAAATATAGTTGTTCCACGACTACGAAACTAAAAAAAACTTATAATTCTGTTACATTTGCATTCATGATAATTGCACTAAAGCATTCAACACAGGGGCGTTATGCAAATGTTAAGGTCGCATCGCACGGTCGCTGAAACAAGCAAAACAATGCAAACGGATTGCTTTTGTTTGCTCAGCCAACGGCAGGCTGAGCACTGCACCAATATACAATTTTATTCGTGTTCCCCTCTCCCCACTCCCTTTTCCACACATTTGAAGCTCACCTAAAATGGTGAATTTATTGGTGAATCGCCCGTCGCCGCCGTAGCATTCGTTGTAGCGATGTAGCATTCGTAATATTTCGTAGCATTGCTACGTACGTCTACGAGACACGTAGCAATAGTTATTCGAATCGTCTGGACTTTCAGGCTAATGACATAGATTTATAATTTGACAAATAGTGCTGTTCTCTGCATCGGAAGGTATTTGCCCAGCAAATGAGCAGTCATATAAATATTATGATAAAAACATAAGGTTTTATTTAACACAGACCGGGATAAGTGGTCTGTGGGTTTATTTTTAAATGGCGATGTCATTTGGCGAAATGTGGACTTTAGCAGTCAGTCTTACAAATAAAAACATTTTATAACGTGTTTATTCCATAGTTATTCTAATAATAGCTATAAAAAGTATAAATAAGGAATAAAAAGGTAATAACTTCTTACTAATAAACTTGGAATAGAGTCGGAATAACTATTCCCTAGTTATGCTATAAGCTCAAATCGGCAACGTCGCGATTCATAGACAATCTTACAAAAAAACAAAGATTGATCACTTTGACGCACTGCTTTTGCGATCCTCATCGCCAATTTGTGTCTTAACAAACCTTTTTAGGAAAAAAATTGAGAGAGTTTGTTTGTATGTTAAGTAATAATGTCATGTAACATTTAATAAAATATAAATATATTCTTCCACCGATTCAATGCACTCTTGACAAAGAGTGTATGTATAACATCGTCAAGTAAATATGAAGCTATAGCGTGTGTTAACGTTCCTAATGATGTAAAGCTATCACCGAGGTTTAATGACAATCAATGTACTTAAAGACAAGGCTCCGCGTCGTTAGGCATGCCGTGACGACTACACAGTAAATACAAAGCATGAAATTGATTACTGTGTCTTCACCATTGTATTGATGTTTTAGAAATGTTTGGCTGTGTAACTAAAGCAAACCTGATAATGTGTGACTAAGGGTGGATTCGACCAAACTGGATTAAGACTTACTCCGAGATTAGTCTATACAAATTCGGCGTTTAATCTAGGTATAAGACCTTATTCCAGTTTGGTCGAATCCACCCTAACGCACACATCTCTCTCTATACAAGGTGTATCTCTCAGGGTGTACCAGCGGGCGCCTTCTAGCGCTTCTCTCTCGCTCTCTCGACGGTACGACGGTAAGGGACGGGTGTAACAGCGAAGCGGCGCGAATAAGCGCGTTTTATAGGTTTTTTGCCTATAAAGGAAAAAATAAGTGAAATAAAAAAATGTGACTTTTGTATTCACTAGATAATAAAAAGTTTCTTCTATTGGTAAAAAAATTAAGTCATTTATTAGTGTATTATCTGACTTACAGCTCTTTTAAATGTTGAACAGAGCTATCTTTGAATTTATTTTCTATCGAGTGAAGTATTACCAATCATGTTTCTGTCTTTAAGAGTCACTAGATAATATGTTCAACTATATTTTATATGAATTTTAGAACTGTATGTTGGTGGCGGTACAATCAATCAAAATTGTTAAAAATGGGAATATAGCGCCTTAACACCAAATGTTAAAAGACACGACTATCTATCGATTTAACTAACCTCCATGTATATAGCTTTATTTTTATATTTTAATACAAATAAGTTTATTTCTCTTAGGTACTAATACTGTTCTGTGTACATACATATTAGGTAATTTTAAAATTAATTAAAACTAATAATAAGTTCGTTAAACATCAACAGTTTTACATTTAAAATATATATTTATAGATTAGGATATAAAAACAACTGTGAAATAAAAACGACAAATAAAAAAAGGTGTCAATGTATACCAAGTATTAATGATTAACTGCGATACCGTTTGCCGTTTGGAACACTCACAACGAACCAATACAAATGTTTCACAGAAATTAATAATGCAGTGTTTATTTGGATTAAAGCGGGCGATGTACACACCGACGTGGCGTAATCACTCGTTGTTTAATTAAGTTCAGCGGTCCCGCGAGCGCCACGGGCGGCGAGCAATTTTAAATATGTAACGTCATCCGTCGCTACATATTTGCGCGGACTGCTCGAAAGAGAGAAAGAGAGAGAGAGAGAAAGAAAGAGAGAGAGATAACATTCCTAATTATTCCTAATTGTACACTAAAGACATAAAACATTACAACTTACAAAAAAAGAAGTCGTACAATGGGCGGCCATTAACCGCCTCTGTGTTTCAGAAGTTAGACAGTCTCAGACCTAAAGGTCCCGGGTTTTGATTTCCAGCGGTGGGTACATGTCTGTACTCAGTGCGGTTGGCAGTTGTGGTGGTTTTAACGGCCTGACCGCTAGAATTGCGGGGCGGGGCAAGCGGATCGTCCGTTCGTTGTATTCTGTCTAAATGTTACCGTTGTCTGAGACTCCTGAATCATTCAAATCAAGTCCGAAGCACGGAGAAGCTCGACACGTTTTTATAATTTAGTCACCCATCTAGCACAGTATAAATATAACCTTATATTTATACTGTGCATCTTTAGTGACACGACATTGCGAAAGTTACTTAGCTGACAAGATCGCAAACTAAACGCCCAAGCCACTGCGCCGTCGAGCTCCTCTTTTTCGCACTTACGCAAAAATTTACTAAATAGGTTGAGTATGGGCTTTGTAATAATTAAGTAAGATTTTTGGTACTTAGTTTTGTACAAGATTGACGTAACAAACAGGTGGTTAAAGTACACATTACATTTTCCTTGTTAAGTTATTGTTAAGTGATGTTAAACCCGTATGCCAAATATTGCTGATGCATGTATGAATTATCTTGAACCTACATTTTTATTAACCGTATCGCGTATAGCGATGAAAGAATACTACCACCCCCTCTCTTCCCTTGGGTGCCGTAAAAGGCGACTAACGGACTAAAGATTGCACATAAATCCAATAAGCGTGGAGCCGCGATGGGCTAACCACCTGTCACGCTAAGCACATGTGCAGTCGATATTTGGTGAAAAGTGGACTATGGTAGAGGACTGCTTTTGCGGTCCTCATTGCTTAGTTCCTGACTAACCCTTCGGGGATAATATTCGTGATTATATGTATGTATGTACATATTTAACTAGCTACTAACTAACAAAATCTCTTTGAACTCAGTATTATTACATGCTACATCCCTCGGCTCATCGCTATATCAGTGCAAAGTGGCATCATTGTTATACAATGTATTTACGGATTATAATAGTAAATTAGGCAATTTCGGATTCAAGAGTTGAGTCAAGGGTATTATGTAGATAATTGTGTCGTTTGTGCCCAAAGAGACTACAATACTACTCGAAGTACGTGAATTACGTGACATTAACTGTCCCTGATTGAGTCATGGTTGTCCGTTTCTCTTAAGAGGGTTTACGCATTTTGGTTTCCCATACAAACTTCCAAGTCAATATTTTTAAAAACCAATAAGATAATTTTAATAAAACTTTGCATGCTAAAGCAAAATACAGGGATCTAAATAGTTTGTTGAAAACATTTATAAAAAGAGGTTTATTTAGCTGAGTTATTGCGATTTAAAGTTCATTAGAGAAAGTTTAAAATCGCATTAACTCAGCAAAAATGTTTTCAACAAACTATTTAGATCTCTCTATGTTACTTTAAGCATGCAAAGTTTCATTGAAATTGGCTTAATGGTTTTTAAAAATTTCGACTTGGAAGTTTGTATAGGAAACCGAAATACGTACTGGCTATATATTAATTCAAGTCAATGTAATAGGCTTAATTGCAAATTAATCTAATTTAAATGCATCATACTCGTTTTCAAACCCATTGAAATGTGTCATTGTGCGTGTTTATAACGATGTGTGTTTGTCATTATGCGTGTGTGCCATATTGCGTGTGCGTCATTTTGCGTGTGTCATTGTGAGTGTGTGTCATATTGCGTGTCTGTCATTATGCGTACAGGTAAAATTGTGTACACTTGTCATTATGCGTGTAACCCTTCTAAGCGATATACTTTAAAGTAAAGTCGATGTAAAAGGCTTTTATGCAGCATACACGTATCACGTCCGTTCGTCGGCGGGATAGACAAAGGCCATGGACTTCCCTTTGCTACGATCCTATTCCTGAAACACTTTTTAACCGCCTCTGTGGTCTAGTGGCTATGCCACCGGTTTCAGACCCAGAGGTCCCGGGTTCGATTCCCAGAGGGGGGTACATCTTTGTGTGCTTGGTTTGGTTGGTGGTAGGGCTGTTAAGTTCGCCTAGCTAGCTACCAAAATCTTATCTAAGTCTGTCGCCATAACAACGATGTTTATAGCATTGTTGTGTTCCGACAGTTTGAGATAAGATAGCCAGTTCCTCAGTGGTTGAGGATTCCGGGTGAAGCGCGCTTCCACCTCCGTCCTTATCGTCACTTACCATCAGGTGAGATGATGGCCATAGGCGCTTACCCGTTCTAGAATAAAAAAAAACTTCCTAGTAATAACATACCTACCTATTTTTAATAAAGGTATACAATTCTGATTTGGTTATAAATCAATAGAATCGCTACACATTATCGTTATTTTTTGACATTTGTGACCAAACATCCATATCTTTTTATTAACATTTATTATTTTATCAATCTTTTAACATTTAATAATTACTAGCTGTACCTACATTATGGATAAAAATATACGGGGCAAGGCGGATCCGTAGGTACTTCGTGAATCGTGAGGCGTAAATTGCTAAAAGCTATCGATTCGTTTCGAGATTTACTAGAATTATGTAAACCCCGGCGATCCAGGACCACCGGGCCTCCAGCATTCTGTGTAAAGCGAAATTTGTTCACGAACATTTAGAATGCTCAATTATTAACACTCGTAACTTCAATTGGCCAACCGTTATGCAAAGTTTAAGGCCCGCCGCCCGCGGCATTACTGAGCGCTCAGTAATTCCTGTGTAGTCTTACAATAATCTAAGTTCCTGTCGTGTAATTTCATTTGTTGCACAAGTCTTGAATCTAGATTGTTTTAAGAATATAAATAAATAAATTTATTTACTTTCACACCAATAATCTAGCCCAAGAATTCTTTTGAAACTCGTTAAATATGGTTAAACTAGATAACGGATAAATAAGCATAAACATAGAAAAACACCCAGACTTGAATCAGTTTAGAAAAAAGTTTTCTCTAAATTATCCCGACCGAGATTGAACCCGGGACCTCAGACATGGCGCGACGCCCGACCCGGCACGTTAACCACTCGATCACGGAGGTCGTCAATGTGATTGTGTTTTGCAGAAAAGTATATGTCAACAAAATAGAAGGGATTTAAATTAGAAATAGATAGGTAAGTATTAGTTGTTTTGCTGTGTTTAAGAAGGCTCACCAAATATTTAATTCCTGTTTGTATTATATTTGTATACTGGCTCTTATAAAGCTTTCTATTTGTATTTTGAATATTGTTGTTAATGAAGTAGAAACATTTTACGAATCTGTGCCGATGTTTCGTTTGTTTATCTATTTGCCTACTTACATAATGTAATGGATGTGACGTTGAGCTATGTTCAATTATATGGCTGATTCTTGGGAGAAGAGTTCTTGGCATCAGATACATGGCTTAGTTTTATATAATACATTACACTAGTTTTATACAATACGTTACGTTATCTCCGTGATTTATTGTTTGCTTTACTTATAGTTTAATCTTATTGTAATTGTTGACTATGCTAAGCTGGCAGTTTTTATATTCATTTACAACCTTTCTAATATATTTTGTTTTTATACTTTTTCTATGTTTTTGATATTCTTTTGATTCATTATATGTCAATTGCTGCTGCTAAAACCACGCTTTTGATTTCGCCCTAGCTTTTCTACATATTTAATGCTAGATTTTCTACATAATTAGTGGTGTCAGAAGTTTATTTAAATTGGAGTCTAGTCGTGGTTTTATGGTACGTTATTTCTCAAGACAATAATATTAAAATGGAAACACGATCAAAATCGAAAGTCCAGGAAGCCGTAAGTCCTTATCTTCTTCTTCACGGGTATCTTCATCTTCATCCCGGTTTCGAATAGAGGCTCAGCATGCCGAGCGTACTGCAGCCATAGAGCGACAGCTAGCTGAAGCCGCCGCTGATTGCTGCGGCCGTAGAACGTTCCGCAGTGGAGCGTGGTGAGGCTGTAGAGCGCCGTGCTGAGGCTGTAGAGCGTTCCGCAGTGGAGCGTGCTGAGGCTGCAGAGCGTGCCGCAATTGAGCGTGTTGCGGCTGTGGAGCGTGTTGCGGCTGCGGAATTAGCGGCTGCCAAGGCATCGCGCTCAGCTTGCCTCTATCGAGAGTCGTTCTGGTTCTCGTAAATCTGGCGTCTCGAGCGAGGCGAAGTGCTTCAGCAACCGCACTCAAGCTTGGGTTAATGCCCATGGGGGGTCACAGATAGACGACAGCGCGGCCCCAGGTGGCTTGTGTGATCCACCTTGCCGCGTCCTCGCGGCCTCGAACCATGCGCACAATGTACCTAGCGATGCGCACGTTTTCGACAATTTACACAGTGTACACGAAACATTATGTACACAAAATTTAAATTGTAACAAAAATAAATGTTTACAAATTATCGACTCTTCACAATTACTCACGTTGGCAAAAACCATCGCCAACGTAGCAACGTCGTCGGCGACGGCTAAAAAGGTTAGTGCCCCTAGTTCACTTCCTCTTTTCGGTGGACATCCGACGGACTGGCTTATTTTAAAAAGGCTATATGATGCTACTAGTCCCTCTCGTTTTCAGCCTCCGAAAACTTGTTTAGAATTAGCTCTGCTTTACGCGGAACTGCACGCTAATCTGTAGCTGTGTTGATAGCAGTCGCGCGCGATCCCATTGAAATCATTCAAGCTCTCGAGTCTGCTTTTGCCCGTCCAGACCAAATTATTTTGTACGAACTTTCTCTAATTCGAGGTTTATCTAAATTGTCTGCAGTCGAGAGCTCGAAAGATTTGATAAACTTTTCATCTAAAATACGAAATTGTGTAGAAGTTATTCGTTTGCTCGATCATTCCGAGTATCTCGCCTCGCCGGAGCTCTGCAACGAGATTGTGGGCAAATTCACTCCACTCTTGAAGTCAAGGTGGGCTGACTTTGCGTATAAAAACGAGCATCTCCGCGGTCATAGGTTAGAACTTCTATCGAGGATTTTAGTGTTTGAGTCTTAGATTAAAACAAAAAGGGAAGATACGGCATGCTCCTACTTGTAGTCATCCAAAATATAGTCCTACTCAACTACATAAGCAAACACTCACACACGCACACCTATAAAGTGTAAATCGAGCGAGCGAGACAAAGCGGTAAGTTTCAACGTCAGCGTGAGGAAGTCAGCGAGTAGCGCGTTGACGTCTCGGTCGCTTCGCAACAGACGAGTACGTACGACCGATTCCGACGCCACTGCGGAGTAGCGTCTTTCTCTTTTTCACACAGTAGAATATCCGCGATAGTGCGATGTAGCCTGTTCGCTGGGTAAATTATGACTGAAGTGAAATTGTGCCTTTAGGCCTAATTTTGGCGGCTCACTCACGAGACGCTAATGCCGTATCTTCCCTTTTTGTTTTAATCTAAGATTTGAGTCTAATTTACGAAGTAAATATGAATTTTTAGAGCCTGCGAAATTGTGTCATGACAATCAAAATTTCATAAGACATAAGATTGTCAAAGAGGCCTGTCATGTCACATCTTTGACCTGTCATGTCACTCTTATCGGACTTGCAAAAAGTATTACTGCAAAGAAAAGTCTTGTGCTAAAAAACTTACTCATCACTCTATGTTGCATAGGCCTGTTTTTAGTAGTACTGGTAACACATATACAACTTCTGTGCAGTCTATGCCGGAAACCTTTAACGATCCTAACGTTTCGAGCTCTTGTGTACAGTCTGCGCCAGGAACTTGTAATGTTTTAAAAAATACCTCTGAAATAATAACTCATAGCAATACAGTTTTGTCACCCTCCTCACCTCGCCCTCTTCTTAAAATAATTGCAGTGACAGTTTCTGGGCCCAAGGGCTCTATTGATACGTTTGCACTATTATAGATGACGGATCTACTGCAACTTTAATGGACTGTTCTCTAGCTGTGGCGATCGGCGCAGAGGGGCAGAGCGGCCTCATGAAAGTCGAAGGTGTGGGAGAAATGTCGAAATCCATGGAAGTTAGTTTCATTAATGTCAACATTAAGGGTCGACATGGTTCAGAGGTTTTCGAACTTAGGAATGTTCGATCAGTTCCAAAACTTGCTTTAGCTGCAGAGTCTGTTAATTTTCACGATATTTGTTCTTTGGACTACTTATCAGACATTGCCGAAGCTCTGAGTTATGATTGTGGCAAACCCTTACTGTTGATAGGTGTAGACAATTGGCATCTTTTACTACCTCATGCCGTGCGACGTGGCACTCGTAAACAACCAGTCGCTACTTTAACCTCTTTGAGATGGGTTTTATTCGGAAAGGTTAAGTGTAGTAGCCCATCTCATGTAGATTTTATTAATCACTGTTTGACTGATGATCAAGTATCCGAGCGTGAATCGCTCGACGCGTTATTGAAAGAGTATTTCCGCATTGATTCTATCGGTATTTCAAACAAACAATTTTTTCAAAAAATGACACAAGGGCTATTCAAATTTTGGAAGAAACTACTCGGCGACTTCCTTCGGGTCAATGTGAAACCGGGTTAATGTGGCGTGATGGCATTGGCAAGGTTCCAAACAGTCGTCCCATGGCTCTGTCAAGATTTGAAAGCCTCGAAAATAAGTTTCGTCATGATTTAGAGTACGCTGCTTCATATAAGCAAATCATTACAGATACAGTAAGTAAGGGTTACGCTGAATTGTGTACTGAACCTCCAAATGGCAAAATTTTTGGAGTCTTTCATCCCCAAAAACGGAAGTTGAGGGTGGTGCATGATGCAGCTGCTCGGGTAAAGTGAGTAAGCTTGAATTTATTGTTACTCCCTGGACCCGACTTGTTGCAGCCTTTACTTGCTCTATTGATGCGGTTCCGTGAAGGTAAGGTAGCTCTGACAGCTGATATATGTGAAATGTTTCCGCAAACGAAGATTCGACCAGAGGACCGCGACGCTCAGAGATTTTTGTGGCGCGATGATCCTACTCAAAATATTAGGGAATATAGGATGGGTTCCATGATTTTCGTGGCAGCGTCTAGTCCATTTTCGGCGTTCTTTCTAAAAAATCGGAATACGGAAGAGCATCGTCCCCAGCACCTACCCTGCCGTTGCATCTGCTATTATTAATGACACTTACATGGATGACTACCTTGGCAGTGGATGTTCAGAAACGTAAGTATGACTAGGAGGAAATGTATATCCTCGTAGTCATACTGATATGACAAATTAGTATGACCACCAGGAAAGAGTCGAGGAGCTCGATGGCGCAGTGGTTAACGCGCCCGGTCTGCGAGTGGCTGTAGTTAAGCAACTTTCGCAAAGGCCGGTCATCGGATGGGTGACCAAAAATTTATAATCCCGAGCTTCTCCGTGCTTTGGAAGGCACGTAGAAACTCCTTACCACCTTTGTCTACTCTCACTGTGGCTAAAGACACCTTTAGCCATCAGAAACTGTCTATGTGCTATGTTTGCACTAGTGTGTGTATGATACTAAGTATGTGACTGTAAGGTTTATAGGTCTTATAACGATATAAAGTTAATTTTTAACTCGCTAATTAGATTTTGAACCTAGCCTTATAACGTTGCCTTTACAGACATGATTATAAATTGCATAAGTACGTAATGTTTGATATTTATTTTTATTTTATTTTTTTATTTATTTTTTACAGGTCTGACTCTGAGTATGATATATTCGAACCCGAGGTGAAACCCGAGGTGAAACCCAAGCTCAAGCGAAAACCTGTCTCTACGTCCCGGGAAACTAACAGGTAAAAACCTACATTTATTTTTATGGTTGGATATGCGTTCCGTGGTATACCTAATCATTCTGTCATGTTTTGTTTTAAATGTTTATCCGTTTTACCTACTCGAACTCTTCATTTAAAGCTCGATAATATTGTTTATCATAAACTTACATTTTACTTACACAAAATTTATCTATTGCAGAACTATCAGTTCAGCTAAGAAACCGAAGAGCTGTAAAAAGGAATTGCTGGATGTACTCGGTTTGCTGTCTGAAGACGAAGAGACTATCGCTGTTGATAACGCTCAGCGAGCTCCCGTTCGAGGCAAACAGCTCGAAAGTAGCATCAGCAGCCGCGTAGCCAACGGATCCTTGGTGCACCGTGCGCTGCACGACGGACAGTACTACATCGAGACACGTGTCTACACAACCGAGGAAGCGTTGACGGTGCCTCCGGAGCTACGCTATACCAAAGCACTTGTCACACTCAAGGTGCAGCTGGATCGTGACCAGTCTGAGTGGACGTATCTGCAGAGGTTCATGCAGAAAGTCAAGTCCTCGTTGTTTGCCGACAGCAAACCGACATTTTATAGCAATAAGAAATAAATATTTATTAAGTTTGTTATTTTTAAATAAATTAAATTTAATATAATCTTTTAAAATAATAAACATCTATAATATTGAAATAACTAAGAATTTGTGATCCCAATTGTCCAGGTAAAAAAGGTATCAGATAACTATAAGGTTTAGGTAACTAAGTGTTGGTTATAAAACTTGGTACTCACACAAGGTAATATTTGGTTGGTTGAGTGCATTTGCTTTACGCTCTCCTTATTATAATCTACGCGCTTGACGAACTCTAGAGCGAGTCAAGCTATAAGCGTACGCTTCCTAAATAAATAAATTAAGTTACTAGACTACTAGGTTCTTATATCCGTTATAATATTTTAGTTTAAGTATTTTACAAGTACCTACTGTTTATTACAGTTACAGCAAAGTAAGTAAGTGTTAGTAAAATGCCTTTTTGTTCTGATTGTTCTGTGCAAGTAGGAAACCGACAATGGGTAGGACATCTGAAAAGCACTACGCATAAGAAAAGTGTTTCAACGCAGAAGGCTAACGTTGATGGTGTTATTGAGTACGCAACAGCTTTTCGAGGTCGAATCGCTTCTTATAGAATTGTTGTTACAGAGGAATTCGAACACTCTATGCCTGATTCATTTTTACATAATTTACGTTCTAAAATAAATAATCTTTTGCTGATCGCTTTGAAGAAGCATATAAGTGTAAAAGTGAATTTTGAATATTATGCTAATTTTCTATTATTTAAAAATGATAGTCATGAAATAAAGTCATTCACTACAAAGAATTTTATCGTTCATCGTAACTTTAATTACGATAAGGTGTTTTCAACACTTGTAAGTTATATTAAACAACGGGTTGAGGAATTTGAAGGTCGCGAAAGTGGTTGGTCTTTTCTAAGTAACGTTTCTTTAGAGGTTAACATTAATAAATTCGATCCTTTAAGAGGTTCTGGATCAACGTACGCTGATTTGCCCTTAGTAATAAAATCGAAAAAAGCGTGTATTAACGTTCGAAATAAGGATAAGCATTGTTTTCTGTGGAGCGTAGTTGCAGCACTTTATCCTGTCACAAAGAACAGTGATAGGGTTACGTCTTATCCACATTTTAAGAATGTACTTAATATTACCGGTATGTCTTTTCCAGTCACTTTTGACGATATAGCCAGATTTGAAAGTAATAATCCTTATTTAAGTATAAATGTTTATTCGTTAAAAAACAACCGTACCATAGTTGGTCCTATTTACAGATCGGAATTCAAAGCGAGTGACAGAACTAAAATAAATCTACTTTTACTTGATAGTAATGCTCAGAGTCATTTCGTTTTGATAAAAAACCTGTCCCGTCTAGTGCGTAACCAAATCACTAAACATAATGGTCAATTATATTTTTGCGATGATTGTTTACTATTTTTTACCACTGAAAATAATCTTATAAAACACACATGCGGCGGTGTTTGTACAGTATTACCTGATAAGGGAACGTACCTGGAATTTAAACATTTTGAACGAAAGCAAGACGTTCCCTTTGTTGTATACGCTGACTTTGAGGCTCTTCTACAACCCATTCTAGGTTGTGAGCCTAATCCATCTTCTAGTTACACTTTACCTCGTCAGCAGCACATTCCAGCAGCTTTTGCTTACTATATAGTTTGTTCCTTTGATAGAGGCTTAAATCGATTCGTACAGTATCGAGGTCTCGACTGTATAGAAAAATTCCTTGAAATGCTTTATACTGATATTAAAAAGATATATGAAATCTTAAATAACGAAGTTAAGATGGACTTTAATGATCGGGAAGCGAGGGATTTTGCATGTGCTGAGGTCTGTCATATTTGTAACCAGCTTCTGATTCTCGACAAGGTAAGGGATCACTGTCATCTAACCGGTCGTTATCGAGGTGCTGCACATCAATACTGTAACTTACGATACAGCGTTCCTAAGTTAGTACCTGTATTTTTCCATAACTTAGCAGGCTATGACTGCCATTTGTTTATAAAAGAGTTAGCTGAGAGTTCGGGGGCTGTTAAAGTCATCCCGAGAAATAAAGAAAATTATATTTCTTTTACCAAGTTTTTACCGTTGAACGATGAAAAATTTGCTCAGATACGGTTTGTTGATTCATTTCAGTTCCTAGGGACTAGCTTAGAAAAGTTAACCAAAGGTTTACATAAAACAGACTTTGTTAACTTGAAAAATAGCTATCCTAAAGAAAAGCATTTTGAATTATTGACTCGTAAAGGAGTCTATCCGTACGATCATATGAAGCATTGGAATTCGTTTTCTGAAAGACAACTTCCCTCAAAAAAAAGTTTTTATAATTCTTTGACTGATGAAGATATAAGTGATACAGATTACGCTCACGCTCAGGAAGTCTGGTCTACATTTAAAATAAAAGACCTAGGAGGTTACACAGACTTATATCTTAAAACAGATGTATTACTGTTAGCTGACGTATTTGAAAATTTTCGACAAGTCTGCAAGTCTAACTATCAGTTAGATCCTGCCTTTTATTTAACTGCTCCAAGTTTATCCTTCGATGCGATGTTGCTTAAAACAGGTGTTCAATTGGAATTGTTAAACGACTTAGAAATTATACGATTCATACAAAAAGGGATACGTGGGGGGATTTGTTTGTGTTCAACGAGATATGCTATGGCTAACAATAAATACATGTCGTGTCACGATCATACTGAGTCTGATTCGTTTCTTGTTTACATCGATTGCAACAATTTATATGGTTACAGTATGTGTCAACCTCTACCTGTGTCGGATTTTAGACTTTTAGATCAGAATGAGATAGATCAACTTGTTGTTATGAACATAGCTGATGATGCTGACTATGGTTTTATCCTCGAAGTTGATTTGATCTATCCAGATGAACTACATTGTATTCACAATGATTATCCTTTTTGCGCTGAAAAATTTATACCCCCTGGTGGTAAAACTCCTAAACTGATTCCTAACTTGTATTCAAAATACGAGTATGTAATCCATTATGTTCATCTAAAAACCTGTATTAAAAACGGACTTATCTTAGATAAAATTCATCGCGTTCTGTCATTCAGACAAAGTTCATTTTTAGGAAAATATATTAATTTAAATACTGAACTACGGAAAAAGGCAGTGACTCCCTTCCAACAAGACCTTTTTAAACTGTTAAATAATTCCGTGTTTGGTAAAACATTAGAAGACAGCGAAAAAAGAGTAGATGTGAGATTGATCAGTAAGTGGAATGATGAAACCAACAAAACAAAAAAGTTCATAACCGCAGATAAATTAATTGCAAGGCCTAACTTTCACAGTGCCACCATTTTCTCAGAAAATTTTGTAGCCATCCAGATGAAGCCTGATAGAATATTTTTAGACAAACCTATTTACATCGGTTTTGCCGTGTTGGAGCTCTCGAAATGTCATATGTATCAATTTCATTACACAATAATAAAGCCCTACTACGGAGATAAGGTACAATTATGTTACACCGATACTGATAGTTTCGTATACAAAATTGAAACGGAAGACTTTTATCGCGATTTAAAAGACAACTTTATAAATTACTTTGATACTAGTAACTATAACGGTGATAATGTTTTTGGTTTGCCTATAAAAAACAAAAAAGTACCCGGTCTGTTTAAAGATGAACTAGGAGGCGAAATTATGACAGAATTCGTAGGTTTACGTTCTAAATTATACTGCATAAAAACAGATTCATCATTAATTAAGAAAGCAAAAGGTGTTAAAAAAAATGTTGTAAGAGATTTGTCATCGTCTGACTATAGATCGGCTTTGCTTCATGACACAGTAATACGAAAGAAGAATATATTGTTTAAGTGTATTAAGCATGAGATTTTTACACAGAGTGTTAATAAAATAGCCTTGTCAAATTCCGATGATAAACGTGTAGTTTTATCAGACAAAGTTTCAACGTTGGCATGGGGTCATAATAAAATAATAGTATAATACAAACCAATTTATTGTTTTAACTCTGTAAGCTAAGTCACACTGTTTACTTTTATCATACTTATACAATAAGTTAATATATCATGAACCTGGACATAGGGTTACAATAAAGTAATATGGTAATAGTTAATTTATATCAATATATTGTTTTAGTTGTGTAAGCTATGTAACACTTTGTGGGCTCATTATTACTTAAATAAATAAATATTTCATTATTAAGAACTGTTTTTTTTTTTTTTTCATCGAATGTATGTACATAGAGTCTATAATTTAGCACTAATGCTGTTTATTACACGTGTTACATCTAGGCTGCCTCACCTACGCAGCAAACACGCAAAGCAAACTAAGCAGAATTGAATTTGGTAGTCTAAGTCAATTATTATACCACTTCTGCTATTTATTACACGTGTTGCATCTAGGTCACCTCACCTATGTTGCAAACACGCAATGCAAACTAAGCAGAATTTGATTCAATAGCTAAGTCCATTATTTTCCCTCATTCACACCTTGTCTCTGACGAACGCGGTACTACTGACTTTGGGTTTTATTCAAGTGAGTATACAACATTTCAATAAATGTTACAGTTTATGTAAGACATATTACTAATTAACCTTTATTTTGTTATAGATGATGGATGACTCTCCCGACATTCTGTTTTCCCAATACGCTCAAGATCCCTTGGAAGGATTTACACAAGAGTTCCCCGATTTGTGCTCTAAACAAATTGTTGCATCCAGACCAGACAAGAAACCTAGGCATAAAAAACCATTTCAAAAAAAAACATTGAAGTCGTCTAAGTCATATGTGATTACGAAGGAACCAAAAGGAATAAGACTGATCAAAATTAAGGTGTTGGACATAGCGAATGATGTGGGATCTGCTACTAGCTCGGACGTCGAAGACTGTGAAGATAACATGCTGCTCAGTGCGCAATATTTAGTACAAAACCCGATGGATGAGATCATGGATCTCACGGATAGTCTTGTAAAGAAAATATCAAAAAAAAATTGTGACGATCACTTTTAGGAGTGTATTTATAATAAGTTATTGTAAGTTATTTTTTATAGTTGTAAGTTATGTGTAAATATAGTTTAATCTAAAACAGAAGTGTCTTTTATTTTTTGTCCTATTAAGGTTTTAGTTATGTAGGATATGTAACTTAAACAACATTTTATATAAAAATCAGTTTATTAAAATTCATAAGTAGACACATATTTAATATAATTAATTTTATACTTTAAAACATAATTTACCAGGAGAGGTGTTCAAAATTCAAAAATCATTAAATGAATAACCATTAAGTAAAAACCATTTTTTTATACATAATACATTTCTCAAAGCACACTTATTTTTATGAGTTAAACTATGAAGCATATTATTACTATACAGATCATTTAACGTATTCAAATTAGCTATACCCGTATAACTAATATCGACAATATTATTATGACCACTTATGTCTTTCATCCATTTAATCTTTTCTTCACCTTTCACAATTATTTTGCGGTTTTCTAAAATAGGTTTGATAATTCTATGAAATTCTCTATAGTCAATAAATCCTTCACTCCACTGATAACCTCTGTTTCGTTCTATCCAACGTACACATTTTTTTTCTTCTTCAGTTAGTGAAGTAAATGGATATGGAGGCTTAATTAAAAATATATAGGTAAACTCTAGAGTAGCTATTGCTAATTCTTTTACTAAGAATTCGTTTTTATGGTTTTTGAATCCTTGCAAATCCACGAGTATTGTACTGGTATTCATGATATTTTCTTTACAATATTGCTCAAAGGTTTGTATTCAAATATACAATCGTTCAGTATGAGACAGTATGCAGCGGTCTGATCAGGTATCTCTTGGTCTGCTTCGATTTCAACTCTCACATCAATCGATCCTTTTAATGATTCATGTTGGCGAGAACAGTCAATTACGAATAAAGGAGCAATAGCCTTGAATTCTTTTAAAGACAGCAAGGGTTCTGATCGGCGTCCGTGATAAGACTGCTGAAATCTGGCGTACTGCTCATATAATAAAGAAAACTTATCATCTGAGAAACTGACATTTAGTCCTTCATAAGGGTAATACGATGAATTCAAAAATACTCTTACATCACGTATATTGCAATGGTCGAACTCTGCCATAGACATTTCCGCATTATGTTTTCGGTTGGTTTGTAAAGCTATAACAACGAATCTCGGTTTTTCTATTTGCGATGAAGTTTTAATAGACCAAGAATGTTTACGCGTTTTGTGTAGTAATGGGTATTCATATAAGTCCCAATTACGAAATGCTAGTGTGATAGCTCGATCTTTTTCTAAATGTTTTAACAAATGAATTTTCTCACGATCTGACACCTTAACATGCGGAACGCGCCAAACAATTTTACTTATTATTATATTTTCTACAACTTGTTCCTTATTTAATTTCAAGGCATTGACATTTGTGTTGCTTCTCAAAAGTACTAACTCGTGTTTACAGTTTATAATAATTTTTTCATAATCTTCTGCAAAACCTAATAGTTTGTTTAATGGTATTGAAGCAGAAAATGCGCCTTCACTAACATTGGTGGTTCCTGAAGTAGACCAACCCCAAACTCTAGCACTTTTGGATTCATTTTCATTTAACGATAAATAGGATTTCATTGTTGTTGTTATGCCTGCATTTTTAATTTTATCTATTTCGATTCCATTTAATTCATAGCGAATGTCTTGAAATAGAAATAACGCTGGATTATTAACAAAATGCACACTTGACACTTTTTCTTTAGTAGTACTGTTATACACATCCGCTTTGCCCTCAATATACAAAGCGCTGAGTGAAGGCAACACATACAAATCTTGTTGATGAATGGGTATTCGTATTTCAGCATTATTGTTGAAACTTGTTACATACGGTTTGTATGAATGATATTCAAAACTTTCAATGCTGTTATCATATGACGTTGGTTGAGATATATTTAAATAATTCATTTTAGCAAGCCTACTAGCTTTAGGAAATCTTTATTATTTTTAGTAAGTTTCTTTTTTAATAAAAGCGGTGTTCTTTTAGTAGATGATCTTTTATAACTGACTTGAGTACAAACTGTAGCAGTGTTTTTATTGAAATTTATCATTTTTTTCTAAAGTGCAAGTACAGTTGTATTTCTTCACCTCGTAAATTAATTTGCTTATTATGACCGTCTAGTAATCTAATATTAATCGCACTAATTGAATTTTGGTTGACTGGAAAATATATTAAGTTTTTAGGTGTCTCAATAACTCGATAGCCTGGTGGCACGTTAGGTACAAATTCATAAATTATATGGCTTGCTTTTCCATTCACGAATGATCCTCCAACTACGTCACATTCGATGCGTACGATGGTTGTAGATAAAATGCTAACTGGATACCGAGATTCACAACTTATATTAGCCTTTATTGTTTCCCTAGCAAAACCTAAAATTTTACCTATGGAATTACTTTTCTCAAAGTGAACATCTTCTGAACAGAATATTTTGGTTTTGAGTGTATTATTATTACAACTCAATTTTAATGCAGTATTCTTGACGTTGCTTTTTAAAAAATCACAAATATCTTGAAGTTCATATGATCCTTCTGGAATTTCAATGACCTCATTATTACCATAATAAAACTTATTATTTCTTTCATCTATATTAGGAATAGAATTAAATGTAGAAAAGTACAGAAGTCCACACTCGTATTCTCCACGTAATTCTAAAGTAGGTGAGTAGTTTGTTACGAGGGAGGCTCCCTGCCCAGTTATGGATACAGTGAAAGACATTATTATACTGTCAAGTTATTTTAATTTTAACCTTTATATAAATATTTTTTCCAATACTTTCTTAAAAATAATAAACAAAGATGACCGCAGTTCGTAGTGCCAAAAGTTTGATACTGTTTGTAATTATAATTTATGTGCATATTTTTCAAATATTTTATTAATTCTAACGGAGGTTTTAAGTTACCAAAACTGTTAAAGTATTCACAGTATTCATTTTGCTTGACATAGGCTACCCAGTGAGTTCCCGGATTTCTGGAACTATCTAAATTTAGAATAGCACACTCAATTTTTCTTGGTTTTGATGGTAACGTATATCGCATAAAAACGCCACGAAAATATGGAATATGAACCGAGTGCTTTAATATATCTAAATTAGTGAGTGCTCGTTTGGGTAACCGTTTAATTAGTTTTTTGGAGGTTGTAAGTACAAGCCCGCTCCTTTTTTGTGAGACTTCAAATACAATCCTTTCCCAAGTGCGACGGCTTCCATCATCTTGTTATGTCGTTCAGATTCTTGAAGATTTTTTTTGAGCAACCTTGTAATCGTTAACAGCCTTTGTTATACCTGCAGCACCTCCAGCAAGTGAACCAAGAGCTGATAAACCAGCAAAGATTGGTATGAGGGGTAACAACCCACCAGTTTTCGGAACAGGAATGCAGCGTGGGAAGCGTATTCCTTTTACATTAGAAAACACTTTTTTTGCAGCTGCATGTGCATATTTTATAGCCTTTCGGTTGTCATTACACTTTAATTTTTTCATTTGCTTTTGAATTTTTTTAACACCTTTCATGAATGACCGTACTCCTGCTCCGGCTTTAAGTTTTGCTTTCATTGCATTTTTTACTATCCATGATGCAATCTTTTCTCCTTTCCCAGCATCTTTCGATTTCAATCTTTTCTTTGCCATATTTAAAAGTTCTAAATCGGCGTTATGTCTAACGTTCCAATCTTTATTATTGTAAGCGATATCGTGGTACATGCAAGCTTCATCCAATTTATTTATACCTCGTTCGCCCTTGAGTAATCTTTTCTTAAGTTTTGTGCCTGGACCACAAAATTGATATCCAGGTAAATGTAACTCAAACGGAATGTTATTTATTAAGTTGTTAATAATACCACTTCCTTCCTTCATCGATGATTATAAAGTGAGCGTATAAATAATAATGCTTAGTTTATATTAAGGCAACAATAACTTTTTATCAATCCAACTGTTTTCACCATCACTGAGACCTAACCATTTGACAAAGAGTTTGTTTCCTTTTCTTTTTAAAACCTTTTCAATAAGATAAATATCTGGAAATTTGGTTCTCTGTAATTCATGCTCGTAAAAAGATCCTAAAATTCTCTGTTTATTTTTGTCTTCCAAGTGATAAGTAACTGGGTTTGTATGATTGACTTTAATAACATAAAATATTTCTGTTGACCAGTTTGGAGTATAACCTTTGTAGAAATCCCCTTTGTATTTACTTATCCGGACTTGATCACCAACATGGAACTTAAATTTTTGATGTTTTCTGGTAATTTGTGATTTAATAATGTTAGACCTAACAATCATCTGGTTTTCTTTGCTAACATCAATAGGCTTAAGTTTTGTTACACGGTGAATAGTGTTATTGTAGCATAGTACAACGTCTTTCAAATTTTTTTGTATCCATTGATATTTACCGCAGATGCTAAATAATTTGTAAAGATGACTTTTTAGAGTTCTTATTACTCTTTCAACAATTGCTGCTTTTTTTACAGAGTAAGTGGAGTAATGATTTATGTTATATTTTATCGTCAATTGTTTAAAATTTTCATTGTAAAATTCTTTGCCTAAATCTGTTTGTAAATTTTTGGGCTTTCGAGATGAAGTGGTTAATATATTTTGCATTGCATTTGTAACACAACTTTTATTCTTTGACTTCAAAGGATTAACCCACACATATTTCGATAAAGTATCAATTACGACTAAAACATATTTATATCCTTTATTAAACTGTGAGTACTTTTGAAAATCTATAAGGTCTGCTTGCCATAAATCATCTATTCCTTTTATGATTGTACTTCGACGTGTAAAATTTCTTCTCGCCGCTCTGTGAAGTTCGTCTACAATTTCTTTCTTACTCATTTTTGTTTGGCTTGAATCATACGGTCTATTTCTATTTTTGAGTAAAACATAGAAGACAAACGGTCTGTACTCGCTGATTCCAAGTTCTTTAAATAAATTAATACACGACTATTAACTTGGCTTATTTCGTTTCTCAGCTCTTGAACTGTTTTATCCAAATATGCTTTATTTACAGCTTCATCGTCCTTGTCTGGAGACGACAAGCCTTTTAGTTTGGATGATTTTAAATCGTATTCTCCCGTTTCAGACTTCAGTAACGTATCGCTATAGATATCAATATGTTCAGATAATCGTAAACGTTTATGAACGTGATGACCAAATTTATCTATATTCATTGCGGTCCCGATGCTTTGTTTACTGTAAGTATACTGCACAAATTTCCCTATGCTATTTGTTTTTATTCTTTGTTTATGATACCGGCTTCGTGAAGTTCCTCGATGATTGCAATAATTTCATTATCTAACCCAGTGTTACCAGCATCTCGTGATGCGAACAGTAATTTCAGTCGTTTTACTAACTCGTTAGGATCGTCCCAGTAAACTAAATCTGTATTTCTTTTTACTCTTTTTACGAGTTCAATACCTTTTCCTCGAGGAATACTCTCTGTACCAGTGGTCGGTTTTCTAGAGATTTTGAATAATGGTTTTATAATATTCATGTATTTAAATCCCTTGTTGCTATTTATTGGTTTAGAGGGATCATAATTACGTCTGTGTGCATTAGTATCGATAAGTAGTAGTTTATAGTTTTCAAGGTCGTTATCTGTAATATCATCTAGGTTTGGTTTCTTTTTAAACAATAGTTCTTTTAAACCGAGAGTTTTTCTCAAATTATGATTTCCAATTATTAGAGTGGTGCCGTCATCATAAACGCGACTTTTTCTAAGCATAAGTTTTCCTTGTTCATTTCTTATTCCAAAAGGTATAGCACTAAATACTACAGATGATGTAGACCATGATAAAGATTGATTTTTAACGTTTGGCGATGATTGTAGCGATTTGAACGAACCTTCACTCACATCATGGTCTTGAGTAGGTGATACAGTAAGGGTTTTGTCGGTTGTTCGGAATTTTTCATGATTTTCTTCCTCATCTTCGCTACTTTGTTCGTTAAATTCTTCAATAGACGAATACGACTCTTCGCTTTCATTATTCTCTATTTTTTTAAATAGAGGGTTATAAACAGTCTCTTTGTCATGTTGCTTTTCATCATTTTTATTTGCTATCATATTAAGAGGGTCAACTATGGGTTTAAATATTGTTTCTAAAGTATTATTTCTTGCAGTTTTTGCATCCTTTATCATGTCAAACTTTCTTTTAACAGCTGATGCTGATTTAACGATTTGTCTCTTTAGATCTCTTTCCATTTTATTGGGTTTCCTTTTATCTCCGAATCTCATGTGGAAATGATTTATAAATATAATAACATCCGTATATGTAGTTATTAATCTACGACTATAAATGTATCAAACGTCATTCTATAGCATCCTTTATTTCGCTCACAATCCTTATTTATGACAATATAATTGTATGGTATTTTCCAAACAGTTGAACACATTTCACGGAATTGAAGCCATGACATATCAGACCCTACATGCTCATCATAAACATGTTTTAAATTTATGTCGTCTTGTTTAAATAATATAATCATGTTAGAATTGTCTCTTACGAGTTGTTTAGGTATTTTGGTGTAAGTTTGATTGATATAAAAACAATCAATATTCCTATGACGCCCCATAGCAAAATAGTTACGGATGTTGTTTTGATTTTCACAAGCAACATCATCGAAAATAATAATGGAATCAGGTGACGCTTCGTGAGGGCTCAATATTTCGCTATTATGATTATATTTGTGAAATGATGTACCTGGAACCAATTCTAAAACTTTTTCGAGATAACTGTATTTAGGTTGATACAAAGATTTTGAATACACGTACAGGTTTTGAAATCGTGGACCATCTTTATGTAATAATAAACTTATTACTAGGTTGGTTTTCCCACAATTAGATGGACCGCAAACAATACAACGGATTGTATTTGGCAATAACTTTCCATGTCGACTTGCCCCTGACAATGAAGTTGGACAAATACATTCCAATTTTAACGATTCTTTTTGTTTTAAGAATTTCATTATATATTATGATTAAAAATTAAATTTGACTGCAGTGTTAAAAGGATTTTACAGAAATGACTACATAAAATGGTTGCTACGCTTAAATAACGGAAATACCAATAATCCACATCGATTATTGGGCGTTCTAATTCACTTTTTCGAACAGAGTGAGCGAACGGTGAAATGTACAATATTTGTCCGACAAACATTCAGGGGCGCGAAAATCTGTGATCGAACTGAGTTATTGAGGGTTCTTCCGCACCTGCGAGTGCGGGCGAACGTAGTTTGACCACGCGAGCATAGGTGAGGATGAACTCTCAATAACACACTACTAACTGGAACACGAGGGAAGATAATTTATAATTTTCTCGGGATTCTTTAGGCGTGTTACCCACTAAATTAATAAAGCGTTCCGTTCTGTCATACCTTATGCGCATTTATGACCCGTTAGGCTTTTTTACTCCAATAGTGATTCGGGGACGAATGATTTTTCAGTTAACTTGGAGATTAGGAATTGACTGGGACCAAGAACTAGGTGCCTGTTAATCTTGTGCACAAATGGAACTCTTGGTTCCAAGATATCTCCGATATTTTTGCTGGATCTATACCCCGGCACTATCTGTCTGGAAACATCGCTCAACAGGTCGAGCTTCACATTTTCGCCGATGCAAGTGAGCTCGCTTATGCCTGTGTTGCGTATTGGCGTTTTGTGTATACGGACGGAACTGTGATGCTTAGCCTGATTGGTGGTAAAGCGAGACTCGCACCGCTGAAACCTACTTCTATACCGCGGTTAGAGCTGCAAGCAGCTTTAATGGCTGCGCGTTTTTCGGATTATATTATTGCAGCTCACAGGCAAAAGCCTTCAAAATCATATGTGTGGACTGATAGTTTGACAGTGCTTAAGTGGTTGCGAAGTGAAGCACGCTCATTCAAACCTTTTGTAGCTCATCGGTTAGGAGAAATTTTAGAGCTTACTCCTTGTTCCAACTGGCGTTACGTTCCAACGGGTTTGAATGTAACGGATGATGCTACCCGCAACGGTTCAAAATTCGAAATTTCATCACGTTGGTTTGTGGGGCCTCCTTTTTTGGTTTCATCTTTTCAAGATTGGCCCCAGGAACCACAGACTAGTTCTTCCCCAATTCTCGAGGAGTTGAAACGATCTGTTTCAGCTTCTCAACCGGTTTTGGTTGGAGTGACGGTTCCGCATCATCTACCTTCACCGATAGCAGCAGATGCCACTCGTTTTAGCCAATGGCTTCGTCTTTTACGGGCAACTGCCAGAGTGATTTTAGGCGCGGAGATTTTCAAATCCCTTTTGGTCAGACCGGATCCAAATTACAAATTTTGTTTGTCCGTTCATCACCTCGAACAAGCTGAACGTCAAATTCTTCTTCGTTCGCAATTAGATTCCATATGCGATGAGTACATTCTCACCCATCGTGGCCAAGTGTTGCCAAGATCGAGTAAACTGAAGAGTTTGTCGCTGCGCATCGAGAGAGATGGCTTGTTACGGCTGTCAGGTCGAATTTCAGCAGTCGAGGATTTGCCTATCGTTAACAACCCAATTGTGCTAGATGGGAGGAATATAATTGTGCAGCTGCTCATCGCCTTCTACCACAGAAACATGGCTCATGCAAATAATGAGATGGTAGTAAACGAGTTACGCCAGAAGTATCATGTCATTGGTCTTCGTGCTGCAGTCAAGAAAGTCTCCGGCTCTTGCTACTTTTGTAAAGTTCGAAAGGCGCTTCCAAAAACACCTGAAGTTGGAGATCTACCCCCCGAGCGATTGGCTCCCCACGACAGGCCATTCACCCACGTTGGCCTGGACTATTTTGGCCCTATTCATGTCAAAGTTGGCCGACGCACGGAAAAACGTTGGGTTGCTCTGTTTACCTCTTTAACTGTACGCGCTGTTCACCTAGAAATGGTATCTAGTTTAAGCACTGACTCTGCCATTATGAGCATTCGACGTTTCATATCCCGACGTGGAGTACCTGGGACTATATACTCTGATAACGGTACAGCGTTTGTTGGTGCTGATAGAGATTTGCAAAGATTATTTGGCCAGCCTGTTGAGGAGTTTGCGATAAACAAACGCATCGTGTGGAAATTTATCCCGCCATCTGCGCCGTTCATGGGTGGCTGTTGGGAAAGGCTCGTCCGGAGTATAAAGACAGCGCTTGCAATGACCCTTAAAGAACGCACACCTTGTGAAGAAGTAATGATTACACTGCTGCTAGAAGCTGAAGCTTTGGTCAATTCTAGACCGTTGACTCACGTGTCTGTCGATCCAAATGTTGACTCAGCCATAACGCCTGCTCATTTCCTGCTTGGTTCGGCCTCCCCCTACACCTCGTTCACCAAGACTGACGACGCCGACCTCAGCCGCCGGGTGAACTGGAGAAAGGGGCTACGACTCGCGGACCACTTTTGGGCACGATGGGTGAGAGAATATTTACCGCAGCTAGGACAACGGCTTTTGGCGCCGTCTCGTGATTATCGTCCGTTAGCTGTTGGGGATTTGGTCTTGGTAGCGGACGCTAATCTTCCTCGGGGAGCATAGCCTCGAGGCCGAATATCAAAGGTGTTTCCCGGGCGAGACGGTATTGTTCGTGTGGCCGCAGTGAACACTGCAGCCGGTACATTACGTCGGCCGACGCGTAAGCTAGTCCTGTTGGTTTAGCATAGTCACCTTCTATTTGTGTTGTCACACCGGGGCGACCATGTTGACTATGCTAAGCTGGCAGTTTTTATATTCATTTACAACCTTTTTAATATATTTTGTTTTTATACTTTTTCTATGTTTTTGATATTCTTTTGATTCATTATATGTCAATTGCTGCTGCTAAAACCACGCTTTTGATTTCGCCCTAGCTTTTCTTCATATTTAATGCTTGTCCACGCACGGAAGGCGTGCAACACTGCGCGGGGCGCGCGGGGCGCGCGGGGCGCGGGTTCGAGCCTTGGCCGCGCATTACCATATATGGTCATTTTTCGATGCCGGCCACGGCGTGATTCATCGAGCCCCCCTGCCACTGCGTCCTAGCCGAGCACTAACTTGATGGCCGACACTTCCCTCCAAACCACACCACCGAACAGTTTCTTGGTCTCCGTAAATCTATAATACCTAAATCTTGTAATAATATTCATTAAAATACAGTCCGCATATATATTCGAAGTTAGTTTCATTGACCAAACCCCGAAACATGGTCCTTTTCCCTGGAAGAAGAATCGGAAGATTTGAAACCGTCATCGAGATTTCAAGACAAGGTTGCGTGTGAGCAAACTTCGACTCGTCGCGTAACGCAGCGCCGTTCTATTGCGCCGTGTCATCGCTACTGCTGAAGATTTGGAGCGTTCGGAGTCACTTTTACTGCACATCCTGTGGAGGGGCTTTGTGGTATCGTTCCAATCATTCCTTTACTTCCATTTTATCCCACTTTTCAGTGTTTTTTACTAGCTTTTAAAACCAATTTCACATTCACTTTCCTTTTGTTTGAGTTGGCGCGAGCTAAATTTTCATACGTCTTTTCGCTGCGCAAGCGTCGTCCGCACTAGGGCACGCACGCAAATTCATTGAATTATATAATCGCACTCACGTCACAGCCGTAGATTCTCGGAGGATGCCTACGCGGATCGTTTCAAGTACGAGGAAAGCTATCATCCCGTGGCTGCTATGGCGCGAAGCTTAATATCTGCTGGGAGTAAACGGCGAAGGTCATCCGTGAGTTCCGTGGCAGGCTCTGATGAAACAGGTGGGACAAAGAACAATTTTATTCGCTTGCCTAAAATAGATTTACCCCGCTTTGATGGTAGCTATCAGTGTTGGCTCGAGTTTAGAGACACCTTTTTGTCATTATTTCATAGTAACAGTTCTATCGACAACATAACAAAGTTCCATTATTTACGTGCGTCCTTGAAGGGTTCCGCGTCCGAATTTATTAAAAATATCGACTTTCAAAGCGGAAATTATGAAATCGCATGGAGCTTGTGTGATCGGTACAATAATAGTAGACTGCTTATTAGTAATCATGTTCAGGCCTTATTCAACGCCGAAGCTGTCGTAAACGAGTGTAGTTTGTCGTTGCGTCGACTATTAGACGTGTTAAATAAGAACATTAGAGCACTAAAGGCGTTGAATGAGCCCACCCAGCATTGGGACACGCTTGTTATTTACATGATGTCGTTGAAGTTAGATAGTGTGACTAGTAGACATTGGGAAGAGCATCGTAGTTCTTTATCTTCCTCACCTACATTGTCTCAATTTTGTACATTTATCAACAACAAAGCTGACTTGTTAGAAACATTAGAAGACAATAAAAAAATTAATAAATTTGAAAATTATAAAAATAAAACCCTTTTTATTACGACTGATAATAAAATAAAGAAAAATGTACAAAATAAAACTTTTATTAGTTGTCCGTTATGCGAACAAAATCATTTTCTTTACTCGTGTGACGCTTTTAGAAAATTAACTGTAGAAGACAGGTTAAGAAAAGCAAAACAATTTAATGTGTGCATGAACTGCTTACGTGTTGGGCATGTAGAAAAACGCTGTAGATTTTCTTGTTGCAAATATTGTAAAAGTAAGCACAATACTCTTTTACATTTGGAAAAAATTGAGCCTTTAGCACAAAACCCCATATGCCTAATGTTACGCTTTCTACGAATATACAGCATACTACTCGATGCAATGTTTTACTGTCCACAGCAATGGTAAGAGTGGTGAGCGAAAAAGGCGAAAGATTCAACGCCAGAGTCCTGCTCGACAACGGAAGTACGGCTAACATCATCACCGAGGAATTAAGCAGTAAGCTCGGTTTGTCTCGAATTGGTACAAGCTCCAAGGTAATGGGTATTAATAATTTAATGAGTAACAGTACACAATCTTGTAGCCTTACAATCGAGTCGTTGCACGAGGCTTACTCCTTTGAAATTAATTGCCTAATTATGCCCGAAATAACAAAGCTGTTGCCATCTTCGTTAATTGATTTAAGACAAATACCAATTCCTGTTGGATTAAATTTAGCTGACCCTTCATTTAATGTGCCTTCAGATATAGACATTTTGTTAGGAGCGGAGGTCTTTTGGAACGTTGTTCTGGGTAATCACATAGATTTAGGTAAAAACCTGCCCAAGTTGTGCAACAGCAAATTAGGGTGGTTAATATCAGGGACTGTTGCACTTAATTCCCGTTCTAATAATATACATTCATGTAATTTTTCAAAAATCGACACTATTCCAAACTTAAATAAATTCTGGGAGCTTGATTCAATTTTACCTAAACACTGCCTTTCGTTGGATGAGCGTGCATGCGAGCAAAGTTTTAAGCAAAATACTATACGTGACAATGAGGGCGGGTTTGTTGTGACGCTGCCGCTTAAGGCGGACCCAAGCGTCCTTGGTGATTCATACACAATGGCAAAGCGTCGTTTTTTATCATTAGAAAAACGTTTTGAGCGCGATCCTTTCCTTAAAAGGATGTACTTAGATTTCATGTCAGAATACGAAAGATTAAGACAAATGACTGAAGATTCAAATGTTTCATTTAATTGTGAAATTAAAATAAATAATTATTTGCCTCATCACGGTGTTTTGCGCACTTCGAGCAAGACGACCAAGTTACGAACGGTTTTTGATGCGTCGGCAAAAACCACTTCAGGGTTGTCACTTAATGACATTCAACTCGTAGGTCCTACAGTTCAGGAGGACTTATTGTCAATTTTGTTGCGATTTAGACAGCACAAATATGTAGTTTCTGGAGACGTCGAAAAGATGTACAGAGCCATTTTTTTGAACCCTAACCAACGTTCATTACAAAAGATTGTTTTTAGAAAGGAGCCTAAAGAGCCCCTTAAGACATACACGTTGAATACTGTTACTTACGGGACTGCGTCGGCTCCATACCTTGCGACTAAGTGTTTAGTTAGTCTGGCTGACGCTGCGCAGGATGAAGGGGTAAAGACTAGTATTCAACGAGACTTCATGGTTGATGATTACCTCGCCGGTTCAAGTATGTGGCGTACATTACTATTATTGTTATTAATTATTATTATTTAATAGTATGTTAGCATTAGCATAAGCTAGTATTATACAGTTCTGTAGCGTAAACTAGTTTATATTCATTTTTATTTGTTTTCTGTAACTTATACATACACATTATATACTTAATAATTTATTAATATATTATATAAACAATAGTAGGAGTAGAATAAAATAGTGTAATTATGATAGTAAATTTAAATGTATAATAAATGTAACTTAGCGTTCAACAAACATACGGACACTACGATTTTGTTTTGTATTATGAGTTCACTAATGACCTCCTAAGTAGTTCTATTGTGTGGCGCGCGCGCCGGCACCGAGCGGCGAAACGGGTTTTGCTGCCGGCCGGCGGGCGCCCCCTCCGTCGCGCGTCTTCCCCCGCGTCGACATTCGCCTTTGATTCACGGCTTAAGCGGATGCTAAAATTGCTTGTTGGCTATCTATTTATCAATGTTTATATGTTTCTAAAGCTTCACCTGTATGCCTTAAAAACTGTCTCTTCATCTACTTGTGTGCTGTGTAACTGTGAACTATCGCTAATCTTTCTTTTCGCCTTCTATTTGTGGATTGTACGTGTGCCTGTGCTTGTGCGTGAATAAACTGTTTGATTGTGCTTTGGGACTTATTTATTGACGACACCAAATTGGTGACCCCGACGTGATAGAAGAAACTACAGGATGTCGTTATCTCAAGGTAGCAAACCCGGGTACGAAGCAGCAGCGCGGACGGGAAGCGACCTACCCTCTTCGCAAGAAATATGTCGAGTTGGAGTACGAGTACCACCTTTTTGGCCAGAAGATCCTGAATTTTGGTTTGCTCAAATCGAAGGTCAGTTCGCGTTGTCCGGCATTTCATCAGACATTACAAAATTCAATTATGTCATCAGCAATCTCGACCACCAGTACTCTAAAGAAGTGAGAGACATAATTATCACACCACCCGAGAATGATAAATATTTAAAATTAAAGGCTGAGATCGTAAAAAGATTTACGGCATCGCGAGAGAAGAGAGTCAAGCAATTATTGATGCATGAGGAGTTGGGGGATAGAAAGCCCTCCCAATTTCTTCGCCACTTGCAGAGCTTGGCAGGAGCTAACGTTCCAGAAGAGTTTGTGAGAACCATTTGGAGCAGCAGGCTTCCCACTAACATCCAGACAGTGTTAGCAGCGCAACCGTCTACGAGCTTGGAGTTACTGGCTGACCTGGCTGACAAGGTACTGGAGATAGCACCATCATCACCACACGTCGCTTCAGCCTGCGCCCCGACTCCAGGTTCGTCATTTGATGTCATGGCCAGGGAAATCGCGGAGCTGAGGAAGCAAATGAACGAGATGAATATGAAGCTCAACGAAAGATCCCGTCCCAGTTCCAGGAAGCCCACCCATTCTCGATCCAGTTCTCGCAATCGGTCTAACTCACGTTCCCGTAAGCATCCAACATGTTGGTATCATTATAGATTCGGTAGCAAAGCTCATAAATGTATCAAACCGTGCGATTTTAAGCAATCGGAAAACAATTCGGGCGGTCGATAATGGCGACAAGCGATTGCCCTAGTTCCGGTCGCTTATTTGTAACTGACTATAAGACTAAGATGCGGTTTCTCGTTGTCACAGGCAGCGATCTCTGCGTCTTCCCTCGGTCAGCATTAAATGATCGTAGATCGAAAACCGACTACACATTATGCGCGGCGAACGGAACAAAAATTAACACCTACGGTTATGCTCACTTAGTTCTGAACTTGGGGTTGCGCCGTGACTTTGCTTGGAGATTTATTGTGGCCGACGTAACTAAAGCAATTATAGGTGTAGATTTTTTATGTTATTACGATTTAGTAGTAGATTGTCGAAACCAACGTCTTACTGATAACAAGACTAGGCTTTCGACTACGGCTTTGCCTGTTACTTCCAAAGATAACGTTTCCTCTGTTAAAGTAGCATCTGGCGACACTAGGTATCATGCGATTCTCAAGGATTTCCCTGATATTACTCGCCCATCTGGTGTTCCCAAATTTACGAAGCACAATACTGTTCATCACATAAGAACAACTCCGGGCCCGCCTGTTGCTTGTACACCTCGTAGACTGGCTCCGGATAAATTAAAAATTGCCAAAGAAGAATTTGCTTCCATGTTACAAAATGGTACTGCTAGGGTCTCTGATTCACCGTGGTCGTCACCATTACATCTCGCGCCTAAGAAAAGCAACGGTTGGCGGCCCTGTGGCGACTATAGAGCACTTAATGCCCGAACAATACCGGATAGGTACCCTATTCGCCACATTCAGGATTTCGCTCACAGTATCTCAGGGTGTACAGTGTTTTCAACGATTGACCTTGAAAAGGCTTTTAATCAAATCCCAATAAGTCCAGACGATATTTCTAAGACCGCTATCACGACACCGTTCGGTTTATTCGAATTTCCATACATGAACTTTGGTCTACGTAACGCAGCGCAATCTTTTCAACGTTTTGTTGACGAAATGTTGCGTGGGCTGGATGAGTTCGTGTATGGATATATCGACGATTTTCTGGTCTTTTCACCTGATCCATCATCTCATGAGAAGCACCTTCGTGAGGTCTTCACTAGGCTACGTGACTATGGGATGGTCGTAAACACATCAAAGTGCGAGTTAGGCAAGTCGGAGGTTACTTTTCTTGGGTATAGTATATCTGCTCAAGGTACTAAGCCACTACCAGTAAAAGTAGAAGCTATTAATAACTTCCCAATCCCTAAGACTGTTAGGGAACTGCGTAGATTTTTAGGTATGATAAACTTTTACCGCAGATTCATCCCTAATGCAGCTAAGTACCAGTCTTCATTAAACATGCTATTGAGTGGTTCAGTGAAAGGGTCTCACCCAGTTCACTTCACAGAAGCGGAGCAGCAAGCCTTTGACGCATGTAAGCAAAGTTTGTGTCAGGCAGCATTACTAGCCCATCCCAATACTGAAGCAAAATTGGCTTTGGTTACTGATGCCTCAGACACAGCAATAGGAGCAGTACTGCAACAGATGTCGCAAGCATCATGGCAACCATTAGCATTCTCCTCCAGAAAGCTAACGCCTGCACAGCAAAAGTATTCGCCTTACGATAGGGAGCTGCTTGCGATTTATGAGGCAATAAAATATTTTAGACACATGGTGGAAGCAAGGCAGTTTGTTATTTATACCGACCACAAACCGCTTTGTTTTGCGTTCCACACTCGTAAAGAGAAGTGCTCACCTAGGCAATTTAGGCACTTAGACTATATCTCGCAGTTCTCTACGGATATAAGGCATATCCCGGGTAAGGAAAATGTAGTCGCAGACACGCTGTCAAGGGTTGAAGAGATTGTTCAACCAATAGACCTTAACAAGTTAGCTGAGGCTCAAGTTCACGACTCAGAACTTCAAGGTTTATTGGATAGCGCTTCATCCTTACATTTAAGAAAGGTCAAACTGCCCGGATCTCGTAGTGGTGTATACTGTGAAGAGAGGGACAATACGTTTAGACCTTATGTTCCTAAAATGCTGCGGCAACAAGTTTTTCAGAGCCTTCATTCTCTTAATCATCCGGGCACTAACGCAACAGTAAGGTTGGTATCCGAGCGTTATGTCTGGCCGGAAATAAGAAAGAACTGCAGAGAGTGGGTCCGCTCATGTCTTGCTTGCCAACGAGCGAAAGTCGTTCGCCATGTGTCATCACCCTTAGGTGCGTACAAGTTGCCTCGTGCTCGTTTTATGTACCTACATATAGACCTGGTGGGGCCCCTATCCATATCGCAGGGATTTCGATACTGCCTCACAGCCATCGACCGCTTTTCGCGATGGCCCGAGGTAATCCCACTCCAGGATATTACAGCCGAAACGGTAGCAAAAGCGTTACTGAATGGTTGGATATCTCGGTTTGGCTGTCCCGTAGATATCGTTACTGACCGTGGTAGTCAATTCGAGTCTGCTTTATATAAACCCTTTCACATATAGTAGGTTTCCAGCACAAACGAACAACGGCGTACCATCCGGCATGCAACGGCCTAATAGAGAGGTTCCATAGACAGCTCAAAGCGGCCTTAATGTGCCACGAGAACAAGAACTGGATGGAAACGCTCCCATTAGTGCTTTTAGGTATCCGAAATTCTTTTAAAGAGGATCTCAAGGCATCACCAGCTGAGTTAGTCTACGGGGAAACCTTGAGATTACCAGGTGAATTTTTTAATCCCATCACCGAAGGTACCACTGATGTATCAGATTTCGCGGCGCGGTTACGTAATTTCACAAGAAATCTCCAACCAACGCCCGCATCTCGCCACGATAAACGGTCAGTTTTTGTCTACAATGACTTATCTACTGTTAGTCACGTGTTTTTGAGGGACGACACAGTACGCAGCTCTCTGCAACCACCTTATAGAGGACCGTACAAAGTCATCGAGAGAGCTGACAAAGTTTTTAAAATTTGTGTTAACGGGAAACCCATCTCAGTTAGTATAGACCGCTTAAAGCCAGCCTACATTTTGTCTGACACACACAATACTGACCCTCAACCAGTAAAGAGCACACATGTCGAAAATAATAATAATAATACTGTGCTTAGAACGACACGGTCAGGGCGGGCAGTCCGCTTTCCAGAGTATTATCGCCCGTAGGACGGTCTCTGGAGGGGGGTGGTGTGGCGTACATTACTATTATTGTTATTAATTATTATTATTTAATAGTATGTTAGCATTAGCATAAGCTAGTATTATACAGTTCCGTAGCGTAAACTAGTTTATATTCATTTTTATTTGTTTTCTGTAACTTATACATACACATTATATACTTAATAATTTATTAATATATTATATAAACAATAGTAGGAGTAGAATAAAATAGTGTAATTATGATAGTAAATTTAAATGTATAATAAATGTAACTTAGCGTTCAACAAACATACGGACACTACGATTTTGTTTTGTATTATGAGTTCACTAATGACCTCCTAAGTAGTTCTATTGTGTGGCGCGCGCGCCGGCACCGAGCGGCGAAACGGGTTTTGCTGCCGGCCGGCGGGCGCCCCCTCCGTCGCGCGTCTTCCCCCGCGTCGACATTCGCCTTTGATTCACGGCTTAAGCGGATGCTAAAATTGCTTGTTGGCTATCTATTTATCAATGTTTATATGTTTCTAAAGCTTCACCTGTATGCCTTAAAAACTGTCTCTTCATCTACTTGTGTGCTGTGTAACTGTGAACTATCGCTAATCTTTCTTTTCGCCTTCTATTTGTGGATTGTACGTGTGCCTGTGCTTGTGCGTGAATAAACTGTTTGATTGTGCTTTGGGACTTATTTATTGACGACACCAAATTGGTGACCCCGACGTGATAGAAGAAACTACAGGATGTCGTTATCTCAAGGTAGCAAACCCGGGTACGAAGCAGCAGCGCGGACGGGAAGCGACCTACCCTCTTCGCAAGAAATATGTCGAGTTGGAGTACGAGTACCACCTTTTTGGCCAGAAGATCCTGAATTTTGGTTTGCTCAAATCGAAGGTCAGTTCGCGTTGTCCGGCATTTCATCAGACATTACAAAATTCAATTATGTCATCAGCAATCTCGACCACCAGTACTCTAAAGAAGTGAGAGACATAATTATCACACCACCCGAGAATGATAAATATTTAAAATTATAGGCTGAGATCGTAAAAAGATTTACGGCATCGCGAGAGAAGAGAGTCAAGCAATTATTGACGCATGAGGAGTTGGGGGATAGAAAGCCCTCCCAATTTCTTCGCCACTTGCAGAGCTTGGCAGGAGCTAACGTTCCAGAAGAGTTTGTGAGAACCATTTGGAGCAGCAGGCTTCCCACTAACATCCAGACAGTGTTAGCAGCGCAACCGTCTACGAGCTTGGAGGTACTGGCTGACCTGGCTGACAAGGTACTGGAGATAGCACCATCATCACCACACGTCGCTTCAGCCTGCGCCCCGACTCCAGGTTCGTCATTTGATGTCATGGCCAGGGAAATCGCGGAGCTGAGGAAGCAAATGAACGAGATGAATATGAAGCTCAACGAAAGATCCCGTCCCAGTTCCAGGAAGCCCACCCATTCTCGATCCAGTTCTCGCAATCGGTCTAACTCACGTTCCCGTAAGCATCCAACATGTTGGTATCATTATAGATTCGGTAGCAAAGCTCATAAATGTATCAAACCGTGCGATTTTAAGCAATCGGAAAACAATTCGGGCGGTCGATAATGGCGACAAGCGATTGCCCGAGTTCCGGTCGCTTATTTGTAACTGACTATAAGACTAAGATGCGGTTTCTCGTTGTCACAGGCAGCGATCTCTGCGTCTTCCCTCGGTCAGCATTAAATGATCGTAGATCGAAAACCGACTACACATTATGCGCGGCGAACGGAACAAAAATTAACACCTACGGTTATGCTCACTTAGTTCTGAACTTGGGGTTGCGCCGTGACTTTGCTTGGAGATTTATTGTGGCCGACGTAACTAAAGCAATTATAGGTGTAGATTTTTTATGTTATTACGATTTAGTAGTAGATTGTCGAAACCAACGTCTTACTGATAACAAGACTAGGCTTTCGACTACGGCTTTGCCTGTTACTTCCAAAGATAACGTTTCCTCTGTTAAAGTAGCATCTGGCGACACTAGGTATCATGCGATTCTCAAGGATTTCCCTGATATTACTCGCCCATCTGGTGTTCCCAAATTTACGAAGCACAATACTGTTCATCACATAAGAACAACTCCGGGCCCGCCTGTTGCTTGTACACCTCGTAGACTGGCTCCGGATAAATTAAAAATTGCCAAAGAAGAATTTGCTTCCATGTTACAAAATGGTACTGCTAGGGTCTCTGATTCACCGTGGTCGTCACCATTACATCTCGCGCCTAAGAAAAGCAACGGTTGGCGGCCCTGTGGCGACTATAGAGCACTTAATGCCCGAACAATACCGGATAGGTACCCTATTCGCCACATTCAGGATTTCGCTCACAGTATCTCAGGGTGTACAGTGTTTTCAACGATTGACCTTGAAAAGGCTTTTAATCAAATCCCAATAAGTCCAGACGATATTTCTAAGACCGCTATCACGACACCGTTCGGTTTATTCGAATTTCCATACATGAACTTTGGTCTACGTAACGCAGCGCAATCTTTTCAACGTTTTGTTGACGAAATGTTGCGTGGGCTGGATGAGTTCGTGTATGGATATATCGACGATTTTCTGGTCTTTTCACCTGATCCATCATCTCATGAGAAGCACCTTCGTGAGGTCTTCACTAGGCTACGTGACTATGGGATGGTCGTAAACACATCAAAGTGCGAGTTAGGCAAGTCGGAGGTTACTTTTCTTGGGTATAGTATATCTGCTCAAGGTACTAAGCCACTACCAGTAAAAGTAGAAGCTATTAATAACTTCCCAATCCCTAAGACTGTTAGGGAACTGCGTAGATTTTTAGGTATGATAAACTTTTACCGCAGATTCATCCCTAATGCAGCTAAGTACCAGTCTTCATTAAACATGCTATTGAGTGGTTCAGTGAAAGGGTCTCACCCAGTTCACTTCACAGAAGCGGAGCAGCAAGCCTTTGACGCATGTAAGCAAAGTTTGTGTCAGGCAGCATTACTAGCCCATCCCAATACTGAAGCAAAATTGGCTTTGGTTACTGATGCCTCAGACACAGCAATAGGAGCAGTACTGCAACAGATGTCGCAAGCATCATGGCAACCATTAGCATTCTCCTCCAGAAAGCTAACGCCTGCACAGCAAAAGTATTCGCCTTACGATAGGGAGCTGCTTGCGATTTATGAGGCAATAAAATATTTTAGACACATGGTGGAAGCAAGGCAGTTTGTTATTTATACCGACCACAAACCGCTTTGTTTTGCGTTCCACACTCGTAAAGAGAAGTGCTCACCTAGGCAATTTAGGCACTTAGACTATATCTCGCAGTTCTCTACGGATATAAGGCATATCCCGGGTAAGGAAAATATAGTCGCAGACACGCTGTCAAGGGTTGAAGAGATTGTTCAACCAATAGACCTTAACAAGTTAGCTGAGGCTCAAGTTCACGACTCAGAACTTCAAGGTTTATTGGATAGCGCTTCATCCTTACATTTAAGAAAGGTAAAACTGCCCGGATCTCGTAGTGGTGTATACTGTGAAGAGAGGGACAATACGTTTAGACCTTATGTTCCTAAAATGCTGCGGCAACAAGTTTTTCAGAGCCTTCATTCTCTTAATCATCCGGGCACTAACGCAACAGTAAGGTTGGTATCCGAGCGTTATGTCTGGCCGGAAATAAGAAAGAACTGCAGAGAGTGGGTCCGCTCATGTCTTGCTTGCCAACGAGCGAAAGTCGTTCGCCATGTGTCATCACCCTTAGGTGCGTACAAGTTGCCTCGTGCTCGTTTTATGTACCTACATATAGACCTGGTGGGGCCCCTATCCATATCGCAGGGATTTCGATACTGCCTCACAGCCATCGACCGCTTTTCGCGATGGCCCGAGGTAATCCCACTCCAGGATATTACAGCCGAAACGGTAGCAAAAGCGTTACTGAATGGTTGGATATCTCGGTTTGGCTGTCCCGTAGATATCGTTACTGACCGTGGTAGTCAATTCGAGTCTGCTTTATATAAACCCTTTCACATATAGTAGGTTTCCAGCACAAACGAACAACGGCGTACCATCCGGCATGCAACGGCCTAATAGAGAGGTTCCATAGACAGCTCAAAGCGGCCTTAATGTGCCACGAGAACAAGAACTGGATGGAAACGCTCCCATTAGTGCTTTTAGGTATCCGAAATTCTTTTAAAGAGGATCTCAAGGCATCACCAGCTGAGTTAGTCTACGGGGAAACCTTGAGATTACCAGGTGAATTTTTTAATCCCATCACCGAAGGTACCACTGATGTATCAGATTTCGCGGCGCGGTTACGTAATTTCACAAGAAATCTCCAACCAACGCCCGCATCTCGCCACGATAAACGGTCAGTTTTTGTCTACAATGACTTATCTACTGTTAGTCACGTGTTTTTGAGGGACGACACAGTACGCAGCTCTCTGCAACCACCTTATAGAGGACCGTACAAAGTCATCGAGAGAGCTGACAAAGTTTTTAAAATTTGTGTTAACGGGAAACCCATCTCAGTTAGTATAGACCGCTTAAAGCCAGCCTACATTTTGTCTGACACACACAATACTGACCCTCAACCAGTAAAGAGCACACATGTCGAAAATAATAATAATAATACTGTGCTTAGAACGACACGGTCAGGGCGGGCAGTCCGCTTTCCAGAGTATTATCGCCCGTAGGACGGTCTCTGGAGGGGGGTGGTGTGGCGTACATTACTATTATTGTTATTAATTATTATTATTTAATAGTATGTTAGCATTAGCATAAGCTAGTATTATACAGTTCCGTAGCGTAAACTAGTTTATATTCATTTTTATTTGTTTTCTGTAACTTATACATACACATTATATACTTAATAATTTATTAATATATTATATAAACAATAGTAGGAGTAGAATAAAATAGTGTAATTATGATAGTAAATTTAAATGTATAATAAATGTAACTTAGCGTTCAACAAACATACGGACACTACGATTTTGTTTTGTATTATGAGTTCACTAATGACCTCCTAAGTAGTTCTATTGTGTGGCGCGCGCGCCGGCACCGAGCGGCGAAACGGGTTTTGCTGCCGGCCGGCGGGCGCCCCCTCCGTCGCGCGTCTTCCCCCGCGTCGACATTCGCCTTTGATTCACGGCTTAAGCGGATGCTAAAATTGCTTGTTGGCTATCTATTTATCAATGTTTATATGTTTCTAAAGCTTCACCTGTATGCCTTAAAAACTGTCTCTTCATCTACTTGTGTGCTGTGTAACTGTGAACTATCGCTAATCTTTCTTTTCGCCTTCTATTTGTGGATTGTACGTGTGCCTGTGCTTGTGCGTGAATAAACTGTTTGATTGTGCTTTGGGACTTATTTATTGACGACACCAAAAGTACAATACCGGGGGCAATTAAGCTATGTAAAGAGGTCAAGTCTATTTTATCCTCAGCTGGATTTAACTTACGAAAATGGCAATCTAACAGCCCTGAAATTTTGAGAGAAGTTGTAGACACTGACGACCACTCTAGTATTAATTTGGATTTATCTGATAATAATTCCACATCAAAAACCTTAGGTCTAGTCTGGGTTTGTAAGTCAGATATTTTATCATTTTCTATTAACATTGAGTTAGCTTCAAAAATTACAAAACGACATATTCTTTCGATTATAAACCAAATTTTCGACCCTTTAGGTCTAGTGGCTGTTTGTGTCGTTGAAGCAAAAATTATATTGCAAAGGTTATGGATAAGTAAATGCGAGTGGGACGACGAAGTGCCGCAGGACATTGCTGCACAGTGGAGTTCATTTGTCAGTATGCTTGGGTCTTTAAATAATTTAAAAATTCCTCGTTGGATTTTATGTAATGAGTCAGTGATTCACGAAATACACGTTTTCACAGACAGTAGCGAAAAGGCATACGGTGCTTGTATGTATACGTTTGTTCCATCGACACTTTAAAAAATGTAACGGTTCGTTTGTTAGCGTCCAAAGGCCGTATAGCACCTATTAAACCTACTACTACGCCTCGGTTAAAGCTCTGCGGAGCACTGTTAGGCGCAAGATTGTGTACAAAGGTGAAAGAATCTCTTACTTTAGTCATAAATCGGTGCGTATTTTGGTGTGACTCAACAATTGTGTTGAGTTGGTTAATTACCCAGTCAAATCAACTTAAACCTTTCGTGAGACACCGAGTTAATAAAATACAAGAGAGTACTTCTGGAGCTACTTGGAGTTATGTACCAACAAAAGATAACCCCGCGGATCTTGTTTCTCGAGGTGTCAAGGCTGATCATGTCAGTAGTTGTAGTTTGTGGTGGTCAGGTCCATCATTTTTATTGCAAGATGAAAGTTGTTGGCCTCATTTTCCGCATAATATCGCGAAACAGGATCTACCCGAAGTAATTTGTAATTTAATAAAAGCTTCTGAGGAAAATACTTATACCAATATAAATAATCACATTATAATACAACAATTATTGCATAAATATTCAAATATCAATTATTTACAGAGAATCGTAGCCTATTTACAAAGGTATATTTACAACTTAAAAATAAACAGAATAAAACAAGGGGTCTACTTACAAATCTAGAACTTAAAAACTCATTAATAATTATTTTACGCACTGCACAACGCGAAATGTTCCCTAATGAATTTTCTATTTTAAATTTAGGACAAACATTGCCTCGTAAAAATAGACTTATCTCGTTAACTCCATTTTTGGATTGTGACGGCATCATTCGCGTCGGTGGTAGGTTAGACAATTCGCCTTACGATTATAACGTAAAACATCCCATATTGCTTTGTAGTAAGCATAGTATAACAAAGTTAATTTTTCAGTCACAACATATTAAACTACTTCATGCTGGACCACAGTTACTTTTGTCACATATTCTTCAAAATTACTGGCCCTTAGCGGGTAGAAATCTGGCAAAGACAACTGTAAGAAAATGTTTAAAATGTTTCAGACATCTATATAAATATTCAGCCCATAATGGGTCAGCTTCCTACTTCACGTAGCAAACTTGAATATCCATTCCTAGATTCTAGTGTCGACTACGCCGGACCAGTACTGATAGCTGACCGAAAGGGTCGTGGATGCAGACTTATTAAAGCCTACATTTGTATCTTTGTCTGCCAAGCCGTAAAGGCTATTCATTTAGAGCTTGTTACGGACCTTACGAAAGAAGCATACATGGCGGCTTTAAACCGTTACGCTTCGCGCCGTGGCAAACCTCGTACTTTAATGTCCTATAACGGCACAAACTTTGTTGGTGCGTCTAATCAGTTACGTGATTTTTTACAGGCATCAAATATTGCATCTCACATGGCTCGTGAAGGTATAGAATTTAAATTTGCACCAGCCTATTCCCCTCACTTCAACGGCCTTGCTGAAGCCGCAGTTCGATCCACAAAACATCATTTGAAAAGGTTGTTACAAATTACACATTTCACTTATGAGGAAATGGTTACGTGCCTGACTCAAATAGAGGCTGTTCTAAATTCCCGGCCTCTTACTCCTCTATCTTCCGATCCATTAGATTTTTCTCCATTAACTCCGTCCCATTTCCTAATTGGAAGGCCACTCATGTCCGTTCCACATCCACAGGTGAAGAACAGCAGCGATATCAACCGGTTGCAACGATTCCAAAGAGTGGAACACATCAGGCAGTACTTCTGGACCAGGTTTAATAAAGAGTATGTTTATCTGCTACAGCAAAAGACCAAGTGGTCTGCAACTTCAGAAGGCATTGCTGTGGGAAGCCTCGTTCTTATTAAGGATAAGGCGCTCCCACCACTCTGCTGGCTGCTGGGTCGCGTCCGGCAGGTCTACCCGGGCAGCGACGGCGTCACGAGGGTCGCCGAGCTCAGCACCAAGAAGGGCACAATTCGGCGTGGCTTCAACAACATCTGCCCACTTCCGCTTTCTTGAAGCAAAACGCTTCAACCCCGGGAGCATGTCCACGCACGGAAGGCGTGCAACACTGCGCGGGGCGCGGGTTCGAGCCTTGGCCGCGCATTACCATATATGGTCATTTTTCGATGCCGGCCACGGCGTGAATCATCGAGCCCCCCTGCCACTGCGTCCTAGCCGAGCACTAACTTGATGGCCGACACTTCCCTCCAAACCACACCACCGAACAGTTTCTTGGTCTCCGTAAATCTATAATACCTAAATCTTGTAATAATATTCACTTTGCATTCAAATACAGTCCGCATATATATTCGAAGTTAGTTTCATTGACCAAACCCCGAAACAATGCTAGATTTTCTACAGTAATATTATGATAAAATGTTTACTAGAAAAAATCAACCAGTCTCAGGAAAGCTCAAATGGGATTCCAACCCATGACCTCTGGATTGCCGGTCCACTGCTCTAACCACTAAGCTTACCGAGACCCCAGAAGACTCGTTGAATTTTCTCTAGTAGTTTGTGATTTATGCTGCAGGCCAGCTGTATTACGTCACTGTGAAGGTTTTACATACCCTCACAGTCAAAAGAAATACTATTACAAGTATTTAACAATCGATAAAGACGTAATTGCTTACAAATACGTTTGTTATTGAAATTTTTACATTCACAATGTTAGGTTTATACTTACTAGATATAGAATAAAATGTTTACTAGAAAAAAAACAACCAGTCTCAGGAAAGCTCGAATGGGATTCGAACCCTTGTAATATTATTAAATAATTTAAAAAAAAGTTAAATTGGTAACCGTTACTTTTCTCTTTTCATGTGAAAAGGAGGCAAAGGAGGCAAACGCGCAGGCGGCCGGGTCACCTGAATAAATCACCGCCACCTATTCATGGACAGTTAAATTATCTTAAACAATTCAAATTAAACTAATCTTAATTATTACCTAAATCTAAAAAAAAATAGAGTTGGATCTAAAGCCACGAATTTTTCTTCTAAAATGTAACTAAGTACGTCAATTGAAAGTAAATTAAGTGAAAGTTACGTCGCCGCCCCCCGCTAAAATACCTTTTGTCTATCCTGCCATCCTGCATCTGATGCAGCTGTTTACAATGCAAGTGAATAGGAAAGTGGTCGGGTCCATTACCAAGTCAAATACGATGTTTACTCAAGAGGTCGGCTGCTGTAGACAAACGTAACAGACATTCAGCTCTAACGATCAATGGCAAGAATTTCTCCCGTGTTCTTTTCGCAACGACGCTTGTTGAAACTCCATTTTTAATACATTATACCTTTCAATCAATACCACTTGAAATTGACTTAATGCTTAACCAGCGAAGCCATAATAACATATAATAATAATCGAAGAAAATACAATAATAATCGATGACAAATTGATTTTGTCACATTATTATTGGGTAATGTTTAAGCTCATTTGAGTTTGAGGAGCTGGATAACGTTAGCTAGCCTGTTCGGGTAGGTAGGTGATGAGCACAAAATTATTAAAGCTTACAACATGATGAGACCAAGAAGTCATTCTAACCATGGACGTAATATTTTAAGGGTCGATTTTTCAATCCACGGATAAAACCAAAAAACCTCTTATAAAAGTATTACGCGATAAACCTATAAAAATAAAATAAGCTGGACACGAAAGAGTTAGCAGAACTCCAACCGCATTTTGTTTTCTAAACTTCACCGAACGCACATTGGATTGGTCAAAGGGACATCGCGGACACTGCGAAGGGCACGAAATGTGGGGCAGCTGTAATCAAATGTACAATAAACGCGAGTTGATCCGTCCAAAGTGTTTTGTTTCAATCCAATCGCCATGTTTTCAATTTACAAACAAAATTTCCATTAGAGTAGGTAGGTACCTAGAAAGGTCGCTACTTTTTCTAAAATGTTTTGTTTTACTGCCGAGGATGTTTAATGATTGTGGCCATGTTATTTTTCGATAGGAAAAATACATTTATTGAAGTTACAAATACTTACGAATAATAATAATATTACTAAAACTTAAAATATTATACGAGTATTTTGTACAGTTATAGCATATGTATAGCATACCTACCTTACTACACATACAGGCTGGTTTCTCCAACTCTACATAAACATATTAAGAAAAATGTTTCTTTCTCGGTACTTGCCATTTTTTTATTCCATAACTACATTGAAATCTACAAGTTAGTAGGTATATCAAAAATACAAGATACTTAAAACAATAACTAGTAAAGTATTGTTCAGAAGGAAATCTTCGCGGAATGTTTTTATTAAACCGCACGTGGTTGAAATATTTCTAAATGGTATGAATTTTATGAACAGTCTTTCTGTATTATTGATATAAATGGAGAGCTGAGACGAAGGTGGCGAAAGTAATATAACGGGCTATGCGACTTAGGGTTACCAGCATTTGAAAAAGATAAAGAAAAATAAACTTTGGCTTATTACTTATAGGGTCCATTAGTTAACGCCTCGGTGACTGAGTGGCAAAGCCTCTAGTTTGATTTCAATGATAGGCCTTTGACCAATAATGGGACGCACAGTCATATTATTTTAATAAAAATAGAAATTTTTTATTAAGAATTCAAAGTTCAGTTAAAAATAAAAGTGCTTTAACCGTGTCGCGTAGAGATGTAAGAATACTATCACCCCCTCTCTTCCCTTGGGTGTCGTAAAAGGCGACTAACGGACTAAAGACAGCACATACATCCAACAGCAAAAGAGCAGTGATAAGCTCACCTCCTGTTACGCTGAGCACATGTGCTGTCGCTATTTGGTGAAAAGTAGACTATGGTAAAGGACTTTTGCCGTCCTCATTGCCTAGTCTCTGACTAACCCTTCGGGGATAATAGTCGTGATTATAGTCGCGTAACCGCAGCGAGACCAATCATTCATCTCAGTCTATAACTTTCAACCCTCACGCTAATTATCTATCCCAAACTGATGTATATGTATGTAAAAATGTTTTATGCAACAACCGATCGAATGCTCTATTTGATGTTGTGTAAAACATAGGAACAATAAAAAAATGTGTTCAAAGACAAGTATATTCCCTATGTGACTCTGTAACTCTCTCTACTATTTCCGCAATTACTTCCGGGGCTTCCCCTACTAGTGAATTATTTTCTTTTCGTTCGTTAGTTGAAGAAGATGTTCGTAAAACTGTTATTTCCATTAAATCCAGGGCGGTGGGATGTGATGAAGTGGGTAGATCCATGATCACACTGATCCTCGATTCTGTACTCCCTGTTCTTACCTTCATTCTTAATTACTCTCTCTCCTCTTGTACGTTTCCCTTCGCATGGCATAAAGTCATTGCAATTCCCTTACCCAAAATGCCTAACCCCTCTTGTTTAAATCACTTTCGACCAATTTCCATCCTACCATTTATTTCTAAGATCCTCGAAGCTGCTGTCCACACCCAACTCTCCTCTTTCATCTTTAGACATAATCTCTTAAGTCCTTTCCAGTCTGGGTTTCGACCTGGACATAGCACCACTACCGCTCTTGTTAATGTCTTGGAGGACGTTCGCAACGGCATGGAGAGTTCGTTGTTGACTGTGATGGTTCTTATAGATTTCTCCAACGCTTTCAATACAGTCAACCATGACATTCTTCTAGTTATCCTTTCCCATAATGGAGTATCTTCTTCAACTACGGCATGGTTTTCCTCATATCTTCGCGGACGTCAGCAAGCCGTTCGGGTCGATCAGTCTATGTCTGACTGGTGCGAGCTGACTGCTGGTGTCCCGCAAGGCGGCATACTTTCTCCCCTCCTTTTTTAACTTTTTATTGACTCTCTCACTACTCGACTTCATTCTTCTTACCATCTGTATGCTGACGATCTTCAATTGTACGTTCAAACCGATAGAAATAGCCTAAATCAGGCCATCGTTAGCACCTTCTTGTTAGGATTGCCGAATGGTCCGACTGTTATGGCATTTCCGTCAATGCTGCTAAGTGTCAAGCAATAATAATAGGTAGTTCTCGACAGATGTCTCTTGTCGATTTGACCTCTGTACCTAATCTGGCGTTCAATGGGAATTGCATACTCTCTTGGTTGGGAAGATCAAGTCAACGAGATCTCTCGTAAAGTGGTCAATTCGCTACGGTCCTTGTATAGGCTGAAATTTTTTCTCCCGTCCAGCACTAAAATCGCGCTAGTACAGGCTCTTGTTCTCCCAATTCTCGACTATGCTGACGACGACGAGGATCTTGGACGACTATTCTGTCTCTCTGACGCTAATCAACATCTTCTTAACAAGTTGGATCGTCTGCAGAACAGCTGTATTCGATTTGTTTTTGGCTTGCGTAAGTTTGACCATATTTCCCACTACAGGACTCAACTTAAATGGCTGCCTATCCGTGAGCGTAGGAACCTTAGAGTTGTGTGTATGCTTTTCAATATTTTATACGATCCACGTACCCCAGAATACCTGAAATGTCGGTTTCAATTTCTGGGAGCCTCTCATAACCGTGACCTTCGCTCCAGTAGCAACCTCACTCTTCAAACCCCCGCTCATCGTTCTGGCTTCGTCTCCAGTTCTTTTACCCTTTCTGCTATCCGTCTCTGGAACGCTCTGCCATTGCACATTCGTCGTGCCAAGAGTAAAATGGAGTTCAAAAGACTTGTGCGTGAGCATTATTTTAACGCGATCTAAATTGTCACACAAAGTATCTGATTTGTTGTATTTATATATGTATAAATATGTATTTTTTTATATATTATTTATTTATTGATGCTTAATATTTATGTATCATATTTATATAAGTAGTTTATAATATACACACATCAAAAGTGTCTAGGGATCAAGCATTTTTATGCGGATTTCTTGAGATTGAGATGTGGCTTTGTAATAAATTTATGATTTTATAAATTTATATGGATCCTTTTTGGTGCATTTCATAATTTGAAACAGGAACTTTCAATCAATTTCTAGTAAAAGATGAAAATCAGCTGTCAATATTTTCCCTATAAAAACATACAACGCATTGAAGACATTATTAGTGCTACTGTTTCCCTACTACTGATTAAAACCAACGTTATTATGGAGCGGCGACGTCTTTTAAGCAGGGAAGAAATGCTCAGAGCCGTGGGAATGATAGAAGCTGGTTCCCGGCAACGTACTGTGGCTTTAGCTCTGAATACAAGTCAGAGTGTTATCAGTCGACTTTGGACACGTTACCGAAGCACTGGTACCGTGGCTGAGCGCCATGGGGGACGGTATCGCTGCACCACACGGAGACAAGACCGATACATTCAAATCACAACTCGAAGAGCTCCAACAATAACCGCCATGATGTTAGCCGTGAGGCTTCATCACTCTTCAGGGAACTTAATTAGCGACCAAACAGTCAGAAACCGCTTGCATGAAGTGAACCTTCATTCCCGAAGACCGCTAAGGGTACCACCTATAGCAATGCACAATCGTAGGATTCGATGTCAATGGGCTCTTGAACACAGAAATTGGGCAGAAGAACAATGGCGTTTCGTGTGCTTTTCTGATGAGTCTCGTTTTGGTATGAGACCGGATACAAGACGTATACGACACTGGAGAACCCCTGGACGCCAACAGCGATTAAAATCCTGCCAGGAAGTCCATCCTTATAGTGGTGGAACCATCATGGTATGGGCGGGTATTTGGATCGGCGGAAAAACTGAGTTGATTTGGATCAGAGGCAACCTCAACGCTCAAATTTATGCTGAGACGATTGTATCAGTCGTCATCGTTCCTCTACAAGTGCAAATCGGTCCCTTGTTTCAGTTAATGCATGATAATGCACGACCGCACACCGCAAGAGTTGTAAGACAGACTCTCGCCGCAGCTAACATCAATCGCCAGACTTGAACCCGATTGAGCATGCATGGGATATGCTACAGAGAAGAGCTCTGCCGAATATGGAGGGTATCCAGTCGCAAGAAGTCCTTTTTTTGTTGTTGCAACGAACATGGGCGGCCATTCCACAGCGTGATTTGGATGAACTCATTTTGAGTATGCCAAACCGATGTTCTTGTGTTGTTAGTGTTCGCGGTAGAAACAAGGATTATTAATTGTTTAAGTTACCCAATAAAATTTTAAAGAAAACTGTTATTTCAGTCTTTTTTTCGAACTTTAATGTTAGTGGTTCAAATGTCAAAAATCCCTTTATTAGGAAAATGGCAAATTTCTTTATTAATGCAAAGGTGACTTGGTTTATCGTTACTGTAGACAAACGAAAACACTTTATTTGATGAATCCTTAAAGAAAATTTTAATTAATATCAATCAGGAGAAAAGTTATTGCAAAAATATATGTTGATCCCTAGACACTTTTGATGTGTGTATGTTGTATTTATGTTTTGTATTAAGAAATTACTTATCTGATTTTATTACTTTAACTGTTTTGTTCCATCGCCTTACTTCTAGTCTCCCACATCCTTACCGGTTGACTGGTAGAGAATGTCATGTGGCGTTAAGTCCGCCTTTTGCAGTTTTGTTTTGCAAAGAAGATTAAATAAATAAATATATATATTAAGAATATCTATAATTAGCTGAGTGATGACGTCACTTGTTTGCCAGCAATACCATTCCCCCGCCGCCACCTATATAAAGCGAACACGGACAGACCGCTGCTCTTTTGCTCGCTGGCGTTCGGACTGTGCACATCGGGTCGACGCGTTCCTAGTTTGTAAAATATTTCTTTAAGTTTTTAGTTTATAGTGTTGAAACTCTGGGTGAGTTATTTTTGGTTTTGTTTTAGTAAGATTGGTGTTTTGTTAAAGGTTATTTTGTGAGCGATTGTTTTAGGTGATTTGTGGGTAGATTGTTAGATTAATTGGTAATTAAGTGATTAATCAATAAATGTAATAAGATCCTTGTAAGTTATAGTTTTGTTTTTTTTTAACGAATTCCTACCTCAGTAGCTAAATTCAGAAGTGGGATAGCTCAAGCACCCGAGCCCATTTCTTTACGCTTAGCCATTTTATTTTTGAGACTTGCAAGACACCATTCTTCTAGAAACCGTTATCTTTCAACCTTTTTGTTCTACCTTTTAAATATGTCCGATCAACGGTGGAAAACTTCAACCAGGACGCGTCGACGCGACTGCACGAGTAGGTCTCGTTCTCGTAGTCGTTCTCGAAGAGGCGACGATACGCGTAGATCTCGTAGTCGTTCTCATAGACAGGATAGGACGCGTAGGTCTCATAGGCGTTCTAGTGGATTGATAAATACGCGCAGGTCACGTGATCGGTCGCATACGCGCACACCGTCGATACCGCGGGGTCCACAAGACGGTGGTTCGATTTTGCAACAAACTCTTAACACAATTTTGTCGCGATTAGAAACTCGAGAATAATGGTAGTCCTAATGACGTAGTTAATAGGAATCGAAATGAAAACAGTTCATTAGTGCTCCGGCAGGGTACTGACAATCGGTGCAACCCAGAGAACCCTTCTAATGCATTTTTAGTATTCTTAGTATATAGATTCGAACGATATTTTGAATCCAGATTCAATAAACGAGTCTCCGATTGTCGATACTTCGTCAGTGACTCGGACACCTCAACCTTGTCAAAATGACTTGTTGTCACATCATGATAGGGAAGTTGAGGTACCTGAGTCGACTCGCATGTTAGCCGAGGCTATTAAATCATTAAGTTCGTCACGATCACAAAACTATTACGTGTCAAACTTCGACCCCGCCATTCATGATATTGATGTTTGGTGCGAAGAAGTTAATAGAGCTAGGTCAGCTAATAATTGGCAAGATTCAGAGTGCCTGTCACGTGTGTCAAACTGTCTCAGGGGCGACGCGCGTGTTTGGCTAAACGAGTGGGTGACTATAGTCACCATAACGACCGCACATGGTCGAATTTTGTGCGCGAGTTTAAGTCGTTATGTCCACGTAAACTAGATTATGCAAACATCCTTTTTGAAGCAATGAATGCCAACTCAGATAAGTACGCCACATACGCCGAATACGCGCGGCGCACCCTGTTACGACTACGTATAGTTAAGGGTATCAGCGCAGAGTTAATGGTTCTCATAGTTATTAGAGGCATTACGGATCCTCAAGTCCGAGCGGCAGCAGCAAATGCTAATTTAACCACAGATGATGTGGTATCGTTCCTAACGAAAAAAGATGTCAAGTATTGCTGGGGGCCGGAGCAGGAACAGGTCCGTAAAAATATAATTACCCGACTAACCAAAGAGCCCTTCCTATCAATTTTCGACCCCAAACTTGCCACGGAACTGCACACTGATGCCAGCAGTAAAGGATATGGTGCCGTCCTTATGCAGACCCAAACCGACGGGCAGAAGCGCGTGGTAGCTTACTTTAGCAAGACTGCACAGGGCGCTGAAAGCAGGTACCACTCTTACGAGTTAGAGACTCTGGCCGTCGTAAGAGCATTGCAACATTTCCGACACTACCTAATTGGTTTAAAGTTCAAAATTATTAAAGATTGCAATGCTCTTAAGTCCACAGAGAAAAAAAAGGATCTGCTCCCACGCGTCGCTCGATGGTGGGTCTATCTCCAGGATTTTACTTTCGACATTGTTTATCGTAAGGGCATCATGATGGCACATGCCGATTTTCTAAGTAGGAATCCACCCCTCCAAGTCTGCCACGACCTCGCAACTGGGCACAAATAGCTCAGTCAGCCGACGATGAAACTCAAAATCTTTTGCAACAGCTGCGCGAAGGAGGGTTGGACTCTAGCCGATATGTACAGGTGAATGACGTTTTGTATTACCGTTATGAGCGAGTCTGTGAAGGGCCGAGGCAGCTATGCTATGTTCCGAAAGGACATAGATTGAGTCTGCTCAGAATCTTTCACGACGAGCACGAACACATTGGTGCTGACAAAACGTTAGATTTGATCCTGAAACATTTCTGGTTTCCCGGGCTTCGCCAGTTTGTGGCAAAATATATAAACCATTGTTTGGTGTGTATATCAAAGAAACGTGTGCCGAGAGCACCACTTCAACCGATTACATCTTGGGAAAAGCCCACTCTTCCCTTTCACACTTTACACTTAGACGTGTTAGGTCCATTACCCGAGTCAGAAGGATACAAGTTCGTTTTATTGATAGTGGACGCCTACACAAAATATACCCTTTTATACGCAATCTACAGGCAGGACGTGAGCGAACTAAAACGAACGTTCATGAACGCCGTTTCTCTATTTGGTGTGCCAAAGCTCATAGTAACTGACCGTGGGCGGATGTTTGAAGCAACAGAATTCACTAGATTTTTATCTGACATTGGTTGTGACATACATTATATTACACCCGAAATGCACAACGCAAATGGTCAGGTGGAAAGGTACGTAAGAACCGTGTTGAACATGATTCGAATAGAAGCTAATCACAAGGGTGCTTCCTGGTCCCAGCAGATGTGGAGACTTCAGCTAGTTTTGAACATTACGAAGCAGAAAACTACTCAAGCCTCGCCGCTGAACCTTTTAGTAGGCATGGATGCCAACACTCCCATCATCCAATCGCTGGTGCGTGACGTAGCCATAGATAGTGTTCAAAATCGAGAGGCATGGCGCGAACTATGCAGAGCACGAGCAACTGATCTGTTAAACAAAAATCAGTCTGATCAAGATCGCCGTGTCAATCCGCAACGACGCACTCCGAGGAAATTTGCTCAAAATGATCTTGTGTTCGTAATAAAATTTTCCCAGTCGACAGGCAAACTGGACCCTGGTATGCGGGGGCCCTATAAAGTGGTGCGGTGCTTACCAAGCGATCGCTACGAGTTACGACTACTGAGCGGATCCTACGGCAAGACCACTCAAGCTGCAGCCCAGTACATGGTGCCCTGGCGTGGAGAGTGGTGTCCTGAGACTTGCGCTGCTTTCTTCGAACGTAAGTTAAGCAGGCAGTTACATTACGGAGTTGTGATTTAGCTTGTCATGGATCATTGTTACCTAAAATAAAATAAAAAATAAAAAAAAAGTAGACAGATTTAAAATAAAATAAATAGAAACCTATAATTAGACGAAGTTGACATAGGAAAATAAAACTAACACAAATAGAAAAATATAATTAGATAAAGTAGACATAGGGACATAAAACTAAAACAAATAGAAAAATATAATTAGAGGAAGTAGACATAGGAATATAGAATAAAAATTTAAAAAAAATTTAGCGATTGTCTTAAGCACAGTTATTAAATCCTTAATTAAATAAACATTATTACAATTAAATAACTGACGTGACAGGCTGAATCATTAACACTTAATTGCAGACGCCTGTTGTGTAGTGTTGTCACAGAATAGACAGGCAGACTCGATGCCTCTGTCTATGCTGCTCGCGTACGCTTGAAGCCTTCACGAGACGTGCGAATCAGCGATGCCTCCGTCTCGATGAAGTTGAGAGACGTGCGATTCAGCGATGCCTCCGTCTCGATGTAGTTGAGAGATGTGCGATTCAGTGATGCCTCCGTCTCGACGAGCTGAGAGACGTGCGATTCAGTGATGCCTCCGTCTCGACGAGCTGAGAGACGTGCGATTCAGTGATGCCTCCGTCTCATTGGTTTGAGTGACGCGCGATTCAGTGATGCCTCCGTCACTCAACCTCGATTGTTATGTATCCCTGTAATTCAAGAGGCGACGCCCTCCTTGTCTGAATGTTCACAGAGGCAGTTGCAGGACACGCACACGTGGTCAAAGTCAACAAATATTGGTAAACTGAGAGCTCTCAGACATGCGTTTTGTCTGTTCTTGATAAAATTACAACGAGTATATGAGAGATGTATGAAAGAATTTAGCACAATTTTGACAATGATTTCGGCAACTTTACTTCTTGTTGTTATTCCAGATAATGATAGTTCTGACCCTGAGGCAGGACAGTCTGCAGCGCAACACGAAGCGGATGGAGCTATTCTATTGCCGGACCGTCTTCAGCACCACACGACGCCGGTCGGGTGGCACTGCGTGATGCAGAGGACTCTTCGTAGTCGCCCCAAGACCTCGTCGAGGACGACTCCACGTCAGGAAAGGCCGAATTAGCTGAGTGATTACGTCACTTGTTTGCCAGCAATACCATTCCCCCGCCGCCACCTATATAAAGCGAACACGGACAGACCGCTGCTCTTTTGCTCGCTGGCGTTCGGACTGTGCACATCGGGTCGACGCGTTCCTAGTTTGTAAAATATTTCTTTAAGTTTTTAGTTTATAGTGTTGAAACTCTGGGTGAGTTATTTTTGGTTTTGTTTTTAGTAAGATTGGTGTTTTGTTAAAGGTTATTTTGTGAGCGATTGTTTTAGGTGATTTGTGGGTAGATTGTTAGATTAATTGGTAAATTAGTTATTAAGTGATTAATCAATAAATGTAATAAGATCCTTGTAAGTTATAGTTTTGTTTTTTTTTAACGAATTCCTACCTCAGTAGCTAAATCTATATTTTAAGGAGAAGGTGCAGACTGCAGTGGCTTGCGGGTTTATGTTGCCAATCTTTCGCAAAGCCACCGGTTCGCACGATAAAAATAACACGAAAAGCCTTAATACTCCTGAAAACCAGCATCTTGTTATGGTCTGGCCCTCCCATAAACTATACATCATCATATCAGCCTCTAAACGTCCATCATCATCATCATCAGCCAGAGAACTTCCACTGCTGAACGAAGGCCTACCCTAAGGATCTCCACCACGACCAGTCTTGTGCTGCTCGCATCCAGTGTCATTAAACATCCGTATCCCGTTTAAATGATTGTTTATAACGGGAAACCATTGTTTAAGCGTGAACACGATAATCTATTGAAAACTTTAACCAGTTAGCAACCCTTAGCGAAGCGGTGGAGACGTAAAATTTAATGAATCCTAGTAACGGGCTCTCTGACATGCGATGTTTAATAAACGAAGAGTAAACTGCGTCTGATAATGTGATAATGACACTTATTAACACGCTGTTTAAGTGGTAATGCGACGCCGTTTTACTGCCGTGAATGCGTGGCCTTGATAGGGGACGACCCAGCCAAACTATACAACATTAAGTTTTCTTAATACAAAAACAATTAAGGGTGAGTTCCACCCATGAAACTGAGCAACTTTCCCCAAGAAACCTATGTGCAAAAATGACAAAAAAAATCGATCTCCCATATTGTCGTCAGCTGATCGGACAGTTTTGTATGGGAGGTCGAAATTTTTTTGTCATTTTTGCACATATTTTTCTTGGGGAAAATTGTAAAGGTTCATGGATGGAACTCACCCTTAATTGTTTTTTTATTAAGAAAAATGAAATGTTTATTGTTTATACACACCAAAATACGTAAAATAAGCATAGTAGGTACTTCAATAATGGATCTGCTATTTCGAAATGCGAAAAATACATTTATTTATATCTTTTAATTAGGTAAGAAGCAGAATACTGACATCGATAAAATTACTCTTTATTGCTCTCTTATTCGTATATACCTACAGAAGGAAAACAGTAGCACACAAACTAAATCTTTGGATTTCAGAAACGACAAAAAACTTCTACTTTCTATTCACACTAAAGTTGATAATTTATATTTAAAGTCAAGAAATATACAGCAATACATTTTGAGTAATTGTTGTTCAAAATCTTAAATTACAAAAATTTTAATTAGAGTGTGCATGGAACATTTAATAAAAAAAATTTTAGATTCGCGCTAAGTCTAAGTAACACAAATTAGTTCACTAAATGAAACAAATTAAAACATTAGGTTAATTTCGAATGAAAAATATACCAGAAAATGTTATTGACAACCTATGTAGAGGTTGGTTAACGACATAGTAGGCACAGGGAATACATGATTAAACGAGATGACTCCCCAAATGATAGGACACGAGCCAGGGCAGATAAACACTGGTCCAATAGCGAGCGAGCTCTGCCCGTCCCCTGGTGGTCGTAAACCAGCCGAACAAACACACCTTTATTATTCAGAGTGACTATTATACAGGACTATAGGAACCTTTTAACCTTCACGGGTCAATCTCCCGCTCACAAAAATAAAATAAAACAATACTTTACTTTACTACCTTAAAAATTCTCATTGAATGTTTTCATTTATTTTATGTGAGATGGAATTGGCTTTCCAATAGTAAAAAATAAAGAAAAAGAAACACCGTTTAAACCAATAAACAAATTTTAAAAGAATAAAAATTGTAGCGTAAATAAATTGCTATGATTTTGTTGAAGCAGTGAAAGTGAAACTAGCGAATAATGTGAAGACGAACAAACCTTATTTAGTTTCCAACTCTGGAATTATTTCGCAGACCAATTTGCAGGAGTGCTCAACCTGCACACAATTTGTAGTTTCCCGTAAATGTACCCTTAGTTACAACTTTTTAAATACAACTTTTGATATTACATTTGAGGAGCTCGATAGCGCAGCAAGCCGTTCGTTTTGGTTTGCGATCTTACTATAATAATATAGTTATACAACTTTCGCAATGCCGGATTCACAAGCTCCTTCGTGCTTTGGAGATTGGAAGACACGTAAAGCCGATGGTCCTGTTTCCAGTTTGATATCGTAAGATGGCAGTTTTTATACCCACCAACCCAAACTGAGCCAGCGTGAATGGCCCAATCTACCAATGTGCTGATGTCCATGTGGAAAGGCCTGTGCCCACAGTGGGACGTATATAAGCTGATGATAAGCCATTGCTTTGACCCCTCAGGCTGAGAACGTCAACTTCCTAAAATGACAAGTTCCGAAAACGACAACTTCCTAAAACGTCTATTCCTATTTAGGGTGGCTGTGGGGCCGCCGTTCACTCCGCTCACACCTTTTTGCTGAATGATGGCGGCGAAGTGTTGCTGAAGGTGGATGTCAAAAACGCTTTTAACTCTGTAGACAGGGGTGCTTTGTTGGCGAAGATAAAAGAGGATATTCCTCTGTTTTTTTGTGGCAATGTTACGGTGAACCAACAAAATTGATTCACCGTAACAACCTCCTACATTCTGCCGTAGGTTGCCAACAAGGCGACCCCCTGGGACCGGCTATATTCTCTTTGGCTATCCACCACATAATTTCGAGTCTAAATTCTAAATTTAACGTTTAGTATCTCGATGATGGAACTCTAGGAGGAAACTCGACTTTAGTTCTCGAGGACCTACAGAGTTTGATAACTCAGTTTGGCACTATAGGTTTGGAACTAAATTTCTCCGAAGTGTGAGTTATATGTTTCAAATACCGTGGCCCCGGAACGTAGAACTCGTCGCTCAACAGCATCATCCGCAGTGCTTTTGCCACCGTTGGCTTACCAGCTGTCTTAGAGCCGGCTGGTATCTCTCGCAGCGATGGCAAAAGACCTGACGGTATGACCGTAGGACTGTGGAGGCTTGGCAGGCCGCTGGTGTGGGATGCGACGTGTGCAGATACCGTGGCTCCCTCGCATGTGCGCGCTACCTCGCTACATATTGAGGTTGCTGCGGTAAGCGCCGAAAATCGCAAACGGCTCAAATACGCAAACCTGGGACCTAATTATATATTTGTGCGGTTACCTATCATAAATTAGAATTTTGCCTGTACGAATTTTATTTGGCCGAAAACGTTTTGTAATTTTTTGTTTTCCATAATTTTCTTTTTACCGAAAAAACAAGTTACAAAGTTTTGAAATGCCGATTATCGATTGTTATTTTTTTCAAAATCTCTATGTTTTGAAATCCCCCTCAACGTTTGGCCGAAGCTATTAATGCTAGACGATTCATTTTCCAGAAACATGTTTCCAATATTATTAAAATACAACATTTCAAATAATTTAAATCCATAATATCATCGAACAACTTGTAATCGTAGTAACGTTTAAGCATGCAAACAAGCATGCAGCATGGAAGGAAGCTTGCACCACGCAAGCAAGCATGCAGCATGCAAACAAGCAAGCAGTAAGCAACCAAGCATGCAGCAAGCGTGCAGCAAGCATGCAGCATGCAACCAAGCATGCAGCAGGCATGGTTTCTGTCACGGTTCCGGTGCTGCGAGGCTCCGGCGGTCCCACGCGAGCTTATCGTCGCAGATGGCTTACGCTCACCACCTGCTCCTCAGCTCGCTGGCCGCCTCGCCCCTCCGCGCCTACGCGCGCGGGCTTGAATTACACTCTAGCGTAGGGCAGACAAGACTACGTGGAGTCGGTTTTGCCGCGATTCGTTTCTGTCACTGACTTTTGAAACACAATCTTACCGGAAACATAAAATATTAACTTTTTAAGACATTGAAGTTTATTCACCTAATAATATGAATATATAAAAACAAAAAAAAACTGGGTATGAGTATGATATTTTAGAGAAAAAGTTACTTCGAATTTTAATACTTCTAGATATGTATTGTAAACAAAACATCTTCCAAAAGAAAAAAAGTAGTTTTGATAATCGGCTAATAGTTTTTCTGGAAAATGAAACGTATGTATGATAAGTTTATGGATTAACAAAATTATGTAAAAGCAACGATCTGGTATTTAAAACTTCGTCATACCGTTTTCGAACAATTGAAATTCGTACAGGAAAGTTTCGAATTTATGATAGGTTACCATTTGTGCCGTTTGCGGTGGAGACAATGGGTACGTGGGGGCCGGAGGCTAAGCATCTTGGAAAAAAATTAAGTGCACGTCTTGTTGAGGCCTCCGGTGACAAGAAGGCCGGCAGCTACCTCTGCCAGCGTATTAGCCTGGCAATTCAAAGAGGTAATGTTGCCAGCATTCTTGGGACCATACCTGCGTGCTCGCAGTTGGAAGACATTTTTTATTTATAGTTTTTTGTTTTAAATTAGACATTTTTAATTTATAGTTTTGAGTTATTTTTTGTTTTCAAGTCCAAGGCGTGTTGTTTTTATTTTCCTTCTGTTTTTTGTTAGTCGTTAGTGTATTATTATTTAATAAATATAAATGTTATTATCAATAATAAAAACTTATTACTTATTAAGTACTTATTATGGGGTGTTAATTTCGGCCCTCAGTTGTGAAATGTCAAATTTACACGTAATAAATCGTAGCGTAGTAATATTTGACTGGATGTTTGTGTTGTAACTTTGAATTAGGTACTTACTTTGTTTTTCATAGTGTTTGTAATAATGACAATGTTGTCGATTTTGGATGTTGTCATTCTAAAATGTTGTCATTCAAGGAAGTTGTCGTTTTAGGAATTTGCCATTTTCGGAACTTGTCATTTTAGGAAGTTGACGATCTCAGCCTGAGGTTCTTTGACGACCTCCTTGGTTGAGTGGTTTGTACACCGGTTTTCATGGTGTCGCCATCTCTGAGGTCCCGGGTTCGATCCCCGGTCGGTTCAATTTAGAAACTATTGTTTTTCTAAATTGCCTCGGGTCTGGGTGTTTTCTATGTATAATATTCAAGTATTTTATGTCTGTTTATCCGTTGTCCAGTAACCATTTAACGAGTTTCATAACGAAGCTTCTCTTGGGGTAGATAATTGGTGTGAGTGTAGGAAAGTTTATTTATTATTATTTTTATTGCAACCCAAAAGAATCGCGGTGCTTGTTGTCCTGCACCCAGTGGCGGTACCTTCATACAAGCCGAAAAGCCCGGCTTGCCCTAACAAAAACTCAATATCACTATGGTAAAACGCAATTATTAAAATCACTTAAGTAATATTTTTTACCATTGTTAATTTTCTTTCATCAGCATTCAAATTATCAATTTTAAAAGTTTCTCATATTAAGAATCACCAAACAAATCGCATAAAGCTGCTTATAAATCGTGCGATGCTTTACATCTCTCTCGCACAAGTTGGCTTGCAACCGGGCTTCGGATTTTAAGTATATCCGCTCTCTTCTAACTTTAACAAAATTGCTACTCTATAAACATAATACTGCGTAAGTATGTATAGATTCTATGAGAAATTCATACTCTTCGTCAAAGCCAGCTTGCGTTATGAAGTTCGCAAGTAAGGCCGGCCTTCTCCAAATCAGGCTTTATTTCTACCGAATCACGTGCAACTTCAACGCGGGCTAACCAATCAGAGGCGACCGACGACACCTTGAGCTCGGGCGAACCAATCAGAGGCGAGCGTTAATACGCGATTGTGCTGTGCAGCAGCCACAGGCAGCAGCCAGCCATTTTTTGACTTATTTCATTGTTATTGTCACACTTCACTTTGTTTGAGCGATTGTTTATAAGTAACAAGTGTTTTCGTAATTTTTGATAAAAAATGTGTTCTGAGTTCAGTTCGTCGCTTTATTGGTCTCTGTGACGAACTTAGATATTGTGTTGGGTGGGCATGTGATGTGTTGCAAACAAATGTGTAGGTACTTAAACGTGTTGATGATTGGCATACGAAAGGCAGAGGTAAATAAATTCTTTAAACATCACACATGATTATGTATTTCGCAAACTATTAAAAGTCATCTAGGGCATTCATTATAATAGGTTTATGTAAAAAACTCTTTGGATTGTTGGTTCCTTCCATTCAAAATAATTAAGTAATAATTAATAAATTAAGTGTAGAGGCCTACTCAACGACTGTGATTTCCGCGCAAAATGCCCATTTTCGCATTTTGTAGTAATATTCCAGTTGTTTTTATCGTTTTTATCGAAATAGGATACTAAATGCATGCTTTTACGAATCTCCACTCTGCGAGAATAAGCTGAGTTCGGACGGCCGGCGCATCGCATTTTGTAGTAATTTTGTACTTAGTTGTATTTATAGTTTTCATCGAAATAGGATAATAAATTCACTATAATATTTTTATTCCTCATGAAGTAACAATTATTCTGGTATAAATTTTACTCAATAAAATTCACAGTTGCCTTAAACGCGATTTTCGAAGTTTTTTGTTTTTGAATAAAAAATTTTTCTATATAAAATCAATAATATTTAAAAATTCCGTGGCCGCTACGCATTATACGACGAGATAATATTCTCATTTTTTATTTCATTTGTTTAGAACAGTAGTTCAACCCAGGAGCTCAAAAAAGTGCCCTCGCGCAATTTATGAAAATCTTTCTCTGCAATTTTGGGTTTAAATAAAAAGTTAAGCAAAATTTACAAAAAGCGAGGCCGCTACGTAATATGCCAATAGCTATTTTACACTATTCAATAAGTAAATACTGCTAATGTATTTTTGTTTCTGAGGTAAAGAACGCCAAAATTGGCCCCAGTAATTTTTTTTCAAAAATTTCTTACAAAAATCACCTTCAAGATGTAATAGAAGGTAATAGGCTGTTTTTTTACATACGACAAGAACGTTTGGAATGCCACGGCCTATGACGATTTAAGTAAAACATGTGGCTAGTGTCACAAATGGGCACCAACATTGTACCTAGGTAGCAAGATTAGGAACTTCAGGTTTCGTGGCTTGCCCCAATCCGAAGCCCTAGGCACGCCACTGCCTGCACCATAGTTTTTAGTCAATTATTATTATTTTGCTGTTACATAAACTGTCTATAAACCTACGTAATTGACAATGACTATGTCGTACAAGAAAACAGATTTTGTAGTTAGTCCGTTTTGAGTTTAGGTACCTACTTTCTTTTATGTGGAATTTCTTTTAAGTCTATCCAGATAAACAAAATATCACGAGGTAGAAGGAAGGAAGAATCTAGATTCCAGATTATACCTACAACAAAGCCTGTTAGCTTTTCCAATAGGGGGATTTAGGCTATTCATCACAAGATCATTCGGCCCCATACAATTGTGTACAATAGATATTGGTTTCACTTTCTCCCGGGCGGCATGAAAGGGACGCTGCATGCTCCTGTGACGTCACCGACCGTGACCTACTCAGACACAGCCAGAACCTCTACTATGAGTCCTCGTTCACGAATTAACAAGTAACAGAATGAGGTGATATTTTTATTTAGCGTACTTTTTAGACACACACTTAAAACTCTATCGTGTAACGCTCACAACGACGCGAGGGTAAATAAAAAATAAGTAAATAAGTAAAGAAATAGATGGTAATTGATGGCAATAGAAAGCACGCCGGTTCTGGCGTCGCGCTATCTCTGAGGGAACCCGGGACGGGTTTAACCAATTAACCGCCGCAGTTGTATATAAGCCACTTATCATTTTAGAGCCCCTGGCGCCGCAGTTGTAAGTATATTCGCAACTAAAGTCTACGAAGTGATTTTCAAGCGTATTTTCATTTACGTAGCAGCAATTTCATAATACCTATATATTCAAAATTTCCGGTGGGGTCAATTAAGAAATATTAGTTTTTTTTCTCTACGTACCCCACGTCACCCACGTGCCCATTTTTATCCCCTCGGGCTATTATCCATGTGGGAGGCCTGTGCCTGGCAGTGGGACGTTCGTGATGATGATGATGATGAGTTTTTTTTTTAAATTGATGTCGGGTCCACATTTTTTCTATTTAACCATTTAAGTAAGTTTCAAAAGAAGCTTTACTAGATAATTATTGGTGTAAGCGTAGAAAGTTATTTTATCCAAAGGCCTCCATCATTGATACCTATCAACTCGCCGCTACAATTCATGGGTCTCGCCGCAACACTGCAGAAGTCTGTTGGAGCTGCCCTGCACACGATGGATCAGTGATGGATCAGGGTATCTATAGATCAGCATAGTACTCATGCTCCCTGAAGCACTGCAGTGACGTCGCAGCCCTATCAGCGTCCTAAATATACATATCGTCGTTGTATTGAGTGTAAAGGTTGCTTCACACATATCAGTGAAGCCACAGTTCCGGCACAGTACCGTCACAGTGTTTTTCATACATTCTCTATTAACTCATCCCCACCTGTCAGTGATAATGCTCTCAGTGTCAGTCAGTCAGGCAAATCACGGACGTATTCTTTTTGACAAAATTCATAGAGAATGTATGAAAGAATATTTTTCACTGTGCCGGTACTGTGCCGGAACTGTGACTTCACTGATATGTGTGAATCAACCTTTAAATTGCAAAGGGCCTTAAATGCTCCCTGGGTCCTGGGTGTAAAGTGTGTACAGGCTGCTAATTGTTTAATTCTAACAGACTTGGATTGGAAAATGTATACCGAGGACTTGCCTCTCGTCTGAGCTGGCCTTAACAGGTGGTGGGATGAGTATTCTCACTAACTTTGAACTTTAAATACCTACGCGATAAGAATGAAAACCAATAAAATATTCAAACATGTTTTGCCTTATAAAGGGTTAAAAAGGGTTGCAGCTGTGTTGATTTATGATTTGCAACAAAATTTTAGTAATATTAAAACTTAAAAGAGCTAACTTATGAGCACCAATCGTTATTTAATAATTCTTTCTTAATTTATATATTTTGTAGTAGCTATCGCTAGCATTGAGTGTGCATTCGCCAAATATCAGTTAACTTGTCTACCAATTTACTATTTAATTTTTGTCTTTATTTTATTCACTATTATTTTCCCATTTTCATGGGAAAATAATAGTAAATAAAATGCTTATGTTATTTTAATTATAGTTTGAATTTTTATTTTGTATTTTTTATTTTTGGTTGTAGATAATTAATGTTTTTAATATTATTTGTGTTGTATGGATCTCATAGTTATCCGAAATAAATATTTATTATTATTATTACTATTGACAAACGCTAACGAATAGACATGAAGCGTATGCCACTTATCCAGGGGGCAGAAAATCTGAATCGAGAACCGTGACGTGAGTAGCAGCAACAAAGCAAAAACTTATATAGGTCAAGGCTACATACAATATGGGACGGACCAACAACAATTGGCTACTTGACAGTTTTCGGAGAAGTATTTTAAAAATTACAAACGCTTATTTTATACACCGTGCAACAATTTTATTCTCCAAAAAGCTTTATCTAAGTAAGTAATAGAAAAAAACTTATGTTTCTTCATTCGTTTCTTTCGTGCAAAAACGGTTGGTCACGTGACATTTAGCTCTGTGATGTCACACCACAATGAACTAACCAATCTTGAAACCTGACAGATATCTTTTGTTTAATTGTGAAATGTGACATCACACGAAGCTCAATCATGACGACTCTGCTTTTAGGTTCAGTGCGAGATACAAGTGTTTTGTTTAACAGTTGTTATTTTGTGCTGTTGAAATATTTGTGTGTGTTATTTGTGTTTGTTATAGTCCGATAGTTATTTTTGGTGATTGTAGTCAGTGTTTAGTGCTGTCCTAAGGGTAAATATGGATACTGACCCTTCGGACCCCGGAGGGGGCAGTGTGATTTCTCCGGATGTTTTTGATTCCCAGTCGTAAGAAACCCCTAGAAGCATGCCTAGAAAGCGTGCCCAAAATGACCCTGATAGTTCCTTAATCCCAGTTAAAAAAACATCTGTTGCTCAGTTACTGCATCTGCTCAAACAACATATACCCTTCCGGAATATATGAACAGCAAAATTAGCTATTCCGAAGATGATGTTGCTCCTTTTGTTGTTCATGTAGCCAAAAAGGAAGAACTTACACAGGCAACTGTTTTTCGCGCAATACAGATAGGCAAATTCTTGCACTCCAACAACATTAAAAATATAATTTCAGATGGAGTTAAGAAGGTAGGTCGAAATCGCATCTCTGTGGAATTTAAGTCTGCAGCTGACGCTAATTCTTTCTTGAACCATCCAGCGTTGAATGACTGCAACTATTTGGTAAATATTCCCTCATTTAATGTGTCGCGCATGGGTATTATCAGAGAAGTACCTGTTGATTGGACTATGGAAGAGTTGATAGAAAATATCCAAATACCCCCGGGTTTTGGAAAAGTGTTCCGAGCAAGACGCTTACATAGGAAGTCCTCTTCTGTTGGCTCTGCCCCTACCTGGATACCAACCCAAACGGTTGTTTTAACTTTTACAGGTAAAAAGCTACCACAACATGTTTATTGTTATTTTACCTCTTTGCCTGTTGAAATTTACCGTTTACCTGTAATCCAGTGTAATAACTGCTGTAGATTTGGCCATGTAAAATCGCAGTGCCGTTCTAAGCCTCGTTGCTTTAAATGTGCAGACTTACATGAAGGCGAAGCATGTTTAAGCCAAGCTCCTCCAAAATGTATTTTATGCTCTGGAAACCATTTAGCCACATATTTTTCTTGTCCAGAACACGAGAGGCAAAAATCGATTAAGCTGGTGATGTCACAGGAGAGCATCTCATATATGGAGGCGTCTGCTAGATTTGCCCCAACCAAAAAATCTTTTGCAGACTCAGCACGTGTGTTCTCTTCACCCCCAACTCAGACGCAAGGACTTCATCCTATCCTGCAACCACTTCCTACCGCAAAACAGTGGAAATCCCTCGTCATCCCAGGGTTCCTGCATCCAGCTATGGCTATGACAGGAACATCCATAATGAATTTTCGTCCACCCCAGTATCTTCTCTTCCAAATGGATGTGCTTATTCAAGTACTCCTTCAGTTCCACCAGAATCTAATGACAATTTGTTAGAAATGTTATTGTTACAATTATCTACTTTAATTAACTTTATCCAACGTTTTAATGACATAGAATTACCGTACAATATTAGGCAAAAACTTACTGAGCTTTCTTCTCTTAATAACAAAATTCACCCCAATCCTTCAGTGGAACTGTAGAAGTATTAGACACAAAAAACCAGAATTAATTTATCTCATAAATACTCATAAGCCCGTCATTCTTGCCATCCAGGAGATGTGGCTTGGACCTGAATCCAATTTTAGGTTATCAGGCTATGCTTGTTTGCGGGATGACAGGAGCGACGGTAAGGCTGGCACTGCAATTTTTCTATCACGAAATTACAAGTTTTCACAACTTACCATCCCATCCCATAATAAAGATCTCTTTAATATAGTGGCAGTTCGTATCATGGACATTACCTTTATATCTTTATATATTCCAATTCCCAGTTTACCCATCTTAATGAACATATCCTCTATAATTTCATCTATTCCTCAGCCGGTTATTATATTAGGTGACTTTAACCTACATAATGTAATCTGGGGCTCCCATAACTCTGAGTCTCTTTCATTTAGACTTTTAGACGTCTTAGATGATTTTAATCTGTGCATATTAAATGATGGCTCTCCAACACGGCGGGTAGCTCCTTCGCAGAATGTGAAAAGTGCTGTAGATTTATCTCTCTGCTCTGCTAGTTTAACTTCTAGTCTTACCTGGCAAGTTCTTCATAATTCTCATGGAAGCGACCATTACCCCATTCTTATCTTTTTACCTATGTCCCGAAAGAATTCCCTATCAATAATCATCGTCAAAAATACGTAGTATCTCAAGCCGACTGGAACCAATTTAGGATTAATACAGATGAGGAAGTTCGCAATCTTCCTACACTAAATTCGGGTAATGTCCACTTACATTATTATCTATTTAAAAATGCTCTTTTATCTGCAGCTGATAATTCTATCCCGATAAGAAAATCCCCCTCTAAGAATATCTCTTCTCCACCTTGGTGGGATAAAGAGTGCACTGTTGCATGTAAAAAGCGCAAGGAAGCAGAGCGAACCTATACATGTTCAATGAATGAACATAACTTCATAAACTATCAGAAAACTGCAGCAGAAACAGTACAACTATTAAGAATTAAAAAGAGAGCTGGATGGCACTCTTTTTGTTTATCTTTATCCCCTAAAACTCCGTCAACTGTTATTTGGAAAAATATCAAAAGGTTTCGTGGCTCATTTATAGATAGTAACACCTCTTTAGACTCATCTTCATGGTTAGAATCTTTTAGTCAAAAAATTGCCCCTCCATCCGCTCCCTCTTTGGAGGAAGCTACAACATTCTCGGCTACCTCACCTACAACATCTGACATATTACAGTCCCCTTTTTCCCTTGAGGAATTAACAATTGCCTTATCTGGTCTTAAGGACTCTGCTCCGGGAGTTGATGGAATACCGTATTCCTTTATTGTCAAAAGTGGAAAGGAAACCAAGATATATTTCCTAAAAATGATAAATCTTATATTTGAGTCTGGCTTTCCTCCTCATGAATGGAAGACACAAATTATCATTCCTATCTTAAAGACTGGTAAACCTAGTAACGACCCATTAAGCTACCGTCCTATTGCTCTTTCCAACACTATGTCAAAGATTTTAGAGCATCTTATTAAGAATCGTTTGGAATGGTTTTTGGAGAGCAATGAGAAACTCTCCAGAACCCAATTTGGTTTTCGCAAAGGATTAAGCACGATAGACAGCCTTGGTACTTTTGTGAGTGACGTCCGTATTGCTTTTTCGGAACGAAAATCAGTGGTAGGCGTATTCCTAGACATTGCATCTGCATACGACAATGTTCTTCTCCCAATGCTCAGGCAGAAAATGCTACAGCTGAACATACCGGAGAGAATTGTAAATTTTATCTTTAACTCTCTATCTGATAGGTTGATTCTTGTAAGCTCGCACAATTCTACCCTTCCGCCTAGAAGAGTTTGGAAGGGCCTTCCCCAAGGTTCAGTCCTTAGCCCTTTACTATATAGCGTGTATACTCATAACTTGGACCTTTCAGTGGATTGCTTTTGTAATGTTCTCCAATACGCAGATGATCTTGCTCTCTACGTAGCAGCGGATAATATCTCTGATGCCGAGAATAGACTTAACTCCGCAATTTACTATCTTAACAGTTGGCTTCTGGATCACGGCTTATCTCTTTCAATTTCTAAAAGTAGTGTGGTAGTCTTCTCGAGGGCTAGGTCTATTCCTGACATCACAATATCTTGTGATGGACAACCATTTCCAGTACATGATAGAGTGAAGTTCCTAGGAATTATATTGGACTCAAGAATGTCTGGTGCTCATCACTTAAAATACATTTCTGAAAAATGTGAAAAAAATATTAATGTACTGAGAGCACTTTCTGGAGTTTGGTGGGGAGCTCATCCATCCACCCAAAAGTTACTTTATAATGCTCTTATTCGCAGCCTACTAGATTACGGTGCTTTCCTACTGGAGCCATGTAATAAAACCTCTTTGGTTTATCCGGACAAAATCCAATCTAAACGTCTGCGGATTATCCTTGGCGCGATGAAGTCTTCACCTATAAATGCTATGCAAGTGGAGTGTCTGGAATCGCCCCTAGAATTCCGTAGACAATATATTTCTGATAGATTCCTCTATAAAAGTTCCCTACTGTCATCAAACCCATTAATCGCTAAGTTACAAACTTTACATGAACTGATTCCTTCTAATGACTATTGGTCACACAAAAATCTACCGTGCTTGCTAATAAGTTATAGGAAAGTAATTAATTTGCCTTCTCCTGTTTACCAGTGTAAGATCAACCCCCTCTTTGAAACTCCATACAAAGCCTTAATTTATCAGCCGGGAGTAATTCTCGACTTAGGTATAGAAAAGAGCTCCGTGGCCGCTCAGAATCAATTCAATGAAATAGTATCAATTAAGTGGCCTGAATGGTTGAATATTTATACTGACGCATCTAAAATATCCAGTGATGGTCATGTCGGTTTGGCGGTCTGGATTCCTAAATATAAAATTGCAGTAGAACTGCCACCTGCAGTAGAGTCGCATATATACAGGCTTCATCCATCTCAATCGGGTGTTTTAGAGTGACAGCGAGAGAAAGGTTTTTGTCGATGTAAGACCTAAACCCATCTCAATCTGTTCTGTGACTAGTCAATGATTCGGCCGATTATTGATTTATTCGGTTTGTGCTTATTGTCAATGTGACAGGTGAGTGATCTGAGGATACTAAGATACTACTATAATATAATAAAATAAGATACTACTATAATAATAAGATACTACTATATAACGATACTAAGCGATACTAAGCTATACTCTTGGTTACCAAGAAGTTTAGGAGGTCAGGTAATTTTATTGGGTCTGTTGGCCAATACGTTGCTTCACCCGTTGAAAGAGGTTTTAGATAATTCGAATCAATACATAGTTTAAGTCCGCGACCCTCTCGTATTTGTGCAACGGGATCCCCACTAATGGATATTTTGCTTTCCAGTCACCGCGACCGCCTGCGAATCACATCACGAATCTAGGACCCAGAGTCTGAAAGTAGGCAAAAAACATGGTAGCAGTTATCTTATGTCTTGGTGGGCAGTATACCGAAGAAAGAACAAGAGAGCCAATACGATCCTCCAGTCTGACCGAGGTATCCTGAAGATGGTCTGAAGTAAATGGTTTTATTAACGAATGCTTGAGGTTGGATCGGATTATCAGAGCTGTTCCTGCTTGGGCACCACCATCTGGATGAGGGATGAAATGAATGGAATAGCCTTATAAGTAAGAAGAGCTCCTGTTTGTCGCATGGGAGTCTGATATCAATACAGTATCAATTTTTTTGGCTATTAGAGGCGACTCTAAATCGGTGATACTTGGAGTTAACTCGTTAATGTTCCATGTAGCGACTCGCAGTGAAGCCATCTAAGTTAGTTTGGCAATGACAGTAGTCAGCAGACCCATCAGGGTTGATGTGTTGGAGGAGTTGGTTGATTTTTTTATTCTGTTTAATTAGCATCTGCTCCATTGTCTTGCTTTGATAGTTATATGAGTCGTCAGCCTGCTTGTTGATTGAGGGTACCTATTTTAAAACGACCTGCTGTTACATCGGAGTATTTGTGTTGTGTCTTGAGTGATTGAGTCAGGTGGTGCGTGAAGTCCAGGAATAGTTTTCCAGGAAGAGCTCTCCTAGGGGTCTCAGGTGTAAGTTTACTGGGATTCATCTTTCTTGTGAGAATTTTTTTGTAAACTTGACACCCCTTATAGTTCGCAAGGACATAGGGCGCATTTAGTTGTGTTATGCATCATTAGCATTTTTTGTCAAATAAAGGCTATTATATAAGTAACAACTTATTTCTTTACTTTCGAACTTTCACTTTTTTATTTTATTTAGAAGAATAAAACGTGTGATTCATTAGATTGTTTTATTTATTTATGATGTTTGGCTCAATAATCTTTGATGCCAGTACCGTAAAGTCTTACAAATTATCAGATGTAGTAGATAGGACATGACGTAAACTTTGATTCCTTTTAATACAATTTTCGACACCTATCAGTTAAGTAATTCAATTATTGCAACAGAACACATACACTGGTAATATAGCATGAGGCGCAAACATTAAGTTTATTTGTGTATTAATTAGGGTTGTTTAACATACAATATGATTTACGAAACTGAATAAGCCAAAATACTAAGTGCCCGTTTTGATTGCTCGGACTGGATTTGGCGGTTAAAGTTTCTCGCGTCCGTAGGTTTACACGTGACCCCTGGGTGGTGCTAAATGAGTGACACTGACTGAGTGGTAGAGCCACGCTGCGTTGCAGCACGCATTAGGCCGGCTCGCCCGGCGTAATACCAACCTCTCACAAATATCCGGCGTGAAATAATGGCACTTGGTTCTATTGTGAGTCGTCCGGCCAGTGAGGGTTCCGGAGGCCCATCCCCCCCTCCCTCACACAATTCCTATTCCTTCCTTAACCCTATTCCTTCCTTAAAGGACGGCAACGCGCCTGCGATTCCTCTGGTTTTGCAGGTGTCCATGGGCGGCGGTGATTACTCTCCTGTCTGGTGACCCGCCTGCTCGTTTGCTTCCTTCTTTTATATAAAAAAAAATTAAAAAAACACAGTGTCGTTCGTAGGAATTTGTAAAACACTAACAATAACAGTCGCAAGTTCATAGAAACAATATTTAAAAAGTTGTAAGGGTTTGACCATAGCCGCGCGGTTGAAAAGTGGCTGTCACTCATTCTCTCTCTCAAACGATGCATAATAGACGTCCCATTCTTTTTGTTAATAACTGATACGATTTTTCATAATTTAAAATAGCTAGTAATAAATAAGTTATTATGAGATTACTTACCTTACCTCAGTTTGTAGCTTAGTTTTCCAAATACTATGGGTACAGTAGAGGAAATTCGCGGTCGGCCACTTTTCGGCGATGTTCGCTTGCACACTATCTACGCGCACGCTACTGTACGTACACGCGGTCGGAATGGAGCGCAAGCGAATATCGCCGAAAAGTGTTCGTGTATGTATGTACACACGGCGTCAGATCAACCTACCCAAAACTGTCAGATTTCTACAATTAATTTTGAACTTTATTGTTTGGTTTTAAGGAACAATATTGATTGGAGAAATTTGACAGTTTAGGGTAGGTTGATCGGACGCCGTGTGTACACGTGTATGTTGTGACACCTTACCGGGAAGCGAATAACTACATAAAAGGTATTTGTATGAAATTAATTTTGTTTTGTTTAAGCGAGACTGACCTTTTTTGTAATTATGACAAATAATATAAGGTGACTGCTAGAAACCGCAAAAAACTTCTAGGGCTGGTCAGGTCAAGTGTTTCAAACATGACAAAAATGACAAAAAAAAATTCGTGTTTAAAAAAAAAAAAAAATTAAATAATTCATGTTGTATATTTTAATTAGATGGTCTTTGAGTATCTAATTTATTTTAAACAAATAACATAAGAAAAATAAAATTAAAAACAATTAAAAATAACGCTTATTTACAACGCGCGGGCAACGAACGGCTGGCCGGCCGACTGTTGACCCGTAAGCGTTGTCAGCTGGGAGATAAGTACCTACGTTAGTCTGCAATCACGAGACCCCATTTATTTTCCTTTAATTAAAATGTGCGTAAGTATAAGGTGCAGTTAAGTCCAACGCCACTTTTTAACTGTAATTATGGTAAGTGTTATGATGTATGAACGTAATTTCAATTCAATCCTAGTAAATATCTACCACACCACACATTATGAGAAGTTACAATTATCTTTCCTTACAAATGAAAGATCAATAGTTGGGTAGTTATCTAATATCGCGTCCGCACGCTAAGCACTTGCCGCTAACTCCAAACCAAATGACCAGATGACCTTTCATGTCCTCGACAATTAAACAGCCTAAAGCATTGTGATAAGTTACCTATGTTATGTTGTTGTTATTCAAGCGGTTATTTTACTATTCAGTCTTACTTATTTATTTACACTAAATTAAGTCAAACTAATGTCTCGCATTAAAGGCAACGTTAATACCTAAAAAGCTGCGTAATTAATAGGTGTCGGTAGGTACTTACTTACATGGTGTTAGAAGCATTCCAGTTTATTACATCAGCGAACAGGAAAGGTGATAAGCTTCCCATCACACCTCACAGGCTTTGGACTGTCAAACTAACGTAATATTACATAAAAATTAAACCTTCGCCAAAATAACGTAAATAAAATAAAATTTATTAAAGGACGAACTAAAATAACTCTTGTGATCGGCACATTATTATTACACTTATTTAACGTGTTTAAAAGAACACCACCTGTGTAAGGGTAACGTTAATTATGTAATTGATTTATTGCAAAACGTACATAAATATAAATACACTCAATTTAATATCATAAAACCATAGACTAATCATAATAAAATTGTTTAAACGTCATATCGTTTGACAGATAGATTGCGATCTTTTTACCCACTCACTCGATCTTTACCTGGTTCGTGGTCCGATACCGGGCGGGGCGGACAGTCGTGGACTAGCATTCGTCGTGAACGGACGTCTTAAGCGAGCATAAAGCGTGCTATTGAGTAACAGTGAGGAGACATACTGCTGGAGCAAGTTCAGGTTAGCATCACATTTTATTTTACTATAATTCATAATGTACTACTTTAAATTACTTTGGTTCATATCGTGACGTTATTATCGATGCTTAAGTCTTTGATTGTCTGAATTCCATGTGCCTGTCTTACCTTTTTGTAATAAACGCCAGTTATAAAGCTTGATTGTTTTACTTGACTATAAAACCCTGGACTCCTATAGTTCAGAAGTGGGATCGGTGGGTAATTTTGCTAATTACCCGCTTGCCCTCCTGCCCACGATAGTTGAAAACGTAATTATGCTTGCTTTGCGATGGATATATTTTTTTTAATTATTTAAATTTTTCTCCTAACTCAAACGTGTTTAAAATAATGGAATTCAATCAATCTATGTAACATCACCTTGTAAAATTGACGACAGCGATACGGATACAATGTACTAGGTACAGAGGCATTTTCGAAAGTTGCATTAAGTTAACAGTTATCATCACTATACCCTCGGACCAAATATTACATGGACAGAGTCTTACGACGTTGCCGCTTTTACATACGTGTATCAAAGTAAAGTATTTGTATCTCTGTCTGTATGACTGTAGTGTGATATGAGTAAAAGAGATAGTGAATGTACGTTTGGCAGCGACGCACTGTCGGTGTGAGACGTGTCATTTCATGACCGACTACACGGTCAAAACATTGCTGGATTGTGCGAAATAATAGTGAAATATAAAGAAATCTTAGTGTTTGTGTTGTTTGTGTAATATACAATTGACGTAACGTCTTGTTCAGCGGTTTATTGTTCGTCAAGAACAACAATAGGAGGTGTGAAAGACCAGGAATTATCATTTCATACGGTAGTGATTTCTCATAATATGTATGCTTTACTATGAGTTTTTTAAGAATAAAAACGGCAAAACATTAATTTTTGCTTATTCTAAATTATACTATATCGTACACTATTCCTAAGAATCAATGTTTAAACCTTAATTAAATGTAATTTAAAGGCTTTGTTTTTGGCATAATGATTAGTGATGTACGTATTTGTGTATCGAAGCTTTATCGATATTACTAATATTGTTTTTATTGAAACGAAACACTTTTTACAGATTAACTCGCGTTTAATTTACTATTTACATAGTTTTTATATTATCCTGACGTTTCGAACCCTTTACAGGGTCCGTGGTAAGTCATCTTAACTCCATACACCCTAAAATACAGTTCACAATGGAGTTAGAGGCAGACAACAAGTTAGCTTTCTTGGACACTTTAATCATCAGGAATCCTGACCATAGTTTGAGCCACACTGTGTTTCGTAAAGTAACCCATACAGATAGGTACCTCAATGGTGATTCTCACCACCATCCTAGACAATTGGCTACTGTAGGGAAATCTTTGTTTCAGAGAGCACGCGGCATCTGTGACACCCAACACCTGGCTGCTGAACTTCAACATGTCAAGCATGTACTACAGGATAACAAACTGCAAGTACCGCGGCTTCGTCACAAAAAACGCAAAAAACCAACCACAGTCGAGCGCCAACCTGCAGTATTTCCATATATGAAAGGCGTCACTGACAAGATTGGTCACATCTTGAAGCGAGCTTCAATCAATACTTACTTTAAGCCGCCAAAGAAGATCAACCAGTTCTTACGACCTGTCAAGTGCAATATACCCCTTCAAGATGCAGGCGTGTACAAACTGGACTGCGACTGTGGGCTCTCGTACATCGGGCAAACAAAGAGAAGTGTAGGAACCCGCGTAAAAGAACATATAGCCGACGTCAAGCATAGGCGCGAAAATAAGTCTGCAGTGTGTGAACATGCTCTCAAGGGACCCAACCATTACATCAGATTTGACAAACCTCAAATACTCGCCAAGGAACAACGATTCATCCCTAGGATGATACGCGAGGCTATTGAAATTAAAAAAACATCGTAATTTCAATAGAGAGGATGGTTGGAATTTACCACCTGCCTGGGACTCCATCATACAGGTCATCAAATCCCAGCCCCAACAGCAACACATTGCCAGGCCTAAAAATATTGTTAGCTCGTATTGTGTTAACTTGAACGCACCCGGTAAAATATAAAAAAATTATTGACGGTAGGCAAATAACTTCTAACAATGAGACGGTCGTCTCATTCACGTCACAACACCTCAGTCTCCCTGTGACCACGTACAGGGTCCGTGGTCAAGGGTTCGAAACGTCAGGATAATATAAAAACTATGTAAATAGTAAATTAAACGCGAGTTAATCGATGTCGATCGATGTTAAAATGGATTAGTCGACGTCGATCGATAGTTTCTACCAGACCAATCGATCGATGTCGATCGACAATCGACCAGTAGAATGGATTGGTTGTTAGATCGAGCTGTTTGATTAGACGCGCCGGCTTCACTTTTTTTATAAATTTATTTCGTGTCCATGGATACTATTCGTAATAATAGAGTTCATTGATTATGTTTAAAGTTGATGATAATGAGTGATTATAATATGAACGTTTAAATACTACATGACATTCCTCCCAAATACCTTCGGAAGCACTTTAAATTAAGCAACACCGAAAAAGGGGGGAAGGGGAGGGCGAGGGAGAGTGTGCAAAGTGCGAAAATGCATAGTTTTCAAGATATTTTTATTTTGAGGTTATTTTAGGTTATATAAAAAAAAAAACAAATATTCTACTAAGTTACCATTACCGTACCCCCTCCATCCCCCTCCCCCCAAGATATTTTGAAAAGAAGCTAGTTTTCTGTTGTGTAATAAAAAAATAACCTCGAAATTCATGACAATCGCTACGCAAAAAAAAACAAAAACAAAAACCGCTGCTTAAAATGTCATTTGGATAAAATAAGCGATCGGTGGCTTTAAAAAACGGCCGCATCCAGATTCTTCTGCGTTTGCGTCTCCGTAATAATAGTACGAGCAATATCGTACTGGCCAAGAACAACGAGTCCTTTTCTGAATACATTTCGAAAGAAACTGATGGAATTTAGCCAGGGTTAATCGATCAACGTCGACCGACCGTCGATCAATGGGTTAGACGAACGGTATCTGTCGATCGATTAAAGCTACCACACCTATCGATCAACGTCGACCGATCGTCTTCGATCGATTTGTTAGTCAAACGGTATCCGTCGATCGATTAAAGCTACCAGACCAGTCGATCAACTTCGATCGACGTTAATCGATGCCGTCGATTGACGATCGATCGATTGGTCTGGTAACACCCTTAGTGAGAGGGTGGTATTTACGCCGGGCAAGCCGGCCCAATGCGTGCTGCAACGCAGCGTGGCTCTACCACTCAGTCAGTGTCACTCATTTAGCACCGCGTAGGGTCTAAAGGGTAAACCTACGGACGTGAGTAACTTTAACCCCCAATTACAATAACGAACTAGATACACACCACATAAAATGATTATATTGCTATACTAGTCACATCCTTAGTCACGCACACATGTACAGATAGAAATCTGCACACTAACAAAAGACGGACATGCTAAAAATCCAAAGACTCTGTCCATTGTGATATTTGGTCCGAGCCTTTAGCACACCGACCCGCGAACCGCGGTAGCGAAATGGGCAATTTTCTGACAGCCCAAATAAAAAAATAAAAATTAGTTCAAAAATACTCGATAGATGGCGTTTTATGAAAGCCGACCCGTTCCTAAATAAGGGCTGTAATAAATTCTACACTTTTCTTGTCTATCAAAAAAATAAAAAAACAGTACTTACAAATTTATATTCAGGATCTCCAGGACCTATTTCTATTTTGGAATGTAATAAATATTACGTAGCCATACACGTGTTCTTCATGGACTCGCCTTTACTAAGCGCCATACTAATCTATGCTAAGCGCCATCTATGAAGTCATTTACGAACCAATTTCTTTTTTTTTTATCTTGGAAAATCGCCCACTGCGGTAAATCTGTCTACAAACATCAAAATGTATCGCGTATGTTGCGTCTCGCTCTATCGTCTGTGACTACCTATAATTGCGTCTCAGTTTGTATAGTATCGCTGATACTCGCGATACTTTCCGCCACTGTCCGCCACTGTCGTTTCGCCACTCGGAGAGAAACGACGTGGTTTGTTTGTTTTGGACAGAATATCGCTGCGAAACAAGATGGCGGAAGCAGAAACTAAGAAAATTATAAATGAAATTCGGTATTATCCAGAAATATATCTCATAGGGCATATAGATTATAGGAAATCTTATAAAAAAGAAGTAAGTAGCATGGCGAAAAATTACTTACTTCTTTTTTTTTTGATTAATTTCAAGAACCCATATTCTTCGTCTTTTTCTTAATGTCGATACAAGAAGTAATAGTTCTTCTTCTTCAGATTTGGAAAGAAACCAGTCTGGCTCAGACGAATTATATTATTGCATTCGAAGGAGTTGAAAATAAAAAAATTATACAAGCGATATTCGAGTAGGTGTGAAAACGACCGCTAGAATTACGCTTATTTTCCGCATTTTCGTGTTCGTTAAGTTTTCGCTATCGCGGTTCGCGGCGTCGGTGTGCTTAAGGCGTAAAGGCACAATTTATGAACGTCAGGATTGAGGAGCCACCCCTAATTTTTAAAGGAAAATCATACCATCAATTAGTAGTATAGAAAATAATTTTGTAGGACAAATTCTGGAATTTGTAGTATAATACTTTCTAAGGTACATCAGTATAAAGGTGGCTCCTCAATCCATACAGTATGGATTGAGGAGCCACCCTAGAACTCGGAAAGTAAAGAAGTTACATTTTTGAAAATTTTGTATGTTTTAGTAGGTATTTTGTAAGTTATCTACTAAAAATTTCAGTGCAGTACTGCCGAAATTAAAGAAAATACAATAGTTTTGTTGTGGCTCCTCAGCCCGTATACAAAAGCGTGAATTCCTATGAAATTGATCCACATATTAATATATTCGAACTAATGGACAATTAGTAGTATGTATGCTTGAATTTGTAGTATATAAATAAAATAGTAAGATTAAGTAAATTAGCTAAAAAATACATTTCATCTGGCTCCTCAATCCAGACACTTACATTTAAATAATTGACTGTATCTACCTAACTATAGAAGATAATCAAAAGCTTTATATGCCAATATTTAGTAGAAATTTCTACTAAATATCTATGTACAAAATAACATTGTACAATTTGTTCATAGGAAGTTATGACGAATATTAGATATTCCATACAATTAACTATAAGGTGACCATGTTTTATGAATGAAAACCGGACAAATTGTTCTTTACATTTAATTTTTAACAAAATATATTACCTATATTTGACGACCTCCTTGGTCGAGTGGTTTGTACACCGGTTTTCATGGCGTCGCCATCTCTGAGGTCCCGGGTTCGATCCCCGGTCGGGTCAATTTAGAAATTATTGTTTTTCTAAATTGTCTCGGTCTGGGTGTTTTCTGTGTATAATAAGCATGTATTTAAGTATTTTAAGTATGTTTATCCGTTGTCTAGTAACCATTAAACGAGTTTCTTCGAAGCTTCTCTTGGGCTAGATAATTGGTGTGAGTGTAGGACAGTTAATTTTTTATTTTATTTTTATTTATATTATTAAGAACTTAACAATTATTATAATTATCATAAGGGTTCGAAACGTCAGGAAACTAAAAAACTATGTAATGTAGTAAAATTAAACGCGAGTTAATCCGTAAAAAGTGTTTCATTTCAATGTGTAGTGTTCGCTTAAACCTTAGAAAACAATAATTATTATAATGTTATAAATATTGTTTAAATAATTTTAAAGCAAATTTTGTTTTAAGTATACAGATTACAAATAAAATTCTTTTCGACACTTTTTCAATTTGCAACTTAATAATTGCTAAGGCGAAGGCTACACGTTCAATAAATATTGTGATCCACGGCTATTTATTCCATATCGTGATATTTATTGAGCGTGTAGACTGAAGTATTGACGGATCGCGATACGGATCACAGGATTTCTAGAAATCCGAATTACGGATTGTCAATCCATGGATCGTGATAAATATTGAACGTGTAGACGCGCGGTCAATATTTATCACTTCAGTTCGCTCCGCGGCAGCGATTTGTGACGATGTGCCAGTGCCATGCGGGGTCGACGATGCGCCGGCGCGCCGTCACCCGTGCTTGTAGAACCTTAGGCAAATGACCAAAAATACCTGAAATAATTTATTCTCAACCTGGAAATAGGTACTGCCCGAACTGTGGGATAGTTCATATACTTTTTACAAAAAGAAACGAAGACCTAAGCAAGTTACTGGACAAATATAAAAAAAATAAAAAAACGTATTTATTGACGGTGTCAGAGAAAAAATTATTAGGATAAACTAAGGGGTCTCGGTAGCTTAGTGGTTAGAGCAGTGGACCGGCAATCCAAATAGAATAGAATAGAATTCCTATATTGCTTAAACTGTGTAACAAGTTATTAAAAAAATATATAGTATCAACAGTTTGCCCGTGATCAGGCATGCAATGTACACAAATAAATATTATTAACATTAATATTAACAAAATTCATCGTGAATTTAACAATTAAAGGTCAAGGTTTGAATCGCATTCTAGATTTCCTGTGGTTCGTTGTTTTTTTTCTAGTAAACATTTTATCCTATAACTATTATTAGCAAAATTCAAAAATTTCTATAATAAAAAAATAGTCTACGGTCCGACTATAGAAAATATTTTTTCATCCATCGCTTTCTTTTTACTATTTTATTTATCGATATTTCTAAAATAATAGCTATACAGGCTTTAGCTTTTCTTGTTGTATCCATGGTAGCGTTCGCACGGTCCGCACCGCGCAAAGGAAGCCGCAATACTGACGTGATAAATATTGAACGTGTAGGGTGTGACCGCGATCCTCTACGTTAAGTCAATCCAGATCGCGATATAGATCACGATAAATACTTTACGTGTAGCCTTCGCCTAATACTTATCAATGCTAGTGGATAAATACATAGCTTTGCATTTTTAAAAGATACATTACACTGGACTGTTCTAATCACATCATGTTCCTTTGATTCAGTAATGTAATTTGTTAAGCGTTTAAAACGATAAACTTTTATCAAATCCTATTTCTGATGACAGAGATATGAGATCTGAATCTGTGAAATAAAATACATACGTTTAAATAAAACTACAACTACATACAACCTAATTTATGTAAACAATTATATAAAATATACTTCGTACCTATTAAATTATGTTTAAATATTACGTACAAAAGGAATTAAAGTAAAACTTTTATCATGTCCTATCTACCACATCTGCCACTTTGTAATACTTTACTGCACTGGCATCAAGAACTTTTTAGCCGAACCTTATAAATAAAAGAAATCTAATCTATACATTTTACTATTGATTCTTATAAAAGTAATTAAATAAATTATAACTTACACTTGACACATTAGCAGTCTCTATTTGGTGAAAAATGGGCTATGGTAGAAGACTGCTTATGCTGTCCTCATTGCCTAGTCTCTGACTAACCCTTAGGGGATAATAGTAGTGATTATATGTATGTTTGTATGTATGTTCCTTGGTTTTAACACTTTGCATCGCTCAATCACTTTTCTGATTTAAATGTTAAACAAGAACAACAATAACAGTATAATTGTCTAAACGTCATCCTGGCGTCATCTATTATCTTTTTGAAGGACTAATATGAACAGTGAAACGCAATTTGTTTTGCTTTCCGTGTATTTTGAACCTTGTACAGTATACAATACAGTCCTTAAAATAAATAAGTACCTAGTAATAATACGTCAAAATATACCTTTCACTTCAAATCTATTAACGACACCGACACCCATACCCATTCATATATAAGGTGACTGCTAGAAACCGCAAAAAACTTCTAGGGCTGGTCAGGTCAAGTGTTTTAAACATGACAAAAATGACAAAAATGAAATTCGTGTTTTTTTCATTTTTTATTAAATATTTCATTCTGTAAATTTTAATTAGATTGTCTTTGAGTATCTTATTTATTTTAAAGCAATAACATAAGAAAAATAAAATGAAAAGCAATTAAAAATAACGATTATTTACAACGCGCGGGCAACGAAGTTCAACGAACTGCCGGGAGGCCGTCGATTGACACGTCCGCGTCGTCAGCTGGGCGTTAAGTACCTACGTTAGTCTGCAATCATGAGACCCCATTTATTTTCCTTTAATTGAAATGTGCGTAGGTATAAGGTGCAGTTAAGTCCAACGACTATCGATTGCATCAAGTTATGGCCACATTTTAACTGTAATTATGATAAGTGTTATGTATTAGCGTAATTTTAACTCAATCCTACCCTACGTCTTACAAAAAAAATCTATCACACATTATGAGAAGATAGGTACCTTTCCTTACAAATGAAAGATCAAATGTAGGTAGTTATCTAAGGTACGACCAACGACCGAACGATGACCTTTCGTGTCTTCAACAACTAAACTAAAATAAGTATGTATTACCTATTTTGTGTTGTTGTTAGTCAAGCGTTATTTCACTATTCAGTCTTGCCTACTTACACTAAATAAAGTTAAACTAATGTATCGCATTAAAAGCAACGTTGATACCTAAACTGCTGCGTAATTAATAGGTAGGCAGGTACTTACATGGTGTTATAGAGCATTCCAGTTTATTACATTAGCGCACAGGAAAGGTGATAAGCTTCCCACTGTCAAACTAATGTAGTAATGATTAAATAAAAGTGAAAACCTGTGCTAAAATTTCGTAAATAAATTAAAATTTATTAAAGGATAAACTAGAACAACTTTTGTGATCGGCACATAATTATTATTACACTAATTCGGCGTGCTTTAGGCATTTTAACGCACACGCAACGCGGATGCACCAGACAGAATGCATAAGTTGACTGCCGAATAAAATCAAAGATCCAAGATACGCAAGCGAGCGACACGTAGACGATCTGCTGTCTCTTTCCAATTCTATGAATATGAAAGAGACAGAGTAAATTCTTATCGCTGCGGCAGGCGGTGGTACCAACGTTACGGCTTTAACTTAGAGAATCGCACTGTGGCACTGCTGTGCTGAGTCGAGTCACTAAACTCACTTGAGTCTCTTGCGCAGCGCAGCGCAGCAGGTGTGTGCAGTTTCCTCGGGAAAGTTTTTTTGTGCAGTGTGTATGTGAGGTGCATTTGTGTGTGGGTGATTAAACTAATAACTAGTATGAGTTAATTAGTAAAGGATTAGTATTATTATGAATAGGCTACCGTGAATAAAGTAATCAGTTCAGTAACAAATTAATGTTTTGTGTAACAAATGGGTGTTAAGTCGTATTAGACTTGTAGGTAGAACAGGTATAGGAGTCCAGGGTTTTATAGTCAAGTAAAACAATCAAGCTTTATAACTGGCGTTTATTACAAAAAGGTAAGACAGGCACATGGAATTCAGACAATCAAAGACTTAAGCATCGATAATAACGTCACGATATGAACCAAAGTAATTTAAAGTAGTACATTATGAATTATAGTAAAATAAAATGTGATGCTAACCTGAACTTGCTCCAGCAGTATGTCTCCTCACTGTTACTCAATAGCACGCTTTATGCTCGCTTAAGACGTCCGTTCACGACGAATGCTAGTCCACGACTGTCCGCCCCGCCCGGTATCGGACCACGAACCAGGTAAAGATCGAGTGAGTGGGTAAAAAGATCGCAATCTATCTGTCAAACGATATGACGTTTAAACAATTTTATTATGATTAGTCTATGGTTTTATGATATTAAATTGAGTGTATTTATATTTATGTACGTTTTGCAATAAATCAATTACATAATTAACGTTACCCTTACAGCTCGGCTATCCTGCTAGAGCAAGTCCCTTTGCGTGTAATTACAAAATCTTAGTAATTAATTATATTTAATGTAGCGAACCCATACTCGTACATAATTGATAATACATAATAACAAAAAAAATAATATTAGTATTATTTTTAATTTTTTTTTTAACTTTAGGTATTTAAAATTATTAATCTACTTATTTCTATAAAACCTACCTGTATACATATTTTGTGTATTGTTATCATGCAAATACATTCATCAATAATTTACACGTAATGTTGCAAATATAATTACTTAATCTATTTATAACATTTTATATTACTGGCGAAGGGTTATACAAATTATAAGAGTATAATTGGTAGAACTGTGACGATTATGCTATTAACGGTTAGGTAATTATGACTCATCTTGAGTGCTTTCATTATCTGATTCTGAACTTCCAAAATTCTTATCAAAACTAAGCCATGGTTTTAATTTGTCTATCGCTATGACGTTTTCATAATGACGACCCTTTTTACGTGAAATAGGGGTGTCTTCAACCAAATAGCGGTCATTAGGTAAGGCTTTAACTACCCTATAAGGGCCTTGATACTTTATTACTAGTTTTTTTGATTTGCCATCGCTCGGAGTTTTCCTTTTTACGCTGACTAAATCCCCAACCGAAAAAGACACATTAGTAACATGCTTTTCATCATAATTAACCTTGTCTTTGATTTGCTGGTTAGATATTCGGATCCCAGCCTCGTGTCTAACTACATGAAGATTTTCGGGTGCAATTTTATTCGACGTTTCATCAATGACTTCGCTAAGCACATTTTCAGTATTACTTTTGAGTCTTATACCAAACAAAAGCTCGGATGGACTTTTGCCCGTGGTTTTATGCACTGTGGTGTTTAAACCGATCTGCACATCTGGTACGTGCTCATCCCAACTTTTGTCGTCCTGACCATGACATTTCGTGGATAATGCGTCCAAAATGGTCCTATTAAATCGCTCGACCTGACCGTTAGCTCGCGGAGTGGCTACCGCGTTAAGTATATGCTTAATTCCCATCGATTTAACAAAGGAGCGAAAACTGTTGCTAGTGAAGGAAGTCCCCTGATCTGTAATCAACCTAACAGGAGTGCCAAAGTAACTGATGTGTTCCCGTAATATTCTTATCGTAGTAGAGGTTTTAGTGTTTTTAACAGGAGATATATTAATAAACTTAGTAAAGCCATCGATTATTACTAGTAGATAGATATTTCCTCTCTTACTGCGTACAAAAGGCCCTAGATGATCAGCATGGATCGTATGAAAAGGGATCTCCGTTTTTGGAATAGGGTGTAGCTCACCATGCTGTTTACCTGACGTACTTTTGTGGTGAGCGCACTTTAAACAAGAACGCACGTATTTTTCCACAAAGCGCCTCATTTTGGGAAACCAAAATGACTGCTGTATGCGGTTAAGCGTCTTTTCGAACCCGAAGTGCCCGATGTCGTCGTGGTTCATTTTAGTGACTTGCCAGCGGACACCTTTAGGCACAACCCAACGCATACTTTCGTCATCCCCCGACCCTATTAAACGATAAACTTTCCCGTTTTTTGTTTTATAATTTTTAATTATATCAGCTACCTTTTCAGAGCTAGGGTCGCCTAGGATTTCTTTAATCCGTACAATCTCCTGATCGCTGGATTGCACCGTAGCAATCCAGTCTTCTGATTCAGTTGCGAGGACGTCTAATACGTGATCTTCAGAAACAGCCTCGCTTACGGGATTTCTACTTAGTGCATCTGCGTGTGCCATACTAGACCCCGGACGGTACTCGATCTCACAATTAAATTCAGTGAGTTGAACCCACCAACGGGCAATGCGGGGGATTAGATCACGCTTTGTCAGTGTCGTTCGTAGAGCATTGCAGTCCGTCAATATTTTAAACGGAACCCCGAGAAGGTAAACACGAAACCTATTCAGAGAAGCCACGACAGCAAGAGTCTCTAACTCAAAAGAGTGAAGCCGTTGCTCGTCAGGGGTGGTTTTTCGACTGAAATAAAAAACGGGCTTGAACAAGCCTTCGTCACTCTTCTGAAGTAGAATACCTGCGACACCATGCTTTGAAGCGTCAGTGTGTAACTGCGTTTCACGTTTCGGATCATAGAGAGCTAAAATAGGCCTCGAAGTTAAAGCATTTTTAATGGCAATGAATGCATTTTCTTGCTCGTTCGACCATTTCCACGTACAATCCTTTTTCAAAAGGTCCGTCAGCGGCCTACATATGACTGCAAAACCACGGACAAACCTTCTGAAGAAACTAGCGAGACCTATATTTATAGGTCTCGCTAGTCTCAGTTCATGTTGGTTTGTCGGAGTTGGGAATTTGGCTACAGCTTCGGTTTTCCGCATGCCCGGCTTAATACCGAGAGAACTAACTTCAAAGCCCAGAAAGTCTATCTTTTTAAAGAAGAAATTGCACTTCGCTAGCTTCAAAGTCAGACCCCCTTTTCTGAGAAGTGCTAAAACCTCCTCAAGCCTATTTAGACCCTCTTCAAATGAGCGCGCTGGGATCAACACATCGTCCATATATATAAGGGCGTACTTGATCCTTGCGTCAGAGAGGATCTTGTTCATAGTTCTTTGGAACACAGATGGAGCATTCACCAATCCGAACGGCATCCGCATATATTCATACTGCCCGTCAGGTTTTATGAATGCAGTTTTATCTTGCGAAGACGGCGATATAGAAATTTGGTAATAACCAGAAGCAAGGTCAAGAGAAATGAATAAATGATTACCAGCTAGTTGGTCCAACTGATCTTCGATGCGAGGAAGAGGGTAGTGGTCTTTCTTAGTTCGCTTATTAAGCGCACGATAGTCCACACAAAGCCTTTTTTCGCCTGTTTTCTTTTTAACTAAAACAATTGGACTAGCAAATGGTGACGAAGATTCTCGAACTATGCCCGCTTCCAGCATTTCCTCCACCATGTCGCGAACGAGACTTCTTTCCGGAAATGACATACGATATGGTCGATAAACAACTGGATCAGCATTTTCAAGCTCTATTACCATCTCCCCAGCTGTAGTTAAGCCCAAGTCCTTTAGCCCAGACGAAAAGCAATCACCATATTTAGCCAGAACATTTTGTAATTGCTGACGTTGATCATTGGTTAAGTCAGATCCGCAATTTATGCTTTTGTCTAGATGCGTATCATCAAAACTTACTGCAAAAGAGCTGACTGTACTGAGTATAGGTACAGCCCTAGATAATAATGTGTCTTTACTAAATACCAAGTCTTGATCACATGCGCTTAATGCGACAATTTTACTAGTACCAGCTTTAAGCGTGTACTCCCCAGGAAACAAGTAATATTCATGGTTAATCGAACCCCTCATTGAACCATTAACATACACGCTTCCCTCAAAGCCATCACATGAAACCACTGGTATAGCTTTAATTTCACGCGGTGCTAAAACAACATTTTCACAAATCCTTAAAAATATTTTAGTGCAATTACTCTTTTCGAAAATTAATTCATTAGGCGTTTTTATAATAGTAATTTTTGGCAATTCTGTAAATGTATGTCCCAACAAGACCGGATATTTTAAGACATGATTTTCGACCACCAATACTTCGACATTTTCTTTTATGCCTTGAATAGTCACATTTACCCTTGATCTACCCAATGGCTTCACATGATGGCCCCCAATGGCTCTCATTAACGGTAAATTATCAGTATCGATCGGCAAATGTAATTTATTGGCTTCATTTTCCCTAATCAAAGTGCATTGGCTACCTAAGTCTACATGACAAAGTAACTTGGTATCATTGATTAAAATGTCGAATACATATTTATCATTAGACCCTTCCGTAGTACCTAGTTCGGAAACCTGCTTTATTTCATCTTTCGTAGTAGTTAAAAGCTTCTGATAACTATCCTGCATCTTCCAAGATCTACAAACAACACTCATATGTCCTAGTTTACCACAAGTAGTACATTTGGTCGGAGGTTTGGGGCATTTGAAGCTTTTGTGACCGGCTTCATTACAATTATGGCAAACAATCTTGCTATAAGAGTCGGGACGGCCGTTAGTAGAGGACGTCATACCAGTAACCCTTTTATCCCGTCTTGGTCTATCTCCTATATCACTACTAGAGCCGGCTTTAACAGTTTTCAAGTACATTAATGCCTCCTCGGGTTCGCGAAATTGAGCAGCCTGCGCACCTACTCGTACGGCACGATCCTCAATTCCGTTAAGGATACAATCAACCGCTTTTCGACCCTTAATGCCACACCTATTAAGTAAATTAATTTTTTCGTAAAAGTAATTTTCTAAGGATTCACCATAACGCGCTCTTTTTGCTAGCATAATCGTCAACAATTCCGCATAGTCCTCACGACAAGGAAACGATTCAATAAGCTTCCTTTTCCATTCATTCCAAGAGTAAAGGACTGTGCTGAGGCCCTGGTACCAGGATTTCGCTACACCAGTTAATTTAGGAAGAGCAAAATGTATAATCTCTCTTTCCTGCCAACCATAAATCTCAGCACATTCCTCCACTTTAGTAAGCCACGTTAGAATAGTTTGATCCTTAGACATTGGATCAAATTCAGGGATCACATTGGTCAGCGAAAGTTTAGGTGAAGATTGATTATTCATATTTTTAAGAATATCTAAAAACTTATTCAGTAAACCGTGTGCTGCCTCCGTATCCTTATCGGATTTATTATTTAACTCGCTAACCTGGCCAGACTCAATCTGACGTCTAATCTCACTAACGCGAGGGGAACGAAACGAAAATCTCCTACGTTTGTAATATTCGTCATCCGAGTCACTACTATGGATACGTTTCTTGTTACCCTCGCGTCCGTGCGCTTTACGGGTTGGAAATTTATCTCGATCTTGAGACCGATTCTCTGAATTACTGCGCGAACGATGCTCGAGTCCTGTGCCTTCGTAACGCCTACGTCTCTCAACATCAAGACGATCGCGCGGCCTAGAGGACGAAGATCGGCGGTACTGCCTTAAAGAATTATTCATCGAGCGTTGCCGCCGAGACTCCCCGCCATTATGGCGTTGCCTCGTCGACTCCCCGCTCGGATTTCGAGATTTACGTGCTCTCAAGCGTGATGGTCTACCATTAGGGGATACCAGAGAATTATTTATGGTGTTATAATTGCGGCTTTGCCCAGCATTAAGGCTCCCTTCCGCTATCTTACTTGGTTTGCAGACTGCCCGGTGTGTAGGCTGCTCTCGGCTTTCGCAGACGTTACCGGAATTATCACTCTCTGCGCCGTTATCTGCCTCAACGCTGCTGTCACCATCCTGGCCAGCAGTGGACATCACTTCATTCGGGCGCTCCATTACTGAAACTCGCATACAAATAATAATGGTTAATTGGTATCTCATATTATAAAATAAATTATAATTTAACGGTCATAAATAAAGCAATATCAAAACAATTTAAAAAGGAAAGAAACATTAAATAGCCAATAACTGGCCCACTGCTGGGCAAAGGCCCAATCATTGAAGTCCAGTCATCACTACAATAGAGTAATATCTTAACCACCTGTTTCGTTTCATCTAAACTTAAAGTGTTCACGGGTTAATTAAGTGGTATTCTTTATTAATTGATTATATTGTTATATCAAGTCTCATGGCCACGCTTACGTGTGAGGTGAAAAACCAAATAAAACATCACCAGTAATGCTCCTTGATAGAAAGGGCGCCATAATACATGTTGTCCCATAATCATACAAATGGTGGCCTTAGTTCGTAATAATAAAAGAACTAAAATACCCCAAGATTGAAAAGATTTCGATGGATGCACATTTTCGATAATGTTCAACTAATATAAAAATCAATGAGTTTTCCCAAAAATAAGCGTTGTTCTACGACAATGTGCAAGACATCTTGATACCCCAATAACAAAAGTTCGAAAGTATCTTATGATTGCAAAAATAAAATCGGATTGTTACAAAATACCAGCATAAAATAAAAAAAAATAATTAAAATCAAGTTGATACCATACACGGCTATTACCTACCAGCAATTATTTAGAAAAAATAAGTTGAGCTTCACCTATTAGCATCAGTTACGAGCTTCTAAGGGCCATAGGTATAGTCTCGGACCAAATATCACAATGGACAGAGTCTTTGGATTTTTAGCATGTCCGTCTTTTGTTAGTGTGCAGATTTCTATCTGTACATGTGTGCGTGACTAAGGATGTGACTAGTATAGCAATATAATCATTTTATGTGGTGTGTATCTAGTTCGTTATTGTAATTGGGGGTTAAAGTTACTCACGTCCGTAGGTTTACCCTTTAGACCCTACGCGGTGCTAAATGAGTGACACTGACTGAGTGGTAGAGCCACGCTGCGTTGCAGCACGCATTGGGCCGGCTTGCCCGGCGTAAATACCACCCTCTCACTAAGGGTGTTACCAGACCAATCGATCGATCGTCAATCGACGGCATCGATTAACGTCGATCGAAGTTGATCGACTGGTCTGGTAGCTTTAATCGATCGACGGATACCGTTTGACTAACAAATCGATCGAAGACGATCGGTCGACGTTGATCGATAGGTGTGGTAGCTTTAATCGATCGACAGATACCGTTCGTCTAACCCATTGATCGACGGTCGGTCGACGTTGATCGATTAACCCTGGCTAAATTCCATCAGTTTCTTTCGAAATGTATTCAGAAAAGGACTCGTTGTTCTTGGCCAGTACGATATTGCTCGTACTATTATTACGGAGACGCAAACGCAGAAGAATCTGGATGCGGCCGTTTTTTAAAGCCACCGATCGCTTATTTTATCCAAATGACATTTTAAGCAGCGGTTTTTGTTTTTGTTTTTTTTTGCGTAGCGATTGTCATGAATTTCGAGGTTATTTTTTTATTACACAACAGAAAACTAGCTTCTTTTCAAAATATCTTGGGGGGAGGGGGATGGAGGGGGTACGGTAATGGTAACTTAGTAGAATATTTGTTTTTTTTTTTATATAACCTAAAATAACCTCAAAATAAAAATATCTTGAAAACTATGCATTTTCGCACTTTGCACACTCTCCCTCGCCCTCCCCTTCCCCCCTTTTTCGGTGTTGCTTAATTTAAAGTGCTTCCGAAGGTATTTGGGAGGAATGTCATGTAGTATTTAAACGTTCATATTATAATCACTCATTATCATCAACTTTAAACATAATCAATGAACTCTATTATTACGAATAGTATCCATGGACACGAAATAAATTTATAAAAAAAGTGAAGCCGGGCGCGTCTAATCAAACAGCTCGATCTAACAACCAATCCATTCTACTGGTCGATTGTCGATCGACATCGATCGATTGGTCTGGTAGAAACTATCGATCGACGTCGACTAATCCATTTTAACATCGATCGACATCGATTAACTCGCGTTTAATTTACTATTTACATAGTTTTTATATTATCCTGACGTTTCGAACCCTTGACCACGGACCCTGTACGTGGTCACAGGGAGACTGAGGTGTTGTGACGTGAATGAGACGACCGTCTCATTGTTAGAAGTTATTTGCCTACCGTCAATAATTTTTTTATATTTTACCGGGTGCGTTCAAGTTAACACAATACGAGCTAACAATATTTTTAGGCCTGGCAATGTGTTGCTGTTGGGGCTGGGATTTGATGACCTGTATGATGGAGTCCCAGGCAGGTGGTAAATTCCAACCATCCTCTCTATTGAAATTACGATGTTTTTTTAATTTCAATAGCCTCGCGTATCATCCTAGGGATGAATCGTTGTTCCTTGGCGAGTATTTGAGGTTTGTCAAATCTGATGTAATGGTTGGGTCCCTTGAGAGCATGTTCACACACTGCAGACTTATTTTCGCGCCTATGCTTGACGTCGGCTATATGTTCTTTTACGCGGGTTCCTACACTTCTCTTTGTTTGCCCGATGTACGAGAGCCCACAGTCGCAGTCCAGTTTGTACACGCCTGCATCTTGAAGGGGTATATTGCACTTGACAGGTCGTAAGAACTGGTTGATCTTCTTTGGCGGCTTAAAGTAAGTATTGATTGAAGCTCGCTTCAAGATGTGACCAATCTTGTCAGTGACGCCTTTCATATATGGAAATACTGCAGGTTGGCGCTCGACTGTGGTTGGTTTTTTGCGTTTTTTGTGACGAAGCCGCGGTACTTGCAGTTTGTTATCCTGTAGTACATGCTTGACATGTTGAAGTTCAGCAGCCAGGTGTTGGGTGTCACAGATGCCGCGTGCTCTCTGAAACAAAGATTTCCCTACAGTAGCCAATTGTCTAGGATGGTGGTGAGAATCACCATTGAGGTACCTATCTGTATGGGTTACTTTACGAAACACAGTGTGGCTCAAACTATGGTCAGGATTCCTGATGATTAAAGTGTCCAAGAAAGCTAACTTGTTGTCTGCCTCTAACTCCATTGTGAACTGTATTTTAGGGTGTATGGAGTTAAGATGACTTACCACGGACCCTGTAAAGGGTTCGAAACGTCAGGATAATATAAAAACTATGTAAATAGTAAATTAAACGCGAGTTAATCTGTAAAAAGTGTTTCGTTTCAATAAAAACAATATTAGTAATATCGATAAAGCTTCGATACACAAATACGTACATCACTAATCATTATGCCAAAAACAAAGCCTTTAAATTACATTTAATTAAGGTTTAAACATTGATTCTTAGGAATAGTGTACGATATAGTATAATTTAGAATAAGCAAAAATTAATGTTTTGCCGTTTTTATTCTTAAAAAACTCATAGTAAAGCATACATATTATGAGAAATCACTACCGTATGAAATGATAATTCCTGGTCTTTCACACCTCCTATTGTTGTTCTTGACGAACAATAAACCGCTGAACAAGACCTTACGTCAATTGTATATTACACAAACAACACAAACACTAAGATTTCTTTATATTTCACTATTATTTCGCACAATCCAGCAATGTTTTGACCGTGTAGTCGGTCATGAAATGACACGTCTCACACCGACAGTGCGTCGCTGCCAAACGTACATTCACTATCTCTTTTACTCATATCACACTACAGTCATACAGACAGAGATACAAATACTTTACTTTGATACACGTATGTAAAAGCGGCAACGTCGTAAGACTCTGTCCATGTAATATTTGGTCCGAGGCTAAAGGCGTTAGGCCACAGACGTATAATCTATCACATGTCTGTGCGTTAGGCCTAATTTTGGCGGCTCACTCACGAGACGCTAATGCCGTATCTTCCCTTTTTGTTTTAATCTAAGGTAAATATCAAACTTTTTGTATTACGTTTCAAGCAGATAGAATAAATTTCTTTTGTGTAATTTATTTGTTTTTGCTTAAATTACTCGTAACTACCTTGAAAATAAAAATGGTTTTTGTAACAGTTAAATTAATTGCTTTTTATTTCAGATTTTTCAATTATGGCGTCGAAAAATAGGGCGCATGCACTAGTCAATATAATTTTTAACCCGACTAAAACACAGCATCCCGCACTCACTGAAACAGCATCACGCACTCACTGAAACACAGCATCTTCAACCCGCATCTTCCACCCTTAATCTTATTTTGGAACAGTCTGATCTAACTACTTTTACAGAGCCACATTGAAATAAAAGGCCTGAACTTCAGGCAGAGGAAAGCTTGTTTGTGTAGTCAATTCACAGAGAGAATAACCTAGATCTCATTTAATTTAGAAGACCTGATAGCAGCTGATTCACCGTATTTACTATCTGCAACACCAACGAAATCAAGGCCAACATCTCCACCACCTCCTAGACGAGATTCAACTGATACATTTTGTAACGACTTTTATATCCAATTTAATACTGAAGAGACAATGGAAACTGTTGAGGAGGTAGTTCACTATAGGGACATGACAGAAGGCCGGCGAAGACAAAGAGAAGCTCAACTTGAAAGATTGAAAAAAAATTATACTAAGTGAATGCGAATGCAGGGAAAAGAGTATGAAGGGTACAGACGGCCAAAGGTTGAAAAATGCAGCCCCAAATTCGAAACCCAAGAGTTCTTGGACCGAGATGCAGTTCAGATTTTTGCAGAAAGAGTAAGATCAGATGTTGTGATGAAGTAAGGGATGACGATAGGGATAGGATATTCCAGCAATTCTGGAGTGACATGGACTGGCATTATGAAAAGTGTACGTAGCGAACAACGTAACATGGAAAAAGCAGACTTACAGTACCTATCTGAAAATTCAAGAAGGGCAGGTACTTTTATTTATTATCTTCCAGTTACTAATACTGTTGATGGCACCACAACCAAAAAGCGAGTGTGTCGTGAATTGTTTCTTCAGTCTCTCTGTCTTGGATTATTTTCAGTACAAAGTTGTGGCATGCATTTATCTGAAGAAAATATCTCCTATCTGCACTATGTTTAAAATTCAAAAACCTAAAACTCCTGACTACCATAAAACAAGTAAAACTTAAAATAATGGTTAATTTGCATTATTAATAGTAAAATAACATCAAAATCTTAGAATAATAACGCTATAGAAAGATAGTCTTCATACAAGCGCTCTGTCAAAAATGAAGCACTAAACCAATTCACACACGCGTGACGTGCGCGCATGGCTGTGATCTGCTGTCTCTTTCCAATTCTATGAATATGAAAGAGACTTTAACTTAGAGAATCACACTGCAGTACCTACGTTTATATTTTGACCTAATTAACTACAAGATACTATGAAATACTGAAAGCTTACCTGTGAAAAGTGATGTTATTACACTTCTTTTGTTTCTCAGATGTGTTGTGACACAATTTAACTGCACAAACCGTCATATTTTTTTTTGTTTTCGCGAGACACGTTCAGCGCGCTGTGACATTGAACACTACGGAGCGGTCCGGCGTTTGAAGCCATTTATGGCTCCAATTAATGTGCTTCAAAATAGGCGCGCGAACTTGGTTTCTATAGCGTTATTATTCTAAGATCAAAATAGATAAAGTGTTTTTTTTATTTTTTCAATACTCTTTAGATAGGAGATAGGAGATCTCAGAAGTTCACGGACGATTTCAATAATATAGAAACTTAACTTGAAACCTGACAGATAGTTTTTGATAATTTTGTAAAATGTGACATCACATGAAGCTCAATCATCGCCGCCTCTTGCCGCCCGTGTCTTGTAATCCACAGATAAAAAATCGCAAATTTATTTGTAAAAATAAAATATTTACAAATTATTATAATAAAAAAACTATTGGATAATTATCGTTAAATCATAAACTACTATTTCTGACGTATTTCATATTTTATTGTTACAACTGTCAAATAGCCAATTATTATAAAAAAATTCTGGTATAAATTTTGCATATTATGTAATATTACTATAGATAGGATAAATTCACAATTAACTTAAAGCGATTTTCGTAGTTTTTTGGTTTAACATTAAGTTTTTTTTCTATTAAAATCAATGATATCGGAAAATTCCGAGGCCGCTACAAACTAGGTGCTGCTAATAAACTCGCTGCGCGAGACCAATCATTCATCTAAGGAAATAACATTCTAATTTTTTTATTTAATTTGTTTAGAACAGTAGTTCAATCTAGGAGCTCAAAAAAGTGCTTTCGCGCCATATAAGAAAATCTTTCTCTGCAATTTTAGGTTTATTAAAAGGTTAAGCTAAATTAAAAAAAAAAAACGAGGCCGCTACGAACTATGTCAATAGCTATTCTACACTATTCCATACTTATGTCAAAATTGCTAATGTATTTTAATTTCTGAGATTAAGAACGCCAAAGTTGGCCATTTTACGCTAAAATCACAGTCGAGATGTAATAGGGCTCTTAATGCTATCCTTGGAACGAGTCACTTTCCGACCCTCTGGAAGATGTGAGATCTTCTGGAAGATGGGAAACTCTTTGAAAGAGGTGATATGATTCATAAATCTGGTAAACCCGAACAAGAAGCTTCGTCTTATCGACCCATAAGTTTGACTTCAGTGCTTTCCAAACAATGGGAGGGGTCCTTCGGTTCGCCTAAAATTTTTAGTTCTAACTTCATATGGCCGAACTATGTTGGCCTCAACTTTTAACGAACAATAATTATCTAGCTTAACAATTTTTTTCACACTGTTAAAGTTTTGCCAAAAAATAGATAACCCTAATTTTAGAATCTCTAATATTAAATGCACTAAAAATATCGGGATTACGAAGATTACGTTGAAGGTGGTGTTGAAAGCCCTAATTTATTATTATAATGTAAGTTGTAACTTTAATATTTTTTTTATTAGGTAACAGAAATACGAACTTCTCTACTCTGTAGGTCACGGGATAGGTTAGAAATTTAAGACAATCGCGAAGCGCAGCGTAGCGGAATAAATTACCACACTCTATGTTTCCTCTCATAGCATCGTACCTTTCTAGCCGTTCCTTCCAAGTTAAGCAGGGGCATGGCAGATCAAGACTGCATAACGCACAACATCGAAGCTGGAGTTCCTCAGGGATCGGTGCTCGGTCCTGTACTATAGTCAATAGTCAAAATATATTTATTCAATAAACTCAATCAATAAGTACTTTGAAACGTCCAAATATTTTTTAACCTACCACCCATTCAAGACATCATTTTTTAACTGTGGCAAAGAACGGGCGCAAGGAACCACAGCGCACAGAAGCAACGACATTTACAAAAAATATACATATTATATGTCGTTACCAGGTCACAAAATACAAAATATGAATTTGAATGTAAATAGTTTAATTAAATATGGTGCACTATATAAATTAATTATAGACAATTGGAAATAGCTGTTGGAGTAGGTACTTGGAGCATTTCAGACCCAAGCTGTTTTGTCTTCTGTATAATCCGACACTTTATAATAAGCATTTTTATAAAGCTTTTCTTTGATTTTGATTTTAAATTTATCAAGTACTTTACTATATACTATATTCACGTACTTTACTATATACTATATTCACGTCAGACTTACCCGTATCAAATAACATCACAGTTGCGACCTACGCTGATGATACGGCGCACGTAGGGGTATTTCACCGAAAAAGTTGGCCAAAACAAATTTTTATATTTTTTCAAATTATTATCACTAGGATTATTGATTTGAAAGAAAAAACCGGTTTTTTTGGGGTAATTTGAATATTATACGGGCCATTTCAGGACATTTTATTTAAAAAAATATATATATCTAAAAATAATAAAAATTTCTAAAAACATGTGCAATAATCACTCTGATGACAACTCACACTCATCTTCGAAAAACGAATCATCTTTTGTACCTACCTATCGGAAGTTTCTTCGTTGTCGTTTTCATTGTCAGTGTGAATGGATACTTCAGGCGGAACCATTAGTTCTCTAGCTTCTTGCCTAAAAGTCTTGGCTGATTTGCGTAGCCTGGGTCTGATACTACTAATGTATGGGTCAGAAGTTAGGAGCAATCGATTTAAAATGTCCATATTGCATTGTTCCCTATAAAATTTCCTGGAGAAGCTATATTGCCGGAATGTTTATTTCGGGCCTCTGATGCCTCTTCTAACAAACATCCTATTCGTAATAAGGTATGCTTTTCTCTTTTGGGCGATGTCAGTATATCCTTAACCACATTGGAACCAGCAGCTAAGCAACTTCATGATTTTGCCTTAAACCCTTTGTTTTGCGAGTTCACTCAAATTTTCAAATTCTTTATGCGGATGACCAGTAGCAGGTGATTGACATTTGTGATTCCCGGGAATTTGCTATGTCCTTTGTAACCAGCATTGATTATTTTTTAAAAACCCATGCTTAGTTCTGTTTGAATTGGCCCATCTGTCTTCATTTCGGATTTTAATCTAGAAAAATTGCAGCGAAATTCTTCTATCGATGGATGAAAAAATTCAAGAACTAAAAAATCAAATTGACAAATTAAAAGTGGATCTACAATCAGCTAACGAAGAAATTGATAATTTGTCTTTAGAGAATACTCAACTTAAAAGAACAATACAAACATTAGAAACAAAATATGAAACTTATAAAAAGCAACCAAATTTAAGCAGCAGTTTATTGAACACACCAAATAAAATAACTCCTAGAAAAAGTAAAAGTCTATTAGTGAACAAAAAATACTCCAGGGAACCTGTGTCTGGTGAAGTAGTTGATAACATTAATATATTAAATAACATGTATCAATAATTACCAAAGAAAAATATTCTAGGAAACGAAGGTGAAGTGTTTGATTCGTCTAAAGTTAGTAAGATCACAAACACCAATATCAATGAAAAATTTCAACAAAAACCTAAAAAAATATGCCTGCTGAGTACCAGTAAAGGCAACAAATTGAGATTGTTAGCAGAAGACGTTCTGGGTAAAAACTATGAACTTTGCCATTATTTAATTCCTAATGGAGGTGTTCAACAGTTGCTTGAAGGATTATATATGAAACTAGCGAATTTCACGATGAATGACTATTGTATCATGTTTATTGGGCCTGAGGACTTTAAAGTTACTAACAATTTATGCAAAGTTAGTTTCTGTTATTAGAAATAATGTTAAAAATATTTGTCATACTAATTTTATAATTTGTTCGCCAACATATAAGTGTAACACATATTCAACGGCGTTTAATTGGAGAGTTGAGAATTTTAATAATTTATTATATCGAGACATAATGACATACATGCATGTGCAAACTACGATTTCAAAATGTTTTATAGACACACTGGTAATTTAAGTAACTTTGGACTACGAACAATATTTCATGACATCTCTAAATTAATTAAGGACATTGAATTTAATAATAATTATATATTTTGTAATAACATAAATGAAAATGATATTATTGCACCGCTAAGGCAAACTTCTAGTTTAACCAAACTTACCAGTGTGACTCCAAAAAAAGGTACTATACCGTACTATTTCAAGAAACAAAGTGTGACAAAGAATAATGCCTATAAAGGAGTAACGGACAATAACTTAATATGTGAACAAAATAAAAGCCAACATTTTGGTCCATAAATTAGTAACCAGATTTCAGAAACATTAAAAATACTACATCAAAATATTGCGGAAGCTATAAATAAATCAGAGCAAATTACATTAGCATTGATAGAGTTAAGTCAACAAAATAATTAAATAGATGTGATGTCTCAGTGAAACTTTTATTAAAAAGGGAACGGAAGATGAGTTAAAAATTCCTAAATAGGTTAGTCGCATCTTACTCACGTGATAAAAGGCGTGGAGGCACTTGCGTTCTAATAAAGAATTGTATGGAATATAAAAATATTAATTGCATTAGTGAAATATCTTGTCAATATCATTTCGAATGTACTGGTGTGGAGTTTTTGATTCATAAAATAATAATAGTTTGTATATATAGGATACCAGGTAGTAATCATTGAGTTATTATGTACTACGTACCTACGTTATATTTACCTCAATGGTAGTAATCTAGATATTATATTTTTTATCAAATTTAACATTCTTCTTAAAATCCTACTACAAAAAATAAAAAGATAATTTTATGCGGAGATTGGAATATTGACACTTTAAAAATAAATATATATCACAAGAACTTTTCAGTATTTAAAATAATTACAATATGACAGTACATATCAAGTCACCTACAAGACAATTTGCTTGTCTTGACCAGTTTGCTAGTAATTTCAAACAAGTTCAGTCCAATGTCCACCATCTTGCTTTATCTGATCACGAAACTGGACAAATACTAACAGTTAAAGTTAATAAAAAATATAAATTACTACAGTGGTTGGAAACAAAAAGAGATTTTAGTGATGACAATTTGAAAAAGTTTCTTAATTGTATATCAACCCTTACATTTTCTGAAGTGTACAAAAACTTAACTTTAAACGGTGCCTTTGAAACGTTCCACCGATTATTTTTATTATTTTATAAACTATGTTTTCCCGAGATAAGAATTAAAGGAATTAACCGCAAACGTAAAATAAATTGAATAACAAAAGGTCTTAAATTGTCTTGTGTACGTAAAAGATACCTTTACTTAAAACATAAACAGTCTGGATCTAATAAATTTGGTAATGCTAAGCATTATAAAGCATATAATAGTGTATTAAAAAAATGCATACATAAATCACAACAAATACAAAATAAATTTTTTTTTGATAAAAACAGGAATCAATGTAAGCCGTCTTGGCAACTTATTCAGGAAAATATTAATAATACTACGTCAGTTAATCAAATTGAATCAATTAATATTAATAATAAGACATATGATAATCCTCAACATATAAGTAATATTTTTAATGATTTTTTTATTAATTTGACAAATACATTTCAATATAATCAGAATGACATTAATAAAACTATGAATTTAAACAATAATCATACTTACTATATTTTTACAACCTACTGACGAAAATGAAATTTTGGGAATTATTAAATCCTTGAATAATACAAATTATACAGGACCAGATGGAATTTGTACAAAAATTATCAAATTATCAGCACAGCACATATTATGTATTTTATTTATTTATTTATTAAGACACAATTATAACACCATAACAGATTAGGTACCCAAGGCGATGTTATAAAAAAATAAAGTAAAATAAAATACAACTTAACAAAAGCGAAAAAATAAATACATATAAGTACTTACAACTAACAATAAAATTAACAATCAACTAACATATATTTTTCGACTCAAAAACAATCTGCGCCCCTTCCATGAATTTCGGCAGGCTGTGGCGAAACACATCTATATTGTTCTCCGAAAGTACATTAATGAGGCGAATGGCGTGTGACATAGGGGCGAACTTAAGCAGATTGGATTTAGGGGCAGGTCTGCTAAGCAACGCCGGCCGGCGACGCATACCCGCGTAGTTATTGGGCGCGCACAGCCGCAGCTCCGCTAGTACCTCCGGATGGTGTATCAGTCCGCGAAATACACTCACTACGTACTTTACCAGGGCCACGTCCCTCCTAACCGACAGTAAACAGTACCCGACCATACCCAACACGAACAGACTCTGGTACATCAACGGGAAGTAAGGGTACACTGCGTACTCTTTCAAGTACAGAAAGCGTGCAAATTTATTTTGGATCTTCTCAATCATCAGCCTGTATTTAGCTTCATGGGGATTCCATATGAAGGCGTTAGTTTCTAAATGGCTCCGCACTAAAGCATTGTACAGAATTTTTATAATATAAGTCTTAAAATTCTTACTTTGTCTTATAATAAAACCTAGATTTTTAAAGGATCTAGCGCAAATGTCAACAATATGGTGACGAAACGTTAAATCGGGTACCATTTCAAGGCCCAGGTCGCGCACGCGCGCTACTCGCGGCACTACCGCGCCACCGACTTCGTACTGATACCGCAAAGGCGCGCGCGCCCGACTGTAGCTCATCACGCAGCACTTAGCTAAATTAAAAGATAGCTTGTTGTATTCACTCCAACGGACGACCCTCTCAATGTCACGCTGAAGCCGCTCACAATCTGAAGTATCCGCTATGGTCAGGAATACCTTAAGGTCGTCCGCGAAAAGCAAACACTTTGCTTCCTTTAGTACATCCGGGAGATCATTTATCATGATGACGAACTCGAGGGGTCCAAGGTTACTCCCTTGACTTACCCCCGAAAACGTGTTATACGGTTTCGATTCGTATCCCGCATACTCGACGTACTGTCGACGATCACCCAGATAGCTAGCGAAAAATTCGAGCAGTTGTGGTGTAAATCCTAATGCCGAAAATTTCGACAGAAGTATGTCATTATCGACCGCATCGAAGGCTTTCCGGAAGTCGAAGTACGCGGAGTCCACCTGTCCCCCAGCGTCCACGACCGGCGCTAGGTGCGTCACGAATGAAAGCAGGTTACTCCCCGTACTGCGACCCGGCCGGAAGCCGTGCTGCTCGTCACTTAGTCTTGCACTCACTTGCGTATAGATACATCTATGCAAGACAGACTCAAACACCTTGGCGAACGCCGACAGTACCGCAACCGGCCGGTATCCGCTAACATCTGACCCGGCCCCCGCCTTAGGTACCGGGATAACTCGAGTCGTTTTCCATACGTCCGGATATTTACCTTCTCCTAAACACAAGTTAAAAATGTGCAATAAAGGTTTCTCCAAAACCACACGACAGTCTTTCACAATGAAAGGTGGTATACCGTCGGGCCCCACTGAGTGCTTAGGCTTAAGGCTACGGAGCGCAGCGCGCAGCTCCCCAACCCCGATACGGCCGATGTGCACGCGCGCAGCGCCCGCGCCCGCGCCCGCCAGGCGCTCCGCCTCCCTCGGGTCCAACTGTGGCCGATCCGGACTATACACCGAGTGAAAGTATGAGGCAAAACACTCGGCACACTCCCTTTCATTCAACGCTACTCCGTCCTTAGTGACTCGAGTCTTATTACGCTCTGATTGTTTACGCCGTATAAAACTCCAAAAAGACCTAGGATCGTTTTTAAATGTTTGCTGCAGTCTCTCTTGGTAGGCTTTAAAAGCTGCAGTGATCTTACATTTGACTAAGTGTCGGTATTTCGAAAACATTTCGTAGTCACCATTTGCACCTGATACTCTAAATAATTTATGATAACGCCACTTACGCCTAATATCGCGTATCAAATCAGCATTGTAGCAATCTGGATAGCAATATCGCGGCTTGCTTGTGCCTGTGTTTACATGTTTTTTTGGTGTGCACTCGTAAATAAGTTCATTAACTATTTCATAAAAATATGACACCGTGGCTTCCGAATTTTTAATACTATACAAATTATCCCAATTAAGACATTTAAACTTTTGATATAACAAAGAAAAATTACATTTAAAAAAGTTCCAACGATTGCTGTATAAACTTAAATTTAAATCATCATCTTTAAAACTAGATATTGGTAAATAGGCCTTCTCGCTGCGGCAGGTACCTGCCGATACCCAGGCGACCAGCGGCGGGTGCTGAACGTCTATAGGCACTAAGGTGTCGTCAGCCAATTTTACCTCTAAGTCACTCACCCGTAATGATGATAATACTAAATCAAGCGTACGATTATTTATATTAAATATGTTATTTACCTGCCGAAATCCACAATAAGCATTCACATATTCCATATAACTTTGAATTTCCACCGTTGCTGAAGGCATATTAAAATCTCCCAACACTATAACTTTGTCGTATTTAACACATATCGATTCTAAAATGTTAAATAAATGCATATATTCCTTCTCATCACATTTCGGAGGAATGTAAACTACACAGCACATAAATAAAAAAATGTTTTTGCAGTATACCGTCGCACAGACAATCTCGAATAAGGCCGCGTCCACATTGCCCACTGGAACGCGCTTCAGTTCGTAACGTGACGATGCCGCCAAAAAAACACCTCCCTGTTTTCGGCCGTCCGCTCGATCACATCGCAGTATCTTGAAATTAGATGGAATAATTTCTCCGTCATGTATAGAACTATTCAAACCCGTCTCCGTAATGGCCAATAAGTCGTAGGTCGACGTTAATAAATTAGTATGAAAAGTAGTCGTTTTCGTTCGAAGTCCTCTTACATTCTGATAATAAAATTGAATAATTTTATCATTGGTTTTCGCAACTTTTTGTTGTTTTGCGAGAGGCTCGAAACCACACCCATTCGTTAAATTTCGTATTTAATGGCCAACATTCTATGTTATTAACCTTTTTGAAATCAGACTCTGGAACACCAACCATAAAAGAAGAATAGTCTCTTCTAGTTTTAGGTACAATTTTCTCAACTTTTATATCCGTTGAACCACAGGTTTTAGTAACATGCTGAGTAATGGCCTCTTCAGAAGTATCCGGATGTAACGACCATACGTGTAAGAATTTCTTCTTCTCAACCGCTTGAAACGACGAAATCTGCGCGTTCCCTCCTTTATTGATAGTGTTGAGATGAGTCTTCTTTCCTCTCTTTTGATGATCTACAACCGACCACTTTTCCGGATCCGTAGTAGCCAAGTTATTCTCAATGGCTCCTTCATTGACTTTCTTTTTCGACCTCTCAGATGCTCGGTGTGCACGCACCGTAACATTCTGCGATAGGGACACCGTCTCGCTCACTTGCGCCGAAGTTAACGGTGGGATTGGTTTATCCGTCTCTTTCTTCATAAACATAGGCGATCCGATAAGTTCTTCAACTTTAGAAGATAGTTGCTCCATTACCCTCTTTTGTTCAATAATAATAGACGAACAGTTATCGACTATGCGCTGTTGATCTTCTATTTTCTTATTCTGAGCTTCAATTGTTGCCGATTGAGCTGTAATTTTTAGTGTCAACGCTGTCACTTTCTTCGATAAATCGGTAAAAGCACTTTCCAAATTAAACTTTGACATTTTTACCCGTAAACGGAAATAAAATTACAGAAGCAAATGTTTGCGTGTCAAAATAATATGGCCGAAAAAAAATGTAAACCATTAAGCTATAATATTAATCTATCATTTGAACAAGGAATGTTTCCAACTGTGTTAAAGAACTCAATTGTCAAACCCTTACTAAAAAAAGGTGACCCTACTGATGTCCACAACTATCGGCCTGTAACTCTTATCGCAGTTATAGCTAAAATATTTGAAAAGGCTATTCTAAAAAGACTGTAGAATTTTGTAAAAAAACACGACTTACTTCAGCATGACCAGTATGGATTTCGTGAAAATAACACTACATCTCTTGCTTGCTTTAATTTAGTAAGGGTCATTACAGAAGCAATTAATATTAAATCACCAATTACAGCTTTGTTCCTTGATATGAGCAAGGCATTCGATTTTGTGGACCACGAGCTTCTACTATATAAATTGGAAAGATATGGCATAGGAGGAAACGCACATACGTGGCTCTATAACTATTTACAAGATCGAAAGCAATGTACAGAAATAACAAAAATTGTCAATGGTATAAAAACTACCATTCGTTCGTCAAATAAACAAAACTTTTTTGGTGTACCACAAGGAAGCGTACTAGGTCCATTCCTGTTTTTGATGTACATTAATGATCTTCCTAATGCCACTCATCATAGAACTATATTATTCGCTGATGATACAACACTACTTATAAAATGCAATTCGAGAGATGATTATGAGAATGATATAAATAATGCTTTAAATAGTGTCGTTAAATTGCTAAATGCGTGGTTCGATTCCCGCCTGAGGTTGTCGTCTTTTTTCAGTGTTTAAAATTTTACTTAAGTATATTTAAGCGTTAACAAAACGCTAAAATACAAAACGTGCATGAGTGTTGGTTGGCAAATGAAACAAAACAGTGCAACATCACTTTTCAAATTCTCTCAAGAAGTCCGCGTGCGATCTTAGTAAAGTCCCACATCTTTACTAAGTGAGGAGGACTCAAGGGGTTTGGGGGAATATCTTAGAGCATTCAAATGCTCTAAGGGGAATATCATATATAATTCATCATCATAATCACCACTCATTATCATCTAGGGGAAAAAAATAAATAAAAAAACTAATGACTAGGCAGTATGGTCTCTGTCCTTAGAATGTTCCTTCACGGAACTTTAATACAATACTTAAAAAATTGAAAAATAAAAAAATGTATGTTCGGCGGTTTTCGGCGCCTAATATAAATATTAATAAAAACATGACAAAACGTTCTATTACTTAGATGTCACAAAAAAACAGCCGGTGAACGTCCGGAAATATAACTTTTTTACCAGTATTTGTAATAAAGATAAAAAAGTCAGCATTAATTTGTTAAGGTAGTTGATTCAACTTAACATTTTGAGAGTACCTGACATTAGAAAACGTATTAAATTAAAAATAAATAGTACATAGGTACCATGCAGCGGGTCTATCGGCTAAAAATATGGATATGCACATGGGCTTCATTTGACATTTCAAGCCCATATTTTGTCCCTTTATGGGCATATTAAGGGCTTCAAATGCAGCGTTGCCGATCTGGGGGGAATTCCCCTTTTTAGGGGGAATTATGCTTAAATGAGGGGCAAAAAAGGGTATAGAGAATAAAAGGGGAATTTAATAAAGAAGCTGCAATTACTTGACTGAAATAAAATATTGACAGCATATTTGATCACATCGGGCAAGGCTGAATGGGCTACGTACGATCCTTCTGTCTGTTCCATATAATAAAACACACATAAAAAGAATGTCAATTGGTAGTAAATTAGGAAGAAGTATAATGCTACCATGGACGTATACGTATTACGTCCATGAGTGCGACAAGCATTAATTCCTTTCCGGTGATAATCTGTGGACCTAAAACGTTTTGCATATGACAGTTCATTTTGACATATATATTTTGTACGCAAGTAGCTCCTCTGTCATGGTTGTTACCGGAAATACGAGAAGAATGTGGGTGGGTCTATATATCTTTACCTACCTAGTCTGCCTGGAGGAGAGTTTCGAGGCGCCACTTTGTTGAGGTGGTTCGGTGGTACTTTGTTATTTTGCAAGTTTCATAATAGATGATGTGGTTTAAAACTGTTGTTAGAAACAACAATATAGTCAGAGGTATATATTAAGTGGAATCTGGGCACAATCTGGGCTAAGTGGGAAGTAGGAGTTGAACATTTTATGGTAGGGAAGGAAAAATGTTGTAAGTCTGTAGTGGTCTATAGTCTTTGGCTTTGTTTTGATGAGTACAAGGTTGCGTGCGAATAATGTTTCTGCTTTTCTGTTCTCTTTATCCTTATCCACTTACTTGTCCAGCATATTTATACGATCTAACACGGGCTGTCCATGTCCAGGCGTTCTAGCAGTTACAGAAGAGTGTACAGAAGATTACCGACCGTGACGGAGCTGACAAAAACGGTTATTATAACAATAATTATTAAAGCGATATTATCAAAACTTAAAATACGTACGGAATGCTTACAAAACGCAGAATTTTAATAAATTAACAGATAATTACGAAAAGTTATAATGACGAAATTGAAGATTCCAAGACAAAAAATAAATTACGTTTTCCCATTTTGACATTTAGTCTACCTAACCTACTTTTCGTACTTCCTAAATAAGTGCACATCAAAACAATCGCATTTTTTAATGTGCACTTATAAATACTTCATAAAGGAAGTACGAAAAGTATTAATCACATTTCTAACACAGCAAAAATCATTTGTAAAAAATGTCAAACTGTCAAAATTGTCAACATTTTTTTTTTATAGGTTGTTCAATATTTTATGAAATACGAAGAGCTACAATGGATTTTATATGTAAACTCGAGGGTAATTTCATTACAAAAAGGGGAATTTTTCAACATGGCGCGGGGAATTCACAAAACTACCTCTGGCAACACTGTTCAAATGTCAAATGAAGCCCATGTCCATATTCATATTTTTAGCCGAGAGGGTAGCTGGTTGACTATCATCAATGAATAAAACTTGCTTTCTTATTTTAATAACGCTTACGAAAATTAAATATTATATTGACTATTTCGTAATGCACGTACTTACATTCAGCAAAGCGCACAAATAACGAGTAACTGGTCATTACCAGATAAGACTACCGGATAACAATTATGTGAATAGTATGCGACAGGTCATTAGCTAACAAAATTCAACCTGTTTTGCTAGAGGGATTCCGAATTTTATCTTTTGACTTTTGTCCAGCTTTTTAGGTGAAATACCCCTCTGTGCGGCGTTCCTTTCAGTTGATGCTAATCCCTTAATAGCTAGCAGCACTCTCAAGCATCAACTTGATGACACACATAAATGGTTCTGCAAAAAATGGAATTTTGCCAGTTCCACTAAATCTCAGCACTTTCACACTGAGGAAGGGTAATTGCGCCCCTGTAAACTTGGGAGCGATGTTCAACCACACTCTGACTGCGTGAAGTGCCTCGGATTCCACTTGGATAGGTACCCAACCTGGAAAAACCATATTAAGAAAAAGAGAGATGAAGTCAACCTAAAGTTCCGTAACTTGTACTGGCTTATAGGCAGAAACTCTGTACTATCAGTGGATAACAAGCTCCTTATTCACAACTTCAGCTGTGGGGTGGAGGCAGCAAGTCAGTGGCGTATTTACCCTAGGGCCAAAAGGGCCATGGCCCGGGGCAGCAGGCTGCGAGGGGCGGCCGGCGGCGCAAACCGCTCCTTACGTTCAACTTTGTGCGCCTTTTTTTGACTTTATATGCCTAAAGAAATTTAAAAAAAGCCTACCTAATTAACAATAACTAAAACTCAACGGTTGTAAGTTCAAGATTCATTTACTTAACGGAATTAGTTCCGTAAACATGTTCGCGGAACTATTTAGTTCCTCTAACGCTGGCGGTGTTGGTGGTCGGTGAATCGGTCTTAGTTCCAACTGTTACTTAAATATTTTTAATGTTATTGTTTATATTAAATAGTTTTAACGCAAATTTTGTTGTGAACAAATACAAATTGAAAAAGACAGTGTCGAAAAAAATTCCATGAAGATTCGAACAATTTGTAATTTATTCGCAACACAATTTGCATTTAAATTTTATTATTTAAACAATAACAAAGCTTGCCTATTCCTTAATCTATAATTAATTTTATGAAAAAACGGGATTTTTACCATGTTTGAGTAGTTGGTTTGAGTCCCCGATATTTCGGCGCAGTTGCATGCACCATGATCACGGAGTAACAACTACTATGGTACTCAAACATGGTAAAAATTCCGTTTTTTCCATAAAGTTACTATACCTAGCGGAATAGGTATAGTAACTTTATGGTTTTTTCATAAAAATAATTGTAAATTTTTAAACACTGAAAAAAGACGACAACCTCAGGCGGGAATCGAACCACGCACCTTCCGTATTCCGGGCGGCTGCCTTAACCACTTGGCTACCGAGGTCTGGCTTTCAACCGTCGAAATTTGTCAGTGCTTGATGCTTATGTTTTTAGTCAACTTTGCTTCATCAAATCTTAGAAGTTTTCACCTCTGAGATCCGAAAGAAATATTTTTACAAATATTTAAACATTCGGTTAAGATGAAGCTGCGTTTATAGAATTATGTTTTATATTTTAGCGTTTTATTAACGCTTAAATATACTTAAGTAAATTTTTAAACACTGAAAAAAGACGACAACCTCAGTCGGGAATCGAACAACGCACCTTCCGCATTCCGGGCGGCTGCCTTAACCACTTGGCTACCGAGGTCTGGCTTTCAACCGTCGAAATTTGTCAGTGCTTGATGCTTATGTTTTTAGTCAACATTGCTTCATCAAATCTTAGAAGTTTTCACCTCTGAGATCCGAAAGAAATATTTTTACAAATATTTAAACATTCGGTTAAGATGAAGCTGCGTTTATAGAATTATGTTTTATATTTTAGCGTTTTATTAACGCTTAAATATACTTAAGTAAATTTTTAAACACTGAAAAAAGACGACAACCTCAGGCGGGAATCGAACCACGCACCTTCCGCATTCCGGGCGGCTGCCTTAACCACTTGGCTATTGAGGTCTGGCTTTCAACCGTCGAAATATTAAAATCGGATGTTGATAACGTAGTTTGTTGATACGAAGTAAAAACTAAAGATGGTATTGATTAATTTCGGCGGGGTGGATAAGTTCCACGGTAGCTCAACTGGAAAAAAGAGAAGGGTGTGGGTTCGAATCCTGCTCATGGAAATTTTTTCGCCACTGTCTTTTTCTTTTTAAAAGTTTTTACTTTTTTCCGTTATTTTTATGGGGCGGCAAACCTTACAGTAGGCTTACTCTTGAAACACAATTGCATTAATCAATTTCCAATCACAAATCTAAAAAACGTAAAATGGCACTTTTGTAAGCGACAATAGCGCCACATTGGAATTAAATTACGTGGAAATTAATTGAACAAATTATTATCGAGATGGCGTTCCGGAATTATCTATACTTATCCCAATATCGATACACATTAATTGCATTGGAATTGGATTGAGTTTGCGTTCAAGAGTAACTCCCCTGGCCTAGGGCGCAGAATCTTAAAATACGCCACTGCAGCAAGTCCAACATTCTCTGTCTGTAACGAGTGCAGAATATGATTTTGAGGGCGATCGTTAATGCTCCTTGGTTCACGCAGCATGCCGACCGTGACATCGGAAATCGAGCGATTCCGGCAACGGCACAGGGAAAGTCTGTCTCACCACCCTAACCCTCTCGTCGCTGAGCTGTTAGATCCATCAGCAAACGAAAATGAAGCCACATTTTCTGAAAAAGCAGGGGCCGCGCTAGCTTTGCTAAATAGAATCTTCCAATCACCACAAAAAATCGCTTATGGACTTCTGGCAACCGATGGCAAATAGATAATTATTAAAAAAATAAAGTTTCATAAACTGTTGACGAAAAAGTGCGAGCATCTGTTTTAGACACAATCTAAATGTAGACATTGTTTTGTGGTACGACTGTTATTGTTTATAGTAGTTCATACAAACTTAGTCAAATGACATAAGTTCTGTGGTAGGTAGGTAATAATTTGCAAATATCAATATTCGAATTTGAAAAAAAAGGATGAGTAAGTACTTAATGTTTTTATATTTTAGCGTTTTATTAACGCTTAAATATATTTAAGTAAAATTTTAAACACTGAAAAAAGACGACAACCTCAGGCGGGAATCGAACCACGCACCTTCCGCATTCCGGGCGGCTGCCTTAACCACTTGGCTACCGAGGTCTGACTTTCAACCGTCGAAATTTGTCAGTGCTTGATGCTTATGTTTTTTAGTCAACATTGCTTTATCAAATCTTAGAAGTTTTCACCTCAGAGATCCGAAAGAAATATTTTTACAAATATTTAAACATTCGGTTAAGATGAAGCTGCGTTTATAGATTAATGTTTTTTATATTTTAGCGTTTTATTAACGCTTAAATATACTTAAGTAAAATTTTAAACACTGAATAAAGAAAATTTTACTTGAGTAAGTACTTATAAGAATGAGTCTTTCGGGATTGACCTACCTGAAACCAGAAGATTTTAGGCTCTTTGCCCTCAGAGATCTTACCAAGCTTATGGCAGTCATTTTCAGGCAGAGTGACAGGACGGGTTGCACAAAAGATCCCAATATGGGTTGACGTGCTGCTGCAAGAGGGAGACCTCTGCAGGCCTCACTAAGATAAGATAAGGTTCGAGTTTAAGGGCAAAACATATACCTTGATTGTTAATATTTAATATATAAGCCACTTACACCAAACTCTTAAAAGTTTTGGCAATAATCCTAATGCCTCTATCAAATTACCCTTTAACTATTCATTAATAGTTTAGAAAAGGTTTGTACTAAAGGAGAACCGGCAATTTCCATAGAAAAAATGCTTAATTTGTATACAATAGAATGTCGTCATAAAGTATAGCTAATATTATTGGCTGCCTAAACCAAGTTTTGTCTTATTTTTATCGAATCGCGTATAGGAAATATTTAATTATTAATATTTTATAATATGGAAACACTAAGTCATCAAAAACAGACATGTTACTTTAAAAATGTCTAACGTGGCTGCATAAACCATAATTCTTTTGCTTTTAAAAAAGAGAAATGTCAACAATGCCGTCACTTCATGTTAGATTTGACAGCTAGCGGCTGTCATTTGTCAACAACTGTCATTTGTTGACAGATATTGCCACTTAAATAATGAATAACAGATTAAAAAATTAAAAAAGTATACAACTTAAGCATAAAACGCCGGGTCTCCTTTAGATTTCCGGTTTAGGTGCAAGCTGGCCTACTATAATATATTTTTTTACTACCTACCTACTTCATATTACAACAATTTAACATTACTATGATAAACCTTCTCTTTTTTTCCATTCACTTTTTATTTGAGCTATTTTCTTCTTTTTATATTCATTCTTTTTTAGTTTTCTTTCTTCCTCTCTTTTCTTTTGGGAAACTACACTTTCTACTCCATTAAGATCTTCGTCCAACTTTGCAACTAACATTTCTCTAGCTAATTTTCTATTTTCATCTTGACTTCTGCTTAAGTGGCATTTTACTACTGTACCTGAAACATTTAAAAAAAGTTATTATTTATGTGTTTTTGTTAATCAAACTGTTCTACATTACTACTACTGACAGTGAATTTTGGGGGGGGAGTGGGGGAGAGGGTTGGGTGGGTATACCCCTACCTCTCCCCCGAAGCTCACTCGGAATCAAATATTTTTAAAAGGAATTTAAAATTTTTAAGAAAGTAAAAAATTTAAAAATTTAGATATTATACATTTTACCCAATATAAAACAAGATTTACCTAAAAATATATATTTTTTTTAATAATTTATTGTGAGTCCTAATTGATTGAAAATTTGAAAGCAATAAAATTTTTTATGCTTGTTCCTAATTATGAGTTCTTTATGCAAAAAAAACATTAAGTACCTCAAAATTCACTGTCAGCACTACTAATGCTGAGCCCAAAAAAGCTCAGCCTCCGTAAAACTAAACAATAGAAATTCAATTTCTAGACACCTCTAGGAGTCTTGGTTACAGTCAGTCAGGCTAAAAAGAAACCTACATTTAGCCGTAAGAAGAGCATAGAGTTATACCTGTAGGTAAATGTGTAAGAACTACACAATTTGAATTTTTGTTCACAGCTGATCCACCAGGACCACTGCCTCTCACAAACTGTTCAGACAAATCATGTTCATAGATTTTAGGTACTTTAGAGTAGTCTAAGGTGTGTTTCCAAGCCGTCAATGACTGCAGTACGGATGAATTGCGGAGGCTGTTTATATACTTTAACATTTTGCCTACACCACTGCACTGCGTCTAAGTAAAGCTTCTCCTTTCTGAAATAAGAAATCCACTTATGACCATCCTCGTTCACATCTCAAGTACTGACAAATCTAGAGGTAAAATCTACATAACGGAAAAGAGTATAAAAATACATACCTGATAAGCAAAGTCTATTTTCTCAGACCCTGTTAATGATTTGTTTTTTTTAAACTCGCTTGTTATTCTATTTTTAAAGTATGCCGGATCGGTAAGGGTCAAGCTCTTAGAATATTTTAGTAAATTTTTGTATAGCCCCAACACTTGAGTTCTGGTTGCTGACATAATGGACAGCAATCAAGCTGAAAACGGCATAATAACTGACATGAAATTGACTATATCACTGGTCAAAATATAACTTCTCAAAACAAAAATTTGAAGATAATGGCTCAGGTACGGTACAGGCACACATTTTTTTATATAGAGGTTAGCCTTAGATTAAAAATCTACGGGGTTAGCAAAGTACTTTACGGTCTTTGATGTAATCAAAGTTCACGGTCTATTTAGTTTAATAACAACTAAATAGGAAAGTTAAGTTTAGTACGAGTATAGTACGTACTTACCTAATTTCAAAGCACCTCTAAGTAGGTACATAATATTCAAAATTTTTATCAAACTATTACAATACCTTGAATCTCAGATCAGAAAGCCAAGCCAAGGCCCGATTCCGATTTGGCGATTTTAGTGATTGATTTGATTTGATTGAATCACAGACTTATGAGAAAATGACAGATTATTTTTTTTAGTTTAAGACATACTACACGTACACCATGAAGTTGTAGGTAAACTAGAGGCCAAATTCACTTAGTTCAGTACAAGTAGAGTTGTTCAAAACGGCTATAAAAAAATAGCACGCGAAAGACTATAAACTATAAATTTCTAGCACGCTATAAAATACGCTATATTTTTAGCGCGCTATAAATTAGGAAGCGTGTGGGCGCTCGACTGGCGCGATTAATCGTGGAGCACGCTAGATCTCGTAGCACGTTACCTTACATATCGTTCGTTGGACAGAATGCGTGCTATACATAAATATTATTTTTGAATGCGTCGTATTTAGTCTTTTAGAAAGCAAACATATATTTCTAGCTCTTCGGGAGCTCTTCTTACGTAATATTTACATAAACTATACTACCTCACACATAGTCACATAACGAAGTCCGTATCCCATACTTTTACTTTATTAAATTTAAAATATTAACTAATCTTACATTACAGCGATCGATACTAACCTAACCTAACGTGCTGCGCGAAAAGATCGCGCGCGAAACGTATAACGTGCTGCGAGAGAGAATAAATAGATCGCGCGCGAAACGTACCTAACGTGCTGCTAAAACAGATCGCGCGCGAAATGTATCTAACGTGCTGCGAGAACAAACGTAACGTACGTCCGATAGCATTAGCGCGCACGCGACGACTGCCATCGCCGCTGCAGGTTGCCGCGCGCGATCGCGCGATATTCATAGCGCATAGCGCCAACGCGCCTACATAAATAGCACGCGATACGCGCGAGATATAGGCAGCGCGCTAGAATATGGCGCTATGCGCTATATTAACCACCTTTAAGTACAAGCATAAGGAGCCGGCATGAAACCCAGTAGGTATTTCCGTATATAAAAAAGTACTTTGTGGTAGGTATATAACCTCTATTGACCTTTCGTTGGAGTTGGACTCCTGGGTGGCCATCTCAAAAATCTTAATTTGCCCGTGTTTCTTATTACTTATAATAATAATAATAATAACTCTTTATTTTCAGACATACATCCATAGTGTGTTAGTAATACAAAATACAATAAAAACTTATATGCTAATGTTAGTGTAATTTAATATAGTAACTCACTCTAGTTGGCAGCCCAAACTCCTGGCATCACGTGCAACGTGACCCAGTGTCTCAGAAGTGGGCTGTCCACCCTCTCTGCTACAGTATTCAGGAGGCTGTTGGCACCGCCGCGCACCCGCCTCATCAGAGATGTAACTCGCTTGCGCATGATGGCATGGAACCCGTCTGTACGCGCCTCAGCAAACATCCCCGATGCGCTGCAGTATCGCGGCAGCCCCAACAGCGCCCTGAATGCATTATTATATTGGACGCGTAGGGCGCTGTAAGCTTTTTGAGTATAGTTGATCCATAGGCTGCAAGTGTAAAATGATTGGCAATATGCCTTAAACAACGTAATCTTAACATTTTTAGTACACTTAGCAAACCTACGAATCAACATATTACTCCTCACTGCCAGCGCCCTACGTTCCCTCTCTATATCTAAGTCATCGCTCTGCGATGATGTGACCCAGTGCCCCAGATATTTAAACTCAGACACAATTTTAAGAGGAGTGCCATCCAGTGTGATCGGCGGTACAGAAGGATAATGTTTTGTACCAGCCCTGAAGAGTAGCAACTCACTCTTGCTGGCATTATATTTGAGGCCGTGGGCCCCAGCATATCGCTCGCAGATGTTTACTAGTTTCCTAAGGGCGCCGATTGAAGGACTAAGCAGCACCATATCATCAGCATAACTGATATTATTGACGGCTTCTCCGTCAATGGAACAGCCCACCATGGCACTACTGAGCTCACCAATCAGCCGGTTCATGTACAGGCTGAAGAGCCTGGGTGAGGTTAATCCCCCCTGCCTCACCCCGCACTCCAGCCTGTACGGATCGGATAATGAGCCTGCCCACCTAACCATGTTGTACTGGTTGCCGTACCAGAACTTTAATAACTCGATAAGCTCCCCAGGTAGTGTTGTATCCTCCTGTAGCTTATTCCATAACACGTCGTAAGACACCAGATCGAAGGCCTTGGAGAGATCAAGAAAACACGCATAAATGGGTGTTTTTCTGTCCGTGTAGTATCGGACAGTATGCTTAAGACAAAGTACAGCTGCCTCTGTGGAAAGCCCGGACCTAAAACCAAACTGCGCATCATGAAGGTTGAGGTGTTTGTCTAGCTGTTTGTCAAGCATACTGTCTAACACCTTAGCTATAATGGTGGCCAACGAAATGGGTCTGTAATTGTTCACATCAGAGTTATAGTGCGACCTTATAAAGTAGAAATTAAAAAATCCAGAACTAAATTCACTGTTTTTGGCAACATTGATTATCTGTCATTAATGTCAAGTAGTTGTTCAACTCTGTCCGTGATTACAATCTAAATTGTTGTATATTGATATTTCTACATTCCTGGGTTGAAAACACTGATAACATGATTATGACCATCCGTGGCGGTTCTCATATCATAATATTATAAGGTTTTTTTTGCAAAGTTTGGCAGAATTTCAAGACGGAACTTTTAGTCTAAGATCCGAGTATAGAACGACCTTCACTTAAAAGGTTATTGGATGAAAAGTATTTTATATCAAAATATGTTAAATAATATATCGCGAGTAGGTTGGCTGAAAAATTTCAGTCCAGAACCAATAATGATTAATTTAATATTAAAAAGATATTTTTTTTACATTGCTCTGGTTTGGTGTGTGTATGTAATGAGCTTATCTTTTTAAAAACATAAATTTTATTTATTTAAAAAGACGGTTGCAAATTACTATTATTGACTTGCCTGTTTACACCTGCCTATTAGGTACCTACTGGTATTGTTAGCTAATTTTATTTGACTCATTAAATAATAAAATTAGTTAGCATTTTTCTGTATAATAAATAAAATCTTATGTAAAAAATAGTACGCAAAAATTATTATAAAATGCTGCATCAATCAATCTTTGAGAAATTTTATACAATATAAAATAAAATAACACGTGAAGCCAAATTATAATGACTCTTATTTCTGAAACAATCCGTTACCTAAATTGTTTCTTTCTAACATTAATTTCAACGTAAGTTTAACTTTTTATCGCTGTTTTTAAATAAGGATCAATCTGAATAACAAAGTCAGATTATTTAAGTGAAAATGATGCATTGTTGCTGCCTTCGTTCTAATGTTTCTTCAGTACTGCAACTACTGCACGATTAAACAACCTGTAACATAAATGTCAACCTCATCTTAATTTTGTGGAATACCGAAAATTCATAATAAATTATAGGAGAATATTGCGAAATCGCGGTCACTAATAAAACCAATAGAGAAGTTAAAAACAAACAAAAATTTTGATGTTAAGGGAAAAATATATGAAATAATAAAAGAAATGCAAGTTTTGACTCCAAAATCTCAAAAGCGCCAAACTTTATGATTTGTGATACTTACTTTTTGATTATTTTTTTTGTCAGTATTCAAGTCCTTGTATCAAGTTTTGTTAAGTGGCCGCGATTTCGCTAAGATTTAATTTTTCTTTATTTTTATGTCTCCATCATTTTTTTGAGTGTTTAATCTTTTGGAAATCTAAAATAAATAGATAATAAACGTTAATTTACACTAAACTGGCTTGATTCTCGTGAGGCCTTTAAAACCTTAAAACTAAATTTAGTATTTTCTACGACGCTCAGTCTTAAGCTCGAATAGATAGGAAAGGTAAAAAGTACAGGTGAATATAATTCAATTAGATAACTTTTTTTATGCTATTCGTTCCTCTAATCTAAATAAATCTAAATCTTAACTAATTATTTTTGGGATAAACTTTGCGACCTGACAATGCTGATTACAGGTTATGTTGAAATATTTTATTGAAATTTCCGTATTAAACTAAAAGCACACATATTTAAGACTAGAATTAGAGATTTGCAAACATTTATAAGCATTTTGAATAGAAACAAATACAAATATTGCATGGTAAAATGATAATAATCATCACGAAGCCAGATTTAACAAAACTTACGTAAGAAACGATATTCCACTCACTTGCCACTCCCTTTAGGGTTGCCAGATGGTCTGGATTCGTCTGGATTTTTAAGATATTTTGTATGATGTCCAGACTCCAGACAAAATACAAAATCTCCAGACAAATAGTTTTCGTAAAGATTTAGGCATTTAGTTACAAGAATGGCGGCGGCGGCGGCCGGCGGGCACAAAATGAGTGTCACAAGATAATATGGGAATTGGTATCTAAAAATAAAAAATATATTATAAATAACTACACCATTGCATTAGGTTTAGCCTGTAAGGATTGTGTACTTATGTTCTTTTCAATAAATAAATAAATAAAAATTACTAATTTCGATAACAGTTTTGAGGAATGTAAAGAGGAAGGGATCTCAGAAGCCTATTTATACTTTATACTAACGTAATGTCGGAGTTTCAGACGGTTATTTTATCATTAGAAAGTGATGTATGCACTGTCATAGAAATTGATAGTGTAAAAGTGTAATGAGAAAACTATGGAGCAACCTTCGATCATATTGTTGATCGAAGGGAGCAACCTTAAAAACAGACGACAAGTTTTTCGGAAGCAAAAATAGAACATTATTTATTTTTTTACAGATTTTGATAATGAGAAAACCCTTTTTGCGCCGAAGCTGAACAGTTTTTGAGACGAGCAATTCAATACTTGCAAGATCGCTATGATTTTTCAGATAACTCTTTATATGAGAAGTTGACTGTATAGTATTAACCTATAGGCGAAAATTTATTTACATGGGAAGAATTTTCTAAATTGCCCGACTTGCTGAATATTTCAAACGATATTAATAATGATGATTTATATTCCGATTACTGCTGTGTGCGTGAAATATTTGAACACCTTCCAAAAGACAAAAACATGTCTAATGAGAAAATATAAGCATACATTTTTTTAAATACGACCAAAAAGAATTCAAAAATCTAAAAAAACATTTATTTTGTCGATTCCAGTAATCAATGCCTATTGCGAAAGGGTATTTAGCTTGCTGAACAATTTATACTTAAATGAAAGGAATCGCATGGTGGACTTAATCAAAGCTGAACTAATAATTAGGTTGAATTTCGATGTAAATTGTTTAACCTCAATACACCACAGGGCTCGAAATTCGTAAAGGCAGTAATCAAACACAAAATACTTGTAGCAACGTAAAAATGAAGTATAATAGGGCAAACAATGAAGCACGAGTTTGATTGATCTCAAAATGGTTAATTATTACAAAATTGTTGATTTTAAAATAAAAAGTAAAATTTTGTTTCTAAAAATTATTTTTCCAGATAATAACCAAAAAATCCAGACATTTTGAAAATTTTTCAAGATAATTTACTTTCCCGATCTGGCAACCCTAACTCACTTCTATTGCTAGTAGCATCTCTACTAAGTCTGTGATTGCTACAATGTTTGACTGGAACAATCTAGTTTGTTCTGAGAATTAAGCCCCCCGGAATAATATGTACACCTAAAATATACACATAATCAATTAATAAAACAAATAATTATTTGGCAGACTCAGAATAATACCTGTTAAGTTGGCAGGTAATAATGACAGCGATTTGTTTGAGGCCAAGTGTCGCTGGCTCCATGTAAAACGTTGCACAGTTTCACCGACACGATCCTTTCATCTTATGTTTTGTCTTTGTTTTACCTAGGGTGAACATGATGTGCCGAAACGCTCAGAACAATAATAATAAAATAATAATAAATAATCTTTCCTACAATCACACCAATTATCTAGCCCAAGAGAAGCTTCGAAGAAGCTCGTTAAATAGTTACGAGGCAACGGATAAACATACTTAAAATACTTAAATACATACTTATTAAACATAGAAAACACCCAGACCCGAGACAATTTAGAAAAACAATAATTTCTAAATTGACCCGACCGGGGATCGAACCCGGGACCTCAGAGATGGCGACACCATGAAAACTGGTGCACAAGCCACTCGACCAAGGAGGTCGTCATAACTAAAGCATATTGTTCTGAGCCGAAACGGAACCAAAATAGTAATATGCTCTCTCTATAGTTATAAAGCTCAATGCATAGAATCATTGGCTTTTTAACTATCTTTCTACCTTTCTTTATCTATTAATTTGATTAAGAACGTCAGGATTGAGGAGCCACCCCTAATTTTTAAAGGAAAATCATACCATCAATTAGTAGTATAGAAAATAATTTTGTAGGACAAATTCTGGAATTTGTAGTATTATACTTTCTAAGGTACATCAGTATAAAGGTGGCTCCTCAATCCTATGGATTGAGGAGCCACCCTAGAACTCGGAAAGTAAAGAAGTTACATTTTTGAAAATTTTGTATGTTTTAGTAGGTATTTTGTAAGTTATCTACTAAAAATTTCAGTGCAGTACTGCCGAAATTAAAGAAAATACAATAGTTTTGTTGTGGCTCCTCAGCCCGTATACAAAAGCGTGAATTCCTATGAAATTGATCCACATATTAATATATTCGAACTAATGGACAATTAGTAGTATGTATGCTTGAATTTGTAGTATATAAATAAAATAGTAAGATTAAGTAAATTAGCTAAAAAATACATTTCATCTGGCTCCTCAATCCAGACACTTACATTTAAATAATTGACTGTATCTACCTAACTATAGAAGATAATCAAAAGCTTTATATGCCAATATTTAGTAGAAATTTCTACTAAATATCTATGTACAAAATAACATTGTACAATTTGTTCATAGGAAGTTATGACGAATATTAGATATTCCATACAATTAACTATAAGGTGACCATGTTTTATGAATGAAAACCGGACAAATTGTTCTTTACATTTAATTTTTAACAAAATATATTACCTATATTTGACGACCTCCTTGGTCGAGTGGTTTGTACACCGGTTTTCATGGCGTCGCCATCTCTGAGGTCCCGGGTTCGATCCCCGGTCGGGTCAATTTAGAAATTATTGTTTTTCTAAATTGTCTCGGTCTGGGTGTTTTCTGTGTATAATAAGCATGTATTTAAGTATTTTAAGTATGTTTATCCGTTGTCTAGTAACCATTAAACGAGTTTCTTCGAAGCTTCTCTTGGGCTAGATAATTGGTGTGAGTGTAGGAAAGTTAATTTTTTATTTCTTTTTTATTTATATTATTATGAACAAGGGTTCGAAACGTCAGGAAACTAAAAAACTATGTAATGTAGTAAAATTAAACGCGAGTTAATCCGTAAAAAGTGTTTCATTTCAATGTGTAGTGTTCGCTTAAACCTTAGAAAACAATAATTATTATAATGTTATAAATATTGTTTAAATAATTTTAAAGCAAATTTTGTTTTAAGTATACAGATTACAAATAAAATTCTTTTCGACACTTTTTCAATTTGCAACTTAATAATTGCTAATACTTATCAATGATATTGGATAAATACATAGCTTTGCATTTTTAAAAGCTACATTACACTGGACTGTTCTAATCACATCATGTTCCTTTGATTCAGTAATGTAATTTGTTAAGCGTTTAAAACGATAAACTTTTATCAAATCCTATTTCTGATGACAGAGATAAGAGATCTGAATCTGTGAAATAAAATACATACGTTTAAATAAAATTACAACCTAATTTATGTAAACAATTATATAAAATATACTTCGTACCTATTCAATTATGTTTAAATATTACGTACAAAAGGAATTAAAGTAAAACTTTTATCATGTCCTATCTACCACATCTGCCACTTTGTAATACTTTACTGCACTGGCATCAAGAACTTTTTAGCCGAACCTTATAAATAAAAGAAATCTAATCTATACATTTTACTATTGATTCTTATAAAAGTAATTAAATAAATTATAACTTACACTTGACACATTAGCAGTCTCTATTTGGTGAAAAATGGGCTATGGTAGAAGACTGCTTATGCTGTCCTCATTGCCTAGTCTCTGACTAACCCTTAGGGGATAATAGTAGTGATTATATGTATGTTTGTATGTATGTTCCTTGGTTTTAACACTTTGCATCGCTCAATCACTTTTCTGATTTAAATGTTAAACGAGAACAACAATAACAGTATAATTGTCTAAACGTCATCCTGGCGTCATCTATTATCTTTTTGAAGGACTAATATGAACAGTGAAACGCAATTTGTTTTGCTTTCCGTGTATTTTGAACCTTGTACAGTATACAATACAGTCCTTAAAATAAATAAGTATCTAGTAATAATACGTCAAAATATACCTTTCACTTCAACTCTATTAACGACACCGACACCCATACCCATTCATATATAAGGTGACTGCTAGAAACCGCAAAAAACTTCTAGGGCTGGTCAGGTCAAGTGTTTTAAACATGACAAAAATGAAATTCGTGTTTTTTTCATTTTATATTAAATATTTCATTCTGTAAATTTTAATTAGATTGTCTTTGAGTATCTTATTTATTTTAAAGCAATAACATAAGAAAAATAAAATGAAAAGCAATTAAAAATAACGATTATTTACAACGCGCGGGCAACGAAGTTCAACGAACTGCCGGGAGGCCGTCGGTTGACACGTCCGCGTCGTCAGCTGGGCGTTAAGTACCTACGTTAGTCTGCAATCATGAGCAGGGACTGAAAGCGGTTACGGTATAAGGTTACGTTACCGGTAAAAAATAAGTGTACCTTAATAAAATAAAGGTAAGGCTTTACCGTTATTTAACCTTTATGCGATATCGGTACCGAAAAACGTTGCATTGACAGTTGCGGGGCGCAGGGTGAGGGGTGAGACTTGCTTTTGCTTGCGAGGCGACGAGTAAAAACCTGTTTTTGTTGCGTGTCGCGCGCAATAATGTGTAAAAAATGTGCGCGTGTAAATATCATTTTACACTAATGCGGAAATTGGTATTTACAAACTCATGTCAATAGTAAGCTTTACATTAGTCTACTCGTCTGTGAAAACCAACTTACTGCACTAGTATAATAAGTCATTCATTACGTGTTGCCATTTGCCATGCATACCGATTCATTGCGTATGACACCATGGACTGTCATTGATATCTTTTACGTATGGCGTTTGACGCCAAATGGCGTCATAAATAATTCCTCTGAAATTCTATAGAATGACTATTTAGAGAGTTCTAATCAACAGAACTTACATTATTTGACACGTAGATTATGCCTGTATTGATCGTTTTAAGAGATAGTGCCAGTTAAAATACTTCAGTGGTTGCAAACCTTTTGTTCCCTAATTTTACTTCTTTTGTGTATGGCGTATGACGCCACATACTTAGCGTCATAAAGAAAATTCCACTAAAACTTTGTAGAATTACTTTTTAGAGAGTTCTAATTAGCAGAACTTTCATTATATTGCGGATTTGCTTGATGTTATAAATCATTCGCTACGCGTTTTTCTATGCCGGACGATAAACGCGATTATGCGGCATACGTTTTTGACGCGTTAAGACTTATTATGGAACAACGATGTAAAGGTTTAAACTGGCTCGCCATCTTTCTTTTATTAATATTTTCTAATTATAAATTGAATTAGTGACGATAGGGCTTGGAACCGGTTTAAAAAATCCCGGTTATTGATTAAGGTTTTTACAAAAACTGCTTCCAATGTATATGAGAGGGCTTCAAAAACCTAAATAAACCGGTTTAATCCAAAGCTGCGAAATGTATTTACTGCTGGCGAGGCGATTAGGCTAATGGCGACCTTTCGTGTGTAGACATAAGCTCGCTAGTCGATTTAAAACTCGCGCGCTCGCTTTGGGAGAGCGGTATTTCAGGCAAATAGAATTCATGCCTACGTATGGAAGGTCGCTATTCGCTTTGCCACTCGCGCGCTCGCGTTGTCCCGTTGTGTTTAGGTACTTATAAAAAGAAAAAAACATCTTTAAACCGTTTAATTGATTCAAAACCCATTTTGTTTTTTTAGAAACAGGTTTGTTTAAGGTTTGGGTAGGCCCACGGGCCAATGTAATCTGTTATGCAGATGAAACTCTGATCACGGCCCGGGGCGGAAATTGCGCAGAGGCAGGGAGACTGGCCACCGTCATAATATCTCTGGTGGTGGACAGAATCCGTATGTTGGGGCTCGAGATAGCGATCGGTAAAACTGAGGCTCTTCTTTTCCATGGGCCTCGACGAGGACCGCCGCCTGGAACCCACCTAGAAATAGACGAGCATAGGATCCGGGTTGGGGTCCGGATGAAGTATCTGGGTCTCATTCTGGACGGGCGTTGGCGCTTCGAGGAGCACTTTCGCGAACTCTCCCCTCTTCTCATCAGTGCGGCATCCGCTTTGGGATGCAACATGCCGAATGTTGGTGGGCCGAACGCTTTGACTCGCCGGCTTTATGCTAGAGTAGTGGGGTCGATGGCCTTTTATGGGGCCCCTTTATGGGTGACTGCCCCCAACGCTACCAACAAACAACATCTTCGTGCCGCACAGCCGATAATAGCGTTGAGGGCCATCAGAGAGTACAGGACAGTGTCTCATGCTGCAGCTTGTGCGGTGGCTGGCATCCCGTCATGGGAGTTGGAGGCAGTGAAGCTGGCGGAACTGTACCGACAGCGGGCAGAGGCTAAAGAACAGGGTAGAAACCATACTCGGGAAGAGCTTAAACGGGCTCGAGATTTGGCTGACCAAGAGCTGCTGGCCAAATGGGCCGATGATTTGCGTTCGTCGACTTACGTCTCCCGGTTGTGCCGAGCCACCGAACCAGAATTGGGAAGATGGCTACAGCGGCGACATGGGACTCTATCTTTCCACTTGGTGCAGATGCTGTCTGGGCATGGATGCTTTGGACACTACCTGCACCGAGTGGCAAGAAGGAAGCCGACGTCAGAATGCCACAGCTGTAGAGCTGCGCAGGACACAGAAACGCACACCCTTGAGGAGTGCGGGTCGTGGGCTGCGCAGCGCCACAGTCTGATGTCGGTCGTTGGGGACGACCTCTTGCTGCCTAGCGTGGTAAAAGCCATGCTAGACAGCGACAGATCATGGAGGGCCATGGCCTTGTTCAGTGAAGCGGTTGTTTCACAGAACCCATGCGGACCCGATCCGACGCAGGCGAGTCGGTAGGAGGAGGCGGTATTTTGCCCACCTCCTTCCATCGCAGTGAGGCTTGCGTGACTGTGGGGTGGGAGACCCCATAGTTGCATTGCACGAGCCTCATGGGAGTCTGGAGGGCGCCCAAACTATCCTGGGCGTCCTCCCCACTGGCGGGCCGTCGTAGAGTGGAATTTGGAGTCTGCTGTCCGTGGTCCCGAACCACCCTGACGACAAGTGATGGGATGGTACAAGGAGTTTTAGTGGGTAAGGCCCCTCTTCACCCGAGTCCCTGTCGAGGCCTTCGGACCTGGACAGGGAAGCGGGCGTTAGAGGGAGAGTCGCCACATAACCAGCGGGCTTCCCCAGGCCCGCTGTGTATCAGTAAATAGGATTTTTCCTTGTTTAAAAAAAAAGAGCCAAACCTTAATAAAACGGTTCCTATGTACTGGCTGCTGACAAGGTTTGAAAATTAACAGATAAATCCTTCCGGGCTGTTTGGAACTAATCTCGAAATACCTATTACTTAATACGACCTAAGATCTAAAAGACCGTTTCTCATAAGGAATGAAACCCGAATGGACTTACTACCAAAAAGAGCGGTTCTCAATATATACTATTGTCAATAAGACTCAATTTCAAATGAACCGAGTCCCATTGAAACTTATTCCCAAAACGTCTCATTCCCAAAATACACTAAATTCTAGTATGAAAGTACTTGATTATCATAAAAACTAATTCTAGAAACGTCCTAGTCCCTAACTACTACTCTCTAGACAAACTTATCAGTCAAATTTCAACACTATCATAAAGATAATAAAGGTTAAGTTTTAGGTAGCAAAAAAAAAATTATAAAATTAGGTTTGCCTCTCAATAGGCCTGCGTTTTGGCGAAAAAAGCAGTTTTTTTTCAAAACTTGAAAGTTCTGGGTTACACACGAAATGAAGAAATATACTAATTTTAGGTAAATTCCTAACTTGATCCGATTCGCCCTGCGATCCGGTTCACCTTGGTCTTCAATAATCAAACCAATTTGCCTTTCTTAACCCTTTGTGGATCGTAAAACCAGACACAATTGAAAATCGATTGTTTCGCGACCGCCGGCGGTCTTATAATCCTTGACCTATTAATCCATAATCCGACACTTTTAGACGCGAATTATACAGAGAAGGCGTAAGGCGAAGTCGCGGCGCAGGCACAGAACAACAAAGCGGGTGTACCTGCGCCGCCGCTTCAGTGTAATTCACAACACGACGCCTTCATACATTTCATATGAAAACGTTTTGAAGCGGCGAGATGCCTGCGCCGCGCCTTCGCCTCTGTATAATTCGCGCCTTAGAGAACTAATCTGGTGCTTACAGCAATTTTTGCACTCAAACCTGCGAATCAAACATTTAGTGTATTTTGGGACTAGGACGTTTTGAAAATTAGTCATTATGGGAATCGTGTGTATTGATGTTTCCATGTGTATATATTTTAGTGTATTTTGGGAATGAGACGTTTTGGGAATAAGGTTCAATGAGACTCAGTTCATTTGAAATTAAGTCTTATTGGCAATAGTATATGTTGAGAACCGCTCTTTTTGGTAGTTAGTCCATTCTGGTTTCATTCCATATGAGAAAAGGTCTTTTAGATCTTAGGTCGTATTGAGTAATGGGGTATTTCGAGATTAGTTCCAAACAGCCCGGAAGGGAATAAACAAGCCCTGAGTGGCCGTACATTATTTATTTTAAATATTGTATTGGATTATTTTATTTTTTCGCAATCGAATTAAGCTCGGGAGTTAAAATACCTCGTTTTAATACACTCGGCGTCAAAAAAATCGCACCTCTTAGAAAATCACTTTCAAATGTCATTTACTCTTGATATGCACATGCAGTCGCATTAATTATGATTTTATTTACAAGGTTACTTAATTAACTTAATAAAAAACATTACTTTTCATTATCAAATAAAACCTAATGCAACAAATAAAGTGTCACAAAAATTCGATGCAAATTTTGCTACCCGTGAGAGTTGCTAGTTGCGCTTCCTTTGTGGGTATAAAACAGTCAACACGGGTTCAATGTGGGTCATTCGCTATTCAACCGTTGAAGAGGACACACGCACAGATTTTGATGGATACCACAGCTGATAAAGCCGCTCAAGTGGTTGCACTACTGCAATCAGGGGTGCGGCAGTGTGATGTCGCCCGGCAACTGAACCTGAGCCGTTATTCCGTTCGAAGAGTGTACCAGCGCTTCATAGAGACCGGTGGCTATATCCGCAGACACGGTTCGGGTAGACGTCGCTGCACTTCGGAAAGAGACGACCGGTTCGTTGTGTCGAACTCTTTGAGAAATCGTTTCTCCAACGCTGTTGAGTTGCAACAGCAGCTCTAGGCAGTTCGCAGACGCACCGTAAGCGTATCTACGGTTAGAAGAAGATTGAAGGAGAAGAAGATAGCGGCCCACAGAGCTGCTACGGGTCCAAAATTGACTGCAGCGCATCGGCGAGCCCGCTTGCAGTTTGCTCGTGACCACGTCGATTGGACCCTTGAGCAGTGGAGAGCTGTTCTCTTCTCAGACGAGACGCGAGTGTGTCTTTTCTGCAACGACCGACGGAGAAGAGTATACCGGAGGCAGGGTGAACGTTTCGCCCAAGCCTGCATCCAGGAGACGGTGGAATATGGTGGCGGATCCGTCATGTTCTGGGGCGGTATGTCTGCTGCCGGCAAAACCGACCTTGTCTGCGTCTCCCGGACTGGAGGTGCTCGCGGACAAGGGTCGCTGACTGCTCGCCGCTATGTCACTGAGGTCCTGGAAGTGCATGTGGTCCCCTTTGCCGAATCTTTTGGCGAGGGGTTCACATTAATGCACGACAACGCTCGCGCTCACACTGCAGGCATCGTGAGCGACTTCTTGCAGAGGTCCCAAATCTCTGTGATGCAGTGGCCAGCGCGAAGTCCGGATCTGAATCCTATAGAGCACCTCTGGGACCATCTTAAACGTAAGGTTCGATCTCGGGATCCAGCTCCTTCGACTCTACAGGAGCTCCAAGACGCGGTGATTGAAGAATGGGGGCTTATCCCTCAAGAAGAGCTCCTGAAGTTGGTGAGGTCCATGAGGGACCGTATGGAAGCCGTGATCAGGGCAAGGGGGGGTAACACTAGATTTTAAGTTAATTTTAAGACACTTTTTGTACATTTTTCTTTGTAAATTATCTGTTGTTAATTAGGACTTAATTAAGGATTTTTATTATTTTATTAATTTTAATGTTGTTTGTATAATTATAATTAAACAGAAAGTTAAATTTAATTGTTTTTTGATACTCCTTTTTGTTACCTTTCTAATGATACCCAACACTATCCTCTACATAAGGTTTAAGAATTTTTAAAGATGATTTTTAAAAGGTGCGATTTTTTTGACGCCGAGTGTATGTCATTTTAGCGACTTGTGTATCAATCTACTATTAAAAATGGCTAGATTGAAAACTGCTTTTATAAGTAAGTTCGATTATTCGCAAATTCAAGCGATTATTCAATATGAAGTTGAACCACCACGACCCATTTTCCATTTCATTGGACTACATTGCTCATTAACAATGAGAACAAGAGTTCCGACACCTACTCATGCGTATTTTTTTAATTTTTTTTTTATATTTTGACTCGTTATAGTGACTGCATCGCAACACTACGGTATAGAACCTAAATAAAGGTACTCCTTTCACACTCTTTTGTAAACTTTTACTAAAAATACACAAAAGGTTTACAACCACTGATCCAAATAAATCACTTAGCAGCCATTCCAGCAAAATCGCGTAGATAAGTCACTTTACAATACACTAAACGAATTAGCAAACCCTTCACGTTTGAGATCTGCTATGCGATTCTCTAAGCGACACATAGACGCTGCGCGCATGGCTGTGAAGTGCTGTCTCTTTCCAATTCTATGAATATAAAAGAGACATTGGCAATTCTCAGCGCTGCGGCAGCCGCTGCTACCGAGGCTTTAGCTTAGAGAATCACACTGCCGATGCCGACTGAATGTAATCACGTGTAAATAAGCCAAAATCATAACAAAAACAAAATATGTTCACTCATGGCTGAAGACGCGCAAGCGCGTCACTTTAATGGGTGGCGGCTGACGCCCGGAGGCGTCACAGAATATTTGTTAGCCGCAATGCACAAAAGTCATTCAAAGTGGGATACGCAATGAATCGGTTATGGGATAAATAAAAGTCCGTCCGCTTATTAGCAGACACTAGCTTGAGTTGGCGTTAATATACCTACCAGCAAGCGTACTTTTAAAAGTCCGTGTGCACGGCAGTTGCATTGTTCTACAATATTATTCTGTGGTTCTACTTAAATAAATATAATTACGTAACTATTCTATTGTGCTGGATGGTTGCAATAGCCAGAAACAAATGGAAAACACATCACATAATTTTAATGAAAAATAACGAAAATATTACACTATTTGTTGTTTATTACAGTAAGTAAGTATCTAGTTAAAGGAATTTACTTAAGTATCTACTTACCTGTTGCTGATATTATATCTTTTCGTGTGTTTTTGACATTGTTATCCACAAGAAAAAAATTACTTAGACACCTATGCGCGGCGCACGTGTTTTGACAACGAGAACAATCCAAACTAAAGCTTTCTAAGCAAACCAGTAGTCGCTTATGCTTGAAACGGTTGTTAGCCGTCTCTTTCATACCGAAATAAACCTTTATTATTTAAAAACTCAAAATTACGGTACCGATATAAATTTGGATATCGGAATATTCCGGTAACCGCTATTTTTCGGTATGACGCCATACCGCTATATAAAGGTACCTTAATTTTTGGGTTATTCAGTCCCTGATCATGAGACCCCATTTATTTTCCTTTAATTGAAATGTGCGTAGGTATAAGGTGCAGTTAAGTCCAACGACTATCGATTGCATCAAGTTATGGCCACATTTTAACTGTAATTATGATAAGTGTTATGTATGAGCGTAATTTCAACTCAATCCTACCCTACATCTTACAAAAAAAATCTATCACACATTATGAGAAGATAGGTACCTTTCCTTACAAATGAAAGATCAAATGTAGGTAGTTATCTAAGGTACGACCAACGACCGAACGATGACCTTTCGTGTCTTCAACAACTAAACTAAAATAAGTATGTATTACCTATTTTGTGTTGTTGTTAGTCAAGCGTTATTTCACTATTCAGTCTTGCCTACTTACACTAAATAAAGTTAAACTAATGTATCGCATTAAAAGCAACGTTGATACCTAAACTGCTGCGTAATTAATAGGTAGGCAGGTACTTACATGGTGTTATAGAGCATTCCAGTTTATTACATTAGTGCACAGGAAAGGTGATAAGCTTCCCACTGTCAAACTAATGTAATAATGATTAAATAAAAGTGAAAACCTGTGCTAAAATTTCGTAAATAAATTAAAATTTATTAAAGGATAAACTAGAACAACTTTTGTGATCGGCACATAATTATTATTACACTAATTCGGCGTGCTTTAGGCATTTTTACGCACACGCAACGCGAATGCACCAGACAGAATGCATAAGTTGACTGCCGAATAAAATCAAAGATCCAAGATACGCAAGCGAGTGACACGTAGACGATCTTCTGTCTCTTTCCAATTCTATGAATATGAAAGAGACAGAGTAAATTCTTATCGCTGCGGCAGGCGGTGGTACCAACGTTACGGCTTTAACTTAGAGAATCGCACTGTGGCACTGCTGTGCTGAGTCGAGTCACTAAACTCACTTGAGTCTCTTGCGCAGCGCAGCGCAGCAGGTGTGTGCAGTTTCCTCGGGAAAGTTTTTTTGTGCAGTGTGTATGTGAGGTGCATTTGTGTGTGGGTGATTAAACTAATAACTAGTATGAGTTAATTAGTAAAGGATTAGTATTATTATGAATATCCTACCGTGAATAAAGTAATCAGTTCAGTAACAAATTAATGTTTTGTGTAACAAATGGGTGTTAAGTCGTATTAGACTTGTAGGTAGAACAGGTATAGGAGTCCAGGGTTTTATAGTCAAGTAAAACAATCAAGCTTTATAACTGGCGTTTATTACAAAAAGGCAAGACAGGCACATGGAATTCAGACAATCAAAGACTTAAGCATCGATAATAACGTCACGATATGAACCAAAGTAATTTAAAGTAGTACATTATGAATTATAGTAAAATAAAATGTGATGCTAACCTGAACTTGCTCCAGCAGTATGTCTCCTCACTGTTACTCAATAGCACGCTTTATGCTCGCTTAAGACGTCCGTTCACGACGAATGCTAGTCCACGACTGTCCGCCCATCCCGGTATCGGACCACGAACCAGGTAAAGATCGAGTGAGTGGGTAAAAAGATCGCAATCTATCTGTCAAACGATATGACGTTTAAACAATTTTATTATGATTAGTCTATGGTTTTATGATATTAAATTGAGTGTATTTATATTTATGTACGTTTTGCAATAAATCAATTACATAATTAACGTTACCCTTACAGCTCAGCTATCCTGCTAGAGCAAGTCCCTTTGCGTGAAATTACAAAATCTTAGTAATTAATTATATTTAATGTAGCGAACCCATACTCGTACATAATTGATAATACATAATAACAAAAAAAAATAATATTAGTATTATTTTTAATTTTTTTTTTAACTTTAGGTATTTAAAATTATTAATCTACTTATTTCTATAAAACCTACCTGTATACATATTTTGTGTATTGTTATCATGCAAATACATTCATCAATAATTTACACGTAATGTTGCAAATATAATTACTTAATCTATTTATAACATTTTATATTACTGGCGAAGGGTTATACAAATTATAAGAGTATAATTGGTAGAACTGTGACGATTATGCTATTAACGGTTAGGTAATTATGACTCATCTTGAGTGCTTTCATTATCTGATTCTGAACTTCCAAAATTCTTATCAAAACTAAGCCATGGTTTTAATTTGTCTATCGCTATGACGTTTTCATAATGACGACCCTTTTTACGTGAAATAGGGGTGTCTTCAACCAAATAGCGGTCATTAGGTAAGGCTTTAACTACCCTATAAGGGCCTTGATACTTTATTACTAGTTTTTTTGATTTGCCATCGCTCGGAGTTTCCCTTTTTACGCTGACTAAATCCCCAACCGAAAAAGACACATTAGTAACATGCTTTTCATCATAATTAACCTTGTCTTTGATTTGCTGGTTAGATATTCGGATCCCAGCCTCGTGTCTAACTACATTAAGATTTTCGGGTGCAATTTTATTCGACGTTTCATCAATGACTTCGCTAAGCACATTTTCAGTATTACTTTTGAGTCTTATACCAAACAAAAGCTCGGATGGACTTTTGCCCGTGGTTTTATGCACTGTGGTGTTTAAACCGATCTGCACATCTGGTACGTGCTCATCCCAACTTTTGTCGTCCTGACCATGACATTTCGTGGATAATGCGTCCAAAATGGTCCTATTAAATCGCTCGACCTGACCGTTAGCTCGCGGAGTGGCTACCGCGTTAAGTATATGCTTAATTCCCATCGATTTAACAAAGGAGCGAAAACTGTTGCTAGTGAAGGAAGTCCCCTGATCTGTAATCAACCTAACAGGAGTGCCAAAGTAACTGATGTGTTCCCGTAATATTCTTATCGTAGTAGAGGTTTTAGTGTTTTTAACAGGAGATATATTAATAAACTTAGTAAAGCCATCGATTATTACTAGTAGATAGATATTTCCTCTCTTACTGCGTACAAAAGGCCCTAGATGATCAGCATGGATCGTATGAAAAGGGATCTCCGTTTTTGGAATAGGTTGTAGCTCACCATGCTGTTTACCTGACGTACTTTTGTGGTGAGCGCACTCTAAACAAGAACGCACGTATTTTTTCACAAAACGCCTCATTTTGGGAAACCAAAATGACTGCTGTATGCGGTTAAGCGTCTTTTCGAACCCGAAGTGCCCGATGTCGTCGTGGTTCATTTTAGTGACTTGCCAGCGGACACCTTTAGGCACAACCCAACGCATACTTTCGTCATCCCCCGACCCTATTAAACGATAAACTTTCCCGTTTTTTGTTTTATAATTTTTAATTATATCAGCTACCTTTTCAGAGCTAGGGTCGCCTAGGATTTCTTTAATCCGTACAATCTCCTGATCGCTGGATTGCACCGTAGCAATCCAGTCTTCTGATTCAGTTGCGAGGACGTCTAATACGTGATCTTCAGAAACAGCCTCGCTTACGGGATTTCTACTTAGTGCATCTGCGTGTGCCATACTAGAACCCGGACGGTACTCGATCTCACAATCAAATTCAGTGAGTTGAACCCACCAAAGGGCAATGCGGGGGATTAGATCACGCTTTGTCAGTGTCGTTCGTAGAGCATTGCAGTCCGTCAATATTTTAAACGGAACCCCGAGAAGGTAAACACGAAACCTATTCAGAGAAGCCACGACAGCAAGAGTCTCTAACTCAAAAGAGTGAAGCCGTTGCTCGTCAGGGGTGGTTTTTCGACTGAAATAAAAAACGGGCTTGAACAAGCCTTCGTCACTCTTCTGAAGTAGAATACCTGCGACACCATGCTTTGAAGCGTCAGTGTGTAACTGCGTTTCACGTTTCGGATCATAGAGAGCTAAAATAGGCCTCGAAGTTAAAGCATTTTTAATGGCAACGAATGCATTTTCTTGCTCGTTCGACCATTTCCACGTACAATCCTTTTTCAAAAGGTCCGTCAGCGGCCTACATATGACTGCAAAACCACGGACAAACCTTCTGAAGAAACTAGCGAGACCTATAAATTGTCTCAGTTCATGTTGGTTTGTCGGAGTTGGGAATTTGGCTACAGCTTCGGTTTTCCGCATGCCCGGCTTAATACCGAGAGAACTAACTTCAAAGCCCAGAAAGTCTATCTTTTTAAAGAAGAAATTGCACTTCGCTAGCTTCAAAGTCAGACCCCCTTTTCTGAGAAGTGCTAAAACCTCCTCAAGCCTATTTAGACCCTCTTCAAATGAGCGCGCTGGGATCAACACATCGTCCATATATATAAGGGCGTACTTGATCCTTGCGTCAGAGAGGATCTTGTTCATAGTTCTTTGGAACACAGATGGAGCATTCACCAATCCGAACGGCATGCGCATATATTCATACTGCCCGTCAGGTTTTATGAATGCAGTTTTATCTTGCGAAGACGGCGATATAGAAATTTGGTAATAACCAGAAGCAAGGTCAAGAGAAATGAATAAATGATTACCAGCTAGTTGGTCCAACTGATCTTCGATGCGAGGAAGAGGATAGTGGTCTTTCTTAGTTCGCTTATTAAGCGCACGATAGTCCACACAAAGCCTTTTTTCGCCGGTTTTCTTTTTAACTAAAACAATTGGACTAGCAAATGGTGACGAAGATTCTCGAACTATGCCCGCTTCCAGCATTTCCTCCACCATGTCGCGAACGAGACTTCTTTCCGGAAATGACATACGATATGGTCGATAAACAACTGGATCAGCATTTTCAAGCTCTATTACCATCTCCCCAGCTGTAGTTAAGCCCAAGTCCTTTAGCCCAGACGAAAAGCAATCACCATATTTAGCCAGAACATTTTGTAATTGCTGACGTTGATCATTGGTTAAGTCAGATCCGCAATTTATGCTTTTGTCTAGATGCGTATCATCAAAACTTACTGCAAAAGAGCCGACTGTACTGAGTATAGGTACAGCCCTAGATAATAATGTGTCTTTACTAAATACCAAGTCTTGATCACATGCGCTTAATGCGACAATTTTACTAGTACCAGCTTTAAGCGTGTACTCCCCAGGAAACAAGTAATATTCATGGTTAATCGAACCCCTCATTGAACCATTAACATACACGCTTCCCTCAAAGCCATCACATGAAACCACTGGTATAGCTTTAATTTCACGCGGTGCTAAAACAACATTTTCACAAATCCTTAAAAATATTTTAGTGCAATTACTCTTTTCGAAAATTAATTCATTAGGCGTTTTTATAATAGTAATTTTTGGCAATTCTGTAAATGTATGTCCCAACAAGACCGGATATTTTAAGACATGATTTTCGACCACCAATACTTTGACATTTTCTTTTATGCCTTGAATAGTCACATTTACCCTTGATCTACCCAATGGCTTCACATGATGGCCCCCAATGGCTCTCATTAACGGTAAATTATCAGTCTCGATCGGCAAATGTAATTTATTGGCTTCATTTTCCCTAATCAAAGTGCATTGGCTACCTAAGTCTACATGACAAAGTAACTTGGTATCATTGATTAAAATGTCGAATACATATTTATCATTAGACCCTTCCGTAGTACCTAGTTCGGAAACCTGCTTTATTTCATCTTTCGTAGTAGTTAAAAGTTTCTGATAACTATCCTGCATCTTCCAAGATCTACAAACAACACTCATATGTCCTAGTTTACCACAAGTAGTACATTTGGTCGGAGGTTTGGGGCATTTGAAGCTTTTGTGACCGGCTTCATTACAATTATGGCAAACAATCTTGCTATAAGAGTCGGGACGGCCGTTAGTAGAGGACGTCATACCAGTAACCCTTTTATCCCGTCTTGGTCTATCTCCTATATCCCTACTAGAGCCGGCTTTAACAGTTTTCAAGTGCATTAATGCCTCCTCGGGTTCGCGAAATTGAGCAGCCTGCGCACCTACTCGTACGGCACGATCCTCAATTCCGTTAAGGATACAATCAACCGCTTTTCGACCCTTAATGCCACACCTATTAAGTAAATTCATTTTTTCGTAAAAGTAATTTTCTAAGGATTCACCATAACGCGCTCTTTTTGCTAGCATAATCGTCAACAATTCCGCATAGTTCTCACGACAAGGAAACGATTCAATAAGCTTCCTTTTCCATTCATTCCAAGAGTAAAGGACTGTGCTGAGGCCCTGGTACCAGGGTTTCGCTACACCAGTTAATTTAGGAAGAGCAAAATGTATAATCTCTCTTTCCTGCCAACCATAAATCTCAGCACATTCCTCCACTTTAGTAAGCCACGTTAGAATAGTTTGATCCTTAGACATTGGATCAAATTCAGGGATCACATTGGTCAGCGAAAGTTTAGGTGAAGATTGATTATTCATATTTTTAAGAATATCTAAAAACTTATTCAGTAAACCGTGTGCTGCCTCCGTATCCTTATCGGATTTATTATTTAACTCGCTAACCTGGCCAGACTCAATCTGACGTCTAATCTCACTAACGCGAGGGGAACGAAACGAAAATCTCCTACGTTTGTAATATTCGTCATCCGAGTCACTACTATGGATACGTTTCTTGTTACCCTCGCGTCCGTGCGCTTTACGGGTTGCAAATTTATCTCGATCTTGAGACCGATTCTCTGAATTACTGCGCGAACGATGCTCGAGTCCTGTGCTTTCGTAACGCCTACGTCTCTCAACATCAAGACGATCGCGCGGCCTAGAGGACGAAGATCGGCGGTACTGCCTTAAAGAATTATTCATCAAGCGTTGCCGCCGAGACTCCCCGCCATTATGGCGTTGCCTCGTCGACTCCCCGCTCGGATTTCGAGATTTACGTGCTCTCAAGCGTGATGGTCTACCATTAGGGGATACCAGAGAATTATTTATGGTGTTATAATTGCGGCTTTGCCCAGCATTAAGGCTCCCTTCCGCTATCGTACTTGGTTTGCAGACTGCCCGGTGTGTAGGCTGCTCTCGGCTTTCGCAGATGTTACCGGAATTATCACTCTCTGCGCCGTTATCTGCCTCAACGCTGCTGTCACCATCCTGGCCAGCAGTGGACATCACTTCATTCGGGCGCTCCATTACTGAAACTCGCATACAAAATCAAAATCAATGAGTTTTCCCAAAAATAAGCGTTGTTCTACGACAATGTGCAAGACATCTTGATACCCCAACAACAAAAGTTCGAAAGTATCTTATGATTGCAAAAATAAAATCGGATTGTTACAAAATACCAGCATAAAATAAAAAAAAATAATTAAAATCAAGTTGTTACCATACACGGCTATTACCTACCAGCAATTATTTAGAAAAAATAAGTTGAGCTTCACCTATTAGCATCAGTTACGAGCTTCTAAGGGCCATAGGTATAGTGATGATAACTGTTAACTTAATGCAACTTTCGAAAATGCCTCTGTACCTAGTACATTGTATCCGTATCGCTGTCGTCAATTTTACATGGTGATGTTACATAGATTGATTGAATTCCATTATTTTAAACACGTTTGAGTTAGGAGAAAAATTTAAATAATTAAAAAAAATATATCCATCGCAAAGCAAGCATAATTACGTTTTCAACTATCGTGGGCAGGAGGGCAAGCGGGTAATTAGCAAAATTACCCACCGATCCCACTTCTGAACTATAGGAGTCCAGGGTTTTATAGTCAAGTAAAACAATCAAGCTTTATAACTGGCGTTTATTAAAAAAAAGGTAAGACAGGCACATGGAATTCAGACAATCAAAGACTTAAGCATCGATAATAACGTCACGATATGAACCAAAGTAATTTAAAGTAGTACATTATGAATTATAGCAAAATAAAATGTGATGCTAACCTGAACTTGCTCCAGCAGTATGTCTCCTCACTGTTACTCAATAGCACGCTTTATGCTCGCTTAAGACGTCCGTTCACGACGAATGCTAGTCCACGACTGTCCGCCCCGCCCGGTATCCGGACCACGAACCAGGTAAAGATCGAGTGAGTGGGTAAAAAGATCGCAATCTATCTGTCAAACGATATGACGTTTAAACAATTTTATTATGATTAGTCTATGGTTTTATGATATTAAATTGAGTGTATTTATATTTATGTACGTTTTGCAATAAATCAATTACATAATTAACGTTACCCTTACACAGGTGGTGTTCTTTTAAACACGTTAAATAAGTGTAATAATAATGTGCCGATCACAAGAGTTATTTTAGTTCGTCCTTTAATAAATTTTATTTTATTTACGTTATTTTGGCGAAGGTTTAATTTTTATGTAATATTACGTTAGTTTGACAGTCCAAAGCCTGTGAGGTGTGATGGAAAGCTTATCACCTTTCCTGTTCGCTGATGTAATAAACTGGAATGCTTCTAACACCATGTAAGTAAGTACCTACCGACACCTATTAATTACGCAGCTTTTTAGGTATTAACGTTGCCTTTAATGCGAGACATTAGTTTGACTTAATTTAGTGTAAATAAATAAGTAAGACTGAATAGTAAAATAACCGCTTGAATAACAACAACATAACTTAAGTAACTTATCACAATGCTTTAGGCTGTTTAGTTGTCGAGGACATGAAAGGTCATCTGGTCATTTGGTTTGGAGTTAGCGGCAAGTGCTTAACGTGCGGACGCGATATTAGATAACTACCCAACTATTGATCTTTCATTTGTAAGGAAAGATAATTGTAACTTTTCATAATGTGTGGTGTGGTAGATATTTACTAGGATTGAATTGAAATTACGTTCATACATCATAACACTTACCATAATTACAGTTAAAAAGTGGCGTTGGACTTAACTGCACCTTATACTTACGCACATTTCAATTAAAGGAAAATAAATGGGGTCTCGTGATTGCAGACTAACGTAGGTACTTATCTCCCAGCTGACAACGCTTACGGGTCAACAGTCGGCCGGCCAGCCGTTCGTTGCCCGCGCGTTGTAAATAAGCGTTATTTTTAATTGTTTTTAATTTTATTTTTCTTATGTTATTTGTTTAAAATAAATTAGATACTCAAAGACCATCTAATTAAAATATACAACATGAATTATTTAATTATTTTTTTTTTTAAAAACACGAATTTTTTTTTGTCATTTTTGTCATGTTTGAAACACTTGACCTGACCAGCCCTAGAAGTTTTTTGCGGTTTCTAGCAGTCACCTTATATTATTTGTCATAATTACAAAAAAGGTATCAGTCTCGCTTAAACAAAACAAAATTAATTTCATACAAATACCTTTTATGTAGTTATTCGCTTTCCGGTAAGGTGTCACAACATACACGTGTACACACGGCGTCCGATCAACCTACCCTAAACTGTCAAATTTCTCCAATCAATATTGTTCCTTACAACCAAACAATAAAGTTCAAAATTAATTGTAGAAATCTGACAGTTTTGGGTAGGTTGATCTGACGCCGTGTGTACATACATACACGAACACTTTTCGGCGATATTCGCTTGCGCTCCATTCCGACCGCGTGTACGTACAGTAGCGTGCGCGTAGATAGTGTGCAAGCGAACATCGCCGAAAAGTGGCCGACCGCGAATTTCCTCTACTGTACCCATAGTATTTGGAAAACTAAGCTACAAACTGAGGTAAGGTAAGTAATCTCATAATAACTTATTTATTACTAGCTATTTTAAATTATGAAAAATCGTTTCAGTTATTAACAAAAAGAATGGGACGTCTATTATGCATCGTTTGAGAGAGAGAATGAGTGACAGCCACTTTTCAACCGCGCGGCTATGGTCAAACCCTTACAACTTTTTAAATATTGTTTCTATGAACTTGCGACTGTTATTGTTAGTGTTTTACAAATTCCTACGAACGACACTGTGTTTTTTTAATTTTTTTTATATAAAAGAAGGAAGCAAACGAGCAGGCGGGTCACCAGACAGGAGAGTAATCACCGCCGCCCATGGACACCTGCAAAACCAGAGGAATCGCAGGCGCGTTGCCGTCCTTTAAGGAAGGAATAGGGTTAAGGAAGGAATAGGAATTGTGTGAGGGAGGGGGGGATGGGCCTACGGAACCCTCACTGGCCGGACGACTCATAATAGAACCAAGTGCCATTATTTCACGCCGGATATTTGTGAGAGGTTGGTATTACGCCGGGCGAGCCGGCCTAATGCGTGCTGCAACGCAGCGTGGCTCTACCACTCAGTCAGTGTCACTCATTTAGCACCACCCAGGGGTCACGTGTAAACCTACGGACGCGAGAAACTTTAACCCCCAAAAATGTTCAACGAACATGTCATGGGCACTTAGTATTTTGGCTTATTCAGTTTCGTAAAGTATTTTGGCTTATTCAGTTTCGTAAATCATATTGACAACCCTAATTAATACACAAATAAACTTAATGTTTGCGCCTCATGCTATATTACCAGTGTATGTGTTCTGTTGCAATAATTGAATTACTTAACTGATAGGTGTCGAAAATTGTATTAAAAGGAATCAAAGTTTACGTCATGTCCTATCTACACAGAGAGAAAAAAGCTACGTACATGACCCGATTTTGTAATGTGTATGCAATTTACTACTTACTACCGTTGTAGGCTACGTAATAATTGTTCCGTTTATCTACTAATGGTGAATCTTACTTACGTGTTTGTAGGCCGGTCCATTATCCATAATGGCATTGCAGAAATGTACTTATAATGGTGTTACATACTTATTTCATCTTTATACTAAGGAGCAGTCGATAGCTACGTGTTATAAGTAGCGGCCTTATTTACAACATGATATCTATTCTAGCTACTTAGTGCATAATGTGGCTAGCTACTTAGTATAAGTAACCGACTACATTATATCAGTATGCGGTACACAATTTAGCATCTGGCTACTTAGAATTAACCTGTACGTATTGCGTCTACTTACATAAGGTTGATAGATACGTATTTCATGTAGCCGGTCACATTATACCTATAGACTTATAAAATCTACCTGTCCACGTACACTAAAGCTACGTATTGTAGATAGCTGACAGCATTATTTCAGTATGCGGCATACTTACAGCATGTGACTAGCTACGTTCAATAAGGAGTCGGTGGTTTAACATTATACGTATTCCGCTTACTTACATAAGGTTGATGGATATGTATTACAAGTAGTCTGTTACAAATTATCTGTACACTACAACATATAGCAACCTACTTATAATAAAGATGACAGCTACGTATACTAAGGGTTATAGCTACGTATTGTAGATAGCTGACAGCATTATTTCAGTATGCGGTATACTTACTGCATGTGACTAGCTACGTTCAATAAGGAGTCGGTGGTTTAACGTTATACGTATTCCGTCTACTTAGATAAGGTTGATGTATATGTATTACAAGTAGCCTGTTCCAAAGTATCTGTACACTACAACATTTAGCAACCTACGTATAATAAAGATGACAGCTACGTACACTAAGGGTTATAGCTACGTATTGTAGATAGCTGACAGCATTATTTGAGTATGCGGCATACTTACAGCATGTGACTAGCTACGTTAAATAAGGAGTCGGTGGTTTTTCATTACACGTATTCCGCCTACTTACATAAGGTTGATGGGTATGTATTACAAGTAGCCTGTTACAAAGTATCTGTACACTACAACAATTAGCAACCTACTTATAATAAAGATGACAGCTACGTACACTAAGGGTTATAGCTACGTATTGCAGATATCTGACAGCATTATTTGAGTATGCGACATACTTACAGCATGTGACTAGCTACGTTAAATAAGGAGTCGGTGATTTACCATTATACGTATTCCGCCTACTTACATAAGGTTGATGGGTATGTATTACAAGTAGCCTGTTACAAAGTATCTGTACACTACAACATTTAGCAACCTACTTATATTAAAGATGACAGCTACGTCCACTAAGGGTTATAGCTACGTATTGTAGATAGCTGTCAGCATTATTTGAGTGTGCGGCATACTTACAGCATGTGACTAGCTACGTTCAATAAGGAGTCGGTGGTTTAACATTATACGTATTCCGCCTACTTACATAAGGTTGATGGATATGTATTACAAGTAGTCTGTTACAAATTATCTGTACACTACAACATTTAGCAACCTACTTATAATAAAGATGACAGCTACGTATACTAAGGGTTCAAGCTACGTATTGTAGATAGCTGACAGCATTATTTCAGTATGCGGCATACTTACTGCATGTGACTAGCTACGTTCAATAAGGAGTCGGTGGTTTAACATTATACGTATTCCGTCTACTTACATAAGGTTGATGGATATGTATTACAAGTAGCCTGTTCCAAAGTATCTGTACACTACAACATTTAGCAACCTACGTATAATAAAGATGACAGCTACGTACACTAAGGGTTATAGCTACGTATTGTAGATAGCTGACAGCATTATTTGAGTATGCGGCATACTTACAGCATGTGACTAGCTACGTTCAATAAGGAGTTGGTGGTTTAACATTATACGTATTCCGCCTACTTACATAAGGTTGATGGATATGTATTACATGTAGCCTGTTACAAAGTATCTGTACACTACAACAATTAGCAACCTATAAAGATGACAGCTACGTACACTAAGGGTTATAGCTACGTATTGTAGATAGCTGACAGCATTATTTGAGTATGCGACATACTTACAGCATGTGACTAGCTACGTTAAACAAGGAGTCGGTGGTTTTTCATTATACGTATTCCGCCTACTTACATAAGGTTGATGGGTATGCATTACAAGTAGTCTGTTACAAAGTATCTGTACACTACAACATTTAGCAACCTACTTATATTAAAGATGACAGCTACGTACACTAAGGGTTATAGCTACGTATTGTAGATAGATGTCAGCATTATTTCAGTGTGCGGTATACTTACAGCATGTGGCTAGCTATGTTCAATAAGGAGTCGGTGGTTTAACGTTATACGTATTCCGTCTACTTAGATAAGGTTGATGGATATGTATTACAAGTAGTCTGTAACAAAGTATCTGTACACTAAAACATTTAGCAACCTACCTATAATAAAGATGACAGCTACATACACTAAGAGTTATAGCTACGTATTGTAGATAGCTGACAGCATTATTTCAGTATGAGGCATACTTACAGCATGTGACTAGCTACGTTAAATAAGGAGTCGGTGTTTTAACATTATACGTATTCCGCCTACTTACATAAGGTTAATGGATATGCATTACAAGTAGCCTGAGTGTTGAGTCGCAGTTTCATTTTTCGTCTTTGGTTTTTTGTTTTGTTTAACGTCAGGCCGGATTTGTATGATATCCGATTGTGAATCGGGCGGCCGAGAACTCTTGAGTCTCCATACAAATCAGGCCTGTCGTTATACACAAAACAAAAAGCCATAGACGAAAAATGAAACTGCGACTCAAAACTCAGGCTACTTGTAATATATCGATCAAACAATAAGTAGTTAGGTAGGTTAGTACCTACCTATTAATAAATAAATCAACAAACTTGTGTGCCAGTTTTCGCCACATCGGTTGAAAAATGTGACCTGTAAGTTATAGGTACCTATGTAGGCGAGAACAGACAGACGAACAAAAGCATTTTTTGGCCAATCTCGAAACTGAGACGCTTCGCTCGGTTATTTATATAATATGTAAACAGGTTTCTTTTTTAATTTTGCTGTTATTTATACTTTGAAAATACGATTTTTGTGAAATATTGGGTCCGGGTACACTTGATCCGTAAGTCTCTCATACTCCGAAACGTAGTTAAGTACAAGATTGAAGTCGGTTTTCTTTTGAGTTTTTAAAAAGGAATTACTCAGTAATAGCACTGCCTTACTACTTAGTAACAGTCGACAGACTCATGTACTTGCGAGGGGCAATGATGGGAGGTAGGTACGCGGGGAAGTGAGTGGCAGAGTCGGCGAGCTCGGGTTCCCTATTTAATCCCGAAAGCCGTTTTACCGATTATCATTTCAACGAAAACTATTAACCGATCACTCAATTGAACGATGCCTTTTTTATACGAAGCTTTAATTTATCGATGTAACGATTCACCGAAAAACCAATTACCGAAGTTCATTTCAGCGACCATACATGTAACCGACACATTATTTAACCGATGTAACATTTCACCGAATTTTAAAAGTATGTAGGTAGACATCTCGGTGGCCGAGTGGTCAAGTGCTTGGCATGATATCCGGGGGTAACGGTTTCAATTTCCATGTCGGACAAAGTGCGTTTCGAATTTGTCGTTCATAGGCCGGGTTTTAATTAAGCCAATAGGTACCCATCAATTATATAGCGAAGACTTGATTTCAAATATGGAGGCTCTTACCGTGCAGTAGGACGGTATAAAGGCTGTACTTTCCTTTTTTTAGTTTAAAAGCTATGCTACTAAAAAAAAAAAAATCGGTGAAATGTTACATCGGTTAAATAATGTGTCGGTTATGTGAATGGTCGCTGAAATGAACTTCGGTAATTGGTTTTTTCGGTGAATCGTTACATCGGTAAATTAAAGCTATGAACAAATAAGACATCGTTCAATTGAGTAATCGGTTAAAAGTTTTCGTTGAAATGATAATCGGTAAAACGGCTTTCGGGATTAAATAGGGAACCCAGCGCAGAGTTATTCGCAAAATCACGCACATACTGGTAGGTACCTACCTACGTCAATAAACCTAGTTCAGATTAGCACTGAAAACGATACGTACCTACTACCTACCTAGCTACATCATATACCTCCTACTCCTACCTACATAATTTTTCATACGCTACGGCCACTGTATTTTTCAATAAAATACAGAAAGTTTCATACAATTCTGATGAATCTTTTGCACGTTTCATTTTGTGTTTTACATGTACCTTCATAACAGGCAGCAGTAGGTACCTACCTACAGGTTATACAAAGCTGTCAAACATCTGAATTTATTATAACCATAATTGATTGAATTTGATTACCCTGTCGTAGTAGCCCAGCGTGCCGTTGACTATACCTATTCTAGGTTGTATTTTTAAGATTGTTCATTTTTATAAATAATTAGTACCTATATTTACCTACCTATACACTGCAAACTGAGGCAAGTAGGCAGTTACTTGTTGTTACCGCTACTGAGTCCTGGGGTAGGTAGGTAGGTAGGTCCTTGTAATCACCTCTGCCGACAGATGTAGGTAGACTCTCCCTCTTGTAAGTACCTAGTAGAGTGCTCTGTAAGACTTCATACTATACCATGTTGACCTTGAGACCGTTTTTATGCCCTACGTATTATATGCTGTTATTACAAATTAAAACTTTTACTTATGTAAAATATTTGAGAAGTTTGTTTTGACAAACCTGACCCTTGACGGAGTTTCTGTGCGTATACCTACGCAGTGGCGGGCGGCATGGGTTTATCAACAAAGGAGTCGGGTTACTGTAGCTGTGCTTCTAATACGGTGGTAATAGTAACATATCCTAAGTGTGCCAAATTTGTCAGCTTTAGTGCGTCAACGCTATTAAAATTGTTAAAAGTAATTAAGACTGATTATCTTAATACTTACTTACTTACCTATTAAGGTACCTATTTTCTGTACTACTTAGGTACCTATACCTATTTAAGTCTTCAAAAACATTAAGACTGACTTTTACAACAACAAAATAACGTTGCTTGTGTGCATGGTCGTGCACACGAGGATAAAAATGTTGGCACGTTTCGTATCGGTGAGTTGCAAGGCGTCACTCTATCCAGGGAATATATAATCAAAGTAGGAAGGATATAAAAGCGAGCCTGGTGCGTACAAATAGGTAGGTAATAAAGTGAATTGTTTGTTTTTGGTCTATCTACCTAACCTTTTTTTTCACGTTAGCTAGGAAAATGCATTTATGTAGGTACTTACGCAGGCCCCCCGGCCAGAGGAGAGCCGAGGGGGTCTGTCAGACTCACCACCACCCGAGCAGCAAGTCCCAGTGTTTAGCGAGCGTGCCTTAGCAACCAATCACAATGGCCATTTGCTGTGAGCACGCTCACGCTCACGCGGGCTCATAGTAGGTACCTACCTACCTACCTACCTACCTAATAATTACTGACTAAAAACCCATGCCAATGACGTGTCCTCAACACACTCGGTTTTTCATTTGCAAAGTTTGTATGAAAACAAATGAAAAAAACTCCACGAGTCTCTGGGAGTTCCAATACCTAACTTAAAAAATAATTAGGTAATTTCATTAGGTACCTACATACTAGGTAAGTTCTTACTTATTATCTACTTAGAGGTAAGCAGGTAAGTACTACAATTATTTTTCTTGGCCGTATCACTCTTGCTTGACGAAACTTGTTGCACACGATAGGTAGGTAGGTACCTACCTATTTATAGCATTTCGTGCATCCTTCCTAGCTACTTACAAGTATGCCGAACCACTATTTATGTATCCCGAATACTTGTGTAAGTAGCTGTGCGTGACCGCCAAATTAGATAAGGTGTTGCTAATAATTTACCAATGCGAAGTCACATGTACCTACCTAAAAATTCCAAAATTGTTGTTTAAGGCTAAAGATAAAATCGGAGGTGGCAACACTTAGCGATGGGCGATTGTTACTAAAAAAACAATCGAATGAATCGACATTTGTTCTACCATGTATTCGATTGTCGATTCATTCGTCCTAACTTAGAAACAATCGAATAAAAATTGACGATCAATTGTTACTAAAAATATTTGAATGAATCGATACAATTGTACTAGTATTTATCATGTGTTTGATTGTCTATTCGTTCTTACCTAAAAAAATCGAATAAAAATTGATGATCGATTGTTACTAAAAAATATTCGAATGAATATTTATTTGAATTTAGATAGGTAGATAAATTAATAAAACTACAAGTTACATTTAAACGATTTTCAAAGCTAATTTGCTCTCTTTAATTGAAATCATGTATCAATCAATCAATCATGGTAGGTACCATTCACTAAGTTTGTAGTTGTAGGTAGGTATATGCAATTTGTACGTGTGTGTGGTCATAATATAGGTAATCCTATACCGATGCGCGTGACTTCGTTAACGATCGATTGATGTAGTATAAGATATTTTTTATTTAAACATTTATTTTGATCAAACCTTATTCAGGAAAACTTTCCCGGGAAGTATTTAGAATAAACTACTTTATTTCGTATTTCATAGACCTACCTAGCAGGTATACCTAACTCTAGGAACATTCGCGTATTTTACCTAATAACAATATTGAATATTACGATTTTCATTCGAACGCAATTAACTGTCGATTGTTTTTATAACAATTGCGTTATTATTACTAATAATCGACTAGTAATGATTTTCATTCGAATGTATTCGGTTGTCGATTGTTCTAGTAACAATCGCGTAGTTACTAACAATCACTGAGCGATTAAATAAGTCTTAACGATTTTCATTCGTACACTATCGACTGTCGATTGTTTTTATAACAATTGCGCAATTATTAATAATCGACTAGCTATGATTTTCATTCGAATAAATCGATTGTTTTAACAATCGAATAATTCGATTTTAATTACTAACAATCGCCCATCGCTAGCAACACTGGGCGTCGGCGTGCGTGCGTTCTTTCTTTTTGAGAACGTGTTTTCCGCGGGCAAGACGTGTAGTCCAACAACCAAACCAAATAACAAAATGATGGCAGAAACAGATGCAAGCCAAGTGTCTTCGGCTGAGGTCGGTGCAGATTCTGAAACTGACAGCGCAAACCACATAAATCTTGGATTTTTATCAAATCTAAAATTACAACACCTCGTGGGAATTTTTCGCGGTAAGTTCGCCCTTCGCTAACTGCTACCTACCTACCTATCTAAAATAAACACCCCTAGGGCTAATTTCACGTGAAATGCTGCTCTGCAACTCTGCACTCCACATTTTTATACAAAAAACTGCAGTGCAGACTTTTTTGTATGAAAATTCGGAGTGCAGATTAGTTATGTAGGTAGAGACAATGGCTTGGATCTTAAAAAATGGTGCACGAATTTGTATAAAACGAGTATTCCACTTTGTTATAAAAAAATCAGAGATTATAATGCACAATTGCATTTTCTAAGGAGACTCTTAGTTTTCGAAAAAAGACCCATACGAAGAATTATTGTTAACAGCAATACAGCATGTTTATAAAGTTTAATTCTTGGTGTTTTATTTTTATTTTATAGACAACAGAAATACTAGCTGCCCTACTCCTGTGGGTCAAGTGATAGGTTAGAAATTTCGCTACGCTGCGTTTCGCGATTGTCTTAAATTTCGAGGTTATTTTTTTTATTAAACAACAGAAATGTAGTTCCATACAAAAAAATGTTTTATAGCTCTTGATGGTTGGGGGGTGGAGATTCCCCCTCTCCTATCTCTTTTCCCCTCTTCCTAACCATCTTCAATGACGTTTTACACATTTTAAGGTTAGTTTTAATGAGAACAAATGCTTATATCTCCATAACTATGTATCTCCTGTAAGTGGGAATGACACTGGGGGGTACCCCTAGACCCTCCCTCCACCCCGCTATCCCCCACTCCCCTAAATTCGTGCACCATTTTTTAAGATTTTAACTGCAGCATTTACAAAAAAGTACACTTCGGTAACAAAATTTATTTCTTATTAATAAACCTAATTGTGATAAAAATTTAAGTACTTTATTACAAAAGTTTATTTCGTGAGAATACAAAAAAAAGTCAGAACATCATGTTACTGACTTAATTATTCACAAAATTATAAACTTGCTGCAAAATTGCAAGATGAATGAAAAGAAAATAGGTACTTGTGTCGTAGAATCTATGGGAAAATATTCATAAATTATAGAATTGTTAAGCAAAACATCGACCAATCTAGTCGACTAGATAAATTATCGAGGTAATGAACCATCGGGCTAATAACCGCTCGGTATAATGAACATTACATTAAACAAATATTCCGCAAAGCGATATGTAAGTGAAACGTCATTTGGGTAACATGCTTCTGTTAATAGTGTTTCGATATGGCGTAGGGAACCCGGTTAATATACCAAGTAAGTAGGGGTTAGTCATTCATGATTGTGTTTGGTATCAATGTACAATCACAAGATCTCAGTTCGGGGTGAACCACTAGTATTCTTGTTTCACTACACATCCAATACATATGAAATTCAATAATCCTAATTAATAATTTTCTATCTTCATTTAGAAAACAACATTGATGCTGATATATTAGCTCTTATGAGCAGTGAAGATCTGAAAGAGCTTATACCCAAAATAGGAGATCGTGTGAAAATTAAAAGATTTATTGAACGGCAGTCAGCACAAAAACTGACTTTTACAGTAAGTACTTAGGTACCTACTTTACACTTTTTGCCTACCTACATTTGAATGAAATACCCAGGTATGACCATAATAGTTTTATAACTAACTTGTGTGAAAGTAGTTTTCTAATGATGGTGCTGATTAAATTCGAATTTGTGACTATGAACTGAAAAAAATTAACACAAGAATGCCTAGTAGAAGTATTGAGAAGTTCCATTTTCCAATGTTTCAATTCAAGCCTATCTCAGAGCACTAGTTTGAAACATGAGCACTAAAAGAAAGAATTAATTTGTTGCATTTTCATATTTTTATTATTTCAGATTGTAGAAGACCCGGATGAATACATTCCTATCTTATCAGATGACAATAATATAGAAGTAGTGTCCGAACCTGAATTAAAGTCATCTGAGGATGCATTATCTTGGTCTGCCTCAGCAACTGCCATCAGATCTAATGTGAGTTATGTCCCTTCTTACCTATTCATAATTTAAATGACTTTGTTTGTATTGGATTGGAGTTTGCAATTGCATTTCAAAATGCAATTGCAAGTATGTAGTATATCAGTCATCTGGTTCCCATAACACAAGCTCTGCTTACTTTGGGGCTAGATGATGCTTGGTGAAATATGTCCAGCATTATTTATTATTATTAACTCTATTTCCCCGGATACTTTGGAGCACGAGTCTGACTCGCACTTGTCCTGTTTATTAAATAAATTGTGTCTGTTAACTAAAGCTTGCTAAATGATTGCTACTTATGATTATACTGTACTGATGTTGCTTTTAGGCCAGCCTAGATGGGAGAGCCATATTAAAAGAAGGGAACACTTCTGGAGGATTACTAAAAGAAGGTGCACGTAGAAAATTGAGTCAATTGGTGATAAACCAGACTATTGATAAATGCAGTACAAAGAAAATCACAACTGAAGAGTTTTACAAATTGGCTTCGGAAATTGTTTCCCTATTTCCAAAAGAAAGTATAGTGGTTTATTATTTTGCCTATGTGTCGGGTAAAGGAGAAACTGCCAAGAAAAATGCAAGTGGAAAATTATACGAAACATACATAACCACACGGAGAAAATTGCGTCAAAACGGAGATCTTCCTGGAACCAGCAGAACTTCATCACGATCTTCAGATATTTTACCAACCCATACTGAGGACGATAACAATTTTGGTAGGTACTTATTACATTTTTAGCTACCTACCTACTTACTTACTATTGATACTATTCTATAACCAGTATATCCTGTTCCTTATAATATGTATAAAGAAAATAAAATGAGTAACCAAGAGTTATATCATTCACAGAGGAAACCAATGATGAAAATCTCACTTGGTTGAAAAATAATGTAGACCCGTGGAAGACTGTGGAGGAAAAGTGGGCCGAAAAAAGAAATTACCGACTGAAAATATTAATAATAGCAGCCAAGAAATAGCAGAATACTTCAACAATTTTCCAGCATTAAAACAACCCCAGGGATACACCCTGGTAAGAATCTATTCTACAAATATTATGAAAACTAACTTATCAAAAATTTTTAAAGTTTGTGGGAATTAACACTGAACAAAGATAGCGCTGCAAATTTTTGAAACTTCTGTACTTTCGTTAACAATGTAGTTTTTTTTTAGCTCCAAGAAGATTTTAAATCTATGTACCTACCCTGGGAAAGAGAATAGTCTATTCTCTATGCTAGAACTAAAGAAAGAAGAAATCATAGAGTATGCCAAAAAACGAGCTATACAAAGCCGAGACAAACACCACTCTGCAACTCTTCTAGGGTAAGTTTCTGTTGGTGTCACTTAATTTGAGTCGTTTTTTGGAGTCGGTCTGCAACTCGTACCACATGAGTTAGTGATCAAAAATAATAAAATTTTGTGCGTATATAACTCGGCCCACGCAGGCCAAATTCATGTGGTACGAGTTGCAGACCGACTCGTTTTTTGTGGCTCATTTGGCCCACACAAAAATCAAGTAGGTACGATTATCTAGTTCATTACCATAACCAACGTAACCATACATTTAAAAATAGGCCTAGTAAATACCGACTTCAAAATGGTATGACAATAACAAAGATATCAAATTTTAAATTCTATAAAACTGTCAGTGCTCATTCATTTAAAATTATATACTTACCTACGATTATTTTTGTTATTTTTTTTTCAGAAAGCGACCCGGAAACTATCAAGAACGTTTGTCTTCTGTTGTTGTCCTACATTATAAATATTTCACCTGCGAGGAAACGTAAAGGGAAACCAATTCAAAAAATGTTAACGTGCAGAAATTTGTGATAGAAATATGTGTACATAAAACAAGTAGGTTGTGAAGCAGATGTAACGAGCGAGATTATAACAAAACGCGAGCAAATTTCTAAACAAGGCCTCACGTTACAGCCGTTTGTAATTTGTTTCTGTTGTTATTTTGTACCTGAAAAAAGTTTCTAACAATTTGACAATGTGTAATGACTCTAATGACATGTAAGTACCTTTGTAAGTACTTATCCCCTCGGGTGATGATAGCCACGACGTGACTACAAATGTTGATCGCTTATTTGATGATAGCCACGTAGTGGCTATGTATTTCAAGTCTGTTTTATACTTCGGTTTCAGTTTTTAGTGTCTGCGGCTTGTATCGGTTGGCTGCACGAGCTGTCTAGTGTGAATAAACGTCAATAAAAACAGACTTACTTCGAAAAGATCTATTTTTAAAAAATAAAAATAAAAAAATAAAAAATAACTCGATGCGGAAATTGTTGTTTTTCTTTACATTTTTCTATGAAAAGTTGTAAACATTTTTATATATTATTATTACTATGTAGTAAGAGGTTACATATAAAGAAGAAAAAGATACCCTTATCGCGTTTAATTTTTAAATATAATAAAAAATGTAAAAAAAAAATATAAATAAAAAAAATATATATAATTAAATATTTGTTTAATATTTTTTAATGAAACCGCCATAATATTGAAGATAATTTTTCTAGGAATCCAACGATATACAATATGTGTGGTGTTTAAAAAAGGAAGGCCACAAAAACCACTTAACACTACTCAAGTACCTGTATCAAATTACGCCGCGTCATACCCAAATCAAAGAAGGACTTGCGCGCACGCTGACGTCATCACGTGAGGGGTTAAAAAAATATATAAAATATTCTAAGTACTTACCTTACCTAAAATAAAATATGTAAAAAAATGTTCAAAAGTATTTTATTATGATTACTAATAATTACTGCATCTGACTCAATTACATGGTGTGTACCTACTTTAAGTTAGGTGTGTTTTTACTTATGCGCAGGTGTTGTTTATGTAGTATACTGGCTCGTATTCATGCAACAGTGTTTTTAATTATGTTAAGGCGTTGTATACGTACTGTACTAGATCAGACTACTTACAGCATGGTTTCTACTACTTTATACAGTAAGGCAAGTCCCAGTGTTTAACCAGCGTAAGCGTAAGATGTTGGGAATGATCATTTTGATTGGTTGTTAGGCCTAACCTTAGGCCTCACAACCAATGGCCATTCTCTACGTCTTACGCTAACGCTTACGCTGGTTAAACACTGGGAATTGCCCTACTGTACTTAAGTAGGAGAGACCATGCTGTAAGTAGTCTGAGTCAGTACACTACGTATTCTACACCTGTACATAAGTAGGAGAGTCCATGCTGTAAGTAGTCTGAGTCAGTACAGTACGTATTCTACACCATTACATAAGTAGGAGAGGCCGTGCTGTAAATAGTCTAAGCCAGTGTAGTACGTATTCTACACCATTACATAAGTAGGAGAGGCCGTGCTGTAAGTAGCCTGAGTTAGTACAGTACGTATTCTACACCATTACATAAGTAGGAGAGGCCGTGCTGTAAGTAGCCTGAGTTAGTACAGTACGTATTCTACAGCATTACATAAGTAGGAGAGGCCGTGCTGTAAGTAGTCTGAGCCGATATAGTACGTATTCTACACCATTACATACTAGGAGAGACCATGTTGTAAGTAGCCTGAGTCAGTACAGTACGTATTCTACACCATTACATAAGTAGGAGAGGCCGTGCTGTAAGTAGTCTGAGTCAGTATAGTACGTATTCTACAACATTACATAAGTAGAAGAGACCATGTTGTAAGTAGCCTGAGTCAGTACAGTATGTATTCTACACCATTACTTAAGTAGGAGAGGCCGTGCTGTAAGTAGTCTGAGCCAGTATAGTACGTATTCTAAACCATTACATAAGTAGGAGAGACCCTGCTGTCAGTAGCTTGAGTCAGTTCAGTACATATTCTATACCATTACATAAGTAGGAGAGACCATGATGTAAGTAGTCTGAGCCGGTACAGTACGTATTCTACACCTGTACATAAGTAGGAGAGACCATGCTGTAAGTAGTCTGAGTCAGTACAGTACGTATTCTACACCATTACATAAGTAGGAGAGGCCGTGCTGTAAGTAGTCTGAGCCAGTATAGTACGTATTCTACACCATTACATAAGTAGGAGAGACCATGCTGTAAGTAGCCTGAGTCAGTACAGTATGTATTCTACACCATTACATAAGTAGGAGAGACCGTGCTGTAAATAGTCTGAGCCGGTACAGTACGTATTCTACACCTGTACATAAGTAGGAGAGACCATGCTGTAAGTAGTCTGAGTCAGTACAGTACGTATTCTACACCATTACATAAGTAGGAGAGGCCGTGCTGTAAGTAGTCTGAGCCAGTATAGTACGTATTCTACACCATTACATAAGTAGGAGAGACCATGCTGTAAGTAGCCTGAGTCAGTACAGTATGTATTCTACACCATTACATAAGTAGGAGAGACCGTGCTGTAAATAGTCTGAGCCAGTATAGTACGTATTCTACACCATTACATAAGTAGGAGAGACCATGCTGTAAGTAGCCTGAGTCAGTACAGTACATATTCTATACCATTACATAAGTAGGAGAGACCATGATGTAAGTAGCCTGTGCCGGTACAGTACGTATTCTACACCTGTACATAAGTAGGAGAGACTCTGCTGTAAGTAGCTTGAGTCAGTACGGTACGTATTCTATACCATTACATAAGTAGGAGAGACCATGATGTAAGTAGTCTGAGCCGGTACAGTACGTATTCTACACCTGTACATAAGTAGGAGAGACCATGCTGTAAGTAGTCTGAGTCAGTACAGTACGTATTCTACACCATTACATAAGTAGGAGAGGCCGTGCTGTAAGTAGTCTGAGCCGGTAGAGTACGTAATCTACACCATTAAATAAGTAGGAAAGACCATGCTGTAAGTAGTCTGAGTCAGTACAGTACGTATTCTACACCATTACATAAGTAGGAGATACCATACTGTAAGTAGTCTGAGCCAGTGCAGTCCGCAGGACAGGTGAGGTTTGCATGCTACTTATAAGTAGCAAAACAACACAGCAGTAAATTACGTATGCCGGTCCATGAAAAAATTCGTGGAGCCGGCTACTTATGTATAGCTACGTACGCGACATGGTGCCGGCTACAATCGTCATGCTGTATCATTTTGCTACATAAATTACGTAATCCGGCTACTGAAATTTCTCTCAGTGTACTACATCTGATAATTTGTAATACTTTACGGTACTGGCATCAAAGATTATTGAGCCAAACATCATAAATAAATAAAACAATCTAATGAATCACACGTTTTATTCTTCTAAATCAAATAAAAAAGTGAAAGTTCGAAAGTAAAGAAATAAGTTGTTACTTATATAATAGCCTTTATTTGACAAAAAATGCTAATGATGCATAACACAAATTACGAATAACGTTGTGTTAAGACTGTATAAGAGCAATCTCTTTGCTTTTCCTATACTTAAAAATGTAATTTGGGACAAAATTGTCGGCGGGAATTTTACCTGTCACAAGCACGAGTTATTTTGAATTAGTATTTTTTTAACTTAGGTGCTAATTACTGTTGATTTTTGTTAAAGGTTGAAAAACCAATACAGTAATTCAATTTTGATCACGATGACGCATGAACTTTTTATTGTAGAGCGAACAATGAATAGGGAAGTGGGGTGGGTCATCTCCTATATTTTTCTAACTACAAAGGATTATTATCCTACACCCTTTTGACATTTTGAGTCAGGTTCTCAAGAAAAAAACTTTAGTTTACTTTCTATGATGCTAATAATTCAGGTTTTCTTAGTTTTATATTTAGATTGTTAATTAGTTAGTTTTATATTACTACAGAAGTTTTTAGTATAGGTAAGTACTTACTATATTTAATTAAAAGGTCGTGGATCCTCATCCAATCGAAACTACGCTGTATAAACATGTATGGTTTATTAGTAGTGATCGAAAGCTAGAAACCTGTTTGCGTGATTTAGGAATCAATAAATAAATAAATGAAAGAGCCATTTATGATTCTTTACCATAACTAAGTTAGTAGCATGACAATTTGTACAATAAAATACTGTTTATGTTTTGTATATACTTAAACAAATGCTATGTAACCGCAATTGTGATAAATTGCACTTCTGGTCGTGTTCTCAAACTAGAGTCTGAAGAGTTGTGGCCATTTTTTTAATCAATTATATCAGCAGTCGGAAATGCCCCATGGTATCAATCATCATCAACCTTTACACGTCCCACTGCTGGGGACAGGCCTTCCCACGCTGGCCCAATGCGGGTTAGTGTCTCATTTGCTTTAAGTTAACGTACGCGTATCGTTTTGTACATACGAAGCAAAACATACAATACGCTACCTCAATACGTGTACTTATATATATTTATATTTTAAGTACACGTATTTTTATTCTCTTTGCCAGTATCGATATGGTCACCCTATATAATGAATTGTATGGAATATCTAATATTCGTCATAACTTCCTTTGAACAAATTGTACAATGTTATTTTGTACATAGATATTTAGTAGAAATTTCTACTAAATATTGGCATATAAAGCTTTTGATTATCTTCTATAGTTAGGTAGATACAGTCAATTATTTGAAATGCAAGTGTCTGGATTGAGGAGCCAGATGAAATGTATTTTTTTAGCTTCTTTACTTAATCTTACTATTTTATTTCTATACTACAAATTCAAGCATACATACTACTAATTGTCCATTAGTTCGAATATATTAATATGTGGATCAATTTCATAGGAATTCACGCTTTTGTATACGGGCTGAGGAGCCACAACAAAACTATTGTATTTTCTTTAATTTCGGCAGTACGGCACTGAAATTTTTAGTAGATAACTTACAAAATACCTACTAAAACATACCAAAATTTTCAAAAATGTAACTTCTTTACTTTCCGAGTTCTAGGGTGGCTCCTCAATCCATACTGTATGGATTGAGGAGCCACCTTTATACTGATGTACTTTAAAAAGTATTATACTACAAATTCCAGAATTTGTCCTACAAAATTATTTTCTATACTACTAATTGATGGTATGATTTTCCTTTAAAAATCAGGGGTGGCTCCTCAATCCTGACGTTCATATTTGATTAACTCAATGCATAGAATCATTGCGCTTTATAACTATAGAGAGAGCATAAGTTTGCTTTTTTTTATAGCAGAAGGAGGCAAACGAGCAAGCGGGTCACCTGATGGATAGTAATCACCACCGCCCATGGACACCCACCCGCAAAACCAGAGGAATCGCAGACGCGTTGCCGGCTTTAAGGAAGGAATAGGCTAGTTTCTTGAAGATCTCTAAGTCGTAACGGTCCGGAAATACCGCCGCCGGGAGCTGGTTCCACAACACTGTAGATCGAGGCAAGAAATTTCTTGAAAAACGCACAGTAGTAGACCGCCATCCATCAAGGTGATGTGGATGGAATGACAGTCGATTGCGTGTAGTGCGGTGAAGGAAATCAGCGGCAGGGATCAAGCCGAACAATTCCTCAGAACACTCCCCATGATATATACGGTACAATATACAGAGAGACGCAACGTCTCTCCGAAGAGCCAGTGGCTCGAGCCGACCTGAAATATCCAGGTCGTCGATAATTCGAGCAGCTCTGCGTTGGATGCGGTCAAATGGAAGGAGTTGGTATTGGGGTGCTCCAGCCCAAAGATGGGAGCAGTATTCCATATGCGGCCTGACCTGTGCTTTATACAGTTGTAAGCGGTGGGCCGGCGTGAAATACTGACCCGCTCCATTAAGCACACCTAGTTTTTTCGAAGCTAATTTAGCTTTACCTTCCAAATGACCACGAAACTGAACGTCACTCGAAATATTGACGCCAAGGATTCCAATAGACGGATTGGTATCAAGGGGACCTCCCTCAAAGTTTAGAGGTACGACGAAGGGATGTTTTTTTGCGGTAAATGCGCAAACTTGTGTTTTTGAGGGGTTAAAGTGGACTAGGTTATGTCGGCCCCAATTCGAGACATGACTTAACATGTTCTCGGTGTCAGTCACAAGTTTATTCCGGCTCTCGATGACGCTTTCCAGAGAAAGTGTAGAGCGTATCCCCAGTACTATCGTCTGCATAGCAATTAATGCTGTTGTTATGCAACATGTCATTGATATGCAGAAGAAACAGAGTAGGGGACAACACACACCCCTGCGGGACTCCAGCATTCACGGGCTTCATGTCGGAGCACGAACCGTCGACTGCGACTCTGATGCTACGCCCAGTAAGGAAGCTGGCAACCCATGAACACAATTTCTCAGGAAGCCCGTATGATGGAAGTTTAGAAAGAAGAGCCCTGTGCCATACCTTGTCAAAGGCTTTCGCTACGTCCAAGCTAACTGCTAGTGCCTCCCCTTTACTCTCGACCGCCTCCGCCCATCGGTGAGTAAGGTACACTAAAAGATCACCAGCCGAACGACCGCGACGAAAACCATACTGGCGATCACTTAGTAGCTGGTTCTCTTCTAGGTACCCCAAGAGCTGGCGGTTTATAATGGACTCCATTACTTTGGAGAGTAAAGAGGTAATAGCTATTGGCCTGTAGTTGGACGGATCTGAGCGATCGCCTTTTTTTGGGATCGGGTGGACAAGGGCTGTCTTCCAAGAGCTCGGGACGACGCCAGTAGCGTAAGAGAGCCGGAAAAGGCGCGTTAGAACTGGTGCCAATTCAGGAGCACACGTCCAAAGCACAATGGGTGGAACTGCATCAGGCCCACTCGACTTATGGATATCAAGGGAAAAAAGAGCCTTACGAACTGACCTTTGCAGGAACTGAACGTTTGGCATTGTACAAGCGCAATGCGGTATAGTTGCTGGAGAGTTTTCCCCGTCGTCCAAGGTCGAGTTTGATGCGAAAAGAGAGCCCAAGAGATCATCGGCTTTCTCCTTTGGAGTGTAGGCCAGGCAGTCATCTGTCTTGTGCAATGGTGGTAGGGACGGCTTACAAAAATTCCCTAAGATAGCTTTGGCGAGAGACCAGAACGCACGCGTCCCCGAAGGAAGACGCACTAGCCTCTCGCCGATGCTACCTATGAATGATGACTTCGCCTTGGCAATGTCCTTCTTAAAGACCTGGCGGCAAAGTTGTACTTCTTTTTGAGCGCACTGGTGTTTGGATCCTTTGATGACACCGCATTAGCCCAGGCTTGGTAATGTTGACGCTTTTGGCGAGACGCCATTTTGCAGCAACGACCAAACCATGGTTGGGACTTGCCGCCAATGGGAACCACAGAGTTTGGAATGAAAAGTTCCATTCCCTGCAGTATCACATCAACGACATGCTATCTCTTTCTGCCTTTAACCATTACTATTTTGGTTCCGTTTCGGCACATCATGTTTACCCTTAGAGCATTAATCCAACAGGAGACGACACGCGCACCAATTTCTATGCAAAAAAGTCTGTACCTAATTTCCTGCGGAGGACGAGGAAACACACATAGAAATTGTTACACACTAATGCATTTTTGAATGACGTCGCTACGCACGCAACGACAACATTGTTTAACACAAGCATAAAAATAGACGCACAATCCGTGCACAATTCTAACGTCATAATTAAGTAAACGTCTATAGAGGTTGCCATTATCGATTAAATTTTTTCGATGTCGATTCAATTATTCAATACAATTCAATTCAATGTCAAAATAAAAGAAAAGTATTTTTTTTAATTTAGGCTCTTCAACTTACCATTTTTCTTTTTAATGCATGTGTTAATATATAATTCACTCTTGCAAGCTGATGGTATCAGACATGTATTTTATGTATTAAATTTGATAGGATATTTTGTATTTTTGCCTCACCAAATCAAAGTGGCAAACACTCACCTCCTGTCTATTTTTAATTCGCTGTACAAAGCGCGGGTGCTGCTGTTCCTACTTTTCACTAGCAATTTGATCTCCTGTGATTGTGACAACATTTAATTGGATACTTATTGCCTAATATATTAGCTCTGTAAGTAATAATATACCACTGGTTAAGATCACCAACGTGACATAGATGTCATGTTGGTGATATAGGTAAATATCGCCCGCAGTGCCTTTGGAAAAATGAGAAAGGTACCTACTTTGAAACCGAAACCTTCAGAGGGCGATCGCGCTGAATAATCTCAACCAAACTACAATAATTGAACCTCAGCCGTATAGTGCTATCGCGTTTGACACACGCGATGGCGCTATATGAATTACGAAGTCGGCAGAACGGCTGCGGTTCAGTTGTGGTTTGGTTGTAATTATTTATCCCCCCTGGCCTATACGGATGTAAGGCTTGGACCATAAATAAAGTTCTCAGGAAACATATAAAGCTTTTAAAATGTGGGCATACAGACGTATGATGTCTATATCCTGGTCCCAGAAAGTCACCAATAAGGAAGTTCTGCGACGGATCAGCCAGAAACGTGAGCTTTTGCAAACTATAAAGCAAAGAAAAGTTGCATATGTGGGCCATGTGCTTAGAAACGACAGATATGAGTTCTTGCAACCGATAATGATGGGAAAAAATGCAAGAAAAAGGATACCTGGTCACAGAAGTAAGTTGTGGTTGTGAAACATTCGGGTGTGGACGAGAACAGCGAATGCCTCTGAATTCTTTTGCCTTGCCAAAAACAAGTATAAATATGCAGAGCTGACTGCCCTTAGGATAGCCACTCTTTAGGGTGGCTCTACAACTAGTGAATTTGTAGTAAGTACTAGTGAAACAACTTCTTCTTAAAAAAGAAGAAATACAAATAAATAAATTACACAGTACACATAAGTCTACGACGAATTACGAATAGACATATGGAGTGAGCATTTGCCACTTGTCAAGATAGACACTTTACTTTTCGTGATAGTTAAAATCGCAAGAGAATAAATAGGTAGGTAGTTGTATTTTAAAAAAGCTGCAATATTATTTTTATTTTATGAAAAAATACTTGGCTATCTAACCTTAGGACTCTTATACAAGAGGAACTGAAAAAAAGAACAACATGTACTTTCACGATTCTAAACGCCGATCTATTATTTTTATGTAGTTAGTAGGATCTTACAGGACTATAAGTATGAAAGTAGATGAACAAGATGAAAAAGGAACCTTCTACATTAACTGCTCCTATTTCGAAAGTTTGTAAAATATTCCTATTATTTATCTGAATAAAAGTTATTCATCTTTATGAAGGAAAGGATTGTTTAAAGTTGGGAAAACCAAATGAGAAAACATAACAACAATTTCAATAATCTTTATTTGTAATGGAAGTATTTTAAAGAAGTAAAGATTAGTACTTTATCATAATAAAAACTTCAAACATCATATAAAAAATTGATTCAATATCCTACTAAATCGTAGCGGAATAGTAGCAGCTTTAACCTAAACATTAATTGACGTTAGTACACACGGCGCCAGATCAACCTACCCTAAACTGTCACATTTCTGCAATGAATATTGATCCTAAGAAGCCTAAGAATAAAGTTCAAAATTGATTGTAGAAATTTGACAGTTTTGGGTAGGTTGATCTGACGCCGTGTGTACATATTTTTGAAGGATTTTTTTAAGCTCTTCTTCATGTTGACATTTAGCTCGCACTTTAAACGAAATATGTAGTTACCTAACCATATTCTCACTAGATAACAAACTCTTTTTGTGCAGACGTTGTGAGAGCGTTGATTGTGCATCTAGTTTTTCTAAGTGATCGAAGAATAAAAAGCGCAAATTCTGAAAACGAGAGTAGGCACGACACGCTCTTTCAATCTCCTCTTGTTATTGGATTGTTTAAGTTTGAAAATGCTGTGAGCAAAGTGTGCTAGTGCGTTTAGGAGTCCACGAAACATGATTTCCACAAACTCGAATCCAACATCTCGAATAATTGTATCTTTTGGAAATCTGAAAAATTAATAACAGGAATAAACATTATGATAAAGATATCGATATTTTGTACTGTCGTATCACTAAAACTGTTTCAATGTGCCAATGTAATGAAATAAAATTTTCCTAATTTCGGGATAAATGACAGGCTGTTAATATAATATATTAATGAAGTAGACCGATAATAAACATACAGATTAATAGTATTGATAATTTTAAAGCATTTTAGTTAAAAAAAAGACTGAAGAAAATGAAAATAAGTAACAATTAATAAATAGTTATACAACATCACACTTATTAAATGAATTTAACTTATTAAGCATCCATAGTGAAAAATAGTTTTAAAAATAATGAATGGGACATAAAAGTTGTTTTTTAATGTTAGCACGTTCAAGTTTAAAAGTTACGCAAAGTTGCAGCTGGTCGTTTTAGTGGCAGTCAGGGTCGCTGACTACACGACCACCCGGCGGTCTTATCACTAGTTTTAAAAATTGTGACAATATTTATTGAATTATTATTTTTATTAAAAAAAATACCAGTAGAGTATGTTGTTGTTTTTAATTACTTATTTTTAGTTTTATTTTTGGGGGTTAAAGTTACTTGCGTCCGTAGGTTTACCCTTGAGAACCTACACGTGACCCCTGGGTGGTGCTAAATGAGTGACACTGACTGAGTGGTAGAGCCACGCTGCGTTGTAGCACGCATTGAGCCGGCTCAATCTCTTACTAATATTCTACGTGAAATATAGCACTTGGTGCTGTTGTGTTTCGTCCGGCCAGTGAGGGTTCCGGAGGCCCTTCCCCCCCCCCCCCCCTTCACAATTCCTTTTCCTTCCTTAAAAAGGCCGGCAATGCATCTGCGATTCCTCTGGTGTTGCGGTTTTCCATGGACGGCGGAGCTTACTCTGCATCAGGTGACCTGCCTGCTCGTTTGCCTCCTTCTACTATTAAAAAAAACCAAAGGGTTCTACTATTTCTTGCATTTTATTTATGAGGCCTAGTACATCTCAAATGTGATTTTTGCGTAAAATGCGCATATTTGCATTTTGTAGTAACTTTTAGTTGTATTTATCGTTATTATCGAAATAGTATAGGTCGGTAATAAATTCATGCTTAATATTACAAATCTCCACTCTGCGAGAATAAGCTGAGTTCTGACGGCCGGCGCATCGCATTTTGTAGTAATTTTGCAGTTGTATTTATCGTTTTTAACGAAATAGGATAATAAATTCATTATACAATCTTTATTTCTCATGAAGTAACAATTATTCTTAAGTAAAATTTTAAACACTGAAAAAAGACTTAACGCAAAACTACTTAGTAAAGGCATTCTACGCATACCTTTTTATACCCGACGACCCGAGAGTGACAAACATCCCGAAGTTAGAAGACAACCAGCCTATATGCCTTATGTTAAAGGAGTCACGGACAAGATCGGCCACATATTACGCGAGTACTCAATACCGACAAAATACACTCCAGGCATAAAGGTCAACAACATTGTGGGCTCCCCAAAGGATGTTTTGCCACTTCAAACACCAGGCGTATACAAGATAGACTGCAGCTGCGGTAGTTCCTACATAGGCCAGACAAAACGGACTATCCATGAGAGGGTCAAGGAACATATTGCGGCTGTGAAAAACCGCCAGTCAAACAAATCAGCCATTGCGGAGCATTTACTTGAAAGAGGCGCAAATCATTGGATCGAATTTCATCGTACGCAAGTCCTCTCCAAAGATCGCCACTTTTATTCAAGAGTAGTGCGTGAAGCGATTGAAATTAAGAAACATCCGAACAATTTCAATCGGGAAGATGGTCACATACTATCATCAGCGTGGAATCCAGTGTTTGCAAAAACGCCACTTCGTTTTAGTCTGCAATCGGCTAACTACCAGAATAAGGCTTGTATACGGAATAGGGACACCGTTAGTGTTGTGTGTGACGGTAGTTGGATAAATAATGTGACGGTGGATGAAGACTCAGCGACGCAAACCGAGACGATACACCGCGACAGCAGTCCACCCGTGACCACGGCCGGTGCAACTCGGTCGAAACTTCGGGTATAAAAAGGTATGCGTAGAATGCCTTTACTAAGTAGTTTTGCGTTAAATCCCGTCTAAATATGTGTGCATAATGGAACGCGAAAGTTTAAAAGTGTATACTGAAAAAAGACGACAACCTCAGGCGGGAATCGAACCACGCACCTTCCGCATTCCGGGCGGCTGCCTTAACCACTTGGCTACCGAGGTCTGGAATGCGGAAGGTGCGTGGTTCGATTTCCGCCTGAGGTTGTCGTCTTTTTTCAGTGTTTAAAATTTTACTTAAGTATATTTAAGCGTTAATAAAACGCTAAAATATAAAACATTAATCTATAAAAAAAACGCAGCTTCATCTTAACCGGATGTTCAAATATTTGTAAAAATATTTCTTTCGGATCTCAGAGGTGGAAACTTCTAAGATTTGATGAAGCAATGTTGACTAAAAAACATAAGCATCAAGCACTGACAAATTTCGACGGTTGAAAGCCAGACCTCGGTAGCCAAGTAGTTAAGGCAGCCGCCCGGAATGCGGAAGGTGCGTGGTTCGATTCCCGCCTGAGGTTGTCGTCTTATTTCAGTGTTTAAAATTTTACTTAAGTATATTTAAGCGTTAATAAAACGCTAAAATATAAAACATTAATCTATAAACAATTATTCTGGTATAAATTTGGCTCAAGAATATTATCGTACTGTAACTTTTCATCCTAACCTAGTTCTCTAACCTAGTTCTACCTTATAATATATACACACATCATCGCCGCCTTTACCTTAGCTTAACTTATTATCTAATTCTTAAACTATTTAACCTAATTTATCTACAATCTAATGGTTGTGTCTGGAGTTTTGTAGAGTGCGTAGTGTTTGTATGTTGATGGAACCTTAGCATAGCTTAATTCTATTTGCGGTGAATTTCAGTCAAGCAATGTAATATTATAATAAATACTATTTTGGCCAGATCGTCTAGTGAACCCTCCGTTGTTATCCGCATTTAAGTAACTCAAGTTCTTTTCGTGAAAGTTTAGTAATTGGCTTAACCCTGTGTTAATTTATTTTCTCCTGACCTAATTACCTACCAGTCAATAAATAATATCCTAGATATGTGTAGCCTAGCAATGACTCCGTCTGAACTGTGACCTAAATCCTTCACTGCAGCTGCGGGGAAGATTTGATTTGAGTAAATCAGGTGATTATCCCTGTTAATAGTTAAATCAATTATATTTAGGAGTTATCCTTTACTCACTTTAATAGGTATAAAGCAGACTGTACTAGGTATTAGTCTGATTGATTTAGATTGTTCCCATCAAACATTTCTATGTTTCATATTATTAGAAGTAAGTACATAACTTATAAGGTCTTTGACCATTAAGGTGAATTCAAATAGTATAAGTAGACTGTATTATCAGGCTAATTAGTAGGTTGTTATCAATCAATTATTTCTATGTTTCATATTATTAGCAGCTCATAGCTTGTAATGTCTTTTCCCATTAAGGTGGATTCGCAGCTTCAACGAATTAACCTAGGTTCTAAACTGGTTTCAGTTGTTTAGTTTCAGCTTATATTTTACCAATAGGTATCGGATGTATATTTTTTTAATACTTTGAAGAGTGTAGCTATATTAAGGCCGTATTGTACCTCAGGGAAAGCTAAAAATGCCTGTTTGGTCATTTCAGTATTAGAAATCACACATCACAGTACTGCTATGCTTATTTGCTATAACTTTTAGTATTTACCTTGTAATAGGAAACCAGTCTAGACTTTTAGGTACTCCAAAGTAATGATGGTACGATATTACCACACTTCTGCTAATTATTTAAAATGAATAGTTAATTGGTAACAACTTTAGGAAAACAATTAGAATTTTATCGGCCTACGGTAACAGATTACATGCCTAGATAGGTCCCTTCAGCGCTCCTAACCCACGTCACTTCATCTTAATTTCTATTTAGCACCGTAACTTAATTATCCCTACCTTATTAGTCTGAATTAATCCAGCCTGGCCCCGCGGCCCACGTCCCTAGTTTATGTACGTACAGCGTACACACACCGTGCTGTCTACTACCTAATAACATATATAGAACCGCCTACCTATAGATTCCTACAGCCTACCTCATTTCAAATACCTATATTTTGTCGAACTAACAGTCCCTACTTGTATACCTTGCAATCTAGGCCCAAGCCACATTTAACTTAATTTCGTGGTGAGTTGTGTGAGTCGCATTGCCCCTGAAAGCAATTGACCCCTAAGCTGACTATTCGTCGGGCCAGTAAACCCAGTGTATCCACCTAACCCTACACTGTGTGTAAGGAGACGAGACGGTCTTTGCCCGGGATATACGTGCCCGTCTCCAGCTAACTGGTGTCTGACCTATCTTCGATTTTCACTAGGGAGACAACTGTCTCTCCCCCATTACTCTCTCGAAGATAGTGTATTATTTAACGTTGTAATAGATAACGCCGGCATTATTAAATACAGTCAAATGCCTCCAGACCGAAGTCCGTTGAAATTGTTAGAGGTCTGAGATCGAAGAGCGCTGCGTGTGAGAAGTATGGGAAAAGTCAAGATGGTATTCTAGCAAATAATTAAACAGCCAATATCTTCAGGTACATACCAGAGTTTTATTTAGCAATTAAATAAACAGTGGATGATGATTTTCTTTATAAAATAAACGGAGCTACAAAAATACAGCGTGGTTGGCTTGACAGCTCGATCGGAAGGGGAGAGTGTTGCTATACCTAATTTCCAATAAATTAAGTTATGGAAGCATATCATATGAAAAAACACTTTTAACACTTCCCCTTATGCTTACAATAACGTTACAGATATAACATTAACATGCACAAGAGAAACACATTACAACAGCATTCACATATATAGCAATTTCATGCACATTCAATATGATTACAATACTATGACAAGTAGAGCTATTGGAACAAAGTTACACTATGTCAATATTACATAATTTCACAAACTTTTTATATTTAACTGAACCTAAAGCTTTAGTACACATATCCGCTATCATTTCATCTGTAGGCAAGTACTTTACATTAATAGCATTACACTTAACCAAGTCATTAACATAATGGTAGCGGAGGTCTATATGTTTAGTTCGTTTGTGACAATATTCCTGTACCTGTAACAATCTTTGAGCACTTTGGTTATCATTATACAAAGGACAATGGCAGGGTATTACGGAGATTTTGTACAGGCCTACAATTTTCATGTTTGGCAATGAGACTTACACATTTGGTAGATTATATTATTGAGAATTACTATATAAATTAACAGAATTTTAAATGTTGGGGTTTAAAAGTTATACTTGTATTTCGATAATTTTTTAAGGTTATGTTTTTTCCTGTATTTGATTGACATTGACAGTTGAGTGACAGAAAGGGACGGACAATGATTCTGACAGTAACAAATTAAATAATTAATCTGAAAAAATGTACGTTCGCGCCTTGATTGAATGATCTATAGATCAATCGTGATTCGAACTAAAATAGGTAGGTAATTAAGTAGTGCATTTCAATATTAATTATGTAAGTACCTATGTATTGAAATGAAACACTTTTTACGGATTAACTCGCGTTTAATTTACTATTAACATAGTTTTTATATTATCCTGACGTTTCGAACCCTTTACAGGGTCCGTGGTCACAGGGAGACTGAGGTGTTGGTCGTCTCATTGTTAGAAGTAATTTGCCTACCGTCAATAATTTTTATATTTTACCGGGTGCGTTCAAGTTTACACAATACGAGCTAACAATATTTTTAGGTCTGGCAATGTGTTGCTGTTGGGGCTGGGATTTGATGACCTGTATGATGGGGTCCCAGGCAGGTAGTAAATTCCAACCATCCTCTCTATTGAAATTACGATGTTTTTTAATTTCAATAGCCTCGCGTATCATCCTAGGGATGAATCGTTGTTCCTTGGCGAGTATTTGAGGTTTGTCAAATCTGATGTAATGGTTGGGTCCCTCGAGAGCATGTTCACACACTGCAGACTTATTTTCGCGCCTATGCTTGACGTCGGCTATATGTTCTTTTACGCGGGTTCCTACACTTCTCTTTGTTTGCCCGATGCACGAGAGCCCACAGTCGCAGTCCAGTTTGTACACGCCTGCATCTTGAAGGGGTATATTGCACTTGACAGGTCGTAAGAACTGGTTGATCTTCTTTGGCGGCTTAAAGTAAGTATTGATTGAAGCTCGCTTCAAGATGTGACCAATCTTGTCAGTGACGCCTTTCATATATGGAAGTACTGCAGGTTGGCGCTCGACTGTGGTTGGTTTTTTGCGTTTTTTGTGACGAAGCCGCGGTACTTGCAGTTTGTTATCCTGTAGTACATGCTTGACATGCTGAAGTTCAGCAGCCAGGTGTTGGGTGTCACAGATGCCGCGTGCTCTCTGAAACAAAGATTTCCCTAAAGTAGCCAACTGTCTAGGATGGTGGTGAGAATCACCATTGAGGTACCTATCTGTATGGGTTACTTTACGAAACACAGTGTGGCTCAAACTATGGTCAGGATTCCTGATGATTAAAGTGTCCAAGAAAGCTAACTTGTTGTCTGCCTCTAACTCCATTGTGAACTGTATTTTAGGGTGTATGGAGTTAAGATGACTTAGAAAAGCAGATACTTTATCAGTTGGTAAGATAGTGAAAGTGTCATCTACGAGGGGCGTTCAAAATATTCTCGGTATGTGGATAAAAACAAACAAGTACGAAAAGTTTGATATTTTTATTTTTCAATATACTCCCCCCCTATGTTCATACACTTATAAGATCGATCAATTATTTTTTTTAATCCCTCATAAAAATATTTTTTATCTTTGGTGTAAAAATGCTCCTCCACGGCCGTCTTCAACGCTTCATCGTCAGAAAATTTATTTCCACGCAGATCCTTTTTAAGATTGGGGAACAAAAAGAAGTCGCTTGGGGCTAAGTCCGGACTATAGGGTGGATGAGTAACAGTTTCAAACCCACATTCAACAATAGCTGCCTTGGCAATATGAGCAGTATGGACAGGGGCGTTGTCATGCAGAAGCAGAACACCTTTGGTTAACTTTCCTCGCCTCTTTTCTTTGATCGCATCTCTTAATTGACGTATAACGTTAGCGTAGTACTGCCCTGTGATATTGACACCTTTTTCTTTATAATCGATAAGCAAAACTCCTTCACAATCCCAAAATATTGTGGCCATGACCTTGCCAGCTGACGGGATTACCTTGAACTTCTTGGGATGAGCTGAACCCTTAATGTGCCACTGCATGGACTCCTGTTTGCTCTCTGGGTCATAATGATGAACCCAGGTTTCATCTCCAGTAACTATTTTTTGCAGCACCTCATCGGGATTTTCACCACACAGGTCGATAAAATCTGAACAGCAAGCCACACGCATATCCTTTTGAAGAAGCGTCAGCATTCGCGGAACCCATCTTGCACTTACTTTTGACATATTAAGATGGTCATGTATAATGTCATGTACGGTACCAATAGAGAGATTGGTTACTTGAGCTATAGATTTTACCTTCACTCGGCCGTCTTCCAATATAAGTTTTTCCACTTTATCAATATTTTCTTGTGAGGTAGCCACTACAGGCCGGCCAGGTCTAGGGTCATCTTCAATACTCTCCCTTCCACGCTTAAATTCGCTTGACCATTTTTGAATAGTAGATAAAGAAGGAGCAGACTCACGGTAAACACAATCCATTTCCTCTTTTATGGTTTTTTGATTTTTACCCTGTTTTGTCAAGAATTTTATGACGGATCGGTGCTCTAATTTCGTTAAAATTGTTAATTCGCTCATGGTGTTCATGTTTGTTCGGCAATTGCAGAAAAACAAAAGAACATCTCGGTTCCAATTTTACTTTTTTTTAATGTCAATGGATGAATCTTAGCGGCCAGTAACAAATATATATATAAAAGAGGTTGTAACGTATCAATACCGAGAATATTTTGAACGCCCCTCGTACGTACCGCTTATAGAACCTTGGGGTTACGGGTGATGTGCTTAGGGCCCGCTCCTCGAAGTCTTCCATGAAAATATCGGCGACAACGGGTGATACAGGGGACCCCATAGCAACACCCTCTATTTGCAAGTAGTAAACTTCATTCCACAAAAGGTAGCCAGATGTTAGACAATGCTCTAATAGTACTGCATATTCGTTGGGCATATTTTGTTCAACTAGTCTTTTCTTGGTAATTTCAATGCAGTCCTGTACTGGTAGACATGTAAATAGGGACTGGACATCAAAACTAACCATGGTTTCATTGTCAGCAAGATGTAGGTCTTTAATATCACTGACAAACTGGTAAGAATCCTTCACATAAGCTGTTGTATTACCTCTTAGTGGGGAAAGTATTTTTGCTACATGCCGGGCCAAACGGTAAGTTGGTGAGTCGATCTGGCTTACAATCGGACGTAGCGGAGCCTCAGGTTTGTGGATTTTTGGTAACCCATACAGTTTAGGTGGTTTAGGGCAGGAAGGTATTAAATAATTAGTGTCTAGATTTAACGTTTCCGAGTGTTGTTTGACAAGATCACTGGTTTTCTTTAATATTTTGTTAGTTTGATCGCATTAAACGCGTTTGTAGGTCTTGTCATCTGATAAAAGTTGAATTATTTTATCGTTATAATCTGACGTATCCATAACTACCGTAGCATTACCCTTATCAGCACGAAGGATGGTTAATTCTGGCTTAGCTCGCAGGTTCCTTAGGGCGAAGTATTGATCGCGAGGAAGATTGGATTTTGGCACTTTGCTCCGGCGCAAGACAGACGGCAACGCTGGTTTTGATCGCTATGTCCTGTCTATTAATAATAGTTTAATGTCTTTGTAAGGGATATAGAACATACAGGCTTGTCTTAGTATTTTTTTGATTGATGATAATCTAACGCTTATGTAAGAATAATAAATAGGTAGTAACCACACCGATCCTTTTGAGTTTTAGTGAATTGAATGTCACTTTACTAAGAAATTCGGGTAGACTCCTTGAGACAATTTGAAAAATGAATCAATCGCTTTTTTCGCCGGAAGTTCGCCAGGCAAGCACGTTTGTAAATAAGTACTTATAATGATGACGAGATTGACGAGTGACTTACCTACCATAATATGATATTGATATGAGACCAAACCCATTTTTCAGCTTATAATATAAATAAATTAAGACTGAAGACCACAAGCAAACGCTTGCTGCCAAGAATTTCTCAAATATTAACAACTTGACGTCTGTAATGAAATAAGTGATAACACTAAATGTTACAAACCGCGCGAACATTTAAACAGTTTGATCTTAGATGCGAGTACCCACTAGGTAGTGATTAAAACGTTTGCATCTTGTATGAGTACATCGCCTAAAGTAACTCTATGGCGTAACGGCTAAGGCTTTCGGGTTTGGTTGTCTAACTACAACACCTATCACATTACTTTTCTAATTGATTATTGTCCTAAATAAAATAAAATAAAAAACATTCCAAGTACATGGTTTTGCTAGTTAAATTAAAACTAATTTTAAAATATGCAAACTAGCGAAGCAATGTACTTACTGTTACTTGAAAGGTAATGCTAGAGGTTCAACTAATGCAAAAAGTCCCCGCCCGCGCCGCACCGGTTTGTGATCTTGCCAGATAGTTACGCAACTTTCACATTACCGAGCTAAAGGATGGGTAACCAAATAAAAAGCGTCTCGAGCACAGACATAGATGACAGACAGACATAGATCTATGTCTGTGGTCTCGAGCTCCTCCGTGCTTCGGAAGGCACGTAAAGCACACTGTGGTTGTATTGGCTCAGGGCTTAAGCCTGCTATAGCCCAGTCTGCCTTAGTGCTGTCGTTCATGTGGGAACGTTCAGGACGTTCATAGGATGACGATGAAGACAACATCGCCTTAATATAGGATTGCTTCATTGTTACTTATTTATAGCGGTAGGTACCGAAAATAATTGAAATTAAAAGTCAAATCATTTATTAAATATACGCCTTCACAGACACAATGACATGATCGTAGTCTCTACGCGACAAGTTAAAATATTTATTTATTTCACTGCCATTCATTATGAGTTGGTTGATAATGTTTCGAAATAAAACATAGGATTATTTATATGTTTACCAAAAATAATTTTAAAACAATTAATTTTATATAATTACCCTAGCATGTTGATAATGAATCAAGTACAACTTTAAGCAATGTTTAATGCAGTTTCATTGTTGGATACGACATGTGGTACACATCCCTTCTTTATTGTGAGCCTGATGCAGCATTAAATATTGGTGTTATTATGATTAACCATGCTTTTTGAAGGTATCCAGAATCTCCTAAGAAATTAGAACAATATACTTACTTATAGAAAATTGTCATACATAAAAAGTTAGTAGGTAGTACCAAAAATAATTTAAAAACAATTAATTTTATTTATTTATTTTATATTCACTTTAGATTAAAACAAAAAGGGAAGATACGGCATGCTCCTACTTGTAGTCATTCAAAATATAGTCATACTCAACTACTTAAGCAAACACTCACACACGCACACCTACCTATAAAGTGTAAATCGAGCGAGCGAGACAAAGCGGTAAGTTTCAACGTCAGCGCGAGGGAGTCAGCGACTAGCGCGTTGACGTCTCGGTCGCTTCGCAACAGACGAGTAGGTACGTACGACCGATTCCGACGCCACTGCGGAGTAGCGTCTTTCTCTTTTTCACACAGTAGAATATCCGCAATAGTGCGATGTAGCCTGTTCGCTCGGCAAATTGTGACTGAAGTGAAATTGTGCCTTTAGGCCTAATTTTGGCGGCTCACTCACGAGACGCTAATGCCGTATCTTGCCGTATTTTTGTTTTAATCTAAGATATTCACAGGTGAATCGACAGTTCTATAAAAAGTATAACACTGAAAATGTGAAACACCAAACCATTTACAGATTCACACAAATAAAAATGTGATAATAATAATAATAATAATCGTTTATTTTGACAAAGAACAATACATATACACACAGCCCTTATTTAGTACACAGTAGTTACACAGTAGACCTTATTTAGGGAATTTACATATTTTTAAAAGAGCTAGAGTGTATCAGGTAATTTCAGTGGTCACCGCACAAGGCTCGCAGGCCTGAAACGCTGTAACCAGAGAGCGATCTGCCGAATTTACTTTATTTAAACTTTGTATGGAGCTCCGGTTCTGATACAAAAAAATTGTAAACTAAAAAAATTAAAAAGTTAAAAAAGTTATAAAAAAGTTATACTTAAAGAATCTTCGATTAAGCATTAAAAAAAAAAACAAACAAACAAGCCAATTCAATTTAAAATTACATTAAAAAAGTGGGTATGATAGTGTGAATGAGTAGTGTTAGGTGTGTGAAAATGTGTGTCGTGATGAGTGTAAACAGCAAGTCACCCAGCAGACGGAAGAAGTTTTTCTGTTTGTATGTAGTTTAGGTCCATCAGCCAGGCTTTAATTAATGATTTGGCCTTACATAAGGAGATGTTATTTAAGGGACATTTCCTGTTAATACTATTGTAGACATACGGGTGAGAAAAAAGGGGCAAACGCTTTGCAAACGAAGTGCGGATGGCAGGCAGAGGAACCTTAAAGATGCGCCTTTTAACCAAAGATTCGTAATCCGGCAAGTTCATAACCTTCCTATGTTGATCACAGCCGACCCGCCACACGTATAGCTGTCGGCCTCGAAGTATTTCGCCTTCTTTGTAAAGAGAGTCCGTAGGATATCGGAATGGTTTCTTGAGCATAACTCTCAAAACAGCACGTTGAGCTCTCTCTAGTTCAATGAAGCTAGTTTTACATGAGCCACCCCAAACACCTATACAATAAATCAGAATTGATTGACACAGTGAGACATAAACCATTTTAAGTATGTCAGGTTGAGCTGACCCTCTCAGAGACTTGACAATATGTAACATCTTCTTGAGTCGAGACGAGACGTAAGATACTTGCTTTTTGAAGGACAGATTTTCGTCTATGTGTAATCCTAAATATTTTACCCAGTTAGACCTTTCTACAGTTTCACAGTTGCAGGCAAACGTTCGTGTTGCATTGGTACAAATAGTTCTTCTTAATATGTCACTTTTGTGCAGAATCAATCGAGACAAGTTTCCAGGTGAAGAAGCACTGGTTTTGTGAAAAGCCAAAAACGTTGTTTTCTTTGTGTTAAGCGTCAGTAGATTACGGTCAAGCCAGTTGTTGATGAGGGACATACCTTTCTCTGTCAGCTCAACTACATTTTTCCAGGATGAGTCCCGGAAGAGTACAACCGTATCGTCAGCGTAGCATATTATGGTAGCACCAGGTAGGGACAAATCTAGAAGATCGTTTACGTACACTATGAACAAAGTAGGTCCGAGGATACTGCCCTGTGGAACTCCGAAACTTATAGGTGATGTGTCACTATGAAGGTTTCCAACTCGTACAGACTGATAGCGACCAGAAAGATAGCTGCTGAACCAGTTTAATGGAGTTCCCCTGATCCCAAGACTTTCCAGCTTCTTCAAGAGTATCAACTTGGAGACTGTATCAAAAGCCTTTGCGAGATCGACAAAGACTTCGATGCAGCGCTCCCTTCGATCTAAGGAGGCAGAAACAGTGTCTGTTAGTAGAGATACGGCATGCTCCGTGGAGAGTTTCCGTCTAAATCCAAATTGTCTGTTCGAGATAAAGTTATTGCTTTCCAGATAATTCACAAGCCGTCTATTGATAACTTTTTCGAGCAGTTTAGAAAAAATACTAAGCAGATAAATTGGCCTATAGTTAGATGGAGTGTCTTTATTACCGTCTTTATGGACTGGAGTTACTACGGCATGTTTCCAACGTTCAGGGAACTCTCCTTGAGAGATACTTAGATTGAATATGTGTACCGGTGGGTTCACAATAGTATGTCGTATCTTTTTTATTAGTACTGGGATATAACCATCTGGACCAGCAGCACTCTCGTCCTTCAAACCCATTATAAATGAGTCTATTTCATATACGTCGGTTGGTGCCATATAGAACGACGTTGACGGGGAAAACGGTGGATTCACTTTTGAAGCTAGTTCTGCCTCTGTGGTGTTGAGTTTTGTTAGGGTTTTATCAGCTAGATTTTTACCAATACTTGTGAAGAACTGATTTGCAATGTTAAGTGATTGAGTAGGATCAGAACTAACCTTGGTGAGATTAGACGCACCATTTTGTTTGCTCGAAATATTACAAATATCTTTTACGGTTGTCCATAACTTTTGAGAGTTGTTTTTGTTAATGGTGATCTGATCCTCATAGTACTTATTTTTTATTCTATATTGGAGTTCGTTAAGAAAATTTCTGTAACGCTTGTATATTGTTTGTTTTATAGGATCGGATGGATTTTTTCGGGCTTGCAAATGCAGCCTATCGCGTGTTTTTTGGCAACGTATTAAACCAGGGGTGATCCATGGTTTCAGGTTTCTGCGCGATCGACTTGTAGTAATAGTTCGCGTGTTCTTGGTTATAGCTTCACTTAATATGCCGGAGAACGACTCGACAGCTGCATTGGTATCGTCGCAAATCAGAACAGGGGTCCAGTCTACTGTGGTCAGATCGGAAAGCAGACCCTCAGAGTCAACTCTAGGTCGGGATCCTTTAATTACTCGGTGAGATGAGGGTGCAGTGGAAATACCAGCAATAACAATATCGTGATCTGTTATGTTACTACTACAAACAAGCCCCAGTGCCGAATCGGACGAATGTCTAATGTATATATGGTCAAGGCATGCTTGGTAACGGGTCGGTTTCGTAATTGCGGGAATCATTTGATGTTCTGCCATAAGTAACGTATATTCTGTCACCCTCTCACATTGACTTTCTTTGAGTAAATCAATGTTAATATCGCCCGCAAGGATAACTGTCTTAAATTTTTTATGCTCTTCTAGAATGTTGTTAAGCGAGGAAAGAAATTGATTGATATCACTGAAGGAAGGAGAGCGATATATGCCTAAGACTAAAATGTCACCTATAGTTATTGCTAAGTAATTGCATTCATCGCAAATTGGTTCACTAACAGTAGGAGACCAAACATTTTTTATGTAGGCAGTTACACCACCGCTTTTATTAATGTAATTCTCCGTACGGTATACATTATAACCAGGGAGCTGAGGAATAGTGTTGTCATTGAGCCAACACTCGGTCAAAATAATAACATCGAAGTCTACTTTAAGTCTTTTAAGGGTAATTAAGAAATCGTCAAAGTTGTGTTGGATGCTTCTTATGTTGAGAGTAAGGACCTTAAAATTCAGATCAGAAGTCAAAACAGAAGGACACAATTCGGGACTCTCAAGCGCAAGACATTTAATGGATAAGATATCATCTATATCTGAATCAAACATATTTGACGTAAAATGAAATATGTAGATATTAAGGGTATGTCTGCGCTTAAGAGCCCAAGAGGTGCTGAGACATGCTGCGTAAATAAGTATGTGGTGTTTTGTTGCATAAAAGTGTAATGTGATGTGTTTGTGTTGTTGTGTAGTGTTAACTGGTTATGTATAAGTTTAAAATGATTATATGAAAAAGAGTTAATATGATGGCTTGGCTTAACAAGTAATAAAAAAGAGGTACAAATAGAATTAGGCATTTGTCTTGCATGACTCACGAATAATATCAGCCGGGCCAATCTCACGGTCCAGGTCTTCCGGGTATTGTAAGCGGATTGCAGGCTTGTTATCCGCTTGCCGAGCGTATATGGCACCATTCTTGGTCCAGCAGTATTTAAAGTTGTGGATTTTTTAACGGTGTCGAGCTTCGCGAAAAAACTGCCTGTTTTTTCGCGTAAGACGCTCATTGATGAACACGCGGGTACCAGCGGAGGTGGTACCTGTGGTAGTTGATTTTCGTTGAGTTTTGCTGGCCTTTACAATCTCATCTCGCTTCATGCGTCTCACTAGTTTGACTAGTATAGGGCGGGCTTTAGTTGGGTTTCCGGTGACAGGTTTAAATTTTGGACCAACTCGGATTGCGAAGCTAACTTCGGATTCGTTTAGGTTGACCCCTAAGTTTTTTGATGTAACTATAATTGTGTTGATTAGGTTTTCAGTGTTCTCTTCTGGAATTCCGATTACTTCGAGTTCATTATTTATGTCACTTTGTTCCTGTACATCAAAGTCTCTCTGTAATTGGAGCACAGTGCACTTGAGGGTTGAAATCTCACGTTGGGCTTCGTCTAGCTTCTTCTTGTAGTCAAGAAGAGCTGTATTCAGAGTGGTGGGTATTGCAAGAACTTGTGTACGTAGGTCTGCAAATTCTTTGCGCAAGACGGTAATTCCACTAACTTCTTCTCTCAATTTCTTAACCTCACGAAGTAGTTACGATAAGTTAGCATTATCTTCAGTATTAGGGTTTATCGTCTTTAGCCTGCAACCCCGCGTAGTGTTAACATTTTCTTCACCCGAGTCTTCGTAGTTGGTGCTACTGGTCGATCGTACCGGTGTCGATGAGTTGTCTTGTTTGGGACGAGAGCAGGAACACGAAGGGCATAACCATTTTTCTTTAAGTTTTGGTGTCAGTTTATTCCAGTCTTCTTTTCTTATGCTGAGGCATAGTAAATCATAGAACTTGTTGCACTTAGTGCATTCCAAAAATTCCAGATTAAGTATTTTTTTCCCACACGCAAAACAGGGTTTGGTCATGTTTACTTAACGCTCAGCGCGCGCGGTAGATGCGCGATTAGTGTCGCAACAATCACAACTCACACAAATCGTCGGGCGCTTGCGCGAGCGAGGATGACTCACGCGGCGATGATGCGGTGAATAGGTAAGTACTGCCGGTAGTGCCGGCCGCCCGCCGCATGCGACGTGGCGTGGCCGATGAATTAAAAAACTTTAAAACGTTTTCGCTTGTATCTTCGTAAGTATCCAAACAATTTACAAGCGGTTTTCACCAGCAGCGGACAAATTTAAAGAGCTTGATAATTATGTATAATTCACTATGAGACGACAACTTTTAACTACTGGATTAGCTAAATGAATGGGGAGCAGAATAATACGTGTCTGATATGAACCGGGGCTCGGACGTCACTAAAAGATAAGGTAAGGTGGGGTAAGAGGGACGAGAGGGGAAGAGGAACAGCATCACGTAAATATAAAACTATAAAGCCTAGCTCTGTGACTACTCTGTCGCTTAAACAGAAATTCGGGTGTAGTTTTCATGTTCTAACACAGATGGCGCTACGACACATATAAGTGAGTTGAACAGATTAATGTTTTATATTTTAGCGTTTTATTAACGCTTAAATATACTTAAGTAAAATTTTAAACACTGAAAAAAGACGACAACCTCAGGCGGGAATCGAACCACGCACCTTCCGCATTCCGGGCGGCTGCCTTAACCACTTGGCTACCGAGGTCTGGCTTTCAACCGTCGAAATTTGTCAGTGCTTGATGCTTATGTTTTTAGTCAACATGGCTTCATCAAATCTTAGAAGTTTTCACCTCTGAGATCCGAAAGAAATATTTTTACAAATATTTGAACATTCGGTTAAGATGAAGCTGCGTTTATAGATTAATGTTTTATATTTTAGCGTTTTATTAACGCTTAAATATACTTAAGTAAAATTTTAAACACTGAAAAAAGACGACAACCTCAGGCGGGAATCGAACCACGCACCTTCCGCATTCCGGGCGGCTGCCTTAACCACTTGGCTACCGAGGTCTGGCTTTCAACCGTCGAAATTTGTCAGTGCTTGATGCTTATGTTTTTAGTCAACATGGCTTCATCAAATCTTAGAAGTTTTCACCTCTGAGATCCGAAAGAAATATTTTTACAAATATTTGAACATTCGGTTAAGATGAAGCTGCGTTTATAGATTAATGTTTTATATTTTAGCGTTTTATTAACGCTGAAATATACTTAAGTAAAATTTTAAACACTGAAAAAAGACGACAACCTCAGGCGGGAATCGAACCACGCACCTTCCGCATTCCGGGCGGCTGCCTTAACCACTTGGCTACCGAGGTCTGGCTTTCAACCGTCGAAATTTGTCAGTGCTTGATGCTTATGTTTTTAGTCAACATGGCTTCATCAAATCTTAGAAGTTTTCACCTCTGAGATCCGAAAGAAATATTTTTACAAATATTTGAACATTCGGTTAAGATGAAGCTGCGTTTATAGATTAATGTTTTATATTTTAGCGTTTTATTAACGCTTAAATATACTTAAGTAAAATTTTAAACACTGAAAAAAGACGACAACGTCAGGCGGGAATCGAACCACGCACCTTCCGCATTCCGGGAGATTTACTTGAGTTGAACAGAGAGAAAAAAAATACTGATGTCAAACTACAAAACCACGACTGGGTGGTAGATTTTATATGTGCCTAAAAAAACGATAAGACGATTTGTTAGAAGGCTGTTTTTGTTGGAGAGTGCAAAGTTCATGTTGAGCTTTTATTTTCCGACCTATTTTTGTTTGTAACACGTGTTTACAATGATTTTTGATTGTGATCAAAATTTTAACCTAAAAAATGCCAAGTGGGGTAAGAGAAATTACCATAATCGGAAAAGAGGAACACATGTTCCTCTTTCCCGGTTTCATGGGCGACAAACCTTTTTATAGACGATGAAATATGAATGATAATAGGTTATTTATAACCGACATCAAAAACCGTATGTATGTTCGCGTTTAACTCAAAACTGCTGTAGGATTTTGGTGATTCTTTCACATGCTTAATTTTGATTTTTCTGGAAAGTTTTAATGTACAATACACTAGCTTTTATCCGTGGCGTTGCTCGCAAAGGTGTCTCTTAAATATCGTTCGTTTTTAAGAAAAAACGTTAGCCTACCTGCTTTTGTACCCATTTTTAGTAGGTAATTGTTAAAAAAAGTGTATTAGTAATAAATATAATAAGTAGATAAAATAATATTCATTATGTATAAATAAATATACATAAAATAAAATATTTCTTAAAAAATGAACCGGCTTAAATGATATGAACACTTTAAAGTATTAATTAAATTTAAAAATGATAATTTATATCTCTAAATCTAAACTCAACTTATTCAGTGCAAGCAGAGTTAATATTTATGATTTTGTTTTTAAAAGTTTGTAGATTTTAGTTTCGTTTTTAAAATATAATGACGTTTGTTATTTTTAGTTATATTGTAATATGTGCTCATTGGCAATATAGGTACTTATTTTTTTTTAATACACTTCAATTGATTTTAGTTCATTAAAAGCTAATTCTTTAGTTTTTATTTTAAAAATCGTTTGCGAATTTGTCACCTCTGACCATACCATATATGTTCCTCTTACCCCAAATTTTAATTTTCTCGATATTACGCTAAACTAAACCATATTTTTACTGCGATTAACTCTCAATTCATTTGACTTGACAATCACGTTTAAAATATGTGAAGACAAATCAAAAAAGATCAGTTTTAACATGAAAAGTTTAGGTTGTTCCTCTTTCCCCATATCTGGGGTAAGTGGAACATTTTGTAGACTCAACTTTATTGACAGATTTGTCCGTAAATACTGAAGGAATCGATTTGTATGTCAAAATAATAGTAAGTTAACTTCATTAGGTATACTTATTTTCCAGTAATATTAAAATTAAACTGTGTATTTACTGGCTGGAGCTCATAATGTTAAAATATCAGTAAACTATGTTCCTCTTACCCCACCTTACCTTAGTAATATTACAAACTCAAGCAACAATTACAATCGATAACTTCACAATCGCCAAATTGATAATAACTAAACTATTACAGAGTATGCTAGATATGGAACTTAATTTGTATTATATGTATAACAAGCCACCTTATGTTAAGCCACCTATTTAGAGAAAAACAATATTATAACAAACACAATAGAACCCACCAGATTTAATAATCGGATAATAATAATGCAAGTTTATACATATAATTACCTTTGTATGTTGATAATGAATCAAGTACAACTTCAATAGCTTAATGTTATGACTAGTACAAATTGATATAAGGAGGTACTTAAACATTTTCTATAGGTACCTACTGCAAGTTAAATTAAATATCAAGTAAAAAATAACATTAATGTTGTATTTCTTAATATATTCTTATTTCCTTGCCTAACTCTCTCAAAGTCAAAGTTTATTAAATATGAGGCTTCAATTTCTCTTATTGACATTAAAACTATATGTAACTATAAAAATAAATGCCAATTGTGTGTATAAGAAGGTACTGTTTTTTAGTACCTACCTAAGTAAATCTTTTTAATAAAGTACAATAAACTTAGAACTAAATTAACTTTATACTTAATTTTTCCCCATCATATAAACCAAATCACTATTTTATGGGTTAAATATATTTATGGCACACTGTTCCTTTTCTTAAAATAAAAATGTTGTCAACGAAGGTACTGTTTTTTGTACATAAGTAAATCTTTTTAAATAAAGCACAATAAACTTAGAACTAAATTAACTTTATACTTAATTTTCCTCATCAAATAAACCAAATTACTATTTTATGGATAAATATATTTATGGCACAGACTGCTCCTTTTTGTAGAATAAAAACGTTGTCAACATTAGAGCTCCACAAAAAAAATCATATAAATAACTAAATTCAACGATGCCAAAGCCATGTTCAATGCAGTTTTTTTGTTGGATATGACATGCGGTACACACTCCTCCTTTCTTGTGAGTCTGATGCAGCATTAAATATTGTTGTTATTATCATTAACCATGCTTTTTGAAGGTATCCAGAATCTCCTAAGAAATTAGAACAATATACTTACTTATAGAAAATTGTCATAGATAAAAAGTTAGTAGGTAAGTACCTATGTATTATACAAAATTGCTTGATATTGTTTTTACCAAATAACCATGTTTGTTCACCATTCTGAGGAAGTCCATCCTCCAAATTATGAGGTAGGTAACATTTAAAATTTTTGAATCGTCGTTTCAAATCTGCAAAACCACTTAAAATAGTTTTATCTTTATGTCAATACTCTTTATTCTAGCAATTTTAACAAAACTGACATTTCCTGGTAAATCCCAATATAATAATAGGCATAATACTTACCTTTATTAGGTAAGTAATAATTTATTTATTAAAACTTACCGTTTGAACATAAGGACTGATATCTTTTCCTATTAAGAAAGATGCTTGTCTGTATAAGATTTATAGGGTATAGTCAATAGGTACACCTTACTACACTTAGAGCCTTGGTTTAATACTCTAAGCTACCTGGCAAATTAAATCTTCATTGGAACCTGTAAAACAAATAGGCAATCTAAGTTATAAATTGATAAATGGACATTATGGATAGGTTACATTTAATATTTATACAGAAAGTCCCTTACTGTTGTCTTATTCTTGACCTTTCTTGTCATGATTAAAGGTACTTAGGTGGATTTATTTGGCCCAAATGTTTGTGTGGTTTGAGAGCCCCTACAAATTGTTATGCAGCGACTTGCTCTTCGTTGCGGAAAATGTTGCATGACACACATACATTTAATTGATGGGTATTGGCTTAATCACCACCCTTGCCAAATGCGGGTTAGGGATCACAATCCCGGGCTATAATTCGACAAATTCGAAATGCACTTTGTCCGACATGGGAATTAAAATCGTTACATCGGTAAATTAAAGCTTCGTACAAATAAGGCATCGTTCAATTGAGTAATCGGTTAACAGTTTTCGTGGAAATGATAATCGGTAAAACGGCTTTCGGACTAAAATAGGGAACCCGGTCCAACGGATGGTAGTTGGAGGTGCTATATATAGCGAAGCAGGTGGTGTAACTTCTCTACCGCGATGCAGGCTTCCCGTACAATTTTCTGTCGCGGTATGGAGATGTCGATGAATTGGTTTTTGTGGCGCCATCTGTTGACACGGTTGGGAAGGTGTTTGCTTCGTGTCGAACTATGTGCGGCGTCATGCAGGTAGGTGGCGCCGCCACATCACTCCCCCCTGAGACCGGAGGTCGATGTCAGTGAGTGTGCTCAGCAGTCAGTGCGTCAGAGCGTCAGAGCTTGCAAGTGCCAGTGGAGAGTGCTGCTGCAGGATGCCCCAGTCTACGGTGAGTCGAGACAGGTGGGGCAAAGGCGCGTTGGCAGTGATGCGGTGTGCTGCTCCAGTCTGCGGTGAGTCGAGACAGGTGATGACGGTGGGTCCTAGCTACTGGTGTGCAGGGCTGCCACGCCGGAGTGATGCGGCCAACATTGATGCACCGGTTGTTGTCTGCGGAGACCAGGTCGGGATGATGCCGTCGAGTGTGCCGGAGGTCCAGGAAGCGTCGTCCGAGATGCTGCGGTGGAACCTTGAGGCTTAAAGGCTGGCTTGCTGTGTGACTGCTGGCGAAGGTAGACCTGATGATGGATGAGGAGTGATGGATGGGCACTGCGACGATGTTGAAGGTGCTTCTGTGCTCCGTAGAGGTCACCACTGTAGGGAAGGCGATGGTGGGTAGATTGGATCACGTCGGGGTCACCACTGTAGGGAAGCGATAATGGGTATATTGGAGATGGATGTCACTTTGAGGAAGGCAAAGGTAAGATCTTCCTCCGAGCTGGGTGTTATAGTTCGGGGACCGAGGTCCAACGGATGGTAGTTGGAGGTGCTATATATAGCGAAGGAGGTGGTGTAACTTCGCTACCGCGATGCAGGCTTCCCGTACTATTTTCTGTCGCGGTATGGAGATGTCGTTAAATTGGTTTTTGTGGCGCCATCTGTTGACACAGTTGGGAAGGTGTTTGCTTCGTGTCGAACTATGTGCGGCGTCATGCAGGTAGGTGGCGCCGCCACACTATGTATCAAATGGTATTCAGTTACAAAATTATTTTAAGATATCAAAGAGAATGGTCAAAAATGTATGAAGTGTGGTCATGGTCGCAGCCACTTCAGAGGCCGTTTTCTTTTTATTCTTCACCACTAATCAAATTATATTTATTATGAACACACGCCGCACCCACACTCCCCGCACCCTTGCGATGCGCTCGCGCACGCAGTCAGTTGACTGTCGACTTTCTTCAGTGCAACTACCTACTTCTCGTTTACTTGTACGTTCTCGCTGTTTGATTTAATAATTTCTAATCGTTTACGACTTGACTTGCTCACCGGATTTAGGAAAGTGTTTTGTGAATTAACAGTGATTGTGTATGGGATCGACGACTAGATTCCACAATTATGTTACAATTAATGTCCAAGGGTCTGTGTTTCATTGGTTTTTTAAACATGAAGATGTTTTTACTTTAGACAGAGGGTTTTGAGACTCTATTCCAATTATAGAGAGTTGGGGGTATGAAGCTCTTTCTGGTTGTTTTGTTGTTAACAACAAAACAACCATATGAAACACAGCTCTCAACTATCCAAGTAAATAAGTCGAGACTTGTTACGATTTGGGTCAGATGCCGAAAAAAAACACATTAGAAAACGAGAACAAAATGGTTTACAGCTTTGGCCCCACACAAACATTTGATCGTTATGACCAAACCTAACAATTGACACCAATTTTGGAAGTAGCCGCTACCTAGACCATTTTGCCCATTCTTCTTTGTGTTTCGTACCCGGTTTTGCTCAACTTGCAGCGAATGAATAGAATAATAAATAGGAAAGTCATGCAGTCAAATCAAACTTAAGGCAACCTCGATATACACACGATAGTAGATAATTTATTGAGATAGGTTTAATGACAATATACTCGTACATTATTAGATAAACGTGTTTGGATGTTTATATATTTGTATTAAATGGAAAACCCCGAATATTTTCCCGTTTGGGAATTTTCCCGTTTTTTTTTCCCAAAATTTGGGTTTTTTCCGGGTAAAATCCCATCCCTATTCATAGCGCATAGCGCCATTGCGTCTACGTCTACACATAGCACGTGATATGCTCTAAATGCAGGCAGCGCGCTAGAATCTGGCGCTATATTAACCACCTCTAACTGTGACGTCACAAAAGCGATTTAGTAATGGGAAGTCATGGATTGGATGGATTCAAAGGCCGCGCCGTCGTGCGCCGAATTTTGAATATCGTTTTTTTATAGATGACTATTAGAATTTATAAAAGAGGAATGATAAAAAAGACAGAGGAATGATAATGAGTTTTTTACTCTAGCTCTGATTGCAGTAATGTTTAATTCCGTAAGTGATTAAATAAAGAAAGGGGGTGCCGTGCGATCGCTAAAACTGATATACTTATAAATGAACTTCAAAGCAAAATCAATCACAATTCTGCTTTGATGAGATCTTTAGATCGTACTTACACTTTACTCAGACTTATCTAGCGAGCTAAGACAAAATTGGAATTTATAATCAACGCTTCGACGCTGGCTCAGCACAGGCTTAGCACAGGTTAAGTCACCGAAATCGGTGACTTATGAAAAACTCAGGATATTAACCGAACGTGAATAATAGCACACTACGTCAACAGCTCCACGGCGTTTCCGTGCCTTTTTAAATTTTACGGGTTATCTTTCTGTCAAAACAAGATATCTTTCTGACAAAACAGTACCTATCTCTTCAATTAATTGATTTTAATTTAAGGATAGTTATTGTATTTCATAGCAAATTGATTTAATTATACGAGACAATTGACTAAACATTCGTTATGGATCGTACGGATCGTAAAAGACAACGCCCAAAAGCCAATTTATTTGACTTGACAGACTGCAGTTGTCATGTCACTGTCAGAGGGGCCAGTGCGTTCCGTTTCAAAAAATATGTTAGCCAACACCGACAAAAAGTTTTTGACTTATTTTAATTAAGTTTATGAAAATATTGTAATTTATAACTGTTAATGATTCAAATTAATGATTAAATATAGTACAAGTTAAAAGTACTTTTTAAATCATTTTATTTTCTTTTAAGTTTAAAGAACAATTAAGAAGGTTATGCTTGAAATGGAACACTAAGCTCAGCCTAGTCTCAACTTTTGTATGACTATCACTCGGACCAAATCAATTCGAAATCAAAGCTCCTGAGCCAAGTTCGCCATAAGTAAAGTCAAAGTTTTTCGTAAGCACGCTCTATAAATCTCACAGACTAGTAATTTAATTAGAGCAATGTTTTTATTCTGCAAAATGTACAAAACCATCACGCACTTGTGTTTTTTATTGAAATTTACTTCTTTAAGAAGGGGTTGCCCTGCAGAATATCGATACAAATATTTTCATGTAAGAATTATTGTTTCATGCTTAAAATTAAGAAAATCGTCGAAAAAATATGTTTTTAGGAGACAGCTCTGTCTAACGCTCTGACAGCCATCAGAGTAAAATTTCACCAAGCTACGGAACGGTTAAAGCGCGCGCCGGAGTGCGCTCGAGTGCCCTCGAGTCAAGCGACGGAACCCAGCAGCCCAGTGGTACTATGCATGCACCTATTCACCGATTCAGTTTCAATCTATTATGAATAAGTCAGACTTCTTGGCGGGAAAGTGAAGCGTCATGTTTGCAGTTTTGTTTTATTTTCTAAAATTTGTGTTTTTTCGAACATTAATGTGAAATAATAGTGGATTATTAACCGTTAAGTGTTTGTGAACGTGCATACGTGTTGGCAAATGAAACAAAACAGTGCAACATCACTTTTCAAATTCTCTCAAGAAGTCCGTGTGAGACCTCAGTAAAGTCCCACATTTTTACTAAAGACTCAAGGGGTTTGGGGGAACATCATTTATCATTCATCATCTTAATCCCCACTCATTATCATTAAGTGAAAAAAATAAATAAAAAAACTGATGACTAGGCAGTATGGTTTCTGATCTTAGCCTGTTCCTACACGGAACAAAATATTTAAATAAAAAATATGACTAAGTCAGTGTCATGTCATGTCAACTGTCAGTCAGTGTGATAGTGAGTCAAAATCAAGTCAAGTCATCCCATCCATCAATCATACAAAGTTTCGTAAAGTTTTCTTTGCGTTGCGTTGTAGGTATTTCAAATATTGAAGTAAATTTATTAGCGTCTACGTGCATGTAAAACCTACAAAACGAGTGCACGTACACCTATTTGTTTTATTTTCTTATCTCGTATCTATTACGTACCTACATGCTTTACTTTACTAATATTTTTCAGTGACGGTGACGTCAGTCCTTTTCAACATGAACAAGAACATTATAGTAATAAGTATACTTAAAATATCATTGATTTTCTATTAATAACAAACTGTGCGGTGGTATCCAGTGGCTGTGTAAATAGTTTTTGGAATTATTAGCATATATTTTATGCGTGAATATTAAATAATTAATTATGCTTCGCTCCGACGCTCAACAACAAAGCAATGACATTAATAATATTATGTTGCTAACTAAGGAAATGGTTTCACAAATAGAGAAAGAGATAGACCCATATGATTTGATATCATTAGTATTTCTACTATATGATGTTCCAGATACTGCTTTACAACGCCTTTCAGTTTATCAAAGAGTTTCGAAAGATATTGGTAGCGGTGAATCAAACCTTTTACTTGATTGGGCTTCACATGCACAAACTCGGCCTACTTGGAAAAAGGAGTTTTTTGAAGCAATATATACTTGCCAACTTCACTCTATATTCAGGAAAATGGGAATATCTGCGAATGCAGTGAAAATGTATTACTCAGCTTCTAACGATGCATTATTGAATCCAATGAAGAAATCTTTATATAGATTGTGTGAATCTATTAACAAGGATAACCTTTACAAATTGAAGAAAACTCTTATCAGTTATGATATTGACACTACTGATCATGAAAGTTGTGAATTGATTTTGTTAGATTTAATGTCAAAAGGATTTATCACTATAAACATGAACTCGAACAAAAGTGCCACATCCATTGAAAATTTAGCAAAGATTATTGACCAATTTAATGATTTGCGTATATTTGCTAATGAATTGAGACATATAGAACATAACTTCAAAAACAAATCTGAAATAAGTAGCCCCTTGACAAGTACACCATTTAACATTGCTGAAGATGCTAAAGATAAACAACATAATATAGATAATGGCAAAAACAAGGTTGTGATGAACTTAGCAGAGTTGTTCAGCCCATTTGAAGATTTGGAGGTAAAAGATATAACAGATGAACACTTCACATCTGATACTAAAGTGCTTGGAAAAGATACATATCCAATAATAAATCCAAAATGTATTGGAATCTGTCTTATTATAAATCAAGAAATATTTCATCCTTCCAAACACAGCATTGAAAATAAATCACAGGCGATGTCATTAGAAACCCGACATGGATCAACCAAAGATAAAGAACTCTTGAAAGAAACTATGAGCGCCCTTAATTTTGATGTTATATCTTATGATAATCTAGACCATATTGAAATGCTGAAATGCATTAAAGATGTCATAAAGAACAAGGTTCGCAAAGATCACAGTATGATTATGGTGTGTATTCTTAGCCATGGAACGCGAGGTCATGTTTTTGCTGCTGATTCAGTTAAAATAAAAGTAGAAGATATTGAGAGTCTTTTTGATTCCAGTGATGCTATTCACCTACGAAACAAACCTAAATTAATGATTTTGCAAGCATGTCAATCTAATGAGCACGATGCTCAACTGACTCATTTGGTCGCAGATAGCCCCCCACCACGGGTTCAGTATCACATTAAAAAATCCGATATATTGATATATTGGGCAACTGTTCCCAATTATGAATCTTATAGACATGAAATATTGGGATCTATATTTATACAAATGTTATGTCCAATTTTAAAAAAGTTTGCTAAAACAGAAGATATACATGGACTACTTACAAAAGTAAACCACACTGTAAATAAAATTTGTGTTAATGTAAGACATGATCAACAACCAAAGGTGGAGCACACTCTTTTGAAAAAATTGTATCTAAAAATTCCTAATGCCTAACTAATTATATTATAATATAATGAAATGAATCATGCTTATTATATTTTAAGAGAGATTATAGAGATAGGGAAATATATTTTAGGCTAAGTTAATAAATAAGTAAGTATGTAAACTTATTAAAGCAAGCCATGAGTTGAATGTATAAAACTTATGTAAGTACCTACTTAAAATGTTATGTAAAAATAATTTTCAGAGGATATTTTAAATAAATTATTTATGATGTCATACAAAAATCTATTATTGATTCTTAAAAAATACTATCTAACAACAAGTTAGTTGATTAGTTTGAGGGTAATTCCCAATGGTAAATTCCCTAATACTCTCAACTCGAACGTCACCGTCATCAAGTACCTACCTATGTTGAGATCATTGAACAATAGTAAAATTTAGTTAACAATATAGACCCCATTATTACCCCACAGTACACAATGGCCTGTGATGGGCCATGCGTTGCAATGCACAACCGTAGGCCGTGTAGGCCACGATCACTTGGTGTTCACACAATTTCGTATGGCTAATTGCAGCCTTTTGAAATTGAATTGAAACACTTGCGAAGAACGTGGAAGTAAATAGGGCCGCGGCTATTTAAAAAAAATATTTTTGATCTAAATTGTTTACTTACGGCCATATGGCTTATTTTAAATACGTAGAGAACTAATGTTTTAATACATTTTAGCGTTTTATTAAAGCTTTAATATACTTACTTAAGTAAAATTTTGAAACGCTGAAAAAAGACGACAATCTCAGACGGGAATCGAACCACGCACCTTCCGCATTCCGGGCGGCTGCCTTAACCACCTGGCTACCGAGGTCTGGTTTTCACCCGTCGAAATTTGTCAGTGCTTGATGCATAAGTTTTTTAGAAAAATGTTACTTTTAAATTATGTACTTATCAAGAGATTATTAATAATTCCTTTTTATTTTTTATTTCCTTTATATTTTTCTACGTAATGACAATAAAAACTAAGGCGCGTCCACGCATCGGTCATTTTCTGCCTATTTTTATGATTGGCATTTTTAGTATACCAAACGCATTGCTCATTTTGGTATGCATTCAAAAAGGATAGAGTTGTATCCTCAGACCAATCAGCCATTTTCCTAGCTCCGCCACTATGCGCGCGGAAAACTGCTGAGAACCGAAACGTCCGCCGCCGCCGCCCGCAAGCTCGCGCGCAATCAATCATAGAGTAAGTTAAATATCGCGCAATACTGATGCTCACCAAGCGTTTGGAGACATCGCAAACTGTTTGCCGAACATCCTTTAACCGGCTCTAGTAGGCTTGTGTCGATCTCGTTCATGAACTAATAAGAGAATAAAGTCGGGTCCGCTGCGCCAGATTTTTGAACAGAACATTGTTCGAAAACATAATTAAGGGGCGTGGCCCATTGAGTAATAATGTGGCCCATTGACTAATTTATGTTTTCGAACAATGTTCTGTTCAAAATCTAGCGCAGCGGACCCGGCTTTAAGCATTCCTTTAGGTGAACTAGAACGAACTATTCTGTTTTGGTCGTTCAAATGGGTCTTTTAGTTCACTTTAGTTCATTATTCTCTAGGCGACATCGGGCTCCTCGCGAGCGAGAGCCGAGTAAGGACGAACGATTATGTACGAACGAGTGTCTGAGCGAGAGAGGATTAATTAGAGACGCGTATGCGTGAGCGTGATAGAAGATGAACGAACTAGAACGCTTCTAAAATCACAATGCAGGGACGAAATGATCATCGGCCGCGCGGCTCTTGATTTGTTTTGATTTGAATACTGTCTGACAGTTTGTTGAGTTAAGGAAACTTGGATTGCGTAAACTGTTATTATTGTTAGGTACTTAATTACATGTTCATTGGTAATAATTACTGATTTTGATGTTTTTATTTGTTTTAACATTGGAAATGTTTTGTAAAACGGCAACGTATAAGTTTATGTACCTACCTAAGTTTGTTAATAAACTTTTTCATAGTAAGGTATTACTGCTTTTGAAGAAGTCAAAACTTTATCTCCATCTTATCTTACCTACCTATTTTGGTTTTAAAAATTAAGTACAAAAAAAGCGAAAATTAATACAAAAATCTAAAAATCAAAAAAATATTTATAGCAAAAGAAAATGTATAGGTATTATAACATATCACAGATCAGTGTAAATATATACTTAGTTGATTTTAAAATACACTATTTTAATCAGTCATTTAGTTTTATATAAGTAATATAAATTAATGCAAATGTTAGATTTATCAAAATGACAGTCCTAAGCCTGCAAAGTATGAAGGGAAGTCAAATAATTATTACATTTCGTCCTGTGTCCTAATAAAATCAGTGAACTAAAACGTACTAATAGTACTAGAATACTGAACTAGTTCATTTAACGGATTGTACTAGTTCGGAGCGTTCCTTTTAGTGACCGAGTAAGAACAAGCCTAGGCTCTAGGCTTGTGTCGATCTCGTTCATGAACTAATAACAATTCCTTTAGTTAGGTGAACTAGAACGAACTATTCTGTTTTGGTCGTTCAAATCGGTCTTTTAGTTCACTTTAGTTCATTATTCTTTATGCGACATCGAGCTCCTCGCGAGCGAGAGCCGACTAAGGACGAACGATTATGTACGAATGAGTGTCTGAGCGAGAGAGGATTAATTAGAGACGCGTATGCGTGAGCGTGATGGAAGATGAACGAACTAGAACGCTTCTAAAATCACAATGCAGGGACGAAATGATCATCGGCCGCGCGGCTCTTGATTTGTTTTGATTTGAATACTGTCTGACAGTTTGTTGAGTTATGGAAACTTGGATTGCGTAAACTGATATTAATGTTGCTTAATTACATGTTCATTGGTAATAATTACTGATTTTGATGTTTTTATTTGTTTTAGCATTGGAAATGTTTTGTAAAACGGCCACGTATAAGTTTATGTACCTACCTAAGTTTGTTAATAAACTTTTAGTAAGGTATTACTGCTTTTAAAGAAGTCAAAACTTTATCTCCATCTTATCTTACCTACCTATTTTGGTTTTGAAAATTAAGTACAAAAAAAGCAAAAATTAATACAAAAATCTAAAAATAAAAAAAATATTTAAAGCAAAAGAAAATGTAAAGGTATTATAACATATAACAGATCAGTGTAAATATACATAGTTGATTTTAAAATACACTATTTTAATCAGTCATTTAGTTTTACATAAGTAATTTAAATTAATGCAAATGTTAGATTTATCATAATGACAGTCCTAAGCCTGCAAAGTATGAAAGGAAGTCAAATATTTATTACATTTCGTCCTGTGTTCCTAATAAAATCAGTGAACTAAAACGTACTAATAGTACTAGAATACTGAACTAGTTCATTTAACGGATTGTACTAGTTCGGAGCGTTCCTTTTAGTGACCGAGTAAGAACAAGCCTAGCCGGCTCCATACGCTTGCCAAACAACGGTAAACAGCAAACAACAAACACGTACATGTGGACAAGTGTTTGTCTGTGTTTGCCTGATCATGTTTGTGTTTGCCAGTGTTCGGCGTCGGTGTCGGTTTTTCATCACAAATCTAAAGCCGGCTCCAGACGCTTGCTGTTTGCCGCAAACACCGATCACTACAAACAAAGTCGCAAACATCGACCACAAACACCCAACACAAACAGGCATCCAGACGCTTGGCGAACGTGCTAGTATATTCCGGATCGGCAAACATGGCGGACGACTAACTTGTGGCAGTTATTAGTTTCGAGTTGACCTATTTTAAATTTAAATAAAAAAAAATATGTATCAATGTTTATTATATATTTTAGCGTTTTATTTACGCTTAAATATACTTATGTAAAATTTTTAAACACTGAAAAAAGATGACAACCTCAGGCGGGAATCGAACCACGGACCTTCCGCATTCCGGGCGGCTGCCTTAACCACTTGGCTACCTAGGTCTGGTTTTCACCCGTCGAAATTTGTCAGTGCTTTATGCTTAGATTTTTAGTCAACATTGTTTCATCAAATCTTAGAAGTTTCCGCCTCTGAGATCGGAAAGATATATTTTTACAAATATTTGAACACTCGGTTCAGATGAAGCTGCGTTTATATATTAATGTTTTTATATATTTTAGCGTTTTATTAACGCTTAAATATACTTATGTAAAATTTTTAAACACTGAAAAAATGACGACAACCTCAGGCGGGAATCGAACCACGCACCTTCCGCATTCCGGGCGGCTGCCTTAACCACTTGGCTACCGAGGTCTTGTTTTCACCCATCGAAATTTGTCAGTGCTTAATGCTTATGTTTTTAGCCAAAAAAAATACTTATATCAAGTATCAATAAAAGAATATTAATCTTTCCTTTTTGTTTTTTATTTCCTTTATATTTTTGTTCATAATGACAATAAAAACTAAGGCGCGTCCAACGCATCGGTCACCTTCTGCCTATTTTTATGTTTGGCATCTTTAGTATATCAAATGCATTGCTCATTATGGTATGCTTCCAAAAAGGATAGAGTTGTATCCTCAGACCAATAAGCCATTTTCCTAGCTCCGCCACATTGCGCGCGGAAAACTGCTGCGAAAAGGAACGTCCGCCGCCCGCAAGCTCGCGCGCAATACTGATGCTCACCAAGCATGTGGAGACATCGCAAACTGTTTGCCAAACATCCTTTGATTTGTGATGAAAAACCGACACCGACGCCGAACACTGGCGAACACAAACACAAACAGGCAAACACTCACAAACACCCGTCCAGATGTTCGTGTTATTTGTTTGCTGTTTGCTGTTTGCCATTGTTTGGCAAGCGTCTGGAGCCGGCTAAAGGATGTTTGGCAAACTGTTTGCGATGTCTCCACACGCTTGTTGAGCATCAGTCATAGATAAAGGTGCATCAGTATTCAGTATTGCGCGCGAGCTTGCGGGCGGCGGACGTTCCGGTTATCAGCAGTTTTCCGCGCGCAATGTGGCGGAGCTAAGAAATGGCTGATTGGTCTGAGGATACAACTCTATCCTTTTTGGAAGCATACCTACCATACTTAATGAGCAATGCATTTGGTATACTAAAGATGCCAATCATAAAATAGGCAGAAGGTGACCGATGCGTTGGACGCGCCTTAGTTTTTATTGTCAGAACAAAAATTTATAGGAAATAAAAAAGAAATATTTATTTTCTTTTATTGATAGGTAACTACTTAATTTAAGTAATTTTTTTTACTAAAAAACATAAGTATTAAGCACTGACAAATTTCGACGGGTGAAAACCAGACCTCGGTAGCCAAGTAGTTAAGGCAGCCGCCCGGAATGCGGAAGGTGCGTGGTTCGATTCCCGCCTGAGGTTGTCGTCTTTTTTCAGTGTTTAAAAATTTTACTTAAGTAAGTATATTTAAGCGTTAATAAAACGCTAAAATATATAATAAACATTGTGAAGAATATGTAGGTATCTACGGAGCGGTGCAGGAAGCAAACACGTCTTACAATTCAATCGTTTATTCGCAGACTACGCTGTACAAAATCTTGTAATGACATTTGCCTTTTCAATCTTAAATTACCTTCACTATTTAATAATAAGTATACCTACATTACACATTGATACATATTTTTTTAATTTAAAAAAAAAATATGTCAACCCACAACTAATAGCTGCTACAAATTCGTCGTCCGTCATGTTTGCCGATCCGGAATATACTGGCACGTTCGCCAAGCGTCTGGAAGCCTGTTTGTGTTTTGGTGTTTGTGGTCGATGTTTGCGACTTTGTTTGTAGTGATCGGTGTTTACGGCAAACAGCAAGCGTCTGGAGCCGGCTTTATTAGATTTGTGAAGAAAAACCCACACCGACGCCGAACACTGGCGAACTCAAACAAAAACAGGCAAACACACACAAACAGTTTGTTGTTTGGTGTTCGCTGTTTGCCGTTGTTTGCCAAGCGTATGGAGCCGGCTTACATGTCGAGTATTTGTTTCGTGCGCGGCGGATTCCGCCTGCGTGATGCGCCGTCACTCAGAATTCAGCCCTCAGAACAATAACTAATTATTGTTCTGAGATTCAGCCTCAGGGAATAGACGTATGGCGACTAGACATTCGGGGAATTAGACGTCATCGACCAAACCGTTTAAAATTTTTACCGACCGAAAAATGCGACCTTGCTGCAGAACCATCAGGGGAATTTGAAAGTAGTTTAATTACCTACCTAAACCAATCGAACTAAATACAATGGGTGATTGTGTGAACACCACAGAGGGCCTAGTCATTAAACGCTACGAAATCATCGCTACGATAAACAGAATGTATGGGATTGACCTAAGCAAAAGTTACCTACGTCGTAAAATTTACGCTAAAATAGACCTAATTGACAGTTTGACAAGCCAAGAATCGCTAATCTAGCGATCACTCAAACATTGAAGTCTAAAATTCACACAAAATGGCGATTGTTTGATCAGCTGATGAAGGAAGAGTTGTGTTGTGTTGAAAGTTTTGTTTAAAATGCTCTTTTTAGGGCTATTGTGGACTGCAATAATCAAAGAATGGTGCTCAGGCGCTAAGGAAGAAATGTTTCCCTACGTTGCTTGGAGCAAATTAACGAAATCCCGACTTTGTTGTACTTGTGAATAGTTCTCGGAGTTCTCGTTTACGAACTTTCAAATATCTAACTAAGTTCTGCCGGGAATTGCGTGCTGATATCGTTGTTGCGACGTGAGTGATCAAATAAATGTGTGTGATGCAACATTTTCCGCAACGAAGAGCTAGTCGCTGCATAACAATTGGTGGAGGCTCTCGAACCATACAAACATTTTGGCCAAATAAATCCACCTAAGTAGGTACCTTTAATCATGACAAGAAAGGTCAAGAATAAGACAACAGTAAAGGACTTTCTGTATAAATATTAAATGTAACCTATCCATAATGTCCATTTATCAATTTATAACTTAGATTGCCTATTTGTTTTACAGGTTCCAATGAAGATTTAATTTGCCAGGTAGCTTAGAGTATTATACCAACGCTCTAAGTGTAGTAAGGTGTACCTTTTGACTGTACCCTCTAAATCTTTTACAGACAAGCATCTTTCTTATTAGGAAAAGATATCAGTCTTTATGTTCAAACGGTAAGTTTTAATAAATAAATTATTACTTATACATAATAAAGGTAAGTATTATGCCTATTATTATATTGGGATTTACCAGGAAATGTCAGTTTTGTTAAAATTGTTAGAATAAAGAGTATTGACATAAAGATAAAACTATTTTATGTGTTTTTGCAGATTTGAGACGACAATTCAAAAATCTTAAATGTTACCTACCTCATAATTTGGAGGATGGACTTCCTCAGAATGGTGAACAAACATGGTTATTTGGTAAAAACAATATCAAGCAATTTTGTATTACACATAGGTACTTACCTACTAACATTTTATCTATGACAATTTTCTATAAGTAAGTATATTGTTCTAATTTCTTAGGAGATTCTGGATACCTTCAAAAAGCATTGTTAATGATAATAACAACAATATTTAATGCTGCATCAGGCTCACAAGAAAGGAGGGGTGTGTACCACATGTCATATCCAACAATGAAACTGCATTGAACATGGCTTTGGCATCGTTGAATTTAGTTATTTACATGATTTTTTTTTGTGGAGCTCTAATGTTGACAACGTTTTTATTCTACAAAATGGTCAGTCTGTGCCATAAATATATTTAATCCATAAAATAGTAATTTGGTTTACTTATATGATAGGGAAAAATTAAGTATAAAGTTAATTTAGTTCTAAGTTTATTGTGCTTTATTTAAAAAGATTTACATAAGTACAAAAAAACAGTAAGTACCTTTGTTGACAACATTTTTATTTTAAGAAAAGGAACAATGTGCCATAAATATATTTAACCCATAAAATAGTGATTTGGTTTATATGGTGGGGAAAAATTAAGTATAAAGTTAATTTAGTTCTAAGTTTATTGTACTTTATTAAAAAGATTTACTTAGGTAGGTAGGTACTAAAAAAACAGTACCTTCTTATTATAGTTACATAAAGTTTTAATGACAATAAGAGAAAGTGAAGCCTCTTAATAAACTTTGACTTAGAGAGAGCTAGGTAAGGAAATAAGAATATATTAAGAAATACAACATTAATGTTATTTTTTACTTGATAATTAATTTTACTTGCAGTAGGTACCTATAGAAAATGTTGAAGTACTTATATCAATTTCTACTAGTGATAACATTAAGCTATTGAAGTTGTACTTGATTCATTATCAAGATACAAAGGTAATTATATGTATAAACTTGCATTATTACTATCCGATTATTAAATCTGGTGGGTTCTATTGTGTTTGTTATAATATTGTTTTTTCTTTAAATAGGTGGCTTAACATAAGGTGGCTTGTTATACATATAATACAAATTAAGTTCCATATCTAGCATACTCTGTAATAGTTTAGTTATTATCAATTTGACGATTGTGAAGTAATCAATTGTATTTGTTGCTTGAGTTTGTAATGTTACTATCACATTTTTATTTGTGTGAATCTGTAAATGGTTTGCTGTTTCACATTTTCAGTGTTATACTTTTTATAGAACTGTCGATTCACCTGTGAATATAAAATAAATAAATAAAATTAATGGTTTTTAAATTATTTTTGGTAAAAATATTTTTACTACCTACTAACTTTTTATCTATGACAATTTTCTATGTAAGTGTATTGTCTAATTTCTGAGGAGATTCTGGATATCTTTGAAAAGCATGGTTCGTATCCAAAAATGAAACTGCATTAAACATGGCTTTGGCATAGTTGAATTTAGTTATTTTTTTTGTGGAGCTTTAATGTTGACAACGTTTTTATTCTACAAAAAGGAGCAGTCTGTGCCCAAGTAATTTGGTTTATAAATATGATGAGGAAAAATTAAGTATAAAGTTAATTTAGCTCTAAGTTTATTGTGCTTTATTTAAAAGATTTACTTAGATACAAAAAACAGTACCTTAGTTGACAACATTTTTATTCTACAAAAAGGAACATGTGCAATAAATATATTTAACCCTTAAAATAGTGATTTGGTTTATATGATGGGGAAAAATTAAGTATAAAGTTAATTTAGTTGTAAGTTTTATTGTACTTCATTAAAAAGATTTACTTAGGTACCTAGGTACTAAAAAACAGTACCTAATTTCTTGTTCACACAATTGGCATTTATTTTTATGGTTACATATAGTTTTAATGTCAATAAGAGAAAGTGAAACCTTATATTTAATTAACGTTGACTTTGAGAGACTTTTTGCATAAGTTGAACCTATAGCATTACCTTTCAAGTAACAGTAAGTACATTGCTTCGCTGGTTTGCATATTTTAAAATTAGTTATAAGCTAACTAGCAAAACAATGTACTTGGAATGTTTTTAATTTTATTTTATTATTATGACAATAATCAATTAGAAAAGTAATGTGATGGGTGGTGTAGATAGACAAATAAACCCGAAAGCCTTAGCCGCTACGCCATAGAGTTACTTTAGGCGATGTACTCATACAAGATGCAAACGTTTTAATCACTACCTAGTGGGTACTCGCATCTAAGATCAAACTGTTTAAATGTTCGCGCGGTTTGTAACATTGAGTGTTATCACTTTATCACTTATTTCATTACAGACGGACGTCAAGTTGATAATATTTATGAGAAATTCTTGGCAGCAAGCGTTTGCTTGTGGTCTTTAGTCTTAATTTATAAGCTGAAAAATGGGTTTGGTCTCATATCAATGTCATATTATGGTAGGTAAGTCACTCGTCATCAAATAAGTACTTTTTCATTAGGATTAGGCCCTATGAGGGCCTAGTCAACTGGCAAACGCTCGACCGGTGACAGCGTCAAAATCGCTCATCAAATTCGCTAGGATATTTCGATATCGATAAGCTAAGGGATCAAAGAGATTTAAATAGTAATAGAGCGGCTATTGGACACTATTTCATACAAAAACTTTGAGCTGGTGCTCAAGTTACGCCATCTAACGTTGAAAAGCAAAACCTTTTATCAAGATTAATAAGAAGTATACTATGAACAATTAGAATAAGTTTCACCTACCCCACGGTAGGTGTCGCCCTGCAGTAGGGATGTTCCGTTAAAATTCGACGTAGGTACCTATCGATAAGTTTGATGAAGATTAACCAAAATCGGTATAATATACAACATTGGAACAAGCAAGTGACAAAGTCAAAGTCAAATTATTTATTCAATGTAAACCTTTACAGGCACTTATTGACGTCAATACTAATAATAATAAAAAAACAGTTAACTAACTTATAGTTAAGACTTAATAACTAATCTAACGAGCTATTATAGTCTGTGCCAGACAAATGCGCATTGCTACCCCCAGTACCACTGCACGCCGAAACAGAATCGCGTCGAACCGAAATATAAGCCGTGGTCATAGAATTGTGTAATATGATTTCAAATTATCGTATTGATACTGTGGTAAGTAATATAAATTGGAGAGTTTTTGAAGTAAAATAAAGTAGCGGCTGAAATGAGTTTTGGAAAACATTAGTACCTAACCAATAAGGTTGACATTTTTAATCATTCAAATATCTTTTTTTTATAAAAACATAAGCATAAAAAACGTCAAAAATTAATATGCATAAACTTGTGTGTTTTAAAATTGTTTCGTTTTTCGTCTTGGTACAAGCACAGAATAACTAATACTACTACCGTACAGAAGGTTCACCCTCCAACGACCCCCACGCGAAACTGAAACCTATCTCGTGACCCGAGCGTTCATATTCCGATAAGCACAGCCGACTCGATATCGATTTGACGTCCGTCAGGAGCGCAGGGTTTACGCGCGCGCGTAGAGATTACGAGTTAAGAGGAAACACCACGCCGACGCGGCACCCAAAACTCCCACACAAAACACAGAAAAACGACGCCCCGCAGCCCCCTTCCAAAACCGGACCAACCCTCACCACCCCTTCAGCAACGGTTAAAGAAAGAGACCCTCCACGTCCGTATGCTTGATTCCTTTGCATTAAGTCATTTATTTAATAACCAGGAGCCTTCAAAATTAAGCGAAATCACTTCGTTTTAAGGCGTCTTCAGAAACAGTAAGTAACTCGTTTTAAAAAAAAATCAAACATACAGACACAGAAAACCTCCTCCCCCAACCGACGCTTAAATAAAAATTGGTCCACCTCTGAAGGAGGAAACAGGGAACCACGAAACGCCGCTCCCCCGCGCCCCGCATGAGAATCCCGAACGCCACGCCGACGCAGTGTTTCCTCTCAAGGCTAGATAGATCGCGCTTTAAGTTTTTTCAAACCATCTGAGACAGAAAATAATGGTTTAAATTCTGGAAGAAAAAAAAAACTATGTATTAGTTAAGAATCCAATCTATTCAAAGTCTCATTCAGTTACAAAATCCAATAAAAATCACTCGATAAAAAAAAATAAAAAAACCCAAAGTTACCCCTTTTTGTAATGTTTTTTTTAATATTATGACTAAGCTACTGATAGATAGATAGATAGATAGATAAAAACTTTATTTACTGCTACAATTAGGGAAGGAAATGATCGGGTGTTTCAAATGATTATTTACTAAGTAATAAAGTGTAAAGTTATTAAAAATTCAACATACTTAACTAATTATAAACATAGAATGAATGAATGAAATAACATAAGCACCTAACTAGTATAGTTCGTGCCAAACTTCTAGCTCGCTCTGAAGTTGCGACGCGCAGGTGTACAGTTAGCAACATTATCATTAGAGCGTTATAATTATAAAATAACATAACATGACGATTTATAAATTATGCGTTTTATTTATCTTTTAATACCCAAAATTAAGGAGAATAAATTATAATAACAACAATTAAGTTATAAGCATAGGTTTTTTTTTTTTATATAGCAGAAGGAGGCAAACGAGCAAGCGGGTCACCTGATGGAAAGTAATCACCGCCGCCCATGGACACCCGCAAAACCAGAGGAATCGCAGGCGCGTTGCCGGCCTTTAAGGAAGGAATAGGCTCATTTCTTGAAGATCCCTAAGTTGTAACGGTCCGGAAATACCGCCGCCGAGAGCTGGTTCCACAACACTGTAGTTCGAGGCAAGAAATTTCTTGAAAAACGGACAGTAGTAGACCGCCATCCATCAAGGTGATGTGGATGGAATGACAGTCGATTGCGTGTAGTGCGGTGAAGGAAATTAGCGGCAGGGATCAAGCCGAACAATTCCTCAGAACACTCCCCATGATATATACGGTACAATATACAGAGAGACGCAACGTCTCTCCGAAGAGCCAGTGGATCGAGCCGACCTGAAATAACCACGTCGCCGACAACTCGAGCAGCTCTGCGTTGAATGCGGTCAAATGGAAGGAGTTGGTATTGGGGTGCTCCAGCCCAGAGATGGGAGCAGTATTCCATATGCGGCCTGACCTGTGCTTTATACAGTTGTAAACGGTGGGCCGGCGTGAAATACTGACCCGCTCTATTAAGCACACCCAGCTTTTTCGAAGCTAATTTAGCTTTACCTAAGTAGGTAAGGTAAATATATTTAAAAAATATATAATTTTTATGAAGCTGTGGAAACATTAAATTACATAACAGTGGTTTTACACCTTTTATATAGTCTGTTAATGATTTGCTTGAGCACGGCAAGACTTCGCTTTCATCGTCGTCAGATTACAGATACCTTTCTCTGCTTCTTTCTTCATAAACTCCGATATGTTGTAAATAATTTTTCTTGCTTGCCGACGTAAAACTGTATTACGTCTAGGCATTTTAACAGCCTGTCAAAACAGTACCTACTTACTCCTAATACAATAACAGTATGTAACAAAAAAATAAATCAACAACTTAAAACAGTAACGTAATAACAACAAACAATAAATACCTAATATCACGATCGCGACGCGATCAAATAAAATATACACGTGACTGTACTTTCCACTGCTGAACCAAAAACAAACGAATACACATGGAGCGCGCATGCGCAGAGGTGTGCCCCGCCCCCCCTAACCGCTTACGTCCCGCCGATACCTATATTGTGCTATTGCGACGCCACTCGCCTCGTGTTCACAGCGAGCTAGATGATTGGCGCGGGTTATACCTACGAACAGCATACTGACAACACTCATTTTTGAAGTAAACCAACCCCCGCGATCACTCATCATAAGTAAGGATTATTATACACTCCCGTATACCAAAATCAAGTCTACTTCAAAGCAAATGTAACATGGTTGTGTGATTGGATTAACGAATCAATTCATAGGAATGATAAGGTAAAATGGCTGACTATAACAGATTAACACGAGTTGATTCATTTTAAAATACCTAAATAGACCACATTGCGTGTTAATGACAACTCGCAATCGCAAGTACAAACACGAGCAAATATATGTAAACAATTGTAACTCTTAAATAATGGAATAAGAGTCAAAGTGTATACATATTGGTGCTCGTGACTGTACCTATCAAATTATTTTTGTCAATCTTAATCTGTTACTTTATATTTCATTCCATAGATTTATTTGATGCATTAAACACCAATGTCATAACGGATCCTATTTTCTTATGTATCAATTCAACGTTTTTTAAGTTAAGCCTTCGATCAACAATACCAACTAGATAACGCGGCACGTACCAAATCAAAGCTAAATTCTGTCCACTTGAATAATACTTATACAGCTACATTTCTCTACTAACGAACTGAGACAAAAGTTATAAAACAGTTTTAAGTTCAACCTTATTACAACCATGGCACCCAGTAATAAAATCACAAATCTTCTAAGTATTATCATATACTGATCCGTTACACAAATGTTGGCGCGTCTATTGGTCAACCTTGGCCAACCATTTGTTGCGTGTACGTTAAAATCGGTAATTGTGTTTTAAAATTTTATATTATTTGTTAGTTTAAAGCTATTTTTTATATTTTTTACTTACATTTACATAAGTAGGTACTTATCACGTCTTTACTTAATGAGTAACTAAAAACTAAAACAAATTAACTTAAAAACTAAAAACCTATAAATATCTTAAAAATAAAAAATATCTCTACAGAACCGCTGCCCCGCGGCAAGTTCCCCAAATGGCTGGCAGCGTTGCCCTTTTCAATGGCGTGTTTAAAGCTTAAAACATATTTTATTCTACATGTAGGTACTTACCGAAACTAAGACACTCCGGCCGTTAAATTGCTTTTTCGGGCATTATTTATGCAACTTTTAAATACACGGCATTGTGAACGTGCTTACATTGGCCGTGTTTCAAGCAAACTAAACAAAATAAGAGCTCACTTTTTAAGTGCGCTGTTATTTAATGAGCCGCGCCCCGCGGCGACATCTAGTTGGTATTGTTGATCGAAGAGTTTAAAATAAGAATTAATATTCTAATTAAACGATCATCGCACGATACCTGTTACACTGCATAACATTGCGTTAGGGACGCAATGATCATTGAGTTCGAATATTACTACTTGTATAAAACTTAAACTTACGATATAAAAATATTATCTACCTATAATATTATTCGAAAAGTAAAACGACAACACTTGAACACCACTAAATAATCTACTTCCGCTTCGACAAGTGTGGTGACATACTAAAAGTAGATACTTTAGCTTTTCACCACTAGAGGTCAGCATAGGGCAACGGTAAATGTTCTAGAATAATTTATTAGAAATTATTATTATAGTCTGATTATTAGGTAAATATACAAAATACACACATCTGTAATGGGTCGACCCACCGGGTCCACGGGTAAAGACTCATCAAAAGTGTCTAGGGATCAACATATATTTTTGCAATAACTTTTCTCCTGATTGATGTTAATTAAAATTTTCTTTAAGGATTTGTTATACGAGAAATGGCAAATAGGTTTTTAAAAAAAGAAACTTATTAAGCTGAAACGAATTTATGAAAAGAACTAGTATTTAACATGAAATAGAATTAAAGTAAAAATAGAAATAGCAATAGTTGACGAGTTCCGACCCGTAACGAGTTCTATGATGGACTGGCTTTAGGGCCCCGTGGCACCTGTATATATTAAAGATAAAGATGCTGACTTGGCAGCTATCCCGGTACATTGCAAGGGTATAACAACCCCCCGCAGAAGACTGAACTTATAGGTATTTTTGAAAAAAGACAAAGTTCAGTAAATCAAACAACTTCCCTCAATCGCGGTTGTGACCGTGACGGGTTTTCTTCTTGAACGTTACTGAGATTAATGACGTCAATATTATTCTCGTCAAGGGTCGGTTTCACAGAAGAAATAGTAAGTTTTGTCCTATGTCTAGAAACAATTTTATAAAACTTAAAACCTATAAAAAGTATAATGATTATAAAAATTACAAAAGAAAATGCAAAATAATGTGTCCCATATTTTAACAGGACAGGTTCTCCTTCGATTATCTTATCTAAGTCTGAAAACAATTTATCGTTTTGTTTATGTGTATTAAAATCGTCTAAATCAATATTTTGTAACAAAATAGGGGATACCGTGTTTACAGAGTTTGACTTACTATCTAGTTTACAACATGAATCATTTATAATATTAAAATCTAAACTAGGCACAGGGATACTTATGTTTACTACACTGTTAGACGATATAAGTCTTAAATTCTTTGTGTACACTGTACATTGTTCAGGGGTGTGTACAATACCGGTTCCGAACACTGTAACTTCACGTAATTCGACATTATCACAGTCAATAGATATCTTATTCGGACGAGATTGCACAAAAATCCAGCGGTTGTTTTTTAACGGTTTCCAGATGTCTAATTCACCCAGAATTGTTTTAGTTATACACTGCACGGGAATAGCACTAATTGTTTTTGTCAGTAGTTCGCCTTCACACGTAGGGTTGCCACTTGTTAATGACACCATGGACACTTCACACAGAAAGAACTCAGAGTTTACCGTCTTACATTTACTTAAACTATCTAGATTACAAAAGTTAATTTTATCATTGGATATAGCAATATAAGAACAAGAAGGTAATATTAAACTAAAAACATTCGGCTTTTCCACATCATGGGGCGTAGGTAAAGCTAAATTATGATACAAATTAAAATCATGAATAGTAACTAGAGGGATTTGCAATACAAATACAAGCTTATTTCTAAAATAATAGCAACCCACATCGGATATGCTTAAAATGTAATGAATATTATCTAAGCTTAAAGAGAGCGGGATTCTAGTGTCCCTTGACAGATGCCTGTCGTTATCAACAAGTTCTCGGTACAGTTGCGCCGGTGTAAGAATGCGTGGGTGCAATATGTTTTGACTACTTAGAACAATTGCATTGATTAAGTCTTCGAATTGGAATGACAATGTTAGTATTGAGCTTTCGAGGTTCATAAGTATGGAATGCACTTTAGTTTCAATTATTAAATTATTGGAAATTTTAGTTATGTTATCTGAATTTTTAATTAGTTTATTTAGTGCAATACTAAGAGAGTTTTCATTGGCATTTAATTTATTTATAGTTTGTTTATAAGAATCTAATGTAGAAGTAGTAACTAAAATGTTCTCTTTTACAAGTCGTGCTAACTTTTTCTCGTCGTTCTGAACAGCTTCTATAGCTGAGTCATATTTCAATGCGTCGTCTTCGTCTAAAGTACCAATGATTTGTTTGAATGCTGTTCCAATTCCTCCAAACCAGGCTGAGCGTTTACTGCGTTTTGAAATCAAGTGGGAGAGAGAGTCGTGATAACGTTTCATATCGTTGAAGCGAACTGTTAATGGAGATAGCGTATTTTCACATTGAATATTCTCCGAATGTTGACACATAAATCGAACTGTGCCTAAAATCTCACTTAGATTAGTGAGATGAGCATTTATAAAAGAAATATCTATATGAGTAATTAAATTTAATTGACCCTTTATTATATTTAGTTTTCCTATTCTATCGAAGTATATACCGGAACTAGAAGGAAGTGGCAGGACATAGTCCGGATGCGATTCGATCGAGGCACTGAAATAGTAAAAACAAAGGTAAAGTAAAACAAATATAATATAGTATACATCTGAAAAAGAATAATTTAAAAGTATTAACTAACTTCCTATATTTATGTAAAAATAAATTGAAAGTAAAATATGTGTAATATGCTTAGTATAAAGTTGAAATTAATATCTAAGTTACTGTAATATAGTAAGAAATTATTTTATGTAAAATAAATTGAATTGTAAAACTAACTAAGTCTAACTGCAAAATGAATTAGAAAGAAAAGTAAAATGATAATAAAACTTCTTAATGACTAATTGGTATAATAATGTGTATAAAATAAAACTAAATGTATAAAGTTATTCTAAAACGTATAAAAAAAATGTTACTTATATTATATTACTAACTAGGCAGGCAATAAAATGTACATCTTGGGACTTAATATCTATCATCTGAAGCTGGTGAAATAAGACGAGCTCGCAACGTTTGCTGGCTTGAACTGGTCGAAATGGTGCGTCACGTGACGTCTGTTAATAAGAAGCGTGGCTGTATGATTACTAAAAACTTTAATTATTTTGTAGGGCCCCTTCCAGATTGGTGATAGGGCTTTCCTCAGCCTCAAGTGGTTTTTTAAGTATACATAATCACCAATCTTATACTTTGGCGGGGGCTTAGTATGAGTATCGTAGTAGGTTTTAGAAGTTTCCTTAGATTTTAAAATATTTTCCAGAGCTTTTTCCCTAGTGTATCGGAACTTATGCTGAAGCAGCTTTATATAATCAGTATACGTGGTACCAGGTCCACTTTCATACACAGAGTTTGGTATAAAGGGTTTATGTCCAAAGACTAACTCGTAAGGAGTGAATTTGGTTGTTGAGTGTACAGTTGTGTTGTATGTTAACATAGCAGTGTACACATATGTTGGCCAGTTGTCCTGATTCTCATTGGTGAACGATTTTAAATACTCCTTAAGTGTTGAGTGGCTACGCTCTAGGGCGCCCTGAGTCTGAGGGTGATATTGAGATGGCCACAACTGCTTGATCTTAAGGAATTGGCACGTAGTTTTAAAAAGGTCAGATGTAAAATTTGTACCTTGGTCAGATAAAATTGATTTGGGTATGCCATAGAGGGAAATAAAATGAATGAGAAAGTCACTAGTCTCTTCAGCCGTCGTGCTGCGTAAAGGATAGGCTACAGAATACTTCGTTAGGTCGTCTTGTAACGTAAGTATATATTTGAGTTTAGCAGGGCCAGATTCTGGCAGGGGACCTACGATGTCTAACGCTATTCTTTGAAATGGAGATGTAGATGTAGTAGTTATTTCCATAGGAGCTCTGTTGGTTCTCCGTAAGGCCTTGTTTTCTTGACATGCTTTACAATTTCTGACATAATCTTCTATTTCGCTTCTCATTCCCTTCCAGTAAAATTGTTCACGTATTCTGCTATACTTACGTGTCGAGCCTAAATGTCCGGCTATTGGAATGTCGTGATTATCACGAAGAATTTTAACTCTTTCGCTTAAGGTTGGGTAAATGGTTTTATTTAGGTAAACATGAATAGAGATCTTGGTATTATGGAAAAGGTAAGTAAGTATGTTATAAGTTTTAGTATAAGAATGTTGGTCAAAGGGATTCTTAAAATCAGATATAGCGATATCTGTTATATCCGGGCACTGTAAGAGTTTGTCCCGGACATTTTTTAATGTATTATAAATTTCGGGATAAGAACATTCGTCGAAGTAGTGGACCTTGGTAAAAATAAAATAGAATGTTTTATCAGCGTGGTTTACTTCGAAGAAAGAGTACAGCTCCTTATCAGAGATCAGAATTTCATCTTTGTTTTCAGCAATTGAGAGAATTTCGGTAATGTAAGGATTCGACTCATCCAAATCTATAGACGTAGGAATTATTATGATTTTGTAAGGCGTTTTTAGAAGGCTTTCGGTATATTCTTTCATTATGGCATTAGATGTAAACTGCTTGTTTGCAATCGCTTTAAGGAATTTAGAATAGTCATCGTTGTTTGGGTTAGAACTTGGTTGTGTCGTTGATTCTGGAGTTGACGGAGATTCATGAAGTTTGACATTAGGGTCAATATTGTGGAGATCAGTATTAAAAGGTCCCAGTTCTATAAACTCAGTTTCAGAATTCGGTGGTTGATCTTGAACAGTGGGAGGATCTGGTACTTGGACAGCTGTAGGACCTTGTATCATAGGTAGGGTAGCAGGTATTTCTTGACCTAATATATCTTGGTCGAAAGAGAATGGTATAGGAGATGGTAGATATAGATCTAGGAGTGAGTCTTCTAAGGGGTTATCGAGTCCATCATCTAAGTTTGGTAATAAAGAGTTAGGAGAAGGTAACCTGGTTCCTTCAATTGGGTTGACAGGGAATCGAGAGAGTGTATCGGCATTAGTATTCAGTTTCCCTTTTTTGTGAACTATTTCATACTCAAACTCTTCTAGTTTTAGCCGCCAACGAACGAGTCGAGATCCAGGGTCCTTGCAGCTAAACAGCCATTGCAAAGGTTTGTGGTCGGTCACTATGGTAAATTTGTGGCCATAAATGTAAGGGCGAAAAGCTTTGGTTCCGTAGACAATGGCTAAACACTCTTTCTCTGTTACACTGTAATTGCATTCGGCTTTGTTTAATGTACGAGAGGCGTATGCTATGGGGCGGTCTTTTCCTATTTGTCCTTGTGATAATATAGCAGATATAGCAAAATTGGAAGCGTCACACGTCAAATTGAAAGGCTTAGAAAAATCAGGATAGGCTAGGATTGGTGATGTAGTAAGTTTATTCTTTAGATTCTCAAAGGCTAGTTGTTGTTCATTTTTCCAGGAAAAAGGTGCGTCTTTTTTAAGAAGAGTCGTCAGAGGCTTTGCAAGCTTGGAAAAATCAGGAATGAAACGTCTATAATACGAAACAAGGCCTAAGAAAGATTTTATGTCTTTAGCGCACTTGAGTACAGGGAATTCTGAGATTGCTTTTATTTTTTCAGGATTAGGACTGACGCCGTTTGGATTTATGATATGACCAAGGTATGCAACTTCCTTACACAGGAATTCGCATTTATCGGGTTGGAGTTTTAGATTATAATTTCGAAGTCTATCAAAGACGGAGGAAAGGTTTTGAATATGAGAATTTAGATCTGGAGAGTACATTACTATGTCATCAAGATATACGAAGCAGCGCGAGCCTTGCAGGCCAGAAAGACACGTGTTCATCAATTTCTGGAATGTGGATGGAGCATTTTTAAGCCCAAAAGGCATTCTCGTGAATTGAAAATGCCCTTGTGGTACGGAAAAGGCGGTTTTGGGTGCGTCGCTTTCAGAAATTTTAATTTGATGAAATCCTGACGCTAGATCTAGCGTCGTAAAATATTGGCTTTTACCTAACTGGTCCAGAATTTCAGTTATTTGTGGAATTGGATAGGTTTCGCCTATGGTTACGTCGTTCAGTTTTCGATAATCAATCACGACTCTCCATTTACGTTCTCCTGAAGCATCGAGCTTCTTCGGGACAATCCAAATAGGCGATGACCAAGGTGAGTCTGAATTTATAATAATATTCTGTTCTAACATTTTTCTAACTTGTTTTTCGACTTCCCTTTTATGGCATTCGGGGAATCTATAGGATTTAGTATGGATGGGACGTCTGTACTTGTTTTTATTTTGTGTTCAATAGCTGTAGTATGTGTAAGTTGATCATCCGGGAGGTAGAAGATGTCCGAGTAATTTGAGCAAATATTAAGAAGAGCATTTTCCTCTTCGTCGTTAAGGTGAGTAGTTCTTAATTGTTTCAAGACTTCATTAGTTCTTTGAGAAGTATTGGATAGTGGCGGTTTCAAAAGAGTCATGCAAGAATTCAGAGGTTGCAATTTTAAATTAAGATTAGGATGAATTACAGCAGGTTTGTCAGAGGTGTTGACGATTGTGATATTAACACGATTGTTCTCTTTCACCTTTACGATACAATTTGCAACTAAAAGGGATTTTGAGATATGTTGATCTAGAATTATGCCTTCCTGAATATTTGGATTATCTACCGTGCATTCTATTGTTGTTTCTGTACGAGGGGGAATAGTATACACTGGTTCAGAGAATTGTAAATGGATATGTTCATTACGAACATTAAGAGTTTTTTGATTGTAGTCAATTTGGCAGCCCATACTTTTCATGAGGTCATTGCCAATGATACCATCATGACTTAGATTTATGTTTTCAATGACATGAAATTCATGTGTTACAAATCTGTTTGGTTTTAAGAATATTTGCATCTGGAAGCTACCTAAGGTTTTGGTTGTTTCATTGCCAGGATCAATACCTTTGAGCTCTATTATATGATTACTTAGATTTGGAAGCTTTGACATGGAACTTAATTTCAACAGGCTGACGGATGAGCCGGTGTCTACTAAGAAAGACAGTGGTTTATCAGCGACTGACGTTTGAATCACGACGTGAGGTAAGTACCTTTTTTCAGAGTTATTATTTATTTTATGTATTTTAATTATTTTTTTTGATTTCAGGTGTTGCGGAGAATCGGCGACTATGTTACTAGAAGATTTGCACGTTTGCTTAGTAAGATTACTTTTAAATATTTGTTTCGTATGGTCTTTAGAATTAAGCGAAGTATCTAACTTTGTAGGCTTAGGAACGCCTTCGATTGATTCAGAGGATTTAGCATAGGATTCTACAACACCATTATAATGCTGGGGCTGGTTACCCCGGTTGCTGGTGTCTATCGTGTTTGATACAAAGACAACAGAGTGATTGAGTGAAACAGAGGATTTAGTATTAGGATTAGTAATAGTAGAAACAGTGCGATTGAGTGAGTCAGTGGATTTAGTATTAGATTTAAAGACAGCAGGAACAGTACGATTGAGTACGGCAGAGGATTTAGTATTAAGGTTAGCGATATTAGAAACAGTGCGATTGAGTGAAGCAGAGGATTTAGTATTGGTGTTACTGGTAGTAAAAACAGTGCGATTCAGTGAGGGTTTAGTACTACCCTTTACTATGGCGCTATAAAGTTGGGGCTGGTTACCCTGGTTGTTAGCGGATACAACGGTTGATAAAGTGGAAACAGTGCGATTCAGTGCGGGTTTAGTATTACGTTTAACGATGGCGCTATAAAGTTGGGGCTGGTTACCCTGGTAAATCAAAACAAAAAAATATTTTAAAATTAGAAATGTTTAAATAAAATAATTAGGAAGTCGAAGCCGCTTCTACACTAAGCGAGCACCAAGTATCTCGACGCGCGACGCGACACCCACGCGTTTATGCGCTTCTTATCAGTAGTCTGGCGGGAGCCATGGTTAATATAAACGATACCTTTAGAGACACAATGTTACACAACAGAAATACAATGTAATGCAACAGCAATACTTATAAATAGAATTAATTAATCTAGCTCTGAGTTCTATTCTGGATCGCGCACTTTTATGAGTTATTTAGAAGTTTTCACTTACAGTAGCGTCGTCAGCATCACACATACTATGTGGACAGGTATCATGACCATGGTCATGGAATCAGCGTCACCAGGTAAGCAGGAACACACGGAAGGTCTCCGTGGCAACAGAATTAAGGGCCACTCACAGGAAAAGTCTACGTGGATACACACGATCGGCGATCAGACAGGAACACTCGGTTAAAATATAACTGCATATAAACAGGAGCAACGAGTACACAGGAACAGTGTTAGTTCTCAATAAAGTAAAGGTTTTCACAACTTTCACCACACTTTTACAACGGAAGTCTATAACCGTTTTCAGAGACGTATTTGGGCGGACTAGGATTTTCGGTATCCCACCGCTGCCACCAAAATGTTATACGAGAAATGGCAAATAGGTTTTTAAAAAAAGAAACTTATTAAGCTGAAACGAATTTATGAAAAGAACTAGTATTTAACATGAAATAGAATTAAAGTAAAAATAGAAATAGCAATAGTTGACGAGTTCCGACCCGTAACGAGTTCTATGATGAACTGGCTTTAGGGCCCCGTGGCACCTGTATATATTAAAGATATAGATGCTGACTTGGCAGCTATCCCGGTACATTGCAAGGGTATAACAGATTCATCAAATAAAGTGTTTTCGTTTGTCTACAGTAACGATAAACCAAGTCACCTTTGCATTAATAAAGAAATTTGCCATTTTCCTAATAAAGGGATTTTTGACATTTGAACCACTAACATTAAAGTTCGAAAAAAAGACTGAAATAACAGTTTTCTTTAAAATTTTATTGGGTAACTTAAACAATTAATAATCCGTGTTTCTACCGCGAACACTAACAACACAAGAATATCGGTTTGGCATACTCAAAATGAGTTCATCCAAATCACGCTGTGGAATGGCCGCCCATGTTCGTTGCAACAACAAAAAAAGGTCTTCTTGCGACTGGATACCCTCCATATTCGGCAGAGCTCTTCTCTGTAGCATATCCCATGCATGCTCAATCGGGTTCAAGTCTGGCGACTGAGCAGGCCAGGGCATGACATTGATGTTAGCTGCGGCGAGAGTCTGTCTTACAACTCTTGCGGTGTGCGGTCGTGCATTATCATGCATTAACTGAAATAAGGGACCGATTTGCACTTGTAGAGGAACGATGACGTCTGATACAATCGTCTCAGCATAAATTTGAGCGTTGAGGTTGCCTCTGATCCAAATCAACTGAGTTCTTCCGCCGATCCAAATACCCGCCCATACCATGATGGTTCCACCACTATAAGGATGGACTTCCTGGCAGGATTTTAATCGCTGTTGGCGTCCAGGGGTTCTCCAGTGTCGTATACGTCTTGTATCCGGTCTCATACCAAAACGAGACTCATCAGAAAAGCACACGAAACGCCATTGTTCTTCTGCCCAATTTCTGTGTTCAAGAGCCCATTGATATCAAATCCTACGATTGTGCATTGCTATAGGTGGTACCCTTAGCGGTCTTCGGGAATGAAGGTTCACTTCATGCAAGCGGTTTCTGACTGTTTGGTCGCTAATTAAGTTCCCTGAAGAGTGATGAAGCCTCACGGCTAACATCATGGCGGTTATTGTTGGAGCTCTTCGAGTTGTGATTTGAATGTATCGGTCTTGTCTCCGTATGGTGCAGCGATACCGTCCTCCATGGCGCTCAGCCACGGTACCAGTGCTTCGGTAACGTGTCCAAAGTCGACTGATAACACTCTGACTTGTATTCAGAGCTAAAGCCACAGTACGTTGCCGGGAACCAGCTTCTATCATTCCCACGGCTCTGAGCATTTCTTCCCTGCTTAAATGACGTCGCCGCTCCATAATAACGTTGGTTTTAATCAGTAGTAGGGAAACAGTAGCACTAATAATGTCTTCAATGCGTTGTATGTTTTTATAGGGAAAATATTGACAGCTGATTTTCATCTTTTACTAGAAATTGATTGAAAGTTCCTGTTTCAAATTATGAAATGCACCAAAAAGGATCCATATAAATTTATAAAATCATAAATTTATTACAAAGCCACATCTCAATCTCAAGAAATCCGCATAAAAATGCTTGATCCCTAGACACTTTTGATGTGTGTATTTCCGAAAATAAGCTGTAATCACATTCAGCCTCTTTTCCATATCGGGATTTGCAGTATCGCAATACGCAATTTGGTATATTTTCTATTGTTTACGTCAAATTTTTTCACGCACATACACGACTGCACTAGAGGGCGCATAACACCCCATATTAGGTATGGGCGTTATTTAACGTAACCAGTTTCAGTAACAGGTTATGCAGCCTGTAACGGAATCACTAGTTTCGGCTTGAACAATGAACCGGTGATTTTTCGTAACCAGTTTATTAGAGCAACGACGTTATGCACAAAGCGCGAGTAACGCCGACCGGTGACAAATGTGACTGACACAAAAAAACGTAATGTAACAAAGAACAAAAAAACGTAAATAATGTAAAAATGTGTTAAAAGCTAGAAAGAACTATGAAAATCTGTTAATAATCAAAAGGTGTAAAAAGACAGAAACGATTCTTCATATAACTTTTAAAACCTTTAAGTGAAAATGTTTAAATACTCGTAACTGTATATTATTGTATTAATTTCAAATCATTGGATAGAATGAACTTTTAAATACAATTTATCCTTCCTACATAGTTAATGCAGTTAGTCCTAAGCCTGGATAAAGTATGAAGGAAAGTTCATTAGATCAATAATTATTAGATCATAGATATAACGCTTTATTGTACACACAAAAATATAAAAATATATAAAACTTGTTTAAATTGTCACTAAGTTCCGATAATAACTAAATAACGGTAACTAGCTACAGCATACTCATGCATGTGGTGTCACTAGTCAGGCTGTTATTAGATTAATCATTGTCAAATCACTTGTAAAAATCACTGGTTACGAAAAATCACTCGTTTCGAAACAGGTGACGACATCGGAATAACTGGTTACGTTTCGTTTCTTTAGAATCGCGTAACGACTCATAACTACCCCATATATTATTTTTCTGCATCATACTAATGCGACTTGTTACCACTTGGTAATAAATTGTGGATTAAAGTTTTGTTTGATCGCTTTGCTATGTCCTGTCTATTATTAATAGTCTAATGTCTTTGTAAGGGATATAGAACATACAGGCTTGTCTTAGTATTTTTTTGATTGATGATAATCTAACGCTTATGTAAGAATAATAAATAGGTAGTAACCACACCGATCCTTTTGAGTTTTAGTGAATTGAATGTCACTTTACTAAGAAATTCGGGTAGACTCCTTGAGACAATTTGAAAAATGAATCAATCGCTTTTTTCGCCGGAAGTTCGCCAGGCAAGCACGTTTGTAAATAAGTACTTATAATGATGACGAGATTGACGAGTGACTTACCTACCATAATATGATATTGATATGAGACCAAACCCATTTTTCAGCTTATAATATAAATAAATTAAGACTGAAGACCACAAGCAAACGCTTGCTGCCAAGAATTTCTCAAATATTAACAACTTGACGTCTGTAATGAAATAAGTGATAACACTAAATGTTACAAACCGCGCGAACATTTAAACAGTTTGATCTTAGATGCGAGTACCCACTAGGTAGTGATTAAAACGTTTGCATCTTGTATGAGTACATCGCCTAAAGTAACTCTATGGCGTAACGGCTAAGGCTTTCGGGTTTGGTTGTCTAACTACAACACCTATCACATTACTTTTCTAATTGATTATTGTCCTAAATAAAATAAAATAAAAAACATTCCAAGTACATGGTTTTGCTAGTTAAATTAAAACTAATTTTAAAATATGCAAACTAGCGAAGCAATGTACTTACTGTTACTTGAAAGGTAATGCTAGAGGTTCAACTAATGCAAAAAGTCCCCGCCCGCGCCGCACCGGTTTGTGATCTTGCCAGATAGTTACGCAACTTTCACATTACCGAGCTAAAGGATGGGTAACCAAATAAAAAGCGTCTCGAGCACAGACATAGATGACAGACAGACATAGATCTATGTCTGTGGTCTCGAGCTCCTCCGTGCTTCGGAAGGCACGTAAAGCACACTGTGGTTGTATTGGCTCAGGGCTTAAGCCTGTTATAGCCCAGTCTGCCTTAGTGCTGTCGTTCATGTGGGAACGTTCAGGACGTTCATAGGATGACGATGAAGACAACATCGCCTTAATATAGGATTGCTTCATTGTTACTTATTTATAGCGGTAGGTACCGAAAATAATTGAAATTAAAAGTCAAATCATTTATTAAATATACGCCTTCACAGACACAATGACATGATCGTAGTCTCGACGCGACAATTTAAAATATTTATTTATTTCACTGCCATTCATTATGAGTTGGTTGATAATGTTTCGAAATAAAACATAGGATTATTTATATGTTTACCAAAAATAATTTTAAAACAATTAATTTTATATAATACCCTAGTATATCGATAATGAATCAATTACAACTTTAGGCAATGTTTAATGCAGTTTCATTGTTGGATACGACATGTGGTACACATCCCTTCTTTATTGTGAGCCTGATGCAGCATTAAATATTGGTGTTATTATGATTAACCATGCTTTTTGAAGGTATCCAGAATCTCCTAAGAAATTAGAACAATATACTTACTTATAGAAAATTGTCATACATAAAAAGTTAGTAGGTAGTACCAAAAATAATTTAAAAACAATTAATTTTATTTATTTATTTTATATTCACCTTAGATTAAAACAAAAAGGGAAGATACGGCATGCTCCTACTTGTAGTCATTCAAAATATAGTCACAGTATAAATATAAGCAAAAGCAGTAAGGAAGCTACGTACAAACGCTCGAATCACCCACAGACGCACGTCTTTACAGGGCCCCAAAGCGGACATCGCAGTCACAGTATAAATATGAGCTAAAGCAGTACGGAAGCTGGGCCTGTTTCTTGTTTTATATACCTACGCGCCAATTAAGCGTTAGGGTTGTCTTCTTATTTTTGTAAAATTGAAAAAGTTTTTGTTTAGTTAGCGATGTATCTCGGCCAGTTAGCGCTTTTTTTGAGATAACTAGCAAAGCTTAAGGAATGACACTTTTAATTTTTATAAAATTAAAAGGTAATTTTTCTATTATTTATCAAAACGTTTGTTTGGGTTCTATAATGATTAAATAATCGAATGAATTGACTAGTTTACAAACAAAATTGTGTAATTAAAAATTCTTTTACATTTTAAGAAGTCTTTATTTTTCGTTAGTTATTATAAATTACTCACTGAAAAATACTTTTGCCTGCTACGACACGTTCGAAAAGCTTTATTATTAAATTTTATAGTGTAAAAAATTCTCATTCTAATTAATAGTTTTTTTTAAATAAATTACCGGAAAACCTGGACACGGCACTATAAAACTGATTTTGTCTACTTGTTTATAAATTAATACAGCTACTTTACAATTAATGTGTTCTCTTTGAAAAACCCTGATATCGATTTTAAAGCAATCGGTAGAATAACTAAAAAGTTCAAGATGGAGGCTATTTTGTCTCATACTTATAACGAAGTCGTTGTCAGAAACCACACAGATCCCTAGATATCGATTTTCAAAGCAATCGGTTGAATAACTAATAAGTTATAGATGGCAGCTACTTTCCTCATTCTAATAACGGATTCAATGTCAGAAACCACACAGATCCTCAGATATCGATTTTCAAAGCAAAGTTTATTAACGATGAAGTTTCTTAGTATCAATTCTTATTATTTTTCACCACTAAAATAACACGCGCTCAAAAAATATACTTAAGTAAGTACTCCAAATATCACCTAAACAACCAAACGATTTATTTAAAAGAAAAAGCTTTTTATTTAGTAATAATAAATCATTCTTACCTTTCAACATCAGCAGAAAGTTTAAAAAACGAAAGCTCCGGTTTTGAAGCAGCCGAGTTCAAGCAGCCGTATACTACGCAATACACTCGCGGCATTTTTGAAAATCGCGCGTACAGCGCCCGTAACATGCAACAGTGAACACTCGGTTCGACGCCACACGCGCTACTGAGAGCACTGCGACACAGTATAAATATGAGCTAAAGCAGTAAGGAAGCTACGTACAAACGCTCGAAATGACGCACGCCCACAGGCGCACGTCTTTACAGGGCCTCTAAGCGGACGTCGCAGTGCTCTCAGTAGCGCATATCGCGTCGAGAACGATTGTTCGCTGTTGTGTTTTCCGAGCGCTGTGCGCGCGATTTTTAAAAATGCCACGAGTGTGTGTATTGCGTAGTATTCGGCTACTTGAACTCGGCTTCTTCAAAACCGGAGCTTTCGTTTTTGAATAAAAAGCTTTTTCTTTTAAATAAATCGTTTGGTTGTTTAGGATTTTTTGAGCGCGCGTTATTTTAATGGTGAAAAGAATTGATACAACGAAACTTAATCGTTAATAAACTTTGCTTTAAAAATCGATATTTGCTTTTTTACTTTTTTGCTTTTTTGCATATTACTTACAAAACTTGTGTTGAAACGAAAAATGTAAAGCTTTTTATTACATTTTTCGTTGTTAACACAATTGTATTTCGTTGTCATTGAAACAAAAATTTAATATTAAGTTGTACGACGTAAATCACGTAAATATTACCATAGACTCCTTGATATTACATAATATGTAGAATTAATGTTTTTTTAATCAACGAACTTTCCTTCATACTTTTGATTACATACAGGCTTAGGACTGTCTGGAAACAACACTCGTGTCGTGATCCCGGCGTACTTAAAAGTTCATTTTTTTCCGTTGTTTTATTTTTTTTTATATTTATTTACATTAATATATTATATTTAAAAAAAATATTAATAATAATTCTATACAGGTAGTAGTTTTCTTACTATTTAACATTTTTAAATTTACATTTTTTTTTTACAACATTTATTTAAACAAAATTTATTTACACTGAATGAGTTATCTATTTACACTAAACAGTATCTAATACCTACTTACACAAAATTTTAAAACTTTTTATGTTATGTACACAGTACACATCTCCAAGACACGTAACGTATTCGTATTTAAGCAGACAAGCAAGCACACCGGACGGCGGACACCACACAAGAAAACGCACTTACCGCTTCACACTGAAAAACGTACTACTTTTGACTTACAAAAGCAAGACAAAATCGTTAACAATAAACCGACTAAAATAAGTACAATTCTGTGCAATACGTTTCGTTGCATATTAATACGCATACACGGCGCTGGAAATACTGGAAGTATTTGAAGTAGTTTTAGAGATTTCTCATAGATGGCGGGACGTGCATTTTTTTAAGTGAAAAGCATAATTCGTGTAAACCTAAAAGCATGCTTATTACTTTTGTATAAAAGTATACTTTTTTAAGTGCTTTTGCTTTTAACGCCCAACTCTATCTGTGTGGTTTCTGACAACGACTCCGTTATTAGTATGAGACAAAATAGCCTCCATCTTGAACTTTTTAATTATTAATTTAAAAAAATTAAAAGCGTCAACCCTTATGCTTTGCTAGTTATATCAATAAAAGCGCTAACTAGCTGAGATACAGCGCTAACTAAACAAAAACTTTTTCAGTTTTACAAAAATAAGAGGACAACCCTAACGCTCAATTGGCGCGTAGGTATATAAAACAAGAAAAGGGCCGAGCTTCCGTACTGCTTTAGCTTATATTTATACTGTGATATAGTCCTACTCAACTACTTAAGCAAACACTCACACACGCACACCTACCTATAAAGTGTAAATCGAGCGAGCGAGACAAAGCGGTAAGTTTCAACGTCAGCGCGAGGGAGTCAGCGACTAGCGCGTTGACGTCTCGGTCGCTTCGCAACAGACGAGTAGTTACGTACGACCGATTCCGACGCCACTGCGGAGTAGCGTCTTTCTCTTTTTCACACAGTAGAATATCCGCAATAGTGCGATGTAGCCTGTTCGCTCGGCAAATTGTGACTGAAGTGAAATTGTGCCTTTAGGCCTAATTTTGGCGGCTCACTCACGAGACGCTAATGCCGTATCTTGCCGTATTTTTGTTTAAATCTAACATATTCACAGGTGAATCGACAGTTCTATAAAAAGTATAACACTGAAAATGTGAAACAGCAAACCATTTACAGATTCACACAACTAAAAATGTGATAAGGTAAGGTGGGGTAAGAGGGACGAGGGGGAAGGAGGAACAGCATCACGTAAATATAAAACTATAAAGCCTAGCTCTGTGGCTACTCTGTCGCTTAAACAGAAATTCGGGTGTAGTTTTCATGTTCTAACACAGATGGCGCTACGACACATATAAGTGAGTTGAACAGAGAGAAAAAAAAACTGATGTCAAACTACAAAACCACGACTGGGTGGTAGATTTTATATGTGCCTAAAAAAACGATAAGACGATTTGTTAGAAGGCTGTTTTTGTTGGAGAGTGCAAAGTTCATGTTGAGCTTTTATTTTTCGAACCTATTTTTGTTTGTAACACGTGTTTACAATGATTTTTGATTGTGATCAAAATTTTAACCTAAAAAATGCCAAGTGGGGTAAGAGAAACTACCATAATCGGAAAAGAGGAACACATGTTCCTCTTTCCCGGTTTCATGGGCGACAAACCTTTTTATAGACGATGAAATATGAATGATAATAGGTTATTTATAACCGACATCAAAAACCGTATGTATGTTCGCGTTTAACTCAAAACTGCTGTAGGATTTTGGTGATTCTTTCACATGCTTAATTTTGATTTTTCTGTACAATACACTAGCTTTTATCCGTGGCGTTGCTCGCAAAGGTGTCTCTTAAATATCGTTCGTTTTTAAGAAAAAACGTTAGCCTACCTGCTTTTGTACCGATTTTTAGTAGGTAATTGTTAAAAAAAGTGTATTAGTAATAAATATAATAAGTAGATAAAATAATATTCATTATGTATAAATAAATATACATAAAATAAAATATTTCTTAAAAAATGAACCGGCTTAAATGATATGAACACTTTAAAGTATTAATTAAATTTAAAAATGATAATTTATATCTCTAAATCTAAACTCAACTTATTCAGTGCAAGCAGAGTTAATATTTATGATTTTGTTTTTAAAAGTTTGTAGATTTTAGTTTAGTTTTTAAAATATAATGACGTTTGTTATTTTTAGTTATATTGTAATATGTGCTCATTGGCAATATAGGTACTTATTTTTTTTTAATACACTTCAATTGATTTTAGTTCATAAAAAGCTAATTCTTTAGTTTTTATTTTAAAAATCGTTTGCGAATTTGTCACCTCTGACCATACCATATATCTCTCTTACCCCAAATTTTAATTTTCTCGATATTACGCTAAACTAAACCATATTTTTACTGCGATTAACTCTCAATTCATTTGACTTGACAATCACGTTTAAAATATGTGAAGACAAATCAAAAAAAAACAGTTTTAACATGAAAAGTTTAGGTTGTTCCTCTTTCCCCATATCTGGGGTAAGTGGAACATTTTGTAGACTCAACTTTATTGACAGATTTGTCCGTAAATACTGAAGGAATCGATTTGTATGTCAAAATAATAGTAAGTTAACTTCATTAGGTATACTTATTTTCCAGTAATATTAAAATTAAACTGTGTATTTACTGGCTGGAGCTCATAATGTTAAAATATCAGTAAACTATGTTCCTCTTACCCCACCTTACCTTAGTAATATTACAAACTCAAGCAACAATTACAATCGATAACTTCACAATCGCCAAATTGATAATAACTAAACTATTACAGAGTATGCTAGATATGGAACTTAATTTGTATTATATGTATAACAAGCCACCTTATGTTAAGCCACCTATTTAGAGAAAAACAATATTATAACAAACACAATAGAACCCACCAGATTTAATAATCGGATAATAATAATGCAAGTTTATACATATAATTACCTTTGTATGTTGATAATGAATCAAGTACAACTTCAATAGCTTAATGTTATGACTAGTACAAATTGATATAAGGAGGTACTTAAACATTTTCTATAGGTACCTACTGCAAGTTAAATTAAATATCAAGTAAAAAATAACATTAATGTTGTATTTCTTAATATATTCTTATTTCCTTACCTAACTCTCTCAAAGTCAAAGTTTATTAAATATGAGGCTTCAATTTCTCTTATTGACATTAAAACTATATGTAACTATAAAAATAAATGCCAATTGTGTGTATAAGAAGGTACTGTTTTTTAGTACCTACCTAAGTAAATCTTTTTAATAAAGTACAATAAACTTAGAACTAAATTAACTTTATACTTAATTTTTCCCCATCATATAAACCAAATCACTATTTTATGGGTTAAATATATTTATGGCACACTGTTCCTTTTCTTAAAATAAAAATGTTGTCAACGAAGGTACTGTTTTTTGTACATAAGTAAATCTTTTTAAATAAAGCACAATAAACTTAGAACTAAATTAACTTTATACTTAATTTTCCTCATCAAATAAACCAAATTACTATTTTATGGATAAATATATTTATGGCACAGACTGCTCCTTTTTGTAGAATAAAAACGTTGTCAACATTAGAGCTCCACAAAAAAAAATCATATAAATAACTAAATTCAACGATGCCAAAGCCATGTTCAATGCAGTTTCATTGTTGGATATGACATGCGGTACACACTCCTCCTTTCTTGTGAGTCTGATGCAGCATTAAATATTGTTGTTATTATCATTAACCATGCTTTTTGAAGGTATCCAGAATCTCCTAAGAAATTAGAACAATATACTTACTTATAGAAAATTGTCATAGATAAAAAGTTAGTAGGTAAGTACCTATGTATTATACAAAATTGCTTGATATTGTTTTTACCAAATAACCATGTTTGTTCACCATTCTGAGGAAGTCCATCCTCCAAATTATGAGGTAGGTAACATTTAAGATTTTTGAATCGTCGTCTCAAATCTGCAAAAACACATAAAATAGTTTTATCTTTATGTCAATACTCTTTATTCTAGCAATTTTAACAAAACTGACATTTCCTGGTAAATCCCAATATAATAATAGGCATAATACTTACCTTTATTAGGTAAGTAATAATTTATTTATTAAAACTTACCGTTTGAACATAAGGACTGATATCTTTTCCTATTAAGAAAGATGCTTGTCTGTATAAGATTTATAGGGTATAGTCAATAGGTACACCTTACTACACTTAGAGCCTTGGTTTAATACTCTAAGCTACCTGGCAAATTAAATCTTCATTGGAACCTGTAAAACAAATAGGCAATCTAAGTTATAAATTGATAAATGGACATTATGGATAGGTTACATTTAATATTTATACAGAAAGTCCCTTACTGTTGTCTTATTCTTGACCTTTCTTGTCATGATTAAAGGTACTTAGGTGGATTTATTTGGCCCAAATGTTTGTGTGGTTTGAGAGCCCCTACAAATTGTTATGCAGCGACTTGCTCTTCGTTGCGGAAAATGTTGCATGACACACATTTATTTGGTCACTCACATCGCAATAACTATATCAGCACGCAATTCCCGGCAGACCTTAGTTAGATATTTGAAAGTTCGTAAACGAGAACTCCGAGAACTATTCACAAGTACAACAAACTCGATTTCGTTAATTTGCTCCAAGTAACGTAGGGAAACATTTCTTCCTTAGCGCCTGAGCACTTGATTATCGCAGTCCACAATAGCCCTAAAAAGAGCATTTAAAACAAAACTTTCAACACAACACAACTATTTCTTCATCAGCTGATCAAACAATCGCCATTTTGTGTGAATTTTTATCTTCAATGTTTGAGTGATCGCTAGATTAGCGATTCTTGGCTTGTCAAACTGTCAATTAGGTCTATTTTAGCGTAAATTTTACGTCGTAGGTAACTTTTGCTTATGTCAATCCCATACATTCGGTTTATCGTAGCGAAGATTTCGTAGCGTTTAATTTGTTTGCCAATTGACTAGGCCCTCAGATCACGAATTCACGATACGCTGCCACAATTCCTTTGAAGTGTGCCCGACCAAAAAACCAACAACATCCCTTTATTTTATTATTGTCCGCCACTATACAGGGCGTCCTCAGGATATGCCACATGGAGGGAAAGTACCCTGAATATTGTAGATGGAACATTTTACTAAAAGAAGACATTATTTGAATTTAAAAAACAATTTAAACTGCATTCATAGATATTTAAATAATTACATGGTTGAACCGGGAATCGAACCCGTTACATGAGAAAAATAATCAGTAATCTGTAGCTTTATCATACCGATCTAAAGGCTTCATCATAAGGATTATTTTTTGCTAAATAACAGAGTGTTACTAATAAAAGGAAGACAATGAATTTAAACATTTTTAATACAAAATTAATCAATTTATCAAATGCTCAAAATGAGTCCCTTCCTGTTACTCTTTTGTTTATTTCGCTCCCTGTCGATTTTTTGATCTTGTTGTGGTGGATATTTAGAATAACACGTCTAATTTCTGCTTGAAGCTGGTGGACACTTTCATACTGGTTCTTGTAAACATTTTTTTTTACATAACCCCATAAAAAATCTTACGGGGTTAGATCTGGGGATCTCGGCGGCCATCTAATTTGTCCATTTGTCTCGGTCCAGGGATGAAAGTGTTATGTGACCTACTAATTACGTATCTCTTTATCATTTTCTAATAAACTTAATGATGCGTACTTCTCATGAGGGTACATTTATTAGTAATAGGTACTTTAATGTCAGTTGTAAGTATGTCCTTACGGCATTTTTCTAAACAAAATTTCACATCTAATGTTAAAATTCATTGTCTTCCTTTTATTTATGACACTCTGTTATTTAGCAAAAAATAATCCTTATGATGGAGGCTTTAGATCGGTATGATAAAGCTACAGGGTAATTATTTTTCTTATGTAACGGGTTCGATTCCCGGTTCAATCAGGTAATTATTTAAATATCTATGAATGCAGTTTAAATTGTTTTTTAAATTCATATAATGTCTTTTTACAGGAAAATGTTCTATCTACAATATTCAGGGTACTTTCCCTCTATGTGGCATATCTGGGACGCCCTGTATACGACTACCATTACCCCCTGTACACAATGGCGATCGCCTGAAGTGGGCTAGCTTACGCTATTGTGTACTGGGGCCTTTGGAACGCGACGCCACTAGACTATCTAGACACAATAGTAAATTCTATTTCTAAATCACATTGGGGTAATATACTAGAGAAGATCGACTGATAATTAAGTGCGCGGCTGCACTGCAGTTGAATGGATAAGGCAAAGAGTAGGGATAATGATCCGAGGTTCGGTTAGCGAGCATTCGGGTTGGCCTCGCTCAGCTCACAATCTGCTATTCTAAAACGGCCACTAAATGCTGTCTCACTAATGTGCGTAGACTTCACAGGACCCTACGTTTGATTCGATTGATAACTAAAGTCATAGTTGCGTAGTATTTAATAGGTAAGTACCTTAGACGAATGACTGGTCTCTCTGCCGCAACGAGACCAATCATTTATCTAAGGTAAGTACCTTGCGAAATCTAAATAAGAAATTCGTATGTACCTCAAGCTTACATTAAAACAAAAAGGTTTTGTTTTAATCTAGACCTCAAGGGTTAAAATCTATTGTTTTCTAGCAGGACCCTCCGCTGTTTGAAGGTCTAAAAGACCAGTAATCAATGATGTTTGCCAGTAATAAATTTCCCTGTTTATCGTTATATTGTATATACTCGTAGTAGGTACTTACCTTTTTTAACTACATTATTCGTTTTTTTATAAAAGTCACTAATCTAGAGAAAATACCTATCTCGCCAGCAGGACCCTTTTTCGTTTTGGGTCGATCGAAACCATTTATAGAAAACATTTACTCTGAAAGTTGTAAAACATATTTCTTGAGACTTCTTGGAGGAATAGTAAAGCGTCATGTCTGCAGTTGTGTATTATTTTTTATAATTTGTGTTTTGTCGAATATTAATGTGAAATAACGGTGGATTATTTTCTTACTGTTAAGTGTTCGTGAACGTGCATGAGTGTTAGCAAATAAAACAAAACAGTGCAACATCACTTTTCAAATTCTCTCAAGAAGTCCGTGTGAGACCTCAATAAAGTCCCACAGCTTTATTGAGTCTCGAGGGGTTTAGGCACAGACCATGATAAGTGGTCTGTGGGTTTAGGGGAAAATCATTTACCATTAAACGTTCATTATCACTAATTATCATCCACATAATGTAAAGAAAATAATAATTACTTTAAAAACTTGACACTGGCTAAATGTGCTGATCGCACAAAGCCATTATTTAAGAGAAAAAACATATTTCTTAATAGCATTCTAATAATACTTTGGCAAAGGCAATGGAAGCATTCGCTTCTTCGAGAACATAATTGTTACAATAATTATTATTAGTAGAACAGAAAATATATATGTAAGTATTAACTCTCCGTTACCTACCCAAAACGGACTTTTTATTTGTGTGAATATGACTTACCTACCATCTACTTTAAATTATGTATTATGTTTTACAATATACGAAAACTAAACAATATACGTTACCTCCTAGTTAATACCTAATCTATTTCGTACTTAACACTGCGAACGCTTATTTATAAGAGAACAGGTAGTTTTAGTACACCATCACACATTCTAAGCATCACACACAGCATCACACAGAAGAATGTACAGCCACGGCTTCACAATTTAAAAGAAATATAAAAAAGTGTTATCAAAATTTGTCTTTTGCTCGGTGATTCCCCTAAATCGTCAAGCGTCCGTCGTTCGCGCGCGCTAGGCGTGTAAATTTAGTCATAATAGGAGTACATTGCTTCGCTAGTTTGATTATTTTAAAAATCGTTTTATATTAGCGAAATAGCATAGCAATGTATCGCTACTCAACTAAAGTATCCACCTTGCGCGATCAAAATTTTACGGCGCGTTATTCTGTGCTTTAGCGCTGTTTTACGTTTTCATATTATTTATACCTGCTGGTAGCTAGTTAGCCAATATATATTCATAAATAAAGTTTAGTAAGTAAGTAGTGTGTAATCGTAGTCACGGATTCTCAGTCTACGTGTAATCGTGTAATAATACTTATTCAAAAAGTGATAGGTGATTATATCACGCAAGATGCAAGTTGAAACTAAAATATGTCTTGAAATGGTATCGCAAATCCAAAGTCTTTTGGATCATCGTGACGTGATCTCTTTAGTGTTCCTTCTTTACGAATCTCCCCAGACAGCTTTGAAGCAGCTCATTGTGTATCAATGTTCATCAAGAGAAATCGGAGTAAACAGCGCAAACCTTCTGCTAGACTGGGCCATTCAAGAACAGTCTGATTGTACCTGGAAGTGGAAGCTCTTGGAAGCACTCGCCACCTGTCAACTCTTCTCCGTTATCAGATGCATGGGTTTCGAAGTTCCAACAAGAAAAAATCACCATAAAAACCTGTTTCTGAAGACGCAAAATATGAACTACGTTAATCCCGTGAGACGAGTGATCTACAGTGTCTGTGAAAATATGGATAGTTTATCTTACAATAAAATAAAACAAATACTCGTGCGAGATTATAACATAGCAGTAACTGATGAAGAAGAAAGTTATGAAATTATTTTCTTACGACTCATTTGTGGTTCGACAACCTCGTCAAACTATAAAAACAAAGATGATAACCAAATACAAGCAAGTGTGCGTGTAATTGTAAACGTGCTAGATCAAATACAAAAGTTTGAGTCATTTTCCACTGAGCTCAAATACTTGGCTGGCATTGACACTAACCAGAAAAAACATTACTCCATTTGTAGTTCCCAAAAGGCATGCTCTAAAACGTGTGTGATTGATGAAAGTAATGGCAAAGAAACACGCATCGATGATTTGGACGAAACTTTTACACTTTTGAATCAATTGACTTTAGAAGATGTGGACATCTATATAAAAAACGATAAAAGTTAGTACCTAGGCTTATAAAGAATTAATTAGAAAGTACTTAGATAAGTAGCTAAGATAGCTTATTTACTATACCTATTCAATACTCAATATATTGCTAACTATATTTTAAGTAAGTGTGTTACGGATAAATAAACAATAACAATAGCCCTAAATGTATTTTGGCTACTTATTGTTTTTTGTTGTTTTTGTATTATTGTCAGGAAAATAAAAAAATTAAAATTAAAAATTTAATTTGTTTACGCCCACACCAATTATCTAGACCAAGATGAGTATTCTTTTGAAACTCGTTAATATGGTAATAAAACGGATACTTAAATATACCTACATAGATATAGAAAAACCACGAGACCCGAAATCAAATTTAAAAAACAGTTTTTCTCTATATTGACCTAATGGGAATTGAACGCCAGAGACCCGGCGCGGCGGCGTGCAAACCAATCGACCACGGAGGTTTGTATGAGAAAAGAAATATTTTGGCAAATCGTTAGGGCACGTGTTCACGTGGTCAATGTCGCGGGCGGGCTGCTAGTACCTAACTTATAATTAATGTAGGTAAGTACATTACCGAGCCTGTCTTTAATTGGAAAAGGGGAGGGAATTAATTCAAGATTTACTACTTATATACTTTTATTTTGGTAAGTACTTAGTGTTATAATAACAAAAACTACCTTGTCAGGAATGTCTTCTTGTCTGTTATGAAGAATCCTAAAGGTTATTAACAATTTAATTTAAATTAAGTACTTATGTCTGGTTTTGCGACAGCTTAGCTCTACCTACCTACGACTACGAGTAGGTATATTAATAAGGGGGGGAGGGGGGCCTTCGCGGGTGTTGCGCGGTGCGGGGTCCGCGGTAATTCGTCGCGCCCCATTCACATTTTTATCAAAAAGTTAGATAATAATAATGTTAAGTTTTTTGGAAATTCAAAAAGTCAGGAAATCGTAAAGGTAAATGTTTTTAAAGGAATTATTATTGTAAAACACTGTCGCAATGTGCATTTATATGAAATTTTAGAGGTAAATTCAGGATTTTTTTCTATCGATCAAAATGTTTTCAATCGTGTTTTGGAAACAGTCATCTATCTCCTCACAGGTATACTATGTCGCTGCTCCTCACACATACGCATACGTTCTGTAATACCTAATATTGAAAATTTCAGAGCGAAGAGAGCGAAATATCTAAAATATTTTGTGTAACAGCCTAAGATTAAAACAGAGATAACAGCTGATAGAAAACATCCAATTTTTCTGTTTTCACCGCCTAACCCCCTTAAGTGGGTAATGAGTCATTATAATACAACCTACTACCTACCTACTTAGACATGTGTGGTTGCAAAATAAATCTTGTCTATAATTCAATCGTATCAACCATTGAGTTATAATGTACTACGTACCATCGTGGTACCATCATGCTTTGCCAGTTTTGGCGTAAAAGGTCATTGATTGGGCATTTTGTTCGGACATTTGATCCACGGCGTACATAAACAAAATAGGGCAGACCTCGGACAGATCGGACCAAATATTTTGGTCCGAGGGGCAGACTATGCAAATAATTGTCGCTGAAACCCCGTGGGAGAATTGAGGAAAAAAATATTTAAAAAAACAACTAAGTACCTACCTACCTACCTACTTACTACATTTTGATTTTTATGATACTTCTTTAAATGTCTTTGACTTCCAATGATGTTTTATATGTCTTTGATTTCAAAAATAAATCAAATTAATTTAATAGCTATACTAGTTTTCTAAGAATCAATACAGCAAATTGCTTTAGTAAATATTTTAAAAGCCTCACCATAATCTCTATTAAAAACACTGATTAAATCACATACAATTTTGTCTTTTTCCGGAGTATGTGTAGGTCGGTGTGATGTTTCAAAACGTCAATAATTTTGTGCTTCACTTTTTTTCCAAAGTACGCCTAGTAGCGCCATCTATCTTAGACTATTGGAATCAAAAATCGATTACTGTTTTACTGACAGAACAATAAACAACGTAGAGGTGTTGTAAGCTGCAAAAAGTCGTGTAGACGGGCTTGGCCTCTAGACGGTGTTCCCCAAGTTGACCGACATAATAACCCCGTGGATGTTTTTTTTTAATATCTCTTCATGTAAGGAAATAAATAAAAGTATACCCATGCTTGGGCAGCATTTGGTCCAAACACAGACCACATGGGATAAGAGGCCTGTGGGTCCAAAGTAATCAATCTCCTTTACCACATAAACGCATAAGACCGCCATGTGTAAATGACGTCACGCCGTGCCAAATATTCGTTTAGATCGATTAAAGAAATGTCACAACAAAACTGAATGCGTAGGAAGGTACCTACATAATAATATATTAATAATCCCAATTTTTTTAATTAATATATTCGATATTTTTTTTCTATAAATCTTATTTGATCATTAGAAACGCCAATCCTCCCGATTTATTCTTAGTTGACACAAGCCTGTTCTCTGTACTGTACCTACCTTTAACTTGGGAATCTTGTTAAAAATTTTAGGTCCCATACAAAACAAACTTTTAGACTTTACACTATTACCTAGCTCCTGGCTATTTATCGATAATTTAACCATGTTTGTTTATTTGAAACTTCTTATGGATTTTTTAATTTACTGTGTTTTCTCCAATACTCACGTTTTTTTGCAAGTAAGTAAGTACCTACTTACCTATATAAGGTGACTGCTAAAAACCGCAAAAAACTTCTAGGGCTGGTCAGGTCAAGTGTTTCAAACATGACAAAAATGACAAAAAAGAAATTCGTGTTTTTTTTAAATTTTTAATTAAATAATTCATTTTGTATATTTTAATTAGATGGTCTTTGAGTATCTAATTTATTTTAAACCAATAACATAAGAAAAATAAAATTAAAAACAATTAAAAATAACGATTATTTACAACGAACGGCTGGCCGGCCGACTGTTGACCCGTAAGCGTTGTCAGCTGGGCGATAAGTACCTACGTTAGTCTGCAATCACGAGACCCCATTTATTTTCCTTTAATTGAAATGTGCGTAAGTATAAGGTGCAGTTAAGTCCAACGCCACTTTTTAACTGTAATTATGGTAAGTGTTATGATGTATGAACGTAATTTCAATTCAATCCTAGTAAATATCTATCACACCACACATTATGAGAAGTTACAATTATCTTTCCTTACAAATGAAAGATCAATGGGTAGTTGGGTAGTTATCTAATATCGCGTCCGCACGTTAAGCACTTGCCGCTAACTCCAAACCAAATGACCAGATGACCTTTCATGTCCTCGACAACTAAACAGCCTAAAGCATTGTGATAAGTTACCTATGTTATGTTGTTGTTATTCAAGCGGTTATTTTACTATTCAGTCTTACTTATTTATTTACACTAAATTAAGTCAAACTAATGTCTCGCATGAAAGGCAACGTTAATACCTAAAAAGCTGCGTAATTAATAGGTGTCGGTAGGTACTTACTTACATGGTGTTAGAAGCATTCCAGTTTATTACATCAGCGAACAGGAAAGGTGATACGCTTCCCATCACACCTCACAGGCTTTGGACTGTCAAACTAACGTAATATTACATAAAAATTAAACCTTCGCCAAAATAACGTAAATAAAATAAAATTTATTAAAGGACGAACTAAAATAACTCTTGTGATCGGCACATTATTATTACACTTATTTAACGTGTTTAAAAGAACACCACCTGTTCTACTTACAAGTCTAATACGACTGAACACCCATTTGTTACACAAAACATTAATTTGTTACTGAACTGATTACTTTATTCACGGTAGCCTATTCATAATAATACTAATCCTTTACTAATTAACTCATACTAGTTATTAGTTTAATCACCCACACACAAATGCACCTCACATACACTCCAAAACTTTCCCGAGGAAACTGCACACACCTGCTGCGCTGCGCTGCGCAAGAGACTCAAGTGAGTTCAGTGACTCGACTCAGCACAGCAGTGCCACAGTGCGATTCTCTAAGTTAAAGCCGTAACGTTGGTACACCGCCTGCCGCAGCGATAAGAATTTACTCTGTCTCTTTCATATTCATAGAATTGGAAAGAGACAGCAGATCGTCTACGTGTCGCTCGCTTGCGCATCTTGCATCTTTGATTTTATTCGGCAGTCAACTTATGCATTCTGTCTGGTGCATTCGCGTCGCGTGTGCGTAAAAATGCCTAAAGCACGCCGAATTAGTGTAATAATAATTATGTGCCGATCACAAAAGTTGTTCTAGTTTATCCTTTAATAAATTTTAATTTATTTACGAAATTTTAGCACAGGTTTTTACTTTTATTTAATCATTATTACATTAGTTTGACAGTGGGAAGCTTATCACCTTTCCTGTGCGCTAATGTAATAAACTGGAATGCTCTATAACACCACGTAAGTACCTGCCTACCTATCAATTACGCAGCAGTTTAGGTATCAACGTTGCCTTTAATGCGATACATTAGTTTAACTTAATTTAGTGTAAGTAGGCAAGACTGAATAGTGAAATAACGCTTGACTAACAATAACACAAAATAGGTAATAGGTACATACTTATTTTAGTTTAGTTGTCGTAGACATGAAAGGTCATCGTTCGGTCGTTGGTCGTACCTTAGATAACTACCTACATTTGATCTTTCATTTGTAAGGAAAGGTAGCTGTACCTATCTTCTCATAATGTGTGATAGATTTTTTTTTGTAAGACGTAGGGTAGGATTGAGTTGAATTTACGCTCATACATAACACTTATCATAATTACAGTTAAAATGTGGCTATAACTTGATGCAATCGATAGTCGTTAGACTTAACTGCACCTTATACCTACGCACATTTCAATTAAAGGAAAATAAATGGGGTCTCATGATTGCAGACTAACGTAAAACGTAGGTACTTAACACCCAGCTGACGACGCGGACGTGTCAACCGACGGCCTCCCGGCAGTTCGTTGAACTTCGTTGCCCGCGCGTTGTAAATAATCGTTATTTTTAATTGCTTTTCATTTTATTTTTCTTTTGTTATTGCTTTAAAATAAATAAGATACTCAAAGACAATCTAATTAAAATTTACAGAATGAATTATTTAATAAAAAATTAAAAAAACACGAATTTAATTTTTTCATTTTTGTCATGTTTAAAACACTTGACCTGACCAGCCCTAGAAGTTTTTTGCGGTTTCTAGCAGTCACCTTAAATAAGTTTAATAAAGTTTTTTTTTATTTTTTCCTTAGATTAAAACAAAAAGGGAAGATACGGCATGCTCCTCCTTGTAGTCATTCAAAATATAGTCCTACTCAACTACATAAGCAAACTCTCTCACGCACACCTATTAAGTGTATATCGAGCGAGCGAGACAAAGCGGTAAGTTTCAACGTCAGCGCGAGGGAGTCAGCGAGTAGCGCGTTGATGTCTCGGTCGCTTCGCAACAGACGAGTACGTACGACCGATTCCGACGCCACTGCGGAGTAGTAGCGTCTTTCTCTTTTTCACACAGTAGAATATCTGCAATAGGGCGATGTAGCCTGTTCGCTCGGCAAATTTGTGACTGAAGTGAAATTGTGCCTTTAGGCCTAATTTTGGCGGCTCACTCACGAGACGCTAATGCCGTATCTTCCCTTTTTGTTTTATAGGGCTACCACACTGTTGTAAACCGACGTTTACAACAGCCGTTTACAACAGTGTGGTAGGTTGTTTTCAACGACATTTCGGTCAACCTTTCCACGACCTTTGTTTGCGGGCGCGCGTTGAAAACAGCTGTGTTGCTACTGCATTACACACAAACCGCTATCTTCAACCTACAACCTATATACAACGTGGTTACTGAAAAAAGCCAAGTTCGTATACCTATATTAATGTACATACAGCGCGGTATTTTTTACATTTTTAAATGCTCATATTTAGCTAATAATTATATAAATTTAATCGCGTTTCTCTTCAGCAAATTAATCATTTTTTTTAAATTGCCTCACTGTACATAGGTTTATCAAGGAAGGGATGCCAATAGCGCTATTTAAATTCGCAAATAAAACAAAATATGTCAAATATGCTAAATTTTACGATAAAGCTTAACATCCTGCTGTAGCCTAAATTTTACTCTTAAAAATACTAATAAAGCAGGATCCTGCTAAAAATGGCAACACTGTGGAAGTTTTTTTATTAATAAGTCTAGCTGTCCTTTTGTAAGTAGGTCACGTGATAGGTTAAAAATTATGGGGCTAGCAGAATGTTGTAAAAAAGCCTTTCCCACAAGGTCACCTTGGCGAGAGGCTCGTTTACAACTTGTTGTAAACGAGCTTCCACTTGGTTTGCCACAGTCCAGTGTTGCCATTTTTAGCAGGATACTGCTTTATTAGTATTTTTAAGAGTAAAAAGGCTACAGCAGGATGTTATGCATTATCGTAACATATTTTATTTTATTTGCGAATTTAAATAGCGCTATTGGCATCCCTTCCTTGATATACCTAAGTAGTGAAGGCATTTAAAAAAAAATTAACAATTTGCTGGAAAAAAACGCGATTATATCATTATTATCTAGATATGAGCTTTTAAAGATGTAAAAAATACCGCGCTGTACGTACATTAATATATACGAACTTGGCTTTTTCCAGTAACCACGTTGTATGTAGGTTGAAGATAGGCAGTGGCAATGGCAACACAGCGGTTTTCAACGCGCGCCCGCACACAAAGGTCGTGGAAAGGTCAACCGAAATTTCGTTCAAAACAACCTACCATACTGTTGTAAACGGCTGTTGTAAACGTCGGTTTACGACAGTCTGTTAGCCCCTCTAAAGACAATCGCGAAGCGCAGCGTAGCGATTGTCTTCTCTTGTGATCTTGTGGCACTCTATACACTTTGTACTAAGATGCCGTAATTTTACCGCATCGTAACTGATCGTACTAGAAAGCCGCTTGTGGCACTCTATACCCAGCCAATTTTAAATCCTCCGATTCTATAGCCTCAACTAGACGAGTACCTATTTAAGTCGAGCAGCGAATACGATATAGGAACTTCCCGGTCGCGTATATAGCGGTGAAATAATACTACCACCCCTTCTTTTCCCTTGGGTATCGTAAAAGGCGACTAACGGACTAAATACCTACTGCACAAACATCCAACAGCATAGAGCTGCGATGGGCTCACCACCTGCCACGCTGAGTACACACGGCGTCAGATCAACCTACCCAAAACTGTCAAATTTCTACAATCAATTTTGAACTTTATCATTTGGTTCTAAGGATCAATATTCATTGAAGAAATTTGACAGTTTTGTAGGTTGATCCAAAGAGTAGTAAGTATAGGGGTAAGTTGATCTGACGCCTGCCGTGTGTACATGTGCAGTCGCTATTTGGTGAAAAGTGGACTCTAAGGCAGAGGACTGCTTTTGCGGTCCTATTGCCTTCTCTGACTAACCATTTAAAGACTGGGATCGCAAACTTCTTCGAGAAATATTTTAAGGAAGTTGGTGTTCTTACTGTTGCATCGCAGTATATTTATAATTGTATAGTTTTTGTGCGTTGCAATAATAACATTTTTTCTAAACAGGGTGGTGTACTCAATTTCAATACTAGAAATAAGTCAAAACTAGTAATGCCACAGGTTACAAAAGGTTCTTTCTTGGGGCAAGGTATACACTATTAAAATAAAATACCAAGTACTATAAGGTCAATATGGGTAAGTGTGTCATACTTTTTTCAAAGTTCATTTTGAACTTAAAAATCATGTAAGTAGTTTAAGGTATAACTTCTAACTCTCTCCGTAAACAAATTAAAATGAGGTTCATAATTGACTGAAAACAAAGTGTTTTACGCAATATTGTCCATTAAATCATTCGTTTTTAAGGTCTATTATAAAGTACTATGGTAGACACACTTCCCAACAAAGTAAGGCAAGTGTGACTATATTATTGAAGTACAATAGACAGTTATTTTTTATTCCAAAATACGAAGTCTCTTCTACTTGATCGTGGGATCTAATAATTTGTCGACTAGATTTCATAATATACTATGTGAGAATAGTTTAAGGGAGCAAAAATTATGAGGTAAGTGTGTCATACTACATTGGGCAGGGATAAAAAACATTTTTAAGTAAAAATATTAATTCGCAAAATGAAAGCTTTTCTGTGCTTGTACGTGTAAAAGATTTTATAATATGACAACAATCATGAAATACACCAAAATACGGAGATGGAGGCCATTGAATGTTAAAAGTTTTATTAGTAATCAACAACACTAGGATATTAAAAATAGTTTAAGTGCATGAAGTTTTTATTATAGGGGGAGGTAGTTTTCATCAATACGAAACTTTTACTATGTAGCCAAAAACAAAATCGCGAAAAACAAAACAGCTGTTCCATACATTTTCATCCAGTGGGTATCGGTACTTTTTATGGAACAGCTGTTATTTTTCCGCGGTTTGGCTGTTGGCTACGTACATAAACATACCTTCTAATTATTTAAAACAGAAAAAGTGAGAAAAATAGGTATAATTACCGAATTAATAATCGTGTTTTATTTCACTTTGGAAATTTACAAGCAAACCCGGGGTTTATACGAGAAAATCGTTTCTAGTAATAAGTCCTAACTATCGATGGGAGTAAGATTTCTGTTGGTTTTACGCCAAGATTTCATAGAAAATTGCTCATCAACTCATCATCCAGCAATAAGCAATTAGAAATTAACTATCACTAATTTAAAAATAAAAGGTTTGTAACCCCTGATTTGAGGCAAGTGTAACATACAGATACACTTGCCTCATGTAAAGTAGGCACACTTCCCCAGCCATTTAATTTTTAGGTAAAAAAATTTAAGTGGACATAACTAATTCTCTTGTTATCAACGATTCCAACGAAATTACAAGAGTAATAATAAGTTTGGTTAGTATAAAAACTACTTATTGGCAAAAAATATAGGTACAAATTTTTCAAAATCACCATAATTTTTATCGATTGAAGTAGCACGTGCTAACTCAAGTTCGTCTTAATAAATTGTCAGATTTTAAAATGGCGACAGCTTCAAAAGTGTTTGACAATGCCATCTAGACTGAAATTGAGTAAACTGAAATTTGTTTTAACCACAACAACAGATGTCGCTGCCAACAAAAGCTCAAATAGTTTTCGAAATATAAAGGGCATCCACACTTGCCCCCTAGTTACACTTCCCCACACTGACCTTACTAAATTTACCTTTAGATAAGTTTAAGAATCATGTAAAATCTTGTTTACTTATGAAAGGTTATTACACAGTCAAGGAGTATTTAGAAGACAAAACTGCCTGGATAAAATAATACATTTACATTATTTTTTTCTTATCCAATATCATAAAACTGATTGTATATTTTGGTAACGACATGTTGTTTTTTTTTCTCTTATATAATGGCTTCGTACGATCAGCACATTTAGCTAGTGTCAAGTTTTTAATAATAGGTAATTATTTTTTCTTTACATAAAGTGGATGTTAATGAGTGATAATGAACGTTTAAAAAAAAAAGAAGACATGTTGTTATAAAAATGTCTTTTTTTTTAAATTGTTGCGCGCCATAATGGCTTCACTCTGCCTGATGAAAAGCAGCCAGTGAAGCCCAAGAAGTGAAAGCGTTCATCACAGCGCTACCACGCTATGCCGAACGCTCACACTATGGCGGCCTGCGTAAATGCTTTTTCACGCCCCGCTTAAATAACCCGAGAGAGAAAGAGGAAGGAAACACGTGTACGGGAAGCGCATTCCACATACGGGCAGTTCGGCAAAAGAACGATTGTCCAAACTTTTTGGTACGTGTCTTGATGGTCAGCAGTCAGCACGGTATGAGGGTGGCTTCTAAGACCTGCACCCGTCGATCTGGAAAGGAAAGGAGAGTGAGGGATGAGGTCAAAGAGCTCCTCAGAGCATTCACCGTGGTAAAGGCGGTAGAAAGCACTAAGGGAAGCAAATGTCCCTACGTAGCTGTAACGGCTCCAGACTGGTCGTAACGTCATCGTTACCGATAATACGGACAGCACGTCTTTACAACCTGTCAAGAGCCTTGAGCAAGTACTTGGCGGATCCGTCCCAAAGATGAGAGCAATACTCCACGCAGGAGCGCACCTGAGTCTTATACAAAAGACAACGTTGTTCCGGCGTGAAGAACCGCTTCACCTTGTTCAGGATTCCGAGTTTACGTGAGGCTGTGGTTATAATGCTCTCAATATAGCTCTTCGGGTTGAGGTCGCTGTGTATGTCCATACCTAAGAGACTGAGACCAGTCTGGATGGGTAATAGGTTGCTCTGGTTGGGGGAGAAATGCGGACATTCTAACAGTGACAGCGCAGACCTGTGTTTTTTGGCATTGAACTGTACCAGGTTATCAGAGCCCCATTTATAAATGCGGTATAACTCCTCGTCCAGCTCAATGACAATCTTCCGTCTTTACTCCACTACATCGGCCTGCTTTGCCGCAGGGTGACCCAAATAACGCCGATGTACTGTACTGTCGTCTGCATCTGCATAGCAATGAATGTTACCCAAGGATAACATATCATTGATATGCAGAAGGAACAGCGTGGGCGATATTATAGAACCCTGCGGCACCCCGGCGTTCACCTGCAGAAACTGTGAGGTACTGCTTTCGCAGAGTACGCGAATGCTGCGCTCATGCAGGAACCCGGCGACCCAATCGCATAGGCGAGGTGGAAAGCCGTATGACGAAAGCTTGGAGAGAAGCGAACGATGCCAAACTCGATCGAAAGCCTTGGAGATGTCCAGGCTAACAGCCAGTGCTTCTCCGTGCTTGTCCATTACTTCACCCCACAGGTGTGTTATGAACGCCAGGAAATCACCCGTTGATCGTTTCGGTCTGAACCCGTATTGTCGATCATGAATCAGGGAGTGATCTTCTAGGTAGCGAATGAGTTGCCTGTTTATGATTCGCTCAAAAACCTTGCAAAGGACAGAGGTGACAGCAATAGGTCGATAGTTGGCTGGGTCGGACCTATCCCCTTTTTTGGGGACCGGCTGGACGTTCACCTTTCTCCAAGTCTCCGGCACAATTCCAGTAGAGTACGAGAGATGGTATAGGCTTGTTAGTACTGGAGACAACTCGGGAGCACATTTTTTAAGGACGACTGCCGACATACCGTCAGGACCGCTAGCCTTCCGCACATCAAGTGACTGCAGCACGGCACGGACGTCACGTTGTCTGATTTGGACGTCAGGCATTGAGGACCCAACTAGCAAATTGGTCATAAAAAAACTGTGCTATGCGACTTTTGGTTATATAACTGTTGAATTGATGTTATTAGACAACTACAACGTTGTGTAACCGTTATTCCTACAACGATTTAGTCCCGTACCTAAATGGTCCACTAAATAAGTTCAGTAAACGTTTTTACGACTACTTTATACAACGTCGTATAATGATACAAAAATATAGGTTATGTAAACGTTTTTAAGACTGTTTATACAACGTTGTAAAGTGGTGCCTGTGTATAGGTTAGGTAGACATTTATGCAACGTCGTATAGTGGTGCCTGTGTATAGGTTAGGTAGAAGTTTTTACGACTGATTCATACAGCGTCGTATAGTAGTGCCTGTGTATAGGTTAGGTAGACGTTTTTACGACTGATTTATACAACGTCGTATAGTGGTGCCTGTGTATAGGTTAAGTAGACGTTTTTACGACTGATTCATACAACGTCGAATAGTGGTACCTGTGTATAGATTAGGTAGACGTTTTTACGACTGATTCCTACAACGTCGTATAGTGGTGCCTGTGTATAGGTTAGGTAGACGTTTTTACGACTGATTCATACAACGTAGAATAGTGGTGTAAGAGTATAGGTTACGTGAACGTTTTTACGACTGCTTTATTTTATCTTCGTATTATGAAGCCAGGTTGTAAGTCGGATAAATAAAAAAAATATGACACCATGTATAAAGGCTTTATTTAAATTAAAGGTTATCTGTTATGTTTATTACCTCACGGAACTCTAAAATAATTTATCATGGCCGACCATCTTGGTCGCAAGAAACCGCATTATGCGACCTTTTCATTCTATAATTGATGTATAGAAGTCGTTTCTTAACTTAGACAAGATGGCTGCTATTTTAGTATGTAAACAAATTTTAAGCAATAGTCTACAATAATTTAATTTCAAGAAATTCGAAGGGGGCGTAAGAAATTTCACAACAACACACCTATATTTCACCACAAAACTAAACGTCCCATAAGAACTAAGTGCACTTCACACATTTATCCTAATACTCTGTTTGTGTATAATATTGGAAAAGTAAATTTTTTTTTTAATTTATTTTTCCATACAAGAAATCATCACAATACATTAAATTAGAGATGCATACACAAAAACCTCACTGGGTTTATCCGTATATGAGAGCCGCTAGTTTACATAAATTAATTATTTAACAACAGTGTTACTATGTATTATATTATTCAACATTAAGTATAACTATCCTACCTCTGGTTAGTATGACACAAAGAATTATTTTCTAAATAGTATTTCTTAAATTTTGGCTTATATCTAGTTATGTTTTGGTTAGTATACATATCTTGCAAATCAGTGGGCAATTCATTATGGTAGGTAGGAATCTGACAATTCAACATTCTAGTGCCAAATACATTATTGGTTTTAGGTAAAGTATATCTTTTTAACCACCACCTACCACATCGGCAGACGGAAACCGCTCCCGTACGTTGTTAACTGCTTGGCTCAGGTAATCGAATAGCCGAGTTGTCTCGTGGTCTCCGGAGTGGGAACGGTACAGGCAAGCGTAGACATGGCTCTCGGAACCAAGATCCACGTGTACCCATAGGATAGAGAAGGAGGGGTCCTCCAAGCAGCGCAAACGTCGACAGCAAACGTCCGTTCTGACGAAAAGGCATACTCCGACTTTCGCGAGGAAGCATTCCTCAAGCACGTTGCCGGTAGTGCAGATATGCAATGTCGGCAGGACGGCGGATCTGTGTCTCCGTCAGAAAAAGCAATGCAAGCCGGGCCGTCTCAAGGTGTTGGTGGACGGCGTTGAGGTTTGAATGGAGTTCACGGATGTTAGTAAACTCCACCTCAAAATGCGACTTGGTGGTGGGGAAGTGGGATGCCGCTGTCTGACCTGCATTGTTTTTAGACACTCGATGGGGGCGTGAGTAAAAGGAGATGCTGTGGCGGCAAGGGGGAAAAGACAAAGTGTGGGAGAATAAAAAGAACTGGTGCATGTAGTTGTTCGGTAAGACTTTAATCGACCCGCCGGACGAAAGGGCCCCCGTACCCCCCCGAAAGTAGTCGCCGGGTCCCACCAATCCGGTCACCAACCGGCACGACGAGCCACTTCGGGATTATGCGCGACCTGGTGGAGCAGCCTTCTAGGGTGGTTAGCCTTAGTTGGGCTCCTGTACTATGTCGCGGGCGGCCAGCGGCACCACCGTTTCTACGGGTCTCCCTGGCCGGCGAATCGACCCACGTCAACCGAACAATGCGTCCACAAAGACTCCCATCGGACCTTGACCCTGCCGCCACCGCACCTCCCCAAGCTCCGGTATTACGGCTCTGAACCCGGAACGCGTCCTGTGTCGAGCACCGAACACTTGGAGGGTTTTACGAGTCCGCATGGTGGTAGCGCCGGACGAGCAAAGCTCTCCCACCAGCAAAATCCCTTTAGTCGCCTCTTACGACACCCGCTTAGATACAGGGGAGGGGGTGGTGCAATTCTGACCCGGCACCTCACGGGGAAAAACTTTCTGTCGTTACTTCTATATTATTTTAAAGCTGTGAAGTTTCTTGTGCCCGTTCTTCTCCACAGCTAAAAGACTTTCTGAATGAGTGGGGTGGGTGGGTTCCTATGCCTATCCATCCATCCATAAAAAATAAATTTAGACAATTCAAAGTGCTTATTTTTAGCTTACTGAATAAAGATATTTTGATTTTGATTTTGAACCCTTCGGGGATAATAGTAGTGATTATATGTACCTACCTATGTATAATTTTAATTAGGTAGGTACTCTGATGAAGCATAATAATATCATAATAGTCCTACAATTTATTCTCATAAGGAATTTTATCTCACCACCAGTCACTATAATCAATTAGTATGTACCTTCATATTGTTCATTGTGTAGGTACCTATGATCTTATAAGTATAAAATTTAATAAAAAACCATAAAGGCAGCACCATTTTTTAATTTCATATTTCGTATAATCGCACAGATGGAAATCTTAAAAATTAGCTTTTATGCATAGGAGTACCTAGGTACTTATAATAATACACATTTTTTATTAAAAAATAAACTGTTTATGCGGCTGCACCCAATGCAGCGTGCACCCGTCTACCTAAATCCTTGTTAACGAGAGTTAGCAATTTGAGAGCCCTCCCTCTGACGGGCTCCGTGGTGGTAGCCAACGTCTGGGCGATCCCGACGGCAAACTTCTGCCTCTGCGCATCGTTCACGAGCACGTGTTTGTAGAAGTGCGCCGGCTGTGCCAAGTCGACTGCGTTGTTCTCGTAGACGACGAGCCGGCGCGAGGGCCGTGCCGCGTCCGCCACCGCCACCGGGCCCTTGAACGAGTTCGGGAAGTAGTTGGGCGCGTCACGCATGTTGTCCCGCACCGGAGGCATGCCGTCACGCGTGTACGTCTTCGCGTAAAACGGCAGGTTCACCTCCGCCTTCACATTGTTCACACCGAGTCGGTAGTTCTGCGTGTCGCGGTAAAACAGTTGACGACCTTTGAATATGTAGTCCACAGGCCCCGGGATCCCCGGTACCAAACTGGCCGGGTTGAATGCACTCAGCTCCGACACTTTGAAATAATTGTCCGGGTTCTTGTTCAAAACTAACCGGCCTATCGTTACTGTGTGGTAAGTTCCGTTCTTCCATAACCGGGAAACATCGAAAGGGTCGTAATTAAGATGTTTCAGGTCATTATACCTCATCACATCCATTTCCAATCGCCATGATGGGTACGCGTGGTTGGCTATAGAGTTGTACAGATCTCTATTGTAGTAATCGACGTCTTGGCTGGCGACGGCAAATTGTTGAGGCGTTAGATTGCGTATTCCCTGTTCAGTTCTGAAATTAAATCTTGCGTAATATACTTCTCCCTTCTTATTGTTTAGTTCGTACGTATGAATGGGGAAGACGTCCATGTTTCTATACGTAAGCGGTAAACCGTAGTCTGACTGTATAAAAAAGAAGGCATGCAAGGTTTCAGGCCTTAAGGTGAGGAAGTCCCACTGGCTCGTCGTGTCATACAAATTGGTTGCAGGGTTCCTCTTAAAAGCGTGCACAAACGAATTGAAATGCATTGGATCTCTGTAAAAGTAAACGGGTGTGTGTATGCACAGCAGATCTAAGTTCCCTTCTTTCGTATAAAACTTTATGGCGAAACCTCTCAGGTCTTTGGATACGTCTGGCCCTCCTAAGCTCTGTGCGCCCGACGACAGCCGGACTACTAAGGGTGTTTTCTTGCCGACACCGTTGAAGACTTCTGCGCTGGTGTAGTGAGAGACGTCGTGCGTGACCTGGAAGTAGCCGAGTGCGGCGGTGCCCTTGGCATGCACCACGCGCTCCGGCACGCGCTCCTCGTCGAAGTGCAGCATCGTGTCCAAGATGAACTCGTTGGACAGAACTTCGGAGTTCAGGGTTATCGTCTCTCTGATGTCCACTGCTCGCCCCGCGGAGGTTGTTAGTACGCCTATAGGATTCTGGAAAAAACATTAAGTAAATACTTTTAATAAGTTTTTTCAAATCTATTGTTTTAAGTTACGGGACACTACACATTTTATTGTCTATTACGCTAGGAACACAGAGAACCCCACTCAAACGCGATTACTTAGGTCCTTAAAAAGTGTTAAATTTCCTTTTAATTGCCAATTTTCATTAATTAATACTTAACTAGGGAAAATCAAAAATAAAGAAATGTCTATTCTGGTCTACAAAAAGATTTAATATTGTAATCGATGGTAAATAAAATAGTTATTTTAAATAATTTTATTTATTGCTTAGAAGAATGGCTTGTGCCTTGATGCATCCTCTACCAGTCAGGGAGGTTTACCCACCACTTAGGACCAACTAAATTGGTATTTTTTGTTTGGACCAGGGCAGTCTAATGTATTAATTGTGGTCCAGGCCCAATATACTATAGACATACCGGGTGTTTGTAGCCAAAGTCGCACAACTGCCGGTGCGCCGGTTGCAAAGTAGCAGTAGCATTCCCATATTCACAGCTGTGTGACGCACAAATCGCAATGGAACCTACAAACGTGAACCACGTGAAGATTCTCTTCATGTTGATAGCACTAAGTATGTTAATTTTGCTCCAACAGCCTATAAATACAATGTATGATTCGTGCTAAAAATAATTAGAGGAAGTTTCGCTTCCATTTGGTATTTAAACATTTAACTAGTTATCAGTTAAGATTGTAGGGTTCTGTATCAGTTAAAATGTAATAAATAGAATGTTTATCGAAGCAAAGAATACTTTACTTGATCACCAACCAAGGCCAAACCCATAAATAGAAGCGAAGAATTTATTTCAATGATGGGCCTTTGCTTAGCCGTGGAACACTATAAGCTACTTAAACTAAACTTTATATCGGTAATAGTACATTGTTAACCTACGGGTGAAAGTAGCTCTAAAGTAGTCCCGAGACGGGGTTTGGTCGCCAATAGTTTGAGGGACTAAATGAATAAGTCTTTCACCCGAGGTAAACACTGAGCTTTTCATTACGAATACAAGAAAATTAAAAATAAAAACATGAATTAGCTAAAGAAACAGAGAAACGTTTTCTATTTTAGCTTCCCCATTTAGGGAATAGGTAACTTTATTTGGTATGTGAGTTCGATTGTAACTTTATGAGATGAAAGAATTGGGTTGGTATAGTATTCTTTTAGAGCCGCCACCCCATACAGCTCAGCCTTTGTAGTATCACACTAATATTATGAAGGCGAAAGTTTGTGAGTGTGTATGTTTGTTACTCTTTTACGTAAAAACTACTGAATGGATTTGGATGAAATTCGGCATACAAATAGTTTATAACCTGGATTAACACATAGGATACTTTTTATCCCGATGTTCCCACAGGAACTGGAACTAAGCGGGTGAAACCGCAAGCGGCCGCTAGTTGTTGATAAACCATAGGTTTCAGACCAGCGGGTATATCGGCTAAAAAATATGGATATGGACATGGGCTTCATTTGACATTTGAAGCCCATATTTTGTCCTTATATGGGCATATTATGGGCTTCAAATGTCAAATGAAGCCGATGTCCATATTTATATTTTTTAGCCGATAGGGTAGTAGACCTAGGATTCCCTCAAAGTACCTGTCAGAAAAACGATTCTTCCTATGGCTGAAAAGTATTACTTTCAACCGCTCCTCAGGAAACTTCAGACCTACTTTCCGAGTAAAAAGAATGAATAATATTTTATTCCTTCGTCTAAACAGGTGTCCACAAAAGTGGTCAGTCATACCTGACTGTCTGTGGTCAGTCAGCCACATTTATTGGTAAGCCTTATAAAAAATGATTGGTTAAATGATATTTTGTTTTACCCTGAATCATCGACAATTATCACTACTTATATCAATTAAGTAGTACAATACCTTAACGTAGGTAAACGTATTAATTATGTAAGTAGGTAAGTATCTACCATAATGGAGATGAGCATGGGTATAAATGTAGGAACAACTTAAGAAATAGACAACATAATGAATTTAAATGATTTAAGTACCTACTTGATTGCTTACCAACTACTTAAATATGAACGCTACGTATATATACGAGCTAATTGCTTAGTAAAAAAATAAAAAAATTATAAACCAAATTTTTTTAATAAATCTAAAACAGCGGTTGGTGATTATTTCACGTAGCGTCCATAATAGAACATAATTATTATAATGCTCCTCAATCATCATCATAAAGTAAGTCGCTGTTTTGCTGTGTCTGTGGCTCTTTTGTTTTTCTAAGCTACGCAATGGATTTTTACGCGGTTTTCACTAACTAAAAGAGAAATAACTGAGGATACTTTTGTTCATAATTTATAAGGAGATATTTTGCACAAAATGACTGAAGTATGACGATGTTTCTAAGTTAGCGTGGACGAAGGAGCGGGCGGGCCGCTAGTAAAACAATAATTTAGGTTTTGCTGATTTTCAATATTTCAGAATAATTGCAAAAATACATGTGCATATTACATTTACGACTATTACCCACGATAGGTTAGTCAGAGACTAGGCAATGAGGAATGCAAAAGCAGTCCCCTGCTTCACCAAATAACAACTGCACATAGGGTTACCATTTAGGAATTTGCAATGTCCTGACAAAAAGCCTGACATTTTGATAAAAGTCCGGACTTTTTAGTCACAAAATGAAAATATAAAAATTAAAGACCAATTTGATATTAGGTACTTAAAATGTAGTTTAGTTACTCATATTCCAAAATCCGGACAAATTAAAGATCCGGACAAAGTCCGGACTAGAGATTAAAAATCCGGACATGTCCGGACTAATCCGGACGGATGGTAACCCTAACTGCACATGACTGTGCTTATCGTAAAAGGTTGTGCCGTCAGAACTATAGGTTGTGTGCCCATTGCCGCTCTATGCATGTCTTTTATCCTTTAGCCGCTTTTTACAAGGGAAGGGATGGGTTGGTGGTATGTAAGCTTTAGAGCATTAAACCAACTATGTAAGCAATATTTACTCTATTCAATAATAATTTACCGTTTTTAATGAATGGCAAGAGATAATGTTACTAAAGATGGAGCATGAACTTATAAGTACCTACTAGTAACGTAATATTTGATTATATGCGGTAAAAAACGTTCAAACAAACTCAAAAATAATGAAATGTTGATGAAATGTCTACCTCAGGCGGGAATCGAACCCACTTCCTCCGCAATCTATATATACAGTAAGACTTAGTATACGCACAAATTATTGGTTACGACACGCGGCGTCTATAGGTTCATGGTAATGAATAATTTAGTGACATAGGTACCTACTTACTGAAAATCTCAAGACGATTTAACAATAACGAAGGCTCCAAGGGAAAGAAAAAATCAAGGCTCTTATTGAAATGAAACACTTTTTACGGATTAACTCGCGTTTAATTTACTATTTACATAGTTTTTATGTTATCCTGACGTTTCGAACCCTTTACAGGGTCCGTGGTCACAGGGAGACCCTGTTTTTGTTGTGCTCGCTTAAACCTCAGAAGGCTCTTATTATTTATAATTAGTTACTTATCAGAAAATAAAGTTTAAAATTTGTTTGACCTTAGACTTATCTTAGTGGGGCCTACAGAAACAGCGGCGGCACCGGCGGTAGCGGCAAACAACGGAAACGAACCCGGGACGTCCGAGATTGCGACAATAACCGGCATGCTATTATAACCACGGAGGATTTGTCAGATAATATTTATTTGTTCAGCATTTTGTAAGTGTATACCAGCAGGCTTCATTGCTTTTTTATTGGTTGATCTCGTAATATTAAGGCTAAGTATTTTTCCAAGGGTTGAAAAATCGGCCCTTTCTTTGGCAGGTTTTGTTTTGTTTCGATGTCAATGGGTGTGATTCGGGCTCAGAACAATGATTCGGGTAGCCCTAGTGCGTGTTGTCAACAGACAGCTTAATTTTTCGTTTCTTAAACCAGATTTCTGTATCTACAAACTAGATATTAATAAGGTGGTTTAAGTTTTTTCTAACTTTGGAAGAATGTTATGTATTGAATGTAAGTAACAATTCTTTTTGGAAATAATAACATCTAGTGTTTTTCAGACTTTTACTGTTTTATGAGAAAAAAGTTTTAGGTTGGCAGCATTTTTTGTTTTTTTTTTGTGAATCTCTCAAGGAAAGTTAAAACCAGAGTGACACTTGATATTTGCACAAAGAATTGTGAATAATTGCTTACAAACTTTCTTTACTTATTATTCTTATATTAATAATCATATAAGACTTGTTCCAATCAGGCAGTGTTTAACATAATATTGTAGTATTAGGACATAGATTATTGCTTAATTTAAAAAAATAAGATAGAATGTCGGTATAGGAAGCAGCACTCTATAAGGAATAGGTGGGAAATAAAAATCATGTCTTAAGCTATATTCTCAATATTTATTGTTACATCAGTTTTAGTAAAGTCCATTACAGCGCTTTCTAACCTCTTTCTATCCTCATCTGTCTTCAGCTTAGACCACATCATGTCCAAGTATGCCCTTTGATGTTTTTGTATAAATAAAAAGCTATGCTTCAAAGTTGCTCCTACATGTAGAGTATTTAACCTTACATCTAGTTTATCAATTTTAGTAATAAAAGGCAGGCTGCTAGTCACAAAGCGGTGAGGTCCATGTCTCACTCGTATTATTGCTATTCTGGTGTTTTCATTGCAATACTTTGTTAAAAACCCATTTCTTATTGAAGCAATTCCAAAATCTCCATGCATTTGTTGAATTTTATTCAAAACAGTCTCATGTAAAATTTTGGGTTTCAGGCTGAGTGGCTTGTCTTCAGGCACTAAAGGAGTAGTGATCTCGACTGTGATATACCTGCAATGATTAAGATTTATTGTTAATTCTATTGTTGTTGATCAATGATATTACATTTACCCACTTGTTGATAAAAAACTAGGGAGCAATGACTGCTGTTATTTACCTGTTTTTAAAACGAACCATTTTAGCTCTAAGTAATACTCATTTACACTGTATTAAGGATGGTAAAATTAACTGTTGATAACAATATACAAATTCTTGAGAAAATCAAAACCAGTTAATAAAATTTACTAAAAAAGTACCTAAAAGAAAAGAGAGCCGAGCCTTATTAATTTAATTGCTTTGTTTGTTTACATTTACGTATGACATTTACAATTTTTTTATTTTTTTTTTTATTTTTTGTTCCGTGAAGGATCAGGCTAAGGTCTGAGACCATACTGCCTAGTCATAAGTTTTTTTTATTTTATTTTTTCTCTTATGACAATGAGTGGTGACTAAGATGATGAATGATAATAGTTATTTGTTATACAAGAGTGCAAACTTGCTTTTTAACCGCGTGCTCAATTTTGATGACCGAGCAAGCAAAGGATTCTAAAATTGAATCACGAGTGCAGCGAGTGATTCAAAAATTAGAATCCTGAGCGTTAGCGAGGGAATCAAAAGAGCACGAGGTGAAAAATCTTTGCACTCGAGTGCAACACGTAACTTTTCATCCCACCTCAACGAGGAAATTACCAACCAAATTAAAAAAGTAGGTACACCAAAAAGGTTCCGAGTCTGAGTTTTTAACAAATTAAAAAAGGTTGTATGATAAATTCGGCACTATGGAGGGAGAAGTAAATAGGTTTAATGGTGTTTTGAATTCACAAACTTAGTGCATACGATGTTCTAAATTCAATTTACTTTATTCTCTAGCGGATAAAAACGGCTTTTGCACTCAGATATCGAAGAGTAAAAATACTCTTTCCGAGATGGGGGGATGAAAATGATGTTCCCCAAACCCCTTGAGTCCTCACTGAGGACTCCTCAGTAAAGATGTGGGACTTTACTAAGGTCTCACGCGGATTTCTTGAGAGAATTTGAAAAGTGATGTTGCAATGTTTTGTTTCTTTTGCCTACACTCATGCACGTTCACAAACACTTAACGGTTAATAATCCACTATTATTTCACATTAATATTCGAAAAAACACAAAACAAAACTGCAGACATGACGCTTCACTTTCCCGCCAAGAAGTCCCTGACATTTACAAATTTTATTGTTTTCTACCGATACAGACAAAGGAATCTATACAACCAAGCTTTAAGAATAATTTGAATATTGTATACACGTTTATACCACATACCCCGAACCACAGACATCTATTATAAGTCTGTGCCCCGAACCATAAAGCCTTGTTTTAATAATAAAATGATTCATTTTGTTAACTGTGTTTTCTTTATCATTGATGACTTCTGTGCTTAAAGCATTAAACCACTTTTGCTAATACCTACTTTAATAATAGTAGTAGACAGTAGTGGTTTTTTTTTATAGCAGAAAGAGGCAAACGAGCAAGCGGGTCACCTGATGGAAAGTAATCACCGCCGCCCATGGACACCCGCAAAACCAGAGGAATCGCAAGCGCGTTGCCGGCCTTTAAGGAAGGAATAGGCTCGTTTCTTGAAGATCCCTAAGTCGTAACGGTCCGGAAATACCGCCGCCGAGAGCTGGTTCCACAACATTGTAGTTCGAGGCTGGTAATATCTAGACTGTAGAAAAATATTTGGATATATCCATATTGTGTGGTATACCACAGACATTATATGTCTGTGGGATAAACACCCTATTACTCACCGGCCTCACTGCTAAACACCCATTTTAGCAATATAATGATCATTTTACTGAAACATTAATATGACCCCTGCAAAACTTTCAATAGGTAGGAAGCATTTTTATACATTTAGAAAAATATTTCGGCGGTGTCCCTTACTTAATGTAGTAATTAATTACCATAAAGTTACTTTAAAGAGGTTTGTTGACTTATAAAAAAATATTAGTACGAGTATTTATTTTGCGCCGGGCCTGGGTGTGCACGGCGTCAGATCAACCTATCCAAAACTGTCAAAGTCCTACAATCAATTTTGAACTTTGCGCTTAGGTTATAAGGATCAATATTCATTGGAGAAATTAGACAGTTTAGGGTAGGTTGATCTGACGCCGTGTGTACGTGTCCATTGACCTTTGTTAAGGTCAATATGTCTGTGGTTAAGGTTAATATTATACGTAAGTACCTATCTATAGTGTAAATTACAGTACGCCTAGATATATTGTGTGTGTCTTAAAATATTATGCAAATAGATAGGTAGGGATCCCAAATTGAAATATTAAAATATTGTTGAAGACAAGGCTGTATGGGCTAGGTTTCGCCGTCACTAAGTGGGACAAGATAATATTTTAAAAAAAGGCTATGGTGACAAAATAGCGCTAAGTTTAATTAATTTCTTTCACTTTACTTACAAATATGTAATCTATAATATTTGTTGTTATATTAATATATTTATTTCTTTTAGTACAAAATTTACACTTATCAATTTACAGCATAAATTGTCTTCTTATATAAAATTTTTAACCACTTAAACTTGTTTGTGCCCTAACTTTCGCACACGAAGTCACGCACGATGGATGGATCTGTTGAAAGTTAGGGTCAAGGCACAGCGAGGTTATCTTGGAGACAAACCAACGTATTTGCGTCATGTTTATGGTGCACTTATCTTGTGTAAGTAATTACATGATTGAAGGCAAGTCAATACTATATAGAGTTATTATTGTCGTGCCAGCTCTCAGTCTTGTATGTAATGGTGTAATGTAAATTAAATCTCTTGTGTTTGTGAATAATTATTTTTCTAATATTTTCAGAATAATTCATATTCAAAACAGTATTTAAAAATATCTCATGTTATCATAAATAGTAAGTGATGGCAAATGAGACTTATTTTATTGGTGTTGATGTGGGCTCAGGCAGTGTCCGAGCTGCTCTAGTTGATGATAGGGGTCATGTTTTAAAAACTTCCGTAAAAGAACTTAAAACATGGAAACCCAAGGTTGATTTTTAATATTGTCGTGCCAGCTCTCAGTCTTGTATGTAATGGTGTAATGTAAATTAAATCTCTTGTGTTTGTGAATAATTATTTTTCTAATATTTTCAGAATAATTCATATTCAAAACAGTATTTAAAAATATCTCATGTTATCATAAATAGTAAGTGATGGCAAATGAGACTTATTTTATTGGTGTTGATGTGGGCTCAGGCAGTGTCCGAGCTGCTCTAGTTGATGATAGGGGTCATGTTTTAAAAACTTCCGTAAAAGAACTTAAAACATGGAAACCCAAGGTTGATTACTATGAACAATCATCCAATGATGTTTGGGAGTGTTGTGTAACTGTTGTTAAAGTAAGTTTTCCATTTATTTAAATTAATTTATGGAATTGTATTTCCTTTTCTTGGTTTTCATTAAGTATTTGTGAAATGTTTCTTTTGGATGTCCAAAGTATCAATACCTAGCAAAAGGATAGGCTTAAGTCCCATGCTAAATTATGTAACTTTTTCCAGAATGTAGTAGCAAAAATAAATCCTGCATCTATCAAAGGCATTGGATTTGATGCTACCTGCTCATTAGTGGTGCTTGATAAAAACTGTAACCCTATTGCAGTTAGTAATACTGGTAACAATGAACAAAATATAATTATGTGGATGGACCATAGAGCACATTCTGAAGCTGATTTAATTAATAAATCGGGACACGAAATACTTCAATATGTTGGTGGCAAAGTTAGTCTTGAAATGGAGATGCCAAAATTGCTTTGGCTAAAAAAGCACTTGCCAAAAAAGTGGTCTGACTTTGGATATTTCTTTGACTTGCCCGACTATTTGACTTGGAAAGCTACTGGATCATTCAGCCGGTCTTTGTGCTCGCTGGTCTGCAAATGGAACTATGAATATTCTACTGAAGGAAAACAAGGTTGGAATAAGAATTTTCTTAGTGAAATTGGTCTGGAAGATTTAGCTGATAATAACTTTAAAACAATTGGAAATAATGTTTTAATGCCTGGTGAGCGATGCGGTGGGCTGACAGACGAATCTGCAAAACTGCTAGGCTTATTGCCGGGTACTCCAGTTGCAACATCGATCATTGACGCCCACGCTGGTGGTCTCGGTATGATTGGTACTGATGGTGAAGGCATTGATAAATCTATGTCTAGCCGGCTAAGTTTAATATGTGGTACATCAACATGCCACATGGCTGTAAACAAGAAGGCTGTGCTTGTGCATGGTGTGTGGGGCCCGTACTTCAGTGCTATGGTCCCTAACATGTGGTTAAACGAAGCTGGCCAGAGTGCTTCAGGAATGTTGTTAGATTATATAATATCCAGTCACCCTGCTGGCATTGAACTCCTGAAAAACTATAGCACTGGAGAGTAAGTATTATTAAGTAATATTTTTATCACTTATAATAACGAATAAAAACTATTTGTCTATAACTCAGAATCAAAATATTATAATTTATTACAGAGTTCGAAATCACCTTCGAGACTTACTTTCAAAAATGATGCAAGCGCAAGGACTGAGTGATGTTAGCTTGCTGACCAAAGATTTTCACATATGGCCTGACTTCCATGGCAATAGGTCACCCTTGGCTGATCCCACAATGAGAGGCATGATTGTGGGACTCTCCATTGACAGCAGTGAAGAGAATTTAGCCCTGCTGTACCTTGCCACTTTACAGGGTTTGTCGGTATGTGTGAGACAGAGTTTTCTAGCTTCCTATTAACTCTTATCATGATTTGCACCTAAAACTATGTATGCTCGAATTACAAATGCGCTTATGAATATGAGGCTTTGTAATAATATTAAGTAGGGGTTAAATCAAAAATAAATATCAAACTCGAACTCAAAGTGTATAGTATCGTTATATTATCGTGTGTCAATGTCGCGTGTAATATTGTTTTAACAATATAATAGTAAGATGGTTTTAAAATGTCACCCCTTAAAGGCCTATTCAAACCTAAGCGGTATTCGCTGCCGCTGTGGGTAGAGCGGCAGTGAATACCGCTCAAGTCAATCTAGCCGCGAAACTTGATACTTACTAAATACCTGAGCGAAACCCGCGCGGTATATACCTTTACCCACAGCGGCAGCGAATACCGCTCAGGTTTGAGTAGGCCTTAAAGTAGGTATCGTGACCCCGGCTTTAGTTAATTATTTAATTGTGCTGACTGCAGATCAACCTACTACAAAACTGTCAAATTTCTACAATCAATTTTGAACTTTATGGCTTGAATCTAAGAATCAATATCGATTGGAGAAATTCGTCAGTTTTGGTTAATCTGCTGGCGTGTGTACTAGAATACTAAGGAAGAAAACATGTAAACAAACAATGTTACATGGCAAACGCATACGAATTAAATACCTATTTCTATTTAATTATGGAACATTATTTTTAAAATTTTAAACACTAAAAGACGACAACCTCAGGCGGGAATCGAACCACGCACCTTCCGCATTCCGGGCGGCTGCCTTAATTAATGCGGAAGGTGCGTGGTTCGATTCCCACCTGAGGTTGTCGTCTTTTTTGTGTTTAAAATTTTACTTAAGTATATTTAAGATAAAACGCTAAAATATATATAAAACAAAAACATTATATTTATTGTGATTTGCTCATTTTTTAATTTAAAAATAAAAAGGGATCTAATACATACAGCCTTGTTTCCGGTATTTATTTTCTTCTATTATTATATTTATTACATATAATTATGAAGATGTATTGTTCCTGTTTGAGAATTAATGATTATTGAATTGAACGAATATAGCGAAGATCTCTAGACGGGTAACTTTATTATAACTCGCGTGTACTTTTTGAGAGAACATAAAAAGTAATGTTTCGCTTGTTTGTTTAATTGGCAATTGGCAATTGTTTTGTCACAAAATGCATGTATCAAAGTTCTTTCTTCTCTCCCTCTCTCTCCTATGTTGATTGCAGTGTATCCCAGTAGTCCCCTCTAGCCTTTCCCCCTTGGGGAATAATTGGGTTATTTTTATAAAAACCTCCCAGTTGTGTCCTTTACCAACGACACGGGTGACATCTGGGACTTTAATTTTTAGATGTCCCAGTCTCCCCCACTTGAGATGTTGCCGTATAATTTTTTAAGTGGGGGAGATTGGGATATTTAAAAATGTAAGTCCCAATTGTCCCCTCCACCGGTGACACGGGGGACAAGTGGAAGATTTTTATAAAAAAATCCCAGTTGTCCCCCAAGGAGACAAACGCCAGAGGGGATTACTGGGATACACTGGTTGATTGTAATATCTATTAGAATAGTAATTTTTATACTCTTAAGTCTTGCACATTTGTTACTTACGAACTCGTTTGTATGTCTTTTGATTTAATATTGTTTTGGTTTCAGTATGGTACGAGGCACATTATGGATTCACTCCTTTTATCTGGCTATGATACATTTAAATCATTATTAATTTGCGGCGGCATTACTAAGGATCCCCTCTTTGTCCAGATTCAGGCCGATTCTGTGGGTTTACCAATCCTAAAACCTATTGAAAAAGATTCTGTGCTGGTCGGTTCTGCTATACTGGGAGCGTGCGCTTCTCAGTACTTTAATAACGTATCAGACGCAATAGAAAAAATGGGAGGCAAAGCAGAAGTGATAAGTCCAAATTCGTGTATGAAGTCTTACCATGATAAAAAATACGCAGTATTCCATAGGATGTTCCAAGATCAATTGAAATACAAGAACATTATGAGTCCTTAATATAGTAAGTACCTGAAAACTGTTGAACTTTAAATATTTATTCAGCAAGTAATGTTGTTTTTTTAATGATTTACACACATTATTGTAACTATTTTAGTAATAGTAGTGGTAATTTAGACTAAATACTGCCCCACTCCTAGGCAAAGGCATCATTGAAATCAATTCATGCCAAAATTGATAGGTATTGCTTAAGAGGGTTTACTCATTTCGGTTTTCCATACAAACTTCCAAGTCAAAATTATTAAAAACCAATAAGCCAATTTTCATGAAACTTTGCATGCTAGAGTAAAATACAGAGATTTAAATAGTTTGTTGAAAACATTTTTAAAAAACGCTTTTTTAACTGAGTTATTGCGATTTCAAACTTTCTATGGTGGACTTTAAATCGCAATAACTCTGCTAAATATCATTTTTTTTTTATGTTTTCTACAAACTAAACAAACTATTTAGATCCCTGTATTTTTGTTTAGCATACAGAGTTTCATTAAAATTGGCTTATTAGTTTTTAAAATTTCGACTTGAAAGTTTGTATGGAAAACTGAAATGCGTAAACCCTCTTAATCGCTACGCTTGCCAAAAGCGTGTTGATGAATCTATCACTAACCCAGGCAATAATATATCTCTAATAAGAAAAAAAAAACTATAATAAGAAAAATTTTAAACATACTTTGGCCGACCTGGGAATTGAATCACGAACTATTGGACATCGCACAGTGAACGATTTGCCCGATCATGGTTGACAAAAAGGGTTATCGAATTTCCTCCATTGCACTAGCTGTAAGGCAATTTAGATCGTGATCCAGATTTCAAAATTTCTAGATATTTTGTGATCCGATGTCGCGATTTGTCAATCTTTTTTGGGGGTTAACAATGCTCACATCCGTAGGTGTGTACCCTTGAGACCCTACATGTGACCCCTGGGTGGTGCTAATTGAGCATTTGGTGGTAGAGCCTAGCTCGCCCGGTTATCGACCACCGTGCGGTAGTGTACGGCCGCCAAGTGGTCTGTGCTCGTCGCAGGTCGCGTTCCGGGAACAGCGCCGCACTACCGGAGCCAGGGGAGCGGCTATTGTTGCAAACTGTGAACCAGAGAGTTCTGCCGTGGAACCATTGAGCAGGAGACGAAACTCGACACGCCGGCCAGGGAGACCCGTAGAAACAGTGGTGCCGCTGGCCGCCCGCGGCATAGTACAGGGTCCCGACCGGGGCTAACCACCTCGGGAGGCTGCCTCACCAGGTCGCGCATAATCTCGGAGTGGATTGTCTTGCCGGTTGGTGACCGGAAATGGTAGGACCCGGCGACCACTTCCGGGAGGGTATGGGGGCCCTTCCGTCCGGCGTGTCGGCTGTGATTGCAACGCTCTTCAAATGGTGAAGCGGAAAACTCTCGCTTTGTTCATTTCTTTGCAACAGTAGTGGCTCCTTGTTCACGTCCCTTCCTTCCCCTTTTCCAATGACAGTGCCTAAAAAGAATGCAGGTAACACAGCGGCTTCCTCCTCTCCCACCACCAATTCGCTGTTTGAGGTAGAGTTCACTAACATCCGTGGGCTCCATTCTAACCTCAACGCCGTCCACTAACACCTCGAGACGGCGCGGCCTGCATTGCTTTTTCTGACGGAGACTCAAATTCGTCGCCCTGCTGACACGTCTTATTTAAGGTGCCCTGGCTATCAACTTGAGGAGCAATTCCGCGCGAAAGCCGGAGTATGTCTGTACGTGTGGGCTGACATTTGTTGTCGTCGTCTGCACTGTTTGGAAGACCCCTCCTTTCCCATCCTTTGGGTGCGCATTGAATTCGGCTCCCGTTGCCGTGTCTTTGCGTGCCTCTATCGGTCCCACACAGAAGATGCTAACACAAGCAGCCTTTTTGACCACCTCGGCCGAGTTACTGATGTTGCGCAGGAGCGATTCCCAAACGACGAGGTGGTGGTTTTGGGGGACTTCAACGCCCACCATGAAACATTGTTGGGCTCCTCCAAAACTGATCACGCTGCTACCAGCGTTCATGAGCGACTCTACAGTCGCTCATGCCTTCACTCTGACGCAAGACCTGACGCAACTGGTAGACCAGCCCACCAGGATGCCAGATATCGTAGGTCACGCCCCCTCCTTGTTGGACTTATTGTTGACGAGTCGCCCTGCAGGGTATAGAGTGTCGGTGCTTGCACCTCTAGGCTCGTCGGACCACTGCTTGGTCATTGCCACAGCACCGCACAGCGTTGGTCAGAAAACGGTGGAGACCAAGCGTCGTCTGTGGCACTACTCGTCGGCGGATTGGGACGGATTGCGTGATTACTTTGCATCCGTCTCAGAGCTGCTTTCTTGAAAAGGACCCATCGGAGTGCGCTTCTGCCATCGCTGATGAGATCTTGTTGGGTATGGAATATATATATTCCATTCACAGATCTTGCCAGCGTTGGCAGACAACGGCCTTGGTTCAATCGCGAATGCGCCAAAGCTGCTGAATGCAAGCAGGCGGCGTATCGTGCTTGGACGAGGGCTTGCGCTCTGAATGACCCTAGTACCAGCTCCTTGAAGGCGGCCTACAACAAGGCCTCTAGGTCTAACAAGAAGGCTCTCGCAGGAGCGGATGCACAAAGAGTGGCAAGGGTGGGGCGGGAGTTGATCTCGCACCCTGTGGGTAGCCGTAGCTATTGGCGGCTCGCTAAGGCCGTGCGGGCCAACTTCTGCTCTCCCTCGCTGCCCCCGTTGAAACATCCAGATGGCTCGTTGGCTTACCAGCCGCTTGAGAAGGCGAACTTGTTGGCTGAACTTTTCGCTGCCAATTCGCGCGTTGACGATTGTGGCGCCGCTCTACCTATTATAGCACATTGTGGAGCCACTATGCCTGATATTCGTACCAGGCAGTGTGACGTACGTGCCGTGTTGCGGTCGCTCGACGTGCGGAAGGCTAGCGGGCCGGATGGTGTTCCGGCGATTGTGCTGCTCAGATACGCGGCTGAGTTGTCTCCTGTATTGACACGATTGTTTAGGGAGTCTTACGATACTGGTATTGTGCCGGTGTCTTGGAAGGAGGCGAACATACAACCCATACCCAAAAAAAGGGGATCGCTCGGATCCGGCCAACTATCGACCCATCGCTGTAACTTCTGTGCTGTGCAAGGTGTTTGAGCAGATAATTAATTCCCAGCTCATTAGTTTCCTAGAGGATCACTCACTGCTCCATGATCGCCAGTATGGGTTCAGACCAAATAAATAAATAAATAAATAAATAAATCTTTCCTACAATCACACCAATTATCTAGCCCAAGAGAAGCTTCGAAGAAACTCGTTAAATGGTTACTAGACAACGGATAAACATACTTAAAATACTTAAATACATACTTATTATACATAGAAAACACCCAGACCCGAGACAATTTAGAAAACAATAATTTCTAAATTGACCCGACCGGGGATCGAACCCGGGACCCCAGAGATGGCGACACCATGAAAACCGGTGTACAAACCACTCGACCAAGGAGGTCGTCAAAGCGATCAACGTGTGATCTTCTAGCGTACGTTTCTCACGCGTGAGGTGAGCGACAAGCATGGCGAATCCCTGGCAGTTAGCCTTGATATCGCCAAAGCTTTCGATAGAGTGTGGCATCGTTCCCTTCTTTCCAAGTTGCCGGCCTTCGGTGTGCCGCCCCGTTTGTGCGCCTGGGTTACAGACTTTCTAGAAGGGCGGAGGATTCGTGTCCTTTGTGAGGCTAGCGCGTTCCTCGCTCGCTCCTCCGCGTTCTACAAAGTCAATGCCGGAGTGCCGCAGGGTTCTGTGCTCTCACCTACTCTATTTCTTCTGAATATTAATGATATATGTTGTCCTTGGGCAATATTCATTGTTATGCGGATGACAGTACGGTGCATGAGCGGTACTTGGGACATCCTGCGGCAAAGCAAGCTGATATTGTTGTGAAAAGGCAAGAACTGGTTGCTAAACTGAATCTGGCTCTCGATTGTGTCTCTAAGTGGGTATCTGAAAACCTGGTCGAGATTCATGCCAGCAAAACCCAGGTTTGTGCATTCTCGTCTAAGGTAACTTCCCTTCCTTACTCTTCCCTCTCTTCAGAACTCTCCGTTACCCATTTCGGTAAACCTCAGCATTCTTGGCCCATGCCAATCGGCCAGGAACTGAATCCAAAATGCTACATCGAGAGTGCTATTTTAACTGCCTCCCGGAAGTTAGGTATTCTCAATAAGGTGAGGCGGTTTTTCACTCCCGAGCAGCGCTGTTTGCTGTACAAAACTCAGGTGAGATCGAGTATGGAGTATTGTTCCCATCTATGGGACGGCTCCGCTAAATACCTCCTCGATGCACTTGATAGACTGCAAAGGCGAGCGGTACGCATTATTGGAGATGCTGAGGTTACAGCTTCCCTTGAGGACCTCCAGCTGCGTAGAGACATTGCTTCTCTCAGTGTCTTCTACCGGAACTACTACGGAGAGTGTTCTGAAGAACTTTTTGATCTTATCCCGCCCTCTCCTTTCCTCTCCTGGACTACACGTGCTGGTCTTAGGAACCACCATCATACTGTACAGACTATCAGTACTCGTACCAAAAAATTTGGCAAGTCGTTCCTCTGTAAGACTATTCGGCTTTGGAATTCTTTGCCGGCGCATGTGTTTCGCAGCTCCTACAGTCCCGGGTCTTTTAAGCGGGGCGTGAAACGGCATTTATGCAGGCCGTCATGAATGGGTGTGCTCGTTATCGTGCTTATTCCACGGTGGGGAGCGCTCTCATTATTTTGGACTGCATCGGCTGCTTACCATCAGGCAGGATGCAGTCACTATGACGAGCCATTATTAAAAAAAAAACTACACGTTACACAGTCAATCTGGATCGCGATCACCGATCACGATCACTGGATTGACCGTATAATGGCTGCCTATCGATAGCCAACATCCTAGGTAACATGATTCAAATAAAAGTTTTGTTTAGATACCGTCAAATTTTTAAATATGATTTTTTTATGTGTCAGAAGGTAGGCATAAAATTGCAAAATTAGTTGATTTCTGGTTTTCTGTTTGTCAACATCTCAGCACCGTATTAAAAAAGAAAGTTAAACGACCAGTTATGTATTGTGAAGTAGTAGGTAAGTAGTATTTTATCCATATATTATAATGGGTTATTGAAAATATCTACAAATGCATTATTTACTTAATAATACTCATTTATTATTTGAAATATGCTTATATATTTAGTAATAAATGATTATCAACACCACTATAAACTGACCTTAGCTTTCATAGTAAATGTAGTTGACGGGAGTTCAAATTATATCGGTTCTTGTTTATAAAGTAGTTAGCTAATGTATTGTTCTTTTTCCTATTTAATGTGACAATCCCTTTAAAGACGCAACGTTTAAACTTAATTTCAAGGTCTCAATAATATTGTCCACCATGCTTGTATGGAGACCGTTCACTGTGCATCGGGCCGAGCGCTTGCGCACTCGGCCACCGAGGCGTGTATTTTTTTGTTTACACAAAATAATATTATTCCAGATAGATTGTAATTTTTCTTTTAATATTTTTTTATAAATAAATACTATATAACTAATATTGTTTTAACAACAGCCTCTGTTCTGCACAGCAGAATACCGTTGGCATAACACTAATGAAATAACTCCAACCTCCAAACTGGGGGCTGATTGTCTAACTTTAACACCTATCGCAATACCTTTCAAGTGTTTAAATTTAAAACTAATTCTAGATTATACCAGCAATGTTCTTCTACTTAAAGGAAATGGAATGGGAAGGCGATAGATGTTACACAATAAGCCCCTGGTTTTATTTTTCAAATGAAATATGTTTCCATTAAAGTTTTATGTCATGAATGGCTCATGGGTCCAAACTAGTTATGAACAAATAATTCCTAATGTATACCTACTTTTGATTAAAATTATGAAATAATCTTTAACCTGTGTTTTATTTCCTAGTGTTGTATTGTAAAAGATTATATAGGGTCTAACAATATCAATAAGCGAACGTTTAAAGGGAGCATCTATACGTCACACTGAGCATGTTCACTAAATTTGGTCTAAAACTAAAGGCTCGTTATCAATCAATCATTTATTTGCAAATCATGTGGTTTGACAAAGGTCTTATACATAAAATGTGCCGTTACATGCTGCCATATACAAACGGCCTGCAAATATTTTAAATATCAATATAATTTAATAGAAAAACAGCTTAAGGCAAGTATAATTTTACAAAATGCATCTACATAAGTCATAATTATATAAAAAAACGTACTTAAAATACTATATTGTTTACATAATTGTTTTGTCACATAAAAAATCTGGACCAGTAATAATTTTTTATCAATAATAATTTCCTTAATTTACCTTTAAGTTTAAATAGCGTTAAACTTGTCAATTCAGATGAAGTACAAATTTTTCTTAGCAAACAAGCAAGTTTCTAAAATATATAGACAGGGGAGTGGCAGAATTCCTAGTTCAATGAATAAAGACTTACGGGTAGTATCAGTTTGGTATCAGTACAATTACCCCATAGTATGAGTTATCGAAATAATCAACAAAACATTATAATAATTCACCAAAAAATACACCTTTTCCAAACCCGTAGGTACAGCTGTACTACACGCACACAAAGATAGCCGAACATGCACAGTAAACTAGGAGCACACTGAGCTGACTAACATACCTAAAGAAAATATTAACGCTTGCGTAAGTACTAACTATTACATAGATAATCTGTGGTGTTAGTAAAGATACAGCATGTTTCATGATGTAAGGTCAACTTGGGTAAGACTATACTGGGCATACTTGGGCATACTTTATTAATAGTTACAATTGATTTGCCACTAGGTCTCCTTTAATTATTCTAGAAAGACGGAGTTTAAAGCAGATAGCAAGTACTCATTTGACTCATTTGTGAACATAACATTACAAATAGGGCGAATGTCCGGGCGTACTAATGTCTAGGCAAATACGGATGGTATTTTGAAAACACATCTACTAGACCGACTTCCCCGTGACGAGGGGTAAGTTCGTCTAGTGAAAGTATTTAACGTTGTGCAATAAAAAATGGACTATTATCCAGTCGGTGATATGACATGTGGGTAGTAATGAATAAAACACTTTACGGCTATAAATGTATGGTGTAAATTCGTTTCAATTTGAAGAACCAAAAAAATGAGGCAACTCCGTCAAATGACTGGGTGAAGGGGTGTAAAACATTTTTTCACATGGATAGTTAATTAAACAATTTATTATAATAAAAAATAAGTAGTCCGCATTTTAAATGAAACCCTTTTATTAGTAACTATGACTTTTTAATTTAGAGGCAAAGGTTTTTATAAGCTAAGCGGCATATGCCGGTCTTGCCTCAGATGGTCTGGACGGACTTCCCCACTCTAATTAGATTTTTAGGTTAGAAAAAATTACATTAAATTAATTTTATAACAATACTAGTTTTCCTAGAACCAATACAGCAAATAGCTTTAGTAGACATTTTAAAAGCTACTTACCATAATCTCTATTACAACACTGATTAAATCACATAAAAAATATTATTTTTTATGTGATTTAATCAGTGTTGTAATAGATTTCCGAAGCACGTGTAGGTCGGTGTGATGTTTCAAAACTTCAATAATTTTGTGCTTCACTTTTTTCCAAAGTACGCCTAGTAGCGCCATCTATTAGGCCCCAGTACACATTGGCGTATGTTGGCCCACTGCCGGCCATCGCCAATGTGTAGACGGGGTGATGGTGTACAGTGGCGGGCAATTGGCGATTTTCAACAGCCCAAATTAAAAAATAAAATTAGTTCAAAAATACTTGATAGATGGCGTTTTATGAAAGCCGACCCGTTCCTACTTAAGGGCAGTAATAAATTCTACACTTTTGCTTGTCTATCAAAAAAATAAAAAAATAGTACTTACAAATTTTTATTCAGGATCTCCAGGACCTATTTCTATTTTGGAATGGAATAAATATTACGTAGCCATACACGTGTTCTTCATGGACTCGCCTTTTACTAAGCGCCATACTAATCTATGCTAAGCGCCATCTATGAAGTCATCTACGAACCAATATTTATTTTTTTGATCTCGGAAATTCGCCCATTTGTCGGGTGTTGCGACATTGGTCAAGTCTGATATTGGTCAAATCGTCAAATCGACAAATTAGACATATTGGTAATTGGTCAAATCCTCTTTTCGTCAAATTATGTAATTTGCCAAATACGCCATTGGTCAAGTCCTTGTACAGATAGTGGCGCGCAATTTACCCCGTCTACACAATGGCGATGGCCGGCAGTGGGCCAACATACGCCAATGTGTACTGGAGCCTTATGACTATTGGAATCAAAAATCGATTACTGTTTTACCGACAGAACAATAAACAACGTAGAGGTGTATGTAAGCTGCAAAAAGCCGTATGGACGGGCTTGTCCCTAGGCGGTGTTCCCCAAGTTGACCTTACATTATTTTAATTGATTTAGTTTGTTAGAAAACATAACTGAAAAATCACTATAAAACTGGAGCCCATTTTTTTGTCATTGTAGGTATTTATTTATTTATTTTGGTTCTTCAACATTAAATACATTTCACATTCTTAACAAAAAAATACACAATTCATATATACTAAATGATCTAACACTTATAGAAAAACACAACATGCGCTATGATTAGACATCCTAAAAGAATAAATTAGAAAAAATAACTAAATATTAAACAAAATAAAACAGATCTTTGAAACAAACACTAAATCAAAAAGTTATTTTACCCAAAAATCTAAACTAAATTAATTAAACATTTTTTGAAACACATTAGAGACATGCTCAAATCAACATCACTACTTTTAGATAGGGCATTGTACGTCCTGCAGAGTCGTGGCATGACAGAATTCAGACCGATGTTGGTCTTGGACATAGGTGGAACAAACAGATTAAATGCTTTTTTTCCTAGGTAGTCGGAGAGGCGTGCTCATCGTGACCGTGGCAAGCAGATCGCTGCAATCCAAGTAACCGTTTACCAATTTGTAAAAAAATACCATATCGGCAAGCTTGCGTCTGCTGGCCAAAGGACGAATACGATAATGTGCCAGGCGATCATTATAACTACAAAGTTTTTTAGCTAGGTGATTTCTAAATGATAGGTGGTAAAGAAAACGTTTTTGAACGCTTTCCAGACGTTTGCAGTAAATGTCGTAAAAAGGATTCCATATTACACTATTACATTCTAGATTAGAACGAACCAACGAGTTAAACAGCATTATGATCGTGGAAGGTTCCCTGAAGTCATGTGAATTCCTTAAAACAAAACTAAGCATTTTAAAAGCTTTTCCCACAATCGCACTTATATGCATATCGTACCTTAACTTTTGGTCTAGGACTATACCCAAGTCACGAATTTCAGAAACAGCCTTTAGTTCTTTATTAAGTAAAGTGTACGTGTTAAGCGAGGCCTTTTTATTACGAGTGAATTGTATATAAACACATTTGTCAACATTGAGCGACATTTTATTAACGTTACACCAAGCGACTAGTCTATCGAGGTCCTCCTGTAAATGGATTACGTCTAAGTTAGAGCTTACAGGCTTGGCGATTTTTAAATCATCTGCAAAGAGATGGAATTCGGAGTTGACAAAACATTCAGAAATGTCGTTGATGAACACGTTAAACAATACTGGACCCAAATGAGAGCCCTGATGTACACCAGAATGAGCACTAAATGAGTCAGAGCGATATCCATTTAACACAACTCTAAAAGTTCTTTCAGTGAGATAAGAAAGAAACCAACCAATAAGTGATCCCGCAATACCCATCCGACTCCATTTTAGAATTAGCAGCCTGTGGTTAACATTATCAAAAGCCTTGCTAAAGTCTGTGTAAACTAAATCCACAGGCACACGTCTATCAACCGCGTTAGATAAGCTGGTAACAAAGGACGACAAGTTTGTAGTGGTAGACCTACATTTCATAAATCCATGCTGGTTGTTTGAGATGCCATGTAACATGAGCACAGACCAGCTGTTCAAAGACTTTCCCAAAACATGCAAGAAGTATTGAAATCGGTCTATAGTTTGTGACAAGATGTTTGTCACCAGACTTGTAGATAGGAACTACCAGGGCTTCCTTCCAACTTCGGATACCTTCACTTAACGATTTGTTAAAAATTAATGATAGTGGAAGTGTCAAGGTTTCAGCGCATCTTTTTATGAACACAGCTGGAGACCCGTCGCAACCTGCACCTTTTCGTTCATTCAACGATTTGAGAGCCTTGTGGACTTCATAGTAACTAAGCTTTAAATCACACAAAGTTACAGAAGGCGTTAAATCACGGTGTTGCGCTGCACAATAGTTATAGCTGTTATCCCCTGAGTACACTTGGGCAAATTATTAGCGAATAAATTGCATGAATCATCCCCGTTATCACTAACTAAGTCTCCATATTGCATCACAGTAGGATACGTACTACCATGCTTTCTTTTATTACACATCAAAAATAAAAGAAAGGTAGTACATGCTTTCTTTTATTTTTGATGTGTGACCAAAATACCTTTGGGTTAGTCTTAATTTCGTTTTCTATTTTCTCAATATAAGCATTATAATTATTGATTTGCAGCAACCTACACCTATCACGTAATAGTTCAAAAGAAATGCTGTATCGGGGATTGTGAAACTTTTTAAATTTACGGTGATATTTATGTTTTTCATTAAGAAGTTTAATAAGATCTTTCGTAAACCAATTGGGGAAAGTTTTAATGGTTTTAGTTTTCAATGGTATCAGATTGACTACCGTATCGTGCAGAATTTTGTAGAATTTAAACGCTATGTCATCAACTGAGGAGCTGTCAGTAAATTGGTTTAACCAGTCAACAGAAGCTAACGCATCATTAACCTTGGTATAGTCAGCTGCCGTGCAATTCTCTAAGCTAAAGCCTTGATAGCTGCGGCTGCCGCAGCGCTGAGAAATGACTCTGTCTCTTTCATTATCATAGAATTGGAAAGAGATAGCAGATCACAGCCATGCGCGCAGCGTCTATGTGTCGCTTAGAGAATCGCATAGCTGCAAAGAAATTTTGCCTAGGAGAAACTTTCGCGTGCAACGTAGCCTCGCTCCTATAGGTGACAATTGAAATTCAATAGGCGGATGAAGCGGAACGACAATACTCAATGCGTCATCACTTTCACAGACACCTAAAATAGTTTTAGTGCATAAAATAAGATCCAGTATTCTGTTTTTATTGTTTGGTATAACATTATACTGATGTAGGTTACTAATGGCAACAAAGTCTAGCAACAGCGTTACAAGTTCATTGTTGCCTTTGTGTGTAGGTGAAACGTTTTCTGTGCTCCAGTCAATGCATGAGAGATTGAAATCACCAACTATCAATGCCTTGCAATTATCCCCTAATACCCTATGAGCACACCCAACAAAACAATCCAACATGTGTTTCTGAAGTGGTGGAGGCAAATAAACGGCACATAAGTAAAACCTACTAGATAGCCTACCAGACGCGTCCAGTAGGTCTATACTTATCCATAAGTCCTCACAGTCACTCTCATACCTAGTTTTCCTCTGCGATTTCAAGTTTATAGACACGGCGATAAGGACACCTCCTCCGTTTTTTAAATTATGAAAACCGGACGTTTCACGGTCTCGCCTGTATACGATATAACGATCGTCAAAGAGCTTTCAGAATATTCAGAATGATGAATAGATACCGCCCCTAAACGATCGCTTATTGATTTTGTTATGCCGCGACCGCACGCTTGCCAAACCTCGGCAAGCCGTCACAAATTCAAACGTGTGGATAGAGCGTTTGGCTTGGTTTGCAAGACAATCACAAATCCAAGCCTCGTCCGCACGCTTGCCACTTGCCGCAAACTCCAAACCTCGACAAACGTTTGGCTTGATTTGGGAAAACAAACGTCGCCATCCACACGCTTGCGAGTGCGTTAGTTGGTTCTGAAGAGGCAAGCATGACGGACATGGATGTTGTTGTGTCGGCCATGACATTTGGTGTTACTTACTTATTTTTATTACAAATATGTTGGTGGCATGATATGGCAAAAAAGATGGTGGATGTTAAAAATCATAAAAACCGTAATTATTTTAAAATAGGAAGGTACTTATTATATATTTTATTTAACAATTGATTAGATTATCAAAATAATACTACCAACCCCTTTCTTCCCTTGGGGTGTCGTAATAGGCGACTAACGGACTAAAGACTGCACAAACATCCAACGATCGCTTGGTTAAGGACAGATTCTGTTTGGGACAGATTAGGTTTACGTCAGATACTGTTTAGGACAGATTCGTTTCAAGACAGGAATACAATTGAGTACAAAAGCGGCGATGGGCTCATAAAAATAAACCTACCAACCCCTCTTTTCTCTTCGGTGCCGTAAAAGGCGACTAACGGACTAAAGACTGCACATACAACAACAGCATAAAGCGGCGATGGGCTCATAAAAATAATACAACTAACCCCTCTTTTCTTCGGTGTCATAAAATGTGACTAACGGACTAAAGAATGCACATACATCCAACAGCATAGAGCGGCGATGTACTCCTCAAAATAATACTACCAACCCCTTCCTTCTCTTCGGTGTCGTAAAAGGCGACTAATGGACTAAATACTGCATATACATCCAACAGCATAGAGCGGTGATGTACTCCTCAAAATAATACTATAAACCCCTCTGTTCCCTTGGGTGTCATAAAAGGCGACTAACGGACTAAAGACTGCACATACATCCAACAGCATAGAGCGGCGATGGACTCCTCAAAATAATACTACCAACCCCTCTCTTCCCTTCGGTGTCATAAAAGCGACTAACGTGCTAATAATGGCTCACCACCTAAGCACATGTGCAGACTGTGCAGATGTTTCTTGCTGAAGCGTGGACTGTGTGGGCGTGGTCTGTGTTGTCCATAGATTTAAATGATTACTAATTTAACCTTATACTTTAAATAAATATCTAAAAAAAGTTGTCAATTTATGTAAAATAAAATTCAACATCATCATCAGCAGCCTATAAACGTCCCACTGCTGGGCACAAACCTCCCAAGTGGACAACAGCACATGGGGATATTGGGCCATAACCCATAAGGCCAGCGTGGTGGCCCAATGCGGGTTGGTGGGTTTTAACGACTGTCATCTTACGACAACAACCGGGACCAACGGCTTAACGAGCCTTCCGAAGCACGGAGGATCTCGAGATGTTTTTAATATGGTCACCGATCCAGCGACTCGGTATTGCGAAAGTTGCATAGCAGGCAAGATAGCAAGCCGAACGCGCTAGCCGCTGCGCCATCGAGCTCCTCGAGAATATCCTCCTCCTCCTCGAAATTAAATTCACTCATTCCACATTCCACATGAGTAAAACTGAAACCTTAATAAATTAGCACGTCTGTTCGCCACCAGTGCACTAACGAGAATGAAATGCGCACAAACGTGTGGAACGCTTCGCAAGCGCTTGTGGCAAATTCCCTTTGATTTTTGACAAAAAACCGACACTCTGCGGATCAGCTACAAGCGCTTGCAAACCTAGGCAAACCTACGCAAACCAAGCCAAACGCTCTATCCACACGTTTGAATTTGTGACGGCTTCTCGAGGTTTGCCAAGCGCCTGCCTAGGGTTTGTAGAGGTTTGGAGTTTGTGGCAAGTGGCAAACGTGCGGTCGCGGCATAAGACCTTGTATTTTCCGGGGAAGATGTAGAAGATATAATTATTAATAAAATGTCTGGAGAGTTCCTCACGTTATAGTGTCAGACCGCGAAAGAATTAATTTATTAATAATCATCCGCGATCGCATCAAGTTCTTAATTACAGACTCAAAGTTTACAAAACGAGTAGGTACGCAGTAACATTTTACTGATTAAAAAACATTTCCTACTCATTTCATTTTACAGTTTATGTAATTACCTTCACACTACACTTTTCCGGTTGACATAGACTACATTAAATAATATTTTCAAAAATTCGTCACGGCGTACGGGCACATGCTCGGACCAAAATATTTGGTCCGAGGGCACATGAGTAAAGAAACGGTACAGAGAGAAAGCTTCTAGGAGCATACGAAAATCCTTACCTAAAGTAGTAGGGTTGCCAAAAGAGAATAACATAAAATAAACAAACTTTTATGAGCTTTTTATTCGGTATGTAGACAAGATAAGGTAAGTATAAATATTTACAAATTGCTTTCTCTAAATATTTTTTTATTATAATTTTTATTTTTAATAATTTGTTTACTTTCAATAGTTAGCTTGTTAGGTCCCGTCTGAATGCTGCGTGATGTTTGATCTCTCAAAACAATAATTTTATTTGAAAAAATACTCGAGCTTGAACTTTGTTCATTAATAGTTGATTAATAGGCATAATTTGAATGTCCTGATTTTCTTGTGCAGGTACAGTCTCACATTGACTCGTACTTGCGCCGTCATGTTTTGATGGCAAATTAAGTCTTGGAAAAGCATTGTCATGTTAATATTTTTTAGTTTGGTTTTGAGAAAATTTAATGTTGAATTTTTAGAAATTAACTTCGCATATTCTGTATCTTTCTCTTGTGTTATCGTCAATAACTTTAAGCACAAGGTCTTCCCGACCGACAGCTTTTAACCACTCATGTCGTCTGAAAAAAAAGAATAAATCAGAATGAGTTGTAATGTATTTTTTCAAACAATCATCATCATCATTAGCCTTAAACGTCCCACTGCTGGGCACAGGCGTCCCACGTAGACTAGCACGTGGGGATGTTGAGCCATAACCCACCACGCTTGCCCAATGCGGGTTGGTGAGTTTTAACGACTGTCATCTTACGACAACAACCGGGACGAACGGCTTAACGTGCCAACCGAAGCACGGAAGAGCTCGAGATGTTTTTTATTGGTCACCCATCGGTCATAGGTCCTATATTATTTTATTACTTATGCAGTAATAGTATTATCAACCGGAACCATTGGCTTAGGTGATATTGTAACAAAGGTTGTGTGCACTTGAGTATATAAATGTTTGACGACAAGGCGGCCTATGCAAAAAAATACGAAAAGAAATGAGATAATTTCTTATTGAATTACAAATATTTACAATTATTACTGCATAATTAAATCGATAAAAGTGTGAAAATGGGTTAATCTACAAAAAAATGCGGTTGCCTTTTCGACGCAGTCCGCTTCCTCACACTAATTTCATCATTAAAAATATGTTTACGCTCACACCAATTATCTAGACCAAGAATCTATTGAAACTCGTTAATATGGCAAGATAACTGATAAATATACATCAGTCTCTTAGGTATGGACATACACAGCGACCTCAACCCGAAGAGCTATATTGAGAGCATTATAACCACAGCCTCACGTAAACTCGGAATCCTGAACAAGGTGAAGCGGTTCTTCACGCCGGAGCAACGTTGTCTTTTGTATAAGACTCAGGTGCGCTCCTGCGTGGAGTATTGCTCTCATCTTTGGGACGGATCCGCCAAGTACTTGCTCGAAGCTCTTGACAGGTTGCAAAGACGTGCTGTCCGTATTATCGGTAACGATGACGTTACGACCAGTCTGGAGCCGTTACAGCTACGTAGGGATATTGCTTCCCTTAGTGCTTTCTACCGCCTTTACCACGGTGAATGCTCTGAGGAGCTCTTTGACCTCATCCCTCCCTCTCCTTTCCTTTCCAGATCGACGCGTGCAGGTCTTAGAAGCCACCCTCATACCGTGCTGACCATCAAGACACGTACCAAAAAGTTTGGACAATCGTTCTTTTGCCGAACTGCCCGTATCTGGAATGCGCTTCCCGCACACGTGTTTCCTTCCTCTTTCTCTCCCGGGTTATTTAAGCGGGGCGTGAAAAAGCATTTATGCAGGCCGCCATAGTGAGAGCGTTCGGCATAGCGTGGTAGCGCTGTGACGAACGCTTTCACTTCTTGGGCTTCACTGGCTGCTTTTCATCAGGCAGAGTGAAGCCATTATGGCGTGCCACAATAAAAAATAAAAAAAATAAACATAGAAACACGCCCAGACCTGAAATCAATTTAGAAAAACAGTTTATCTCTAAATCTCTGTCCCGGTGGGGTCACCACCGGGAATTGAACCCGGGACCTCAGAGATGGCGCGACGCCAGACCAGGCGTGCTAACCACTTGACCACGGAGTTCATCATTACCAGCCGTACCTACGTATGCAATCGAATATTTACCTACATTGAGGAACACTTGACATAGGTACCTTCATTCGTTTTCAATATTTCGTTCGCAAAATAATGTCAAGCTTGTAAATGCAAACTATTTTAACGACAGTTGGTGATAGATAAGGTTAAGGTACTGACGATTCGGAAACAAAACAGCAAAATATTTGTAGATTCACCCAATTAGATATAATTATAATAATAAATAATAATAAAAAGCCTTTATTGCTGATGAAATTACATTTGAAACAATTAATTTAAAATTTCAACACATCATATCCATCAGCGTGTCCTGCTGACACATAGGCCTCCTCCAGCTTCTTCCACTCAGATCTGTCCCTTGCTACTCTGAGCCAAAGTGTTCCTGCTGCCCTCCTTATGTCATCGGACCACCTTTTGAGTGGTCTTCCACGTTTTCTTTTGGTGTTGAACCTGGGAGTCCACTCTGTGGTCTTTCTTGTCCATTTCTCCCTCATATCTCTTATTATATGACCTGCCCACCGCCATTTCAGCTGTTTAGTTTTCATTACTACATCTTCAAACTTTGTGACTTTCCTAATGTCAGTGGCCCTCTTCTTATCTTTCCTTCGGTACCCTAGAATGCTTCTCTCCATGCTTCTCTGGCAGGTTCTTAGCTTGTTCTGTATTGCTTGTGTTGTGGCCCAAGTTTGACATCCATATGTAAGTATTGGCAAGATGCATGTGTTAAAGAGTTTTCTTTTCACTTTTATGGTGTATGGTTGCTCTTCATAATATCCTTTAGTGACCAATATCTTTTCCATGCATTTGTAACCCTTCTGTCAATTTCTTGTGCCATCTGGTCTTGAAATGATATTAGTTGTCTTATGTAGATATAAGATGAAACAAATTCTAACTTTTCCTTGCTGACATAGATGTCAGTTTCCAGTCTGTTTGTCATGGCTTTGGTTTTCGATTTGTTGATTGTCAGCCCCACCTCTCTGCTTTTTGTGGCAAGGTCTTGTATCATTAATTGCAAGGTTTCGGGGTTGTCAGTAATTAGCACTACAAGTCGTCGGCAAACCTGAGGTGGTTGAGTTTTTGGCCGTTTATGTTGATTCCTAAGTCACCCCATTCCATAGCTCTGATGACTTCTTCTAGAACCGCTGTAAACAGTTTTGGTGAGAGGGGATCACCTTGCCTCACACCTTTACTGATTGGAAAGCTTTCTCCTTGTGATTCGAGTTTCACTTGTGTTGAACTGTTCGTGTAAATATTTTTGATTAACCTTATGTATTTAAGTTCTACTCCTTGGTTTTTCAGGGCTCTCCATATGTGTGGATGTTCTAAACTATCAAAGGCCTTGTTATAATCTACAAATGCCAAATACAAGGGGTAGCCATATTCTTGGCATTTTTCTATAATTTGCTTAAGAGCGTGCATGTGGTCTGTCGTTGAAAAACCAGATCTAAACCCGGCTTGTTCTATTGGTTGGTGGAAATCTAGTGTTAGGGAGATACGGTTTAAAATTACTTTTGAGAACACCTTATAAACATTTGAAATTAGACTTATAGGTCGGTAGTTCCCAATGTCGTCTTTGTCACCTTTTTTGTATATTAGAATAATGGTGCTTGTTGGCGCTTAAGGCACCAACATGCGACGAGGTTAAAGGCTGAAGGCAGGAAGGCTGAAGGAAGGAATGACTTACCGGGATGATGAGTCAGGAACCGGCGGGCGAGCTGACCACGGGCGGCGAGGCTTGAGGGCGGCGATGTTGGTTGGTTTCCTGGCGCACAGTCACTACACGAAACTATTCACTAGGGCAGTTCGTTAGGCGTAACCTTACACATATGCTATGTACTATGTACTGCTTATTTCGAAGGCTGAGTTCAAGGGCGCGCGACGCGTGATTTCGTCTTGAGATTTCAAGGGCTACTGACTCTTGCGCGACGCCGGCCGTCAACATGGCGGCGCGACGGCTTAGTGCATTCTAATATGCACTCTATTCCGTTGCGCGGTGGCGCAAACATCTTCCCGGGGCCCAGGGGTGGTCTCATCCAGAGGGAGCCTGGCAATCTTGAACACAGGCCTCCGGAGGTGTCCATTGGCGGTGTCCAGGTCCACCACCCGCACGACGCCATCCTTCCCAGGCAGGGTGCGAGTAATGCGCCCCAGTCTCCATTGAAGGGCAGGCAGGTTGTCCTCCTTGATGAGGACGAGCTCGCCGACTCGGGGAGGGGAGGATGGGGACAACCATTTGGAGCGGGTTTGAAGGGTATGCAGGTAGGACTGGGTCCACAGCGTCCAGAAGCGCTGGGATAGGGCCTGTACCATCTGGAATCGCCTACGTGTGGAGATCGGCCTATCTTCCACGGATAGTTCGGGAAGGGCCGTTAGTGGGCGGCCTATAAGGAAATGTCCGGCTGTAAGCGGCTCAAAGTCTGAAGGATCAGACGAAAGTGGGCAGAGAGGTCTTGAGTTGAGGACCGCTTCAATTCGAGCTAAAAGTGTGGAGAATTCCTCGAATGTGAGGTGCTGTTCGCCAATTACGCGATATAAAAGTTGCTTTGTTGATTTTACGTTGATCTCATGTAACGCACCAAACCATGGTCCCTTAGGGACGTTTAACAACCAAGTAATGTGCTGACCAGCGAGCCTGTGCGCAATCGTGTCATTGTTTAAGGCAAGAAAGTTTTGTACTTCGATGAGCTGATTTTTAGCGCCTACATAATTTGTACCGCAGTCCGAGCGGATGAGAACTGGGGCACCGCGGCGGGCTATAAAACGCTGTAATGCCGCGAGGAACGCTTCCGTGCTGAGGTCCGAGACCGGTTCCAAATGAACCGCCTTAGTCGAGAGGCACACGAATATACAAAAGTACGCTTTTAAGAGTTTAACATTACGTAGGGTACTAGATTTAACGAGGAATGGTCCGGCAAAATCGGTCGTGACTTGACTAAATACTGGCTGAGGCGTAACTCTATCGGCTGGCAGGTCGGCCATGAAGGGCGCTTGCGGCTGGGCCCGGCATCGAAAGCATCTAATGCATTTAAAAACTCGGTGTCTAATAATACGGCGCGCGGACAATATCCAAAATTGTTGGCGTAGGATAGCGTGTAAAGTGTCAGCGCCAGGGTGGCAGTGTATTTTGTGGTAGTGGTCAATGATAAGGTCTACAAGTGGGCTAGAGCTGGGAAGTATGAGCGGGTGCTGCGCGTCATATCGGATAGACGCATGGGACAGTCGTCCACCAACTCTAAGGAGCTCATCTTTAATGAGAGGTGACAGCCGCTGGAGTCTGACGGAGCAGATTTTGCCAGTTTGAAGGCGGTGGATGTCCTCCGCAAACTCATTGTGCTGGACACTGCGCACCCAGTAAAGTAGGGCCTCTCTTCGTTCACTGACGTACAAGGGGCCTGAGCGTCGCGAATCTGGGTGGTGTCTGCAGTTGTGCAGAAAACGTTTTAGACAAGCTGTCACTCCGACGAGCTTGTCTAGTGAACTGAACCGAGTGAGCAGGTCAAAGTCAAGACCGGGCACTGTGACCAGTGACGGGACGTGTTTGGGCTTAAGGCCGGGCAGGGCGTGATGGCCCAGAGCTAAGGGCATCGCAGGCCAAGACTCACAAGGCTGTCCAAGCCACGTGGGAGACCACCATAGGTCGTGGGCTGACAGGGATTGCGCAGACATTCCTCTGCTTGCGCAATCTGCCGGGTTGAGCTCAGAAGGTACGTGTCGCCAGGTACATTCTGGTGAGCCTGAGCTGATTTTGACTACCCTGTTGGCTTCAAAGGGTTGAAGACGGTGAGGCGGTGTATTGAGCCAGGCCAGGACTATCGTACTGTCTGACCAACATATGTGTTGTTGTATACTGATATGGGCCGATAACTGAACCGACACACGGATCATGAGCTGGGAGAGTAGAGTGGCGGCCGACAACTCTAACTTGGGGATTGTGAGGCGGTTCTTGATTGGTGCGACTCGCGACTTGGCGACAATCAAGTGTACCAAAGTATCTCCGGAGGCATCGAGCTCATGGAGGTAAACAACGGCGGCAAACCCGGCTTCAGAGGCATCTGCAAACCCGTGAAGCGAGTATGCAGCTGAGCCCTTGCTTGCACAAACGTGCCGAGGGAAGCGAATGCTAGACAACAGCGGCAGATCCTCCGAGATGTGGTGCCACTCCGTTTGCACTTCAGAGGGAGTGGGCTCATCCCATTCCAGCTTCAGTAGCCACAATTGCTGAAGCAGCAGCTTTGCGCGGAAGATAACGGGGGAAACCCAGCCGTTTGGGTCATAAAGTGAGGCTACGGTGCTTAAAATAGACCGCTTTGTGACATGTGTGATGGGGGGCAGAGAGATGCGGTAAGTGAACTCGTCTGACTGAGGGCTCCACTGTATACCCAAGACCTTAATGGACGTGGATTCTGGGTTCATGTCGAAGTCCTTGGGCATGTCACATTGGTTGTCGGGAAATCTCTCGAGCAGCTTAGGCGAGTTAGATGTCCACTTACTGAGCTGAAAGCCGCCTAGGTCTAGCAGACTTATCAACTCGTCCTGAAGTGCCTGGGCGGATTCAACCGTGTCATGGCCACACAAGATGTCATCAACGAAGATAGACTTGCGAAGAACCTGAGCGGCTCCAGGGTAGCGATGGCCTTCATCATCAGCCAGCTGGAGCAGGGTGCGGATTGCATGATATGGGCTTGATCTTAAGCCGTACGTGACTGTATTGAGGGCGTAGGTGAGCAGAGGGTGATCTGGTGAGGACCGCCATAGTATCAGCTGATACCGTCTCTGGTCTGGGGCAACCAGCACATTTCTGAACATCCTCTGGATGTCAGTGCTGAAAACGATTGGATGCGTTCTGAAGGACATGATGATGTCCACAATGTCCTGTTGAAGGGCGGGGCCTGTGTGTAGGCATTCATTTATGCTGACACCATTGGAGCTTTTGCAGCTACCATCAAAAACAATGCGCAGCTTGTCCGACCCTGACTTAAATACGCCATGGTGAGGGATGTAGAAGTGAGGTTTATGGGCGAATGTATTTGGGTGACAGGGAGCCATGTGCCCTAAGTCGATGTATTCGGCCATAAAGTCGACGTATTTAGAACGCAGAGACGGGTTCGCCATTAGCTTCTTCTCAATATTGAGGAATCTGCGTAATGCGATAGGGTGAGTTTTGCCTAGTTGAGGGGCGTCCTTTAGAAAGGGCAGAGCGACCGTATATCTGCCTGAGGGATCGCGTGTAGTGGTAGAGCGGAAGATTTCCTCGCATTGTTCCTCCAGGGGATCATTATGAGTGTGAGATTGAGGGAGGGGCTCCTCAGACTCCCAGAACCTTTCCAGACTCTGACGTATGTCCTGGGCTGATTCAGCTGAGTCTGGTTGTGAGCTGACGACGTGAGCTGAGTTAACCTGCTGCGCCGGCTGCGCATACAGGTCCTCAATGGGTCCTATCAACGCGAAGTCGAAAATCGTGCCGAAGGCTATGGGCTTGCCCGGGCCCAACGAGACCTTAGTCCCGTCCAACACCTGGCCAAGAACGTCCGACCCCAATAAGAGGTCGATCGGGGCTGGTGTGTGGTAAAGCTGGTCAGCCAATGGCACGGGTGGCTGGCCTAGTACGTGGGAAATGTTTGGTACCTTCTCTAAGGGAAGGTAGCCAGTGACGTTTTTTAAAATGTGAGCTGTGGCAGTGATTGTAGGAGTATCATTGTGAGTGGGTCGGCATACTATTGTTATTGCCGCCTTTGACTCATGTTTGTGCTGATTCCCAACTCCTGTAATTTTTAAAGAAGTGGGTTTTGATGGCAGGTTCAAAAGTCGTGCCATGCGTGACGTTATTAACGTCAGCATACTGCCACAGTCCAATAAAGCTCTAGCTGTGTGAAGATGGCCATGTACGTCCGCGACTCTTAGTGAGACGGTTGGCAACAAAATGGGTGTGCTAGTGGGCACAGAAGGTGAGTGAGCTGATTGAGTATCAGCTGAAATTGTATGAGCTGAGTATGTATCAGCTGTGTGGGCATGGGTTGACTGGGCATGGGCTAAATTTACCTCTTCGCTAGGGTGCTCTGTGATAGTTGGGAGTCATAATTGCTGGCGGCGTTCGCGGGGCCTACCTGGCGAACCGGACCTGGGTGGGCTGGCTCTGTGAGCAGAGCTGGGTTGCACCTGTTCAGCCTGTGCGGGTTCGTGCCGCCTGCTGTTTCTGGGGCGCTCCCTCGAGTGCTCTGTCAGCTGTGGTGGGGGTACATGTACAGACGACGAATAAGCTGAGTGCGTTGGGCCGTCTGGTCGATGGAGGGACGTGTGGTGGTTTGTGCTCCCACAGTTCTTGCATGCCCCCCTCGACCTGCACTCGCTCTCGTAGTGGCGGCCGAGACAACGCTGGCAGCGCCCGCGTGCCTGTACAAAGTCCCAACGGCCCTGTGTTGGCTGGGCATTGTACCATCTGCACGTCATGAGCGTATGTCCCCTAGTGGCACAATAGGGACAGTAGAGCGTCGAGCGTGAGGAAGAGGACGAGGACGATGACGAGGAGCAGCTTTGATGGAAGGCCGAGTAGACGGGGAAGGGCTGACTGCGAGCCGGGGAGGTGGATGGGCGGTGACGCATTTGCTGCGCTGGGCGTGACGGTTGGTGAGTAGGCTGATCGTAGGCGCGGTGAGGCGATGGAGCTGAGGAGCGGCCACGGTAATGGTCGGGTTGTTGCTGAGCCATCTGAGCATAAGTGCGATGGGGCAACTGTGGAGGCGCGCGGCTACGAGAAGGGCCGGGCAGGGCGTGAATGGGCTGCGGCTGGGCTACGTTGGAGAACTCTGTCTCCACACAGCGCGCGTGCTCCTCGAGGTAGGAGATGAGGTCACTCAACGTGGGCAGGGTGCTGCTAGACCCGTGTCTGCGCTCAAATAACGTGCGGAGCTCACCCTTAAGCTTTCGCACCACTATCGACACAAACACGTAGTCGTCTCCTATGGGCAGATCCAAATTACTAAGGGCACACTGGGCGGACACCAGCGGAGTGAGGAAAAGTGTGCGTATGTTAGAGCGCGTGTGGATGCTCGGCAGCCCCAGGATTATGTCGACGAAACTATCGATGAGAACCCGGCGGTTCTCGTATCGCTTTGTAAGGATGTCCATGGCCACGGCAAAATTTTCATTGGTGACCTTTAAGTGGGACACCATACTTAATGCCTCACCGCTGAGACTTGAGAACAGGTAGTGGAGCTTGACTGCGTCCGACAGGGTCGCCATGTCGTCAGTCAAACTTCTAAACAGCGCAATGAAGGAAGGCCAATCCTCCACTTTTGAGCTGAACCTGGGCAGCGCTATCTTGGGGAGGACGGCGGTGGGCGTATTGACGCCAAAACTGGGCTGAGCGCTATGGGTTGGGGACGACGTGGAAGAGGGTGAGATTTCCTCCCTAGCCACAAGTATCCCCAGGTATGCTCCGGAGGCTTTTGTGTGGTTCTCAGTGTATGTCCTCTCAACCCCCTCGTCTAAGTTCTCTTCGTCGAGAATGTTGTAGTACACTGAGTCCAGCTTCTCCTTTATGCCCTGTATCTGTGCGAAACGCACGTTAAATTCCGTTATGGAATGTTTGGTGTCGCCAGCAATGATCATTGATCCCACCTCTAGGAGCTGGTGTAAAGCTTTGGCGGCCTCCCTAAATATCGCGGCTTGTGACTTGGTCGGCATTGCGATGAATAAAAGGAGACAACAAAAATAATAAAAAATAAAAAATTAAACAAATTTAAAGGCAGTAAAAAGAACAACACCCTGTATATATTCTATAGTTGGGCTGGAGGTATTTGTTTACTAAGGTAAGAGCAAATGGGCTAAAATTATCGCAACAATAAAGAAAGCAAAACTAAGTTGGGGCGCCTTGTATATGGCCTACGGGTGGGCAAACGCGTGTATGTGTAGGTATGTCTGTGTATATGTATGTATGCTTATTGAACGCGCGTACGTAACACTAGCCGACCGCAAGCAAAAAACAAACAAAAACAAAAGAATCACGTTATCCGTAGCCCACTGTTGGGCAAGGCGCTCACAATCGGGCAGACCTGTTGCCGACACTGGCGCGAATAATGAGTCAGTCGCAAGCAAAAAAAAAAAAAAAATAAACTAATCATAAAAATTTAATTAAACTTAACGTGTGTAGAAGCGAAGGCGACGCACGCAAATAGCCGTAAGCTATATATAAAAAAACTGATGAAACTAAATGAAACACACTACGGTCATGTGGTGAGCACGCACCAAGAATGAGCCGATCGCAAAGGCATAAATAAAAAATAAAAAAATAGATATAAAATTAACACGGGCGAAAAAATAAAGCACGCTATTTGGCACGCGTGGTGAGCATGCACGAGATCTGAGCCGATTTAACACGACAAGAATATAAAAATTCCTTAAAAAATAAAACGGGAAAAACAACAATATCGTCGTCTAGACGCGGGTGTGTTATTACGTAACCAAAGTTATATGTGCAACCGAAAAACGTAAAACGCAAACGTAACGCAATAATTTAACTACTAAACCTAACGCATCATTAGTACAAGTAATACACAATTAGTGCACTAGCTCGCTCAAATCACATTGTATGACACCATAAAATCAACATCAACAACATAAACACTAAACTTGTTAGCGTAAATTAACTAGGAGTTAGCACGAATCGGATACTGGTACGAAAATTTGGAACACGATACCCGAAACACGAATTTTTATTCGTGTAGGTAGGTCAACTTTGCAACGACTGTCGTGGAGAAAAATTTTGTATGGAGATGAAATTATAAATGTTAGGAAGTGAAATAAATATAATTATGAAACATTATTTTTAGCGGACTGTATAATTAATGAATAATTAATAAAAGTTAAGGGCTGATTCGGGGCTGATTATGGTCGAAAGACCATGAAATTTAGAGGTATTCCGTGCTCGATTGGACCAGAAATGTTGGCGCTTAAGGCACCAACATGCGACGAGGTTAAAGGCTGAAGGCAGGAAGGCTGAAGGAAGGAATGACTTACCGGGATGATGAGTCAGGAACCGGCGGGCGAGCTGACCACGGGCGGCGAGGCTTGAGGGCGGCGATGTTGGTTGGTTTCCTGGCGCACAGTCACTACACGAAACTATTCACTAGGGCAGTTCGTTAGGCGTAACCTTACACATATGCTATGTACTATGTACTTCTTATTTCGAAGGCTGAGTTCAAGGGCGCGCGACGCGTGATTTCGTCTTGAGATTTCAAGGGCTACTGACTCTTGCGCGACGCCGGCCGTCAACATGGCGGCGCGACGGCTTAGTGCATTCTAATATGCACTCTATTCCGTTGCGCGGTGGCGCAAACAGTGCTATTCGTCCATTGGGCAGGGATATATTCTGACTCAGTTTCAGGATTTTTAGTTTTGTTTTTTAGTGTTGGTATCCATGAATTTGTTTCTCGGAGTTCTTTCAGTGCTTTCTTGATCCCACCCGTTTTATTTATGTGGTAGTTGATGCATTCCATTCTCCTTCTAGCTATGACTTTCTTTAAACTTTTACTTATTTCTTTACTAACTCTGTTTATTTCTTTCAGAACTATTTTATCTCTCTTATTGCCCATTAACATATCTTTTCTTGACTGTATTAGTAGCTTTGTGGTTGCACTTAAAGTTTCTGTTTTAGTGGTTTTGTACATACTGTTTATTTCCTTGTTATATATTTCTTGAATTGTGTTTATAGTTGGTGTTGCTATGTAATCTGGTGACATTGATTGAGCCGGCTCATAGCGTCTTTGTTGCCTAAAGTTCATCCTGCATTTTCTTTGCTCGGCACTTTGTATTTTTGCTCTGACTAAGCGATGGTTGGTGTTAAAGTTAAATTGTGAGATAATGTTGATATCATGGAATACTTTGGGACAGTTGCTCAATATATGATCTATTTCGTTGTGGTGAGAGCCGTCTGGTATATGTAATAAAAATAACAATTAAGTACCTACGTTAAGCCGAGTCCTCTGCGACGCTGTTTTGTGATAACCTTTTTTTTTTTTTTTTTTTTTTTCCCAGGGGAACTCATTACGAGTACCGGGGCCTTGAAGAGGCACCCAGTTATGTGGGACTCGCCCGTCCGCCTTTCCGCACCCACTGACAAGGAGAGAGGCTCCAGGTCAGCTGCCGAGCTAAGTCCCGGCTGGGAGGGCGAGACGGAGGGGAATACCCACTAAACCCCTGGGGGCCCAACAATCCGAAGCTGAAAGCTGAGGTGGATGTCGCGGTACATACCACTAGGGATTAACCCGCGACGGTCACCCCGTCGCCCGTGTGCCAACCTATGATCGCAAGCGGTCTCGCGCCGACACACGGGCAACTTCGCGCACGGCACAACACAAAACAGCGTGCCCACCCTCTAATGGGCACGCGATCCCCCAAAATAACAGATACAAGGACAGCACAGGACAAACACAAGACAAAGACACATTGGTCCTCCGACCCTTGGGCTTTTGGGGAGGTATAGTCATACCCACACCAAAGCCCAACCCCACTCGCGCTTGCTTCCGCAAGCGCCTCACCACAAACAGGCAACACCACAAACAAACACACAACAAATAGCGCGGCCTTCCACCAGCCCGCCTTATCCTACTCGGCAGCCCGGACCCCGACTCAGACCCAGAAACCGCCCACGAATCTGGCTCCGACTCGGACCCCTAGCCCCACAAACACCTACCGACCCTCGACCTCGGGCCCTTGACCCAAACCCCGGAACTCGGAGACGGACCCCCGGTAAAAACCGGGAGGTCACTCCATGCCCCGACGATTCCTGATGTGGCGGGAGCCTCAACCAGGCGGCCCCCCGTATCTTTCACGGCCTACAGAGGTGGACAGACTCCGTCAGGCCCGCTACTCCACAGTCGCTCGCGAACACACACCGGGGTCTCGAGCCCGACGCTCAACTCCCGGTGCCCGAGGCCGTATCCCACAGAAAAACATAAACGCCCCCAAGGACGGCGCTCAGAAGGAGCGCCGCCGAAGCTCAAAGCCGCTCAAAAGAGCGGCGAGCGTTTTAAGTGCGCGCCCACCCCAAGCCGCACACTCGCGTAACGGGGGTTACGAGCGCGCGGCCCGGAGCGGGCACGCACCGCCTAGAATTCGGCGCCCAGAAGGGGCGCCAGGGATTGGCATAAAGCCCCTTGTCCCAGGGTGGTGGGAAGAGGCCTTACGACAATTCCTACAACACGCGAGGTCTTACCCCGCACACACAAAGCACGGCGCTCAGAAGGAGCGCCGCCGAAACCCCAATCCTCAAAGCCGCTCAGAAGGAGCGGCGAGTCATCAAGTGCGTGCCTACTCCGGGTCGCACGCTCGCATAAGGAGCTACGACCACGCGTCCCGGACCGGGCACGCACTTGACGGTGCAGGCCCAGAAGGGGCACTGCCTAGAATTCGGCGCCCAGAAGGGGCGCCAGGGATTAGCATAAAGCCCCTTGTCCCACGCTGAACGTGGGCCGAGAGGCCTTACCCAAGGGTGCACCACGAGGAGGTTCCCAAATTTGCACCCCTTTGTGATAACCTAACCTAACAACAAACATCTAACAAATTAAACGCATATTTTGTTAGATGTTAGAAAACACAACACAGTATCGCAAGAGACATGTGTGTGACACGGCTTAACATACATACCTACATAACATAAAGGTTTGTGTGATCTACTTAAACATATCTAATTTTAAATAGGTATAATCTGGTTTCGATTTACTTACCTAGTAGACTTCTTGGGATAATTTAAATATGAAATATCTTTTTTTTCTCTAATATTATTCATACAAATGGTACAGTAAACAACCAAAATGGTTGTTAAGTCAATTATTTACACTTTACACACACTAAAAGCTAATTATTTACACTTTCATAACTATTTACACTTCATTCTCCTTAAAACAATTTCGTAAAAAAATTATAGAAGCACAAAACAAATAAGACGCGTGCTTCGTGCATCGTGCAGGCCCTCAGTTTGTCCACTGGCCGAGCGAGCGCAAACCGGTTTTCCAGTGGCGGCGCGTACGCGACCGACGCAGCGGCTAGCGGACACGCACACATGCGCCGTATGCTTGTAGTAGTTGACTCGCGACGGCGCGGTTGTATGTAGCTTATACTCTGAACCGCTTCTTTACTCATGTGGTACGGGGCCAACGCGGACGAAGACGCGAGCGGTCCGTAGACATTAAGGCGCTATATTGTACCGCCACCAATATAAAACATACAGTTTTAAAATTCATATATAATATAGTAGAACATATTATCTAGTGACTATTAAAAATGATTGGTAAAGACAGAAACATGATTGGTAAAACTTCATTCGATAGAAAAAAAATCAAAGATAGCTCTGTTCAACATTTAAAAGAGCTGTAAGTCAGATAATAAAATAATAAATTACTTAATTTTTTACCAATCGAAGAAACTTTTTATATTCTAGTGAATGCAAAAGACACATTTTTTTATTTCACTTAATTTATCCTTCTTATGCAACATACCTATAAAACGCACCTATTCGCTCCGCTTCGCTGTTATACCAGTCCCTTAAGAGCCGTTTACACGTATTAAGTTGTCAAGTAGGTAACTTAATTTTAAGTTAATTTTAACTAAATTCTTGCGTGCAAACAGTCACTTATAAGCTCTTTAGTAGCAAGTGGTAAGTAAACGATTTAGTGGGCAAGTGAACAAGTAGAATAGAATCGAGTCTATTTTTTGAGTAAGTAACCGCCCCTCCCGCACCGCTTGCATTCCCCGGTAGGTTTGGCTTCTACTAAATTGTCATTTAAGGGGCTACTACACTGTTGTAAACCGACGTTTACAACAGCCGTTTACAACAGTTTGGTAGGTTGTTTTCAACGACATTTCTGTCAATCTTTCCACGACCTTTGTTTGCGGGCGCGCGTTGAAAACCGCTGTGTTGCCACTGCCTTAAACACCATTACACACAAACCGCTATCTTCAACCTACATACAACATGGTTACTGGAAAAAGCCAAGTTCGTATATATTAATGTACGTACAGCGCGGTATTTTTTACATCTTTAAAAGCTCATATTTAGCTAATAATTAAATATATTTAATCGCGTTTTTCTCCAGTAAATTAATCTTTTTTTTATTGCCTCACTACTTAAGTATATCAAGGAAGAGATGCCAATAGCGCTATTTAAATTGGCAAATAAAACAAAATATGTCAAATATGCTAAATTTTACGATAATGCTTAACATCCTAATAAAGCAGGATCCTGCTAAAAATGGCAACACTGTGAACTGTGGCAAACCGAGTCGAAGCTCGTTCACAACAAGTTGTAAACGAGCCTCCCGCCAAGGTGACCTGGTGGGAAAGGCTTGTTTACAACTGTGTGGTAGCCCCTATTTGACGTGTGGACGCAACAATTTAGTGAAAATATTTAGTGAAGTCGTGAAGTCTCGTGTGTGACGAGAGCCGGTCTTGCCGCGATGTGTCGCCGCCGTATGCACTAAAGAGTGCTGTAAATACACGTGTAAACGATCGACAACTTAAAATTAACTTAAAATTAACTTAAAATTTAGTTACCTACTTGACAACTTAATACGTGTAAACGGCCCGTTTACACCGTTACCGTCACCGTTACCGTCGTACCATCCTAATAAGCATCATTGATAGATTTTTAATCACTGTGTTAGCCTCTCGTCTGTGTAGTGGCTCAATGGGCGATTTTCTGACAGCCCAAATTAAAAAGTAAAAATTAGTTCAAAAACACTCGATAGATGTCGTTTTATGAAAGCTGGGCTACTTATGGGCTGTAATAAATTCTACACTTTTACTTGTCTACCAAAAGAATAAAAAAATAGTATTTACTTACCCATTTATATTCAGGACATCCAGAACCAATTTCTATTTTGGAATAGAATAAATATTACGCAGCCATACACGTGCTCTTCATGAACCCGCCTTTTACTAAGCGCCATACTAATCTATGCTAAGCGCCATCTATGAAGTCATTTACGAACCAATTTCTTTTTTTTTTTGATCTCGGAAAATCGCCCATTGAGCCACAATATTTCTAACCGTAGTCTGTGTACTGGCTCAATTGAGCCGCACTTCCGGCCGGAAGTAAACTATAAAAAAGGGTCTCATATTTCGCCTCTATACTCCTTTGTTTGGTTTTTGTTAGTGACATGCCGCACACGTGTGGAATCACCATGAACTAGGCTCCATGGTTCAAGTATCCCTTGGTGTCGTCCTATGGGAAAAAAACACCATATTGTCGTTTGAAACTTATGGTTGTTTTAGCGCGTATTTTGAAGGTATTTAGAAATCGGATTTGACGATTAATTATCGTGTTTATAGTATTATGAGCTGATTTCTGTTGTAACGTGTTTTTTGATGCTTATGTTATGCTTTATTACAATAAAATATGTGTTTTCGTTATATATTTTTTTTATTTTACTTGAAAAAAAAAAAAATATTTAAAAAAAAAATTATATTTTTATTCTTACAATGTTTTAGGTATGGCAAAGGATGTTAATAGGTTAAGGAACTAATGCAGAGTTACCAGTTATCATAATTAGGCTTAATTATGAATAGAACGGAGGGTAGCTACTTTTTTAGCGTGCGGGTAGCTGAAAAGACCCCTGTCTGTGTCGGTGGCTCAATTGAGCCACACAGGCAAGAAAGAAAGCAAGACCGGCTCTTCACACAGACGAGAGGTTATGCTATGCAATGCGTGAACAATCTCGTTTTTTTTTTTACAATTTCACTATCTTTTATTCATCAATCTTTTTTTTACTCAATCATCAAAATTAATTATACCTAAAAAAAATAATGTAAGGCTGTTTGTGCTTGTTTCTTTTGCCTTCTCTCAGACAGGGGAGGGAAGGAAAACCAAAAATAAATCTATGGAATGGAAGGAAAAAGCTAGTGATCGGGGAAGTTGTAAATTAAAAATTTTTGACCGTAAATCAAAGCAAAATGACTGTTATATTCTATAATTTACTCTCTAATTTCAATATTATTGATAACTGGTACTAAACTAATAAGTTTCCAGTGTCAATATTGACAAGTAGGTATGTTAACTTGAGAAATACAATTGCAATTTGATAACGAAACGTGTCGTTAGTTTGATGGCCTACTGAATTAGTGTGGGTTGTAAATCGATAGCATCAAAACCTTGCATAAATAAAAGCAAAGGCATCTTAAAATACCTACTTGGAGTATGTTTTACATTTTAGATTCAAGATGTCGAAGCGTACGGCAGATGACGGGGGCAATGGCAGCAGCAGCCAGCCGCCGATCAAAAAAGTTCACTTTGAGCCTCATCTCATTGGGCCTGTGTCCACTCTTGAAGAAATGGACATAAAAGTTCTTCAATTTCAGAACAAGAAGTTGGCTCAGGTATAAAACCACCTAATGCTAATGTCAAAGCGATGCTCCTTTTGTCTTGACTTGACCAAACATTAAGTTATACAAATCAGCTGTTTGTCATGTTAATGTAATAACAAACCAAATTACTTTGTAATTGACAACATTACATTTTCATGAATTCTTCTAACTTTTTTTCCATTTTATTGATCAATTTAGCTAGTTTGTTAATAGATAGGTATTATAATATCTAGTTATTAGCTAATTGTAATTTTTTTATAGTGACAATAGAGTAAGTAGTTATTTATAAAATGTTATAATAATTTTTTGTTTACAGAGAATAGAACAGCGACATAGATGTGAGGCTGAACTCAGAGCACGTATAGAGCAGCTGGAGAAAAGGCAGACACAGGATGATGCTGTGCTGTGTGTAGTCAATCGTTATTGGAATTTACTCAATGAAGACATTAGAGTTTTACTCCAACGGTTTGATGCAGAGACAGCTGATGAATCTGAGAATAAAAGTAAGTTTGAGATGTTGAAATGCTTTCATATTGTTAATGACAGGCTGAAAACATGATTGGAAAAACATTGATTTAATTTAACTATTTATAGCATCTCTAGGTGTAGACTTTAGAATTGCACAACAGTTATTAGAGAAGATGAGATGGCCCCTAATATCTAATATTAAAGTAAAGATTTCACTGCCTGTCCAATTATGTTCAAATATCATGCATATAATCACAACTATTATCTCTAAAGGATTAGTCAGAGACAAGGCAATGAGGACAGCAAAAGCAGTCCTTTACCATAGTCCACTTTTCACCAAATTTCGACTGCACAGTGCTCAGCGTGACAGGTGGTGAGCCCATCGCCGCTCTATGCTATTAGATGTATGTCTGTTAATCACCTTTTACGACACTCAAGGGAAGAGAGGGGGTGGTAGTATTCTTTCACCGCTATGCAACACTGTTATTCCAATATCAAATGGTGATTCTGGTTTTCTGCATAAATGAACTTACTGTTTAATCTCATACTTCATGCTAACTCAGTAGGTACTACAGGATTGTCATTATAAAAAAAATATATGCTCAACCTTATTAAAATATCAAATGGTAAGGTTAAGGTGATTCTGGTTTTCTGATTATGTTAAAGAATCGGCCCTACATGACTTCAAGTGCATACATCATGCCAGCCGAGACCACCACAGCTTTCCATTTGCTAATTTGTGATAATTTTCATTTGGTTTATGTACTCAAACATTCTTCATGCAGTCATGTTGTCAATGTGCAGTTTTTGTCTCATACATACGTACATAAATGCACAACATTTATCCCAAAGGAGTTAGTCTGAGACTAGATAATGAGGACTGTGAATGCAGTACTCTGCCACAGTCCACATTTCGCCAAATTTAAACTGCATTCATGCTCAGAGCGGCAGGTGGTGAGCCCATTGCCGTTTTTGTATGTGCAGTCCTCAATTCGTTAGTTGCTTTTTACAACACCCAAGGGAAGAGATGGGTTGGTAGTATTCTCTTTTAACCTTTTATAGGGCAGTGTCAAATATATTGACGACATCATATTTTAAACTTTGAACAATTGAGATAAGGTCGAAAACCATTGAAAAATTTCAACATGCTGTGCTTATTAAAGGGTTAATGAGCCGAAACCACACAACTCTGAGTCTTTGACTCACTTATTTTTGTCACATTTTTTATTCAGCCCTCTGTTTGGCAAACATTGGATAAAGAAGTGTGACATTAAGCCAGCAAAGTCCTAAATATAATGAGTAACTGATTTGGTGTTACCATATTAGGCTTTGCATGACGTATGTCTAAAAAGAAAAACGTCCATCATTTAAAAATAGTCCAATCAGTTTTTTGACCAGCCATAAAAATGTCCAACTCTAGAAACAACCAACCAGATACACGACCAGTTATAATAATGTCCAGCCAAAAAATTATCCAACTAAAAAATAACCGACCAGATACATGACCAGCTAAAATAACGTCCAGCTACAAAAATATCCAACTATAGAAACGACCAACCAGATACATGACCAACTATAATAACATACAGTCTAATTGTATTCGTACTATTTCTATAGACTCAAATCTACTTTGGTTATATATCAAAACACATTTATTGCAAAGGATTATTACATATTATTATTACATTTATTGTTATATTCACACTTACCCAAACCCCTTATAAGTTCTACTACTGCATTATTTTTCGTATTTATATTTCGTCAAAGGTAAAAATTACGAAATTGTATAGTAAGGCGTAGGTATGTTAAAGTGCTAGATTTTAAGTGTAATGGACATTGTTGACTAGTGAATAAGTAATAATAATTGTTTTGACTTTTATTAATATGCAGCCTAAATAGTTCATTTATTCCCTTAACAGTTTCTCACAGCTTAAAGCTAGATGTTTTCAGGTGATTTGGGTCGGGTAAAGTAAAATATTAGATCAGTTGTCTATTAGTGGATCGGCCTATTATTTGCCGTCCTACATTTTTATATATTGTAGATTTACAATTATTAAAGTCATGGACGTTTTTAAATTTTTTGGGTTCCGGTATTTGTGTTCATAATTTTATAAGGTAATTTTTTTGTTGCGACAAGGTTGTCATTGGACATTTTTATGATTGGTCAATTTCATCATTTTGACATGGGCTTGTTGTAGATTTGTCTATTTGGACAATTTTATAATTCTACATTTATTACTGGTCATTTTTAAGTTTGGACAATTTTATTAAAGGACATTTTTTTAGTTGGACTATATTAATGTTGGATGTTCAACAACCTCCTTGGTCGAGTGGTTCGTACACCGGTTTTCATGGTGTCGCTATCTCTGAGGTCCCGGGTTCGATCTCCGGTCGGGTAAATTTAGAAATTATTGTTTTTCTAAATTGTCTCGGGTCTGGGTGTTTTCTAAGTATGTGTATCCGTTGTCTCGTAACCATTTAACCAGTTTCATAATGAAGCTTCACTTAGGCTACATAATTGGTGTGAGTGTAGGAAAGTTTATTTAAGTTATTCAAAATCAAAATCAATATCTCTTTATTCAGTAAACTTAGAATAAGCATTTTGAATCGTCAAAAGTTAAAGGATGGACGGGCAATGCCCATTCAGGAAGTCTTTTAACTGTGGAGAAGAACGGGCGCAAGAAACTCCACAGGTTTATAATAATATAGAAGTAACGACATTTACAAAACAATATGTCGTTACCAAATCATACAACATACAATTAAACAAATTATGAGCGTCAATACAAGTTGGAACATGCCCTCCCTGTCATAGAAGGACATTTTCCATTACAACAAAAAAAAACATTTGATACGATTACAAAAAACAGGTATTGCTCGATTTTAAAAAAAACGAACAAGGTCTTACAGTATCTTTGAAATAAAAAGAAAAACTATTAAATACTACCAATAAAAAAAATAAGATTGCAAGAGCTGACCAGCCTCCACAGGCGGCACCCGTTCACGAGTATGACATGTGAATCAGCCATCGCTTCGCTCAACCATGTTTTAGGGAACGTAACGACCCGACGCACATGCCACCACCGCAGAGACACTTTAAGAGAGCATGACACACTCGAGCAACTCCAACGAAAGCAAGAGAACAATAAGACAACTTTAAACGCAACATAAATTTTGAGTGGGTATCTTTGTCTGTAAGACACTGCTGTTAAAGGCTATCATACCAGCGTCAAATTAATTATTAAAAAAAATATATTGCTAAGAAAATAAAATGTGAAAATATTATTATAACCAGGCTGTTTTGTCTTCTAAATATTCTTTGACTGTATAATAACCTTTCTTATGTAAACAAGATTTTACATGATTCTTAAACTTATCTAAAGGTAAATCTTGTACAGTACTTGGTATTTTATTATAATAGTGTATACCTTGCCCCAAGAAAGAGCCGAGAACCTTTTGTAACCTAAACAGTGGCATTACTAGTTTTGACTTACTTCTAGTATTGAAATTGTGTACATCACCGTGTTTAGAAAAAGAGTTAATATTGCACCGCACAAAAACTATACAATTATAAATATATTGCGATGCAACAGTAAGAACACCAACTTCCTTAAAAATATTTCTCAGAGAAGTTTGTGATCCCAGTCTATAAATGGTTCTTATTGCTCGTTTCTGTAAAATAAATATAGTTTTAATATCAGCCGCTGTTCCCCACAAAAAGACGCCATACGACATGACACTGTGAAAATAACTAAAGTAAACAGTCCTAGCAGTTTCAACATCTGTTAATTGTCTAATTTTTCTAATGGCGTTAGCTGCTGAACTGAGTTTGCCGGCCAAATTCGATATATGCGGATTCCATTGGAGTTTTGAGTCCAGGGTTATCCCTAGGAAAACTGTCGAATCTACCAAATCTAATTTATCACCATTCATTCTAACATCGGTTTGTTCGGTCTTGACATTTGGTAGTGTAAATTTAATACATTTCGTTTTTTTAGCGTTTAGCTGTAAATTATTAGCAGTAAACCAACTAAGTACCTCTGAGAGAGCATTGTTTACATCGTCAAAATTATTCTTATTCCTAGTCACATTAAAAATGAGTGAAGTATCATCTGCAAACAATACAATATCACAGAAGTTTTCTACAAAGAATGGCAAGTCATTGATATATATATCAAAAATAAGAAAGGGCCAAGAATTGACCCTTGTGGAACTCCCATTTTTACATGAGAACCGGATGACTTAGTTCCATTAACATCGACAGTTTGTGTTCTAGAACTAAGATAAGACTGTATCAATTTAAGCGCAAAACCTTTGAGACCATAATAATTTAACTTCATCGCCAGTGTTGGGTGCTCAACGCAATCGAAAGCCTTGGACAGGTCGCAGAAAACTCCAAGAGCGTTCTGAGACCCCTCCCAGGCATCAAATATATGTTTTATTAGAGCAACACCTGCACTGATGCAGTGGAACGACCCTTTGTAAAATCAAATTGCTTACTATGTAAAAGATTATTTAAGTTAAAGTATTCTACTAACTGTTCGAGAATAATTTTTTCATAAATCTTACTAAGTGCTGGTAGTATTGAAATTGGTCGATAGTTACTGGGGTCTTCTTTATTTCCCGATTTAAATAAAGGTATAACCTTACTAAACTTCATAAGATCAGGAAAGATTCCCTTATCAATACAGTTATTAAATATGTCAGCAAGATAGGGTGCAATAGAATATATAATATTCTTAATTATCTTTATAGACATGCCCCACAAATCACCTGTGTTTTTCATTTTTAGTGATTTGAAACTTTTAATAATATTATTAGAGTTAATATATTGAAAATTAAAAGAAAAATTACATTTGGGTACATGTTCTTCGAGAAAAGATTGTGCCGCCACTGGTGATGAATTCAAATTAGAGGTTGTTACCACAGGTATATTTATGAAGAAATCATCAAAAATATTAGCAATTTGTGCATCCGAATTGACAAGGTTGTCATTAACTTTTAGAGTAAAAGTGTTGTCCCGTGGTTTTAATTTACCAGTTTCACGGTTGATGATATCCCAAGTGGCTTTTATTTTATTATTAGACTTTTTAATTTTATCTATAATGAAATTTGATTTTGCTAGTATGCACACTTTCTTAAACAAATTAGAGTATTTTTTTACAAATTCTGTAAAATTTAAATTATGATTGTATTGTCTTAGATTATATAGCTCAAACAGTTTATTTCTACTTTTATAAATACCAGGCGTGGCCCAGTCACAGAACTTAAGTTTTTGTGAAAACTTTATTGTTTTAGAGGTAAACACCTGGTTGTATTCTGTCTTTATTAAATCAAAGAGATTACTATATAGTACATCCGGATCATCTTGTACAAAGAGCAAAGTATCAATTTTACAAGCTACATTGTTTTTAAAATACTCCATTCGCTTTTTTGTAACTGGTTTACATGTTACAGTTTTAGGCTCCTCCTTAACATCAATATCATAGCTCACCTTCAAACCGCAATGGTCAGATGTAAGACTACTAATAACTGACTTAGATACAGGGTCATAGTCTGTAAAAATATTATCGAGACAAGTGACCGAATGTGAAGTTATTCTGGTGGGTTCAAGAAAAAGATTTTTTAAATTAAAACATTTAAATAAAGCTAGAAGACTAACACTCACTGAAGTGTTTTATAAAATATTTACATTAAAATCCCCACATACTTGAACAAATTTATTTTTTAATTTTATTTTATTAAGTACATCTTCCATTACTGATTCAAAAACATCGAAATTGCCCGAGGGGGATCGGTATACACACACTATTATAAACCTATTTAACTCTACGCATGATAGCTCAATATTACGCTCCTTTGAAATACATACAATATCATTTCGCTCTTTGTATTTAATATTATTACTAACAAATATTAAAGAGTCGCCGTGAATAGCTGTGCTTCGTACGTACGCACTTGCTAGTTGGAAATTATTTACATGGAAAGACGTGTCATGTGTTTTTAGCCAATGCTCAGTTATACAAAATATATGAATAGCCTGACTTTTTGCAATTAATTCTAATTCTAAGTCCTTGCCAGCCAAACCCTGAATGTTTTGATTTATAATATTAATGGATGTGGACTTGGCTTTTGTCTTAGACCTCAGTTTAAACTAGAGGTAGGCAGTAAGTACCTTACTACTAGTTATAAAAGATGCATTAGTAGAACTACTAATGATGACATTATTATAAATAGACTTTGTTATACCAGGTATAACTGGGTCTTGTATATTATAAGCTAATAAATTAGCTATCTGGGTCTTATATTTCTTTGGCAAATACATAGTATCTGAAGTCAAAATAAAATTATTAATAAATTTATTAATGTCAAAAAATAAAATATTGTCACTATGACGCCATAATAAATTATATAATAATAATTTAAGTCAAAAATACGTTTGTTTTGTTACCAGGTTAAGTTTTTACAGTAGGGAAAAGCACTAACAATTAACCTGCAATTTGTATTCGCTTGAAATTGTAACAAATAAGTTATGTTTTCTATTATGTCACGTTTCTTAATTTGTGAACTGTCACCACATAAAATCATTACATTAGTGGAACTGCTCAATGACTGCTGATATATGCTACGTACTATAGCATTCATTGATAAACCTGGGGCACAGACTTTAAGTTTTATTCTGGTAATTTTTATATTTGGGAAATGTTATCATTGGACATTTTGTATAGTTGAATAATTTTATCAAATGGACATGCCATGACATTCGTATTTTTGGATGTTTTTCGTTTTAGACCTAAGTTGTGCAAATGCATAATAGATTTATTAAAATTATGCAATTATTTTTGTCTTTCGTGGCATTGGAAAAAGGGAAGGGAGGCCTTTGCCCTGCAGTGGGACGACCATTGCTGAAATAATAATAATAATAATATGGCATTGGCCAATCTAATGTTTTTTATTAATTTTTAGATGAAAATGAAGCAACAACATCTTTTTTGATGCAACTATCTACATGGGACAAAGAGGAACTTGATGCTCAGTTAGCTAATAGAGTGCAAGTCAGTAAGAGAGCCGTGGCCAAAGTGCTTCAAGCCTTTGATAGACTGCAACAAAGGAATGACAAGATATGGAGAGCTATCAAGGGGGAAGGAGAAGGTACTATTGTAGTATTAAATGGAAATGTAAATATTTATAGAGGCAATACAGGCTTTCATATTGTATCTAAATTTTAGAACTAAAGTTCGCAACATGGTAACTGTTGTTCATCTCAGGTGTTAGGGTGTTTTGTTCAACAATACAGGCTTTCATATTGTATCTAAATTTTAGAACTAAAGTTCGCAACATGGAAACTGTTGTTCATCTCAGGTGTTAGGGTGTTTTGTTCAACCTTTTATAGGGTTCAGTCAATATTATACCAATTATACAGTTTGATATATATTCCACTATTTATAGTTACAGCTAAACAGACTGTTATGCATTTGCTGTGTATTGATTGGCAGTATAATTTTATAAGGCATGTTAATCTATTGGTCCCGGTTGTATCATAAGATGGCATTTGTTGAAACTCATGCACTAGAACAGTGTAATGTTGATGTTATTAAAAATTAATTAAAAATCATTTATATCTGGCATCGCCCATATAGTGTTAGTATCATTGATGTTGTTATTGCCCAATTTCCCTCTGCACTGTTAAATAAAATAGAATAGAAAACTTTATTTCAGGCTTCTATGGTCCATATAACATTACCTTATAGACTAACATCATATTATAATACAATCTTGTTATTAAATAATTTAACAGCTATGTTAGTATTTGAATTATTTAGACACATTTAGTGTCGTATCGGTGGCAGGGAAACATTTGGGCACGCCTATGCCGTTTATATACTGACGATGAACTATCTTACACAAACGGAACAGAAGGTGGTCCCGCCCCCATCTTAGACGAAGTAGTTCGCGCCACCAACGAGGAGGTGACCGCCGAGAACCGGCGGCTCCAGGCCCTTTGCACCACGCTGCACGAGACGCACCACGCCATGACGCTGCGGGTGGCGCAGCTGCAGGACGCCGTCAACAGCCGCGACACGGAGAACGCCGAGCTCAAGAACCAAATCGACGATCTGCAGTACGAGCTGCTCAAGGTGAGACCGAATCAACATTTTGTTTTTCTTTTGCTGTGCTTTCTGCCTTCAGTTTTAGAACTATCAACCGTATACAATAAGTGCCAGAAGTTACTACACATCATTTATAGCCCATTGCCTGTTTTCCATATCGGTAACCGGAGCTGTCCAGGGCTCTGTTTAATAAACGTTACAATTCGACAATTTTGTAAATAAGTGACAAATTTGTTAAGTTCTATGACAAGTGCTGTTTAATAAACTTCACAATTATGTAAGAATTTTACATATAAAAATCTACAAATGTTACAATTACAAATGCTGTTTAATAAATGTTTACATGTGTAGAAAAAGCCTGTAGATTTAGATGAAATATTGTATCTACAAATTTATAGTTGTAAGTTACAAATTACACAAAATTTGCTGAGTGGGTGTAAAGGCTACATTTATGTTAGAATCGTATATAAGATCATGTCCTATTTTTGTTACCAAATAATAGACGGTAGTTTTGCTGACCCGAAATTTTTTGTTGAATTTAAAATCTGTCACATCAAAAGTAAAGTTAATCCTTTTACGAAAAACTCGCCGATGCCGTTCACTTAAATATTCATCATCACTTCTGTAACTACTTCCACTACTACTTGTTAGAACCATTGTTTGTGTCAGTATACAAATTTTCTTTAAGTACCTATTAAGTTGAGGCACTAAATTGTATATTTCTGACACACGACGAGTCCACCTGTCGAAATCGAACTACAATTTACAAAATATGTAGAATTGTATTTACAATTTGCGTTCAATAAAACAGTTTTCCCTACAAATATGTAATTTATCACCTGTAAATTGTAAATGTTTATTGAACAGAAATATGTGAATTTGTAGCTACAATTTTACAATTTTGTAGATATTCCACCATGGTAGAATTGTAAATTGTATTCATTATTGAACAAAAACTTGTAGAATTTTACAATTACAATTTGTAAGTTTTATTAAACAGGGCCCTGCTCGTTGTATAATCTGGGGTGAAAAGCAACTGCGGGGGTGAATTACAACATTTTTATTGTCAAGTGAAAGCATTGCTAACTTTGGAAAAATGAAGTTCATTGAAATTGCAAAGGTCGTTTAATAATGCAAAGGCACGTTTTATGAATATGCGTGATAAAAAAGTTTGTTTTAAATGTTTATTTTTTTTCCATAAAAATGTTGTAATACACACCGCAGTTGCTTTTCACCCCAGATTACGGTACAACTCGTAGTTGTGGTATCATAGCATGTTGTCCAAGTCGCATTAGTCGCATTTTGTCCAAGTCGTATTTGGTCAAAGTCGCATTCTGGCAGAGTCGCATTTGGTCAAAGTCGCATTTGGTCTAATTTTTAACTGATATCGAAAAAAGAGGTTATCAATTCGACCCGCAGATAATTATGTGTTTGTGTGTATGTTATAGTATGTTTGGCCCTGTCACAAATGAAATAATCCTGTAATTCCCAGAAAATAGAAATCGAATTGCAATGATTTTTTTTATTAGGTACCTATCGTTCAACTTAGGGAACAGTGCAAGAAAAAAATATACTATAAAAAATATGTAGTTATTACTTACTTAGATTAAAATCTCTTTCATAACTAGCTACTAGAACTGCTGGTGTTCTGAAACCAAAATTGTTGGACAAATTGCGACTTGTACAAACTGCGACTTGGATAAACTGCAATTTGGACAAATTGCGACTTGGACACACTGCGATTTGGACAATTTAAAATGGTTTTTCAAAGTTGGACGAAATGCGACTTGGACATCATGCTATGATACCGGTTTTGGTGGCCGAGTTGTCTAGCGCTCTGGTCGACATCCTGAGATCCCAGGTCGGGCGAAGTGTTTGCGGATTTTTCGATGCATAGCCCAGGTTTTTGATCACCAACCCACAAGCGTGCTGATTATGCCAATACACAAAAATATAGCGATAACTTTATTTCAATGATGGAGGTCTGTGCCATGCAATGAGACAGTAGACAGTACTTTACCTTTTTCTTTTTTCTTTTTTAATTAAATGAGTATGCATTTGACCACCAAGGAGACAGAAGATGTCTATTTACTCTTGCCTTGAAAAGACCATGGTTACAGTGATCGGAAAATACATGAGCAGGCAGCGTATTGCGTGTTTGCGAATAAACCCTCTTTGGTTTATTCGTAAAATCTCAAATCCGAAAATTGGCAAGTTTTCAGAATTTCAGGAATAAAAAATAAAGTCAACTAGGTTATTTTTAAAAAAAATATTCCTATTAATTAGTTGACTTTAATTATGATTAAACCCAAAGAACTCTGAAAACTTAACAATTTGCGAATTTGACATTTTGCGAATAAACCCACTCTTTGGAGATTCGCATGAGAAAGGAACCAGCAAAACGCTCGCTACGGACAGGTGGACTGTCAACTATAAACTTTAGGTACTTTTTACGATCGCAGGTGCGCTCCCGCAACGACAAACTAGAGAACCACCTAGCGGAGGCCATCGAAAAGCTGAAGAGCTACCACCACGCGGGCGCCCCCGCCGGGCCTGCGCCCGCCGCGCCGCACCCCACCACCAGCGCCAAGGCCGAGGACGTCGCGGCCGAGCTGGAGGAGCAGCGGGAGCTGGCCAACAACCGGCTGGCGGAGCTGGACCGGCTGCACCGGCAGCACCGCGACACGCTCAAGGAGGTGGAGAAGCTCAAGATGGATGTGAGTGTACTTACTTACTAGTTCGTTCGACAGCGCCAATCCCGAGGACGTCGTCACTGAGCTAGAGGAGCAACGCGAACTAGCCAACAACCGGCTGCACCGGCAGCACCGCGACACGCTTAAGGAGGTAGAGAAGCTCAAGATGGATGTGAGTACTTACTTGCTAGTTAGTTTTTTAGCGCCAAGGCCGAGGACGTCGCCGCTCAGTTGGAGGAGCAACGGGAGTAAGCCAACAACCGGCTGGCGGAGCTCGACCGGCTGCATCGGCAGCATCGCGATACGCTTAAGGAGGTGGAGATGCTCAAATTGAATGCGTGTATTACTTACCAGCACGTTCGTCCAGCGCCAAGGCCAAGTACCAACTTACTAGCGCGAAGTCGCCGCTGAGTTGGAGGAGCAACTCGAGCTAGCAAACAACTGGCTGGCGGAGCTCGATCGCTTGCACGGTCAGCATCGCGGCACGCTCAAGGAAGTAGAGTAGCTGAAGATGGATGTGAGTACCAACTTACTTGCGCTACGTCTCGGCCAAGCTAGAGGAGCAGCGCGAGCTGGTCAACAACCAGCTAGCGGAGCTGGACCGGCAGCACCGCGACACCCTCAAGGAAGTGGAGAAGCTCAAGATGGATGTGAGTATACTTACTTACTAGTGTGTTCATCAGCGCCAAAGCCGAGGACGTCGCCGCTGAGCTGGAGGAGTAACGGGAGTTAGCCAACAACCGGCTGGCGGAGCTGGACCGGCTGCACCTGCAGTACCGCGACACCCTCAAGGAGGTGGAGAAGCTCAAGATGGATGTGAGTGTACTTACTTACTAGCACGAAGTCGCTGCTAGCTAACAACCGGCTGGACCGTCAGCGCCGCGACACACTCAGCTCGAGGAGGTGGAGAAGCTGATGGACGTGAGTGTACTAGCTTACTAGTTCGTTCGTCCAGCGCCAAGGGCGAGGACGTCGCGGTCGACCTGGAGGAGCAACGCGAGCTGGCCAACAACCGGCTGCACCGGCAGCACCCTGCACCTGGTCGAGTTTAATGCCAGAAAAACCCAGGTTTGTGCATTCTCGTCCAAGATAACTCCCTTCCTTACTCCTCCCTCTCTTCAGAACTCTCCTTTACCCATTTCAGTGGACTTCAGCATTCTTGGCATGGACATCGGCCAGGAACTAAATCCAAAATGCTATATCGAGAGTGCTATTTTAACTGCCTCCCGGAAATTTTCAATAAAAGGTGAGTTCTCCACAGTTCAATGACGTTCTGAATGGGTAGTATTTAAATTAATATGCTGATGATATTTATATGCTGATGATGACTTCTTGACCCCCCAAATACCTCACCAGATCCGCCAGCTACCCGAGTCGGTGATCGTGGAGACGACGGAGTACAAGTGCCTGCAGAGCCAGTTCTCGGTGCTCTACAACGAGTCCATGCAGATGAAGACCGCTCTGGACGAGACGCGGCTGCAGCTGCAGAACGCCAAGAACCTGCACATGCGCCAGATCGAGATGATGGAGGTACCCTACTACACACTATTTTTCACTTAGGGCACCACAAACGATCAGGTCGCCGACAGGTATCGGCCTGTTAGGTAGTAGTACAACGGGCGGCGGCGGCGGCGGCAGGCGGCTAGTACTAACTGACAGGCTGATACCTGCCGGCGGGCTCCACACACGATTAGTTCGCCGGCACACCGGCACACCGACAGGTATCAGCCTGTCTGTTGGCTGATACCTGCCGGCGACCTGATCGTCTGTGGGGCCTTTAGGTGCCTGCCATACGAGAGGCACGTTGACGACGCCTGAGTTAAGGGGGGTTAAGCGGTCAGCCAAAATTCCGGGCACTCGCGGGTGTTGCGCGGTGCGGGGTCCGCGGTAATTCGTTAGCGCCATTCACATTTTTATCAAAAAGTTTATAAAAATGTTTAGTTTTTTGGAAATACAGAACAGTCAATAAATCGATAAGGTAAATACCTATGTATTTATGATTTTATAGGAATAATTATTATAAAACGCAGTCGTAATGTGCATTTAGGGTAGGTAGATTAGGATTAGTTGTTAAGTCTTAAATACAAGTTAGTTAACTGTTTTTTTATTAGTATTGACGTTAATAAGTGTCTGTATAGGTTTACATTAAATAAATAATTTGTGAATTGGCGGGTTTGAGCGACGCCGTCAGATACAGCGACGAATGGGTAGTTTGGATAAATGGGAGCATGCGACTTACTTGGTGGGTGATGGGTTGTGCATGGCAGGAGATGGGAAACGAGTAGAACACGATCGGAGCAGACGTTTCGATGCACTTCACACCTTTCACTGCACTTAGTTCGTTAGGTTTGAATTAGTACGTTTCATAGGTATGCGCGCGCGCTGACCGGTGAAAGTAGACTGTCGTGTCATCCATCCGTGAGAATGCAACTCATGCACCACAGTGAAGGTCGCGCAGAAGTCGCGCGGGCGGGCCGTCAAGTTTCTAGACGTCACGGCCTTGGCGTGTACAACTTGACTTTGATTTATATGAAATTTTAGAGGTAACTTCAGATCTTAACTTTCCAATCGTGTTTTGGAAACAGTCATCCCCTCACTAATACGTTCTGTAATACATATTGAAATTTCAGTTTGAAATATATAAAATATTTTGAATAACAGGTAATAGAAAACATCCAATTTGTCCGTTTTCACCGCCTAACCCCCCTCAACTGCAGCTGGTAACGGCGCGTCGAAGGCCTCATGACGGCGGCTGCAGTTACTTACGTGTCGTCGGCATAGCTTACTTTAAGAGTGACAAGATTCTTAAGAAACAAAACCATATTTCGTAGGCCACAGTCGAGATTCTATTTAGTTTAAGAGGTTTAGTAAAACGACTATGAGCGCTCTTGACCAAATACAAACATGTGCCATAATATTTATTTATATATTTATTAAGACACAATTATAACACCATAACAGATTTTAGGTACCCAAGGCGATGTTATAAAAAAATAAAGTAAAATAAAATACAAATTAACAAAAACAAAAAAATAAATTCACATACAACTAACAATAAAATTAACAATGAACTAACATATTATATATTTCGACTCAAAACAATTTGTGCCATTTCTATGAGTTTCGTCAGGCTGTGGCGAAACACTTCTATATTGTTCTCCGAAAGTACATTAATGAGGCGAATGGCGTGTGACATGGGGGCGAATTTAAGCAGATTAGATTTAGGGGGTATTTAGGTCTGCTAAGCAACGCCGGCCGGCGGCGATATATGTTTGTTATTGTTTTATTATTTTAAATTTGTGTGTCAATTTGGGCTTCTCTCTCTTTCTCTCTCCCTGTCAAGGCGTGTCCGCGCGATCCCTAGCCACTAGACCGCGAGCGGTTTGCGACGCGACGTGCCATTTCTGCGTTCCTTACGTTCTTTCTATTGCCGTTGATTAAGACTGCCGCAGTATAACGCGCAATGAACTAGAAATCCGCATGACGCGTCGCATTGTCGCGTCGTCGCCTTGGATAATCTTGTAGGGGACGGGAACACGCTTGCATAATATCAATGCCTTAAGAAATCCTCCAAGGATTGTTTAGTCATTTGGTTTTCGTCGCCCCCAAAAACCCGTTACGCTGTAAAGGCCAGCCAGAACAGCAAAAATAATCACAATTAAAACCATTTTTTTTGTCACCTCCCATAGAGCGAAGAGTTGGGACGGCAGAAAGCTCTCAGAGCTGAAATGATCCAACTGGAAGACGTGTTAGGCCAATTACGCAAAGAGTACGAGATGTTGCGCATCGAGTTCGAACAGAACCTGGCTGCCAACGAGCAGACGGGCCCCATCAACCGCGAGATGCGTCACCTCATCACCTCGCTGCAGAACCACAACCAGCAGCTCAAGGGCGAAGTGCATCGGTACAAGCGCAAGTACAAGGACACCAGTCAGGAGCTGAACAAGGTCAGACATATTGCTTGCAGGATTTTGGGTACAACTTTTCAATAGGAAACACTTTCTTTGATGCATGTTTGGTTACCACTTTTCATAAGTATACATATGTACTTTTATGCAACTGCACACATGTGCAGTTACTATTTAGTGATCTGAGCACATACTCAGCGTGACAGGTGGTGAGCCCATCGCCACTTTAAGCTGTTATATGTATGTGCAGTCTTTAGTCCGTTAGTCACCTTTTACGACACACAAGGGAAGAGAACTAAAGAGCCGCCACCGCATAGCTTCACTTGAATCTTATTAACATTAATTAAACATAATTTATTTCTCACAAACTACACATTCACAATTTGGTTACATGTATTCTTTTGTTTGGCCCTACAGAACATGTGTGTTATGCTGTCTCATTTTTGTTTGTTGTATTGACTCTGGGGTAGCTACGAAAGGAGATGGAGGAGTCAGCCGGCCGCGGCAATAGCACGGACGCGGCCGACGAGAAACCGCTCACGGTCAAGAAGGAGGAGCCTGACCCAGAGGTGACCATATTGTATACTTACTTACTTACTGACTAAGGGTGGATTCGACCAAACTGGAATAAGGTGTTATACCTAGATTAAACGCCGAATTTGCTAATGCTTGTCTTATTTTTATTGAATCGCGGATAGGAGTTATTTAACCTATTGAAAGCCGCCAATACAAACACAATAGAAAATCTATTGTCATGGCATGCGGACATGCCATGCGGATCAAGAGGTTAATAATCAATATTTTTTTAATATTGAAACAAAAATGTAAATCACCTGTAAATTGTAAATGTTTATTGAACAGAAATATGTGAATTTGTAGCTACAATTTTACAATTTTGTAGATTTTCCACCATGGTAGAATTGTAAATTGTATTCTTTATTGAACAGGAACTTGTAGAATTGTAGCCTGTAATTTACCTTGTGCTGACACGATAAATGAGTTGTAATCGTGACTTAGGGCGAAGAGAGCGGCTTGGCTGTGGCTGTGGGCGCGGACGCCAAGCCCGCCGCCAAGGAGCACGCGCGCGCCAAGCTGCAGGAGCAGGACCAGCTCATCAAGGACCTCAAGCTGCAGCTTAAGTGAGCCCGCTCTACTACAAGCACTTGTTAAACAGCCGTACATTAATATCGAATAGTATTTGCAGTTTTGTTTGGAACATCATTTTTTTTTGCAATTTTAAAGTTGTTTTATCTGTTGCTCTTTACTATAAAACACTAAATCTAAATAGTTTGAACCTGGGGGGGAGGAATGGTAGGTAGGATGAATGCCACATAGTAGAAAGGCCAAAGGGAAGATCTTCCTCCGAGCTGGGTGGTATAGCTCGGGGACCGAAGTCCAACGGATGTTAAGTTAGAGGTGCTATATTGTCGAAGGAGATTGTGATTTCTTCGCTACCTCGATGCAGGCTTCCCATACTATTTTACCGTCGTAGTATGGAGACGTCTTTGGTATACGATTGTGGCGCCATCTGTTGCCACGGTTGAGAAGGAGTTTGTTTCGTGTCGAACTATGTGCGGCGTCATGTGGTAGATGGCGCAACTGTATAGCAACTGTCTAATAATAGTAAAGCAACTGTCTCAAAGCGTGTTCATTTTAATCTGTAAAGTTTCTATATGAGTAAATTTAGAGAAAAGATTCCAAAAGTCACATCAAAAACTTTGTCCCATAATGTAAACCATAAAAATAAAATATCAACAATTTTACATATTAGCACTTTGTTCATTATTCTACAGATGTCCTCCCCCCTCCTATCCGATCCTATTTCACACCTACATGCGTACATTCGTTACATTACATACTTACACGTTGTACTTAATAATCAATATTTACACAATACAATACAACAAATATATGTAATGTACTGAACTGTAAGTGTGTATGTATGAATAAAAAAAACTACTTAATTAGTATTGTCGATCATTTGGTTGCCGTCATTTTCGTACAGACCGCCCATTAGTTGTCGATTATAGCCGACTGTGGCGGTCAAAAAGTTAACAACCGTGTGTATGCGCAGGAAGGCGGTGACGGAGCAGAAGGAGCTGAAGCTGCTGCTGGACATGTACAAGGGCGTGAGCAAGGAGCAGCGCGACAAAGTGCAGCTCATGGCCGCCGAGCGAAAGGCAAGGCTAGAACTGGACGACCACCGGCAGAAGGCCAAGCTCATGCAGGTAACGGCACAGTTCATGCAGGTAACGGCACAGCTCATGCGGGTAACGGCACATCTTATGTGGGTAACGGCACAGTTCATGCAGGCAACGGCACTGCTCATGCAGGTAACGGCACAGCTGATGCAGGTAACGGCACAGCTGATGCAGGTAACGGCATAGCTCATGCAGGCAACGGCACGGCTCATGCAGGTAACGGCACAGCTTATGCAGTTTTTTTAATATATTATTACCTCTTAAACCCTACCCGGGGGTCCAGTAAACCCCAGCGTTTCATTTTTTGAAAATATTTTTGCTGAAACTAAATGCACGGACACGTGACTCAAGCTAATCCTCGTTGACGCGGGTGACCATCTTGTCACCAGTAATGCGTTAGCATTGGTGCACTGTAGTCGTAATTATCGTTGTTTTGGGGTCCATCAGATCCCAGGGTAGGAATAAAGTATTATTTTTTCATTTATGCTGCTGTTTGTACATTAATATGTGCTTTTTTTCTTGATGAAAAAATAAGAAGGTAAGTTAGACTTGTTGATGTTTGTAACTATAGTAATAGTATTAGTTAACTTCACATAGAAAAAACGCTATTTGATGGAACAGATAAGTCACAAGTACAGTGTGTCTATGAGGACAAAAAGATGGCAAATGGCAGTCTTTTGGCCTTATGAATATAGTGGGTATTAACTCATATGTGCTGCTACAAATAGCTACAAAAAAAAACCATATAAAGGACGTCTTTTTCTAAAAAAACTTGTCTTGGACTTGATCACCCCTCAAATGGAAGAAAGAATAACATGGCCTTCTTTGCCCACAAATCTCCAAGACCTCCTAAGAGGAATTTTACAAAAAAAAGCGGCCTTTAGTCAACGCAGGTCCTGCTCCCAAAGCAAAAAAAAGATGTGCTGTCTGCCCAAGGGGGAAAGACCGTAAAACGAAGGTTTTCTGTGGTATGTGCCGTAAACCTCTCTGTGGTGAACATGCTGCACCAAGATGTGAAGACTGCGTAAACCAATAAAATATATATTTATAATGCTAGTTAAGTTTCCTTTCTAAATAAATAATATTATTATTAAATTTGTGTTTTTTTAATTAAGTATTAATGATTTAAATATTGGGGGTCTATGAAACCCCTGGGTAGGAATAATGTTTCTCTTTGGATGGGTAGGGTTCAGGGGTTAAAGGACAACAAACAATTATACATTGTATTTTACAAACCATATGATAGTGAAACATACATCTTATTGAAATCAAATATTTTAAAATGTATAATCAACACCGTTATCCACAAGTTTGTATGAAATAACAAAATTACTTTTATTAGGTGCTACCTCCGAGAAAAATGTTATATCTAAAATTATCACACCCAGCTTGCCTTACCTACTTACTTATTAACATCATTTTTAGTTAACAAAAAATGAATAAACACTACTTAGAGCTCCTTACAAATATTCGAGTTACGGCACAGCTTATGCAGGTAACGGCACAGCACATGCAGGCAACGGCACAGCTCATGCAGGTAACGGCACAGCTGATGCAGGTAACGGCACAGCTTATATAGGTAACGTCACTTCTCATGCATGTAACGGCACGGCTCATGCTGGTAACGACACGGATCATGCATATGATCCACCACAAGCCTGACAGAAAGGATGGGGCAGCTGGTGGTGCTGTTAGATATCGCCTTTGTCTCTGGTAGTCGAGCACCGCTTACCATACCTAATCGCAAAACTCGCGACTCTGCACTAAGTGTTTGCGCCATTCCGTCCGTTTTTCCGCAACTTTTCCTCAGAACCGGTCGTCAATTTTGCAAGCGCCTATTATCCCTATATTAGCTCAGCTGTTGTAATAGCTTAGACAATAGAATTTAAATTGTTAGCAACTTCTAAGAGTCTTTCTGCCGTAATCAGACGTGAATTAAGTTTTAATGACAATTAAGTCACTTTCTGTCACTTTCTTATGTACTAAATAGAGAAGGAAATACACTTTATTGTCATTAAAACTTAATTGACGTCTCTGAGTACAGCAGTAAATCACAGACAAGGGGATAATAACATTGATAACTTGTTGGTTAGGAAAGTAAACGCGAACGCCGCCTGGCGGACGAGGACGCGCTGCGCAAGATCAAGCAGCTGGAGGAGCAGAAGTACGAGCTGCAGAAGCAGCTGTCCTGCGCGCGGCCCAGCGCCGACCCGCTGCACGCCTTCTCGCGGCCCTTCGCCGGATCGCAGGTATTATTACATACATACATATATAAGGCGACTGCTAGAAACTGAACGATACTTCAAGGGCTGGTCAGGTCAAGTGTTTTAGACAAGACAAAAATGACAAAGAAGAAATTCGTGCTTTTTTCATTTTCAATTTAATTGAATTCTCACAAGATAGACGCTCTGGAGACGTGGTTTTGAAGGAGGATGCTCGTGGTCTCTAGGACCGAGTTCCGAACAAATGCCTCCATCCTTGATGAGCTTGGCATAAAAGAGCGCCTATCCACCCAAGTGCGCAGGCGGATTCTGAAATTCTTTGGGCATGTTAGTCGGCGTGGAAACGACTCCATAGAACGTCTTGTCGTGCAAGGGAAAGTTGAGGGCACAAGACCACGACGGAGATCCCCAATGAGATGGACGGACCAAGTCAAGGCTGCGGTGGGCGCTCCCGTACACGAATGTGCCCGATTAACGACCAGCAGGCAGAGGTGGCGAGATGTCGTGCGGCGGGCACTGTCTGCTGCCCAACCTACCGGAACGTGATAACCACGACCACTCTGGCAAGAGTGAAGCGACTAAGAAGAGAATTAAATAATTCATTTTGCGAATTTAAATTAGATAGTCTTTAAGTATCTTATTTATTTTAAAGCAATATTGTAAGACTTATAAAATTAAAAACAGTTTAAAAATAACGATAATTTGCAACGCGCGGGCAGCGGCCGGTCACCCAACCAACCGTCTGTTGGTTGACCCGTCCGCGTCAGCCGGGCGATAAGTACCTACGTTAGTCTGTAGTTGAGACCCCATTTATTTTCTTATTACGAAATGTGCGTATTTTTCTTATGTTATTGCTTTAAAATAAATTAGATATCCAATTAAAATGCGCAAAATGAATTATTTAATTAAAAATGAAAAAAGCACGAATTTCTTTGTCATTTTTGTCATGTTTAAAACACTTGACCTGACCAGCCCTTGAAGTTTCTTGCGGTTTCTAGCAGTCGCCATATATAATCACGACTTTTATCGGGGGTGTCACTCCGCAGTTTAGGTACGTTCGGCCGGGGCGCCTATCAGGCAGGCGTATTGCACTAAAGGTTACCGCTCGGCTCGCACGCTCCATACGTCGCGCGTCGTAATCGTACTTATAGGTTGTGCCAGATAAACGTGCATAAAAGGTCATCGCTACCCCTGTACCACTACACGCCAAAACAGGATCGCTTTGAACAGAAATATAAGCCGTAGCGATAGAATTATGTGTAAACAAACGTATCTTGGTACGAGACAAAATGGCGGGCAAGCGTCTCACCCCTGACGTCACAAACGGCTAAAACTTATAATTTATTGTTTTTTGGGATGAAAGATGAAGAATGAATAATCTTAATGAATTGTTAACTTAAGTTAACACTAAGGAATAAATGTGATTTCCAATTATCGTATTGATATTTGTGGTTATAAAAATAGGAAATAACTGAGTTTTTGAAGTAAAATAAAGTAACGGCTAAAATGAGTTTTGGAAAACTTTAGTATTATGGATGACATTTTGAATCATTCAACATATCTTTTTTTATAAACATAAAAAAAAATCAAATAATAATAGGTACATTAATTTGTGTGTTTTGAAGTTGTTTCGTTTTTCGTCTTGGTACAAGTGGGGTAAATGACCTTTTATGCACATTTAGTTGGCACAGACTTTAAATATATCCATGAGTGGAAACCCTACACTAGCGCACGCTCCTGACGTCAAATCAGTATCGAGTCAGCGTTGCTTAACGGAATATGAACGCTCGAATCACACGATAAGTTTCAATTTCGCGTGAAAGTCATTAGAGAGTGCACCTTCTGTATGGTAGTACTATTAGTTATTCTGTGCTATTATCCCCGAAGGGTTAGTCAGAGACTAGGCAATGAGAACCGCAAAAGCAATCCTCTGCCATAGTCCACTTTTCACCAAATAGCGACTGCACATGTGCTCAGCGTAACAGGTGGTGAGCCCATCGCCGCTCTATACTGTTGGATGTATGTGTAGTCTTTAGTCCGTTAGTCGCCTTTTACGACACCCAAGGGAAGAGAGAGGGGGTGGTAGTATTATTATTTAGGCTGTGGATAGAGTGCCACAAGCGGCATTCTAGTACGATCGGTTACGATGCCGTTATAACGACAGCCTAGCACAAAATGTAGGCAGTGTATAGAGTGCCACAAGCGGCAACATAGTAAGATAGCTTACGATGCCGTAATTACGGCATCCTAGTACAGTAACGAGCGCCAATATGTATTCACTTTGACTCTTATTCCACTGTATTAAGAGTTACAATTGTTTACATATTTTTGCTAGTGACTGTACAAAGAGTATAGAGTGCCACAAGCGGCATTGTATCTCAATCGGTTCGGGAACCGTAACATATTTTTTATTTGTCGTAATGTTCAGACGACATAATATTCAAAAGATATTTTTGTATGGAGTTAGATTTCTGTTGTCTAATAAAAAAAATAACCTCGAAATTCAAGACAATCGCTACGCTGTGCTTCGCGACTGTCTTAAATTTCTAACCTATCACGTGACCTACAGGAGTAGGGCAGCTAGTATTTCTGTTGTCTAACAAAAACTTTACGGCAGCTTAGGCGGCGTCACTATTATACCGCAAAACTTACGGTTCCCTAACCGATGGAGATACAGTGCCGCTTGTGGCACTGTATACACTTACTATCATTTATTTATTTACTAGCGGCCCGCCCGCGACCTCGTCCGCGTAAACAGCTGTATCCCGTCACAAATTTCCGAACATTTTCATTCACACAAATTATTATTAGGCAGGTAGTAGTTTATTTATAGAGACAATCGCTACGCTGCGCTTCGCGATTGTCTAAAATTAACTATTGTCTTAATCTAACCTATCACGTGACCTACAGGAGTAGGACTAGGCAGCTAGTATTTCTGTTGTCTAATAAAAAAGTTTACGGCAGATTAGGCGGCGTCACTATTATACCGCAAAACTTACGGTACCCGAACCGATTGAGATACTGTGCCGCTTGTGGCACTGTATACACTTACTATCATTTATTTATTTACTAGCGGCCCGCCCGCGACATCGTCCGCGTAAACAGCTGTATCCCGTCACAAATTTCCGAACATTTTCATTCACACAAATTATTATTAGGCAGGTAGTAGTTTATTTATACACTACACCTTGTCCTGACAATACAAACACAATAAAAAAAGAATAAGCCAAACGGGTGCAGGCGTTCTGAAGTGATGCACGAACAAACATTCGTGGCAATTGATTTTTATTTATACAGAGTGGCCCAAACGGTGACACTAAACATTTTTTTTGGATTCCTGACATATGTGTGTACCCGGAAATACCCTAATTAAAACTTATTGTAAGAGGTATAAAATAAGCGTTTGTAATTTTAAAAATACTTTTTCGATAACTGTCAAGTAGCCAACTGTGTGCATATACGCCAGCAGGTCAACAAATCCAAATTTTTTTAATCGATATTGATCTTTTCACCACAGTAATAATTTCGAAATTGATTGCTAAACTTTAACATTTTACAGTAAGTTGATCTGCTAGCGTCAGTACAGCGTAGTGTAACAGTATAGCGTAGAACGTGCAAATACACGTATGAAGACCCCACTAAGATAACATGTCTAACCACAGAGACAGTTTAATTTTGCCACGCTTGTCCCTTACGCTATCAGCCATTATTGATTAATTTCCAATTTATATAGATGTGACATAAATAATAACAATCTAATAGTCCCAAATGAACAATCAGGAGGAGGAAGCCCTTCTCAACGAGATGGAAGTGACCGGGCAGGCGTTTGAGGACATGCAGGAGCAGAACTCCAGGCTCATCCAGCAGCTGCGCGAGAAGGACGACGCCAACTTCAAGCTCATGTCGGAGCGGATCAAGGCCAACTCGCTGCACAAGCTGCTGCGCGAGGAGAAGCAGCTGCTGCAGGACCAGGTAACAGCATGCAGCTCAAGCTATGGCGGATCCAGGCAACTCGCTGCACAAGCTGCTGCGTGAGGAGAAGCAGCTGCTGCCGGATCAGGTAACGGCACGCAGCTTAAGCTATGGCAGATCCAGGCAACTCGCTGATTATGATTTAAAATGATAATACCTCAATCATTTTTTTTTCTTCCGCCTAACTCTCAATCTAGAGCTCACTAAAAGCAGTATACACCGAGATTTTTCATTAGTTTTGGAGCCGAAAACGTTATAATATAAAACAAGTGTTGTACCTATTTATGAAATAATAATCGCTTTACGAGCTAAGTAAAAAAAGTTGCAAAAGTGACTTTTTGTCGAAAACACGTAGTAACGTTCTCCGTATCAACTCGTACACTGTGACCCCTATGAACTTTCCCGGCCGGCCGCCTGCGCCGGCGGCGGGGCGGGGGCGTAGGCGGAGCGTTTGAAGTGCCTCGGTCATTGACTTTCGTAAGATCGTCCGGTACTAAGGGTTCTTACATTATTTATGAATATTTTTTTAATGATTTTTTTTATGCTCATATTTTTAGTATTACGTGCTAAATAGCTTCTACTGATGTTAAACGTGAACAGGGTTTCAGCTTCAATACCAATGAAAAATCTCGGTAAAAATAATAATGAATGTTTTCTTCTTTCAAATACAATTTTTTGCCTGCTTTTTACATCCTATATTGCTAGGTGCGTGGCGCGCCGTCATTGGTGCAAGTGGTGAATAATAGTGGTCACGCGCAACGACGCGCATGCGCTTTGGTAAGGAGGCGGCGGCTGCGCGCTAGGTGACAATAATTGTAATTTTCTTACAGGACTTCTTAAGGAAAAGTTGAGACAAAAAGAAAAAAAAATGTTTTTATTTCATTATTTTGGTTGTACTGCTGTTATAGGATCACGTGAAAAAAATTTGCGGGGGGTCCAAAATATATAAGTACAGCCTATACAGGGTTACCTGTATAGGCTGTACTTTTTGGTATGGAAATATGTGATTTATAAACTCAAAAAGGAAGTAGGAGAATAATTACACGTTCACAGTCCTTCATAACAATTGAAATTCTATTGTTTTAATTAATGGTCTTGGAAATGTGTTAATAATACAAAGTCAAAGTCAAATTATTTATTCAATGTAAACCTTTACAGGCACTTATTGACGTCAATACAAATAATAATAAAAAAAACAGTTAACTAACTTATAGTTAAGACTTAACAACTAATCTAACGAGCTTATAGTCTGTGACAGACAAATGCGCATCGCTACCCCCAGTACCACTGCACGCCGAAACAGAATCGCGTCGAACCGAAATATAAGCCGTGGTCATAGAATTGTGTAAACATACGTATCCTGGTACGAAAAAAAATAGCGGGCAAGTGTCCTCTCCCCTAGCGACACAAACGGCTAAAATTTATAGGTAATTTATCGTTTTTTTGGGATAAAAGGTGAAAAATGATAAATCATAATGAATTGTTAACTTAAGTTATTACTTAATGGAATAAAATTAAATATGATTTCCAATTATCGTATTGATAATGTGGTAAGTAATATAAATTGGAGTTTTTGAAGTAAAATACAACTTGTCTCACCCGTATCGTTGCGCCTCGTCAGGTGGTGACGCGCGACCAGCAGATCGAGTCGATGGGCGCGGTGGCGCGGCGGCTGGAGGAGAAGGAGCGGCTGCTGCAGGCCACGCTGTCGGCGGTGGAGAAGGAGCTGCTGCTGCGCCAGCAGGCCATGGAGATGCACAAGCGCAAGGCCATCGAGTCTGCGCAGTCCGCCGCCGACCTCAAGCTGCATCTCGGTCAGATATCTTACATTGTAACGGCGATCAGCGATACCAATTATGTATTACTAGCAGCCGCTAGCGGTTTCACCCGCGTGGTTTTCGTTCCCGTGGGAATATCGGGATATAAAGTATCCTATTTGTTATAGTCGCCTTGGGTATGCGAGCGGCGAGGCGGGGGGGCAAAACAGTTGCTCCATTTTGTCATTCTGCCGTCAGTGTCAGACGCACATGAGATAAAATATCTAAAAATGGGTCGTGAATTATCTCGAGATAAATTTTTAAAGTGGCCGAATATTTTAAGAAAAGAAAAGCAAACAAAGAAAGTTTATATTATATATTTCCAAGAATTAAAGATTTATTTCATTTATATTGGTTCTTTAATTGTACTTATATAAAAATCATACTGGACAAAAACGGATTGGATGTAATTATACTCGTAAATATAAAGCTTCAATAAACTGTGCTTCGATATCGTAAGATCTGTCTGACACTACGAATCTCATGTGAGTTCATGCTCTTTACTTCCAACTCCCCCCACCACCTGCGCATACCTAAGGCGCGGTACAGCGGTTGCGGTCAGGCTATAATTCAGGTTATAAACTATCTGTATGCCGAATTACATCCAAATCCATTCAGCAGTTTTTACGTGAAAGAGTAACAAACATCCATCCATCTTACAAACTTTCGCGTTTATAATATTAGTAGGATTTATTATTACTGGCGGGGCCAGCCAGCAACTTCGTCCGCGTGAACCCCGTATCCCGTACAAAATACAAACCTTGTCCTCATAATTACAAACACAATAAAAAAAGGCTGTGGATAGAGTGCCGCAAGCGGCATTCTAGTACGATCGGTTACGATGCCGTAATTACGGCATCCTAGTACAAAGTGTAGGCAGTGAATAGAGTGCCACAAGCGGCAACATAGTACGATCGGTTACAATGCCGTAATTTGACGGCATCCTAGTACGAAGCGTATAGAGTGCCACAAGCGGCATTCTATCCCAATCGGTTCGGGAACCGTAACATATTTTTTATTAGTCGTAATGTTCAGACGACATAATATTCAAAAGAGATTTCTGTTGTCTAATAAAAAAAAATAACCTCGAAATTCAAGACAATCGCTACGCTGTGCTTCGCGATTGTCTTAAATTTCTAACCTATCACGTGACCTACAGGAGTAGGGCAGCTAGTATTTCTGTTGTCTAACAAAAACTTTACGGTAGCTTAGGCGGCGTCACTATTATACCGCAAAACTTACGGTTCCCTAACCGATGGAGATACAGTGCCGCTTGTGACACTCTATACACTTCCATAAAAAAAACATACGTATATAAAATCACGACTATTATCAGGGGTGTGTCACTCCGCAGTTTAGGTAGGTTCGTTTGGCGCGCCTCCGCAGTTGGGCCGCCTAGCAGTATGGCAGCAAAGGTTGCCGCGAGCCATTGCACCCAACACCGAGCGTCGAGTTGCTTAAGAGGGTTAACGCATTTCAGTTACCCATACAAACTTCCAAGTAGAAATTTTTTAAAACCACTAAGCCAATTATAATTAAACTTTGCATCCTAAAGTAAAATACAGGGATCTAAATAGTTTGTTGAAAACATTTTTGAAAAACGTTTATTTAGCTGAGTTATTGTGATTTAATGTCCACTATAGAAAGTTTAAAATCGTAATAACTCACTTACTGCCGTACTCAGAGATGTCAATTAAGTTTTAATGACAATTAAATGTCTTTCCTACTCAATTTAGCACTATACTTAAGAAAGTGACAGCAAGAGACTTAATTGTCATTAAAACTTAATTGACCTCTCTGAGTACGGCAGTTAAATCAACATTTTTTTTAAATGTTTTTAACAAACTATTTAGGCCCTGTATTTTTCTTTAGCATGCAAAGTTTCATTAAAATTGGCTTAGTGGTTTTTAACCCTTACAACGCCAATGTCCGATATATCAGAAAAACCATTTCCGTGCCCACCACGCCAACGACTGATATATCAGACAAAAAAACAGTAGAAACTTATCTTTTTTTTACATGTGTGAAAGAAGTTATTTAAGTTTTGTGTAGGTATTCTCGAACATTTAATAGCTAGAACCGTGGCGTCAGGGGTACCACTTTCGGAAAAACACGTGTCGTGGAAAAGGTAAAAAATTTCGACTTGGAAGTTTGTATGGGAAACCGAAATGCATAAACCCTCTTTAACTCGTAATGCCTGCGCGCGCAAGGAAACCCTACGCTCTGTGACATCTTGACGTCAAATCGATATCGAGTCAGCCTTGCTTAACGGAATATGAACGCTCGGGTCACACGATAAGTTTCAATTTCGCGTGAAAGTCCTCAGGCAGTGAACCTTCTGTACTATTAGTTATTCGGTGCTATTATCCCCGAAGGGTTAGTTAGAGACTAAGCAATGAGGACCGCAAAAGCAGTCCTCTACCATATTCCACTTTTCACTAAATAGCGACTGCACATGTGCTCAGCGTGACGGGTGTTGAGCCCATCGCCGCTCTAAGCTGTTGGATGTATGTGCAGTCTTTAGTCCGTTAGTCCCTCTTACGACACCCAAGGGAAGTGAGGGGGTGTTATATTATTTTAATAAGCCGCTACGCGACATGGCTTAAAAAACATATACAACCCTATTTTTTCTTTATACAAAAACAATTAAGGGTGAGTTCCACCCATGAAACTGAACAACTTTCCCCAAGAAACCTATGTGCAAAAAAGACAAAAAAAATTTGATCTCTCATACTATTGTCGGCAGCTGATCGGACAGTTTTGTGTTTTTTTTTGTAATATTTGCACATAGGTTTCTTGGGGAAAGTTGTTCAGTTTCATGGGTGGAACTCACCCTTCATTGTTTTTGTATTAAAAAAATAGGGTTGTATATTCAAATTGGTCAAACCGTTTTTTAGTTTAAAACAGACTAATTTTGATTTTTTATAAATATAGGTTATATTAACTGTTCGTTTGTTTAACAGAGAAGTACCATGCTCAGATGAAAGAAGCGCAGCAAGTGGTGGCAGAGAAAACCAGCGCACTGGAAGCAGAAGCATATAAAACTAAGAGATTACATGTGAGTGACAAAATAATTAGATCTTTAACACTGAAGTGTGTTGTGTTTTTCAAGCTAGCCTAGTAAAACCTATGAAAATGAGACACACCAATAAATTTTGTTATTACTTATATAATGCTGTTTGAAACATTGATAAACTTTGAAAAAAGTGATACATGTTTTATGTTGTTATGTTGAATTGTCATATTTATGCGTTGAATATATATTTTTCATTATTAAATTTAAATTAAATTTATTAAAAATTAAATTAAGTTTAAATTAAATAATTAAATTTCTTATGGTACATGTGGCGGCGCCACCTACCGCTTCGTGTCGAACTATGTGCGGTGTCGCACATAGTTCGACACGAAGCAAACACCTCAACTGTGTCAACAGGTGGCAATGCAAATGTCCTCGTTACAGTACATACCTCTTTGACTATATACAGCAAAGTACATACCTATGTATTGTTTTTATGTTGTGCGATCACGCTCAAGGCAACGAACGTCCTTAATTTGTAATATAGTCCATGTAAATTTGTGTATCGTCCTTAAGGCTGGGATTCCCGAAATTCCCGAAAATAGGGTATTTTAAATAATGGATTACTCGCAAATCACAAGTACTCAAAATTTGGAAAAAAATATATATGTTATTCCACAGTCTTTTATCTAGTCATTCCGGCCATTAAATACTCTATTAGTGATACTTTACTGCATCAAATAAAACTTCAAACATCCGTCTAATCGTAATTCAAATATCGTATTACTTGCATCATACTTGGTTTTAGTCAATGAAAAATATACGAAAATAATTGTCTTTGAATAGGTGAGGCATTCCGGCCGTTATAAGTAAAAAAATTTAAAATGAATTCTTGATTTTCGAAATTACCTACCTATTTTGCTAAGTAGACGGTCGCGAATCGCGATGTGCAATCAATCAGTCCCCTACTAGTTACTGCGCTCGGGAATCCTATCTTTAATTAATGATATGCGCATTGTCAGGAGGAGCTCGCGATCCTGCGCCGGAAGGCGGAGCGCATGAAGAAGATGGAGCAAGCAGGCAGCAGCATGGACGAGGTGCTGCTGGAGGAGATCCGCGAGTACAAGGAGACGCTCACGTGCCCCTCCTGCAAAGTATGTCACGTATTTATTTATTTATTTAATCTTCATTGCAATACAAAAACTGCAAAAGGCGGACTTAATACCTTAGTACCTTCTCGATGCCTTAGGCAGCGCCGCGATGTGCGCATTATCGGCAATGCAGAGGTCACTAACACTCTCGAGTCTTTGCAATTGCGAAGAGATATTGCGTCACTCAGCGTCTTTTACCGTTTATACCATGGCGAGTGCTCTGAAGAACTCTGACTTCATCCCTCCTTCTCCCTTCCTTCATAGGAGTACGCGTCCCTGGAGTCACCAATTTACAGTCTCTAATATTCCATGACGCACAAAGAAATTTGGTGACTCGTTTCTTTGTCGCACCTCCAAAAAATGGAATAGTCTACCAGCACACGTATTCCCTCCGACCCATGACGTAGGGTCCTTCAAACGAGGCGTTAAGAGGCACTTTGTGGGCCGGCAGAGTGAGGATGACTGATGCTCGTCTCTTACGCCGCACCAGTTGTCCTCGCGCCTGCACTTACACTTAACATCAGGTGGAGTGGGGTCATTTGCCTGGCTTTGTATTAAAAAAAAACTTAACGCCACATGGCATTCTCTACCAGTCAACCGGTAAGGATGTGGGAGACTAGAAGTAAGGCGATAAAACAAATGCCATTATTATTTATGGAAATAATAATTTTTCATTTTTTTTTATTATACAGGGTATTTAGTGATTGATATAAAATACCGCAACTGGGACAACCTATTAATTGCAAAGAACAACTATTTGTAAAGGAGCAACTTGGAGGCGTCGGTAGCCGAGCGGATAGAAGCTCGGATTGAACGCGAGATTCGTGGTTCGATCCTCATAGCTCCGTTAGACTACTGACGTGAACCCACTCCGACACAGTCATTTAGATTAACAGGATGGGTTAACAGGACTATTATTATTAATAATAATCTTTTTTTTAATAAATTCGCAAAAAAAGTTATTTGCTCGCATACAAATAGGTAGTTCTTTGGCCCAGTTGCGGGGTTATGTACCTATTACCAAACACGTATATAGCAGGCAGCAGCATGGAAGATGCTGCCTGCGAACAATTTATAATTCGGATAAAGCATGTACACACGTCATCAGGTCAACCTACTAAAACTGTCACATTTTTCCAATCGATATTGATACTCAATACTCAAATGATAAAGCTTAAAATCCATTGAAGAAAGAAAGAAATAATGGGACATTTTGCATAGAGCTCGTATCCACCTCGTATCATTTTAGACTTGGTGTCATAAAACAAGGCAAAGAAAGGCTGATCGGATCTTTAGCCCAGTTCACTACTACTACTTAATTTATTGTATATAGGTGATATACCCACTACACATAATTATTTACATAATATTTATATATTTAATTTATATAAAAATATTTATTGATTCCAAATTAAGTTTGTAACATATTACACAAATACATACATTAAATAATTAACACTACACACATATAACATTTAAAAGTATTTATATAATAATAACTTAAATTCACTTTCGCTAGTTGGTCAACCATACAATAATAGTCGTGCGCTGTGGAAACGCGCAAAACCGCTGCGACGGTAAATAACGCCTTTGTCTGCTCTGTGTATTACCTTTAATTTTATATATACCTTTAATTTTTTTTCGTTTAAATGAAATTTAGGGTGAGTTCCACCCATGAAACTGAACAACTTTCCCCAAGAAATATGTGCAAAAATGACAAAAAAAATGTCGACCTCCCAAACTATTGTCGTCAGCTGATCGGACAGTTTTGTATGGGGGGTCGAAATTTATTTGTCATTTTTCGCACATAGGTTTCTTGGGGAAAGTTGTTCAGTTTCATGAGTGGAACTCACCCTTAATTTCTTATAAACGAATAAAAATTAAGGGTGTCTATTTGTCCTTGTTCAGGTGAAGCGCAAGGACGCGGTGCTGACGAAATGCTTCCACGTGTTCTGCTGGGACTGCCTGCGCACGCGCTACGAGACGCGCCAGCGCAAGTGCCCCAAGTGCAACGCCGCGTTCGGCGCCAACGACTACCACCGCCTCTACCTCTCCACATAAGCCGGGACAAGCACTTAGCCACTTATCAGCAGCCTAATACGCCCTATGGATGGATACCAGGCACCGCGGGCTGGTACAAGCACCCGGGCAATTATCATCAGCTTATAGTGGCCCCACAGGCCACCCCACATGGATGCACATCAGGCACCGTAGGCTGGTACAAGCACCCGGGCAATTATCATCAGCTTATAGTCGCCCCACATGGATGGACATCAGGCACCGTAGGCCGGTACTGAGCACTTAGCCACTTATCATCAGCCTATATAGACGCCCCACAGGCCTTCTCACATGGATGGATACTAGGCACCGCAGACTGGTAAAAGCACCTTGGGGAATTATCATCAGCCTGTAGACGTCCCACAGGCCTTCCCACATAAATGGACACCAGGCACCGTAGGTACAAGCACCCGGGGAATTATCATCAGCCTATAGTCGGCCTACTGCTGGGCGTAGGCCGCATTGATAATAGGCTGGATATCAATCACCCGGGCACTTATCACCAGCTTATAGACGTCCCACAGACATTCCCACCAGATACCAGGCACCAGGCTCTTATCACCAGATGGAGATCGGGCTATAACCCACAACGCTTGGTCAATGCGAGTTGGTGGGTATACCAGGCAAACAGGCAACCAAACGATCAGGTACTTCACTATTATTATTCCATACATGCCGGTTGAACCGTTTTCAATGTTACACTATTTTAGCTATAAAACGTGTATTCGAAGTAGGTAACACCGAATTTAATCTGTTATGTATGTCACTAGAAGCTTCGGTGCGACCGGTTGAATATTATTATGTAGTATTAATCTCTAACACCATTAGGTCGGGTCAGGTCTGCTGCAATAATTGAGCTAGAATACCCTGGCTACTAGAATACTTATTCTCTTACGATCCATGAGATTTACGTTCGCGTGCTGTTCTGTCTGGATTTCCGAAGGACTTGAGGCTCCTCCAATTTGGTTAGACCATAAACGAACCGCCTAAAAGTACCAGAGAGCATTCTTGACCCACGTTAGGCGAAGAAGGTCACAACGTGAGCCATTGTAATGATTCGATCAACTTTAAGATGGCATCGATCTGGCAGCAAGCCCAGGTAAACTTGGCGAGTTTGCGATGCGCCTTTCCTAAATAATACGCTACTTTCGAGCGATTTGTCTATCAAGAACTGATGTCAATGACTTGAATTGTGAATATTATTGTTTAATGTTAGTACTTGATGATTCGCTAAATATAAATGTCTTCATAACAATAACGATTGTGTGTGTCAGTGAAGCAAATTCATAAATCTTAATCGGTGGTTTTTTAGGTATTTGCTATAGATAGCGATATTTGAATGTTATTAATGTAACTTTATCTCTCCTAGCAAGAATAAGAGTAGTAATTGCAGCTGTCGATGGCACAGTCAGCCCCCAAATTATAATAATTATAATATAAATTATAAAAGTAACTGGCTTATTTTGTTAATCTCTTTATGTCTAACCGTCTTATTCATCTCCAACAAGGAAATAAATAAATGTTACACGTAAACGTAAAGCTTTTATAAAAAAATTGTGGTAAATATCTAAAACACAATAATGAAAAACACACATAAACAGCATAGATCGGTTTAATAGATAAAAATAGTTCTTATGAGTGTGATGGTTAGGTTTTTATTCCGCAATATATTGTTTGTATATATAATAGCTTCACGCTCTCTTGGCGCCCCCACTGTTTACTTACGCACTAACTTATAGTAGGTAGCGACTAGCGAGCAGCCAGATTGTATTAATTTATTCAAGTTATTCGTTAGTAGGCAAGTCCCGACTGTAACTACGATCGACATGTTGGTATATTTCACTGTGTAAGATAGGGAGGCTAGGAGTATGTACATAATAGTGTAATAATAATATTTTTTGTTATATTATAATCAGGTGTTAAAAATTAAGGGTGTCCTCTTTTGTGAACCAACTTAGCTGCAATGTATTATAATTGTATATCGATTTAACCAAACGAGAGCGCTTGGAATGATTGCGCTTATGCCACCATTGTGTAAGAGTGCAGCAGTTGGTACGACTGTCAAATTTCTCCAATCGATATTGATTCTTATAGCTGGACGATAAAGTTCAAAATTGATTGTAGAAATTTGACATTTTGTCGTAGTTTGATCTTTTCGTGAGTAGTAAAGTAAAACTACTTGTCAGCCGTGTGTACACTTACAAATTGACAGTTGTGTCATACAAAAGAATTTTGTTGAAGTATTTTATCAAGCATCGCAAGATATCTTGTAACGTTTCCTGGCTATATTATGCTTTGTAAAAAAATATAAGAGTGTAAATATCTAAATGGTATGCTTGGCATTATGAATGAAACATAATAATTGTTGTCTTGTTTGTTTATAATTTATGTTAACACAAAGAAAATATTCTGAGAAATTGTTAAAAATCACGAATAGAAAACTAGGTACGGCAATGTAAATGTTGCGTCGCTTCCACAAAGGTTTTTAATATGCAAATATATTAAGCCTTTGTTTAGATAGGATATTAGTTAATTTTAGTTTGTAATGTTAATTTAAATTTGATTATTTGAAATGTAACTTAATTTTGTACGGTGTCTCACTGTTTACAAACACTACTGATGTGATATGTGCAATGCTAATGACTATGACGAATGATGAGTAATAAGTTGACAATGGGATATATTTCATGCAAAAGGTAAAGTTAAACCTATATTTGTAGTTGGACCATAATGTTATAGAAAGTATTATCGTGGAGTCTGCGCCTCCTATAATTCCACGATGGAGTCTAGGTTCGAGCACTCACTAAAGGTTTCCACAAAGCTGTGTGATGTGAGAATAGCTCTCTGCAATCAACAGTAAAAATATTAAAACACAAAGTGGCAGGCGGCACCGGTAGGCGTTGAACCTTATACAGATATGGTTGTGAGGTGATTTCTTTGAACTAAAGGTAATTACCGATATCGATTTTATGATGACTATATGTTTTCTTTTAATAATTATTATTATTATGCTAGAGTACCTTGAGCCTCGACAAAAAAATGAATTAAAATCTTGACTTGATGATCTCATTCTAAATCAAGTTCACTACCAATAAATATAGGAATGTGATTGTATCCTTGTTGTCGGGATAAAAATTGATTACCCAAATGTAAAATGGGCATTCTTCCAATGCTTCTGTTTCGATAGTTAAAGAAATAGAAGTTAAGAACATTTAAATTTCTTTGGCTGTAAGTAGTATAAATGATCGCATTCTGAAGTAATTTTTTTTATATATGTTGTAATGTGATTCTAGGCATGTTATAAATATATGCCATATTAAAGCATCACAGATAACAGTATCTTATCCGTGTCAATATTCAATGAGCATGTTGTATTTTAATTCCTGTAACCGTTAAATGTGAACCGCTCCTTGGAGGGCGCTGTCACTTCAACCAGCTGTGAACTAGACGGCGCGATGTTCATTCCTGAGTTGTAATAGCTTTCCATGTATTTAACTATGAATTAATATTCCTTTATTCATGCGATTGCATAGAAAGAAATCGAAATGCATTTTGCAAAACTTGTATATCAGATATTATATTGATGTTGTATAATAGTAAGAATATCATGAAATCGAACAAGTGCATATAGTTTTGTGTATTTAATAAATATTTAAGATTTATATTGTCTAGCTAGGTTAAGGTAAGGCTCGGTGAAGCTCGGGAGATGGACCATTAAGGATTGAGCTATTCGTCTTGTAATTATATTTTAAGTAGAGAAATAGAATAGCTAACAGCCCACTGACTGATATATTTATATATTTTAGGTTAAAACGTTTTCATTGGGCTTGTGGCACATTTTGATGAGTTTAGATAATTTTGTGAAAAATTGACATGTTTTTGGAATCCAACACTTTATGTAAAGTCAAACGGTAACGACTAGGGCTGTAGTGATGACAAACCACCTTAATGTAATAATAAAAAGGACGTATTGAACCTGTGAAGTGTAAAGTTTTGAAACAAAACTAAAATTAACTTCTTGTTTAATGGCTGATTTACATTAGGTCAGCTCATAAGACAGACCAGCGCTATCTGCTGTCTCAAAGCTTTGGCAAAGGGGGGTCATAAGCTTGTTTCATAGATGGGTTGAAAAAGATCTTGTCTTTAAACCACTCTATGAAACACGCTTCTTTTTTCATACAGAAAATTATATCTTAGATTTACACCTGAGGTTGTAATTTTTTTCTTCTTTCAATATAATTTGAGCGTTATTAACGCAAACATCATAAAAGATATTTTTTTTAATAACAAAGGTTCTTTTCCTAATTCTAAACTCAGAGCTGCTATTTTGTCGTAGTAGTTCTTTCCATTTCCCTGCGCGGCCAGTTTTTTTTTATAGGATATGACACCTTACCTATTTTATTCATCTGTAAGTCTTTAGTTTGGAAAATTATTGGTCTTTCTGGGCCTGACTCGTCTCACTCTCGCGACTTATTTTTCTTAACGTAAGTTAGTTTAAGTAGAGACCAAAGTTAAAGACGTCGGCAGGAGCGCTAGTGAGCCATTAACCTGGGTATATCAGCCATTAAACAATTGTTAATTTTGTATTATGAAAACAGAGTTAATAAAAAATAATGTAAAGTTTTTTTTCGCGAATCAATAAGACAGTTAATATAACTCCTTAATAGTTTTGTCGCAAAAAAGAAAGTGTACAAATCGTATAGATGTCATTTTAAAATAATTGTTTTATTAGGTAAGGTGTATGCTGTCTGTTAGAAAATAAACAAATGTTTTGATTTAATGTGCCTAACTGGTTCGAGAAACTGTAACTTTCAGTTAACTTTTTTTTTAATTCTGTTTGTATTGCAAACTTAGATTAAAACAAAAAGGGAAGATACGGCATGCTCCTACTTGTAGTCATTCAAAATATAGTCCTACTCAACTACATATGCAAACACTCACACACGCACACCTATAAAGTGTAAATCGAGCGAGCGAGACAAAGCGGTAACTTTCAACGTCAGCGCGAGGGAGTCAGCAGGTAGCGCGTTGACGTCTCGGTCGCTTCGCAACAGACGAGTACGTACGAGTACGTACGACCGATTCCGACGCCACTGCGGAGTAGCGTCTTTCTCTTTTTCACACAGTAGAATATCTGCAATAGTGCGATGTAGCCTGTTCGCTCGGCAAATTGTGACTGAAGTGAAATTGTGCCTTTGGGCCTAATTTTGGCGGCTCACTCACGAGACGCTAATGCCGTATCTTCCCTTTTTGTTTTAATCTAAGATTGCAAAGCTTCTGCTGAGGTAAACTTTACGAGTTTTGGTTGTACTACATTACAGGGGAAATTAAAATAAAATTGATTGACCTTACAGACCTTACAGAGTTAGTAAGGACTAAAGACCCAATAATCGAGGGCCCTATGTCTGTTCAAAAAGTATCAGTTATTATCACAGATTGGTGACACGATTTATTCTACATGTTTAATTAAATAAATTAAACTTTGTGAAGACAATGTCGTAAAAAGGTCGTAAACGATCTGCCGTGAATGGCTGTAAAAAACCTACAAATACAGTGAAAGTGTTGTAAGCTTTGTATTGCGTTTATTTCTTGTTATCAATGATTAACCCCACCACTAGTGGAACTGTCGACGACAGTCAGTAATTTCAGTATTTATTATTGATTGAATTTGAATGTTGACACAAATTCGATGTTTAGAGCACGTAGATAAAAATCTATTCTTTAACATTTTTGTTCTTATTAAAGTGTTGTTATGATATAAAATTGTCTTAGGTCAAAAAATAATGAATTGAAACCATAACGCAGCCAGTGTATAAAACTCTCCTGCGTATTCCAATTGTAATATTATTTTAATGGAGTATGTCAAATAAATGTCTCAAACTGTATTTTATTACTTTTATTTAAAAACCGCACCGTAAACTTGAAACACGTAATGAATCGTCATCATCATCAGCCTATGATCGTCCCACTGCTGGGTACAGGCCTCCCACGTGGACAATAGCACGTGGGGATATTGGGCCATAACCCACCACGCTGGCCCAATGCGATTGCGGGTTGGTGGGTTCTGGCCCAATGCGGGTTGGTGGGTTACGTAATGTAATGTAAGGGTGTTACCAGACCAATCGATCGATCGTCGATCGACGACATCGATCGATGGTAAAATGGATTAGTCGACGTCGATCGATAGTTTCTACCAAACCAATCGATCGATGGTCGATCGACGTCGACCGGTAGAATCGGCCTATTTGATTAAACGCGCCGGCCGCTTCACTTTTTTTATAAATTTATTTCGTGACCATGGATACTAGTCCTTCAATCGTAATAATAGAGTTCATTGATTATGCTTAAAGTTGATGATAATGAGTGATGATAATATGAACGTTTAAATGCCAAATGATATTACCCTCAAACCTCTTGGGAAGCACTTTAGATTAAGCAACACCGAAAAAGGGGGGAAAGGGAGGGGAGGGGTAACGAAAATGCATAGAAAAGATATTTTTATTTTGAGGTTATGTTAGGTCACTTCTACCATTACCGTACCCCCTCAATCCGCGTCCCTTCCCCCCCCCCCCCCCTGTCCCCCAAGATATTTATGAATGGAGCGAGCTTCTATTGTCTTATAAAAAAAATTGCGATCTTTGGCTTTAAAAAATGGCCGCATCCAGATTTTTCTGCGTTTGCGTCTCCGTAATAATAGTACGAGCAACATCGTACTGGCTAAGAACAACGACTCCTCTTCTGAATTCATTTCGAAAGAAACTTTCCGTATTTAAATACGTCACTCTATGAAAGAAACTGATGGAATATAGCCGGGGTTAATCGATCAACGTCGATCGACCGTCGATCGATGGGTTAGACGAACGGTATCCGTCGATCGATTAAAGCTACCACACCTATCGATCAACGTCGACCGACGTCGATCGATGCCATCGATCGGCGATCGATCGATTGGTCTGGTAACACCCTAATACGTCACGTAATGAATAAAAACTGCTAATGATAATAGACAGTTAATAATACTGGTCTGTTTGTAGTACGTATGCAGAAAGGAACCTTGACTGATGATATATTAGACAAAAAAACAGTAGTAACTAATGTTTTTTTTTACATGTGTGATAGAAGTTATTAAAGTTTGTGTAGGTATTCATTAAACATTTAATTACTAAAACCGGTACGGTTTTTGGAAAAACACGTGGCGTGGAAAGGGTTAAGCCGTTGGTCCCACTTGTTGTCGGAGGATGGCAGTCGTTAATTAAACTTGCAAACTAACTTTTTTTTTAAACTTGTAAACTTTACTACACTCACCAATTATCTAGCCCAAGAGAAGCTTCATAATGAAACTCGTTAAATGTTTACTAGACAACGGATAAACATACTTAAAATACTTTATAACACATTTGCTCGTAAAGAAGCTCTTATTACACCGATTTCAGTATCGTAATGTAATAAGTTTCGCACTAGTGCGGTAATGTAATTTAAAAATTAGTTCTCATTTGAATCTATGGACAACATAGGCCTTTAGCCCGTCAGCAGCTTTTACGACACCAAAGGGAAGAGAAGGGTTGGTGGTATTATTTTGATGAGCCCATCGCCGCCCTATGCTGTTGGATGTATGTACAGTCTTCAGTCCGTTAGTCTCCTTTTACGACACCCAAGGGAAGAGAGGGGTTGGTAGTATTATTTTGATGAGCCCATCGCCGCTCTATGCTGTTGGATGTATGTGCAGTATTTAGTCCGTTAGTCGCCTTTTACGAAACACCGAAGGGAAGAGAGGGGTTTGTAGTATTATTTTGATGAGCCCATCGCCGCTCTATGCTGTTGGATGTATATACAGTCTTTAGTCCGTTAGTCGCCCTTTACGACAACCAAGGGAAGAAAGGGGTTGGTAGTATTATTTTGATGAGCCCATCGCCGCTCTATGCTGTTGGATGTATGTGCAGTCTTTAGTCCGTTAGTCGCCTTTTACGACACCCAAGGGAAGAGAGGGGTTGGTGGTATTATTTTGATGAGCTTATCTACGCTCTATGCTGTTGGACAAAGAAAAATATATGTTGGCTTACCAAAGATTCATGCACTAGAAAAACAAACAAAAAAACAGTCATTTTCGGATATTTTTTTTCCTCTCAAATATGTTATAAAACGTCGTATGGCATACGTGCGCTTTGATAATTACAGCCTCTGCTTTCTTGTAGCCCTCGCCTACGGCTCGGGCTAGCAATATCGCCTCGGCTGTAGTTTTCATCTTACCGCACTAATATCATAATGTACTATAAATACACACTTATACATGGAAAACACCCAGACCCGAGACAATTTAGAAAAACAATAATTTCTAAATTGACCCGACCGGGGATCGAACCCGGGACCTCAGAGATGGCGACACCATGAAAACCGCTGTCATTATTATCATTATATTTATTTGCTTTTAAATAGGGTATCATTACACATGGTAAAAACAATTTTAAAGCATCTTATGCCTATTTAACTATATAACCATAGCATGCAAACATTTTAGTTTAAGAAATTTATAAATTATTACATTTCATTATTTTTCATTTTAAATAAGTAGGTCACAAAATATTAAATTAGTCAAATTATATAAAAATCTATTTTTATTAATTTACATTAGTTCGCTTACAAATATATTAATAATTAATTACCTTTTTACGACAATTTCGTAGTTTTTTAAATAAAATATTAAAAAATAAAACTGTAAATCGATTTATTTATTTATCGTGTCTCATGTGTGTACAAACCACTCGACCAAGGAGGTCGTCAATTGGCAGGGTTATATGGCCCAACCTCCCACCTTGTGAGGCCTCTGCCCAGCAGTAGGTCGTTTAAAGGCTGATAGAGTATGACCAACGAAACGTGACGCGGTCTATTTTCAAAAGTTTTACTAGGGCAATAATTTTAAGCTGTCAAACGATTGTCAAAGTACATAGCGCTTAGATAGGCTAATAAAGTGATGGATGGCACCTCAGAGTAATAACTTTAGGTATTATTCTGAGGTGAGGAGGATGGCACCTAAGTTTACTTTTTTTAATTTTTTTCTTAGGGCTCTAACACACGAGCAGCAGTTTGCTGTCGACGTTAGGAGTCGGCAGCTAGCTGTCGACAAGCTATCGACGTTTCAACTGCTTGCCGCAGGCAGGTCGACAACTAGCTTCCAACAGGTGACGGCGTCTGCAGTCGCCTCTGCCGTCGTCAGCTAGCTGTCGACCTGCCTGCCAGCAGTTGAAACGACATGTCGACAACTAGCCGCCGACTCGACTCTAACCGCTAGGCGTATGCTGGGACGCAGGTGACGCAACGTAGCACAGCACAGTACAGATTTAGCAGCGCAGGGCAGGCGAGACAGACATAGTCCTCGAGCGTATGCTGTGACGCAGTTAACATACGCACGCGATCGCGTTCTAGCTGGTACAAAGAATAACTTATTGTACATGTTAATATAATATTAATAAGAACTTAGATAACTTAGTCGCCCTTTTCGGAAATAGCAATATGTCAGAGAGCTCCCAATTATTTATAACAAAATTCCAACTATTTAAATTAAATATAATAAAATTAAAGTTCTTACCGACTTGTAGTTTAATTCCTTGGCAATTCCTATCCATAATACCTCTCTAAATGTCTTTTTCGAATAGTCTGGATGATAAGTAACATACAAACAAGGTTCACAACGAACTAATTCTATTAAATGTTTTGTCATTGCAACAAAACAACACACATGTCTGCGTCGCCCGTGCCCGCGCCGCAGCGTACGCAGCAATCGGTACTTTCATGAATTACAAAATCTGCTCTGCTATGCGTTGCGCGGACCTGCGTCACCTGCGTCCCAGCATACGCCTAGCCTTAACGTCGACTGCAGTTACATACGTCGTAGGTAAACTACTGCTCGTGTGTTAGAGCCCTTACTTTACTAAGTTTGATATTTACTACCTATAAATAAACACGTAAAAAATATAACCGTATCGGGTAGCGGTGAAAGAATACTACCGCCGTACCACCTGCTCTCTTTCCTTGGGTTTCGTAAAAGGCGACTAACGGACTAAAGACTGCATAGAGCGGCGATGCGCTCACCACCTGTCACGCTGAGCACATCAGTAGTCTGGACTATGGCAGAGGACAGCTTTAGCGGTCCTCATTGCCTAGGCTGACTAACCCTTAGAGGATAATAGCCGTGATTATATATTGTACCGATATAGAAAATTATTTTAATTTATTGACTGATCAGTGCTTGGTCATAATAGCAACGCCTTGGCATCCAGACGTCAAACCCCTAAAGGGGTTTAGCAGGTAAGAGGTGTTATTTTTTGCTTGAATAAAAATAGTAGTAAAGTAGGCAGTCAAAAACATATTGGTAACGTTTGCTATCATTAAACTCCCAAGATACTTTTGTCGAATATAGACATCAAAATAACAGTTGGCTGGTCTAACTCACCCTATATCAAATACGCATCCTGCATAGAAAAGGTACAACAAAAACTCAAAACATGTTTCACAAATTATTTATTTACATACATAATATTATTTACACAACACATGATTTATGACAATTATAACGAAAGTAAATACTTTCATGCATGACAAATCGACTGGCAGGCGTTGCATACACCCTCGAACTATTTTAATAGTGACATTAGCACCTGCAGCAAGCGGCGTTATGGCTTAATCAAGCTTTGTTTGTACTACATCAACATCTTTACTTCGGGGAATACTAGATATTGGATATCTATTACTAGGACAGTAACCAAGATACATCTTCACAATCGTAACGCATGCAATGTCCCCAACTTCAATACCATCAACAATATTCAACATAAATACAAATCAGTCTCATTTTGTAACATTTCCCGTTACGATGTAATTAATATCTAATAATTGAGGATCCTAGTAATTACGATTGTGTGTAATTGAATTTTAATTAAATTTTCCATTACCATAAATTTGTTAAAACATTTGATTAATTCAGTGCTATATTTTTTTTAATCAACCAAAACAAAACATCAATTTATATTGACTAGATAATAAATTTATCTCGTTAAGAATGTAATAGATTTTTATATATAGTTTCTTATTATTATGTAGCTTCACTGAAATGGAAAACAGACCTTAGTGGTAGTGAGAAAATATATACCCAAAAAATCATGTTTAGAACATCTTTGCGCTAATGGCACTTACAATATTAATTTTTACTGTAGCCTTTCAATAACGTACAAGGAACACTAATGATATAAAAAGACCAAGTCATTTTTAAATGCAATTAGGAATGAATAATTTAACATTTTTACTTAAGTTAAAAAAAATATAGAAAAAGCGAGGACAGTACTTCCCAAAATATTTATCGAATTATTACTTCGAAAATTAATAAGATTAGCAAGATTTTACATTGGAACACCAAAACTCAATGGTATGGAAAGGACAAAAAAGTAAATATACCTTGCACTTTCCACGCTAGTTGAGATCAATCATTTACCTACGAACACTTCAGAACATCTGCACTGCCTACCACAAAAACTAAATCGATGTTTGTGATACTCTCCTTTGCTTGCATGTGTTGAGCATGCTAGTTCTATCACGTCACGTTTTATTGCCAAAACGCCAACATTCTACTTACATTCTCGACATTTCTCTCTTCAAGACTACCTACCTAATTTGAGTTGTCAACAAAGTCTACTGGCAAATTGTCATGGAATTTCCAGGACGGTATCAACAAGCTAAATACTAGGCGGGCTTTATCTGATAAATACGGTTCAATAACAGCAGTTTCTACTTACATTCTCGACATTTCTCTCTTCAAGACTACCTACCTAATTTGAGTTGTCAACAAAGTCTACTGGCAAGTTGTCATGGAATTTCCAGGACGGTATCAACAAGCTAAATACTAGGTGGGCTTTATCTGATAAATACGGTTCAATAACAGCAGTAAAAGCTTAAATCTATGAACTACCATGGACAGACATGCTATGGAAGTATGTTTTAATTTATTCCTATCTAAAAACATGATTTGTCACTACCCTTACAATGAACGTAACGTAAAGCTTAGCTTTTTCATGTGTTTTAGGGTCACTGGGGTAGGTTTGACCACAAAGAGAAAAATCCTTATTTTATTTTCAAAACAATCATAGAGAAATTTGATTCTTAAAATATAATATAAATGATAGATATCGAGTTAGATTTGCTTTATTGTAAGATTTTTTGTAAAATATACTTTGTCTCATTATTAAAGGTTGAAATATCAGTGATTTGCAAGCAACTATTAAGCTTACGAATAGTTATTTAAAATATGCGTTTGTTGAATTATTGAAAACTCATTGTTTGATATCGAGTAGGTTTTAGAGTCTATTCTAAACATTGAACATTCCTAATGAGGTGCAGCGGAATAGAGAGCGGTCGGTGACGACTGTATATTATGCACGTTGAGTCGGTTACGCAAAGGTGGATACAGTGGCTCGGTAGAACAGGTAAGCGGGTGGTTTCCGCATATATGGTGGTCCTACTAGCCCAACGGCAGGACTTCGTGACCAAGTCTCACATGAATACGGTTACATAACATTTTAGGATAAACACCCTATTTGATCATAATTATAGGTCAGCCTGAACGTAGTCGATCGAAGTCGGTATCGACGTAAACACCTAAAGCGTGGGTACAATTTTTATTTTCATTTTCACTTTACAAAAACACATTTGTATCGCTCTAGCTCGTAATTTCGCACCGCGTGCACTTTACAATACACAGTGCAAACTTCGGTTGTTTTCTTGCAAAATATTCCTTTGTTTCCGATACTTGTTCGGTCAGTACTCCAGTAGTTCCGCTCGCGCCCGTCACGCGGATGAGGGCAGCAGCCGCGCGGGCGGCCCGGCCGCTGCAAACGCGAACGCCAACCGCTCCAGCGAGCGCTGCAGCCGCTGCAGGCGCGGCGCGGCGCACGGCTGCGGCGCCGCCGACAGCGAACCCAGCGCTGCGTCCAGCGCTAAATAGCACGAGCGACGATCGTGCTCGCTGTAGGCCGACAACTCCTGGACGGAAACACAGCGCGTTTCAAGTGGAGAAATTAATGTTTGTTTACATTTTAATAGTGAGAATCCTTACACTCGAAACTGGATGGAGTTCACCCGACACTTTTCCGATTGCAAATAAAAAAATATATTGAAAAAAACTGAATATTGACGATGAGACTTTGGTACGAGGGCATGTGTAATCGTGAGTGATTAACCACTAGTAAATAAAAGAAACAATCGTGTCAATTAGCAGATGAAAGTTTACACTTACTTCTTCAATAAATTCTAAGTCATCTTCTTCACCTGTTTGTGCCAGCTGCTTTTTGAGCTCCTGAAAACACAAAAGTATTAAAAATTCTATTCGAATGGATGTAAAAATAAGTAAACTAATAAAAAGAGAATTTAACATAACTTCATTCAGTAAAAAGCGTACCACAGCAAACTATGATTAGAAAAAAAATATATGTTTTCTAAAGTTCACATGAACGCTGTATGTACTCGCATTTATTTTATATATTATGATTTGAGCCAAATATGTGAATTAAACGCGAGTAGATTTGTATACAGTTTAACTTCAAATTTAAAAATAAATTGTAAATGATTTTGTTTAGATTTTTTTGTTGTGTAACACAGTGCCAATGGTTTGTATGTTATGTACAAAGTTGACTGTGTTTATGTACAGTGGTGCTGATGTCGCGACCCAGCGCATTTCGCATCGAAACTGAAGATTGAGGGGACCGTGTGTTCTCACCGAAAACTAATGAACAAACAGATTACAAAGAAAGCAACCGGGTATAATGCAACAAGGTACAAAAGAGGATATAAAACTTTATTTTAACTCTAAGATTTATTATAAAAAATATATATTTAGCAAAGCATTTACAAAAAGTAAGCTAAGCTATTGTCACGTAACTAATACCTTCCCAGCCTTTCAATTCTTTTTTGTTTAATATGATTTACAATATCGCATGATATACCTTGGCACAAATCATGCGAATAATTCAGATTGAGTATATGTCTTAAGGCCAATTTCACCAGAAACATTATACATCAGATAGTTTATTCATATCAGATCACAAAGAAAAAAGCTAAGGCTATCTGAAACATACAAATAACAGGTGAAACTAGCTCCTAGTAGATTCTAGTAAACCACTACCGTGCATAGCAAAGTAGGATAGCCGTAGTATTGAACAATGATATCTATGTAGGTTCTAATAATATATTAAATAAAATTGTAAAAAAACGATTTGAGCATAGAGTAATCTAATCATAGACAATGGCAAGAACACAGGGTCGGGTGCACCTAGAAGCTGTGGGAATGCGTCAATCAAATGTCCATTAACCTGCGCTCTTTATTCTTGACTCGAGATCGCCAAACAGGGCCTGCATTGTGTAAATACCTGTTTCACATTAAACCAGTTGAGGGCACTAACAGAACACACCTACTTTACAGCTGTTTAACTATAATAATAAAGACAATACTTTTTTATTATATAAATAAAGCACATTCAGCCAGAGTCAAATAAGAAAGGTAATAGGAAATATTTTCTTTGCATAAAGTAGATGGCAACGCTATGTGCAACTGTCCACGGGCTTTTTTTTGCTTCTTAGTAAAAAAAAACATGTCAGAATAGAACACCATGTTTTATTCAGGGAAGTCATATCTGCAAGAGGGTTGTTTCGCAGATATGACGTTATCCGTCGGGACCGTCGATTAATTGAAAAAAGATGGCTCTGAATAAAGGCTGCCTAATGGTTCTCTCTTCCTTTCTCTCTCTCTCTCTCTCTCTCTCTCTCTCTCTCTCTCTCTTTCTCACCTCAACCGACTGGCGGTACTGCTCCATCATGTGGTTGCTGGCGTCTAGCTCAGCGAGCTTCTTCACCACCACGTCGGCCACGTTCTTCTCCGTCACGTCTATCTTGTCTCTGTAATTAGATTGTGTTTCGTTAGCCTGGCTGTTACTGATGGTTGAGCAAGTAAATAATAGAGCGAGTTGTGTTGGCGGCCCAAATTTAAAAGAATACTATAAAAGCATCTCTTCCCTTGCCTTAAGTGTCGTAAAAGAGGACTAATGGACTAAAAAACTTTTTTTTCTTAAGTATTGGCTTGGTGCAGTTCAGCCAGGTAAGAGAGATCCTAGCAAATATTTTCTTTGCATAAAGTTGATGATAACGAGTGATAATATGAATGTTTAACGGTAAATGGTATTCTCCCCCAAAACCTTTGAGTTTCAGTATAGACGTGGGACTTTATTGAGATATCATACAGTTCTTGAGCGAATTTGAAAAGTGATGTTGCACTGTTTCGTTTTATTTGCTAACACTTATGCATGTTAGCAAATATTTAACGGTTAGTAATCCACTACTATTTTACATTAATATCCGACAAAACAGTCAAATGTTTCCTGGCCAGAAAGCTGCCATGTCAGCAGCTCTTTAGTTCGCCTCGACCGAATCCTTTATCGTGCATGAAGTTGGGCATAAGGGACAGGTGAGCAGGTGTTGTCGGATGAGGGGAGGCGCGATATTTTACTAAGAATGCGATTATCTATATTATTAAAAATCAATTGCCGAAATGTTTGTACGCGTATCACTTCAGAACGGCTGCATCTACATATTTGGCTAATTTAATTTAATTCTTTATAGGCAAGTATTTGACCGCGATCTCACCTGATGATAAGTGACGATGCGGCCTAGGATGTAGCAAACTTGCCTAGATAATGCCTGTTCACCCTTCCTTATTTGGTTGTGTTCGTAATTGTTATGACTTTGTGTAAAAGATTTTTTTTGGAAATTCGTCACAGGATAGGGTAGGGACCGTCCATTAATCACGTGATGTTTCTTTAGTATTTTTAACAATTATTATCTGTCTCAGATGGTTTGAAAAATCTCAAAGCGCGGCCTACCTAGCCTTAATAGACGGCTCCATACAGGGTGTTCACGCAGGGTGTTGACGACCTCCTTGGTCGAGTGGTTTGTACACCGGTTTTCATGGTGTCGCCATCTCTGAGGTCCCGGGTTCGATCCCCGGTCGGGTGAATTTAGAGAAAAACTGTTTTTCTAAATTGATTTCGGGTCTGGGTGTTTTTTCTATGTTTATGTATATTTATCCGTTATCTTACCATATAAACGAGTTTCACAAGAATACTCATCTTGGTCTAGATAATTGGTGTGAGCGTAAACAAAATTTATTAATTTATTTATTTATACAAAGTCGCGGGCGGGCCGCTAGCATTGAATAGGTACCTGAGCGCGGCCGCTAGTTTGGCGGCGGGTGCGTCTGGCGCGGCGGCGGCGGCCTGCAGCGCCCGCAGCAGCTCCCCGAGGCGGCGGTCGAGCGCCAGCACGCGGCGCAGCAGGCAGCCGCGCGAGTCCTCCGCCTCCGAGCGCTGCCGCTGCGCGATGGCCGCCGACAGAGTGCGCAGCGACTCGCGCTCCGACACGGAGCCCGACTCCGCCTCTGGAAGGGAGTCAACACTCGTCATGAATGCTTGGGATGACTCAACTTTTTTTTTTCTCCTAAATTATGGCTTTGTGCGATCATCACATTTAGCCAGTGTCAAGTTTTTTAATAGTAATTATTATTTTCTTTACTGTGGATGTTAATGTGAGTGATAATGAACGTTTAATACTACTAATATTATAAACGCGAAAGTTTTTAAGTATGGATGTATGTTTGTTACTCTTTCACGTAAAAACTACAGAATGGATTTGGATAAAATTAACCTGGATTAACACATAGGATAGTTATTCCTACGGGAACGGGAACCACGCGGGTGAAACGGCGAGCGGCCGCTAGTGTTAAATGATTTTCCCCCGAACCCCTCCAGATTTAATAAAACTGTGGGACTTTATTGAGGTCTAGCACGGACTTCTTGAGAGAATTTGAAAAGTGATGTTGCACTGTTTTGTTTTATTTGCTAACACTCACACACGTTCACGAACACTTAACAGTCAATAATACACCATTATTTCACATTAATATTCGACAAAACACAAATTATAGAAAATAAAACAAAACTGCAGACATGACGCTTCACTTTCCCGCCAAGAAGTCCATGACTCAACTTTGATAGAACGTTCAAAAACTTTCTTTTTATAAAAGAAGGAGGCACACGCGCAGGCGGGTCAACTGATGGAGAGTAATCACCGCAGCCCATGGACACCCGCAAAACCAGAGGAATCGCAGGCGCGTTGCCGGCCTTTAAGGAAGGAATAGGCTCGTTTCTTGAAGATCCCTAAGTCGTAACGGTCCGGAAATACCGCCGCCGAGAGATAGTTCCACAACCAGTGGCGTGCCTAGGGCTTCAGATTGGGGCAAGCCACGAAACCTGAAGTTCCTAATCTTGCTACCTAGGTACAATGTTGGTACCCATTTGTGTCATAGGCCGTGGCATTCCAAACGTTCTTGTCGTTTGTAAAAAAAACAGCCTATTACCTTCTATTACATCTTGAATGTGAAATTTTGAAAAAAAAAAATTACTGCGGCCAATTTTGGCGTTCTTTATCTCAGAAACAAAAATACATTAACAGTATTTACTTATTGAATAGTGTAGAATAGCTATTGGCATAGTACGTAGCGGCCTCGCTTTTTGTAAATTTTGCTTAACTTTTTATTTAAACCCAAAATTGCAGAGAAAGATTTTTTATAAATTGCGCGAGGGCACTTTTTTGAGCTCCTGAATTGAACTACTGTTCTAAACAAATAAAATAAAAAAAATGAGAATGTTATCTTGTCGTATTATGCGTAGCGGCCACGGAATTTTTAAATATTATTGATTTTATATAGAAAAATATAGTTTTCAAAACCAAAAAAACTTCTAAAATCGCGTTAAGTTAACTGTGAATTTCTCTTATCTACGATAATATTATTGAGTAAAATTTATACCAGAATAATTGTTACTTCATGAGGAATAAAAATGTTATACTTAATGAATTTATTATCCTATTTCGATGAAAACTATAAATACTTACAACTAAGTACAAAATACGATGCGCCGGCCGGGCCGTCCGAACTCAGCTTATTCTCGCAGAGTGGAGATTCATAATATTAAGCATGCATTTATTATCCTATTTCGATAAAAACGATAAATACAACTGGAAAATTACTACAAAATGCGAAAATGGGCATTTTGCGCGGGAATCACAGTCGATATGTAGGCAGGCCTCTACACTTAATTTACTAATTATTAGTTAATTATTTTGAATGGAAGCAACCAACAATCCAAAGAGTTTTTTACATAGACCTATTATAATTAATGCCCTAGATGACTTTTAATAGTTTGCGAAATAAAGCCTGATTTGGCGAACTTCATAACGCAAGCTGGCTTTGAAGAAGAGTATGAATTTCTCATAGAATCTATACATACTTACGCAGTATTATGTTGATAGAGTAGCAATTTTGTTAAAGTTAGAAGAGAGCGGATATACTTTAAATCCGAAGCCCGGTTGCAAGCCAACTTGTGCGAGAGAGATGTAAAGCATCGCACGATTTATAAGCAGCTTTATGCGATTTGTTTGGTGATTCTTAATATGAGAAACTTATAAAATTGATAATTTGAATGCTGATGAAAGAAAATTAACAATGGTAAAAAATATTAAGTGATTTTAATAATTGCGTTTTACCAGTAGTGATATTGAGTTTTTGTTAGAGCAAGCCGGGCTTTTCGGCTTGTATGAAGGTACCGCCACTGTCCACAACACTGTAGTTTGAGGCGTGAAAAACGCACAGTAGTAGACCGCAATCAATCAAGGTGATGTGGATGGAATGACAGTCGATTTCGTGTAGTTCGGTGAAGGAAATCAGCGGCAGGGATCAAGCCGAACAATTCCTTTGGTAGGCTAAAAAAAGTGATTTTGTGACGACTCTACTTATTAATTAAGTCTACTTGAATGGTTGGTGGTACGGCTTGTTCAGTTCGCCAGATTAGTTCCCATCATCTTATTTTAAATCTGACAACAATGTTTAATATCACTTTTTTATATTCCGACAGTTAAAAGATGACAGCCAGTTCCTCAATAATTGAAAATTCCGGATGAAGTCACGCTACCACCTTCAACCTTATCGCCACGAACCATCCGATGAGATGAAGGCCAAATGCTTACCAGGATGGATAAAAATAAACAGAATTTTCAAAGACCACAAAATACCTACATTTATAAAGTCAGGAAAGAGTATTTATAAATAGTATCTAGATGAATAAAATTGTAAATTGATGAAGCTGGATTAGCCCCACGTACCTTTATCGTCGCCGACGGACTCCCGCTCGGGCGAGAGCTCGTCCCCGCTCCAGGCGCCCGCGCCCTCCGCGCCCGACCACCACTCCTCCGCACATTCTATAGCAAATCACACATTAGTTTGGCATTATAAGTTTATACGAAAATACACATTGATATTAAACAAACATGATTGAATCTGTACACGCCGCTAGGTCAATATACGCATGAGGCCTCTGGACCTGGACAAGGAGGCGGGCGCTGGGAGGAGAACCCCACATAACCATCTGCGCCACCCCGGTCGCGTTAGTCCTACTAATATTATAAACGCGAAAGTTTGTAAGTACAACAAACATCCATATGTTTGTTACTCTTTCACGTAAAAACTACTGAATGGATTTGGATGAAAATCGGCAAACAGATTGTTTGTAACCTGGATTAACACATAAGATACTTTTCATCCCGATATTCCCACGGGAACGGCAACCACGCGGCTGAAACAGCGAGCGGCCGCTTGTATTTAATAATAAGTTTAAACAACGTAAAAAAAATACTTAAAAGTGTCAAACTTTAACCGATATTGATCCTAATATACCTACAAATAAGAAAGCATGAAGTAGGTTGCTGGCGTCAGTCTATACTACCGTAAAAACTTATCATACTATCTATTTGTCTTAAAATTTTAAAGTCTTCACAGAATAAACAAGCAAATTAAAACAAAACCCCGTAAATATTTTAACTCAGCGTCACTCACCGGGGTCAGTAACGAGGCACGGCTCAGTCTCGGAATCCAATAAATCCGCAGAGTTATCGTTCTCATCCGAGATGCGGGATCGATCGTCATCTTGCAGCGGGACGGGGGCTTCCGGGGCTCCGCCCTCGAGCGGCACGGAGTGGTGGAAGGCTCGTAGGGCGCGCGATACTGCCGCGAGGAGCCCGCGCGGCTCTTCCTCAGGGGATAGGGCTTCGCCGCTGTCGCTGCGGCTGTGGCAGAGATTACAAGTTACACTTTTATACAGATCAAACTGTTCATAATTCTATATTTAACTTGTAGATGTTATTGTGGTAAACGGCCAGCTGCAAAGGCATGAGAGCGCGTCCAGGGCATGAGCCTGCTGCAAAAGTTCACGGGGTAGCCCGTAAGCCTCGCGCCCGGCATGGGTGACAACCTTAAGCATCCTCCCACGAGCATCCAGGATAGGATCCGTCCGAAACCAGACAAAATGTTTTTACAGGCCACGATCATCCAGGATAGAATCCGTCCGAAACCAGACAAAATGTTTTTACAGGCCACGAGCATCCAGGATAGAATCCGTCCGAAACCAGACAAAATGTTTTTTACAGGCCACGAGCATCCAGGATAGAATCCGTCCGAAACCAGACAAAATGTTTTTACAGGCCACGAGCATCCAGGATAGAATACGTCCGAAATCAGACAAAATGTTTTTACAGGCCACGAGCATCCAGGATAGAATACGTCCGAAATCAGACAAAATGTTTTTTACAGATGGTTACCTGTAGATGTCGTTGTGGTATACAACATTTTTGTTACAGATGATTACTTGTGTCCTTGTGTACCTTCGTGCCATGCCTGAGGAGCTCGATGGCACTACGACTAGCGCGTTCGGTTTGCGATCTTGCCCGCTAAGCAACTTTCGCAATGCCGGGTCGCTGGATGGGTGACCAAATAAAAAACAACCGAGCTCCTCCGTGCTTCGGAAGGCACGTTAAGCCGTTGGTCCCGGTTATTGTCGCAAGATGACAGTCGTTAAATCCCACCAACCCGCATTGGGCCAGCGTGGTGGATTATGGCCCAATATCCCCACGTGTGAGGCCTGTGCCCAGCAGTGGGACGTTTATAGGCTGATGATAATTACCTGTAGATGTCGTTGTGGTAGACAGCCAGCTGCAAAGCTTCCCGGGGCAGCCCGTAAGCCGCGCACACGGCATGGGTGAGAGCCTTGAACCTTCTTCCGAGGACATCCAGGATAGGACCAGACTAAATGTGTAGTCACCTGTAGATGTTATTGTGGGAGACAGCCGGCTGCAAAGCTTCCCGGGGCAGCCTGTAATCCGCGCACACGGCATGGGTGAGAGCCTTGAACCTTCTTCCGAGGACATCCAGGATAGGACCAGACTAAATGTGTAGTCACCTGTAGATGTTATTGTGGTAGACAGCCGGCTGCAAAGCTTCCCGGGGCAGCCTGTAATCCGCGCACACGGCATGGGTGAGAGCCTTGAACCTTCTTCCGAGGACATCCAGGATAGGACCAGACTAAATGTGTAGTCACCTGTAGATGTTATTGTGGGAGACAGCCGGCTGCAAAGCTTCCCGGGGCAGCCTGTAATCCGCGCACACGGCATGGGTGAGAGCCTTGAACCTTCTTCCGAGGACATCCAGGATAGGACCAGACTAAATGTGTAGTCACCTGTAGATGTTATTGTGGTAGACAGCCGGCTGCAAAGCTTCCCGGGGCAGCCTGTAATCCGCGCACGCGGCATGGGTGAGAGCCTTGAACCTTCTTCCGAGGACATCCAGGATAGGACTAGACTAAATGTGTAGTCACCTGTACATGTTATTGTGGTAGACAGCCGGCTGCAAAGCTTCCCGGGGCAACCTGTAATCCGCGCACGCGGCATGGGTGAGAGCCTTGAGCCTCCGCCCAAAGTTGTCCAGGGCATGTCCCGCCCCTCCTCCAACCCCCTTCTTAACGTGGCAATCTATTTATAATCACCTGTAGATGTCATTGTGGTAGACAGCCGGCTGCAAAGCTTCCCGGGGCAGCCCGTAGGCCGCGCACACGGCATGGGTGAGCGCCTTGAGCCGCCGCCCGAGCGCGTCGAGCGCGTGCGCGGCCCCCCCTCCCGAGCGGGCGCGGGCCGCCGCCGCGAGCGCCTCCTGCCGCCGCTGCTCGCACATGCGCACCAGCTGCCGGCATTCCGCACGCCTGTGGAGATCACACTCATATTATAAACGCGAAAGTTTGTAAGTATGGATGGATGTTTGTTACTCTTTCACGTAAAAACTACTGAATGGATTTGGATGAAAGGAGAATGACCAAACCAGCCTATTCGATATTTAGCGATGCGCGATTATGAATGATACTAACTGAATCATTCGATTATTACAATCATTCGAATAATTCGAATGACTTTTAAAATGTATTACTAATTACTAAGCAGTACTAATCGGGTGCTAATCAGTCAGTAGTAGGTCAACCACTAACGAATACAGAATTTTGCAACTGAATGGTCATTCATTGCTAATGAATGATAACGTAAGTAACTAATTTAGTAAAGAGGACCCGCGGATTATTACCAATTTCAAAAATTTCATTTTCAAATGTTCATTCATTTTACCTACAGAGCAGTGCGTTACTGGGGTGGTGTAAAAGCAAGTAACTGACTTTTTATAATTACTCATTTTGATTCCCTCTCGCTCTAATACACTGGTCGCCATTTTCGGTTATAGCCGGCCTCTCTTGGTAACCGCTATGAGCCTTAAGCTGTGGCGTTAAAGAACATTTTAGCTTTCTTGCTTTCAATATCAATAATCGTTGGATTTTATTACTAATTAGTAATACTTATTCGATTATTGAAATTAGTCATAATCGCGCATCGCTAATATCTATTGCGTCTTAATCATTCACATATCAAAAGTGTTCTCTTAAGTTATAATGATTACTGTTAAAAAGGTTTTCTATAGAACGCCGCGTTAAGAGTCAAGTGATAAATAAATGCTGAACTGAACTGATAGTCATACGATAACAGTTGTCATAACCTCAAAATACCTAAAAAGTCGTAAGCTAAAAATGAAGATAGCTTCAAACTCCCGCATGATATTGTAATGTAATTTTTTCTTTATAATTCAGAGCATTGCTGCTATTTATTACTATTTATTTCATTAAAGCGCTGTGTTACGCTAGCTAGCTAAAAAACTAGCTTAAGTCACATAGTAAAATGGTCATTCTCCTTTGGCATACATATAGTTCATAACCTGGATGAACACATAGGATACTTTTTATCCCGATATTCCCATGGGAACGGGAACCACGCGGGTGAAACCGCGAGCGGCCGCTAGTAATCTATATTAATATTTAAATAACTTTCTACTTTACTATCAGATAGCGGATACATAGACATAGGAAAACACCCCAGACCTGAATAAAGTTAGAAAAACTGTTGTTTCTAAATTAACCCGACCGGGAATCGAATCCTACACAGTGGTACTAGCTGCACCTGCACCAACCTGCGGTCCAGGTCTGCGGTGAGGCGCGCCACCTCAGCATCCGCGTCCCGCAGCGAGTCGCCCAGCGCGGCCGTCTCAGCAGACAGGAAGTCTTGCATCTCGGCCGCCTCGCGCTCGGCCTCCGCGAGCCGCGACTCCAGCGAGCGGGCGGACTCCCGGGCGCCGCATGCCTCCTGGATGTTGGACAATTCTCATTTTTAACCCAGCGATGTATAGGTTACACTAGATAGGGCGTTCCGAACACGCGCTATGTTGGACTCATCTGCGGAGTCGACTCGGCACCTTGCTTTAGTGTGGCTTCGACGCGTGAATACACGGCTTAGGCGCGTTCAGAGCGGTGAAAATAATTATTTATGTCTTATCAAACTGTACACGTAGACGTGTACTACAATTCAGTGATCAAGTTAATTGTTATTAAAGTCATTATTAGGTAGTTATACCGTAATAATAAAAAAGAATTTTTTTTAATTTGTTTCTGTGCCACGGCTTCTACAATCATAAACGCCATCTTGATACACTTGTCACACTACGTTGTCTTTGACCGATCGGCGATCTGGCGCTGCGATGTTGTCTGTTGATTAGACGGCATAAATGTTTAAGCGCTGCAGCGAACTTTAGGTCTCTCATTCCAGAATTTGAACAAATGGTTTGTAAGAACGTTCTTGTCTATCTCTTCTAGGTCAATGTTTTAACCCAGGCATTCGAATATCGAACAGCGAAAATATGATCATGATCTTCTTATCTTAGTTGGGCCTGCAGAGGTATACCTTTCGCTGTAGCACATCGACCCATTGGTATCTTTTGAGCAATCCCGTCCCTCACTATCACTCTAACTCCTCAGTGAAAAATACTGCCATATAATGTCTTTGAAGCTTGGCAATGTCTTTGAAGACGAAGAGCCTAAAATCTTCTGGTTTCGGGTAGGCCGATCTCAGGAGATTCGGGATATTATGTTCACGAAAATTGTTTCGATATAAGAAATAGAGACGACTGCTGTTAGGGCAAAACGGTTCTTGAGTAGCCACCGCGCACCGTAACACGCAGCGTGGGCCGGCCTCCAACAAGATGAACCGACGATACAGTAAAGGTCGCTGGTAGCCGCTGGATGCGAGCAGCACTAGACCGGTCTTAGTGAACATTCTTGGAGGAGGCCTTTGTCCAACAATAGACGTCCTTCGGTTGATGATTATAAAAAGTGCTTATTAATAAACACTTTTAATTTATAGTGATTTCAAATTAAGTGGGCCTTATTCGGCGCTTGTACCATAGACCGGTCGTAGTGAAGTGAACATTCTTGGGGGAGGTCTTTGTCCAACAATAGACGTCCTTCGGTTGATGATTATGAAGAGATAGAGAGATGGGGGGGGGGGGGGGGGGCAAAAAAAATTAGCAAACGATTTAGCATAATGACACGAACATTTTCTGTGTCTGTATGTTGCTAGATCTGTTTTCTATCTGAAATCATAATGATGATGAAGATATAGAGGGATAGAGGCAGAATCAATTGGCAATCGATATAGTGCCATAAATATTTTCTGTGTTCGTCTGTTGCAAACTCTGTTCTCTATCAGAAATACATAGAGGCAAATGGCACAAATGGGTACTGACGACTTGCAGCTTGGAGCACAGGTCGCGCAGGGCGTCCACCTCGGCCCGCTGCCGAGCCGCCAGCGCGCCCGCCGCCCGCAGCTGCTCCTCCAACGCGCGCAGGCAGCCCTCCGCCCCCGCGTCCGCTCCTGTACAATACATTTAATTTGGAAAATCATGTCGGTATGCATGGACGGGATGGTTTATGTTTCTGAACACATTGACTTCCACGTAACCAGACACAATAGAACTGCGGCAGTCACCGGTGATCAGGGCTTGGAATACCGGTATTTTCAATTACGGTACCTTTGACTAAAATATGGCACCGGTATCAATTTGATACCGGTATTCATAATACAGGTTAACCGATGAGTACCGGTAAGTAGGTAAGTAGGATTGTAGTAGTACCGGTATTATACAGATATAATACAGGTACTTTACCGGTACTAATACCGGTACCAAGTAACCAAATTCATTAGTGCGAGCGAGAGATACCGAGTAGATAAATAAGTTGCGCTTGGATTAGCTAACTGAACTGCATTTCGCACGGCCGCAGTGCAGAGTGCACTGCATATCACGTAACAAACAGACTGGCATAGTCGCAGACAGATACCGGTATTCACGTGACACACAGACTGGCAACGTCGCAGACAGATACCGATATTTACGTGACAAACAGACTGGCAACGTTCTAGATAGATACCAATATTTTTGAGATACTACACCGGCACTCGTGGAAGAATCGGTATCCAGGAGCTGAAATGGTAAATACCCGTACTTACCGATATAATACCTGTATTGTCGGTACCGGTTCCAAGCCCTGCCGGTGACTGCCATGACGCTTGAAGTGTTAAGCATGCTGGATGGAACCAGCTTCGTATATTTTTAGGGGCAAGCATTAGTGGTGACCCGTACCTTACTAGACTCTACGATGCGTTCGAATTAGTTCGCACCAGTTTTATCTTAGACTACAACTGTCATCTACATACAATCGAATCAATAACTCACCAGCACCGGCGAGCTCTAAAAGCCGCTGCGAGTTTCTCTCCAGCTCCGCGATGGCGGCGAGTCGGGCTGCCCTTTCCGCCGCCAGCTGTGCCTCGGCCTGCAGCCGCCGCTCGCGCTCCTCCGCCGCGGACGCCTCCGCCGTTGCCGTCGCTGCCACCAACCGCCCAACCTCTACGTCACGCGCACTGGCTTGCACACCCTTGTGGCAGCGGGTAACCTCGATGCGACTGCACAATACAGAGGTACAATAAGATGTGAATTGGATTACGTCTTGAGAACATTATTATTTAGAGCAATAAGGATAAACATATTACAAATATATACCAAAGCAATCAATGCTAAAAAATCTACTACAGAAGACATTTACCTTTCAATATTAGGTACAACTCCTGCTAGAGCCGACTCCACATCAGATCCCAGTAACACGGTCTGCGATGTTTTTTCCGCGTAAATTCTTACGCGGGCTTTTGTTGCCGACCTGGACGACACAGACCTGGTGACAGTCGGCCTCCTGGCTGTCGGCGGCGTGCTCTCGTGCTTGGGCGACGCATCGGTTTCGGCGTCCCTTCTTCTTCGCGGCAGAGTACCATACTTGTCAGCGGCAACGCGCGTCGCTCCGGCATCCACGACTGGTGTCAATCTAGGCCCGTTGGCCGGCCACCTCTTCTCTTCGCTCGGCGAATTTGGTGTTCTACATCTAGCTGTAGAGGTCTTTGTTGGTTTGGCACGTAACGCAGGGCTTTCACGGACTAGATTGGGCAAGTCGGCCGTCGGACGGATTCGTGGCTTGGGTGTGAGAGGTCGAGGTTTTTCAGGAGGAATAGGTTTCTCACGACTTCGTGCACGTTCGCGAGTGGCTAGATTAGGACCTCGTGGAGCGGTGACAGGACGAGGAGTAGACGAACCAATAGGGGAACTACGTTTAGGTTCGGGTACTGTGACGTTAACCCGACGGCGCGGCCGGGGCGGTGCGCCTGCCAAAGAAGAGCTTTCAGAGCCGCAGCCAGATCCGCAAGATACTACGCTTGAAGCACAAGATCTGGACCCTCCACCGCTGCTCAGGGCGCGGCCACACCCCTCCACTCCGCTGTCGCTGCCCGCAGCGCCCAGCGCCAGCTCATCGCCCGCAGGCAAGCTGTCCAGGTCACCGAGAGAACGTGCATCGTCGTTCACTTCACAAGGTCCGTTTTCAACGAACTGTTCTTTCACTTCCGCAGTTACATTCTTATCTTCAAAACTTTCAAGGACTACTCCACTCTCATCTTTGCTATTAAAACTATCATTCTTATCAATACCATTTACAATTTGCTTTACACTTAGCGTAGGTTCTTCACTTTTATCAGACTTTTTAGGTACGGCAGGAACTTCAGTAGCCTGCGATTCGGCGGGCACATAGCCGCAGGTTTCAGTGGCACTGGTTGCACTTTCTTCTTCCATATTACTTTCTTACGTCACATGTTCTGTAACAATGAAAAATAAGACAATGAATATTTAATCACAAAACTCTTATAGAGCTAAATAATGGCCGATGCGACACTATTGTTCGTAAAATTTTCATTGTGCCGAGCATTCTTCGGACCGCGGGGCCCGCTGCAATCTCCGAGGACCTAACTGCTATTGTTCCGGATGTCGTCTATAATAGCAGACACAGATTCTATTCATTTTCAATTATAATCTAGCGCATACAACTGCACAAAATTAGTCATACAGAAAGTTTGACGCATTAAAATATACCAGGGGAACTTGATTGTGTATCTTATTATTATACATTATATTAGTGAGTGTACTACGTTGTTTTAATTGAACGCATCCGCGTATTAATCTAGTAAAGTTAACATCGTTTGAATGTGCATTAAGTATTCGCGGTGGGCATCTCGCAACACAAAGCATCGGTAAAAAGTTAGTATTCAGTCAGAATGTCAAGTAGGTATAGGTAGTGAAATCACAATCGGTAACAACGAGAAAAACCCATCGACATTATAGCAGCGCAACGTTTCTCTGATGGCTGTAGAATAGCACAATGCGTTGTTCCCATGGCGCGGGCCGCAATCGGCCTCGCCCCGCCCGAGCCACAGTATAAATATAAGCTTTATACTGTGCCCGAGCCATCGAGCTATTGACAGCGCAATCAAACACTTCACCATAATGTTCCATTTTTATAGCATAAAAAATAACAACTTTCCCAGCCGGTTGTGAAATCAATGAGCCATAAAACATTTTAATTACTTGACCGATTACAATGGAGGTTGATAAATTCAGTTTGTTAATAACAGACCTATAATGCTTTTCTTTATGTTCTTACTTTCAAGATAAGATAAATTGTACGACACAAGTGGGACGATAGATAGGATAACTTTATCGACGAAGATTGGTTTCCGATAAATGAACAATTTATTACGAAAGGCGTGTGGAATAAAGATTGTGAATGTAAACCTAATCGTGAGACACACACACACACATTGGAATAAATAAAGCTGTATGGCGTAGTAAATATAACAAAGGTGCTGCAAAGGATATAAAAGGGAAGTATTTTCTGTAAATGAATTGGCGTTTAGGGTCAACGAACGACAATGTAGTAGAGGGGAAATGTCCGAACTATTCGATCACGGGCTGGAAGCACCGAGAGACAGTGCGGAGGCTCACAGTTCAATTTATCGCCACGCAGCCGACGCGCCGTCTGCGCACACGCACCCACCGCCATGTATTAAGGGGAGGTATTTCGAGCGCTTCCCTCTCGTTCTCTCGACGGTACAACGGTAAGGGACGGGTATAACAGCGAAGCGGCGCGAATAATCGCATTTTATATTTTAAAACATTGATAGATGTAATAAATAAAAAACCATCGGTTATAATAACTCAAGTTATTTACGAGCTTCATTTTGGTAAATTACTCATAATATCAAATCACTTATTTTAAGAATAAAACCTGGAAAAGAAGATGAAATGACACAAAAATATGTAACTTTGTGAATTTATTCTATCGAGCCAACTTTACAAAATCGTGTTTCCATCGGGTGTATTTCACAGAATAAAGCCTCAACAATATTTCATAATTTTCGCAGATTTTAATTTTATTGTTTACTACTTCAAAAAGTAATTCTAAGAACGTGTTATTTTAATTTTTCACTAACACCTAGCCTTAATCACAAGGTTTATTTTTACCGGCGATACAACAGGCCGGCAATAATTTAAACATGTTAGAATAGAAAGGCCACGGCGAAGGTCTCGAGTGGAGCCACTTCGGAGTCGGACATAGTGGAATGAACTTTGGGGGTTTAAGAAAAATTAACTGAAGTGTTTAGCTCTATTTGCCTGACACGTAAACCTTGACTGAAATTGATTGATTGAAAAATCTTTAACATATAATATGAGCTCAGCTGCCGTAAAACCATATACAGGATGGTAAAAAAATACCGTAGTTGCAGGAAAAGTACCCTTAATATTGATTATGACAAATTTTCCTGAAAGGAACCATTCCTTTATTTTCAAAAATAATTAATACTGCATTTAAAGATTTTTGAAAAATCACCAGCTTGGAAAGGGTTTCCTTTTAGTAAAATCTGCCATCATCATTATTAAGGGAACTTTTCCTCCAACCACGGTCTTTTTTATTCCACCCTGTATAACAGAAATTTTATTGTAAGCAACCATTTCTTCGTCTTCGTCATTCGTCAACCAGGGGATGTAAACACTGTTAATATTAAGAAAGAAAAGGGTTATCTTCGATGTATGCTGCTATTACGTTATTGAAATTTTTATGTTGTGGGTAACTATTTGTCTAAACAAAAAAGTTTCGCTCGTCCGCTGATTTCTGTAGTTAAACCGCAAAACGTAACATCGCTGGCTCCTCTCCATTTCACAATCGAGTAACTTTCTGTAGAGGCGACATTGACAATATAAATAAGGCGCTTCGTTTTGTATTCTGAATGAGCTTTTATAGCATTGTTTGTTCCAGACGAACTGATGTACGTACTTTCGCAATTTTGTGGAAATTTAACTAGGTAGGTATCTATACAATGTCATAGGGGTGGTACTTCTAACCTGTTAAGGCTAAGTACTACATCTAAATTCATCGAAAAAAAAAAGTGATTTTAAATCACAAAATAATTAAGTAAGTAATGATTTTTTTCTCACCAAAATAATCTCAAACATACGAAACAAAGTAATTTATTAGTTAGCCAGTGTTATTAGCTACCGTTTGCCATTTTTTTTCATGTTCTCCGACGTATGCAACCTTTCATATCGTATAAAGTAAAAATGGTCATAAATTATAGGGGGAGGGGGTAGGACCCCCCATATTATTTTTTTTGTCGATGAAATTAGATGTAGTAGTTAGAAGTACCACCCCTATCACATTGTATAATAACTAACTGACGACCGAATTTTAAAAAGTAGATGGTTGAATAAACCTCTGGACAAAACGCGGACGTGCGCTTACAAAAGATAGTGCCACGTGATATTTATTACCCACACTGACCCATTTTTGTAATAGTCAAAATATTTATGGGATATTCCAACGACGGGTGTCGTAAATCTTTAAATAGAGAACGGACTTCGTAGTCATAAAAGGCTCAAATAACTCCATGGTGAACTTTCACGACGAGCGCGGACAGTTTCGTAGGATTTTTTTTAATTAAATTTTTGTATATTTAACGGTAGTATTTCTAACAAAATAGACAGACATTGTTTTTATGTTAGGGGTTAAAAAACATTTTCAATGGTTAAGGGGATCCTGCACGAAATTGTAAAAATATACGTATTTTAAAATTACTTGTACTATGCGCTGAAATAGTTAAATACATTAAAAGAACTTACGTAAGTAAGCCTGATCATTGCACAAGTGGCCATATTGAAAATTGGAACAAATTCTTTAAACAATAACAAACAATACATAAATAAAATGACTCCTAAAAACATTTTTTTCGACAACTTTCTTAATTTTACGCATGAAACAATAATTCTTAGATGAAAATATTAGTATTGATATTCCGCAGGTCAACCCCCTCTTAAAAAAGTTAATTTTAATTTTTAACACATGCGCGTGATGGTTTTGTACATTTCGCAGAATAAAAACGTTGCTCTAATCAAATTACTAGGTCTGAAACTTCAAAGCAGATTTGTTCTAATTTTAAATATCAATATGATTTATTTTGCTTTGAAGTTCATTATGAGACTTATGCCAGTTTTTGCGATCGCGCGGCACCCCCTTAAGGCTAGGTGTTAGTAAAAAATTAAAATAACACGTTCTTAGAATTACTTTTTTAAGTAGTAAACAGTTAAATTAAAATCTGCGTAAATTATGAAATATTGTTGAGGCTCTAATCTGTAAAATACACCCGATGGAAACACGATTTGATAAAGTTGGCTCGATAGAATAAATTCACAAAGTTACATATTTTTGTGTCATTTTATCTTCTTTTCCAGGTTTTATTCTTAAAATAAGTGATTTGATATTATGAGTCATTTACCAAAATGAAGCTCGTAAATAACTTGAGTTATTATAACCGATGTTTTTTTATTTATTACATCTATCAATTATTTTAAATATAAAACGCGATTATTCGTGCCGCTTCGCTGTTATACCCGTCCCTTACCGTTGTACCGTCGAGAGAACGAGAGGGAAGCGCTCGAAATACCTCCCCTTAATAGAACGTTCGTCTGTTCACGAAATATTCAGTCGGTTGTTTTATTCTGAGGTACAAGAAATTCATTACCCTAAGTTAACATTATTATAAAGGAGTAGCTGATCTGCCGCAGAGCAGGTATTTGGCTAGTCTCCATCCAATGCGGCTCGTTCGGTAATCACGCTGCTGAGTTATTGCACTTAAGTGGGTTAACGGATGCATACGGTACGGAGATCTGCATCATCTCTGTTGCCGGTAACACCTACGATATATCTTGTCCACTTTTTCTTTAATAAAAATCTATTTTACTTTAAACTTCAAAAAGGAATACAACAGATGTCAATGCAAATTTTCATAAAATTAAACATTACACTAACCTTTTTTATTCAATCATATTTTTTTGGTTGCATGGGAACATATTATATCGCTACTTATCTATATATCGCTTTCTTTAACATTCCTACGAGCTAATCCGAGCTACTAGAAGGTGATTAAGAGTAGCAAGTTCAAGCTAGAACTAATAAAAAAAATTGTAACAAGAGCTATTCTAAAGGAATAAAGGATGCTATGCAAAGTTAGAAAATTGTTAGCAATGATAATATAGGAACAGAGGATGAAATCTCAAGTAGACAAGCCAAAATTATAATGACATGATCACGGTAAGTTAAACTGACCCGTGGCCAGTCGCCGGTCGCCCTTGTACATCAGTGTCAGGTGTTAAACAATAAATACAGTTGGGTCAGCCAGCGTCACACGACACTGGGCAAACGGCCACACGTCCCGGTGATGTTGACATGCTGTCACTGCCTTCAGGGGCCTTGGCCTCACACTGAACGGAACAATTAAGTTATCAATCCATTTTGTTGTCGCCCAGCTATAATAAGTTTCAAGTGGGTATAGTAAGCTCAGGCTGCGGTTTTTGCACAGAGAGCATCTCGCGCCCGCTGTCTACTCTGAAGCTTCAGATCTTATGTCCCTATGCCCTGTAATTTCACTAAATCTTGTACCCTTCAAACCAGAACTTTGTAGCAATGTAAAACAATGCTGCAGGCGGCAGAAAAAGTTCATAGGGTGGTGGCCATCCAGTTGAATTATGGGCAAAATCCTGCCATCGTGGAAACGTACGATTTTGACAGTAATATAATTGGGGAGACTAAAGCTCACAAACTTCTACGAGATAGCTTGGTCACTTGGAAATAACGGGAGAGGATTGTAGCGTTATGAGAGCCTATTTGGGCCGACTAACTGATAGACGACTCCCAGTTGCCGCCCATAGATGTCGCTGTAGAGATGTTGTGGATGCAGATCTCCGTGAAATACAAGCCAAAGACTGACTAGCAAGCAAGTGCACGGAATCGAGAAAGTGCCGCCTGAGTAAGGGCGACTGATGCTTCGTCTAGTAAACGCTGCACCAGCTGTTGTCATCGCGCCTGGACTCCATTTGCACTTAACATCAGGTGGACTCACATTTTGGAACACTGAGCTATCGGACTAAGTAAGTTTTGTTTCCATATCTCGCTCGCTCAACATTAAGGCTGAAGCTACGGCCGCAGGTGGCATGCGTGTAGGGTTAACATTTAGGAATTTGAAAAGTCCTGACATTTCGATAAAAGTCCGGACTTTTTAGTTACAAAATGGAAACATTACTCACTTTATATATTTTGTTTTTAGATAAATGAGAAGTTAATATAGATTTAAGACTTATTTGATATTACTTAATATGTAGTTTTGTTACTAATATTCCAAAATCCGGACAAATTAAAGAGCCGGACAAACTCCGTACTAGTGTCTAAAACTCCGGCATGTCCGAACTAATCCAGACGGATAACCCTACCTGCGTGTGACATGTCTGCCTCAGGTCAATACCATTTACTTACTTTGACGTTGATTTAGAATGCTTTCATAAGTGTGTCAATAATAGTAAAGGCTGGATGTCGGGCACACGCCAGCCATTATTATTAAATCAACTTTTTTATATCATTTATTGCTGTTGGCTACGGATAGCCTTTACAGTGCTAACGGATAATGATGATGCGAAAACTTTTAGCATGCAAGAAGGAGCGTAGGTACGTATACGTATCACCATATTCACCTCCAAGGTGATAGGAGCAATGGTTATTTATTAAAAGAACGAAGTTACTTGTTATTTAAGCGAGGCAGTAATTTTATTTAGTTTACTTATGTAAATCAGAGTACAGACTTTATAAGGCATTCTAAACAAATGCTACCAAAATAATTAAATCCACTTTTTTTACTATCATAGTAATACAAAAATATACTTACATAATTATATCTAGACCGAGTCAGTATGTGTGTGTTTCTATACTCAACTGTTAGCAGGATAAAAAGACTTCTTGTTATAAAAAAGTTGTGTTAATAAACTTTAAATGGCCAAAAAAACCGTGTTTGTTAAGACTTATGATATCACCACACTCCGTCTACAGCAACAAATAACGTCATCGCCTTTTTAGATCGCAAGATAGCTCAACTCAAAATTGCAATTAGGACCGCAGTTTTTAAGGACACCATCGCCAGGTAGCATTTCAAAACGCTATTAACCTTTGTTTGACCTGCGAAATATTTGCGAGTTTAAGTTTTTATTTCAATGCCAACAACGAAAAAGGTCGTTTAAATGTTTCCTGCATCAAAAATTCAAAAGCAACATTTTTGATATATTTCTTTCCTTTCTACACAATACACCCCAACTCTTTTATCTTCTTTAAGGTAATAAAGATAATTGATTAATTATTGATATTTATAATCCCTCCGGCTTCTTATGACAATATTTATCATTACAAGCCTATAAACGTCCCACAGACCTTCTTAAATAAACAATAGCACATTGGAAGATCGGCCCAAAACCACGTTGCTGTCCCAAATGTCCCAATGTAGGTTGTTGGGCGCCAACATACGACAACAATAGGGAGCAACGGCTCATCGTGCCTTCGAAGCATGGAATACATAGTGGTGCATATACGTATAAGTACATAGCCACTATTTATGTACGCTATGCCATTTTATGTTGGCTTTCCAAGGTCATTGCACCGTGTCTAATAAAACCGGGTTCGAAGCCGGATGTATGATTCGGTTTGCCTCGACACTATGTTTACAAATCTCGCTCGACTGACGCTAAAATAGCCTAGAGCATAATAACTACCAATTGGATAATTGCTTGATAATAGTCTTGTTATTATAACCGGTGAGATTCTCGATTTTCATGGCCCTTGCTTGTTAAATGTTTGTGAGGCAGCCTTTACGGTCAAATTGCTCAACAAGTTAAAGTGATTGATTACTCAATTTTTTACTAACACATTCATATCTATTCGCAATAGAGATAAATGTTTGACCTTTTTATTAAATATTTTATTAAAGATACGAGTATCATTTGTTGGATTTTTTAACTTCCAAACATGCTCTTGATATAAAGAAATCATAACTAATAGAAATAACATAAATGAGAGGGTGTGTTCCGTTTTTTTTATTAACGTCGAAAAGGAAGATCGTATTCGAATAAAACTTAGAAGTTGGAAGAGAATACCATAATTTAGCTTTGCTACCTAATGAAACGCATAACATTTGCCATTGACAATGCATAATGTTAAATCGTCACTTGCCATAAGTCTATAAAGCGTCATAACATCAAATAGCCAAAATTTAAAAGGCATACCCATAGAAAGGCATAATTTCGATAAGTTTAAGTAACAAAAGGCATATTTTTTATTTGCCATAATGTTCAGAAGACATGATATTCAAAAAGCATACATGCACTGGTCCATAGTTATGGCCCGGCCGTGACATGTACTTAATAATATATGAATTTGAATTCTCATTAAAACTAACGAAACAACAACAAAATATGTGAAAAAGTCTTTGAAGATGGTTAGGGGAGAATGAAAAGAGAATGGAGAGGGGGAACCCCCTCTCCCTCCCCCCAACAAGCGCTATAAATAAATTTATTTTTGTATGGAGCTAGATTTCTGCTGTCTAATTAAAAAAAATAACCTCGAAATTCATTTCTAACCTATCACGTGACCTACAAACAGGAGTAGGGCAGCTAGTGTTTCTGTTGTCTAATTAAAAAAGAATAACCTCGATTATCTATATCTATATATATAAAAATGAAACCCGTTTTCCGTTGTCACGACATAACATGAAAACGGCTTGACCGATTTCGCTAATTCTTTCTTAGTTGTGTTTGTTATTGTCAGGAGAAGGTTCTTATAAAAAAAAACTAAAGTAAATTTTTTTTTTAAATATTTTTTTCAACATTTATAATTAAGACAGGACGACGTCTGTCGGGTCAGCTAGTGCTTTATAAAAGTATGACTTAATTGAATTATGCGATTTATAGTATGCTTAATAAAATTATGACAAACAAGAATATAGTTTTTAACAATTATGGTTTTTATTAATTAATAGATATGTCTTTAAACGATTCTGCGTTATTATAATGTTTATGCGTATTAAAAGATTTGCTACAAGCTATTGTGTTTTTTGAATTGTATGCCTTATTTAAAATTATTAATTAAAATTATGGCAATAAACATAATGCGTTTCAATGTGCCACCTATTAGCTCAGCTGCCGTAAAAGCAAACACAACAAACACAATAGAAATTCAACTGTTCTAGGCGTCTTCGTGACAGATAAGGGGATTAACACATACGATACTTTTTATCCCGGGAACAATATCTTTTTCCCTCAGATCAATCAGCTTATATTTTATGCGAGATAGATTTCAAGAAGGCAAAGCTGCCTTCAAAAACCGGAAGTGATTACAATTAGTAGTCTTAGTACTTAGAAAACTGCATACATGGTAATTGATTGCCTAACATTAGGTCAGTACCTTGCCGTTAGTATTCTGTGGCACCGCTGTCAGAAGTAACAGGACTGCTGTCGTGATCGTGACGTCCCACAGGAGCTGGCACCAATCACAAACAGGCGACGCGACGCGTCCACGAGCATACACATCAAAATTGCTTTGTTGATCTTTTCTCATAATAATGCAATACGGAGTGGTGGTGGTGGGTGAGATGGGCTTCAGTTTCAACAAGCTATTATGCAGCGTATAACATTAAGAACGCAACGCCACAGCTAGACACAACAGAAATTTTATTCATTGATCAGTGCGCGTTCTAACTTGTTTTGTACTAAAAATTACAACATTATTAAACAAAGTTCATAAAAAGAAAAAAAAATCATTGAAAGGTCTTCGTATTTTTAAAGTTTTATGAAACTTCTCGCTTGTATGAAAACAATTCTATCAACATCGACATTAAAATAGCGGTCAGTCTGTCTGTGCATCACGTGCGAAACACTTGAGCTCACCCCCCACCGCGCTTGTTGAATATTCATGTTATTATCAGAACTACAGACAGATAATTGTAAGTATTTAATATTACGTACATATATTATGTATGTACCTGTACCTACATACATAGTTGGATAGCATCTGAAAGACAATAGTGTATCCTTAAACATTACATAAACGAGACGAAGAATTTAAACGATTGAAAACAAAAACATATTATTGGCATGAATTATCCCAATGTATTTAAAAAGTTTGTAGATCCGATATCCCACGGCATTAATATCAAACGTGATGTTGCCATTCACATCACAATACAAGTACCTACTAGACACGAATTGGCTCACTCGATATTCCCATGATGCGTTTTAAAATGAACCTGTCAGAAGAACAAGTGCTTTCGGTATTTATTATTATGTGCAGGCAACAATGAAGCTTTGTGCCAACCCTTTTCGTTTCACCATTAGCGGAACAGACGGGGCGCGACCGGATACGATGGTTCGTAAGCCGGTCGCTCTGTTCTACTAGTTGTATGTATACCTACTTGCAATTAATTCCGTCTACAAGCTTTGAAACCTGGAGGGTCGCTCGCTACGCTAGACAATTTGATTTTGTGACATCAACAAAAACTTTTTAAAGATTTCTTGGAGCTCAATTTTATAGGTGCTTATTATAAATACAGTAAGTTAAGTATGCACTTACTAGAAAAAAATAAGAAATTGCTTCTTAAAAGGCGCTTGTCGTCTACAAGCTCCAAAGCAAGTTTCTTTGCCGACAATTTTCATTTTATTTAAATCAGAGCCGTTGCTCGATTTGTTAGTTGAGGTGAACTTTTGCATTACCAGTACCCATTATTATTATTATTAATCTTAATTAATGGCTTCGCGTTTAGCATTAAGCCAATTTCAAGTAAGTAGTATATATTTTAAAATTAAATTTAGTTTTGTACGGTAGATTGAGTTAAAATGGAGTCTCACAACACGTGTTGTTGCTAAAAGAACACGGGAGAAACTCAACCAGTACCCATGAGTACCATACTTTTATTCATGATACATGACTTTTGTGACAGACCAAAGAGCGACAGACACGAGCGAAGCCGCGAGCTAAAGGAAGTCAAAATAAATATGCAACACTCTAAACTTCAGGTTTCAGTTCCTCAGAGAAACTAAAGTTCGCTTTAGAACTATTTGAAGTTTTTAGAGCTTCGCTGCAGCTATGTAGATTATTGTCAACTAATTACAATTCTTATACCTATTGAAAACTGTTATGCCAGCATGTTTTGCACAGCGGTACACCCACCCTTATTTAGTAGGCCGACGCGCCCCTGCCTTTAACACGGACAGCACTATTCTAACGAGCCCATGACATTATTACACAAATCAAATCAGAATAATGATTTGAACACACTTGTGTCGCCAAATTGTTATTTCCTCGTCGAAGACAAGGTTATAAATACATAGTACGAGCATAAATAAATACATAGTGGAGTCGCCATGACTCCATGAGCCTTGACATGAGTTAGCAGTATTTTTTTTTAAAATACAAATCAAAAGATAGCATAAGCCAGGTACAAATTGACGAAAAATTTACGAAACTTATCGTGTTCTATCATGAACATGATAAGTTAGTCAATTTATATTTTTTTTAAACGTTGACTTTTTAAAAGTTTGGATGCAGAAACAAACGTTCAAAGGAAATGCCTTGATATATTAAACATTTAACTACAAGAGCCTTTCCAAATAATATTTTGTTTAGTTGACAGGCAAGAGCCACGTGAACAAACAATTTTATTATTCCAAGTTCGATAAACATTGTTTCCCTCGGTGAGCCACCCTCAATTTCTGCATGCACTACGGGACGGGAATGCCCAATTAAGTGTGCCCATTGATTTTCGTATTTGTTGGTAGTTGGAACTCTTGCCTCGAACAAGTTTTCCGATTGAGACATGTAGGATAATCATTCTCTACTATTATGCTATATCCAACTTGTGTCTACGCTCTAATACATGTTTTCGTTTGGGATCCAACATTAAATGAAGTGTAAAGGAAACTTCCGAAGCAAAGCCACGAAAACATTTACAAGAAAACTTTTATACCTATACACCATTATATTTTCGTCACGCTATACTCGCAAAGGGAATTCTGGGGCTCTGTAGATTTATATTGTGTAAAAAGCAACGACCTTAAACATTTTTCGTAACAAATCTTCAAGCGTATTGCTTGCGTTCATAAATTTTCAAAATCAGATTAAGGGATTTATAAAGCGATAAACGCGTCATTATGTTTACATTCATCAAATATCTTATCTATCGCTTAGCTGTTTATTAACATAATAGGTATACTTTAACATTTTGGACTTGCACTAAGCAAATTTATTTATAAAATAAAAACATATGAAAGTTTACCTGATGTCCGTATCAATCCAAAATGCACAACGAACTATACAACTCTCATAATGTTTCTACAACAATAAACAAAATGTCACAATGTGTATGTTTATCAGTAGATACACACATACGCACGTCAATATCCGCCGCGGTCGCGGATGGAACTACCAAATACCAAATAAAAGAGCCAGCGGAGGCGACGACCCGAGGGGAGCGGCGCGGCGCGCCACCATGTGTGCCACGAACTCCAACAATTCACATGTTCATTTCACTATTAGCAATTTCATACGATTGTCGTGCGTCTTTAACGTGGCAAGGTTATATCTGCACCGCCCCAAGCTGATTATCATCCAGCAGCTGCGGGCAATCGAGTCTAAAAAACAAGCATTCTATCAAATCAGCAAGGACTCCGTAGCTGGACTTGCAATCGGTTCAATGTCTAACGTCTCGGTTTCCATTTCATACATTTATTTAACATAATAATACCAGTTTCATAAAAGTTAACACTTTTCAACACTCAACGTAAATTGTATTAAAATCTAAACATACTATTTAAAAAGAAATTTAACCATCAGTGGATAGACAGATGTGGTCAGTTATTACCATATTAACACACTGCAAGTATAATTTTTATACATTAATCAGATGATTGGATTGCAAAACTGCAATTTTAAAATTTCCATAAGTATATAGACCCACTTTGCTCAATAATGATCAATCAATAAATTGTCATTATGTCACGCTCAGTTTATTTCTGCGTACAATGAGCAGAGATCGATCCGATGCGCGGAGTCAGGCTGTTTACAAGAGATTGCAATTTGCAATAACTGATTTGCCGCTAGATCTCCTATTTGCATGTTACGTATCGCTCGTTACAGAATTGTCTGGTTCGTTGAATACAATCACGATGGCGCCATCTTTCGCATCAAATTGTCAGTAATATAGATTTGATTAGGTATTGAATCCTGTTAGTATCTATAATATTAGATACCTGCATAAACTTCTTGCTAGCCTGTTGTTAGATCATGTGAACTGAGTCACTCTACTTGCGCTACACAGAAAACCTAATGATGAGTTTACAGTATCTTTATCTCAACACATTTCACAGGTTAAAGAACTCTCATGACTTGAATTGTTATGTTGATCGACGAAGCAGACGACCATTGACCTGAAAGGGCCCATACAGTGGAATAGGAAAGTAACGAGAATATTTTAATGCTAATCAACTGCTTACAAAAAGACAAAGCCACATATGCATAAAGCTAAAGTTCAACCCGTGGGAATTTGTGCATTGCTGTACAAAGTTTGAGTGAAATAGTGAACAGTTGCTAACCGGTAAACTTTTGTCACGCAGCTTCGAAAGTGTTATTACTTTGTAAATGTGAAAAAAGCAATTCTGCTTTATTGTGTAGGTAAGTAGATTAAATTCACAGCTTCTTACGTTTTCCAGGTATTCTTGAAATCAAGAATTCATGAAGCGAAATCCGATTTGAAAAATTAACTGTAAAACAGCACTCAATCTCTAAACCGTACTATGTTTTCCAACAGTTAATTGAGTTGCCGGGTAATATCCTATCTAGCCGAATCGATGGCCACGCGTAATTTTATTTCCCCTCCACCGGCGACGCAGACGGTCCTTAACTACAGGTGATTGAATCCGACTCGGTACAGGCAACTGCAGCTCATTTATCTCACTGATGAATAGGAAAACAAATTGCCGGCCGTGAAAAGCCAGCTGCTGATTGAAACCAATACCATTAAAATTGCTTTCAGTCGTCGCTACAGCGTGTTACCTACAAGTAAATATAACTAGATTTTTAAGCGGGACGCAAATTTTAATCATAATGATCCAATGTCTACAGTTCATATTATAAGTTACGTTTGTTGTTACAGTTATAAAATGCATTATTTTGTGTATCAAGAACAGCCAAAGTTTTTAAAGTACTTTTGCATTTGTTATTTATGTAGAAGATATTTCGCTCAAATTATTACGACTAAACTCCGCTAAAATGACATCTACTACACTTTAACTTCTAGTAGTTCTCGGAAATGGATCATATCGTATTATATAACAACATCCTTGCAAAGCATGTTAATATAAAGTTTCCCCGCGAACCTTTTATTTGACCCAGAACGGTCGGCACGGCCTTGACCAGCCCAGCAGTGACCATATGGCGCTTGATTCTCGGTTGTTGGACGACTGCCTTACAAGGTACACTCACGCACGAGCACTCGTGTCCATCCAGCAAGGCCTTGCACGAAAACCGGGTCGAAAATAAGGACAAGTGGCCAACAACAACTCCAGCCGCAAGTACTGAACAAACTCTTCACTGAAGAACAAACTTTCTAACAAGAGTGACGGGACAAAAGCGATAGCGTATAGGTTTAAATTACCTACCTTCTTAACTTGAAAGCCTAATTCAGGCAGTGATGGCATTAAACCGTGGTTTGTGGTTGAAATAGTTACGTGTAAGATAAAGAAGCAATGATGGTCACTAAAGAAACAAAAACAAGGTTTTAGAAACAGTACGATTTTTCATTTAATACATTAGCATAGCACACGTCTCGAATTTCAAAACATCAAACGATTTAAGGCTAATGAATGACACATTTTCATGCATTTCAACACACGGTGCGTCGTCCTCCACATTCGACAATATCGCAAACCGAAAATAATTATAACAGAAACCAGAAAACCTAATTAACTAGTACGACCTTACATAACGCTGAACATCTGTGTCAACGAATGTTTTGTACGAGTATATCGCTCAACGAATTCCTGATATTTAAGTTTACCGCATTCAATATAGTGACTGTCAGTGAAATGTAAACAATAAAGGTTATGATCATCTTATTTAGAACATAAAACTTATATTTTTTAATCTGTTTCAACGTTGCTCACTATGTAATGTAAAAAAGTAGAATTTTTAAAATTACTTATTACTAAATAACTACCAATTTATAAAAAGAAAATAAGAACTTGTCAAACTGTAACAAAACACCGCAAGTTGCACACTTCGTAATCCAAACACCAGATAATTAGACAAGTCTAATAAATAATAATGACTGTATGTGACTCATTGCTAGCTATCCACGCGAGCGTGACTGCGCCCGCGCCGGTCGATGCCTACCACCAGTTGCATCTAGACTTAATGCAATGTACAGACGGGCCAGTTCTTGCATCCGTGTCACAGCACAACCTGACCTGGCCGAGCCATTGGCACTGCAATCAGATCCTTGGAGCGTGGCAGCGTGACGCTGCTCACGGGTATCGGTTTCGATGGCCGTCAATAAATATGCACGCAGACGATATCATCATAGGTGTTACGTGAGAATTCTTATGAATGGGAAGATATAGTGCCTCCGATTCTCATCTCGTATGACAGGCGAGTTTTGAATGCTCTTAGATTCCTACTTAGTACTAATGAGGAATGTGAATGCAAAGTTATTTTTCAGAGTCTAGTTAAATATTTAAGAAATGCGCTTAAACAACTTTTAATAGACTAGATAGCTAAGCCATAATAACTGTTGCCACAACCAAAAAAGTTGCCGCAATATGTTTAAATATGAGTTTTCTTCAAACCTTAAAGACGTTACTAAATATCCTACCCTTTGTTGAAGATTATTGTGCATTCTCTCAGCCGACAAAGGCGACTTACGAAAAGAAGCCTTTGGCATGCAATATTACACAAGGCAATGATGTTGATGAAAAACATTATTCAAATAATGTTCATATAGCCGTTCCTAACAAGAGCTGTTGTTATTCTCTAACACGTAATGTAATGTATGCAATGGGATTAATAATCCTCTTACATGATACCAATTTAACACGCTAGTTGCTAACGATAAGTATTTTTGTTTGTATATAATTGAAGTTTATAAAGGCCGGAGTTCAGTTCTATAATATGATTTTAAACAGTTTCTGGTTCTTCTTAATTTTCACTGTTCGTAGATGACCTGTGCTATGTTCTTGTAGGTTTTCAATACGACCTACAAAGTTCTACCAATCGTGAAAACAATTTCTTGTTTCTCGTCACGTTTATTATTACAGCCAAGAAATCACCGCTCGCCTCGACCAATTGAAAAACAGCTGTATGTAAGGTTGCAAGGTAGAATAACGATATTTTTGCAGTTATCTTAAGTGATGTACCGTGCAACAATTATTTAGGGCAATCTCTTAAAAAGTCAAGGCGTTTGGCCTTATAGTTTACCAAGCTGCATGTTCTAATAATATCTTTTGCTCGTCCCGCCGCATGCCTAGCGTTCTTGGGAGGTTGGAGACATTTGCAAGATGTTTCACAGCTACGACCATAACTTGTCGGGATGGAAATGCAAAATTTGCATATATTTAATGGCTTGTTTAGAATTAACGACTTACTGCAACATCACTTACCTAAACCTTAATTTTAATATCTACGTATTTGAAGATAAAATTTTAAACACTGAAAAAAGACGACAACCTCAGGCGGGAATCGAACCACGCACCTTCCGCATTCCGGGCGGCTGCCTTAACCACTTGGCTACCGAGGTCTGGCTTTCAACCGTCGAAATTTGTCAGTGCTTGATGCTTTTGTTTTTTAGTCAACATTGCTTCATCAAATCTTAGAAGTTTTCACCTCTGAGATCCGAAAGAAATATTTTTACAAATATTTGAACATTCGGTTAAGATGAAGCTGCGTTTATAGATTCATGTTTTATATTTTAACGTTTTATTAACGCTTAAATATACTTAAGTAAATTTTAAACACTGAAAAAAGACGACAACCTCAGGCGGGAATCGAACCACGCACCTTCCGCATTCCGGGCGGCTGCCTTAACCACTTGGCTACCGAGGTCTGGCTTTCAACCGTCGAAATTTGTCAGTGCTTGATGCTTTTGTATTTTAGTCAACATTGCTTCATCAAATCTTAGAAGTTTTCACCTCTGAGATCCGAAAGAAATATTTTTACAATTATTTGAACATTCGGTTAAGATGAAGCTGCGTCTATAGATTAATGTTTTATATTTTAACGTTTTATTAACGCTTAAATATACTTAAGTAAAATTTTAAACACTGGAAAAAGACGACAACCTCAGGCGGGAATCGAACCACACATGTTTTTAGTCAACAATTTCGACGGTTGAAAGCCAGACCTCGGTAGCCTAGTGGTTAAGGCAGCCACCCGGAATGCGGAAGGTGCGTGGTTCGATTTCCGCCTGAGGTTGTCGTCTTTTTCCAGTGTTTAAAATTTTACTTAAGTATATTTAAGCTAAAATATTCCAATCCTACCATTTCTTTATGGTAATTTCCTTAAGCTGACTCTCTCGACAATAATGAATTGTATGATTATTCGTGGCTCAGCTCTCCGGTGTGAGCCCGCAGCTTTTAAGGACAGACAAACATGGGAACTAATAAAATATGAATATTACGTGTTTGCCGCCGGATGCCTGTGAGCCCGCCCGATATTTCATTTCGGTCCTTTGGCATGTTTGGTGCGGACTTTGAAAGTTGTTCAAACAGCGCAGCGGCAGCGTTAAGAGAGTGCATTTCCGTATATGAGCTAGCAAAGGAAGAGGGTTATAATGGCGTAAGATTTATGTTCCATATCAAGACATTCAGTCGTATGCCCAAGTGCCAGATAAATCTGTATTTTATTTTGACTTGTATGTGAAATGAAATAACTGCTCTATGACATTACATTCAAGCTGACCCCACTCATTTTAGACCTATTTCTGTGCTACCCACATTTAGTAAAATTTTTGAAAAGTTGATGCTATAGGTACTAAATTCAAATATTTTTTTATGTTCTGAACTGAAATGCTCCAAGACTCCAACAGCTATTTCTAATTGTCTATAATTAATTTATATAGAGTACCGTATATATAATTTACATTCAAATAATTTTTTTGTATTTTATGATCTGGTAACGCCATATCTTCTTTTTTTTGTAAATGTCGTTGCTTTTGTATGTGCGCTGTGGTTTCTTGCGCCCGTTCTTTGTTAAAAAATGACGTCCTGAATGGGTGGTAGTTTAAAAATTTGAACGATTCAAAGTACAAAGTTAAGAGTTTATTGAATAAATTTTTTGAGTTTGAGTTTGAAGCATAAATGCTTAACTTGATTGAACTTGAAACTTATTTTTATGTATAAATCTTCGATCACCTCTTAGATGATCAGAGGTAAAAATAGATAAAACAGCAAAATGTCAGAACGGAACTTTAATTTAATTGTACAAGTTAACTATGTATTGTAGAGAGCAAAGGAAATGCCCACTGCCTTGCAATAAATTCCATCAATTACATGAATAGTGCCTATCATGTAACAAATATAGCTGCGCGACTTGTAAAGAGATAATAAAGCTGCTTTTGCTACGGCCAGGTGAAGGCCGCGGGGTACTGTCAGCAACTGCCGACAGAACGCTTAATGACACTTCAGCAACACTCCGCTATCATTTAGAAAATAGAACATATTTTCAACGCACAATAAAATTTACTGAGCTATGAAGCAAGATTTGTGGCCGAATAATTTGTTCAACTTGCCACATGTAGGTTATACCAAGTAACTGACATTATATCATTCCATAAGGCAGTACCTGACGAATTTCACAATCAAATAAGGCATGCGTTTCAAATCATTTGTCTACCACATCACCATTGTCAATAAGTTGAGCATTAATGCGTGCATAGATAATAGTTTCAATGGCAATCTAATCACATTGATTTTAGTTGGTGACACAAATCCCTTAGGTGTATAAGCGCCATGGTGGTTGCGGGTGACCGACAAATAATTAAAATTCTTTCTTTGTTTTTGAGTCACTCAACGCCTCAACGGACTCGCTGACGTTTCGGACACATTGTATTCGGACACAGCGTCCGAATTGACACTTTTTAATTTTATTATTTTTTTCACTGACGATTAGGACACCAATAAAAATTTACATTAATTTTAAGAAAACATACTATAGTAAAAAACAACAACCTGATTTATCTGATTGTACTGACCAGCTCCAATAATTTAATAGTGACCGAATCGTCAGTGAGAAAATAATAAAATTAAAAAGTGTTAATTCGGACACTGTGTCCCAATCCCAATATAATGTGTCCGAAACGTCAGTTAGTCACTAAAAGTGCGTGGACACCGCATAAAGTAAGTCAATAAAAACATGAAGTTTAATACTTCCACTTCTGAATTGGGATTAGAATTTATTTGCGGATGGTAGTAAACACTAAACACCAGCTCACTCCAGCCGGCTGAGCACGAATCGCTAAATAGCCGACTTCCTGCCGCGGACCGATATGCCCCCGCCGCGGCTATGATAAACGGTCATTTTCTAGGTACGGGAGCGTTCAAGGTAGGTGATATTTTATCACTGTCTTTTGTCACTTCAGGCGATCGACCAGAATGACTACGCGAAATGACATACGCGAATTGACACATATTTCATAATTCTTTTGCACAGAAATAGATTTGGTCAGATGCTACTACTTTTTACGGTGGGAAATCAACAGAATTCAACATAGTAGGCGAAGCCGCTTGACGGGAAACTAGTGTTAAATACTTAAATATATCTTGTGTGTCAATATGTGTGTAAGTCAATATGCGTGTAAGTCAAAATGCGTGTAAGTCAATATGCGTGTAAGTCAATATGCGTTTAAGTCAAAATGCGTGCAAGTCAATATGCGTTTAAGTCAAAATGCGTGTAAGTCAATATGCGTTTAAGTCAAAATGCGTGTAAGTCAATATGCGTGTAAGAAGTTAGTCATTATGCGAGTAACCCACGAATTCTATAACTACAACAAAAGGTCTTTGAAAGAGTTTGGTTTTTAATACGCAATTACCTTAGATTAAAACAAAAAGGGAAGATACGGCATTAGCGTCTCGTGAGTGAGCCGCCAAAATTAGGCCTGAAGGCACAATTTCACTTCAGTCAGTCACAATTTGCCGAGCGAACAGGCTACATCGCCCTATTGCAGATATTCTACTGTGTGAAAAAGAGAAAGACGCTACTCCGCAGTGGCGTCGGAATCGGTGTGCGTGTGTGAGTGTTTGCATATGTAGTTGAGTAGGACTATATTTTGAATGACTACAAGTAGGAGCATGCCGTATCTTCCCTTTTTGTTTTAATCTAAGGCAATTACACATATATACTTAGATTACATCACACCCGTTTGACGGAGAAGAAGAAAGGAGACCATAACTTTAATTTTATCAATTTGGATCTAGCACAGTATAATAGGGTTCTAGGGTGCGTCGCATTATATCAGCAAGCATTTTCGTGATCCTTTAACTGGCCAATCTAGCCATAATAGACTCAAGGGCAATTTCCTGACCACCCTGGAGTGTTAGATAAGCAGGCGAATAAATAAACCTCCACTGTGCATGGCCGATGTTAAACAATTATCAAGATAGCATTTAAAAAAAATTCTTTTAAAGCCTTTATTTGCTTAACTTGTAAATACGTTTTTAAAAGTTTAAACTCAAACATACATTTTAAAATGCCGACAAGAGCCGCAGAATGCTTAATTATATAACGTGAACAATATAATAACAGGAAATACGCCGGTTTAGTAACGAGACTGTTGATAAAATATTAAAACACTACCTACTTTATATTTTAAACACTAGCGTGAATGATATTGTGTATATTATTATTAAACTGCTGGCTATCGCAATTCTGTTAACAATGTAAAATAATGTAACATTGATAGCACGATTAGTTTCACGATGTAGGGTCTAATAAAAGGAAAAAATTAGAGAAAAATATTGACAATGATAAAAAATTCATAAGACAATTCGTTTCATCCACACCGTTCAATCAAAAGCCGTAAGTGGAACGACTTATAAACAAAAGGAAGAAATACAGCATTTTATCACCTAAGCCCTAAAAGCGTTTGGCACATGGGATCACTGTAGTCTGTACACAAACGCTGTGGGTCGCATCTCGAATGTAGGGACGTCCGACCAGCTTATTAACAGATGCTCTATAAATAGAAAATTAGGAAAACTAGTTTCGGTTCAACGCGATATTATTATGTAGGTACGCCTACAGACCAACCTATCGATAGCGAAGTGACAATACCTTCTAACTAACAAAGATAACATTTTACACAAAGCGAAAAAACGTTTAGTGTCTCGAAAACTTTTGCGTCTAAAGGTGGATTTGACCAAACTGGAATAAGGACTTACACAAAGATTAAGCGCCGAATTTGTATAGACTAATCTCAGAGTAAGTGTTATTTCAGTGGTTGTACCAAGTTGTACGTACGAGATAGGAGAAATTGCCATAATTCCATTTAGTTAGAAGCTATTTCCACGTTTATTTTTTCCCGTTTTGTCGTCAAAAATACGGATAAGTGGTTTCATCAAAATACGCGGACACCGACCAGAAAGTCAATTTTTCGAAATATGTTAGCTATGGGGTGTTGTCACTTCGCCGTCACTATCTAAAACTGTCAGTTTTACGGGTTTTACTTAAATTAAGCATCAAAAAATGGAGCTCTTTGAATGACACAAATCACCCAAGCCAAGGCATTTCTTTTACGGTTTCAGATTATGATAAAAAATACCACACTAATAAATACCAGAAAATATGATAAAAATAATAAAAAATATCATTAAAAAAAAAAGTTGTAGGTAATAATTAATTACAGATATCATAATCAGTAACGGCGATAAGGTTCGACATACATTGAAATTAATATGATAAAATTTAATGAATGATATTTTAATCGATAAAATCAGTTTCTAATGTGTTAATACAAATACGAAAATATCTGAGAGTACCAATCGCGTGTAGGCGGTTGACATCATAAACTAAAATATCATAGACGTGATTCACTTTTTAAGTCTACACAGGTATTACTTATAATATATTAAGCTTGGTCCTAGATCGATTACGGCAAGGACTGCTCCTCAGAGTTCGTTGTCCTTGTGCCGTGACGTTGTCTGCATTTGGATTGAAAACATTGCTGAATCACTTTATCTGTAGATAATAATTATAATTGTTACTAGCGTCCCGCCCACGACTTCGTCTGCGTGAACACCCTGTATCATGTGACGAATTCCCAAAAAAATTTTTTCACACAAATCTAGTCCCGACCTTTACGAACACAACAAAAAAAGAATTAGCCAATTAGGTGCAGCCGTTATGAAGTGATACGCGTACAAACATTTCGGATTTCGGAAATTGATTTTTATTATTAGATTGTTGAAATACATAGATTCACGACTAGGGCATGCAATCTCGCGAAATTTCGGCTCAGGCGAGATCTCGCGAGTTTATGAATAACAATACCGCGAGATCTCGAAATTGGCGAGATCTCGCGAGATTGGACTTTCGTGTGTTTATTCTTGCAAATAATCACAATATTTGAATAAATTAGTAAAAAATAATAAAAATTAGGCATTGTTTGACGTATCTATAATTTTTTTTTATAAACTTTTAAGTAGTAAACTTTGACGTATTATCAAACAAAAGTCTTTTAATAATAAAACAGTTCTTATAATATAACTTCTTTTGTAAAATGAAACTTATTAAATAAGTTAAGTTGACTACCTATTAAACTGAGATATTATTATCAACTAAAAACTATACCTACTCAGAAATCTATTAAAAATTAGAGATTAATTAACAAAATATACCAATCAAATAAAAGGCTTGGCTTGTTCAGTTCACATCACACGCCATTATTACGAATTATTTTGAAAGTAATTTTCGCGCCCATTTTTCGGCCGAGATCAATCTCGCTAAAAAGGCTGAGATCTCGCGAGAACGAGATTGTATGCCCTATTCACGACTATTTATCCCCAGAGACAAGGCAATGAGGACTGGAGAAGCAGTCTACTGCCATAGTCCACGTTTCACCAAATTTTCATCACAGCGTCGCTCTATATTATGCTGTTGCATGTATGTAGGTACGTTGCGACATACGTACTAAAGACTGCACATGTACTACATGTACAGTACGCACGTAAGTACGTAAGTCGCATTTTACGACACCCAAAGGAAGAGAGGGGTTGGCGGTATTCATTCAGTGATACCATTCGGCATAAATATTGATATTATTAAACTTCGTAACCATCATCGATATAATACGTTGAATATTTAACGATCGATTAAGAAGAAACAGCTATTAAAATTATATATTATTAATTAATTAGTGTGATATAATTTTTATATAAACATGGCATTATGAATACAAAAATGACTAAATCAGTATTAATAATAAAGAATTTGTAAAGTTTAAGAAAAAAGATGGGTAGACCATTTTAAATTCTACTCGGTATTCAGAAGCGCCTACCTATTTGGCTCTAAGCTTCCGATAATGTAAAGCCGAGGAAATTCCCGGTAGATCACTTTATGGCGATATTCGCGCTGTTACCATTTAGGAATTTGAAAGGTCTAGTCTAGACAAAAAGACCGACATTTCGATAAAAGTCCGGACTTTATAGTCACAAAATGGAATACATTGCTCACTTTTTATGTTTTGTTTTTAGATAAGTGAGAAGTTAATAAAGATTAAAGAATTATTTGATACTAGCGGCCGCTCGCGGTTTCACCCGCGTGGTTTCCGTTCCCGTGGGAGTATCGGGATAAAAAGTATCATTTGTGTTAATCCAGGTTGTAAACTATCTGTATGCCGAATTTCATCCAAATCCATTCAGTAGTTTTTACGTGAAAGAGTAACAAACATCCATCCATACTTAAAAATTTTCGCGTTTATAATATTAGTAGGATAGCTTAAAATGTAGTTTTTTTTAGAAAAGTGGTCCATCGAGAACTTCCTCAACTGTACGAAGTATTAAGGAGCCGCTACCAGGCACCTCAGCTCGGTAAATATTGCGTCACCGATATAATAAAGGAGATTGCTTGCGTTACGAGGGCTGCATACAAAAGCTAAAGGCGCAAAATCGGCGGCAACATCCGGCCAATCGGCCGGCACACGACTCAATCACACACAACTAAAAGGAAAAAAAACAATCGAGCAGTTCTGCTAATACTTACTTGCCAATTGATAGACATTCGATTCGGGTCGTTGAACATTTCTCACATTCTAACATTGTCTTCGCATATCACTTTTACCATAGTCGAATAAATAATATCAGTTCATATTATAAGCTATACAATTTACCAACTTTTCTCCATTCACGCAGACAGAGCTTTCTATGCCTAAGTAAAGTTACGACGGTACGACACGCCACGGCATCGATGCCAATTTATTATATTACAGATAAAGATTAATAGTGTCGTAAATCAAGTGAAGCCTTGTTAGGTGTTTGATCTTTTGTTGGCGAGCTTTTCCCAGGAGGTTTTAGGCAAAGGTCGCGTTACAATAACCTATGTGAACGGAGGCGGGCGAGTTTCGCAACGCTCTGGGCGCGACGATCCGGCGCCGACATAATGCTGCCTGCCTGCCACTGTATAAGCACAAGATGTCTACCCAGTGTATCTAACTTAAATATTATGTTAAACTAGCTGCCTGCCCGCGACTTCGTCCGCGTAAACACCTCGTGTTTAGAAAAAAATATTCGTCAAGAATTTAGAAAAAATCTTACACATAAGGTGCAAACACAGATAACTGTGGGTGCAAACCATATAGAGCAACACGGGTATCCAGCGGCGGACCGGAGCCGGAGGTGCAAACGTTAAAAAGCGATGCGCGCATTATGTTGCAATTGGTTTTGTTAACGATTCCAGGTTACCAAAGAATATGGTAAGCAATGTTAAAATAAAAACAACGTGGACCAAGATATAGGAGTGGACATAGAATGACAATTAAGAACAGGAGTTTCCTTTCCTCCTCCTACGGACTGTTTGTATTAAAGCAGTACAGAACACACATCAGTTTTGAACCGTAAACAGCCACCGGTTTACGATCGCGCGCGCCCATTGCTAGACGATAAACATGTCCGTACGATAAAACAAGACAGAAATACCAGCCGACAAATAAACAAAACCCCTTGTAAATAGATTTAGCTAGCCCAAGCCTGCCTGACAGTTAAAACAAGAAAAAAACACTTTAGATAAAATGTTTGAACCCGATGCACCTGGCAAATGTCCAATGCGAAATGAAAAAACTGCATTCTTCAACCGAAGCTTGCATAATAATGGCTACCGCAATCGAAATAAATGGACGACAGCCGAAGATCTCATAACAATCCACGATTTCTTATAAACTAGAGCTTATTTAAAAAGTGAAACTATTTCGAAGCTTTCTCTAGATCTCCATAATTATACAGTGTATTCGACCGGATCAAGTATAGAATAACAATCCGATATATCATTGGATGTGAATGTGATCCAATGATGTTGTTAATAAATTATCATAATGTAACGGTGGCTCCACTAAAGATCACCGTAAGAGGCACAGGCACTGGGTCAGCCGGTCTGTGATAGTGTGATGATGGCGTGGTGATCGGATTAAGGGCAACAAGTATATTAGTCATAACTGTTTGTATTTTCCGTATAGACACCCGTTCTATCGCAAAAAATACAAAAAGTAACCTTTTCTTTTCTCGCTTTTTTTTGTTAATGTATAAAATTACCCAAAATTAAATTATTACCTCCTGGAGAATCCTCCATTAACTTGAGTAGTGACTGCATTAACTTTTTGTTAATAGTCACAAAATGAAACACTCACTATCGCGCACTTATCTAAATTAAATACCAGTGCCTAATAAGTAACGATACGTCCGTAGAGTTCGGGCACGAAGAAACACAATGACAGGAGAGGCTGTCTCGCGCCTAGATCAGCGGAATTTTGTGTTTTGGCTCTGAATATCGTGAGTTTGGTACGTCGAAGCGCGACTACTAACATAGTAAATACAGACGAGGCGCTACCTTCATATAATTTTTGATCGAAGTTTACTTACAGGTAAGTTACTTTGATCATTAAATATTTAACAATTAGTTAAGTGACTAAATTTTGTTTCCTACCCTGCAGACATAAAAATACAATAGCAAAATGAGACATCCGTAGTTATCAAAACAATGTCTGTTAATGTTACCTTTACAATTTACAAAAGAGACCAACCAACCCACATGCATAATAAAATGTAACAAGGAAAAACATACAAATGTTACATTTTAACAAGCAATTTAATAAGGAAATCATGTTTTACGTAGATATTTTATGGAAGTATTAGCACGTATGAAATATGGAGCATTGTGTTGTTTTACTTATTATGCTAATGTTATTTTGTCATGTAATTTCGTAACGCAAACGGCGTGCATTTGCAACTTTTCAATAAATAAAAAAAAAAAAATCTACATCATCCATACATACTTACACATGATTTTCAGTAAAGTCAATAACTTTTGTTGTTGAAGTCAGTTTTAGTCAGCTATTTCATTTAAATTGTAGTGTACTTACATAAGTTATTAGTCTCAACATATCTACTGTACGTGCTTGGATATATATAATTTGATTTTAACCGCCTCTGTGGTCTAGTGGGTAAGCCACCGGTTTCAGACCCAGAGGTCCCGGGTTCGATTCTCAGCGGGGGGTACATCTTTGTGTGCTCGGTTTGATTGGTGGTAGGGCTGTTAAGTCCGCCTGGCTAGCTACCACCATCTTATCTAAGTCTGTCGCCATAACAACGATGTTATATATAGCATTGTTGTGTTCCGACAGTTTGAGATAAGATAGCCAGTTCCTCAGTGGTTGAGAATTCCGTGTGAAGCGTGCTTCCACCTTATCGTCACTTACCATCAGGTGAGATGAAGACCAAGCGCTTAACCGTTGCCGAAAAAAAAAATAAAAAAATAAAAAAAGATTATACGAGAGCAGAGGTAACATTTGATGCTAGGACAAATAGAAAAACTTACATGTAACAAGATAACGCACACAAAGTACTAACTAGGTAGGTAAAAAGTTTTATTCGTTCTATTATATAAGATCATAACGAGGTAGAATTGTATGAATGAGTTTGTTGGGGTGTAAACAGAAGAGGCTCTGCGGCGGCCGGGGCGGCGGCGCCATTGTGCGACACCACTCCAAAGGGAAATAGGCCAAGAACGAAACGTTCCATAGCCAAGGAAGTACCGTTGGGGCATCCCCTTGCCTGTAGTAGTTAAAAACTAACTAATATTTGAAACTGTTTTTGTACATGAATCTCTCGTGGCGAATATTTAATGTTTTTTAAAGGATTCTTTTGATAATCGTAGGTCTTAAAGCATGCTGATGAGATAATTTAGAAGAATCTATATTAAGGAAACAAACAAAAGGGTCAATGTCCAGACAACAAAACAGTGCATCCTTAGCAAAGCGCCACGTCTCATAAAGCTTTTATAATAAGTACTACGTGATACAATGAACAGAACTTACTTCTAAGATTATTTTCCGTAAATGTTACAATTAATTTCACTGGCTACATAGAAACTGCCAGTAGTTGACCAACTTCGCATATAACAACAACAGTTGGGCGTGAATTGTCTCGCAAACGACAAAAAAGTTAAGACTGGTGCGAGATGGCGTCACCGCTCAGTCTGGCTATTTTTTCGTACAGCATGAATTAATTTGATGAATTGCCTTTAATGATAACTTATGAGTTTAACATTTTACATTCGAGAATAACATTTTGCGATTCTTTATTAGGTATTCAAAAAAAGTCTTACCTTGTTTAGAGACGTTTTACATTCTAAACATGGGTACTATTATGTATTCTGTGAACATAGAAGGTAATAAAATCCAAGCTTAATTAACAGATATTTCAGACTGGTATTTTATTATATTTTATTTTATAAAGTTTGTCAGAATTCTAATTATTGTAATATCAATAAAGTAAGCAAATAATTATTAGCAAAATTCTATGTATGGTCATGGCATAAGTCTAAATTATATTACTTACTAAAAATATATGTATATTATTTGTAAGTCATTTTGTTTGTTAACAAAAGCAATATGCTAAAAAACCTAAAACCTCATCACTAAGTTCTTTTACTCAATTTATTTCAAACAATTTTTTTTTTATTTGCACACTAAAGCTATCTAAAATAATTATTAACGGAATGCCGCCAGCAATAGAGGCAATACGTGTATCAAACTAAGCTTAATCTCGCAATACAAGGTCGTCGCTCTAAAAACGAGCTAACGGGTTCGATGCCCGGCTGGCTAATGTTAGACTTTTCAATTACAATTTTTTTCCGCAATGCATTACGGATACTATGTTTATCAGCTAGAATAAGCCTAGCGGTAGTTGTCACCTCATAAGTAGCCTAATAAAGCAGACGCGTCGGTTCATTATGGGATGAAACACTTGTCTTTCCATTAGTTCTTCAAAATAACGGATACACTAGAGAAACTCGTTGGTGCAGAAGCACAGAATTATTATAAGCTTAGTATAGTACTTTCGTGAAAGCTTAACAGCTTTTTCGTAATGTACCTATGGATGACCAAAATGATGAAGCACCTGCGTGCTTACGTTATAAAGCCGTTGGTCCCAGATGTTGTCAGTCGTTTAAACGGTTATTCTTCGTTCGTCCCACTGAGTTTCGTCCCACATAAAAATCCTGGTTCGTCCCAAACAATATGCTTCCTTCGTCCCAAAATATTATTTTAATTATTTCATTTTCGCTTTGTCCTATTTTATATTCCTTCTACGGCCCATATTTTTTTATATGCCAAACTTACTTTAATCTTATTGTATGTACAATCAGCAATAAAGGGTATATCCGTCCGTAAAAGGCGACTAACAGACTAAATACTGCACATACATCCTTTAGCACAGAGCGGCGACGGGCTCGCCACCTGTCACGCTGAGCACATGTGCAGTCGCTATTTGGTGAAAAGTGGACTATGGTAGAGGACTACTTTTGCTGTCTTCATTGCCTAGTCCCTGACTAACCCTTCGGGGATAATAGTCGTGATTCGTGCCATGATGTACGTATGTATGTAGGTAATCAACCATTTAAAATTACCACGCTTGTCTGTATTCTCCGCGAGAAAAAAATTACTCGTATTATTTTGTAGGAATATCTACCATATTATTATTACTATTTTACCGCTCTTAGTAAACAATTAGTACGCATTCAACGCACCAACTGACAATGAGCCGTGTTGGGGAATTTTTACGGCGCCATCTTCCTGTGTTTTTCGTGCGGGAAAAGGCCTAATCCTAGCAGTGAGACGTTTACAATCTGATAATAATAATGATGGCAAGCTACATAAAAAAGGGTTAATTTATTAAAAAATTACAGACCAAAAAACAATAATGAGTCTTTTTAAAACGTTCATACTTTTAAAAGAACTAAAAAGAAAGTAAAGCCGAAATTGATAATTGTGAAGATAAATGGACATGCTTTCTTATCCGGTCAAGTTAAAAATAATAAACGCACACAGCATGCAACGTGTTAGGCAGAGAACATTTTATTCGTTTGGTACTGAGGAGACCCAATTACACCCACATCGAACACGTCATCAGAAACTTTTAAGTAAGTACTTTCCTATATCCCCTTGTGTGTCACAAAGACCCCAAGAGGTTGCTAACAATTGAATTACTATTGTGTCTGGTACGACAGCTGAGCTTCATATTTTAAGCTGTACCCAATTTGAAGTAACTTTTTCTTTCATTATACGGTGTTGTGGAATTGTTTGTAACCGATTTCCAAATAAAGTAAAGTCTTCTTATGACTACCGTACCTGTAAACGGTTCGAAACTACAGTATAGGATAAAATGTAAAATTACCACGTGTGTAGATCTATAATTCTATGCTATGTAATGTGCCGCCGTAAACTTTAGAAAACAATTAAAGCCAAAGGTTTTTATATAGATAGATAGATAGATAGATAAACATTTATTGACCAAAAAACAAGTTTAACAAATAGCACAGCACAAAAAACAATAACAACAATAACACAAAATCTTAATTATGAACTTATACATAATAAATACGCAGTGGTCGTATAGGTACGTAACGTGCTGTGCACAACGGATATTGTTAATTTTGGTCAATAAGGTGCGTGCCTCAGCATGTGCTGCGGCAGCCCGAGAGCCGCTGCAGCAGCACTGGTATTCTGACCGCACCTTATGAGTGCACGTCGCATTCACTGACCGACATTAAAATATTAATGTAGGTCAGTGCATGCATTACATTATAATAAATAACTAAGAATAAAAGAATAAAAAAAAAAGTAGCAACTATAATAAAATTAACAGTGACAGTATATAATATAAAAAAATATATAATATATACTCAAACTCAAAATATATTTTTATTCAATAAACTCAATTAGTAAGTACTTTAAATCATCCAAATTTTTAACCTACCACCTTAGAGCATTAAATGCTCTAAGCCTACCACCCATGAATGGGTAAAAAGTGACGTCCTGAAGGACGTCACTTTTTAACTGTGGCAAAGAACGGGCGTAAGAAACCACAGCGCACAGAAGCAACGACAATTACAAAAAAAAATATATGTCGTTACCAGGTCATAAAATACAAAACAATAATTTGAATGTAAAAATACGGTAAGTACTATAAATTAATTATAGACAATTAAAAATAGCTTTTGGAGTACTTGGAGCATTTCACTATAACTGAGGTATAGACAATTCAAGGTGTTTCTTACATTACGTTCTTATTTACTGACCCAATGTAGATCGTTTCGGCTTAAATATGATAACAGGCTCAGTAATTAAATACACGTCATATTCACTCGCGAATAATATAGTCAACGAAGGTTTACTTTAAATGTTTTGTGTATCGGATTATTACATTAATGGTCCGGTTACTCCGATAAACCCCTTACTTTCAAACCGGTCGCGGGCAAGGCTTACTCCAATGGTAGTGCAAATATTTCGCTAATAGCACAAAATATTTTACCCTTTACATGATTGTATATTAATTGTTATATTAAGGTATCCATCGATCGACTCTACATTTCTCTATTTTCCTATTTAGGATCTAGATTCGTGCGGCATTACGGTTTTATAAAACAAAGCTTTATTTAAAAATTTCTTGTTAGTTTTTAGTTGTTAAGTTGTTACATAATCTTCTATTGCTTACTTATATATTTATAATACTAACAATAAATATCTAAATAGAATAATCAATTGTTTTAAAAAAGATAACACGTTCATATAACTTCGTTATGCACCAAAAAAGAAAATTCATATAAAAATTGTTCATAATTTAAAATTGAATACTTACATGCTATCCAATGAAATAAGAAACAGTTCCGAGAACAATTCAGTCCAAACAGTTCCAATGTTCCAACAACACTTGCAACAGTCACATTACAATACAACAGAAAGAGCGAAAGAGAAAGAGATACCAATTTTAAGAAGGATCTCTGTAACAAATTATCAGTTAAACGTGAGGAGCGATAGCGTCTGACGCCGACCAAGTCACGCGAACAACTGTCTACTAGAGTCTAGTCTACCTATCCGCTCTGGTAAATGGAGCTTGCCAGCCGCTGTAAGACAGCTGTCACTGAAACCCAGGCAAATTAGCGCTATTGTCTGATAATAGCGCGAATTAGCATGGATAAAAGAATATTATCAACCCATCTCTTCCCTTGGGTGTAAAAAGCGACTGCCGACGACGACGGAACATACATCCAACAGCATAGAGCGGCGATGGGCTCACCACCTGTCACGCTCAGCACATGTGTACTTAGTCGCTATTTGGTGAAAAGTGGACTATGGTAGAAGACTGATTTTGCTGTCCTCATTGCCTAGTCTCTGACTGGGTTAGTTCGGGTTGGTGGTTCGGGGATAAATAGTCGACATTTTCAGACATACATTACAAGCGACTGACTGTAGGTAAGTATGTCTGATAAATTGATAATGTAGGTATCGTAATTATGTAGACTCGTACTTTTCACTTCACATAACATTCAATCAAATTATCCTGTAGTAGTTTGGTAGCTATAAAGTTTACAGAATGTAGTTACAATGTGTTATCGCAACCTTTGATATGGTGGAGTTTAATTAACACAGAAGTTAGTTAAATAGATTTAGTTTTGGACTTTTATTGAAGGTTAGAAATACTATTAATACTAACTTTTATCAATTCATTAACGTCATGATTAAAATTAATTATTTACACAATTTTTCAAAGGTAAACGCTAACTACTAAACTTATCTTATTTCTTATCTTTATTTTTTTGTACGAGCGAACGAGCTTTAAGATAATAAGAAAAAAGGAAAAATGGCATTATTTAACCAAGACCTATTAAACCTGAAAAAGAATAGGGCCTGCAATGTGTCTAAATATTGATTCCATTTGTAAAAGACAGTAAATCCTCGGTTAATTTTAGCCCGTCAACGATATCCGTATCGAGATTGCACGTCATCCAAATGTGCGAGGGCGGAATCGAAAGCTACCAGGCAACTTCCTCTCTGAAATGAATGCCAGTGAGAGAGAACATCTCTTTCCTCGTGGTAATTGACTGGAAAATGCCATAATTGATTAGCCATATCGGTACTCTGTCGAAAAGTCAGCAGTCGTCAGTAGTAAAATTATTAGCATTATTTATTTTATATCGTAAAGTGGGGCTATTTAGGAATTGAGAGGCTATTCGGGCCGAACGGTGCACAAAAATATTTTTTAATGTTTTAATGTAAAAAAAATTAATGTCTACTTACCGCAAATTGGGCAACATTTTCATAAGATATGGCAAAACTTTAATAGCTAACCTTTAATAAAAATACTGTCAATTGACATTTGTGACTATGCTTCGCTACAATAAATGTCGATGAAATTTAATGTGAGAAAATATCAAAATAAAGGTTGGTAAAACTTCTATAGTCATATTAAATTGTGATAAGGTAGCATTTCGTGAAACGGCTACGCGACTAACAAAGCCCCACCGGGGGGCTATTTGGGACACAGAACTTTTTTTTTAAATAGCTATTACTTTTTGCGAAGCTATTTTATCGAAAATGTGAATCAGCAACTCCGTTTTAGATATAGAATCAAACATTGCATTATCAAACATAGGTACTATTAATGAGAAATTAACCTTTTTATCCCAAATTTGGCCAGAATAGCCCCACTTTACGGTACTAGCAACCCGCCCGCGACTTCGTCCGCGTGGACCCCATGACAAATTTCCAAAAAATTTCTTAAACACAAACTTGTCCTAACAATTACGAAAACAACAAAAAAAAATAGCAAAATAGGTTCTGAAATGATGCGCGTACAAATATTCGGAGCAATTGATTTTTATGTATATCAAACCGGTGAATAACTTTACTACTTACATATTATTATTTGAAAGTAGACTTAGCATTTTTATTATAAAAAAATTATCTTAAAAGATTTTACAACCCTCAAAAAGGGAGTCTCAAAGAAGTGTCAATAGAAGACTTTAGCTAAAAATGTTTGTAGGCCAGTTTATTCAGGTTGGGGAAATAGACGTGTGTTCATAAGATCTATTAACGTTTTCTATTTTTGCTGTATATTTTTTTATTAATTCGCGGCGCAGTACCAAGTTTGTTGTAAGTATTATTAGTTCTACCTAGATTTTTCTATGCTGTGTTAATGTACATTATAAGAAGCTTTTGGCATAAGCTTGAACATTAAATGAGGTGTTTCACAAGACAGTAAAATAATGATTAGTAGGTATTATAAAATGTGAGTAATCAAATCAGCGACAACACGACCACGTGGTTGACTCCAGGAAATCGCTAATAATGCCTTAGTAACACCGTTAAATCGAACCGAACGCAATCGATTCCGAGTACAACATCTGAACAACAGTGTGACCAGATTTATTCGGGCTAACATTCCGGCTATTTATTTAGGTCACAATTATAATGACGTCACCATCCGTCGCGACATTGTAATGTAAGAGCTTTCGAAGGATCCCTAAAAGCTTTTCCTAATGTGGAATTAAGTTACTAAACAGGCTTTACTTGTTTTAAAAATAGCAGTGAAAGCCTGTCTTTTATTTGGATTAAGTGAAGATTCGAGTGTCAGCCAGATAAACAGCCTCGTTCAACTAACTCATAATTTGGTGTCCTATTTACTGCGAGAGGATTTTTGTTTACGCACAAATCTGTTGTAATCGGAATTGTTGGAACATTGATGCCGTTTTGGAGTAGCGTCAGACTGACCTAGATTACGCTGCGGAGCCTGCGTACCGAGAGGTCGCCAGTGACACTGAAACCAAATTGTTGACTCAAATAACACTTGCACGCCATAATTTCGTTAATTGCCAAGGTAACGTTTCGGACATGCAAACGGATCTGAATGTACTACTTACTTTTTTTTTTAATTATTACAAGTGAATAATATAACCTGATCTACTTTTTGGTCTTAATTTTGGAATAGCGATAGTTTGTTTGTACCATATTTTTTGTTTGAACGCATTTATAGTTGTTAAACTGTTAATGTGTTAATGTTAATTTTGGTATACCTTTAACGTCCTTCCTAGGTGGCAATTTGAAAACGTAGGTATATTGAGAATATGAAAACGTTATTATTTCCGGGTTCATAGTTATGAATATTAGGAAAGTTAGACGTTCGATTAAAAAGTTTCAGTTCAGATAAGAATACTTTTGCCGTAACACTTACTTATATAAAGCATGCTTGATGTATCACACCATCTATGTTTCCAACTGTTTTGCGGGACGCTATGTATTATGTAATGTACTAGCTTCCGCCCGCGGCTTCGCATGTGCGAAACTCGTTCTGTTACTAAGTGTTCATCCTCGAAGAAATAGCAGTTCTCCTGGTATAAAAAGTATGTCATATTTTGTATCAGAACGTGCTCTACCTGTGTAACCAATTTTCTCAGCCGTTTCGACGTGATTAAAGAACAAACAAACACACACACACATACTTTTTGCATTTATAATAAATACTATATGGACGCGAGTAGTGGTGCACCAAAGAGCTGCTGCGTAACACGTTCTCATGGCAAATTTCCGTGAAATTGCACGACAGAAATTATTAGATGACATAATTGATAGTTAGCAAGTGGTGTATTAAAAAATCGATTTTATGGCGAGCGCAGTCTCCATTGTTGCGCGGCGCGGGTGAAAGTTCAAATGAGAACAGCTCTTGTTCCTACTATTAATTACTATTTCACAAACGGCATAACCGCGATGATTACGATCGCTGACGATGCATGGAAATGATACATGCTCGTTTGAAGTATAACAATAATCGTTGTTTTATATAACTAATACTATGATGGATTATTCACATCACGTATGATTTCATTAGTAACAAACATGAAGTGTTGTATGAAGTGGTTGCTTCCAGAGGTGTCTTTACTTAGTGACATGACATCGTTTTAATGAAATTTAATTAAGCTACGGTAGTTAGTTAGCTAAATAACATTTTGATTTGCTTGTTTATTAGAATTTGTCATATTTTGGGACTTTTGAACAGACTTAGGCTCGTATTTTAAAACCAAACTCAAAATCAAATCCATGCTTGAATACATTAGAAAGGGATGGCGATATATTATTATATTCTTTATTGCACAGAAACACAGTAACAAAAGTGACAAGAGACATTGTATGCAAAGGTGGACTTATCTCTAAAAGAGATCTCTTCCAGTCAACCCAGAGAGTGTGCGAGAAAATGTTATAGGGGTGACACAAAGTGCAACAAAAAAAAAGACAAAATTACCTAGACCCATAATATACACACATCAAAAGTGTCTAGGGATCAACATAAATTTTTTGCAATAACTTTTCTCCTGATTGATATTAATTAAAATTTTCTTTAAGGATTCATCAAATAAAGTGTTTTCGTTTGTCTACAGTAACGATAAACCAAGTCACCTTTGCATTAATAAAGAAATTTGCCATTTTCCTAATAAAGGGATTTTTGACATATGAACCACTAACATTAAAGTTCGAAAAAAAGACTGAAATAACAGTTTTCTTTAAAATTTTATTGGGTCAGTTAAACAATCAATAATCCGTGTTTCTACCGCGAACACTAACAATACAAGAACATCGGTTTGGCATACTCAAAATGAGTTCAACCAAATCACGCTGTGGAATGGCCGCCCATGTTCGTTGCAACAACAAAAAAGGTCTTCTTGCGACTGGATACCCTCCATATTCGGCAGAGCTCTTCTCTGTAGCATATCCCATGCATGCTCAATCGGGTTCAAGTCTAGCGACTGAGCAGGCCAGGGCATGACATTGATGTTAGCTGCGGCGAGAGTCTGTCTTACAACTCTTGCGGTGTGCGGTCGTGCATTATCATGCATTAACTGAAATAAGGGACCGATTTGCACTTGTAGAGGAACGATGACGTCTGATACAATCGTCTCAGCATAAATTTGAGCGTTGAGGTTGCCTCTGATCCAAATCAACTCAGTTCTTCCGCCGATCCAAATACCCGCCCATACCATGATGGTTCCACCACTATAAGGATGGACTTCCTGGCAGGATTTTAATCGCTGTTGGCGTCCAGGGGTTCTCCAGTGTCGTATACGTCTTGTATCCGGTCTCATACCAAAACGAGACTCATCAGAAAAGCACACGAAACGCCATTGTTCTTCTGCCCAATTTCTGTGTTCAAGAGCCCATTGATATCGAATCCTACGATTGTGCATTGCTATAGGTGGTACCCTTAGCGGTCTTCGGGAATGAAGGTTCACTTCATGCAAGCGGTTTCTGACTGTTTGGTCGCTAGTTAAGTTCCCTGAAGAGTGATGAAGCCTCACGGCTAACATCATGGCGGTTATTGTTGGAGCTCTTCGAGTTGTGATTTGAATGTATCGGTCTTGTCTCCGTGTGGTGCAGCGATACCGTCCTCCATGACGCTCAGCCACGGTACCAGTGCTTCGGTAACGTGTCCAAAGTCGACTGATAACACTCTGACTTGTATTCAGAGCTAAAGCCACAGTACGTTGCCGGGAACCAGCTTCTATCATTCCCACGGCTCTGAGCATTTCTTCCCTGCTTAAATGACGTCGCCGCTCCATAATAACGTTGGTTTTAATCAGTAGTAGGGAAACAGTAGCACTAATAATGTCTTCAATGCGTTGTATGTTTTTATAGGGAAAATATTGACAGATGATTTTCATCTTTTACTAGAAATTGATTGAAAGTTCCTGTTTCAAATTATGAAATGCACCAAAAAGGATCCATATAAATTTATAAAATCATAAATTTATTACAAAGCCACATCTCAATCTCAAGAAATCCGCATAAAAATGCTTGATCCCTAGACACTTTTGATGTGTGTATTATTAAAGAATATGTAATACTAATACTATACTGCCATACAAATTAAACAACTGCACAAATAAAATAAAAATAAAATACATAACAAAAAAAAACTTACATAATATATGTATATATGCGATGAATAGCACCATCCCTTTCTAACTGTACTCAAGCAGATTTGAGTGTGAGTTTGGTTTTAGAATACGAGCCTTAGATATGTAAATGAGAGCTAGTTCACCAATTGAGCCCACCAGTGTTTGTTCTTTAGAAATTTACAAATACACAATCCACAAGTCAAAGAATTCTCACGAAAAATCTTTATTCGATCGTTCAGTTTATCACGATTCACTTCGCGCTGAAACTAAGTCATCGATTTTATATAATTTGATGTGTTTGCCACACTTTCTCTGACATGCAATTGGATGTGCAATTACTATTGAGCGAATAGTGGGGCAATTAATGTACGCGGATGCATGCGCGCGCGCATCTTCCTGTCGCGCGTCGTAACTCGTAACGCGGCGCTTTACTGAACTTGCACAGATTATATTATGCTATTAGAGCTATTACGGCACACTTTGTACGATATAACTGTTTGTTGTGTACTCAACCTATTTATTTTTGACGACCTCCTTGGTCGAGTGTTTTGTACACCGGTTTTCATGGTGTCGCCATCTCTGAGTCCCGGGTTTGATCGGGGATCAATATAGGAATTTTATAGCCATTTCTAACCCAATCTAAAATAATGTCATTGGTACATATTTTAAGCCAATTTTTATAAAATGAATGTAAGTTATCAGTATTACTTAGTATGTGATAGTACCTCTATTGTACTTCCGATTCAACTGATTTTTCCCGCGTATGGAGCGGATGGGAGGGAGCACCCCGAGTTGAATGGCGGGGATTCCTGGGCCCCGGTGTTTTCTGGTGTCGGTCCTAACTCAAAAGTACGAAAATTGACAATACCAATCTCGATCGATCGGGATCGGCTTCAAGAGTAAGGAGGCTGTCCGTGTCCTGTAAGTGTTGCATGCAACAGATGCAACAAACTAATAATGATCTTAGTAAAATGGCAAGTTATAAAAGGCTATAAAATAAAAATAATAAAACTTTCCTACACTCATCACCAATTATCTAGCCCAAGAGAAGCTTCCAAGAAACTCGTTAAATGGTTACTAGATAACGGATAAACATACTTAAAATACTTAAATACATAGAAAACATCCAGACCCGAGACAATTTAGAAAAACAATAATTTCTAAATTGACCCGACCGGGGATCGAACCCGGGACCTCAGAGATGGCGGCATCATGAAAACCGGTGTACAAACCACTCGACCAAGGAGGTCATCATAAATATAATATAATATATGTTCATAATATTTATAAATCGAAGTAGTTAACTTGAAAACTTTATTTTTTGCGATGTCAAGGACTTATTATAAATTAGATTTGAATGTCAATAAAATAACTTGAATTAAACGATTAATAAGTAAAAATCAAATTAAACTTAGCAAGGGACCTTATAGCCCTTACTTTCCAGCAGACAATTAAATCTTTATTTATAGACATTGGCTCTCAGAAACAGAACACATCAAAGTAAATGCAAATTAGTAAGTGTATATAGAAGGCGGAACTCAACAATTTACTTCTTAGGTGCTCTATGCCAACCTAGGGCAGGGATAATCACGTTAGAAAGTACCTATGTCAAAGAATATAAGCTTCATTCTTGGCCAGCAAAAAATGGTGCTTGTTACAAATACGTTTCATAATTTGTACAATGGCAAATTATGAAACGCATTTAGAGTCAACTAGGTACTCTATCGTTTTCTTATTTACAATTTTATGGATGGTTGTGCACAATTTACACAACGGATAAACGTTTCTACACAATCGTGAAGATTTCGGTAATTCCAGTAGCTTTATCTACTTGGGTAGTTCATCATAATCAGCCTACCAATACAGAGCTGTGGTATAGCTAGGGTTGCCAGAAGGTATCCAAAAGGAGGACATGTCCTCCTTTTCCATGTTTTGTCCACCCGTCCTCCCTTACCTACTGTAAGTCCTCCTTTTTGCTAAACGTCTAAGTGCTAAAAACATAGAATGTTTCTCAGAACTGCTCAAGAAATGCGAGTTTTAATTTTGTGTTAGCGCACATAGCGCAAACGTGGATAGAGTTTTTTCACTGATTAATACTCAGTGGACCAAAGAGAGGTACAGACTAAGTGTGCAGTCAGTTAAATCTTTAATTCTTGCTCAATACAACTTCTAATTTGAAGATTTTCATAATTATTTGTCAAAAACCAAGAACTTCTTGTAAAAATTGGCAGCTCAGTTAAATATCATTAAAATAAAGTAAAATAAATAATATAAAAAACTCGTTTAATTGTGAATGTCCTCCTTTTTACAGAAAATCCTCCTTTTTAGACCCATCTGCCATCCTTTATCAAATTATCATCCGGCAACCCTAGGTATAGCCAGCAATACTACCAACCGCTCTCTTCCCCTGGGTGTTGTAAAAGGACTACTAACGGACTAACAACTGCACATACATCCAACACCATAGAGCGGCGATGGGCTCACCACCTATCAAGCTGAGCACATGTGCAGTTGTAGTTCGGTAAAAAGTGGACTATGGCAAAGGATTTGATTCCGCGGTCCTCATTGCGTAGTCTCTAACCCTTTGGGGATAATAGTCCTGTCCTGTCCTAATGCATGCAACAGAGCATAATCTTCAGCTGTTCTTGTCCAGCTTCACCACCAGATACTTTGCATATATGCTTCGCTGCGCCTAGGGTTACCATTTAGGAATTTTAAAGGTATTGACAAAAATCCAAACGTTTCGATAAAAGTCCGGACTTTTTAGTCACAAAATGGAAACATTACTCACTTTTATATTTTGTTTTCGATAAATGAGGTTAATAAAAAATAAAAGGGAATTTAATAAAGAATTAAGAATTATTTGATACAAGCGGCCGCTCACGGTTTCACTCGCGTGGTTCCCGTTCTCGTGGGAACATCGGGATATAAAGTATCCTATGTGTTAATCCAGGTTATAAACTATCTGAATGCCGAATTTCATCCAAATCCATTCAGTAGTTTTTACGTGAAAGAGTAACAAATATCCATACATTCTTACAAACTTTCGCGTTTATAATATTAGCAAGATTACATTATATGTAGTTTTGAGTATCATATTCCAAAATCCGGACAAATTCCGGACTACAGTCTAAAAGTCCGGAAATGTCCGGCCTAATCCGTATTGATGGTAACCCTGGCTGTGCCTAAGCACGTCCTACACTACGTTCAGTCAGTACATGAGACGTACTTACACAAGCCGCTTCAATGGAAAGTAGTCTTAATCGAATTAGCATGCTCTTTGGCCGCGGCAGGCGGTGGGTGATGTTCCAACGGCCATGAGCAAACCATGGATGGCTGACGAAAGTAATTGACATTTAAATTAAACTACTTACTAATTAAACTTTCGTTTGCTATCGAGCGAGAGGTGGCGACTGGCGAGGCAATTCTGTTTATAGCTTACAGCTGTTTGGTAATACGAACAACGAAAGTATCTTATTATGTTGACAAATCCTATTTTATGAGTAACATGTAGGTATTTAGTCTTCAGTTTTTATACAAACAAATTATTATTATTCTTATCTACTTCTGAACTCTTTGGTGGGTCTACTACTTACTAGTTTTATTACCCATTCAATGACGTCAATAAAAACGAGAGTTTGTAAACCAAAATGTAACATTTTTCGCTCAGAAGTAGAATTTGACAGGCGCAGGCGCGTGTCAATTTCTAGTAAAATTATTAAGACATGATTTAAGTGTGCAGCTTCTTAAATAAATTGCTGAACGTGCCTTTCTTCGATACTAAGAACATATATTACGTTTGAATTTATTTTCTAGCACAAATTTTGTAATTGGCTAAAAACGCGATTATTTGTTAGACACGAAGTACAAGTTTTGGTAAACAAAACGCTTAGGAAGTGCATTCAACTTTCAGCATTCAACAACAACGAATGTTTATTTGCCGTTTAACTCATCATTTAGCACGTATCGGTCATTTGATTGGTCAACACGTTAACACGCACGCAGTCATCATCATATAGGCGTTAGGCAAACAATTGACAAGCTAAACACGGTAACATACATAAGCACATTTTCTTTTTAAAACACCGATAGGTACTATTTACTTTTCCAATTAAGTACATCACGTACTTACCTAGCAACTACGATTTACTTTCAAAATATCAAATTATCTACACATTTATTCTGTTCCCCTAAATTACACTAAAGGTGGATTCGACCAAACTGGAATAAGGTCTTATACCTAGATTAAACGCCGAATTTGTACAGACTAATCTCGGAGTAAGTCTTATTACAGTTTGGTCGAATCTACCCCAAAAGAACTATTCAAACAAAATAATCTTTTAACAAAGTAAGTATGTAATAAGGAAACTGACTCCCGGAGTGCAATCATAGAGTACCAACCACCGAATAAGTACACCATACAAGAAGCTCCAGTTCGATACAGATCAGTTCCAGGAATCGCGACGAAGAAAGCTCACATCACAAAGGACGGCGGCTAATAATAGCCCGTTGCTGCACCGCGTTCCATGCATACCGGCGGGCGACACGAGACCACAACCAAATCGACAATAACACCTCAACCTATTTACAGACCACTCGTACAGTTCCTATATCGATAATAAGGTTAACATACATACAAAGATTCGATTTGGTCGATGGGTGCCTCGAACGCGTTTTGCATCGGTAGGATTTTTTTCCTAATCGCATTATGCCACGATCGTGTTTTGTCACGTGTGCTTTATGTTTGATCGTATATTTTCCTATGGGTAATTTGCCTTACAGCATGTTGTCTGATTCGCTTTTTGGTCTATAAATAATTTGCCTAACAGCTTAAAGTGTTTATGCTTTTTGCCCTACTGTAAATTGACAGATTGCATACTGTGATTGACAGTGTCAATTACAATGACATGATAAATGAATGAACATGAAGTATGAATGTAATCATGAATAAACCCTTTAGCTAAGCAATAAGAAATCTTTATTGAACAGTAGATAGATTACTCTTATTGAGTTTAGGTGTCATCATAGTCGAGAACTACAACGATTTTAAAATGTCTGTCTAAAGGTTGAATGCGATTGAGAGATGAGATTTAAAAAATATGCGTTTATGACTAAACGCAATGAGAAAAAGTGAGATTTAAAAAAATGAGTTTATGACTTAATGCGGCTAAAAAAGCTGAGATTACGAAATAGGAGACTAAGGAAAAAATCGATTATACATAAAGCACACGTGACAAAACACGATCGTGGCAAAATGCGATTAGGAAAAAAATCCTACCAATGCAAAATGCGTTTGAGGCACCCATCGACCAAATCAAAGATTCAGACTATTATTCCCAAAGGGTTAGTCAGAAATAAGGCAGAAGCAACCCACTGCTTATAGTCCACGTTTCACTAAATTACAACTTCACATGTAACGAAAGAAAAATGAAACTATCAAAGAAGCGCACCACAGAGGGTTCACGCATTTCGGTTTCCCATACAATTTTCAAAGTCGAAATTTTTAAAGACTAATAAGCCAATTTTAATTAAACTTTGCAATTTAAAGTAAAATATAGAGATCTAAATAGTTTGTTGAAAACATTTTTAAAAAAGGTTTATTTGGCTGAGTTATTGCGACTTAAATTCCACTATAGAAAATTTAAAATCGCTATGACTCAGTTAAAAAAACGTTTTTTAGAAATGTTTTCAACAAACTATTTAATTTAGATCTCTATATTTTACTTCAGCATGCCGAGTTTCTTCAAAATTGGCTTAATGGTTTTTAAAAATGTCAACTTGGAAGTACTTATGGGAAACCGAAATGGGTAAACTTTGTTCAACATGCATACCACGAACCACTGAAAGTCTTAAATATTATTTCAGAACTATTCAAAGACAAAAAGAGTGATTTTGTGATTTTCATAGTTCCACATAATAGGTATTATCCTTAGATTAAAACAAAAAGGGAAGATACGGCATTAGCGTCTCGTGAGTGAGCCGCCCAAATTAGGCCTAAAGGCACAATTTCACTTCAGTCACAATTTGCCGAGCGAACAGGCTACATCGCCCTATTGCAGATATTCTACTGTGTGAAAAAGAGAAAGACGCTACTCCGCAGTGGCGTCGGAATCGGTCGTACGTACTCGTCTGTTGCGAAGCGACCGAGACGTCAACGCGCTACTCGCTGACTCGCTCGCGCTGACGTTGAAACTTACCGCTTTGTCTCGCTCGCTCGATTTACGCTTTCTAGGTGTGCGTGTGTGAGTGTTTGCTTATGTAGTTGAGTAGGACTATATTTTGAATGACTACAAGTAGGAGCATGCCGTATCTTCCCTTTTTGTTTTAATCTAAGGTATTATCTTTCTAAACATTTTACAACACGAAAATAAGACAGTTCTTTATGAAACACTCAACATTTCAAACTTTAATTCTATATACATTACGTTACACGAAATATTATGAAATACCTAAAGCACAATCATAAAATTTCTAACTTTTCAAAAATAGCTTTCAATCCACCTAATCTATACACTCAGCAAAAACGAAAAGTTTTAGAATTATCGTAAGTAATTTTTTTCCGGCTACGCGGCTATGTACTCAGCGTGACAGGTGGAGCCTATCGCCGCTCTATGCTGTCGGTTGTATGTGCAGTCTTTAGTCCGTTAGTCGCCTTTTACGACACCCGAGGGAAGAGAGGGGTTGTTTTGTTAGTGTTATTTTAGTGAGCCGCTACACGCTATAAGGTTATATGTAATGAATATTGTATATTATTATTATTGTTAGTCTACTTAACTTAGTCCCACTGCAGGGCCTTTGCCCTGTGGAACAGGAACAGGCCTTTGCCTCCCCTGCTTGTTTCCACTTTTCTCTGTCCGCCGCCGCCCACCAGTTGTCCAATCTGGCTGATATGCGTCTATAATCCTACTAATATTATAAACGCGAAAGTTTGTAAGTATGGATGGATGTTTGTTACTCTTTCACGTAAAAACTACTGAATGGGTTTGGATGAAATTCGGCATACAGATAGTTTATAACCTGGATTAACACATAGGATACTTTTTATCCCGATATTCCCACGGGAACGGGAACCACGCGGGTAAAACCGCGAGCGGCCGCTAGTTTTGTATAAATAAAAATTTAACAGTGTCGCGTAGCGGTGAAAGAATACTACCACCTCCTCTCTTCTCTTGGGTGTCGTAAAAGGCGACTAACGGACTTAAGACTGCACACACATCCGAAAGCTTAGAGCAGCGATGGGCTCACCACCTGTCACGCTGAGCACGTGTAAACGCTATTTAGTGAAAAGTGGACTATGGCAGAGGACTGCTTTAGCGATCCTCATTGCCTCATTGTCAGAGACTGATTATAATATGAGTGTATGTAAAAAGTATTTTTTGAACATCAATATCTAAGCCATGACTTCGAGAATCCTAGCAAGACCTTGTAACAAGAAGCAGCCGCAAGAAACTCGACAAGGGCTGTAGCAACGCTCGATGGCTCGTCGATACTCCGAACACTTACAATCAACAGCTTAGACAGGTTACTTAAGAGCCATTAGTGTTCCTGCCCGTAATTAAAAGCCAGATGTACAGGCAGCATCAAATGGTACAAAGCAAAATAGATAGTGAAAGATCTTTACGCGTATTTAAAACAACTTTTAACGCGCTGGTATTAAGTCTCATTTTTGCCTGATTCATAAATGTTGACAATGTTAGTAAAAGATATATCCTATCTTATGTAAGTTCTGTTTTTTATAAATGTCAAGATATATTCGACCACTTGTGTTGCATCGATCGATTTGACGCTTAGGTACTACTGTTGGCCAGGAATCGAGTTCTTCAAGTCCTAATTTAGGGACTGGACTCATTTTGGCAGAGCTCGCAAGACTCCGACTAAAATGAGTCCTTTCGTCGAGTCCTATCCTAATGCAATAAAAAGACTCGACTCACAAAACCGAGCTTTATTATGGAAATCAAGTTCTTATTAAAAAAACCTAAACTCTTTAATTGCATATTACTAATATCATTAATATAAATTTTGCTAAGGCGTAACAAGGCAAGTATTTTTCCATAAAAAGATTATAGTAACTCTTCGATCATATGATCGAAGTAACTACTCTCTTTGAATTTATTTTATTCTCTTTGGCACACTCGTCGCGTTAGTTCGCTTGTGGAGGTGGTTGACGAATGCCTAATTGTATAACACTACCATAGCCTAGAACTTTATATCAACAGAATGGATATGGAACTCACTGTTTCTAAAAAGATTTCGGCACTAGCAATGAACTCGTCTTAAGAGTCTCTATAATTATTGTTGAAAAGACTCGAGTTTTCGAGTCATATTGTAAGGACTCGTGAGTCTTTTCACTGGCAAAGGCTTGAGCTCTCATTTACAAGTCCAGTGTCGAAAAATCGAGTATAGTCCCTAAAATAGGACTTAAATCTCAGAGCTCCAGTCCTGGTCAACACTATTTTATATAATTATTATCAGCAGCCTATAAATGTCCCACTGCTGGGCACAGGCCTCCCACGTGGACAATAGCACTTGGGGATATTGGGCCATAGCCCACCACGCTGGCCCCAAGCGTATTGGTGGGTTTTAACGACTGTCATCTTACGACAACAACCGGGACCAACGGCTTAACGTGCCTTCCGAAGCACGGAGGAGCTCGAGATGTTTTTTTTTAATTGATTACCCATCCAGCGACCCGCCATTGCGAAAGTTGCTTAGCGGGCAAGATCGTAAGCCGAACACGCTAGCCGCTGTGCCATCGAGCTCCTCGATGCAACACTATTAGGGTACTAGTATTCACATCTATTCGTATATTTAGATTTAAGTGTTAAGATCGTGGTAGGTTTGGTTAGAACAACTCGCATGCACAAAGTTATGGGAACGCATTGCTTGTTTGTCTGCGAGCGTGATTACACCTTCAAATTCGAATGCAGACACGATTATTTTGGTACTGTTAACAATGGTCGGTTTGGTCTGAATTAGTATGGCAGATAAAGGCTTAATAAATAAACTAACATAAGTATTTATTTTAGTACCTACCTACATGAAAATGGCAATGACTGTGTGCAGGTGACGATTGAAAGAGGATATTAGAAGAAATACATTTTACGCTGACCCCAAGTAACATGAATTCAGGGGCAAGTAATCAATTAAGTATCTCAATTAAAGTTCATCGATATTCACAGGATTGCAAGATGGAGAAAGTCGCGTAGCGGCTCATAAGCCCCTTCGTACACAAGGCTACGCAAATCTTCGATACTCGACGATTTTGGTCTCCAAGCTTAATCTGTGTCCAAGCGACTACCGCCATACAAATCACTTGAGGTTCGTACACATGTCGCGTCGCCGACATTTGTCCCGCGACTCCAATTTGTATAGCGGTAGTCGCTTGGAGACTAAAATCCTCGAGTATCGAAGATTTGCGTAGCCTTGTGTACGAAGGGGCTTAGAATACTTTCTTACCTTGTGTGTCGTAAAAGCCGACTAACGGACTAAAGACATCAAATACATCCAACAGCATAGAGTGGCGATGGGCTCACCACCTGTCACGCTGAGCACATGTGCAGTCGCATTTGGTGAAACGTGGAGTATGGCAGAGGACTACTTTTGCAGCGATTATATGTATGATGTATATATGTAGAAAGCTGTACCTAGAAAGCGATAGAGAAATGAAGGTGAAGCTTTGTAATTTCCTTGCTCCTTAGAAACGATGTAGTAGGCGTTTATTAACACCAACGTTCCTATAAATAATGGGGTTTCTAACAATAAGTCATAAATCCGGGTCGACAGCGGGCCACGGCGACAGGTCCGCAAACAGGAAGGCGAGGAGCGATTACACTGGCTAAGGTTAACTGTTTTATAGGAAACAATAGCGAATTACATGAAACTACCAATTACGAAGTATTATTCTGAAACAAGGATCTATTTGGTGGCTAACTTACAAGAATTAATTAGGAAGGTACCTTACTAATATTTCTATCTATACTAATATTAAAAAGCTGAAGAGTTTGTTTGCTTGAACGCGATAATCTCAGGAACTACTGGTCCGATTTGATAAACTCTTTCAATGTTAGATAGGCCATTTATCGAGGAAGGCTATAGGCTATAATTTGTTTAGGTACGGGTACGGGTAGTAACTCCTGCGAAGCCGGGGCGGGTCGCTAGTAATATATAATATTATAAAGCTGAAGAGTTTGTTTGCTTGAACGCGCTAATCTCAGGAACTACTGGTCCGATTTAAAAAATTCTTGCAGTGTTAGATAGTCCATTTATCGAGGAAGGTTATAGGCAATAATTTGTTAGGTACGGGTACGTGTGCAAAGCCGGGGCGGGTCACTAGTTCTTCAATAAAACTTCAACCTAACATCACACAAAGTAGAGAATGTAAATTCGCAATGATAACTCCTCCATGGGAATGCCGCCATTATAACACTTAAAATGGATAGTAAGTAAGCATAAATAACAGGCAGATAGGTAAATACTGTGGAGTTATTATTTATGTAAGTACCTACTTACCTACTTGTACAGTAGAAATTAAATAAAGTACTTACTTACTTGAATTTATTGTTACTTTTTTTGTTAACAGGAGCTTACGACACGCAACCTAGGTACTTATTTGATGTAACGTTAAAATTTACGGGCATAGCAGAGGTCGCCAATATCGACCAAAATAGCAAACTGTGCTCGGTACCTCTTCCATTCTATACTTTAGTACTTATCTATAATATGATTTCAAACTTTGTATACAGACAGAATGAGCAAAATCAACAATGCGCAATTATTATTGTAGATGGGCAAAGTTTGCTCATAAATAATACAATTATAGACCTCTAGAATACAAGATCAATAATTTTCATATTCCTACTTCTTATTTTATTAGGTACATAACAGACATGGCATGCTGGTAAACTTTTTGTTTAAAAAGAGGGAGGCAAACAAGCAGGCGGGTCACCTGATGGAGAGTAATCAGCGCCGCCCATGGACACCCGCAAAATCAGAGGAATCGCAGACGCGTTGCCGGCCTTTAAGGAAGAAATAGGTTTAAGGAAGGAATAGGAATTGGGAAGGGGGGGGGGGGGGGCTCCAGAACCCTCACTGGTCGGACGAAACACAACAGCACCAAGTGCTATTATTTCACGCCGAATATTCGTGAGAAGGTAGTATTACCAGGGCGAGCCGGCCCAATGCGTGCTGCAGCGCTGCGTGGCTCTACCACTCAGTCAGTGTCACTCATTTAGCTCCACCCAGGGATCACGTGTAGGGTCTTAAGGTTTTTGTTACTGAACCGACAGACAAACGATCTTCCCATGTGTGAAGGCCTGTGCCCAGCAGTGGGACGTTTATAGAAATTACGATAAAGAGAAGAAATGTAAATACTAGTATGTAAGAAAGAAAAAGAAGAAATTGTAAAATATAAGATGACTGCTAGAAACCGCAAGAAACTTCAAGGGCTGGTCAGGTCAAGTGCCTAATACATGACAAAAATGATAAAAAAGGAATTCGTGTTTTGTCGTAGGTATTTATAGCCCAGCTACCGCGAACAGGTCAACAGACGGCCGTATGCTTTAAAATAAATTAGATACTCAAAGACTATCCAATTAAAATTCACAAAATGAATTATTTCATTAAAATAAAGAAAAACAGGATTTCCCTTTTTGTAATTTTTGTCAAGTTTAAAACACTTGACCTGACTAGCCCTTGAAGTTTCTTGCGGTTTCTAGCAGTCACCCTATATAAGTGAGTAACAAAAAAATGTAATAGAATTAAGAAATGTATGTAATTAAAAAAGAAAAGAGATAAGAAAGTGAAAAAGCAAAAGAAAAGAAAAGATAAAACAAAGAAAAATAGAAATGTGGAGCTCATTAAGAGGGTTTACGCATTTTGGTTTTCCATACAAACTTCCAAGTCGACATTTTTAAAAACCATTGAGACAATTTTGATAAAACTTTGCATGCTGAAGTAAAACACAGGGTTCTAAATTGTTTGTTGAAAACATTTTTAAAAAACGTTTTAATAGCTGAGTTATTGCGATTTTAAGTCCACTATAGAAAGTTAAAAATCGCAATAACGCAGTTAAATAAACATTTTTATTAAATGTTTTCAACAAACTATTTAGATCCCTGTGTTTTACTTCAGGTTGCAAAGTTTCAACAAAATTGGCTAATTGGTTTTTAAAAATTTCGACTTGGAATTTTGTATGGGAAACCGAATGGCGTAAACCCTCTTAAATCTAAGCTTATTAAATCGCCAAGAAAAGAAAGGAAAGAAAAGAAAACACAGACAAACAAAAACCTGCCAAAAAGCGGGAGCAACCAGTACTAAAAAAACCCCTGTAATTTCAACAGTAATTTATTGAGGGTGCTCATAGTAAACTACAATATACTTGTGTAACTGTAAAGTCGACACTGTTCGTGCAATGCTATTATATTATATACTAGCGGCCGCTCGCGGTTTCACCCGCGTGGTTCCCGTTCCCGTGGGAATATCGGGATAAAAAGTATCCTATGTGTTAATCCAGGTTATAAACTATCTGTATGCCGAATTTCATCCAAATCCATTCTGTAGTTTTTACGTGAAAGAGTAACAAACATCTATCCATACTTACAAACTTTCGCGTTTATAATATTAGTAGGAAGTAGGAAGTAGGATTACTACCGACAAATTACAAACATTAAGTTACATAGGTACAATTGGCGGTCTAAATAATCTAAATAATAGTATCGCTAAAAAGCAATTACTTAGCAATTATTTTACTGTTTTTTTTTAAAGAAAAATATTAAACACTTACTATTGTTGATTGTTTTCTCGTAAATCTTTTTGAAAATCCGAGTGATGCCGGATATAAATAAAAAATACAAAGAAATGTCATTAATTCGTTTACAAACATTGTTCATTGATTTTAGCCAAAGTATAAAAACAATTAAATATTAGGAATGAAGTAGTACCTATAGGTAGGCACCGGCTGATTTTGTTAAAATACGGAAACGCCATTCGGCACGTCTCGTCGCTATACAGATTTCTACTACACATTGTGAAGGTATTATCGTGGTATTATCAACCAATTTTGCGCCGCAATAAAACCATTTGTCATAGTTTCTACTGATGATTTAGAGACACGAAAACGTTCCTTGCAAAGCAAATTATGACAGTTAGCTGTTTGTCTTCTTACGTTTTGCAGACACAAGGTCGAAGGAAAATAAAAGACAATGTTTTACATTACAAAAGGAGCGATTATAGAGTCAGGACTTTTAGAAATACTGTTTTGTTCCAATGATAATGTGGAAACTAATAACAATAACGTATCTTCATTTTGACGACCTCCTTGGTCGAGTGGTTTGTACACCGGTTTTCATGGTGTCGCCATCTCTGAGGTCCCGGGTTCGAACCCCGGTCGGGTCAATTTAGAAATTATTGTTTTTCTGAATTGTCTCGGGTCTGGGTGTTTTCTATGTATAATAAGTATGTATTTAAGTATTTTAAGTATGTTTATCCGTTGTCTAGTAACCATTTAACGAGTTTCTTCGAAGCTTTTCTTGGGCTAGATAATTGGTGTGATTGTAGGAAAGATTTATAAATTTATAAATTTATAAAATTATTTTATAAATTCATACTCATACACGACAGGACAGAAGTCTAGGGCTACTATAGGTACCCCCAAAGATATTGTATAATATCAATTCCAAAGTGCTTGTTTATTGTATAATATCATTGGGTACCCCTAATTTCTATTGTGACTAGTCATCTAGTGGCGCCGCGTTCTGAATGATAATATTCCTAAAAATATACATAGGTACTTACCTAGGTAAAGTGTAAATAAGGGCCCACGTCTATTTTACTAGGTATTCTAATGGCTCAATTAATAGCCGTAAACGACAGCAATAAATCAAAATGTATGGACGGCGTGTCGTCGCCACCATTTTACGGTCGTTTTAATTTTCATCGCCTTCGTTAGAGGCGAAATAATTTCCATTTGCCTCCCAAAATAAGCGTGTTGCGACAACCACGAACTATTTGCCCTTAATCACGAACTTCAGGCGGAAGTAACATGTGGAAAAACAATATAACATTAACTACACTTTAATGTTTTTTTTGCTGTTAGTATGATATTTAGCAGTTAAGTTTTAATGCAGCTTTTTAAAGCTGTAGTAGTAGTGTAGTTTCTTGCGCCTATTCTTTTCTACAGCTATGAATGGGATGGGTGAACGGCTTTAAAAACTGTTGGATGATTCCAAAGTGTTTGTTTATTAATTAAACTGATACAGAACTTTGACGGCGTTTATATACGGAGACGACGCCACGCCCGCCAATCCGCCAAACGTGTCTTGAAGCGTCAGTTCCCTATTAAAACTAATAATATAAAGTACTTTTAGCTAGTACGCAGGCTATGTAATATAATATTATTAATTTGATATCTTATGACCATTTGTACCAGCGGCCCCTAATAATTAGGTAACTCTTAGGCTATGTTAGGTGACGATTTTCTCTGACTACTTCTTCCCTAAATTAGGCATTAGACACTTTCCTTAAGAATAATCAATAACTGTTCAAAGTGTACCTATTTATATTATACTATCATTATATCAGTAACTGTGCTCTTTCAACAGCATCTTAAACTTTATTCTATGTAACAATTAATATGGCAATAATGGGTGCGTATCATTTCAATAACGTTCATTGGATATATATTGGATATAATTTTTACTTGTTCTGAATACACTTTCTATAACAACATTACGTATATACCTATAATACATTTGATATAATACTCATATTCTCTAACATAACAATATTGGTAGAATATTCATTTTCTCATCATTTAATATAATTTTTGCTTATAAATAAAAATAGCATTTTCACCCTAAATCGATTTCAAATAGTGTCTTAAAAAGTTAATACGTTGGGTTTTCGTTAAGGTTGTGCTAAAAAATTCAGTGACAGAAACGAATCGCGGCAAAACCGAATCCACATAGACTTGTATGCCCTACGCTAGAGTGTAATTTAAGCCCGCGTAGCCGTGTGGGACCGCCGGAGTCCCGCAGCGCCGGAGCCATGACAGAAACCATGCCTGCTGCATGCTGCATGCCCGCTTGCATGGTGCATGCCTGCCTGCATTCTGCATGCCTGCTGCATCCTGCATGCCTGCTTGCATGCTGCATGCCTGCTGCATTCTTGCTTGCATGCTGCATACTTGCTTGCATGCTGCATTCTTGCTTAAATGCTGCATGCTTGCTTGCATGCTGCTTGCTTGCTTACATGCTGCTTGCTTGCTTTATTTACATGAATAATGTTTTATATATCAAATGAAATTATAGAATCTAAAATTGTATTAAATGTTTATTATATTAAAGTCAGTTGTTATATCAAATGAAATGAAATTATATTAAAAAAATATTTTAATGTTTTATATTTTAGCGTTTTATTAACGCTTAAATATACTTAAGTAAAACTTTAAACACTGAAAAAAGACGACAACCTCAGGTGGGAATCGAAAAACGCACCTTCCGCATTCCGGGCGGCTGCCTTAACCACTTGGCTACCGAGGTCTGGCTTTCAACCGTCGAAATTTGTCAGTGCTTAATGATTGTTTTTTTTTATCTAAACGTTATAAATTATATTATCTAAACGTTAGACCATAAGTATTTATATCAAACATTACACACCCGGCAATAATACCTAAATTGAAAGTTTAAGTACCTAGTAATATTTGTCAATGAATGGTAGTAAATGCTTAGTTAAAATTATAAAAAAATCATTTAGAGGAGCTCGATGGCGCAGCGGCTAGCGCGTTCGGTTTGCGATCTGGCCCGCTAAGCAACTTTCGCAATACCGGGTCGCTGAATGGGTGACCAAATTAAAAAATATGTCGAGCTCATCAGTGCTTCGGTAGTTGGTTGTTGTCGAAGTAAAGCTTTTGGTCCTGGTTGTTGCCGAAAGATGTTAAAACATAGTTGGTAAAACTTACCAACCCGCATTGGACCACCGTGGTGGCTTATGGCCCAACCTCCATAAGTGGTGTTAGGTGCACGGGAAGGCCCGTGCCCAGTAGTGGGACGTTTATAGGCTAATGATTTGGATCATTTAAAACCTTAGATTAAAACAAAAAGGGAAGATACGGCATGCTCCTACTTGTAGTCATTCAAAATATAGCCCTACTCAACTACATAAGCAAACATCACACACGCACACCTATAAAGTGTAAATCGAGCGAGCGAGACAAAGCGGTAAGTTTACACGTCAGTGCGAGGGAGTCAGCGAGTAGCGCGTTGACGTCTCGGTCGCTTCGCAACAGACGAGTACGTACGACCGATTCCGACGCCACTGCGGAGTAGCGTCTTTCTCTTTTTCACACAGTAGAATATCCGCAATAGTGCGATGTAGCCTGTTCGCTCGGCAAATTGCGACTGAAGTGAAATTTTGCCTTTAGGCCTAATTTTGGCGGCTCACTCACGAAACGCTAATGCCGTATCTTCCCTTTTTGTTTTAATCTAAGTTTAAAACTTAACTTTAATAAATTAATATTTATCTTAACTAATTCTTTAGACTATAAAGTTCCAGGATTAGAAAAAATCATGATTTTTTTATTTAAGTACTTATTTTAAAAAAACATGTTTTTTTTTGTTTTTATTGATTTTTATTATTTATTTTGATTTTTTTATGTGACAAAGCCAAATACTTACACTATTATTAAAATAAAATTAATATTTTTAAAATTTGTTATTTATTTTTGTAGGTACTTACTAATATTAATCAATCTTGACCAATTATTGTTAGTATCCAACGTTACAAGACTGATTTCTGATTTGTTTTGCTACAGTTGAAGAGTCTTTTTTAATTTTATTTTTGAGACAGCTGACTCTGTATGAGCCCTTTGACAGTATTTTATTGTTAGTAACTACTAAGTATACTTATCATCATTTTTATTAAAAAATCACCTGGTTTAAATCAGCTAACTCAGCCCTAAGTTCTAATGAATGATTGATTATTAAATAAATAATAATAATAAATCTTTCCTACAACCACACCAATTATCTAGCACAAGAGAAGCTTCGAAGAAACTCGTGAAATGGTTACTAGACAACGGATAAACATACTTAAAATAGTTAAATCCCCACCCAGACCCGAGACAATTTAGAAAAACAATAATTTCTAAATTGACCCGATCGGGGATCGAACTTGGGACCTCAGAGATGGCGACACCATGAAAACCGGTGTACAAACCACTCGACCAAGGAGGTCGTCAAATTATTGATTGTTATAATACAATCAATAATCAATCAGTCATTAGAAACTATTCCATTGTTATCGGAGTATGGCATGTCATGTTTTTCTTAAATATAAGAACAGTAATAACAGCACATGATTAAAGTCTCTATGAAATAAGAAAACAACAAGCCAAAGTACTCTGCAATCTGCATCTCATTATTACTGCAAGTGCATTATGTTTATAAACTGCAGTGCAGGCAAAACAAATAAACAAACATAGAAACACTTTTGCATCATCATAAAACATAACATTCTTTTGAAATAAGTTTCTACCAGCTTCATCTACCAATCTAATCCATATAACATTGGATAGACTTAATAATTTTGATAATGGTATCTTGTGTATCATTATCATAATATTGTCAATCAGCCTAAACATAAAATAATATGTGAAATTTTGATACATGGATAATATCAAAACTCTTAAAATGAGAAAAATAAAATGTTTGCATTTTAAAACATCTACCATTCTTACTTCCACATCATAATAAAACTGTAATAAAGTAGCTACCTACTTGTTTAATGTTTATTAAAATTGAGTCCCTTCTGATCAATGACCTTTTATAAATAGACTAGTTATAGGTACGTGAATGAATTGCATTTTAAAATGGCGAAATTGTTTCTATGACGTAATACACGTCGAAAAGGAAAATCATATCATTAGCCTATTGTTAAAAAGAGATAGACAATATTTTGACTTTTGGTAGTTGACCAATGAGCTCATAGAATTTAATGAACGTCAGGATTGAGGAGCCACCCCTAATTTTTAAAGGAAAATCATACCATCAATTAGTAGTATAGAAAATAATTTTGTAGGACAAATTCTGGAATTTGTAGTATAATACTTTCTAAGGTACATCAGTATAAAGGTGGCTCCTCAATCCATACAGTATGGATTGAGGAGCCACCCTAGAACTCGGAAAGTAAAGAAGTTACATTTTTGAAAATTTTGTATGTTTTAGTAGGTATTTTGTAGGTTATCTACTAAAAATTTCAGTGCAGTACTGCCGAAATTAAAGAAAATACAATAGTTTTGTTGTGGCTCCTCAGCCCGTATACAAAAGCGTGAATTCCTATGAAATTGATCCACATATTAATATATTCGAACTAATGGACAATTAGTAGTATGTATGCTTGAATTTGTAGTATAGAAATAAAATAGAAAGATTAAGTAAATTAGCTAAAAAAAATACATTTCATCTGGCTCCTCAATCCAGACACTTACATTTAAATAATTGACTGTATCTACCTAACTATAAAAGATAATCAAAAGCTTTATATGCCAATATTTAGTAAAAATTTCTACTAAATATCTATGTACAAAATAACATTGTACAATTTGTTCATAGGAAGTTATGACGAATATTAGATATTCCATACAATTTACTATAAAGTGACCATGTTTTATGAATGAAAACCGGACAAATTGTTCTTTACATTTAATTTTTAACAAAATATATTACCTATATTTGACGACCTCCTTGGTCGAGTGGTTTATACACCGGTTTTCATGGCGTCGCCATCTCTGAGGTCCCGGGTTCGATCCCCGGTCGGGTCAATTTAGAAATTATTGTTTTTCTAAATTGTCTCGGTCTGGGTGTTTTCTGTGTATAATAAGCATGTATTTAAGTATTTTAAGTATGTTAATCCGTTGTCTAGTAACCATTAAACGAGTTTCTTCGAAGCTTCTCTTGGGCTAGATAATTGGTGTGAGTGTAGGAAAGTTTATTTTTATTTTATTTATATTTATATTATTATGAACTTAACAATTATTATAATTATCATAAGGGTTCGAAACGTCAGGAAACTAAAAAACTATGTAATGTAGTAAAATTAAACGCGAGTTAATCCGTAAAAAGTGTTACATTTCAATGTGTAGTGTTCGCTTAAACCTTAGAAAATAATAATTATTATAATGTAATAAATATTGTTTAAATAATTTTAAAGCAAATTTTGTTTTAAGTATACAGATAACAAATAAAATTCTTTTCGACACTTTTTCAATTTGCAACTTAATAATTGCTAATACTTATCAATGATATTGGATAAATACATAGCTTTGCATTTTTAAAAGCTACATTACACTGGACTGTTCTAATCACATCATGTTCCTTTGATTCAGTAATGTAATTTGTTAAGCGTTTAAAACGATAAACTTTTATCAGATCCTATTTCTGATGACAGAGATATGAGATCTGAATCTGTGAAATAAAATACATACGTTTAAATAAAATTACAACCTTATTTATGTAAACAAATATATAAAATATACTTCGTACCTATTAAATTATGTTTAAATATTACGTACAAAAGGAATTAAAGTAAAACTTTTATCATGTCCTATCTACCACATCTGCCACTTTGTAATACTTTACTGCACTGGCATCAAGAACTTTTAACCGAACCTTATAAATAAAAGAAATCTAATCTATACATTTTACTATTGATTCTTATAAAAGTAATTAAATAAATTATAACTTACACTTGACACATTCGCAGTCTCTATTTGGTGAAAAATGGGCTATGGTAGAAGACTGCTTATGCTGTCCTCATTGCCTAGTCTCTGACTAACCCTTAGGGGATAAAAGTCGTGATTATATGTATGTTTGTATGTATGTTCCTTGGTTTTAACACTTTGCATCGCTCAATCACTTTTCTGATTTAAATGTTAAACGAGAACAACAATAACAGTATAATTGTCTAAACGTCATCCTGGCGTCATCTATTATCTTTTTGAAGGACTAATATGAACAGTGAAACGCAATTTGTTTTGCTTTCCGTGTATTTTGAACCTTGTACAGTATACAATACAGTCCTTAAAATAAATAAGTACCTAGTAATAATACGTCAAAATATACCTTTCACTTCAACTCTTAACGACACCGACACCCATACCCATTCATATATTATTTGTCATAATTACAAAAAAAGTATCAGTCTCGCTTAAATAAAACAAAATTAATTTCATACAAATACCTTTTATGTAGTTATTCGCTTCCCGGTAAGGTGTCACAACATACACGTGTACACACGGCATCCGATCAACCTACCCTAAACTGTCAAATTTCTCCAATCAATATTGTTCCTTAAAACCAAACAATAAAGTTCAAAATTAATTGTAGAAATCTGACAGTTTTGGGTAGGTTGATCTGACGCCGTGTGTACATACATACACGAACACTTTTCGGCGATATTCGCTTGCGCTCCATTCCGACCGCGTGTACGTACAGTAGCGTGCGCGTAGATAGTGTGCAAGCGAACATCGCCGAAAAGTGGCCGACCGCGAACTTCCTCTACTGTACCCATAGTATTTGGAAAACTAAGCTACAAACTGAGGTAAGGTAAGTAATCTCATAATAACTTATTTATTACCAGTTATTTTAAATTATGAAAAATCGTATCAGTTATTAACAAAAAGAATGGGACGTCTATTATGCATCGTTTGAGCGAGAGAATGAGTGACAGCCACTTTTCAACCGCGCGGCTATGGTCAAACCCTTACAACTTTTTAAATATTGTTTCTATGAATTTGCGACTTTCATTGTTAGTGTTTTACAAATTCCTACGAACGACACTGTGTTTTTTTTATTTTTTTTATATAAAAGAAGGAAGCAAACGAGCAGGCGGGTCACCAGACAGGAGAGTAATCACCGCCGCCCATGGACACCTGCAAAACCAGAGGAATCGCAGGCGCGTTGCCGTCCTTTAAGGAAGGAATAGGGTTAAGGAAGGAATAAGAATTGTGTGAGGGGGGGGGGGGGGGATGGGCCTTCGGAACCCTCACTGGCCGGACGACTCACAATAGAACCAAGTGCCATTATTTCACGCTGGATATTCGTGAGAGGTTGGTATTACGCCGGGCGAGCCGGCCTAATGCGTGCTGCAACGCAGCGTGGCTCTACCACTCAGTCAGTGTCACTCATTTAGCACCACCCAGGGGTCACGTGTAAACCTACGGACGCGAGAAACTTTAACCGCCAAATCCAGTCCGAGCAATCAAAACGGGCACTTAGTATTTTGGCTTATTCAGTTTCGTAAATCATATTGTATGTTAAACAACACTAATTAATACACAAATAAACTTAATGTTTGCGCCTCATGCTATATTACCAGTGTATGTGTTCTGTTGCAATAATTGAATTACTTAACTGATAGGTGTCGAAAATTGTATTAAAAGGAATCAAAGTTTACGTCATGTCCTATCTACTACATCTGATAATTTGTAATACTTTACGGTACTAGCATCAAAGATTATTGAGCCAAACATCATAAATAAATAAAACAATCTAATGAATCACACGTTTTATTCTTCTAAATCAAATAAAAAAGTGAAAGTTCGAAAGTAAAGAAATAAGTTGTTACTTATATAATAGCCTTTATTTGACAAAAAATGCTAATGATGCATAACACAAATTACGAATAACGTTATGTTAAGACTGTATGAGAGCAATCTCTTTGCTTTTCCTATACTTAAAAATGTAATTTGGGACAAAATTGTCGGCGGGAATTTTACCTGTCACAAGCACGAGTTATTTTTAATTAGTATTTTTTTAACCTTAGCTGCTAATTACTGTTGATTCTTGTTAAAGGTTGAAAAACCAATACAGTAATTCAATTTTGATCACGATGACGCATGAACTTTTTATTGTAGAGCAAACAATGAATAGGGAAGTGGGGTGGGTCATCTCCTTTATTTTTCTAACTACAAAGGATTATTATCCTACACCCTTTTGACATTTTGGGTCAGGTTCTCAAGAAAAAATCTTTAGTTTACATTCTATGATGCTAATAATTCAGGTTTTCTTAGTTTTATATTTAGATTGTTAATTAGTTAGTTTTATATTACTACAGAAGTTTTTAGTATAGGTAAGTACTTACTATATTTAATTAAAAGGTCGTGGATCCTCATCCAATCGAAACTACGCTGTATAAACATGTATGGTTTATGTTATAGTAGTGATCGAAAGCTAGAAGTGTTAAATTTTTACTAAGAACTTTTGAAATGTAAACCTGTTTGCGTGATTTAGGAATCAATAAATAAATGAAAGAGCCATTTATGATTCTTTACCATAACTAAGTTAGTAGCATGACAATTTGTACATTAAAATACTGTTTATGTTTTGTATAAACTTAAACAAATGCTATGTAACCGCAATTGTGATAAATTGCACTTCTGGTCGTGTTCTCAAACTAGAGTCTGAAGAGTTGTGGCCATTTTTTTAATCAATTATATCAGCAGTCGGAAATGCCCCATGGTATCAATCATCATCAACCTTTACACGTCCCACTGCTGGGGACAGGCCTTCCCACGCTGGCCCAATGCGGGTTAGTGTCTCATTTGCTTTAAGTTAACGTACGCGTATCGTTTTGTACATACGAAGCAAAACATACAATACGCTACCTCAATAAGAATAATAATTTTAAGTACACGTATTTTTATTCTCTTTGCCAGTATCGATATGGTCACCCTATATAATGAATTGTATGGAATATCTAATATTCGTCATAACTTTCTTTGAGCAAATTGTACAATGTTATTTTGTACATAGATATTTAGTAGAAATTTCTACTAAATATTGGCATATAAAGCTTTTGATTATCTTCTATAGTTAGGTAGATACAGTCAATTATTTAAATGCAAGTGTCTGGATTGAGGAGCCAGATGAAATGTATTTTTTTAGCTACTTTACTTAATCTTACTATTTTATTTCTATACTACAAATTCAAGCATGCATACTACTAATTGTCCATTAGTTCGAATATATTAATATGTGGATCAATTTCATAGGAATTCACGCTTTTGTATACGGGCTGAGGAGCCACAACAAAACTATTGTATTTTCTTTAATTTCGGCAGTACGGCACTGAAATTTTTAGTAGATAACCTACGAAATACCTACTAAAACATACAAAATTTTCAAAAATGTAACTTCATTACTTTCTGAGTTCTTGGGTGGCTCCTCAATCCATACAGTATGGATTGAGCCACCTTTATACTGATGTACCTTAAAAAGTATTATACTACAAATTCCAGAATTTGTCCTACAAAATTATTTTCTATACTACTAATTGATGGTATGATTTTCCTTTAAAAATCAGGGGTGGCTCCTCAATCCTGACGTTCATGAATTTATGCGCTATCTCGGCCGCCATTGTTTTTCTCTTTCACTCTTACCGAAAACATAGTATACGCTCCTCACTCATGCATATCCGATTGGCAACATGGCAAATGTCATCACTTAATGAAAATTTGTATTTTAAATTTATATTTACAATACTTACGAATGAAATAAGACATTTTTATTGTCTCTTATGGTTGCAGTATAATTTTTACAATTTTTGGATACACAGGAAGTCATTTTAACCAATTAACAAATCAAAAACTTATAAAGGTAACGATCGTGTGTCAATCGTGTTGACGTGACACTGACTGAGTGAAACTCGGGCAATTACTTGCTTACTTGATTTGTCCTTGCCACTACGGAGGCCAGGCAACGTATCAAAACATAAAATATCATTGCTTCTGATGTATTATGTCTTGTAAATAGTTATAAGATCAAACAGGTATTTATTATTATAATAATAAAGTAATTAATATCTTGATCTTTCTCTAAATACATTTATTTCCATAGAGTAAGTTGCCAAGCAAGCATAGAGTTAACTTGATGGTATAAGGGCTATTGTCTTTTGGTGTTGGTGCTTACAACATAACAGCTACAGCTTGTGTTGCCCACCCTCAGGCTTTAGTTGGACGGCCATTAGTTGTAAGGTCGAAGTATTTATTAGACACATCACATTTTGGCTTATTTTCTTAACTTAATACTACAACATTGCTATGCTACAACCCATTAAGTTGCAGTTAAAAAAATAAAAACTGCAACACTGATTCTCATAGAAGCCCCCACAGAATCAATCATACAATACAATAATGCAGGACACTGCTGCATGGTGGCAGAAATAGTTAATGAGGTGTTAGTATTTCAAATGGATTACTAATGGCAGCACCTGGATGAGATTGGCACAGAACAGAAGGGACTGGCACATTAAAGGACGCCTATACCCAGCAGTGGGTGGTTGCGAGCTGAAATGATGATGATGAATTTTTTTGTTGATCTTTTTTGTCTAGTGTATTTAATTTTCTTAATTTTTGTTTTATTTTCATTCATAATAAGCAGCTCAGGTATATCAATGCAGTCAATGGCATAGGGCAGGTCAGCTCACAGTCCTTAAGTTGGGCTCATGATCACATCCATAAGTTTTAGAGTTTGGAGCTTTAGGAAATAATTGTACTCGCAGTTAAAACAACTAATTGGTCGAGTGTCGCCTTATTCACGCAATACTGAGTCTTATTATTTATTAAAACCTGTTCTATGATTTTAGCGGTAATTAAAAAAACACTAGCAGCTGCATGCAACAGTGACAATGACAACAAATTGTACAAACCTGTACGAGAAACTTCAGCGGCACCTTTTCGATGTGTTACGAAAGATAGTACGTCGACCGACACAACCACTAAATAATTTAAAATTACTCTTAATTTTGTCTTACACCACTCACAAAATCTACAAGAAAATCTTTCAATAAACTCAACATCAACTCAACTGAATTATAAAAAAAACTGACTTGATGAGCGAGCGAGAGAGGTGAAGTGACAAGCAGCAAAGAGTGGTGACAAGTGAGCAGTGTTGCCAGATCCGTAGGTCAAAACGCTGCAAAATTATCGTGTTTCTATCGCATTGAAAAAGACAGATTAAATACGTTTGGGCATGTTACAAAACAATGTGACGAGCTAAAAAAAAAGGTTCGCCTAGAAAAAAGTACTGCTTGTTACTTATGGTTAGCAACTCGTTCTTTCCGAACTGTGATTGAAGGAACGGTACAAAACCAGGTTTCTCAGGTTTGTCACAAAATTATCGTACAACTGACATAAAATATCGTGGAAAGTCGAAGAATTACACGAATTATCGTGCGATACTTAAATAATATTTTTTATCGCATGCCCCTCAAAATTATCGTGGATCTACGATAATTATCGCACGTCTGGCAACGCTGCAAGTGAGCGAGGAGCGAGCGCGGCCGCGCGAACGCGAATGTAGTACACACGCCATCACGTCAACCTACCTAAAACTGTCAAATTTCTGTAATCGATATTAATCCCTATCCCAAACACATAAAGTTTAAAATGTATTAGCGAAATTTGAAACTTTTGTTAGAAGAGTTGCTTGCTTTCGTATCGTACCTACTGTACTCTTTGTTCTAAAAATAGAACATACAAAGAGGTTGTAAATATACAACCTTGTCTTACATGTTATTTTATTAATTTTATTATGAGTTATAAATCATCTTGATGATGATTTTTTTTGTTGATAATTTGTTTCTTGACCATGGATACTAATCCTTCAGTCGAAATAATAGTTCATTTAAAAGCTTGTATGATGATAATGAGTGATGAATGATATTCCCCCCAAATCCCTTGAGTTCCAGTAAAGATGTGGGACTTTACTGAAATCTCACACGGGCTTCTTGAGATAATTTGAAAAGTGATGTTGCCCCGTTTTGTTTTATTTGCCAACACTCATGCACGTTCACGAACACTTAACGGTTAATAATCCACCATTATTTCGCATTTATATTCGACAAAACATCAATTTTATAAAATAAGACAAAACTACGGACATGACGCTTCACTTTCCTGCCAAGAAGTCCAATCATCTTGTTGTTGTGTAGTGCTGGTAAGATGTTTATGTACTCATTTCGTTATTATTAATTTAACATATTTAATGGCTTCGCGTTTATCATTAAGCCAATGGGCGATTTTCCAAAATCAAAAAATAAATAAATTGGTTCGTAAATGACTTCATAGATGGCGCTTAGCATAGATTAGTATGGCGCTTAATAAAAGGCGAGTTCATGAAGAGGACGTGTATGGCTGCGTAATATTTATTCTATTCCAAAATAGAAATAGGTTCTGGATGTCCTGAATATAAATAGGTAAGTACTTACTATTTTTTTATTCTTTTGGTAGACAAGTAAAAGTGTAGAATTTATTACAGCCCTTAAGTAGGTACGGCTGGTGGCCGGCTTTCATAAAACGACATCTATCGAGTGTTTGTGAACTAATTTTTACTTTTTAATTTGGACTGTCAGAAAATCGCCCATTTCAAGTTGTATTATTTTAAAAGTACATTTAGTATTGTACGGTATAAAATTGAGTCCCACAACACGTGTTGTTGCTAAAGGAACACAGGAGAAACTCCTCATTTCGTTTAATGTGCGAGCTAAATGTCAACATGAAGAAGAGCTCCTTCAAAATCAAAATAATGTGTATGTAAAAGCTGACACTATTCCGCTACGATTTAGTTTATGATTGTGAATCTATTTTTATTATATTGTGTTTGCAGTTTTTATTGTGACAAAGTACTAATCATAACTTCTTTGAAATACTTCCATTGAAAATAAATATTATTGAAATTGTTGTTTAGTTTTCCATTTTGTTTTCCCTACTTTAAAAAATCCTTAAAGATAAAAAACCTTTATTCAGATAAATAATAGCAATATTTTCCAAGTCTTCAAAAAAGGAGCAGTTAATGTAGAAAGTTCCTTTTTCATCTTTTTATTCTATTTACATACTTATATCTAGGCTTGCCAACCGTCCCGGATTTTCCGGGACGACTGACCCAGTTGAAAATTGACCCAGAAGCGGGACGCTGCTGGGTCAATCTTGGGCCGTCCCACCGTGAACTCTTGCGGGACGTTTTTTGTCTCGGAAATCAGTGATAATATGATATAGGTAAGTATCTCATCATCATCAGCCTATTCTCGTCCACTGCTGGACATAGGTCTGTCCAAAAACACGCCACTGAGCACGACCAGCGGCCACTCTCATCCAGCTCTTGCCAGCCACCTTGCGAAGATCGTCGCTCCACCTTGTCTGAGGGCATCCTACACTACGCTTGCCGATACGCGGTCTCCACTCGAGAACTCGTCTACCCCAACGGTCATCGTTCTGCGACTGATATGGCCGGCCAACTGCCACTTCAGCTTGCTAATCCGGTGGGCTATGTTTTCTTTTTATATATAAGAAGGAGGCAAACGAGCAGGCGGGTCACCTGGTGGAAAGCAATCACCCACCGCCCCCCGCAAAACCAGAGGAGTCGCAGATGCGTTGCCGACCTTTAAGAAAGGAATAGGAATTGTGAGGGGGGGGGGGAAGGGGCCTCCGGAACTCTCACTGGCCGGACGCCCGACCACCACCCAGTGGTCACGTGTAGGGTCTCAAAGGTAAACCTACGGACGCGAGTAACTTTAACCCCCAAAATATGTCGGTTACCTAGGTTCTCTGCCAGATCACCTCGTTTCGAATCCGATCCCTCAGAGAAACTCCAAGCATAGCCCTTTCCATAGCCCGCTGAGCGACTTTAAACTTGTGAACCAGCCCTACCGTCAGTGTCCACGTTTCGGCTCCGTATGTCATGACTGGTAGGACGCACTGATTGAAGACTTTTGTCTTTAGACATTGTGATATTGGCGACGTAAAGACTCGACCTAATTTCCCATACGCAGTCCAGCCCAGCTGTATCCTTCTGTTGGCCTCTTTCTCGAAATTGTTTCTACCCATTTGTAAAGTTTGCCCGAGGTATACATATTCCTTAACAACTTCGAGAGCACCGCCTTGTATTGCAAACGGTTCCGGGATGACATGTTCGTTGAACATTTTTGGGGGTTAAAGTTACTCGCGTCCGTACGTTTACTCTCGAGACCCTACACGTGACCCCTGGGTGGTGCTAAATGAGTGACACTGACTGAGTGGTAGAGCCACGATACGTTGCAGCACGTATTGGGCCGGCTCGCCTGGGGTAATACCACCCTTTCAAGAATATTCAGCGTGAAATAATGGCACATGGGTGCTGTTGTGTTTCGTCCGGCCAGTAAGAACTCCGAAGGCCCCTCCCCCCCCTCCCCTTCGCAATTCTATTCCTTCCTTATCCCGTTTCCTTTCTTAAAGGTCGGCAACGCATCTGCGACTCCTCTGGTTATGCGGGTGTCCATGGGTGGCGATGATTGCTCGAGTTAGGCGACTAATGTCTATATTGAAAAATGACGAGGTATAAAATGTCGACATCAGGTGACTAGCCTGCTCGTTTGCCTCCTTCTTATATATAAAAAAAACATAACTTGTTTTTGCCAATGTTAATTCGGAGACCGATGTGTCGAGAAGAATCAGCTAGGCCGTTCAGCATGTGTTGTAACTCCTGTAACGTTGCGGCCATGATGACGATGTCATCTGCAAATCGCAAGTGTGAGATGTATTCGCCGTTGGTGTTAATGCCACGTCCTTTCCAGTCCAGCGTTTAAACATATCCTCTAAGGCATTTGTGAATAATTTTGGGGATATCACATCTCTCACACCTTGATTTAAGTGGTTATGCTTTGTCTGCTGGTTCTGTACTTGGACGGCCATGGTGGCGGCATTGTAGAGACACCTCAACACTTGGATATATCGCCAATCGACTTGGTATCGTTGCAGGGATTTAAGAACAGCCCAGGTAACACCGCACCGTCTTCACCAGGGGCTTTTCCGTTTTTAAGCCGTCCAAGAGTATCTATCTCGTACCAACTACCCTCGGGTTAGGCATTTGTATTGATTTTTTTATTAAATGATTCAGAAATACATGTATGTACACACGGCGTCAGATCAACCTACCCAAAACTGTCAAATTTCTGCAATCAATTTTTTACTTTATTCTTTGGCACTAAGGATCAATATTCATTGGAGAAATTTGACAGTTTAGGGTAGGTTGATCTGACGCCGTGTGTACCTAAATATTTTTTACTAACAATTTTATTTTGGGATCCGCGTAATATACCTACCCAAGTCCCGGATGTCGATCTGGGTAATCCCGGAAATGCCAATTTTTTGGAGTTGGCAAGCCTACTTATATCCTACATTAACTACATAAAAATTATAGATCGGCGTTTAGAACCACGTCACGAAAATACATGTAATTCAGTTTTTCAGTTCCTCCTGTTAAAGAGTCTCGGTTAGATAGCCATGTTAATTTTCATAATATAAAAATTATATTGCGGCTTTTAAAAAATAAACTACCTACCTACCTATCTATCCTCATGCGATTTTAACGCTATCGAACTATCTTAACTAACCATACAGCCCCTATAGACAAGTGGCAAATGCTCACTGCATGTCTATTCGTAATTCATCGTACACTGATATGTACCGTATAATTTATTTATTTATATCTCTTCTTCTTCTTAGGGTGACTCTCCAACTAGTGAATTTTGGCAGTCAGCTCTGGCTATTTGGACTTGTTTCTGGCAAGGCTAAATAATTCAGCGGCACTCGGTGTTCCGGTCCACTCCCGAATGTTTCGCAACCACGACTTTCTTCTGCGGCCAAGTATCCGTTTTCCTGCAACTTTTCTCGTCATTATCGGTTGCAAGAACTCGTATCTGTCGTGTCTGAAATATTGGCCTTGGCCCACATATGCATCATGCGTCTGTATAACCACATATCAAAAGCTTTTAGTACCGTAAAATGGGGTGACATTGATCAATTTATAAATTGAAAGGCTTCTATTTCATTCAATTTACGTACTGGACATGTAAAAAAAAATCTAAGTGACGACTCATTACAACCTTTTTTATTTTTTTTAATCAACTTTTGGAGAAAAAAAATTAAATGTGGCCAATCATCTTTAGACTGAAAATGGGGTTGCTTTGCTACCCGATGTTTTTATTATTGATGTCGAAAGTAAACCCAATTTGGAATTTAACACGAAAAAAAATCTTTTGATAATGTATTTTAGGAAATATTGGGTTTTGAAATCTGTCGGGGCGTCTTTGACACAAGGGGCGAAGTTGATATTGGCATTTTGTAATAGTAAATAGTGGCTTTTGAATTAAAACTATGCATTTCTGATAAAAAATATCGTGTATTAATATTTTTTACTTGAGGTACGAACATAATAGGAACATGTGAATAAGTAAATTTATGTCTTAATAACTAAACAAAAAGTCTTAATGATTTCTTCTCTCTTCTAGTCTAAATGTATGGGATGTTATATGTTGAAGAAGCAGCAAAAATAGAGAGATCACCATCGGTGATCTTCGCAAGGGCCTCTTCAAGTGCCTCGTCTGTATAATTCTTATAGTTGCGACTTCGCGCAACTTTTTTGTATGTGCACACCATCACTAGGAACCTAAAAAAAAAGTTGGGGTTACTTTGTAAATTAATACAATTTCAAGTATATCTCTAGAACAAAACCCATTGGGGCGATATTGATAACTATCAATGTCGCCCGTAGCTCTAGTCAAAGTAGCCCCATGTAACAGATTTCGTTGTGCAATACAAAATGGCCGACTTAGGTAAAAAACAAAAATCTTTTCGATTATGCAAAGCATGTCAATATAATATGACCTTATTATCATTACTATGAATTTTATACTTACGGCCACACTTAAGAACTCTTTGACCTCATTCCTCCTTCTCCCTTCCTTCATAGGAGTACGCGTGCTGCTCTCCGGAGTCACCAATTTACAGTCTCTAACATTCCATCACGCACAAATAAATTTGGTGACTCGTTTCTTTGTCGCACTTCCAAAAGATGGAATAGTCTACCAGCACACGTATTCCCTCCTACCTATGACATAGGGTCCTTCAAACGAGGCGTGAAGAAGCACTTTGTGGCCCGGCAGAGTGAGGGTGACTGATGCTACGTCTCTTACGCTGCACCAGTTATCCTCGCGCCTGGACTTCATTTCCACTTAACATCAGGTGGAGTGGGGTCATTTGCCAGGCTTAGCATAAAAAAAAGAAGTTTTTTACACCACTTTATTTACGAAAATTTAACTACAAGTTCGGGATTTTATTTTACATCGAAATTATTATAGCGCGCTGTCGCTGACTTCTGCAAACAATGGCTGATCTGTCAAGGCTACCAACAGAACAAAAACGAAAAGGATACGTTCAAAACTTATTAAATTAGAATTTAAAAAGTGAAAAACAAAAGCTATCGTCAAAGTCGCCCCGTTATTCAAAGTCACCCCATTTTACGGTAACTATACGTTTCCTGAGATCTTCCTTTATAGTCCAAGCCTCACATCCAGGCCAGATATAACATTGGAAAAGACGTATTCGGAGGACGAGGAGAAGGTTTAGGTTGCAAAGTACCTTTCTCATTTTTTCAAAGGCACTGCACTAAAATACTTTTCTTGTATTTTAACATTGAATGGGCGAGATCAAAAATAAAAAAGAAATTGGTTCCTAATGACTTCATAGATGGCGCTTAATAAAAGGTGAATCCATTTAGAGCACGAGTATGGCTGCTTAATAGGCTTTTTGAAAAAATATCGATACATCGATATATCGATATTTTTGGACGATATTTTTTTTCCCGATATATCGATACATCGATACAAAATACCCAATTTTTTTTTTTTATAAAAGAGGGAGGCAAACAAGCAGGCGGGTCACCTGATGGAGAGTTATCACCGCCGCCCATGGACACCCGCAAAACCAGAGGAATCGCAGACGCGTTGCCAGCCTTTAAGGGAGGAATAGGTTTAAGGAAGGAATAGGAATTGGGAAGAGGGGGGGTGGGGGAGGGGCCTCCGGAACCCTCACTGGTCGGACGAAACACAACAGCACCAAGTGCCATTATTTCACGCCGAATATTAGTGAGAGGGTGGTATTACGCCGGGCGAGCCGGCCCAATGCGTGCTGCAACGCAGCGTGGCTCTACCACTCAGTCAGTGTCACTCATTTAGCACCACCCAGGGGTCACGTGTAGGGTCTCAAAGGTAAACCTACGGACGCGAGTAACTTTAACCCCCAATATCGAAATTCGTATCAAAATCGATATTTTTTTATTTATTATCTCATCACGATCTAATTTAATTCGCTAGAATTCAAAGCCGTAAAAGATTATAAAAAAAATATAGTTGTGCTGAATTTCATTAATCTAATCTGTGGTAGTGAGTGCGTAACTGTCACTGTCAGTGCATTGCTTCAATCAAGTCATGTCATATGTGTTTGTGTGCTGCGTCTACGCAACGGTAATATTTAACACTTACGTCTTCCTTCGTGTCGTCAGAAAGAGTGGCTTCTGCCGTAAATCTGGCGGTTCCTAACAACAGGAGCCGGCTGACGGTGAAACACGTAAAAAATAGAGTTATTTTACTCTCACTGCGGGACAAATACTGGCTTAACTGATTTCTTTGTTGTTAGTGCAATTTTTAAAATAATAATTTAAAATTAAAAATCTATTTTTATTACCGGGCTAGGCTGATCTAGATTATTTTTTTAATCGACTTCAAAAAACCAGGAGGTTCTTCTTTTTTTTAAAGTCGGTTAAAAATTTGACCGATATATCGATATTTTTATCGTGATATATCGAGGTCGAAATTGATATTTTTAAAAATATCGATGTATCGATATATCGGTATTTTTTTTCATTTCCGACATCCCTACTGCTTAATGCTTAGAGCATTCAACCAACAGGAGACGACACGCGCACTAATTTCTATGCAAAAAAGTCTGTCATTTCCTGCGGGGGGAAGGTAACACACATAGAAATTGTTAACACACTAATGCATTTTAAAAATGACGTTGCTACGCACGTTATAGATTATTCGATTTAATTAAGCATGTTTGTCTCACTAATTTACACATATTATTCTCTAGTTTACTTATAGAAAAGCATCTTTCAAGTATTGTTTATGTGATTTATTAACTTTGAAAACAAAATCTCACAAGAATTTTACAAACTACTAAACTAAATAAGCTTACTAAATACTTTAAGCAATGTCCTTGCACATTCAGGTAACACTATCAATTTTACTGATGTCTAAAGCTGTTTGTCACTTAAATAACCTCGTTTACTTGCTTCAATTAATTATACAATTGTAACCTTAAAGTCATATTTTTTAGGTTTACTTATTCCTAGTAACTCTATTTATACTTAATCTAATCAAAATTCAATGAAAATATTACAAAAGAAAGATGTTACGACTTTTTGCTAGAAAATCATTCGATGTGACGTCACTTGTTTGTCACCGCTTATAAAAGCGGACGCTCCGCCTCGTGGCGTCACTTCTTTGCTGGCGGTCGGACCGAACGGAGCTCTAAGTTAAGTACTTTTTGTCATCTACCATATTTAAAATAGTAAATGTATTTTCAATGTACTTACTATGCCCATGCCTAAATTATGCATCATGTACTATCTGTGTAAAGGCCCTTTATAAACTTGTCTTATTTTTTATTTATTTTAATAAATACTATAATCATATTAAGCGTTTCGTTATTCTTTTAATAGCCCATATTGAATTAAATTAATACTCGCAAACGACAACATTGTTGAACACTAGCATAAAATATACGCACACTATTATATTCACACACAAAGATTAACTGTCCGTGCACAAGTCTAACGTCATATTTATGTAAACGTCTATAGAGGTTGTCACTATCGATAAAAATTTTTCGATGTCGATTCAATTTAATGGGCGATTTTCCGAGATCAAAAAAAAAAGAAATTGGTTCGTAAATGACTTCATAGATGGCGCTTAGCATAGATTAGTATGGCGCTTAGTAAAAGGCGGGTCCATGAAGAACAGGTATGGCTACGTAATATTTATTCCATTCCAAAATATAAATAGCTCCTGGAGATCCTGATAAAAATTTGTAAGTACTATGTTTTTATTTTTTTGATAGACAAGCAAAAGTGTAGAATTTATTACAGCCCTTAGGTAGGAACGGGTCGGCTTTCATAAAACGCCATCTATCGAGTAGTTTTGAACAAATTTTTATTTTTTAATTTGGGCTGTCAGAAAATCGCCCATTCAATTCAATTCAATGTCAAAATACAAGAAAAGTTTTTTTTTTATTTAGGCTCCTGACTATTTTTAATTAACTGTACAAAGCGCGCGTGCTGCTGTACCTACTTTTCACTAGAAACTTGATTTCCTGTAATTGTGACAATATTTAATTAGACACGTATTACCTACTTTATTAGCTCTGTAATGGTAACCATTGCTTAAGATCACCAACGTGACATAGATGTCATGTTGGTGATCCTTAAACATAGGTGAATATCGCCCGCAGTGCCTATGGAAAAATAAGAAAGGTTCTTTGCAACCGAAACCTTATAATCGCCTTCCGAATACGTCTTCTCCAATGTCATATCAGGGGGGCGATCGCGCTGAACAATCTCAACCAAACTACAATTGAACCTCAGCCGTTATAGTGCTATCGCGTTTGACACAGCCGATGGCGCTATACGAATTACGAAGTCGGCAGAACGGCTGCGGTTCAGTTGTGGTTTGGTTGTGATCTTTAGCGCCCCCCTGACCTATACGGATGTGAGGCTTGGACTATAAAGGAAGATCTCAGGATCTCAGACGTTTAGAAGATTTTGAAATGTGGGCATACAGACGCATGATGATCCTTTACTCAAAAAGTCACCAATGAGGAAGTTCTGCGACGGGTCAGCCAGAAACGTGAGCTTTTGCAAGCTATCTAGCAAAGAAAAGTTGCATAATATGGGCCATGTGCTTAGACACGACAGATACGAGTTCTTGGAACCGATAATGATGGGAAAAGTTGCAGGAAAACGGATACCTGGTCGCAGAAGAAAGAAGTGGTTGCGAAACATTCGAGAGTGGACGGGAACAGGGAATGCCGCTGAATTCTTTTGCCTTGCCAAAAACAAGTCCAAATATGAAGAGCTGACTGCCTTTAGGATAGCCACCCTTTAGGGTGGCTCTACAACTAGTGAATTTTGTAGTACTAGTGAATAAACTTCTTCATAAAGAAGAATAAATATAAATAAATAAATTACACAGTACACATCAGTTTACGAGGAATTACGAATAGACATGGAGTGAGCATTTGCCATTGGTCTATAGGGGCCGTATGGTTAGATAAGATAGACTCTTTGCTTTTCGTTATAGTTAAAATCGCAAGAGGATAGACTGATAGGTAGGTAGTTGTATTTTAAAAATGCTGCAATATTATTTTTAAAAAAATACTTGGCTACCTAACCTTACGACTCTTAAACAGGAGGAACTGGAAAACTGAAAAACATGTATTTTCATGGTTCTAAACGCCGATCAATTATTTTTATGTAGTTAGTGTAGGAAGGGTCCTCTAAGAAGAGGACTATGAGTATGAAATTAGACTAACAAAATGAAAATAAACCTTCTACATTAACTGCTCCTATTTCAAATAATTGTAAAATATTCCTATTATTTATCTGAATAAAGGTTTTTCATCTTTAAGGATTTCTTAAAGTTGAGAAAACAAAATGAGAAAAGCAAACAACAATTTCAATAATCTTTATTTGTAATGGAAGTATTTCAAAGAAGTAATGTTTAGTACTTTATCATAATAAAAACTTCAAACACCATTTAAAAATAGATTCACAATCCTACTAAATCGTAGCGGATAGTGGCAGCTTTGACATATACATTAATTGACGTAAGTATATATGTTTTGGCAGAATTTTTGAAGAAGCTCTTCTTCATGTTGACATTTAGCTTACTAGACAAAATAAGTATCTAAACATCTCGCTAGATAACAAACTCTTTTTGTGCAGATGTTTTGAGAGCCTTGATTGTGCATCTAGTTTTTCTAAGTGATCGAAGAATAAAAAGCTTAAATTCTGAAAACGGGAGTAGGCACGACACGCTTTTTCAATCTTGCTATTGGATTGCATAAGTTTGAAAATGCTGTGAGCAAGTGTACTAGTGCGCTGAGTCCACGAAACATGATTTCACAAACTCGGATCCAAACATCTCAAATAATTACATCTTTTGGTTTGTGAATCTGAAAAATTAATAACAAGAATAAACATTATGATGAAGTCGATATCGATATTTTGTACTGTCGTATCTCTAGAACTGTTTCAGTGTGCCAATGTAATGAAATAAAAATTTCCTAATTTCGGGATAAAAGACAGGCTGTAAATATAATATAATAATGAAGTAGACTGATCATAAACATACAGTTTAATAGTATTGATAATTTTTAAAGCAATTTAGTTAAAAAAGACTGAAGAAAATGAAAATAAGTAACAATTAATAAATAGTTATCTATCATTCATTTATTTAGCATCCATAGTGAAAAATAGTTTTAACATTAATGAATGGGACATAAAAGTAGATTTTAATGTTAGCACGTTTAACTTTAAAAGTTACGCAAAGTTGCAGATTGTCGTTCTAGTGGCAACACATTTTGATTGACAAAATTTTGAGTTTATTGCAACTTTAGTGCATTTATCAATAGTATAAAGACAAAATAATACTTACAGATGAAAAGTAACGCTATCCTTTTGTACATTTGATGTATCTGTTCGCTTTTTGCACGAAAAGACGCTGCAATTTGGCATTATTTGCTCCCGTCGTGACGCGTCAACTGTGACATGCAAATGGTGCAGTGACACGCGAAAACTAGTTTTATATAACGGGCATGACCATTGGGCATACCCTCTTGGCAGAGGGGTACGTCTGCCAGTGGCGTCTCCTGTTGGTTGAATGCTCTAAGGCTTAATGGTATCAGAAAGTATTAAAGACATTAAACTGTTACTAATAAACAGGACATAGAGATCAAAACTTATTACCAAGTGGTAACAAGTCTCTCAGTTTGATGCACAAAGTACTTTTTTGTTTGATGTTTTGCGCCCTCTAGTGCAGTCGTGTTTGTGCATGAACGAATTTGTCGTAAACAATAGAAAATATGCTAAATTGCGTATTGCGATACTGCAAATTCCGATATGGAAAAACGGCTGAATGTGATTACAGCTTAATCTCGTAAGTATTTTGTATATTTACCCAATAATCAGACTGTAATAATAATTTTCAATTAATTATTCTAGAACATACCGTTGCCCTATGCTGACCTCTAGTGGTGAAAGCAAAAGTACTTTAAGGATGTCATCATCACACTTGTCGAAGCGGAAGTAGATGATATAACGGTGTTCAAGTGATGTCGTTTTATTTATCGATTAATGTTATAAATATATAATATTTTTATATCGTAAGTTTTTAAACTTTTATTTGTAGGCTACAGGAGGGCGTATATCATGGTTATGTTCCATCTTTTATCTTAATGTGGGCGGTATATTCACATTAAAGACTCTCAATCACGGAAACCAACTGATTTTGTTTTATGAAGCCGTTAAACTACAAATATCTTCAATATCTATTTAGGCAAGAACTTAAATCACTTAACAGAATAATCGCTATTTATTAATCACTTAGTATTGCATCGGAACTGAGCGATTCGTTGAGCACGTATGGCGGAGGCGGCTCCCGGATCAAAAGTGTTTTCACAAAAATGCCCGCTCCCCCGCCATGACTCGACGCTTCGCAAGAGGGCCTGTGTTGCCACCCTATTCCGATATTTTACATACAGCCTACATACAGCTTACATACAGCCTACCAACAGCCAAAGGCAAAATGACGATCCGCTAGAGGGTGCTGCTAGTTATAGTTTAGCTTCGATAGTGGTTCCTTCTGCAATGCGCCGTCATATTTATAAATGAAACACTATATTGATCAACTCATGTTAATCTGTTAAAGTCGGCCATTTACCTTATCATTCCCATGAATTGATTCGTAAATCCAATCACACAAGCATGTTAGATATGTTTTGAAGTAGACTCGATTATGGTATACGGGGGTGTGTACATATAATAATTCTTACTTATGATATGTGATCGCGGGGGTGGGTTTATTTCAAAAATGAATGTTGTCAGTATGCTGTTCGTAGGTACTAGCTAGGTAGCTAGCTAGCTAGCTAGGTAGCTAGGTACATTGTTTTATTTCTTGAATTTTTAATAATTTAAAACTTTATTACTGATAAAATACTAATTGAAATACCGGAATTTTCATTTCCTTCCTTGATTGTCACTTGCTAGTTCAAATGTTATATATTGTTTATGCTGATTTTGGTTTGTCTACATCAAAATTATTGATTTGTCGAATTTCATAACGGAACATCCCAACCGCAGAGCGACACCTACCGTGGGGTAGGTAAAAATTATTCTAATTGTTCTGTATATTCTCAATATAAGGTTTTCTCCTTTCTACATTAGATGGCGTAACTTGAGCGCAGCTCAAAGTTTTTTATTAATCTATTACTATTTAAATCTCTTTGCAAAATATCAATATTGTGCAACTGTCAAACTGTGAACGAAACAATAGAAATAGGTCCTGAAATCTGTATGTCTGTGCCTGAAATGAAAATACTATTTTTTTTTATTTTTTGGTTGACTAACAAAAGTGCACCATTTGTGTACGGCTCGGCTTTCTTAAAACGCCTTAATATCGAATATTTTTGAACTAATTTATATTTTTTAATTTGGGCTGTCAGAAAATCGCTCATTGTATTGAATCGACATCGAAAAAATTTAATCGATAGTGTCAACCTCTATAGACGTTTACATAAATAAGACGTCAGACTTGTGCACGGACAGGTAATTCCGTGTGCGAATATATTAGTGTGCGTCTATTTTATGCTTGTGTTTAGCAATGTTGTCGTTTGCGTGCGTAGCGAAGTCATTCAAAAATGCATTTGTGTGATAACTATTTCTCTGTGTGTTTCCCCGCCCCCCGCAGGTAATGACAGACTTTTTTGCGTAGAAATTAGTGCGCGTGTCCTCTCTAGTTGGTTGAATGCTTTAAGTTATTAACCAACTAGGTATGTTTATTGGCAAATATTTTTTTTTTTTTATTATTTCTTATCTCTAATACTAATATCAATCTCAATCTTTAAGATATTTTTGTGTTATATTTTAATTTAACGATTTGGGTAGTTCCTGGGTATAAAAAAATCTTAATTATAATAAATTAGTTACATTATCTAAAAATATTGTGCACTTGTTTTTTCTTTTTTCAATAAATCAAATTTATTTAATTATATTAGGTAGGTACTTACTAGCTAAAACGAGTAGGTTACCTATTTTCTGAATGAAAGGTTTTTCTTTTGCACTTCACCTGTTCTATGAACCTGAAAGTCTCTTTATTAGACTACCCACTAGCCATTTTAGTGCGTATTTTTAAGTGGGTAAATTATGGACGCACGTGTGCAACGCTTCACTGCCTAAAGGCGAATGAATGTTGAAATGTTCGGCGACTGTGTGGGCACCTCCGCAAACACCCGGTCGGTGCTAATCCATTTGATGCGTGCCCGAAAAACCGAAAATTCACGGGTCGCACGTGAATGCAGGCGAATGCGACGAGTATGCCCTCGACACAATCGCCGATCACAGACGATTACGGGCATTCGTCTGAGTTCGGCGAGTGTGAAGAGGAGCCGTTAGGAAATAAAACAAAACAGTGCAACACTCGGACCAAATGTGCAACATCACTTTTCAAATTCTCTCAAGAAGTCCGTGTGAGATCTCAATAAAGTCCCACAGCTTTATTGAGTCTTGATTCGAAGGGTTTGGGGGAAAATCTTCATCCACTTAATGTAAAGATAATAATAATTACTATTAAAAACTTGACAGTGGCTAAATGTGCTGATCGCACGAAGCCATTATTAAAGAAAAAAAAGTGTTCTCTGTTCTGTCTGTTCTCAAATAGGGATGCGCGATCCGGGTCGTCGATCCGATCCGCGGATCGAATCGCATGTCATCGATCCGATCTTCAGGAAATTGATCCGGATCGGATGCAAATAACCAAGACACAATTAATTTTAGATCTTTATGAGGTATACCTTGTAAAGAAGTATGCATGTGACTGGATACACACATTTTATGCTTTTATACCTACCCACAACACAACAATAATTTGACTTTGACTTTGATCAATATGTAAACAAAGATAGAAGACGTTCGTAACAAATAAACCTAAGTCTATGTAAGTACCCATTTTTTTTAAACAAACTGCGTTTTTGTGCATACGATCCAAGCGATCCGATCTTTCAAGTTATGTATCAATCCGGCATAAAATCGTGCCTATGACGGATTGATCCGACCCGAAAATCGTTGGATCGCGTGCCTGCCGGTCCGATGATCTTTCAAAGGATGGGATCGGATCGGCGCATCCCTATTCTCAAAATAACAATGCAATGTCGATTGTCGTAGGTATGTAACTCGTAATTTCAAATTTGTATTACGAGTAAATTAATGTCCTTCATTTAAGTTTTTCTCTAGAAAAAGTTAGAAAAATATGACCGAATAAGCATTGTTTTGAAAACCAAGGCAAAAACCAATAACAATGGAAGCAGATTCAACCACTTACGAAGGTAACTGTAAGGAAGGGTTTACAGATGCCTTTCCCTTTCCTATTAATCCTGGGTAAGTTTATTTGACTAACCAGTGTAATCAAATAAATATTATATTATCTTATGTGAATAAACAGTATTTTTGTTGCTTTTTTTCAGTAATCAGAAATTTTACATGAATTTAACATGCAACAGTGGTATTAAAAGCCACGAAAGCCAAATTGTAGATAAACTGCAAAGTATTGGTCTCCTTCCCAAGTCACTAAAGTGTCCAAATGACCAACCCGACTGCCAGCTAATTTGCAAACAAGCCAGAGTGATTGACAGGTATACAATAGTATTCATTATCCCCAAGGGGCCGTCCATTAATCTTATCATATTTTTTTTGCATTTTTTAACAGCTCCCTCCCCCTTGGTGATACGTGGTGAGGTTTAAGACCCCCCCCCCCCCCCAAATCACGTGTGTTTTTCAATACCTGCAAAGAATCTAAAATGTTTTTAAATATTTCTTTTTAGAACAGGTTTAAAAAGTATATATATCTAATTTTATTCTAGAAAATGAAGGACCGATAAAAATGTATAGACAGAAACGTTGCACATTGTTTTTTTTTTCAACAGCCCGGCAATTCAATGTCACACTCGCACTACACACACGCTACAGAAACGCCGCTTTTGGTTTAGAAATCGCGCGTTTGACGAAAAAAGAAATACACGTGACATCTTACTACAACCACCCACCCCCCTTGTGATATTTCGTGATGTTTGCCAAACCCCCTCCCTTTCGAGACTCACGTGATTAATGGACGGCCCTTGAAGGGTTAGAGAGAGACCGCAAAAGCAGTCCTCTGCCATAGTCCACGTTTCACCAAATAGCAACTGCACATGTGCTCAGCATGGGTTGGCTTTTGAATCGGTTGCCTGAATTTGAAGAAACTAACACAGTGGGGGGTCTAAGGGGTTCTTAAATAAAGGTATATTAGAATTTTATCTGCTGCCGTTGCGTTACAATATAAAAAAAACCACTTGAAATTTTTGTCAAAATCGGCTATAGTTACGAAAACTGACACTTTTTAGGTGTGGGGGGGTCCCCCCTAACTCCCCCTTACTGATTCCCCCCCGTGTAAACGCATGCTTTTGGAGATATGCAATAAAGAAATATTGAGGTTATGAATCACTAGCGGCCGCTTGCGGTTTCACCCGCGTGGTTCCCGTTCCCGTGGGAATATCGGGATAAAAAGTATCCTATGTGTTAATCCAGGTTATAAACTAGGCGGGGTTAGTGGGCGGGTACTCCTACACTCTCCCATCCCCCTCCACCCCACCCCCAATTCAGGCGACTCGATTTAAAAGTTTTGGTTTTGGTGTCGCAAAGGTGGTGCAGGTAGGGTTGCCACGTTTTTACGGTCGTGTCCGGCCAAATATTTAGGTGTCAGGCCTGTCCGGCTTTTCTTGTTCCATCGTGATTTTAAGACAGCAGACTTTCAAGAAGAGCGGATGATTCACGTCCTTTGTGAGGGTAGTTCCTCCGCGTTCTACAAAGTCAATGCCGGAGTGCCACTAGGTTGTGTGCTCTCACCTACTCTATTTCTTCTGCATATTAATGACATGTTGTCCTTGGGCAATAGGTATTCATTGTTATGCTTATGACAGTATGGTGCATGAGCGGTACTTGGGTGGGACATCTTGCTGCAAAGCAAGCTGATATCGTGGTGAAAAAGCAAGAACTGACGAAAAAAATAGCTAAGAAAAAAAAAGGTTTAAAAAATTGTGAAAAAAAGACAGAAAATTTTCCCTCAGGACGACTTCGTCATTTTCTTAAACTTGACACTTTCCTAACTTGTCTCATTTTTAACTCGGCTCTTTCTTAGTTTGTCTCTTTTGCAAAGTTGACACTTTCATAATTCGTCTCATTTTTAATTTGGCTCTCTTCTCTCTCTTTTTTTGCTACTTTTGCTGCAGGCCCTTACGTCGGAACGCTTTAAGATGTATGTAAACTCATTTATTATTGTGGGTACAGTCGTGTTCATAAATATGTATACACTTTAGTACCTTGGCTTGTCTATTTAATGTCTGTTTAAACTGCCATACATGAATTGTCAAAGCGATTAAAGTGACAAGGTACTAAAGTGTACACATATTTATGAACTCGACTGTACGCATCCAGTCCAGTTAATCTTGAAAAAAAATATGAATCTGGTGTCCCGTAACCTGTACACTTTCTTAGAGTTTATGAAAAAATTAAGATTTAGGAAAGTGTCAAATTAAGAAAGAGACCAACTAAGAAAAAGCCTAGTTAAAAATGAGACCAGTTAGGAAAGTGTCAAGTTTAAGAAAATTACAAAGTCATCCGGAGGGGAGACGAGTTGGGAAAGTGTCAACTTTACAAAAGAGACCAACTAAGAAAGAGCCGAGTTAAAAATGAGACAAGTTAGGAAAGTGTCAAGTTTAAGAAAATGACGAAGTCGTCCTGAGGGATTTCTGTTGATTTTTATACGGAGCCGACACTTAAAAAATTTGCGATAATTTTGTATGAAGTCCTGGACTCGTAAAATTATTCGCTTGGTTCCATGTTGAGCCGCTAAATGAGTTGCAGGACTTAGACAAATTTCGTCGAATTAAAATGTATGATTGCCCTACTTCTGTAGGTCACGTGATATCTTAGAAATTTAAGACAATCGTGAAGCGCAGCGTAGCGATTGTCTTAATTTTTTTTTATTAGACAACAGAAATCTAGCTCCATAAAAAATTTTAATACTTTTTTTTCTAAATAAAACTTTTTTGAAAATTTTTCTGTTCTTATAAAAGCAATGTTTTTCGTCAGTTTAAAAAAAAAAATTAGAGTGTATTTTTTATGCATCCCTTTTGCGCCACCCAGACCCAGTCTTTAGTACACTAGTTGCCTTTTACGACACCCAAGGGAAGAGAGGGGGTGGTAGTATTCTTTCACCGCTATGCGACACGGTTAATTACTATTATAAGTAATTATGTAGTATATGAATGAATACTTATATTCACATACTATGTCCATATTAAATTACGGAAACAGTACCACACCACACTATACAGGATAGCCAAAAAGTTACGTCCAAAAGAAAAAATTAGGTCCCTCGTGTCGTGGGGTATCCGAATCACCCCCATGTATGTTCCGCGATTTTTCATAGTTTTCAAGTTGTGATTTTTTTTTCTGAATTTTTGAGTTATTTCGACATGCCAACTTTAAAAATTTTCTAAAAAAAAAGTAGCGGACTTTGTCGAGACTTTTTATTGCAACTATATCTTCATGAGTGGTACTTTAATGAACAAAATTATTAGCTTCGAGAAAAACTATTTTATTTATTAGGAATTCACTCTATTTGATAAGTAACATAAAGATGTAATTTATTAGCAGGTTGCATTATTTATACTTTACCTATTTATGGTACCCAACTCATAATCTCAATACATATTTCACACATTATACAAATTCTTATTTCAACCATTTGTGTTATCAATTACAGAGTGCAGTGGTTATGTGAAGGATGTGGCAAGAGGCAGCCAATCCGCTCAGGATCATTCTTCCTTCGGCTTCAGTGCTCCCTTTTGCAGACTCTACAAATTATTCTGGCATGGTGTGAAGATGCTGACTGTCCTGTAATTGCACAGCACTTTGGTATGTAGTTTTATAAGTATTTAAATATATTATTAATATATTATTTTTCATAAATTAGTCACAAACTAATAACTGTTAAAGTTTAAAACATACAATTACAATAACTTTTTCGGCACTCCTTTTCTTTAAATATGTTCAATATATACTCTAACATATTTTTTGATGAATGACTGTATGTGCTAAAATAAATTGAAAAAAAAATAAAAAATCCTATGACTATTATGCCCAAAGGGTCAGTCAGAGACTAGGCAGGGAAGACCGTAAAAGCAGTGCACTGCCACAGTCCATGTTTCATTAGATAACAACTGCACATGTGTTCAGCATGATAGGTGGTTTAGCACATTGCCGCTTTATGCTGTTAGATATATAAGGTGACTGCTAGAAACCGCAAGAAACTTCAAGGGCTGGTCTGCTCAAGTGTTTTAAACATGACTTAAAAGGAATTCGTGTTTTTTATTTTTAACGAAATAATTCATTTTGTGAATTTTAATTGGATAGTCTTTCTAATTTATTTTAAAGCATACGGCCATCTGTGGACCCGTCCGCGTCGGCTGGGCGATAAGTACCTACGTTGACGGGTCAACAGACTACCGGCCGGCCGGCCGTTGCCCCCGTCAGCTGTGCGATAGTACCTACGAAAAAAAAATCGAATTCCTTTTTTGTCATTTTTGTCATGTATAAGACACTTGACCTGACCAGCCATTGAAGTATCTTGCGGTTTCTAGCAGTCATCTTATATATGCAGTTTTTGGTCCATTGGTCTTCTTTTACGACAGCCATGAAAAGAGATCGGTTAGACATATTATTTTGTAATGATGAGTCACCACCACGCACACACACAGCCACAGAATACATAATAGTACCATGCAGCTTGCTACAAGAATCTAGTTACTTATCTGAAACATTTTCAGTTTTAAAAGAGGAGTATAAAACCAAAACACTGAATAATGTGGTTCTGAATTAGACACAATTTTGGTTACTATCATTGTACTGATTTTTACAAAATAACTTGTATGTACATTATTAAATATTATGAATGTTTTCATGCTATCAATTGATTGTAAATCATATAGTGGGGTGAGTTACATATTCAGACATTGTCTATCTATAGTATGTATTAAAATAAATATTTGATGTGTTCGTGCCATCTTCCTATCCCTAAATAACACATAAATATAGTAAAAACAAAGTAAAATTTTTTTTTTGTTGAAAAAGAACAATATTTAAATAATATAGAAAGTTTGTTACAAATACTACTTATCATAAAAAAGTGTATTATGTATTTTACTTGGCTAAATTATAACACTTACGAAAAATTTGTAGAGCTATAAATTTTGATTAAAACTTGTTGTTATGTTGAAGATATAAAAAAAAATATTTTTACGTAAAGAAGATGATAATAAATTGTTTTAATTTGTTTATTGACACGTAATTTAACCGAGTAGAGTATATTTATGCTACTTACATGAAAATTACGAAATATCGTGAATCGTGAGAAATGTTGTGAAGTAGTCATTAGTCTGTAGTATATTTAAAGACAAAATAATAACAGCAAACATTTTTTAGGGGTAAAACTAAAAGTGGTCACCATGATATACGATAAACTGGATGATCTAGCCATAAAAGAACACAAAAAGACTAAGCTAGGTGGAGAGAATACTGTGGTGCTAGCTGAGATGTACCCTGATTGTCTGAACCGGCTCTCACCTGATACTACCGATCAGCCGCAAATCAATAGGATTCTCATGCTGGCTGACACTATGGTTAGTGTATTCATTGTGTTCTTTAGATATTTTATTCCTTAGTTACATTTTGTTTACGCTGAATAAAACATAATAAAATAAAAATTAAGTTTGTTTACGCTCACACCAATTAATTTGACCAAGATAAGTATTCTTTTAAAACTTGTTAATATGGTAAGTGCTTCTCCTCCTCCGTGCTTCGGAAGGCACGTTAAGCCGTTGGTCCCGGTTGTTGTCGTAAGATGACAGTCGTTAAAACCCACCAACCCGCATTAGGCCAGCGTGGTGGGTTATGGCTCAATATCCCCACGTGCTATTGTTCACGTGGGAGGCCTGTGCCCAGCAGTGGGACGTTTATAGGCTGATGATGATGATGAATATGGTAAGATAACGGATAAATATACATACATATAGAAAAAACACCCAGACCCGAAATCAATTTAGAGAAACAGTTTTTCCTCTAAATTGACCCGACCGAGAATTGAACCCGGGACCACAGAGATGGCGCGACGCCAAACCCGGCGTGCTAACCATTCGACCACGGAGGTCGTCAGATAATTAAAGCATAAACTTTTGATTATTAGGCCAGCGTGGTGGTTTATGGCTCAATATCCCCACGTGCTATTGTTCACGTGGGAGGCCTGTGCCCAGCAGTGGGACGTTTATAGGCTGATGATGATGATGAATATGGTAAGATAACGGATAAATATACATACATATAGAAAAAACACCCAGACCCGAAATCAATTTTGAGAAACAGTTTTTCCTCTAAATTGACCCGACCGAGAATTGAACCCGGGACCACAGAGATGGCGCGACGCCAAACCCGGCGTGCTAACCATTCGACCACGGAGGTCGTCAGATAATTAAAGCATAAACTTTTGATTGATTTTGGGTCTGGGTGTTCACTGAATTGATTTCGGGTCTGGGTTTTTACTATGTATAATGAGCAGTGATCGGATTAGGTAGTGCAATTTAGGGTCAACGTCCTCGAACATTATATTAGTATGGATACACCCGCAGGATTGCGGGATTTCGGAAATATTCTTTACTTGTAAAATACATTTTAACGAGTAAACAAACACCGCTGAATCACCTTATCATCCTTTTTGCGAAAAAGAGACAGGAAGATTAGTTCTATATTTGGGATTTTTTGTCTCTTTCTCACATTTACACTTTGTCTTATAGTCGGCGCAAACGCTCGAGCAGTCGGAGTAATACTCGTAAAACGTGCTCTCGGAGACAGCGCGCACATGTTCTCTCTCGCACTTATACTGTTTAAAGGTGACGTCACCAGAGACGTCACCTGGCGCATCTCTATTATAAAAGCGATATAATACGATTACGAATTAATCTTTAGTATGACCAGCTCTTATCGAAATTGTAATCCCGCGCGGTTGGCATGTCCATGTTAAAATTTCGTCATGAAATCCCGCACAATTGCACTACCTAATCCGATCACTGATAATGAGTATGTAGGTATAAAAAACAAGTTTCAAAAGAAGCTTAACTAGAGCTAGATAATTTTAACTATCTAAGTACCTACCAATTAGTTTGAGAGTCGAAAAGTAACGTTAAGTTAATTTATAGTAAACAATGTTAAAATAATCGTTGTTCTTTACAGCACATTCCTACTTTCTACAAACTACATGTGATTAGAGAAGAATTGAAAAAGCAAGTTTCAAATTCCATGGGTGATCAGGTATGAATGATTACATGATTTTAAATCAATATTCACGAGTTCCCATAAATCAATGGCTACTCCTAAATTAATTGTGGCCAGTGGCTACTAAACAAACCATTAACGTACATAGAAATAAGTAAATAATGTAAACATTGTTTTTTATATTTATAAAATACTTGTATAAAGCTGTGGAGTTTCTTGCGCCCATTCTTCCGCACAGCTAAAAGACGTCCTAAATGGGGAGTAGTCTAAACAATTTCGAAAGACTCAAAAGCACTATTGACAAAAAAAATGTTTTACTTTGATTTAATATTCGTAGTCTCTCCGGCAAGAGATCGAGCAAATCATATGGAGCAACACCGAAGACGAATCGATAGTGGTGACGGGCAGCCACGTGCCGCCGCTGCCGCGCGCCGCCGCGCTGCAGCAGCTCGCGGCGCACTGCGACAACGACATGCAGCACTTCTGTGAGTATAATTACCTCTGTGGTCTAGTCGCTAAGTCACCGGTCTCAGACCCAGAGGCCCCGCGTTCGGTTAACATCGGGGGTATCTTTGTACCTATACTTTTGTACGTTTGGTTGGTAGCAGGGCTGTTAAGTCCGCCTAGCTAGCTACCACCATCATATCTAAATCTGTCGCCATAACAACAGTGTTTATAGCATTGTTGTGTTCCAACAGTTTAGAGATAAGATAGCCAGTTCCTTAGTGGTTGAATAAAACAAAACTCATAGTGCAAAATTACTTTTCATATTCTCTCAGGAAGTTCGTGTGCTCAGAAAAGTCTTACATCTTTACTGAAACTCAAAGGGTTTTGGGGGAATATCTTTTACCATAAAAATATTACTAAGACACGTTCCTACTGTCACCGTATTTTGAACCTTATTCCCTTCACAGTGAGCTCCAAGATATGGCGGCAGGCGATCGCGCTGTGCGTGGCGTCGCGCTCGCTGTGCAGCCACGCGCCCGCCGCCGCCGCCGCCGACGCGCAGCGCTACCTAGACACGGCACTCTACCGCCTGCGGTATGATGATGGCTTCTATCAGCATTTCCTAGGAGTTATTGCTGCTGAATACACGGACAGCTAGTGAGGTATACAAGGAAACAGCATAAGAAATTGCTTTTATAGTATAGGACCGGTTTCAATTTTATTTGTTATTTTGGTGCAACAACGGTACCTTCACACGGCACTCTACCGCCTGCGGTATGATGATGGCTTCTATCAACATTTCCTAGGAGTTATTGCTGCTGAATACACGGACAGCTAGTGAGGTATACAAGGAAACAGCATAAGAAATTGCTTTTATAGTATAGGACCGGTTTCAATTTTATTTGTTATTTTGGTGCAACAACGGTACCTTCACACGGCACTCTACCGCCTGCGGTATGATGATGGCTTCTATCAACATTTCCTAGGAGTTATTGCTGCTGAATACACGGACAGCTAGTGAGGTATACAAGGAAACAGCATAAGAAATTGCTTTTATAGTATAGGACCGGTTTCAATTTTATTTGTTATTTTGGTGCAACAACGGTACCTTCACACGGCACTCTACCGCCTGCGGTATGATGATGGCTTCTATCAACATTTCCTAGGAGTTATTGCTGCTGAATACACGGACAGCTAGTGAGGTATACAAGGAAACAGCATAAGAAATTGCTTTTATAGTATAGGACCGGTTTCAATTTTATTTGTTATTTTGGTGCAACAACGGTACCTTCACACGGCACTCTACCGCCTGCGGTATGATGATGGCTTCTATCAACATTTCCTAGGAGTTATTGCTGCTGAATACACGGACAGCTAGTGAGGTATACAAGGAAACAGCATAAGAAATTGCTTTTATAGTATAGGACCGGTTTCAATTTTATTTGTTATTTTGGTGCAACAACGGTACCTTCACACGGCACTCTACCGCCTGCGGTATGATGATGGCTTCTATCAACATTTCCTAGGAGTTATTGCTGCTGAATACACGGACAGCTAGTGAGGTATACAAGGAAACAGCATAAGAAATTGCTTTTATAGTATAGGACCGGTTTCAATTTTATTTGTTATTTTGGTGCAACAACGGTACCTTCACACGGCACTCTGCCGCCTGCGGTATGATGATGGCTTCTATCAACATTTCCTAGGAGTTATTGCTGCTGAATACACGGACAGCTAGTGAGGTATACAAGGAAACAGCATAAGAAATTGCTTTTATAGTATAGGACCGGTTTCAATTTTATTTGTTATTTTGGTGCAACAACGGTACCTTCACACGGCACTCTACCGCCTGCGGTATGATGATGGCTTCTATCAACATTTCCTAGGAGTTATTGCTGCTGAATACACGGACAGCTAGTGAGGTATACAAGGAAACAGCATAAGAAATTGCTTTTATAGTATAGGACCGGTTTCAATTTTATTTGTTATTTTGGTGCAACAACGGTACCTAGACACGGCACTCTACCGCCTGCGGTATGATGATGGCTTCTATCAACATTTCATAGGAGCTATTGCTGCTGATTACACGGACAGCTAGTGAGGTATACAAGGGGACAGCACTAAAACAGCATAGGAAATTGCTTTTATGATATAGGGCCGGTTTCAATTTTATTTGTTATTTTGATGCAACAACGGTACCTAGCCACGGCACTCTACCGCCTGCGGTGTGATGATGGCTTCTATCAACATTTCCTAGGAGCTATTGCTGCTGATTACACGGACAGCTAGTGAGGTATACAAGGGAACAGCATTAAAACAGCATAGGAAATTGCTTTTATAGTATAGGGCCGGTTTCAATTTTATTTGTTATTTTGGTGCAACAACGGTACCTAGACACGGCACTCTACCGCCTGCGGTATGATGATGGCTTCTATTAAAATTTCCTAGGAGTTATTGCTGCTGAATACACGGAAAGCTAATGAGGAGCTAGCGCAATGAGAATTTACCTCCAGTTCATAGGTCCGATTTTTTTTTTTCATGATAAGCCCGGCAAATGGCCCCACTCTACCTGATGTTAAGTGGAAATGAAGGCCAGGCGCGAGGACAACTGGTGCAGCGTAAGAGACGTAGCATCAGTCACCCTCACTCTGCCGGCCCACAAAGTGCTTCTTCACGCCTCGTTTGAAGGACCCTATGTCATAGGTAGGAGGGAATACGTGTGCTGGTAGACTATTCCATCTTTTGGAAGTGCGACAAAGAAACGAGTCACCAAATTTCTTTGTGCGTGATGGAATGTTAGAGACTGTAAATTGGTGACTCCGGAGAGCAGCACGCGTACTCCTATGGAGGAAGGGAGAAGGAGGTATGAGGTCAAAGAGTTCTTCAGAGCACTCGCCATGGTATAAACGGTAAAAGACGCTGAGTGACGCAATATCTCTACGCAATTGCAAAGGCTCGAGAGTTTTAGTGACCTCCGCATTGCCGATAATGCGCACAGCGCGGCGCTGCAATCTGTCCAAGGCATCGAGAAGGTACTTTGCGGAGCCGTCCCAAAGGTGAGAGCAATACTCCACGCAAGACCGCACCTGTGTCTTGTATAATAGACACAACTGATCAGGCGTGAAGAATCGCCGCACCTTGTTCAGGACACCGAGTTTATGGAGGCATTTTTAATCACGCTTTCGATGTAGTCCTTTTGGTTCAGATCGCAGCGGATATTCATACCGAGCATGTTAATACTGCTCTGCAGGTTTAGAGATGTACCCTGAAGAGAGGGAAGGGGAAGGAATGGCGACTTTTTCGCTGTGAACGCGCACACCTGTGTTTTCTTGGCATTGAACTCCACCAGATTATCGGAGCCCCATTTAGAAATTACAGTTTTATTTGTTATTTTGGTGCAACAACGGTACCTTAACGCGGCACTCAATCGCCTGCGATACGACAACGAATTCAATTAACATTTTCTAGGAGTTATTGCTGCTGAGTACAAAAGCTGCTAATGATGTGTAAAAGGAAACAGTAATAAGAATTGGCTCTAATTCTATAGGCCTGGTTATAATTTAGGTCCCGTTATTGAACTACAGCATTCTCACACTATACACTGGAAAAAATGTACCCCTGGTTTTAATAGGTCATTTGCCGTAACAGAAATACCTCTTAAAAACGGACTAGGCGTCCAAACTAACAAATTAACAGGAAACCTGTACAGAATCATGATAATATGTCCTGTTATATCTGTACTGATATTACAACAGGTACAGTACAGTTATTTCGCCCAGACGGGTTCCTGATAGAATATCATTCAGCCAACTGAACAAAATTATCAGTCACAAGTTTGTAAGGCAATCGGTACTTTCCTGTTAAATTGTTAAGCAATCAAAACATTACTTGGTGCAGAACTGAAACGCGACTCATATATTAACAGTACGTCCCGATAATGTGACTAAATTATACTGGAATATTCAGGGTACTCTTTGGTTACTTTAATCGTTTGTCCTGATGTATTGTAGGTATCATTCAATAATTAAGAACAGTACGCCCCGATAATTTTACCAAAATATACTGGTATATTCAGGGTACTTTTTGGCTACTTCAATCGTTTGTCCTGATGTATTGTAGGTATCATTTACTGATAAAAAGTGCGTTCTGTATGGATAATGCAGGGCTTTCCTGTTAGTAATCCCACTGCCGCGGTACCGCGCTGCACCGTGTGTGTGTGTGTCCGGGGGGGGGGGGTCTAGCTTTACCCCCCACCCCCCACGTGATGCAGCGTTGCACCGGGGTGGAGGGGAGCGAGCTAGCTAGCTTGCACAAAATAAGTTAAATCTCTCATGGTGTACCTACGCATAAAGGTACTATTTATTTCTTTTGGGCACTATTTGGTACAATTTGGGTACAGTTTTTTGGCATTGTTGAAATAACAGAATTCCATGGTGAGGAAGCCAGGCGTAGATACACCTCTGATGAGTGTCAGTGTGTTCGGAAAAGGTGCAATTAAATCTTTATGTGAGAAACAACGAAATTTAACACCATTTACAACTTCGTAAGCATAAAAATGTTCATCAAATTACAAAGTTTCAAATAGAAGACATGAGAGTATACTTCATCGTCTTCAGCAAGCAAGATATGTTGAATCAAAGCGAACATAGGCAGACATGATTCCTCACATATGTCCACAGTGACAATATCGGAATTTCTCCAGGTTACACCTTTTATTTTTAAACAGGTAACAGAATATTTTGCTTTTTTGTGAAGCACGCGATAACATAACCCTCCTGTCAACATGTTGATTAGGATAAAAACTCTTTCTTTGATAAAAATCATTAAATATTAACTGATTTTTACAGCCAATGTTTTGCAAATATTAACTCTGCCTGCAGCTGCTCTTGCGGCCATTTTTGATATTTTATGCTTGGCCTCGAAACGCATAGTCCAGATATGGCACAAAGGACCGAATTTCTTTAAGATACTAGGATAATGCCAGGGCAGTGCGTTTGAAACGTTGCGTTAAAACCGTTTACATTGTTTGGGTAAAAACGGTCATAATCCTGAATCAAAAGTTGATACCCTACAGCAGGGGCCACCAATTAGTTTCATTGCGGGTCCGTTTGTGACAAATATAACTATTGCGGTCCGTTTGTGATAAATATAACTATAATTATTGCGGTCCGTTTGGTTTATGATATTAACTTGCAACCAAGACTTAAAATGTCAATCCTACTAATATTCTAAATGGGAAAGTATGTCAGTTTGTTTGTTTATTTGTCACTGTTTCACACAAAAACTACTGAACCGATTTTGATGAAATTTGGCTCACAGAAAACATAGGCTACTTTTTATCCCGATATTCCTACGAGAATGGGAACCACACGGGTGAAACCACGGGCAGCCGCTACGCTAGTGAATAAATAAAAGCAAAAGAATTCAGAATACGTTGTTTATTATTAATGATACATTGAATTAAAATATAAAGTAAGAACAATATTAATGCGAAAAATGACATTTTTTACTCTGAACAATCTGTCTGAAGTCTGGGCTGCGTTCCGTGGCTTCACTCGAGTGCACTCGAGCGCACTCCGGCGCGCGCTCTACCCGTTCCGTGGCTTGGTGAAATTTTACTCTGACGGCTGTCAGAGCGTAGTTTCATCCGTTCTGTGGCTCAGAGCGCAGCAACCAAACAACTATCAAATCGGATGGTTGTTTTTCACTCTGACAACTATTTGACGTTTATATCATTGTTAAAGTGTCAAATTTTGCAATTTATGTCAAATCTTCTCGAAAAATTGGGCCTGTTTGTTTCGTATTGTTTTACTTTTTAATAATTAGGTTTAAATATTGTATAAAAGTGGAAAAAATGTAGACAAAAGAAGAGTTATCTCTCGTTTTGGATAGGAATACTTCAGAAGAGGTTATAAAAACAACTCGATCGTTCCGTGGCTCAGTTGCAACTCAAACGAGTTAAACTTTAACCAAACAACTACACCCAGAACGACGGAACGCACTCCTGGTGTTAAGTTGGTGCAAACTCTTAAAGCCATTAAATCCTGGAGATGATCATCGGTAAGACGAGATCGAAATTTATTTTTAATAAAGTTCATCTTGAAAGCTGATTCACAAATGTATTTTGATCCAAACATTGTACAAAGTTTCAAAGCCATTTTTTTAATTCTGGGTATTTTTTTATACAAATTTTATCTAAAATTTTTGGCAATTAACTTCCGAATTGTTGTGTTTTAAACAGCATTTTCTTGAAAGTCGTTTATTACTTCCGAAAACATTAGCCGCTTCATAGCTCCATTCACCATCGGGCTGCTGTAAATGTTACTGAGAATTTCTACATCGTTCTCAATTCTCTTAAAGTCTGCGAATCTGTTCTCGAATTCCGATTTAAGATCATTAATGAATGTCTTGTATTGGCTGACCTCAATCTCTTTACCACTGTTGACTATTTTTAAATTAGGAAAGTGCAAGAATTCATTGTTCAGATCATTTTTCAATCGATCTAGTGTTCGTAAAAAACTTTTCATTTCTAAAAAAGTTTCCAAACAAGCTTTCCTTTCCCTTGAAGTTAAAGGTTCAGGTCATTGATATGTTATATAATTTTTATAGTTTATTTTCATAAATTTCATAGTAGTGCGGGATGTTCTCGTAGACTAAATGATTAAATTTTTAAAACATCATGTTTTTAGAGTAACCACTAATAATCAGTCTTGTCACGCGATTAGTCCTATTACGTTTTAAAAAGTTTGATAAACATTCTTACACAAGTACACACTCATCAGCTTAGTTGAGTGATGCACAGACTACCTAGGGATGAGTGATGAATATCTTGTGATCGAAAGGACCTTGGTGACCTTTTTTTTTGTTTAGGTTAAGGTAATGGTTTTCTCTTGTGTGAGTAATGACCATGCCCAGACATTTACATAGCCTGCAAGGTACACAGAGGCTTGTATCTTCATTGATTGTTAAACCAAACTAAAAAGTTTTTTTTAATATTAAATTAAATCAGTATCTTTGGGGACCAGTATTTCATGTAAACTAGCTCTGTGATACATGGTTAAAACACCTATTGCATTATAGGACTTAATAAGTTTTTTGGTTAAGTGGATTTTGTAACCATCAATCAAAGAGAGGACTGTGCAGTCCTTTGTTGTAAGTGGTATACTTAGCTGTAGGTCCAGGCGGCTGCAGCGCGCGGCGGGCGGCTGGCGCAGCCACGGCCTCGCTGAGTGCACTGGCGGCGGCAGGGCTGCACGTGCTTTCGGCGCAATATTAAGATTACGCACTTAATTATCATCGCAACGAATTGAATTAATAAGAATACGCAGTTTTTTTTTTAATACTAATTTTTTCTTAGTTGATTAAAATTTATTGGAACTACTATAATAGTTTTGCGCATCTTGGATAACCAACGTAATGTTGTTCAGGTTAGAAGGCTAACCGTCACGTTTCAATTGCTGTAAAAAAACCCCAATGGTAGATTCGAAAGCATTTTGTTGGTATCTACGACAATAATTTCAAATGATCACTATCACTTTTAAACTTTTGTTGCGGCACTTGTGTCTGGATAACAAACGTTACTTTGTTTAGGTTAGAAGGCTAACGGTCACGTTTCAATTGCTGTGAAAAAACCCCTAAGGCAGATTCGATAGCGTTTTGTTGGTATTCACGACAAAATAATTTAAAATTATCAGTTTCACTTTAAAACATTTCTTTTCGGCAACTATGTGTCTTGAATAGTATGAAAGACCAACGTTATTTTGTTCAGGTTAGAAGGCTAACCGTCACATTTCAATTGCTGTGAAGAAGCCCCAATGGCAGATTCGATAGCGTTTTGTTGGTATTTACGACAAAATAATTAAATTATCACTTTTACTTTAAAACTTAAGCGTTTTGACATTTTTGTGTCTTGACTGGCCGAGCACTAATACAAGTTTATTAGAGTATTTAAGCACAGTAGTAAAGAAGTGCCAAGTTCGAATTCCAAGTTTATTAGAGTATTTGAGCACAGTAGTAGAGAAGTGCCAAGTTCGAATTACTGGTTTATTAGAGTATTAGAGCACAGTAGTAGAGATTGCCAGGTTCGAATTCCAAGTTTATTAGAGTATTTCAGCCCAGTAGTAGAGAAGTGCCAAGTTCGAATTACTAGTTTATTAGAGTATTTGAGCACAGTAGTAGAGAAGTGCCAAGTTCGAATTACTGGTTTATTAGAGTATTAGAGCACAGTAGTAGAGATTGCCAGGTTCGAATTCCAAGTTTATTAGAGTATTTCAGCCCAGTAGTAGAGAAGTGCCAAGTTCGAATTACTAGTTTATTAGAGTATTTGAGCACAGTAGTAGAGAAGTGCCAAGTTCGAATTACTAGTTTATTAGAGTATTTGAGCACAGTAGAAGAGAGAAGTGTTCAAGTTCAAAATCATTTATTCATACACCACACTAATCGCGCGATGTTTATAACCTAAAGCGTAACAAAAAATGGAAAACGTAACTAATCTACCACTAGTTCGGATTTTGGGAGAGCCTTCGACTGAGAAGAAGCTGGTAAGAAACTCAGATGTTACTTTTTTCTCCTTCTAAAAGGACATCATTTTTTTGGGACTTTCATAAAAAGGCCGGCCAAGAAAAAAAAATAGTACGTATTGTTAGAACTAGCCATTTGGAGAAATAGTTAATATGGCACAAAAAGTTGTAGGATTGGTCCGAGCCAAGTTATACAAGTTCGAAGATTCAACATTTTCATACATTTATGGATTCCAAATTTTTTTTTGTTTGTAAACGGAACAGATGATGACCCCACAGCTTTTGCGTTGCAATGACAATTGCTTCAGATCATTAGTACTAGCAATATTTTATGTTTCCCAGTCCCAGCACTTTCAGAAATCAATAAATGTATGAAAATGCTGAATCATCGAACTTGTATAACTTGGCTCAGAGCAATCCTACAACTTTTGTGCCATAATAACTATTACCCCAAATGGCTAGTTCTAACAATACGTACCATTTTTTTGTTGGCCGGCTCTTTCAGAAAACGCCCAAAAATGTATGGAGCCTAAATGATCTCCTTTGTCATTTACATAATCTTCGACTTTATAATAACCTTTACTCATGAGAGTTTTATAACATGTGCAATAAATGTATGTAAAGGCATTTCAGTAATAGTTAAGTTGGAAGTGTTTTATGCTTGTACATGCACTATGTCCAAAAAAATTTGTCATTTATATAATCTTCGACTTTATAATAACCTATACTCATGAGAGTTTTATAACATGTGCAATAAATGTATGTAAAGACATTTCAGTAATTGTTAAGTTTGAAGTGTTTTATGCTCGTACATGTTAAACCACAGTTACCCAAGAAAGAGTACTTACTTACTAGAACAAAAATTATTTTAAATTTCTTTAAACTATGGTAGCCTGCCCAACATGATCCCCCACACAACGCGACATTGCACAACGTGCACAAAGTGTCACCATACTGCGCCTTCCTGCCGCAGTGCACCGAACGCACCGCTTCTGGGCCCGACATGTCTTGCCCGGCACTTTGTCTGTAAAGGCCACAAAATGGTCCCCTTTTTGTAACCTAACATCCCGGTTGTTTGGGATTGGGGTTGGGATCATATTGGGCAAGCCCGTTTTAATGAGTGCCTCTCCCACAGCCTGGCGGAACTGCCTGTGTGACAGAGTATGTGATGTTGTTGGCATTTTCCTAAATAAAATAAAAGTATTTAAAAGGCTTGTATTGAGCAATCTTTTAAACACCTTCATGTACCACTTTTTGTTGCGCTTTCTTTCCATTAAAAACATGGAAAGTTTCTGATTCCTAGAATCTCCACCCCCCATGTATTTGTTGTACACCGCGATCATGCGTGGCTTTTGTATATCGACTCCGGGACGCGTCGCTGCCACCCGATCGTCTTTATGAAAGGTCGACAATGCGGTGACAAGTTTGACATCTTTCCAGGCGATCAAACTAATGTCACCGCAATGTCTAGCCACCTGCTCCCCAGTCTGCAAAGACCTTTGCGTGAGCGATCGGATCGCATCTGGAATTTGGGCACGGTGCCTGTCCCTATGATGTCCGTGCGCCTCTTCTTTAAAAACCTTGTCAAGGGCAACTGGTTATAACAGTTGTCCATAAGTTCGAGAACTACCTTAGCAGTGCAGTTATCGAACCCATGGATGGGATTAGGGTTCATTGTCGAACTTTTGCCGGCATAAATGAGGCACCTAAGCAAATACCCTGTTTCTGCCTCACAAAGGTCAAAACTCTTTATACCAAATCGGGCCGCCTTAGTGCGGATGCACTGGACCCAACTGAGGCGGCCCTTCCACAACAAAAGAGACTCGTCGAGGCTCAAATATTTGTTCGGCGTGTACAGGCTCCGTAAACTTTTTGTTACAGTGCTCTAAAATGGGAGTGATTTTTGATATTTTTTTTTCATAGGATGAAAGAGGAAGGGCTTCATTGTTATCTACAAAGTGAAGCATGCGAGTGATACAAATAAAACGATCTCTTGTCATGTAACGCCGAAAATCTGGCATTCCCATGACACCTGTCGACCAATAATCTTTCACAACACTCCTGTAGCACATTGACATTAAAACTAACATACCAAAGTATCGATACATCTCCTCAGTGGTGGTTTCGGTCCATGAGCCCATGGGCTCAAGTAACCTATCCCCCACTTCGGTAAATGCAACGATAATTTCCTATGCATACCGATTTGTCTCATTCACAATGTGAGCCATTATCTCTTCCGTCCACACAGCCTTGAACCACTCGACCGGATCCTGAGAAGCAAACGATGGAGCAGGTGTACGCAAATAAGTTTCCTCCTGGTCAGAAAACGTTGAAAAGTCTTCCGACCAAGAAAACCCACTTGCGGACACTGATTCCATCGTTAACATCTCAGCATCCGGTCCTTCCATTCCCTCATCGTCATCATACATCACACTTGCCACTCTTTCTTCTTCTATACCATCATTCACTTCCTCATCTACCACTACTTCATCAGCCAGTAGCTCATCCAAACATCCCTCCTCATTCGCTATTGCTACCTGGCGTAGTCGCCGCGCATTACGCCGCATGTTTGCGAACCGATGATCTTGTGTTTCTTCATCCGATTCGCCCTCGGCACTGTCGTCGGTGTCGTCTTCACTGCCAGAGTTCTCAAGAGCTCTGGCAATAAGGTCGTCGTCCATGCGCAGGCCACGACGCGCTTTTTTCGTTCGGGAACCCCCAGCAACAGGGGTTGCCGATGATGGCGCCGTCAGAGTAGACAGCGCCAACTCCGGCGTTGTCGCTGGTTTCCAAATCTTTGGACAAAAGCAAACAAGAATCCGTCACCAAAGAACCAGCACCAATTTATACAAGACGACCGCACAATATCACACACATGCGCAAGTTTTGATGTTTGTTAGTATGTTTGTTGCTCAATCAAACAAAAGTTTACCTGAACACATCTGGATAAAATTTGGCACACAGATAAATCATAGACTGGAATTACACATAATTATGGTACAAATAGAGAGACCTATGTCCAGCAGTGGAAGAGTATCGGCTGATGATGATGATGGTACAAATTATCCAACCGACAGTTGTATGATTCCGTAAACTCATTTCAAATCTCGAACCGCGTTAAAATTTTACTTAAGTATATTTAAGCGTTAATAAAACGCTAAAATATAAAAACATTAATTCGTTAAAGCAATTGCAGCTGGTCCGGTCGCAGTATTTGACACTGATTTTGAATGGAAGAGTACGCGCGCGCGCGGGGCGTAATTTCGACTTGTACCCGTGGTTGGAAAGTCTGAATTGTTTCCAGCTGTATTATTGGCAGTTTGAAGCTCTGCGTTGTTAGCAAGTGTTTTATTAAACTTTCCAAGTCCAAAATAAGGCTTAAACTGAAAAGGTCACTCTCATTGACAATTTTGTCAGGCTCGCTGATGGGCGCTTATTTTTTCTTTTTCCTCTTTCCATAAAGCTAGATAAGCTTTAAATTTTGGTCTATCTCGTGTTGGACCAATTAGTTCACTGAAGTCGCTGTCATTCAGCACCTGAAGTGCCATAATGTCTATGCGTGCTTCTTAAATAAAATAAAAAAAATGGATTGGCAGAAAATTATGTATGACATGTTTAACAATCATTTTTATATACATTTTGTGCGGGACGCTTCTATTTATAAGGTACCGTTCGCTATAGATCCCGCAGCTGTTTTAACTATGCTGGGTTGCGCAATTCTATCGTCGAAATCTTCTATGATGCAGTTACAAGGGGCGACGTCGTTAAATTAAAGCTTCGGTAGTATGTTCAGGCTTGTACTTTCTATGCTTCCTATTTTCTAAGTTGCTTGCGAGAGTTTTCGAGTGGATCCGGATTTTAGCTGTGTTGTACTGTGTATTGCGATTTTTGATTGCGGATCTCCTTGCCCGGGCTTCTTCTCGACGACTGCGTCGCCGGGTAAGGGCACGACAGTGTGTCCTTTTCTTTAACAGAGAAATAATGATACTCTGTAGTATTGCCAGATTGTGCATATCTCGCGCACAACTTCTAGATTCTATCCGGAAACCATTCTGCTGTATTCTGCGATTGTAGTGAATCCTGCGCCACAAGTGGCAACTGTATGCGGGACTGCTCGCTTTTGTGTAGACATACACAATTAATATGATTTGATAACACCAGTCCTCCCCACGTAGACTTCTTGGACTAGTGCTAGGTTAAGGTAATGGTTTTCTCTTGTGTGAGTTATGACCATGCCCAGACATTTACATAGCCTGCAAGGTACACAGAGGCTTGTATCTTCATTGATTGTTAAATCAAACTAAAAAGTTTTTTTTTTATATTTAATAAAATCAGTATCTTTGGGGACCAGTATTTCATGTAAACTAGCTCTGTAATACATGGTTAAAACACGTATTAAGACTTATTGCATTATAGGACTTAAAAAAGTTTTTTGGTTAAGTGGATTTTATAACCATCAATCAAAGAGAGGACTGTGCAGTCCTTTGTTGTAAGTGGTATACTTAGCTGTAGGTCCAGGCGGCTGCAGCGCGCGGCGGGCGGCTGGCGCAGCCACGGCCTCACTGAGTGCACTGGCGGCGGCAGGGCTGCACGTGCTCTCGGCGCAATATTAAGATTACGCACTTAATTATCATCGCAACGAATTGAATTAATAAGAATACGCAATTTTTTTTTAATACTAATTTTTTCTTAGTTGATTAAAATTTATTGGAACTACTATAATAGTTTTGCGCATCTTGGATAACCAACGTAATGTTGTTCAGGTTAGAAGGCTAACCGTCACGTTTCAATTGCTGTGAAAAAACCCCAATGGTAGATTCGAAAGCGTTTTGTTGGTATTCACGACAAAATAATTTAAAATTATCAGTTTCACTTTCAAACATTTCTTTTCGGCAACTATGTGTCTTGAATAGTATGAATGACCAACGTTATTTTGTTCAGGTTAGAAGGCTAACCGTCACATTTCAATTGCTGTGAAAAAGCCCCAATGGCAGATTCGATAGCGTTTTGTTGGTATTCACGACAAAATAATTAAATTATCACTTTTACTTTAAAACTTAAGCGTTTTGACATTTTTGTGTCTTGACTGGCCGAGCACTAATACAAGTTTATTAGAGTATTTGAGCACAGTAGTTAAGAAGTGCCAAGTTCGAATTACTAGTTTATTAGAGTATTTGAGCACAGTAGAAGAGAGTAGAGTCCAAGTTCAAAATAAAGCGCAACAAAAAATGGAAAACCCAAAGTCCCAGGTTCGAATTCCAAGTTTATTAGAGTATTTGAGCACAGTAGTAGAGAAGTGCCAAGTTCGAATTACTAGTTTATTAGAGTATTTGAGCACAGTAGTAGAGAAGTGCCAAGTTCGAATTACTAGTTTATTAGAGTATTTGAGCACAGTAGAAGAGAGAAGTGTTCAAGTTCAAAATCATTTATCCATACACCACACTAATCGCGCGATGTTTATAACCTAAAGCGTAACAAAAAATGGAAAACGTAACTAATCTACCACTAGTTTGGATTTTGGGAGAGCCTTCGACTGAGAAGAAGCTGGTAAGAAACTCAGATGTTACTTTTTTCTCCCTCTAAAAGGACATCATTTTTTTTGGGACTTTCATGAAAGTGCCGGCCAAGAAAAAAAAAATAGTACGTATTGTTAGAACTAGCCATTTGGAGAAATAGTTAATATGGCACAAAAGTTGTAGGATTGGTCCGAGCCAAGTTATACAAGTTCGAAGATTCAACATTTTCATACATTTATAGATTCCAATTTTTTTTTGTTTGTAAACGGAACAGATGATGACCCCACAGCTTTTGCGTTGCAATGACAATTGCTTCAGATCATTAGTTCTAGCAATATTTTATGTTTCCCAGTCCCAGCACTTTCAGAAATCAATAAATGTATGAAAATGCTGAATCATCGAACTTGTATAACTTGGCTTAGAGCAATCCTACAACTTTTGTGCCATAATAACTATTACCCCAAATGGCTAGTTCTAACAATACGTACCATTTTTTTGTTGGCCGGCTCTTTCAGAAAACGCCCAAAAATGTATGGAGCCTAAATGATCTCCTTTGTCATTTACATAATCTTCGACTTTATAATAACCTTTACTCATGAGAGTTTTATAACATGTGCAATAAATGTATGTAAAGGCATTTCAGTAATAGTTAAGTTGGAAGTGTTTTATGCTTGTACATGCACTATGTCCAAAAAAATTTGTCATTTATATAATCTTCGACTTTATAATAACCTATACTCATGAGAGTTTTATAACATGTGCAATAAATGTATGTAAAGGCATTTCAGTAATAGTTAAGTTGAAAGTGTTTTATGCTCGTACATGTTAAACCACAGTTACCCAAGAAAGAGTTACTTACTTACTAGAACAAAAGTTATTTTAAATTTCTTTAAACTATGGTAGCCTGCCCAACATGATCCCCCACACAACGCGACATTGCACAACGTGCACAAAGTGTCACCATACTGCGCCTTCCTGCCGCAGTGCACCGAACGCACCGCTTCTGGGCCCGACATGTCTTGCCCGGCACTTTGTCTGTAAAGGCCACAAAATGGTCCCCTTTTTGTAACCTAACATCCCGGTTGTTTGGGATTGGGGTTGGGATCATATTGGGCAAGCCCGTTTTAATGAGTGCCTCTCCCACAGCCTGGCGGAACTGCCTGTGTGACAGAGTATGTGATGTTGTTGGCATTTTCCTAAATAAAATAAAAGTATTTAAAAGGCTTGTATTGAGCAATCTTTTAAACACCTTCATGTACCACTTTTTGTTGCGCTTTCTTTCCATTAAAAACATGGAAAGTTTCTGATTCCTAGAATCTCCACCCCCCATGTATTTGTTGTACACCGCGATCATGCGTGGCTTTTGTATATCGACTCCGGGACGCGTCGCTGCCACCCGATCGTCTTTATGAAAGGTCGACAATGCGGTGACAAGTTTGACATCTTTCCAGGCGATCAAACTAATGTCACCGCAATGTCTAGCCACCTGCTCCCCAGTCTGCAAAGACCTTTGCGTGAGCGATCGGATCGCATCTGGAATGTGGGCACGGTGCCTGTCCCTATGATGTCCGTGCGCCTCTTCTTTAAAAACCTTGTCAAGGGCAACTGGTTATAACAGTTGTCCATAAGTTCGAGAACTACCTTAGCAGTGCAGTTATCGAACCCATGGATGGGATTAGGGTTCATTGTCGAACTTTTGCCGGCATAAATGAGGCACCTAAGCAAATACCCTGTTTCTGCCTCACAAAGGTCAAAACTCTTTATACCAAATCGGGCCGCCTTAGTGCGGATGCACTGGACCCAACTGAGGCGGCCCTTCCACAACAAAAGAGACTCGTCGAGGCTCAAATATTTGTTCGGCGTGTACAGGCTCCGTAAACTTTTTGTTACAGTGCTCTAAAATGGGAGTGATTTTTGATATTTTTTTTTCATAGGATGAAAGAGGAAGGGCTTCATTGTTATCTACAAAGTGAAGCATGCGAGTGATACAAATAAAACGATCTCTTGTCATGTAACGCCGAAAATCTGGCATTCCCATGACACCTGTCGACCAATAATCTTTCACAACACTCCTGTAGCACATTGACATTAAAACTAACATACCAAAGTATCGATACATCTCCTCAGTGGTGGTTTCGGTCCATGAGCCCATGGGCTCAAGTAACCTATCCCCCACTTCGGTAAATGCAACGATAATTTCCTATGCATACCGATTTGTCTCATTCACAATGTGAGCCATTATCTCTTCCGTCCACACAGCCTTGAACCACTCGACCGGATCCTGAGAAGCAAACGATGGAGCAGGTGTACGCAAATAAGTTTCCTCCTGGTCAGAAAACGTTGAAAAGTCTTCCGACCAAGAAAACCCACTTGCGGACACTGATTCCATCGTTAACATCTCAGCATCCGGTCCTTCCATTCCCTCATCGTCATCATACATCACACTTGCCACTCTTTCTTCTTCTATACCATCATTCACTTCCTCATCTACCACTACTTCATCAGCCAGTAGCTCATCCAAACATCCCTCCTCATTCGCTATTGCTACCTGGCGTAGTCGCCGCGCATTACGCCGCATGTTTGCGAACCGATGATCTTGTGTTTCTTCATCCGATTCGCCCTCGGCACTGTCGTCGGTGTCGTCTTCACTGCCAGAGTTCTCAAGAGCTCTGGCAATAAGGTCGTCGTCCATGCGCAGGCCACGACGCGCTTTTTTCGTTCGGGAACCCCCAGCAACAGGGGTTGCCGATGATGACGCCGTCAGAGTAGACAGCGCCAACTCCGGCGTTGTCGCTGGTTTCCAAATCTTTGGACAAAAGCAAACAAGAATCCGTCACCAAAGAACCAGCACCAATTTATACAAGACGACCGCACAATATCACACACATGCGCAAGTTTTGATGTTTGTTAGTATGTTTGTTGCTCAATCAAACAAAAGTTTACCTGAACACATCTGGATAAAATTTGGCACACAGATAAATCATAGACTGGAATTACACATAATTATGGTACAAATAGAGAGACCTATGTCCAGCAGTGGAAGAGTATCGGCTGATGATGATGATGGTACAAATTATCCAACCGACAGTTGTATGATTCCGTAAACTCATTTCAAATCTCGAACCGCGTTAAAATTTTACTTAAGTATATTTAAGCGTTAATAAAACGCTAAAATATAAAAACATTAATTCGTTAAAGCAATTGCAGCTGGTCCGCGCGCGCGCGGGGCGTAATTTCGACTTGTACCCGTGGTTGGAAAGTCTGAATTGTCTCCAGCTGTATTATTGGCAGTTTGAAGCTCTGCGTTGTTAGCAAGTGTTTTATTAAACTTTCCAAGTCCAAAATAAGGCTTAAACTGAAAAGGTCACTCTCATTGACAATTTTGTCAGGCTCGCTGATGGGCGCTTATTTTTTCTTTTTCCTCTTTCCATAAAGCTAGATAAGCTTTAAATTTTGGTCTATCTCGTGTTGGACCAATTAGTTCACTGAAGTCGCTGTCATTCAGCATCTGAAGTGCTATAATGTCTATGCGTGCTTCTTAAATAAAATAAAAAAAATGGATTGGCAGAAAATTATGTATGACATGTTTAACAATCATTTTTATATACATTTTGTGCGGGACGCTTCTATTTATAAGGTACCGTTCGCTATAGATCCCGCAGCTGTTTTAACTATGCTGGATTGCGCAATTCTATCGTCGAAATCTTCTATGATGCAGTTACAAGGGGCGACGTCGTTAAATTAAAGCTTCGGTAGTATGTTCAGGCTTGTATTTTCTATGCTTCCTATTTTCTATGTTGCTTGCGAGAGTTTTCGAGTGGATCCGGATTTTAGCTGTGTTGTATTGTGTATTGCGATTTTTGATTGCGGATCTCCTTGCCCGGGCTTCTTCTCGACGACTGCGTCGCCGGGTAAGGGCACGACAGTGTGTCCTTTTCTTTAACAGAGAAATAATGATACTCTGTAGTATTGCCAGATTGTGCATATCTCGCGCACAACTTCTAGATTCTATCCGGAAACCATTCTACTGTATTCTGCGATTGTAGTGAATCCTGCGCCACAAGTGGCAACTGTATGCGGGACTGCTCGCTTTTGTGTAGACATACACAATTAATATGATTTGATAACACCAGTCCTCCCCACGTAGACTTCTTGGACTAGTGCTGTCGAAGTTTTCCTGTCACTGGCCGCTTGGAGAAAATCCGCTGTTATAACCTCGGAGCACTGAAGATTCAGCTGGATGAACTAGATTAGTTGTGGTTTTTCCTGGGCCCTTAGCAGTATGTCACCCGGTTACGGGCGATTGCATCTCATTTCTGCTTTTCGGGACATTCACTGCTGTGGGCTGTATGTTCTGTATCCTCCATGGATTTGGCCTGGGTGCAGTTAATACAGCTGGGCGGGTACAGTATGGCATGACATTGTAAGGTATTGCGGGCCTTTTTCCTGTACCTTACCTTCATGTGCTGTTGTGGTACCTCCAAGTTGTTAAAGAGGTTGTTATTCTGGGCTGGTTGTTATCAGGGTTAAGATCTCCTCGTCATTGTGATTATGTAGGACGTCCTTTATCCTAGAGGTTGGTCTTCCTAGCTATCTCGGTTCTGATGTCTTTCCTCGAGCTAACCCGAGAATGTATTAGTTATAGGTCCTTCTCCGTACTACAACTGACCACCACCTTCCTGTTCCGCGCAGTGCGCACTCTCTCCACCTTTGCCCCGGGTTTTCCTGCGTCTACCGCTTCATTTAGTGACTTGATTATCCCGTCCCCGTCCCTCAATGGATCCGTGGACGAGACAATCAATGTGTGGTTCGGTCTCGCTAGGGGACGTGGGCGGACAGGGGCTAATGACGTACGCAGCAGCCGCCGCAGCCCAGGTACGTTTTAGTTTTTGAGGATTGATGGTGCTCATCCCCACCGATTTGAGCTCGGAGCCCAAATTGGTGGTGAATGGTGGAGATTTCTCCCTGGTCTCGTATTGCTTCATGGTGCGAAGCTGAGACGAGACCAGTTCCAGCTGCTCTGAGATGGGCTGCAGCTGGTGCGAGATTCTACCTCGCAGGATTAGTTTGGTGCCATTGTTTGTGTGTCCAGGTAGGGGTATTGCGATCTCGTTATGAGGTCCACGAGATCTGTCTTTACGCTCTCTATTGTTGTTGTAGTAGAGGCTTCTTGAGTAGACGGCTGGGATATACTCTTTTCAAGTCTGGACAGGGTTTCCACCTCCTCGCTGGAGGCTTTTTGTTGTTGGCATCCACCCTGTCGCCCCTGTAATCCCTCCCGAGCTCATCCAGCTGTGTGGACATAGACCTCTGAGCTTGTGACAACTCCGACAGGCTCTTTATCAGGGGCTCGATAGTCTTTGTCCCTTACTCTTTGTTCCTGAGCGAGTCTGCTAACCCATTGATGGTAGGGTTATCGACTCCAGAGCCTCTTTGTTGTCCTTTATCTGTGCGTGTGGTTCGCTCTCCTTATACACCAGCCAGTCCCTCGTGGTGTCGGTGGTTTTCACTAATTTGGTGATTTCCACCCTAGCTTCTGCTAACTCGTTGGTTAGCTGCCTTGTCACCTCCCTGATGGCTGCCGTATGCGCCCGTTCCACCCGCACTAACTCCTTGGCATGCCGCGTGCGCTTCTCCTGCAGACTGTGCTTGTGCCTCGATCTTGAGTCCGAGAGAGACAGCACAGTCTCATAGAGAGTCTGCAGGCTGTCGAGCGCAAGCTGCTTGCTCTCCTTCTTCATATTAGTGGCTGCTTCCAGTGCGTCTTTGCCCTATTGCAGCATTTCGTTGGCCAGTTTGTTAGCCAGATCCATCTGGTCACCCGCCCTCTTGGAGGAAGAAACTGCCACCATACTTTCTCTTCTTCCTTCTCTCGGCTTGGGGGCCCAGTCGTACTCTTCGTCTGAGGCTATCTGGCACGGTGGAATGTTCAATTCCTCCCCGATCTGCTGGAGGAATTACTCTTTGTCGCTAGAGGGCGCACCAAAGATGTTGTCTGGCGATTCTGTCTTCTCCCCCTGGTCATCGGAGGAGTTATCCACGGAGATGGAGGACCTTATTATTTTAGAAGTTGACAGAACTTTCTCCCTCAATGAAATAGTTTTTGTCTTCCTCTTTGTTCTTTTGGAGGAAGCCTGCCCCACTGCTAGGGTTCTCTTCGGGGGCGATATTTTCTTTTTGAATGTGAGGTGTACGGGGCCGGATGTCCCCGCCGTTGACGCGGTCTTTCCATGTTCCGGTTTGGTCTTTGTTCAAAAAAAATATGTCCTTTGTATAGATAGTAGCTCTTTTTGCTAAGAATTTTCAAAGTGCTCCACAGCCTGGATCGACCAACAACATTTAGCACTTTTTGATCAGAACCTCTGTAAAAGGTGGCAATTTTAAAGTAGAAATAGGCAGTTTTGATCAAATTTGAGCATAGGGCATGATGGGATCTTAGATTGTGAAACAGATTCGAAAAAAATAACAGAAATCGCCCGAAGTGGAAATAGCCCTGTTTGAACAGACGCTCCTCAATTATGTTTGCACGCTTGCGTTCTCATTGATTTACTGAATTCAACTGCCCGAGTTCCAGGCTTTAATAATTAATCTCAGATTTACAACTAAGCTCAGAACAAACAAACACTGTGTGCAAAATCGAATTATATCTTGCTCACAAATGTTTTTAGAATGTAATAATTGTAACAATTGTCGACAACAGTTCACTTTTGTGGGTGTAAAAGTTCTAATCCCACTTCTGAAATATTATCAGATGTAGGTAAATGTCTAATAAAACTCATTAATTCACGTATTCACTTTAATTAAAATTATGTTTGCTCGCTTGCGTTCTCATTGATTAACTGAATTCAACTGCCCGATTTCCAGGCTCTAATAATTAATCTCAGATTTACAACTAAGCTCAGAACAAACAAACACTGTACTCCCGTCCCCACACACATGAAGCAATAATTGCTATTACTTGTATTACATTTGTATAAACAAACTGCGCGACAAGTTCGGAGATACGATAAGCGAAATATGTAGATGGACAATCTAATACGTTGCCGTGCCGGGTACTACAGAGGCCCGGTATGACGATGAACTTACAATTCTCACCAAATTTTGAACTTTGTACAATTGAAATAAGGTCGAAAACCAATGAAAAATTTGAACATGCTGTGATTTTTAAGGGGTTAACTTCAAGCGATTTTCGAAGATTTTTGGTTTAGAAAAAGATTTTTTTTCTAAATAAAATCAATGATATCTAAAAATTCCGAGGCCGCTACGCACTATACGACTACTTATATTATAAGAGATAACATTCAATTTTTTTTATGTCATTTGTTTAGAACAGTAGTTCAATCTAGGAGCTCAAAAAAGTGCTTTCGCACATTTTATGAAAATCTTTCTCTGCAATTTTGAGTTTAATTGAAAAGTTAAGCAAAATTTACAAAAAGCGAGGCCGCTGCGCACTATTCCAATAGCTATTCTACATTATTGAATAAGTCAAAATTGTTAATGTATTTTCGTTTCTGAGATCCATAACGCCTTAATTGGCCATTTTACGCAAAAATCACAGTCGAGAAGTAATAGGCCTCTTAAGGATTTTTAAACTTTTATACTGGATTAGAATTTTGTATGTTTGCTTCAAAAATAACTCCAAATTCACTTCAAATTTATGAATGGCTTCCTTGGGTTTAACTATAACTTTCTCCTTCTGCGTTATCGTTTGCTTTTTCTTCGTGCCATTTTTAAGAATCACTTCCTTATTTATTTTCTTCCATTCGTAATAAATTAAATTGCGATCATTAACAAACTCATTATAGTTAAGATTGTTTGTCGAGCAGGCCTCAAAATTCCTTCAAGACAATCTGTGTTCCTGGAATCGCAACATATTTTGGAAAGCACTTCGTCACAGTTCTTTTCATTAATTAACGAAGCTTTATATAAGGTGAATGCTAGAAACCGCAAAAAACTTCTAGGGCTGGTCAGGTCAAGTGTTTTAAACATGACAAAAATGACAAAAATTAAATTCGTGTTTTTTTCATTTTTTATTAAATAATTCATTCTGTAAATTTTAATTAGATTGTCTTTGAGTATCTTATTTATTTTAAAGCAATAACATAAGAAAAATAAAATGAAGCAATTAAAAATAACGATTATTTACAACGCGCGGGCAACGAAGTTCAACGAACTGCCGGCCGGCCGTCGGTTGACACGTCCGCGTCGTCAGCTGGGCGTTAAGTACCTACGTTAGTCTGCAATCATGAGACCCCATTTATTTTCCTTTAATTAAAATGTGCGTAGGTATAAGGTGCAGTTAAGTCCAACGACTATCGATTGCATCAAGTTATGGCCACATTTTAACTGTAATTATGATAAGTGTTATGTATGAGCGTAATTTCAATTCAATCCTACCCTACGTCTTACAAAAAAAAATCTATCACACATCATGAGAAGATAGGTACAGCTACCTTTCCTTACAAATGAAAGATCAAATGTAGGTAGTTATCTAAGGTACGACCAACGACCGAACGATGACCTTTCATGTCTTCGACAACTAAACTAAAATAAGTATGTATTACCTATTTTGTGTTGTTGTTAGTCAAGCGTTATTTCACTATTCAGTCTTGCCTACTTTTTTTTTTTTTTTTTTTTTTAATATGAGAAGGAGGCAAACGAGCGGGCGGGTCACCTGATGGAAAGCAATCACCGCCGCCCATGGACACCCGCAAAACCAGAGGAGTCGCAGATGCGTTGCCGACCTTTAAGAAAGGAATAGGGTTAGGGGAAGGAATAGGAATTGTGAGGAGGGGTGGGAGGGGAAGGGGCCTCCGGAACTCTCACTGGCCGGACGAAACACAACAGCACCAAGTGCCATTATTTCACGCCGGATATTCGTGAGAGGGTGGTATTACGCCGGGCGAGCCGGCCCAGTGCTGCAACGCAGCGTGGCTCTACCACTCAGTCAGTGTCACTCATTTAGCACCACCCAGGGGTCACGTGTAGGGTCTCAAGGGTAAACCTACGGACGCGAGAAACTTTAACCCCCATTATATTCTCGCATTAAAGGCAACGTTAATACCTAAAAAGCTGCGTAATTAATAGGTGGCGGTAGGTACTTACTTACATGGTGTTAAATAGCATTCCAGTTTATTACATCAGCGAACAGGAAAGGTGATAAGCTTCCCATCACACCTCACAGGCTTTGGACTGTCAAACTAATGTAATATTACATAAAAATTAAACCTTCGCCAAAATAACGTAAATAAATTAAAATTTATTAAAGGATAAACTAGAACAACTTTTGTGATCGGCACATAATTATTATTACACTAGTTCGGCGTGCTTTAGGCATTTTTACGCACACGCGACGCGAATGCACCAGACAGAATGCGTAAGTTGACTGCCGAAAAAATCTGCGAGCAAGCGACACGTAGACGCTGTGCGCATGGCTGTGATCTGCTCGGCTGGTCCATTGAAGAACCTAGTAAGTGCAGCGGAGTAAATTTTACAGGAGAGCGAAAAAACACATTATTATTTGCCCCGATGAGATGTTTAAAGATTTGGATAACTTTCGATGTTTATATTGAAGATTAGTAAATTAACTATATTTTATGGAATAAAAAAATGAAATTACTTATAAATTGCAAGTTTTATGCCCCTTACTAATACTAAAAAATAATTTGTTAGCATAATTAGCTCGTAAAAACCAAAATCAAAACCTAGTATGAGTACTTCCTAGGTTTTAATATGGTTATTGCGTGTCTGCTACCAGCTCGAAATCCTTTCTAAACATAGTAAGTGAAAAGGATAAATAAGTTAACAACTAAATTTACGTAGGTAGATATTTTAATAAAAATAAACATTAACAAATTAGCAGAAAATATCATCGGGTACTATTCCTCTGACGTACGTTGTTGGGTGGACAAAAGATCCAATGAGCTATCATTGACTGGTAGGTTATACCAGAAATTTCGTCTTGATTCGGGCATCAGAGGGACTAATTTTTTTATTATTTCCTCCTTTTTTTGTGTTGTCACACCTCGTGGATTAGGAATCATTCTAGGCGAACTAAACACACTGAATCGTTTCATCAAGAAATCCAACTCGGTAAATTGAGATTCAAATCTGAAATAAAAGGAATGTTTAATAATAATTTGATTTTAGTATTTAGAGAATCAAGAAACCATGCTAAGAAGAACTGATGATGAGGAAGCAAGCAAACTATGCTGTGAATTGCGAATTTTAAGAAAGAGCTTTGCCCGAATGTATTTAGAATTAAGGACTCTTACTTAAATAAAAAAACAGACCTAATTTTGAAAAGAAGATTTCTTGAGCCTGCCACAAACTTGACTTCTACTACTGAATTTAGATTAAAATCTTTCAAAGGTTCATTTGGACGAGGTGTCCTTTTTTTCTTGGGCCACTCTTGAACTTTTTCAAGTTCCAGTACCTTTATATTGCCTCTTGACATCATAACAACATCCTTAAAATCTTGGAAGTCGTATATATTTCTTTGCCTCCTCATTTTGAGTTCAATATTGGCATGAACCGAGTCGGCAGACATATGGGTATGACCTTTTGTTAGATAACCTATGGTTATAGATTGTATGTTGTTAGCGGCATTGTTTACGATCATAGTCAAAGCAGTGTACAAGGTCCAATTCTTATTTTGAGCTGTGCAATTATCAGCCCAGATGTAGAAATGTTGCACGTCACGATATGATTCCAAAAAGGCTGCAATGGCATCAACTATATTAGTTGCATCCCGGCCAGATTTTCCTTCATGCCACAGGACACAACAAGCCATGTCTTTTGATTTTTTTTGGATTGGCGCAAAGGTGAGATTGAACGTCACCAAGCGACTCATAAAAAAAGCATCTTTAATTGCCGGCATTTCAGGGAGAATGACAACCTTTTGTAGGTCCATTGAAAAGTACTTGACAAGATTGTTGTCAACGGTGATGGACGTTTCGCCATCTAATCTATATTTGTGAATAGCAAACTCAGCCTTCGATTTATGACATTCATATTTTTCCTTCATCTCTATTGGTATCGCATCTCCGCCTTTCTTCGTTTCTTCCTCATAGACTAGGCATTCCGGACACTTATCACCTTTTGGCATAAGAAACGATATTTTTAAGTCTTTTAGGTACTGTCTGTAGACCTCTTTACCACATTTAAAATCAGAATGCTTTCTCTTAAAATCATTGTACATTTCCTTCAAAGTTAAATGTCTTGGTAAGTATTTCGTGTGCGGAGAATTGTGCCGGCGATAGTGGCTACTTACAGGCTGAAAACTAAATATATGATTTTTGATCACATTTCTATCTATGTTTTTATTACTATTTCCTCTTCGGTCTTTCGAAACAACTGCGAACAGTCTTCCTTTTTTAACAGCTTTGCTCAATTCGGTAATGATGCCGTCTGTTCTGTATCCCAGTGTATTCAAAAAAAAATTTCGGCAAACTGGAACCCGCTCACTATCGTTGCTTGGGAGAAAAAAATAACGACTCTCGTTTTTAATATAAGCATCTGAATTAGCATGTTGAACTTTTCGACGTTTTACCACAGAAAAACGAACGCATTTATTAAGAAAAGTGCGTCTAGCGGCATAATGTTGATCCCAATATTGTTCCCATATACATCTTCTGTTGTTTTCAGAAAAAGAATTGCATTGACGTTTACATTTTCCTTGACAAGGATTAATTTTCATCGGGTGTTTGAGTTTATTTTTCAAAATCCTAGGATTGATTGATGCTTGTCGTTCATCGACGGACTGCTGATGTTCATCAATTGAGGTATTATTTACATAAATTGGACCAGGGTATTTAGCGACATAAACTATATTTGCAATATCTGTCCTTTTATCGGAAGGTAATGGTGAATTGTTTTGTACTTTCAAATTTTCCTGGGAATCAATTATTGCCAAAGCCTTATTACATAAAACCAAATCACGAATAGTTTCATCATCAGAATCAGTTGATATGTTATTCGATTCTTTGTCAGACAAAGTAAAGTCCGGATCTTCCACAGAATCATCCAAATCACTAAGAGTGATTAGTTCCGACTCATCAATACAATCCGAGGATAAGTTTGCAAGACTATGACTACGTTTATAACGTTCGGGCTCAGAAGCAAATGATGTGGATGGCTGTGGCTCAAGCAAGTCTAATGATTTATGCGTGCGATCATGATTTTGTGTACTGAAATAAAAACAAAAACCCAGAATAAAAGCAAAACCATTCCAGAATGTTAGTGCTAGGTACACTTTAGCAAAACACACACATCAACATACAACAATTTTTAAAGTTAATTTAAGCTTTCACTATTATTTAGCAGGCTGATTACAGCGTTAATTAATTTGGGCAACAAAAATGCATGACATTGCAAAAATAAAACACTATCAAATCGGTTGCATTATCATAAGTTAACTATGAAAAACGTCAAAAATGTGTCCAAAACAAATCTACTATAAAGTAATAAAACAGTGTCAGATCGGTGCATCACCATTATTTTAACTATGAAAAAGGTCATAAATGTCTCCAAAAAAACTCTACTCCAAAGTAGGTAGGTACACAACTAATAATAGTTAATTCAGCAGCAATTTAGGTTAGTAAAATCTACTACCAAACAAAATAGATTATGCCAGAAACAAAGTTAGATAACGAATCGTAATAAAACCAAATATTTGATTTCAAACCGCAAATACTTGCAATAATATAGGTAATTAGCATTCAAAACATTCAAAAATATTTTAATAAGTACATACCTACAAGTTATATATGGCTCGGCTTACCTCATTTCGTCAGATTGGTTATCCTGGTTGGTTGCAGCTGCAGCTAATATTTGTTTTGACCGATAAAATTGTAACTGCCGACTCATTATTATTACAAAGAGTACCTAATGTAACGGAAACTGGCAAAAATTGCAACACGACCTTTCGAATGAAGCGCTGGCGCGGTACTAGTTACAAAGAGAATCGCCAGGTGGTCTGCTTTCCGCCCGCGCGCAATCCTTCCCCCTCTTACTAGTTTCTTATTGGTCGACAGATAAGTTGAAACGTATTTCCATTTCCTAGTAAGGTACATTGACCATTACAAAACCTAGTAAGTCCATGCACTTACTAGCTTTTAAAATGGTCTAGGTTACTTGCTAGGTTTTGATATTGGTTAAAGCCAATTTGCGTTGTACTTGCTAGGTTTTGAGGTACGCGTCTTTCCGATGTTTAGTGTAATATTGCGATTTCTGTCTTCACATCCTGTGGATACCTTAATTTTAAAGTGATTTATGATAAAAAACAAAAATCTGCAAACATGTCCCTTACTAGGTTTTTGAATGGACCAGCCGTGCTGTCTCTTTCCAATTCTATGAATATGAAAGAGACAGAGTAAATTCTTATCGCTGCGGCAGGCGGTGCTACCAACTTTACGGCTTTAACTTAGAGAATCGCACTGTGGCACTGTTGTGCTGAGTCGAGTCACTGAACTCACTTGAGTCTCATGCGCAGCGCAGCGCAGCAGGTGTGTGCAGTTTCCTCGGGAAAGTTTTGGTGTGTAGTGTGTATGTGAGGTGCATTTGTGTGTGGGCGATTAAACTAATAACTAGTATGAGTTAATTAGTAAAGGATTAGTATTAATAAGAATAGGCTACCGTGAATAAAGTAATCAGTTCAGTAACAAATTAATGTTTTGTGTAACAAATGGGTGTTAAGTCGTATTAGACTTGTAGGTAGAACAGGTGGTGTTCTTTTAAACACGTTAAATAAGTGTAATAATAATGTGCCGATCACAAGAGTTATTTTAGTTCGTCCTTTAATAAATTTTATTTTATTTACGTTATTTTGGCGAAGGTTTAATTTTTATGTAATATTACATTAGTTTGACAGTCCAAAGCCTGTGAGGTGTGATGGGAAGCTTATCACCTTTCCTGTTCGCTGATGTAATAAACTGGAATGCTATTTAACACCATGTAAGTAAGTACCTACCGCCACCTATTAATTACGCAGCTTTTTAGGTATTAACGTTGCCTTTAATGCGAGACATTAGTTTGACTTAATTTAGTGTAAATAAATAAGTAAGACTGAATAGTAAAATAACCGCTTGAATAACAACAACAAAACATAGGTAACTTATCACAATGCTTTAGGCTGTTTAGTTGTCGAGGACATGAAAAGTCATCTGGTCATTTGGTTTGGAGTTAGCGGCAAGTGCTTAGCGTGCGGACGCGATATTAGATAACTACCCAACTACCCATTGATCTTTCATTTGTAAGGAAATGTAATTGTAACTTCGCATAATGTGTGGTGTGATAGATATTTACTAGGATTGAATTGAAATTACGTTCATACATCATAACACTTATCATAATTACAGTTAAAAAGTGGCGTTGGACTTAACTGGACCTTATACTTACGCACATTTCAATTAAAGGAAAATAAATGGGGTCTCGTGATTGCAGACTAACGTAGGTACTTATCGCCCAGCTGACAACGCTTACGGGTCAACAGTCGGCCGGCCAGCCGTTCGTTGCCCGCGCGTTGTAAATAATCGTTATTTTTAATTGTTTTTAATATTATTTCTCTTATGTTATTGGTTTAAATAAATTAGATACTCAAAGACCATCTAATTAAAATATACAAAATGAATTATTTAATTAATTTTTTTTATTTTTTTTTGAAATTTTCAACGAATTTCTTTTTTGTCATTTTTGTCATGTTTAAAACACTTGACCTGACCAGCCCTAGAAGTTTTTTGAGGTTTCTAGCAGTCACCTTATATAAGGCTTCAACCAGTAGTTCCATATGGCTTATGTTTAACTGATCACCTGATTTAGTAAAATATCACAGGCAAAAATAGTAAATGATCACCAGAATATAAAACCGCATTTTAATTCAAAACTATAACCAAAGTTTGTACATCTTGCTATCCTATTAAAGCAAATGACTCCAAAAAAACCATAGTTGACCCAAAAATAGTAAATGATCACCAAAATTAAAACCGCAGTTTAATTTGAAATTATAACCAAAGTTTATACATCTTGCTACCCTATTAAAGCAAATGACTCCAAATAAATAATTGTTGACCCAAAAATAATTAATGAAGACCAAACTATTAACAACTTTTAATTAAAAATGACATGCAAAATATTTAACATCTCGTTATCCTATAAAAGTAAATTACGCTTTATAAATATTTTTTTACCCAAACATAGTAAATAAACTCTTAGTTTGACCCTTTACTATTGTAAAATGTTTTCAGGCTCTTTATGTATATAAACTGATTAACCACAAAAAAAATCTTGTGCGTTTGTTCTACCAAATATTTATACCTCTAAGACAAATAAGAGTCATACAATTTCAATAATTTTTTTATTAAAATTATAAGAAACATAAAAGTCAGTCCTCCGAAATTAATTATAAAACATTTAAAAATCTTAAGAAGAATCAGTCTTCTGAATAATATAATATAATAACTTATTGTACAATTAAAGCTTTTTTAGCTTTGGCTGGTCGTCCTCTTTTACGTTTCATGCCAATTGGTATAGCTCTTGCCTCTGGAGGTGGCTGGACATGCTTAAGCCGAATTGCCAATCCAACGAGATGTTTGCAAATATAATCTTTGAGAAACTTTGGATGTGCATGTGCCGTGTAACCAACTTTTCTTTTTCTCGTGGCATTATTACTTCCCACTCGCAAAAATGTTGCTCTTTGTATTCGTCAAAGGTCTCCCAGGGCTTTTCATAATTTTTACAATATAAAGCCGTACCAGCTGGAATTCTGTATGAGCAATTTAGCTCAGTGCTATTCTTTAATGGCACCTGCTTCGACAGTTTTGCCCATTGGTAACTATCTGTCCACGTTTTTAAAGACACTGACGGCATTTGAATAAATCGTCTCTCAGTATTAATCATGTATTCATTAGACCTGGGGCCCAAGTCTGCTAATTTACGAATGGCATTATTGAATCGCAATTGGATCGCATCGTAATTGTTTAACACATTTGGTATTCTTAAATGAGTAAGGGAATACCAAATGTGTCAAACAATTACAATGCGATCCAATTGCGATTCAATTATGCCATTCGTAAATTAGCAGACTTGGGCCCCAGTCCTTTACCATATCAGAAGCGATTACTAAGAACCGCGCCAAAGGATGACGCTCACGTAGCGTGCCACCATCTTTTATTGTTTTGTTGAAAGATTCTAGAGCATTGTTTGTAGCAGGAGTCCCAGGAGATGCGCCCAAATACCAGAAACGATTTAGTATGAGACATTCGTTTTCAAAGTATGTTATAAAATCCTTTTCGGCTTTCCACTTGTCCAAAAATTTCTCGCAGGCTTTATCAAATATTTCTTGAGTTGAGAGGCACACTGTAAAGCATCAATATCTTGTAGGATTTCTTTTTGGGATTTTTTTTGCACACTTTGCTCTACTCTTGTCTGGATCTTCTTCTTCGCATGCGCCCAGCACATTCTAATGACTGTGGCTGTTCCAAACGTGCGCGCAAAGGCAGTTTGTATAGACTTGGCTGCATCACAGACTAAAAATTACAAGTTAAAGTGTATGAGTAGAGGTTTAAAACGGCTGTCTTCAATGCGGAAAATAAAAACACGATTCGTTCTGCTGTTGTCACAGCTAATCCAAATGGGTGAAAATGTTTATCTCTATCTGTAGTTCCGATCACAAGTACTGGAAACCCTTGCCAAATTAATTTATACGTGGCATCTGCGTGAAGAACTGAGGATTGACGTGATAGACCAATTAAATACTTCGTAGTTAACATGAACCGGAAGTTCTGATCGCAATCATCTTCAGAAATTTCATAGGCCAAAACAAAAACTTCGTGATTGTCATCAGGTTTTCGAGAGTTTTCTTTCAACCATAATTCAAGCCTTATTACTGCTGGCCCGTTTTCTTACGTAAGATTTTAAGATAATTATTTAACTGTAACTTAGTCGGTTGAACTAATCCGTTAATTCTGTTTAAGTTCTTCATAATAGATTTAGGTGTCAAATGCAGTTCGAATAGTTTTTCTATTTCCTTTTTCGTTACCTTATTTATTCCACTAGTTGATTGATGGTCACAATTTTCATAATCGTGCAATGTTTCAGTACGAAATAATAATATATCATCACATGATGCGTCAAATAAAAGATAAATCGCAGCAGAACACTGCATTTCAGCCCAAAGCTTCACTTTGTTGCAACGACAGTAACGCTTTATTCCTTCTTCAGTTGCATGCATTTTTTGTATTGACCAGGTCTTCTCATTTTTTATAAATTCCTCTGCGCTACGTACAGTCATAAATTTTCTTTCAAAAATCCAAACTTTACCTTGCCTTCGACATTTTTTCGTATGCCCCGTAATTTTATCATCATCTTCTTCCGATTCCGATGAAGAACTTAACAGCGGAACACTAGAACTAGGCCCCGCTAAGCTTTCATTCGCCATTATTAAGAATACCTACAGACAGGAAACAATTGGGTATATTACCCAACGAACGCAAGTGCTCGCACGTGACTGGTTGCGGATCGTGTCCGAGCGAGCGCAGCGCTTGCGGTGCGTACGGGGTCGCGGGAGGGGCTTGTAAGCGGGAGACATAACTTAATATGGCATCATTATACATTATTTGGTAATGCAATAACATTCTATAGCAATCATAGTGGTTTAACTGGGCAAAAATAGCGCATTAAATTGCTCCCAAAAATTTGGTGATCGTTTACTACATTTGGTCTTCAAACACAATTTGAACTACAGTCGTGAATAAAACAGCTAGAACTATTATTATTTTAGACTTATTTTTTTTGGTAAAGGAGCTTAGGGTATTGAAGTATTTTCTGGTGGTCATAATATTTATTCCCGTTCCATATTAAGATGTATTGAGCACAACCAAGTTTCTCTATTGACTGGTTTGGGAAATACTATCCATAAGGGCCGCAGTTTACAGAAGAATGAAAAGCTGATTTTCAGTTTTAACTCGGTCATGAACTTTTTGTGTAAGATACTTAAAGGTATAGATAAATATCTTTAATGCATTCTAGTCTTATTCCTAGTGATAAACTCTTTTTTTCCAACAGCCATAGTACTGTTTGCATCATTAATATATATATTTTTTTAACAAATTGTATTACAGTAGAATATTGTGATTCAACGATAACATCTTCATTATCTTCATTAATGGTACAGTCTCCTGACGTAGATGTGACGTTCATTAGTTTCTTCGGTCCTCTAGGCCCTCCATTCTGGCGTCCATCATGGTACGCATGGCTCCCAGTAGCCGGTTTTTGAAGGCGGCTGTACGCTGAAACACCGCTGAGGCCGCCGTTCTTTGGAGGACCGGGAGATTGTGACCTGACCTGTCTCGACAGGGAGATTCATCTCGCCGGGGGGACTTTCGGGGAGATTTCCTTTCGGAGAATGCCCTCCGGATCACCTTGATCTCCTCCTCCAAAATCTCGACCCGGCGGCTCAGTCGCTCATTGGCCGCCCGGAGGCGCCTCGTTTCCTCGCTTTCGTTGGTGGCGGCGATGGCCTCCATCCCCTTGGTGACGGCGTCGAGGTGGCTGTATATGTCCCGCATGCAGGTGCCCTTTAGGTTTCGGCTCTTGCCCACCACACCCCTGATGGCGTCGACTGCGGCTTGCACCCCCGCGCAATTTGCCTTAACCACTGCCTCCTTCTCTTTGTGGGGCGAGGCGGCCCTTGGCGATCCCTTCGGCAATCTGCGGGACCTGTTACTTGGGGGCGGGGTGACCGCTGGGGATTTCAGGTACGCGTCCACCTTCGCCTTCATATTATCGACCTCCGCTTGAGCGTTGAGGCGCTTGAGATCCGCCTTGGCACGCGACACTCCAGCGTACTTGCCACTACGGACGTGCCCACCTCTCTTCGCCGTGGTAATTTTCGGCGCAGGGGGCACCTCAGTCAAGGAGTCGGGCCCCGACTCCGTCTCCAACTCATCTCGAGCCCTCTTTCTGCCCGTCTCCGAAAACTCCATGGCAGACCCCATGGTGGAACAGACGGAGAGAGTCTCCCTGCCTCATCGCCGGAACGGGCTCCACTCGAGAGTGACCCTGTCCGGTCCCTCCGGGGTGCTACCCCTACACTTCCAGCGGCATTGCCGGTCTCTAGGGCCTGGTCGCCTACCCTAGAGGGGCCTTCGGTAGTCAATTTAACACCAACCAGCCCGGGTACTGGTTGGCGGCGGGCGTCAGCCGCAGCGCATGACGGTCTCCCAGTAGTATTACTGGCACCTGAGACCTGGTCGGGAACCTCAGGGCAGTCTTCGGTCGTCAATTTCGCACTTGGAGACCCGGATATCTCCAAGCGGCGGGCGTCAGCCGCAGAGCATGACAGACCTTTCTCGATTTTCCTGCTCATTACGAAAAAGGGGGGGGGGGGGTGGTTAACAGTTTAGAGTCCTGTAATAGACTGGTTTTTAGGACATTTCCTTGTCCGAAGGGCGCCCAGAAGGGGCGTCAGCCTACCCCTACCCACCCGTGTTGCGAGCGGCGAGCGTGCGGCCCAGAGTGGGCGCGCACGTGGAGATCCCCCCCGCAGGTCCAAGTGACCCGCTGTGCGGTCCAGAAGGGACGCGCTTTGAAGGGGGTGCGGGCCCAGAAGGGGCACCGCCTACTTTATTCGACGCCCAGAAGGGGCGCCAGGGATTAGCATAAGGCCCCTTGTCCCACGCTGAACGTGGGCCGAGACGCCTTACCCCAGGGTGCACCACGAGGAGGTTCCCAAATTTGCACCCCACCAAACTAGCTCCTAATCCAACCTCTGTAGTGGCGTCATCCTTTTTCCAGGTATAAATTTCAAACTGGTACAAATGTCCTGCCAGACTCACAGCGCGACCTCACCTTGAAGCCCCGTTTGATGGGCTCTTTGGGCATATACTATTTCAAAGTGCTGCGCCCTTTGAATTTTATCATGCACTCGTCTATGCTTTATGATGATGAGCATACTCCACTACTTTGGAAAGCGCTATTCAAAATTGTAATCATAGGTCTTATTTTGTAAAGTTTATCATACCCTTGCTCACCTCTCTTGGGCATTTGACTGTTGTCGTTTAGGTGTAAATTTGACAAAATCTTTCTGAATCTCTGACTGTCATAACATTGGCAATCTCTGCAATACGAAACATATGATCGGAAGACCAGTAGAGAGATATATTTGGAAGTAACTAATAAGTCTCAAACAATTTCAAATCTTCATGCGTTTACCAAATAATAAAGTGTACTTAAGCATTGCACTTGTCTGTGCACTGAGCACCTGGGCAGCATGTTTAACTTTCATTTCATTAATTTTTGTTGGTCGGTCAGTTTGCAATTCATTTTTGTATGTCCTAGTTGACAGTCTGTCTTATATACCATTTCAATATCATCCCAAGGAGCAACCTTTCCTTTATATATCATATTTTTTGTTAAAAAATTGTTGCGTATGCCTTTAAGAAGATGTGGCGGGTCAAACACAACACTCAGGTTGCAACCTAAGATGTCCACAGTACCATCTGAATATAATATATTTATTTAAGTAATTTTTTTTTTTTAAACACTGAAAAAAGGCGACAACCTCAGGCGGGAATCGAACCACGCACCTTCCGCATTCCGGGCGGCTGCCTTAACCACTTGGCTACCGAGGTCTGGCTTTCAACCGTCGAAATTTGTCAGTGCTTGATGCTTATGTTTTTAGTCAACATTGCTTTATCAAATCTTAGAAGTTTTCACCTCTGAGATCCGAAAGAAATATTTTTACAAATATTTGAACATTCGGTTAAGATGAAGCTGCGTTTATAGATTAATGTTTTATATTTTAGCGTTTTATTAACGCTTAAATATACTTAAGTAAAATTTTAAACACTGAAGAAAGGCGACAACCTCAGGCGGGAATCGAACCACGCACCTTCCGCATTCCGGGCGGCTGCCTTAACCACTTGGCTACCGAGGTCTGGCTTTCAACCGTCGAAATTTGTCAGTGCTTGATGCTTATGTTTTTAGTCAACATTGCTTCATCAAATCTTAGAAGTTTTCACCTCTGAGATCCGAAAGAAATATTTAAGTAAGCGTTAATAAAACGCTAAAATATAAAACATTAATATATTTATTGTTAATTTTTTAATCAAATGTAAATACCAAGTTAGAAGTGTAATATTCAACAGTTTAGTAAACTTTTAAGAACTTGGCAAGCAAAGTCTAGACAGGAGAATAGTCATAAAAAATTTAATAAAATACAATAAAAAGTCAAGAGTAGTGGTATCACTCGCGCGTTGCTGAGCCTGTCCCTATTTCCCACCCTTCAGAGCTCTAGCAACCTTATTCACCGGTAGAAACACAATACTACAAAATAGCAATTTTATTTCACTGCTGTTTTCTGCAAGGTGAAGGTACATAGGTACAAGGACATATCAATTGATAGGGTTTTTGATTAGGTACCTTCTTATAAATAAAATTACCAAATTAATAGTGTTTCAATATTTACCAATAAAATTCCGCCAATCAAATTCCATTGAACTTCAGTGTCCTGTCTCATAGTTTTGAGGTAAGACCTAAAGGTTGAGCCTTGGTCACATACTCGTACTAATGCTATGGGGGTCAATCCCGCTTGTGCAGTATGAGTGACTATATCTTTTAATATTTTTGCAAGAGCTTGTGAAGATATAGTCCCTTTACAAAAATAATATGCGACAGGTTGACGCCATTTTGCACATACTCCTCTAAGCATAAAAACTAATGAATGATCTGCTAATGTGAGTTCCCTTTCTTCACCCAGATCTTTGAATCCTCTAACTAAATCTTGCTTTTCTATGTATGTTAAGTGGGTTGTTAGAGAAACTTCGTCAGACACATTCTTACGCCATTTTTTAACTTCATTTTCTAAAAGTCGAAACACATTTTTGTTGATTCCTGGATGAAAGCTAATTTTTTCTGCCAGACGATTTAGTGTTCTCTTGCTAGGCAGTCTAAATAGTTTTTGTAATAGTCTGTATCCCTTTGGAGATTCTTTCATTCACAACAATGCTAATAATTTTTCATCTGTTGTAAAGGTTACACCTTTTTTCTTGGAACAAAAAGTTCCGTGCATGTGTGCTAAGATCGTTAACATTTTCAAATAGCTTTTAGTTTTTTAAACATGCTTTAGCACTTTCATATCGTTCTTGAAATGGTTTGTCTGCATTTTCTTGTTGTTTCTTTTTTACTATTGTGATTGCAGTTTTATATTTTTTATTCGTTTGGCTAAAGGTACTGCAATTGAAAATTAGATTTTTTAAATAATTGTATTGTATATGAAAACTATCATTATTAAGTCAAAATAAAATTAGCATCACAGTTTTAATACTAATTATATTGTGTACCTGTTCTTTTAGACGAAGGTGGTAGACTTTTGGTAGGTATTTCAATCATTGATTCCGAACCTCCAGTCACTACAGGCAGGCCTAAAATTAAAAATTGACTTCAGAAATTATTATTTTAGTAAGGAAGTAAATCTGTACTATAAAGACAGTCTCTCACCAATATTATCAGTAATAATAAAAATAATAAATAGATGATTGGTGGTGGTCCCTGGACCCTTCATACATCTGCTTCCTTCTTGGTGGCTCTGTAAGTCCCATATCTGGCAAATATCTTGGCAACTGCCACAACGGTGGTTCTTATCAACCCTGCAAAGATGGAGTATTGCAGGCTTTCTAGGAAGCTGGGGTTACTGACCATCATCCCCAGCTTGTCGCTCAACGTTTGACTACATGAGACCCAGTTATCCCCATTTTGTATATTTGCCCGTCAAACTCGTAGCTGATTTCACAGAGATCCGCTTTCTCGTTTAGTACCATCCTCTGCGGTGTGTTGGTACAGACAAATTCGCTAGACATGAAATTACAGTTAGACCAAAAGGGGATTAGGCCGGTTACTTTGATGTCGAAAGCCTGTATGATTATGAAGGCTGGTTTAGCACAGCCAGTGCACCCGTCGTGTTCAGGACTTTTACCGAACAGATGGCCCTCCTGACCACCTGAATAGGCTTGACCTGCTTGCACTTTGAAACGCCACAGATACCCCGAACTTAAGTCACACACTTCGTAGGTTTTTATGCCCTTTGTTGCTGCTTTGTTCTTTATGAACTGGTTGATATTTAGCCACCCCTTCCATTGCGTAAGAGATTCGTCCAAAGCGACGCTTTGCCCCAATTGATAAAGCGCCTGAAAGTTTGTATTCAGATGCTTTAATACATGGATGCACAGACTTATTAAGAGTAGGGGCCACTCGGGCAAATTATGAACTGATGGTGGGCCACCAGAAGTATAGGTAATTAAAGACAATGAAAAATTGATAATAATGTATTCAAATTGAAAAAGAATTTATTAATTTGAAGCGTGGCACTGCATAGTGCTTACAATCTTTTTTATATTTGGCTCAAATTTACTTGTAGCAACACGTAAAACTGCTTCCAAACTTTCATTTGCAAGGCGGTTTCGATTTTTTGTTTTATTATTATTTAGGATTGAAAAGGTTTGTTCACATATATAGGTAGAACCAAATAAGCTTGCACATTTCAGAGCGTTTATGCGCAACTCTTTGTACGTATTTTTATCAATGCAGCGGTAAAAGTTCAGCAAGTCTCCTTCGTTGAATTTGTTGCGTAAATCTTGGTCGTTCTGAATGTCGATAATTTCTAACTGCATTAACTCTGGCGCATTTTCAACTGAAATCGTGAAAGGATTGCTAAATATGTCCAACAGAGGTTTCACTGTTTTAAACTCCGAAAATCTGTCTTGAAAAGATTGAATCAAAATATCTAGCTTTTTTACATAACTGAAATTAATAGCAGTTTTTTTGAATTTTTCAGCCATTTTCTTATAATTCGGAAAATGATTGTAATTTCCAGAATTCAATTGCGATCTGAAAAGTGTCAGCTTGCATTGAAAGGATGATACATGTGCGTAGAGCTGGGATATCAGTTGATTTTTGCCTTGAAGCCGTGTGTTCAAGACATTCAAATGATTTGTAATGTCAACTAAAAAAGCCAAATCACACAACCAATCAGGACTTTTAAGTTCCGGGACGTCCCTTTGCTTTTCCGCCAGAAAAATATCAATTTCTTCTATTAAATTTAAAAATCGTTCCAGTGTCAATCCACGACTTAGCCACCTTACTTCTGTATAATACAGTAAATCTCCATGTTCGCATTCAATGTCATCAAGGAATTGTTTGAATTGCCTGTGATTGAGTCCTCGTGATTTTATGAAATTCACAGTCGAAACTACCACTTTCATGACATTTTCAAATTCAATTTTTTTAGAACAGAGGGCTTCTTGGTGTATAATGCAGTGAAACTGCATGAGATCTTCAGCGTTTAAGTTTTTTTCTTGCAAATGCTTTTTCAACAAAGTAACTAGCCCAGAATTGACACCAATCATCGAAGGAGCACCGTCAGTCGAAACTCCCGATAATTTCGATAAGTCCAAATCAGTTTTTGAACACTCGTCCAAAAGTACATTGAGTATATCAACTCCTCTGGTTTGACCTTTCAATGAACACATTCCTAATAACTCTTCGAAGACTTCAAAATCTTGAGTAACACCTCGTATGAATATAAGAAGTTGAGCTGTGGAACTAATATCAGTGGATTCGTCGAGTGCTAATGAAAAAAAATCAATTATCTTAGTTTTTTCATTTAATTGTTCCGCAATATTATCTGACAAAGACATAATTCGTCTTTGGATGGTCATACGATTCAGTTGAATTTTCTCAAACTTTTTTGCTGCTTCTGGACACATTTTCTTAGCGGCAATTTCTATGCATTCTTTTACAAAATCCCCATCATTGAAGGGGCGACTCCGCTTTGCTATCATTCGAGAAATTTCATAACTAACTTCTGTAGCTGTTTCTGTATCTTGAATGGGTTTTGTAAACATAGCTTGTTGACCAATAAGCTCCCGTTTTAAAGACAAAACTTTTTGCTTTCTTAATTCGCCTGTAAACTTCGTAAAAGTAGGATGCTGCGTTTCATAGTGCCTTTTTACATTATATTCCTTTGCAATCGCAACAGAATTCTTGCAAATTAAACAAACGACTTTGTTATGCGACCATACAAAAAAGTATTTCTCAGTCCAAATTTCTTGAAACTGCCGATTTTCATCTTTAACCTTACGTTTTTTACTAGTTCCTGGCATGTCCATGTTGCGTTTTAATCCTGACTAGGATTATTACCACAGCACCTAAAACCAATTACTAGGCATGAGTTCGATATATCAAAACGTAACTAATAACCGATATGAGTTTCATATCGTATCATATCGATATGACGGTTGCACATAACCGATATTACAAAAACTATGATATCTATATTATCGAGACGATATCAAAACACGCGCGAGAATACCTACGTTATGAAAACTGCAAACGATATAACCAAAACGCAAAACCGTGCACACAACTGAATGGATTGATATTCGTTTCTTCTCTTTCTTACTAAAGAGCGGTGTAAAAGAGATGGATGAAGCGAATATGAGGTCATTTGCTTGGTCTCTGTCTTCTTATAGCGGTGTAAAAGAGATGAAGCGAATTTGTGTTTATTTGGTTCAATGCTTGAGAAATTAGTTTTAGTACCTAGAGCAGAGCTAAAGTTGTGATTTGTTTGAAAGAGTTTTTTGGTAATAGTTTTGATGCGCTCTTGACCTCGCAGTGGTGGAGAGACCATAAAATTATTTACCCACACTTATCGGACCTGTACCGAACTAAGTGCAACATAGTCGCAACTTCAGTTCCCTGTGAGCGACTCTTTTCTAAGACAGGGCTAATAATCAATGAAAAGAGATGTCGCTTGAAATCAAAAAAAGTACAACAGCTTGCATTTTTAAATGCTAATCTGTCCTTATCCAAGAAGACAGATTTAAAATAAAAAGTCTTTAAATATTGTATACTAAAAAACTGTTAATATTGTATATTAAAAAAAATGTAAATATTGTACATGAAAAATCATTGTAAATATGACGATTTTTAAATGCGCCAGAAAAGTAACATTTGTTAATAATAAGTTTCCTTTTATCTTTCTACTTAACTTTACTCAAGTATTGCACTTTTAAAAATACAAACTTACAAAGCTTTTCTGTTAGTCCTAAACCTAGTAAAGCATGAAGGGAAATCGCCATAAACTAACTGAGCGAGCGCGATCTGTGTTACATATCTATTTAAATAACTCGACAAATATGCGCGTTATCGTTTGTTGTTGTTTTGCGGTAACTAATAACAAGACACAACGCATTAACGCACGCAACGTTAGTAAACTGTACCTACTGATATCGATATCTAAAAACGGTTATCCATATCGATATGAAAACTTCATATCGGTTACATAACGGGTTTGGTGATATAACGAAAACGCCCATGTCTACCAATTACAGTTCCTAATTAATTACCAAAAATAATTGATAAAATATGTAGATAAAATTAATAACAGTTTTACTTACGATTTCACAACACAATTATACACGGCACTTGACGGGAAATCTACGTTGAATGTGGATCAAAATATATTATAATTATGACACCGGCTAGTCGAGTTAAAATCTACACTAGAACTAACGACACTTTACTCAAATTAAAACCGAACTGTCGGTCGCTGCGGTTAGCGTGGCTTTTATACCACGCGCATAGAGTCGAAAACTGTCTGGAGAAATCTCGAAACCGACTCTGGAAGCTTCGTGTATCTACCTACGCGAGCTATCGGGAATTTGGGACTATTGCTATCTCGCTCGCTCGAACAGTATAACGCGGCGCGCTTCCTCAAGAAAACGAATTTAACCGAGATCAGCACGAACATTACCGACCGCTGTTACCGACGCATGCACGGCGCACCGATAAGATTGATAGAGCGCGCGCGCGAGATTCAAATTACTTTTCGAACATTTGTTATTGGTTTTATTCTGGAATAGAACTCAATATTTTCGAATGTACGAGAGTATTATTTTTGCTGTCGACGGGCCACCAGTATTCGACCGGCGGGCCGCATGCGGCCCGCGGGCCGTAGTCTGTGCATCCCTGCTTTAATACAATTGGGGTAATCTTGGCAATTTTAGCATTGTTTTTGGAGAGGTGGAACCAACCTCGTTGTTCGCAAAGTGATGCATCTGAACACTTGCGATAAATCTGGTGTATGTCATATAATGACTAAAGTTTGGGGTATCAAAGACGTTGCCATTTACTGACCAGTACTCGGTCATGTCAGTTTTAAACACAATACCGGTCGCAAGTATGAGGGCAAAAAATACAAACAGTTCATCGGTATCAGTGGGTTTAAACAATAGTTTCCGGCTGTAACCACCCAAATCTCCTTTAGCAAGAGCAGCCTCCAACGTCTGTTCAGCGTACCGATTAGTTTCTGCAGCTATGTGTTCCATGATGCTGCGATCCCAAATTGAAGTAAAAGCGTCGTACGGCGACGACTAGATAGCGACTGGCCCTACTGGTGAAGAAAATTTCTCCTCACGAGTAATGGCGGGAATCGGTGGTACAGGTAACGGCTCCCAAACAAAGTCATTCAGACTGCGTGGGCCGTACGATTCAACGCAATCTGCCGATGATAGCAGGCCAGTAGAGTGATCATCGAACGGCAGTGTGCAGTCCGCCGGTGCAGTGAGCTCCTCGTGCAACAAATCTGTGTAAATTCTGTCGGACGGACGGCACTGCATGAGCCTAAATTCTTCATCCTCGTCGCCTTAATCGGTGTCGGTTCTGCCTAAAAAGAAATCTTGTCATATCACTGTTTTCACATCAAACTGTTTCAACAATAAAAGTCGGTGACTCACCGTGGTTCACAATATTGGCCAGTTCTGGGTCTAAAACATTATAGGACACTACACCCTGTGGGGTATTACGTCCAATCTCGATGAAACTAAAACAAAATTTTCACAATTATTACTGAACAGCTCGGTAACAGTAGGAAGATACAAATATGTGCCTATTTAACTTACTTAGCTGGTGAGGGCACCTGCGAAGTGATGCGGGACGTCGACGGTAGTGGTGTCCATGGCGTCTCGATTGGTCTGTAAAAAGTTGACATATAATACATGCTTTGACAGCAGCTATATGGAAATTGATGACTATTTCACTTACACAGACGACGAGGGCGTAGTTTTACGGGACACTACACCCTGTGGGGTATTACGTCCAATCTCGATGAAACTAAAACAAAATTTTCAAAATTATTACTGAACAGCTCGGTAACAGTAGGAAGATACAAATATGTGCCTATTTAACTTACTCAGCTGGTAGGGCACCTGCGAAGTGATGCGGGACGTCGACGGCTGTGGTGTCCATGGCGTCTCGATTGGTCTGCAAAAAGTTGACATATAATACATACTTTGACAGCAGCACTATTGAAAACTAGTATTTTCCTAGAGGTGGAAAACAATGTAGTTTTTTCTAATAAGTAACATGTGGTAAATTGTTGTTTACTCAAATAATGCTGGGAAAGAAATCAAAGATGATAATTTGTCTCAAAGCCAAGCTCTTTTATTTCATATCTTAATACATGGATAGTCTAGCAATAACGACGGTATTTATTCCATATAATATGACGATGATATCAGAGGATTTACATCTATAAGTTATTTCTACCCTGTTTAGTCTAGATACAAAATTACCTACACAATTAAATTAAATATAATTCTAATGCATGAGTTATTACGAGGCAATAACTTTATTGGAGTTCCATCATCAATTTAGGTGTTATGCAAAAGACTTTTACTCTCAAGGTCGCTTTATGTTGATTCGCGACTGCAATCAAATTATCCCAAATCTCAATCGCTATTTATGTTAATAATTTACTACATTAAATTCTACGGTGAACTAACATCATCCTGCCAGACGATCCCGGCATCCAGAACGGTGGCGGCCTGGAGAGAAACCCTCGAGTGACGGTCCAGGCGTCCACCGAACGAATATGGAGACTGACCTGAAGAGCGATGGTGATCCTTCCTTTACCTGGCCAAAGCTGCACATGTGACTGCCATCAGGTTTTCAGCAATCCACGGGGACCGGTGGTCGTTAGGTAGATTACCGAGACATTTCTTCCAAAATTGACCAAAATAAGGTGCAAGACCTTTCAAGGAACCATTGTAAGAATGGAACTCGTTAGAAAGTTCTAACTACGAGTTAGAAAGAACATTTCTTAAAAGAAAATGATGAAAATACTATTAATAAAAAGAAAAAAACCCATTGCCGATGTCTGCCGTTCCCGCTTCTACATCTTCTGCGGGTCGTTCATCTCCAGACAATGCAACAATCCCCTTTCCACCCAATAATTTACATCGGCATTTTTTTTAACCCTTTACATTCCGGGGCCGATGTCTTTGGATTCTCGGTAGCCCTGGGGCTCCGCCCTTGTCTACTTTCAAATCCTGTTCCGAGACGAATCAAAACCTCGATTACAAAAAAATCATCACTCCTCCAGATGACATCACAAATGTCAAATTGTTTTTATCGTTCTTTTCTAGGAACAGGCTACGGTCAGGGACCATACAGCCAAGAATCAACTTTATTTTTACTAGGTAAATTCTCACTACGTTTTCGGAAAGACCAACGCATCGATAAAATCGAATTCTACTTATCCCGTGAGACTGCTAGCGCCATCTATTGAGGTACTACAGAACTAAAATCAACGAAACCAATAAGTTTGCTATAAATTTTTTATTATTTTATAAACAAGGACAACGTTAAAAAAATACAACGTTACAATACACCCCCTCCAACGAAAGTTCCGAGCGTAGTGAGAAACTACGCTGCCCTCAGCGTCACTAAAGAAAAATCCTACCTAAGGAGTGTACCAACATTGATCATATCAATTAAACGAACCCCCGTCGAAACAAGACAGAACTCATTTAAAAAAAAATCTTGGAAATGAGACAAAAACTTAACCTAAGGATTTTCCTTGGCATAGCCGGAGCTCCGAAGAGACACCGACCCACATTCGTGGCCTACGGCATGGTGAGTAAACAACGTACTTACCAAAAAAAAAATCACCATAACCCGATAAAACCACCACCAAAACAAGCTACGGCATGGCGGGTAAACAAATTACCAGCAAACACCCTACCACAGTAGCCTTATCAAAACTCTAACTAAACCAACTAAAAAATAAAGTTTCAATCCACCTAAGTTAAACCAATTCCAGATCTTCAAACCCCCACCCCGCTAACTTCAGGACTAAAGTTAATTAACCGTCCGGATATGTGTATTTATACAGTTTTAACACTTACATACTACTTTCATTCTTCTACTTTTCCCCCTCAACTATCGAAATCCCTTTTAAATCTTATCTGACATTCATCATCTGTCCTAATGTAGCGAACCAGTTTATTTACTTTCGCCACCCCTGACACTAACCCCAGAGTTTTTATAAGAGACACTCGTAACTCCCTACTTTATGAAAATTTCAGGACAAAAAAATTTTTATCCTAAGAAAATTATTATTGGCTTACCAATATTAATTAAACTAACCAACCGTCTTCGGGGTAAACCCTCGAGTGGTGAGAAGCACATGTTTTGTTTTTACGCAACCGTCAACGCAATTTCAGCTCGAGTTGGTTAACAAAACAACAACCGTCTTCGCGGAGTAAAGCCGCTCGAGTTGAAAAAAAATATATATTACTCAACCGTCAACGCAATGTCAGCTCAGGTTGGTAACTAACGCAACCGTCTACGGGAAAACCCTCGGGTTGTTAAACGCAAACTTACATTCGAAGTTGTACTTATGTTTTTACGAAAACATCTAAACGCAAAAAAAAACCTAAAAGGCGCGTTGCCTTTCGTGCACTAAAAACTTAAAACTAACCTAAACCTAAGGTTCGCCTTGGCATCGCCGGGTCCCAAACGAGACACCGACACACAAAAGTGTCCTACGGCATGGTAGGTTAGTAACGTACCTTTATTTTTGAAATATGCCAAGCACCTAGTGGTTTCCCGTCTAGTGACACCAACTCATAAACTAGAGGGGAACGAATTTTAGCCACTATGCACTTCTCAAACTTCGGCGCCAGTTTTGAGGCTTTGTATTTCGCAGCATCGCTTTGGACAAATGTTTGCTTCCACACTTCCTGACCTACCTTTATGGTCATTGGTCGTCTGCGGGTGTTGTAATATTTCGCATTTGTCTGATGCGCTTTAAGGATCCTTTCTCGGACCTTATCAAAGACTTCTCTTAAAATACCGAGCTCCCCCGCATATTCCTCTCTAGGCATCGTTACTTCATAGTCGCCTTCTTGGGACTTTTTATAAAATGAACCATTTATAATTGGCTCCCTACCATGCGCTAAAAAGAATGGCGAAAACCCTGTGCACTCATTTACCGCGCTTTTTAACGCGAACTCTATCTTATACAGATTCACGTCCCAAGTCCTATGATCGTCCTTGACATAAGATGAAACTGCTGTCATGACAGTTTTATTGTAGCGTTCGACTAGGTTGACTTGTGGCGTGTATCTTGGGCCATAATGTACCCTGGGGATATTATAACGCTCTAATAGCTCACGAAATTCCGATCCCGTAAATTGAACCCCATTATCGGTAATTACGGTTTCAGGAACCCTATGTGTTAAAAGAACAAAATGTTCAAACGCCTTAGCCACTAAAGCACTAGTCGCGCGACGCAAAGGAAAAAGCATCGTATACTTGGAGAAACAGCAGGTTACCACTAAAAGATGTACAAAACCCGAGCGTGACTTAGGCTTTAGTGGCTAAGGCGTTTGAACATTTTGTTCTTTTAACACATGGGGGCGCCATTGAAAACTAGTATTTTCCTAGAGGTGGAAAACAATGTAGTTTTTTCTAATAAGTAACATGTGGTAAATTGTTGTTTACTCAAATAATGCTGGGAAAGAAATCAAAGATGATAATTTGTCTCAAAGCCAAGCTCTTTTATTTCATATCTTAATACATGGATAGTCTAGCAATAACGACGGTATTTATTCCATATAATATGACGATGATATCAGAGGATTTACATCTATAAGTTATTTCTACCCTGTTTAGTCTAGATACAATTTACATCGGCATTTTTTTTAACCCTTTACATTCCGGGGTCGATGTCTTTGGATTCTCGGTAGCCCTGGGGCTCCGCCCTTGTCTACTTTCAAATCCTGTTCCGAGACGAATCAAAACCTCGATTACAAAAAAATCATCACTCCAGATGACATCACAAATGTCAAATTGTTTTTATCGTTCTTTTCTAGGAACAGGCTACGGTCAGGGACCATACAGCCAAGAATCAACTTTATTTTTACTAGGTAAATTCTCACTACGTTTTCGGAAAGACCAACGCATCGATAAAATCGAATTCTACTTATCCCGTGAGACTGCTAGCGCCATCTATTGAGGTACTACAGAACTAAAATCAACGAAACCAATAAGTTTGCTATAAAATTTTTATTATTTTATAAACAAGGACAACGTTAAAAAAATACAACGTTACACTATGGAAATTAATGACTATTTCACTTACACAGACTACGATGACGTCGAACTGCGGGACACTACACCCTGTGAAGTATTACGTCCAATCTCGATGAAACTAAAACAAAATTTTCACAATTATTACTGAACAGTTTGGTAACAGTAGGAAGATACAAATATGTGCCTATTTAACATACTTAGCTGGTGGGCACCTGCGAAGAATGCGGGATGTCGACGGCTGTGGTGTACATTTCGTCTCGATTGGTCTACAAAAAGTTGACATATAATACATACTTTGACAGCAGCAATGGGGAAATTAATGACTATTTCACTTACACAGACGACGAGGGCGTCGAACTGCGGGACACTACACCCTGTGGGGTATTAGGTCCAATCTCGATGAAACTAAAACAAAATTTTCACAATTATTACTGAACAGCTCGGTAACAGTAGGAAGATACAAATATGTGCTTATTTAACTTACTTAGCTGGTGAGGGCACCTGCGAAGTGATGCGGGACGTCGACGGCTGTGGTGTCCATGGCGTCTCGATTGGTCTGTAAAAAGTTGACATATAATACATACTTTGACAGCAGCAATATGGAAATTGATGACTATTTCACTAACACAGACGACGAGGGCGTAGTTTTACGGGACACTACACCCTGTGGGGTATTACGTCCAATCTTGATGAAACTAAAACAAAATTTTCACAATTATTACTGAACAGCTCGGTAACAGTAGGAAGATACAAATATGAGCCTATTTAACTTACTTAGCTGGTGAGGGCACCTGCGAAGTGATGCGGGACGTCGACGGTAGTGGTGTCCGTGGCGTCTCGATTGGTTTGTAAAAAGTTGACATATAATACATACTTTGACAGCAGCAATATGGAAATTGATGACTATTTCACTTACACAGACGACGAGGGCGTAGTTTTACGGGACACTACACCCTGTGGGGTATTACGTCCAATCTCGATGAAACTAAAACAAAATTTTCACAATTATTACTGAACAGCTCGGTAACAGTAGGAAAATACAAATATGTGCCTATTTAACTTACTCAGCTGGTGAGGGCACCTGCGAAGTGCTGTGGGACGTCGGCGTCTGTGGTAGCCATGGTGTAGGTAGGCGCAGGCTGGTTGGGATTCCACCGCCGTGGCACTTTTTTGTGCAACGGTATCCACATTCACAATAATTGGTTTTGTAGGCTGCAAAGAACTTGGTGCTTTGTCATTTTACTTTGATTGCTTGATTCAATGATGATTGCTTTACCACCTTAAAAAAAGAGGTAACCTAAAGTATATAATTGTTATTTACTCAAATATACTTACTAAACATATTAGAAAAACATGAAAATTTTTTTGATTATGAAACCTAAAATTACTAAAATTTTATTGTTACTTATTCAAATTTTATGTTGCATCAAACCATCCCCTAACAAAATAAAAGTATAAATAAATTTAAATTGCTCTATAATATTAGTAGGTATGAAAAAGAAATGATAATGGTGAAAGCTAATTAAAAACAACCTTTTATAGTGACAGTGATAGATAAGGAATATGTTAGGAGCATTTTTATATCATAACATAGGTACATGACTTAACACTGCGCACTGTAGTGATTCCAAGCTATGGAGCCATAGCAGTATTCTTACATTAAAGAGTTAAACAAGACAGTATCACTGACACTCAATAAAATATTTCTCAACTAACCTTTAACAGTTAATAAGGAATCAGTGGCATTATGATTTGGAGAAGTCGTTGAGTAATAACTGTGATCAGTCAAATGATCTGTAACTGAAAAACAAAAAAACATTTTAGTTGATTTAGTGGGGATATTATTGAATAAAATTTAAAGGCATAGTCAAAGATTGAAGGCCTCTATTTGCAGTATGCTACAATTTTGAATCAATCAAATGCATTAGGAGAGACTGACCGAGAAGTGACAATTTACTCACCTAAAGAGTTTAACGGAATTCCGTGAAGTATTTCCTTTTCAGTGAATAAACATGGATAACCTATTTTAAGGCGGTTGGTTACCCTTTCAATCAAATTGAAACCGGTCAAAATGTTATTGGCACATCAGTTTGGTCACGAATTGTTCTTTTGTGAGATTACTAAGCCGACGGGTTGTTGGTATCAAAAAAGAAAGCCACAAAGCCCTCAAATCATCCGCCTTCGGGATGTTGAAAAGGCGATGGTTTTTATTAGTAGAATGGCAGTTAACTACACAACACCTTCGTAGAGCCATGTTGTCTCGTCAGTTCTTCAAGCAGAGAGGAAGGGAATTGTAATTTTTTAAACCCAACTCAAGCTAAACAGCGAGGAATTTACAAATTTACGGGCACTTCTACTCACTAGCAAAACAAACAACAGTCATCACAAGACAACTAATTTGATTGGTTGACATGACAGACATACAAAATGGCCGCGTTCTTGGGCGACAATAGCGCTTTGCGCAATTATCGGAACTACGCTGTCACAGGCCACAATCGCCCTCTAGTTCCTGTTTTGTACGGGATCTATGTATCTTACTTGATCCCTAGGCAATGTAGTTCTATTAATTTTAATTTGGTACTAACTAAAATAATTTTGTACAATACGTGCTTGCTTAGCACGCCCTAGGAGAAGTTGAGGATGAACCCTACTAGACACGGATGGCTGTGACATATTAATGTCTTCATCTCTCCGACTGGTGTTTGATAGGAGCCTTGGGCGAAGAAATTTAATGCAGTAAGGACCTGCAAGAATAAAGAAATAACTGGTAGAGTTTCATGAATAAAGATAATGTGTCACAAAGAACCAAAGAGATTTAATATAGTTTAATGTCTTTGCAAAGAACATGATTTGAGGTTAGAAAATACAGAATTAATTATAATTTACCTTCGTCATAACATCATATTGCGTCTTTGGTCTAATATGAGGTTCTAAAATTCTAATCAAATTTATGACGAGACCTTTTGACAGTCTAAAGTTTTTCTTAAATAAATTGTCATTAATTTCGAATGGCTCTTCTCTCCATACAGCTCGGCGACGAGGAATCTCTGCAGCGTTTTCCGCCAATTCCACCATGACATTTTCAATATAAATCGTAATACTTAGTTCCTTAAAATGAATGCAAAACAAAGATGAGACTGTGCGACATTCGATCTCTAACGCTACGACCACTCGTTGCAAGTCGAGCGCTGGGCATAGACATTTCTCTAATGTGACATTTCGAGAATACGAAAATTCAGTATTAATCGACATCTGCCATTTTGTTTCGACATATCTCTAATTCGACATCATGTCTATTGCGCGAGAATCGCCTCCCTGGACTCAAGACACGGCGACGGCACGGCAGGCGGGGACACTATACTTGGCAGTCTATGTAGTATGTTGGTTAAGTTATAAGTAAAACTACGTTTGCTGAGGTTATTGACGTATTTTTTTACTATAATTTGTTGGCGTTTTAAACAAACTTATACTTGCGTTTTATATTTGGTTTTTAGTTTTATCTGTAACGACACTAATCATTATTAGTTGTCAGTTAACAGAATTAAATATTTGTGTCATAATTTTATTACACGACGTAAATACGGATGACTATGAATACGTTTAGAAAAAATTCAATTCATCACTCGTACAGTTTAATTAAAAAGAGTTTTCAACGATTACTTTTATCTAATTTATTATTTTACTTTTTGTTACATTTTATTTACTTTTTATTCTTACTTTTTGTTACATTAGGAAAACCTGTAATTGGCCTTAATTTAAGTTAATACTATTTAAGATTAATTGTTTGTAAACGCTGTTGGTTTTCTGAATAAAATAAAATAAAAATGACTGCCATTTTGGACATCGAAATTATCGTGCCCGACCCGTGGTACAACTGCGATGTCCAACTGGTTGTACTACGGAGAAGTAAAGTTACCCATAGTTTAACTCTTTTTATTGATATTTATGATTATGACCCGTGGTACAACGGTGAAATTATGTCCAACTGGTTGGACCACGGGGATAAGATGATCGTGTAAAACAAATGAACGTCTACAAAACAAATCACTATCGTTAAGACTAAGTGATCTGACAACGATTGTGATTGTAAAAAATGGGTGCAAGGGATTGGTGCAATAAAGATGTTAATGAAGTGAAATAATAAACATTTATTTATTGAAAATATTTTTTGAGGAATATTTATATATTCATCATCTTTATGGGCATGTGCATAACGCAATTTGTCGATTGCATGCCCAATAGTTATGTGTCCATCCAGTAACTGCAGTTGTACATGTCTTACATAATGATCATTCATTATATTATATTGTGCCCTTTTATTACCGACCTTACGCTTCATCGGCATAGGTTCCTTGGATAAGTTACCTTTTTCACGAAGTGCATTTAACAATCTCATTAAATTCACATTATTCTTGTTAACTGCCTTGTTTAAGTCGCCATGGAAGGATCTCCGAAGACAGTTATGTACCTTTTGATTTCTTATTTAACCAAACGCGACTTATGTACTTCAAGAATTTACCAATTTTCAGAAATCCCAATGTTTTTACTTCGTTCTTTATGTATGTCCATGCCTCATTGATGATCCCGGCTTGTATTAAGGGTAATATAGAACACATTCCGACTAGTCTTTTATCAGGTTTGGACTTCATATGTCCTAATGTTGCCTTCTTCTAATTATTTTTAGAAAAATGCATGTAACAGCCTTTTATCTCGCGTAGGAATACTTCCAACATTGCGTTGATTGCTGCAGTTTCATAGTCGCAATGGTACTTTTTAGGCTCCCATTTTGGCAATTGCGCTTTGATTATACGAAGCATTGTGACGTATGTCTCCTTTTTTTGTCCAAGAGTAGGGCGCAAATTAGTGGAACAACATTAGTAATTTTATTATCACTCCCAATATCACCGTGCAAAGTAAACAGCCGTACGGGTGCGGGCTACATTTGAAAGTGCCATCTCCAAAAAATTCGACAATGTGGTCAATCCTTTCTCTTGCTTATGACAGAATATAAGTATTCTTTTTTCTGTGTCGCAATCCAGCATAAAATCAAGAAACTGGTCAGGCACATCAACTTCGTCCACAGATGAAAAAGTTGTTCTCGATACTCCCGCTGACTTATGCCTCACGTTATAAAGGGAGTGCTTTATATTATCGAAACTCGGTATACTGTCTATTAGATCGTAACCTCTGTCTCTCAACTTTGCCTCGTGTCTCTTGTATAATTGTGGCATCGGGACATCTGTGCTTGCTGCCTCATTTTTTAAACTTACAACTGTTTCGGCTATTTTGTTTTTACCGTAGTTAGGTTGGCAAGAGTGCTCTTTTTCTTTAATTATTTGCATGTCCTGATAAAAAATAATATAAACAATTATATAACAAATATTATCAACAATAAAGTAAAGCATACATATACAATGTCAATAAATACTTATAAGGGTGAGTTTCCACTGACGTGAAGCTGGGGGAAGAAGTGTAGAGAGTGTTTTTATTGAAGCGGAGTGGAGCGGAGCTGAGTTCCACTCTCACTCTAAAATGCAGCGTATCAGTATATTTAGTTACATTAATGAGAAACAGAGGGAGATTACGAGCACTATGATTGACCACTTCACGGTCCACTCCTCTGCACTCCACACAGCTCCGCGTCAGTGGAAACGCACTCTAATACTCATACATGCAATCGTACCTTAACTGTAACAGATCCAGAACATTTGAGTTTTTTGTACATAGAGCACCGCCAATATGCGCCACGCGACTCATCTTTAAAAGCTTTCACTTTGTAAAATTGTCGACCTTTTTTTTGATAATAAAACATTACCGCCTTTTCTTTCAATTAAGTATTGTAACTTCACAATTTTCTGACATTTTACTTTGGTATCGTGTGAAAACGAGAAATATTCAAGCGTTAACACTAGAGCGCACGCGCCCCCTTTAGTTACAAGAGAACTCGCGCGGGCTACATATGTAGCCCTTTTCCATGCCATGTTACAGGCGAACGCAATGACTTAGAATAAATAAAAGGACTTAAATTGAATATTTAGCTTTTAATTATACTATAACAACAGTTTTTACAACAAAAATATTCCTTCTTTAAAAAAAAAACATAACAATACAAACTTCTTAAAAAAACTGGCATTTTTTAACGATTGAGATCAGTGCACTTCTAAAGTCTAAAATCACAATATTAGGAACTGTTTTTGATAACAATTATTAAAATTAAGGGTAAACGAACATTTATTTTTGTTATATTCGGCAATCAGCACAGATTATCGAGTGGTGATCATTGCAAACACGCCTGTTACACGAGTCACATATTTTTCTCGTGCTTCTATCTCTAGTTCTGGGACAAAAAGCACATCTTCCAACGCCGCCTCGTACGGGTCCAACTGTTCGTGTTGGTTGATCTTCCAGACCGAGGAGTGCCCTTCCTCTCATTTTCAGAGACCTAGGAATGTTATCCTGACTTACTCTACGCTGGATCAGGGGCTTGACCAGTTCGAAACCAACATCATGTAGAAAATGGCGCCGTTTTGTTTTCAGGTCTATGTTATTCATTTGGTGAATAATCAGACTATTTATGCCGTAAATATTCAAAAAATTGTAAAAAAGGCATAGTGGCCAACGTCTGGTGTTTCTAGTTACGTCGTACTGCCGGCACATACGGTCCAAAACATCAACACCAAACTTCGTATGGTTATAAAATGTGATAATCTCGGGCTTGCGTTTGTCTCCACTATCAGCATCGATTTTATCATCGTTGTGCATGGTAGATAAAAGTAAAACACATTTATTCTTCTTTGTTACATAGCTCACTAAAGTGCAGTCTTTTTGAAAGCCGAACTCCGAACTATACAACTCTTTATTTCGTACTGCAATGAATTCAGTTGGTATTTCAGGTTTATTGCTCTTTAGAGTACCAACCACTGTGACTTTCTTCTTCAGCAATTCCTGGCTAAGTGGGTAGCTAGTAAACCAGTTATCCATTGTTATGTTTCGGCCAACATCACACACTGGATTTAGTATTCTCATAGTCAAATCATGAACTTTATTAGAGGCACGATATGGCCCTTCTGGCTGCTCTCCGGCATAAATTTCAAAATTGTACATATACGGATACTTTGTATCCACAACCATTACAATTTTTATGCCGAACTTGCACGGTTTGTTAGGCAAATACATGATGAATCCACATCGACCCTTGAATGCCACTAATTGTTCGTCTATTGTCAGTTGATCACTTGGCGTATAATATTTCTGGCAGTTGCGCAATGTGATTGAGGCTATTGACCTTATAGGGGCTAGCTTATCAAATTGTTGACGGGTTGATCTATCTCTGATATCATCAAAGCGCAGACATCGTAAAAGAAAACGAAACCGGTTGATAGACATCGTGGTATAGACTAGCTCAATTCCAGTTCCATAGGAGTTATTCCAGAAATCACTAAGATTTTGGCGACCTGACCGATTTACTCCGATCACAATAAGCATTCCAATAAAAGCTTTCATTTCTACGCTATCGGTAAGTTTAGCGTCTCTCTCTCTAGTGTATTTATGTTTATTGCATTCTATGTAGATATTCGTTGACGACACTAGAATATCAACAATTTCGCAGTCCAAAAACAGTTCAAAGCAACTCAGAGGTGCTTTTTCTTCTTTAGCCCCGCCTTTAGGACCCGGTGGTTGTAATATGATGTTATGAGCCCGAGTTCTAGTCACGATTGGTGGACGTTTACTCCATTTCGTACCATTGCGCGATGTGTACGATGCAAATGAAGACAAAGGCTGATCGTCTTCATCAGAGCTAGAAGGGACATTTACGTCAACCGCTTCAATTTCTGAGTCGGATTCATGCGGAGATTGCGTCATGTGCTCCTCCTCTTGACTGCAATCTTCATCGGCAGAACTTTCATCGGCCGAGTCGGGTCTATTCAGCTCCTCTTCTAGCCATCTAGCAGTATTATTACTTGATAGATCCATTATTTCACTGAAAGAAGAGAAAAAAAAATTAGTACCTACCCACCAACAGTATCGTAAGGAAAACATTCTATTTCATGAGTAAGGTAAGCGTAATAAACTAATATACGTACATAAATCATACTAAAACCATAAATAAATTACAAAAACCCAACTTTACTTACGTTTTAGCAGCAATTGTTGTTTGTATAATTCGGTACAAGAATAGTCGCGCGGGTTACATACGTAGCCCCGCCACTTTGAGGTACAGCTGCGCAGGAGACCACGCACACACAGAGTCCGCGCGTTACTGACAAGCTCACGGACTATTACTCGAGGCTTACATGAACGGACAAGCGTTTCCGTCCACTGAGACAAAAAATACAAATGAAATTATTGTGTTGGGTGACATATGTAGCCCACGCGTGTGTTCTAGTGTTAATATCAACGTTTTAATCATAAATAGTCAATTAATCAAAAGAGGTAGTAATTGCATTGCACTTCAGCATTGTTAAATAACCTTTTCCTGTTTATTACCAGTAGTTGTTCCATAGATACATTTAATTCCCAGTAGTACAACTACACTCGGCGTCAAAAAAATCGCACCTTTTAAAAATCATCTTTAAAAATTCTTAAACCTTATGTAGAGGATAGTGTTGGGTATCATTAGAAAGGTAACAAAAAGGAGTATCAAAAAACAACAGGAGAAACACAGGAGCTCTTCTTGAGGGATAAGCCCCCATTCTTCAATCACCGCGTCTTGGAGCTCCTGTAGAGTCGAAGGAGCTGGATCCCGAGATCGAACCTTACGTTTAAGATGGTCCCAGAGGTGCTCTATAGGATTCAGATCCGGACTTCGCGCTGACCACTGCATCACAGAGATTTGGGACCTCTGCAAGAAGTCGCTCACGATGCCTGCAGTGTGAGCGCGAGCGTTGTCGTGCATTAATGTGAACCCCTCGCCAAAAGATTCGGCAAAGGGGACCACATGCACTTCCAGGACCTCAGTGACATAGCGGCGAGCAGTCAGCGACCCTTGTCCGCGAGCACCTCCAGTCCGGGAGACGCAGACAAGGTCGGTTTTGCCGGCAGCAGACATACCGCCCCAGAACATGCAGGATCCGCCACCATATTCCACCGTCTCCTGGATGCAGGCTTGGGCGAAACGTTCACCCTGCCTCCGGTATACTCTTCTCCGTCGGTCGTTGCAGAAAAGACACACTCGCGTCTCGTCTGAGAAGAGAACAGCTCTCCACTGCTCAAGGGTCCAATCGACGTGGTCACGAGCAAACTGCAAGCGGGCTCGCCGATGCGCTGCAGTCAATTTTGGACCCGTAGCAGCTCTGTGGGCCGCTATCTTCTTCTCCTTCAATCTTCTTCTAACCGTAGATACGCTTACGGTGCGTCTGCGAACTGCCTGGAGCTGCTGTTGCAACTCAACAGCGTTGGAGAAACGATTTCTCAAAGAGTTCGACACAACGAACCGGTCGTCTCTTTCCGAAGTGCAGCGACGTCTACCCGAACCGTGTCTGCGGATATAGCCACCGGTCTCTATGAAGCGCTGGTACACTCTTCGAACGGAATAACGGCTCAGGTTCAGTTGCCGGGCGACATCACACTGCCGCACCCCTGATTGCAGTAGTGCAACCACTTGAGCGGCTTTATCAGCTGTGGTATCCATCAAAATCTGTGCGTGTGTCCTCTTCAACGGTTGAATAGCGAATGACCCACATTGAACCCGTGTTGACCGTTTTATACCCACAAAGGAAGCGCAACTAGCAACTCTCACGGGTAGCAAAATTTGCATCGAATTTTTGTGACACTTTATTTGTTGCATTAGGTTTTATTTGATAATGAAAAGTAATGTTTTTTATTAAGTTAATTAAGTAACCTTGTAAATAAAATCATAATTAATGCGACTGCATGTGCATATCAAGAGTAAATGACATTTGAAAGTGATTTTCTAAGAGGTGCGATTTTTTTGACGCCGAGTGTAGTTGGACCAAGGAAAGAACAACTCACTCGAGTTGAACCATTGGTAAATATATTTACCCATAGAACAACCAGTTGAACTATGGGTAACTTTACTTCTCCGTAGTACAACCAGTTGGACATCGCAGTTGTACCACGGGTCGGGCACGGAAATTATTAGCGTTTGAGCTAGTTTTTCGCAAATATTATTTTTCTATTTAAATTACGAGTTTTTAGGCGAGAGGTGCCAGTAGAATTATAAATAAAGAAAGCTTATAATCATCTTCATGTCATAAAATTTCTTACCAATGAAGAAATAAGCGACCGGACATGAATTTTTTGCCGTTCAAAGATCTACCCAACTATCAAAGCACGTATGAGAATTTATGAAAATATGTCTCACACATCACACATCTGTGTGATAAGTATATAATGTCAGAATATCAGCCGGAGAAAACCACCACGTTCATAGTATTTACAAATCCCAATGAATCACGTTTACACGAACTAGCGATAACAGTTTCGGTCGCGCATAATATTTGTCATATGGAGCACAGTCATGTTGAATCAGAGATCTTTTGTCGTAAAAGGTCAGCTCAAGATTACCCTATACCGACGAGCATTGAAGAATGTTGTGCGAATGTGTGCAGTAATAAAACAAAAGAAGAACCAGGATCGTACAAATGGAAAACTATGGTATCTGCCTTACTATACCGGCATCATATCCATGCCCCCATCCATGCATCAGAAGAGCTCGATGGCGCAGCGTAATCAATAACTGTTTAAAGGTCGATTCACACATATCAGTGAAGTCACAGTTCTGACACGGTACCGGCACAGTGAATAATATTCTTTCATACATTCTCTATGAATTTTGTCAAAACGAATACGTCCGTGATTTGCCGGTGGCGGCAGTGACACTGAGAGCATTATCACTGACAAGTGGGGATGCGTTTATAGAGAATCTATGAAAAACACTGTGCCGGTACTGTGTCGGAACTGTGGCTTCACTGATATGTGTGAAGCAACCTTTAAGTGTACTTACCAACTTATATTATTCTATCATTATATCAGTAACTGTGCTCTTTCAACAGCATCTTAAACTTTATTCTCTGTAACAATTAATATGGCAATAAACCCAAATTGAAAGTTAATTATATTGCTATCAAGGTAATTTTGTCAATGAATGTTTAGATAGAAATAATAATCCAATTATCATTTAGAGGAGCTCGACGACGCGGCGGCCAGCACGTTCGTTTTGCGATCTGGAACACTAAGCAACTTTCGCAATGCCGGGTGACGGAATGGGTGATCAAATTTAAAAAAATACATCTCGCTCCTCCCTGCTTCGGAAGGCACGCTACCTATGTAAATTTACGACCCCTTGTCATAACATAATCACATAATCGACTTTGTAGGTTCTGCCCAGATCAAATATTTTGAACAGAAATGTGATAAGAGTTAGAACAACACTTGATATTTTTTTACATTATACATATTGTATGCAATAAATCTTTCCTACAATAAATCGATTGCCGTGCAGAAAACTAGATATATTTTTGTTCTCATGTGATGACATTGGGCCGTACTTGTGATCTTTGAGAGTCTTTATTTGTGATCAGACGATCGCATTGGCATTTACTGAATTTCTTTTATGTAATTTTATTCAATAGAAATAAAATGTTTACATATTGAAAAATAGTTTATTTCTTACTTGTAGGTAAACAAACAAATCAGCCTTATTAATTGAAGATCAACAGAGGTTAACTCAGTCTCACTATGACACTTAATTGAGGAGTATACAATTATAAAACACTTACAACTATATTTTAGGAACATATTTATTGACACCTTTTAAGATGTACATAAATTCTACATAGTCACTCGTTCAGAGAACATCAAAATATAAACATTTCAGTATTCAAATAAATATTAACATCAACACAAAACAAAGCTAAAGAAATAAATGTTCTCTTAAAAATTCTGAACAAAACAAAACTAAAACAACTCTTCTCTAGACATTTTTAGTACCTAACCAATTTTACGTCTCATGGAAATGCTTATAGCAGTTCCTGTCTTTTGTTAGACACAAACTAATGTTGCAAGTACTAAATTTGGTACGACTTTTATTATAATGGCAAAATCGGCATCTCGATTGATTATTTACGAAGACAGGCATATGTTTCGCTCCAGCAGCTCGACGTTTCTTTGATGGTAGCTGGGTGTGGTGGTAGGCCTGCCTCTTGCACGTTTACGAAGAGGTTCCGCATTTTCAAGGGCCGAGTCGGAAGAATCACCATTTTCTGACTCGGGGAAAGTGTACAAATAGATTAGATACTCTCCCAGCTCCATTTTAAAGCTTCGTAATTGTTGGATTTTCTTTGATGGGTCTCCTCTAATTATCTGTCTCTTTTTATATTGCACCAAGAATTTGAAATAGCCAAATCAATCATATGAAAAAATACACGCTGAGTCCATTTCTAAGTGCGATATCTATTAGGGCACACGGAAAGCATACGCTCGGCCAGATCTATTCCACCCATGTATTGGTTGCAATTTTTACAACCAAAGGTCTATTGACGGAGACATATTGTTTTGTAACGCTTGCACCATCTTTGGCATACAATTCTGTAACCTCATAGTCAAACACTACTTTCATGGAATTTCTTAAAAGTGTGAACCTGTTTCGTGCCATATTGTCAGCTATTATGGAAACACGCCATTTATTTCCCCAATATATTCGAAGCCATAGATAGTTTAGTAATCCCATTACAAATGTTATACCACCTATATATATGTATAACTCCTTCTTGTCCAAATTCAATGATCTTCCATGTAATGCAACTGACGTTCGGTTAATACATTCCACAATTTTTTCAATTATTTCATCATCCAAGTATTGTTGAAAAAATGAAATTTTGTCGAAATCTTTGTCCCTGTTTGGGGTGTAAGAGGGCTGTGTAATTTCAGAATGCTCTACAAAGAAACTTTTTGCTAACCATTCGTTAATCCCTGTAGAACCACTCGCAGTTGGTCGTAAAGTGGACAAATTTTGTCTGCCTCTGCCCCTGCCTCGACCTCTAGATACTCTCCCGCGAGACCGGCCACGAATATCTTGGTTACAATTGTTTATTTCTGGTTCGTCGTCATCATCATCGGTATCCTCAGAGTTTTCCGATTCCGAAGAACTTGTTGCATGAGGTTCTTCTCCGTTCGGCTCCGGATTGTATGCTCTTCATCGCTGAGGTCTACATCAGAGTCCTAAGCACCTAAGAATATTTTGCGCGTCTGAAAATAAAAAATATAATTTTCAGACTTTTAATACTGTCGCACTGCAATACTACAAAAAAAGCTTTATTTTAAAACAACTAACGGTGATAATTTTATAAAATAATAATAAAAATTAAATTCGTATTGCCATAAATACTACAGTAATGTAATATGTAATTACGATACAATGTGATCACATTATACCAAATAAAAACAAGTAACAATTGTAAGCGACGTCCACTGTCATCACCTGATCACAAAATGAGCGGTTATGGGCCTCCGGAACCCTCACTGGCCGGACGAAACACAACAGCACCAAGTGCCATTATTTCACGCCGGATATTCGTGAGAGGGTATTACGCCGGGCGAACCGGCCCAATGCGTGCTGCAACGCAGCTTGGCTCTACCACTCATTCAGTGTCACTCATTTAGCACCATGAAAGAGACAGAGTCAATTCTCAGCGCTGCGGCAGCCGCTGCTACCAAGGCTTTAACTTAGAGAATGCAGGTGTTTGTGAATGTTCACATAACATTTTTCATACAGTTTGTCTATAAAGTCGTGAATTTAAATAGAGGCAATACTGTATGGAGTGTTTGTCAAAACTGACATTAACTCCATACAGTATTGCCACTATTTAATGTCACGACTTCATAGACAAACTGTACAAGCTTGTCGGTATAGGGTAATATTGTGCTGACCTTTTACGAGAATGTCTCTGCATCAACATGACTGTGCTCCTTATGAGAAATATCGCGAATCGACTCTGTCTCTTTCCAATTCTATGAATATGAAAGAGACAGAGTTAATTCTCAGCGCTGCGGTACTTGTATTATTATGTATTCTATGGCTGCGGCAGGGCAGCGCTGACTGAGATACAGAATAGCCCCCCCCAGCTAGATACCCGGAGGTCCCGGGTTAAAATCCCAGGTGGGGCAACGTGTGTTTTTGGTTTTGTGATCACTTGATCACCAACCAGCATTTTGCAAGCGTGCTGAATAAGCCAATACCCATCAATGGAGCGATAACTTGAATTCAATGGTGGAGGCCTTTGCCCTACATCCCCTCTCCTTACTTCACTAAGTTTTATTTGTACTGGCACCTCGAGACCGTTAGGTTATGCAAGAAGTGCCAGACGTCCCTGCGCCAGTAAACCATCTGCGTTAGGTCTTGACGCCGAATCAGTGCCCGCCGAAGCGCGCTCTTTATTCGGTACTCATAAGACTAGTGTCTTGGGAGAGTTTCCCCGCGAACACGTGTAGATCACTGCCGATCATAGGTAACCGGAGCTTTCAAGCTCGCTCACTTCTCGTTGCACGAAGGGCACAACTCGCAGTTGCCACTGCCCTACAGTGAGACATACTGTCCACACAGGGACAGTATACGTGCTGTACTTTTACTTTAATTCAGTTTCTTTTTGCTGTTTTCTCCTCTCTGGCGGCGCCTGCGGGCCGTTGTTGCAGGGGAATTCGGGGTTTGCCTTGCTTAAAAGGGATGGTTCTAGGTTTTTCGTCTGGCCTCCTTAAGGGGACGAAAGTTTCTTATAACCCGAAACTATATAGCATTTTACCTAGCTAAAAAACTTGTTCCAGATAAAATAACATTTCGTTATTGATTAAACGGCAAAAGACGCGGCTTCTGTATTTGGCCTAACGCGAAGTAATAAATTACCAGTTGAAATGAATCCGGTTCTGTATCAATTTGTTGGTTTTGGATTGTTGTACAGTTAAGGCGGTATCGAAAACTGTTATTTTGTTTTGGCAGTAAAAGTCCGCAACCAGTTATGTTCATTTTTAATTTTTCCTGTTATTCCGTTTGTTTTTAATGTGTGACACGAATGGATCAGCTGTTATTATTGAAATTGTTGTCAGTTAGTTCAATAATTATGAAAATAACATTGTCGACAAATGATGTGCCTTACATTAGTTTTAATGAATCTTAATAACATTAGTGTCTTCCTATGTGCCTTTGGAACAAAAATGTTACGGATATTATGCTATTTTACTGTTTGAAGGAGTTTGTGTGTATTTTTTATATTAAGTTTTATTTCAATTGTTTGTCAAGCACATAGATTATAATTACATTAATCGAGCACAATGATTGTCTTCCTAAAGACTAGTAATGGATGATATTATGTTGATATTAAAGTGTATTGCTTCGTGCGTTAAGGTTAAGTATGTAAATTTATTCAAAGTTTTACGAGAAAGTTATTAATTATAGATTTGAGGAATTGAAAAAACCTGATAATATTATAACGGTTTACCCAATGTTGTATAGAATGACAATTAGTAGGTACTTTTAAGTTTTACATAGAATAGATAATTTTAAGTTTTTACATATTATAATAATACTGAATTTTGATCAGACTGAAATTTGCTAATGTTAGTTTATTTTTATTTTTTAAACAATGTGTCTATAGTAGCAACTATACATATTTCATTATACTATTTTAACTTTAAACTGACTTTCGAAAAAAGAGGTTCTGCGTTTGTTATTATATTTTTGTTTATTAACATTAAATAATTTCGTTGTTGTTAAATTTAGATGTAGGTAGGTAGGTAGGTACCTTTCAAACAATGTGGTTGTGCTAGATACATCGCACCGTCGCGTTTTAAAATTATCGTAATTACATCTTTTTGTACTTATACAGTACCTATTGAGTTTTGATTGTTCTCACAGTTAGGGGCCAATCTTACAGTGGCATTGTGGGAACATTTATATTTTTGTGATACGTGTAAACGCGTGACAATGGGTGGGACGGCTCATTGTTCACGCTCTATTGTGTCCCTATATTTTGTCAATAGTTGTGTTGTCAGTTATCACTTCAATGTTACCGTAATCATAAAAATATAAAATGTGTAATAAACCTCTTTTAACTATTTTAATGTTGTTTTGTCTTTTTCTATACCACACAAAAGAAAAGGAGTAATAGCTAGGGTCAAGTAAGTATAACAATAATAGCTATGAGTGATTTGATCTGCTAGTGGGTGATTTTAGTAAGCTCTATACGTCTCTCTTTATTTTTTTAAATAAAAGTATGATTGTTAATTTTGAAAATAGCTAGATTTAAGAAATTATGTGCTCTCGTTGTTTTCACTAAATTTGTAGATAGTTTTCACTCATAATAATAAAATAATTTAAATTAATAAGTCTTATTAATAAATAATTTACATTTAATCAAATAAATTAAAATGACATAGACACATGTGAATAAATTAACTAGAAACAAACGTGGAGATCAGGAGTTACGACGAGACGGGGACGACTTCTGGTTGTATGGCGGGTTCTGGCGCCGGGGCTGCCTCGGCGACGGGGGCGGCTGCGTTGGCGGCAGCGGGGGTTGGGGCATCAGCGGGGGCGTGGGCTGGCTGGTTTCGACACGTGAGCGTGACGGGGTCCCGCTCGCGGTCAGGCCCGCACTGCTCCGTGGCGCCGAGTAGCTTGAGCTCGTCCTCTGCGGGCTCTGCCGCAGGCTCGGGCCCCGGCCGCCGCCGCCCGGCTATGACCACCTCCACCGCGCGCCCGTCGCCGTCCGCGTACCGGCCGCTCGAGCCGATCTCCACCTTGTACGGCGTGCTGGGCTCCACGAACGCTTCCATCGCTTGCACGTCGGCTCTCTCCTGAATTTCTGGCTCGGGGGTCACGTTTTTGAACCAGCCGTCGAGCACGCTGGCCGGTAAGCCGGGGGGCAAGCCCATCTTCTGTGGCAGGGCGACGAGTAGGACGACGTTTTGCACGTCGGCTCGTACGTTGAAGTCGCCATCCTGGCGCTGGTCGTATGAGGGCGCGGCGGCGGCGGTGGCGCAGGCACAGAGCGTGAGGTACACCGAGAGCATGTTGCGTGCGCGCGCGGCCAACGGGCGGGGGGCACTGCTCGTGGCCGCCGCACGCGCCGCTTTTACCTCGCGCCGCGAACCAGTCGCCGGGAATCGAGCACAGCGTAACGGTTTACGCGACACGACCTCTCGCCGCGTACGGGATCTAATAATGCTTGTTATCGTTAAGTATAACGATAATGGAAAGGTGATGCGTTTAATTGGGTGTCCGCGGTGGTTGTTATCTTATTAGTAAACTGCGTATCTTCCATATGCACGTAACGAATAAAATAACATTACCTTCTCGGTCTCTTAGGTGTCGTTAAGGCAGTTTGTGTATGTATACGAGCTACCGCTTTTAGAAGCTGCTGGGACGGACTACTAAGCCGCCTTAGCTAAATAATTGAACACATTTCTGGTCAAAGGTAAATTACCTTTAAGGTTGCTTCACCATATCAGTGAAGCTTTACAGTTCCGACACCGTACCGGCATAGTCCTTTTAATACATTCTCTATGAACGCAACCCCACTTGTCAGTGTTATTGCTCTCAGTGTCAGTGCCGCCACCAGCAAATCACGGAAGTAAGTATTCGTTTTGACAACGTTCATAGAGAATGTATGAAAATGTCGGAACTGTGACTTCACTGATATGTGTGAAGCAACCCTTACTTGTTGCATTATAATTTAACTGGATCTGGATACCTAGGTAGGTACCTACCTACTTATGTCAACTTATTGTTTCTTCGTGTTTTTATGCGCTTGCGCGAAGGAGTGGTGATCGGGGGTGGCTAAAAAGAACCCGAAATTGGACACAACACCTGGCGCACGATATTATTAAAACACTGGAATGAGGATGCTTATACGCTTCAATCATCATATCAGATAACATACAATGGTTTGTTTTGCGTTATCTATATTTATGACAATGGAACCGTGAGGCCGTGGGTTTTCGCGATGGTCCGTGGCACTGACGGCAGGTCATCGGGCAGGTAATGCTGTCAAAATAAAGCCGTTCTGGCCCAAATTATTGTTATACGTATTAGCTGTCCATCGCCTCTTACTTCGCATTATTAGTAGGTAGACGTACATTTTCAGCAATTCATAAGTACTTCGCCTACATCATTATCTATTAAGGATCAACAAAAAAATGTAATTCGACAAAAGACAAATCTCCAATCGAGCCTGTAGTTGTATTCTGACATCTTACCGGGTCAGGGACACTAGGTAGGTACCTGTGCCAACTATTCTGTCGTCTAAATTGTGTTTTAAGAAATCTGGGTTAGTATTCAGAAGAGGTCGTGCACTATGTTTACAGATTCTCTGAGTTTCCAAAGTTCCGTTACCTAAAGCGTCGAAGGATCGAAGCCTGTAACGTTAGTAGTACATTGTGGGTTTGCAGTCATGGACACGCGGTGCTTGGCGCGGGGCGGGTAGCGGGTAGAATAAGGCCGAAGGTGGAAGCGCGCTTCACCCGGAATCCGCAACCACTGAGAAACTGGCTATCTTATCTATAAACTGCCGGAACACAACAATTAATGCTATTAACATTGTTGTTAATGCGCCAGACTTGAGATAATGGTAATATAGCTAGCTAGCCAGGCGGACTTAACAAGCCATACTACCAACCAAACCAAGTACCTACACAAAAATATACCACCGCTGGGGATCGAACTCGAGACCTCTGGAGGCAGTTACAATGTGTGCATTGACGTGTTATTTACTTAGTACTTTATTTTTTTTATTCGGCAACGGGTAAGCGCTTGGCCTTCATCGCACCTGATGGTAGTGACGATAAGGCCGAAGGTGGAAGCGCGCTTCACCCGGAATCCTCAACCACTGAGGAACTGGCTGTCTCATCTCAAACTGTCGGAACACGACAATGCTATTAACATCGTTGTTATGGCGACAGACTTAGATAAGATGGTGGTAGCTAGCCAGGCGGACTTAACAGCCCTACCACCAATCAAACCGAGCTCACAAAGATGTACCCCCCGCTGGGAATCGAACCTGAGACCTCTGGTGGTGGTCTCAACCGCCTCCGTGGTCTAGTAGCTTAGCCAATAGTTACAATGAAACGTACAGTTACAGTGAAACGTAAGTATTTAGCTATCTTAATCCTATAACGAGTAGGTATACTTACGAGTCCAATACGCAATTTCGAAAGACGCTGTAGATGTACCCCCCGCTGGGAATCGAACCTGAGACCTCTGGTGGTGGTCTCAACCGCCTCCGTGGTCTAGTAGCTTAGCCAATAGTTACAATGAAACGTACAGTTACAGTGAAACGTAAGTATTTAGCTATCTTAATCCTATAACGAGTAGGTATACTTACGAGTCCAATACGCAATTTCGAAAGACGCTGTGGGCGGATGAAAACTTTCAGTGCGTCGTAAACTCATGAGTCGAAACCCATAAGAATAAATGACACTTCAGTCTGCGGCGACGAATGCTGCCGTGGCGAATATTTGGCCGCGTGGTACCTACGCTGTGGCGTCTGAGGGTTATTATTACCAAAACTATTTTATCTTTATCTTATGAGTTAGAGTGTCATTATTACGATCTCATAGATTTCGATTCAATGAGTTTTCGCACCAGCGTAGCACATTTTCGTCACATGAGTCGCTACAACATCATTCGAAACTGCGTACTAGACCAACGAGGAGAGACTGCATGTCAAAAGTTTACATTGCTTTTCGGCCATTTGTTAAAGAAACAAAGTCAAAATTATAATTTACAATATTAGGTGACTGCTAGAAACTGCAAGAAATTTCAAGGTCTGGTCAGGTCAAGTGTTTTAAACGTGACAAAAATGACAAAAAAGATTGCAGACTAACGTAGGTACTTATCGCTCAGCTGACGCGGACGGGTCATCAGACGGGTGGGTCAACGGCCGGCCGCTGCCCGCGCGTTGTAAATAATCGTTATTTAATAGTTAATTCTTTCATTTTATTTTCTTGTTATTGCTTTAAAATAAATGAGATACTCAAAGACTAACCAATTCAAATTCATAAAATGAATTAAGTATTTACTGAAAAATAAAAAAGCATAAATTTCTTTTTTGTCATTTTTGTCATGTTTAAAACACTTGACCTGACCAGTCCTTGAAGTTTCTTGCGGTTTCTAGCAGTCACCTTATATATCGAGAGTGCCAAAGAAATACCTGCACGTCTGCGCTATCTCGTCTGTGCCACTGACTGCCACAGTAAATATGTAAGCTAAAGCTTTAGCTTATATTTATACTGTGTCTGTGCTCTGTCTCATGAGAGGCCAACAATCCGCATTGAGCCAGCGTGGTGTGGTGGTGTGGGCTGTGGTCACCACATGAGAAGACCTGTGCCCAGCTCGTCTGTCAAAACGGAGCGAACTAGAAATGTATCGCGTAAGCTTAGATTAAAACAAAATGTTTTAATCTAAGCGCGTAAGTTACACGACGGACTAAAATTCCGCGCTTAGATTAAAACAAAAAGGGAAGATACGGCATTAGCGTCTCGTGAGTAAGCCGCTAAAATTAGGCCTAAAGGCACAATTTCACTTCAGTCGCAATTTGCCGAGCGTACAGGCTACATCGTACTATTGCGGACATTCTGCTGTGATAAAAAGAGACAGATGCTACTCCGCAGTGGCGTCGGAATCGGTCGTACGTACTCGTCTGTTGCGAAGCGACCGAGACGTCAACGCGCTACTCGCTGACTCCCTCGCGCTGACGTTGAAACTTACTGCTCTGTCTCGCTCACTCGATTTACACTTTTATAGGTGTGCGTGCCTGAGTGTTTGCATATGTAGTTGAGTAGGACTATATTTTGATTGACTACAAGTAGGAGCATGCCGTATCTTCCCTTTTTGTTCCCTTTTAATCTAAGATTCCGCGTCTAATTTTATGTGACAGACAAAAGTACCTGGGTACGCCAAGGACGCCAAGGTTTATCCCTCGTCTGTCCTTTATGGAGAAGCAGATTTTGGTGCGCAGAAAACGGCGTTTGTAATACCTATGTCGTGCTTTTCTTTTATGTACTTAGTAGGTACTACAGCACCTATTATGTAATAGAATGGTTACTTTATTGCAGCTTGCAGCACAATATCTACTTATAGCTACATTAGTCAATATATATTTATTCAATAAACTCAATTAACAAGCACTTTGAAACGTCCAAATATTTTTTAACCTACCACCCATTCAGGACATCATTTTTTAACTGTGGCAAAGAACGGGCGCAAGAAACCACAGCGCACAGAAGCAACGACATTTACAAAATGTATATATTATATGTCGTTACCAGGTCACAAAATACAAAATATGAATTTGAATGTAAATAGTTTAATTAAATATGGTGCTCTATATAAATTAATTATAGGCAATTAGAAATAGCTGTTGGAGTAGGTACTTGGAGCATTTCAGACCCAAGCTGTTGATTGCCAACCTCCAATAGCAAATGACACCTCTGAAGCAGAAAAAGTGGTAAGTGGGCACCGCTCTTGAACCTAGCGATCACGCAGTTTATCAAAGCGCCCCACTGCGTGTGAAGTAGAAAGGGGAAACTGAAAAAAATAATAGGTAGGCGAAAAACTTTCTTTGCATTTTTAAGAAAATTCAAAACATTTTTTAAATTTACTTTTAACTAAAGTATGTATAAAACCTTCTGGTTTCGGGTAGACCAATCCTAGGAGATTTATTGTTTTCATAAAGCCAACTAGATGGAGGGAGGGGCTGTGTATCTCGTAGGTGCCATTTTGTTTGATAACTTTTTGCTATCTTGTGACATGATCCCATTGCTATAGAAATTTTGGGGCTTCTGATCAAAATACCGCGACGAGTGGTTTTGGCAGTCCTCTCGTGATGTTAACCTGACACTGCCTAAAGAATTCTAAAGAGACCGAAATAGGTGGAAATCTGAATCTATAAAATTTTAAACTTATAGTGATACCAAAACCAGCTATATACAAATAGTATAATAGCGAAAGAGATTTTATTACAAGTTCATACATAGGTACTATATGCGAAAAGACATTTTCCCCAACCTTATACATCAATAATTTTGTCTGTAACTAAGTCGTCTAAAGGAGTAATGTTTTTGCTTGTTTTTTGTTCTAAAATTCTAAATACCTACTTACTAATATACTTAGGTATTTTTCCTTTGTGGCCTTTTCAAACATAGAGGATATGAGTAGCCCGCTAATGCATATGTAGGTATCTATTTATGTATCTCTATTTACGTAACATAATATTACGATGTAGGTATGAGTATCTGGAGTAAACTTTTGGTACGTGCTCCAAATATATTTTAAATCGACTCAGCCAGGTGTTTATCCCGTAGCGTCGTTACTGCTAAAATATCTACTACTTTTCATACACGTTATTATCAGTGGTGATCAAGTGGTGATCAAAACCAGCGCTGAATGGAGTCCATTTTTAAAACTCTTTTTCACTTTGCACGTAGTACCTACACTACCTACCCGTCTTTAATTAAATAAATAATTTTCATTTCTTCTTTTTTTCAGCCTCACACCAAATAGGTATCTAGCCCAAGTTATACTTCTTTTGAAACTTTGGTTTTTTTGGTAAGATAACGGATAAATATACTTACAGAGAAAACACACGCAGACCCGAAATCAATCATTAAGATAAGAATCATTTACACCCGACCGGGAACGAACCCGTAACCACAGAATAATATTCCGTGACCTCAGAAATGGCGACGCCGGAACCGCCACTCCAATTCAGTTCACATCCGTACGTGTCGGATGTCATCTATTTAATAATACTTATTTAAATAAAACAACGTCATTAGGGATTTTTCAATAAGAATTTGCGCACTTTTATTTTCAACATAACAATTCATAAAATTAAAACCTTACACTAATACTTATCCTTAGTTAATATAAATATAAATGCATTTATCACTGTACTTAGACACACCTTCTCGTTTATATCTTAGAGATAGCTAAAGTGATATCTAATTACTTAGAAAAGTAATTGTCTCTTGGTCTTGAGAGCGTTTATACGTAATCGTAATGATCAGCTCATTTTAATCGTAGTTTCTTCAGTCAAGTCTTGTTTGTAGCCTTAGTTCCGTTTAGTGGTGGCGATTTCTCCTCAGCAGTGGAAGTAGAATGTGAGCGATGCGATTTTTTAACCTGTGAACAAACACACATTTAATATTTAAAGTTTTATTTTTATTTTTTTGTTGATTTTGATTTTTTGTTTGATTTTTTTTTATACACTCACTCACGACTATTATCCTCAATGCAAAGGATTTGGAGACTATGGACAATGAGGACTGCAAAAGAAGTGCACTGCCAGTATGTACGCTTGCAAATAAATTTAAAAACAACTGCAAATGTGCTCATTTATTTATACCAGTACGCAAAATCTAGATTTTGAGTGAAGACGAAAAATATTAATTATCCCTAAGAAAGTTCCGAGTGCAAGTGTTTGTCAATATTCGGCCGGGTAAAGTGCTACAATTTGCATGGAATCGATCCTAGCTACTAAAAGAGGAAGTTTTCTGTTGGATTATGGATGTAATACAAAACATTACGTTCATGGTTTGTATTTCGAAAGAAATAACATATTTACCGACGAGCATGAATTAAGAATGTTATTATAGTAGTTAAGTACATGACTTGTAGTAAAGAAAGTGTGTCATAGGATCGTAGTCTCTAATCTAATAGAAATAGAAACGATTTATTTTACATAGAAAGCTGGTCTCTGCCAGTGCCAACCCATTTTGGGAAACAGACGTGCGTGACGTATGTACCTAGTACCTACCTATGTATCGTCTCGTTAAATGTGTATTGCAATTTATGTTCAAAAGGATATAACGTCTTATCAAGTTGCACGTTCCTACAAAAATTAAGCGTTTTCTAAAATGCGTATTTGACGTATTAGTAAATAAATCGAATATTTCATGGAAAACAAGTTCGGAAAAGCTCAGAATGTAGGTAATTATTTAACCCTTCTGTTTTTAAATTATTAAAAACATTGAATCAATCAAGTAATGTTTTATTGTTTTCCGAGTAACATAACAACAGGGTTTTGGTAGACCGAAACAATACATTCGCAACAAAATGGTTAATAGGATATGCGTAACAATTTGGGAAAATAACTTAAGTAATAAAATAAAAATAAATAATTGATTATAACTACCTTACTTTACCTTTGAGCTTTCTCATGCTTCTTAGTGGAGGCGTCTTTCTTCTGTCCCTTTAGATCGGAGCTCAGGCTGACATCGCTGAGCGGAGAATCATCAGGCTTGGACGGCGCTTCTGGCTTCGTCTCCTGTGGCTTCATATCAAGCGGCTTCAGCACCTCGCTACTGGGCGGTTTGGGCTTGGACGGCTCATTGAACTCCTCTAAATCCAGCAAGTCGCTGATGTCAATATCCGAAGCAGCTGCGAGCAAGGAGTCGGCCGGTGCGACCGCGATGACGACGCCGTCGATGTTCAGCCGGTAGTTTTCGGAGCCGTTCTGCCGCTGGTCGTAGTGGCGTTCGCAGTCCGCCGGCGCCGCCGCCGCCGCCGCCGCCAACACCACCAGCAGCGCCACCTCGCACACCACCCGCTTGTAGTTGACCATAGTGAGACGCGCCCGGAGCAGCACTGAACAGTTATGGGGCCGCTCTCGGCTGCATCTTTTATTTATTCGCCGAGATAGCGGTACAGCGGCCGCCGCAGCGCCTAACCGCACTCTTCGTGCCGGCCAAACTGGAATTAAAACAACAGTGGTCTGCATTAAATACGACTACTCTTCAAGGTTCAGTTGAACTGTAGTTAAAGCTAATTGCCCAGCCGTAAAATGATAACAGAAACAATGAAGATGTTCTACATTTTTATATAGAAAATTATAGGTAAAAGTAAATTGTTGAATTTTCTTTAAAAACAAATATGAAAGGAAAGGAAGACTATACTAAGCATCTTTTTATATATTTTTATGTTAGTAAAATATATAAATGTAATTCACACTAAGGATTTACTAATTTAACATCATACATTTTAACATTTGAACAAAATAACTTGATAGCTACGTTATTAAAAAAGTTTCATTGTTTTGGAATTTAATTTTTTTTCGGTCTCACTTTTTACGATTTTTTCAAGTCAAGGACAAGTTTTCCAAAGTCAAAAGGAGATCTAAAAGTCAAAGGTTTTATCTGAGGAGATTTGGTATACTGTTATTATATAAATTAACATTAATGATCTTAAGCTTCAATGAACTTCTGGTACCTAATACCATTCAGACAAACTTGTTTTATTTAAAGTGAATGTCACCACTATCTTCTATAGAGGTAGATATAATAGATATAAATAAACATAAAAGTGGGTGACACACTTATTGACTTTTATTACAGTTCGTTAACACTGTGGGCTGCTTCTTTCAATTAGTTTCTAACTGATTGCCTTCTGGCACGATTTTTTAAATTTTGACAGTTTGTCAACTGACTGCTTTGAATGTGTTGTGGTGGTGACCTGATAAGACGTGCAACAGTTATTCTGGGTTATGCGTGGGTTATGTGTACATCATATTTCAATTACTACGTCTACTCTTTTTTATTATCACCATGAAAAGTTTATTATTAACCTGTCTTTTGGTAGGCGCAAGGCGGCTTCCTTTATAAAAAGCCGCATGTAAACATAAAACATCTAGGTTAAAAGGTACCTAAAAACCATAAACGTGTAACGAGACGTTATTTAGGATTTATCATGTGGACGATATAAACTAAAAGGAAATTCAAATTAATATACCTAAGTCAAAAGTCATAAGTAGATCGTGTCAAAGACGTCTTAAAGTCGAAAAATTTAAAAAAAAAATAAACCTAGCCAAAAAAAAAACAGAGAAACTAAAAAGAACAAAACAATTGTGTTGTTTTAAATAACTTATTTTAATCCCCACAGTTAAAATTATATTGACATACTTTTGAAGTCGATGCCAAGCTTAAAAATATTTCCTGCTTTTGCTTACATAGGTACAATTTAATTAGGGGGTTTGCTTAGCATTATGGAAAACACGTAGACTTACAGGTAAATTTAAAGATGTGTTGGATATTGTCTAGAAGAACACACTGTTATTCATTTAATTTGGCTTGGCACCGTCTTCAAAAGTATGTAAGTATAATTTTAACTGTGGGTATTAAATTTAGTTATTCAAGACAACACAATTATTTTGTTCTTTTTAGTTTCTCTGTTTTTTTTGAGTCGTTTTTTTTTTTGAAATTATTTATTACGTTTACACAGAAAACTAAAAACATATAAGTAGTAGTAAGTAATAGTATAATATTGTTTATTTGTCACTTTTATTGGCTTGGTTAGTATTTTTTTCAATTTACAACATTTTAATGACAACTGCTTATTATTTTGTACAAAATATTGTTTTCTCCGATGCAGGGACGTTAATTCTTGAGGAGTTCTCTTGGTGGTTTACCATTAGCTCCACTTGACTATGATGCATTGTGGCGAGCATAAATTGCTAAGCAACCACATTAAAGTTTGTAATCGCATAGCAAACACCAAAAATATATAGTATTAAGTAGTTCCGGTGGCCGTCTGTGGTTTTTATCAACAGTTCCACTTCACTAAATGGTGCTTTCCGAGGACAAGTGATTATTGCAAATAATACCGAAATCGCTATAGGTGTGCCTATAATATTTGAAGAGTTCCCTCGATTTCTCCAGGAACCCATTATCAGATATTGACCTGATGACTATGGGACCACCTGGAAGGTATACCCTTTCAGACAAAAAAAAATATTCCAAATCGGTCGCAGCGTCTTTAAGTAATCGGGGAACATACTTAAAACATATTTATTTCGACGAATTGAGAACCTCCTCCTTTTTTTGAAGTTGGTTATTGCAAATAATACCGAAATCGCTATAGGTGTGCCTATAATATTTGAAGAGTTCCCTCGATTTCTCCAGGAACCCATTATCAGATATTGACCTGATGACTATGGGACCACCTGGAAGGTATACCCTTTCAGACAAAAAAAAAATATTCCAAATCGGTCGCAGCGTCTTTAAGTAATCGGGGAACATACTTAAAACATATTTATTTCGACGAATTGAGAACCTCCTCCTTTTTTTGAAGTTGGTTAAAAATACGATATACTCAATTACTCACCTATAAGGCATCTAAACGTAGTACCTAAAACAGATAAAGGTAAATCTAGTTTAATCTTATAATGCCTAGGCACATCATTGTTGTGCCTAAACGAATCGCTGGCTGGCTGCACCGAGGGCTGGCCCGGATCGCGGGCGAGCCGGCCAAAGCAACCTGCGCGCGCGCAGCTTTCGCCTAACTGTACCCGCCGCGCGGCTAAACGGTACCATGCACCATTACTTTTAGTCTTATTTGCCCTTAGCCGTGGATTATGAGAGCACTGCTCCAGAATCGAAGGAAACTCACAAAATATTAATACTATATATACCAAGTATTTATTCGATCTAATACATAAGACTTTAACGCATAATCATTCACCTTTTAAACTGTCAAACAAAGTTTTGACGGTCATTCTCCGCATTAGGTAAATAAACCTAATAACCGTAGCCAAAGCCATTATTGTATCTCCATATACAGCATTAAAATGGGAAATGTAGTTTTTGAGTTATTGAGATAGATATTAAATATTTGAAGAGACTACGGTAATTAGAAAAGCGAAACATTTGCCTGTTCCACCTATCCCTAGTAGGCTATCTCCACTGGTAGAGAGGTGGAACCTATTTAGAGGTTTACTAATAGTGTAGTATATATATCGTAGTGTAGTAGTGTATATATATCAATGGGTTAGGCGGTGATAACGGAAAAATTGGCGGTTTTATATTAGCTGTTATTCAAAATATCCTACTAATATTGAACAAAAAAATAAACGTGAAAGTTTGTAAGTATAGATGGATGTTTGTTACTCTTTCACGTAAAAACTACTGGAAGGATTTGAATGAAATTCGGCATACAGATAGTTTATAACCTGGATTAACACATAGGATACTTTTTATTCTGATATTCCCACGGGAACGGAAACCACGCGGGTGAAACCGCGAGCGGCCGCTAGTATTAGATATTTCGCACTGATATTTTCAATTTGTATTACAGAACTATGTGTGATGGGAGGATTGTTTCCAAAACCTGATTGGAAACATTTTGCTCGATAGAAAAAAATCCTGAATTTACCTCTAAAATTTCATATAAATGCACATTACGACCGTGTTTTAGAATAATAATTCCTATAAAATCATAAACACATAAGTATTTATTTACCTTTTCGAGTTGTTTGTTTTTTTGTTGTTTGTTTTGTTTTGTTTTGGATTTCCAAAAAACAAAACATTTTTATTAACTTTTTGATAAAAATGTGAATGGCGCTCATAAATTACCGCAGACCCCGCACCGCGCAACAACCGCGAGGGCCCGGAATTTTCGCTGACCGCCTAACCCCCCTTAAGTATTAGGTAAAAATGGCTAATTGAGGAATGACCGTTGAATATCTATTAATCGACTTAAATTGCATCACACTGAGATGATCCATTGTTTTTAGCAAAATTAAACGATCCTGTAATAGGTAGTTAAAGAATTTAGAACAAAAAAAACGTTAACAAACAACAACAGCTAATTTGTCAAAGTCGCAATATCTCAAGATTTGCCTGTTCACCGTTCAAAAGTCCTACATTCTGTGTCGTCTATCTCGAGCTTCCGTTACGTAGAAATTGACATTGGATATTATGTGAGTGGAGATTGATCAAGCCTGACCGGTTATCGGTCGGTTTATGCTAATCAGACGGGCAGTCGGGCGGGCAGGAAGGCAACGGGACACCGTCCACTCACCTATGCCACTGGACCAGTCTCAGCCGCCCTATCGGGGCTTGTCAGATGCCTCTCTTTTCTTCCTTGCCACTAGGCCTTGCCACATTAAACTTGTCACTAGGCGTGTAACTTAGAGATGGGTTAATTAAATAAATATATACATACATATAACCACGACTATTATCCCCGAAGGGTTAGTCAGAGACTAGGCAGTGAGGGCCGCAAATGCAGTTCTCTATATCATAGTCCACTTTTCACCTGCACATATTTGCTCAGCGTGACGGGGGTGAGCCCATCGCCGAGCAGGTCAATTAAATAAATAAAATATTCTAAATATTCTACGCCCACGCCAATTATCTAGCCCAGTTTTTTTTATTCCTGAACGTGTTTATTTCAATGTGTAGTGTTCGCCTGTTTCTGAGGTTTAACCTCAGAAAACAATATCTAGCCCAAGTTAAACTTCTCTTTTTTTAAACTTATTTAATGTCTTCTGTTAACTAGATAGTGGGTAAACATACAATATGTATAAACCTTCGTTCACATATAATATTGTGATCGAAGACATAAACATATAAAACATCCAGACCAGAAATCAATTTAGAAAAACAGTGGTTTCTAAATGACCCGACCGGGAATTAAACCCGCAGAGATGGCGCGACACCAGAACCGGCGGCGTGCTGACCACTCGTCAAAAGCAAAGGGTTCGTAGTACTATTTTAATAAAGCACACAGCTCATTAACCACTTTGTGGTTTTCATCGATACACAAACAATTTATTTCAAAGGTGCTTGATTAGCAGTATCGATCGTCGACAGCTTTTATAAAATGTTTGTTTTTTAGAAGTAATAAAGAGTTTTAACTAAGAGAGATTATAGCACAGTAATACCACCCTCTCACGAATATCCGGAGTGAAATAATGGCACTTGGTATTCTCTGACTTGGTGCTGTCAGAGAATATATACACTACCGTGTGCTGTTGTGTTTGTTTCGTCCGGCCAATGAGAGTTCCGGAGGCTCCTCCCCCCCCCCCCCCCTCACAATTCCTATTCCTTCCTTAACCGAATTCCTTTCTTAAAGGTCGGCAACGCATCTGCGACTCCTCTGGTTTTGCGGGTGTCCATGGGCGGCGGTGATTGCTCGCTCCATCAGGTGACCCGCCTGCTCGTTTGCCTCCTTATTATATATAAAAAGTAAAAGTAAATAAATTAGTATTTTTGATTACTGTCTCACTGCTGGGTTAAATTAAGTCATCGCTACAATTGATGGGTATTGTTGGCTTTAGAATCATTCCAAAAAATGTCTCCACTCCACCCTCAGAATAATAACAAAAGCTAACTTTAGTTATTATGACTAAGTACTTATGACTTCACCCTGATGTTAAATGGCAATGGAGTCCAAGCGCGAAAACCACAGCAGTGCGATTCTCTAAGTTAAATAATCGTCCTTGGTTAAAGGGTTCTCTATTTTGTCTCATACAATTTTTATCCATAATCTAACGTGTAATAATGTTTTGTGACATAATCATCATGTATCCGAAAGATAACTTGCTCGAATTTAATGTTACATAATATCACATGCCATAAAATTGAAATCCCTAAATACTGTATGCTCTAAAGTTGTTTGTCATAAATATTACAATCCATAAATTTGAAAGACATAAAACGCTTTTCTATAATAATTATAAGTCCTAAATAGTAGTGAATTTCGCTTCGCGATTGTTTTAAATTTCTAATCTACCATGTGACCTACAGAAGTAGGGCAGCTAGTATTTCTGGGGTGTGTAATGTTTGATATAAATACTTATGGTCTAACGTTCAGATAATATAATTTCATTTGATATAATGTACCCACTTTTGATATAATATACATTTGATATAATAATCTATTCATATAAAACATCATACATGTAATAAGCAAGTAGCATGCAAGCAAGCAAGCAGCATGCAAGCAGCAAGTATGCAGCATTTAAGCAATCATGCAGCGTGCAAGCAGGCATGCAGGATACAGGCAGGCATGGAGCGTGCAAGCAGGCATGTAGGTCTGAAGTTGCCTGAGGATCGGGTGTAAAGTAATACTTTTCTACCCTAGGGATAATCGTTTTTCTGACAGGTCCTGTCATTTGTAGTTATGACTTATTATTAAAATAATACTACCAACCCCTCTCTTCCATTGTGTGTCGTAAAAGCGACTAACGGACTAAATACTGCACATACATCCAACAGCATAGAGCGACGATGGGCCCATCAAGATAATACAACCATGAACCCCTCTCTTCCTTTCGGTGTCGTAAAAGGCGACTAACGTACTAAAGACTGCACATACATCCAACAGCTTAGAACGGCGATGGGCTCTCAAAATAATACTACCAACCCCTCACTTTTAACGGACTAAAGACTGCACATACATCCAACAGCATAGAGCGGCGATGGGCTCATCAAAGTAATACTACCAACCCCTCTCTTCCCTTGGGTGTCGTAAAAGCGACTAACGGGCTAAAGACTCACCACCTAAGCACATGTGCAGACTGTGCAGTTGTTCTTGCTGAAGCGTGGACTGTGTGGGCGTGGTCTGTGTTGTCCATAGATTGAAATGATAACTGTCTCAAAAAAGTTTTTGATTTAAGTAAACCGTAATAAGTCGAGTCTTTATTCATGAATAATCTACTTATGACTAAAGACTTTTTCGTTTTTGTAAGCTCATTGTCATGTGACACATAAATTAAAAAGAATATACATTTTTCCCTATGGCAAGAAAAGCTATTTTTTCCTCGCTCTGGAACGCTACAATGACGGTTTTTTTGAGCAAGATTAGTGAAAAATACTTTATTTATCCTAAAAAAAGGTGGCAACCCATAGACACGATAAAATTGACGCGCGCGACACTACACGCAAGATAAGTAACACGATCTAGCTGGATTTCCAGAAATCCTGCGATAAATATTGGGATCCGTCAATACACTACTACAATAATTATCGTGATCCGTGAGTATATATATTGACGGATCACAAATGGATCTTGCGTTGCGTGTAGCGTACGCTATCGCATAGCTGATGCGGCCATTAAAAGACGCAGCATCAGTCGCCCCCACTCTGCCGGCTCACAAGGTGCCTCTTCACGCCTCGTTTGAAGGACCCCACTAAAGGCTTAATCATCACGCTTGCCAATTAATGGTACTTAATAAATCACAAACCCCTATGCAATGCATTAATTCGAATCACACTTGGGAATTGAACACACAGCTTCAGCTACTAGGGCACCAGAGGCTTTAGAAGAATTAAAAGATATACTTATCGCAGGAAGTAGTAAATAGGGAAAACGGTATAGTTATTGGCCAGTTAAGCGACTTCAAGATCGAAAACTTCAATTAAAAATAAACTTAACAATAAGAAATAAATAAAATGTATGCCGTATGGTTTTATTTTAATATATTTATAAGTTAAGACGTACACTTTTATTAAGCACTAGTTGACCCGACAGACGTTGTCCTGTCTTAATTATGAATATTGAAAAAAATATTTAAAAAAAGTGTTTTTTTTTATCATAAGAACCTTCTCCTGACAATAACAAACACAACTAAAAAAGAATTAGCGAAATCGGTCCAGCCGTTCACGCGTGATGTCGTGACAACGGAAAACGGGTTTAATTTTTTATATATATATATAGATTTAATGAATAAAACTAACATAAAAACATTAAATCACAGTAATTGGCCACATTATTACAGTATTGGCCATGAGATCATACAGCTATTATTGGCCACATCAAAAATCTATATGTCGGAAAAGAACTCTCTTGAGCGTTCCCTTGCGACTCAGACATGGCGGTAACCTAGTACGATTAGGGAATCGGGTCGTTAAATTACACAACGTTTTAACACGATTGATTTTAATTAAACAAAACCACTTTTGAATCTTACAGAAACCAAACTAAACAAATTAACGATTAAAACTAGCGAGGCAACGATTCGTCTGGAGCTGTGCGTGTGCACCGAACGCAAGTCTAGATTAAAGTGCCCTCCGCCCGGTGAAGCCGGCTCCGACGTTCCGTGAGCACGTGTCCGCCCCACTCTAGCGCCAACGGTCGATGCGGTAAACACGTGCTGTGCCTCGGAAGTAGTCAAATCAGCGTTCTTTTATCGTTTCGCCGACACGGCCTTCCTGACGCACGCACGTCCTCGTGCGTTACTCATCTGTAAACAGAGAAACCAAGCTTTATCATCACTTTCATTTAAGAATCAATCGCAACTCGAGGCTAGGCTGGTCAATACATAGCATACAAAACTTCATAATTCGAAACTCTCATCATATCTCATCTTAGTCATCTCATTATAACTCTCAAGAAGACAAAACAGGTATCAAGCTAGCACTCGCCACAGCTCCGCGCCACGCGCTGGGGACCGACACGCGTGTAGCTAGTGGCAGGCCAGCGGCTTGCGGCCAGCAGCGAGATGCTACTTAACGTACCTTCACCACTACTCACTACTTCACCACCATTCACTGAGCCAGCTGGTTCCACGACCACCGCTCCACTCTCCATCTCACGGTGCACTTGCACCACAGTGTCGCCCACAGTACAATGATCAATCTCCATTTCACTTGCACTATCACTATCCGCCGACACGTCATCATCCTGCTCTAAAGCTTGCTCACAAAGTACTTCCGCCATTTCTGTTAGCCCTTCTCGCCCTTCAGGTATCTTGCGTAAGCTTTCATGGGGGTATTTGTACTTTCTCTTAGAGCCGTCAACAGGTTGCAGTTCATAGCGGTCGTTCTCTAAGACTCCGATAACTTTAAAGGGACCCCTAAACTTCCTATCCAATTTAGTCTGATTTCGTTCGCAACACTTGAGAAACACGTAATCACCAGTTTTAAATGGCTTTATTTGTGCTCTACCTTTATTAAAACGCTTCGTGTCCGATTTTGCTACAAGTTCTATGTTAGTTGAGGCGTCGCTACGGATCTTACTAAGGTCAGCTCTACACTCAGAATTCTCATCAGGGAAGGCTATACTAGAAATTCCTAAAGGTTGTGATTTAATACCGAACATAAGCTCAGTTGGGGAATAACCGGTGACCCGACACCTGGTGCTATTTAATGCTAACTGTATTGCACCTAGTTCGTCTCTCCACACGCTGTCTGAACTATTCTCAGTAATAGTGAGTAGGTTTTTAAGTGTTTGCATAACTCTTTCGACCTGCCCATTCGCTCTACTCGCCCCAACCGCAATAACGTGAAGCTCTATATTATTTTCAGAACAAAAATTTCGAAAACTGCTACTTATATAGCAACGACCTTGGTCAGCTATAACGCGTTTAGGGGTACCAAACAAATTAATAGCCTCCTTTAATGAGTCTATGGCGCTGCTAGCATCCAAGCTCGTCGTCAACCGTAATAGCACATATTTAGTAAAAGCATCAATAATAACGCTTACATACTCCTTTTCAGAACTTTTTCCGCTTAGCTTTCCGCTCAAATCAATATGGATGGTGTGCCACGGAACAGACACTTTAGGTATAGAATGCAACTGAATAGGTTGAGCACCTGAAGTTCCTTTACAAGCTCTACAAACTAAACACGCATCTATAAACTTTTTGACAGCCTTTGCCATACCAGGAAACCAATATAGATCAAACAATTTGTCTAAAGTCTTGTCATAACCGAGATGTTTTATAGACGAGTGTACATGGCTTATAAGGGACCACACCAAAGACTGAGGCACAATAGGTAGCCATACTGATCTCTTATTACGTTGGACTTTTCTATACAAAACGCCCTTCCTAACATGAGATTGGGCAACTTCTCGCGGTAGGTCGCCAACTTTCCACTTGTCCATAATATCCACTAACTCACTATCACGCTGCTGCTCCACAGCCAACCATTCTTGCTGCAACTCTAAGACTTGGACTTCCTTTTTCGAAACGACATCAATGTTCTTGCTATCGGAATCGGAGTGAGGTAATGGATTTCTGGACAGAAAGTCTACGTGCGACATATGACGACCCTCCCTATATTCAACTTTAAAATCGTAACTTTGTAATATGGCCCACCACCTGTGTACGCGAGGAGTAAGGTCCTTTTTCGTGCTAGATGATTTTAGCGCATTACAGTCAGTGCGAACAGTAAAGTGGCGGCCATATAAATAGTGTCTGAAATGCTCTACAGCGCGTACCACCGCTAGAGTTTCCAACTCATAGGAGTGATAGCGCGACTCGGCGGTGGAAGTGCGGCGGCTATAATACGCTACAACGTGCTGCGCGCGCCCATACCGTTGGATTAAGATTGCACCGTAGCCTTGCGCACTTGCATCAGTATGCAGCTCTATATCTTTATCCGGATTGAATATAGCCAGTACCGGTTCCGACGTCAGGATTTCTACAACGCGCCTATGTATTTCGCTATGCTGTTTAGTCCAACTGATGTTACCTTTATGTTGCGTAAGTGGATATAATGGAGCCATAAGTAATGAGGAATTAGGAATAAACTGCCTAAAATAAGACGCGAGACCAATAAACTGACGAACTTGAGAAGCCGTGCGAGGTGCCGGGATCTCTACTAAAGCTTGCACTTTATTAGGATTGGGCTTGATAGATCCAGATTTTATCTCATAGCCTAAGTAAGAGATTTCTTGTTTAAGAAATTTACACTTTTTCAAGTTTAAAGAGAACCCAGCCCGCGCAAGTGCATCGAGAGTCAATTTGAGACGTTCCAATCCTTGCTCTATCGTTGTTGATGGAATACAGACATCGTCGATGTAAATAAGGGCAAAGCCACACTCTTTCAATGCATTTTGAATGGATCTTTGGAAAACAGATGGCGCATTTTTGAGTCCGAAAGGCATGGCAACGTACTCAAATTGTCCGTCAGGAGTAACGAACGCTGTACGTTCAACAGAAGTCGACTCTACAGCAATACAGTGGAATCCAGATGTCATATCAAGTGACGTAAAGTATTTAGCACCATGTAGCCTATCAATTTGGTCACTAATCCGGGGCAATGGAAAGTTATCGCTGCGCGTATTTGAGTTAAGCTCCCTATAATTGACGACCTCCTTGGTCGAGTGGTTTGTACACCGGTTTTCATGGTGTCACCATCTCTGAGGTCCCGGGTTCGATCCCCGGTCGGGTCAATTTAGAGAAAAACTGTTTTTCTAAATTGATTTCGGGTCTGGGTGTTTTTTCTATGTTTATGTATATTTATCCGTTATCTTACCATATTAACGAGTTTCACAAGAATACTCATCTTGGTCTAGATAATTGGTGTGACCGTAAACAAAATTTATTTATTTATTTATTATTTATTTATAATCTACCACCATGCGGTCGCTACCGTCCTTTTTCTTTACCAACAAGATGGGGCTGGAGAAAGGAGAGTTGCTCTCGCGAATGACACCGGCATCTAGTAACTCTGAAACCTTATCCTTCACTACTTGTCGTTCACTAGCCGATAACCTGTATGGTCGGCGTTGAACAATTTTATTAGGGTCAATCAGATCTATTGTCATTTCTTCTGTAGTGACGCGCTTTGTTGGGGTACCCTCCACAAAATTCTCAGAATATGAACAAAGTAATGATAAAAGGGAACTTTTAGCGTCACCCTCTAAATCCGTATCTATTTGAGACTCTGGTATGGTAAGTACACAAGATACAAACTGAGAAAACTTAGACTTAAAGAAATTGACGCCATTTGCACCAAGCTCTACATACACCCCCATGTCAATAATATCGCGGCCGAGAAGGATGGGTTCGATTAGGGCGGAGTCATCGACAATGTGAAATAAGACTTTCAAAGTTAATCCTTGAACGTTAATAAGACTCCTTAATTACTAAGTGCACTTTATGTCAGAGTTACCTATACCCACTAATACCACAGTATCATTCAGGGTTGCCCCATTTAATTTTTCTGCAAGACCACATTTTATCAGAGAACACTCGGATCCAGAGTCAAAAAGAAAACGACAACTCTTACCTGCAACTTGCAGCTCACCAGTAACCGCCCGCTTGCCGCAGAGTTTGACCTCTTTCGTTGGGCCTTGTTTAGTCTCCCGGAGGGCGGCAGCAGCCGCGCAGGCGCTGGCTACGTGCCCCTGCTTTCCACAGGCGTAGCACGTCACGGGGCGCCTCTCTTCGTAGCGTAAGGGCGCTGCCGTCGATGTCACTGGTTTATTTTTGTACACCTGGGAACTTGCATCAGGATTTTTAGGACAAGTAATGATTTTGTGACCTATGTCACCACAGCGATAGCATGTGCCATTAAAATTAGAAGTAACCGAGCGCTGGTTACTAAATCGGGGGCGTTTATTTTCAATATAGGTAGTTGTATCATCATTATGTCGCTTCAATGTTACTCCACGTAATATGCGGCATAACTGTGTTTTTGAGGTTATGGTATGAGCATTTAATTCGCGTCTTAAGCTCTGTTCAGAGTTTGACAAAATAGACACAGCAAAACCCGTAATCACCTCGTCATTAAATTCGACCTTAGGAATAGATTCAATCATATGCCAAAGACGCATTCCAGCGTCAGCGGCGGTTTCTTTATCTTGTACTTTAAATTTGATGACGCGTTCAAAATAATCTTGGATAAGTAAGGGCTTTGCAAACTTTGCGATTAGAGTGGTTTTCACATTTTCCCACGTTAAACAATCAGGTTGAATCTTAGTTAAGCACGTGGCTGCTCGTCCACGCAAAGCCTGCATAAGCGGTAATAATAAGTCGGTACCTTTGATATCCTTTTGTTTTATAATCATCTCAGTTATACTACACCAGCCTTCGATGTCAGCCTCAGGATCGTCAGGGTCGAATTTGATAAGCACCACTGGAGTAGGCGCCGAAAAGCCGCTAGCCATGCCATTCGCAAGCCCACGCAACAATTGCAACAACGTGGCAGCCTCGCCTGCGCCTACACTTTCACTATGGCCCGCACTCGCGACACCGGCCGCACGATCAGGATTATTCACGTTTTGTTCACTCATGACACCGCCACCAGAGCGTTCCTGGGTCCCGTATCCAACTTCTGATGTCGGAAAAGAACTCTCTTGAGCGTTCCCTTGCGACTCAGACATGGCGGTAACCTAGTACGATTAGGGAATCGGGTCGTTAAATAACACAACGTTTTAACACGATTGATTTTAATTTCACAAAACCACTTTTGAATCTTACAGAAACCAAACTAAACAAATTAACGATTAAAACTAGCGAGGCAACGATTCGTCTGGAGCCGTGCGTGTGCACCGAACGCAAGTCTAGATTAAAGTGCCCTCCGCCCGGTGAAGCCGGCTCCGACGTTCCGTGAGCACGTGTCCGCCCCACTCTAGCGCCAACGGTCGATGCGGTAAACACGTGCTGTGCCTCGGAAGTAGTCAAATCAGCGTTCTTTTATCGTTTCGCCGACATATATAAAAAAAATCTATTGCCGAAATGTTTGTATGCGCAATACTTTCATTATCATCAGCCGTTCGGCTGCACCCACATCTATAGTTTTACATAGATAACGCAAATGCATGTACTTCGCGTGTCCGAAAACCCCGACCAAACGTCGGGGTTGGTCGACGCTAACTGCAGTCCGCGCGCGTCTGTTAAACTAAAATAAAATAAAAGTAAACTAAAAAAAATGCCTCGTTGCGTGATAATTAACTGCGATAGCCCAAAAATTTCGAGCACCTTAAACTCGGCTTTGACGTCACTGTTGTGTTAAAAAGTCGGCACGCCTGGTTTCAATACAAACCGTGATACTTGCGTTATCTATGTAAAAATATATCTATGGCTGCACCTATTTGGCAAATTCTTTTTTTGTTGTGTTTGTAATTTTCTGGACAAGGAGTGTATGAATGAAAATTTTGTCGGTGCGGGTACGGGATCCACACGGACGTAAACGCAGACGGGCCGCTAGTAAAATATAAAATGAAACTTATAAAAAAAAACTTCTGTAATGACTAAAACATGTCTTCATGATGATTTTCATCCTCAGAAGGTTCAGAATCATCATTTTAACAAAACATGTCAGTCATGGCATCAGAAAGCTCATCGTCATTTGGAATAAGCTCTTGGTGCTAGAATGGGAATTCAATGACGATGATAAAACTTTTTACAAGCAGCTAAACGCCCGAAGCACAGAGGAGTATTTCACCTCAAAAGCTGATCAAAACTCTTTTATGTTTTTTATCAATATATAATATGTAATAAAAACAAGTAAGGGTTGTAATTTTCTATTTTAGACTTCAAACACCCATGGATAAAAAATATGTCATAAGTTTTCCTGTCCGAACAATGTTTTAAGACACGTAGAGTGATTTTCTAGTCATAGCCATCACCGTCGGTGATGATTCTGGAATATATAAACAAACATATTTCTGTATGTTATTGTACTTTTTGTTACAAATTTAAGTGGAATAAATGAATATGAGTATGAATAAAAATATTAAAATAACTAGACTTCTTTTAACCCCCGTGTGACGGGAGTTTTTATTTATACCTATGGCATTTATAAATGCCATGCCGTCTTCCGGGGGAAAGTTTGTTTTGGTCTTATTAAAAAACTATTCTTTAAAAAAATGGCGGGTAAATGCGGAACATTTTTCTTTGAAAACATTATCAGTAGAATATAAGGTTTACGTTTCACCCAAAATTTAAATAAAGTTAACCAGGCTTAACTCATATACAAAAACACCTTTTTACGTAGTGGTTACAAAAAAGGAATATTTTTTTTTGTAAAACTTTATGACGAATATACATTACTTAATCACGTATAATAACAAAAATAAACATTCCCAATATAAGTACGTATATAGGTACTTCGCCGCTTCAATATCCATAATGGTTGTTATTAAACTCCACTAAACACAAACACAAAATACGGATGAAAGATCACGTTTCATCATTATCTTTTAAAGTTCAAGACAAATGTATCGCACAATGACTGGGTTCCGAGTGAAGTTACGGTTAAAGGTAGGGAGGGACGTTACCAATATGACCGTTTAGTGATGTAACCGTTAGTACCTATACTTCAATAAAGACGCCAAATTTGAGATAGCAAGGTATTGGCCAACTTACTGACGGCAGCCACCTGGCACTGCAGTGCGATTCTCTAAGTTAAAGCCTCGGTAGCAGCGGCTGCCGTAGCGCTGAGAATGTACTCTGTCTCTTTCATGTTCATAGAATTGGAAAGAGACAGCAGATCACAGCCATGCGCGCAGCGTCTATGTGTCACTCAGAGAATTGCATAGCTGGTATCGCGCGGAACGTTATCGAACACCTCCCCTCGCACGCCAGTAGCTCCGCTCAGCCAGCGATGCAAGAACGTGCAAACGGTAATTTTATCGTAAGAAAGTAAACATTTTTTATCCATCAAATCTTTACAAGGTATGTAAGAATGTTATTATTAAGCTAAATATTATGTGTTTAACGCCAATGCGTCAGGTTTATACTCAATTTTACAAAACAGGTACCATAATTAGTGTTTTCTTCATCAAAATCAAAACTAGGTGCTTATTTTGTTTAATTTCGGTTTTTCCCTAATATGAGACACGCTGGGGTTCCTAACATGAGATATCTCATATTAGGATTTTGGCGGCACGTGAATAAATTTTAATTTTTGTTTTAGATGCCTCTCATCAATAGCAAAACCTGGGACCACAATGAAATTACTGTAATTATATTACAAAACTATAAATGAATAAGTAAGAAAAGTATGAACAAGACTTACGTTTAATAATTTTAGTTGTTAAAATAATGTTAATTAACAAACTATTGTGATCTCATTTGTCTGTACAGAAAAAACAGTTTTCTTTGAATAAGACCAATTGCTTTGCATCAAAACAAATTTATTAACTCCAAGAAAACGGTTTCCTCCCTATACACGCTAGAGAATATTTACTTGTTAGCAGCAAAAAAACATCTTAAAATTGTTTATTTGTAACAAGACAATTTTTTTAAAAGCAATAAATAAATTGATTCACTCAAGAATTACAGTTATATTGAGAGCCAATATAATAAATTTTTCAAGTGAATGTATTTAATATTTCCTTAGAGACACAAATTACTTAAAATAAAATACATTATTCTTGTTTCAAGAAAATATTTCATTGCTACTTGCATTTATTGACTAAGGTTGAGAATGCGCAATGTTAAACGAAGAGATCATTTATTGGATTTATATTTATTTTCTCTTGACTTCAATAATTGAGAATCTAAAACTAAGATAATATTTATTTACACTGAAACGGAATTTCTTAATAAGTTGTTGTAAATTTCATTATGCTTAGATGGTTATGTCTTAAACCAAGATTTTTTTACTTAAAATTAACAAGACTATAAAATTAAAATAAGATTTTACTGTCTAAGTTACAGCAGGAGTTTACTTAATTCAAGATAAATCTTTTCTTTGAGACAAGGACTTTTCTTTTAAAATTATTATGATTATGTTATTAAAGTAAGATTTTACTGTCTTAGGTAAAGCGTGGCGTTCTTTGAAACAGGAATGTACATCACTTTTTGGAGTGAATCTGGTCAATGAGCTCTGCCAAAATATATTTAAAAAAAAATGCAAGTACGAAACAAGAAATGTTTAAGTTAGTAAAAGTAGTTCGTATAGATGAGTACATTCACCTCCTAAAATAATGCACATTCCTGTTACACCCAAATAATAAGTACTTATTTCAAAGAAATGACATGAAATTAATTAAATAAACCCAACTCTTTACCTAAGACAGTAAAATCGAACTTTAATAACATAATCGTAATGATATATATTTTTTTAAATCCTTGTCTCAAAGTATTAATTCTGTTACGTCCGCACAGCGCATGAAGAAAACACGACTTTCCGTGGAAAGGTGACACGAGTAACACGAGATGTAATAAGTAATAAATATCAAATTTAACTATAAGTAATAAAAATCAAATTTTCAAATAATATGTAATATATTTTCATAGAAATATACAAATTCTTAATTACACATAATGTTAATTTATTTATAATAAGATTTACATCATAAGTATTATTAGTTTTATTATTTATATAAAACGAAAATGGACAAACATCAACTCCCTAACCTAAACGCATAATATCTTTATTTTAATATAATGTCCTATGTTCATATTATAATTGATAATGCATATTGCAATAAAATTATAGTTCACAAGTAGGTATTCAACTCTTTGGAATCACAATCTAATATTTGGTATTAAAATTAACAATAAAAATTCAATTAAACATAGGAATCAAAATTAACTTCAGCCGAAATTATAATTGATACTCTAAAAGATAACTTTAAAAACAGGCAGCATTTAACATTTTCTAATTTATGGTTTCTTACCAATACGTCATTCCGTGAGTTTGACAAAATTTTCCAATCCTGTCAACGACATTATGTAGAAACTCATGAAGACTTTACGTTCCCCTTCCCTTCTGAGGCTAAATGCGGCATTTCATTTTTGTTGCACGTGGTCCAAGGTTCCGACTTGGAGTTTAGCCACAGTTTGTCTCGAAATTGTATAATATCTTAAAAAAATTACTTTGTTAAAGACTTCATCGAAAACCTTAGATAGTACTGTACTGGACATAGGTCATATGATGGTTAAATAGACCATAGTATTAAAATATAAAAAAATAAAAAAATTCTACATTACTTTGCAACTCCTAAGTTGTTTTTCATCTAATTGCTAGTGATTTATTTTCACAGTCACATTGTCTCTTCTAATTTTCCTTGTGCATCGTCCATTTACAAAATTATTTTTTGTTATTGGCTTTGAAAAGTATTTGGCTGTAGTCTCCTTAGGGAACAATGTTATTATTTTTGCTGCTATCACATTGTATTCTTCATAAATTATTCGACTGAAATAAAAAAAAATGTTTTGTTATTCATCCAGTATTAACCTAAATAAATAAAATTGATTAGACCAAAATAGAATATAATTTACTGCCAATACTGTGTACAGTAAATTAATAAATAAAATACAATAATTAATCCCCGGCGCCGGTGCAGCGTACCGGGGCACTAGATAGATGAGCGCATACTTACCCAAAATAAAATTTATTACATATTCACGTATTCCCTCCCCACAAAGTAAGCATAACAGCAACAGAATCCACGTTGCCTTTTGACAGATTATACTTTATTAACTCCAATTACATATTATGTTAAACAAAGCTCTGTGCTAAATTTGACTACTTCTAAGTACAGAACAATTCGAACGGCGCACCTCGAACAAAAGTGAAAGAAAATAAACAGATTGCGAAAAAATCTTAAATCTCAAAACAAAGTATTTTGGTTAAAACAAAGTTAATTCGTGTTGATATAAGACTACGATATTCTTGTTTAATAATAAATTAAATTCTCTTAATTCAACAAAACAAAAAACTAAATGAGAAAAATATATTTCATAGTAATGTTGTACGTATTTAAAATATAGAAATTTATGACACAAACATAAATAAAATGTTATTTTGGACCAACGTAAAATATTTCTAAACATTAATAATGAATATTTTGACTTAAGGAAATATTTAATAAACAATAATTAAAATATTCTGGAACTGAATGAAACATTTTTACATTTCAGAAAGCCATATATTCTTGGACAGAAAATATTTTTTCTTCTTACTGTACTACACAATTCTTATTTCAAGATAAAAGACTTTAATCTTTAATTGATAATAATTACATCTTAACCAAAGATGTTATTTATTGATTCAAGTGCATTTAAAGTTTTTCATTCAAGTAAAGTTTAGTATATCAATCAAATTAAACATAAATCTTGAAACAAAAATATTTCTCTTAATAAAACAAAAACTTTGATAGCAAAATTGTATCAGAAAGAGATAAGCAGTTTTTTCATAACAACAATATATGTTTGGTCCTAGAAAATATTTTTTCGAAATTACAAAATATCCTGAGAAAGTGCTTTGTCTTATTCAAAGAAATCCTTTTTACCTGTCATGACAACAGACATCTGCCGACTGATATTTGTTATCAACAAAACTGTATAAAAGTTTAATTATCACTTGCTTGTTTTGTTTATTACCTACCTGCCATAATTTTGTAAACCTCATAGAACCTAATTTGAAATACTATCTCACAATAGGAATATCCCTAGTATCTCAAATAAAGAAAACCTTTAACCCAAGTCACAATTTCTGTCCCTTTTTATTATATCAAACCCATGAACACATGGTATGTATATATGATTAAATAGCAACTATTTCTTAAAACTACAATAAAATCCCTATCCAAACTGTTATTTTGAAAGTTCTAATTACAATACTTATTTTTTTATGGCAAAAAATAAAAATGGTATCTCATTATTATCATCCTCACCCTACTCCTCTGTGAGCCGCCGGCACGTATTACAAGGAACCAGATCTAATCTTGAGTTTAAACTGTAGTAAAGTGTAGAGTAAAAACTGACTGCTCTCAAAGACATTCTTTTGGTTTTTATTTTTCCTAATGCTCGTCAAGTCTGCTTTTGTATACCCCATCTTCGGCACTATTTCTTCTTATGAACCTGAAAATTGTGTTTAAAAAAATGTCGTTAGCCTACTTTTTCTATAGGATAGCTTGACCAACGAGACAGTTATTGGCCTAGGACATGAACTGTTATTAATGTTTTAAAACTTCTGGAATGTCTTTAATTCCATGGAAGCTAGGGAGGTCGCTGGTGTGGGACGCCACTTGTGTAGACACTCTGGCTCCCTCCCACATCCGTGCGACCTCCTGCGAGGCGGGCGCGGCAGCAGCCGCAGCCGAAAGTCTCAAGCGGCGCAAATACGAAGCTCTTGGCGAGAGCTATGTGTTTGTGCCGTTTGGGGTGGAAACGCTGGGGCCATGGGGGCCAGAAGCACGGCGTTTCGTTAAAGATCTATCGAAACGCCTTGTCGAAGCCTCCGGCGACCGGAGGGCTGGCAGCTACTTTTGCCAACGAGTCAGTTTAGCCATTCAAAAGGGCAACGCTGTCAGCCATTTGGGGACTTTGCCGCGCGGCAGCGGTTCTCTAAGAGATATTTTTTATTTCTAAGGTGTTTATAGGTTTTTAGTTTTTAAGTTATTTTGTTTTAGCTTATAGGTTTTTTTTTTCTGTTATAGTAATAATTAAATTTAGCATTGTTTTAATACAACATATTAAACTTCTGGTAATCATATAATTATTTATATTATTACATAGAAGACGTTTTATTTATTAAAAACTCTATTAATTGTGTTTTTATTAAAATACTTGAATTGGCTTAGGAGACCAATTAATAAAAGTTACTCTATTATAAAATGGTGACAGTTATTGGCCACACCAAAATTTCGTAGTTATTATAGAAAGTTAGGTTATTACACATTAAATTTGTTTTTAGCGCATAACATCTACCTACGTGTTTTATATAATTTCAAAAGCGGTTCTACAATACATAGGTACTTTTCAACACATCTCGTCTAAAAATTGTCAAATTTTTAGACGATATTCTTTTAACAAATTCTTATAACAAACTTACCTACTTTTGTTCCCGCTGCAATAAATCACACATTGGAAAAGAAACAATCCACCTAGCCAAATTGTGTTGAAAGTTTTTGAGAGGTAATAATTAAAAATGTTGCCTTTGTTCTCGTTTTAAATCTACCATTTGTCCAGGGTTTTGCTAGTTTTTTAACATCAAAGTTGAAATGGCCAATAACTGTTTAAGGGCCAATAACTATAGGTACTGTTTCCCCTAGTTTAAAATAATTTATTTTTATATATTTTAGCAGCAAATTTTTGCTTCTTAGAAAAAGAGTTCAACGAGAGCGGTCAATTGAAAATACGGTTAAAAAACCTTAGAAATATTAAAATCCCATCGTTCCGTAAAAAATAATAAGAAATTTTCAAAAACCTCCTTTTTGTGAAAAATGGCTGTATGAACAAAATAACAAAGAATACTATTTTGTAAGTACTATTTTTTTTTAATCCTTAACATTGCGTTCCTTTTCATATTTTTCCTCCGAACGCATTCACTAGCAAGATCGTCAATGATCGGTACAAGCTGTATAAAATACGCTGTTATAGCTTTACATCAAAGTTTCGCACATCATAATGTTCATCAAGCTAAAGCGCCTTCCAGTTTCTTGCCGCAATGTGACTTATATACAAGGAAATACGGCGCAGGAAACTTGTTCCGTAGACACTTCATTGTGAACTGGATGGCTCGATTTGTTTCCAAAGTCATAGATTTAATCTGCTTGATCAACTAAATTAAATAACTGTGTACGTCCACTCGGTAACACTAAGTATATAAATAGAATTAGAAAAAAATGACAGTTGCTAAAATTAAAGTCATTAAAAAAAAACAAAAAATCCGTAATGATTTCGAAAAACTATGACAATTATACTTGATCCTAGGTGTTCCTTGATCCTTAATCCTACATACATACACAGACCGGTTGCCAGGAGGGGTAGGAAGAGGCCTATTACATCTCGACTGTGATTTTTGCGTAAAATGGCCAATTTTGTCGTTATGGACCTCAGAAACAAAAATACATTAACAATTATGACTTATTGAATAGTGTAGAATAGCTATTGGAATAGTGCGTAGCGGCCTCGCTTTTTGTAAATTTTGCTAAAATTTTTAATTAAACCCAAAATTGCAGAGAAAGATTTTCATAAAATGCGCGAAGGCACTTTTTGAGCTCATCGATTGAACTACGTTCTACACAAGTGAAATAAAAAAATATAATGTTATCTCTTATATAGTCGAAAAGTGCGTAGTGGCCTCGGAATTTTAAGATATCATTGATTTTATATAGGAAAAAAGTCTTACTCTAAACCAAAAAACTTCGTAAATCGCTCTAAGTTAACTGTGAATTTCTCCTATCTACGATAAAATTATTGAGCAAAATTTATACCAGAGTAATTGTTACTTCATGAGGAATTAAGGTTTTGTAATGAATTTAATATCCTATTTCGATAAAAACGATAAATACAACTGCAAAATTACTACAAAATGCGATGCGCCGGCCGTCCGAATTCAACTTATGCTCACAGAATGGAGATTTGTAGTATTATGCAATAATTTATTATCCTATTTCGATAAAAACTATAAATACAACTGCAAAATTACTACAAAATGCGAAAATGGGCATTTTACGCAAAAATCACATTCGAGATGTAATAGGCCTCTTAAGATAGAATAGCATTGAGTAAGTGTTATATTTACTTACCAAAACATAAAAAAACATTGTACTGTGGACACAGTACACCATCTGATTATACAATATTGCGAAACCTTTTTATACACTTGTGCACTTGTTTTTTGAATTATCTACAGAATGATGCAAAGATATATTTTGATGAAATGTTTAAGGAATTATTTTTATTCGACAATAAGATCCAAACTAAGCTGTTATGCTATTAAATTTAATAACTTTACAGCCAGGGTAGGCCAGGTTAACTTGGTGTTTGCTAGTTGCTAGTTGTGGTCCCAAATTATTCCCGTAGCAGAGAAAAGATGGTACTACGTTTTTAGTGGGTTGGCCCTCCTTTCCTCTTCGAGCACGTCTAGCTGGGCGGGGGACGGGCAGAAGAGTCCCACATAGTTAGTTAGTTCGTTTTGCTGGGCTGTTTCCGCACTTAGCCACTTGATTGGGCCATTGTGCGTGTCATGTTTACATCTTACTCCAACTAACCCAGCTCCTCCCAAAAAATAAAGCAGCCTTTTCAGACTGCTGCAGGCTTCTGGAAGTGATGCCGGCGATTGGAGAATCCGTGCCTGTTGATCTGCCACGCTTCTGCATTCCATGAGCACGTGTTGTGGCATTTCTTCTGCCTCCATGCATCCTCTGCACAGAGGGCTGTCTGTCACACCTATGTTAAACAGATGTTTGTTTAGGGGACAGTGGCCTTATGATACCTAAGATTTTTCGGATTCTGTCCCTTTTCAGTCTAATGATGTTGCGGACAAGTCTTTTTGATGCCACCGGAACTGCATTCTTTGTTTGCCTACATCCATCACTGTTTATCCATTCCGTTAGGTGGGTTTCCTCAGTTTTGTTACGCAGCCATGTTTTTATTTGGGCCTGAGGTATGGGCATTAGTGGTTCCGGTCCATACACTACTGCCTTTGATACTCTTTTGGCCAATTCGTCTTCTGCGTCGTAACCAAGTAAGTTGCTGAGTCCTTTAAAAAAAAAAAAAAAAAAAACAGAGGACAGAAGTTATAGTATTGTTGTGTAGAGCTTGAAGTACAGATGCACTGTCTGAGATAATTTTTATATTAAAGTCTCTGACATCTCTGGCTGCGATCGCCTGTGCCGCTCTTGTGATACCAATGCATTCATGAAAGATTGTGTTTAAAGAGTCTAGGGTAGTTGATATTTTGATATTTAGGTCATCCGAGAAGACGCCAGCTCCAGTACCATTTGTGGTTTTGGAGCCGTCTGTATATATCCTTACTTCATTGATGCCAGAGCTGTCTTTTAATTCTTCAGTAAGTTGGATAATTATAGTACCTTCGGTCGAAGACATGGTGATATGGTGTTATGTCCATGGGCGCTTCGAGAAATGGTATTTCCTTTAGGATCCCCTGCAGAACTTTTGAGTGTGTTGTTTCTATTTTTTTTTTCATAGTCCATTCGCTCTCAGTCTTATGGCAGCTGCCTTCGCCTCCTCCTGTATGACAAGATCAAGAGGTCTTAGGTTCAGGAGGTACTCGAGCGCGGCTGATGGAGTGGTTCTCATACATCCAGTAGCTGCTACAGTCGCTAAACGTTGTAGACTCTGGAGTTTGGCTTTCACTGTGGTCAGTTGTGTTCTGGGCCACCATACAATTGATCCATAGTTCAGAGAGGGTCTGATTACTGATGTGTATAGCCAAAGTGTTATTTTTGGATTAGGACCCCATTTTTTACCAACTAGTCTTCTACATTGTCCAAAAGCTACACAGGCCTTCTTCGTTTTAGTTTCGATATGGCTCGCCCAATTCAATTTATTATCAAGGATAACGCCCAGATATTTTACTTGAGTTGATAGAGAGAGTTTGGTGTTAAATAATTTTGGTAGTTGGAGTTCTAGTAACTTCCTTTTGTTGGTGAAAAGGATGAGTTCTGTCTTTTTCGGATTTACTGACAGTTGATGTTCGTCACACCATTCTTCTACTAACTGGAGCGCTGAGCGCATTACTTTACATAGCACATTCTCCACGCTCCCATTCATTAGTATTGCTAGGTCATCTGCATAACCAATAGTAGTATATCCTCTCTCATTTAGTCTCTTTATGAGGCTATCCACTACTATGTTCCACAAAAGTGGTGATAGGACACCTCCCTGGGGGCATCCTCTTACTACCTTTGCTCTTGTGGTAGTGTTCACCACTATTCTTACCGCCCTTTTGCTGACCAGCGCAGTAATCCAGTTTCTTACGACTAGTTATACTTTGAATTTTTGTAGGGCGTGGTTTATGCTGTTGTGCATTGTTTTATCAAATGCCCCTTCTATATCTATGAATGCAGCAAGTGTTGAAGCCTTGTTTGTTATAGCCGATTCAATTTTGTGCACCACCGTGTGTAGTGCTGACTCTGTTGATCTGCCTTTTCTATATGCATGTTGTTGAGGATGGAGTTGTTTGGTTTTTAGTGCTCCGTCCCTTAGGTATCTGTCTACTAGTCTTTCCAGTGTTTTAGTAGGAAAGATTTGATGATAGGCCTGAAGGATTTGGCGTGTGTGTAGTCCTTCTTGCCTAGTTTCGGAAGGAAAACTACTTTTGCTTCGCTCCATGGTTTAGGAATGTATTTAAAGGCTATGCAGGCCCTGTAGATCGGTAATAAGTACTTTGTTGTCTGAATGGGTTGCCATTGTAGTAATGCTGGGAATATTCCATCCAGCCCTGCGGATTTGAAAGGTTTGAAGCTTTTCAAGGCCCAGTTTATTCTATCCGCTGTTACTATCATGTTTGCTACTTCCCATTATTGTGTAGTTGTTGTACAGTAGTGCTCGTCTGACCACTCGAAACCCGATACGATTTTGCATCCCGGAAAGTGTGTCTCTAGTAGCACTGCGCTGGTTTCTGTATCTGTGTTTGTATAAGTGCCGTCTTTCTTCCTAAGGGAACCTAGCAGGTTTAGGTCGCCTTTGGCCAGGATTTTCTTTATTCTTGCGGCTTGGTTTGTTGCGTTTATGCTACTACAGAAATTGTGCCAGGCCTCCGCTCTCCGGAATCTAATCCGCTTTTTGTAGTGTTTTCGAGAAATTTTATATTGTCTCAGTCCTCAGTAGTTCTGGTATTTTTCGCTCGGTTAAAGCTTGTCCTAAGTTCCTTGCGAAGTCTTTCAAGTTCTGGCCCCCACCAGTGACTTTTTCCTAGACATTTAGGTGTTACAACAGGACATGACATTTCATAACATTTAACAAGGGTTGTGGTTAGGGACTGTACGTCCGATTCTATGTTATCTATGTTTAGTGTGACGTCAGTCAGTTGTGTGTCACTTAATGTTTTGGTTAGTAAATTAGTGTACCTTGGTATATCTGTTTTGCGGGGGTTGCGATATGGATCAGGGTCTGTTAGCTTATACTGTATTTGGAAACACACGCGGCGGTGGTCTGCGAAGGATGGCTCGTTCGACACGTGCCATCCCTTAATGAGGTTTGCCGCCGTGTGTGTTGCCAACGTAATGTCTATGATAGTTTGGTACCTCGAGCTTACAAAGGTAGGTTCGGTACCTCTATTCATGATGTTAAGGTTTGTTTGGAATAAGTATTCGGCTAATAACTCACCCCTTTTGTTTGTATCCTTACTTCCCCACGGAGGGTGATGTGCGTTGCAGTCGGCGGAGATGATCAGGTCCCAGTTGTGAGCCTCGCAGTGTTGCACCAGTTCGGTTAGTTCCTTTGGGGGAACTCGCCCTCCCCCGGCATGTACACTGAGGCTAACACTAGGACGGTTGGTTTCTCTGTATGGATTTTCACAGTTGTTAGGTCTCTAGAACAGAATTGGTTAAGCACAGTGGTTGTTATGGGCATGAAAATGCAGGTTCTCGGTTTATCAACTGTAGTGTCTTAACAGTAACTTACCACCGATGTTATTTAGACCGCAGATTTTGTTGTTTCTAATCCATGGCTCTTGGATCAGTGCGACGGTCTTGTTGTCTGCCTCCAGAACTCTGCGTAGAGTGGCCGCCGCTGTCTGTTTGTGCTGGAGGTTGGTCTGTATGATGTTGAGGGAGCTATGGACTACGGAGGGCATCATCATCGTCACTGGTGCTTCCCTCAAATTGCAGCGGCGAGTTAGTTTCCATCTCGCTCGGACCTGGTTTGGGAGCTGAGATGAGTGGACCTGGAGTAGAAGTTTCCTTCACTTTGGCCTCACTCGTCGCTGGTTTGTCTCTGGCCGTAGTCGTTTCTTCTGAGGTGAAGAAACGGATGTACCCACTTCCTGACATGTGGGCTACCCGGCGGTCTCTGTCTAAGATGGTCTGTTTCTGGTCTACAGGGATTCCCAGGATTAAGTGGACCACCTTCTCCTTAGAATCTACCACTGGTTTATCGGCTACCGTCATGTCATAGCACTGCCAAGAGTCCACCTTGTACCACGGGTTCTGGGCACATAGGACTTTGTGCAGTGTGGCAGCCTCGGTGATGCGGGTCTGAATGAGGAGCCCTGCCTTGAGCTTTTTCTTCAACTCCGACTGTTTGATGACAGCCAGGGTCCGGGTATGGGTGATTAGAGGGACTTTACATTTTTCTCCAGCCAGTTGAGGGCATTTGCGTCTTCACACCATATTGCTAGTACTCCATCCATCAGGAAAGGGCGTCCGCCGAAAGATGGAGCTTGCGCACTCGGAGACGGTGACACAGTACAGCCTGCAGGATGCTATCGTCGATAGATTCCCTGAGTTGATCTGCCTGATTTTGGGAGAGGTCCCTCGGCGGGACGGTGATGACCGCTACCGTCAGGTGCGATTGATTCGCATCTGCGTAGCTCACCGTACGCCTCGGCTTCGGGTCGGTTTTCGCGCGTTTGGCTTACCCCTGGGTGATTGGGTCTCATCCTGACGTGCTCGCTTCGAAGAAGCGCGCTCTTCCAGGCCATTCCCAGTCCCAAGTTGTTCCTTTTCAGGAGCAGTGGGAGCCCTCGCAGCGGTTCTGTGACCACGAGAACCTCTCGGTTTTCGTCTCTTTTTCAGCTGGGTGGGTGGTGGTGGTGGTGGTAGTGGTGGTGGTGGTGGTTGGGACGGTGACTCCGTTCCGTGTACCGTTACAGACTCCGAGGAGGTGGACGGTGCAGGTTCGCGCTGCGTTTCCGCTGCTGCGACGGCTGTCACATTCGGTGGCATCGGGTCCCTGGGTTGAAGGGCCTCCCTTCTCGCGCGCCTGTTATGGCGGCTGCGTTCTGGTTGGCCTTTCAGCCCTTTTTTCTTTATGTTTGCCGCTGGTTCTGCAAACCCCTTTTTGCAATGGCGCTTGTGGGCGGCTACAGTCCACTGTGACGTGGTGGCTGTGTCGATGGTATTTGGGATGGCCTCGGCGAGGCCAGACAGGTCCAGGCTTGAGCCTGGGCCTGAGCACAAGTTGCCCCGCCCCCCCCAGAATACGCGGGGCGGACCGAGCTAGGCTCGGTGAGGGATTCTCCACTACTAGTGGTACCCTCCTAGGGTAGATTTTTCTTTGCTTGTACTGACATTTAATTTTATTTGTTTTATTTATTATTATATTTATTTTGGTTGTGGGGCTATTTAGAGATGTTGGCAAGGATGCCAAGAAAGGTGTTATTTCTCACACTCTGCCTGCCCTTGGAAGGTGTGGAACAATTTTCTGGGGGTATTTTGTTTCCCAAGGCTCTGTGGGCCTGGATGTGGATATAAGCCGCCACGGTTTGGCTGCGGGATTGGTTGGGACATGTTAGGATGGGGTTAGGGTTTTAGGTTTTTGGGTAGCGGCCAGAGGTTTTTGTTGTGCTAATTACTTAAGGTAATTGGCCACAACAGGCGGCAACCTCGAGAAGGATAGTCCACTGGCCTTGTTTAGGGGATCTTGGCGACCTGCGCTGCTCCCTAAACCATTCGCCAAACCCAGCCTCGGACAGAGGCTGGGAGTAGGGGAATCATCAACCAATGTCAAAATTGCTTGATCATACCCCTGCCACACATAACCCGGGCTCGCTCCTGGCCTCGGTGTATGCGTCGTCTTACACATATATCATACATATATGGATGGATGTCTTATCCATTTTAACTAGTAAAAAATGGCCAGGCAAGGTCATTCTGCTGGAATGAGCTCCGGTGATTGTTTATGGCTTTCACGGGTCCCTGGCTCTAGAGTCTAGATCTAGAGGGTATTAAATTTTTTTGTTTAACTCATGCAAAGACAGATGTAGAATTCTGACAAATCTCTTAAAGAGATCGGCTTTCTCCTTTGCAGTATAGGCCAGGCAGTCATCGGTCTTGTGCAATGGTGGTAGGGACGGCTGACTAAAATTCCCTAAGATAGTTTTGGCGAGAGACCAGAACGCACACGTCCCCGAAGGAAGACGCACTAGCCTCTCGCCAATTCTACCTATGAATGATGACTTCGCCTTGGCAATGTCCTTCTTAAAGGATCTGGCGGCAAAGTTGTACTTCTTTCTGAGCGCACTGGTAGTTGGATCCTTTGATGACACCGCGTTAGCCCAGGCTTGGTAATGCTGTCGCTTTTGGCGAGACGCCATTTTGCAGCAACGACCAAACCATGGTTGGGACTTGCCGCCAATGGGAACCACAGAGTTTGGAATGAAAAGTTCCATTCCCTGCAGTATCACATCAACGACAGAGTCAGCGGCGGCATCAGGATCATCCAGCGAGAAGCAAACCCGCCACCACGGGTAGGACGCAAAGAAGCTTCGCATCCCATCCCAGTCCGCCGACCTATAATGCCAGACTCGACGGCTAGCCGCTGGTTGCGGTTTTGAAGTTTCTGTGAGAGGCACAGTGCTGCGAATCAGACAGTGGTCTGATGAGCCTAGTGGAGCATCAACAGAAACTTGATAGCCGTCTGGGTGCGAGGTCAGCAGAAGGTCCAATAAAGAAGGTGCATGGCCCTCCACATCTGGAACCCGTGTTGGCTCGGTTACCAATTGGGACAGACTGTAGGCCAAAGCGAAGTCATGAACGGCTCTACCCGCGTGGTCAGTTGTGCGTGAACCAAGCCATTCGACGTGGTGGGCATTGAAGTCTCCCAATACCACAATCTCGGCCGAGGGGATCCGTTGGAGAAGGGAGTCTGTCGCTTTTTGGACGGTCTCGATGGGTTGGTCAGTTCCGATGTTATCGCTGTGGGACCTATACAGGCACGCGTAGACGCGAGGATGACGTCGCAGCCATAAGATGGAGAGGTCCCTATCTTCAAGATTGCCAAGGCGACGAACGCACATATCCTCCCTGACATAGGCACAAACACCGGCTCGTGGCACAAATGCATGTTCCAGGTTGTATCCCGGGTAGCGCAAGTACGAGATGTCAGGAGGGGGGATATCTGCGTCTCGGTGAGGAAGAGCAAGGCCGGTTTCGCCGTCTCGAGGTGGTAATGGACGGCGCTCAAGTTAGAGTGGATTCCCCTGATATTGCAGAAGTCCACGCGAAGCGTAGGAGGCGGTGCCAATTGTCCTGCCTTTCTCCTGCCTGCAGCATGCCTTGGCACGAGCGAACTTTTGCCCTCCCCAGAATACGTAGGGCAGCCTGAGCGAGAACGCTCAGGGGGGGATTCTCCGACACGGCATGTGTCGGTACCCCCCTGGGGTAAATCTATATTACAGTTCGCTGCCATATCAATTGTGAGGGGGGGGGGAGGGGTCTCCGGAACCCTCACTCGCCGGATGAAACACAAAAGCACAGAGTGCCATTGTTTCACGCCGAAAATTCGTGAGGGGGTGGTATTACGCCGGGCGAGCCGACCCAATGCGTGCTGCAACGCAGCGTGGCTCTACCACTCAGTTGGTGTCACTCATTTAGCACCACCCAGGGGTCACGTGTAGGGTCTCAAGGGTAAACCTACGGACGCGAGCAACTTAACCCCCAATCGGCCATCTCATTGCCATGGATTCCCATGTGGCCTGGTACCCAGATCAATCTCACCCTGTTGTGTCCACCTAGCTTGTTTAAAGCTTTTGTGGTTTCAAGTACAAGGTTGGAGTCGATCCGAGGCGATATAAGTGAATTGAGTGCTGCTTGGCTGTCACTCAGGATGAATATGTTTCGCTTTCTGGGGGCGAGTTCTAAATTCTTTTATGCGAATTTTCCCATGCTTTGACTATGTTTGAAGTCATTGCTAAAGATACCTGCTCCAGTACCCGACTCCATTTTGGATCCATCGGTGTACCAGATTAGGCTGTTCTTCGCTCTCTTCTCTATATGTCCCAACTAGGGATGATTGGAAACAAGGACCACCGTCTGTCCTTGTTTCCAATCATACCTAGTTGGGACATATAGTATACTGAGCTTCTTTTCGAACATGTACTGGGGGGAAATTTTGTCACACCTCATTTCCATGATCCTATCAAGGAAATCATTAGGTTCCCATTTTGTATGTCTGGTCAGAGGCTTAGATGCGTCCCACAGCCCAGCCACCTTAAGTCTATGTAGCGCTTTCTTTGCCTCTGTTTCTATGACACTGTGCAGGGGTGGAAGGTCCGTAAGGACCTCTAGAACTGCCGTCGGTGTGGTTCTGAATGCCCCAGTAATCGACATGCATGCTGTCCTCTGAAGTTTGCTTAGAGCATTGTTACAGATTTTCAGCCTGGTTCTGGGCCACCAGACGATGCTGCCATATGTAAGGATCGGCCGCACCATCATCATGTAAGTCCACCTTATGATTTTGGGGTTAAGCCTCCACGTTTTGCCATAGGTGGACCGACACATACGAAAGTCCCTACAGGCCTTAGTAACGGTCGTGTCTATGAGCTGTTTCCTGGTAAGTTCCTTATCCAATGTTACCGAAGGGCAAGTCAAAGACTAGGCATTGACGACCGCGAAAGCAGTCCTCTGTCATAGCGCACGTTTCACCAAACAACAACTGCACATGTGCTCAGCGTGACAGGTGGCGATGGTGAGCCCATCACCGCTCTATGCTGTTGGATGAACGTGCAGTTTTAGTCCGTTCGTCGCCTTAAACAACACCCGACGTAAGAGAGGGGGTGGTAGAGTTTTTTTAAGTGAGCCGCCACGCGACACGCGACTTGGTTTACAAACAACAAGTTATCTATCTAGTTATCCCTTGTCTCTTACGAAGACTCTAGCTAGACTCTAGGGTAACCCTGTCAATAATAAATATGTAATAAACGTTGATTAAAGTTACATTTTGGATTAAATTGACGCTGTATCTATCTGTCTTCTTTAACAAAAACGAGACTGCGTCACTTTTAACCGAGGTTTAATATTTGCCCATTTTTATTAATAAGACGGTTAGAGTCTAGGTTAGAGAGAACATTTGTAGTGTTTTTGTGTAAAAACTAACAATTGAATTTCTATTGTGTCCGGTATTACGACAGGCTACCGCATATTGTAACGTTGAAAATAAATGATTAACTAACTGGGAACAACTTATAGTCAACAAAATTTAAGTTTTACTGAACATATTTCGGTTTCCCTATCTCTTATCGTTTCAGACCCCATGCGGTCCCATTTAGATTGCTCACCTGTATATCGAGTGTAAAAAGAAGCTTAACGAAGCCGCAAGCTACGTGTTCTCCTAATCAATACAATCAACGTTTGTTCTGACACAACACCTGGGAAATGTTCAGTTTCTGAGATATTAACGTTCAAAGTTAAAAAAAAATGTCCACGTTTTTTACATAACTCAGTTTAGAATGTAATTACTAAACTTTCGTCTAAAGAAACTATGTCTTAATTTTGGATATTTCTTAGCTAACGAGCCTTTCTAAATCACTGACCGCATTGTACATTGAACGCGAACTCCACACACACGCGCTCTCGTCCGGGGCGGGAAGAGCGGGGCGAGGCCAGCTGATCACTCGAACGAACGTAGTGATATTGACATTTCTATCGTTAGGGTTTTTAATGTTAAGTGTGATTTAAATACTTTACTGACAAAACGCAGCAGTACCTACGTCTACGATTGATAAAATAAATTTAAAACGATAAAGGAAAATTATTGCACAAGAAAAAAGACGGATCTCCAACTTGGCTCAGGTGGAACTAGAACCCACGTCCCTCGTAATCCGGACGAGTGCTCTGACCGCTAAGCCACCGAGATCGCAATACTAATTTAAACATAACAAACACAAAACATAAATAATTAAAACGATAATTTTATTTGCAAAAACTACAACACGTCTATCGTTCGGTTATCTACCATCCTACCAACCAGGACAGCTCTTGTTATGCTGGATTTACACGGAGCCAATACTTAAGACAAATTAACTAAGCCATTCCAATATTGGCATCGTGTAAAGTCCACTACATTGTATTGTCCTCAAGCCGTTTTTGCTAAGCCGTATTGGCTTATTGGACTGGCATATTGGATTGTCTCAAGTATTGGCTTCGTGTAAATCCAGCATTACTATTAGTCGGTTCGTAGGTAACATCAACAATTCATAATTATTTATTTTCTTTTCTTATTCCCTATACGCCTACACAGAAATAGTTAGCAAATTCATTTAGGAGCAGGACGCAGCCGCAGCGCAGGTAAGAAAGGCGCTTATTATTTGCTCAGATAATAATAACGAAAAGATTAAATGCAGTTATGCAGAGCTTCATAAGCATTTAGTATAAAATACTTCCACCCTACCCAATTTACTCCAAATCAATCCAGTTTTAAAGCTACATTTAAAATAAACGTAACTTTTCATTTTCATACAAATAACAGTATCCCAAGCGCCTGCCTAAAATAATTAGGCAGTTTCGTCTAATATCACAATCACATTGAGCTTTCTCAATGGTAGCACAGGACTTCCCGGGCGCGCGTCGCCGCGCCGCGAGTGGCCAGAAAAGGAAACTTTTTTGTGCGAATCGCATGCGCTGATTGGTCAGAGGCCCGGAGGTATTAAAAGGATCACGGTTTTTTCCTTAGTTCGGTTTCGTACGTTATCGAATGCGTAATTAATTACACCTAAAAGTAAATTTTCTCGTTTTCTCGTTTCGTTTGGTTTAGTTGTCTAACCAACTGTTTAGTGCGGTTAAGTGAGTGTTTCTGGAGTGCTTGTTGTGCTGTATTTTTATTAGTGTCGAAGATTTAAGATGCCGTTTCATGCATACAGTACACGCGAGTACGTCAACATGGTGTACTGTTACGGTATGGCTCATGGAAATGCCTCCGAGGCCTTGAGGCTGTATGGGATTGAACACCCTAATAGCCCTCAGCCTCGTGATCCTCGAGTGTTCACTCGTGCGGTGCAGCGATTATTGGACAACCAGCCTATCGCTCGTTTGGAGCGACCTACGCTGGACGTCAACGATGGGCAGTAGGTAAGTACTTACAATGGCTACATTCATGTGAGTTTTTTGTGTTTTAAGCACCGCCGCCATAGTTCCCACTCCCTCCCGTCAGTGATCAATGGTATTTCGTATTTCTCTCCGCGCCGGCCGTCCGCGTGTTTGTGTAGTGTGCGCCATTCAACTCACTACACACACACACACGCTTAATTTGCTGCGCTTTACATTGCGTGCATCAGAAAATGATTATTTTTTGACTTGTAAAAATGAAAGTCGTTTCCCCGCAACGATATTTGGGGATTATACTCATTATAAGCAACAGAATGCGTAAGTTTCGGCTTCGTTAAGGTTCTTTTTACACCCTGTATACAACAATGTAGGTATACATATTACAGTCAATATCATAAAAAATTGTCGTTACCGAAACATTGAGCCGCGATAACTAATATATATATGTATGTCCGTAGAAGTGGCAGCGATACTTTCTTTACTTTATTTATTCGATAATAATGAACGGGGAAACAGCCAGTTACCCTTTAGAAGTAAATGAGCTGAGCACGGAGGAATCAGAGGAAGTGTTCAAACATTTCAGTGAAAGTAAAATAACATTAAACTTGACCTTAATAAATAGTTATTTAAAGTTACTTACTTTATTAAAAATATTTTGTGTTTTTGTTAATATTTTTTGGTATAAATTGTTAATAGACAGTTACGTTTGTATATTTTACCTTTACGCCTTCAGGTAAACAAGATGGATTCGTACGCGTCGGCCCGAAAGGATACTTTCTCACGAACGGCTTTTTGAAGGACGCTGCCCAAATATACAACTTGCCACTCAGACCTGATGACATTTGGGTGATCACCTTTCCCAAATCCGGTAAGATAAACATATTCATCTTACCTAAATGGTCACGATAAGGCTTTACCTGGACTGGAATCCCTTTTCACCAAAAATCTGGTAACTCTGTAATACGCCCTAAGGTGCCAACAATAATCTGTCTTTAATGTGTTCAAAACAAATAATAACAATTGTAATATTACTTTTCTACCATCTATCAGGTACGACGTGGGTGCAGGAGCTGGTGTGGCTGGTAGCGACTAACTTCGACTATGCTACAGCGGAGGCGGTTCCACTCTTGGCAAGATTTCCTTTTTTGGAGTAAGCGAATGCTTTTTTCCTCTTTTTTAACCTAAGTATTTTTTTATAGAAGCCCGGCAAAGAGATTTAGAATATAACTTCGTAAGTACTTTGCTGATTAAAAAATATATAATTTTTTATTGTACTTTTTTAGTAGGTATGGTAGTAAGTAATCATATTTTAATTGGGCACGGACATGCTTTTACTATTTTATTTGTCGATTTCGTGTGTGTAATTTTCTGTCTGTTATTGTACCTTTACAAGTAAATAAAACCATATGTTTTTACATGCAGCATGTCGATGACCAACAACGGTGAAAAAGCACAAGCCGCGATACAAGAACTAAGCAAAGGCTTTAGCAACAGCCCTGACGCCAGCTTTATGGGCGAGCTGATGGCCAAGTTTGGTCTGCAGCAGGTCCTCGAGATGCCGTCGCCGCGGTTCATCAAGTCGCACCTGCCGCTGTCGCTGCTGCCGCCGCGCCTGCTGCACTGCGGCAGAGTAGTGTGCGTGGCGCGGGACCCCAGGGACGTGGCCCTCTCCTACTACCACCACAACAACATGTTCAAGCTCATGGGCTACACGGGCGACTTGAAGCAGTTCTGGAATTTGTTTATCAAAGATATGTGTAAGTTCTAGTATATTATATTATTTGGTAAGTTTTTAATTTGACTAATGGTATATGCCTAGAACATTAAACCAACTCATCAACAAAAATTCTGGAAGCGCTGAAGCGGCTAAAGTATGACCGTGGCTCAATAATGAGTATTTAAATATAATAGAAGAATGATTAGCAAATGTTCTAATATCCCCACGCCACGTGGGAAGGGTTGTGCTCAATAGTACGTTTAACGTTTACAGGCTGATGATGTTGTTAACGGAAAGTGGCACCTTAACATAAATAATAAATCTTACTATGTTTATAAATTTCAGTGGACTGGACACCGTACTTTGAAAATGTAAAAGAAGCATGGGAGAAGAGAAACGATCCTAACTTATTGTTCCTGTTTTATGAAGATCTTTTGAAAGTGAGGAATTTATTAGAAACAAGGCAGCAGTGCCTTGCTGTAGTGGATTCAGTAAATCACAATACTTAATCATCTTATTACTCGTAATAGAAAATTACTTCTTTATTTAAACTATTATTTGTATTTGATCATTTATTTACATTGTACTATGTAAAAAGCTTACTCTGTATGTAGCCAACGCTAAGGGCTCTAGTTACACCATTTTTTAATATTTGACACCATTATTTAACTTATCCAGAAAGAAAAACATGAAATAAGTTTAAATTTTTGCTTCTTACTTAGGATTTGCCCGCCGCTGTAAGGAAAGTAGCGGATTTCCTCGGCAAAGTCTTGACAGACAAACAAGTGATCCGCCTTTGCGACCACCTCAGCTTCCACAACTTCAAGAACAATAAATCGGTTAACTTCGAACTTAGCAAAGAAATAGGCTTGCTCGACAAGGACCAATCTTTTGTGAGGAAAGGTAAGAAAACATCCTCTTTACTGGAACTCTGATCAAACGTTTAAAACATTATCTACATTGATATCTATACAAAAAATATGTAAGTATTAAATACTTACATAAAATTTAAGTAAAGTTTACAAGTAAGGGTTAAGTATTACTTTAAAGCAAAGCAATGGTCTCCCAATATCTCTTTTTGCGTTTGCGACCGCACCCAGAAGAACACGCCGCGCCGTGGCAATCGAGAGGGTTTCATTCTATGCACATGCCCTAGCCAATGAAGACGCTTTTGTTTGAGGAGAAAATGAAATTGAAATTGAAAAACGTTTATTGACATCACACAACAAGCACACAAATGAACAATTTATAAAACAAAAAAAAAATTAAGAAAAAAAAAACAGTATATTGCCCCCAGTTGTGTGATGCCAACACTGTGCACAACTCAGTATAAGCAGCAAGCTGGGCCTGCTGCACTGGTATTCTGCTGTACACAGTAGTGACATCACGGTACGACACATGAGAAAAAAAAATTATTTACATACAAATTACTACGTTTACTAACAAAAAACAATAATAATAATAACACTAATCAAACTGCCAGTAACAAAACGGGCATACAAAGAAACAATCATCAACATCGAAACGCAACACAGACCGGAAAGGAACGAAGTGACTGACAGTGACAGACACTGACAGTGACACTGACAAACAAGTTAACAAAAATTCAATGAACAAAATTAAGACGCACAGTTTCAATTTTTCTAATAATTTTACCTATAAATAAAACAAAAACAAGCTTTAAATGCATAGTGGCTAAACCGATAAAAAAACAATAAGATTAAAAACAAAGCAAAAAACATATCAGTTTAGCACAATTAAATTAACTACGACAGGATTCACATTACGGGACAAACAAACAAATGGAGCGCGGTCGGCCGGTATTAACCATAAAGTTACTATACCTAGCGGAAAGGTATAGTAACTTTATGGTATTAACACAGCCGCCTAGCTGCTGTGTTAATACTCTCTCGTTTGAAATTTTGTCTTGCCATGATATGCTTAGGATCCTACGTAAGAAACGCATGTAGAAGGAATTCAGACGACGTTCAACTTTGGCATATGATGTCCAGGTCTCAGCTCCATATAAAAGTATGCTCAAGATGGAAGCTCGAAAGACCTTTGTCTTAATAGTAGTAATAGTAGATTCTTGTTGTGCCACATTCGAATCTTGAGATTACCGAACATGGTGGCCGTATTACCGATACGAATATCAACCTCCGCGTCAAGCGAGAGGTTGTTTTTCACAGTCCAACCTAGGTAACAAAACCTGTCATCCAGATCACGGAAATTGCGACAAAAGCTGCGTAGAGAAGACTATCGACGAAAAGGTCCTCGCGGTTCCTTTTCGATTGAGGAGTGAGAAATTCAACTTGGGTATTGCGAAAGGGGTGCGTAATATAAGTGAGAAATATTTACCAAACAGGGTAAGAGCCAAGAAATAGCCCTGCCGCATGTCTTTAGAAACAGGAAACGGTTCAATTGTTTGACCGTTGAAAACCACCGTGCCTTTCATGTAATCGTGAAATGATTTGACAAGACTTAAGAGTTTAAGCGGGCACCCGATGCCTTCCAGTGCTGTGTACAGACCCTTTCCGCTGATCGTATCGAAAGCCTTATTAGGTCGACGAAAGCTGCGAATAAGGGTGTCCTTTGTTCACGACACTTCTCCTGTATTTGGCGAAGTGTGAAAACCAAATCTATTGTGGAACGCCCAGAACGGAAACCAAATTGAGACTCAGGATAGATGTTTAAAACCAGCAATGAACTGCAAAACGGCAATGGAATAGGGCAGTACGGGTGTGGTCTCTTTGCCTCAGCAAAGTATAGAAAATTACATTGACAAACGGTAAAAATGTCATCAACAGTTTTTTTCGGGAAAAAATGGTAATGGCGGAGGTCTGTAAGTTACGGTTGCTGTATTGATTTCTCATGGTTGGGACAGCGCTAGACCTTCATAAATGGTGTAAAAACAACCGCAATTAAGGTGCGCGCATTGAAGTCCTGTCGATACGCGCTCGCGTTGATTGACTTGTTCGATTCGGTACATGGCCGCGTGCATTAGCTTGTGAAATAAGAGAGAAATCGCATATCAGGTCAATCCCTTTGTAAACCGCCACCGGAGGCTAGTGTGTGTAATTAATTGGACGGACTAACGCAGACGGCAGCGTATATTCTGAACATTACCTCGCGTTTGGCAGGCACTGATAGCCTCGCGGGAAGACATTGCTTGTAAGCTAGTGAGAATCGGTTCCCTATGAGAACGTGGAGAAAGTGACTGTTCGGCGAGTCGGATGGTGTGATTTTGACCAGCCTTCGGGGATCGGCAGGCGAACCACGCCATCGAGGCCGGCGTCACATCACGGCAACTGGGCTGCTACCCATTCTGTGTCTTCCACCACCCCCTCCTGATCTTAGGGTTGCCACGCGAGCTGGACAGCGGACTAGTCTGTAAGTACCCTAGGTTAAGGATTAGAATTTAAGTTTAGTCTATAAGTCTTTAAACGCTGCGAATCGCAGCCAGCTTCAAGCAAGCTCTGATCGGAGACCAAGGGTCCAGGGTTTGTCTGAAGCAGTTGGTAGCAGAGTGTACTTGTAGAAACAACACGGCCTGCTGAATAGCTAGCGGACCAGCAGGTTACTTTGAAACTGTTTTGTGCTGCTCGGGAAGCCAGTACGAGTGACCTGTTTGATCCTCTGTAGCTCGTATAGGTAGGTAAACATATAAATATATCCATCTGAATAGCTTATAATTAGTTAATTACATTTAATTACATTGAATATGTAATCATTGATTGTATGGTGGTGCTTGAGGGGAAAAATTGTATTGTTGCACATTGAAAACAGGCACTCAATCAATGCTTATTGCGTTTCAATATTGAATCAGTTGTTGAGTCAGTCACTTTAATAATTGTTGTGAATTGTTATATACAGTTTAACTAGGACTTCGAGTGATATGATATAAATTACTAGTTACTTGAATAATATTGTGTTTACTGCCAAGCGAGGAGCTTAATTTTAAGCAGTTCGGTTATAAATTTATTTGTTGTTGTGTGTGTAGAAATTTGGACTAATTCTATAGCACTAAGGTTGTTCCAGAACATGTATTAGTAATGTTTATAGTTGATATAAGTATCGGCGCAAAGTGACAAATGCGCAAAAATCACCCCATACTGCATGTGTTCCGGTTGGCGTAAACAAGTGACTCACGATCGCCCCACCGCAAGCCCGACCGGTCTATAAAAACAGGCAACGTGCCACTGCTGAGCGCAGTCAAGCCCGGTAACGCTGTAAAGGTCATCTGCGACCGACAGCACTCACACTCAAAAAAAAAATGCTGAGCGCATTCACTCATCGGCGCTCGGACCTATCGGAGCTCAGCTGCGCTTTTGATTTTAAAATTAGTTAACGAAGTTATACTTTATTTTTCATCATTATTATTATTATTTTCAGTTGTGATTTTGTTATTGGTTCGAAGTTATTGTGATTATTTATTATTGGTTTAATGTTATTTGATATGTGTCAGTTTGCAAATAATAAGCTATCATCATGAGTAATGAAGGTGGTAGTTTTGATGGTCGCAGTTCCCTTCCTCTTATATCGGAAGAGGGAACGAATCAACGCCAACAGCCAATAGCCAGTAGAAGTAACACAACTATGGCACTTCTAGCAAACACATTAAAAGATACAATGCGTGAAATGATGAGTCTGCTATCTTAGGACAATCAGGCTACTCTTGCAGAAATGACGAAAATGTTTCAATCAGAGCAATCTAACTCAGTTCGTATATCTGATATTTATTTCCCTAGTTTTGATCCTGACAAAGGTACCGATATGAAAGAATAGGTTGATCTCATAACAAGAATACAAGAAGAGTACAATTGAAGGATCATGAAGTATGTCTAAAAGCAGCTGAAATGAAAGAATATATGATCCAAACATTTGAACCAGAGTCCAGGTACTTTTCGCAAGTTCTTAACTATTGACGGTATACTATTGATGATGCTGCCGATATTCCAGAGTACATATCCAATATATGGAAAATGTTCTAGAATTTTTTTTATCCAAACCCCACTGAGCAAGATGCTGTTGACTTTGTTATTGGGAGCATTCAGGATGACCACCTCCGCATTGAACTTCTTAATAGTAAATTGAATTTAGTGGCGGAATTGATTTCTATTGCAAAGACAATGCGGAAACGCAAAATTCCAGCCCTACGTGAGCACGGACCTATCAAGATGACCCGAACTGATAGCAATAGACCAAGCAAGGACTGTTTCGTCTGTCAGAAAAAATGCAGTGAACTAAAAGAAACAAGGACACAAAACAAACAGAAAAAACTTTTTTAAAAAACAAGCTTTTATTTAAATGCGGAAAAAAAAGCTTTTACTTTGAAACTTTTACTATCAACTTATAACGTCATTACACAATTTATATGATATAAAAGGTTATCGCGAAATATAAATAAGTACTCGTATTTTCTTAAATTGAAAATTTTAATACTTAGTTAAAATCAATCATATCAAGTTATTTAATTTACTTGTTTATTTACACATTTTAGTATAATATAATAAATCTTGCGACAACCTTTTATATCATATAAATTGTGTAATGACGATATAAGTTGATAATAAAAGTTTTAAAGTAGAAGTTTATTTTTTTACGCATTTAAATAAAAGCTTGTTGTTTAAAAAAGGTTTTTTTACTTTTAATTTATTTTTTATTTTTAGTTATCCCGATCCCGGACACGTTTTTCATCTGTTTATCTCACTGAATACAAATATTTATGTATACAAAATTTATTCACGGCCACCAAACCACCACCGTCATACGGCTTGCCACCTCGCCTATGCGATTGGGTCGCCGGGTTCCTGCATGAGCGCAGCATTCGCGTACTCTGCGAAAGCAGTGCCTCACAGTCTCTGCAGGTGAACGCCGGAGTGCCGCAGGGTTCTATAATATCGCCCACGCTGTTCCTTCTGCATATCAATGATATGTTATCCTTGGGTAACATTCATTGCTATGCAGACGACAGTACAGTACCTCGGCGTTATTTGGGTCACCCTGCGGAAATGCAGGCCGATGTAGTGGAGTCGAGACGGAAGATTGTCATTGAGCTGGACGAGGAGTTAGACCGCATTTATAAATGGGGCTCTGATAACCTGGTCCAGTTCAATGCCAAAAAAACACAGGTCTGCGCTGTCACTGCTAAAAAGTCCGCATTTCTCCCCCAACCCTTCTTCCAGAGCAACCTATTACCCATCCAGACTGGTCTCAGTCTCTTAGGTATGGACATACACAGCGATCTAAACCCGAAGAGCTATATTGAGAGCATTATAACCACTGCCTCACGTAAACTCGGAATCCTGAACAAGGTGAAGCGGTTCTTCACGCCGGAGCAACGTTGTCTTTTGTATAAGACTCAGGTGCGCTCCTGCGTGGAGTATTGCTCTCATCTTTGGGACGGATCCGCCAAGTACTTGCTCGAAGCTCTTGACAGGTTGCAAAGACGTGCTGTCCGTATTATCGGTAACGATGACGTTATACGACCAGTCTGGAGCCGTTACAGCTACGTAGGGACATTGCTTCCTTTAGTGCTTTCTACCGCCTTTACCACGGTGAATGCTCTGAGGAGCTATTTGACCTCATCCCTCCCTCTCCTTTCCTTTCTAGATCGACGCGTGCAGGTCTTAGAAGCCACCCTCATACCGTGCTGACCATCAAGACACGTACCAAAAAGTTTGGACAATCGTTCTTTTGCCGAACTGCCCGTATGTGGAATGCGCTTCCCGCGCACGTGTTTCCTTCCTCTTTCTCTCCCGGGTAATTTAAGCGGGGCGTGAAAAAGCATTTATGCAGGCCGCCATAGTGAGAGCGTTCGGCATAGCGTGGTAGCGCTGTGACGAACGCTTTCACTTCTTGGGCTTCACTGGCTGCTTTTCATCAGGCAGAGTGAAGCCATTATGGCGGGCCACAATAAAAAAAAAAAAAAAAAAAACTACTCACCACCAATCAAAAACCATTAAGACGAATCAAACTCGACGCGGTTAAATCGCTTAATTACCTACTGAGTTTCAATGGCCACCTTCGAGCTTCATCATCAGACCTTGGTTACCAACTATCACCAAAGTACTCGTCAAGACGAATCAAACGAGCACATACTCGATGGGGTTATCTTGTTAAATGACTAAGTTCCTATGGCCATCTTCCAACTCCTTCATCAGATTTTGGTTCTGGGGGGGTAGGGGGGATCGGAGACTCGCTAGCGGCGAGATGCCATCCCCCACTGGAAACCCTCTGGGGAATTTCGACCATCACGGCTTGAGGAACCTTTAAGTTTCTCGCCGCCCCCAAACAAGCCCGGTAAAGCTGAAAAGGTCATCTGCGACCGACAGCACAAACACTCAAATAAAATAAAAAGCTTCTGTGCGCATTCACTTGTCGGCGCCCGGACTGATCAGAGCTCTGCTGCGCTTTTGATTTAAAAATTAGTTAACAAATTGTACTTTATTTTTCATCTTTATTATTATTTTCAGTTGTGATGATGTTATTGGTTCGAAGTTATTGTGATTATTATTTTTGGTTTGAAGTTATTTGATTTGTGTCAGTTTGCAAATAAAAGCTATCATGAGTAATGAAGGTGGTAGCTTTGATGGTCGCAGTTCCCTTTCTCTTAATACATAACTAATTCGGAGTTAGTTTTTGCTTGCCTCGGGAAAGGCTTCGGTAATATAATAACAAGTTTTTTTTTTTATTGGTGCATTATTATTGCTTATAGACCTAATTGGAGTCAGGTATAAATGTGCCCCTTATATAGTGTGTTTTGTTTTGGGCTCATTAAATTTTTTTTTATTGCGTTGTTCATAACTCGAAAGTAACATGCCGCCAACCACTATTTCTGCGATTAGGGCCAGGATAGGAGGTGAGCTGCGATGGTTTGCGTCAGCTCGTGCCTTGATGGAAATACCAGATAGACAGGAGGCATTCTTAGCACGCGCTTCGGTTGTTGACGCACGTATGGAGTTAGTGTATCGGTGTATCAAGGATCTCACTGAGTTGGCGGTTGATGACAATGATGTGGTGCTGTATACGGAGAAGGACCTGGAACAGTGTCAGCAGTACGAATCGAAATACCGGTTTTCGATGGTGACCTGAACCAGTGGGTTGGGTTTATAAATTTATTTGACAACCTGGTCCATGATAGGAAGGACCTAACGGCATCGAACAAGTTGGCACAGCTGCGGGGGGCCCCCAGGAGTGAACCTGGGAAGTTCGTGGCCCACCTGCCAGTTACGGAGGACAGCTATCTCACGGCTCGGCAGATACTGGCCGATAGGTATCAAAACGAACGGCGGTTGGTAGATGCCTAACTGAAACGGATTTTAGCCATGCCTTATGTGGGTCGGGTCTCTGAAATTCGGACAGAGATTTTGAACCCGATGACGACAGCCACTACGGCCTTAGCTAATTTGGGCTTGCCTATTTGACCAGTGGTCATATATATTATTTTATATTGTTCTCGGTCGGCTCCCAGTGGACATGCAGACCAGATTCGAACAGCAACGTACCGGGGGCAGCGAGGGCCTTCCTACGTTGACTGAGTTATTGTCGTTTCTTGAGGGAGAATGCAGACGGGCTGACAATGTGACAGTAGGACCACACCCCTTGGGGTCACGTGATTTCGGGTGCCTACTCTACGCTTGCATGCGCTAAAGACACAGGCGTAGCTAAATCGGTGCTCGTATTGTCGGGAGCCTGGGCATGACGTCACTCGGTGCACAACGGGTGCAAGGACTTCGGATTATTGCACGGCAACGGGGATGGTGCTTCATGTGCTTAGGCCCACACATAGTAGTGCTCACAGTCTGGGGCTTGCAATTTTTGTGGTGGTCGGCATCATGACCTCCTCTGCCTAAATATGCCTAGGATGTCAAACCACCAGCAAGGACTTAGGGGTCCTGTACGGGAACAGCCACAGGCTGACGGAAGAAGATTCCCACCGGGGGGGTCTTTATGGCGCCTTTGGATGTGAGCGGGGGTCAGGGACTCGCGCAAGGACGGTTGGAGGAGAGGTCGTATCGGGGGTCCCCTCCTATGTTGGGCTTTAGGGTCGCCCCCCAGAGTGTTCGGGACCCAACCAACAATATTATGATGAGGGCCCGATCGGGGTGCTCCTGTCCCCTCGGGGAGGAGGTCTGGGAGAGGTAGGGTCATTGGAGGCGACAATCGGCCTGCAGAGGGTGGGTGCCATCGGGCACTGACTACCTACGATGAGGTGGTTCGGTCACCACCCTGTACGAAGGAGTGAACTCTCCACCTTCGTCGCTGCCCCCTCTTCCATCGGCTCGGCTATCCCCTCCCCTAATGGAGCGCCCACGCCTGGAGATACTTCCTCCAGTGTTCGATAGATTTGAGCACTCCGCGAGGACCTACATAAGGCGGGACGGTAGACGGTCACCTTATGGTGGTGCTTGGGATCCGTTGGCGCAAGGACAACTCCCGCCTCGTGCCAGTAGGAGGGGAGGGGACTAGGGTCCCCAATAGGAAATTGTTGCCCACCCGCGTGTTACTACCGAACCAAAGACTGGGTTGCTTCCTACAGCTTCTGTTTGCGTTTGGGCCTCCGATGGCAGCGCTCGCCAGGCTTCCACCCGATTGGAATCAGGGCTGTATTGTGTTAAGTTTGGCTTGCGGGCTGGTTAGGCAACACTAGGGATGGGATTTTACCCGGAAAAAACCCAAATTTGGGAAAATACCCGGAAAAAACCCAAACGGGAAAATATTCGGGTTTTTCATTAAATACAAATATATATTGAAAATAATAATATAATAACACTACATAACACAATTCCACAAACAATTGGAATAATAAATACAAACAAAAATGGAATTATGTAAGAACTTTTATAGTAACACGTAACTTTCGGCGATTTTGATGACCAATAAATGCGAAAAATAAAAGGGTTACGTAGCGGAGGTGAAGTAGATCTGAGCGGGAGGGAGGGAGTGGCCATTGCGGTATCGGCTCGTGCCGTAATCTGTCATACATACGTAGTTTTGCCTCCATACCGTGCGCACTTGTGTTTCTTTGTTTTCTATATTATTGACGACCTGGATTTTTGATTGTTTTGTGGTTAAATACGTAATACGCTTTGGATTGACAACTGCTGCTACGCTCACGGACGTGATACTTACTGCCGCTTAGCAAAACAGCATTAAACGGTAAGTTTGAATGTAAAATTAGTAATTTTATATAAATTATGTGTAAAGTAATGAACACAATCGTATCTATTGTTGGTTTTGCTAACGTATAATTTTTTTTTTGTTTTCAGCCATTTTTAACCCTAGAGGTGCCTCCTTCAAATCATGCCACGTTTGCCGCTCTTGTGCCGACTCAATCCATTTCAACCCAGCTGTTCTTTTGATATCATCGTACCAAAGCTTTAATAATAACGTATAAATTAATAACTATTAAAAGTTAAATCTGTAATCGAATTTTGCCAAAGCCCATCCAAACACGTTTACTAAATAATGTACGAGTATATTGTCATTAAACCTATCTCAATAAATTATCTACTATCGTGTGTATATCGAGGTTGCCTTAAGTTTGATTTGACTCCATGACTTTCCTATTTATCATTCTATTCATTCGCTGCAAGTTGAGCAAAACCGGGTACGAAACACAAAGAAGAATGGGCAAAATGGTCTAGGTAGCGGCCACTTCAATTGTTAGGTATGGTCATAACGATCAAATGTTTGTATGGGGCCAAATCTGTAAACCTTTTGGTTCTTGTACTTTTCTGCATCAGGTTAACATTAAGAAATAGCTTTTGTATAATTATTTTTTTGTCTATAGGCCTGTTAAAATAGTCTTGCTCGCTTCAACTACCCAACGGCAAATCGTAACTAGTCTCGACTTATTTACTTGGATAGTTGAGAGCTGTGTTTCATATGGTTGTTTTGTTGTTTAGGCGCATCTATGCCTAAACAACAAAACAACCAGAAAGAGCTTCCCAAAACTCTCTATAATTGGAATAGTCTCAAAACCCTCTGTCTAAAGTAAAAACATCTTCATGTTTAAAAAACGAATGAAACACAGACTCTTCGGACATTAATTGTAACATAATTGTGGAATCTAGTCGTCGATCTAACACATAATCACTGTCCAATTCACAAAACACTTTTCTAAATCCGGTGAGCAAGTCAAGTCGCAAACGATTAGTTTAATAAATCAAACAGCGAGAACGTAAACGAGAAGTAGGAGTTGCACTGAAGAAAGTCGACAGTCAACAGACTGCGTGCGCGAGCGCGAGAGGCGTCGGGTAGACAATATCATATTGACTACCTGCTCCCGTATCCCTAAAACCAAAATTAGGTCGATTGACACAAATAAAATAGCAAGTAAAAAAAGCAGATTTATTGTTTAAAAGTGGTATAACTTTTTATTTAAAAAAAAATAGGTGTTCATAATAAATATAATTTGATTAGTGGTGAAGAATAAAAAGAAAACGGCCCCTGAAGTGGCCGCAACATATACCACACTTCATACATTTTTGCCCATTCTCCTTTAATATCTTAAAATATTTTTGTAACCGAATACCATTAGATACATAGTTTTAATATCTACCTACATTATATTTCATAATGAACCTTCCTCGTTATGATTTTTAAACAAGATTTTTAACAAATATCTGCATTAAACCAATCCACTGCGCTGCATATTTGTTAGATCCAAGATCGCAAGGTGTTGAGTTGGATGAAGAGCACGAGGTGAATGCCATGGAATTTATCCATGAAGTGGGCCAATTGCTAATAATGACATTTCTGTCGATTTAGCCAACTATAGAGCTAAACAAGGTTTATGGGGTAGATCACTTATTTGAAAGAATGTCACAGAAATGGATCCAGTCGTTTGGTGGAAAGGGGTTGTGCAAATAAATATTGCTGAGTAGAGAATTACAGTAGGCCTTTTGACTGCTCCCTGCACTTCGGCAGCCACTGAACGATCATTCAGCACACTTACTTCTTCTTCGTCGTATCGATAGTTCAATATATACGCGCTGTTAAACAGTTTTGGACCAATATTTCGCTGTTGCCACCCCAGGAGGAGAAGCCTCATTCAGGTCTTTCTTTCAACTTCCGGCAGCAACGTAAGAGCAACGCGGGCATGACAGCAGATGCCGCTTGTCTTGTTCTGGAGCGCCACACTCGCACTGTGGCCTGATTCACGTATTTCGTAATAGTCAAAATGTCGCTAACGTTTAGAAGTCGTCCTATTGAAAAACAGTCATAAATCCGTATTCACCTTTCATTTCGATAGATCGATTACTCGATAGGATCGCAACTCAGCGATTTGTCAACTATGTAACTATGTACTTGTAACTTTTTGTTAACAAAACATGCAGAAATGTTTTTTATTTCTTTCCAATGACTTTGAAATTGTCTAATTTGACATGTAATCGCTGAAATCCGATCAAACTAAACGTCAAAATAATAGGTGAATACCGCGGAGGCAACGATCGAACTTCGATTAATGCACGTGAATACGCTTAAACAAAACCGACTTAAACAAAATCGTGCGATTGATACGTGAATACGAAAAGTGACTTCAGCTATCAAATCGCTTGCATGTCGGTGAAGTTTTGTTACGTGAATTAGGCTACTGGGCAGAGATGCACAACCCAACCTGGCCATATTCGATCTGCAGCGGCCCACTTGGGTCCGGAGTCGGTTAAGCTACTTCCATGTGGGCCACGCTAGGTTATTGCCAGGGGGAAGATTTTCAGAAGGTGCAATGGAGTTAGGTGGAGGTGCACATATTTCCTGCCATAGTTTGCAGCGGGCCTCTCTAGGCTGTTCCGTTAAAGCAAAGTAAACTTCTATTAAAACTAAAATTGTACACAATACTTTTTAATACGTAATATATAACTATGATATTATTTCGGCATTGATGAATTAAACGACTTTCTTACTTCTAGCGCAGTAAAAATGTATTAGCGCATAATGCTACTGTCATCCACACTAACAGATAGTGTCAACTTGAATCAAGTTTACTTAATAGAAGAATTGGATTTAATTTTCTCAATACAAGATTTGTAGGTCAAGAGAGCCCATATATTAGCAAGCAGTGAAAATAAATAGGATCGTTTAAAAACGGTCAATTCATTCAATAATACTACCGATGTCCATATTTAAATAAAGAATTAATAAGATTCGTGATAATTGCATGAAAAAACCCAGCATTTGGGTTTTTTCCCATTTTAGGAAAAAAACCCATTTTTTTCCACCGCCCATCTCTGGGCAACACCATTACTAATTAATATAATTATAATAATATTCTCATTTTATGTTTGTTATCGGAACGTCGTACGGTTCGAAATGTCGTGTTTCGGTGCTTGCCTTGTTATCGGCTCAAGTCAACCACGATGCACCCCTAAATGAGGGCCTACCACCCGTTTGTCTGTCTATCTATCAAGGCGGTCCATCTCGAATTAATTGCTGATCTGACGACGTGAAGTTTTTATTGCTAGCTTGGACAGATTTGTTCCCCATAGGGGACTGCCGTCACCGATCCGTTTTGTTAACGGAACCAATTATGTGGGGGCGGAACGTTACTTACGAGAGGTAGTTGAGTTTTTAATGTAAAACGGGTGGATATCGGAACAGCCCTCTCAGGTATGGGTTTGCTCTTGATGCCAATTAAGCTTAGGGGCTAAGACAGGATCCACGATGGTACGAGCTAACCCAGAAGGTGCCTATTTACTCTTGCTTTGAAGATGGACGGGTTAAATGTACTCAGAAACAAAGACGCAGGGAGGGAGTTCCACTCCTTTGCTGTACGTAGTATAAAAGATGTTGAGTAGCGCTTTGTGCGACATTGAGGTATATCCACCAAGAAAGGGTGGTAGCCTGCAGTGCGTCTGGATGTCCGATGGAAGAAGGGGGATGGCGGTATGAGCTCATGCAGCTCCAGAGCATTCTCCGAAGTACAGTCTGTAAAAGACCGACAGACAGGCAACTTTGCGGCGGTGAGCTAGGGTGTGAAACTTGCTCTTCACCAGTTCTTTGGCGCCAATTAGCCTCTCAGTTCTGCGTTGAATCGTGTCCAGTGCAGCTAGTTGGTATTTCGCTGAGCCGTCCCATAGGTGACTGCAATATGCCATGCAAGATCGGACTTGAGCTTTATGGAGAGTTAAAAGCTGTACCGGCATGAAATATCGCTTGACCCTATTTAAGACGCCCAGCTTTTTAGCTGCAGTTCGAGCCTTGGACTCGATGCTGGTGCCGAATTTGAGGTCTGAAGACACCTCCATGCCCAGAATGACGAGACTATCGGTAACAGGCACAGATGTACCCCGAAAAGTAGGAGTCAGGTTAAAGGGACTCCTTTTAGCGGTGAATAAACACGCTTGCGTTTTGGTGACGTTGAAACTTACCAGGTTACTGTCGCCCCACTGGCAAACGTGGATTAACGTCTGGTTCGTTAGCTCAACCATCGCCTCTCTCATCAACATCACGTCATCACCGCTAGGTTTTGCATCCGAAAGTAGCAACATTGTCACGACTGCCTGTTGATTACGCACAGGTCGGGACCTATCCTGGCGGGTGACTGTTTAAAGCCAGCAATGAACTGCAAAACTGCAAAACGGCAATGGAATAGGGCAGTACGGGTGTGGTCTCTTTGCCTCAGCAAAGGATAGAAAATTACATTGACAAACGGTAAATATGTCATCGGCAGTATTTTTTTTGGAAAAAATGGTAATGGCGGAGGTTTGTTAGTTACGGTTGCTGTATTGATTTCCCATGGTTGGGACAGCGCTAGACCTTTATGGTTGTTTTTACAAACAACCGCGATTAAGGTGCGCGCATTGTAGTCCTGTCGGCACGATACGCGCTCGCGTTGATTGGCTTGTTCGATTCAGTACATGACCGCGTGCATTAGCTTGTGAAATAAGAGAGAAATAGCATAATATCTGGTCAATCCCTTTGTAAACAGCCACCGGAGGGCTATTGTGTCTAATTGATTGAACGGACTAACGCTGACGGCAGCGAATATTCTGAACATTACCTCGCGTTTGGCAGGCACTGTTAGCCTCGCGGGAAGACATTGCTTGTAAGCTAGTGGGAATCGGTTTCTTGTGATAACGTGGAAGAAGTGACTGCTCGGCGAGTCGGACGGTGTCATTTTGACCAGCCTTCGGGGATCGGCAGGCGAACCACGCCACCGTGGCCGGCGTCACATCATGGCAGCTGGGCTGCGACCCATCCTGTTCCTTCCACCAGCCCCTCCTGATCCTAGGGTTGCCACGCGAGCTGGACAGCGGGCTAGTCGTTAAGTACCCTAGGTTAAGGATTAGAATTTAAGTTTAGTTATAAGTATTTAAACGCTGCGAATCGCAGCTAGCTTCAAGCCTTGATCGGTGACCCCTTGGTCAGGGTTTGTTTGAATCAATAGTCACGTTCTGTAAGTTTTAGGATTTTGGAAAGAATGACTAGGCAAAAGAGCATTCCTACTACGCTCAGAAGGGAGATGCCGCGGTAGCTGTTACAATTTCCGCGATCACCTTTCCCTTTGTACACAAGGCGTCAGATCAGCCTACCCAAAACTGTCAACATCAGGCAAATTCCTTTGACAATAGACCCAAAAATGTATAGCATTTCTGTTTGTACCACAATGTAGCTATAAAAATAGTGGATCGTGGAAGCTATTCAGAATTTAATAAAGATTTTTATTAGATGGGATATTCACGTTTGAAATGTTTTTCTTTGGTAACACTGACACTAGTATATCAACACTTGTTACTCAAAAGAAACGTTTCGTTAAGTGCTAAATGAACATAGTGTTCTCAAAAAAACTTACTAAAAGTGGGCGTACCGATTCAAATTAAAATTATGTCACACAGATCTTAAATATCAAACACGATACGGATGGAGCGTGTGGAATTTTGTTCTGTTCACTTAATCATGTAGTTGTTACCAAACGCTTCAGTTGACTGTGATTGACAATGTCAGTGACAGCCGATAGGCTGGCTGTCAGTTCGAAAATGGCATGGCTTTTAAATCAAAGCGATACCCATTTTCAAATATTTGCCTATGCTTTATTAACAATAAAAATCTAAAAGTTAGATTTCTCTAACTTCAGAGCTAACTAGGTATTTCTCCGAGAAATCCAATCCAGCCAACTTCTGTCAATGTCATTGTCATCTGATGCAATGCGCCTTGTTCTTACGCAAAAAAATAGTGACGGCGGCCACAAAATGACCGTTTCATAGTCGTAGTTTTGTTTTCTAATTAATTAATTTCAGCCAAATAAAGTAGTTTCAAAATAAAATTGATACTGCTTTAGGTATATAATGACACGTAGAGCATATAGATAATAGAAATAAGTTTATACATTTTCGGGTCAAATGTGCCTGATGTCCTTTCGAACTTTACTGTTTGGTTCTAAGGATCAATATTCATTGGAGAAATTTGACAGTTTAGGGTAGCTTGATCTGACGCCGTGTGTACAGTGTGATTATGTTGTATTAATTAATACCGTTTTAGCGGGTTTTGAAACTAGACTACTCAATAAGAATTGAACATTGAATTGAAATAAAGAATGGGGCACTCTACGCCTTTATGAGCAGCCGGAAAGTATCGCAAAAAGCACGAATGGCTGTGCATGGGGGAGTCTTAGTGCCGACACTAATGTATGGAAGTGTAGGTTGGGGTGGCTGAAGAAAGTCCAGTGAATGCAGAAGAAATAAGATCGCTAAGAAGTATATGTGGCAGTGATTTTGAAAGATCAGATAAGGATTAGTGTAATAAGAGAGAAGTGTGGAATGAATGAAGATGTAGTGACAAAAACTAAAAAAGGCATGCTAAGATGGTTTGGTCACATGAGTAAAGAAACGGGACAGAGACAAAGCTTCATACAAAGCGCCGTCGCGAGTCTCTCCGTTTGTCTACTGGCCGAGTAAACCGGTTTTATCCATACGCGACGCAGCAGCTAGTGGACACGCATACATGCGTCGTATGGTTGTATAGTAGTAGACTCGCGACAGCGCGGTTGTATGAAGCTTTGTCTCTGTTTCGTTTCTTTACTCATGTGGTTTGGTCATGTAGAGAGGATGGATGGATGGATGAAAAAAAAAATACAAAAAAAGTGCATGGGGCGAGCGAGAGTGAATATAATAGTTAGAAGAGGAAGACCTCGGCGATCAGATCGGTGTCGTTCTCGATAAAGGTCAGGTCCATACATATAATCACGACTATTATCCCCGAAGGGTTAGTCAGAGACTAGGCAATGAGGGCAGCAAAAGCAGTCCTCTAACATAGTCCAATTTTCACCAAATAGCGACTGGACATTTACTCAGCGTGACAGGTGGTGTGGTGAGCCTATCGCGGCTCTATGCTGTTGGATGTATGTGCAGTCTTTATTCCGTTAGTTGCTTTACGACACCCAAGAGAAGAGAGGACTGCTCTCTTCTCAGAGGAGTAGTATTCTTTCACCGCTACGCGACACGGTCAGGTCGAGAGTACGGTCAGTAGGTCTAGCATGCGCAACACGAGAAAATTTTCTCGACCCGTTTTCTCGTGTTATGTCTATACACGATATGTCAAAAATAGACAAAGGTAAATAAATAATAAATAAATAAATTTTTCTACACTCACACCAATTATCTAGCCCAAGAGAAGCTTCAAAGAAACTCGTTAAATGGTTACTAGACAACGGATAAACATACTTAAAATACTTAAATACATACTTATTATACATAGAAAACATCCAGACCCGAGACAATTTAGAAAAACAATCATTTCTAAATTGACCCGACCGGGGATCGAACCCGGGACCTCAGAGATGGCGACACCATGAAAACTGGTGTACAAACCACTCGACCAAGGAGTTCGTCATAGTTCGTCATAATAGTAGTTTTTGCTTGTCTGTGGTATTTTTGTCTACAAACCCTAATAAGCAACATAATTTTATCGAGTTTTGACAACTGTAACCGAGATAGTTTATAGTTCCCGCCATCGAAGGAAGAGAGTATATATCGTCCGCGACATATTCTCGTGTTGCGCATGCTAGGTCTACAGGTCAAGGGTACCCTAAACCGACGAGCATAACATGAAGAACGTTATGAGAGTAAGTAAAGCAAAGGATGTGTGTCATGATCGGAGCAGATATATCTCTTGTCTGTGGTCTCTGCCTACCCCTCCGGGAAGCAGGCAAGATCAAGATTTTAGAAGATTATCATTTTAGTATCAGCTACATACAGCGGCCCGCCGCGCGTCGGCGCCGGCGACCAGCGCTGCTGTGTCGTTCTGAACATCCACAAACGACACAGAAGCATTATGCTGAGACAGCATTTTTTTTTCGTTCTCTGGTTTTTATTATTATTTATCTATTGTTTTATATTTTCTGTACATTTATTTTAATTTAATTTTAATTTCTCTTTTATTTTATTTTGTATACCTATTTATCTTGTAAGTGTGTCATCATCATCAGCCTATAAATTTCCCACTGCTGGGCACAGGCCTCCCACGTGAACAATAGCACGTGGGGATATTGGGCCATAACCCACCACGCTGGCCCAATGCGGGTTGGTGGGTTTTAACGACTGCCATCTTACGACAACAACCCGGACCAACGGCTTAACGTGCCTTCCGAAGCACGGAGGAGCTCGAGATGTTTTAAATTTGGTCACCCATCCAGCGAGCCGGCATTGCGAAAGTTGCTTAGCGAGCAAGATCACAAGCCGAACGCGCTAGCCGCTGCGCCATCGAGCTCGTAAGTGTGTGTTCGTTAATAAATGTCTTTCTATTTCGTCCGCGTGAACTCCCCGTATCCCGTCCTGTGAATAGATACCTAGACAGATTTAATAGCAATTTGAGTTCACAGATATCATACAAATTACCACATTATTTATATTACTTAGGTACGCTATTACGAAGCGTTGTTGACGTAAGCAAAATAATGTGCAATAATCGAAATATTGGAATTAACCGAATATATTAACATATATTATCTTGACGAACTTAATTACTTAAACGTAAAAGTAAAAAAAAACTTTATAGGTACCTTTAAAAAGCACTAAGGGAAATAAATTAGTTATTCCTGATTCCTATCCAAAACTATTTAAATAATCCTGTATTTTGCAGGCAAGGCGGGCGGCTGGCGCGAGAACTTTGATGATGAGATGACGCTCCAGGCCGAGCAGTGGATAGCAGACAACCTGCGCAACACAGACCTTCGATTTCCGACGATTGGCACGCTACAGAATATTGAATAAATAAATATTTTTTTTAAATTCTTTCCATAAACTACAATAAACAATGTGCATATAATCAAATCCTAATCATCCTAATCAAATAGGTACAATATTTGAGGGAGACTGGAGTCTAAACTAGGCAGTATAAGCCTCCGGTATATACTTAGAATAACTACATTCAGCTTTCGATTTTAACACATTTGCTGCGTTAGCAATATAAAAAGAAGAAAACTTCCTTACTGTGCTGTACCAAACATATACTGCCGTATCAAAGACACCATCAATGCGTTACGGCTTCACCAACCCCTCTCAAGCGAATAGAGATTCCCTTGGGTGTCGTAAAAGCGACTAACGCTCACCACCTAAGCACATGTGCAGACTGTGCAGTTGTTTCTTGCTGAAGCGTGGACTGTGTGGCACGCCCACACAGTCTGTGTTGTCCATAGATTTAATTATTTACTAATTTTACCATAAACTTTAATAATAACTATCTCAAAAAAGTTGTTGATCTCAGTAAACAGTAATAAGTCGAGTCTTTATTCATGATTATTCTACCTAAGACTAAATACTTTTTCGTTTTTGTAGGGCTCATTGTCATGTGACAGACAAAAATTGAAAAAAAATACTATATCCCCTAGGGCATGAAAAGCTATTTTAGCCTCACTCTAGAACGCTACAATGACGTTCTTTTTGAGCAAGAGGAGTGAAAACATTATTGATGGCGTCCTTCATCATATATTCGAGCTGCGGAGAGTAACCATCAAACGTACTCGTTTTCCCTTGTTTGCTGGCAGGCGGAGTGGCAGATAGATCAATGGGTATTAACTTGTAGGTAGTAGAGGCCCCCTCTGTTAGTAATTGCTTGCTTCGGAGTCAATGAGGGTGACTTAACACAACCTCGGGACTCAGGAAGTCTCTCCGCCGAAGATTATTGACTTGGCCTCGATTGCACCCACGGCACCCATCAAACGTACTCGTTTTCCTTTGTTTGCTGGCAGGCGGAGTGGCAGATAGATCAATGGGTATTAACTTGTAGGTAGTAGAGGCCCCCTCTGTTAGTAATTGCTTGCTTCGGAGTCAATGAGGGTGACTTAACACAACCTCGGGACATTGCTGCTGTGGCAACTAAAATCGGCTGCGAAGTACTTAAACTTTTAGGTGCCGTGGGTGCAATCGAGGCCAAGTCAATCATCTTCGGCGGAGAGACTTCCTGAGTCAACGGACCTTCAAAGGTCACAAAATCTTCGGTATTCAATTCATACTCCTTGTCGGGGTATTGTAAATAGTGCCAAGAAAACTAAGCAAGATTTAGTATCATCCCTGCACTTTTTAGGAATCCGACTCCCAACAATGTTCGATTATCTCTGGAGTTACTGTTAAACTCACGGCCACATAGTTCAACAACTATATTAAAAGTGAGTACTCTTTCGCGTTTTCGAATTCCATCCGCCATAGTTATAAAAGAACACTGTTCGTTAAAATGATGACCACGCTTACGCAATGATTCATACAGCTGGAATGAAGCTATATTTGCCTTAGTACACGTGTCAATAAAAGCTGTACCATTCATTCCATCAACCGTTATGTACACAGCCGGGCGTGCGTGCGTATCTATTGCGACGTCGAGTGTACAGAAACTTAATCTCTTATTACCGTCTGTGGGTGCTGGTTTCTTGGTACAGGTAGGACAGCTGCTCCGATAAACCCCTGGAGCTCCACAACCGTAACAACACACTTTAGCAGGTGCTTCCAGTTTTGCAAGTTCAGAGACGGCTTCGTGATTTAATTTCCCTGCCGCGGACTTCCTTTTCCGGCACTGCTCGTATGAGTGACCGTAAATTCTGCAGTAATTGCAGCTAGGTTTGTCTGAGCTCGGCTTTCGAATAGGCGCGGAGACAGAGGGTTGGGTCTCCTGCTCTTGTCTCACATGCTCTACACTGCGAGCGTCACGTAAGAGGGTATCGTAGTTTTGGATACCGTTTCGTGTTACTTTGTCCCTGATGTGTAGGTGTAGCAGACTGTAGATCAGGTCTATCTGCTGTTTGTCTCCCAGTTGCTCATCAGTGTTGTGCGCAGTGTTCTGCTTCTCGCTGATAATCTCCTGGTATATGAGATACTCTGCTTTCTTTGAAGCAAACTGCCGCGGAGCTGCGTCTCGAATGCTTCCCACGAAGAGATCCCCTCCTTGACTCCTTGCCACCAGACAGCTGCCTCGTGCAGTAGGAGCAGTGGGAGCCCATCGAGCGCGTCTTGGTCGGATATACGTTCTATCTTCTTATAAACTCGTACCGCAGTCAAAAAGGCCTCCACTGCCTCGGAGGTCTTCACGCCGTTGAATGTGGCTCTGCAGGAAGCGAGGGTGTTGCGCCGGTTGGGTAAAGAAGCGATGAGTTCCTTAAATTGCTCGTTAGTCAGGTGAGCCATCTCTTTCTCTTGTCTTTTCGCTGCTGTACTGCGATGCGCCAAAGTCGTCGTCTTTCGTCTAAACTTCGTGACTAAAAATTTCGGTTCTTTCTTGTCCCCGTTGGTCGCCACTGTAGTAGATAGGTGTAGGAGCGGGGTGGCGCAGCGTCGCCGCTGATTGAGAAGATCGACTTTGATTAAGTAATATATTGGATGTTTACAAACAATCAAAATTTTGAGTGCGTACCCGGCGGAGGCTCACTAATGTAAGCGCAAGGCCTGGTGCCGCAAACTCGCTCACTCCACCTTTAGGGACACGAAAAAAGTATCGATACTTTTTGGTATCGAGTACTTTCCCTTCGATACCGATACTTTTGTACTCGATACTTTGTATTCGATACTTTTACTCATATGAGTACTTTTTGGCAAGTATCGTTTCGAATAAATCTTTGATAAACTGAAGACATAAAACATAGGTTTGGTTGACCTACCTACGCTGATGAAAAGGCTGTCATTCGATGCGCATTAGGCATAGGCCTAGGGATGGCGATTCTTTTAAAAAATATATCGTTATTTACATCGATTCGAATCGCAATCTAATTAATCAATTCACAAAAAAATCGAGACCTAAAAGATCGATCTCTCAAAAATCGATTTATTTTAGAGTTTGTATTCACAATATTGCTTTAATTTATTAAAAAGAAGCGAAGCAAACTAAGCACACAGCCATGTCGTAAGTTTCTATGTAATTTAGCGGAAAACTATTATTTCTGTACATTACATGTGTTTGAGTACGTTCAACTAGCTGTAAATCATTTTAAGGTCCTTAACAAAACTGAAAAAATCGAATTTCGATTTTCTATGTTGAAATATCGATTCACTCACTGGATCGATTGAGTACTACATATCGACCTACAAAATCTAAAAGTACTCGAAACCTTGAGTATTGATACTTTTGTTTCGATACTCAAGGTATCGAGTACTTTTTTAGGGCCTATCTGAGATTGATTAATCGAAGAATACTTTTTTAGGGCCATAGATAGTAGGCCCTAAAAAAGTACTCGATACCTTGAGTATCGATACTTTTGTTTCGATACTTTTACGAGTTCGATACTACTCATGAGTACAGTATCGATACTTTCTATTCGATATCGTGTCCCTATAGGCTTGTGTCGTTCTCGTTCATGAACTAATAAGACGCAATTCCTTTAGGTGAACTAGAACGAACTATTCTGTTTTGGTCGTTCAAATCGGTCTTTTAGTTCACTGTAGTTCATTATTCTCTAGGCGACATCGGGCTCCTCGCGAGCGAGAGCCGAGTAAGGACGAACGATTATGTACGAACGAGTGTCTGAGCGAGAGAGGATTAATTAGAGACGCGTATGCGTGAGCGTGATGGAAGATGAACGAACTAGAACGCTTCTAAAATCACAATGCAGGGAAGAAATTGATGATCATCGGCCGCGCGGCTCTTGATTTGTTTTGATTTGAATACTGCCTGACAGTTTGTTGAGTAATAAAACTTGGATTGCGTAAACTGTAAAGTCCCCAGTACACAGTGGCGTGTGATGGCCCACTGCCGGCCATCGCCAATTGTAGACAACTGTAGGCCACGATTACGTCGCGTTCACACAATGGTGTATGCTGGCCCACTGCTCATTGCTGCCTGGTAGTGGTGGGGAATATATCTTTTTTGAGAATCGATTCAAAACTTTAAATCGATATTTGATATCGGATTCTGAAACTGTATAATATTTTAATATTGGTGATATCGGTACCTATCGACCATATCTATCACTGTATAGTATATTAATAAAGGATTCGTAAAATTTTACTTCCCTGATACTAGTAACAAATAGTAATGATTTTCATTTCATGAAATTTTGCACATTTGTTTGTTAAAAAGATCGATCATTGATAATTAAATAAATATCAGCGATACGGTACAATATTCTTTTAACTGATCAGTGGTTTTAACTGATCAGTTATTCAACTGATCAGTTTAACTGACCGTGAGTGTCGCTTTACAAGGCGAAGCAAGTTAATAGGCAAAAATAATTAAACATGATGCAAGTAGAAACTTTGTAATGGACCGTCCCTTGATGAAAATGAAAAAATGAAAATGAAAAATGTATATTTCAACAAAATAGCATAATACAGGATTATACAGTGTACCTCATAAAAATGTACTTTCTACTTTGTTGTCAAGATATATCAGTAACTTACCTGTGACATCAACACTAAAAAAAAATTGTTACGTTGATACCAGTACGATTAACAAGAAAAATAGCCTCATCTGATCTTAAAGTTACCTACATAAAATTAAGTTAATTAAGTATTTTATGTTATATAAAACAACCATAATGTAAAAATATGAATTTGAATGGATATGTACATAATATAATATTAAATATATTTTTAAAATACGTTTGTGCCTTACGTATCGTAACACTATCCAATTTCAATCCCAGTACACACACAGTGGCGTGTGATGGGCCATGCTTGGCCACTGCCGGCCATCGCCATCACAGACTTAGTAGAGATGATCGCCATTGTGTAGACGGGGTAGATGGTGTACATTGGCGAGCAATTGTCGACAGTGGCGCGCAGTGGCGCGCGATGGCACGCAATCGGAAAGTTGTCGGTTTTTGGGCACACCAAAGGGAATCGTGGCGTGTAGTCAGAGAATATATACACTACCGTGAAAAGAAGCGACACTTAGCATGTGTGCTCGTAAAATCGCTCGCTGCTATGTGTGGGTGTCTGGATCTGCGCGGGGGCCTTGCGCGGCGCGCGGGGTATGGGCGGGCGGCCTGGAGGTCGCCTCGGCTGAGGGCTGAGTCGAGCGAGCGAGCGTCTGTATTGCGCACCGCACGCACAGACTGACCTACACAATCCGGTTTATATCATTTGGCTAATAATGGATTAAAAGCTGTTAATAGCCATTAATAGCCGATTTCGGATGGTAACCCTGCTATTAATGTTACAGTAATGATTAAAAATATCGCGACAATAAGCAATTCAATGGAAGATGCTTATACAGTTTTTATCTATTTTTACAATATACATCAATCGTAGGTACACAGAAAACTCGAGTTTTCGATTGTGAAAGTTAAGCAATGTTCGCCGAGGTCGCCAAGGGGATGGGTGACAGTAAGTTCATAAAATGTCGAGGTTTTCGATTGCGAAAGTTAAGCAATGTTCACCGAGGTCACCAAAGAGATGGGTGACCGTAGGTTCATAAAATCTAGAGGTTTTCGATCGCAAAAGTTAAGCAGTGTTCGCCGAGGTCGCCAAAGGGATGGGTGACCGTAAGTTCATATAATCTCGAGGTTTTCGATCGCGAAAGTTAAGCAATGTTCGCCGAGGTCGCTTACTGGTCTCCCATCAATTACTCTACCTGCGCAAAGTCTCCTTGTACCGCCTTAATAAAAGTAGCGACACAATCGCGATGCAGTCGCACGACTGTCAAACGCGCGTTTGTATGGCTGCAAAAAATCGCAATGTATAAGTATCAGTATTACAGTAGCAGGAAAGGAACGGGATGCATACTTACCTAGGTATTTGCGGATAAAAAATCCGGAATAAGAAGAAATGTACTTTCTCGTGATGAACCAACATTATGAACCTACCCGAATTTCCAATAATTTTTTTTAAATGAAAATTATATGTTAGCGAATAATTAAGTTTAGGTAAATATGCATTCGATTATTCGATATCCAGTAAATACCTGTGTATTCAATGAAAAAAAAAACAATGACAATGCATTTTGATTTATTCGTATCACGTTAAAAAAATCAATGACATCCCTCTCTGTATTTGATTTTGAATAATTTTCTTTTAGATTTTGCGTTGCTATCCATATTGTCCAATTTTAATTTATAATAATACCTCACTGACAAGTACTTTTCTACAACCAATCTTATTAAATTAACTTGGTGAAGCATGCCGCAGATATGATCGGTGTCTACTGGAAAAAGATTCACATCTCCAAAAAATTTTTTCATCACAGTGGATACTATAATATATAATAAGTGCTTGTCATTACATAGTCCTGTTAAATAAACTGACGAATAACTGTTTCAGTGGTTTTCAAACAGAATAGACGTCAGATGAGACATAAATCAACCCACCTTCATCTTTTATAATAACTAATTTAATTTAACTAATACTAACAACCCATCTCTTCCCTTGGGTGTCGTAAAGGCGACTAACGGACTAAAGCCTGCACATACATCCTACAGTATAGAGCGGCGATGGGCTCATCAAAATAATAGTACCAACCCCTCTCTTCTCTTCGGTGTAGTAAAAGGCGACTAACGGACTAAAGACTGCACATACATCCTACAGCATAGAGCGGCGATAGGCTCATCAAAATAATACTACCAACCCCTCTCTTCTCTTCGGTGTAGTAAAATGCGACTAACGGACTAAAGACTGCACTTGCATCAACGGCAAAGAGCGGCGATGGGCTTATCAAAATAATACTACCAACCTCTCTCTTCTCTTTGGTGTCGTATAAGGCGACTAACGGACTAAAAACTGCACATACATTCAACAACATAGAGCGGCGATGGGCTAATCAAAATAATACTACCACCCCTTCCTTCTCTTCAGTGTTGTAAAAGGCGACTAACGGACTAAAGACTGCACTTGCAACCAAAAGCAAAGAGCGGCGATGGGCTTATCAAAATAATACTACCAACCTCTCTCTTCTCTTTGGTGTCGTATAAGGCGACTAACGGACTAAAGACTGCACATACATACTACAGCATAGAGCGGCGATGGGCTCATCAAAATAATACTACCAACCCCTCTCTTCTCTTCGGTGTCGTAAATGGTGACTAACGGAATAAACACTACACATAGAACCAACAACATAGAGCGGCGATGGGCTCATCAAAATTATACTACCAATCCCTCTCTTCCCTTCGGTGTCGTAAAAGGCGACTAACGGACTAAAGACTGCACATACATTCTACAACATAAGCAAAAAGCGGCGAGGGGCTAATCAAAATAATACTACCAACCCCTCTCTTCTCTTCGGCGTTGTAAAAGGCGACTAATGGACTAAATACATTATTATTTTTATTTTTATTTTATTTTATTATATTTATATAGCATTGACCATTTCATACTTTTATAGTCATTATCAGTATACGCCATACGCACATTTCAAATGTCATCTACTCAATAAATATTTATTCAAATTTAATACTAACTCGGGAATTTTGCGTGCCCTAGGGCAGGCAACACAGAAAAATGGCGGGCTACGAATTACGGCAAAATACGCTTCGCTCAAAATTAACGATAAAACTACATTATGACAATTCAATGTATACTTACCGATGGTAGGTGATTGTTCTAATTGTTTTATGTCGACCTTTATAATTTCTGCATATTTTTATAGCGCAAACCGTCATTTTTAGTAAAATTAAAAGGCGTGCAAAAGATGTGCATCTTCTGCGGCGACACAAATGGCACTGAGCGATAGGTTTGAGCTTAGCGGCCAACAGTTGGCTGATATTTTTTTGGACGCCGGCTCGCGGTAGAGACTCTATCTAGACATTATATAATCAAAGGGCTGTGGTAATAACCAAAAACCTACCACCTAACTTGTGTTGCACCTAGCTAGGTTGACGACCTCCGTGGTCAAGTGATTAGCACGCCGCCGGGTCTAGCGTCGCGCCATCTCTGAGGTCCCGGGTTCAATTCCCGGTCGGGTCAATTAAGAGAAAGACTGTTTTTCTAAACTGATTTCCGGTCTGGATATTTTTTATGTATATTTATCCGTTGTCTTACCATATTAACGAGTTTCAAAAAATACTCATCTTGGTCTAGCTAGATAATTGGTGTGAGCGTTAACAAATGTTTGAATTGAATTTAGGTTGGTAGATAGGCACTTACTTACTTAATGGAGTAACTGCTAATACTACTACGAGAATATAATATAAAACGTTAGAAGTATAGCTAGGTAGTAGTAGTAAAAATAATAATAAAAATTATAAAAGTAATAGAAAAAACAGAACATTTTGTTTTAAACGTAGGTATTTTAGTTGTAGGTATTATGAATAATACGTAGGTACCCGATTCGTTCCAAGAATCGATTCAGACGCCTACGATTCATTATCATCCAAAAAATCGATTCAAAAAGAAAAATCATGCATGATGCATCCCTAATCGGCCATTGTGTAAACACCACCGGCCAACATACGCCACGATTCCTTTGATGTGTGCCCAAAAACCGACAACTTTGCCATTGCGCGCCACTGTCGACAATTGCACGCCACGCACTGTACAACATCTACCCCGTCTACGCAATGGCGATGGCCGGCAGTGGCCAAGCATGGCCCATCACACGCCACTGTGTACTGGGGCCTTTATTAATGTCATTACATGTTCATTGGTAATAATGACTGATTTTTATGTTTTTATGTGTTTTAACATTGGAAATGTTTTTTAAAACGGCAACGTATAAGTTTATGTAAGTTTGTTAATAAACTTTTTCGTAGTAAGGTATTACTGCTTTTGAAGAAGTCAAATCTTTATCTCCATCTTATCTTACCTACCTATTTTGGTTTTGAAAATTAAGTACAAAAAAAGCAAACATTAATACAAAAACCTAAAAATCAAAAAAATATATAAAGCAAAAGAAAATGTATAGGTATTATAACATATCACAGATCAGTGTAAATACTTAGTTGATTAAATACACTATTTTAATCAGTCATTTAGTTTTACACATTTTTAATTAATGAAAATCAATCAAATCAAACAGATTTATCAAAATGACAGTCCTAAGCCTGCAAAGTATTGAAGGAAAGTCAAATATTTATTACATTTCGTCCTGTGTCTTCCTAATAAAATCAGTGAACTAAAACGTACTAATAGTACTAGAATACTGACTAAAGACTGCACTTGCAACCAAAAGCAAAGAGCGGCGATGGGCTTATCAAAATAATACTACCAACCTCTCTCTTCTCTTTGGTGTCGTATAAGGCGACTAACGGACTAAAGACTGCACATACATACTACAGCATAGAGCGGCGATGGGCTCATCAAAATAATACTACCAACCCCTCTCTTCTCTTCGGTGTCGTAAATGGTGACTAACGGAATAAACACTACACATAGAACCAACAACATAGAGCGGCGATGGGCTCATCAAAATTATACTACCAATCCCTCTCTTCCCTTCGGTGTCGTAAAAGGCGACTAACGGACTAAAAACTGCACGTACATTCAACAACATAGAGCGGCGAAGGGCTCATCAAAATAATACTACCAACCCCTCTCTTCTCTTCGGTGTAGTAAAATGCGACTAACGGACTAAAGACTGCACTTGCATCAACGGCAAAGAGCGGCGATGGGCTTATCAAAATAATACTACCAACCTCTCTCTTCTCTTTGGTGTCGTATAAGGCGACTAACGGACTAAAAACTGCACATACATTCAACAACATAGAGCGGCGATGGGCTAATCAAAATAATACTACCACCCCTTCCTTCTCTTCAGTGTTGTAAAAGGCGACTAACGGACTAAAGACTGCACTTGCAACCAAAAGCAAAGAGCGGCGATGGGCTTATCAAAATAATACTACCAACCTCTCTCTTCTCTTTGGTGTCGTATAAGGCGACTAGCGGACTAAAGACTGCACATACATACTACAGCATAGAGCGGCGATGGGCTCATCAAAATAATACTACCAACCCCTCTCTTCTCTTCGGTGTCGTAAATGGTGACTAACGGAAAAAACACTACACATAGAACCAACAACATAGAGCGGCGATGGGCTCATCAAAATTATACTACCAATCCCTCTCTTCCCTTCGGTGTCGTAAAAGGCGACTAACGGACTAAAGACTGCACATACATTCTACAACATAAGCAAAAAGCGGCGAGGGGCTAATCAAAATAATACTACCAACCCTCCTTTCTCTTCGGTGTTGTAAAAGGCGACTAACATACTAAAAACTGCACGTACATTCAACAACATAGAGCGGCGAAGGGCTCATCAAAATAATACTACCAATCTCTCTCTTCCCTTCGGTGTCGTAAAAGGTGACTAACGGACTAAAGACTGCACATACAGTCAAGAACATAGAGCGGCGATGGGCTAATCAAAGTAATACTACCACCCCTCCCTTCTCTTTAGTGTTGTAAAAGGCGACTAACTGACTAAAAACTGCACGTACATTCAACAACATAGAGTGGCGAAGGCCTATCAAAATAATACAACCAATCTCTCTCTTCCCTTCACTGTCGTAAAAGGCGACTATCGGACTAAACTCTACATATACAACCAACAGCATAGAGCGGCGATGGGCTCATCAAAATAATATTACCAACCCCTCACTTCGGTGTCGTAAAAGGCGACTAACGGACTAAAGACTGCACATACATTCAACAGCATAGAGCGGCGATGGGCTTATCAAAAAAATACTACCAACCCCTCTCTTCTCTTCGGTGTCGTAAAAGGCGACTAACGGACTAAAGACTGCACATAGGTACATTCAACAGCATAGAGCGGCGAAGGGATCATCAAAATTATACTACCAATCCCTCTCTTCCCTTCGGTGTCGTAAAAGGCGACTAACGGACTAAAGACTGCACATACAACCAACAGCATAGAGCGGCGATGCGCTCATCAAAATAATACTACCAACCCCTCTCTTCTCTTCGGCGTTGTAAAAGGCGACTAATGGACTAAATACATTATTATTTTTATTTTTATTTTATTTTATTATATTTATATAGCATTGACCATTTCATACTTTTATAGTCATTATCAGTATACGCCATACGCACATTTCAAATGTCATCTACTCAATAAATATTTATTCAAATTTAATACTAACTCGGGAATTTTGCGTGCCCTAGGGCAGGCAACACAGAAAAATGGCGGGCTACGAATTACGGCAAAATACGCTTCGCTCAAAATTAACGATAAAACTACATTATGACAATTCAATGTATACTTACCGATGGTAGGTGATTGTTCTAATTGTTTTATGTCGACCTTTATAATTTCTGCATATTTTTATAGCGCAAACCGTCATTTTTAGTAAAATTAAAAGGCGTGCAAAAGATGTGCATCTTCTGCGGCGACACAAATGGCACTGAGCGATAGGTTTGAGCTTAGCGGCCAACAGTTGGCTGATATTTTTTTGGACGCCGGCTCGCGGTAGAGACTCTATCTAGACATTATATAATCAAAGGGCTGTGGTAATAACCAAAAACAAACTGATAAAAGTTTCTTCTCATTGCCCAGCGATCCAGAAAAGTAATTGCCTACTTTATATTAATAGTCTATTACTTACCTACTTTCTGTATTACACGATTTACACATAGTATATAGATTTAATAAACGTCCGTCAGATTCCACTCTCGTCAGATGCAGTTTTTCTCAGTTCAGTTTCGTCATGAATGAAGGTACCTAAATCACTCTCGACGTTTGAAGTAGGTAGGTAAGTAGGTACTCGTAATATCATTAACATCATTCATCACTACCTTCCTAGTGTACCTACCGAGGGGCCGTCCATTAATCACGTGATGTATTTTTCAGCATTTTTTAACCCCCCTCCCCCTGGGTGATATGTGGTGAGGTTTAAGTCAACCCCTCCACCCCCACCCAAAATCACGTGTATTTTTTAGTACCTACAAAAATCTTATAATTTTTTTAAAAGCTTTTATTTTACTATGTTCGGGTGGAATTTTGCAACTCAAATTTGAAGCACATGTCTTCAACCGATTGAGCTGAAATTTTGCATACATGTGTAAATCGTGTGACAATGCAATATTATGATGACATGGTGCTGATCTGATGATGAAGCTGGTAGGTGGCCATAGGAACTTCACAATGAAACGACACAAACTCATCGAGTTTAGGCTCGTTTGAATCGTCTTGACGAGTAATTAGTCTTTCAATGGTAACCAGGGTCTGATGATGGAGCCGGAAGGTGGCCATAGGAAGTCTGTAATGAAACAACGCAACCCCATCGAGTTTCGCCTCGTTTCTTTCATCTTGACGAGTACTTTGTTTTTAAATGGTTACCAGGGTCTGATCTAATGATGGAACTGGAAGGTGGTCATAGGAACTACGTAAAGAAACGACGCAACCCCATCAGGTCTCAGCTCGTTTGATTCGTCTTGACGAGTAGGTACGTTAGTGCTAGATGGTAACCAGGGTCTGTTGATGGAGCTGAAAGATGGCCATAGGAAGTCAGTAATTAAGCAACACAACCGCGTCGAGTTTAATTCGTCTTAATGGGTAGACCGTTTTTGATGGGTGGTGAGTGGTGGTGTTTTGGTGGACGTGAATAATTTATGTATACCTACACGTTCAGTGAGATGAACAGATAAAAAAGTTTCCAAGGATAACTAAAAAGTAAAAAATAAATTAAAAGTTAAATAACTTTTTTAAAAAACAAGCTTATATTTAAATGCGCTAAAAAGAAAAACAATAAACTTTTACTAACAACTTCTACTGTCGTTACTCAATTTATATTATATAAAAGGTTGTCGCAAAATTAACTATTTAATTAAATGCTATAGGTATACTTATGTTTAAATAAACAAGTAAATTAAATACCTTGATGTGATTGATTTTATCTAAGTATAAAAATTTTCATACTAAGAAAATACGAGTACTTAAATCTCGCGACAACCTTTTAAGTATATCATATAAATTGTGTAATGACGTTATATGTTGTTAGCAAAGTTTATTTTTTTTCTTTTTAGCACTTTTAAATAAAAGCTTGTTTATTAAAAAGGTTTTTTACTTTTAATTTTAAGAATATTATCTTTAAATAAAGGTACAAAGTTAATCTAATTTTATTCGAGAAAATTAAGGACCAAGATAAAAATGTCTTAGCCAGGAAAGGTTGCAGGTTGTTTTTTTTACGGCGAGTCAAGATCACACTTCACGCCGCTTTCAGTTTAGAAATCGCGCGTTTGCCTAAAAAATAAATACACGTGATATTTTTCTACACCCCCCCTCCCCCCTTGTGATATTTCGTGATTTTTGCCGAACCTCCTCCCCCCTTTTGAGCCTCACGTGATTAATGGACGGCCCCCTACCTACCTACCTACTTATTATAAAACAAAGTCCCCCCGCGTCTGTATTTCTACGTACGTAGGTAAGTAGGTACGGTCGCGGTCAAAAAATGTTTACCACCTTAAGTATCACAATTGCATTTAGGTCACAAGTTCTAAATGTCTATTTCATATTAATTTGATTGACCATAGATTAAAATCTTTTTTCTAATGATATGAGAATTAATCGCTCTAGGAGATATACCATGACTACTATCAAGTTTTGATATATAGAAAACCTTGAAAAAAAACTAATATTTTTAATTTTTAACTACTATCTTTTATTATTGAAATTTTGCATACCCAATGCTATATAGATAACGGATAAAATGTTTCAGTCAGTTTCAGTCTCAGGAAGCTCGAGTGGGATTCGAACCCACGACCTTTGGACCGGCAATCCAAAGGTCGGGTTCAAATCCCACTCGAGCTTCCTGAGACTGGTCGATTTTCTTCTAGTAAACATTTTATCTTTTAACTACTATTTTAAAACTGTAGGATTATGAAGAAATAACAAAATAGAAACTTCAAAAATCTTTTTTTAATATTTAGTTTAACCTCCTTCAGCAGCTATTTGATGGCACGTAGTCTATCCCGCATTGATGCAACAAGGCGCGCGCATAGACCAGTCCCTCTGATATCCTCCCATACTCGAGCACAGTGTAATCTAAGAGTATGAGGGTTTCTTTCATTTTGACAATCCCAGCGTTGAACCATAAGCCCCCATAAATTGGGTTTAAATCAGCAAACCGAGCGGGCCATGTTATTTGCGCGACAGTTAGTATCGGTCGTCGTCCTGAATTATTTCTATGATCTGTTGCCCTTCTTCGCCGTTACGCCGAATCCAAAACCTCACAGTGAATCGCGATATATTGAGTTCCCGTGATATAGCACTAATACTATGTCCATCTTCGAAGAGAAATATTATTTCAGCCCTTTGTTCCAGGGTTAAACTTGCCATTTTATTTCTTTTTATAATTATCTTTCGTAAAATTATGCTCTTGTCGAAACGACGACGTTCATCAATCATTTTTGATAAATGTCATTTCAACAAATAAAGAAATGAGTTTCAACATCTAAAAGTGGTCAATAATCTCTTTGTCTCGATGCGTCATGTTGAATAATAACTTTTAAAAGGTATTAAGTAACTTGATATGGCATTTTAGACTTTAGTAAAAAAAGTGTGATATAGAAACTAATTTCAAAACTGGTAAACATTTTCTGACCGCGACCGTACCTATTTACTTAGTTAAGTCTTAAGTACCTATAATAATATCAATTCTACTAGTTACCTACAATTATTAAGTACCTACGTTTACCTATATTATTACAATTTACTTGTGCCTGCACCTAACTTGTGTTGCACCTAGCTAGGTTGACGACCTCCGTGGTCAAGTGATTAGCACGCCGCCGGGTCTAGCGTCGCGCCATCTCTGAGGTCCCGGGTTCAATTCCCGGTCGGGTCAATTAAGAGAAAGACTGTTTTTCTAAACTGATTTCCGGTCTGGATATTTTTTATGTATATTTATCCGTTGTCTTACCATATTAACGAGTTTCAAAAAATACTCATCTTGGTCTAGCTAGATAATTGGTGTGAGCGTTAACAAATGTTTGAATTGAATTTAGGTTGGTAGATAGGCACTTACTTACTTAATGGAGTAACTGCTAATACTACTACGAGAATATAATATAAAACGTTAGAAGTATAGCTAGGTAGTAGTAGTAAAAATAATAATAAAAATTATAAAAGTAATAGAAAAAACAGAACATTTTGTTTTAAACGTAGGTATTTTAGTTGTAGGTATTATGAATAATACGTAGGTACCCGATTCGTTCCAAGAATCGATTCAGACGCCTACGATTCATTATCATCCAAAAAATCGATTCAAAAAGAAAAATCATGCATGATGCATCCCTAATCGGCCATTGTGTAAACACCACCGGCCAACATACGCCACGATTCCTTTGATGTGTGCCCAAAAACCGACAAATTTGCCATTGCGCGCCACTGTCGACAATTGCACGCCACGCACTGTACAACATCTACCCCGTCTACGCAATGGCGATGGCCGGCAGTGGCCAAGCATGGCCCATCACACGCCACTGTGTACTGGGGCCTTTATTAATGTCATTACATGTTCATTGGTAATAATGACTGATTTTTATGTTTTTATGTGTTTTAACATTGGAAATGTTTTTTAAAACGGCAACGTATAAGTTTATGTAAGTTTGTTAATAAACTTTTTCGTAGTAAGGTATTACTGCTTTTGAAGAAGTCAAATCTTTATCTCCATCTTATCTTACCTACCTATTTTGGTTTTGAAAATTAAGTACAAAAAAAGCAAAAATTAATACAAAAACCTAAAAATCAAAAAAATATATAAAGCAAAAGAAAATGTATAGGTATTATAACATATCACAGATCAGTGTAAATACTTAGTTGATTAAATACACTATTTTAATCAGTCATTTAGTTTTACACATTTTTAATTAATGAAAATCAATCAAATCAAACAGATTTATCAAAATGACAGTCCTAAGCCTGCAAAGTATTGAAGGAAAGTCAAATATTTATTACATTTCGTCCTGTGTCTTCCTAATAAAATCAGTGAACTAAAACGTACTAATAGTACTAGAATACTGAACTAGTTCATTTATCGGATTGTATTGTACTAGTTCGGAGCGCTCCTTTTAGTGACCGAGTAAGAACAAGCCTAGCTATCCACCTTTCTATTGAGTTGATTGTAGCGATGGGCATTGAATCAACGAACGGTTTAAATAGACGGTCTACGTTCGATCGACGCTTCGACGGTCTACAGTTCATTCGTGAACTAGTTGAATTCATAGACGGCTAAACTGAGAGTCCACAGCGTTCTTATCTACTGTGAACGCGACGACGACGCGTAAATGTATCCGGTTAATACAAGTTCATGCATTCGTTGAAATAAAATCGTCGGACAAAGCAATTCGAATTGAACCTTATGTATGTAAGTATATCGAGGAGGAGTTGATATTAGTTGTTTTTAAAAAAGCAAAAAATATATATAAAATTCTTAGGTAAATAATAATACTTCACAGACGTATCTGTGTAATACTCATACAAAAAATAATATGTAAATAAAAAATTAAAATAATTAAAATTGTACATACGAGTAAAATCAGTCGATCTTCTAAATACGTTTGAAATACAAATAGTGTAAACGTATTCAGTCAGTCCTAAGCCTAGAAAAGTAAGAAGGGCTTGATGATTGTACATATTTTATGTAACTTTGCCGTTTATTCAACTGTCAAATAGTGCGTAAAAGTAGACAACTAAAGACACCGTCGTTGCGTCGCGCCCGTAGACCGGACACCGCGCTTAGTCGATTGAATTGAACGCCTCAACGCCTGCCGTTATCGCGTCGACTAGTCGATGAACGGTAGTGGACGGTCTAGTTTCGTTGACGAAAAATACGTCGACGACCCATCTCTAGTTGATTGAGAATACTAAAAGAATATTCAGTAACTCGATAGACCAAGAATGTTCCAAAAATACTTGGAAGAAACCTCAGTGCAAGACTCAGAGCAAAATCAGATCCATACTATACTATTGATGAAACGAAACCATAGCGCGATGCAAGAATCAGTACAGCGCCATCTAGGGCGTCATTGTTGAACTAATATTAGTATGGAAATTGTATCTGCTACAATACTTAATTTAATTTGTCATTAATTCAATTGTTCACGCACACACAAAGCTTTAAAAAATCTTATTACGATAGTTTAAAATAAAATTTTAAGGGGAATATATGTGCGGCATGTCTCGAGAAGCGGCCTGCACTTCTTTGGCATGACAGTCCGTGATGTCATAGCTTGTCGACATCACTGCCACAGAGACATTTATGAGGAGCGCAGACCGAAACCCCAAGCCGTAGACAGGTTGCGATTCGGAGCGTGTCAGGCTCAAGAAATGTTCCTGTATTTGAGGAAGGGTACTCGTGAAGCCAGTAGCCGGCCTCATGCGTACCCAGGGCCAAAAGCCTAGCACGCGCCAAATCTGTACTACAGCTCTAAAGATTACCATTAAGTCAATTTGCATTTTACGTCGTCCCAGCTCCTCTGTGAATTTGGAGAAACTGGAAAATTTTGACCTGGGCATGCAATTAAGAAAGCGTTTCTAGCTTCTTCCAAGCCAGCAATCTCAAAGTTATTTTTTTTTATTTTTATTGTGGCACGCCATAATGGCTTCACTCTGCCTGATGAAAAACAGCCAGTGAAGCCCAAGAAGTGAAAGCGTTCGTCACAGCGCTACCACGCTATGCCGAACGCTCTCACTATGGCGGCCTGCATAAATGCTTTTCTACGCCCCGCTTAAATAACCCGGGAGAGAAAGAGGAAGGAAACACGTGTGCGGGAAGCGCATTCCACATACGGGCAGTTCGGCAAAAGAACGATTGTCCAAACTTTTTGGTACGTGTCTTGATGGTCAGCACGGTATAAGGGTGGCTTCTAAGACCTGCACGCGTCGATCTGGAAAGGAAAGGAGAGGGAGGGATGAGGTCAAAGAGCTCCTCAGAGCATTCACCGTGGTAAAGGCGGTAGAAAGCACTAAGGGAAGCAATGTCCCTACGTAGCTGTAACGGCTCCAGACTGGTCGTAACGTCATCGTTACCGATAATACGGACAGCACGTCTTTGCAACCTGTCAAGAGCTTCGAGCAAGTACTTGGCGGATCCGTCCCAAAGATGAGAGCAATACTTCACGCAGGAGCGCACCTGAGTCTTATACAAAAGACAACGTTGCTCCGGCGTGAAGAACCGCTTCACCTTGTTCAGGATTCCGAGTTTACGTGAGGCTGTGGTTATAATGCTCTCAATATAGCTCTTCGGGTTGAGGTCGCTGTGTATGTCCATACCTAAGAGACTGAGACCAGTCTGGATGGGTAATAGGTTGCTCTGGAAGGAGGGTTGGGGGAGAAATGCGGACTTTTTAGCACTGACAGCGCAGACCTGTGTTTTTTTGGCATTGAACTGGACCAGGTTATCAGAGCCCCATTTATAAATGCGGTCTAACTCCTCGTCCAGCTCAATGACAATCTTCCGTCTCGACTCCACTACATCGGCCTGCTTTGCCGCAGGGTGACCCAAATAACGCCGATGTACTGTACTGTCGTCTGCATAGCAATGAATGTTACCCAAGGATAACATATCATTGATATGCAGAAGGAACAGCGTGGGCAATATTATAGAGCTCTGCGGCACTCCGGCGTTCACCTGCAGAGACTGTGAGGCACTGCTTTCGCAGAGTACGCGAATGCTGCGCTCATGCAGGAACCCGGCGACCCAATCGCATAGGCGAGGTGGCAAGCCGTATGACGAAAGCTTAGAGAGAAGCGAACGATGCCAAACTCGATCGAATGCCTTGGAGATGTCCAGGCTAACAGCCAGTGCCTCTCCATGCTTGTCCATTGCTTCACCCCACAGGTGTGTTATGAACGCCAGGAGATCACCCGTTGATCGTTTCGGTCTGAACCCGTATTGTCGATCATGAATCAGGGAGTGATCTTCTAGGTAGCGAATGAGTTGTCTGTTTATGATTAGCTCAAAAACCTTGCAAAGGATAGAGGTGACAGCAATAGGTCGATAGTTGGCTGGGTCAGACCTATCCAGTTTTTTGGGGACCGGCTGGACGTTCGCCTTTCTCCAAGCCTCCGGCACAATTCCAACTCGGGAGCACATTTCTTAAGGACGACTGCCGGTATACCGTCAGGACCGCTAGCCTTCCGCACATCAAGTGACTGCAGCACGGCACGGACGTCACGTTGTCTGATTTGGACGTCAGGCATTGAGGAACCACAGTGAGGGATGGAAGGTGGTTCCGCGCCGCAGTCATCGATACGCGAATTCGCCGCAAAGAGCTTCGCTAAGAGGTTAGCCTTATCTAACGGCCGATGGGCCAACGAGCCATCAGGGTACCGCAGTGGGGGCAGAGAAGGCGCGCAAAAGTTGGCTTGCACCGCTTTGGCCAGCCGCCAATAACTTCGGATACCCGTTGGGTGCGACAACAGTTCTTGGCCAACGCGAGCAACGCGCTGGGCATTCGCTCTCGAGAGAGCTCTCTTGCAGACTTTGGTAGCCTTGTTGAAGACTACCTTGTGGGAAGAGATGTTACGATCGTTGAGCGTGCGAGCCTTGGTCCAAGCGCGATACGCCGCCTGTTTAAGTTCAACAGCTTTGGCGCATTCGCGATTGAACCAAGGGCGCGCCTTACTTCCGCTGACGACATCAGTGTAGGGAATGTAATATTCCATCCCCAACATGATCTCGTCAGCGACAGCAGAGGCACTCTCCGATGGGTCCCTACCCACAAAGCAGCGCTGGCCCCACGGGATGGACGCAAAATAGTCGCGCATACCATCCCAATCTGCCGACGAGTAGTGCCATAAACGCCGTTTAGACTCCACTGAGGGAGAGCTTTTACGGCGCAGTACGGTGGCACCAACCAGGCAATGGTCAGAAGTGCCCAACGGAGCACTTATCGACACTCTGTACCCGGCTGGTCGACTCGTCACCAGTAAGTCTAGCAGGGAAGGCGCTTGACCCGATATATCTGGAATCCTGGTGGGCTGGAGAACTAGTTGAGTCAGATCATGCGTGAGAGGGAATGCGTGGGCAGTTCGGCCTGCGTGATCTGTTTTGGAAGAGCCCAACCAGGTCTCATGGTGGGCATTAAAATCTCCCAAAAGTACCACATCGGCAGACGGAAACCGCTCCTGTACGTCGTCAACTGCTTGGCTCAGGTAGTCGAATAACCGAGTTGTCTCGTGGTCTCCGGAGTGGGAACGGTACAGGCAAGCGTAGACATGGCTCTCGGAACCAAGATCCACGTGTACCCATAGGATGGAGAAGGGGGGTCCTCCAAGCAGCGCAAACGTCGACAGCAAACGTCCGTCCTGACGAAAAGGCATACTCCGGCTTTCGCGAGGAAGCATTCCTCGAGCACGTAGCCGGGGTAGTGCAGATATGCAATGTCGGCAGGACGGCGGATCTGTGTCTCCGTCAGAAAGAGCAATGCAGGCCGGGCCGTCTCAAGGTGTTGGTGGACGGCGTTGAGGTTTGAATGGAGTCCACGGATGTTAGTGAACTCCACCTCAAAAAGCGACTTGGTGGTGGGGAAGTGGGGTGCCGCTGTCTGACCTGCATTTTTTCTAGACACTGACATGGTGGTTGGATGGGGGCGTGAGTAAAAGGAGATGCTGTGGCGGCAAGGGGGAAAAGACAAAGTGTGGGAGACTAACATGAACTGGTGCATGTAGTTGTTCGGTAAGACGTTAATCGACCCGCCGGACGGAAGGGCCCCCGTACCCCCCCCCGAAAGTAGTCGCCGGGTCCCACCAATCCGGTCACCAACCGGCACGACGAGCCACTTCGGGATTATGCGCGACCTGGTGAAGCAGCCTCCTAGGGTGGTTAGCCCTAGTTGGGCTCCTGTACTATGCCGCGGGCGGCTAGCGGCACCACCGTTTCTACGGGTCTCCCTGGCCGGCGAATCGACCCAATTCAACCGAACAATGCGTCCACAAAGACTTCCACCGGACCTTGACCCTGCCACCACCGCACCTCCCCAAGCTCCGGTATTACGGCTCTGAACCCGGTGCGCGTCCTGTGTTGAGCACCGAACACTTGGCGGGTTTTACGAGTCCGCATGGTGGTAGCGCCGGACGAGCAAAGCTCTCCCACCAGCAAAATCCCTTTAGTCGCCTCTTACGACACCCGCTAAGATACAGGGGAGGGGGTGGTGCAATTCTGACCCGGCACCACAAAGTTTGAAGGGGATGCCCTTAAAATTTTACTTATGAGATTTGCTGAACTATGGACAGAAGATAGGAAGGCTGGTAAAGCGACACTTTAAATTTTGCGAATCCCTAAACCACCATAACAGATGGATAGGGATGCTTGGGTCCAAGATTGCTCGTTCAGCTGCATGTTAAGAATCGATTCTAAGCTAATTTTGATTAGGTCATCTACTTGTGTCAAAAGATCTGGGTGATTCCAAAAGGAGCAGCAACGGAGCACATACGTAAATTTTGGAACGAAAAGACAGATTTTTAAGATGCAAAGTGCATAATGTGGACTAATTTCAAGGAGACGGTCAGCAGAATATTGAAATGTAGTAATTGAATTATTAATATATTCAGAAATAGATTCATCAAAAATTGGAGAACCTAAAAGGTAAAGGGAATTCATTACTGTTAACTATTTTAATATTTTGAGCCAAAATATAAAATTTTTGTTTTACGTCATTTAAATTTAAGACGCAGTTATTTATAAAAAGTTCGCATTGGCTAAAATTACGCTCAAAACCAATGGCTTCAAATTTATTTTTGATTAAAAAAAGGTCCGAAAACACAGTATCCACATCACCTCCTTTTTTTTTTTTACCCGGTGTAATCCCTGCTTATGGATTCCAGCCTCCAGAAGGGAGACTGGATATGTGGGACTCTCCCGTCCCCCTTTCCACGGCGTAATCGTCGGGCGAGAGGGAGGGGCCTACCCACTAATCACCGGGGGACCAAACTCCGATAGCGCAGGGCTCTTAGGGTGGCGGTCACGGGACCTGATCCACGGGGGAATTGACCTCGCGAGGCCACCCCGTCATCCGTGTGCTGGCCTATAACTACCGCATTAAGCAGTCGTTACGCGCCAGCACACGGCGACTACGCGCACACAGCACAACATAATTGCCCCAGAAGGGGGCGGACACAACACAGAGACAAAGACTGACATGCCCGGCTTTCCCGGGCATGCGGACCACACAACAAACGGGACACACAAACAACACACATCCAGTGAGCCCGGGGCACTTGGGTTGGTATGGTGAAATACCCATGCCAGTGCCCCCCTCCTGACCGGCCCAGTTGGAGACGGAGTCTCCCCTCGACCACTCCACACAAAAACAAAAACAAACGACCAAGACCCAACACACACAGACAGGGCGGCGCCACCTTACGGCGGCTGGAGGTCGGCGAATCTTCGCCTTCTCCTCCCCACCCTCCTCCTCCATCCACATCACCTCCATCCACATCACCTCCATCCACATCACCTCCACGACGGAACTCTAGGAGGTATCCACATCACCTCCTAGAGTTCCGTCGTCCAAATACCAAACGTTGAATTTAGAATTTAAATTTTTGATTATCGGATTTATAGCCAAACTAAAAATTGCAGACCCAAGGGGATCACCCTGTTGACAACCTACGGCCGAGGACAGTTCATTAGAACGATATAACAATTTTGTTGGGTCAGCGTAACTGAGAATAAGATAATTGTAAATTTCCGGTATAATGTTATTTTATTTCCGTCAGCAGGGTATCCCTATTTACCGAATTGAATGCATTTTTGTCATCAATTTTGAGCAACACGTCAGGCTGTCCGTAAGTTAGGAAAGAGCGTAGGGCATGGACGGCTGCCTCACACCCTATGTACGGTGTAACGCACATTAACACGTTGGACGCGGCAGTGATTTTTCTATTCTTTCCATACCTGCGGCACCAGGCGTTTCACACCTGGTCATAAAACTTTCATTATGGCGGTGCCAGGCTTATTGGACCCTGTAACGTTTAAGAAACTTAAATCCTTTTTTTTTGGCTTCATGTTAAAATATATAGATTTTTCTTGCTTTGAATATTAACAATAATGAAACATGAACCTTAAGGCGTTCGTCAACAACTTGTTTTGTTTAAAATTTATAGCTATAATAAAATACAGGGTCTTGTGCACCCTGTACCGCACTGAACAAGAGAAGTTTTGCGTATATTTTAGGGATGAGAAATAAAAATATCGATAGTTTTAAATAGAATTTTTAAATGAAGGAGAAAACTAAAAAAAGAGAAATAGAAAAACTAAATTAATTAATGGTGTAAGCAGAAGGTTTTTTCACATTCCACACACTGAGTAATAATTTTTTTCACTTTCCTGTCAGCTTGGCGGCTTGTCAATAAGGTTCGGAGTTTTGCATAACATCCGACACAATTCCTTTTCGTTACACCTTTTACTTATCTGGTTTTGATGTAAGGTCTGAAAAGATAAATTTAATATGAACGAGTTTGCTTGTGTGGTGTATGTGATGTGTATGTGTATGTGTGTATCTTATTTGTATATGTATAGAACAGAACCCTCGATGCGCGAGTCCGACTCGCACTTGACCGTTTTTTGTGTACGTTTGACTGCAGACTAAATGTTACTTTTTTGTAATAAAATAGAGAACAAAACCTACCTACCGTGTAAGTAGGTTTTTAATTGTGTAGAGCCAGTCCCTACATATTTTTGGTCCTTCGAGCATTTATTTACCTATCACCTGTTTATCAGTCCTTTTGGCTTTAATCGAGTGCGCGCGTTCGTGTCAAATAGGGATCCGCGTATGTCGAGTGCCGCGAGAGCTATCAGTGCCTATCATCAAGTAAATCTTAAAAAACTTACAAACAATTAACTATTAAAGTATCAGTATCAGTTATCAGTATCAGTGACATTGTTTGTTTTATAAAAACTCAGTTAAGTACAAATCAGTGACAATAAAATACAGAACAATTATATCATAACAGTGACTATATGTGTGATTAAGTGGCATACTTTAGCATTTCCTGGATTTTCCTGGAGTTTTTGTCTGTGCGCCCCAAGGCTGCACGGCAGAGTCATCACCAATACAGAGCAGTACCAGCCAACTTCACCGTGAGCAGAGCAGTCGGTAACTGAATCACCATATCCAGCTACCAGCATCAGCACTTATCAGTAAGCTTGTTCCTTTTTTTATTACTAACTCATTAAGATGGAAGCTTTAATTAAACGTCAAGCAGAAATTTTGGAAACCATTAAGCAAGTTAAGAGTAACTTCAATAAGGATTCGGAAAGCAGGAAGACATCGGACTATATCAAGAGACGTATAGACACGCTTCAGAACCTCAGGGCAGAGTTTGACCACAACAATAACCTTCTTTTAGAGAGTGATTATTCGAGAGATCATCGAGAGATGAGTAATATTTTAAATTTTCAGTGGGTGTTTATTAAGAGGGAATTGTTGATGGAAGGCTACATCTAGATGTTCAAACATGTAATATTAACTATCTAAAGAGATTTGATTGATTTATGGTAAGCACTAAAATTTACGCGGGAATGTCGGTCATGTGCGAGCGAGAAGTTGATATTGAGAGATAGAAAGAGAGGGGAGATGTTATCTCCACGTATAAAGACACGAAGTTGGCCATGTAACAAAAGATAACTTATGTGAAGTTGAGGCGCATAGGCGAGAGGGCTAGTGATTGGGTAAAATGTAGGAAAGTGGATTTGCGCGGGCGAATGTCGGGCGAGCGTGGCGCGAAATTGGAGGGTTTTAGGGGTCACTGGAGGGAAGACAGGAATTCGATTCAAGGTCGCCGGGCTATAACGATCTCGTACGCGGGAACGAGCGTCCTAGCCTTTAAAGCGCGCTAAGTGATATTCGAGCTGCGATATTAACTAAAACTGTTTGTGAAATAGAAAGTGAATATTAAAGTAAAATTATTACTGTCGCAACTCGAATCTGTTAACGGAATGAAGTATTCTGGGTCATATAGCTGATACGGATAACGGTGTCAACGAAACTAATATGACTTTCAACGGTCTGGAGGCATTTGATTGTATTTAATAATGCCGGCGTTTTATATTACAACGCTAAACAATACGCTATATTCAAGAGAGTAACGGGGGAGAGACAGTTGTCTCCCTAGTGAAAATCGAAGATAGGTCAGACACCATTTAGCTGGAGGTAGGCACGTATGACCCCGTCCAAATTCGAGCCTACCTCCGTACATACAGTGTAGTGTTAGGTTTTACACCCTGAGTTTACTGGCTCGACTTGATAGTTCACTTAGAGGTCTGTTGCTTGCAGGGGCGACTCGACTTACACAACTCACCACGAAATTAAGTTAAATGTGACTTTGGCCTAGATTGCAAAGGTATACATGTAGGGACTGTTAGTTCGACAAAATGTAGGGGGTTTTCGGGTAATGTTTGGAACCTCGTCAGAGTAGGGCAGTTTCCTTCTCGGGACAACCTCTATGCCTTGATGAAGGTAAAGCCGGATCTAACCGGATGTGCCATGGGAAAGATAAGGCGAAAGCCGATCTAAGACCAGGTGGAGATTGATTTTTTGAGAGTGGAATCTGTCTAGGCTGACGAGGGGACGGACGCTGGTCGAAAACGTACTGTGGGGTAGGTAGGCGTCTCTTGTGTTGTTGGGTAGTTGGGGATAGCACGGTGTGTACACGCTGTGCCTACATAAACTGGGTACGTAGGCCGCGAAACTAGGGCTGGATTAACTTCAACTAATAAAGCTAGGGATAATTAAGACATGGTACCTAAATAGAAATTACTATGAAGTGATGTTGATTATGAGCACTGAAAGGACCGGTCTAGGCATGTAAGCTGTTACCGTAGGTCAATAGAACTCTAATTGTTATCTTCAGGGAATTACCAATTAACTATTCATTTTAAATAATTAGCAGAAGTGAGATAATATTGAACCATCATTACTTTGGATTGCCTAAGAGTCTAGACTGGTTTCCTATTACAAGAAAATACTAATAAGTTATAGCATATAAGTATAACTGTGCTGTGATGTTTGATTTCTGATACTGAAATGACCAAACAGGCATTTTTAGCTTTCCCTGAGGATACGGCCTTAAATTGCAACTCTTCAATGTGTTATAAATAGACATCCAGAAACCTATTGGTAAAATTTAAGCTGATATTAAACAACTAAAAACCAGTTGGAACCTAGGTTATTTCGCCTGTAGATGCGAATTCACCTTAATGGTCAAAGACCTTACAAGTTATGTACTTCTAATATTATGAAAAATAGAAATATTTGATTGGTAACAACCTAAACTGATTAGGCTAATAGCTGCTTTATACCTATTATAGTGAGTAAAGAATAACTTCTAAATATAATTGATTTAATTATCAACAGGGACAACTGTGGACAATTACATGGTACCTACCTACTCAAAGTATACTAACCATGATTTAGTAGGCTTTTAAATAATCACCCAGTCTGAGAGACTAAGGTATAAGTTAATGAAAAATAATTAACTTAAGTTCACTTCCTAAAGTTAAGGATATTGAATAAATCAGGCATCTTTAATAAACTTGAGATGTAATATGCTGTCAAGGCAGTCAGTACAATTTAATTATATTGTTACTTTATAAGCTCTGTATAATAAACACTAAGAGTCAACAAAAGTGAGTTTACTTCAAATGATAGTATTCCGATTAAGTTCACTTCCTAAAAGTTAGAGGCTATTGAATAAATCAGGCATCTTTTAATAAACTTAAGAAGTGATATGCTGTCAAGGATAGTCAGTACAATTTAGTTAAATTGGTAAGTTAAGAGAACTGTATAATGAACACTAAGAGTAAATAAAAGTAATTTTGCTTCAAATAATAACATTCTATTTGTATCCACCTCTTGAAAGGAGTAGGAAATTGAATAAATTAAACATCTTTAATAAACTTGAGATGTAATAAGCTGTCAAGGCAGTCCGTACAATTTAATTATATTGTTATTTTATAAGCTCTGTATAATAAACTCTGTATAACAAACAGTCAATAAAAGTAATTTTACCTTTATTAATAGCATTCTATTTTAGCCCACTTCCTGAAAGTGGGTTTTGAATAAATTATTCACCATCTATAGAACTGAAAGTTAATATTCTAATAAGGCAATAAAGACAGTCAGTTAATAATGTTACATTGTAATAGCTTTATAATAAACACAATGATCAGAGAAATAAGTGTGATCTGTTGAATGCTGGCTTCACACTTCTGTTCTATAAGGGGTATCATAAGACATAAATTATTGCATTGAATTGTGGGGTTCTGAATGTGGAAATATTTGGATGATAGCAAGCCCTAAGATAAACTCTGTTGATTTTATGAGGAATAATAAGAACGTAAATCCTAATACATAATTTTTATAATGTAAGATGAAATTAAGTTGAAAAGTTATGTAGATTCTCAATAAATAATAAATTAACGTCAAGTGGTCGTGGCCATAATTAAACAATGAGATGTAATGGCACGCTATGGAGCGGCGGTTGGAGCTCATAAACTTCCACAAAACTCTTGATGTATAATGCTATCGATTATAAATGATAATAAAACCTGCAAGCTAAGCTATCATCTGATTATTTTTGAGTGGTTAGACATCCCTTTCCCGCAGCTGCTGTGAGGGATTTAGGTCACAGTTCAGACGAAGTCACTGATAAGCTACACATATCTAGGATATTAGGTATTGACGGATAGGATAATAGGTCAGTAGTAAATAATTTAACACAGGGATAAGCCAATTACTAAACTTTCACAAAAAAGGACTTCAGTTACTTAGATGCGGTTAACAACAGAGGGTTCACTAGACGATCTGGCCAAAATAGTATTTTATTATAATATTACATCGCTTGACTGAAGTATATTGCTAATAGAACTAAGTTAAGTTAGGTCTAGGTTAAGGTTCCATTATCGTACAAACACTACGCACTCTACAAAACATTAAAGACACAAACATTAGATTGTAGATAACATAGTTTTTAGTTAAGATAAGAGTTAGCATAATATAGGTTAAGTTGAGAGGTAGGGAAGGCGTAATTGATGGTAATCTTGAACGGCGGTATATGGAAGGTTAACTAGTTTTAAGATTTAGATTAATAGGTTAAGTTAAGGTAAAGGCGGCGATGTGTGTATGTAATTAGGTCAGCGAAGAAGGGGAAAGCAACGGGAAGTTACAACTCCACTCCTAGAAATTCCTATATTCGCCGGAAACTACGTTAATTGGCCCACATTTTTTGATCTCTATTCCGCCGCCATTCATAATAACAATATGTTGAGTAAATCACAAAAATGCAGCATTTAAAGAGAAAGCTTAAGGGCGAAGCAGAAAGACTTATCAAGCATCTGTATATCTCCGAAGAAAACTATGACACGCAAAGTATTCCGGCTCATTATTCAGACATGCTGGCGTCACTTAATCACAAAAATATCCACGCTGTTTTAATCTCCGAGTCTTGGCTTAAGCCATGTTTACCCTCTACCTCATATGCTCTGCCTGGCTTCCATCTTATACGAAATGACCGCACTGGCTCCAGGGGTGGCGGGGTTGCTATATACCTACGTCCTCATATTCCTTTCTCTGTAATTAGCACCTCGGCGCAACCACCTCCTGCTAACGCTGGCGAGCATTTGTTAGTTGAAGTTCTCCTTTCGCATAACAAAATCCTTCTCGGAGTTTATTACAGCCCTTCTTTAAATGTAAATTATTTCGCATCATTTGAGAAACTTCTAGATGATATAATGATTCTCGCACCGTTTCACTTCAATCCGTCATCAATTCTAGTAACTTATATATTCTCCCACTTACTGCCACCCATCATTTTCCAAATTCTACTCCATCTCTTCTTGACTTGTTAATATTGTCATCTCCCCAGCATGTTGCGAAGCACGGTCAATGCTCGGCCGATGGCTTTTCGTATCATGATCTGATATTTTTGTCCTATAAAGTTCGTCCTCCTAAAGCTAAACCCAAAGTCATTCTTCAGCGCAATTTTAGTGGTATGGATCAACGCGCGTTCCTTGATGACGCAGGTAAGATCGACTGGTCTCCTGTTTTTCTAGCTCTGTCTGTCGATGAACAAGTTAATGTTTTTAATTCCCTTTTAACCACATTATACGACAAGCATGCACCATTTAGAGCTGTTAAAATAAAGCATCACCCGGCGCCATGGCTAACTGACGACTTAAAAATGTTAATGAATAAAAAATCAGCAGCGAAAAGACGATTTAAACTTCGACCTACTGACCACAACAGGGAAAGGTATGTCAAGGTTCGTAATCGCTGCAATAGGGCGTGTAGGTATGCGCTTCGCCGCCACATTCACAATTCAGTTGAAAACGTAGATTTATCCAAAGTTTGGAAGTTCCTTAAGTCGCTAGGAATTGGAAAATTAAAACAAAATTCTATTTCACCCAATATTAATATTGACTCACTAAATCTCCATTTCTCTTCCTCATCATGTATCAATGATGCTGAAAAAGCGACTACATTAGACAAACTGTCTACTGTACCAGTTCCTGATCTTGCTCCCTTTGCATTTGACCAATTATCGGATTGTGATGTTAAAAAGAGCTTGCTGTCAATTACTTCCAATGCGGTAGGCGGTGACGGTATTAGTCGCAATATGTTAGTGCCAATCCTTGATATCGTCCTTCTAGTCCTCACTTTTATTTTTAACAGCTCCATCTCCAATGCTGTATTCCCATCCTCATGGAAAGACGCTCAGATAGTTCCTTTGCCTAAAAAATGTAATCCTAAATCGTTTGCTGAATACCGACCTATTTCCATTCTCCCTTTCCTATCCAAAGTCCTCGAGCGTCTGGTCCACAATCAAATAAGTAAGTTCTTTTCCCATCATAATCTCCTAAACCCACTCCAATCCGGCTTTCGTCCAGGCCACAGCACTGTGACTACTTTAGTCAAGATCACCGACGACATTCGCCTTGGCATGGAAAACGGTCACCTAACTGTGCTTACGTTGCTGGACTTCAGCAATGCCTTTAACACAGTTGACTTTGACATCCTTTTATCTTTGATGCGCTCACTTAACATATCTCCAACGGTAATTGAGTGGTTTCACAGCTACCTGTACGGACGCAGGCAAAGGGTTCGCCTTGAAGAGAAATTCTCTGCGTGGTGTGACTCGACGGCTGGTGTCCCGCAGGGTGGCGTTTTATCTCCTCTCCTCTTTGCTATTTTTATCACTTCTATTTCTGAAAACCTTTCTTCCTCCTACCACCTATACGATTTACAAATTTATTGCCAGGCACCACTTGGTAATCTCGCCGAGGCTATATTAACTACCAACGTAAATTTGAAACATATTGTAGATTGGAGCCGAGCCTACGGACTTAAAGTCAATCCAAGCAAAACGCAGGCTATTGTGGTCGGCAGCTCCAGGTTGCTTTCCAAGGTAAACTGGGAAACCCTCCCTAAGGTTACATTTGATGGAGTGGACATCCCTTTTAGTAAATCAGTTGCTGACTTGGGCGTTATTATTGATAGCTGCTTGAGTTGGGGGCCGCAACTACAAGCTGTCAGTCGCAAGCTCTACGCATCTTCGGCTTCTTTAAGAAGACTGCGCAACTTTTTACCCACTGCCACTAAAATTGCGCTAGCACATTCGCTGCTTCTTCCCGTTTTAGACTATGCCGACGCCTGCTATCTTGATCTCTCGGAGGACCAGCTAAATAAACTTGAGCGCCTTCAAAATCTTTGTATTCGATTCATATTTGGCTTACGCAAGTATGATCATGTTTCTGAATACCGCGCTAAACTCAAGTGGCTTCCTATTCGTCTTCGCCGGAATACTCACATCCTCTCCCTTCTATATAACATATTGTTTAATCCCACCTATCCTTCCTATCTAAAGGAACGCTTCAGTTTCCTTTATTGTTCATCCTCGCGCTCTTTACGGTCATCAGAAAATCTATCCCTTAAAACCCCTCTTCACAACACTACCTTTTACGATTGTTCATTCACCGTTGAAGCTGTTCGTCTCTGGAACTCGCTTCCAGTTGCGATCAGGCGTGCTAAAACAATTCACGCATTTAAGGTGCACGTGAAGAATTTCTACCTTTCCCTTTAACTCTATCCTGCTGCATAGCTGTCATTGTCCGCTACATCCTACCTGAGACTATTATATTTAAGTATTTATATGTATGTATATATAATTGTTACACCCTATTATTTATTTATTTTATAATGTTATGTATTATGTTTTGGTTCTTATTAATTTGCTTTTGTTTTTAATTGTTTTACTGTGGTATGCACCTCCGATCTTTGAGTGTATAAGTTCTCTCCATCCGAATGGTTGTCTGGCAGAGATCGCTTTAAAGCGATAAGACCGCCAAATTGTAACTTTGTATTTGTGCTCATTGTTATGTGTTATGTAAATGTTTGTGGTGTTAAGTTACAATAAAAGTATTGTCTATCTCTATCTATCTATGACACTGCTTGGGAAATACTCGTACATAGGTACAGTAACCCTCAACTTATTTTCACCAAACATATCGAGATACTTCTAAATCAAACAAATATACAGCGACAGACAGCATTAGAAATCAAACGCCACAGCAGAGTGTATTCATGCCATTCACAACTTGGGAGTAAACACAAATACATGGGATCCGTTAATTGTACATTTGGTATCAAAAAAGTTAGACCCTGAAACTTTTAGTGAATATAAGGAGGCTCGTGAGTCACCAAGACAGCTACCCACTTTAACAGAGTTAATAAATATATACATAGTTCCCATACATAAAAAAGGAACCAAAACAAAAATTGAGAATTACAGGGGAATCTCTATCCTAAATACTGTAGCAAAGGTTCTTGAGAAATTGGTGTTCGATGAAATATATTGCGTAATACATAAACAACTGCCAGCGACGCAGCACGGGTTTCTTAGGCACAGATCTACCATCACTAACTTGGCATGCTTTACCAATTATGTTTTACTCAACATGGAGAGGGGTGGGCAGGTTGACGTGATCTACACGGATTTCGAAAAAGCATTCGACCGTGTGGATCACGCCATCCTCATTAACAAGCTTTATGAGCTGGGAATTCATGGAGATTTGCTCAGATGGATTAAATCTTATCTGAGCAATCGCTCCCAAGCCGTTGTGTTGGGTGGATACAGATCTGACTTTATTCAAATACCTACAGGTTTGCCTCAAGGATCCCATTTGGGACCCTTATTTTACAACGCTTACGTATCTGACATTGAAACTTGTTTTAGGTCTGCTCGGCACTTAATGTACGCTGATGACAAAAAAATATTCTTAAAAATAAACACGGCACTAGACTGTATAAAAATACAAGCAGACTTGGATAATTTGACAACCTTTTATAAAAAGAACAACATTACAGTTAACATAGATAAATGTGAATGCATCAGTTTTACTCGCAGCATCAGACCTATACTTCACATATATAACTTTAATGGCACACCGATTCGTAGGACTTCTATGGTTAGAGATCTAGGTGTACACTTTGACAGCAAAATGCTTCTTAGAGATCATATCGACAAAATAGTAGATAAAGGTTTTAAAAATCTCGGTTTCGTCATCCGTACCTGCCAGCCCTTTAAGTGTGTTGACACACTTAAAATTGTATTTTACGCATATGTCCGAAGCATTCTAGAATACGCAAGTCCAATTTGGTCTCCCCAATATCTAATTTATAAGAATCGATTGGAAAGACTACAAAAAATATTTGTGAGGCACTTGAACTATCGTTTTCGTAAACCAGGTCTATCGACTTACAAGGAAAATTGTAATCAGTACAATCTATTAACGCTTGAGAATAGACGCAAATTGATGGACATTTGTTTTTTTATTGACATGGTCCGCAGTCGCGTGGACTGTGCTGAGCTTGTAGAAAGTGTAGGGCTCAACGTCCCAGCCCCTCGCGCTCGCCGACGCCTACCACCACTATTTAAGGTTCCTCGCACGAAAACAAATTATGCTCGTAACGCCCCTGTCTACCGATTGCCACATGAATGTAACGAACTTTTCAAAGATATAGACCTGTTCAGCAGTAGTAAAGACGCAATTAAACTACAAGCAAGAAATTTATTAGCGTAACAAACGATAAAGTACATAATTACATAAGTGTGTAAGTACACAAATATGCAGTGTGTTATTTATTTGTTCAATATTTGCATGGGTATTACTGTTTTGATTTTGACTAATAAGTTTAAGTTAATTTTGAATTAGTTTTGATAGTTTAAATACAATGTTGATCGAGTTTTTATGTTATAGTTTTTGTTTCTTTGGTACTGGCCGTCACTGAACAAGTTAAAAACATTAAGAGAAATCTGTTATTAGCCTTAGTTATTATCATGTATAAAAACATATAAATATTATTTTGTAACGCTGTTGGTTTCTGAAATAAAGAAATAAAGAAATAAAAAAAAAAAATTTTTTGGAAGGGAAATTCATTGCTCTCGAACCTATACATAAAAGGGAAAGAGAGCTACAGAAACCTATCCAACAGCAGACATTTAAGAGGTATCAAAACCAAGAAAATACATTCAGAAGAAATAATTTTTATCCTAATGAACAGAAGCAAATATCATCATATCATAAGAAATTTGGAACAAATCACTTTGTAATCTAGGCCACGATTTATTTCAATGCGACAATTTTAATTCAATGGCCCCAGATGCAAATAAATACAATTGCGAAACTGAAAGTATGCAAAAACTTTTTATACCATCATTTTAATAATTGATTGAGTGTGCATTTCGCAGAAACGTTGCAAGCATTGCAACGGCGATCATAACACAAAACTTAATGACGCATTTGCGCAATCACGGGCGGAAACCGCATCAAGCTCTAAAGTCCGTCGGAAAGTCTACTCCTAATATCAAATCAGCAGCATATACACCATTAAAACATTTCAGTACGCATCACGTATCACAAAATGATGAAGAAACTTTATTAACGACGACCTTGATTCAGATAAAATCTTACGATGGCTCTTATGTTACACTGCGTGCCTTATTAGATCAGGGATCACAGATATCGTTAATTACAGAGAGAGCAGCTCAACTCTTACAATTACCTAGAAATAAATATAACGCATCCATTTTGGGGATCGGGCACGACTCTAGGCAAAGCAAAGGAGCTGTGTTATTGGAATGCAAATCAATATATAATGACTATGATTTAACTACACAAGGTTTAGTTGTATCATCTCTTATCAGCAACTTACCTAATTTATCATTCCACAAACAATCATGGCAGCATCTTCAACACATTGATTTGGCAGACCAAGAATACAACCTTTCTAAACCTATTGACCTTTTATTGGATGCGAGTGTGTATTCTGAAATAATAATGAACGGCCTCATTAAAGGACCGCCCCATGCACCGATTGCACAGCAGACCAGGTTAGGCTGGATACTATCAGGCAACGTACGTACCTTTCACTGCAACGTAGTTGTCAAAGAGTTATCAGATCTATCAAAATATTGGGAAGTTGAAGACATCAACAGTGGTACGTCAGAGCTATCAATCGTGTGAAGTCAATGACCAACAGTGTGAAGATTTGTATAAGTCAACAACGGTTCGCCTAGACAATGGTAGATACCAAGTAAGCTTGCCAATGAAAAACGGCTTTGAAAACCAGTTAGGCAGTTCAAAAGCAAAGGCTTTTGCCCAATATAAGCAGCTGGAACGTAAAATGTCGTGCAAACCTGCCTTTGCGGAGAGCTACAAATCATTTATGAAAGAGTATGAAGAGTTAGGCCATATGCGTCCAGCATCCCTCACTAAGGAGATGACGTATTATCTTCCACATCATGGCGTTGAAAAAACCAGACTCTACCACAACGAAGTTCCGCGTTGTATTCAACGCCTCATCAAATACAAGCTCTGGTAAAAGTCTCAATGATTTCATGCATTGCGGCCCGAACCTGCATCAAAACCTTCAATCATTGATATTAAAATGGAGACAGTATAATTATGTAATTACAGCAGATATAGAGAAGGCATTTCGTAATTTATTGATAAATGAATCGCATCAAAATTTACAACGCATTTTATGGAGAGAATCACCGAATTCACAATTGCAAGAGTACTGCCTCACTACCGTTACATACGGAACCAAGGCCACCCCGTACTTAACAACTCTTGGACTACAATGGAATCCTGTAAATGATGTTTTTACATATCAAAATAAACTTAAGAAAGAAATAAACATTAAGCATACTAAATGTCAAGTTTTAGCCGACATTTCTCAACTTTTCGACCCCTTAGAATGGTTATCGCCACTGACTGTCAGAGCAAAATTATTTTTTCAAAATTTTTGGAAGCAAGATATATCATGGGACGATGAATTATCAGATAATTATAAAAAGGAATGGTGTCAAATAAGACTTAATTTAAACAACATCGATCATTTTATAATACCACGACAGGTTGGGAATACCGAAAATTCTATAGTACTACATGGCTTTTCAGACGCATCCGAAAAAGCATACGCTTGTACTGTTTACGTTGTTTCACAACATAAGGGCAAGAGTACATCACGCTTATTTGCTGCAAAAACAAAAGTAGCGCCGTTAAATAAAAAACTGTCGCTACCTCGGCTTGAGCTGTGCGCAGCTGTTCTTTTGTCACAATTAATAAAAAATATTAGAGAAACTCTCATAACAGAATACGTCACTACGTATGCTTGGACTGACTCGCTGGTTGTCCTGGGTTGGCTGAAAGGTGACCTATCAAAATGGAAGCAGTTCGTAGCTAATCGAGTACAAGTAATTAGTGAAGTCATTCCGGCAAAAAATTGATATCATGTATCATCAAAGGAGAACGCAGCAAACTGCGCGTCGCGTGGAATATCAGCTACGCAGTTGGTTGAGCATGATTTGTGGTGGTCAGGCCCAAGATGGCTGCTAAATTTCAACCCTGAAAACTACACAAAAATTGATTATGCCACCCCTGAAATAGAAACGAAAATAGTTATTCATGTGATCGTTGCCTTACAACAAAATGAAACATATTTATTTATTGATAATTTATTGTCCCGCGCCCCGCCGCTTCTATACAATTCATATGAAATACGAATGAACGGGCGCCTCGCCCGCGCCGCGTCCGCGCCGCGCCGCCTTACGCAACTGGTGATAAGCAAAGCACATCTATCTTCATTACACGGTGGTCCCAAACTCACCTTAGCACTTATTAGAGAACAGTTCTGGATTATAAGCGGATTAAGGACAGTAAAAAATCAGCTACGTAACTGTGTTATATGCAGACGTTTTAATAAAGAGAGCAAACATCAAATTATGGCGGATCTCCCGGAACCAAGAGTTAACCCATCCCGTTCTTTTACTCACTCTGCCGTAGAATTCACAGGATTTTTCGAACTAAAGGACGTGGAATAAAAACCGTAAAGGGATACATTGCAGTAATTGTTTGTCTTACCAACAATGCAGTTCATCTGGAGCTTGTATCCGACTTGAGCACACAGGGGTTCCTTGCAGCCTTTCGAAGATTTATCAGCCGCAGAGGAACACGTCGACACGTCTACAGTGACAACGGGACAAACTTCGTTGGAGCTAACAAAGTCTTAAAGGCTGAATATAAACAGATCATAAACAGTATAGACTTACAGTTTTTTGACAAAATTCAGGAATTGGCATTACAATGCTCCAAAGAGATTTAAATAGTAATAGAGCGGCTATTGGACACTATTTCATACAAAAACTTTGAGCTGGTGCTCAAGTTACGCCATCTAACGTTGAAAAGCAAAACCTTTTATCAAGATTAATAAGAAGTATACTATGAACAATTAGAATAAGTTTCACCTACCCCACGGTAGGCGTCGCCCTGCAGTAGGGATGTTCCGTTAAAATTCGACGTAGGTACCTATCGATAAGTTTGATGAAGATTAACCAAAATCGGTATAATATACAACATTGGAACAAGCAAGTGACAATTAGGGAAGGAAATGATCGGGTGTTTCAAATGATTATTTACTAAGTAATAAAGTGTAAAGATATTAAAAATTCAACATACTTAACATATATAAACAAAGAATGAATGAATGAAATAACATAAGCACCTAACTAGTATAGTTCGTGCCAAACTTCTAGCTCGCTCTGAAGTTGCGACGCGCAGGTGTACAGTTAGCAACATTATCATTAGAGCGTTATAATTATAAAATAACATAACATGACGATTTATAAATTATGCGTTTTATTTATCTTTTAATACCCAAAATTAAGCAGGATAAATTATAATAACAATTAAGTTATAAGCATAGGTTTTTTTTATAGCAGAAGGAGGCAAACGAGCAAGCGGGTCACCTGATGGAAAGTAATCACCGCCGCCCATGGACACCCAGAACCAGAGGAATCGCAGGCGCGTTGCCGGCCTTTAAGGAAGGAATAGGCTCGTTTCTTGAAGATCCCTAAGTCGTAACGGTCCGGAAATACCGCCGCCGAGAGCTGGTTCCACAACACTGTAGTTCGAGGCAAGAAATTTCTTGAAAAACGGATACTACTGTCCGTTTTTCAAGAAATTTCTTGCCCGCTATCCATCAAGGTGATGTGGATGGAATGACAGTCGATTGCGTGTAGTGCGGTGAAGGAAATTAGCGGCAGGGATCAAGCCGAACAATTCCTCAGAGCACTCCCCATGATATATACGGTACAATATACAGAGAGACGCAACGTCTCTCCGAAGAGCCAGTGGATCGAGCCGACCTAAAATAACCACGTCGCCGACAACTCGAGCAGCTCTGCGTTGAATGCGGTCAAATGGAAGGAGTTGGTATTGGGGTGCACCAGCCCAGAGATGGGAGCAGTATTCCATATGCGGCCTGACCTGTGCTTTATACAGTTGTAAACGGTGGGCCGGCGTGAAATACTGACCCGCTCTATTAAGCACACCCAGCTTTTTCGAAGCTAATTTAGCTTTACCTAAGTAGGTAAGGTAAATATATTTAAAAAAATATATAATTTTTATGAAGCTGTGGAAACATTAAATTACATTACAGTGGTTTTACACCTTTTATATAGTCTGTTAATGATTTGCTTGAGCACGGCAAGACTTCGCTTTCATCGTCGTCAGATTACAGATACCTTTCTCTGCTTCTTTCTTCATAAACTCCGATATGTTGTAAATAATTTTTCTTGCTTGCCGACGTAAAACTGTATTACGTCTAGGCATTTTAACAGCCTGTCAAAACAGTACCTACTTACTCCTAATACAATAACAGTAGGTATGTAACAAAAAAATAAATCAACAACTTAAAACAGTAACGTAATAACAACAAACAATAAATACCTAATATAGCGATCGCGACGCGATCAAATAAAATATACACGTGACTGTACTTTCCACTGCTGAACCAAAAACAAACGAATACACATGGCGAGCGCGCATGCGCAGGGGTGCGCGGGGGTGTGCCCCGTCCCCCCTAACCGCTTACGTCCCGCCGATACCTATATTGTGCTATTGCGACGCCACTCGCCTCGTGTTCACAGCGAGCTAGATGATTGGCGCGGGTTATACCTACGAACAGCATACTGACAACACTCATTTTTGAAGTAAACCCACCCCCGCGACCACTCATCATAAGTAAGGATTATTATACACTCCCGTATACCAAAATCAAGTCTACTTCAAAGCAAATGTAACATGGTTGTGTGATTGGATTAACGAATCAATTCATAGGAATGATAAGGTAAAATGGCTGACTATAACAGATTAACACGAGTTGATTCATTTTAAAATACCTAAGTATACATATATATTATAGACCACATTGCGTGTTAATGACAACTCGCAATCGCAAGTACAAACACGAGCAAATATATGTAAACAATTGTAACTCTTAAATAATGGAATCTCTTATTCCATTATTTAAGAGTTACAATTGTGTACATATTGTGTACATATGGTTATTACAAAGTGTATACATATTGGTGCTCGTGACTGTACCTATCAAATTATTTTTGTCGATCTTAATCTGTTACTTTATATTTCATTCCATAGATTTATTTGATGCATTAGCATTAAACACCAATGTCATAACGGATCCTATTTTCTTATGTATCAATTCAACGTTTTTTAAGTTAAGCCTTCGATCAACAATACCAAGTAGATAACGCGTCACGTACCAAATCAAAGCTAAATTCTGTCCACTTGAATAATACTTATACAGCTACATTTCTCTACTAACGAACTGAGACAAAAGTTATAAAACAGTTTTAAGTTCAACCTTATTACAACCATGGCACCCAGTAATAAAATCACAAATCTTCTAAGTATTATCATATACTGATCCGTTACACAAATGTTGGCGCGTCTATTGGTCAACCTTGGCCAACCATTTGTTGCGTGTACGTTAAAATCGGTAATTGTGTTTTAAAATTTTATATTATTTGTTAGTTTAAAGCTATTTTTTATATTTTTTACTAACATTTACATAAGTAGGTACTTATCACGTCTTTACTTAATGAGTAACTAAAAACTAAAACAAATTAACTTAAAAACTAAAAACCTATAAATATCTTATAAATAAAAAATATCTCTACAGAACCGCTGCCCCGCGGCAAGTTCCCCAAATGGCTGGCAGCGTTGCCCTTTTCAATGGCGTGTTTAAAGCTTAAAACATATTTTATTCTACATGTAGGTACTTACCGAAACTAAGACACTCCGGCCGTTAAATTGCTTTTTCGGGCATTATTTATGCAACTTTTAAATACACGGCATTGTGAACGTGCTTACATTGGCCGTGTTTCAAGCAAACTAAACAAAATAAGAGCTCACTTTTTAAGTGCGCTGTTATTTAACGAGCCGCGCCCCGCGGCGACATCTAGTTGGTATTGTTGATCGAAGAGTTTAAAATAAGAAGTAATATTCTAATTAAACGATCATCGCACGATACCTGTTACACTGCATAACGTTGCGTTAGGGACGCAATGATCATTGAGTTAGAATATTACTACTTGTATAAAACTTAAACTTACGATATAAAAATATTATCTACCTATAATATTATTCGATAAGTAAAACGACAACACTTGAACACCACTAAATAATCTACTTCCGCTTCGACAAGTGTGGTGACATACTAAAAGTAGATACTTTAGCTTTTCACCACTAGAGGTCAGCATAGGGCAACGGTAAATGTTCTAGAATAATTTATTAGAAATTATTATTATAGTCTGATTATTAGGTAAATATACAAAATATTTCCGAAAATAAGCTGTAATCACATTCAGCCTCTTTTCCATATCGGGATTTGCAGTATCGCAATACGCAATTTGGTATATTTTCTATTGTTTACGTCAAATTTTTTCACGCACAAACACGACTGCACTAGAGGGCGCATAACATCATATTAAGCGACTTGTTACCACTTGGTAATAAGTTGTGGATTAAAGTTTTGATCGCTATGTCCTGTCTATTTGTAGTTTAATGTCTTTGCAATGCTCCCTCATGGCCCAGCGCTGGTGGACTGTGGGATGCAGCTGTAAAGAGCACAAAACATCATCTAGTACGTGTAATTGGACACCAAAAACTTACCTTTGAGGAGTTCAGCACTCTTCTCCACCAAGTGGAGGCGTGTCTGAACTCGAGACCTCTCTGTGCCATCACTGAAAACGCGGAAGATGAAATCCTCACACCAGGTCATTTTCTAATTGGTGACCCGCTATTATCACGTCCGCAAACTGAAACCGAAAATATAACTATATCACAACGCTGGAGCCTCGTTCAAAATTTAAATAAACAGTTTTGGAAAACATGGTCACGCGAGTACCTTCAGCAGTTACAAACACGATCAAAATGGACAACGCCGACATCAAACCTGAAAATAAAAGACATCGTACTATTAAAGGAGGAGTTAATACCACCTGGTAAATGGCCGCTTGGCAGGGTGCACGAGCTTCACCCCGGCAAGGACGGTTACGTCTGAGTGGTGTCACTAAAAACTAAAAATAACATAAATAAATTAGTGTTACTACCTGTACAGAACAATACTGCACCACCAGACAAGGAGGATGAATCATTGCATCGACCTCGTCAAAATCAAAATACTCGAAAGTTTAAGACAAACTTTTTACATAAAATATTTTATACACTCATGTTATTTATGTGTATGCTATCAACTTAGAGCATTCAACCAACATGCTCTAAGGCTATCAATCATCTATAACAAGCCCGTATAATTGATGGTTAAACAAACTTACCTGAAGTGAAGTTTGACCGTAATTGTACGAGACGTTGCATCCGAAGAAATTTATATTCACCAGGTAGTCCACTCTTCAATGTACCAGGCATCCAACACATATTAAGAGCTATCTAAAAGAAATTTTATAAAAAAAAAACATAAAACGTTACCCATAGTAGAGACACAGGCGCCATTTAGTGAATACCAACCGAGTGCACGAGTTTGTCACCCGCGCTGTCATCGTCATTCACTTTTATTCATTTTCATTTCATTTTCATTTCATTTTCATTTCATTTTCATTTCATTTTCATTTCATTTTCATTTCATTTTCATTTCATTTTCATTTCATTTTCATTTCATTTTCATTTCATTTTCATTTCATTTTCATTTCATTTTCATTTCATTTTCATTTCATTTTCATTTCATTTTCATTTCATTTTCATTTCATTTTCATTTCATTTCATTTTCATTTCATTTCATTTTCATTTCATTTTCATTTCATTTTCATTTCATTTTCATTTCATTTATTTATTTATTTTTTTATTTATTTGATCTCAACGCACATCGCATTCCTGACGTGATATAGTGTTTCCGAAATATATAGTTTCAGAACGCAATATACGTATCAATATCGGATTTGACGTTATTGATGCAATATACGTTTCAGTATTCTACTCATACCGCATTCCTAGATATAGTGTTTTCCAAAATATATAGTTTCAGAATGCGTCGATAACGGATTTTACAATAATGATGCAATATACGTTTCAGTAACTAGATGTGAAGCAGCAATTAATAACGTAAAATTAGTATCGAACGAACTGTTTACGCATCTGATTTAGACCAACGAAACGAACACGTTTACTCAAGTCTTGTGGTGTTGTAGGAATAGTACGCTCAAGCACTGTAGCCAGATTATAAAGATCGCATACGAAATCATAAGCCATGTTAAATTTAACAGTGGCTATTTTCAATTCTTCTTCTTCTTCTTTGTTTTGTGACGTTTCCTTTAAAGATTTCGCCAATGTCAAGTATTCCGCTAAGGATTTTTGAGTTTGTACGGTAGAATGAAATAAAATGGAGTCTCAACACGTGTTGTTCCGAGAAGAACACGCGAGAAACTCCATTTTCAATTCTGTCGACATAATTGATTATTTTTATTATAGCTTAATTAATGGCTTCTCATTTAGCATTAAGCCAATTTCAAGTGGTATTAATTTTTGGTACATTAAGTATTGTACGGTAGATTGAATTAAAATGGAGTCTCACAACACGTGTTGTTGCGAAAAGAACACGGAAGAAACTCCGACATAATTGATAAAACAAAACAACCAACCACTAGAGGTTACTTTATTGACAGTTGACAGATGACTGACACTTGACAGTTGACAGCTTATTACATTAAGATTAAACCTTAGAACATTATCTAGTTATTGTTCTGAGGATTAAACGATGTGATTGAACGATGAGCGATGGAATATGCTTTCAGTGTTGCTAGTATGCGAAATTGAAATCCCAAAGAAAGATTTTATAAACCTATTTAAGGTATGCCAAAAAAAAAATTTTCTAAAAATAGATTTTAATGCAATTGATGAACTGTGGAGAAAATATATGTTCCGATGCTTACTTGAAATGAAGGGAATAAAAGGAATCGGGACGAAGGACCAAAACATGGGCGATCAAAGAATAGGGGATTTAATGGGCTAACCCAATGATATTATAAACTATAGATATGTTACGTTCATAGTAATTTGCGTTTTGAATGTGATCCTAGCTGCACACATTGACAAGTTTCACTGATAAGTGAAAAACAAGATACGAAAATAGCACGCAAATGAAAGAGATAGCTATAATTTTAATGATTGCACTTCAAATGTTTCTTGTGCATAGAGTTCATACAAAACGTCCCAATTGGGACGTATTTGAGTCTTCACTTCGCGCGCGTTTATAACATATCTGCCTCTTGTTTTATATAATATCATTGGGCTAACCTGGTTCGACGTTGCTCCCGCGTGCTGGTTGTAGAGGACGCGCGTCACACTTCTTCTTGACTTTCCACGGCAAAAGTTCGTGATCACACTAGTAATGATGGTTAACTCGTGGCGATCACTCGGAAGATGGTATGACTTGACCGATAAATGAGGAACACGAGAGCTCGACTCAAAGGCCCTGTCGCGTAGGCAGACTGGATGGGAAGTGAATATGGCCGACACGACACGACGAGATGTTGGTTTACCCCCATAGGATCAAGGATAAAAAATGATGAGGGTAGTAGAAGATGGTTTAGGGACGTAGCATCGGTACAAGTTTAAATCGATTGATAGTGATGTGAAAATAATTGAATATCATCATATTTAATTATTTATCTATCTAAATCTAAATCTACTACTATTCTATTAACCGCCTGCGCTTTTAAAACAGGTCATGCGGAAATATTCGAATGTATTTGCCTTTAACTAGACTTAGGGTGGATTCGACCAAACTGGAATAAGGTCTTATACCTAGATTAAGCGCCGAATTTCTATAGACTAATCTCGGAGTAAGTCTTATTCCAGTTTGGTCGAATCCACCCTTAAGTATTTACCTTAGACCATAGACAAATATATCGTCCTTGCTTAGACTGAATTACACAATTTAGGTAAATAATACATAAAATGTTAAACATATTTATGGGCATTTACCCGCCCTTTTACCCAAATTGGGTATTTACCGCGAATTTACCCGTTAAAATCCCATCTCTACACTAAATAGTTCCCGAGCCACAACACAGTGACACAAGCGCGTTTCTGAGCGTTACGCAAAATCTTTTCTTGTACAATTGAACACACTTGAAGCAAGCATGTCATAAATATAGCTTTATCTCTTTTTGCCTGCACGGGAACATCGAAAATCTATCTCGGCATCGTCCGTGAAACAATGAAAACAACTGCCGCGCACTGCGGGACTGCAATACTTATTACGACCGAATACTGTTCGTAGGAAATGGATAGAACCCGCAGACGAAGTCGTGGGCGGGTCGTTAGTATTAATATAAAATTAAATACACTTAGAATTACAACAGACGAAAAAAAGAAAATTTGTAACACACTAAGTACAAATAATTATTAAATACTAATATGCAAACTTTTTTTTCTTAATTTCGCAAATCCAAACGTGCTCGTAGGACTTAAATCAAACAAATGAGTTCTTGTCCGGTATCTCGTGTCTGTAAAGACCATATGGATGGGCGGCCTGCAGCAAATAGTTTTAACAAAACAAAATACGTAGCCATTTATAATTATTTTTATTTTATATTTTACTAAGTATTTGCATTATGTACAACTTTAAAGGACATTGTTGAAGTTAGCCTAAGAACCAACACAAACATGACTTAAATGATAATTCTTAGCTTATTTTTTTACGACATTATTTTTTGGCGGACACTTTTAGATAAGTAATCAATAATAAAAAGAACTTTTTGGACATTAATATTGAGTAGGTATCATTTTTTTATAAAACAAAAGAGTGTAACCTCAAATCTCAAATTCTGTAATTAAACATAACGTCAAGTTCTCCTGATATTCAGGTTCTCAGGAGTGTCCGTCAAAAATCTTTGTTTTTACAGTAATTTACTTGCATTTTCGAACTTAGAAAAGAATATTTCATAATTGTTGGTTCTTATGCTAACAATGTATGAGCGCAGAACATTGTCCTTTGTATTATTTATTTTATTTATTTATTTATTTAGGTCAGCCAACGGTTGCTACATTAAAAAAAAGTACAAAATTACAAATTGTTCCTTAAATCATGCAAAATTTAAACAGAGAAAAACTTAAATTTACATAACCACTTATAAATACAGTATTGTTAACTTAACGAAAATAATTGAAACTAGAACAAGATAATTTTACTAAACTAATAATCCATGTCATGTCTCATTAGCTTCCAAAAATGCTTGTCTGACCTTTGGTAGTGAATAATTATTTATATCTAATGCTTGACTGTATCTATTCAGAAGTCTGCTCAATCGAGGAATAGGAGAATGAGCTCCTAGGACGGTTTTTCGGAAGGGTGGTGCTAAGGGTTGTACGGCGTATCGTGGGTTTCTACGTGGCACATTAAATCTAAATTTAGCTAATAGCTGGGGGCAATCAATTTTATTTCTAAATAGTTTGTACAGAAACTGTATATCTAACAAGTCGCGCCGCTTGTCCAATGACGTAACATTGAAGTAATCGAGTCGGTCGCTGTAAGCTCTGATCCTATTTAGTATTTCTGATGGGCGTGCTAAATGCCACATAAACCGTTTTTGAATCCTTTCCAGACGCAAGCTATGAGTAAAAAAGTGTGGACGCCAGACGATGCTGCAGTATTCAAGAATACTTCGCACGAGACAGTAGTACAGGAGTATTTTAGTTTTGGGCTTGCGAAATACTTTTCCGTTTCTCATTACAAAACCCAACATTTTTGAGGATTTAGGTACTGATTAATTGGTCAATGTGGTTGTTTGTTTTAATTTTGTAGTTTTGTTTATTTTAGATTCTGTTTTTGATTTTTTTCGATTGCATTGTATTTTTATCACTATTTCCCAATTTAATTGAATTAATGTGTAATTTTAATTCAACTTATCACTTGAATATCATGATGGTTACACATATAGAGATGCAGCCTACTCATTGTTTAAGAAAAAAATCATGTTACTTAATTTTTTATTTGCTGTAACAAGGCTGTAACGTTTCGTAATCTTTCAGATTATTTCAGCGTTTTTTAACGCAAATAATTCAATTCAAATCATTTATTTCGGAGCGTAGCCCATATTGTGTTAGTAACAATAATAGTGTTAGATATAGAATCTGTTTTAATTTCGTAAATTCGGGAGGAATCAGGACCTTAATTGAACGATATTTTTGTGATGACTTTCGGGGGGAATCAGAGCTAACCCTGAATTTAATAATTTGTTATATACTTAGGTAGATACATATATGATCACGACTATTATACTATTATCCCCGAAGGGTTAATCAGAGACTAGGCAATGAGGACAGCAAAAGCAGTCCTCTACCATAGTCTACTTTTCACCAAATAGCGACTGCACATGTGCTCAGCGTGGCAGGTGGTGAGCTCATCGCCGCTCTATACTGTAGATGTATGTGCAAGTCTTTAGTCCGGTAGTCGCCTTTTACGACACCCAAGAGAAGAGAGGGAGTGGTAGTATTCTTTCAAAGCCACGCGACACGGTTGAATAATGTATTGTTTGTCATATAATTTCATTTCACTGGCTGTTGTAAGTTGTAAGCACGTTGTAAGTGTATTATTATTTTTATATTAAAATTGCGAAATGAGTTGGCTCAGGATATGGATGGATGGGAGGGGAGGAATTTTATTTTAATAAATAATTAAATTATTAAAATCACAAGCAGTACGTATTCAATATTCAAGCCTCCGTCACATACGGATTTGGAATTCATCACCTTCAGACGCGAGTATTTTTGCGAGCAAATTCCTTACACGGTGTAAGGAGGCTAGAAAAGCTACAAGTCCCATAGTCTTTATTATTTATTTATTCAATATTCTTAATGCTGTAGCGTGCCAATCGTCGGGAATCGAAGGTCTGTGTCACGCAGATTGTCTGCTATCCACTGCTCGGCCTGGCGAGTCATCTCCTCGTCGAAGTTCTCGCGCCAGCCGCCCGCCTTGCCTGCAATATGAAGGGTTATTTCGTTTCTAATATAATAAGGAATAACTCGCCAATTTCCCTTATTGCTTGCTATTTTAGATGTTTACCTTTAAAGTTTTTTTTTTTAATTACCATGTAAGTTCGTCAAGATAATAGATGTTAGTATATATTCGGTTATTTCCATTATTTAGATTTTTACGCATTATTTTGCTCATGTCAACAAAGTTATAGCGTAAAATGTAAAATATAAAACCCATAAATGTAAATGACATTGGCAATGAAAATACTAAGTTCATATTTGACTGTTATTCTTCCAACAAGAAAATAAATTTAAAAAAAAAGTTACGACTCCCGAAAAAATATAATGTTTGCACAGAATAAATAGTATTTATAGTATTATAATATTTCATATTACCTTTTATTGTATTATTGTAGTTGCCTACTTTTATTTTTTTTCAAATGAGTTCGTCCGTTTCACTGGGCTCGTAACGTTTATAATACTAATATTATTTAATAATAATAAATTTCACAACTGTCACACCAGTCATTCAGCCCCAAACAAAGCATACCTCGAATTATGGTGACTGAATAACAGATAAACATACATAAATACTAATAAACATCCATAACTCGGTCACAAATGCTCGTGCTCACCACACAAACATTTGCCCCTACCGGGATTCGAAACCGGGACCGTGGGTTGCGTAGTCAGAGTCGCTGACCACTCGACCACCCGGCCGTCGACAATCGTTTATAAATACGGTTTGTACTTATTATACGCCTGTGGGTTTGTAATTAATTGTAACTGACAGAGTTCCAATAAAGAGGATGTTTTCTTACCTTTTCTCACAAACAATTGGTCCTTGTCGAGCAAGCCCAATTCTTTGCCAAAGTCGAAGTTAACCGATTTATTGTTCTTGAAATTGTGGAAGCTCAGGTGGTCGCAAAGGCGGCTCACTTGTTCGTCTGTCACGACTTTGCCGAGGAAATCCGCTACTTTCCTCACAGCAGCGGGCAAATCCTAAGTAAAAAGCCAAAGTTTAAACTTATTTCATGTGTTTCTTCTATCTGAATAAGTTATCTGACAAATATTATAAAATGGTATAAACGAGAGCCCTTAGCGTTGGCTACATACAGAGTAAGCTTTTTACATCGTAGAATGTAAATTACCAAATACAAATAATGGTTTAAAGAAGTAATTTGCTATTACGAGTCATAAGATGATTATTATGATTTACTGAATCCGCTACATCAAGGCACTGCTGCCTTGTTTCTAATAAATTCCTCACTTTCAAAAGATCTTCATAAAACAGGAACAAAAAGTTAGGATCGTTTCTCTTCTCCCACGCTTCTTTTACATTTTCAAAGTACGGTGTCCAGTCCACTGAAATATATAAACATAGTAATAATATTATTTATGTTAAGGAGCCACTTCCGTTAACAACATCATCAGCCTGTAAACGTTAACACGTTACTATAAGGGCACAACCCTTCCCACGATGCGTGGGGGATATAAGGGATATTAGAACAATAGAGCATTTGCTAATAATTCTTCTATTCTGTTTAAATACTCAATATTGAGTCATACTGTACTATATAAGGTGACTGCTAGAAACCGCAACAAACTTCAAGGGCTGGTCAGGTCAAGTGTTTTAAACATGACAAAAATACATAAGCATCAAGCACTGACAAATTTCGACGGTTGAAAGCCAGACCTTGGTAGCCAAGTGGTTAAGGCAGCCCCCCGGAATGCGGAAGGTGCGTGGTTCGATTCCCGCCTGAGGTTGTCGTCTTTTTTCAGTGTTTAAAATTTTACTTAAGTATATTTAAGCGTTAATAAAACGCTAAAATATAAAACATTAATGACAAAAATGACAAAACGGGAATTCGTTATTTTTTCATTTTTAATTAAACAACTCATTTTGTGAATTCTAATTGGATAGTCTTTGAGTATCTTATTTATTTTAAAGCAATAATAAGAAAAAAAATGAAAACAATTAATAATAACGATTATTTACAACGCGTTGGCAACAGCCGGCCGGCCGGCCGTCTGTTGACCCGTCAAAGTAGGTATTTATCGCCCAGCTGACGCGGAAGAAACACGAATTCCTTTTTTTGTCATTTTTGTCACGTTTAAAACACTTGACCTGATTAGCCCTTGAAGTTTCTTGCGATTTCTAGCAGTCACCTTATATACACTCACTCTCTCGGCCGCTATCATGAACGATTCAACGCATCTTCCAACGCCAATATTCTTTAGGATTTGTAATCCACTTCAGCGCTTCCTGAATTTTTGTTGATAAGTTGGTTTAATGCTCTAAGCCATAGGTCAAATTAGAAACTACCAAATAATATATGTATAAAAGAACTTACACATATCTTTGATGAACAAATTCCAGAACTGCTTAAAGTCGCCCGTGTAACCCATGAGCTTGAACATCTTGTTGTGGTGGTAGTAGGAGAGGGCCACGTCCCTGGGGTCCCGCGCCACGCACACCGCTCTGCCGCAGTGCAGCAGGCGCGGCGGCAGCAGCGACAGCGGCAGGTGCGACTTGATGAACCGCGGCGAAGGCATCTCGAGGACCTGCTGCAGACCAAACTTGGCCATCAGCTCACCCATACCGCTGGCGTCAGGGCTGTTGCTAAAGCCTTTGCTTAGTTCTTGTACCGCGGCTTGTGCTTATTCACCGTTGGTGACCATCGATATTCTGCATGCAAAAACATATGGTTTTATTTATTTATATAGGTACAGTAACATACAGAAAAATAAACACATAAATTGTACAACTAAAATAGTAATAACAACCCATGCCCAATTTAATATAATTTTCAACATTTACCAAAAAGGGAAGACAATATTTATTGATAAAATTTTAAGTTTGTGGAGTGTCCTATAACATAATAAAATTAGCCAAGACGAAACGTTGAAAAAAAATGTCTACCTCAGGTGGAAATCGAACCCTTCTTTAACTTTTACTTTATCTCCGAGTTTATTTAAGCGTTATTAATGCAAATAATTAAATATTACGAATAACGAACCAACTTTTTTAACAAAATTTTTGTGATTTTGGAAACTTCAATCAACATTCTAATGAAATTTTAGTACCTATCTAAAATTATTCATTCCGAAAATGTAGTTCAAATTGTAGAAAATATATCAACAAAAATATAATAATGTTTTCTACAAAATACATTTTGTTAATCAGCAAAGTCGTTATTTTCTAAATCTCTTACTTTTTAAAACTGCAACTAACGACAATTTATTAACATTAATTAATTATACTTACATCAATTTATCAATAATTTTTAGCATTTAGCATCGTAATCTATGTCATTTATCACGACAGGAAACATAAACCTAAGTCGCCGCTAATAATTTTATAGATAGGCACTCTGTGAGCCGGCGGGGAAAGGGTGACTGCTGCTACGTCCCGCACACTGTATGAGTTGACCCTCCCAGGCGCCGCTAATAATTTTATAGATAGCACTCTGTGGGCCGGCGGGGTGAGGGTGACTGATGCTACGTCCCGCACACTGCATGAGTTGACCCTCCCAGGCGCCGCTAATAATTTTATAGTTAGGCACTCTGTGGGCCGGCGGGGTGAGGGTGACTAATGCTACGTCCCGCACACTGCATGAGTTGACCCTCCCAGGCGCCGCTAATAATTTTATAGTTAGGCACTCTGTGGGCCGGCGGGGTGAGGGTGACTGATGCTACGTCCCGCACACTGCATGAGTTGACCCTCCCAGGCGCCGCTAATAATTTTATAGTTAGGCACTCTGTGGGCCGGCGGGGTGAGGGTGACTGATGCTACGTCCCGCACACTGCATGAGTTGACCCTCCCAGGCGCCGCTAATAATTTTATAGTTAGGCACTCTGTGAGCCGGCGGGGTGAGGGTGACTGATGCTACGTCCCGCACACTGCATGAGTTGTCCTCGCGACTGAACTCCACTTCCACTTAAAGTTGGGTTGAGTGGCTTCATGTAAAAAAAATAGATCAAAAAGGAGGAAAAACGGACTCGCTTACTCCAGAAAGGGAAATCTGGCCACGAGTGGAACGGCCTCTGCTGTAGCATAGTCGAAGTTAGTCGCTACCAGCCACACCAGCTCCTGCACCCACGTCGTTCCTGATAAGAGTAAGTAACATTCCGATTATTATTATTTGTTTTGAATACTTCTGAAGACAGATTATAGGCAACTTAATTCCTACTACAGCGTAACCAAATTTTATGTTCTTCCGTCCGTATAGTAGACTAATAGTGAAGTGCCTTTCCATCCATTATTGTCACTTACCATCAGGAGAGATGAAGGTCAAGTGCTTTCCCGTAGCGATAAAAAAAACAAAGAGATAGGGTAATCATATCTAAAGTTTTTCACCATTTATCAACAATGTTAGTTGTTGTATTCAGCAGTTTCCCAGTCAGGTAAAATAAATAATAAAAATAGATTTATCTTTAGATCTCACCGGATTTGGGAAAGGTGATCACCCAAATGTCATCAGGTCTGAGTGGCAAGTTGTATATTTGGGCAGCGTCCTTCAAAAAGCCGTTCGTGAGGAAGTATCCTTTCGGGCCGATGCGTACGAATCCATCTTGCTTACCTGAAGGCGTACAGGAAAATATACTATCGTTAATTAACAATAAATCCAAAAAAAATATTAACAAAAACACTAAAACTTTTTAATAAAGTTAATAAACTACTTATATATTTACACTTTTATAAGTTCAAGTTCAATGTTACATTACTTGCACTGAAATGTTTGAACACTTCCTCTGATTCCTCCGTGCTCAGCTCATTTACTTCTAAAGGATAACTATCAGTTTCCCCGCTCATTATTATCGATAAAATAAAGTAACAAAAGTATCGCTGCCACTTCTACGGACATATATATATAGATAGTAGTTATCGCGGCTCAATGTTTCGGAAACCACAATGGCTCTTATCTGATATCGACTGTATGTATACATTGTTGTATTATACAGGATGAGCAATCTAAATAGGACCGCATGGGGTCCGAAACGACAAGAGATACTGAAACCGAAATATGTTCAGTAAAACTTAAATATCATTGATCTTAAGTTGTTGTTTACACATTGGGACTTTGTACCGTTCTTATTACAATCGTCTCCTTCATTTATATCGGCTTGCCTCCCCCCCCCCCCCCCTCCCCACCTTCCTGAGCCATCGGCTGGCAACACTCTTGCCTAGCTGTAAAGGTATTTAATAGCATATAGGTGAGTTCGGATCTTATTGTTTAATAAAAATTATTTATTAACATTTTATAAAAATATATCTTTACATCACGCTGTTGATAATTCTAAGAACAAGCGAACAAGTGAATGAAAGGGATACGCAATATTGTGTAATAAGTTTATATACATGATACAAATATATAATTTACATAAATATATATATACATATATATAGGGTCTAACAATATCAAAGCAAACGTTTATGGTGAGCATCTATACATCACAATGAGCACGCTCACTAAATTTGGTCCAAAAGTACAGTAAAGCAACCAAACATTATCATATTTCACCAAAAAATACCTACATTCTTTCCAAACCCCTACAGCTGTACTACACACACATAAACATGCCCCCTAAACTCGGAGCACACTGAGTTATCTTTTTATTGACGCTTGCGTGCGTGTTAGTAAAGATGTTTCATGATGTGCATTATTTTAATTGATTTAGTTTGTTAGAAAACATAACTTTGTAAAATTACTATAAAACTGGAGCCCATTTTTAGGGTTCCGTAGCCAAATGGCAAAAAACGGAACCCTTATGGGTTCGTCATGTCTGTCTGTCTATCCGTCCGTATGTCACAGCCACTTTTTTCCGGAACTATAAGAACTATACTGTTGAAACTTGGTGAGTAGATGTATTCTGTGAACCGCATTAAGATTTTCACATAAAAATAGAAAAATAACCAATAAATTTTGGGGGTTCCCTATACATAGAACTGAATTTCAAAAATTTTTTTTCATCTATCCTAATCAATGGATAGGTCTTCAAAAATGATATTGAGGTTTCTAATAATATCATGATAGTCATTTTTTCTAAACTAAATAGTTTGCGCGAGAGACACTTCCAAAGTAGTAAAATGAGTGCGCGCCCCCCCCCCCCCCCCCCTTGTAACTTCTAAAATAAGAGAATGATAAAACTAAAAAAATATATGATGTAAATAACCATGCAAACTTCCACCGAAAATTGGATACTCCGTAAATGCGGCCACCCATCTATGACAATTTGCAAGAATACTGTCCTTCTTATTTTTTGTAGTATTACTTTTACACAGTTTTATTACGCAAACTGCTTAGATTAAAACAAAAAGGGAAGATACGGCATTAGCGTCTCGTGAGTGAGCCGCCAAAATTAGGCCTAAAGGCACAATTTCACTTCAGTCACAATTTGTCGAGCAAACAGGCTACATCGCCCTATTGCAGATATTCTACTGTGTGAAAAAGAGAAAGACGCTACTCCGCAGTGGCGTCGGAATCGGTCGTACGTACTCGTCTGTTGCGAAGCGACCGAGACGTCAACGCGCTACTCGCTGACTCTCTCGCGCTGACGTTGAAACTTACTGCTTTGTCTCGCTCGCTCGATTTACACTTTATAGGTGTGCGTGTGTGAGTGTTTGCTTAAGTAGTCGAGTAGGACTATATTTTGAATGACTACAAGTAGGAGCATGCCGTATCTTCCCTTTTTGTTTTAATCTAAGGCAAACTGGCATTTTACTTTGAATTATGCCCAAAATTATATTAAAAAAATTGGTACGTACACTTTACACGCCGCCCGCTAGGGGCCGTCCATTAATCACGAAAGGGGGGGAGGGGGTTCAGCAAAAATCACGAAATATCACAAAGGGGGGAGGGGGGGTGTAGAAGGATATCACGTGTATTTATTTTTAAGTCGAACGCGCGATTTCTAAACCGAAAGCGGCGTGTAGTGTGATCTTGCCTCGCCGTAAAAAAAACAACCTGCAACCTTTCCTGTTTAGACATTTTTATCATGGTCCTTAATTTTCTGGAATAAAATTAGATTAAACTTTATACCTGTATTTAAAGATAATAAAGAAAAAAATTAAAAGTACAATCTTTTTAAAAACAAGCTTTTTTTAAGTGCGCTAAAAAGAAAAATAAAAAATCTTTTACTAACAACTTTTAACGTCATTACACAATTTATATAACATACTTAAAAGGTTGTCGCGAGATTTAAGTACGCGTAACTATTTTCTTAGATTGAAAATTTTTATAATTAAAATCAATCACAACAAGGTATTTAGTTTACTTGTTTATTTAAACATAGGTTTAAAGCACTTAATTATATAGTTAATCTCGCGACTACCTTTTATATAATATAAATTGAGTAATGACGTTAGAAGTTGTTAGTAAAAGTAATTTTTTTTCTTTTTAGTGCATTTAAATATAAGCTTGTTTTTTAAAAACTTTTTATGTATTTTTTACTTTTTAGTTATCCCTGGACACGATTTTTATCTGTTCTTCCCACTGAACGTGTTGGTATACAGAATTTATTCATGTCCACCAAACTACCACCACTCACCATGCACCCATCAAAAACGGTCTACCTATTAGGACGAATGGCAGGCCGCACAAACACGGTTTCCCGATCAGGTTTCCGTATCAGGAATTCAGATTCGGAGAGCTGAATGCACGCGCTACCTACAAAATATACACCAGGGCGCAAACGTTCGTATATTTTCCATCAGGAAAAAAAACCTGACGTTCGTTCCGGGCTCCAAACCGCCGCTATACGGAAAAAAACCGAATGACGTCATTCCGAACGCAGGGCTCGCGTATTTTTCGGTTTACCGGCCGCACACGAACGGACTGAACGGAATTTTTCATTCAAAAAATTGCATCAGCGTTGTATTGAGAGGACGTGTGCTACTGATATTTTTAGTAGATTAAATTGTGTGTTTACATGCAATTAATCACTTAAAATTTAGTTAACTAATAAACTATTTAATACGTGTAAATCAGAATCAGGCATTACCGCCAGCAACAGTGCCACAGAAATCAGCTCGTCTTCGTCCATGTTAAAACGTGCTTTCACGAAGGCGTCACTTTACGTACTGGCAATATTAATTCCGAATAGAAAAAACAGAATGTATGCGCTAGGCTTACGGAATTCCGAATCTGAATTCCTGATACGGAAACCTAATCAGGAAACCGTGTTTGTGCGGCCTGCCTTAAACTCGACGCGGTTGTGTCGCTTAATTACTGAGTTCCTATGGCCACCTTCCAGCTCCATCAACAGACCCTGGTTACCATCTAGCAATAAAGTACCTACTCGTCAAGACGAACCAAACGAGCCCATACTGGATGGGGTTATGTTGTTTAATTACTGAGCTCCTATGGCCACCTTCCAGCTTCATCATCAGACCCTAGTTACCATCTAGCACCAAAGTACTCGTCAAGACGAATCAAACGAGCACATACTCGATAGGGTTATGTCTTTTAATTACTGAGTTCCTATAGCCATCTTCCAGCTCCATCATCAGACCCTGGTTACCATCTAGCACCAAAGTAGGTACTCGTCAAGACGTAATGCCATTATTAATAAAAATATGATAAATGTCTTTTAAGTAATTAGCACTTCAATAATATTTTAGTGTGGTTCTTACTGACTATTATTACAAGTTCCGATGGTAGTAATAAAAATGTATGAACAAAAAAAGTTTAAGCAAAAAAAATATGAAGAGTGATTATTTTAAGAAGACAAATCGGTAGTAAAACAAAAAATAGGAATACCTAGTTAAAGTTTTATGTGAGTCAATATGGACTCTTACGGACCCAATCTCTCTGTTTGCTGTAATCTATGTGTGAAGAAATGCATGGGCGATTATAGGCTGATGATGATGATTAAAATTCACTACCAATAATGTCTGTGCATCCGTTTTCATGGCACATGCATCTGTTATGAAATATAATCAAAGATAACAAAAATTATTTAGGTAATAATCTCGATATTTGTTACTTTATGAATTGTGCAACAATGTTGCGTAAGTACAAGTAAGCATAATAAAAGATACAACATGTCTCATCAGTCAATCAGCTATCATATCAATGACATTTGCCACGTTTTGTTTGCCCTTCTGAAGGACGAGTAAAAAAAGAAGGAGTCCGCGCCGCGATACTAACAAGTGAAGCAACCTTGACCAACAATGACAGCCGATCGGCTTACTTTTGTGTAGTGGTTTACGTTATGCGCGTCACTGTTTGTTTATGTACGTGACGCTCGCGGTCCTTCTTGTTCTACTCGTCCGTGGCCCTTCTATGCCGTTATACTGTTTTCACGCCTATTTGAAATATGAAATACCGATTCATATTGGGACTCCCATTTGTTTGTCCCAAGTTGCTATGGCATTTTTCTAAGTTGCTACGACTTACCTAAAGGTTACTTTAAAAACGAATTTGTTTTGTACGCATTTAAGTTATCCGAAATCATTTCGGTTTTTTTGTTAGATGTACCTATAGGTAGGCTTATTTCTTTTAGTTGATTGAACAGAATAAATAGCTTTATTCTGCTCGATCAATTGGCTTGAATTGAGTTTGGAAACGAGCTACCAAGTTCACAATAAGTGGCTACGGAACAAGTTTGTAGCAACGTATTTCCTTGTATTTAGGTCACATTGCGGCGTGGAACTAGTTAGGCGCCCTAGCTTTACATGAACATAACATTATGTGCGAAACTTTGATGTAAAGGTATTATTAAAAGCGTCATACAATTTCTACCCAACATTCACGATCTAGCGTCTTGCTAGAAAAACAATCGGAGGAAAATATAACCAGAAATCCAATGTTTAGGATTTAAAAATAAATCATACTACAAGTTTTCTAAGTTTTCTTCTATAATTTTTTCATACTGACTTTTTACCATAAAAAGGAAGTTTTATTCGTAATTACTATGTTTTTACCTAAAGGTGGGATTTTAATATTGGTGTTACTGTATTTTCAAGTCAATGCCCTTAGGATACGAAATCTGAAGGATAAATAAAACACACGTTTACCACGTAACTCCGTATTCGCGACTGAACTCCTTTACAAAATGCTTCCTTACTTATAGCTAAGGCTACGCGCTCAATACAAGATGCTACGACAACTCAATGCTCGACGCGTTACAGATTACGATTTAACTTAACCTATTTTTGAGTATGTATGTGTCCCTACACTATTCCCCCTCTTCCAAAAATAAAAATAAAACAATACAATTTGAAACATTTCCAGAAAGTAAAACAAATTATAACAATATACAATAATAGTACAGCTTTAAAAAGCTGGTGCACGGAAAGAAAAATATGTAAACTATAGGGATAGGCTATAACTTATCTTACTTATCTTAACATACATTTTAAACAACTTGTATCATATTAAGTGTCGACTTGAATTTACCCTGAAACACCCTAAACTTAGAAACAACACTTAAACACTTACATAGTAAAAAATTGCGTTTCATAAAAACAAACGTCCACGCCGCGATTGCGATAAATTAGAATGGACTCTTTTACAATCAAAAAAAATTGGACCTTTTACAATCAAGCGTTCATATTTCCGAACGAACAAATACGAACGTGAATTACTATGACTTGACGGTCTAGGTCTTAAGCTCTTAATGCTATCCCGAAGATTTTGTAAATATTCCGCCTCTGAACAATTTATTTTAGTATTGTCATAAAAATCGCCTGGCAAACGAATTGTTTGGCCATTAGTTAATTCAGCTGCGCTGACGCCACTGTCGCTGCGTGTCGCGGCTCGTAAGCCCAACAACACGACTGGAAGCTCGGCTACCCAGCAGCTGCTGCCATTCAAACGTGCCGTCAGAGCCACCTTTAGTGCTCTATGCCAACGTTTAATCATGCCGTTACTTTGCGGATGGTAAGGTGTCGTACGAGTTTTTGTTATATCCAGATACTTCATAAGCTGACTGAAAAGATCACTTTCAAACTGCCTACCCTGGTCGCTGGTAAGCTTCGAAGGGCAACCAAAGCGAGATATCCAGCCATCAAATACTACTCTGGCTACAGTTTCAGCAGTAATATTGTGAACCGGAAAGGCTTCCGGCCATCCGGTGCAACGATCTATCATGGTCACATAGTATCTATGTCCATCTGCCGACGTAGATAACGGGCCTAGGATATCTACATGAACGTGATGAAAACGGTCTGCACGCTCAAATTCTCCCAATCCAGCTACCGTGTGCCTGTTGATTTTAGATTTCTGACAACCCAGACAAGCTCTAGTCCTTTTTGCTACTATCAGGCCAAAACTATCGATGTTCAATTAATCTTTTAGTACTCTTAATTCCAGGATGACTTAATTCGTGAATTGAATGAAAAGCTATTTTTCCAAAATCTTTACGTAAATAACTAAATAAAAAAAAATAACATGTTTCTCACAGTCAGGCAATTTGCTTTTTTTGAACTGTAGATTGCTATCCGACACTTGAAATGCTTGACATAAATAGTCGTCACAAGCTTGTTGTTCCGCGATTTCTGAGAAGTTAAGTAACGTGGGACAATTTATTGTTTCTACATGTGAAAGAGCGTCTGCGACTAACACCACTGACATGACGTATTGTAACGGTACAGAATGAATGGTATCCGTCCGTTAGTAAGGAATGTATGGGAGTAGCACTAAAATTAATATAAATGCGTAGCACCATTAATATAATAAGCATGAAAAGGGAAAAATAAACTAGTTTAAAATAATGTACATGTGGACAAGTGGCTTTACGTTAAAGGTAGTAAGAAGGTGTCAATGGACTAGGGGCATATTATTATTTTGAATTTCGCGGGGACTGTTCCGTGTGTCCTTTGCGACAGAGGCGAAGTCTACCGTGCGTTATTTACTTTTTTTATTTTTTTATACTAAGCCCGGCAAATGACCCCACTCCACCTGATGTTAAGTGGAAATGAAGTCAGGCGCGAGGACAACTGGTGTAGCGTAAGAGACGTAGCATCAGTCACCCTCACTCTGCCGGCCCACAAAGTGCTTCTTCACGCCCCGTTAGAAGGACCTTGAGTACTTGAGTTTCGCGTAGGATTGTTAGGTTGGCAATGGATTAGAGTGATGGGGTTGGCTAACGTGTTCCTTGCGACAGGCAGGCGCCACCTATGGTCTGAATACGGAACTTTTTATAATTTTACTAAATACGGGATTTTTGGCCTAAGTGGGTGGTTATTGAGAGGGAATTGTTGATGGAAGGCTACATCTAGATGTTCAAACATGTAATATTGGCTATCTAAAGAGATTTGGTTGGATTATGGAAAAACTTTGGAGTTTGCGCGGGGGACGGCGGCAATGAGCGAGCGAGAAGTTGAGAAAAGGACAGAAAGAGAGGGGAGATGATATCTCCACGTGGAGCGACACGAAGTTCGCATGTAACAAATGATAAGACACGTGAAGTCGAGGCGCTTAGGCAAAACGGCTAGCGGTTGGCTGAAGGGAAGAAAAGCGGATTTGCGCGGGCGAATGTCGGGCGAAGTGGCGCGGTTTTGGAAGATGTTGGCGTCATGGTAGGGAAGACGGGCATTCGATTCAAGGTCGCTGGGTGATAACGATCTCATACGTGAAAACAAGCGTCCGAGCCATTTTAGCAGGCTAAATGATATTCTAGCTGCGATATTAACTAAAATTGATTGTGAAATAGAAAGTGATTATTAAAGTAAAATTATTGTTATCGCAACTCGAATTGTTAACAGAATGCAGTATTCTGGATCATATTAGCGGAAACGCATCACGGTGGCAACGAAAACTAATATGATTTTAACTGACCTCGGTCAGGATGACCTTTGACTGTATTTAGTAAGGTCGGCGTTATCTATTACAACGCTAAATAATACACTATCTTCGAGAGAGTAATGGGGGAGAGACAGTTGTCTCCCTAGTGAAAATCGAAGATAGGTCAGACACTAATTAGCTGGAGACGGGCACGTATATAACTCGGGCAAAGACCGTCTCGTCTCCTTACACACAGTGCAGGGTTAGGTGGACACACTGGGTTTACTGGCCTGACGGATAGCTCGCTTAGGGGTCAATTGCTTTCAGGGGCAATGCGACTCACACAACTCACCACGAAATTAAGTTAAATATGGCTTGGGCCTAGATTGCAAAGGTATACAAGTAGGGACTGTTAGTTCGACAAAATATAGGTATTTCAAGTGAGGTAGACTGTAGGAATCTATAGGTAGGCGTTTCTATATATGTTATTAGGTAGTGGGGGGACAACACGGTGTGTGCACGCTGTGCGTACATAAACTAGGTACGTAGGCCGCGAAGCCAGGCTGGATTAATTCCGACTAATAAGGTAGGGATAATTAAGTTATGGTGCCTAAATAGAAATTACTATGAAGTGACGGGGGTTAGGAGCGCTGAAAGGATCTATCTAGGCATGTTATCTGTTGCCGTAGGCCAATAGAATTCTAATGGTTTTCCTAAAAGTTGTTACCAATTAACTATTCATTTTAAATAATTTGCAGAAGAGTGGTAATATTGAACCATCATTACTTTGGAGTACCTAAGAGTCTAGACTGGTTTCCTATTACAAGAAAATACTAAAAGGTTATAGCAAGTAAGCATAACTGTACTGTGATGTTTGATTTCTAGTACTGAAATGACTAAACAGGCATTTTTAGCTTTCCCTGAGGTGCGATACGGCCTTAATATTGCTACACTCTTCAAAGTATTATAAATAGACATCCGATACCTATTGGTAAAGTTTAAGCTGATACTAAACAACTGAAACCAGTTTGGAACCTAGGTTATTTCGTTAAACCATTTTAATTCACTTTAATGGTCAAAGACCTTACAAGCTCCTAATATTATGAAACATAGAAATAATTGATTGATAACAACCTACTAATTAGCCTAATAGTACAGTCTACTTTATACCATTTGAATTCACTTTAATGGTCAAAGACCTTATAAGTTATGTACTTAAATCTAATAATATGAAACATAGAAATATTTGATGGGAACAATCTAAACCAATAAGACTAATAGTGCAGTCTGCTTTATACCTATTAAAGTGAGTAAAGGATAACTTCTAAATATAATTGATTCAATTATTAACAGGGATAATTACCTGATTTACTACCTACTAAAAATATACTAACTATAATTTAGTAGGCTATTAAATAATCACCCAGCCTGAGAGACAGGGGTAGAAGTTAATGGAAAAATAATTAACTTAAGTTCACTTCCTAAAAGTTAAGGATGTAGAGTGAATTAGGCATCTTTAATAAACTTAAGATGTGATAATCTGCCAAGGCAGCCAATACAATTTAGTTATATTGGTACTTTATAAGATCTGTATAATAAACACTAAGAGTAAACCAAAGTAATTTTACTTCAATAGATAGTATTCTATTTAAGTTCACTTCCTAAATGAGTAGGATATTGAATAAATCAAGCATCTTTTAATAAACTTAAGATGTGATAATCTGCCAAGGCGGCCAGTACAATCTAGTTATATTGGTGATTTATAAGATCTGTATAATAAATACTTAGAGTAAATAAAAGTAATTTTATCTTTATTAATAGCATTCTATTTTAGTCCACTGCCTGAAAGTGGGTTTTGAATAAATTATTCACCATTTATGGAGCTGAAGGTTAATATTCTAATAAGGCAATAAAGACAGTCAGTTGATAATGTTACATTGTAATATCTTTATAATAGACACAATAATCAGAGAAATAAGTGGGTTCTGTTGAATGCTGACTTCCCACCTCTGTTCGATAAGTAATATCATAAGACATAAGTTATTGAATTGAATAATTAAGTTCTTAATGTGAAAAGGATATTTGGATGATAGCAAGCCCTAAGATAAACTCTTTGATTCATAAAGAAATAATTGAATACAGAACCTAGTAAATAATAACTTTCAAATGTAAGATGAAATTAAATTTTGAGGAGAGATGTAAATTCTCAGTTTTAAAAGAATTAAAGCCACAGGCTAATTAATGTTAAAGCCAATGTGACGGGACTATAATTAAACAATCTGATGTATAGTACGCTATGGAGCGGCGGATGGGGCTTGTAAATTGCACAAGACTTTTATGTATATTGCTATTGTTAATAAATAATAATACCTGCAAGCTAAGCTATCATCTGATTATCTTTGAGTGGTTAACAAATCCTTCCCGCAGCTGCTGTGAAGGATTTAGGTCACAGTTCAGACAGAGTCACAGCTAGGCTACGCATATCTAGGATATTAGTTATTGAGGGATAGGTAATTAGGTCAGGAGAAAATAATTTATCACAGGGTTAAGCCAATTACTAAACTTTTACGAAAAGAACTTGAGTTACTTAAATGCGGTTAACAACGGAGGGTTCACTAGACGATCTGGCCAAAATAGTATTTATTATAATATTACATTGCTTGACTGAAATTTATCACAAATAGAATTAATGTTCCATTATCATACAAACACTACGCACTCTACAAAACCTCCAGACACAAACATTAGATTGTAGATAAATTAGGTTAACTAGTTTTAAGAATTAGATAATAAGTTAAGCTAAGGTAAAGGCGGCGATGATGTGTGTATGTATTATAAAGTTTAGAAAAGTAGGTCAGGTTGAGTAGTTACAAATTTAGTAAGCCGTTACCAGGATCTGAAAGTTAGGTTATATTTTATCATTAATATAGTTTGTATTGGATTTCAGTCAAGCGGTAATACTTTAATTTAGATGTGGGATTTTCCCCACAAATTGTTGTCGTGTAGCGATGCGTGAGTTTAGAATTGGCTTAGTAGGGAATGATTCAATGAAGATTAATTAATTCAGAGATATTGAAGAATTATAATTTGACACTATTCACAATAAGATTTGTTAGATCTTCTAGAGTTGATTCATACACTTTGTATTACGAGTTCTTGATAGAAGGTTAAGACCAATATTGTAGATTTTTTTTTTCTTTCTTATTCTGCTCCATGGCAATCTGTTAAGGAACAATAAGCCACTTTTCTATTTGAATAAAACCTGACTCCACTGACAATCGCCAACCTCCCTCTAAGATGTTCTATCTAGAGGGTTTTACTATGTCAAATAGTCGGAAATCTGTTGCTCAGTCCTGGGATGTCTCTGCGTTTTAACCTCACATGCTGGAGGCCCCCCTCCCCACTCAATGCCACTGCAAGTTCATTTACATGTTGGGTTAATCTCTTCTGGTACCGCATGCTAAACTGTGCAATCTCTTGTTTGACGGTCTTTATCTTAAAGTCAAGGTATATGTATCTGTTGCTAATACACTGTGGGATACAAAACATTGTTCTTAGTGCCTTAGTCTGAAATCTTTCCAGTATTTCAATGTTACTATTGCTGGCCGAGCCCCACAGTTGAATACCGTATGTCCATATGGGTTTAAGTATGGCCTTATACACCATCATTTTGCTGTTGTCATTTAACTGCGAATGACGTCCAATCAACCAGCCTAGATTGCGAAGCTTTCCATCCAATTGTTTTCGCTTGGTCCAGATGTGCTTTTGCCATATTAGCCTCCTGTCCAGGTGCATTCCTAAATATTTAGCGTGGTCTTGTTGGGGTATCTCCTAGTTGTTCAGTTTTACCGGAGGGCAGGTTTCCTTTCGGAGTGTGAAGGTTACATGGCAAGACTTACTCTGGTTTGCCTTAATTCTCCATCGATTAAGCCACTTCTGCACTTCATCTAGGTGTTTCTGCAAGGAGAGTGATGCCTTTTTTGGATCAGTGTTACATGACAGCAAGGCAGTATCATCAGCGTAAGTTGCAGTTTTTGTTTTGTCAGATGTTGGAAGATCTGCCGTGTATATAAGGTACAACACAGGGCCTAGGATGCTGCCCTGCGGTACACCCGAACGAATTTCGTGTAAAGCCGAGCATTCACCATTGTATTTTACCTGAAAACATCTTTTATCTTGGTAGGATTTTAGAATGTGGAGAAAGGAGTGCGGCATGGTCTTTTTTAGCTTATACAATAGGCCATCATGCCACACTTTGTCAAAAGCTTGGCTGATATCTAGAAAAACTGCAGAGCAGTACATCCGATTTTCTAGACTTCTGCTGATGATGTCAACAGTGCGATGTATCTGTTCGATTGTTCCATGTCTCTCTCGGAATCCAAATTGATGATTTGGCAGTATGTCGCCAAGATGTACCTTAATTCTGTTAAGCAGTACTTTCTCAAACAGTTTTCCAGTAATCGACAATAGGCTTATGGGTCTGTATGAGGTCGTTTCATGTAAGGGTTTTCCTGGTTTAGGCACCATTACCACGTGCGCTATCTTCCATTGTCCTGGGAAGTGTGCAAGTCTCAAACATGCATTAAATATATTGGCAAGTCCCAAGACTCCTTTAGGTGGGAGCTTCTTAAGTAAGGTTGCATCAATAAGGTCGTAACCGGGCGATTTACCTTCCTGTAAGTTTCGTATTTCCGTTAATACTTCTTTGGGACTTATGTGCTTTAGAGGTAAGCACATTTGTGTTGGTGACTCTAGATATTCTTCTATTTCCATTGTTTGTTCCTGGTTTGACTCTGGAAATGGTTGGAAGACATAACTTAGGTGGTCCGCAAATACTGTTGCTTTTTCCTGGTCTGATTTGGCCCATCCTCCTATATTATTCTTGATAGGTGGTATTTGAGTCTTTGGTCCGTTCTGATTTTTGGTTGCTTTCCACAGTGAATAATTTGTATCTGCAGAAGGAGTCAGGCTTGTGAGAAAGGATTGCAAGTTGTTATTTTTAAATGCATTTATAGTTCTTTTTAAGTCTTCAGAGCACCTGTTAAATGCATTCTTGTCACTCGGGTATCTAGTATTGTGCCAGATTTTTCTTAGCCTGCGACGTTCTAGAATTTTCTCTTTGATGTCTCTTGGATATATGTTGTGTTTAGGGGGATGTCGTCTAAGTTTGTATTTAATTGCTGCATTACTTACGGCCTCATGGATAACAGAGTTGAATTTTTCTACTGCGATTTCTAGCTCCGTCACAGTGCTGATTTTGTTATACAATTTTATATTTGTAGCAATTGTAATTTGGTATAGCTCCCAATTTGTATTTTTAGTATCATACAATCTGAAGTGGGGTTCAGTTAATGTAACAGTTGTACTCATATCCATCATAACTGGTGTGTGGTCTGAAGTTAGGTCGGTGTATGTTTTAGTCTGGACAAAGTTGCTATCTATATTTCTTGTGACAAAGAAGTCCAGTAAGTCAGGGATCTTATTACTATCTGTTGGCCAGTAAGTTGGTTTTCTATTAGTGATGCATCCCAGCTTCAACCCTTCTGTAGCTTTGAGAAGTTGCCGTCCTCTTGGGTTAATTAGCCTAGATCCCCAATGCAGGTGTTTCGAGTTCCAGTCACCCCCGCAGACAAATCTTGTGCCCAGTGAGTGAAAGTACTCTGTGAAGTCTCCAGCAGTTACCGTATGTCTAGGAGGACAGTAGACAGCAGATAGCACTGTTTCGATTTTATTGTCATTTAGAATTATTGATGACGCTTGTATTTTTTCAGTGCGATATTCCTCTAAAGGGTGGTGTTTAATATTATTTTTAATAATTACAGCTGTACCTCCGTGGCTGTTACCAGATGGGTGATCAGTTCTATAAATTGAATAATTTTTAAATGCGATGTTTGTTCTATTTGTAAATCTTGTTTCAGATATGAGAGCCACGTCAATCATCTCCGTGTGTAGAAAAGTTTCAAGTTCTTGACGTCGTTCCGTCAAGCTGTTGGCGTTCCAAGTTATTACTCGGAGGTTGCGAGTCATTTCTTTACAAGGCTGCTGACTAGTTGGACAACGCGATCCATCATTTTATCCATCATTTGCATCATTGTCTGTTGTAGTTTTTCCAGCATTGTTTCCATCAGTTCTGTTATATGCTTTATATCATTAGATTTTTCTTGTTGTGGTGGATGGTTAGTTTTGGTCGCTTCAGCATATGATTTTGGTTGGTTGTATTCCCGAGGATGCCCAATGTCATGTTTGTAATTTTTAATCTGTTGATTTACAAATGGTGGTTTTTCTTTTGGCTTTGTCACAATCTTAAGTATCGTTTCTTTGTACAATTTATAAGTTTTGCATCTTTTATAGCTGGCCGGGTGTTTTTCTTGGCAGTTCGCACACGTAGCCTCAGTTTCCGGTTTTTTTAAACACGTTGCGGTGGGATGATCTTCGCCACACTTGACACATCGGAAAGGCCTGTGACATTGGTTTTTGGAGTGTCCAAATCTTTGACATCTTTTGCATTGCAGGATTTCTTTCTTTTTGTATGGAGCTTCAAACGATATCTTCATATGATTAAGGTACTTGACGTTAATATGTCTTTGTTGTTGTTTTTTGGTTCTAGATCTACGTAGAATAATGGTAGTGGGTCTTTTGTGGTCCGATGACGAACATTAACTATTTGTCTGACTTCATGTCCAACGTCTGACAGTTCCTTTGTTATTTGTGTAGTATCCTCAGATGAGTGCAGGCCACGCAGTACAACTCTGTATGCTCTTTCACTTTTGAGTTGGTATGCTATACATACTATACATGCTATACATGTGTTATGTTTTGTGTGATAAAATTTTCTCGAATAATCTTATATGTTTGTATATCCTTAGGCATTATTTTTATTATATGGCCTGATCTAAGCGTGGTCATAGTGTATAAACTATTGTCTTGTACGAACTTGCTTAGTGTTTCTTTCAGCAATGTTATATTTAGGACTCCTGTTGCAAAGATTGGTTCTGGTCTTGGTATATACTCTCTTTCTTGTTTAGAAGTCTCCTTTACTGGTTCATCCACGAGTATTTCGAATCTATTTTGTGTTGGTATTGTATATGTCAAGGTGTTTTTTGACTTTTTATTGGAATCATTATGTATCGGGCTTGTTTCTTTTCTTTTTTTACTTCTGGCAGGAATTTGGTATTTTTGCCACTCATTTTTGTCCGTGTCTTCTTGGTCACTTATAGTTATTATTGCCTCTGTGTTTTTTTCAGTTTCTTTAGTGCTCTCAGCGTCGGGCCTTAAGTGGGCAATGGCACTTAGTGACGCACTTCGCTGCCTGGTTACAAACAGGCCGGGGTGAAACGCTTGCTGGACAAGCTTTTTATTATTTTCTTTTTGACCAGTAGCATTCACTGATAAAGAGGCCTGGGTACCCGCCTCTTTACAGTCTTCGGTAGCCAATTTCTCACTCACAGGCCCGGATACCTGTGAGCGCCGGGTGCTAGCCGGGGTGCATGGCAAAATATTCTCTTTAGTAACATTCATTTTATACGATAATGGGAAGATAGTGTATTACTTTCCCAAGGTACAACACATCATATTTTCGGGATAACGCCCTAGCCTTTGATGATCCAACATCTCCCTACAAGGCAGCAGGTGCACTTTGAATTCAGAGTGTGCGTCTCCTTGTAGATAATTGCGATCTTATCTTATCTTATTGGGGCCTGCAGAGGTCTCCCCCTCACAGCGGCACGTCGACCCATTGGGATCTTTTGTGCAACCCCGTCCTATCACTCTGTCTCCTCAGAGAAAATGACTGCCATAAGTTTGGCAATGTCTTTGAGGGCGAAGAGCCTAAAATCTTCTGGTTTCGGGTAGGCGAATCCCAAGAGACTCATTCTTTTCCTAGCAAGGGAGTCACAGTCACACAGTAGGTGTTTTCATGGACTCCGTTTTCTCCCCACATGCCCTGCACAAGCTGTCTGTTGCTAGTTGCATTCTATGGAGCATTTGTTTTGTGGCATAGTGCCCCGTCAGGGCTCCAATGATTGTTCGTGCCTGCCTTTTGCTACCTCCGCATATGATTTTACTCCGTCCTAGGGCGTCTCCACTTATGAAGGATTTTGAGTGTTTCATGCCGGGTAGCTTTTTCCATTCGGTTTTATGCCTTGCGGCACTTAGCCTTCGCCAGTCAGCCACAGGTAGGTAGGGGTTCGAAAAGAAACGATTATTTAGTAGGTAACAATCGTTTATTCACAGCCTTATAATTTGTGTGGCCGCCTCACGTCTTGTTGAGAGATATGTTAAAGGGAGAACACTGGCCTGAACCGACGTCGTTCTAAGGTACTGCTGCTCCTCAGGGTCCTTCGCAGGCTGGTCAGGTTCAGCGCTTCTTCCTCTAGCTTGATGGGGGTAGGTACGCAGCCGGCCCTTCTTAAGGTCAGTGGTGAAAGATGCCGGTGCTCGTAAGATGTATACTGTTCGTAGAATTCCTGGAAGCCCAGACAGAAGAGGAAGCTTTAGCATGAGTCGCACAGCCACGTCGTCGACGGGTTTAGGGGTCACAGTGTTCCAGAGAAGGTTAAAGCGGACAGTGCTAGCGTTAGAAAGAACTTAAGAACACCTTACAAAGAACACTTCTAATAAAATACATGAGAACTTACCCCAGCGGGAATTCACTATAAATAACGAGTTTATTTTAATAGATTTTTAGCAACAAGTGACGCAGCCGTCACGTCTGATGCCTTGAAATGCTCTGCCCATTGGAAATTCCGATGCCACCCGAATGCACGCTCGGCAGTCGCCGCCGCGCGCCGGCCAGATGAAAAAACTTGTTAGGGATCGCGAATGCACACGCACAATAGAAGCGAGAACCTTAGCAATATTATGTACTTGAGAGTTCCGTACGTTTTTGATTTACTGCAATAAGTTTGTATTCATTATTATTTTATTATTAATGCAAGTTTTGTCTTTAATTTAGAGTTTAAGTGGTATTAGTTTTATAGTTATTATTTGTTTCTTTTGTAAATAAATAAAATAAATATATTTCTTGTATTTTGTAAAGTACAACGTTACAGTACCCCGCCACAAAGCGAAGGATTTTGCCTACTAAATTGCAAAATCCGGCTACAATACTTAACTAAACTTACTACTTTTTACGTTCATAATCATTTTTCATACTTCACGCATATTTTCATCATCTTAGTTCATAACGTCTTCAAATTCAATATTAATTATAAATTTGAGACCCATACAGATAGAGTTACATTTGAGTTAAATATTAACTGTACTCAAAGTAGGTTTTAACGTATTAAAATTAAATGTTAAAGACTAATTATTTCATTTAATACGCTAGAGTTAAAGTAGAGGATATTAACAAATGGCTAGGTTGAGAAAACTAGGTTGAGAAAAATTAATTTTACAGTAACATTTACTTATTTACGTTTTATAGTTAATAAGTTTAATATCTTTTATATGATATGAGCCTAGTGGCTTTCCAGATATATCAGCTAGTTCATAAACGAGTGGGGACCTTTTACCAATAATTTTGCATTTTATAAATTTTGGTGCTAGTTTTTTATTAAAATATTTATCCTTGTCGCTTTGGTAAAACGTCCTTCTCCAGACAGTATCACCAACCTGAAATTCAGCAGGTTTTCTGCGTAAGTTATACTGTTGGCAATTCCTACTGTGAGCCCTTAGTAGAAGTGCTTGCACTTTATTAAATATACTAGATAGAACACCTATATTCTCTGCGTAACAATCACGAGGTTGAAAAATAAGATCATCTTCAGTCTCAGTATTAACATAATGTGAACCACACGTGACTAGTTCACGCCCGTACACAAGAAAGGAAGGAGTATAGCCTGTTACTTCGTTTACGGAGCTATTTACAGCAAATTGGATTTTCGGTACAATTAAATCCCAAACACGTTGATCGTTAGAGATGAACGTTGATATAGCTGTTATGACAGTTTTGTTGTACCTCTCGACTGTGTTAACATGTGGTGAATATTTAGGCGTAAAATGTAATTTTGGAACCTTGTACTTTTCTAACATTTGCCTTAGCGTAGAACTTACAAACTGTTTACCATTATCCAGAATCACCGTAGAAGGAATGCCATGTATTAAAAATACATGCTCCTCTAAAATTCTGGTAACGATCTCAGCAGTAGCGCGCTTGATTGGAAATAGTAAGCAGTACTTACTAAAACAACAAGTCACAACGAGGATGTACGAGTTCTGCTTTCTAGTAGTTGGAAGAGGTCCTACTAGATCTATGCTTATGGTCTGAAAAGGTCTAGAGCAGTGTTTAGGTTTACCCATTTCACCCAAAGGAGCGTGATTCTGGTGCTTATGCGCAATGCAAGTGTCACATGAAGTGATAGTTTCCACGACATCAGCATGCATACCGGGCCAGAAGTACCTGAGGCTGAGTCGCTTATAGGTTTTAAATATGCCAAAATGACCCGCTGTTGGTTCTGAGTGATTTTTGAGAATGGCTTCTTGTCTAGCCTCACAAGGGATCACTTCTTTCCACTCAAATTCTTTATGCAAAGGATGTTTAGTCTGCATATAGCGGAATAAGCGGCCATTTTTGACAGTATAGTTAGCGAAAGATGTAGGAGAATTTTGACAACCATGCCACAAGTTTAGATACCACTGATCACTAGTAGAAGGCAAAACAGTAGGTGTAGTGCTAGAATCAGAGTCTATAGCAGCAACCTGGCAAGCACGAGACAAAGCATCCGGAATGACATTATCAACACCACGACGGTGTTTGATGTCAAAATTAAACGCTGAGAGCCAAACACCCCAACGAGCTAGACGTCCAGTTGGATTATTTAGATTAAGAAACCACTTGAGAGCTGAATGGTCCGTGTAGACGGTGAATTTTTTACCATTATCTAGGTAGCATCTCCAGTGTTCCAAGGTAACCAAAACAGCCAGTGCCTCTCGTTCAGTTATGCTGTAATTTCTTTCAGGCCCCGTCAAAGTTCGACTGGTATAGGCTATAGGATGTTCGAATCCGTTTATTGTCTGAGTTAGCAGGCCTCCAACACCATAGTTGCTAGCGTCGGTGTGGACTTCAAACGGCAAGTCAAAGTTAGGACACGAAAGAATTGGCGCGGATACTAGAAGTTCCTTCAGTTTTGTAAAGGCCTCGTCGGCTTCCGTATCCCAATTAAAGGTTTTAGCTTTCTTGCTGGTAGAAGTGAGTTTATTCAGAGGGGCTGCTATAGAGCTAAATTTAGGGACAAATTTACGGTACCAAGAGGCTATACCTAAAAATCTTTTTACCTCTTTTTTATTAGTTGGTGTAGGGTAGTGTACAATTGTATTAATCTTTGAGGGGTCGACATGAAGACCCTTGGAATCAATAACATAACCCAAGTATTTGAGTTCGTTACGGAAAAAGACAGATTTTTCAAAATTTATTGTTAAATTTGCCATGGACAGTTTCCTATGTACTTTTAAAAGAAGGGATACATAATTTTCAAAATCAGAACTGATGACGACTATATCATCTATATAAACGAACACGGAGTTCTCAAATTCAGGTCCGCAGAAGAGTGTATCAACCAATCTCTGTTGGGTAGCTGGTGAATTGGTTAACCCAAAGGGCATAGTAACAAATCTGAAGGTCCCGCGACGTGGAATATAAAAAGCAGTCTTATTTCTGTCATTTTCAGCAATAGGTATTTGCCAAAATGCCTTAGAAAGGTCTATACTACTTAGGTATTTAGCATTCTTTAAGTTGTCTAAGATGTCAGATATGTACGGTAGCTTATACGCGTCTTTTTTCGTAACTGAGTTCAGCTTTCGACTATCGAGGCAGAATCTAAGTTTACCGTCTTTTTTGGGTGTCAACAAAACAGGTGAAGACCATGGACTCTCACATTCTTCAACGACACCTAAAGCTAACATTTCGTCTAGTTGTTCAGCTAAGACACGTTGTTTTTCCGGAGAAACACGATAATATCTTTGCCTTATAGGTAAGGAATCGCCAGTATCAATATGATGTGTTACCAAATTAGTTCTACCTAAACCGCGCACCTCACTTGAAATGTTTCTAAATTGCTCAATGATATTATCAGCAGTTACGCGTTGAGCTTCAGTAAGTTCATTGTACGAATGTAACACACGAGTAGCTTCATTAATAGTTGATACTTTACTAGTGTCAATTGGATTATTAGAAAAAGAAATAGAATTTTGAAATTTTGGAAAAAGATTAAATTTCTTCCAAAAGTCAACGCCTAGAATTAAATTTGATTTTACAGAAGGTATGACGTAAGCTTTTAAAATGTGAAATTGCTTTTCAAATTTAACCGGCAGATGAACGTAGCCAATAGCAGGTAAATGTTCTCCTCCAGCAGCAGTAAATGTTTCAGTGACATCTTTATGAAGTGTGACACCTAATGAATTCAAATGTTCATGAGAATCGTTTCCTAGAATAGTCACAGTAGAACCGGAGTCCAGCAACCCACACAAATTTGTATTACCTATATTGATAGTTGCGTACGGACGCACATCATTAGAAGATTTTTTATTGAAGACTGTTGTAATGAAATAGCTAGAAAAGAACACCTTTAGAGTGGATAGCCAATCTTTCCAATCCTTTTCATCAAAATTATCAGAATTTTTAGTATTTGCATTCTTATTACCACAGTCTTCAGCAACTAGTTTTTTTGATCCGCTTGTGAGTGACACTTTGAGCAATCAGGATATTTAACATTCTTCGTTCCACATTTAAAACAAATAGGATATCTATCAGCTTTACACTCACTCAAGGGATGATCCGAACTACGACAGCGAGGACAATAAACTTTCTTAGAGTTAGGATAAAAAGAAGTTATAGCAGCTATATTTGATCTATTACCTGTAGAATCCCTAATAAAATTTGTATTATAACCTTGTTGGCTTTTATTGTTATTTTTAAAATAAGATGAATTAGTTTTAAAATTATTATAATTATTATTATTATTGTGCCTATACTGATGATAAAACTGTGATCTGCTAGTATTAGGTTCAGAGATTTTTAAAAAAGCTAAGTCAGGAGCAAGAGTACCAGTTGAAATTCTAGGAGGTTCTTTAAATTGAGAAGTTAGGGATTGCATCTTTTCAAAATTCCTACAGACCTTTTTCAAGTTCTCAATAGTATCGATAGAAGAAGAGTTGGAAGCTAATACACTAGCGTAACATGGTCTAATGTTATGCATTAGGATACTTAATTTATCTACTTCAGAAATTTTATTTGTTAGTCTAGAGAACATTTCTGTCATCTTAGCAAAATAAATGGTAATATTCTCTGTTTCACCCTGCGTTCTATTTCGAATCTCCGTTAATAATCGGTAATCGTAATCAAATTGACTAAAATCTTCAATTAGCAACGCAATCAACTTATCCCAAGAACTAACAGAACTTTTAATACTACGGTACCAGTGTAATGCATCTCCTGTGAATATCTCCGTAGCGTAAGATAGCAACTTAGAAGATGTTATGTTTCTAGCAGTACTATACTCATTCACTCTCTGTATAAAAGCGTGTACGCAAGTCTTACCATTGTACTTAATTTTTTGTAATTCACTAATATGTGAGCGATCACAATTTACTGATACGTTTGGAACCGATTCGAATGATGAAGATGATTGAACAGCTTCAGCTACAGGCTCACAGCTAGGGACAGGGTTAGCAGATTTATTAATAGAATTTAATTTATTTAATAAAGAAATAAGATGCTTTGATAAACTTTTGACTTTTTCTATATGACTAGAATCAGCACAATCAATACGCTTTAGGCGATGATACAAGTGATTGCACAAAGCTCTGGTACGTTCAAAAAGGTTAACATCATACTTCTCCTCTAAGGATTTAACGCGTGATATAACTTCACTAAGGGAAGTGCCTACTCCAGCAATATCAACGTCAGGTTCTATGCCCGATTCACAAATGTCAGAAGTAGGAATGATAGGTGTGAGTTTATTAATTTGTTTACGCAGTTCAAGTACGGTTGCCGCAGGTTCCTCGCCTCTAATGAGCACTTCGTATGTTAATTCAGTCTTGTTAAGCAAAAAGAATTTAATAGGATGAGTCCCCATATCAATTAGAAGTTCAAAACAAAAGTGAAATCAAAACCAACATAATATTATTTAAAACAATCTATAGATGTCTAAAATAATTGGTGTTCTTTACAATTACTAGTAACTAACTACTACCTTTACTAACTACGTTTAGGTGGTTACTACGTGGATGAAGAAATAAAAACAAAATACAGAAAAGGCAAATAGAAAAAGGAAAAAAAATTAAGGTGGGTATGCAAAATAAAAATAACAATGATGAAGAAAGAAAGCGTGCGAACTGTTACGTATTACAATAAAATATAATAATGATTTTATCAAGTTACTACTAGTAGACTGTTCTAAATAATTTGCAACACTAGCTTACAGTTATAAATATTATAAAAATATCTAATCAAACCAAAAAATCTACTGTTAAAACACCACTTTTGTCATGTGGTTTTAGAACTAAGTAAGTACGTAACGTTCACTTTATGTACTTATTACTTTAGAATATTGTAATAAATATTATAAATAAACGTTAATTGTTAATATTAAAGTTATTTAGCTATAATTAGTAACAGTGCTATAATTTACAATTATTTTAAAAGTGCACCCTACCACAGTTACTCATAGTAAAGTAGACAATCAATACGTAACAGTTAACTAAAAGGCGATAGAATAGTAAAAGCAGAAGCACAAAAAAGCAGTAAAATAATAAATTTATACGTACGTACCAGTTCGCAGATATTTAAATCACCTTCACGTTCACAGCACTATATAGGTAGGTTTAACTAGCAGCTAGACTTCAGGGAAATCAAGACGTAATTAGGCCACACAAAAACACACGTTGTAGGCGCCACTGCGGCACTTAGCCTTCGCCAGTCAGCCACAGGTAGGTAGGGGTTCGAAAAGAAACGATTATTTAGTAGGTAACAATCGTTTATTCACAGCCTTATAATTTGTGTGGCCGCCTCACGTCTTGTTGAGAGATAGGTTAAAGGGAGAACACTGGCCTGAACCGACGTCGTTCTAAGGTACTGCTGCTCCTCAGGGTCCTTCGCAGGCTGGTCAGGTTCAGCGCTTCTTCCTCTAGCTTGATGGGGGTAGGTACGCAGCCGGCCCTTCTTAAGGTCAGTGGTGAAAGATGCCGGTGCTCGTAAGATGTATACTGTTCGTAGAATTCCTGGAAGCCCAGACAGAAGAGGAAGCTTTAGCATGAGTCGCACAGCCACGTCGTCGACGGGTTCAGGGGTCACAGTGTTCCAGAGAAGGTTAAAGCGGACAGTGCTAGCGTTAGAAAGAACTTAAGAACACCTTACAAAGAACACTTCTAATAAAATACATGAGAACTTACCCCAGCGGGAATTCACTATAAATAACGAGTTTATTTTAATAGATTTTTAGCAACAAGTGACGCAGCCGTCACGTCTGATGCCTTGAAATGCTCTGCCCATTGGAAATTCCGATGCCACCCGAATGCACGCTCGGCAGTCGCCGCCGCGCGCCGGCCAGATGAAAAAACTTGTTAAGGTGGCCACTGACGATCAGTTTTTCCCATCAGTTGAACTGACGTCGGTCGAAAATTTGATCGTGAATGTCGAATCGTCACTCCAGAGTTTTAACTGACGGCGCGACACGTAAAGCCGGCGCGTCGCGCCAAACTGACCGTGAGTGTGTGATCGTCACTCCAATCGAGTCGGTTCGAATTTCTCCAATGAATATATTGATCCTTAGCACCATACAATAAAGTTCAAAATTGATTGTTTCGCGTCAGTTCGAACTTCTCCAATGAATATTGATCCTTAGAGCCGAATACTAAAGTTCAAAATTGATTGTACCGGCCGGTCGAGACTGACGAGCCGGCGTGACGCCAGTGAATGGGGAAATCTGTTTGGCGTAAAACCATTTGCAGTGACGCCACAGTTTTACGCCTGGACTGACGCGCAAAACTGATCGTCAGTGGCCAGCTATAGGGATCGCGAATGCACACGCACAATAGAAGCGAGAACCTTAGCAATATTATGTACTTGAGAGTTCCGTACGTTTTTGATTTACTGCAATAAGTTTGTATTCATTATTATTTTATTATTAATGCAAGTTTTGTCTTTAATTTAGAGTTTAAGTGGTATTAGTTTTATAGTTATTATTTGTTTCTTTTGTAAATAAATAAAATAAATATATTTCTTGTATTTTGTAAAGTACAACGTTACAGCCTGTTTTGGATTTGGTCCTTAAAGGCCTTGTTGATGGTGCTCGGTGCCAGTGCAACAAGCGGCTCAGGACCAATGAATGGGGTCTCTGAGCCCTAACTGGCAAGTGCATCAGCCATTTCATTGCCATGGATTCCCATGTGGCCTGGTACCCAGATCAATCTCACCCTGTTGTGTCCACCTAGCTTATTTAAAGCTTTTGTGGTTTCAAGTACAAGGTTGGAGTCGATACGGGGCGATATAAGTGACTTGAGTGCTGCTTGGCTGTCACTCAGGATGAATATGTTTCGCTTTCTAGGGGCGAGTTCTAAATTCTTTTTTGCGCATAGGAGAATTGCAAAAATTTCGGCCTGGTATACAGTTGCAAATTTTTCCATGCTTTGACTATGTTCGAAGTCATTGCTAAAGATACCTGCTCCAGTACCCGACTCCATTTTGGATCCATCGGTGTACCAGATTAGGCTGTTCTTCTCTGGAGACGGTGATCCTTGTCTCCATTCATCCCTATTTGGGACATATATACTGAATTTCTTTTCGAACATGTACTGGGGGGATATTTTGCCACACCCCATTTCCATGATCCTATCAAGGGAATCATTAGGTTCCCATTTTGTATGTCTGGTCAGTGGCTTAGATGCCACCCACAGCCCGGCCACCTTAAGTCTATGTAGCGCTTTCTTTGCCTCTGTTGCTATGACACTGTGCAGGGGTGGAAGGTCCGTAAGGACCTCCAGAGCTGCCGTCGGTGTGGTTCTGAATGCCCCAGTAATCGCCATGCATGCTGTCCTCTGAAGTTTGCTTAAAGCATTCTTACAGATTTTCAGCCTGGTCCTGGGCCACCAGACGATGCTGCCATATGTAAGGATCGGCCGCACCATCATCATGTAGATCCACCTTATGATTTTGGGGTTAAGCCTCCACGTTTTGCCATAGGTGGACCGACACATACCAAAGACCCTATAGGCCTTGGTAACGGTCGTGTCCATGTGCTGTTTCCAGGTAAGTTCCTTATCCAGTGTTATGCCTAGATATTTCACTTCTCTGGACCAGGGAAGCTGGGTGCCGTAAAGTTTTAGGCTTCCCAATTTCGTGAGGTTTTTCTCCTCCTCGTGAAAGAGATAGCGGTTGTTTTCCCGCATAGATGATTGGTATTACACCAATCCTCCAGCAAACATAGAGCACGTTGCATTAGCTCCGATACCATGGAGGGAAACTTTCCACTGACTGTGATGACCAGGTCATCCGCATAACCAACCGTATATAGTGGTCCTTGGTTCAGTTTTGCTATGATTGAATCAACTACAAGGCTCCATAGCAGAGGAGAAAGGACCCCCCCTTGCGGGCACCCTCTAGTTGTTTGAGCGAGTAAACTGTCCCCAAGCAGTTCTGAGTAGATTATTCTACCCTTTAACATGCATTCAATCCATTTGCAGATCGGTTGTGGCACGCCATGATCTCTGACTGCCACATTGATGGAGTCAAAGGTTGTGCGATCAAATGCACCTTCAATGTCTACGAATGTGCAGACGCAAATCTCTTTGTTCTCCAGGGCTGATTCCGCTCGGCTCACCACATGGTGGAGAGCAGTTTCTGTTGACTTCCCTGGCTGGTAAGCGCATTGAAGTCCGTGAAGTGGGAATTTTTTTTAACGGTCCCGCTCTGATAAATTTGTCTACCATCTTTTCCAAGATCTTAAGAAGAAAAGATTGGAGACTTATTGGCCTAAAAGCTTTGGGTTCTTCATAATCTGGTTTACCCGGTTTTGGTATGTATATTACCTTAATAGGTCTCCATGTTCTGGGTATATAACCAAATGCAATGCAGGCTTTATACAATCTGCAGAGATGGGGGCCCAGAATGGAAGCGCCCTGTTGTAGTAGGATGGGGTAAATATTGTCAGGTCCTGGTGTCATGCCGTGCCGGTGCACCTGAAGCCCTGAAGCCCCCACGGTTCCTACCACGTCCAGCTGGTGGGGTTGGTCCCCGAAGGTGTCCATCCCCACTGTGTCTCGCGGTAGGGCCCGCTTTAAACCCGCCTACTCCCGAAGGAGTGTTGCGCGCATGGGTCCCTTGCGGGACGGAAAGGTCGCTGCATAAGGCAGCCTCAAAAATTGGAAAATTTTTTGCCCCCCCAGATACAAGGGGCAGCCTGAGCCCGAAGGCCCAGGGAGGGGTTCTCCGGCCTTGCCGGTACCCTCCTGGGGTAAATTCGTTTCTGAAAATCTGCCATTTTTGTGTAGAAACGAAGAGTGACAATGTTGGGGTCGAGGTTGTCATCCCTCCAAGGATGGGATGGGATAGGATTAGGAAAAGGGGAAGGAAAGTGGTAAGGAGGGGAGTTGCTATGGATAGGATCATGGGATTGAGGATAAGGGAATGGCCCACCGTGCGGGATATCACTGGAGGGTTAGCCCCACACACTCGGCTACTGCACGTCGCAAGGTAGATGGTAGGTGTGCGATGCTTGCTTAGTGACGGCAGCATTTCCAGGGCCGACGACGAGGACGTGTGTGTATAGGACTTGACGGCAGACGCAGTTTGCTCAACATCGCACACTTGAGCACACATCAAACCGCCCTACGACCCCTGAGATAATTGCGATGGAGCTGGAGGTTAAATTTGTTGTACGAAATCTATAACAAATAGATTTTCAGGTTAGGTTAAAGGTCAAAGGAGGAGATAAAACTACAAAACAATAGCGTAATGAGTATTATTTGAAATATAATACCTTTCAGGGATGTCAGATGTTGAGAGTGGCCGTGTAGGAAGATAATTGTGTCTGTCGATTTGGCACTCGGTTTTAGGGAACAAGAGCTTGCTTCGGGTGTAGTTCTTGTTTCGGTTGAGATTGTTGCGAGAAGAATGCTACGGTTGAATGTATGGTGATTGAGGGTTGTAGTACTGAAACCTTAAAGGTATTCGATTTTTGATAGGAAGCGGAGATAATTGTTGACTGACGCTAGGAGTTATGGTAATAATAGGTTTGTTTTATTCCTGGTGATAGAATTCATATAGGCATAGGCAACTAGTTCATACAGCCTAGTGTTGAGTTATTTTTAGGATCGTGAAAAGTTCGACATGGGCGATGTTTTAAATAGGGCGAACTAGTTAAACATTTATTGATTTAGAAAGATTTGTAGAATAGGGGGCGGTTTAATTATTATTGCTGTCGGTTGAGAAGGCAAGGGGGCGAGATTGGACAGAATTAACCAACTTAATTATTGCTGTTTTCAATTATATTATAGGACGGCGATATGCTGTGCAATATTATAAAGTTATGTTGCTAACAGCTATATGATAAAACTAATAATAATTATATTTTGACTAATAATCGCTGAGCGATTGCGGTTCTTAGTTTTGATGTGCTATTCCACGTATTATAATTTATTTTGTTGGTTACGTTAGAGAAAAAAGAAAACCTGTAGAATTATACCGATATGTGGCGTCTTTTAAGAAGTTAGTTCGTATCAACGAGGCGCGAGTGCTGAGCGTGGCGCTCATTAGACTAAAGTGAATTTGTATGACTATTATTATTTAAGATAGTAGAAAAAAATATAATAACGAACTGGATATTAGGCCTTACGTCTCACATCTGGAATCCATAGAGTAGTCTTAGTCTAGTCAAGGACTATTACGTTATTTGTCTATGGTTGGACCATAGACATTTGATTTAGCGCGACCATAAACAATCTAGAATTAGGAATGATTATAAAACATGAAGTTATAAAACCAAACGGAGAGGAAACTTTCTTATCATGTGATCATGTGATTTTGTTATAACAAGCGAATCACCTGTTATTTTCCATACCTGTTATTTTTAATACCTGCGATTTTTACATTGAAAGAGATTTTCCTAATACTTATCACGTAGTAGATTAGAATGAAATGACATGGTGGTAGAATTATTATTATGTGACATGTAGATGGGGACAATTGCTCTGCACAAGGGAAATGCCACTTCATTTTGTTAGTTCGATTAAATCCTAGGAAAAGTAACATAAAATAGTATTTCGTTTCAAAATACACGCGTTGATGAGAAGTCACGATTATAAGTAATAACAAGTAGAAGGGATGTCATGTAGGGGATAGAATCATATGACTATTCATTGCTAGTAGGAATTTTGTTTTAAAAGCAACGTAGTTTGGGATGCATAATGTTAACGGATAAATACGTCTAGTAGGCGATAAAAGTCGTTACCGTCTGGAAACAACTATCTAATATCTACTCTACTGTGGAGGGGTTAACTATTAGCGAGGCTAGATGGCGTTGAGTTACCAATAAAAAAATAAAAATTTGGATGATGGTAAAAGGGTAGGGTAAGGCTGTCTAATAATAATATGTATAATTGTAATACTCTTGCAGCGTTGTAAGTATTCGTTACCAGTAATCATCGCTTCTTACCGTATAGTTGAAATCGTGATAAATAGTTATTTATGTAGATTTACAAAGGATTATTATTAGCTTAAGATGGGGTTAACGTACGCAGAGGTAAAGCTCGCTGGGCACAGCTTGCTATACCTACTAAGTCTTCGCTACAATTAATGGGTTTGGCTTAATGCGAGATGCGAGTTAGTGATCACAAACCCATGCTATAATCGACAAAGTCGAAACGCACTTTGACATGGGAATTGAAACCGGGACCTCCGGATATCGAGCCAAGCACTTGACCACTCGGCCACCGAAGCGTTGACCTAAATACTCTTAAAATTCGGTGAAATGTTACATCGGTTAAATAATGTGTCGGTTATATGTATGGTCGCTAAAATGAACTTCGGTAAATGGTTTTTCGGTGAATCATTACATCGGTAAATTAAAGATTCGTACAAATAAGGCATCGTTCAATTGAGTGTTCGGTTAATAGTTTTCGTTGAAATGATAATCGGTAAAAAGGCTTTCGGGATTAAATAGGGAACCGGAAGTAGGGTACCTACCTACCTACTTAATTAATGACTACTCCAAGATTTGCCGTCAGCTGCAAAACGAGTGGCCAAGTTCCTCGGCAAAACAATAACAGAAACAGAAGTCGATCGCCTCTCGCCAACAAAAAAAAGCATGAAAAGAGATCTGCTGCTGAATAAATTCCACAAAGAATTGGGTTTGCTCGACAAGGAACGATCGTCTATCAGGAAAGGCATGCATTATATTGTTACAGTTACACCCACGTTTACACCGCTGCAAAATATCAAAATTTAAATACTCTGTAATACATAATTTACCCTTAAATACGTTAGGTAAATAAAATTGCATATTTTTTTAAAAGGGTTCAATATTTCTTTACGTTAAATCCCAGTAAAATTCCTGATTTTTATTCCTGAAAGTTTATAGTTTTAACTTATTCTCTTTTGCTACCGCGGAAAATTCATTCATGTGGCGACTTTTAATGATCCTAGCCTTCGATCAACAATACAACTAGATGTCAGGTCGGCGCTAAAAATGTGTCTCGGTAAATAAGAGCGCACTTGAGAAGTGAGCTCTTATTTTCTCGCAAGGAAATAACTGGAAAAAGTACTTTAATTGTTGCCCATAAGGTTTATTTCACCACTAAATGTTATTGGCGTCTTTTAATTTTTAAGTGACAGGAGTAATTTATTGCTTTGAAAAAGTATTTATTCACGTGGACAGAATTTAGCTTTGATTTTGTACGTGACGCGTTATCTAGTTGGTATTGTACTATTGTTGATCGAAGATCCTAGCATTATTAAATCGGCAAACCAGCCTACTGACACAGTTGCTAGACAGCAAATTTAAATACCAGTGACAGACAATTCATCTCTTATCTATCTCTCCATTCCACTGTCTTGCTTGGTAGCTGAATGTTTAAGCGCTCGGTCCGACATCCAGAGGACCTGGGTTCCATTTTCAAGTAAGCCAAAATATGTCGGATTTTTCGATGCATTAGGTACTATTAATATTGATATCCGTATCCGTATTTCATAACGAATTAAAACCAATACCACCGGACATCTTGGGGGGAAAGTGAAGCGTGATGTCTGTAGTTTTGTATTATTTTCTATAATTTGTGTTTTGTCGAATATTAATGTGAAATAATGGTGAATTATTTACTGTTAAGTGTTCGTGAACGTGCGTGAGTGTTAGCAAATAAAACAAAACAGTGCAACATCACTTTTCAAATTCTCTCAAGAAGTCCGTGTGAGACCTCAAAAAAGTCCCACAGCTTTATTGAGTCTCGAGGGGTGTGGGGAAAATCATTTACCATTAAACGTTCATTGTCACTCATTAACATTCACTTAATGTAAAGAAAATAATAATTAGTATTAAAAACTTGTCACTGGCTAAATGTGCTGGTCGCACGAAGCCATTATTTCAGTGAAACAAACCTATACCACCTATAGTCCATTTTATTTATATTCGGTAGGTATCTACCTAATATGGATTGCTTCAGGCTGGTTTCACAGTCACGCGTTTGACCAGCGCCGGCCACAAGCGCACGCTACACTACATAGTAGTTGCGCGTTTGAACTGCGTGATGACTATGAAACGCAACTACAATCTAGTGTAATTGTAAGCGCGCGCGTTAGGCCGGCGCTGGTCAAACGCGTGACTGTGAAACCAGCCTCATTCAAGGCCGGCGGCTGGCGCGAAGCTTTCGACAAGGAGATGAATGACGCGCCAGGCCGAGCGGCGGATGGCGCACAACCTGCGGGCACCTGTGGCCACAGACCTGCGTTTTCCTGCTGTTGATGATTAACATTGATTTGTTTGTGGTTTTTTTTAATTAAATTATAAGGAGATCACATCACATATCATAAGAGAAGCCGTGTCGCGTAGAGGAATGAATACTATTACCCCTCTCTTCCCTTGGGTATCGTAAAAGGCGACTCTAACTGCACATACATCCAACAGCATAGAGCGGCGATGGGTTCACCACCTGTCCGCTCAGCACATGTTCAGTCGCTATTTGGTGAAAAGTGGACTACTTTTTCTGTTCCCATTGCCTAGTCTCGGACGAACCCTTCGGGGGTAATAGTCGTGATTATGTGTAAATAATAAAAGAAAAAGTTTCTGCACCTACTTTCATGAGGACTCCCGCCGCGTCGCCAAAGCATGTGCTATTGTTAGTACTGCCTGTTTTAATATTTTATAGGTACTCGCCGAAGTATTTAGTAAATCGCAAAGTGCAAAATGTGTCTGTTTTTCTATCAGCTGATTAATAATAATAATAATAATAATTCTTTATTTCAGGCAACAATCAATGTGCTAGATGGTAAAAATACAGAGAGGCCCATATAATAAATACCTTACAGACTAACATATACAGCGTGTATCAAGCGGGGCCAGCCTTAATCCAGTGTTTCAAATTATCCCAAGTGTAGACCCTTTCTATAAATACCCTAGTAAGATAAACTCAATTTAATTTGTTTTTGCATTTACATACAAAGTTAATCTGTAGTTAATTTAAAATCAGAACAAACTAAACCCATCACTAGCAGGGTCATGAACTCTGTATGATAACTGCCTATAGTGCACCTCCTGACTATAAAACTGCGTGCCCTAGTATGGCCGCGCCACGCCCCCGCCTCCTACCAGGCGCACAGTTTTACAAACAAGAGGTTTTACTGTGACGGTGGCGGCCGGCGAAAATCAAAAACCTTTGACCATGGCGGCACCTTTGACACAAACCGCCTGGGTTGTTTGTCGGCAGTCGCTTGGCGGCATTTTTTGTTGGATTTGTTATGACAGATAAGTAGGCAGCTATTTTACTTTCGTGATTTAATAATTTGTATTAAGTAGGTACCTACCTACCTAAGTACCTAATTATTATCAAAGTAATAAAAATATTATCATTTTACAGTCACATTGTTTCGACTCTAAAGTAGATAGGTACGTTTACCTACGAGTAGGTAGGTACCTAAATAGGTCTTAAATTAAAATGACTTATTTTTGAAATAACTCAATACAACTAAAGCGAAGCACTTTGAGGTGTAGTCACAGAATAGATAATCGTACTACTTTTAAGCTGGCCACTGACGATCAGTTTTGCGCGTCAGTCCTGGCGTAAAACTGTGGAATCACTCCAAATGGTTTTACGCCAAAAAGATTTCCCACTCACTGGCGACACTCCGGCTCGTCAGTTCTCGACCGGCCGGTACAATCAATTTTGAACTTTAGTATTCGGCATTAAGGATCAATATTCATTAGAGAAGTTCGAATCGAACTGAGGTGATACAATCAATTTTTTTAACGACATTCACGATCGAATTTCGGACTGACGTCAGTTCAACTGATGGGAAAAAGTGATCGTCAGTGGCCACCTTCAGCCAGAGTCCTAAGTCACGGCGCATCGCGCAGGCGGAATCCGCCGCGCACGAAACAAATACCTACTCGACATGTAAGAACCTGTCCGAACTGCAAGCGGGCGCTTACATACCTACTTTATTTCTACGCTCCGCAATCCACCTCCTAAAGGTAGCTACGCCTACTTAGAACTAGGTACCCTAGGTCCTTGATTACAATGACTTCTTTTTGAAATAACTAAAATCAAAACCTCTCAGTCTTGGAATGTCAAAAAATGTTTAAAACATTAAAAATAACAAAGTTATCATGTAACAGTAAACAAAACAAATATTGTTACAATTCACTCGGAAATTGAAAAAATGCTAACGGATTACACCACGTATTATTTTACTCGTATTTCGATGTATTTCTTACAACTTATTACCTACTGATCATTAGTCAGAATAATAATTTTCTAATACACAACAGTACCTACTTACATTAGATAAATCTGATAAAAACAGCACACAAAGATTCACTTCTTGCCGCTTGGGGCTTGAGAGGTTAAGCGAAGCACGTGTAGTCCACTGCACTTCACAATAAACAGTTTACAAAAGTGACTCCAACACAGTCTCCTCAAAACCCGGGTCCCGCATATTTGGCTGGACCTCCGGACTCGTCGCACGAAAGGATCCAGTCTGCTGGTCTGCCGTCGATGAATCTCTCGCGGTACAAAGAATCATTTCGTAATACTCCTGATTACTTAGAAATGCCATATTAATTTAATAGGTAGTCGAATCGAAACCAAACAGCAAAAAATATCTAAAAGTAGGTATGCACTCTTTAAGCTTTCACAAACGACTGCGAAAAAATTGTAGGCAAGAAACAACAACAACATGAAAACAAACCAGTTGGGCGTAGCTATGTCGGGGGTGTGCCGCCTATCCTGGTACTTAGAATTCCGAAATGTGTAGTTTGCCCGCTCCCACAAAGGCACAGTAATGCCCCCACTATCAACTGCGGTCTCATGCGACCGCTTGGGGTTCTAGAAGTTAATACCGCCCATAACCCTAGTAGTTTTAGGGTTCAAAATTTAGACTTAAGTTACGAAAACCAGCAATATTTTTAAATTAGTTAAGTTATTCATCAATTTATCACAAAATACTACCAAAGTGTAAACTGGCATAAGCGCTGCGTATTATTTTTAGGTTTGTTGCTATTAATTTAGTCAATTAGTGATAAAATATTCCATCACACGTAAGTTTTATTTAGTACGTATGTCACAGATGTTTAAAAATGTTATTCTTATGAACATTCTTATGAACAACACAACAAACAACAACGAATGTGTTACGTATTGAAACTATGTGTGATACAACATAGTTAAACTTAGTTAGTTAGTAAAGTTTAACTATGTTGTATCACACTAGTTAGGATTTCAGGAATGCTTACATTTATAGCGGGTCAACCAAAGCGGTTAGAAAAATAAAATGAGCTACAGAACCCATTAAGGAGAAAGACGCACGCGCACGATTTCTTGTGACTCCGCCCATACCAGGAGTGACCCTAGTACGAATACCGCCAATAAGTTAAAACCACCCATACTTTTTAGGGCTCGTAAATTAGACTTTGAGTTACGAAAACTAGCAATATTTTAAAATTAGTTAAGTCAGTTTTTTTACTGTTCAAATTATTAACATTATTGTTTTCTGTTTTTTTAGAGCCGACATAAAAGTTACAATGAAAACTCACATGGTGACAGATTTTTCTGTTTTGTTATTTTTACTGAGTGTAAACGGGTGAGTTTAGTTCAGTGCTGAATGAAACCCGTATTCACAAACATTTACTTGTCTAAGCCTCAGAACAATACTGCTTTAGTTATTGTTCAGCAGTGCGATTCTCTAAGTTAAAGCCTTGGCAGTAGCGGCTGCCGCAGCGCTGAGAATTGACTCTGTCTCTTTCATATTTTGAATTGCACCGCCTACAACTCTTTCTGCCTAGCCCTAAGGTTGACTGGTAGAGAATGAATGCCACTTGGCATTAAATCCGCCTTTTGTACATTTTTTTTTCTTTGTGCAATAAAAAAAAAAAAAAAAAATTCATAGAATCGGAAAGAGACAGCAATCACAGCGTCTATGTGTCGCTTAGAAAATCGCGGTCTAAGCAAAGTAGAAATGCTATGCGAAGTAAGACATTTCTCAGTGCGTTTCGTATGACAAGCCTTTCAATTCATGAACAATACTCAGACGACTCTTTACATTTAAGTACATTTAATTTTCTCAAAATCATAAATGTTTTGGATTCGTACCTCCATACTAATTAACCGTCAAAAGTACTTACCTGATAGATAACACATTCTTGACCTGACCTGGTGATAGGAACAGAGAATAATTGACTAAATAAAAGTAGGTAGTCGTAACTTATTTTCTTAGTGAAAAAAATAACAACACGGAACCCTTTAAACTTTATCAAAAATAAATAGTTGAAAGCGGGTGGAGTCAGCACAATAGGCACAAAAATACTAGGGTCACAGCAGAGGCAAAGGAGGAAGTAACACTAGACAGAGTTCATTACTCCAATCAGCTGTTTGATCAGCTGTTTGTTAGTGTTGTCATAATGTCGATAAACTCGTATTATTTTCAAAAGTATGTACTTCCACAATGCCCGAGATATCAAGAAATGTTTTTATGTGTGCCAGCTCACTAAAAGTAACTGATTAGGTACGTGAAATATGGCTGGCCCCGCTTGATACAAGCTGTATATAATATAAAGTATAACTAAAACTACACTATTTCACACGTAATGACGGCGACGCGTTACGCTGCGCGGTGTCAGTCAGTAGTGTCAGCGATAATGGTTATATTATGAATCAAAATATTCCTGATAAGAGTTGTTGAACTATAGTCAGTTTACCGACTGTATCATGTCGCTGTAATATCCATACCCATAAAATAACTTATTTTTTATGAATATACAGTTTTTCAGTATACGACTCACTCATATAATTGAAAACTGTATTTTCTATAAGTATAACTTTTATTAATTTAAGTATACAGCGTGTTTCTTGTAAGGTGTCAAGCCGATGTATGGTGATAGGGAACTACCATACCTATCCATTGGACCCCCATGTATGTTCTACGATTTTTTGTAGTTTTCGAGTTATAATTTTTTTTCGCTATATTAGGATTCAACGACGAGACGGCTCTAAAAAAATTATATCTTTTTTTTGGGTCGACTTTTCTATGATGTCTTTTATTTTTAACAATGCCTATTGATTGCACTTTTATGAGTAAAAAATCTCCTTCCTAACTTTAACCTATAGTACTAAAATTTTGATCCTAACTTTAAAAATGGGTTAATCAGAACAGAATGGAATTTTCAACTTCGATAAAAAAAAATTAAAAACATTTTCCATAGATTCTGACTAGTCTCAAAAACTGCCCAACCAAATATGCTTTTATACTAATACAAAAAAAGATGTACTAAATGGGACTTTTTTTGCTGAAATCGGTCGTTGAACGTGGTAGATCGGAAATTGTGTAAATTTCATCTATACTAATATTATAAAGAGGAAAGATTTGATTGTTTGTTTGTATTTAATAGGGTCCGAAAACTACTATACCGATTTAAAAAATTCTTTCACCGTTGGGAAGCTACACTATCTCCGGGTGACATAGGCTACGATATATTTAAAAAAAAATTAGGGATCCTTTCTAAAACTCAAATAAATTCCTTACATCGTGTGCGCTACGAAAACTATTGATGATAGAACAAATGCAATTTAGGCGTCGTCACTGGGGTACGCGAGGGGCCGAGGGGAGTCATTTTGAAAATTCGTCACGGGGTCCACGCGAACGTAGTCGTCGGTGGTCGGCTAGTATTTTATAATTTCTTAGTATCTTTGCATATTCTTGTCTATCAGGAGATTATTTACCTACTAGGTACTATCCTCAAAATTACCATTAATAATGTGAGAGCCAAAATAAAACAGAAAATGCAAAAAAAAATAATATGTTCAATATGCCGCCGGCCACCAAACGATATGCACATTCGGCACTGCCGCAAAAATGTTTTTCTTAAATTTTTGAAAAACATTTTTGCGGCAGCGGTGCCGCATTTTGAGTTTTATTTTGGCTCACTCATTATTTTTATATTTAAACTCAAAAGACGGCACCGCCGTGACGACGCCTACATCGCATTTGTTCTATCATCAATAGTTTTCGTAGCGCACACGATGTAATGAATTTATTTGAGTTTTAGTAAGGATCCTTAATTTTTTTTTAAATATATCGTAGCCTATGTCACCCGGAGATAGTGTAGCTTCCCAACGGTAAAAGAATTTTTTAAATCGGTATAGTAGTTTCGGACCCTATTAAATACAAACAAACAATCAAATCTTTCCTCTTTATAATATTAGTATAGATGAAAATTACACAATTTCCGATCTACCACGTTCAACGACCGATTTCAGCAAAAAAAGTCCCATTTAGTACATATTTTTTTGTATTAGTATAAAAGCATATTTGGTTGGGCAGTTTTTGAGACTAGTCAGAAACTATGGAAAATGTTTTTAATTTTTTTTTATCGAAGTTGAAAATTCCATTCTGTTCTGATTAACCCAATTTTTAAAGTTAGGATCAATATTTTAGTACTATAGGTTAAAGTTAGGAAGGAGATTTTTTTACTTATAAAAGTGCAATCAATAGGCATTGTTTTAAAAAAAAAACATCATAGAAAAGTCGACCCAAAAAAAATTATATAATTTTTTTAGAGCCGTCTCGTCGTTTAATCATAAAATAACGAAAAAAAAATTATAACTCTTACGATAGGTATGGTAGTTCCCTATCACTATACATCGGCTTGACACCTTACAAGAAACACGCTGTATAATATTCTTTATTGCAATGAAAAAAACACACAGAAAATAATGAACAGACCATTGGTGAGCAAAAGTGGACTTATCTCTAAAAGAGATCTCTTCCAGCCAACCAATATGAAAATTGGAGCTTGATGTTAGAGTGGAAGCAACAAAAGTGAAAACTATTTAATTTCTAGTATTACAAAATATGTAATAATATATGTATAGTAGGGGAGGGTGGGGACAGTTGATACGGGGGTCACTTAAAACAAAGCCGTTTTCTTGGAAACTACGCACGTTGTCTATGTGTGCATGGCAACAGTACACGCCTTTAAAGTGACCCGACAAATGGTCAGTCCGCCGGCAGCGTCAGATAGCGTGGTTGTGTCACAGGACGTTTTAAAGTTTTTCGAGTGTCAAAGTAAGTTTATTGTCGTGTGCAATTAGTTTCATTTCTCCCAATTGAAGTAAGTACAAGTTGATTTGACTAGATGTGCATAATCCGTGGTTATTTGCGCTTGTTTTTTGGAATTTGTGATTTAACAGTGCTTAGAGATTTTAAGGAAATCGAAGTTTTAAAATTAAAGGGCATATGGGGTCAGATGAGACACTTTTTGCAGGGACAAATGAGACGTCTCAACTGTCCCTGTGTGTCAACTGACCCTGACTTTTTTTTACCTATATAGTATGACTTGTGATTTTTGTTTTTACTTAACTACAGCAAGGGTTATGATTTTGACCGCGGTGTATGTACGAGACTACGAGTATGTATTAATAATACAACTCTTAAACTTTGATCGGGTTTTATTAAAAATTACAATATAGGTAAGTAATAGAGATGTGCATATGCGCGAGAGTTAGACAGTGGTCCGGTGACGACTGCTTAGTGACAACAATTATAACCAAAATAATTTAAATAAAAAATAAGTGCTTTTAGTAATCGGGTTTTAGGTTTTGAACTTATACTCATTACTGTTGTAGATGCCCCGTGAAAGAAAAAAAACAACCGACAGGGGAATAAAAGATCTTCTTCTATACGAGCAAGCATATATAGAAGTTAAAAATGGTAAAAGCTTTAGGCAAGCTGCAGCTATGTTTGATGTACATCGCGCTACTTTGTACAGATTCTTGTAATCCGTTTCTCAATGGCTCGCAAGGCCAATTGATAGATGGCGCTACTGCTGCAAATAGGACCTTTATATTCTTTATGCTGAATGTAGTACCTATTTATCTACATAAAGTAAACTTGCGATCAGTTTGTTTATAACTTCAATAAATAATAACAAATATTGCTTAAAAGTTTTATCTCTCTGAGGAAGTAAATTAAATATTTTGTATAATTTTATTTTAATTTACTTTCACAGATGAATAGAAGTATTTTAAACAACATTTGTTATTATATATGATGAAGTTACATAGTAAACTGATCGTAGATCTACTTTTTGTAAATAAATAGGTACTACTTATAGCTTAAAAAATAGTGTTATTTGCAGCAGTAGCTACATCTATTATTGGCCTTGCGAACACAGATATTTTCTTTTATTATATAAAACTTTAAAAAAGACTGATAATGTCTTAGACTAAGCTATTATAATTTGTTAGGTATTTTTAAAGTACCTACATGGAACTGTTGTTAAATGTCGATATTTTTCAAACTTTCAAGAGGCATATTATTATTATCTTTATTGTCATTCATTATACAATTAGTGACAAGACTGTAAAATTAAACCAATCAACATCAAAAAGTGCTTAATATTATTTCAGTATCCTATTTCACGTAGATAAATAAATTGTTCCATTTGAATAGTGGGTTGGGTCAGTTGAGACAGTGGGACACTTGAAACAGATATATTTTCATACTAACATTTTGCATCAATATTTTTAGTTTACAATACAATTTTGATAGATATGTTGAGTATTTTGAAAACAGGAAATAAAAGTACGTCAAGCCTTTGTTTTCAAATAGCTTTAAATTAAATGGTTAAAATTTTAGCAATGTGTTATTGATATTTTTTTTGTAAGCTAAATATCAAGTTCTGCACTTTTTATCCACACTGTAGCTTAGGAACATAACATTTCCTTTCTATTCTATGAAAAGCATTCGCTTAGTTATGCAATTAAATGAGTTTTTCAGGAACTTAAAAATTCGTATCATCTGTCCCTATTGATTGGTAATTTGATATGTTGTCCCCCGCCCTAGTTTTTGATCAATAACTTCCAAACTATTGAATATTGAACAGAAATGTATTAATCTTTATGTACCTTAATAAATAATTGAAAGGACATGGAAATCACTTCTCTTCCAAGTATCACAGTTTTGATGCAAATTACCGGAAAGTAAAAATCGTCTCAACTGTCCCCACCCTCCCCTACCAATAGTACTCTTCGATCATTATGAACAAGTCCCCACCCTCCCCTACCAATAGTACTCTTCGATCATTATGAACAATAGATGCACGGTCTCATACAAAATCAAACTCAATTAATGTCCCCACGTAAATACATACTATCCATAGATCAACATCAGAAATGAAACAAGATATATAGATAAACATTTATAGTAAAGTAAACCTTAAACTTTATGTTCTAAAGTACAAAGTCTTAAAAATATTATTGGAGTTACATCACTTTGGAACTAGGCTCGCTAGATTTAAGCAAGTTGGAAACTTGGAACAAAGTTCTAAATTCGAAATTTTAAGAGAAAAAACAGGCAATTTCATGGTGCCGTTTTTCAATCGTCTACTTACCTATAATTTATTGATCGAAGATAGTACCTACCCAATTACAATAAAAACAAATAAATATAAAATACTATTATACTATATGAAGACTATATGAAGATGGCACAGCAACGGTTCGCGTGGATAGGATTGACTCAAACCCATTTAAAACGGAGGCTGGTGTTAGACAGGGATGCATCTATCTCCATGGCTTTTTAATATTTACACCGAGTACATAATGCGACTTGTCCTGGTAGGATGGAGGTCGGAAAATTTGTAAATCACGGTATGCCGATGACACCACACTTCTTACAACATCTAAAGAAGATATGAAACATCTCCCTAAATCATGTTTAGTCCCGTTATAACAGTTTTAATGCAATGTAACGCGATGGTTTAGTCTTATCTCCCTAAATGCCTGGAAACAACCAGTATTGGCGTCAAAAGTATAGCCAACTGTGATGTTGTTCAGAGCTATATATACTTGGGCTCCAACATTACAAATACCGTAGACTGTGAAGACGAGATACGAAGGCGTTGTGCTGGGACGCGATCTGCCGTCGAGAGGCTCAAGAGAATTTGGAAAGACCGCAGAATAACAATAACCACTAAAGTGAGACCGATGCGAAGTCTTGTCTTTCCGATTTTTCATTACGGAGCAGAGACGTGGACCTTGAGGCTAAAGAAGAGAAGGAAAATCGATGCACTGGAGATGTGGTGCTGGAGACGTCTTCTGAAGGTTCCATGGACTGCTCATCGTACCAATGTATCAATCCTAAAAGAGCTTCACATAAATGAAAGATTATCGTCGACTGTTCAAATACGAATACTGAAGTTCTTTGGGCACATAACTCGCAACGAAGACTCAATGGAGCGTCTCGTAGTTCAGGGCTGAATGGAGGGCAAGAGATCCCGTGGTCGCTCCAGTTTCAGCAATTGTTTTTCAGTCACATCTAAGTAACAGACGTCGGCGTAGTCTAGGATAGGAAGAAGAAGAGATTGCGCTAGCATAATTTTTGTTTTAAAGGGGAGAAAGTATTAAAACCGCTTGAGAGAGTGAAAGCTATAATGCAAACTGGTAGCTATATCTAAAATTAATGGAAGAGAAGAAAAATAATTGTTTAAAGCATCAAGATTCAAGATCCACTGTACTCTGACTGACACGATAGGGGGGTTAAAGTTTCTCGGGGGTTAAAGTTTCTAGCGTCCGTAGGTTTACCCTTGAGACCCTACACGTGACCCCTGGGTGGTGCTAAATGAGTGACACTGACTGAGTGGTAGAGCCACGCTGCGTTGCAGCACGCATTGGGCCGGCTCGCCCGGCGTAATACCACCCTCTCACGAATATCCGGCGTGAAATAATGCCACTTGGTGCTGTTGTGTTTCGTCCGGCCAGTGAGAGTTCCGGAGGCCCCTTTCCCTCCCACCCCTCCTCACAATTCCTATTCCTTCCCCTAACCCTATTCCTTTCTTAAAGGTCGGCAACGCATCTGCGACTCCTCTGGTTTTGCGGGTGTCCATGGGCGGCGGTGATTGCTTTCCATCAGGTGACCCGCCTGCTCGTTTGCCTCCTTCTCATATAAAAAAAAAAACGAGACCCTAGCCTTGCCCACGCCCAGCGTCCTCAAGAAACTCCAAATATGCTTCTGACCAACACTTTCAATCTTCGCGTGAATGTATTTCTGCTTTGCGTCCCTACACATTCTGTTGCAGATGCTTTTTATATGCATTTTCAGGCATAGGTATTTTCTTGCTTTGACTCTTTGGTTTGTCACGTCTCGCCATCATCCTCTTAATAGCAGCAATATACCTATAAAGTTTCTTAATAATAGAAATAGGAGGACTATTGGTTTGAGGTATTTTATTTATTTTATGTTAAGTATTGTTTCAGAATAAAGTAATAAGTAAAATAATAAGTAATCACTGTTGCTTCTGTAAGAACCGACGTTTACTTTTGCTTCGCCTAACTCCTATAGGGTAGCAGATCACCAAACTAGTATCGGCAACAATGTATTTTCCTTGAATGTCACAAAAGACGAACAAGCTATAAACACCAAAAAAATGTATATTAACGACATTATACAATAATGAGACTTTTGTATAATGTTGTTAATATATTTTTAAATAACTTCTCATTAAAAAATGAAGGTTAAACTCAATAGTTAACAAAGAAATGAGAATGTTACTTAATGGCTATTACTCGTAGGTAAATGAGAATATCTATAAATAAAACTCGTTCAACCGCCCGATACAATCACTGCGATTATTATGGCAGCCATCCTTGTTTATCAACAAATAAATAGTAAAATGAATGTAGATTGTCGACCAAGTAAGTAAGTCAGTCAAAGTTTGTTAACCGCTCACTCGTATTTTATGCACGATCTCTGACTGGCTGGCACTGGCAGGCAGTCATAGAGTAACTACTGGCAGTCGTTCGCCAGCCGGCCATCCGAGAGGCGGTCTTTCATCCGACTTTCATCCACGTGAACTGTTAAACTGTTTTTATTTTTGTGAATTAAAATTAATATGGAAGGCAAAATGAACAACAATTTCCCATTGCAAATGGAGGATGTGCCCAAGGAGCAAGCTGAACATTTAATGAAGTATTTCACTGGTAAGTTTGGTTTTGTTTACGTAGGATTATGTTAGGAATGTCCCCTTTTTAAATATTGTGACCTGCTTTCAGTACCAATTTTGGTTAATTATTTTGTTAGATTAGGATCGTAACTATTTTTAAAGAAGTGGCGTGGCGCAGCTAGTTAATTGTGTTTTGAATGGAAAGTTTTATGCAGCAATTACAGATCAGATGAAGACTGATGGTACCTATTTCAGGACTATTTATAACAATGTAAAATTAAAGTTAAATATCCTAAAGGGTGTAAATAATATTTTAGCGATTGCTATACTAAGCCAGAAAGTAGTTTCATAATTTATTTTCTTAAACTTTCTGAAACTTTATACACTAAATAAATTAAACATAATTGGGAAATTTTTATTTCTCTTGAAAGTATTTGTTTTTGTTTTTTTATTTCACAATAAGGAAACGCTTAACTTTCATTTTCTATAAGTAGAACTTGAACCTGATGATACACATATATTATCGATAAGGCCGAAAGTGAAAGCGCACTTCACCCGGAATTCTCAACTAATGAGAAACACTTATAGCAATCTTAACTATCTCATAAAACTTGTTGTTATGATGACAGGCTGTGTTAGCGAGCCTGGCCGACTTAAAACCAACCAACGATGCCTGGAATCGAACCAGGGACCTCTGCTTCTAAGACCGGTGTGATCTGATATCTTACCATGAGACCGCAGATGTGGTTAAAATGTCCGGTAGCGTATTTTTTGTCGTAACACTATCAACGAATATCTTTGTTCTTGTCTGAATATTATTATCTGTTTAATTATGTGATGTAGGGGAAGGGGGGGCATGACGGGGTAGCAAGGTAAGATGGGGTACCGCACACATAGAAGAAACTAGACGTTTGTGAATATAAAACAATAAGCCAATAGGAAGCCTCATTCAACCAACGGTTAGTGCGAAAGAAATTGTGAGCGGGAGTGCACGCGTCTTTTGTTTACAAACGAAAAACTGGTTTAGCGTTTCGTCGATCTATTTTTTTGTAAGGTTAAACGTCATTCTTTTAAGGTAAATATGATTACCCCTTTATGTCTTTTTGATTTTTGGTTACTAGTGTTGTTTATTTTGATATGGTATGTTGTTTGTAGGAATCCGTTAAACATTTTATTTGTAATTTTTTTTTTATGCAGAGTTGCCTCATGAGGCAAGATGGGGTATTGGGTGCGGGGTATGATGGGGCATTGGGGCAAAATGGAGTTGTGGGTTTGGGTTCATTTAAGTTTCTTTCAATTAATAAATAACATTAATTTATTATTTTTTAGGTAAAATCGTGGTACGTACTTACAAGAAAAAAACCAAAAGAGGAGAGTGGTCGATATATTCCATGACAATAGCTGTAGATAAAGTTTTAAACAAAGAGAAGGGATACAAAAAAGCTGCTTCTGCATACGCAGTGCCTCAGATTACTTTAGAGCGATATGTTAAGAAAATGAAGGAAGGGGGTTAAGTTACTATTGGTTTACCTTTAGGCCCGAAAAAATCTATATTTACACCTAAAGAAGAAGGATTTCATCGTCTTCTTTAGGTGTAAATATAGATTTTTTCTTTTTATTCAAAGCATATCTGAAATATATGAAAGAGCGTCTTTTTGGACTAACAACTATCGAACAAAGTAGTAGCATATCAATTGGCAGTTAAAAATGGAAATACACATTTGTTTGTTTTGTGAGAACGAATAGCCTTCCCCATCATGCCCTAATTTCATTACCCCATCATACCCCATAGTATGGGGCAAGATGGTTTTTCATAATGTTCCTATTAATCATTTATTATAAAAATATGTGATATGTTGATTCTCCAAAGACTGTACCAAATCATAGTTAGATTAATGACATAACGTGCCATAAATTAATGAGAGTAATAAACATAGTGATTATGCTGTATTTTTGTTATTTCCCTTAGCTACCCCATCATGCCCCCCCTTCCCCTATGTAAGTACGCATCATACAACTCATGCATCGTATTATTAAATAAGTGCATAAAATGAATATGGGAGAGTAATTAAACGACGCTTGAATAAGTCGGACGTGTTTTATTTTAATCTTCGACGCCTAACGTCAGAAACAGAAATTAAAAAAGGCGATTTAATCAAGAAAAAACAAAAACAACAACATGACTTAATAATAAAAAAACTTAATTACTTAAATAAAATTAAACTACTTACCTAAACCTAAACTAAACAAAAGTAAAAAAAACCTATAAATAAAAGATTTCCTCCAATTGTGGGCTCATGGGTATGGTACCAAGAATGCTGGCAAAGTTTCCTTTTGTATTGCCAGACTGATACGCTGAAGGTAGCTGCCAGCCTTCTTGTCACCGCGGAGGCCTCAATAAGGCGAGTACTTAACTCTTTAACGAGCTGCTTAGCCTCTGGCCCCCGCCCCCCATGGGCATATTGTCTCCACTGCAAACGGAACAAATATGTAGCTGCGGCCTAGGTTTGCGTACTTGTTCCGTTTGCGACTTTCAGCACTTACGCAGCAGCCCCGGCATGAAGCGAGATGTGAGGGAGCCACGGTGTCTGCTCAGGCCGTATCCCACACCAACGGCCTGCCAAGCTTCCAAGGTCCAATGGTCATAACGTCAGACCTCTTGCCATCGCTGCGAGAGATACGTGTACCAGCTGGCTCAAGGCAGCCAGTACACCAACGGTGGCAAAAGCACTGCGAATGATGCTGTTGAGATGATGATGTTATTGTATCACACTCATCATCATCATCATCATCAGTCTATACTCGTCCACTGCTGGACATAGGCCTCTCCAAGAACACGCCAAGATGGGAATATTATAACAGCGCAGCGTTAGTTTCAATTTTTTTATTATTTAGCAGTAGTAGGGTGGTTTGATTGTCGTGCATTAAATTTATTAACTTTCAATGTCAGTGCGTAATTAATAAACTCCTTAATGTCAGCTTGATGCTAATGCGCTGTCTATAGACGAGATTATGATTAAAGGAACGTTTCCGAGACGGACCGCAGACTGCAACCGCAGGCGACATTGCGGCTAGCGGCATCGGTTGACCGCAATTGCTGCCTGCGGTCGCGGTTGCCTTTGACGACCCAAGGGAAGAAAGGGTGTGGTAGTATTCTTTCACAGCACGCGACACGGTTGGTTGATATTAATATTGATTGTTTATCGAAAATCAATCTTAATGTTTTCTTATACTTTTCAGTAGGGTGCTTAGAACGTAACCATAATTTATTCTTGACTCATATCATATTCGATTTGTATTTCTTGTGCATAGATAAGTAGGTAGGTTATTGTTTTGTTGTTTACATAGTTTTGTATTAATAATTATATTATTAATGCGTACGCGAGACGTAGACGTAGCGTAGCCTTATACCTCGGTAGACATAATATGGACAAGCTACATCAGCATCACACTGAAAAGTTCCCACAGCTGGGCACAGGCCTTTCCACATGGACAATTAAAATTACCACGGATAAACCTAATATCGTATCTACAGGCTGTCCCAAACTTAAGGAGAAGATAGCGACTATAGTGGTGACAATGTACTTACATAAAAAAATCACTTTAGTAAAAGTACCAAAATATTGGAACATTTTTCTTTTATCTTATTGCATAGGTTCTGTAATATGAACTAACAAAATTAGGGAGTATTTTTAACAAAAAGAATTAGAAAAATACTTGCTCATTCGTACATATACAGCAACAAAAAATAGCGAAAGTGCAAATATTACGAAACCTTAAAAAGAATATACTTAGCTCTAAAATGGTTCTCGGATGGTTCGGATCTCAGAGGTGAAAACTTCTAAGATTTGATGAAGCAATGTTGACTAAAAACATAAGCATCAAGCACTGACAAATTTCGACGGTTGAAAGCCAGACCTCGGTAGCCAAGTGGTTAAGGCAGCCGCCCGGAATGCGGAAGGTGCGTGGTTCGATTCCCGCCTGAGGTTGTCGTCTTTTTTCAGTGTTTAAAATTTTACTTACGTATATTTAAGCGTTAATAAAACGCTAAAATATAAAATAAAATAAAAAAATAAAAAAAACATTAACGTAGGTATTCTTGTTAATTGCTTTAATTATGTTCGTTTAGTTTACAGTACTTATCGGTAATAATTATTATTTATAATAAGATGTAGATAAGTTATAATTAACACAAAAACAAAAGTTTTCAGACATAATAATATAAGTTGGTAAGGTTGATATTACCAAAATAGCGACTCCTTTTGTGACTGAAAAAATCATCAATTGGTTTTTTTAGTGGCACGATCTACACGTAGTCGTCGTTATTTTGTTTCTAAACGATATCTATGTTGTGTAGTAGTTTTATTTTGTTGTTCATCAATATTTATGAACAGCATGCAACTGCATATGAATGCAGTGCCTTGCATTGCATAAATTTAAATTGAGATCATAGAACTGCAATTTACTGGTTTTGCAACTACAATTATTTATCTTAACTACTTCCTTCAATCACGCGGAAATAATAAATGAATTAATAAATCGATTAGGTTTTTATTCGTACCCAAGTTACTTAATTGAATTTTCGTTGTTCCGAGTGATATTAGGTATACAGATATTATAAAACAAAAGAATACCCACCATTAGAACTTCAGTAGATTAGATAGTCATAATATGTATTTATGAACTATAATAACCGGTCATTGACAGTTGATAGAGACTCAATCATCACGACGGATTGGTTTATTTCCTTTTATGTGTAGTACAGTCAACACAAAAGAAACTTGGCATTTTATCACTCGCATCGCATGGTTATCTACCTACTTAGATTATAAAAGACTAGATTACAATTTTTAGGTTAAGTATATCCTTTTCAACGTTAAATCTACTTAAATTATAAAAATCAATTGCCGAAATGTTTGTACCAGCATCACTTCTGAACGGCTGCACTTATTTGGCTTAATCCTTTTTTGTTGTTTATATAACTAAATATAAAATATAACTCAATGATAGTACTAAGCTTTTTAGTGGGTAGGCCACCCAGCCTCACCTAACGAGCTTGTCTAGCTGGGCGGGGGAAGGGGAGGCGAATCCCACATAACCCGAATTCGCCCCTGGCCTCGGTGTAGGTGTAGGGTAATGCGTAAAAGACGGCATTTTACTTAGCAAAAAAGGCAAGCATTCATAGGCCTCTAAAAACTGGTCGTGCAAAAACTGATTGCTACATTGCGCGGAAATATTCTAAGGTCAGTGCTATTTATTGAATTGTTGTTCAATTATAAATAATAATAACTTATATCCGTATTTTAGAACCGGTTAACGTTTTTAGTATGAATTAGAATAACAATTTCTGTCTCTATGTTCGTGTGAATTACTCATGTCATACTTACTTTAGGCGGTACTTAGCCATTCCTATTGTGTGGTAATGAGAGAATGCCTGCTCCCGATAGCTTTTTATCAACACATGACCCCTTTTTAAACGGTTTTATTTAGCTTGACCTGCTTGTTGATGTTGGGTCTTTAGTACTTACTTAAAATTTTGCCCCCTTCCTGTTGACCGATTGATCTGAAACACGCGCCTCACGATATTATTTATAATTATTTATTTTTTATTTTGTAGCTTTTAGTACATTATCTACATCATCATTATCTTTCTTTTCAATAAAACCGTTTAAGTTAAACAATTTTTTTTACCTATGTTTTGTTTAATTTATAATGCCGAGGTTTACAACGATCATTTAATAAGTAATGTTAACACTTTACTTCATCAACTGTATCAAATAAGTACAAACAAACCTATCTAGTTACAGGTATAATTTCTGGCAAAAAAATTATGAAATTTTTCATTAATCACAATGACGCTTCTTAGTGTGTACGTCTTTAAATCTTCTGAAATTAATTAGGTATGCTCTCTATGAATACTTTTATTTTTTTATTTTTTAGGATCTATATACATACTTAGTACTTACTTAATAGGGTCCCGTTTTGTACCCTTGGGTACGGAACGGTTTAAAGCCTACTGCAGGATTAATTAACGAATGCGTTTCACGACTAAGCCCCTCATTGACGAACTGCGTAATGACGATTCACGAAATGGACGAACAGCATGAAGACGAATCTAGAAATGGACGAACTGAGTAATGAATGACGATTCACGAAATGGTCAAATCAAATTATTGACGAATTGAGTAGTAGGCGAACGGCAAAATGCGAAATGGACGAATTGCGTAACCTACGGCTAACAAATCTACATAAGTACCTACATCACGCCCGCTTCCCAGAGGGGTAGGCAGATACCACGACTTATTCGTCAACTGGCATGTGTGTAAGTGGCGAGTACGCGCGAGTTGGCACCTTCCGATTTTACCTATTTTTTTTGTCGTCAACTCGCTCGATCGTGAAAATCTGACGTAGTATGTACAGCAGTCAGCTACATTTCATGTTACTAGTAATTATTTCATGTCCAGTTTCATGATTAGACTGACTTGCGCGTACTCGCCACTTCCACACAAGCCAGTTGACGAATAAGTCGATACCACAGATTTCCATCTGTTACAATCATGACACACATCCTTTTAACGCATATCGTTTAGATTTTTATGTTAACGATTCTGTTTTTTATTAGCCTATTATAGAGCTCCTGTGTAATTTATAAAATACTAGCGGCCGCCCGCGGTTTCACCGTGGTTCCCGTTCCCATGGGAATATCGGGATAAAAAGTATCCTATGTGTTAATCCAGGTTATAAACTATGTGTATGCCGAATTTCATCCAAATCCATTCTCAGTAGTTTTTACGTGAAAGAGTAACAAACATACACACTCATAAACTTTCGCCTTTATAATATTAGTGTGAGTGTGATAGTATGATATTTTAGTTCCATATGATTTTAAATCAAACTTATTCCAAATTATTTGGTTTATTTTTCAGGTGAACTGACCGGCTTCGTGCGCATAGGACCGAAAGGATACTTCCTCCCTCACAAGTATCGGCAGGAGGCGGCCCACATCTACAACATGCCTGTTAGACCCGACGACATATTCATCGCCAGTTATCCGCGATCAGGTTATCTATCTTTCTACTCAGCCGGGAACACCTACTGCTGGGTAGAGGCCTCTTCTCTTTTACACCACTCCTGTAGGCGACGAACAGTGGCGTTAGTATCAAAATTTAAGGGGGTCACTTTTTTTATGAATTAAGGCGAAGAGTAGGTACACTGAGCAAACATTTATAGGTACGAGGTGACCTAAGACATGTTTCCTGACTAAAATATAAGATGACTGCTAAAAACCGCAAGAAACTTCAGGGGCAGGTCAGGTCAAGTGTTTAATACATGATAAAAATTACAAAAAAGGAATTCGTGTTTTTTCGTAGGTACTTATCGCCCAGCTGACGGGGGCAACGGCCGGCCGGCCGACCGTCTGTTGACCTGTCAACGTAGGTACTTATCGCCCAGCTGACACGGACGGGTCAACAGACGGCCTTATGCTTTAAAATAAATTCGATACTCAAAGACTATCCAATTAAAATTCACTAAATGAATTATTTCATTAAAAATGAAAAAAACAGGAATTCCATTTTTGTCATGTTTAAAACACCCGGGTATGTCCTAAAACTACGACCAGCCACCGGAGGACGGGCCGCAGCGTCCTCTAGCTAAACGGTGACCTCCTGCGATCCCCAAGCCGCCTGCCAAGCGTGGGGATTATGGCAAACCCCCCCCCCCCCATGACAGACAATATTTGCCCACGGCCCCCAGTCCCCGGCAGCTCCTTTATCCCTGGCCCAACGGGTAGCGGGTCAGGTAACGGAGGAGCAGGGGGTGCGAAGAATCACCGGCAGTCGCTCGGCTACCCACACACCCACCAACGAACCTTGGCCCTGGCAACACACAACATCCGCACGTTGAGGACCGATGCAAAGATTGTAGAGCTGGAGGAAGAATTGAGCAGATTGCGGTGGGACATCATGGGACTATCAGAAATCCGACGAGAGGGGCAGGATATGGTAGTCCTTGATTCTGGCAACATGCTCTTCTTCCGGGAAGGGGAACGAAAATCCCAGGGTGGTGTTGGGTTTCTCGTCCGCAAGTCCCTTGTTAACAACGTGATCAAGGTCGATAGTGTGTCAGGTAGAGTTGCGTACCTTATACTCAGAATCACCGATCGGTATTCGCTGAAGGTCATACAGGTATATGCACCAACCTCGACACACCCTGACGAAGAAGTAGAGGCTCTGTATGAGGAGATATCTGAAGCCATACATTCCTCCGAAACGTACTTCACCGTTGTTATGGGGGACTTCAATGCAAAGGTGGGCACAAGGAACGGCGATGAGTTGAGAGTGGGGCAATATGGATATGGACAGCGGAACCAAAGGGGCCAACGGTTGGTCGACTTTATGGAGAAGGAGGAACTCTTTTTGATGAACTCTTTCTTCCGGAAGCGACCAACCAGGAAGTGGACGTGGATAAGCCCCGATGGTTCAACCAGAAATGAGATCGACTTCATCATGACGACCAAGAAGCGTATATTCAGTGATGTCTCCGTGATCAGTAGGGTGAAAACCGGTAGCGATCACCGGATTGTTAGAGGCACACTGAATATCAACATCAAGCTCGAGAGGTCACGTCTGGTGAAGTCCACACTCCGTCCTGGCCCTGCCCAGATCCAGAGCCCGGAACACTTTCAACTCGAACTCCAAAATCGCTTCCAGTGCCTAGCCGAGTGCGAAACTGTGGACGAGATCAGCAGCGGGCTTGTGGAAACTGTCCAAGCTGTGGGGTCTAAGTTCTTTAAGACCCCACGCCGGAAAAAGCCTCAAAAGCTCTCAGACGGAACCATTAAGTTAATGGAAGACCGGAAAGAAATGATACTGCAATCTTCAGCTGATATGTCGGAATATGGCAAACTCAATAGACGAATCTCGAAATCTGTGCGACACGACCTGCGCTCCTATAGTGCTAAATGCATTAGGGACGCAATTGCGCGGAACCAAGGCGCCAAAGTGTTCGCAAAGAATTCGTCTATTGGTCAGAGCCAAATGACTAAGCTGAAGATCGAGGACGGCAGTGTCATTTCGTCGAAGCCGGAGATTCTGAGAGAGCTCGAGAGGTTTTATGGACAGTTGTACACCTCAACACAAGAGCCCGCTGTTGGTACAGCTCAGGACACCAGAGCTAAGTTAACCCGACACTATACCGAAGATATCCCTGACATCAGCCTGTATGAGATTAGTATGGCTCTTAAACAGCTTAAAAACAACAAGGCGCCGGGTGATGACGGAATTACCACTGAACTTCTGCGAGCGGGTGGAAAACCGATACTCGTAGTCCTCCGGAGGTTGTTTAATTCCGTCATACTCGAAGGTACTACGCCAGAAGCATGGCACGGGAGTGTGGTGGTGCTCTTCTTCAAGAAAGGCGATAACACCTTATTGAAGAATTATAGACCCATCTCACTCCTGAGCCATGTGTACAAGCTGTTTTCGAGAGTCATTACGAACCGTCTCGAACGCAGGTTTGACGACTTCCAGCCTCCCGAACAAGCCGGTTTCCGAAAAGGCTTTAGTACCATAGACCACATACATACGCTCCGCCAGATTATACAGAAGACTGAGGAGTATAATCGGCCCCTATGTTTAGCGTTTGTGGACTACGAGAAAGCCTTCGATTCTATCGAAACCTGGGCTGTGTTGCAGTCCCTCCAGCGTTGCCATATCGACTATAGGTATATCGAAGTGTTGAAGTGTTTGTATAGAAACGCTACTATGTCGATCCGATTACAAGACGAGAGTACGAAACCAATCCAATTGCAGAAAGGTGTGAGACAGGGAGACGTCATATCTCCGAAACTGTTCACAAATGCGTTGGAGGACGTTTTCAAGCTCTTGAATTGGAACGGATTCGGCATCAACATTAATGGCGAATACATCACTCACCTTCGTTTTGCCGATGATATAGTCATAATGGCGGAGTCGCTGGAGAACCTGAACACCATGCTCAGCGACCTCAATATCGTATCCCAACAGGTGGGTCTTAAAATGAACATGGACAAGACGAAGATCATGTCGAATGTCCATGTTGAACCCGTACCGGTAATTGTTGGGAGCGATACTATCGAAGTTGTCAACCACTACACCTACTTAGGACAGATTGTCCAGTTAGGTAGGTCCAACCTCGACAAAGAGGTCGCCCGGAGAATCCAACTCGGATGGGCAGCGTTCGGGAAATTACGAGATATCTTTGCATCGAAGATTCCGCAGTGCCTAAAGACAAAGGTCTTTAACCAATGTGTGTTGCCGGTGATGACATATGGCACCGAAACGTGGTCCTTAACTGTTGGCCTTTTAGAAAAGCTCAGAGTCACACAGCGAGCAATGGAGAGAGCTATGCTCGGAGTTTCTTTGCGCGATAGAATCCGAAACGAGGATATTCGCCAAAGAACCGGAGTTGCCGACATAGCTCGTAAGATTTGCAAGCTGAAGTGGCAATGGGCAGGCCACATCGCTCGACGAACCGACAACCGTTGGGGAAGAAAGGTTCTCGAGTGGAGACCACGCACTGGAAGACGCAGTGTTGGTAGGCCTCCCACTAGGTGGACCGACGACATCGTGAGAGTCGCAGGCAACCGGTGGATGCGAGTGGCGAGTTGTCGGTCAGGATGGAGGTCAAAGGGGGAGGCCTATGTTCAGCAGTGGACGTCTTCAGGCTGATGATGATGATGATGAAAACACTTGACGTGACCAGCCCGTGAAGTTTCTTGCGGTTTCTAGCAGTAGCCTTATATAGAATGTGAAGCTTCGAAAATAATATAGGTACTCTTTTAATTGATCCTCTGTAAGGTTGAAATAAGTAGGTAAGTACTTGCTGTTAGCTTTAATAGCATTCAGAAGTAATTTAAAATTCTAAGCTCTGTATTTATCTTGCACACATTTTTTATCAGTTTGACAAATCCGTTTAAAGCGAAAACTCGGATATTACTATTAGTCTAAGATCCGAGTATAGAACGACCTTCACCGAGAAGGTTAATGGATGAAAAGTATTTTATATCAAATTTAATATGTTAAATAATATATCGCGAGTGGGTTGGCTGAAAAATTTTTGTCCAGTACCATTAATGATTAATTTATTATTAAAAAATATTTTTTTTTTACATTGCACTGGTTTGGTGTGTGTGTTTGTAATGAGCTTATCTTTATATAAACATAAATTTTATTTATTTAACCAGACGGTTGCAAATTACTAATATTGACTTGCCTGTTTACACCTGCCTACCCAATGTTATGACAGGAAAAAAATAGTCAACCTAACGTTTGCATATTCTATAGGCTTCATACTTTCGATTGGTACCTATGTAATTTATCTATTATCGAAAAAGGGCAATATTTAAAAAAAATATTTTAAAATATTTATTTAATCATATACTGGACTGAAATTTTTCAGCCAACCCACTCGCAATATATTTTTTAACACATTACAGGAGAATGCTCACGAAGTATGGAAAAAAACCCAGGCCCAGCGCAAAAGAAAAGTAACTCAAAATATAGGAAAAAATATGTAATTAAATACTGCATAGGGGGCATCATCGAAATCGAAGGCTGTATGTGTGAAATTGCTATTCGAAGTTTTACAGGGGTAACATAATGTATCTGTAAAAGGAGCAGCAAACAGATACAGTTGCGGTTTAATAGCGTATACATATAATAACATGTTCATGGCAAGTTCTCTACCGCTTTACTACCTACTTTTACAAGTTAATCATTAAAAATAATGTCAGATAAAAGAAAAAAAATACTGTATAAATATTCTTTTTATTTAAATAATTACGCTTAAAAGTTAACGTCTAATATGACATGAACCCAAAAATAATGCGGGATGCTCTAACTGTTCCTCATGTCTAGCCCATCCCAAGTAATATAAAACGCTCATGACGTGGGCGCAACAGCCCAATATTCTCCTACCGTGAATGTAGGAACAGTAGTATCCGGATATGCCATTCCTGCCATTTTCCCTTTTAGAAAGAATGTAGGTGTAATAGGTCTGGCTTCTTACGTGTCTCGAAATTAAATCTTCATGTGTTAATCTTGGGAAGTCTGCCAATTCAGGAACATCGGCTCGGATCCGTATGTTTATACGGATCCGAGCACCTTTTGTCGATATAATTTGTATTCAAGCACGTAATCACATAAATGATTGTGATTATTTACATTATTTATTATTACAATGAATTTGGTTTGTGTACCTGCTGTCTGAAAACAGTTGATGATAGCAGCGGCTATCTTAAAATCCTTATTTTCATCCATTATCTATATCCATTTTCTCCAATAACCAATCGATCAGCAAACTCGGAATCCAAAAATAAAAAGCAATAGGTACCTAGTCGTTTTAAATAGAAGCGGTTGAAAATGACAGGAAAAAACGCACAGATCACAACGAATACTGCGTGGTGCACGCCGACCGGCGAAGATTATTACTTGCTCGGTGTTTCAGATGGCACTTTAAAGCATAGCTCCCTAGCTGCATCATTATGTTACCCCTGTGAAACTTAGAATAGCAATATCACACATATAGCCATTGATTTCGATGATGCCTCTTAAGCAGTATTTAATTACTTATTTTTACCTATAATTCGAGTTACTTTTCTTTTGCGCCGGGCCTGGGTTATTTTTGAGCATTGTCCTTTGATACTTATAAAATACTTTTCATCCATTAACCGCTCGGTGAAGATCGTTGTATACTCGGATCCTCTACTATATTATTATAGTTTGTACCTTTTTCCTGTCAGTCCATTTGTTACGAACAGTACTTAATAAAAATATGAATTTTAGCGTTAATCTATTTTTCCTACTAAGTTTTCAGGCGTTTAGTTGTATAGAATGCGACATTGCCGTACTGTGCGGCGCCCCGGCCTGTCGGCCGGCCTTATTACCTCAGAACAATTTTATTATTGTTCTGAGCATTACCCTTCACCTCATGACAGTTTAATTTTTTAGCTTTAGTTCATGTTTACATTTTTTCTTACTTCAGATTGTTTTTATCTGCTTACAGGTACCACATGGACACAGGAATTAGTTTGGATGGTAGCAAATGACTTGGATTATGCCAAATCTAACGAAATACCGCTGACAGAAAGATATCCATTTCTAGAGTGAGTATTGAATGATAAAAATTGTGCCTAGCTAGAGCAATCATCATCCTGGCGTGGCCACCATTACCAATTCTGTCTGACTTTAAAGATAATTTGTATACTTATGTAAGTTGTTAAATTTCAGTCCACCGTTTTAAAGTTACACGTGGTCTTTGGTGGCTACGCCAGGATGAGCGCTCATCCTGGCATAGTTGGCTTCTGGCTCCACCTTCTATCTCCAAAACTAAACAACGTAAAAATAACATTATTTTAGGTTTTCAGTTTTCGTGCACCCACTCATGAAAGAACGTTTCACGGCGGAGAACAGCGACAGTGAAAGAAAGTTAGAACTCCTAGATTTAGTTACCCAACCGGGAACCGAACAGCTGGCAGCCATGTCCTCTCCGAGGTTCATTAAAACACACCTACCCATGTCTCTGTTGCCACCCATTCTACTGGACACGGGCAAGGTGGTGTATGTGGCGAGAGACCCGAGAGATGTCGTTGTGTCCTTCTACCATCTGAACAGACTTATGAGAACACAAGGATACACTGGAGACCTGAAAACCTACTGGAATTTCTTTATTAAAGATTTACGTAAGTTGATTGAAATGAATGTTTACCAACTAAATATTAATCGATCTTGTGTCGGTTCCCACCGACACAAGATCGATTAATATATAGGTTGTTGGCGATTTGACCTATACGTAGGTATAGGTACCTATTAGTGCGATTTTTTTTATTTAACTACAATTTGTACTAGGTCTATTCCAACTAAATGTAGGTATGTAACAGCTGATTTTCTTTTCACAATTTTATATTGCTCTCATTACAATAAAATGGTTGTTCTTTTCATGGGATGGGATGGCAGAGTTGCGGGATTGTGTACCTACTTATTATCGAATAAGTAGGTACACAATCCTATAAACGGTAATTAGTTCACGTTAATTTTATTAAGAAAAAAAAACTCTTAATAAATTCCTAAAAAAAAATCGTCCAACACGAGTCCTAATTATCTTTTTTATCTTTGTTTTTTATATATTTTAGCGTTTCATTAACGCTTAAATATACTGCAAAATTTTAAACACTGAAAAACACACAGTAAAAAAAAGCATCAAGCACTGACAAAGGAGGATGAGGGACTTCTTGGCAGGAAAGTGAAGCGTCATGTCTGCAGTTTTGTTTTATTCTAAATAATTTGTGTTTTGTCGAATATCAATGTGAAATAATGGCGGATTATTTACTGTTAAGTGTTCGTGAACGTGCATGAGTGTTAGCAAATTAAACAAAATAGTGCAACATCACTTTTCAAATTCTCTCAAGAAGTCCGTGTGAGACCTCAATAAAGTCCCACAGCTTTATTTAGTCTCGAGGGGTTTGGGGGAAAATCATCCACCATTAAACGTTCATTATCAATCATTATCATCCACTTAGTGTAAAGAAAATAATAATTACTATTAAAAACTTGACACTGGCTAAATGTGCTGATCGCACGAAGCCATTTAAGAGAAAAAAAGGAGGATGATCAGTTTTGGTCAATAGCAATGACTATAGCGACATTGCATAGGTCTTGCTCTCTCTAACAATGTTTACTATGACGATCAGACTCAAATCGTTGTCCGTTCGGAGATATCAGAGTATGAACATGACAGATCTTATAGAATTAAATAATATCAAGTTCCTTCCATAGCGCTTTTCTACATTTTTACTTTTTAATAGACCACTGAATTGTCACGTTTGGAAGAACCTGCGAGGTACTTGTAGGTCCAAACCTATAGTGCGCTAGACCGGGGACGCACGCGCGCGCGTGGTGAAGTCGTGCGCTTGCGCATCGGTCGCTCTCGCTCGTTCGTTTCGCGCACACAACGACCGAGTTTTTTCATGGATTACTATCTCGTTTTATTCCTGACCCCTGCGCCGCTCTTGGACTTTGTTACCCGCTTTAAAATGGTATGTTTCGGTTTGTTTTTATCTGGAATTTTGCTATGGCAGAACAATATCCATTACATATCAACTGTGTGATGTGTCGGCGAGGGCTATATCGCAGAAGATACCAACAACGTATTGACCGATAATCTCTTTGAACTTGGCTAACAGGACGACGCACCGTCAGAAGTTGTGCTCATATTGTATCTATAATGTGGTAACGAGTTTATTGACACGGGTACCAGGCTCCATACATTTTTAATCATCCTCCTTTAGACGGGTGAAAACCAGACATCGGTAACCAAGTGGCAGGCAGGCAGGCAGTCGCCCGGAATGCGGAAGGTGCGTGGTTCGATTCCCGTCTAAAGTTGTCGTCTTTGTTCCGTGTGTAAAAATTTTACTTAAGTATATTTAAGAGTTAATAAAACGCTAAGATATATAAAACATTATAAACACAACTTCAAAACATTAATCTATAAACGCAGCTTCATCTTAACCGAATGTTCAAATATTTGTAAAAATATTTCTTTCGGATCTCAGAGGTGAAAACTTCCAAAATTTTGATGAAGCAATGTTGACTAAAAAACATGCATCAAGCACTGACAAATTTCGACGGGTGAAAACCAGACCTCGGTAGCCAAGTGGTTAAGGCAGTCGCCCGGAATGCGGCAGGTACGTGGTTCGATTCCCGCCTGAGGTTGTCGTCTTTTTCAGTGTTTTAATTTTACCTTTTTTTATCAAAGTGTTTTGGTTTTTAGATCATTGGACGCCATACTTTGAACATCTAAAGGAAGCATGGGAAAAGAGACATCACCCTAACATGCTGTTTTTGTTCTACGAAGAATTAGCTAAAGTAAGCCTGTTTTTTTAAAGTACGTAGGTGTGTAGGTGTATAGTTATGTAGGTGGTGTAGTTATGTAGGTAGGTAAGTAACAAAAGTCCGCTCCTATTTTATTATTTTTATTAAATACAATATTTTTTCATTGTTCAGGATTTACCAGCAGCGGTGCGCAGAGTAGCGAAATTTTTGGACAAACAATTCACTGATGACGAGATCTCTCGTTTGTGTGACCACCTCAGCATAGAAAACTTCAAGAACAACAAATCAGTGAATTATGACGTCATGAAGGAGCTAGGCATTTCTGTCCGTGGAGAGGAAACTTTTATTAGAAAAGGTAAAGAAAAGAAGTAATTTCGTAATTAAGTGATTTATAAAAAAACAACTTGAATGTGTGCCATAAACAGCGAACACACAGTTCCTAGTCTAGGTCTACTGACCGCAAACTAGTCAATGTGCTTTTCCCTCTACCGAAAGAGGTAACTTATGGGCAATAAACTCCCGTCGTTTACTTAATTCACCTGCGTTAATGCACCCGGGTGAATTAAATATTCTATTTGTAATCTTAATTCACCTAGTATCCCGAAACGTTTCAGGCAAGGCGGGCGGCTGGCGCGAAAGCTTTGACGATGAGATGACGCGCCAGGCCGAGCAGTGGATAGCAGACAACCTGCGCGACACAGATTTGCGTTTTCCTCACTTAGAAAATTTATAAAAATTACGGATTGCCAATATAAAGAAAAGATTATAAAGGGTGTGATAATCATTTATTTGAATAAAATGCTATATTTTTAGTATTTCTTTGTAACACCATGATATTTAAGTTTACATAGACACAGTAAGCTAGCACGAATTAAGTAAACAATATGTTCGATTAACGTTTCGTTTCATTTCGACTAAGTTATCAATAATTTCGAACCCCTCATAAATAAAACAATATCTCAGTCCTTCCTTACATTTTTTATTAAATAATACGGTTATACAAAGAAAATAAATTAGAAGCCAGATTTTAAATCAATCATTCGTTGGTAATATAAAATTCTAAAACAGACTTATAATCAGGATAATGGATAATAACCACCTAGGGCCGGGCGCGCCGCCGCCGAGCGGCTCGGCGGCGGCGCGCCGCCCGCGTAACGAACCGGCAACGTACAAGTCTATAAAAAGCGACTCTATAATATAAAACTGGGAGGAGACTCCCGCACCTAACGACTCGCCGCCGTGAGCGGCGTTAAAACTATCATACACTTATAGAAAATCACAAAATTCAAGCGGAAATAATAGGAATCGTGTCGCGCCTACGCAATGACGTCGGGCAGCAGCGCGTTGTCGGCGGCGGGCGGCGACGGCGGCGGCTTTTGCGGGCCCGCGTCGCCCAGCCCGTTGCTCGCGGGCGGCCGCCGCGTCACCTTCATCGGCACGCCTTTGTTGGCGGCAGGCGCCTGCAACATTTTATTTATTAACTATCTACTGTACGCCATCAGGTCAACCTATCGCAAATTATGAAATTTCTACAATACATTTTGAACTTTATAGTTTGGTCAGGCCAGCTACAAGTAGCCGGCGGGGCAATTTCAGAGGGCTGCCACGTGCCGGCCGGGTCGCACGTTAGCAACATTAGTTCGATTTCTCACTTACTTCGACTCACCCACGCGCCGCGAACACCCTGAAGTCGTTAGAAGAGATAAGAGCTACGCGATAGAAAGAGAGGCAACTTCTAGGTTAAGAGGCCTATTACATCTCGACTGTGATTTTTTCGTAAAATGGCAAATTTTGGCGTTATGGATCTCAGAAACAAAAATACATTTTTGACTTATTGAATAATGTAGAATAGCTATTGGAATAGTGCGTAGTGGCCTCGCTTCTTGTAAATTTTGCTTAATTTTTTAATTAATCCCAAAATTGCAGAGAAAGATTTTCATAAAATGCGCGAAGGCACTTTTTTGAGCTCCTAGATTGAACTACTGTTCTAAACAAATGAAATAAAAAAATAGAATGTTATCTCTTCTTGAGTCGTATAGTGCGTAGCGGCCTCGGAATTTTTAGTTAACATTGATTTTATATAGAAAAAAATCTTATTCTAAACCAAAAAACTTCGAAAATCGCTTTAAGTTAACTGTGAATTTCTCCTATCTACGATAATATTATTGAGCAAAATTTATATCATAATAATCGTTACTTCATGATGAATAAAGATTTTATCCGTCGAATTCAGCATATCCTCGCATAGTGGACCTTTGTAATATTAAGCATGAATTTATTACCTATTTCGATAAAAACGATAAATACAACTGCAAAATTACAACAAAATGCGAAAATGGGCATTTTACGTAAAAATCACAGCCGAGAAGTAATAGGCCTCTTAATATAACTATAGGAAAGGGAGCGGTATGCGACCTGAATTACACTTTATAGTGTCTAGCAAGAGTCGCTATTTATTTATATAACTTTGCGGAGTGCTTCTTCTGGACTTGTACTATGGATGTATGCTGTGGTTTGGTACAAACCAAACCATTATGTTTAAAATTTAGGCACGCAAGCGGCGTACGACAACATACGGCGCAGCGATGGCGAGACAAGCCCACCGCGAAGCGCAGCTACACTTTACTTTGCTTTACGACCGCATAGGCATCGGGCGATCTCATTTTGTACAGGCACACGAATTAATTTATTGTACTAAATTAAACCTTAAAAATACAGTCTCCTTTTTATTCTGAGCTTACAACCCACCAGGTTATAATGCTCAATATCAATTAGAGTTTGACAGCTTTCTATAGGTTGATCTGCTGACATGTGTACATAGAAAATATACATTGAACAGCATGTTACACAAAACACATACACAGGTGAGCTTTTCTCTACACTACGGCCACATTCGATAAAGAATGTTTGTAAACAAATAATTGACATTTCTTTGCACAAATATTTAGTATCATTAGGATTATTACTTTTTATGTAGAGAGATTCAGAAGAAAACAGATAATATTGATCTTTCTTTAAAAAAAACAGTAAAAATCCGAATGAAACTAGATATTTACATGTACCGAGTACGTATACTCCGCAGGGCCCTTTATTTGATTCGTTTGACAACTGAAGTTTTAGCTACTTAGTATTTAGTACCTTCTAAAACGTAGAAGTAAAATATTAGTACCTCAAGGGTGTAACCCTTCTAAAATCTTTAATCGTTTTCCAGCAGGACCCTCTGCTTTTTTAAAAGTCTTTCCAGTAAGTAGCTATGTCCCTGCATAGCGGTATCTTAGTAGTTAAAGTCAAAGTGATTTATTGCAATTAAGTGTACAAGAAGGTCTTAATATTATGTATTAGTATTTAGTGCTAACAACTTAATTACCTTTTACAGGTACTGCAATATTGTTTACAAGCATATGTAGTGGTATAGTAACGAAAACTTAGAGCAATATCACAATCTACTTAATTTTAGCAAACCAATTAATTTAAGTTTTATCAGCAAAAAACTCATCAAGTGTATACCTAGTAGTATTTTAAAATTAAGTAATGTTTTAAGTATTTACTGAAAAGAGTAACTGTAGTTTCTGTTTTTATATTGAACGGTATATTGGATAGTATGGGCTTTCAATTAAAGAAGTGGGTAAGCAAAGCCTATCCTTATGACTAGTGTTTAATTTGTGAGTGTCTTTTATCTTTTTAAATATTTTTATGTTTTTAAATACAAGAATACATAATTGTCTTGTATACTTACTTATATATAGATATTAATGTTAGTAATTTAATTTTTTTGAAATACGGTCTACAACTTTGTGTGTTACTAATTTGTGCTAGAATTCTGATACATTTCAGCTTACACTGTTACCCCACACAATTATTCCATACTTTAGCCAAGAGTAGGCGAATGCATAGTATGCTGAAAGGGCGGTTTCCATATTGGTACTGTATTTAATTTCGAAAAAAGCATAGATAAAGGAGATCATTCGGGCTCCATACATTTTTAGGCCTTTTCTGAAAGTGCCGGCCAACAAAAAAAATAGTACCTTTTGTTAGAACAAGCCATTTGGAGTAATAGTTAATATGGCATAAAAGTTGTAGGATTACTCTGAGCCAAGTTATACAAGTTCGATGATTCATCATTTTTATACATTTATTGATTTCTGAAAGTGCTGGGACTGGGAAACATAAAATAATGATAGATATTGCTAGAACTAATAATCTGAAGCAATTTTCATTGTAACGCAAAGCGGTCATCATCTGTTCTGTATATACAAAAAAATTTAGGAATCAATGAAATTGTATGAAAATGATGAATCTTTGAACTTGTATAACTTGGCTCGAAGCAATCCTACAACTATTTCTCCAAATGGCTAGTTCTAACAATACGTACCATTATTTTTTGTTGGCCGGCACTTTCAGAAAAGGCCCAAAAAATATGATGTCCTTTAGAAAGTTTCGATTTAACTTTTTCGATATGGGATTTCCAATTTAGATTAGTATCTATGTTAAGTCTATCCACCGTTTCTATTTGTGTATTCTGGAATTTAATATCAATATCTAAGGGTGATTTTATATAGGATCGAAATTAAATGATCTTAGTTTTTTAAGGTTTATTTCTAGATTATGGTCTTGAAGCCATGAATTTATATCAGTAAGTATTTTTTGGATTAGTGTTTTGTGGGTGGGTGGTCTTTCCTTCACATTTAATTAAAACAGAAACGTCGTCCGCGTAAAGTACTGGTAGTGTTAGTTCTTTATTACTTATGCATTTTGGGAGATCGTTAATATAAATTAGAAAAGTACACACCCCAACACACTTCCTTGGGGAATGGAACAAGTCAAGAGTTTCTCTTCGGAAAGAACTTTTTCTATTTCGTTAATACTTTGGTTGTAATAATCTATCTAACCAACTGTAAGCGGGCCCACGTATACCCGAACCGTGTCATTTTAAAAGCAATATATCACAAGGAAGTAGTAGCTTTAAACTATCTTTGCTTTTTTTATAAAAGTTATTAGCATAGTATATACCTACGAAACTTTTATCTCGCCAGCAGGACCCTTTTTTGTTTTTAGGTTTTGAGTTTAGACAATCATATTTACTAGCTGCATTCTTCTTGTAGGTACTTTTCAAACCTTATCCCTTAATTTAATTAATGGACATTAAAACGGAAAAAACATTTCAATAAATGATGTTTAACTACTCTGTAACCTAAAGTTGATTTTATTATAATTACATTGTATTATTGAAATAAGCGATAAGGTTTTTGACAAGTACTAATAGTATGCTGTTAGGAAATATGATTATCTAAACTGAAAACATCAAACAAAAAAGGGTCTTGCTGGCGGTAAGGCCTGTTCAAAAGCTGATGGATAATGATAGACAAACAGTTCGTCAGTGTACTGTAAAATACCTATCTTTCAATACACTACTAGTTGAATAATTACATTGACAGTTTATTGACTTTATTATGGAGGCAATCTATAAAGGAGTTTCACAGTATTTTCCTAACAACATGTTTGTGTTATCGTGCGACTCCGTTTTTTTTCAATCTACAGTCGTAATTAGGTTTATAAAATACCTCTTAAAATCGGCGTAAACCGCGAAACCATTATTTAAGATAAAATAATAAATCTATAAAAAGTCAATCTTTGTGTAAAATCGTGAACCAATAAACAGTTTTACAAATGCCAATGTTAAACCTTGGCGTTGTTGTAAGTATTACAGGTATCTGTATCTATTACAGGTATATTATTAAAAATCAATTGCCGAAATGTTTGTAACGAAATGTTCACTTCAGAACGGCTGCACCTATTCGGCAAATTCTTTTTTTGTTGTGTTTTGATTTGACAGAACAAGGTTTGCGTGAAAGGAATTTTTTGAATATTCGTCACGACGTACAGGGTGTTCACGCGGACAAAGTCGCTGGCGGGCGGCTAGTTTGTGATACATTAAATTAATGAAAAATCAGTCCTCTTATGCTGTTGGATGCTTGTAGTCTTCAGTCGATTAGTCGGCTTTTACAACACCCAAGAGAAGATAACCTAATAGGCTATTTGACTAGTTTCTGAAAATAGTCTCATATTATTTATTCGTGTATAGGAAATTTGGAACATACAAACAATATTTATTTTCATTTATTATAAGTATTTCGTTAAAATAAGCATTACAAAATATAGGTACTGCTGATTAGTTAAGCTGTCAAGAAGAATTCAGCAATATGGCGTCGAGTCAGACGAGTGACGTCACAGGTTTGTTTATGAGATGATAGATAGTTAACATAGCGTTACTTTGTTTACAAATGCGTGATATCACAGTAAATTAACTCAATCAAAACCGTTTACGGTCATATCGTGCTAAACTAAAATAAATATATTGGTTTTTTCTGTAAAAATATTCAATACTAGCCCGCGTGGTTCCAGATCCCGTGGGAATATGGGGAAAAAATACCTGTGTTAATCCAGGTTATAAACTATCTGTATGCCGAATTTCATCCAAATCCATTCAGTAGTTTTTACGTGAAAGAGTAACAAATATCCATCCACACTTACAAACTTTTGCATTTATAATATTAGTAGGATTTATTACCTATGTGTTAAAACTTTGATCACATGTAAAAACTAGATACACAGCCATAAACTAAATCGTATTGGAATAGCAGCTTTGACATTTTGCACTTAGCACGCACACTATCTTCTGAAATGAGTCTCGCTAGATACTGTAATCTAGGATGAAAAAGCGACTGCGGGGTGTATTACAACATTTTTATGAAAAAAAACATAAACATCTAAAACAACCTTTTTTTATCATGCTTATTCATAAAACATGCCTTTGCATTTTTAAACGAACTTCAGTTCAAATTGAACGAATGCTTTAGCCACTACTCCATTCCTCAACGTACTGAAAGCAGTGGGATTACAATATAGGATAAAATGTTTACTAGAAAAAAACAACCAGTGTCAGGAAAGCTCGAATTGGCGTTTTATTTATTTATAGCAATGCGCTTTCATTTGACAATACAAATGTAATACACCCCGCAGTTGCTTTTCACCCCAGATTACGGTACCCTATTTGTCGACGTTTTGAGAGTGTTGATTGTGTATCTAGTTTTTCTAATGTGACCCTAAAATGAATGAGACAAATAGTGGTGTGTTACCTTGGTGGCGGCGGTCCTGGGCGGCGCGGCCTTGCTGGTGATGCGCTTGTTGGCGAGGTCCTTGCCCTGCTTGTCGAGCCCCGGCGCCGCGCGGCTCGCGGCCTTGGGCACAGCGCTCCTGGGCAAAGGGGACTTATTACCGACTGCCACTAGAGGGTTTACGCATTTCGGTTTCCCATACAAACTTCCAAGTTCAAATTTTTAATAGCCAATTTTATTAAAACTTTTCATGCTAAAGTAAAATACAGAGATTTAAATAATTTTTTGAAAACATTTTTTTAAAACTTTAAATTTGCTCCACTTTCTCCTTCTAAACTACAAAATGGATTTTTACGCGGTTTTCACTGATAGAACGATCAATAATCTTATCTTAGTAGGGTTCACAGAGGTCTCCCTTTCGCAGCAGCACGTCGACCCATTGGGATCTTTTGTGCAAGAACGATCCATAAAGGACGACGGTATTATATTATAAATTGTAGATAATATTTTGTACATTATGGCTAAAGTATGACCGTGTTTATAAGTTAGCGTGGACGATCGGCGGCGCAGGCTAATTCTAAATGTAACTACAAAATAAACTCACTTAGCGGTCACAGGCGCGGGGCGCGGCGCGGGGCGCGGCGCGGGGCGGGCGGCGGGCGCGCGCGCGATGGGCCGCGCCGCAGCGGGCTTGGCGTCTTTCACGTCGCCATTCGCGAGCGGCTTCTTCTCCGCAGGCTTTTTCACTTCAGTCGGTTTAAGTTCGGGCTTGGGCTTGGGTGCGGACGCGGGGCGGGCGGCGGGCCGCGTGATGGGCGGCGGGCGGGCGCTCGGCTTGGGCGCGGGGGCGGCGGCGGGGGCGGAGCGGGGGGCGGGGGCCTTGAGCGCGGGGCGCGGGGCCGGCTTGGCCGCGGCGCCGGGCGCGGGGCGGGTGATGGGCGCGGGGAGGTTCTCTTTGAGGGGCGCCGGGGCCGGCTTGGCGATGGCGCGCGCGCTGGGCGCGGCGGGCTTGGCGGCCGAGGTGCGCGGCGCGGGCGGCTTGGGCGCGGCGGCTTTGGTAGCGGGCGCGGGCGCGGACGGTTTGGTCGCGGAAGCGGGCGTCCGCGCGCTGGAGAGCCGCGACGCCGTAACAGCTGCGGCGGGTTTCTTGGCGGCCGAGGCGGGCGTGCGCGGGCTCGCGGCGGCCTTCGCTGGAGTTTTCGGCGCAAGTTTGGCGGTCGGCGTGGTGGGCGACTTCTTCGCGATGGCCTTCTTGGCGGCAACGGCCCCCACCCCCGCGGCGACTGCGACTGCGGCGGCGGCGGGCGCGACGCTCGCGATGGGCGTGTCGTTCAGGGGCGGGGTATCGAGCGCGGGCGCGTCGTGGCCGATCTCGCTGGTGACGGGCACGCAGATCTCCTGCGCGTGTGACTCGGGGATGCCGATGTCGATGTCCGTGACCAGGTCGGAGCGCGGTGAGTCGGGAACTAGATCAGGTGCGGGCGCGGCTTCGGCCTCGTTCGCGAACGCCTCTTGTGCAGTTTCGGTTTCGTTCGCGAACGCCTCTTGTGCGACTTCGGGCGACAATCTTTCATGTAACGCCGCCGAATCCGAGAAGGACTCCACGGGAACAGGGGCGGGGCATGGAGATTCCGGCGCTCGCTCGCTCAATCGCGGGGACGCTGTCTCCGGCCGTAGAATCGTCTCAGATTGTACGGGCTCTTCGATCATGGGAGAAGCCTCCCTCTGCATCGATGGGTCGACGGGAGAGGAGTATTCAGGCGCGGGGGAGTCGCGGGGCAGCGGCACGTCGGCGGGCTGCGGCGTCACGATGGGCAGCGGGGAGGGGGCGGCCGCGGGCGGGGGGGACACGGGCGCGGGGGATACGGGCGCCGAGGCGGCTGAGAGCGGCTCGAGAGCCTGCTGGTGCGCCGCGTCGGCGGGCGGGGCGGGGGACTCGGCCGGGAAAGGAGACTTTGCGGGCGCGGGGGATTCCACCGCCGGCGACTGTGATGGAACCGGAGATTCCGTGGGCGCTGGCGAATGAGCTGTGAACTCCGATAGTAAAGGCGACTTCGCATGGACCGGTGAATCGACGGGCGCCGGTGATTCGGCCGGGAGATGCTCCTGGCTGGGTAGCGGCGAATGAGACGGCAGAGGGGACTCTGCAGGTAGTGGGGATTCCGCGGGCAGCGGCGACTCGCTGGGCCGGCCGCAGACCTGCGTGACCTCCGCGTCGGCAAGGTCTTCCGCGTCTATCTTGATGTCGGGCGTCTCGAGAGGGACGCCTCGCTGAGGAATGTGTTCGTCGTCGTCCGCCTCCAGTTCCTGCTCCGAGCTTTGGTGAACGTCCACTTCGACGCTGTTTTCGACGTTGTGCGACACCTCGGGCGATATGACTTCGGAAAGTCTATCTTCAACGGGCACCGGCGACGGTGACAGTCGGTCGCCGCTAGGTTCGGGAATGTGATCTTCTATTAAGTCTGCCTCTGGGACGATGTCGTCGTCGCCGCTGTCACCTAAGGTGTGCGGGTCTTGATCCTCTTCCGCTTTGGACAAAAAGTCCGATTGTTCTTCTATACATGGTGAGTAGTCATTCTTATTCTCCATATCGATATCTTGTGAAATTTCCTCCTGAGGTGTGAGAATTCTCGTGTCCTTTTCGCTTTCCGTTTGTTCTAGTAGGTCTTCCGTCGTGAAACCTAATTCTGAGCTTTTGCCATCTGGAATTTCTGGTATTTGCTCAAATAATAATTTGTGAGATTCAGGTGTGTCCGTGTGAGCGACGGCATCTTGTGTATTATTACTAGGGTCGAACTCTATGTTGGAATAACCTTGCATATTACTGCTGTTTACATTGTAATCCATGAAGAAATCGCCCTGGCCAAAGTTGAGTGTGTTCGTTAGGATATCTTTCCTTTCTTCGAACCTTATTATGTCATTGTTCGGTTCCGAGCCATCGTTCTCCGCGCCTAGTAAGTCTGAGTGCTGTTCTGGACTGATGTTTTCCTTTTCGTTGTCGTTGTGGCTGCCGCAGACGCCGTTGGTCTGCAGCTCCTCTTCGTCGTCGCTGTCGGGCAGCGTCTGCACGGCGTTGAGGTCCACTTGCGGTTCACTTTTCGCGAGCCTCTCACAAGTGTCATCATCCTTCTCTTGGTAAAAACTCATGCTCATGGGATCTCTTTCTTTATTTTTTAGCCTTTCGAGGAGTTCGTCGTTATCACCACTGGCAAAGGGATTTGTTTCAGAATGGGTTTGGAATACCTGCAACACAAAGAAAATTGTTCATTCATTGTCCACTATCTTTATTTTACTAAGATATGATTTTAAAAATTTCAATTATTTAATTTCGTAACAGTGTCGGTTAGCGTTGTAGGAATACTACCACCCCCTTGGGTGTCGTGAAAGGCGACTAACGGACTAAAGACTGCACATACATCCAACAGCATAGAGCGGCGATGGGCTCACCACCTGACACGCTGAGCACATGTGCAGTCGCTATTTAGCGAAAAGTGGACTATGGTATATGACTGCTTTTGCTGTCCTCATTGCCTAGTGACTCCGACTAACCCTTCGGGGATAACAGTCGTGGTTAACGTGGATGTATTAGGGCATGCTCCCGAGAAATCCCGATCTCGAAAATACTCGGAAATCCCGAGATTTTCCGGGAACAACCCGGTATCGGGTTTTCAGCGAACGAATCCCGGTTCTTTCGATACTTCATACATGCATATCATTTTCTCACTGTCTTTCATTAAGTATACGATAAAATCATATAAATAAAATATTAAAAAGAATAACGATTGTTGTTATAGTAATAATTGTAACTTAGAATGTAACTCTAATTTTGTTGATTTTTAATATTTTCAGTTCTTTTGATCTGGAAGAAGCGTTTCAGTTTTGCTTTGCTCAATTTGTTTATTTGTCTTTAGACATTGTGGAATTGGCGACGTAAAGACTCCACGTAATTTCCCATACTCAGCCCAGCCCAGCTGTATCCTTCTGTTGGCATCTTTCTCGAAGTTGTTTCTACCTATCGGTAAAATTTACCCGTGGTAGACATATTCCTTATTAACTTCGAGAGCGCCGCCGTGTATTGCGATCGGTTCCGGGATGACATGTTCATTGAACATAACCTTGGTTTTGTCAAGTTCACCCGAAGACCGATGCGTCGAGAAGAATCAGCTGGGCTGTCAGCATGTATTGTAACTCCTGCAACGTTTCCGCCATGATGACGAAGTCATCTGCAAATCGCAAGTGTGAGATGCATTCGTCGTTGATGTAGATGCCACGTCCTTTCCAGTCCAGCATTTTAAACATATCCTCTAAGTCATTTGTAATTAATTTTGGGGATATCACATCCCCCTGTCTCACACCTCGATGTAATTGGATATGCTTTGTCTGCTGGTACTGTACTTGGGCGGCCATGGTGGCGGCATTGTAGAGACACCTCAATTTTATTTTATTATATTACCTGAATCATTAATTAATGTCATTAATGTCAATAATTAATGATTAGGTAACTGCCTGTATGAAAAAAAGCGGCCAAGTGCGAGTCGGACTCGCCCATGAAGGGTTCCGTAGCAGCAAGTAACATCATTTAAAGTTCTTGTAGTTCGTTGTGACTTTGATCGATGTTTTAATCATAGTGTATTTTTTAAATTAATTAATTTATGACGTATTAAAAAAAAGTACTAACTAGATCTTGTTCAAGCCAAATTTCGGTGGAAGTTTGCATCATATATTTTTTTTAGTTTTATCATTCTCTTATTTTAAAAGTTACAGGGGGGGGGGGACACACATTATACCAATTTGGAGTGTCTCTCGCGCAAACTATTCAGTTTAGAAAAAAATTATATTAGAAACCTCAATATCATTTTTGAAGACCTATCCATAGATATCCCCAACACGTATGGGTATGATGAAATAAAAATTTTGAGTTTCAGTTCTAAATTAACCCCCAAAATTTATTGTTTTTTTTTTCTATTTTTGTGTGAAAATCTTAATGCGGTTCACAGAATACATCTACTTACCAAGTTAGTCAACAGTATAGTTCTTATACTTTCGGAAGAAGGGGCTGTGACATACGGACGGACGGACAGACAGACAGACAGACAGACATGACGAATCCATAAGGGTTCCGTTTTTGCCATTTGGCTACGGAACTCTAAAAAGGGCTTGATGTATGTATGTAATCTGACGGCCGGGTGGTCGAGTGGTCAGCGACCCTGAAGCCGCAACCCACGGTCCCGGGTTCGAATCTCAGTAGGGGCAAATGTTTGTGTAATGAGCACCAGCATTTGTGACCAAGTCATGGATGTTTATTAGTATTTATATATAAATACATACATACATATTTTCAAGACTATTATGCCTGAAGGGTTAGTCAGAGACAAGGCAATTAGGACAGCAAACGCAGACCTCTACCATAGTCCACTTTTCATCAAATAGTGACTGCACATGTGCTCAGCGTGACAGGTGGTGAGCCCATCGCCCGCCGCTCTATGCTGTTGGATGTAATGGCTGATTTACACGTATTAAGTAGTTTAGTAGCAATTTAGTAGCTAACTAAATTTTAAGTGACTTAAAGTTAAGTAGGTGTTCATACGTATTTAAGTAGTTAAGCTCTTTAGTTCACTCAAGATGGACGATCAACAATTTAATGAAGTCGTAAATTCTATGCTTAAATAATGGCTTCGTGTGGTCAGCACATTTAGGCAGTGTCAAGTAAGATATTAAAGTGAATATTTTTTTGCAGAAAGTAGATGATAATGAAAATAAGTGATAAATGAACGTTTAATTGTAAATTAACCAAACCGCTTCAGACTCAATAAAGCTGTGGGACTTTATTGAGATCTCACACGGACTTCTTGAGAGAATTTGAAAAGTGATGTTGCACTGTTTTGTTTTATTTGCCAACACTCATGCACATTCACGAACACATAACACTAAATAATCCACCATTATTGCATATTAATATTCGACAAAACATAAATTAAAGAAAATGAAACAAAACTGCAGACATGACCCTTCACTTTCCCGCTAAGAAGTCCGAAATATAACGCATTTAACTAAATTGTGCCCGTCCAAACGTGTCAAGTGACAAGCCCCGCCCACCAACTTAACCGAAAAATAGACAGAATTCTAATTTAGCTCTTTATTTGTTAACTAAATTTTAACTTGCAACTTGCTACTAAATTCTGTGTTTACATGCACTTAATCACTTAAAATTTAGTTAAAATTTAGTTAACTACTAAATTACTTAATAAAGTTTCCAATACTCACACCAATTATATAGCCCAAGAGAAGCTTCGATATGAAACTCATTAAATGGTTACTAGACAACGGATAAACATAATTAAAATACTTAAATATATACTTATTATACATAGAAAACACCCAGACCCGAGACAATTTAGAAAAACAATAATTTCTAAATTGACCCGACCGGGGATCGAACCCGGGACCTCAGAGATGGCGACACCATGAACACCGGTGTACAAACCACTCGACCAAGGAGGTCGTAATACGTGTAAATCGGGCATAAGTGCAGTCTTCAGTCCGTTAGTCGCCTTTTACGACACCCAAGGAAAGAGAGGGGGTGGTAGTATTCTTTCACCGCTGCGCGACACGGTTAGCGGTATTAATGTATGTTTGTCCATAATTCCAGTCTCCATAGTTCAGGCTATGCTTAGTTTGGAGCTGAATGTTTGGTGTGACAGTTGTGAAATTTATTTATTATTATTAAAATCAGAATCAAGGATTTGCTGATATAAAGTAGTATAATAAAGGCAAAATATTATGTTTGCACCTTTCATTATATAATGTCTAGATAAAGTCTCTACCGCGAAAAAGCGTCCAAAAAAATATCAGACAACTGTTGGCCGCTAAGCTTAAACCTAATGCCGGCACTTCACTTGGCGTATCGTGTTCGCGTATAATTGCATTATTTTTCCGAACACGGCAACGTGTAGACGGTCTATTTGAATATATTTGCTTTATTTGCACGAATATGGCAAACAACGCAAATAGTGAATATGCGTTTCCGTCCACTTGTCGGTTTTTGATAACACATCAAAGGAATCAAATTAGGCAAATATTTGCGTCTACCGTCCACACTTGGTTCTGTTCAGTAGCGCGCGTGCGGCTGTGTCCAGACGTGTTCAGTTTTTTATACGCAAACGTAGTAAAATGGATTGTCCCAAATACAAGGATGCATTATACCAAATGCATCCTTGTATTTGGGACCCCAAAAATGCCTCGCATAAAAACAAAAACCGACTGAACGTTGCATGGATCGACATTCGAATAACTTAGAAGAACCCTGCACAATAAAAAACAGGTGTTGGTAAGCCGCATTCAAATAAATGTAATAAGCCACTGCCACGTCCATCACTGTTGCATTCAATTTGTTTGTGAACAAGCAAATATTGTGTAATATTTGAGTTGTTTGCCCGTGCAGTCCATGTGTGGATGGCTTGTTTGACGCCAAGTGAAGTGCCAGATTATTTGGGCAAACACAACGATATCGCCACACGAACACGCTAAGCCAAGTGAAGTGCCGCCTTAACGCTCAGTGCCATTTGTGTCGTCGCAGTTGATGCAGGTTTTTTGCACGCCTTTTAATTCCACTATAAATTACGGTTTCCGCGATCGAAATGAGCAGAAATTATATAGGTAGACATAAAACAATTTAATCAACTACTATCGCTATGTAAACATTGAATTGTCATAATGTAGCTTTATTGTGAATTTTGAGCGAAGCTTATTTTGCCGCAATTCGTGCCAGCCATTTTATTTTATTTATTTATTTATTTATTTTTCTGTGTTGTACCCTAAACACGCCAATTTCCCGAGTTAATAATAAATTAGAATAAATATTTATTGAGTAGATGAAATTTAAAATGTGTGTATGGCGTTATATTGATGATGACTATAAAACTATTAAATAAAATAATAAATATACCTATTGTATTCCTACTTCTATGGAATTAGCTATATAGATTCAGCTGCTCTAAATTTTGAAATGTTGTCTATTTTTCTGTTCTCAGACAATGGGAGTGGTATGGATTTGTATGGTTTTATGGAGTTGAATGAAGTGGTATGGAATTGTATGGGTTTTTATTAAGTTGTATCAGATTGTATGGAATTGGATGGAGTTTTATGGAATTGTATGTGTTTTATGGAGTTGGATGGAGTTATATGTAGTGGTAAGGAATTGTATGGAGTTGTTTGGAGTTGGATGGAGTTGAATGGGGTTGTAATCGGAGCACAAACTAAGAAATTCAAAATGGCGGCACAGAAAAATCCCTCATACACTATGGAGTTGAATGGGGTTGTAATCGGAGCACAAACCAAGAAATTCAAAATGGCGGCACAGAAAAATCCCTCATACACTCTCATGGACTTACATACACTTTCATACGCTCTCATATACAAGAATCACATTCACTCTCATACACTGTGTATGAGATTGTATGAGACACACACATTTTATTTTATCGCAATCAAATACAAAAACACAAATGTACTACAGCGGTTGCAGTCAAGCTATAACTTCAAATTTAAAAATATCATACTTTCTATTTCTTTCTAATTTCACACATTATTTTATAATAATAAATACCTACATGTAATTTCAAAGCCTTAAATTCCTTACTAATATTTATTAATCTATCCTGAACTAACCCAACTTTAAAAATACTCCCATTTCAAGTTTAAACACAAATAACATTTATTTTTTTATAAATACAACATATTTTTATTCGCAAATTATGAGTAACCAAATATAGCATTTGCATTAAAATGAAATATACCCATTACAGAACTAATACTTTTTGATGATTAAATAAAATAAGATGTTTAGTTATTAGTTTATTCTCACTTTATGTACTCAATTCAATAAGTAATAAGAACAAAACATAAAAATCTCACCTGTATATTACAGAAGTCTGTAGTGTCTTTCTGTATTCTTTCAAAGTCCTGTATGAGGCCAGAGTCCGCGCCCTTCTCAGGCTCCACACCCACACTGAAGCCAAAGCCCAGGCTATCCATGTTGTACTTGTTGTTCCCGTTCAATTGTTCTTTTACTTTATCTAATGACATATTCTGAAAATAAATTACAGAATAACATAATTAAATAATTACATTATTCAAGTATCCTTAAAGATTACATAGTTTACTACATATCAAACTGTTTAGTAATTCTATTTTTACTTTTATTATATCACTTAGTGTTTTAAACAAACATAGAACCTTTAATAATGTACCACAATTATTTATATCATTTCCATTATTTCACAACTAAACATACACAATAGTCTATCTATTATAATAATTATGAAATTCATCTACAATAAAATTACACAAAGAACAATAATTATTATTATGTATGCTATTATTGATTTAATAAATTAAAGAGCAAGAGTAAACAAATGTCTGTCACCCTTGAAACATCAACATTTTCAACCACAAATGATAGTCAAGTTTTGACAAAATCAAAAAAATATAATGATGATGTCTGTTTTTAGATTAATTGTAATGTAATTGTCATTTATGTTCTTGTTTATGTAACCCCACTATTAAAAGAAGACACAGCAGGTCCTAATGATTACTAAACTTCTTTGCCAATCATTGGTGTTTTTGCAATATGTAAAATAAAACATAACCAAACTCACATGATGACCATTCAGTTGATCACAATTATCCAAATCTAGTAGTTCTGCTGGTCTCACAACTGCTCCAGTCTCAAATTGAGCTACATCGGGTAGCTCAATGTCATCCATGGGCATGGGCTTACGAGGTGACTCCGCCAGCAACACATCGCTGCCTGCCACTGTGCCAGGCACGAATACTGGCGCGTCTGGATTTAGTGGTGAGCTGTTCATGTCTACTGAACTGGTTTCCCAAGCCGACTAGAAACAAAATTAAAATTGAATTTTAGAAATCGTTTTGATTTATGAAAATTATCATTTACGCGGCTGCTACTAATATTGTTTGGTGTGTTACTTATTGCAGTGGTAACAAAAACATAGGTACCTACCTAGCAATAATGTATTAGGCAGCTATGAGTATGTAATATGACTGTTTGTGGTATAAAAAATATAAATGTAAATTCATACTCTTGAAATTTGAATCACAACCAGGATAAATATAATTTATGTTTCCTACATGACTAAATCACACATAAAATTGTATTACGTTACTGTTAAGGCAATCGAAAACTACAATTTTAAACATTTCATAGGTTTTTAATAAATAAAATTATGTAGTATTTATATTACTCTATCTTATCAGTGTGTGCATATTGTTGTTATCACTAAAGTAATAAAAGCTTTAAACCTTTCTCTTCATGCTTATTGATTATTACAAAGGCGGGTTTGAACAAAATTATAGCTCATGTAGCAAGTGGAACGGCCTCACAAACAAGAACAGTTACTCACACTATTTTGCATTTGTATGAATCATTCTAAAAGGTCAGTCAAAATCTTATTCTGACATTTGGGCATCATTTCATAAAATTGGTTAGAATGGCTGTTGGTGAGCTGAGTGCTTTGTTATACTCTTTATCTAATCTAACTTAACATCACATCAGAATCATTTGACATTTCTCTATTATTGTTAATTTACGCAAAACAATTGAATTGAGATTTCTCACTATTTTGTTTTTTATTTTGTTCTATTTAAGGTTTTCTAGTAGTAGGTAAGTATATAAAAAGTAAGGACTCACAGTGTCTTGGCAGGGTGTGTCGGAGCGCGGCAGCTCGTCGGGCTCTTCGCTGGGGTTGTGATCCTCCCGGTCGCCTTCGCCCTTGAAGTAATTCCACTCGTCTTCTGATTCCTCGCCGCTCTCAGCTACATTATCCAGCAGAGCGCCGTCGACGTGGCCCTCCTCCACTGTACAACCACAACAAACATCCACTGTATATAGGTTATCGCGGGGAACACCTGGCCTACACGCGACTTCCACCCTCCACCCCTACACTCTCGAAAGCTCACATCAACAGGTGACACACCCTTGCGTGCAAAACACAAGTCTCACAAGGAATAAAAAACGTCAAGCGTCTGCGTAGGTACCACTGTTTTACAGGAACGATAAATATAATTTGTCAACGCCCGCCGGCGTGTTAACGATAATATTTACCGGTTGCAAAATTCAAATCCGCGAGACATTCGCGGACGCCATTTCGAGAACAGGCTGAGAAGACACGCCCGTTACGAAACAAGACGAATTTCTCGAGTTTTAAGTGAACGAAACCTACGGCGTTTCCGACTTGAGGGATGCTCCTTCGGGCGAACCAATCTATTTCCAGAACATCACTCCGCATGAATCAACACAGAAATAACCTTTCACAAACTATTATGGAATGTGACAATAATCAACAACAGGCGCTAAAAATCACATACCGTAAACGGTAATTTCACTACACAGATTATTATCTTCACTGCTGGCGTATTATTCGATCCGTAAAAATGTAGACAAAAGGCCCGATTACAACAGCAGAGCGGCGGCAGAGGCAGCACAGATCATACGGGCGTTCAATGAGCGACTGCGGGCGAGCGAGGCGGGCGCGGCGCGGGGCGGGGAGGGCGCGCGCCCGGCGGGCCGCGCTGCACCCATCATCAAACAGGGATACCAGTGACAAATAAATAAACCCCCAAAATAATAATTATGTAAAACGATTCATGTTACGTGTTAAGTATTACCTACTTTATATTAATTTAGAAGTACGGATTATAATATGAATAAGCAATGGTTTAATTAGACAAATGGATTTAGTGAAAGAGTGAAATTTTATTAATTGAACTACCTAAGTATTTAAATTCTAACTTACCTACATTTATTACATCAAGGATAATAATACATAAAATATAGAACGTTTCATAAAAAAATACCTAGCGTTATTGTATTGGTGTTTGATATCGCACGTGGGAGAGCTTATCGATCAATACGTTGACACATTCGCGGTTTTAACTTTTTCTTTTGCTCTCATAATCTAGATTACAAAATGTGCCAGCTTTACAGTACTTCTTTTGTTTTATTTTTATTGAATGATCCGTTAGACGTTGGCATTTATTATTATTTAGGTAGTATCTAGAAACTTTTACAAGGAAATTATTAGGTGGGTAGTGTATGCAGAGGTACTGATATCATTAAGCTAGGTAAGTACTACTAAAAACGTTTCTATAGATTTAGTTTAGGCTTTACAGCTTATCGAGGGTTATGGACGGTGAGAAACTTAAGGTTCTTCAATTTTCAAGACAAAAAGTGAGTGACCAAACAAGTCCCAGAGATTTGATAAGGGCTGGCATCACACCAGTTCTTTATTGCACAGAAATACAGTAACAAAAGTGACAAAAGAAACAATGTTCATTACTACAGTACATTCATTTTAAGAAAATGAGTTGCTGTAAGGTCGCTCTGAAACCTTTATCTGGCAACCAAGACTTAGGAAACATGGGTTGACAATAAACATTAAGAAAAGAAACGGTGGAAGTGCCCCGCACCGCATTGTTAACGAACAATAGCTTACCAGCGTCGGCGGGCGGCGTCGGCGGCGCCGGGTCGCGGGGCCTCGCGTCCGCGTCGAGGTCGTCCGCGTCCACCGCGGTCTCGGGGCCGAGGTCCTCGCTGTCGCTGTCGGAGTGGACGACGCCGTTGTCGGGCTCGGCGTTAGCGAGCTCGGCCTCGGCGGCGGCTGCGGCGGCTGCGGCGGCCAGCTGCCGCTTGCACGCCTCCGCCTCCATGGTGAAGGGCGGTGCGCTCGCCAGCACGTTGTCCAGCCTAAATTAATCATCATCGTATTTTGTACAAAATGTCTGAAGTATAACGGTGTTTCTAAGTTAACGTGGACGAAAACACAAGGAGGCGGGTCGCTAGTTTAAATAATAACCTTGCTGTGCTGGGTAGCGGCTCATTAATACAAGATGGTGCAAAAGTAATCACCCGATGTTCTTCTCCTGTAATTTTTTTTTCTAATGAAAACCTCTGGTTCTGCTTGTGATATATGTTTATTTAATCATGATATCGGCCAAGTGGCCAAAGTTAATAACCAAACGGGCCCGTTTTATGGCATTTTCCATCACACAGGTTCTCGCATTCCTGGCGTCATGGAGTCTGAGGATTGTTGTCGTAAACTTGCGACTTCAAAAAACCTTCAAAAAGTCTGGAACGCTTAAATCAGGTGATCTGACCGGCCAGTGCAAACCACCAAACCGAGAGATTAAGCCACCCTGTAATGCTTCCTTCAGAATTATTCCGCGTTTTTGAGGAGTAAACCGTTTCATGTCTTGTCGACTTTTATTCTTCGTCTGTTTACTTCACAAATGTCAGAACCGAATTGACATTTGGTACCATTAACAAAAGTTATAGCGTCTTCCAATAGGGTGATTACTTTTGCCCCACCTTGTATAATACTACCGCCCCTCTCTTCCCATGGGTGTCGTAAACGGACCAAAGGCTTCACTACCTATCAGGCTGAGCATACGTGCAGCTTGGTGAAACGTGGGCTATTGCAGGTGGCTGCTTCTGCGGCCCTCATTGCATTGAGTCTCTGACTAACTGTTTGGGAATAATAGTCGTGAATCTATATGTATGTACAGTCACAAGCACCAATATGTATACACTTTGACTCTTATTTCCATTGTATTAAGAGTTACAATTGTTTACATATATTTTTTGCTCGTGACTGTACCTACGTTTGGCGAGGAGCTTGATGGCGCCGCAGCGGAACACGTTCGGTTTGCGATCTAGCCACAGCCAGTAAAGCAACTATCGCAATGCCGGGTAGTGACCCTATCCAGTAAGTGACCAAATTAACAATATCTCGAGCTCCTCCGTGCTTCGGAAGGCACGTATAAGCCGTTGGTCCTTTGGTCCGTCGTAAAATGTAAGTAGTCGTTAAAACCCACCAACCCCAAAGTGGATTTGTGGGGGTAAAGGCCCATTCTCACCATGTGATGTCTATGTGGAAAAGCCTGTGCCCAGCAGTGGGACATTTATAGGCTAATAGAAACCGCAAGAAACTTCTAGGGCTGGTCAGGTCAAGTGTTTTAAACATGACAAAAAAAATTCATGCTTTTTTCATTTTTAATTAAATAATTAATTTTTTTCAAATTTTAATTGTCTAGTAATAACATAAGAAAAATACGCACATTTCGTAATGGGAAAATAAATCGGGTCTCGTTGCAGATTAACGTAGCGCGTAGGTACTTATCGCCCGGCTGACGCGGTCGTTCGTTCGGTGATCGTTGTTAATAATCGTTCTTTTTGATTGTTTTTCATTTTATTTTTCTTATGTTATTGCTTTAAAATAAATTAGGTACTCAAATACTATCTAAATAAAATTCACAAAATGAATTATATAATTAAAATGAAAAAAGCACGAATTTCTTTTTGTCATTTTTGTCATGTTTAAAACACTTGACCTGACCAGCCCTTGAAGTTTCTTGCGGTTTCTAACAGTCTCCTTATATTTATTCCAGAGTCAAATTATGTTACCAAAAAGAAATTAAAAAGTGGCTGAAGGTATTAAACAAGCGCTTGCCAAATTCCACAGGGAACAATGATGTCTTTGTTGGCTCAGATGGAAGAGCTGTGTCGCCCGGATCGCAAAAGGTTCGACCGAGTCCCAAAACTAGGAAAGTCGTCTTTTCGAGTATTAGATATGATATAAGTAATATTAGTACACAATGTAATGTGAATAAAAACCTCAATTTAAAAAAAAACTATTCTGCTACTTCTATTCTATTAACATAGTTGCTATTTGATTGTACGGAGGTTTTTTTATCTAATTATAACCGTGATATTTATTCGCGAATCTCATATTTTTCATTAGTAACTGTGACTGTGAGTCATGTTACTGTTGGGTGTTCCTGAAAGATAACCAACAAAATCGGGAAAAGGTTATCATAGTTATTTAGACATTAAGCACATTTCGAGGAAGTTCAATGAAATTTATCACAAATGTATCACCCAGAAAACGAAATAGGTAGGTACATATTATTCGTATCATGAAAGTGAAGCATGATGCTTGTTTTAAGTTTACCTGTCAATATTTTGAAGTAAGTAGTTTAATTTTTATTATTGTATATTAGCTAGTAATATTATTCTGTGATATTAGTCTTGTAATTGTTATGTTCCTAATGGGCCATTGGTGCCCAATATCTAATTAAATAAAATGAATATCATAGTGTGTCTCGGATCTTAGTCTGTGGTGCAAATACTGTTCTGCTGGCAGTGGATCACGCCGGGTAAGTCTAAGGAGGTTAGGAGATCAGCTGTCGTAACACCAGACACAATAGAAGTTCAATTGTTACCAACTTCTAGGAGTCTTTGTGACAGACAAGAGGATAGGAGTTGAACCACTATCAATTACTATTTCAGCGTCGTTCTACCCGAGTATCTCTCCATACGACTGACTGACTCACACTTTTAGACATCAGTTTAGTTACTACAACTAGGTAGAAGGATTTTATCGTGTTTTTGTCTGTAGTTAGTGTGGTACTCCACCGCACCTCTCATACTATTAAAAATAAGTAACTTTTATGTATCTTCTTCATACATAAAAATCAATTGCCGCGAATGTTTGTACGCACATTACTTCAGAACGGCACCAATTTGGTTTGGGTTCTTTTTTTGTAATGTTTGTAGTTGTGAGGACAAGGATTGAAGAAATATTTTTTTTGGTTATTTTCACATTCGTCACATGTCGTCGTTTAAAATAATTTCAAAAAAGTTATTTTTGACGATTAGGTAGGTATGTCATTAAAGTCCTTTCATTTTCGTTATGTTTAGGCTGTGTGTCGCGAACGCGTATGGTGATCAGCAAGGTCACGGGGAACCTGATATTTTGCGTGACAGCAGAGCGTCAGGCAAACCGGTCGGAAAAGGCTTGTTCTGTTCAAAGAGAGCGGTCACAGCGCACAGATGAACTGATTACTTACTACCTACATTCGTGAAAGGGAGAGTACAGATAGACACTGTGGTACAAATTATGAAAAACCAACTAACTCCATGAATGAATTAACCTGTTAGTACTTTTATATACCTGAGCCCTAAGCACCTATATATAATATTATAGTTACCAATTTAAAAATCACTACTTGTCTAAGGCAAGTATAAAATTTCTGAAAAGTTCGCAATATTATATCTTACATATTCATAATTATTATTATTTCCTTTTCTATCTGCGAGGACCTGTAAATAGCTATCCATAGCTATTAAAAAGCTTATTTTTATGCAATAAATAGCTGATAGTGTTCCTAAAAAAATATGCTTACTTACCTACTAAAAAGGTTTTTTGTTATACTTATGTCTACATACATTTCCAAAACTGTAAAAGGAATGTAAATGGAATGGAAATTATATTGCCAGAATTTAAATGAGTCCGAATATCGCTGGAGTCCGAGGATATTATTGTCATTGAAAAATACTGCTAGGGGATTAGTTGACAACGGTAGATAGCGGGAGATTACAAACTTTGAAAGAGGAAATATTTGGAACTATAGACCTACTAGTGGCCGCTCGCGGTTTCACCCGCGTGGTTTCCGTGGGAATATCGGGATAAAAAGTATCCTATGTGTTAATCCAGGTTATAAACTATCTGTATGCCGAATTTCATCCAAACCCATTCAGTAGTTTCTACGTGAAAGAGTAACAAACCTACACACTCACAAACTGTCGCCTTTATAATATTAGAGTGGTAATGCCTTTAGGCCAAGTGCAAGACCTGTGCTAGTCATTAAGTTGAGTTACGAATACATTGCTTAGCAAGTCCAATCGTTTTAAAATTCGTATCAACTAAGCAAAGAAGCGAAGAAATGTAATGTATGTAAGGCTTTAGTGTAGAACTTACCCAAGATCCATGGGCGGGTGGTTTTCTGCGGCTATGTCGCGCGGCTCCTTGAGGAACACCACGATTATGGAGATATTGTCTGCGGAGCCCTGCCGCTTCGCCTGCGCGATCAGACACTGCGTCACCGCCTTCAAGTCATCTGTACGACAAGTAAACATACATATTTTTAAAAGTTATTCTTATGACCTTCCAAGCATTCCATTGAACACAGTAACTAAGAAAAACCGACTTATTAACATATAAGTATTTTGGTCATGTCAAGCGCAGCTGAGAAAGTTGCAACATTCACAAGTTGCCAAGTTGCCAGCCAGCATATCCAACAGTTATCAGATGCAATTAAAACCATAAAGAGTGGATGCAAAACATGAAACGGCCGACGTTGGCATTTCTCAACGCCATTATTATCCTTAAAATATCAGTGTGTCATCTAGCACAAAGTTGGTGTTGCGAAGTCTATTATGTCTGCAATTTGTTGCGGCACAATGGTGAATAGCGCTGACGGATATGGAGTAACGATGTTTATGTTTCGATTTGCCACAACGCCGTCAGGCTGCGAGGGTATGTTGTCCTTGTGCCGTCTCGGCGGCTGGCGGCTGACTCATCCGTCCGTCGCCGCTTTTCTATTGTGCCCAGTAAGTGTAACACCGTGCGTGATGCATTGCATAACCACATAAGTTTTCATTCGAATTAAGAAACGCATATCTCTAAGATTAGCATTAGGGTAACCGCAATTGAGCTGGATGGAGCAGAGGCTAGCGCCTTCAGGTTACAAATGTGTAAGTTAAGCAACTTGCGCCATGCTGCTTTAAAAGATGGGTGGGCAAAACTGATTTGTAAATTTTTACAAGCACATCTGTGTTTCAGACAGCTGTTGGTCTTGGTTGATGTCGTAACATAGCAGTCTTTAACGGGTCTGGTACCTAATCCCGAATGACAAAAGCCCGAATAACAAATGCCCGAACACTAAGGCCCGAAGAATCACTTGCTCGAACGCTTAAAATCTCGATGGCTCATAAGCCCGAAAATTTAAAAACCCGAAACACAAATGCCCGAACACTATTCGCCGAAGAATCATTAGCCCTAATGCTTAAAATCCCGATCATAAGCCCGAAAACTCTATAAATAGATAATATCAAAATAAACGACACAGTAGCTTGTTTCTTTTGGTAAACTGTGGACATACCGGGCGATGGCCTTTAAAATGTCTCTGACCACATTTTTGGGATTTATGGTCTTGAGCTGTATGTATATAAGTATGTACGTAGGTAACAAAATAAATACAAATTATTCTTTGAAATCAGTACTTATATTTTCTTAATTTTAGGGACCAGCGCCCGGAATGTCCACAGTTCACCAAAAGAAACAAGCTACTGTGTCGTTTATTTTGATATTATCTATTTAAAGAGTTTTCGGGCTTATGAACGATCGGGATTTTAAGCATTAGGGCTAATGATTCTTCGGCGAATAGTGTACGGGCATTTGTGTTTCGGACTTTTGAATTTTCGGGCTTATGAACCATCGAGATTTTAAGCGTTCGAGCAAGTGATTCTTCGGGCGTTAGTGTTTGGGCATTTGTTATTCGGGCTTTTGTCATTCGGGATTAGGTACCAGACCCGTCCCATTGGGCCAAAACGCCGCGAGGTGAGTTATTTCTCAGCGGTGAGGAGTTAACTGGTTCTGTCCTCCGTGGAAGTTAATAAGCTGATTTCATTCCATATAAAGTCGAAAGCTAATTAATAAGGAGCGGCATAATTATGTCACCAGAGCAAATATTACCAAAAATGGCGTGATCCCTTCGCGTTACCAGACTAGACATGTAGGTTACGTCATTGTCAATTAGGTATGATATTGTTTTAATTTATATTGGTCGGAATGAGGCTATTTGTCCTTTATTACGGTCATCGAGTACTAGAAACACGCCTTGGTAGGTGCGGCGCAGTCCAGTCATGCTAGACAACATTAAACAGGACAGGGGATGGTAAGGATGCGTGTACATCGGCACTTTGGCTTTGGTAATAACAGCTGAGGCGGGCGGGCGGGCGCATGCCTTGACTTTGTCCGCTATTTCGAGGCGCGGTCGCCGCCGCCCTCACTTTTTACCCTGTTTGGTCTGGCGACGAGCCAAGGCAGCCCCGACTACTCTTATTTGGACGGCTTACCAACAAACCCATCTGTATCCTCATAAAGATATTTTAATATTTTTCATATTACTTTACTTATACCAAGCAAGATAAATGTAATTTACGTGGCGCGGCTTTGAATTATTTATGTGGTAATGTGAAATAAACGGTTACTACAATGTCTATTAAGCACGAAAATACAACGGTACTTCTATTTTGAGAACAGCGAAGAGTTAAAACAGTTTATCATGATTTAGACGATGCTTCGTATCGCGATGCGAACAGAGCTAGCTAGACCAGACAATATTTTGTGAAATAACACTTTTAGTACTTAACTATTTATCTATTTAATTGATATTTTAATATTTTTTTAATAATCGCATTGTCACTGAGGTGTAAAATGTGCTTTCTTGATAATGATTATCACTATGGTTGTAACTTAAAAAGTCAATATCTTTTACGCAATATTAAAAAATTATTAAATGTTTAATACTTATAATGGCAATGGCTAGCGCTATATACCTACCTACTTTATCGACTTGTCTATATACGCAGCGCACAAATCACCTCTAGGGAAGCTGCGCTTGTAGAATGTAGATGATTATTGATGTAGTATCAGTTGAAAAATATATAAATACAGACTGGAAGATTTATGGAAATGTATTATTAAACTCGAAAGTAACCAGTTTAAATATGTAGTATGGAAGTTTTATCATAGTAAACATGTTAACGATGAGCGGGCGCGAGAAACGGCAAAAAAACAGGCACGTGTACAAAAAAATAACTATACTGACTTTGCCACGTGTCTATTTGCCTACATGAAGATATTAGATTCCCTAAGAAAGTTACGTGAAAATAATCGTAACAGCAACTCTTTGGCCTTTTTTATTAATAACGGTCTAATCGATCAAATTGATGTGTGCATATTGTAGACGGCTTGCGGCATGGGCAAGGCGGAACTTAGGGTTGCCATCTCCAAAAATCTAATAGCCAAACTGGAAATTTTCTAAAAATATGTGGATATTATGTGTCAAAATCTGGAGCTGGAAGACTCTTTGTAAAGAAAAACGAGTAAAATAAGTTAATTTCTGTAATCGACTTAGTCGGCAAACAGGTGTGCGCCGTGTGTGGTCTGCTTGATGATTCACGTGTACAACTTGCTCGTTGCCGACTCCGAGGCTTCAGATATTATATCTATATCACTAATGCTTTTACTGGACACTTCCAAACTTTAGCCACCCCTCAGTTGATACAACACCTGCTAACCAGTCTCTAATGCCCAACTTCATGCATGATGGAGGATTTAGTCGAGGCCAACTAGAGGGCTGCTGACATGGCTACTTTCTGGTCGAGAAGAAATTGACTGCCGCTGACTCGAAAAAAAGAAGAAGTGCCCTATAACGGTTTACGACAGAAATAGATAGGTATATTGGTAGGTCATCTACTTGACCAACATCTGCTAACGTTTCCCATATTATTGAAATAATCTCATTGACACAAACCTTACGCCCCGCCATTCAAACCATCCTTCAATGACACCGAAAAAGAGGGAAAGTCGCAGCTTATTTCAAAAGCGCAAATTCTTACCAGCAGCATAGCAGACGATTCTGAGGGCCTAGTCAATTGGCAAACAAATTAAACGCTACGAAATCTTCGCTACGATAAACCGAATGTATGGGATTGACATAAGCAAAAGTTACCTACGACGTAAAATTTACGCTAAAATAGACCTAATTGACAGTTTGACAAGCCAAGAATCGCTAATCTAGCGATCACTCAAATATTGAAGATAAAAATTCACACAAAATGGCGATTGTTTGATCAGCTGATGAAGGAATAGTTGTGTTGTGTTGAAAGTTTTGTTTAAAATGCTCTTTTTAGGGCTATTGTGGACTGCGATAATCAAGTGCTCAGGCGCTAAGGAAGAAATGTTTCCTTACGTTACTTGGAGCAAATTAACGAAATCGAGTTTGTTGTACTTGTGAATAGTTCTCGGAGTTCTCGTTTACGAACTTTCAAATATCTAACTAAGGTCTGCCGGGAATTGCGTGCTGATATAGTTGTTGCGATGTGAGTGACCAAATAAATGTGTGTCATGCAACATTTTCCGCAACGAAGAGCAAGTCGCTGCATAACAATTTGTAGGGGCTCTCAAACCATACAAACATTTGGGCCAAATAAATCCACTAGTACCTTTAATCATGACAAGAAAGGTCAAGAATAAGACAACAGTAAGGGACTTTTTGTAAAAATATTAAATGTTACCTATCCATAATGTCCATTTATCAATTTATAACTTAGATTGCCTATTTGTTTTACAGGTTCCAATGAAGATTTAATTTGCCAGGTAGCCAAGGCTCTAAGTGTAGTAAGGTGTACCTATTGACTATACCCTATAAATCTTATACAGACAAGCATCTTTCTTAATAGGAAAAGATATCAGTCCTTACGTTCAAACGGTAAGTTTTAATAAATAAATTATTACTTACACAATAAAGGTAAGTATTATGCCTATTATTATATTGGGATTTACCAGGAAATGTCAGTTTTGTTAAAATTGCTAGAATAAAGAGTATTGACATAAAGATAAAACTATTTTATGTGGTTTTGCAGATTTGAGACGACGATTCAAAAATCTTAAATGTTACCTCATAATTTGGAGGATGGACTTCCTCAGAATAGTGAACAAACATGGTTATTTGGTAAAAAACAATATCAAGCAATTTTGTATAATACATAGGTACTTACCTACTAACTTTTTATCTATGACAATTTTCTATAAGTAAGTATATTTTTCTAATTTCTTAGGAGATTCTGGATACCTTCAAAAAGCATGGTTAATGATAATAACAACAATATTTAATGCTGCATCAGACTCACAAGAAAGGAGGGGTGTGTACCACATGTCATATCCAACAATGAAACTGCATTGAACATGGCTTTGGCATCGTTGAATTTAGTTATTTATATGATTTTTTTTTGTGGAGCTCTAATGTTGACAACGTTTTTATTCTACAAAAAGGAGCAGTCTGTGCCATAAATATATTTATCCATAAAATAGTAATTTGGTTTATTTGATAAGGAAAAATTAAGTATAAAGTTAATTTAGTTCTAAGTTTATTGTGCTTTTTTTAAAAAGATTTACTTATGTACAAAAAAACAGTACCTTCGTTGACAACATTTTTATTTTAAGAAAAGGAACAGTATGCCATAAATATATTTAACCCATAAAATAGTGATTTGGTTTATATGATGGGGAAAAATTAAGTATAAAGTTAATTTAGTTCTAAGTTTATTGTACTTTATTAAAAAGATTTACTTACTTAGGTAGGTAATAAAAAACAGTACCTTCTTATACACACAATTGGCATTTATTTTTATACACATATAGTTTTAATGTCAATAAGAGAAAGTGAAGCCTCATATTTAATAAACTTTGACTTTGAGAGAGTTAGGTAAGGAAATAAGAATATATTAAGAAATACAACATTAATGTTATTTTTTACTTGATATTTAATTTTACTTGCAGTAGGTACCTATAGAAAATGTTTAAGTACCTACTTATATCAATTTCTACTAGTCATAACGTTAAGCTATTGAAGTTGTACTTGATTCATTATCAACATACAAAAGTAATTATATGTATAAACTTGCATTATTATTATCCGATTATTAAATCTGGTGGGTTCTATTGTGTTTGTTATAATATTGTTTTTTCTTTAAATAGGTGGCTTAACATAAGGTGGCTTGTTATACATATAATACAAATTAAGTTCCATATCTATATACTCTGTAATAGTTTAGTTATTATCAATTTGGCGATTGTGAAGTAATCGATTGTAATTGTTGCTTGAGTTTGTAATGTTACTATCACATTTTTATTTGTGTGAATCTGTAAATGGTTTGCTGTTTCACATTTTCAGTGTTATACTTTTTATAGAACTGTCGATTCACCTGTGAATATAAAATAAATAAATAAAACTAATTGTTTTTAAAATATTTTTGGTAAATATATACTACCTACTAACTTTATATTGTTCCAATTTCTTAGGAGATTCTGGATACCTTCAAAAAGCATGGTTAATCATAATAACACCAATATTTAATGCTGCATCAGGCTCACAATAAAGAAGGGATGTGTACCACATGTCGTATCCAACAATGAAACTGCATTAAACATGGCTTAAAGTTGTACTTGATTCATTATCAACGTACTAGGGTAATTATATAAAATTAATTGTTTTAAAATTATTTTTGGTAAACATATAAATAATCCTATGTTTTATTTCGAAACATTATCAACCAACTCATAATGAATGGCAGTGAAATAAATAATGTAAAATAAATAAATATTTTAACTTGTCGCGTAGAGACCACGATCATGTCATTGTGTCTGTGAAGGCGTATATTTAATAAATGATTTGACTTTTAATTTCAATTATTTTCGGTACCTACCGCTATAAATAAGTAACAATGAAACAATCCTATATTAAGGCGATGTTGTCTTCATCGTCATCCTATGAACGTCCTGAACGTTCCCACATGAACGACAGCACTAAGGCAGACTGGGCTATAACAGGCTTAAGCCCTGAGCCAATACAACCGCAGTGTGCTTTACGTGCCTTCCAAAGCACGGAGGAGCTCGAGACGCTTTTTATTTGGTTACCCATCCTTTAGCTCGGTAATATGAAAGTTGCGTAACTAACTGGCAAGATCACAAACCGGTGCGGCGCGGGCGGGGACTTTTTGCATTAGTTGAACCTCTAGCATTACCTTTCAAGTAACAGTAAGTACATTGCTTCGCTAGTTTGCATATTTTAAAATTAGTTTTAATTTAACTAGCAAAACCATGTACTTGGAATGTTTCTTATTTTATTTTATTTAGGACAATAATCAATTAGAAAAGTAATGTGATAGGTGTTGTAGTTAGACAACTAAACCCGAAAGCCTTAGCCGCTACGCCATAGAGTTACTTTAGGCGATGTACTCATACAAGATGCAAACGTTTTAATCACTACCTAGTGGGTACTCGCATCTAAGATCAAACTGTTTAAATGTTCGCGCGGTTTGTAACATTTAGTGTTATCACTTATTTCATTACAGACGGACGTCAAGTTGTTAATATTTGAGAAATTCTTGGCAGCAAGCGTTTGCTTGTGGTCTTCAGTCTTAATTTATTTATATTATAAGCTGAAAAATGGGTTTGGTCTCATATCAATATCATATTATGGTAGGTATGTCACTCGTCATCATAATAAGTACTTATTTACAAACGTGCTTGCCTGGCGAACTTCCGGCGAAAAAAGAGATTGATTCATTTTTCAAATTGTCTCAAGGAGTCTACCCGAATTTCTTAGTAAAGTGACATTCAATTCACTAAAACTCAAAAGGATCGGTGTGGTTACTACCTATTTATTAATCTTACATAAGCGTTACATTATCATCAAACAAAAAAATACTAAGACAAGCCTGTATGTTCTATATCCCTTAGCTTATCGATATCGATGTAGCCTAGCGAATTTGATGAGCGATTTTGACGCTGTCACCGGTCGAGCATTTGCCAGTTGACTAGGCCCTCTGTATAGTCTATCCAAAACTTGATTCTGAACCCGCAGCGAGTTATCAAACCCGCATTTGATAACTCACAAATGTCGAGAGGCGAGTTTACGGTCGAACTTTAGAAAATCAACATGCATAACTTTAATTCCTACGTCATATGATTTATATCGCAGCGACTGACAACCTTAGTCGGGCGATCGCGGCGATTACCCCACCGGCTAACGGTGAGCGCGGAATGCGCGCGGGCCATTGTTCGCGGCCGGCCGCTGCAAAAACAGACTACGGCCTGTCGACGCATAGTCGCATAGTCGCATACTAACGCGCACCTGCCGCCCGCCGCGCGCCGGCCTCATTAAACAACTGTGCGCGTAGCTTAAATAGAGCATTGCGTTGCGTCACTTTCTACGAGAGCTTTAAAGTTGTGCTTTTTTGGCACGCGTAAATTAATTGGAACTTTGCACTTTCAAGTTCGATTTTAACATAAACATTTCTAATAACAGAATATTAACTTGGGCAAGATAATTGGTGTGAGTGAACTTATTAAAAAATGTAGTAACTGAACCATTTGCTATTAAAATGTTCCTTTTTTGACCTTGCGATTCTTAGGTTTGCATTTTGTGGCTATTTCCTTAAAATACAAACAAACGATATGATATAGTACGAGACTATATGTTTAAAACGCCGCGAAGTGAAACAAGAACATCTGAAACAATTTGTACAGATTCATGTAGAAGTTACAAAGTATCGTTTTAGTGTACCAAGTTTTCCTTTGTTGCCGCTAGATAAACCTGTAAAAACAGCAATGCAGCTGCATTTTGCCTTGCCCCGGTACATATTAAAATTGTTCCATTACCGAGTAATCGTTCATAGGTCGGAAATAGGAGGCGACGAGTGCAGGACTGCAGACGACGTGCGGATCAGAGCAATTTCCATGGAAGCGCGCCGTGGATCGACGTTCAATTTCAATATATTACATACAACATGTCGATGCATGATTGCATTTAAGTTAGTAAGTAAGCTTAATCACATCTTTTAGGTACTTACTTAAATGCAATCATAGACATCATATAATACTTTGCTATCAGTACGTTATTGTACATCAATAACAACACAAATACAATTTGTACTGAAATGGAACACTTTTTACGGATCTAATTTGCGTTTATTACAGGGAGACTCTCTCTCAGTCTCCCTGTGACCACGGACCCTGTTAAGCGTCCAAAACGTCAGGACTAAAATAAAAACCTAAAAAGTAGTAATCAATGCGAATTATATCCGTAAAAAGTGTTTCATTTCAATGTGTAGTGTTCGCGTAAACCGTGTCATACTTCCTGGCACGACCACGGATGATTTTCTAATATCTGCAGGCGGTAAAATATTGTCTGGTTTTTTTACTATTTTCTACCACTGTTTTGAAAATTTCTACCAACTAGATCTAGGAGATACGATGGTCATGCATTTTTTTTGGTCATGAAAAATACTTCCGGGCACGACCACGCAGAATCCTGTGTTATTATAACGATTCAAAATGGTATACAATAGCTTAGAATAATTTTCTATTTTTACACCTATTTGGGAATTCCCTACTACGAGCCCCAATTCAAAAGAGTTCGTCTAGTCATACATTGTGATGAACATATTTTTCTTTTCAACTTGATTCATTTCGAGAAAGACACTAGCAGTAAACAATTTATACATTTTAATACTCTATGACACAGACATTAGTTTTGCACATTAAAAGTAATAATAATTTGCTTATTTTATGAACCCAGGCAGTATTACTTTACAAATAATTGCGCAAAACAATTCGTCTAGTTCTTAATTGATGCAAAACAGTTCATCTATGCCTTGCGTTAAGTCTTTTTTATGTTTATACGTAGAAAAATAAATAAAATTCAATTAAAAAAATAGAAATTAATTGTCATATAAGATGTCAACGGCTATAAAAGACTTGTTCAACGTTTTTTCTATTATTTTCACTAATAATTTCGTAGAATATGGGTCGCGGAAAACCTATCACGGAAGAAGTTCGAAAAATTATAATTGCAAACAGTGAAAGTGGGAAATCTACATACCAAATCGCCAAAACTTTATCACTGCCAAGATCTACGATCCAGTCAATCATCCAGCATTACAAAAAAACGCCACAGTTTCGTGTTTGAAGAGACCAGGCCGCCCTCGCTTTACTAGCGAGGCTGAAAATCGTGTTTTAAAGAAAATTATAAAGAAAAACCGTCGTGCCCGTGCAGGAGAACTTACCGTGTACGGTACAATGGCGTGATATGATTCAGAAAGATGTATCGGTGAATACCTGCAAACGTGTTCTGAAGAGAATGGGTTACTACGGCTTTTACACGGCTAAAGAGAAACCTTTACTCACCTTACTTCTGAAAAAGAAAAGACTGAAATTCGCCCGCTATCACTTAAACTGGACTGCTGACCAGTGGCGTCAAATTATATGGAGTGACGAATCCAAATTTGAGGTAACTGTTGGTGATGTGCGGAAATAAGTTATCCGAAATAAAGATGAAGCATTTCATAAAGACTGCGTTAAGAGGAAAGTGAAGTTCCATGGGTCTGTGATGATATGGGGCTGCATGTCAGCACAAGGAGTGGGTCGCCTGCATTTTATAGAAGATACTGTTAATGCAGCAAAATACCAACACATTTTGGAAACAAATTTACTGCCGTTCATTTCGACTTTGGAGTATCAAAATGCATACATATTTCAACAAGATGTGCTTCCTGCTATACTGCAAGGACAACGAAGGCTTGGCTTGACTCTAAACGAATCCCTACAATGGAGTGGCCGTCGAGCAGTCCAGATTGTCTCCAATCAAGACCCTGTGGTGAAAAATGAAAAAAAAGCTACGGAAGTATCCATCAAGGTCGATAAATGATTTAAAGGAGAAAATCAAAGCTGTGTGGGATTTCACAACTCCAAAAGAATGCGAAGAGCTAATCGCCACGATGCCAATTAGGATCAAGGCCGTTATCGAGAGTAAAGGAGACACAACAAGAATTATTTATTTTAATTATAGTAGTTAAGTTATTATAATATAACAAATTATTTAATATTACTTTGTACAGGAAATAAATCTTTTATTAATTAATAATCTACTTTTTATTTGTTTTACTCATAGTACTACAACATTTTAATCCATATTTTACTTTAAAACATAGGTACGTTCAATTTTCCTTAGTAGACGAACTCTTTTGCTTTGGGGCTCGTATAAAGATTTTAGAGATACGACTGTCGTGCTAGAAAAAACAACTGCCTAGCACGCCCAATCTCAGTGTTGTTCTGGACCCTTTAAAACAGTACAAAATTATTTAGAATAACTACTATTTTTTACTCCTATTTCCGTTTTAAAATCTCTAGAACAACACAGATGGGCGTGGTCGTGCTAGGAAGTCATTCTTTCCAGCACGACAATCGTATCTCTAAGATCTATTTAGTAGAAAATTGGAAAAAAGGAGTAAGAAATAGTAGATATTCTGAATAATTTTGTACCGTTTTAAAGTCAGAACAAAACTGAGATTGGGCGTGGTCGTGCTAGTCAGCTGTTGTTCTTTCTAGCACGACAGTCGTATCTCTAAAATCTTTATAGTAGGAAATTCCCGTAAAAAATGGTAAATATTCGAAGCTATATTATACCATTTTGAAATTTAATAATAACACGGGATTCTGCGTGGTCGTGCCGGGAAGTATTCTTCTCAGCACGACCATCGTATCTTCTAGATTATCTAGATCTACCTAGTTGGTAGAACATTTCAAAACAGTGGTAAAAGTAGTTAAAAATACAGACAATTTTTAACCGCCTACAGATATAAGAAAATCATCCGTGGTCGTGCCAGGAAGTGTGACACCGTAAACCTTAGAAAGCAATACAATTTTGATTAGGTATTTAAAGATAACCTCTAATAGGGATGGGCCGAATATTCGTGTTACATTCGGTATTCGGCATATTCGGCAGTTTTACCGAATATTCGTATTAGGCCGAATAATGGGCTAAATTGCCGAATGTTCGGAAAAGTGGTACTCAAACTTTTTACTGTATTGAGCCATGTATGAGTTGAGTGTTAAATGTGTTATTTTTATGAGTTACAATCAGGCTTTATTTTGTAAACACTGTGGCTTTATTTTCAATAACAGCAGATAAAAAAGATGTTTATTAATTAAAAACAAAATATAAGTATGTGGCTGTTTTGAGATTAAGCTACAGTGAATCCTTTATAATAAAGTAATATGTTAATAAAACAGATCTTTATTGTGAGAAATTAAGCAAGTTTTTTGTTTTAATAATTGCATGATTAAATTAAAACATTACAAAAAAAATATTATCTTATTTCTAGTTTTTACTTAGTGTAGCAAAAATTATTTATTAAAAATAAACATAGTCATTGTCTTATAAACTTTAAAGTTAAACGTTAAACTAATAAAACCGATATAGTTAGTTGTTATCTAAACAAACAATTATATTTGTGACATACCAACCAATACAAATGTGAGACCTTTATATGAGACCAAATCAATATATTATAATGTAAATATTCGGTTCCATAAAAGTTTCTCAGAACAGTCGGCCGAATATTCGTATTCGGTGAAACCCGTGTTCGGCCCATCTCTACCTCTAACATAAATACGCTAATACAACTCTAGCTTTGGACGAGATTCAATATACATAACGAATCTCATCCAATAGCGATCGAAGTCGAAAAGCAAAGTGTTTGTTAACATATTAACACCTAATAGGAAGAGTGTAAAAAGCAAATGTTACAAATACATAAGCTACTAAGAAGTTAAGTATAAGTATACCTATACTTACTATATACAAGCATAATATACAGAAATCCGAGCTTTTATGACCAAATATCATCTATCAAATCAGCCTATTTGAGAGTCGATATAGGAACTAGATAAAATGTTACAACTATTTATTTACTTTTCAGCACGAAACGTGAAACGTTTCCAGTCTAGCCCAGGAAATAAATAATCTAGTTAAAAGCACATAGGCAGTGCACAGGAGAGCGACGACGGCTTAATAATACATAGGCGGTGGAGGGTAAGAGGGGGTAATCCCCCCTCCGCCGCGTACCATGCAATTTCCACTCAAAGCGCTGGCTCGGCCGTCTGAGCTTAACTTCGTGAAACTGCGATAGGGATTACCTACTAAAAAACGTAATAACAGCCCATCAGAGTTAAACGCAGGTATAAAAGCATCAATGGTTCTACCCCTAGATTTATTAAAGATTTGTTTTAATCAAGGTTGACGGCACTTATCAATAGTTAAATTCTATTATTACTCCAGAGCCTATTTTATATTTTTTAATTCCTATCTAAAATTTCATTATATTTCCATACTGTAAAACTTAAGTCCGTTATGAAATGTGATTTTAAATCAAGAGGCTGTAATGTCGCAGGGCAATCTAATTCCGCCATCAAACAGAGATGCACCGAGATCCCATCTCGCTGCTATTAAATGAAATTGATGAAATTGCGAAACACCATTAGTCCCGATAATAGAACATACGCGTGCGGTGCGCGCGGAATGCGCGTGCATTGTGCAAGCGGGAATCGAACCTGACACCGACCGTCGGCACCGCTGCGGTCTAACAGTACCGCAACACCGATACAATTGTTGCATCACAATTACCGCCGGCCGATGGACTACTACTCCTGATAGTATCAAGATTAAAACTTTCGTGTTGCACTTGAGTGAGGAGTTATGGAAGCGTATATGTTCTACCTGCTCATAGTTGGATTTTACTAACCGTAGTTACAAGTGGACTGCACCGTCTTCGTCAATTTTAATAATTCCGTAGCTTTAGCGGATCTGTAGACTAGTGGCACAGTATAAATATAAGCTAATATTTATACTGTGCTTGTGGTCAGACCATCGGCACAGTATATACAAATTGTGCTTAGATGGTCGGTGAACTTGTTCTAAATGTGGCTATCTTATCTAAGACGGTCGGTCGCCATAACGTTAGTAGCATTGTTGTACGACGCATAAGTGATAATGTTAAGATAGCCAGTTCCTCAGTGATTAATTCCGAGTAAAATACACTTTCACCTGTCACCTTGAGATGAAGTGAAACAGCTGCGCGATCTGTCGTTACATCTGGTGTATTGTTAAAATTATCAACCCTTGATGTTATTAGGAAGTGTTAATTAAACATATACATAAATAGGCTTCTCGAACGTAAAAGCTTTAAGGGGCGGGCGATATTTACAGAAGCATTATCGTAGGAAAACAAACTTGAAGCGACCACTTAACGCTCTCGGGCCGACGTCACGACACAATATCGCCGCCCGTCGCGACTGACGATTACCTACCACCATAACGCGAACATGTCCATAGTATCACGAACCTATACAGTAGAGTAACGAATGTTCTTGCCAAAAGCATAGACAAACATCGTCCTTGCCAAAAGCAATAGCGGGGCCTTGCGGGGTCGCGAACGTGGTGAGCCACGGGCCACGGCCAGCCAACTATGCTATTTTAGGGGTCAGCCACGGCGATAAAGGTTCCTTACATGAATAGCTTTGAACGTATTTAATGACTCCTTAGGAATCACAAATTAGGTAAAATTTTAAACACTGTAAAAAGACGACAACCTCAGGCGGGAATCGAACCACGCACCTTCCGCATTCCGGGCGGCTGCCTTAACCACTTGGCTACCGAGGTCTGGTTTTCACCCGTCGAAATTTGTCAGTGCTTGATGCTTGTTTCTGGTCAACATTGCTTCATCAAATCTTAGAAGTTTTCACCTCTAAGATCCAAAAGTGTCATATACAGGAATAGTTTGTAATGTGAGAAGGTACTTGTTACTTTATTATCATAATAAAGTTAACAATGTTGGGGGTAGTTAATTGTAAGTATGACAGATTACTTTGTGTCAGGCTACCTAGCTGAATAAACTATGGTCTTCATAATTACGTGTTTAATTAGTGTTCTGGACATATTAGTGGCGACGATTGGTGAAAAATGTTAAAAATGGATACAAAAGCAGTGAAATTTGAACAGTTCAATGCACAGACAGACAACTGGGACATTTATCTTGATCGTTTAAAATTTTGTTTCGAGGCGAATGGCGTCATTTCAGACCAAGCTAAAAGGGCTAATTTTGTTACAGTGTGTGGTTCACGCGTATACGAAACATTGATTGCGTTAATTACTCCGACTTACTCAGTGATGTGACTTTTGGTGAAATAGTGACAATTTTAACCAAACATTATAGCCCAAAACCTAACGAAATATCAGTGTCTTTTAAGTTTTATAAACGTGATCAGAAATGTGGTGAATCGGTTTCAGACTATATTGCACATCTTAGAAAGCTGGTTGTAATTTTACTGATTTAGAAAGAATGTTACGTGACAGACTGGTATATGTGTGACGATAAATTACAATATGAACTATTAAAACAAGACAATCTAAGTTATCAAAATGTCATAGATGCCATGTTATCTTCTGAAAGTGCAGGGCGAGATTGTCGTATGATACAAGTCGCCGCCGGCGCCGTAGGCACGCTACCCAGTGGAGTCATTCAGGTTGCGCCGCCGCAGTCCGCCACCGCCACGGCTGCCGCTGAGCCGATGGATATAAATGCAGTGCAGCCGAAATCTAACTTTCGTTTTTGCTATCGTTGCGGCGATCGGCATGTAGGAGATTGTCGTTTTGTGAATACAGTTTGCCGGTATTGCAAAAAGAAGGGTCATCTCGAAAAAAATTGTATGGCTAAAAAGAAGAATGGGAATCGTAACGTAAATTTTACTGAAAACCAAGACGATCATTTGAACGGAATTTATTGTGTACTTGGTAAAAGTCGTGTGCCTCCATATGAAGTGATAGTATCCCTCGTTGGTTTAGATGTTCAAATGCAAATCGACACCGGGGCTAGTTTTTCTATTATTAATGAAAAAACTTGGAATATGCTAAAAATCAGATTACCAAACGGCAGCTTACGCCCTGTTTCTATTTCGCTACATACTTGGACAGAGACACCAGTAAAGTTATTAGGTCAAGCAATGTTGCCTGTGCTATACAAAAATATAGCGCGTAATCTGAACGTTATCATAGCAAAAGGATAACCTTTTGCTTCTAACCTTCTTGGTCGTGACTGGCTAGGCCCTCTTAACATTACAATGAACAAAGGTATATATCAATCGGTGAACATGTAGAATTGGACATGTTATTAGCTCGACATAGAAATGTTTTTAAAAATGGTCTTGGTACGTACCGGGGTAAACCACTAGCGATACACTTGAAGCCTGGGGTAAACCCAAAGTTCCTTAAAGCTCGACAAGTTCCATACGCAATTAAAGACAGAGTAGAAATGGAGATTGACAGATTGCAGAAAGAAGGAGTCCTACGTCCAACATCTTTCTCAGAGTGGGCTACACCCGTCGTTCCCATAGTTAAAAAGACAGGCGAAATAAGACTTTGCGGTGATTATCGTAGCACAGTTAATGAAGCGACCGAGTCAGACACTTATCCGATGCCGACAGCAAGTGAAGTTTTTGCTTGTGTGGCAGGTGGACTCTATTTTACTACCCTGGATTTAGATAGAGCGTATACACAAGTGTTGTGGACGATAACACTTCAAAGCTCCTTACCTTGAATACAAGCAAGGGTTTATATACTGTACATCGATTAGCGTTTGGAGTTAAGGCTTGTCCAGGTATTTTTCAACGATTAATGACCTCTTTGCTAGCGGGCATCCCAGGAATAGCTGTCCTAATTGACGATATCATAATTAGCGGGCGCACAATGATAGCGATGCAAGAAAGACTCGATATGACATTGGGACGTATCGAACAAGCCGGTCTACGTCTAAACAAGAACAAATGTAAATTTGCTAAACAAAAAGTCGAGTTTCTGAGATTTGTTATTGATGCTGAAGGTATTCATCCTGCTCCAAGTAAGGTAGAAGCAATAGTAAACACTCCAGCACCTAAAAATAAACAAGAACTTCAAGCATTTCTTGGTCTGTATAATTTTTATGAGAGATTTGTTTCACATAAAGCTACTTTACTCGAACCTCTTCATCGGCTGCTAGACACATCACAACAATTGAAATGGACGGCACGGGAACAAGGTGCATTCGAGACAGCTAAAAGCTTGCTTACGTTTGATTTAACCTTGGTACATTACGACTTAAAAAAAACCACTGATCCTAACATGTGATAGTTCCGAGTACGGAGTAGGTGCGGTGTTGTCCCACGAAATGGAGGATGGTACAGAACGGCCAATAGCAATGTCTTCAAGAACCTTACACTCACACGAACGCCGTTATTCTCAACTGGATAAAGAAGCTACATCTATTATGTTTGGCATAACAAAGTTCCATAATTATCTAATGGATCGACAATTTTGTATAGTTACAGATCACAAACCCTTACTGGGAATATTTGATTCAAAAAAGCATATGTCTAGTATGTTATCTCCTAGATTAACTAGAATAGCTATAGCTTTAACGTCTCACAGTTATAAAATAATGTACAAACCAGGACCACAGATAGGTAACGCAGACAGCTTAAGTCGCTGGCCACTATCGGTACCGGAACAACCCGAAGAACAGATGAGTGAAATCTTGTTAATGGCTGAAGCTCCAGAAGACTTTCCCTATGACGTTGAGGATATAGCCAAAGAAACAAAATGTGACCCGATTTTAACCAAAGTAGTACGCTATATACAGTGCGGTTGGCCTGCCAAGGAGACAAATAATGAATTACGTCAATTTTGGTTACATCGATCAGAGCTTTCAGTACAAGATGATTGTATACTGTTAGGGTGCCGGGTATTAGTGCCACAATCACTACGCCAAACAACGTTACGTGTATTACATAAAACACATACTGGAATGGTTCAAACCAAGGCGTTAGCGAGAAGTTACGTGTGGTGGCCTCATCTTAATGAAGATATTGAGTCTTTAGTGACTGGTTGTACAAAATGTTTGGAGAATCGACACATGCCTCCTAAAACAACACATGAATGGGTTACACCAGTACGACCATGGTCTAGACTTCACATTGATTTTGCTGGACCGTTTTATAATAAATATTTTTTGATTATTGTTGATTCTCATTCAAAATGGCCAGAATTGTTCATGGTTAATAACACTACTTCAGCCACGGTTATTCGGTTGTTAAGAATGACTTTTGCCACACACGGTTTATGCGAAGTTTTAGTGTCTGATAATGGAACATCTTTCGTTTCCCAAGAAATGAAGCAATTTTTACTTGCCAATAAGATTCGTCAGGTAACTACGGCTCCTTACCATCCGGCTACCAACGGATTGGCTGAAAGAATGGTACAAACCATTAAAGATAAGTTGAAGAAAATGGATGATTTGGCTTGGGATGTCAGAATTCCAAATTTATTGTTGGGCTTACGCGTGACTCCTTGTACTTCAACAAATAAAAGTCCAGCAGAAATGCTAATGAAAAGGCGTATACGTACATTATTAGATACTTTACATCCGGATAATAGACAAAACAAAAAATTGAAGATCAAATTACAAGCAATAGCCAGAATAAAAGTAGAGAGATAAACATTGGACAGAAAGTAATGTATAGAAATTATACTAGTGTTGGTCCAAAGTGGTTACCGGGTAAAATAATAGATAAAAATGGTCCCGCAAATTATAAAATTGAAAATGATCACGGTTTGATGGTCAATCGGCATATAGATCAGTTATTTAAAACACTGCCGCAGGCTACTTTGAGATCAGGGGATGAAGGAAGGAGGCCAACAGTATCACCAGATAACACAGAGCATTCCATACACATACAATGCAATAATGATACTGAGGAATCTAACAATGGTCAAGAGCAAGATATTATCATTGAAATTCCTGATGCTGATAAATGGGCAGATATGTTGGGAATACCAACATCTTCTGACACCCCGCTGTCTGATGTAGGGAAAATAAAGAATAAATTAAATCTACATACTAGAAGTCCCTATGATAGACCTAATGTGTCGAAAGAAAATAATTATTTGTATTAGAATGATGTTTGTGTAGTTTTGCTAACAATGAAGTTTTAGATTGATTATGTTTTCTAAAGTTTTGTTTAAATTGTAAAATGTTCAGAAGTTTTGTAATATTAGTTGTCATTTAATATCTTACTTATGGGGGAGGTATGTCATATACAGGAATAGTTTGTAATGTGAGAAGGTACTTGTTACTTTATTATCATAATAAAGTTAACAATGTTGGGGGTAGTTAATTGTAAGTATGACAGATTACTTTGTGTCAGGCTACCTAGCTGAATAAACTATGGTCTTCATAATTACGTGTTTAATTAGTGTTCTGGACTGAACATTTGGTTAAGATGAAGCTGTGTTATGGATTAATGTTTTTATATATTTTAGCGTTTTTATTAACGCTTAAAATATACTAAGTAAGTATATAAGTAAAATTATAAAAACTGTAAAAAAAATCGATTTGAAATGCGTGGTTCGATTCCCACCTGAGGTTGTCGTCTTTTTTGTCTTTTCAGTGTTTAAAATTTTACTTAAGTATATTTAAGCGTTAATAAAAACGCTAAAATATATAAAAACGATAATTACAAACTAATTTTAATAAAGCAAGTGTTTTGTTGTTACCGAAATAATAATATTTTTAATTATTTTCTTGACACACGGATCTTTCTACAACAATAAAAACTTGCAGGTCGGCAAGTAGAGAACGCGGCTGGTACGGCACAAATTGACAATTTTGCTTCACTAGCTGTCTTCGTCTTTAGATTCCGCTTCCACTTAACTATAAGTGAAAAGGAGACTTGGAGCATGCATAGAGCCTATTCTTTAAAAAAAAGGTACCTTCATTATTGTAGGTATTATTTCATTCATTACGAATTAAGACTTTGGCTTACGGGTAAATATTACATAGTAGACAATTTCATTGAAATTATATATTTAACATATCTCTACATAGCCGCGTGCGTTGAAATCTTTCAAGTCCAAAGCCGTTCCACTTTCTGTATGCTTTGTAATATTGTGATGTTTCGTCTAAAAGCATCTATTGAGGTTACAGTGATTATCTCTACAATGTCGCTCTCTGCTTTCCTTTATCTGCGACGTGCATTGCGAACTGGAAAACCTTTTAGTGTAGACCAATACCACAGAACAGATACCAATACTTAGACCACGATTTAATGCGATCGTGTTCACAATTCGGACGTGGCAAGTCTATCGGAAAAGCTGGACGTCTCAGACTAATCGGGATTAGCCAGCGCGTCTAAGTACGTCTGCTGCGGCTTCGGCAGACACCTAAATACCGAGCCGTATAGTGCTGCACAGCGCGACTGGCAACTTTATAGAAACCTCTCTAATTGTTAGTGCGCACAGCGGAGCGTAATGAAATTGAGTGGGAATTTTCGTGCACGCTCGGCGTTCATCAGTGGGCCGGTAATTGGTTTGCGAGCGGGCGAACACGGCTCGGAAGAGTTGTACGAATCCTTCTAATTAACGTAACATTCGCCCGCCGTACGAGTCGATTGCAAGAGCTGGCTGGGGTCGGTGGCAAGGGTGAGGCTCTTTAGACTCAGCCAATAGTGTATTGAACAAAAATAGTTGACAAGGCATTCCATTCATAAGTAGTTTAATAAGTCTCACTATTATTTATTAATTATTATGATATCCATGGTGCACTACAAGCCCACTTTTAATTTTAAATCAATCTAGGATAAAATGTTTACTAGAAAAAAAATGGTTTTTTTAGTAAACATTTTATCCTATATCTATATAGCATTGTGAATGCAAAATTTCAACAATAAAGATATTAAATCAATCTTGTCCATCTAAAGGTTGTCTGGAAGAAATCACTTTTAGTGATAAGACTGCCATTTGTACGTCTACCAACTGAAACTTTAATTTAGTTTTAAATATATTAAGCTAAGATACTTATCGTGCGACGAAATACAGCCAGTGAGTGAACAGCCAAGCACGTTTAGAAGAAAACCTGGCAGTTTTCGATAACGACTTGACTACAACCTGCTATATAGAGCAGGTTTTATTTACTAGAGATTAAAACCCATTCTAGTATTAATTCCTTTGAGCTTGTGCTAACGTGCTTTACTGTTCAGCTGTTCACTCACTGGATTTCTTTTTTTTCTCTGCACAATACCCGAACTAATGATATTTAAAAATAAATATTTTTTTCTAGTTTTAAAGGCTTTTATTAGCCAAAGACTTACTAGACTATACTGTGTCTTGCTGAGCTCGACGAAGACAACATTACCTAGGCATTTAGACTTGGTAAGTTAGGACTTGTTAAGCTAGAATACTAGTTTAGTTAGGTAATTAATTACTAGCGTTACGATCTACGAACAATATCATAAGAAAAAGCTGAAAACCTCTGAGTTAACGTTCACTTTCAACAGCGATAATTAAAATATGAAATACGTAAACATAGAGACATGCAGCATGCTCAAATTCAACGGCTCAATAGCACGAAAGATGAGAATAGCCAATTGTTGAATACGCTGTTCCCGGATGTTACATAAACAGCTATGGCCCACTTCACACTGCGCCGGAATTCTAACAAGCTTATTGTTTGTAACTTTCATTTATAATAATAATTATATTGAGAGCTCTTACTTTCTTACTATATTTATTATTAAATAGGATGGTATAGATTAGGTGTCAACTATAAAGTCGACTTTACGAGCAGCTGTCCGTTTAGTTATTACAATTGAGTTTAGTATTTAGCGCGAAGGCGAGTTGTTTATATGCGACAAATCACGCCCGCACTCGCGTTTATATGCAGAAAGGGCTGGATCCCACGCAACAAGTGCCACTTGTCGCGCCCGATAGCCCTGTGGCCTGATTCACGTATTTCGTAATAGTCGAAATGTCGTTTACGTTTAGAAGTCGTCCTATTGAAAAACAGTCACAAATCCGTATTCACCTGTCATTTCGCTAGAACGATTACTCGATAGGAACGCAACTCAGCGATTTGTCAACTATTTAAACTTAATGTTGCCATTACAGTTCTACCAAATAAATTCAAATACTTTTTGTTAACAAAACATGCAGAAATGTTTTTTTTTTTCCAACGACTTGGAAATTGTCTAATTTGACGTATAATCGCTGAAATCCGATAAAACTAAACGTCAAAATAATAGGTGAATACCGCGGAGGTAACGATCGAACTTCGATTAATGCACGTGAATACGCTTAAACAAAACCGACTTAAAACAAAATCGTGCGATTGATACGTGAATACGAAAAGTGACTTCAGCGATCAAATCGCTTGATTGTCGTTGAAGTTTTGTTACGTGAATTAGGCTACTGGGCCCTAGGCCCGCCGGCTTCGACTGCCTGCGAGCCGTACAATGACTTGCTTTAATTAATCACATCATGTTATTATTTTCTGTTTGTCAATAAATGTTTCTCTCTCTCTCCCTCTACATGCATATCCAACAGTGCATGAATATACGCTAAAATGCTCGCGAAATAACAGATGACGAAGCGAAATGCAAGTAATACTGCGTCGTAAAACGTTTATCAGCTGTTATCTGCTAGCTGCTAGTCATGCAGGTAAATATAAATTACCCCACCTCTATAGGTGAGTATATATGCTGCATGTACCTAATGTAAACCATGCACGTTCGCCGAGGGACATAATGAAAGTATAAGCGACAGAGATATATTAAAAATGTCGCTATAAATAACTCAACTTTGACGCAAAATAATATATTGGATTTTTCGTATATCAGATAAAATAACAAAGCTATTTATAATAATGCATCCTATCAATATTATTAACACTTCACTAACGTGATACCATAAAAGTTTAGTTAAGTATTCAACCGTTTGCTGTGCATCTGTGCATGCCGTTATTGTTACGGAATATATAGGTACTGTTTTAATAGTGATATTAGCTCTGAGGCTATCAAATTCATTGCAGGTTGCGCGTCTTGAAAATATAGATTTGATGGCGGCTATTTTTGCACCTATCACCACTAACAAATCTAATTTAGTCATGGCATCCTGGCGTAAATTGCCTCTGCGTCTAATCGCGAGGGCCTCGGCCGCCGACCTCAGTCGCCGCTCGAATCCCAAGTGAGAATATAGTGAATATACACGTCCACACCAGTGCTACCTTACTACGTGGAAATTAGAATCACATTTCAGTAAAAACGTATGCAAACGGTATCTGCTTTAATGCAACAATAGCAATAGTGTTCACCATCTTTGTCATACATGATTCATGTGGAGAGTTCTCGCACTTCGCAGTCACATTGAATGTTCTTTGCGTCATTATTCGACGAATTGAATGATCTATTTTTAAATGTGCAATAGGATAAACAATAAACAAAAAAATACGATTAGTAACAAATCATTTCCAAGCAACTTTATTAGAGACAAAGTAAATTGTATACTTACTTAAACTTTGCTCGGTAAGTAAGTAGTGCTAGAAATGAGACTAGAAATCTAGATGATCTTAATTGCATCTGCATAAATTCCTTATCAAAAACTGGTTTAGCGAGTGATTGGTGGATATCAACAAGCATGTTAATATTGATAAATCCAGTTCAATAGACTTGGTCAGCCGGTGCAGTAGGTGTTAATGCGAAATACGTGTAGCAACACTAGCAACAAATATTTGTGAGGGCGGAGACTGGGCCTAAGGGATGAGGAAAGGCGAGGGGGCGTGACCGGGCCAGAGTTATTGCACTGCGAAAACTAGAATCAATAGCGAATTGCTATTTTAAGTTTTGTGAAATACATCAATTATTACCGAACTTCCAACGTTGAGTCGCCAATTATGTCATTGTTTTGAGTTAGTCATTTGCAGTATACATGTCATACAGTCATTCATAATCATACATGGAATAATAAACGATGACCATAAAAGTGATGTTATGTTTCCGGCCCATCTGGCCACCGCAATAAAATTCCTTAGTAAACTTTACAATACAATTTATAAGCAAAATGTGATTTTATAAAGGAACCGTACTATAGTAATTATGTAACATCAAAATGCAGTTTATGTCGCTAGATAATGATTTATTTTAATTTTTAAGCTTTATTGCAGTATAAAGAGTAGGTATAATATACTGTATCGACAAATATTTAGAGGCAGGTGGCGAGTCCAGATATTGACCTTGTCTATCATACCTATTTAACATTAGTTTTTTTTACGAAACAGTAGAACGTTGGCTGTGGCTGTGGTGCAACTTGCCATTATTTTCACAACAGTACAGTGAGTAGGAGTTTAAGAAAAAAATATTTTCTTGATGGCGCAGTCACATTGACTGAGATTTTAGTATAGGTACTTATTGAAAATTGTAACAGTACATTAAAAAAATCTCAACGGGTTTGTACACACGGCGTCAGATCAACCTACCCAAAACTGTCAAATTTCTACAATCAATTTTGAACTTTACAGTTTGGTACTAAGGATCAATATTCATTGGAGAAATTTGACAGTTTAGGGTAGGTTGATCTGACGCCCCGTGTGTAGGTACTCGGTTTGGATGGTGGTAGGGCTTGCTTTTAGTCCCATCTTATTTAAATATGTCTCCATAACATCAATGTTACTAGCATTGTTGTGTCCCGACAGTTTGAGATAAGAAAGCCAGTTCCTTAGTAGATGGAGAATCTGGGTGAAGTGCGCTCCACTATCGGACTTATCAACTTATCATCACCTCAGGTGAGATATAGATTAAGAAAAAAAAACTACGACAGCGGTTACACAATTACCGTCAATTTTGCAAATGAGATAATTTCCCCCGATATCCGCGGATCGATAGCCCTATCGCCTGTGCATCCGTCCGCCAATCAGCTGAGCCGCTGCGCTCGCCGGCTGCCGCCATAAAGGTATTACAACTAGATATGACACCGCAAAGCAGTATTTCTACACTTTTAAACTTTCGCGTTCCATTCATTACGCACACACATTTAATTGATGATTATGATGATGATGATGCAATCCTGTTATCCCTCATCAGGGACATAGGGCTCGAAGAAGAGATTTCCACATTTAATTAATCAGGATTTAATGCAAAACTATTTAGTAAAGGCACCCTAACCTAAGCATATACCAGCATAATTTTGAGCCAGCCCGTGACCATGGCCGGTATAACAGGTATACGTAGGATGCCTTTACTAAGCAGTTTTGCGTTAAATCCTGTTTAATTAGGTGCATGGGCTGCATGCAAAATTGCAAACACGCCAGTGATTGTTTGTGAATAATAATTAAGTATGAAAGTATTGGAGGTTGCATATGCTGAGTTTATAGTTACTACTGGCAGCAACGTTATTAATTTTTATTTTAAAATTACATGTTTTAGTAATGTGTCACTGATGAATATAGTTAGTTAGTCTGTTGTTTGGTATGTCCTGTAAAATAAATACGTGTCTAAGAAGTGTGTTAATATCTTCTATCTTCTAGTCCCCAAAGGTTAATAGAAGATTTTTTGAGTTACAAAAGTTAATAGATTTTTATCAGAAGATGACAATACGATTGTGAACGTGGCGGTGTCGTTTCTAGTCATAACAGCTCAACGGCTGCCGCCCGCCCGGCCCGCGCCGAGCGCCCGACGACGACGCAATCAATGCCATTTCCGATTGTACGTCCGCCGTCATTATTAACCAATTCCATCTGCGAACTGACTTTTTAATTCATCGCGGGTGGGTTATGTCGTATGCTCTTTTACCAGCGCGGTGGCGGCGTCAATCCGTCATAGAGTTACCTACTTCATTTTGTAAACAACCACGTACGAGAAGCCGGTTCGTAGAAACAATGCAAATTTTTGGCGTTGTTAGGTAAATAATTTGGAAATATTCGTTATTGATACCTTTTTATTAAAATTTTACTTAATCTTTATGCAAAGCGCATTTCAAAAACGTTTCATTGATATTATTTTTAAATCTTCAATCTGTAAAAGAACAAACCGGAATAAAATCAATGGTGCTCGTGACTGTTAAGTAGATATTTTTCATACTTGAAGATATTGGAAATTGGACTAATATTTTTAAGAAGCTGTAATGTATAGGGAAATAAAATTAAAAGATAGTAGATACTTTTACAAACGAGACAGATTAGTTAAGATTCCGATTCACAAAATTAATGGATAAAGTACAAGAAATTGTACCACTGTAAGTACACACACAAAATATTACATATACTTACCTCAAATCTAAAATATAAGATCACCGACTGATTAATTAACAATAAGTCTGCTTACAACGATAGAAAAGTAGATGCCAACAATCTCATAACATAATACCTCAACAAAATCGTTTTTAACCACTACTGCGGATATGTTTATAGGTACTCGTATGTGTCGGTATTACCTTCACCTTGAATAAGTGCATCGCGAACATCGCGATCCGCGGTTGACGAACCACGGTCGGAAATTTTAGCTCCCTCCCACGCCACACACACACACATCACTTTAATCGAGTACTCTCATCCGATCTTATATCGTTTTAATCACAGGAATCCATTTCTGTGGTTTTAATCTTATCAGATAATACCCTACTCAGCCCAATGCATTTCATTAAAATATATTTATAAATGACAGTAAGTAATTAAAAAAAGGAACTTATCGATGCAATTAATAGTACTAATCCTAATGGTGGCTCCACACATGGCTATTTGTATATGTGATTGCATGTTTGCGTTTTTGCCAAAATTTTCGACAGGCAAAAATGGCAAATAGGCTACTACAACCGGCCACACATGGAGCCAAATCAAATAGGTACCACAAAATGAACAGCAAATATATATATTTTCATAGCACGTTCTTTCGGAGGTTCTACGGAGGTCCGTCCGTACTAGTTGACAGTTAGCGCGCTTGTGTAACCGACCATGTGTGGTGTGACCGGTATATTTGCGTGTTTGCCTATTTGTCTCCTTTGATGTGCCTTGATTGAAAAACCGACAGACGTTCGGTAAAGCCGTATTGGTTATTAGCTGTATTTGCCAAATAGGCAAATGCGGCAATATATTTGGCAAATATCTACACATGGGTAGGTAGTTATTTGTCAAATACAGCAAATACGCAAATACAAATAGCCATGTGTGGTGCGAGCATAACAATCTACATGTTCAGAAAGATTTTCGCCGTCACAAAAATCCGGTTATGCTGTAAAGACCAAAGGCAATAATCAATCCCTTTAAGAAACATAAATATCTACTTACCTAATATTAAAAATGTGTTCGGACGTTTTTTTTTTACTTTGCCGGCACAACCATGGCACAAAAGAGTAAAGGGTTAACGTAAATAATAAGGTAAACTATCATACTTTCGAAATTTTCCTTGATCGCATTTCAATTGGTCGAAAACGATATAACGAAGTATTATTAGCTACCAGATTGGTTACGGATAGGATTGTATTTATTTAAAAAAAAAAGGTCTTAACCAAAACTCGTACAAAAGAAGTTCGAAATTAAGATAGCTAACCAATTAAGTAATAAGTCTAATAAATAATACACACATATCAAGTCATTATCTGCCTAAACGGAATGCAACGGGGCGGCGGCGGCTATGGCAACGGCAAAAAACCACAACAAACTATATCTACCCCTTTACACTTCACACGCTAATCGAAGTAAGTAGACGGCTACACAATTGATGTCATGGTAATTGGTTAACGGATAATATTATACAAAAATATCTCACTAACCGTGTCTCGTATCGGTGAAAGAATACTACCACTCTTCCCTTAGGTGTCTTAAAAGCGACTAACGGACTAAAGACTCCACTCCAACAGCATGGAGCGGCGATGGGCGATGGTCACGCTGAGCCCGCAGCCCATGTGCAATCGCTATTTGGTGATAAGTGGACTATGGCAGAGGACGCTTTAGCGGTCCTCATTGCCTAAGTCTCGTACTAACCCTTCGGGGATAACAGTCGTGATTTGTATGTATGTAAATATTACAATTACGGTAGATGATGATTACGTATAATAAACATATTTTTAACGATAAGTTAAAATACCACTGCTATAGAGAAGACAAATAACAGAAATCCTCTCTAACAATGCTAGATATGATGACAGGAGTCTCGAACACCCGAGCTGTACTGTAAGTATGTAGGTAGTGCAGAAATGGTTACAGTTAAGATCATCTCACGAAGGTGATTTATCATTTCGTGAATCTGCGAGAGTTCATCGCCAGGTGCATGAATCACGAACAAAACGGCCACGGAAAAGAGAAACAATAACAGTTGCAATATCGGAAGTCAGTAGGGGAAACATGGATCGGACATTTCTGACAAGATCCAAATAAAATAATGAGGTATTCTCTGAAAAATTATTAGTAACAAATTACAACAGTATTCAGTATTTTCTATTGTACTATTGTTTATATTTACTTATTGTTTATTTTTGACATATTAAGCTCCATAGAATTAATCATTTCGTTATTTTAGTTTACTTCTCTACCTACAAGGACACCCATTTTCCGGAGATGTAGATCCTGACTTACTTATTTTGTTTCATACCTTTTGTACCTTGATATGATAACATTATTCATATAATGCTGGTCGATTATGGTTAATCTTGACCTGACCTTTTACGAGAACGTTTTCAATCTGGTCTAACTGCGTTCGCCAAGATCTCCTCCTGCCAACTGTTATCTTTTCCAATTGTGTTGAATACGTGGTGCGCATTTTCTACTAGTTGAATATAAACAACACAGCGCTGCGTGACATTGAGCCATCGAGCTACATAACAGAAGTTATGAAAACGCAAGCTTTTTTGCTTATGTCCATTGTATGTTAGAGACTAGGTACTTCGTTTGTACTGGTAGAAAAAGATCTGAGAGAATGGATGCAGTGGTATGAATAGGCCGCAAGTGGAGCATGGGGCGGGCGCGGACGGTGACTGCTTTCTTGAGGATGCCGAGTGGGCGCCGCCCGCGCCTCCTTTACATACAATCGCACAATGCACTTCCATACTTTACAGCCTAACACTGCAAATAGGGTTACCCAGCATCCTGGTAATTAAACCATTTGTCACAAAAGGATGTCATGACATGTTAGAATTGATGACTTTGTTCATTAATGACCTCACTTCCCACACAAAGAAATGTACGAGTATATAGAGACTATTAGAGACATATTTACATTTATTTGTGTAGGAAACAATAAGTAAACTAAAGAGTTTGCTTTATGTATTTAAAATTTCTCTTATTCATTTTTTTCACTCTTTATTATTTTAACATTGTGGTCAAAACAAGTCACTTTTTATTTGACCCCTTATCCCTTTCGGCTTTCGACAGCTCACCAACTTCATCGTCTTCATCACATTAACAATTGAACACTGTTGATTTTTAAGTTTTTCCACGCTTTGAATTATCCCCATATTTCTTCGTGGGCTGAAATTCTTAATGTTAGGTTAGCATGTGAAATAGTAAAAGTTGTGCACCGAGCCTGGTAATGGTAACCCTAGCCGCAATCCACGCGACGCCGCCGATGCCGCGCCGGCCCACATCGCGATTGTCTGAGTCATCTCGCGGCGCCGCACTCTCGTGTTTACAATTGACGACATTAACGCCTAAAGCTTCGACACCATCATGTTTTGTATTATCATTTCTCTTTTTACTAACCATTATACAATCAGGATATGTATAGTATTTATTTAGAAATTTTTGTAATAGTATCACATCCTTGCTACAAAACAATCAGTAGAGAAGAGCCTTTGATTGATTCACTACAATGAACGTAACTCTTCAGTACTATTTAAGCAAGCCGTGTGTCCTCGCGATTCAGAGATAACATTCACAAAGTAAATCAATGTCTCAATTTTAACCACACTCTTCACGGATCAGTGGCTCACGCGTGTAAGTAATGAGCTGCGTCGCAATTGGGCACTTGGATTGTTGGGCAACTCTGTTAAAAAAGTCGTGTAGCTTCTAGAGCCGTTGCGTAGTCACGGATGATTCACCTTGTTTAGATACAATACAGATAGCGATCAAAACGATCACGATAGAGCTTTTTGTTGGGTGTTTTTTGACACCTTTTTGATAATTGGTGCGGCGCTGGAAGCCGTCTCTATGAATGTATAATGATTTGCAACGATTAACATGATGTAACATGGAAGTAATCTATCCCTTTATCTTAACTTGCTATCTAAATAATAAAAGAAGAAGTATATATTTCTCAGAAGTCAATAGACGAATACGAAGTCAAAGAAAGAAAGAAATAACACTTAAACAAGGAATTGCAGTAAATAATATTTCACAGCAGACGAGTCGTAGTACAGTAATTATCAGAGGTCAGATCCTTATCGAGAAAATTACATAAACGATATCGTTTATGTAATTTTCAATAGGCTGTGAAGTTATTGTCGTTTGACAAAACCACAATAGAGCAATAGTAAAAATTGTTAGAGAGTTTAATGAAACAAGTGATTAGTCAATTGAATCGAGAACCGATCTTGCACTTGATTGCATGGGAAGCATTGCGAGCGTGAGAATCCGAGGAATGTTTTGATAACGCTCGCAGACGCCCGGCCGTCTCAGGAATGTATATTATAGACGGATGTAAAAATAACTTGAGCTATATCGGAACTAAACGTATCATCACGGTATATTTAAAGTTCATTTCTAAGGGTTGGTTCTAAAATTCATCTTTAATATGGTTCATTTTATAATCTTATTCGACAATTATTATTCGTATTCTTATTCTTTAGGTCGACAAAAAAGAAAAAAATACTAAACAAATTATTTAAGCAAGATTTAGAAAACAGTGTCTCATAGTTAGTAATTTGTTCCGAGTATACGGTTTGATTTTTGACTGTAGGTATGATATAAAGTTTCGTAAGCAATAATGCGAATGCGTGATGCACGAATGCATATTATGCGTGTTAAAGACCGAGGCCGTCTAGAGAAATCGATTCCAACAAAACCTCAAACAGCCGCTCCGAAGTTTTTAGGTCAGTTAAAATAATAACATTATTTTTGGAGTACTTGTAATGCTTTACGCCTTTACGGTGCTTTTGTTATAAGTAATCAAGTTTTGTGATACTTATAAATGCAACATCAGATCAGCCAGCTCTTACTTAAGTAGTTGAAAACATTTCTAAAAGCAATTAAGTAAAACCGTATTATAAAACGTTAAAAAGTTATAAAACGATAATTTTAGTAGCACGTATTCAAACAAAGGAGCATTGAGCGTAATAATCAGTATGAAACAAATCTTACGATAATATACAACAACAGCATTTTTCGATAAATGTTCTGATAGTAACAGAGCACAAAGAACTAATTGAATCACATGGATTAAGAAAGCAATACAATGAAATATAGATGGACAGTTAACTCTTTCCTTAGAAAATATTTTAAATAGGCAAATTGTTTCGAATGTTAGACCATTTCTTATCATGGGCCATAGATTATGAAGCGTTTTACCTAAAATACATCTTTATGTAAAAGTAATTTTAACTCACGGACGTTATACAGATTAACTCGCATGAAAGGTTTCAGTTAAATAACAGTCTAATGAAAGTTTTAATGGAAACGGTAAGATAACTCGATACTGATCGGCGCGATTGCATTTCAAAAGAAAGTCTCCGGCGCACGAGTACCAGTACCAAGTCGGACAGAAATAGAGCAGTTGTAATACTCGATGCGTGTATTGAAAGGTTAGTTTTAAGCAAAATAGCATCAATATCTCCAGCTGCGAAGTGCATTGGTGCACTGACAGAATTATCTGTGCGCACGCGCATGCCGCCGTGTGGGGAGATGGTTATTTCTGTATATTTTGCGTGAAGTGTCGTTACCATCCGAGATGTTATGGCCGGCATTATTCGCGGAACACCGGCCATGCAGCAGCGGGCAAACATCCAGATGGCCTCATGTGACGACACGGCACAAACGTTTTCAATTCAATCATTTGCTTGTATATTATATACCAATAAAACAGGGAAAAATTAATGGCGTAAAGATTATAATAATTAAATTTAGTAACAAACACGCGGTAGTCATGATCAATTCTGTATAGGTAAGCTTAAAGTGTGATACACATCTTTAAGTCATCGCAATCAACAACAAAGGGTCGAAAATTTAGAAATGAATAAATTTAATTTGCGTGACATTATGCCACCCCTTTTAATTTATACAATCTTTCATGAAATTAAATAATCAAATACTGTAAAAGTAGTTTTATTTAACTATGTGAGAATATATTTGGATTGCGTGACGGAATGCTTTTCATTATAGTTTCAAAAGGAGCGGAGGTCAAACTTATTTAGGTATTACGATCATTTGGGGCGTTACAGAGTTGACACAAAAAATATACAAGAAGAAAGCGAAGCACTAACATGAAATGAGTATGATCAAAGGCGACATCAAAGTCAAGTTTTACTACACGACAACTTTAAAAATAGATAACAAGAGATCTGCAATTAAGCACAAAATAAACTTTCCTCTTTAGTTATCTATTACTCCAGTAATAGTAGCATCCATAACTGTACTAGGGAGGGCCTAATTTTTTTGTGTCTAATTGTCACTCGGATTTTTACTATTTCTTGAGTGAGATTTACCAGAAAACCAAAATGGAATCTTTAAAAAAAATCCTAGTGACACTAGATAATATTTGCACAAAGGATTGTCAATAATTTGTTTACAAACAATCTTTATCGAATTTGGCCCTGTATAATATTATGGCTTGTTCGAGAGCGACTGTTTTATTATGAAACATCACGCGACACTGATGGCAAAAACTGCCGAAAGCCGCTCGACTCGCTCGACCGCTCACTCGGTCGTGTAAAATCTGTGAAATTGTCGCCTTCTGCGGCACTGGAGGAGCGACAACCGCCAAGAGGTTGGAAAACGGGAAAGCGATCGTTTTAAATTGAAATATACGAGCACATGTTAGTGCGGGCACGCGTCTTTCTCAACCGAGATGGAGGTGGCGCGAACATAATTTTCTTGGTGCCGAGTATCTATGAATCTGAATTCTAACCGACACGAGTTCACGGAAGAATGCGTCTGTCGGCTACTTCCATCCATATGCGTACGAGCAGATGAGTAGAATGCGTTTAATTTGGGATGTTATGTGAGTTCAGCACCGGCCGGCCGGGAAAGGGAAATGCTTCGTTTACTCAATATGGATTATCTGAGTTTAACATGTTGTTTACATATTCCTTACTTTTTATTTAAGTATTTATAATATAAAATATATAAATACTTAAATATAATGAATATGAATCTAATATGAATATAAGTACATATCGTTAGAAAGATATGTAAGTAAATAAATATGAAAGGATCCGTTGAGTCAATAAATTATCAATATTTTTTCCCTATTTATTTACACTTTTGGCTTTAGCTTAACCAATTGGCCAGCAAGGTGATGTCATGTGAGTTTAATAAAGAATTCAGCGGGAGGCACCACCCGGGTGCGAATAACAGCCCGCGCCGGCCGTAAAATCCATACGTACAAGTGACTGCTACAATACTACAACATGTTATGTAGCTATAGCGGCAATGGCTACACGAAACATCACGATGCTACAGTAAACACAGTCAGGCAGCGGTCCGCATTCACAACTCCTGACCCAGCGCTCTCAAGAGAGCGTGAGAACACGGAGAGAACATTTTCAATTAAAAGACAAAATCTAGACCAGTCCGCATCAGATACACGGGTGTTCAGCTTCTGAAAAGTTGCAAGGGGACACCGTTAAAATAACGCTGCGGAATATGACCGGTCTTAATATAACACGATCAGTAAATATTACGGCTGTATCTTTTCCATTTTGTTTAAAAATAGCGTTTTATACATTTCAGGACATTTATTATTTATCAAAATAGGTTAAATTTTTTTCATAAATACTATTTCCGTAACCGTGTTGCGTAGCGGTGAAAGAAAGACTACCCTTGACTTGGGTGTCGTAAAAGGCGACTAATAACGGACTAAAAACTGCACATATGTTAAATAGCATAGAACGGCGATGGGCTCACCACCTGTCACGCTCAGCACATTTGCAGTCGCTATTTGGTAAAAAGAGGACTATGGTAGAGGCATAGTAGGTAGAGGACTGCTTTTGCTGTCCTCATTGCCTAGTCTCTGACTAACCCTTCGGGAATAATAGTCGTACCTTCTTAATTATATGAATGTATGTATGTACTATTTCCGTTTTAAAATAAAAGCAGTGGTTGACTCTATCTTCGATGAATGTTAAAAGCAACATACTCTGGGTGGTATTTAGTTTAAATGAGGTAGTCAACCTTGTCTTATGGCAGTGCACATCATATTTCTCATTGACATAATCTCTCTGCATTTGCATTCCTGTATTCACCGTGGTTTATAGCTCAATAGGCATACTAAAACGGTTGAGAAATAATAAGGACTGTAATTGGAATTCTAAATCCCAGGTATTTTAAAGTTGTGCATGAATCAGCGAGCGAAGCGTGGGGTCAGGATGATGCGGAGTGCGTGGGTAGCCAGCTTGCACCAGGAACCTGTTTAGGTCATGCAACTCATGCCCTTCTATTTAAATTCAATACTTTCTGCAAACGAGCCGGACGCCACGTTAACAGACGCCAGGCGGCCTTCGACTATTTATAGGCGATTAAGCTCTATTTAGTGTCGTATGTGTGCAAGTAAGCCACAAATGCGATTACACAGAGCTGCGTCTACTAAACAATCATGCCTTCTCTCACTGTACACTCCTTAATTACATTTTAATGAGACTATTTTAAAGTCTGAAACGAACCGATGATGTAACTAAACGCTTGTCCGTTATGTTTTTTCTACGTTTATGGCGCCACAAGAGAAAGACGTGAAAGTATTTTCACTACGAAAAACTAAAAAAAAATCTGCCAACATAATTCCGTCGTCTTGGGGTAATAAATAAACTTACCGACATAGACGGAGACAGACAAGTGGCAAAACCGGTGCACGTATCTCATTGAAAACAATCTGACTGGTACTATCGACATTATAATTAACTAGCCACCGGACTGGAGCACGGTATCCGCAATAAACGTCGCGTGAGCCTGCGTCCTATATGCTGGTATAAGAAGTGTGGGAGGACAACGTGAAATATCAAGTAGAGCCTGCGGCGCCGCCGACGCTGCCTCCGGTAACAAACTACATCGTATTCCTTATTACTTCTTGTGAAAAATGCATAATTACTCTGAAGCTTCTTTGCTTACATTTGTAAAGAAAAATGAAAAATTTATTCAAGAGATTGAAACTGGAAAATTTTCTTCGCCGCCGCCGCCTGTTGCAGAACCATCTATATCTACGACTAAGTATATCTTATTTATAGGCTCTTGCAACATTACTCTGAAGCTTATTTTTGCTTACATTTGTAAAGAAAAATGAGAAATTTATTCAAGAGCTTGAAACTGGAAAATTATCTTCGCCGCCGCCTGTTGCAGTATTTTCTATCTACGAGTAAGTATATCTTATTTATAGGCTACTTCTCTATGATGAATAACAACTTCCAAGTCACTGCTTTGTTTTGAAAGTGTATTTTCTTGACGAAAGTCATAGCCGCAGAATTTATGCCCACATTATCACATTAACATGTTCACGTAATAACAACACATGTACAGACATATTTCCTATCCAACAATAAATAATGAAGCAGTTTGTTAGCTGTGCGACTTTAGCAACCGCGGCGCCACATAATGATTGGTTACATACATTCCGTAGGCCGTACGTAGGTGTACTAAAATTGATAGGCTCCTAAATCTAATTCAGATAGAACAAAGAACTTATTCACACCCTCATTGTTTTAAGAAAAGCCATTGTTTCGTAATACGAAGACAACGCGATGATTGGCGTGCTTTCAATTCAATCCAATGCGTCGCAATTAATTCACTGTTTTGTACTTGTTTCGGTTGATTTAATTTTTAGTCTGTTGTTGATTTAGAAATACAGTAGAAATAACTGTAGATAACGCGTGCAGTTCATAGTTTTTAAGAATTGTCTTAAATAGTAAAATTTTAAAATTAAATTTAACATAGTCTAATAATACATGGGGCACACTAAAAGTTTTGCACTTCTAGCTAATAGGAACTATTTGAATTTCGAATGTTATATTTTTTTAAACGTCGCAACCTTCTTAGTAATAAAAAAAAACAATTGGCGGGAAATCATTCGTCAATTGTTTTTTATCACACATCAAAGTTCTACGTACGCAACGACAATGGAATTAAGTCGAAAAGATTTTAGAGCGATGATTTTTATGATTTTAAAAGTTCTCTCTCTACGCAAGACTGTGCCGCTCGTCTTCAAAATGCTTTTGGGAGAGAAGCACCTTGTTTGAGCACCGTGAGGCGATGGTTTGCTGAATTTGAGAGAGGTCGAGTTTCTTTACATGACGAATTTCGTGAAGGGCGGCCTTCAACTGCCGTCAACGAAAATAATGTGGCTACTGTTAAGCGGCTAATTGAAGAAAACCCGCGGATTATTATGAGACAATTCGAGGACTATTGGGGATTGGTATGAGCCAAAATCAGAAAATTTTACACGAAGAATTGAAAGTTCGGAAGCTTAGTTGTCGTTGGATCCCTCATGAACTGACAGCGGAGCAGAAGCGGGCTCGCGTGGAATGGTGCTCACAGATGCTACTGAAGTACGGCCATGGACATTCTAATGCTGTTTATGACATTGTCACAGGAGAAGAAACGTGGATTTATTGTTTTGAACCCGAAAAAAAAACAGCAATCTTGTGAATGTGTGTTTGAGAATGAGAACAGGCCAACAAAAGTGAGGCAGGTGAGAAACGTTGGTGAAAAAATGATTGCGTTTTTTTTCTCAGATACGGGTCCCATCTGTACAATTCCACTTGAAGATCAAAAGAGTGTTAATACCATTTGTTTACCCAGGGTGTTAGAAAAAGTTCGCGAAAGACGACCCAAAAGCCGCGTTCTCTTACATCGTGACAACGCTTCTTTACACACGGCCAATAAAACAAAGTCATTTTTAGCTTCCGAAAAAGTACAACTCGTCACCCATCCTGCGCATACCCCGACCTAGCACCCTGTGATTTCTGTATTTTCCCCAAAATCAAAGATTTGATGAGAGGTTTCACTTTTACCAACTCCGAAGAGGCAGTGATAGGGTTCAATCAGCATGTAAAAAACATGCCTTCAGATCTGTGGTCCTCCTGTTTTAAAAAATGGTTCGATCGCATGAAAAAATGTTCAAAATGTAAAGTAGAGTACCTATTTTGAAAAGCAATAAACATAATATTTTTGTTATAACATGTTGTTTTTTTAAGTTACGCAAAACTTATAGTGTGACCTACGTAATATGCATTTCTTATTGTATATCTGCTTCTACTCGCGATTTTGCTTTCGTTGCTTGCTTATTTTTCAGAGGTATAAAGTTTTCTATGCATCTAATATGCTCTACCTCTGTACCAATATAGAGAGTTAGTAAAACGGGGGAGGTCTCGATCGACACTGCGAGTCGTGACCTCACCGCGCCGGCCGTGATTCATCGTTTAGTTGTTGCAAGCATCAAATGTTTTTCCAGCTTATTCGTGAAGTTTAGGCATCATGACGCATATAATGAAAGAGTAAAAAGAAAGGGTGGTAAACAACTTGGTGTGAAAAATTTTGTCCTCTCCATCAACATGGAAAGTGTGGGATGATTATGAAATGTGTAAAAAAATGCAAAGTGACTTAAAGAATAGACAATACTACACTATTATTCCGGACAACCAAGCATGGCAAGTAAGATTGAAAATAAATAATAGCTTGACTGACACTCTTAAAAAATAAAACGATCAACTTGATGAGAAAACAGCTCTGTGTTCCTTAATCGCCTTATGACTGTCATCAACCTAGGAAGTCTAACCAAAGCACTAAAGGCCCTTACACAAAAACAAGACGGTAAAAAAACAATGACTGTTGTACGATTGCGGATTGAGAAATCTATGAGAAAAACTTTTAGGAAAATCTAGAGTTTTCACGCAATTAGAGGTTAGCCAGTCGTCACAATTATAGCCGTTTTTGTCTCATATCTTACGTTAGCCGACCTCATTAGCTAACAGATTAAAAAACGATTTCCTTCTTTTGGTGCCATGCAACTGCATTGAAATTGTTGATTGACCTCCAATAGTTTTTTGCAAATTCGTATATATTTAGCTTCCTCTGAAATCTGTGGAAAGTGCCAATACTTATTCTACCACAGACCAGACTGCAGTAAACCGCAAACGCAAAGTATAAGTAATGAGGTTTTTGCGTCGCAAACTGACCAGATCTGTGATGCGTGGCTGGATCGGCATAAAGAGGCATCCCTTCCATTATGGCTATGGTTTTGTTTCGAGCTATTACATTTGTGATTGAGACGGAGGCGACCGGTGGCACGTGGCACGATTCCTCCTCGGCCTCGCAGTCACACCGTTCACAGCCATAATTGCTGCCATTAACATGAGTCACGCTCAGCGACGCGCCCGTACCTCGCCGCTCTTATCGACTCTGATCACTGTGATGCTTAATCTTAACTCTTTCGTAGCACAGAGAAGAAATTAAATGTCTTTATTTAATAGCTTCGTAATATTTTTTATAGGTTACGGTGACAGCAATAGTTATAGACTAAGATAGCTATCACGACTAATGTAAAAGTTTACGAATTCACCAAAACAAGGAGTCAAAAAGAAAACAGTCGATAGAATCTGCGATGTTAGGACACCTGGCAACGGGATGAAGCGATGTTGATGTTGTAAAGTTAGAGAAAGCGGCGGTCGTTGTCGTTTCCGCGCGAAAGCCCCCGATAATGGCGGTTCGTCCAGCTCCCCGCGATGACGTCATGCCACCTAATTAGCAGGCAGGGACGGCACGCGCTCGCCGCTTGCCGCACGCCGCATCAGCCCGCAGGAAATCGACGCTTACATCATCTGGATACGTGCTTCGCTTGCTTATATTGTACACAAACATTCAACATTTAAACTTTTGGTATTGTATCTATCGAACATCTCTGCCCACAAATGGACAAGGATGTCGTAGGCAATCGTGATTACTTTTAAAGGCGTCAGTGTCAACCTCGTATAAATTCATATAAAATGTTCAGTTGCTCAATATAGTATTGCAAAAAGAAGAGAGAAAGTCTGGTTGGCAGGAGGGCGCCGCCGTCCGCGCGTTCGGCGATTGCACATTGCAGCCGCGCCGGACCCCACCGGCTGATGTCACCGCATGAGATTAGCCTCTGATTTACCATCACCACCGGCCATTTGCACATCTTGCATCTTGTTTTCAAAATAAAACATGAATACATTTTGAAGTTCTCCTTTGAAGTTTCCAATAATAAGAGGTGGTGTACCGTTATTGCATGATTGTGTGTCTGTTCAATTCTTGCTATTCTAGCTTTCATCATCTAGCCCGTTATAGTAAAACGTGAATTTATTTATTACTTTAGACCAGGTGGAAATATCGCTAACCAAGCTTTCTAATGAACATTGAATTGAAAACTCATGTTTTTAAGTCTGATTCAGATCTGATCTATGTGATATTCTTACTGAGATTAAGAACCGGACTGCAGACAGTTGTAAAACCTTGATAGCAAACCACTACCGGATTTCAATTGGGGATAAGAGCAGTCTTATCCTCATTTATCTTATGATAATCCATCCCAGGAATGGAAGGTCACACTTGGTTTAGATAATTAGTATACCAGTTACTAAAAAGAGCCTAATTAAAGATGGCACATAAAGACCGATTGCCGTAATATATCACCACAAACGCAGGCCACGATACGTTAACTTAATTATAATACATAATTTAATATAATTTTATTCTCGCTTTTTGCAACAGCTCAAAACTTAAAAGCGTAACAAGATTTAATTATTTAATGTTAGGAATTACTTTTTATTATGTTTACATCATACTTTTCTATTCTGCTCTTCTCTTTGTCACATTTTAATGTAGTTTTCGATCATTGTTGTGTAGGTACGAGTATACGTGTGTGATTGTTGTATTTTACGATTTATATACTTAATTACAGCGTTTTGTAGTTTTGTCTCAAGGGTTCAGTGCTCTGCTGAGTACTTCCGTTACATAGCTCATAAAATAAAAACAAAAGCCTTATAAAAATCACTAGCGTGAAGGCATCTAGAGCTTTCAGTCATATCTTAAAACAAGCGCGCAGGGTGTTTACGTAAGATAGGTACTGTTTTGTAGACAAACTGTTCCTTGGTAGTAGTTCGGTGCTTTGGTAGTTTGAAAATAAACGAAGAAAAAACCGGAAGATAACTGTTAGGGCTGTTTCTTTTAGCAGTGTTGTGTTGGATACAAGACACAGTTTTTGGTAATATTAAAATTGACAGCCAATTCACTTTTTTTATTTCGTTTTTATTTTGATAAGTATAAATTTGGCACGGTCGTTAAATAAATGAATGATAATTACTTACATCATTCACATAAAAATCACTACGTAAAAAACTAAAAGATTGCAAACAGCATAACTTTTGCATACGTTCAATTACTTGCAAATGGACACAAATCTCGTACCGTGAATAAAAATAGTTCACATCATTATTGATCTCCAATCTCGGAGCACACGTGATATACTAATTTCAATATGTCAACGGCAGTGCCAAATTTATACGTCACATAAATTGGCTTCAGACGGTATCCCTCGGATGGGTTCTGTGCTTCGTCAGGGGCCGACGTCGTCGGATCAATCACCCTCGCCTTTTGAAGTCCGCCCCAAAGCCGGCTGACCGACACCATTTATCTTGTCAACTTCTATCCTTACTAAATACGTTCTCAGGTGGCACTCGAAATTATCACTTCTGCTAATTACTCATCATTCTCCTTGATAAAGAGAAGATTTTATAAAGAAAACAGCGTGTACCTATTACAATTTAGAAATCCCATAAAAAGTGGAAAAACTTGATACTTAAACAGGACACATGTCGTCCAAATAAAAACGTTTATAAATAGCTGCAACACAACGTACTTAGCATGGAGTTTCCAAGCAAAAATCACCTTGAGAGATGGAGGCGAGGGCGACAAAGATAAAAAACCTTCAAAATGTCGTGTGACATACGGCAGAGCACTAATTTAAGCCGCGGCCCGAGCGGAGGGGCACTAAATCAAACCGCTCCTGCGCACGAAATGTAAATATGGGCGCGCACATGCAACAACACCTCACATCATGTTAATAAACCCCCCCACACATGGACATGAATATTCATGACGCCCGCCCGCCCCGCCCAGAGAACTGCGAAAATTATAGAATATGTTTAGGTATTAAAAAAGACTAGCAGAGATTTAGCATAATGTCGGTGTAAGTTTATATATGTATGTACCTATGTATGTACATTTTAAAAATCACTGTTCGTATTCCCCCACCTCCCGCCCCCTTCTTATTTTTTTTTGTTTTTACTTGTATGACATATATTATGTTCTATTTTCATCACAGATTTTGGAGGTCGGTGTTGACTTGAAACGAAACTTTACAGATTTTGAAATTTTGTTTTTTCGAACTTGTTTAGTGTAACCGTCAGGATGTCAGGATTCATCATTTCATCATATAAATTCTGCTCACTTCGTTGCAACTACTTGCAACACACAGTCATCTATTCTCGTTAATTTTACCAACACCGCTTTAACTTTACAATAGCATATATGTATAAATATATCAAAACGACTGCTATAAAACCAAAATTCGCGTGACCCCAACAACGGTGTAATAAGCTGCACCATTTCCTACACTTTCCGTAGCGTTCGTAAATAATTGGCGCGTATTGCGTACCGCAATCAATATAAAACCAGTAGACCTAGCATGCGCAACACGAGATATGTCGCGGACGAGAGACGACAAATCATTTTAAGTTGTCATGTTAAGGTTTGTTGACAAAAATACCACAGTTTATGCAAAAACTACTATTAAGTCTATTTTTGACATATTATGTAGAGTTCTAAGCGCATCCATGTGTCTTTAGTGTCGATAGACATCAGAGATAAATGAATAAAACACGAGAAAACGGGTCGAGAAGAGTTCTCGTGTTGCGCATGCTAGGCCGGCAGCACTCGGCTCGTGTAAACAAAGATGCGTGTAGGGCTGGCCGTGAGGGCACGTGGGGCCACACTATTTTTACCATTGAGGTATAACAACTAGAGACAACACCGCTAATCCATTTTTTGCGCACTGATTTGCGGCCGCAAGCTCCACAATGGGCGATTTTCTGACAGCCCAAATAAAAAAATAAAAATTAGTTCAAAAACACTCGATAGATGGGGTTTTATGAAAGCCGAGCCATAAACAAAGGCTGTAGGTAATAAATTGTGCACTTTTGGTTATAAACCAAAAAAATAATAAAATTGTATTTTCATTTCAGGATCTATTTCTATTTTCCATAATTTCGTTCACAGTTTGACAATTGCACAATATTGATATTTTTTGATACCATTACGCAGCCATACACGTGCTCTAATCTAGATGGACTCGCCTTTTACTAAGCGCCATCTATGAACCAATTTTAATTTTGGGGGTTAAAGTTACTTGCGTCCGTAGGTTTACCCTTGAGACACTACACTTGACCCTTGGGTGGTGCTAAATGAGTGACACTGACTGAGTGGTAAAGCCACGCTGCGTTGCAGCCTTGCAGCACGCATTGGGCCGGCTCGCCCGGGGTAATACCACCCTCTCACGAATATCCGGCGTGAAATAATGGCACTTGGTGCTGTTGTGTTTCGTCCGGTCGGTGAGAGTTCCAGAGGCCCTCTCCCCCCCCCCCCTAAAAAATCTTTTTTTTAATCTCGGAAAATCGCCCATTACCGAGGCGTTCGTTTGCAGCCCATGGGCCGCAACTCAGTGCGCAGGAAATTGCTTCGCCGTGCGTCTCTAGTAATAATGAGTTTTACGAGCCGATCTCCAATGCTCGCCGCCTTACAGATTCAATCGACTGTTATTAATGCTCACCTAACGACGCGCTACAGTTTAATAAAATAAACAACGCACTGCTTTACGTTCGAGAAACGAGAAAAAAACAAAAACAATCATTCGATTTTTAGACTCATTCAACTGATAATGCCAATGCCATAAAATTTATTTTTTAATTGAAAATGTTGCTCCAGTACATTGTACGACGTACCTCTTTACTACCTCTACATTTTATGCATAGAAAGTGAACAGCGCCCTCAAAAAAGCCAACATGTGGTAGACTCACTTTTAAACATTTTTTGCTACATATTTGGTTTTAGACTTCCTTTTAAAATCTAAGTTGGGCTCTTATTATTTGGTATTGAAAAAGTAAAGACATTAACGAAATCAAGCTTAACTTAAAAAATAATGAATGTCAAAAATTCAAAATATAAAAAAAAAATCTGTAGAACATGTTATCATAATATGTACACACCAATAAAAATACTTTTTTTTATATAGCAGAAGGAGGCAAACGAGCAAGCGGGTTACCTGATGGAAATTAATTACCGCCGCCCATGGACACCCGCAAAACCAGAGGAATCGCAGGCGCGTTGCAGGCCTTTAAGGAAGGAATAGGCTCGTTTCTTGAAGATCCCTAAGTCGTAACGGTCCGGAAATACCGCCGCCGAGAGCTGGTTCCACAACACTGTAGTTCGAGGCAAGAAATTTCTTGAAAAACGCACAGTAGTAGACCGCCATCCATCAAGGTGATGTGGATGGAATAACAGTCGATTGCGTGTAGTGCGGTGAAGGAAATCAGCGGCAGGGATCAAGCCGAATAATTCTTCAGAACACTCCCCATGATATATAAGGTACAATATACAGAGAGACGCAAAGTCTCTCCGAAGAGCCAGTGGATCGAGCCGACCTGGTTTGTTCCGTAACTGTGTATGATCGCTAGAATAGTCTGTACGAATGTACCCAGCTTCTTCACGACATACGGTGATTTCTGTCCCGCGTGCAATAAAGCAAAGAGTGTACGGCGCCGTTTGTATGTAGTAGTAGTAAGTAAATTTATTGTCTACTAGTCTGGAGTCTGGACTCGCTGGCAGTCACGATGCAGCAGGCCCCTGCCATTAGTCACACACGTACTTACCGCACGTCTCGGCCATTTAGGTATTATAGACTAGAGGTGACACCGCGTAGCAAGTTTTTGCGCACTCAGATGCAGCCCATGGACTGCAAACCACACAGCGATTGGTGTATTGTTGTGACTGCGTGTGATCCAAGCGATTGTGGACCTTGCGGCTGCAAATCAGTGCGCAACAAATTGCTTCGCGGTATCATCTCTATAGTATATAATACCTCGATGGTCACGGCCGGCCCAGCCATGACTACGAAAAACACATAAGCGAGCAATGGTCAAACAACCAAAAATATAAATCGGCTACGACTCAGTAATGTGACGAATGGGGGGTTAACCTACAAAATGGGTAGGTTTGCTCAAATTAAAACGTTTGTCAATTAAACAATACACTTTATTCAGCCTGAAAGGTTTCGTTTCGTTCGTACACAGAGTAAGATAAACTTTTCAAAACAATAACTTTTAAAACTTTACCATTTCTATCCACTGTCACGTGTTATTGCAAATATTTAATAAGACTTCGGCGTTTTTCTAAAACTTAAGAGGTATCGAACGGTTTGCAAGGTTAATTGCATGGGGCGCTTATATATACACTTCAGAAAACAATAACTTTATGTACTTTTAGTAAGTGTCTACTTACTATGTTTCCTTTTTTCTTTTGACTGTCACGTTCACACACGTAAATATTCGGGTGAAAACAGAACTGACTCATTGTGTTTTATACTGGTCTTACTATTTGGGATTGGGGGGAACCGCAACTGGGGAATAACGCTACTAAACCGTTCTTACTCGAATATTTTCTACACGTCAAACTAATAACTAAAAATAAAATAAGATTACAGTGCCGCACATGCGAAATAGTTATCATCGCTTACTAAAACAGAAAGTATCAATATAAAGACCGGCGCAGACTACAGGTTGCATTTGATGTCGTTATTTTAAATAATCGCAAAACTGCTCCGGAGCCCTTTGCCTGTCGTCTGCACAAGAGCGGGACACCAATTAAAATTTCTGTGGTCCACTTCTTCGGCACACTAATGAGTCGCTCAGTCCCTCCCCGAGACTTCCGCGATTACTCCCGTTAGCAAAGCATAAAACCAATTAATGTAAAAGGCGGCGGTGCCAACGGTTACTTTCCACTTTATGGATATACACTATAGAAAGCACGTCGTTCCGTTTATTGTTTATCGATGACTCGTTAAATGTGCAGACACGGGTGGCTGTCTACCGCTCAAACATTAACACGAGCTAGTCATGTAGGCAACAAATTAATGCCACAATGTAAAACAATGATGAGCAATAAGAATCCCCTCAGCTCTGAAGTTATTTGAAAGAATAACTCCGTATCATGGAGAAACAATCTGTGTATAATGGCAGAGTTAAGAACGATCTCATTGAGACGCGCATCGACGTGGAGTGTCCCCCACTTCCACTTTAGTTAGTGTTTTCTTAGCGATGAGACTACTTTGCGAAATGAGTGACTTATCGTATGCGGGTGCTTGCAAGTTTATTTTTTTTAACGTTGTAAATGGTGGGTTTGAAACAGATAACGTAAGTTGGATGCAAATATGATAAACTTTAATAAAATAAATAATCATGATTAACGTTGCAAACTTGTCTTAAATCATCGATAATCGCTTTTTCGAAAAAGGAGTGGGTATTAAATTTTTATATGCAACTTGTTTGGCAAGGCGATTCGCATCGCACCGCAATTCGCACACCTGTCACATTCACATCACGTGCTACGTTCTTGTTACAAAATCTTAGAGATAATCAATAGTGACAGTTCCGTTTGTCGGCAGTACCAGTGGTAGGTATCATCGGTGAGTAGCAGCGTTGTCGATAAATCGATAGGGCTTCGCTGCGGGACATTTCGTCACGTAGCCCGTCGCAGCCCCATTCAGGGAACGGGACGTGGGCGAAATACCCTATGCACGCCGCGGGCATCGCCGCTGCTGAATCAATACGATGCGTGCTAACCGGCCTTATTGGTTACTTAAAACAGACACAACGTCTTTCTTACGTTGACAATATTATCTTAAAAAGATAGTTTATATGTTAATTTTGTATGAAGAAGTCACATTTGAAACGAAAGTGCACAATCACGAAAAAAATTACAAACCGGAAAGAAGATGTAACGAGTAGAGCCAAATTATGTTCTGAGATCATTTCTTCCGTAGCTTAGCGCCTTGCATAAAAATGATAAGTGCAGAGGAAAGTGTTTAAAATATGACTTACATTACATATGACGAGATAAAAATTTAAAAACGAAAGCGGCTAATTGGTGCTCTCTAATATAGGCGCATAATATGCATAATGGGCGGAACTGCAATAGCTAGCGGATTAGATATAGCGCCGTATTGCGTGACGTTACCGGCTTTTTGGAGCCAATTAATGCAACTACAACAACGCCGCCGGCCAAGTGCGAGTCGGAAACGCGCAGCAAAGAGTTATTCCGACGAGTTATGAGTTACATAGTAAAAAAGTAAACTTAAGTAGACAAAAAGGCAAAATAAATACATATCTTAGTTTATATAAGGTGACCTGCTAGAAACCGCAAGAAACTTCAAGGGCTGGTCAGGTTAAGTGTTTTAGACATGACAAAAATGACAATAAAGATTCGTGGTTTTTTTTTTCATTTTTGATTAAATAATAATTTATTTTGTGAATTTTTATTGGATAGTCTTTGAGTATCTAATTTATTTTAAAGCAATAACATAAGAAAAATGAAATAAAAAAACAATTATTTACAACGCGCGGGCAACCGCCTGCCGACCGTCCGTTGACCCGTTCGCGTCAGCTGGGCGATAAGTACCTACGTTGGTCTGCAATGAGACCACCTTTGCCATGTTTAAAACACTTGACCTGACCAGCCCTTGAAGTTTCCTGCGGTTTCTAGCAGTCACCTTATATAATAAAACCATCATTTTATACTGTACGAGTACTACACAAGTATATATCTAACTAAGGCTTCCTGTCAACTGCAAATCAACAAATAATAAAAAAATGTAGATATAATAAAATAATATAAATTTTTTGTAAAAATACCCGCGTCGCGTAGCTAGCGATGACAGAATACTACCACCCCCTCTCTTTCCTTGGGTGTCGTAAAAGGCGACTACCGGGCGAAAGGTACAGAAGATGCACATACATCCAACAGCATTAGAGCGACGAAGGGCTCACCACCTGTCACGCTGAGCACATGTGGAGTCGCTATTTGTTGAAAAGTGGACTATGGTAGAGGACTGTTTTTGCGGTCCTCATTGCCTAGTCTCTGACTAACCCTTCGGGGATAATAGTGAGTATAACTATGTATGTATGTAAAAGTTTACTACGAAGCCCTAAAAAAGGGACGACTTTCTTTGTTATTTTCAGAGACATGAAACGATAAAACAATAAAGCTATGAAAGCTTTACTGTTTTAACGTACAATTATGTTGTAAATTAGGTTTTTATTACCTATACGCTACTTAAATATAAAATTGTTGTTTTAATCAATTCACACCACTATTCTAAGTGGCAACACACAATATCGTTGGACGCTAAAACTAGTTAGCGCATACACATAGTGTATCGTGCTACGATTTTAAGATGGAAGAGATAATCGTAACGCTTTAGAGAATCGACCGTAACGCCCAATCACCATCAACTGTAATTAATAATTATGCATCGGATTTTTTAGCATAGCCCCTCAAGTGGAAACTGTATGCAGTGCAGTGAAAGCTGCAGCTACAAAGGTATGCAGTCGCAGTGAAATGCGAGGCATTCGCGGAGCTATGTTATGACAACTCGTTGGTGTAAAGCGAACGAGCAAAAACTGTATGAGATCTCAGTAAAGGCACGTAAAGGTAGTATAATAAGGGAATATAATTTACCATTAAGGGGGGGTATTTCGAGCGCTTCCCTCTCATTCTCTCAACGGTACAACGGTAAGGGACGGGTATAACAGCGAAGCGGAGCGAATAATTTAAATAAATAAAAAAAATAAAAAATAAAATTGATAGATGTAATAAATAAAAAACCATTGGTTATAATAACTCAAGTTATTTACGAGCTCCATTTTGGTAAATGACTCATAATATCAAATGACTTATTTTAAGAATAAAACCTGGAAAAGAAGATAAAATGACACAAAAATGTGTAACTTTGTGAATTTATTCTATCGAGCCAACTTTATAAAATCGTGTTTTCATCGGGTGTATTTCACAGAATAAAGCCTCAACAATATTTCAGAACTTCGCAGATTTTAATTTTATTGTTTACTACTTCAAAAAGTAATTCTAAGAACGTGTTATTTTAATTTTTCACTAACACCTGGCCTTAAACATTCATAATCATCACTCACTATCATCGATGTGAAGAAAATATTTGCTAATATAGAAGTCTGGCCAACGAAAGCTGAACCTTTTTTTAGTTATTTGATTGGCAACACTTTGTCTCTATGTGCGTCTATCTGAGGTGGTTTTCTGAGAAAATTGCAGCTGCGTGAGTGACCCTGTGTTACCCAGTCATGATATTTTTGAATTTGCCGCGTTTTTACTGGTTCAGCTTTCGTTAGCCGGATTTTTATCTTTCTTATTTGACATTGGCTGAGAGGCCTTAGGCGGTGTAAAACGGAAAAAATTGCTGTATTCTATTAATTACCTGTTATTCAAAATATCTTAGATATTTCGCACTGAAATTTTCAATGTGTATTATAGAGCGTATGTGTGAGGGAATGAACGAAGCCAAACACGATTAGAAACATTTGGCTCGATAAAAAAACCGTACCTGATTGAAATTAACTCTAAAATTTTATATAAATGCACGTAACGACCGTGTTTTACAATAATAATTCCTATAAAATCATAAACACATGGGTATTATTTACCTTTTCAATTTCTTGACAGATTTGGATTTTCAAAAAACTAAACATTTTTATTAACTTTTTTATAAAAATGTGAATGGCGTTTACGAATTACCGCGGACCCCGCCCCGCGCAACATCCAAATTTTCGCTGACCGCCTAACCCCCCTTAAAGAATAAAAAAAACTGTAAGCATGCTTGTTTTCCTGCTAGGGCACTGCGGCGGCGGAAGGGACGCTGCTTTCGCACTTATTAACGGTGCTATGACTCCCACGAGAAATCCTGGATACAGGTGGGGTGGCGGGGCCCACGCCCACACCATTATGTACTAGTGCGGGATATTGCGTGCCGGTGAAACGCTGCAAGCAGTATCCAATTTGGTATAGTGAAATCGATTTGAGAGCAATTGTATTTAATAAATAGTTAGTTGTTTTAGAAATACATTTGTCAGTTTCATTGAACCTTATTAATCATAATTTGCTTGAATAACTTAACTACATCGCTATATCTCATAAAGCCCTTACAGGTTCTAGAAAAATAATTGTTCATCATGTTTATCACCATCAGCATATTATATTGAAATGAAACACTTTTTACGAGTGAAACTCGATTCGTTTAGGCGCAGAATGTCCAATTCGCATAATGCCCAGCGGTCGCAAAATGTCTGATTCGCAAATTTTCCAGTTCGCAAACTGTCCAATTCGCAGAATGTCCAATTTTCATCGTAACGTGATCAATGACTAGTTGAGTCAAAAGTTGGGTTTTAATAATATAATTAGTCGTTATTAGTTGAAATCAATTTTATTTTTGTCTTATTTTCTTTCAATACAACATACATTATAAAATCATCATAAAAACAAAAAGTTAAGTTGTGTAATAGCTGATTGTAATTTTAAATAAAGAAAAAAAAATGGTTTCATCCCATCTCCAGGACATTAAAAAAAATCAAAATTTGTAGGTCACTGTTATATAATTATTGAAATATTAACAAGGCATTTTTTAAATAAACGTAAAAATATGAGTACCTATCTTAAAAAACTGCCTAATCGATATTTGGTCATTTTTCAATTTTCTCAAGCATTTTGTGTTCTTTTGTTCTTTATGAGCCTGAACAATGAATCATTCATTATACGATCCCAATGTGCAGCTTTCTTCTTGAGTTTGTCAATGAAATCGTATAGTTTGGATTGTTTATTGAACTTATTATTAAAACCCAACTTTTGACTCAATTAGTCATTAATCACGTCAAGATGAAAAATTGCACATTCTGCGAATCGGACATTTTGCGAACTGGACATTTTGCTAACTGGACATTCTGTGAATTGGACATTTTTCGACCGCTGGGTATTTTGCGAATTGGACATTCTGCGCCTAAACGACTCGATCGATTTAGTCCTGACGTTTCGTGACGGTCCGTGATCACTGGAGTTCGTGGAAATAACGTTCGAAACGCGAGGACTAATAAAAATAACGTTAAGTATAGTTTATAAACGCTAGTTTTATTTCAATGTGTAGTGTTCGCGTAAACTTTAGGAAGCATATTATATGCCAATGCTGTGCTGTCAGACCGTGCTATATAAACATATTGGACTTGCCCGAGATAATGCCAGGCCTGACAGAGCCTGGAGAGGCTCTGTCAGGAGCCTCAGAACTCAGAAGAAGGACAGCCATCTTACGGAAACAAGTTACGCCTTAACGAGCCCTCGAAGCACCAAGGAGCTCGAGATATTTTAATTTGGTCACCTTTCCCATTACAAAAGTTTGCAACCAGACTGCGCTGGCCGCTGCTCTTCTAAAGAGTGTCAGTATTATAAATATACAAAGCATACAAGCATAGCATACAAGCATATATATAAGGTGGTAAAATCCTGCGATATGTTTCCCCTTTCAACTCGCCATAATAATATGAGACAGACAACACACGGGATGGAAAATGGAATTGGATCCGCCGAAATGAGTCGTTTTTAAAAGTTTATCATTAACTTTCCCTTTACAAAGTAATCTTTTGTTTTTGTGTTTTCCTTCCTACACCATGAATAAAGTAGGTATGTCGTTGCATATTGACTCTTCTGCCACAATAAATTTTCACACCGCACAATACCTACCTACATGTATATTTATGTTCTGCTGTTATTTTAGCTTTTTTTTAATTAAATAAATCACTAACCCGCGCCTTCGTACATTTTGTACAAAATATTTACAATAATTATAAACAAAAACCATCGTCAATATCGCTCTGTCCATTAGTAAAAACCGCAAAAAAATTCATTGCGTGTTTTAGATTTAAACAAAGCGGGGCACAGACACAGGAAAGCGGCGACTTTTTTTTATAATAATGTAATGATTACGCTATTTGGCATATCATTCAAACATTAATATCCCCAAAATTAAAGGTTCTTTATGGCATTCATGTTGTACTTAAACATCATCTATAGCAAGGACTCCTAGAGCTTGAAAACAATTGAAATTCTATTGAGTCTGGTATTGCATCAGCTGAGATATTATTCTGATAACTGTTACTGAACTATTTAAATTATACTAATAAATTGGTGACAAAAACAAAAATAAGTGCAGTCATAGTATATGGTTCCGTATATATTTACTTAGTGATAAATCTATTATTTTTATTCAAATTGGAATTAATTACAACATTCAAACCTAGAGACACTTTTGTATATTTTGGTAACAAAATGACCTTGAACTTGTTGATAAATATGAATTGTGAAGACATAAAATAAAGCTACATGTTACGCTAAATTTTGTGTTAAACCTGTTCAGTACTTATCCGACATAAAAAAAATCATCATAAAATAGAAGCACTTACAAACATGGTTAACACGGGCAACATAATTTTAGTTACTATCAAAGGCAAAGTTCTTTTTTAAAAGCTAAGCACAAAGTTATGCGCTCTCGTAGAAAAACAAACTTGAAAAATTTTAATAACGTGCGCGGTAGGCTTTTCAGAATTGAGTTGGATGTTGCCCCAGGTCGGCGGCGCGCGGTTCGCCTATATACCTAGGTAACATATTAAGTTATTCATGATAGTCAGGTAGACAGCGCTCGAGGGTAGGAGGGGGTCGTCGACCCCGCCGAGACGTGACGTCAACCGCCCTACAGCTGGCGATTACGTCACCGCGCCGCCGCCCTCGTGCAGTCACAACAAAACAAAGCCCACCCTACTTCTTCGAATTTATGGTCCAGTTTCCCAACACGCACCGCAATGTGGTTACCACATGTCCTCGTATATGATATTAACATTCGATACCGTGTGGTTACTTAGTCATTTGACGTAAATGAACACTTGCGTTTAGATGAGAACCATAATTCGGTCGATTTGGGCAGCTGTTAAAATAAACTTAGTCTCTAATGTCTACATCGTTTTAGCAAACATCAGGAGAACAATGTCAAGGATATGACTCGTTTAGCTTATCCGCCACAAATTAAGGTTATATTCATACGTGGAACTCGCATACATGCAAAAACATACTTACTTACACAATTTTATAAAAAAAAAATATGTGAGTAGAAGTTAGGATCTACTCTACGTGTTATAAATATAACAAAAGGCAATGAAGACAAAAGCACCAAGAAACTCCAGAAGCCATTTTTGATGTTGTTATGTTATGTAGTAGTGTTCATAATATTTATCAGAAAATTGATTCATCTTTAATAAGCTCCAACATTTCTTGGTATCATTTACAAGAGTTATCTTGCAACAAAAACTATACAATACCGGGCAAGCAGCGGCGAGTGATTAATTGACCGAGTTGGTTAAGTCAAGACGCATTATGAAAAGAGCAATTGCCAGCCATAGAAAGTACCGTAGCGCTGCCTAGCGGGATTGACGCGACTCCGCCGACACTCCAAATAATTATACTATTTAATATCACGAGAATATTTCACGTGCAACTCTATCTAATGATGCTGCCAACGGTACGTCTGGGAACCGGGCCCACAAACAAAGTATTTTACGTGCACACATAAGATTAGAGCGAACAGATAGCTCAAACAATGACGGCAACAGAACTAATATGCAAATAGAACAGAACATTGTTCCAATAATGCAAAATGTGCCCAATTCTGAAAGCTGTTCGCATGAATTGTGTTTTTGTTGGATTTTCAGTACCTACCCCTCCCTCCCAGCATTAAATCAGATTGATTCATGCATGAATGACTAAGATGCTGTTTTTGTAACAGCGCAGCGGTCGGACGATACCTAACTTGTGACTATAAGCTGTCTTGAGTAAAACCATGTTATGTTTAATTTTAAACCACGTTGCCGATCTAAAAGTAGCGTGTGGTGAATAATACCAAGAGTCATAGAAGTTTAAAGCCACAATTTGGATGATTGATTTGATTACCTAAAATAAAGATATGACAATGAAAAAACATAGTTTAATTTTTTAAAGCTAGCCGAAACATAGATACGTACAAACAAACACATTCCTAAATCTCCGGAATTGTATACTGTCATCCATGTGATAGGAATAGGAGTTAAAACACATATCCAAGAGCTTGAACCATGAATCCAACCTGTCGATAGACAAGAGCCGACGCCGACGCCGCAAGTGATCACCGACAAGACGTGATTGTCGGCAAACAACGAGGGGACCGACACATTTCGGCTAACGACAACACGACACACTCGCTCAGGTGGCCGCATTGTGCTGCGACAGCTCAATAGTGCGTCCATCTGTCTCGTCTAGCCGTCTGCCGCACAATAAACATGCCTGTCACCTCTCCGCTAACCCGACCAGTATTTCAATCGATCGAATGTAGATCAGCCTCTAAATGGGGTTTATCTTTGAAGACAATCACACCGCTATTATATTGTGTACTTACAGACATTTCTTTTACATCATTGATTGGCGGATAACATAGTGGTCCTATGTAACACAACGTTCTTGTCAAAAGACATTGCATTACGTTTGTCTAAAGGACATCAATATTAGATCGCTATTAGATTTCTTTCGCTGTATGTTCATCAGGTTGGCTTGCTAACTAATTAATCTATACATACTATTACATCTAGGTGATTGAGATTTTAAGACTGTAACTATTTTGGTTGTATCTGTCGATTTAATGTAAATCTTTAGTCCCTTATTGCTATCACTTACTTTTACAAAGTGCATGCAACGTTTGATGTATTTTGGCTACATCAAATAAAGTTTTACAGAATGCATCTAGCTACTAAGTTTTAAAGTTTTTAATAGATATTATTAATGATCTGTAGATTAATAATAGTGCGTTACTTCTGTCGTGGATAAATCTTTAAAAAAGTTAACCTCAGATGGACAATGACAAGAAGATAAAGGCTACGACTTACGACTGAATTCTAGCAACACTCAACAGTATTACGTTGCAATGATTGCCGTTACGATGCACAAACCCTTCCGCTAATTCATCTACACGTATACTTATGTATGCGGTTAATTAGAAAGTTTTAACTATGCAATAATCGCTGGAAGCAGCATTCCTAGTAGCATAATTTTGCGGCGCTACATTTTCAATGCATTTAGTAATAAACATGTTGGTACGATACAATCTACTTCAATTCTAGTTAGTCTAGTAGTTCTGTTTTACAGTGATATTCAAAGTAGTACTTTTTCTCCTCTCCTAATTAGCGACACAAAAATAAATGTCAATGTCTTTCCGGCTGTTGCAACGCAAACGGTCCCAGAATTATTGTTTCGCTACTGGATTTCCCAGAGAAATACTGATGTTTATCTCAGTTCATTGTGGGCTAGTGCAGATACGGCAAGCGCAAAATCGAGTTAAGACCATCGTGCAATAATCCCATTTCCACAGTGGCGGAGTAGGTTCGTAGACCTCCTTGCTTGCTGTGCGCGGTTCGAGCGTGGTTCGAGGGTGGTACAATCGTGGTACGAGCGTGGTCCAAGCGTGGTACGAGCGTGGTCCAAGCGTGTTACGAGCGTTGTCCAAGCGTGGTACGAGCGTGGTCCAAGCGTGGTACGAGCTTGGTCCGAGGCGAGCCGTCCGCGTGTTAGCGCCGCGTAGACCCGTCGCGCATCATTTGCCGGCTGGGGACCCGACTTATTAATCTAATTGAACATTTAGCATTAACTAGATGTCTGTTATATGAAGTCGTAAATAGTGCGGACAACTACAGACAAATGAAACGTAATCATTATGACTCAATATACCACGCCGAAAAGCTACAATTGAAACCAAAAACTATTCTAGGAAGTTCTAGGAAGAGTAGCGTTCCATTAATTTTTTATCGATTTGATACTTTTTATGTACATTGTAGGCAGGTATTATTTATTTTTTCTCATTATATAATATTATAATGTATTTTAAAGTTGTCAAAGGCTGAATAAAATTAAAACCTTAAGTACAAAAGCTTTTTCAAACCATGCAAAATCTCTTGTCTTAATAAAATACATGATTCTTAACGATCTCTATTATTTAAAAACACCTAAGTACCTGCTTAACAAAACTAATAAAGTGCAATAAAGAAAAAAAGTTGCAAACAAAAGTCCAACATAATTTTTATTAATAAATTATATCTCTGTAAAATAACGTTTAGTAAATACCGCTTACCTACTTTGTTAACACTTAATAACCGTTACTCCGAATAAAAAGTCACCGTACACTATTTCATATCAAAAATCAGCACATTGAGGTTAGTAAAAAGCCGGCCGGCATAAAGAAGCCAGTGAGGGTCGACGCTACCGGTGAAACATCGGCATATAGGCACTATTGGGCACCCGGAGCTAATCCGTAAGCTGTGCTAGGGCAAGGACTCACATGGTGCCGGGCGGGGTGCGAGCGCCGCTGGTGCTGGGCGGGCGGAGTCACTCACTGTACTGTACGCGTATCGTGTAAGGGTATCGCGGTGGCCGTTCGCGCGGCCGGCGTCTCGGGGACTGACGCGCCGCGGCCCGCTGCGGCGCCCGAGCGCACCCCGCGCCCCCTCCATGGCCCGCGCAAAGCCCTCCAGATGTTGGATCGCCGCTGCCTCTTTGCCGAAACCTCCACAACCAAATTCAATAGTCGCCAACTTCATAAACGAACCGAATCTCGTTAAGGTACATTTAGTGATTTAGAAGCCACGATATTGGTTTTTGGAACGCAATTAAGTTACATGAAGCGACGTGGCAGACATCAAAATCTATTATTGTAGAGGATGAGTACTGCAAAATGGTGGAAGTGTGATTATTGCGTCGGTCGGTCGGCAGTGACGAGCCAACGAGCCGACGACCCCGCGCGGCCACGCTCCAGCGCCCGAGCGCCGCCGTCTCGCCGAAACTTTGCACTTCACTTTTCCACTAGGAACAGTTCAAAGGCGCACGGCCCGTGAAATTGCCGCGAAACTGACGCAACCACTAGCCGGCATCGTGCTACTCTTCATACCCTAAATCATATCTCAAGCTGCGTTTAACAACACGTACAATTAATGCCACTTATTATGAAGCATGCTGAGAAAAAGTATGCGTGTGCATCAACTGAAATAAAGCAACGTTCGTCTGAACGCTCCTTAAATTCAGTTACATTTAGCATTCAGCTTCAGCTTATTCAGCTTACATTTAAGGGAAGAGCCTTGTGTACGAAAGACTTCATGATAGGGACCCAAAAACAATTTAAGATAGGAATGAGAAGAAAGTTACCATCCTTCTAACTAACAGAAAACAAACTTTTAAGGAAATGTTTAAACTGTAAATTAGAACGCATCTCCGTTTTCTAGAGCCAGACAGCGAATACAACTTAGTCATCGTCTAAACTCTCCAATGGTTGCAAACGACTGAGTGTCGTGTGAAGGCTGCATTAAATAATCGCACTACAAAGTCGGACACTGTCGTGAGAGAGTTAGCCTTTCCGTCGCAGCCTTGCTTTCGCCAAATCTGACCCTTTAGCGGCTCATTTATAGAATACTACCGACCCATCTCTTTCTTTGGGTGTCGTAAAAGGCGACTAACGGACTAAAGACTGCACATATATCCAACAGCATAGAGCGGCAATGGTCTCACCACCTGTCTCAGGCCTAGCGGCTGATAATGATGATGATGTGAGCACATGTGCAGTCATAATTTGGTGAAACGTGGACTGTGGCAGGGGACTGCTTCTGCGGTCCTCATTGCCTAGTCTCCGACTAACCCTTCGGGGATAATAGTCGTGGATATATGTAAGTACTTACATACATATTTAGTTTAATTACATAAGTTAAGGAGACTATCGTAAAATGACTGTCTTTAAAAAAGCTTAATGACAGCCATCTTACGACAAAATCGGAATAAACTTCATAACGTGGCTTCCCAAGACCTCGAGATAATTTAATTTCGTAACCCATCCAGTAAACCAACATTGCGAAAATAGCTTGACTATCGAGACCGCAACCCAAACGCAACTCAAAATACCTACTCTGAAACCTCTAAAATATACAGACAGACTTTGTGTTAAGCCAACTTGAACATATCAAACGACAAAACCACTAACCAGCTCTCAAAATAAAACCTTATTCTGTGATGCTTGCAATTTAAGAGCAAACAGAGTAACATTTTAAAACAAATGATTCTGCCGTATCGCGCCGGCTGAGGCCCCAGGCATCTACCACGTGGAAGAACGTCTTGCGGCAGTCAATCGACTTTCTAGTTCATTGCGCGTTTTACTACGACAGTCTTAGTCAACAGAAATAGAAAGAACGCAACGAACAGAGACATGACACATCTCGTCGCATACCGCAAGGTCGTGTTAGTAGCCAAGCGGTGAGGTTGCTGGCGCAGGTGAGGTTGAGGTTGGGACTAATTGCTCGAAATGCTGGAAAACGCGGTGTATAAGTATGATGCACGCATAAAACATATTTCTAGCTTAGCTGTCAGCTAGCCCACGCCACGCCTCTATTCGCGTTGTCTGACTAACGATTATTTCAGGAAAAATTTCGAAACAACATTACAAAACGAAATTATGATCTTATGTCATATTGCCGTGCCGTGTGGTAAGTATAGGCTCACTAAAAGAAAACCACCAACTCCTCTCTTCCCTTAGGTGTTGGGTGCTTATCGGACTGAAGACTGCACACACATTTTAACTGCCTCTGTGGTCTAGTGGCTAAGCCACCGGTTTCAGACCCAGAGGTCCCGGGTTCGATTCCCAGCGGGGGGTACATCTTTGTGTGCGGTTTGGTTGGTGGTAGGGCTGTTAAGTCCTCCTGGCTAGCTATCACCATCTTATCTAAGTCTGTCGCCATAACAACAATGTTTATAGCATTGTTGTGTTCCGACAGTTTGAGATAAGATAGCCAGTTCCTCAGTGGTTGAGGATTCTGGGTTCTCGCGCTTTCACCTTCGGCCTTATCGTCACTTACCATCAGGTGAGATGAAGGCCAAGCGCTTACCCGTTGTAGAATTAAAAAAAAGCACATCCAACAGGATAGAGCGGCGATGTGCTCACCACCTATCACGCTGAGCACATGCGCAGTTGTAATTTGGTGAAACGTACACTAAGGAAGTGATCTGCTTCTGCGGTCCTCATCCTCATTGCTTATAATAGTCTCTGACTAATCCTTCGGGGAGAATAGTGGTGAATCTATGTGTGTATATGCTATGTCATAACATATATTGAACTAGCGACCCGCCCCGGCTTCGCACGGGTTACTACCCGTACCCGTGCCTACACAAATTATTGCCTATAACCTTCCTCGATAAATAGGCTATCTAACACTGCAAGAACTTTTTAAATCGGACCAGTAGTTCCTGAGATTAGCGCGTTCAAGCAAACAAACTCTTCAGCTTTATAATATTAGTATAGATTTCGTTCTAATCCTTTCAACTAGCGGTTGAAAAAAGTAACACAAATAGTGAGTACGAAACAGTCAAACTTTGCATTTCAAATGAATAAATTCGGTGGAACAATGGCGACATTAAGAGGTGTCCGAATATGGTGCAGTTTAGCTTGTGTCGCGCTGAATCGCAAATCGGAACGAGGCGGCCGGCGCCGACGATCATGGCCTGACTGACTGAGCTCCTACTCTCTAAGGCTCGTATTCTAAAACCAAACTCAAAATCAAATCCATGCTTGAATAGTTAGAAAAGGATGGCGATATATGCGATGAATAGCACAGTCCTTTTCTAACTGTACTTATGCAGAGATTTGAGTGTGAGTTTGGTTTTAGAATACGAGCCTAAGACTCTAGGCGCATCCGAAACTGCGTAAGCCCGTAATTCGTCGTACACTGTTGTGTGTTTAGTTTAGAATAGATGTACTGGCTAAGGCAAAGCGCTTGTGAAAAAAACCGGCCAAGTGCGAGTCGGACTCGCCCATGAAGGGTTCCGTAGCAGCAAGTAACATCATTTAAAAGTTCTTGTAGTTCGTTGTAACTTTGATCGATGTTTTAATAATAGTGTATTTTTTTAATATTAATTAATTTATGACGTATTAAAAAAAACTACTTACTGCTTACTAGATCTCGTTCAAACCAATTTTCGGTGGAAGTTTGCATGGTAATGTACGTCATATATTTTTTTTAGTTTTATCATTCTCTTATTTTAGAAGTTACAGGTGGGGAGGGGGGGGGGGGCACACACATTTTACCACTTTGGAAGTGTACCCCCAAAATAGGGATATTGTATTGTTGTGTACCCCCAGAATAGGGAACCCCCAAAATTTATTGTTTTTTTTTTCTATTTTGTGTGAAAATCACGGTTCACAGAATACATCTACTTACCAAGTTTCAACGGTATAGTTCTTATAGTTTCGAAAAAAAGTGGCTGTGACATACGGACGGACAGACAGACAGATATGACAAATCCATATGAGTTACGTTTTTTGCCATTTGGCTACGGAACCCAGTTCCGTGCCTGGCAAGCTGTTGGCTCCAATCTATTACACACGTTATGAGTCATACTTCGGAAATCAGACAGTGCTTAAAGCGATCTCCAGATTACCATTATAAATCTAAACACGACGATTCGTTATAACTAAGCTTTATAGAAACATAAAAGGTTGTAAGCAATGATTAGCTCACCGTATTTTATCTTTCCATTTAGAAATAATTATACCTTTACTTGAATTAAACGAAATAAACAAGTTAGGTGTGCGTTGATAACAGTTAGCCAGCGGATGTCACGATGTCTTCATTGCAAACGATAGCATTTGTCGCCAATTATGGCCCATTACTCATGCGTGTGATACTTATTAATAAGTATAAATCATTACACATCCTCCAAGAAGTGGCTTTGGCACGCTTGTTAAATTGTTTTATTATGATAAGTTATCTAAAATACACTTTTATTGAAGTAAGTCATTATCCTACTAATATTATAAACGCGAATATTTGTATGTATGGATGGATGTTTGTTACTCTTTCACGTAAAAACTACTGAATGGAATTGGATGAAATTCTGCATACAGATAGTTTATAACCTGGATTAACACATAGGATACTTTTATCCCGATATTCCCACAGGAACGGGAACCACGCGTGTGAAGCCGCGAGCGGCCGCTAATATAATAAAAATATTTAAAATAGCTGTGAGGTGGCGACTCATTAATAATAGAATACCACCAACCCATATCTTCCTTGGGTGTCGTAAAAGGCGACTAACGGACTAAAGACTGCACATGTTACATCCAACAGCTTAGAGCGGCAATGAGCTCACTGCAAATCACGCTAAACACATGTGCAGTTGTTTTTTGGTGAAACATGGACAGTGGCAGCGTACTGTTTTGCGGTCCTTATTGCCTGGTCTCCGACTATTAAGAGCTAGGGTTTACGCATTTCGGTTTTCCATACAAACTGCAAAGTAGAAATTTTTAAAAACCAATAAGCCAATTTTGATGAAACTTTGCATGCTAAAATAAAATTTGAAACTTTCTATAGTGGACTTTAAATCACAATAACTCAGCCAAATAAACGCTTTTAAAAATGTTTTCAACAAACTATTTAGATCCCTGTGTTTTACTTTAGCATGCAGTTTCATCAAATTATTAGCTTATTGGTTTTTAAAAATTTCGACTTAGAAGTTTGTATGGGAAACCGAAATGCGTAAACCCTCTAATCTAACCCTTCGGGGTATTAGTCGTGAGGATATTGTATGTAATAGAAAACAAAATAACTCATAAAGATCAACATGATTATGAAAGTATGATTAAATTAAACTAAGTATAATATTATTATAAAGCATCGATAAGGATCGCAGGCAATGTTAAACCTTTAAAAAAGATCTCTTAATATGGTCCTCTGAATGTGAAATTTTTTTGGACTACCGAGGCCGGCTGTAGTCGCCGAAATCGCACGGAGCCGTTGACCCCGCGCTCGCAAAAAAACAACAGTCTATTGTGGAAGTGCGTTGCGCGTAGGGTTGTCAATTCTATTTTTTTTGCAATATCATGTCTTTAAAGGACAATGGTCACGTAGTATGGAATTTAAACCCAGGCCCGGCGCAAATGATATGTACGTCAAAATACTGGTAATGTTGAGTAATTAATTACTGCATATGGGACACTGCCGAAATATTTTTTTAAATGTATAAAATTGCTATTGAAAGTTTTGCAGGGGTCATATTAATGTTTTAGTAAAAGGATTATTAAATTGCTAAAATGGGTGTTTAGCAGGGAGTAATAGGGGATATAATCCAAAATCAAGAGGTTAGAATACTTATTACTTCCTCTTTTTCGAACTTTTTATTGAAACACATTTTGTTTTTAATAAATATGACACGCAGCCTAAATAAAATCTAATACAAGGAAATTGCTAAGAGAATCAATATGGATTTGTTCCCAAACCGCCGCCCAAATCTTTGACTTGTTCTTTCGTGCCATGCCGATAACGATGTTTACATTACTTAATTTCTATGACTCTTGCAGCAAATAACACTGAAACCGTGTCCTTATAACATAAAAATAAGTGTTGATTTCCACACTCAAACTCATGCGCACACACGCACCCACCCACCCCCACTCATACACACACACACATCCGTACTTACAAACACTATACATATTTTTTCTTATTTTTGTTTTATATTAAGTATTAAATATGGAAATAAATAATATTAATTGTAACGTAGCCATAATAGATGTACGTCATACAACCACTTTGTACTATTTTTTGGGAGTTCCGAGGCCTGTAGCTCAGTTAATACTACCTCAGGCTTCGGCGTTTCCACGTTTTTATTGTAAATATTGTCAAGTTTTCCAATAAAGATTATTATTATTATTATTATTATTATTACCTCTTGTTGCGGTTGCAAGTTCTGGAAAATACGCTCAACGAAATCTCTCCGGTTAACGAAACAACGCTGTGTCAGAACGTGTCTTCGAACACCTGGGTATAATGACCGATCGCACACAACACATGCATCCATTTCGAAATATATAATCAATCGCAATGCTTATCCAAGTCAAAAGTCGTAGTAAATAAGGTAAACAAAAGTTGGTAATAATATGTATAAGTGACGCACAGATCGCAACGAAGTACAACGAAGGTAGGTAGGTAGATAGATACCTAAGGACCAGAATCGACACCGCTGACTGAAACGAAGGCGGAAGCTAGTCCGATATACCCGATCATTGTACTTGTTTTAATTTAATTAAATTTTTCAATTTCGAAATGTAATTTCACACTTTTAAAAAAATATTTCGACGATTCCAACTATGCAGTATTTAATTACACATTTTTAGTAAAAATCTGAGATACATTTTGTTTCCGCCGGGCCTGGGATTTTTTTGGACATTATCCTTTCTGAAAAGTTGGTAAGGTTGAGCTGAGAAATGAAATAAGAAAATCGTAAAAGTAGTCAATTCAAAAATACTGTTCAACACAAATTGAGCGATTTTATATCCACGCGAAGAATGTTTGTAGTGAAACAGATGATGATAATCAATTACAGAGACAGCATACTATGCTTCAGTAGTCAATTTAATGACACTGCCCAACACTAATTTAGCGTTTTTATATATATGCAAAGAATATCTATTCTAGTGAGACAAAAGATAATTATAAAGGCCATAATATATCGCAGAGGTATATCTGTTTATGCCTGACAACCTTAGGACAGCGGGACAGACAGTAAGCAGCTTGCCACCGACCAGCGCCACTCTCGCGCACTGTACAATGTACAGTACATGTCAGTGTACATTATACACGCAATCTGTACTAAAGCTGATATTACTCGGTGATATTCCGTAAAGCGTATTGTAACTTTTAAACGGAATTAATTAATGTCGATAAACGAAATATAAGGAAAACACAGAGTATGAAACGCTGATTAAATAATAGGTAAACGTCGACAGAGTTAGCGATTATTGTAAGACCGATTATTATCGAACCTGTTGGTGTTCTACTTTGTTTTCAGTTTTACATTTTTTGACTAAGGCCCGGTTTCCATTAGGTCGGATTCGACTCCTGGTCGGATCTAACCGAGATTCGGAAGTTCTAGTGGCGGCAACCGGGCCGAAAGTTTCCATCTGTCCGATCGGATCGGAGTCGGATCCGACCTAATGGAAACCGGGCCTAAGAGCTCGTTCCCACTTGTCGGGTATCGTCCCCGGATTTTAATCGAATGTTCCCGTGGCAGAGCATTTTATATGAAGCTATTCACACTTGTCGGAAACCGATTTTGTACCGTTCCAGACCTCGCGCCGACATCCGATTAATAATACGGATCCGACACCCGACAAGTAGGAACGAGCTGTAACACAACGCATAACATCGTGTCATTTTCGCCCGACAATCGAATCGGAGGAGATTCGAACACCGATTTTAATCAGGACCTACTTTTTATAGGACGTGTGCGTTGGTAGTATGGAATTGATACTGTTCCATTGACACTGTTCTCTGACAAAAAGCGGACACCGATTCATCGGTCGTCTGCGAGAACCCTTATACTATTGACCGACCACGGCATCTAATGTGGATCTTTATCAGCATTATTAAATGAACAGAAAAAATCTCAATTAATTTCCACTAACATCAAAGAATACAAACAATAAAGAATTGCCGATAGGAAACAACTACAAGTCTAGAACCAATCTTAAATCTCTTCCGCGGGCACTTTCTACGATGTGGTTATAGATCATAAAATTATCAGTTTCTACGTATACGCGTCGTATAAGTACATGTAGTACTAATCAGATGATACTCCTCATAAAATAGAAACGCATAAGCTTTCATACATAAGTCCAGTGAGAATTCATGATGTACCTTATCATCAGACAGCTAAGACATTATTATTACGAATAGATAAGTTCAATTCAAAATGTCAAAAAAATTTAAATCTGTAGAGTCGGAGTACGCGTTGCAATTTTAAAGACTCTTTACTTTAATATTATTAATTAAACTCTTTATGTGTCTTGCAGAGTCTTGCTGCAGAGCAAAGACACTTTACAACATGAAATACCTATACTAATCATCCGTTAAACAGCAATAAGCGACAACAGCTCAAAAAATGTCGATAGATATGAAGCAGAATACGGCGTTCGTTATAAAAACATGACTTTAAAAAGAGACAGCAGAGTTATGAAATTTAACGAATGTCAAAATAAACCCTCTCCACAGCACTCAGACAGACGTGGCAGCACAATTGCGCTGCACAAACAAGGACTGGCCAAACAGACCGGGCAAATACCGGCGCGCCTCAATACCGCGGCCATGCAAATTTATTCAACAGGAGAGGAAAAAACGTGAGCCCGCTTTAAATTTCAATTCGTCCTATAAATATGGTGACATCGGACGGGCCGTGCGATCAATTGTCACACGGCATTCAAATCACTAAATCCTTTTGGCTTGAATTGGACACCTTACACAGGTAAAAAGGATTTCTTTGAATAAGACAAAGCACTTTCTCAGAATATTTCGTAATTTCGATAAAATATTTTCTAGGACCAAAAATATATTTTTGTTATAAAAAAACTGCTTATCTCTTTCTGATACAATTTTGCTCTCAAAGTTTTTGTTTTATTAAGAGAAATATTTTTGTTTCAAGATTCATGTATAATTTGATTGATATACTAAACTTTACTTAAATGAACAACTATAAATGCACTTGAATCAATAAATAACATCTTTGGTTAAGATGTAAGTATTCTCAATTAATGATTCAAGTCTTTTATCTTGAAATAAGAATTGTGTAGTACAGTAAGAAGAAAAAATATTTTCTGTCTAAGAAAATATGGCTTTTCTGAAATGTAAAAATGTTTCATTCAGTTCCAGAATATTTTAATTATTGTTTATTAAATATTTCCTTAGTCAAAATATTAATTATTAATGTTTAGAAATATTTTACGTTGGTCCAAAATAACATTTTATTTATGTTTGTGTCATAAATTTCTAGTTTTTAAAGACGTACAACATTACTATGAAATATTTTTTTCTCATTTTGTTTTTGGTTTTGTTGGATTTAGAGAATTTAATTTAAACAAGAATATCGTAGTGTTATATCAACACGAATTAACTTTGTTTTAACCAAAATACTTTGTTTTGAGATTTAAGATTTTTTTCGAATTCTGTTTATTTTCTTTCACTTTTGTTCGAGGTGCGCCGTTCGAATTGTTCTGTACTTACAAGTAGTTAAATTGAGCACAAAGCTTTGTTTAACATAATATGTTATTGGAGTTAAAGTATAATCTCTCAAAAGGCAACGTGGATTCTGTTGTTGTTATGCTTACTTTGTGTGGAGGGAATACGTGAATATGTAATAAATTTTATTTGGGTAAGTATGCGCTCATCTATCTAGTGCCACGGTACGCCGCACCGGCGCCGAAGATTAATTATTTTATTTTATTTATTAATTTACTGTACACAGTATTGGCAGTAAATTATATTCTATTTTATTCTAATCGATTTTATTTATTTTGGTTAATACTGGCTGAATAACAAAACATTTTTTTTCTTCTTCCAGTCGAATAATTTATGAAGAATACAATGTGATTGCAGCAAAAATAATAACATTGTTCCCAAAGGAGACTACAGGCAAATACTTTTCAAAGCCAATAAGAAAAAATAATTTTGTAAATGGACGATGCACAAGGAAAATTAGAAGAAGCAATGCGACTGTGAAAATGAATCACCAGCAATTAGATGAAAAACAACTCAAGAGTTGCAAAGTAATTTAGAATGTTTTTATTTTTTTATATTTTAATACTATGGTCTAATTAACCATCCTATGGCCTATGTCCAGTACAGTACTATCTTAGGGTTGTCGATGAAGTCTATGTTGCACTAAAAGTTAACAAAGTTATTTTTTTAAGATATTATACAATTTTGAGACAAACTGTGGCTAAACTCCAATTCGGAACCTTGGAACATGTGCAACAAAAATGAAAAGGCCGCATTTAGCCTCAGAAGGGAAGGGGAACGTAAAGTCTTTATGAGTTTCTACATAATGTCGAAGACAGGATTGGAAAATTTTGTCAGACTCACGGAATGACGTATTGGTAAGAAACCTTAAATTAGAAAATGTTAAATGCTCCCTGTTTTTAAAGTTATCTTTTAGAGTATCAATTATAATTTCTGCTGAAGTTAATTTTGATTAATATGTTTAATGGAATTCTTATTGTTAATTTTAATACCAAATATTAGATTGTGATTCCAGTTGAATACCTACTTGTGAACTATAATTTTATTGTAATATGCATTATCAATTATAATATGAACATAGGACATTATATTAAATTAAATATATTATACGTTTAGGTTAGGGAGTTGATGTTTGTCCATTTTCGTTTTATAATAATAAAAAACTAATAATACTTAAGATGTAAATCTTATTATAAATAAATTAACATTATGTGTAATTAAGAATTCGTCTATTTCTATGAAAATATATTACATATTATTTGAAAATTTCGTTTTTATTACTTATAGTATATAAGTACATCTCGTGTTACTCATATAGTCGCCTTTCCACGGAAAGTCGGGTTTTCTTCATGCGCTGTGCGGACGTAACAGAAGACAAGGATTTAAAAAAATATATTATTACGATTATGTTATTAAAGTGCGATTTTACTGTCTTAGGTAAAGCGTTGGGTTTATTTAATTCATTTCATGTAATTTCTTTGAAATAAGTACTTATTATTTGGGTGTAACAGGAATGTGCATCATTTTAAGAGGTGAATGTACTCATCTATACGAACTACTTTTACCAACTTAAACATTTCTTGTTTCGTACTTACATTTTTTTTTTGATTTTTATATATTTTGGCAGAGCTCATTGTACGAAAGAGATGTTCATAATAGGTAAATGTGTACATTCACTCCAAAAAGTGATGCACATTCCTGTTAGATACACCCGTATAATAAGTACTTATTTCAAAGAAATGACATGACTTGAATTAAATAAACCCAACGCTTTACCTAAGACAGTAAAATCTTACTTTAATAACATAATCATAATAATTTAAAAAATCCTTGTCTCAAAGAAAAGATATAACATGAATTAAGTAAACTCCATGCTGTAACTTAGACAGTAAAATCTTATTTTTAGAGTCTTGTTAATTTTAAGTAAAAAAAATCTTGGTTTAAGACATAACCATCTAAGCATAATGAAATTTACAACAACTTATTAAGAAATTCCGTTTCAGTGTAAATAAATATTATCTTATTTTTAGATTCCCGATTATTGAAGTCAAGAGAAAATAAATATAAATCCAATAAATGATCTCTTCGTTTATCATTGCGGATTCTCAACCTTAGACAATAAATGCAAGTAACAATGAAATATTTTCTTGAAACAAGAATAATATATTTTTTTTAAGTAATTTGTGTCTTTATGGAAATAACAAATACATTCACTTGAAGAATTTATTTTATTGACTCTCAATATAACTGTAATTCTTAAGTGAATTAATTTATTTATTGCTTTAAACAACATTGTCTGGTTACAAATAAACAATTTTAAGATATTTTTTTGCTGCTAACAAGTAAATAAAATATTCTCTAGCGTGTATAGGGAGGAAACCGTTTTCTTGGAGTTAATAAATTTGCTTTGATGCAAAGCAATTGGTCTTATTCAAAGAAATCTGTTTTTTCTGTGTACTAATTTTTATATCGATTCAGTTTTGTTAGTTACGTAAAGTATAGTCTATATACTTACCTACAGGGTGGAAAAAAAGACCGTGGTTGGAGGAAAAGTACCCTTATTATTGATGATGGCTTTTACTAAAAGGAAACATTTCTTTATTTTCAAAAATAATTAAAACTGCATTTAAAGATTTAAAAAAAATCACTTGCTTGAGCCGGGAATCGAATCGGTGAAATGTAAAAAAACCTGTATTTTACGATACCAACCGAAAGAGTCATTTAAAAGGATCAATTTGTTTTAAAACACATAGTATCTTAAATAAATCAAAATGAATGAATTCAGTCGTAGAATACGTCCGTGCATACGTGAAAATGGGTCTCATTTTGAGCAATTCATAAGTTAAGTGAACTATTTTCTTTAGATAGTAAGTAAGCGTCACTATAAAAAAAAAAATTTCTTGGTCTTTGTTTAATTTAAGAGACTTACTATGTTGTTTAATAGAAATTGATCCATAGGAATGACTCTTTCGGTTGGTATCATAAAATACAGGGGATGTTTTTTTCACATTTTACTGGCTCGATTCCCGGCTCAAGCAAGTGATTTTTCAAAAATGCAGTTTTAATAACTTATGAAAATAAAGGAATGTTTTCTTTCTGTAAAATTTGCCATCATCCTACTTATATTATAAACGCGAAAGTTCGTAAGTATGGATGGATGTTTGTTACTCTTTCACGTAAAAACTACTAAATGGATTTAGATGAAATTCGGCATGCAGATAGTTTATAACCTGGATTAACTCATAGAATACTTTTTACTCAATATTCCAACGGGAACAGGAACCACGCGGGTGAAACCGCGAGCGGCCGCTAGTCAATACAAGGGTACTTTTCCTCTAAGCACGGTCTTTTTTTTCCACACTGTATACTGCCCTACTGCTGGGTGTGGACAAAGGCCAACATCATTGAAATATTCGCTACAAAGTGATCTCAAAGCCGAGCTTCTTACGCATTGAAAAATCGAAATCCATTTTGCGCGCCCTGGAAATCCATGAATTTATAATCTAGAGAAAAATTCAAGACTAACTTTTTCACTGGTTCCATTGTCTTCGTTCACATCATTCCGGACCACAGGTAAATCTTTTGAGCTCCTTTATAGATTATGGTCGGAAGCTTTAGATCGTTATTCCCACAAATGGTATAAAACGATAAAGTTTAGTCACCCTAAAGGTTTAGCGATACCATTTCCAATAAGCCTTTATAAAGAAAACGCTCGCGGTATTACGTGATCGATCGATTACATGCTATACGTACAAGCCATCATCTTAGATACGAAATTGACACGTAATGAAATATAACTTCCCGACTGCAAAACCTACTTAAATATTTTTTATAAAGATCTCAATATTTTATCTGTCTCTTCTGGTTAATGGATCTTTCACGATCAGCTTTCATTAACTCTTGATCGCCTATTAAAGGTGTTTTAGAATTTCCTTCCATCAATACCACTATTAAAACACATTGATTATATAATTAAATTAATGGTCTCTCCTTAAGTGCTGTTAGTGATACAGCATAAAGTGTAATATAGAGATTTAAAAGCAATCGTTGGATCTGCAAACGCAGCCGCAATGCATTCTGCGATACAGTTCATGTGCGAAAACAATTAAATTGTCTGAGACGTGTCGTTCGTGACGAAGCCTTGCTCGCTATTTGTGCCGATGACGGGATTGATTGGCGAAAAATTACACTTGATTAATTTCTTAATAAAAGATACTATCACAGACTCAACAGGATAGGGTTCCGTAGACTAAAAATATTTCTCATATAATATCTAAGTATCTTTATAAATAAAAATCAATTCCCACGAATGTATGTTCGCGCATTACTTCCAAACGGATGCACGTTATTGAGTAATTCTTTTTTGTTGGATTTCTAACTGTCAGGATCACGATCAGGACAAAGTTTGTATAAAAAATTGGAAATTTGTCACAGGATACAGAGGTTTATGTGGACTAATTTGCGGGCGAGCCGCTAGTTTTAACATAAACTTTTCGTATATGTAGGGATGTAACCATTATTCAATTTTATAAAATTTTATTTTGTAGACGATTTATGGAGATTACATTTTTTAGCAGTGGTAGTCTCCGAGTTAAACCACTGCGACAGACAAGACGGGCCGATTGACAGACCGACATGACACGACGAACCTTTAAGAGTTCCCGGTTCACTACGGAATCCTAAAATAGTTTGTAGCGTCGGCGTCGCTGCAGCAGCGCACAGAACGTGCACTTTCTCTCAGAATTCGACGCGTAACATAAACGGAGCTTTTTTAAACGCGAGTCATCAACCTTCGCGCGCAACACAATTTCATTGCTGAGATATGTAAACAGTAGTTGCCTATTTTAAGACACTGACCAGCTCTCTCTTCGCGGCTTCTTAGCAAAACGTCTTGCAAAGCAACTCAGCTCAGCTAGTCATATCCACATTTTACTTTCCCGTCCAGCTTTAACGATTGTAATAACCCTTAATTGCCTTACAATACATTTAACTGCTTCGTTAGACTTATTAAGCAGAATTATTTTGAAGCATGTGCTAACGAAATATTGCTTGTTGCCTTTTAAAAAATTACTAGATAAAACTTGATTGAATGTTAAGGATGAAGATGAAGATTTGGATATTCAACCGGTTCTTAAACCAAATCAGAGACAGCCATCTGCCCCGAGACCATGACGCACCAGGGCTGACTTACAGGGCTCTCAAGTCTTATGCGACAGGTCGCGCGACACGTGCGTATCTGATCACAATGCATATTTATGCGAGAGGGGCTACGGGCTAGACCAAAAGCCACCAAAGCACAAACGCCAGCGCCAAATAAGGAACAAAAAAGAGAACACATACTGCCCCGGACGAGTCCCGAGCGTGTTGCAGTCGCTTGCACTCCCAAAAATATTCATGAACTTGCGAATGCGGCAAATACTTCGGCTAAAAAAGGAATATACAATTTTATACTAAGTAGGTATATGGTATTCCCTAAGTCGTAGAGTTGTCAGAAAAATTGGAAACAATTGTATAAATTATATTTTTTATTAAGTAGTAGGTATTTACGCTTCTTGTTTAACAAGTTCTTAGCTAATATTCCTGTATCATTAAGATTGACAGTTTACAAAAGAAAAGAATGTCAATTTTAACAATTGTCATTCTTTTGTTCCTACCCGAAGTCCTACAAATCTCGTAAGGTGACGTGCGTTTATCACACAGCACATTGTTGTGATCGCGATGATTAGCGGGATGAAACGGCGGCTGCCCACGAGACACCCAGCCACTGGCTGCTGTCCAATTGGACGATTTATCTCTACACCACGCTAAAATGTACACCATTATCTAAACACCGAAAGGTCGTAGGCAGCTTTAACGATTCGCCAAGATGGATGTTCACGTCACAGCATATTTTCTCACTGTGTCGCGATAACAAAAACAAACGAATTTTGAATTTATTATTTCAGTTCGTTATACAGAAATTAAACAAATGAGGTTTGACTTTCACTTTCATTTAAATTTTCTTATTTGAGTCTTTATTTCGCCCGACATGTCAGTCTATGTAACTTACCTACACCGCCAAGATATTCCCAGCAAATAATGAGTGGGGAGGTCTGGAGTAGCCCGCATGCATCCCGCTCGTCTCCTGTTATTCGATTTAAAGGATTAAGGTGTACTTTATCAGCCCTCACGGCGAGGGGAGCGGCGCGAACGAGACAAATTGAGAAAGTAAAACCTCTACCTTTTCGGGCCGAACGCACACTTTTTTACAATAAAAGTTTATTGCTTTTAATTTAGATTTATAGGCCGCACAAAATTTTTATAAATGAACCTCCATTATCAAGATGTCTCTACCAAGATCACGCTATTGGCAACTTGACAAGAGACTTGAGAAAGTTTATCATTAGTAAGAAGAGCAAACACAAAAACTTATCCAAGTAAGTATATTGGGGATAACGTATTATATTAATAGTTTTCTCGTTTACCGCAGCCATATTTTATCTCAAGTTATTATTTACAACTTCGACTTGACACATGGAAATAGAATTACGTATGATTTACGTTACAGTACGTAACTAGCGGAAATAAACTCACGCCCAGCTTTCGGAATTTGCTAAAGGAATTAATAGTTTCCTTTATTGCTCTAAACTAAACATAACATTAATGTAAAAAATAAGACATTAATACTTTATGAAACCAATACGGAAACCCAGTCAGTTTCAATCTATGGTAAATGAGTGAACAAACAACCACACAGAAGGAGGTTCTGGAAATGATTATTATGTCTACGGGGCGACATAGCTTTACGGTGGACTATTAAGAGTTTACAACATCCACAAAACCGCGGGCAGGGGTGGCGCAATAACAGCGCCAAAGAGGCGCGCGGCCCCGCAATACGGATGCACCCTCCAGACCACTCCGCTGGAAATCACAATCACCAGACACAGATCGTTTTGTTAACATTGCGCGGCCCTACAAATTCATTTGCATACTGTGAGTTATTGGTTTTCTTAAGATTAAACAAAATCATGCGATTAAAAATACGCTTAGATTCTGAAAGCTTAAACCATGTTAACTACTATAATTATGGTTTCATTAATGATAGTAGAAAAGTAATTTTTGTTTTATTCCACTACCGGTGTTCTCACAACCAAAGTGAGATGTTGTACATTATTAATAATTGAATACATCGTACAATCGAAGCGTCAGTTAGCTCAGCGAGTTTTTACAATGCAAAGCATATCACCGTTTGCGGTGAGCGCATCGCGCGCGGCGCCCGACATGTCATGTGGAGCGAGACTCCGTACACTTTCATAGGAAACAAATCATCTACGCCGCGCGCCGCCACCGACTTTCGACAGCGCACGCATATGCAACAAGCCGAACTTACCCTAAATTCATGTATGTACACTTACTTCTATGAAACACAGCGAATGTGACTTTAATAGCATAATAATTTCATATTGAACCGTTACGGTAATGATCCGAAAACTTAAGTCACTGTCAGGTATATCTCTATGTTGGTATTACAGTTGAATAATAGATTAGAAGAACGTGTATTATTATCAGTCTTATCATAAGAAAATAAAAAGTAAAAGAACTCCTTACACCAAATACCTTAAGAAATAGCAATAGGTATATGAGTACTGTGCTCGAATCTAACAAGGGAACATGAATTCTTTTTATACGACTGAGTCAGCAAACAAGCAATCTGTCTGATGGTAAGGTGTCTTAAGGCTGAGGCCTTAAGTAGTTATCTTATGCTTCAAACCGGAACACAGCAATACAGGACATTGCTGCTTGGCGGCAGAAATATGTACGTGGGTGGTAATGGTAACCGTCCGAACGGGTTCTGCGCAACCCTACAACTCGGCTGGATAAATTCATAACTTCATAATCTTATAGCAGAAGACAAAGGAGATTTATTTATTTATATCTTAGGAAGACCAACAGCTTATTCAAACAATATAAGTAGTGGTAATAATAACAGATGGCCAATTACAGATCCTCACAAGTAATAACAGACAATATCCTAATAATTAAAAAAAATACAGCCAGTGTTTAACATTAGCATATAGTTAAACTAATAATTTCATAGATGATATCTCACGGTACCGCTATTAGCAATTCAGCAGTGATAATTTAATCTTACAAGGCGATCGGCCGGTCCGCATTCCCATACAATTTCCTAGACGAGAAACACAAATGCACTGCATATCAAGAACATTACGTCTCGACTCAAGTGGAAGTGGCTCCTGTTATCAGACGATGGAGTAAGGGCCACGTTGGTACCCTATTTCCAGCAATACATTTTAATGAGAGAGCTTTGTAGTACACGCCTTATTTTGCAATTAGAGCTGCATTTAAATCAATACACATTACCTTAGAAAACGAAGCGGTTAAAAGTAATTTAGGGATTTCCGACCAATTCCGACGCTTGCCTTTGTTAACGCTAGGAATAATTGTCAAAACAGACGATTACATTCGTTTACAGTATTTAGGACAGCAATTGTTGCAATCATCTTAACAGCGCTCTTTCTAAAATTAAGCGACAAAAATAACTGTGTTCGTTTAGGTAATCGCGCTGGCGACGACGTTAAAATAAGAACAGTTAGAATAAATAAACACTAGAAATAAACAGAAGTCATCATCATCAGACGAGATAAACGATTCGCTGTTAGCACAAAACAGAATGCTGTTAGGCTCAGCCATATTACCCACCACACAAGCCCAATGCAAGTAAACGATGTATTTAGAAAACGTGAAAAAACTATGCAGTTTTACCACAGAATAAATAATAGTACTACGTTTTACTTCAAAGTAACTAGTGTGAGCAATGTGGGTCTTAAAATAAACCGTAGTGCACTAACATTACGTTTGCAGTGTAGTGCTAGTGTGGGAATTCAAAACCCGTAAACAACGGAGCCACTTTTAAATTATTTAGCTTTATGTAACCGGAAGAAAAATGGTTGCAAAAGCAGGATGGTGGATGTAATTTTTTTGTCTGTTACGGTCGCAACAACAACTAACTTTCTCGCTTGTTGAAGAGCTTGCAAGCTATAGAATATTTTCTATGGCATTAGTAACATGCCATACAGCTTATCGGAATAGCTGAGACCTTCGCTTCCGGTACACTTTGTAAGAAGTTTACATAAGTAAACTTTTAGAATTAGCATTCTAAACTTCAGGTGAATTTCACAACTACCAGTTTCATTGACGTTGGTGCTAATTACCAATTAGATAAAAAGGATTTTTTCATTGTTTTGTTTGTGCTAATGTTACACATATTATGTATTCTGTGACATAATTATAAATAATAAATTCTAAATATGTAGCGTATATCAAAATCAAATAATCATTTATTATTTTTTAAGGTTTACGCGAACACGACTCATTGACCTGTGACCACGGACCCTTTAAATGGCTCGAAACGTTAGGAATAAATAAAAAACCACCTGCCCGTTGGTTGGACGATATTTTGAGAGTCGTGGAAGAGCGGTGGATACGGTTAGCGCAAGATCGTAGAGTGGCGGAAAAAAGAAGAGGCCTTTACCCAGCAGTGGGTGTAACCGGCTGATTAGATAGATAGATAGATGTAATCTAGTAAATTATACGCGAGTTTAATCCGTAAAAAGTGTTCAAGTTCAAGCAATCTTTTGTTAATGTATACAATATGCATGTAAATAGAAGTTTGTTATTATTGTTGCATAGCCTAATTTGTATATGTATCTAGTGGTAGTTTCCGGGTTGATCGCGATAAGCAATGAATGAAAGTTGGCAGATAAAGCACGTCCAACAGTGTCAAGGCCGCGCATGCGGTGCGTGCTGCCAAGAGACGCAGCTGATGCGCGCGAGACGGAAGCCGATCGACACTTTTTTCTTCTTCTTAAATAATGGATTGGTACGGTCACCACATTTAAGGCAGTGTCAAGTAGAGAGATAATAGTAAATATTTTTTTGCAAAAAGATGATGATAATATAACATAATATAGCCAGGGTTCATTGATAATTATCAAAATATAAGTTATTGATAATTATCTTGAAAAGTATAATCGAATAGTTGCAAGTTTTTATTCACGAAATTATAAACGAATAATTAATAAAATATTACCTTGATTGTAAAATGTGTATAATTTATTTACTAATGTACTTGCTTCTAACGTAAATGTTGTTATGTAATATCAGTTAAAAAAGGACTGCTAGGCTTAGGTACTCGTATATCTGTTTAATTATCGTGATAAATATCAAAGGGCATATTTATCTTGATAATGTCAAACCGTGACCAAAGCAAAAAGGTGCAATTCTAAGGTGATGCCCGAACATAAATTCATGGTAATTGATTTTTATTTACAAAGACTTTCACTGTCCAAGTTGATGATTGTCATCCATTAGAAGAGCATTAGACAAGACAGATATATTTGACAGGTGTTATACAACACAACGTATGGTCACAGGATGGATGTGACCATACGTTGTGTTGTATAACCGACACAATAGCGGAAACAGCTCCATACTTTCTTACAGTCTAGAAATCTCATCGGCCGACAGGTGGGTTAATCAGCCATTTGCAGATGACTGTGTGCGTCGGCTGTGCATGGTGTGCGTGCGGCGACCACGCGATCGTTTATCGCCGTACAATCCAATTGAAATAGAATGGCGTCCGTGAAGTTAGTCACAAGTCGCGTCGCAGTAGCGAATTTTAGGTGTCACCCCCGCCCGCTAGCAGGCCGCAACCCGCGGTGGCCCTCCCGCCGCTCGGCACCTGCGCACTGCGGCACTCGCAGCTAAATTCACAACCGCAATCCTAATTGAATCAAACTGTAACAGCATCAGGGTAAGTACCAAAACTGTCAAATTGCTCCAATCGATATTGCTTCTTATATCAAAATCCATAAAGCTCATTTAAGATATTTGACTATTTGTATACCAGGTTGACTTGCTAGCGGCTGTACAATGAGCCGTACTCACATATAATATCATTGGCCGTACTATATACAATGCTATCGGCGCGATCTCCGCGATGACAGCGGCAGCGGGCCAGGGTTCGACGCCGGCGGCGGGCGGTGCCACCGCTTTTATACAATGTGATAAGGGTGGTACTTCTAACCCGTTAAGGCTAAATAATACATCTAAATTCATCGACAAAAAAATAATATGGGGGAGGTCGATATCGAAATCGCTTTGACCGTATCGTTGCATACCTATATGGTACCTAAATTATTGAATAGATTGGCGCCAAGAACAATCTAAGCCGTCGACACACGAGAAGCACTGTAAGTACAAAGTACAATATCTAAAACACAACTCATACAATTACTAAAACGCTGCTGTGGCTGGCTAGGCACTCTAGGCAGCTCGGCAGTGACGCGGTGTGGAGCGCGGCGTCCTTTATATAGTTTGATCACTATCAATCGTGTGGATCCGCACTGTTTATGTTCAACCTTTGGTCTGACAAAGGCTTTAGATATTGCGATTGCGAGCGACACACAATAAACGTCCACGGAAAGTTTGATCATCGGAGCTTTGCAAACAAGTTGGAGCCGTGTCATATGACAGGACTCACGCTTAAAGTGTTAAATAACAGCACGTACCAAACCATATACTTGCTAAACGAATTCAAGCCTTAAAGTTTTTGATTTAAGTACAATTTTGATAAATAAAAGCTGGCTATTCAAAGTGACCCCCGAGAGTTTAGTGCCGGCTGCCCACCCCTATTTGAATATATTCAGGGCTCGCGACAATTTAAACTTGTAAATCGGATAATCCAATGAAGCGACCGAGTGTCCGTTCACGTGCATGTTAAGTTGGAAGGCGTCAAAGGGGGACTTAGGTCTATTTAAATTAATATTTAATTAACAACTATTCGAAATTTTTTGTCTTTTTTTAAATACGATAACCAATAATAGTACACTTAGCGCTTCCGTGACCACTAGAGATCACATTCAATCAGATGAGCCTCAACGAGATGGTTGCACGAGGCTAACAATTAGAAAGGCTTCGGCATAGCGTGAGAGAGGGGCGGCATGGCAGCTACGGGGGCCAAAACAATGTATCCAATTTCTACACTTCCCCACTTCCGATGCAATTACGACACAATATTGTGGGGCTGCGGCGCGGCCTGACCGCAGCCGCCTGAAATCTAGGCACTGCTGCAATCTCGTTACGGTACATAAAATACACTCTCATTGTTCTCCCGCCTTAGGTTTTTTCGCAAGGCCCAATCAAACAAAGAAACCTGTGTGTCTAAGCGACGATACGAATCTACAGGTGTTTTATTTCCACCTTGTGGCCATAGCGCACGACGCACGAGCGCCGGCGACGTCTGCTCCGAGCCCGGCTAGCAGTGCCATAAATTGATGTCAACAGGATACGGCTGTAAATCGTCTGCAACCTGACCTCAATAATTATGTGCCATTATAAAAGATTATCTGCACTCACAACTGACGGACAAGTTGACAACGCGGAGGGGAAACGAGTCCCCTCCGCTAATAAGTGTCAAAAATCTGGATTATGACATCTCGCTTTGTGATACGACTTTATCGTAGCATTATGGTAATACAGAAGAGTAAACGAATACTTATTAGGTGTTTTGCATTTCGACAGCAATTTATACAACGACTGAGCTACTTATTCAAGCGCAATATTCTGATTGTAAGAACGTTGACAAAATCATTATTTGAATAGCTTTTTAAATGCTATTGATATGTTTTTGAAGCACTATGAGTTGCAACTTTAGAAACGATCACTTCGCACTGTAACTACAATTATTTACAAAGAGAAAAAAATCTCTACTGAGAAACCCTTGTTTGCGCAGCGCGAGAGGGTCACATTGAAAAGTCCCAATATTTACAAAGCAAGGACACAGTTAAAAACATAAAAGCTCTTATCGCCCAAAGCGAACTTGTGATCCATTACAGACACTTTACAAAGATTCGAGGGCGCTACAACGACCACAGTTCAGAGGTCTCCCCTGACGACACGCCACCAGTTCGAGAATCAAGTGAGTTCGGAGTGTACCGACGTCAACTGCTAAGGGCCTCCTAGGATTGGTTAAAAGGGCACTCAGCCCTCACAACAATACTCGCGTCATAATCATGTGACCCGGTGCGGTAAGGTAAAGGCCTGCCAATCAAAGTCGGGTGAAGTTTGCCATTACGCTGTCGTTTTGGTTACAAACACATCCACGAAGTGAAACAATTAAAACTCAATAACATAGTACATACACACATTATATCAGCGGTTCTTAACCCTTTAGTGATGACATGACGGACCGTTTTACAATAATTTTATGTTGCCGTGGACCACCCAGTTGGCTTAGAGATAATGTACAGTACCTAAATGAATACCTAAACTTGATATATTTATTTACACTTAGGTCCTAAAAGGTTCTACCTATCTATAAATTAAACAAGCACAAAATTATTTAAACCCTATATTTTTTACGATAAATTCACATTACATTCATAGATTTTAATGATAATCTGAATCCTTGGTTCTGAGTCCTTCTGAAGCTTTCTGAAGCCTTCTGACTTAGAATAATAACGCATAGAAAGCGAGAACACGCACGATAAATGAGGCCAGTAAAACCAAGCCATACTGGCCTGGTACCGAAACGGCCCGCGTCAGTACCAATAATCTAAACTTATCTATCTTTCAACAGTTCCAATTTCCTTACTTTTGGGGCAAATCTGATTCCTCTAGCAACATAACTTGTACACTCGTGTGCGTGTCGCCGAGATAGTACGCGTAACTTACTCCTACATCCATTTTTTCTTGCCTCACGCCATGACAGTTTTCTAGTACGAGACTATCGTTCTATGCGTTATTATTCTATGCCTTCTGAGTCCTTATCTTATTGATTAGGATGGCTCCGCGGACCATTTGGTATACTTCCAGGGACCACCAGGGTCTGCGGACCACTGTATTATATAGAATCACAACTATTATCTCCAATGGTTAGTCAGAGACTAAGCAATGAGGGCCGGAGAGAAGCAGTCTACTGCCATAGCCCACGTTCCACCAAAGTACAACTGCACATGTGCTCAGCGTGACAAGTGGTGAGCCCATCGCCGCTCTACGCTGTTCGACGTATGTGCAGTCTTTAGTCCGTTAGTCGCCTTTTACGATACTCAAGGAAAGAGAAGGGTTGGTACTATTCTTTTAGCGAACTCCTATGCCGCACTGCCTTAAATAACATAGTATGTTTAAAAACACTTGTGACAACGCGTTGAACAATACGATAAAACGTTATGAATATGAATATTTAATAATTGCATACAATTTGTTGTATGTGACCAAGTCGAATTTCTAATGTGTCACCTTACAGGGTTGGTCACAATTGAAGCATTGACCTTGTTGTGACTGAATGCAATTTCATATTCCTGTCTACACGCCCGCCGCCGTGTCGCGCGGTGAATCACGGAGTATTGTCGAGTAGAACAACGCTCCGTCCGAATACAAGGTCAACCGCAAAACCGATTGGACTTCAACTGAACCACTATCATTTCGAACTCCGCTATTATAGCTTGATTGACACAGAAAACTGCACGCACGCTGGTTGCAAATGATACTCGATGAATTTGGACTATTATTTTCTAAAGTAACCGAGTAACCGAACGACGTCGGGTAGCGGTGAAAGAATAGTACCACCCCCTCTCTTCCCTTGGGTGTCGTAAAAGGCGACTAACGGACTAAAGACTGCAAATACATTTAACAGCATAGAGCGGCGATGGGCTCACCACCTGTCAAGCTGAGCACATGTGCAGTCGGTATTTGGTGAAAAGTGGACTATAGAGAAGACTGCTTTTGCTGTCCTCATTGCCTAGTCTTTGACTAACCCTTCGGGGATAATAGTCGTGATTATATGAATGTATGTACCTTTGTATGTTTTCTAAAATTTACCTTATTACTACCTCTTGGTCTACTGGTCAGCAGACCCAGAGATCTCGGGTTCGATTCCCGCGAGAGGATATGAGAATATATGTTTGTAGGCTAGCTAGCATTATCTTATCTAAATATGTCGCCATAACATCTATTTAGCTAAATACGCTTTGTTATTTTGGTCGTCTCAAAATTATTTCGTAGCTAGTCCCCGTCCGTAATCCGTGGTCTTACAAATAATAAACTTGTAAAAAGGAACGCGATTAGATCAGCATAAATTATGTTTCATTTCAATGAATTGAATTCCGCGGTACAAACCTTTTAGGCTGCGAAGCACTCGACAAATCCCTTTATTTTATGGAACCCCACATCATTATGATAAGTGAGATAACAAAGTAAAGACACTGCATTTCAAATTAAGAATAATAAACAACTGATTTACAAAGATCACTTTAAGAATCGCTAATTCAGACAATGTATTAGACACATCTGCCGGTGGACTTCCTCTTTTCGACCGACTTCAAGCACAGGAAGTTCTCAATTCGTCGGGAGCTTTTTACTGTATGCTATTCTGCCATAACACATAATACGTCAAATGTGTATGTCAAAACTGTCACTATTCCGCAACGATTTAGTTTATTGATTGTGTATCTAATTATTATGTGTGAACTGGAACAACTGCCGACCCAACGCCTTCCGTCAAGATTTCCTATCTGGGCCGATGAACGTGTAAACGCCCCTTTCAGCCTGAAGGAAGCGTGGCGTTTTTCCTGGGACCGCATTGACATGCCGAACAAGTTTTTGACCCCTGACCCAATAGTAAAACCCTGCAGGAAGCGATGGTCAACGCGCGCCGTGGGTCAAATTGAATCGGTTCAGATTAGGACATGGGCGTTTAAGCCACCATCTTTACAAATTGGGACTAAAGGACTCGCCAGCGTGTGAATGTGGAGCCTCGGACCAGACATTGCGCCACATTGTACTGCCCACTGTACTGTCTCCCTGGTGGCCAGAGAGAACTGCCATCAACTGACGCTGCAGCCAAAGAATGGCTGTTAAACTTGAAAATTAAGGTTTAGGACGTTGCAGTTTTGCCATTCGATATGATAATATGTGATCGAAGAAGTAAAAAATAAGCTAGGTGTAGTAGTTGGGGGCCGGCAAGGTAAGGCTGACTAACGCTGCACGTTGCCTTCGCACCTGGAATTCCCACTTAACATCAGGTGGAGAGGAGTCATCTGCCGTGCTAAGTATAAAAAACCTCCCCTCAGTCGATGATACACCTCACCTGTCCCTTATGCCTAACTTCATGCACGATGAAAAGAAGAATACACTCACCCGGGTCGGCGAACAGCTGCCTGTACACGGCGAGCGCGACGTCGTCCTCGCTCACAAAGTCCCACAGCCCGTCGCAGGCTACCACCACGAAGTCCTCGTTGCCGTCCAGATCCACCGTCATCATCTCGGGGTGCGCGGTCACGTACGGCTTGTATTGGGCGTCACCTGTGGCAAGAACATTTTGATTAGATTACCAATCTAAACCGGAATTTTATTTTCTATATTGTATGTTTTACATACTTGGAAAGAAGATAGTACCTAACCTATTGCATAGCATGGCGGCAATTGGGCATACGCTACGGCCCGCTTAATTGTAAGCGATTTCGAGCAAGCCTATGGAGGTTTGCAACTGTAGAGGCGTTGCCGTCCCTGATAGTTATTTTATTATTTTTTAATAATTTAAGAAACCAACAGCGGTACAAAATAATATTAATTTGACTTTAAACATAACGATAAGTTAGGCTAATAACTGGTTTCTCTTAATTTTTTACATTATGTTCAGTAACGGCTAATACATTGACTTACACAAATGATACTGTTATTTTTATTATTTGCATAAGAAATATTACATAGTGTAAGAAATACAGAAACACAAGGTTTCGATTTACGAGGAAAGGAAAGAAGGCACATTTAGTTTGCTAATAGAAAAAGCTGCTCTGCGATGAATCAATCAGATAGAGAATCTGTCTGAAAGTCGGCGGCTAATTGAGGTGATTTATGGCATCACTTTGTAAATCTGAGGGTCAAGCTATGAAAGTCTTCTTCTTCGTAATATTTGATTATATGCGTTAAGAAACGCTCAAATAAACTCAAAGATAACGAAACGTTGACAAAATCTCTACCTCAGGCTTGAAAGCGGAGGACGAGGGTTCGATTCCCGCCGTTACCTTTGAGTCTTCTTCTTATTTGCGAAAAGAAGAGATAGGGGGTTCTTAACTGTCGGAAACTATGTATTTATGTATGCTTTCAACACATAAATGAACAAGGTTTGTGTAGCTAGACCAGGCTTAAATTAATAAGAGTGCAACGCCGAAGACAGCCTTTTGGTTAAAAAGGAGAAATGCTAGTTTCGTTTAGCCACCACAAACACAACACATATTTTAATTTCTAATATTGTTAATCAGAAACCTCTAAAGACACAAAGACGGCAATAGAGCATCATCAATGGTAATACGTGACTTGGGAAAAACCACCATTTTCCGTTCACAAATGACAGCCGTACCGAACTAATCTTGCATGAAATTCGGAGTCTGGCTTTCAAATAATCGAAGGGGGTCTAAACGTTTCCGAAGTTAATCTCGCGTAGCATGCGAATCGATGGGCTTTGGTCTCGATACATGGGGAAGTGGGCTATTGGTTTCGGAAAGCTGTGAAGAAAATGACAACATTATATTGTGACTAAGCCGTCGTGATACCTATCTCTGACTAGGGTTGGCAAGCACTTACCTATAAGATCAGAAAAATATCGATAGTTTTTTTTTATACCCTTCATATTTCTCTAGTACAAATCTATCTTATTGTAGTCTTCAAAAACTAGAAAAAAAGTAAGTAAGAAAGAAACAATTACAACTTTGTTGCCTACCACGAGTCTACAAATAACTTAGCGTAATCGACAAAAAACGGTGTGCTCGATTTTTTACTGGCGGCCGAGTCATAATAAAGAATGGTAAAGCGCACTAGCTTTTTGCGAATTGTTCGCCAGTCTGCCAGTAATTAGCTGATATCTGATGCGTATTATAGAAATTTCGGCATTATAGTTTTAAAAGTAGGGAACCGCCTGCCCCGTGAAGGATGTGTTGTACGAAACTAAATAACTGAATATAGTTGTGGGTCCCGTAAAAAAAATTGAAGGTGATCTAGATCAACTTAAATACAAGAACATTTCGGAAGAAACAATGCTTCCTCACGCTGATGAGACGTTTCCAGTGACATGGATATTTCAACATGATAATGACACACTGCCCATTCTGTTAAAATTTTTTTAGGGAGCTATCAGTTTCGATGCTAGACTGACCTGCGAATAGCCCAGATCCAATCCCATTGAAAATGTGTGGTGTGAAGTGGAAGAGGAGCGTTTCCGCTAAAAGAACAATATCTAAACGAGCTTTACGATGCGTTTGTGGAATCGTGGAACGCCATTTCAATTGAAACTTGCTAAACACTAATAGCCTCGATGCCTCGTCGATGCAGTGCGGTAATTGCAAACAATGGATATCCTACCAAATATAAATTTTTAAACTCTAATAGCCTAGATGCCTCGACGATGCAGTGTGGTAATTGTCTACTTGACAGTTTTCGAAAAAGTATTTTAAAAATTACAAACGATTATTTTATACTCCGTACAATATTTTCTTTCTCGAAAAAGCTTTATTTAATAGAAATAAACATATTTTTCTATTTTCTAATTTCAAATTTCGTGCGAAATCGGTTGGTCACGTGACATTTTGCTCCGTGACGTCACATTTCAATAAATATAGAAATTCTTTAAACCTGACAGATAGTTTTTGTAATTTGTGTGAAATGTGACGTCACATGAAGCTCAATCATAGCCGCCCGTGTTTCGGGTCTTGTAATCCACAGATTAAAAATAGCAAATTTATTTTGTAAAAATAAAATATTTACAAATTATCTTAGTAAAAAAAAACTATTGGATAATTATTGTTAAATCATAAACTACAGTTTCCGACTTAATTAATATTTTATTGTTACAACAGCTCTCAAATAGCCAATTGCAAAGGCTTCGCTAGAGCCTATCACCAAACAAGCGAAGCCCATCCGTCGTGGCTACGCCTCTGTTGCTGCATCCAGCTTAAAAGCTCAGAGAGTGTCAGAGCGTGATGCCATGGATCGAGACGACGACGGTTTCGTCAAGGTCCAAAGGAAGAGAGCACGCCATAACCGGCCGAACCAAAACCGTTGCGGCACCGCACTGACAGGGCCCCAGTTCCTGCTGCGCGCTGCGAGGCCGACAACGCCGATGTACCTGTCGCGCCTGCACCACACCATCACCGTGCAAGATGTGATAGAGTACATCAAGACGAAAACCAACTTCCTTCTGAGGGTGAAGCCGCTAGAGTCGCGACACAATGTCAGCTTCAAGGCATTTGTGGTGCGAGTCCCGACATCCAAGCTGGTTGACACCTTTATGAAGGAGGACTTCTGGCCGAAGGGCGTGGTGTACCGGCGTTTTAGCGGGAGATTACCCGACAACATCACCGGAGCAGCACATTATGGTGCTTAATAAATACTAACATAGTTATAAGTTATATACTAACAAAAAATGTTTTATATTGTATGTATGTTAGTCTGTAAGGTATTTATTATATGGGCCTCTCAGTATTTTAACCATCTTGTACATTGTTTGTTGCCTGCAATAAAGATTGGGATAGACCCAAGCTATCGGTGGTTAGGGCTGCAGAGTGAGGAACCTCCTGACAATACGTGCCGTGTCAAGGAGTACTGCCTTTTGCATCTGACCCTTGACCCAACCTTTCAGCGAGAGCCTCTCTAGGTGTTGATCGAGGCTCTTCGCTATAAGGCCGTGTGCCGAAACGACTATCGGTACAATAACAGTTGAATCCACATCCCACATGGCGGTAACCTCGTGAACCAAGTCAAGGTACTTACTGAGCTTGTCCTTCTCGGCTTTCACGAGGTTCTCGTCATGATGTATGGTGATATCAACCAATATTGCTTGGCGCTGAGATCGGTCGATCACCACGATATCAGGCTTATTAGCGACAATAGTCCTGTCCGTGATGATAGAGCGATCCCAGTAGAGCGTTGCATGACCATTTTCGAGAACCATTTATTATTATTATTATTATTATCATAAAAAAAGATTGTTTTTTATTTTTATAAACTACAGTGATACCATTCATTAAATTTAATTGTTATTTAATTTATTAATATTAGTTTCAATTTGTGTTCTTAATTATTTGTCTAGTGATTAAACGTTAATACGTTTAATCAACATGAGTTATCGAAATTTTTAAAAATAATTTATAATGTCATAAGGTTTAGTAAGTAGGGTAGGTGAGTATGTTAGTGACGTGAGTAGTTCATGGCATTAATAAATAATAAAAAAATAGATTATTAAATTATTTATATAAAAATAGATTTCATACATTGTTTTCTGTACGAGCCGTTCTTAATTCTATGACCACAACTGTATATAAAAAATATTACAATCGATATTCAATAGCGTAAAATGAAAAAAATAAACTAACTTACTAGCTTTAAATTAATATTATTCTTATCAGATAACTTAGTTTAATGGGGTAAATAAATAAATAAATAAAAAATAAATAAATAAATTATCCTACAACATAAAAATCTTTAAAAAAAATTTTGTTGTCAAATTAAAGGATTAAAAAAACAACTCGCATCGAACCAACTTTATAGTTGTGGCCAATCTCATGTGCTGCCCACATCGTTTTGAGTAAGCTACAGTGGGGACGTTCATATGCCGACGATGGCGATGATTAAATAATTCAGCGGGTATTATTTCATCGATATCGATAACCATTTTCACGCCCGGCCGGTGCAGTGTCCGGTAATCGATACTGTATGCAGTGGGGTTGTAAGGTGAGGGCGGCCGTAGGGTGCGAGTGCGACCGAGTCACGACACGCCGGCGCCCGGCGCGCGCACCGAGCCGATCGAATTACTATACAATGCGATGTAACCATTGAGGTACCTATTATAGACTAGAGCCGTGACGCGTAGTGGCTCATTAAAATAATACTTACTACCACCCCCTCCCTTCTCTTGGGTGTCGTAAGAGGCGACTAACGGACTAAAGACTGCACTATTACATCCAACAGCATAGATAGAGCGACGATGGGCTCACCACCTGTCACGCTGAGCACATGTGCTGTCGCTATTTAGTGAAAAGAGGACTATGGCAGAGGACTGCTTTTGCGGTCCTCATTCATTGCCTAGTTTCTGACTAACCCTTCGGGGATAATAGTCGTGATTATATGTATGTATTATAGACTAGAGACGAAACGTAGTACTATTATTTATTCTGTGACGATACCGCGAAGCAATTCGTTGCGAACTGATTTGCAGCCGCAAGGTCCACAATCGCTTGGATATGAGGTGTTTGCACCCCATGAGCTGTGTGTGAACTCAGTGCGCAAAACTTGTTTCGCGGTGTCGCCTCTAGTCCATAATACCTCAATGGACCTTTAAAAGGACTCGTCTTGATTTAAGTTTCGAAGGTACGGTTAGGTCAGATTTGGAGATAAATTTAATAAAAAAATTAATAACACTGGAATAAACCCAAGGGTGTTGTGGTAAAGGGTTTCGGAGTCTAAAGTATAACTTAATTATAATTGTATGTTTTAGATAAGTAATATTAACATCTAAAGGGCTTTGTAATAAAATTTTACGAATGAAATCCAAGATACTTCAAGTTTTTTGTTACGAAATCTCTTAAATCTTTTATTTTCCTCTAAAATACACCAAGCCTAATATTCATTTAGAATTTTTGCGTGGCAAACTTTGGAGATACGCAGGCGACGGCATTTTAGGCGTTTGCTATCGTACTTGTTAAGCAACTTTCACGGTGAAGGGTCTACAGACGGGTGATCAAATTAAAAAAATAATCTAGAGCTCTGCCGTACTTCGGATGGCATGTTCTGCCGTACGTCTCGGTTCACTCAGTCATTAGCAATATACAACCACGTTGGTTCGACCAACGCAAGCACTGTGTCGAGGTTGGTTATTATTGTGCTATTGTCGATTTACCATTTGTAGCAATCCAGTTTTATCAGCTTGGTACTCTTCTTTAATCTGTGGCTTGGTTGCCTTCGGCGACTTCGAGCTCATCTAACGGACCAAAACCAGGCACTATAGAAATTCAATTGTTAGTAACCTAAAGGTGCGTTATAGCGACTATAACCGTAATACTATTATTTATTCTGTGCTATAACGATGTTCAAGTTATACTGATGTCACGTAGCGGAGGAACGGGGGAGTGACACGATGAGGAGAAGTAGAATGAATATAAAAAGCACGATAAGTTCAGACGTATATTATTTTAAATAAATGGTTCATCATCAGCCTGTTGACGTCCCACTACTGGCCTCCCACGTGGACAATAGCACGTGGGGATATTGGGCCATGACCCACCACGCTGGCCCAATGCGGGTTGGTGGGTTTTAACGACTGTCATCTTACGACAACAACCGGGACCAACGGCTTAACGTGCCTTCGGAAGCACGGAGGAGCTCGAGATTTTTAATTTGGTCAACCATCCAGCGACCCGGCATTGCGAAAGTGGCTTAGCGAACAAGATCGCAAGCCGAACGCGCTAGCCGCTGCGCCATCGAGCTCCTCGAATGGTTAGTTATTATATAAAGCACAATTTAAGCGTTAGTACACACACGACTATGTAAAGGTTTAGGTTATAACTTATTATTATTATTATCAGGACGTATGCCTGGAACTGCCTAGGTGCCTAGTTATAATAATGCACTGTTCGCAATAACAATAATTCGGAAGGAAAACAATAATTAGAAGGAGCTCATTCTAGCTCCGCGGAAGAATCTGAACTGAATTTACATCAAAGAGTAGAGCTATAATGAAAACAGGAGCTAGACAGAGAATCAAGTAAATATTTGAATTGTAAATTTAAAACTAAATATAAAAGAATGTCATTCACAAAGAATGTCACAAAAACCAACAAGGCTTTAGCTGCCTTGTTACACTGATCTACCGTCCTTCATATTTTCAAAGTATTATCATCCCAAGCAATAGTTGCAGATCAGCAATGGTACAGGTCCGGCATACCGCGTGACGTGGATTAATGATGTGACATGCGGTGCATTAACGCATCCCCCGCGATCCAAGGCTAACAGCTTAATGGCTGGCACGCGTCTCATTGTAAGGAGCCTCACCGCCTCGCAATAACAATAAAACGACCGATTAACTTGACGTTAACGCACTAGGGCAGCCCTCGTAAACACCCTTTGTCTTATTCAGCTTATTGAGATGTATGCTTTGGCGGTGACATTGCGCACGCTTATCGAACTAACCAGCACGGGTTCTTATAGTACGTAATACCATGATGGAAGTCAGTTTTCATATGTTTGGCAGTTCCCATGAAAACTATCTTTAATTACAGTTACAACTTTTTTATTAAACCCATGTCTGTCACAAAGACCCCTAGAGGTAGCGCTAACAAGTGAATTTCTATTGCGGTTGGTATTACGACAGCTGAGTTCATAATATTATTAACGTTTAACTTTATTTATTTTAGAGAAAGTTAAGGCGTTCGGGTCGCGATTGTCGATAAGCAACTTTGCCGGATCACTGAAGTGGTGACTGAATTAAAAAAATCTCCAGCTCCTCCGCGCTTATAATAAAATGATAATATACAGCTAATCGGAACTAAATCAAATAAAATTTTAAAAAATATTAGAAAATGAACCTGTTTATAAATCAACACTATACAAAATAAACTTATATTACAATGACATTGTGCGTATTAATAATAATGGTCTGGTCACTAAGATAACATTTTTAAAGACTTTTTCGTCAAACTTTCCATTGCTAAGTGGCTTTCAAAAAACCGGTTTTTAAAAATCTTAACAATGGTAAGTTGCCCTCTTTTACTTTGAAACAGTTTATTGCTTTATTATTTATCAGTAATTTAAGTTTAACATAATATAGTGGCAAAGTATGCAACATGTAGGGGTACGCAAAGTAAATTCATTACTGCATTTAAAAGCTGAGATTTGGGACAGAGATTATAATGAAGACAAAAATGTCCTTGTAGAAAGGCAGTTATGTTACAGCAAAAGTATGTAATGTCTTTGTATGAGAGTTTATGGCGGCTGGGTCGCGTAAACCGGCTGTGGAATACGACAAAAAAATCACGGCATTATAAAATACAGGCGGTGCGCCATTTTCATATTTTATTTTAAGTGTAATTAATTTAACATACATGATATAATAGCGTTTATTTGTGTAATGGTTAGTGGTGACATAAATACAAAACCACAGGTTTCGTTAGTGGTGAAAAGAACAAATTTGGGTATGCAGATTTTTAATGTTTTTTTTTAAAATATATTTTAGCGTTTTGGTCTGGTTGGGAACGTGCGTGGTTCGATTCCCGAATGAGGTTGTCGTCTTTTTTCAGTGTTTAAAAATTTTACAAGCAGTTTTTGTTGAAAATAAACAGGAATAGTATGACGACCTCCGTGGTCGAGTGGTTAGCGTGCGCCGGCCGGTTCCGATGTCGCGGCATCTCTAAGATCCCGGGTTCAATTCTCGGTTGGATCAAGTAAAAAATAATTGTTTATCTAAATCGATTTCATGTCTGGGTGTTTTCTATTTATGTTGACAAAGAAACAAGAGAAATAAACAAGTTACAAGAGAAATTTAACTAGGTACGGCTATATGATTGGTGTGAGGGTGAAAAATGTACTTGTATATAAAGCTGTGGAGTTTTTTGTGCCCATCTTCTCTACAGTAAAATAAGTTCTAAATGGACAAGAAGTAAAAAGTTTGGACGATTCAAAAGTACTCTCAAAAAGTTTATTTCAGAAAAGATTTTTTAACTCAGTTTTCCTCTTCCTCCAGACGTCGGCGTCATCACCAAAAAGAGGGTCTTCAGCGTTCCCACCTTTCTGTTATAGCGTGAAGGTGGCACTCAAGTTGACGACCCGCCTCATGGTAAATCCTTACGATGGCCTTTTTTGATATATTATTATTATTTCTATTGTTGAAATTTGCATTCACAATGCTATACCTACAGCGTGTTTCTTGTAAGGTGTCAAGCCGATGTATTGATGGTGATTGGGAACTACCATACCTATCCATTGGACCCCCATGTATGTTCTACGATTTTTTGTAGTTTTCGAGTTATAATTTTTCTTCGTTATTTTATGATTCAACAACGAGAAGGCTCTAAAAAATTATATCTTTTTTTTGGGTCGACTTTTCTTAGATGTTTTTTTTTTAAACAATGCCTATTGATGCAATCAATCTTTCTTTCTCTCTCTTTTATGAGTAAAAAAAATCTCCTTCCTAACTTTGACCTATAGTACTAAAATTTTGATCCTAACTTCAAAAATTGGGTTAATCACAACAGAATGGAATTTTCAACTTAGATAAAAAAAATTAAAAAAGATTTTCTATAGCTTCTGACTAGTCTTAAAAACTGCCCAACCAAATATGCTTTTATACTAATACAAAAAAAGATGTACTAAATGGGACTTTTTTTTCCTGAAATCGGTCGTTGAACGTGATGGTAGATCGGAAATTGTGTAATTTTCATCTATACTAATATTATAAAGAGGAAAGATTTGATTGTTTGTTTGTATTGAGTAGGCTCCGAAACTGCTAGACCGATTTAAAAAATTCTTTCACCGTTGGGAAGCTACACTATCTCCGGGTGACATAGGCTACAATATATTTTTAATAAAATTAGGGATCCTTACTAAAACTCTAATAAATTCCTTACATCGCGTGCGCTACGAAAACTATTGATGATAGAACAAATGCGATGTAGGCGTCGTCACGGCGGTGCCACCTTATGAGTTTAAATATAAAAAAATTACCATTAATAATGAGAGGGCCAAAATAAAATTCAAAATGCGGCACCGACGCAAAAATTTGAAAAAAACATTTTTGCGGCGGTGCCTAATGTGCATATCGTTTGGTGGCCGGCATTTTGAACATAATATTAATTTTTTATCGCATTTTGAGTTTTATTTTGGCTCTCTCATTATTAATGGTAATTTTGAGGATAGTAGTAGGTATGAAAAGATTGTTATTAGTATCAACTGAGTTCTTCTTAAACGTAAAGGGATAATTAATCTCCTGATAGACAAGAATATGCAAAGATATTAAGAAATTATAAAATACTAGCAGATCGCCGACGAATTCGTTCGCGTGGACCCCGTGACGAATTTTAAAAATGACTCCCCTCGCGTACCCTCGTGACGACGCCTACATCGCATTTGTTCTATCATCAATAAAGGTACTATATCAGGTGAGAAATTTTCTGGACGTTGACTTAAGAACAAAACTCTGTGAAACTCCTATTCTATCGAAACTCAATTATGCTGATACGGTTATGGGCGGGTGCATGTTTGGTTATACAAAGAAAATAATTCAACGTGTTCAGAATTCATGTGAACGTTATTGTTTTGATATTCCTCGTAGAGCCCATATCACCCCGTTTCTTAAAAAGAGTAACCTCATCAATATGCAGTCAAGGCGTACACTCCATTATGCTTGTCTTCTGTTTGGTATTGTTCAAACTAAAACTCCTCCATATTTGTTCGACAAATTGCTGTTCTCTAGTCGTGCTAGAACTGCTTCTCTTCTTGGTTGCCCGAGCCACAATACAGCTGCATTTCGAGGGAGTTTTCGTTACTCCTCTACGAAATGCTGGAACAATATCCCACCTCCCCTTAAAAAGTGTCTCACTTTGCGTTCTTTTAAAAGCAAATATAAGGAATATCTTCTTTATTTACAAAAGGATACTCACTAAATTAATAGCTGTGTTACATACTTTAAACCAAATTCTTAAAATTTGTATAAAATATCTACGTTAATTATAATATTCATCTAAAATTCAAAGTAATGTATTGATGAAGGTCACGGTTCATTTTGTGATAGGTACCTACCTTTGTTTCTAATTAATTTTTATTATTAAGTATTATTATTTTTCAATGTTTATGATGTGCGTGCGCAGCAGTGCGTGTTTTGTAATTTTATGTTATGAAAAGGGTTCTTCTGAAAATCAGAGTCACAGCCTTGGCTGTGGCTTTATGCTGAGAAGAATCCTTTTTGGCATTTCAAAATATGTGACGGTTTGGGTTGTGTAATATTTTACTGCTAAATAAATATATTTATCTTTCTTTCTTTTCTTTCTTTCAATAGTTTTCGTAGCGCACGCGATGTAAGGAATTTATTAGAGTTTTAGTAAGGATCCCTAATTTTTTTTGAAAATATATTGTAGCCTATGTCACCCGGAGATAGTGTAGCTTCCCAACGATGAAAAATTTGTTTAAATCGGACTAGTAGTTTAGGAGCCTATTCAATACAAACAAACAATCAAATCATTCCTCTTTATAATATTAGTATACATGAAAATTACACAATTTTCGATCTATTTCGATATTTTTTATGTTCAACGACCGATTTCAGCAAAAAAAAGTCCCATTTAGTACATCTTTTTTTGTATTAGTAGAAAAGCATATTTGGTTGGGCAGTTTTTAAGACTAGTCAGAAGCTATGGAAAATCTTTTTTAAATTTTTTTATCTACGTTGAAAATTCCATTCTGTTGTGATTAACCCAATTTTTAAAGTTAGGATCAAAATTTTAGTACTATAGGTTAAAGTTAGGAAGGAGATTTTTTTACTCATAAAAGTGCAATCAATAGGCATTCTTTTAAAAAAGAAAACATCAAAGAAAAGTCGACCCAAAAAAGAGATATAATTTTTTTTAGAGCCGTCTCGTCGTTGCATCATAAAATAACGAAAAAAAATATAACTCGAATACTACAAAAAATCGTAGAACATACATGGGGTCCAATGGATAGGTATGGTAGTTCCCTATCACCATACATCGGCTTGATACCTTACAAGAAACACGCTGTATAGATATACTGCTCTGAGCAGTGGACCGGCAATCCAAAGGTCGTGGGTTCGAATCCCACTATAGCTTCCTGAGACTGGTTGATTTTGTCTAGTAAACATTTTATCCTATATTATTATTATTCCCCCCAGTAAAAATCTAGTACGTCCCCTCACTTGCTGCTGGGGTGACCTGGGCCTGCTTTTTAAGCAATCACCAGAGTTCATCCCAACAGCGGCCCTAAAGAGGAAACGCGGCCAAAGCCTTACCCTTACTATGGCCTAGGGATGTTTGCAAGACCAGAGGTAAAACCGCTTCATAGTTAGCGGATTTAGGGTAATACATTCCTATTGCATACAAAATTATAACCAAGAAGAAGGCGCATAATGCCCCGTTGCCAAGGATTTTTTTAGAAATATCTTTTAATACAATCCTAAGTAAGTTAAACTTACTACGGGAGTAGGCCATAGGTCAGAACAAGAGATAATGGTAGTCATCAAGCCCGTAGTCGATCAGCCCGAATCAGTCCGCTCCTGGATATGTCCAGGCTTATGAGCCTCTCCCAACGCATGCCACTGCGCCCGATCTTCTACAGGTTATTCTGCGATATCTATCACATCAATAGTAGTTTAGTAATCACATTATCTATTCTTTTATTATTCTCTTGGCCTGAACTGGCCAAGATTTAGAATGAATCACCTGATATTTGGTGATGGTAAGGAGTACGGTGGAAGCGCACTTCACTCGAGATCCTCAAGTACTGAGGACATGCAGCCAGTGTCAATAAGAAATTATAGCAAATGTTATCTTTGCATGTACCTAGTAGATGACAGTAAGTTATTGACGGGACGTATCATGGAGCTGTTAATACCACCAAATTTTAAACCGGTATTTTGTATATCGGTATTTCCCGAAAACTCCGGGATTTCATATATTCACGACTATTTACAATTTACAATACTTTGAACAATTTTAACTATTATAAATAAATGAAGTATAGTTTGAGTTTGAGGAGCCCGATGGCGCAGCGGCTAGCGCGTTCGGCTCGCGATCTTGCCTGTTAAGCAACTTTTGCAATGCCGGGTCGCTGATGGATTACCAATTAAAAACATCTCGAAGCTCCTCCGTGCTTCGGAAGGCACGTTAAGCCGTTGGTCTCGGTTGTTGTCGTAAGACGGCAGTCGTTAAAACCCACCAACCCGCATTGGGCCAGCGTGGTGTGTTATGGCCCAATATCCCCACGTGTTATTGTCCACGTGGGAGGCCTGTGCCCAACAGTGGGACGTTTATAGGCTGAAGATGAAGAATAGTTTTACACACTTCTAACCATTGCATTATAGTCTGACCGCTACCGCTGTACCGCGCCTTGGGTATGCGAGCGGCGAGGCGGGGGGGCGAAACAGTTGCTCCCTTTTGTCATTCTGCCGTCATCGCTCACGGCGGCAACTAGTGTGTCAGACGCACATGAGATAAAATATCTAAAAATGGGTCGTGCATTATCTCGAGATAATCAAGACTGTCATTTTTAAAGTGGCCGAATATTTTAAGAAAAGAAAAGCAAACAAAGAAAGTTTATATTATACATTTCCAAGAATTAAAGATTTATTTCATTTATATTGGTTCTTTAATTGTACTTATCTAAAAATCATACTGGACAAAAACGGATTGGATGTAATTATACTCGTAAATATAAAGCTTCAATAAACTGTGCTTCGATATCGTAAGATCTGTCTGACACTACGAATCCCATGTGAGTTCATGCTTTTAACTTCCCACTCTCCCCACCACCCGCGCATACCTAAGGCGCGGTACAGCGGTTGCGGTCAGGCTATAGTACTGAATATAAAAAGAAATCGGAGTTATCAGGACATACAATATATAGGTATTAAATTAGGTGGTATTAACCTCCATGTTATAATAATAAATAATAATAATAAGCTTTTATTTCAGACCAAAGATCTATATATTGTTAGTAAGACTTATGCTATGTTAGTAAGTTAACAATTTTAAATTATGTAGATTATGATTATAATAACACTACACCCGGGAGACAAGACAAGGCAGTTTGACCCTACTCCATCATCATCCGGACGCAGTGTTTGAAAAGGGGCTGTCCAATCTATCTGCTGGCGTCCTCAGGATGTTATGTCCCGGCAAGAATTTTAGGTAAATACAGTCTGCCTATTCCTATCTCTGGTGATAATGAATGAATGTTTGATGGTAAATGATATTCCCTCAAACTCCTTGTTGCAGTCAAGATGTGGGACTGAAAGTGGGGAATTTGAAAAGTGATGTTGCAATATTTTATTTGTGGGCAAATTATTGCAAAACTTATGCACGTTTACAAACACTTAACGGGTAATCATTGGTTGGGCCGTAACCCACCTAGCTGCCCCAATACGGGTTGGTGGGTTATAAAGACTTAATCTTAGAACAACAACCAGGACCAACGGCTTTACGTGCCTTCTGAAGCACGGATTAACTCGAGATGTTTTTAATTTAGTCACCCCTTCAGTGAGCCGGAATTACAAGAGTTGCTTATCGACTATGTTACGTTGTAAATACAGGGCCCTGTCTGCCTTTACTAATCTACAAAAAGGGTTTGCAATAATTGAATAATAGTTACCTGAAATCATTGTGGATAAATGATCAGATGTCCAAAAACATTAGTCATTGTAGCTTGTTTGAATTAAATCCATTTTTCTCCACATTAAAGACATGAAGCCTTGGCTGACACATTACAAGACACACTTTTCTTGCATTTTCAATCAATACACATTTCTAAATCAGTTTTAGCAAGACTTTGCATTAGATTTGGAGAAAATTAAGTTTGTTTACGTTTTGTATTTGACATAACACCATAGACAAAATGACAGCCACCGTAGCGACGCCTAGCGGTAGCGGGGCGAAGTGGCTGTCAGCTTTTCGTTTCACATAAAAGATTCAATTTTAAAAATAGCCGAAACAGTTCCAGTAATAAATTACATAATAAATTAATATGTATAATATTTACTTTAAGTAAATAAATTGAACTCCAGCAAATCAGGAAATAGAACTATTTTTTCTATAAGGACTTTTATCTAGAACATTCGAACGGGAGAAATATTTTTTATATGGATATTGTCTCTGCCCGTAGGGGTTACCAGAGAGGAGACTAATACTCCCTAATATTTAGACAGGGTATTAACTCGAGTGGAATTGATTTCCAAATTTAAAATAAGACGAAATTCAGATTGCTAAACGTTAACTTGTCTCTAGTTCAAGTAGTTTTATTATTGGCAGATTCTCTCAGTGTCAGAACGAGAGGTGAGGACGTCATAGTTGACGTTTTAGTACTGGCAAGTCAGATGTCTAACGGGAACAGAATGTGATATTTTTACACATTTTTTGGGAAGATTTCGAAACATGGCATTCCGGTTTGAGTGTTTCCGGCGAATTGAAAGTGACAGGTTGCGACGCCGAAATGATTTCATTCTCTGGCGTGAGTGGTGTGCGATGTGTTGAGAGTCATTTTAAAGAGGTACGTGTTGCTTGTGAATTGATATTAGGGAAGTAACAGGTTTGTAGTTGTGGAGCGTGTTGTAATCTACCGAATATTAATTAATTGCAGGGATCCGTGCCCAAAACGAAGTTCCGGTCTCTGGCAGCCACGCGCAAAAATATAGGATATCCCAGCACGTAAGTAATACAATGTCGTTGTTCCTAAATGTTTTGCTTGAGCGCTGCTAACCAATTGACTGTCCTCTAGGAATGCAGACACTAAATTTTTCATGGTGTCCGAATCATGCCTTGTCGCCGGGCGACGCAGGGCTCTTAGCCATGTGGCGGACGTGTCAGACCTCATTGGAAAGTATTGATATGGTGTTAGTTTGTAGTTGTACCACAGCGCTGGGAAGCTTTTGTAAACCCTTGGCGCTGCGAGTCCCTGATTATGATAGGTTGCAGCCCCACACATACAGATAGCAGACTGCGGGACCCCAATTTATGTAACAGATCTGAACTAGGCGTGTAGTGTTATAAATAGGCCTCGTGTTGATAATTTCAGATGCTTCGAGAGGCTCGTCTCGCCGCCAGGATTTAGAGCTGGGCCCTAAAGCCTGGACGCGAGACCTGCTTCGTCGGGGTACCAGCGGCCACCTGCTGCCAGTCGAGCTGTCGCCGCCTAGCGGATGAGCAGGCGTTGACGGTTTTCTTTTTTTTTGTACCCCATACTCTGGGATAATTGTTTTTTTATTTTGTAACATTTTTTTTAATTAAGGTTTCGACACCTTAACGGTAAGTCAACAGAAACCGCTCTTCACCATGTGGTAAGCCGAGCGGAATCAGCAGTGGAGAACAAAGAGATCTGCGTCTGCACATTCGTAGACATTGAAAGTGCATTTGATCGCAAAACTTTTGACTCCATCAATGTGGCAGCCAAAAATCATGGCGTGCCACAACCGATCTGCAAATGGATTAAATGCATGGGTAGAATAATCTACTCAGAACTGCTTGGGGATAGTTTACTCGCTTAAACAACTAGAGGGTGCCCGCAAGGGGGGAGTCCTCTCTCCTCTGCTATGGGGTTTTACTACACCATATCGAATGCCAATATATCGAATGCCAGTTGATCGGTGACAATTAACCGAAAACCCAATATATCGACATGCCATTTGATCGAAATTTCAATAAATCTATTTTCAATAGATCGCTGTGACATTAAATCGAAATTTCAATAAATCGATTTTCAATAGATCGCAGTGTCATTAGATCATTATTACAATAAATTAATGTGCAACATTTTTGTCCAAAGTACATTACTCTTTGGTTAAGTACCGTTTCACACTCGGACCAAATATTTGGTCCGAGGTTTCACATGTCACGATTACACAAATAATACAAACTCTATCGTCGTAGTTTGTATTACTTTGTGTTGTCTTTGGCATAAATAATGCCAAATTGACATGACTGTCATTCATATATTAATTAAAATAATTGAATAATTATTGCATAGGTAAATAATTAAAATATTTAGTTTATTGGGTGTGATGAAACGAGTGATTTACTATGGCGCAGGTTGATGGTGGTAATAAATAATTAAAAAATAATAATAATAATAACAAATTGCAATTCGATCTTATAAAACATCGATCTAATTAGCTTTTGATCTATTGGCCTAACGATCTATTGATCTATCGATTATTTGTAATTCGATCAAATGGCATGCCGATATATTGGGGTTTCGGTTAATTGTCACCGATCAACTGGCATTCGATATATTGGCATTCGATATGGCGTAGTAAAACCCTGCTATGGAGCCTTGTAGTTGATTCAATCATAGCAAAACTGAACCAAGGACCACTATATACGGTTGTGGATGACCTGGTCATCACAGTCAGTGGAAAGTTTCCCTCCACGGTATCGGAGCTAATGCAACGTGCCCTATGTTTGCTGGAGGATTGGTGTAATACCAATCATCTATCCGTAAACCCAGGGAAAACCACCGCTATCTCCTTTACGAGGATAAAAAACCTCACGAAACTGGAAAGCCTTAAACTTTATAGCACCCAGCTTCCCTGGTACAGAGAAGTGAAATATCTAGGCATAACACTGGATAAGGAACTTACCTGGAAACAGCACATGGACATGACCGTTACTAAGGCCTATAGGGTCTTTGGTATGGTGTCGGTCCCCTTATGGCAAAACGTGGGGGCTTAACCCAAAAATCATAAAGTGGATCTACATGATGATGGTGCGGCCGATCCCTACATATGGCAGCATCGTCTGGTGGCCCAGAACCAGGCTGAAAATCTGTAAGAATGCTTTAAGCATTCAGAACCATACCGACGGCAGCTCTAGAGGTCCTTAGGGACCTTCCACCCCTCCACAGCGTCATAGAAACAGAGGCAAAGAAAGCGCTACATAGACTAAAGGTGGCCGGGTTGTGGGACGCATCTAAGCCTCTGACCGAACGTACAAAATGGGAACCTAATGATTCCCTTGATAGAATCATGGAAATGGGGTGTGACAAAATTTCCCCCCAGTACATGTTTCAGCCCCCGGAGCAGGCCGGGTTTCGAGGAGGATACGGCACCATAGACCATATTTGGACAGTGCGGCAGATTATACAGAAGGCCGAAGAGTATAATCGGCCCCTGTGTCTTGCATTTGTGGACTATGAGAAGGCATTTGACTCTATCGAGACCTGGGCTGTTCTTAAATCCCTGCAACAATGCCAAGTCAATTGGCGATATATCCAAGTGTTGAGGTGTCTCTACAATGCCGCCACCATGGCCGTCCAAGTACAGAACCAGCAGACAATACATATCCACTTACATCGAGGTGTGAGACAGGGGGATGTGATATCCCCAAAACTATTCACAAATGCCTTAGAGGATATGTTTAAAAAGCTGGACTGAAAAGGACGTGGCATCAACATCAACGGCGAATACATATCACACTTGCGATTTGCAGACGACATCGTCATCATGGCCGAAACGCTGCAGGAGCTACAACACATGCTGAACGGCCTAGCTGATTCTTCTCGACGCATCGGTCTGCGGATGAACTTGGACAAAACCAAGGTTATTTTCAACGAACATGTCGTCCCGGAACCGATTGCAATACAAGGCAGTGCTCTCGAAGTTGTTAAGGAATATGTCTATCTCGGGCAAATTTTACAGATGGGTAGAAACAACTTCGAGAAAGAGGCCAACAGAAGGATACGGCTGGGCACCATACGCAGCCCAGTATGGGAAATTACGTCGGGTCTTTACGTCGCCAATTCCGCATTGTCTAAAGACGAAAGTCTTCAATCAGTGCGTCCTACCCGTCATGACATACGGAGCCGAAACGTGGACACTGACGGTAGGGCTGGTTCACAAGTTTAAAGTCGCTCAGCGGGCTATGGAAAGGGCTATGCTCGGAGTTTCTCTGAGGGATCGGATTCCAAACGAGGTGATCCGGTGTGGGCCGGTCATATCAGTCGCAGAACCGATGACCGTTGGGGTAGACGAGTTCTGGAGTGAAGACCGCGTCTCGGCAAGCGTAGCGTAGGATGCCCTCAGACAAGGTGGCGCGATGATCTTCGCAAGGTGGCTGGCAAGAGCTGGATGAGAGTGGCCGCGGATCGTGCTCAGTGGCGTGTTCTTGGAGAGGCCTATGTCCAGCAGTGGACGAGTATAGGCTGATGATGATGATGATGATGATGACATGTTCGAAAAGAAATTCGGTATATGTGTCCCAACTAGGGATGAATGGAAACAAGGACCACCGTCTAGCCTAATCTGGTACACCGATGGATCCAAAATGGAGTAGGGTACTGGAGCAGGTATCTTTAGCAATGACTTCGAACATAGTCAAAGCATGGGAAAATTTGCAACTGTATACCAGGCCGAAACTTTTGCAATTCTCCTATGCGCAAAAAATAATACCCGAAACCAGAAGATTTTAGGCTCTTCGCCCTTTGAGACATTGCCAAACTTATGGCAGTCGTTTTCACTGAGCAAACAGAGTGATACGACGGGGTTGCACAAAAGATCCCAATAGGTCGACGTGCTGCTGCAAGAGGGAGACCTCTGCAAGCCCCACTAAGATAAGATAAGATGATGCGCGTCTAACATAAAAGAAACAACTGAACACGGAGAAAGCGAGCGGGAAGAGATTGCTCGGGCTCTGACCGCGGTCACCTGCTTCTTTCCGATTTTCGTTATACCTCCGATTAAATTTTATAGGATCCGAAGTCGGAGTCGGGGGTTTAAAATCAAACGAAATTTCCGACTTTTCGGAATCGGTATCGAAGCTCCGTAACATCATTAAAACAAACCACTAAAAATAGTATTAAAAAAGTGACGTCACTCACCGATGGCGCGGGACACCGCTAACTGTGCGTTGACTCGCCACGTGCCCCAGAACACCACAGTGCCGCCTGAGCTTTCTATCCTGATCCGTTCATCCTGTATGAGAAATTAAACTTTAAAAAGTTATAAATATTTAACCATTAAACTGCAGCCGCGCACTGATCGTGCATAATTAATAGAATTTCTATTGTGTCTATTTGCGCCGCGATCTAAGTGTTAAAAACAGCATTTAACTTAGACATAAACCTACCATACTGCAATGGGTTAGCATGGTTTGTTATGTTCCGATCTTTTCGGAATTTTTCGGACGTAATGCTTGAAATAAGCAGTGGGACGTTTACGGGCGATTTTCCGAGATAAAAAAAAAAGAAATTGGTTCGTAAATGACTTCATAGATGGCGCTTAGCATAGATTAGTATGGCGCATGGTAAAAGGCGGGTTAATGAAGAGCACATGTATGGCTGCGTAATACTTATTCTATTCCAAAATAGAAATAGGTTCTGGATGTCCTGAATATAAATAGGTAAGGACTTACTATTTTTTTATTCATTCGGTAGACAAGTAAAAGTGTAGAATTTATTACAGCCCTTAGGTAGGTACGGCTTTTATAAAACGACATCTATCGGGTGTTTTTGAACTAATTTTTACTTTTTAATTTGGGCTGTCAGAAAATCGCCCATTGGCTGATGATCAGTGATCGGATAATCGGATGCATATATACCCAAAGTTGAGATATCGGTTGTTATAGAATGGACTTTGTTATTGAAAAAAATCCTGCGATTTCGGAATCGACAAATTTAGTGTTTTGATTATAGAATCAAATCGGGTGTAGGTTTATTACTTATGTTCAGGTGTTGGCTAATATGGAATGCACTTTTTTATCGATAAAATCTCTTCCTTATAATAACTTTCTTAAAAATTTTCATTTCTTCAACTACTTCTTCAAGTTTCAAAATATAATATCTCAAACGAATATAAATAAGTACAAAGAAAAAAAAATTCTTGATTATTAACGTAAAACAGCATCACCAACAAACTCCCGCGCTCAACTGGCAGTATCGTATTAAACGACTAAGTTGAAAGTTTGGGATACGAAAGGATACAAATCTATGTAACTTCACTGCGTCCTACCACAAACGTTCGTGTTACATAACTCACTTTTTGTAAATTTTGCTTAAGTTTTTAATTAAATCCAAAATTGTTGAGAAAGATTTTTATAAAGTGCGCGCAGGCACTTTTTTGAGCTCATCGATTGAACTACTGTTCTAAACAAGTGAATTAAAAAAAATATAATGTTATCTCTTATATAATCTAATAGTGCGTAGCGGCCTCGGAATTATTAGATAACATTGATTTTATATAGGAAATAAATCTTATTCTAAACCAAAAAACTTCGAAAATCGCTATAAGTTAACTGTGTATATCTCCTATCTACGATAATATTATTGTGCAAAAATTATACCAGAGTAAATTGTTACTTCATGAGGAATAAAGATTTTATAATGAATTTATTATCCTATTTCGATAAAAAAGATAAATACAACTGCAAAATTACTACAAAATGCGATGCCCCGGCCGTCCGAATTCAACTTATGCAAACAGAATGGAGATTTGTAATATTATGCACAAAATTATTATCCTATTTCGATAAAAACGATAAATACAACTGCAAAATTACTACAAAATGCGAAAATGGGCATTTTACGCAAAAATCACATTCGAAATGTAATAGGCCTCTTAAGTCCCCGCCGGCGCCGCAGCAGCCGCGCGCGTGTGAGTCACCTGGCGGTCCGGCTTGTGCGGGCGCACGAGCTGCATGAGCCGCATGCGGCGCGCCAGCAGCGCCAGCGAGTCCCCCGCCCACGCAGCCAGAAGTTGCCGCGACCGCAGCGCCACCGCCACCGCCGTGCTGCCGCCGCACGCGCGCTGAGGGCAAACGCAATGATACTGATTATGATGATGAGCTACACGAGCTCATTCCACCGTCCCCTTTCTACTATCTGGAGTCCAGACGTACGGCGGGTTACCACCCTAAAGGCCTATTCAAACCTGAGCAGTATACGCTGCCGCTGTGGTCAGAGCGGCAGCGAATACCGCTCAGGTCAATCTAGCCGCGGAACTTGATACTAAATACCTGAGCGAAGACCGCGCGGCAACCGCGCGGTATATACCTTTACCCACAGCGGCAGCGAATACCGCTCAGGTTTAAATAGGCCTTTACTTGGTTGATATTCCACTCATACGCACCAAGCGTTATTCGTCATCATTCATAATGCGTACAGCCAAGCTATAGAATTCCCTGCCGGCGTCTGTGTTCCCGAGTGCATTAACAACTCTAAAGCCCTAGTGAATAGGCTGCTTCTGGGCAAGCTCGCTCCATCGTCGGCCTCTTCTTAATGCTACGGATAAGAATGTGGCCAAGAGCAAAGCCCATCTATTATAAAAAAATAATGATTAACGCAAATTTTGTTGCGAACCAATTACAAATTGGAAAATGTTGAAAAAAAATTGTTATCAGTTGTTGACATTGAATGAGCGCCTTCGGCATTCAAAGTAAAAAGTTAATAGTGTTGATGAATTTCGGTGGGCTTGATAAGGCCACAATTTAATTGGAAGAGCACCTGACCCGGATTCGAACCTGCACCCAGAAGGGTGCAGGTTCGAATCCTGCTCGTGGTAATGATTCTATTCGACATAGTCGAACACACATTTTGGTCACGAATAAATATTTAGTCGATAAACTTTATTTCAAATGCACCAACAGATGTGGCTTAGAGGTTGAAGAAGTGGACTTTTCGCCACATACTAACGTCAAACGAGTGTATATTTAGAGGTTGCTAAACGGTCCTTCGAGTTTCAAAGGTTCGTGATTCATGTTGCGGACGTTGCGGTATTGCAAATTGAGAGACTTCCGCAAAGCCGAAATAAAATCATACGAACAAGTTAAAGTTAAGCTGGCGGTCCCGGTTGTTGTCGTAAACTAGCAATCGTTTAACAAAGCCAACGCGTATCAGACTAAGCGTAGTGAGCTTTTGTTCGATCCCCCTATGTAGGAAGACTTGACCCAGCAGTAAGACGCTCAATTTGAATATTGACAATTAATGATGTCCTCAAACAATCTGGGGTCTGCAGCAAAAAGAATAAAAGGACGTGCATGAAAAGGTTAATGAATGTAAGAGAAGCTAGCGAGGTGTGCCAGGACCGCGCAAAGTGGAGATTCATCGTTTCTGCCTACCCCTGTATGGTTGAGCGAAGCGATGGTCGATTCACATGTCTCATGAACTGGTGCCGCTTGTGGAGGCTGGTCTGCTCTTGCAAGCTTATTTTTTTCATTGAGCATTACCTACTTTTTTTTATTGGATATTCTTATGGATGGATATTCTTTTGTATGTGTTGTGTTGTCTTGTAATCGTATTAAATGTTTTTTTTATGTTGTAATGGAAAATGTCCTTCTATGATAGGGAGGGCATTTTCCAATAAATTTGTATTGACGCTGTAAAAGAAAGGGAGAAAAGAAATGCCCTTGCTGAGTTTCTTGCCGGTTCTTCTCAGTACAAAGCTCCCGCCCCATAGTTAGGACATACGAAGCGATGTCATAGCGACATTCATAAATGCTTAATTATTATTAGCCTAAATTGAATAAATGAATTTGACTTGACTTGACTTGACCTGTAGGGACTAAGACGTGAGCAGAATGTATGAATTTTGATCTTTATTCTATTAAGTTAAGATAGGATAGGTTGATATGCAGGTCGAACTTACGTCTTGGTCGCTCTTCCCGACGAACTCATCGTCGGTCCTCAGGAAGGCTTCCTTCATGGCGCTCAGCAGGTCCTTGGTGAAGTGAGGACTTTCCACCAAGTACTGGTGCAAATGCGCCGCGCAGTAAGTCGCCGCCGCCGAGCCGGCGTGGCCGTCGTACACCGCGTAGAAACTCGTTGGCTCCGACGTCTGCGAACGTAGGTGGTGTTAAACTACCAAAATTTCCACTGAGTCATGGCCGATTTGTCTTTTGATTATTTTAGCCTAATAATAATATGTTCTATGTATATATTTATTTGTTTTGTTAAATGTGGATAGGTGCAAAGAAGTACTATAAGTAACAATTCTATACAATGTGATAGGAGTGGTACTTCTAACTTGTTAAGGCTAAGTACTACATCTAAATTCATAGACAAAAAAAAATATGGACTTAAAAAAAGGGATTTTAAATCACAAAATAATTAAGTAATGATTTTTTTTACTAACCAAAATAATCTCTAACATACGAAAGAAAGTAATTTATTAGTTAGCCAGTGTCATTAGCTACCGTTTGCCATTTTTTTCATGTTTCTCCGACGTATGAAACCTTTGATATAGCATAAAGTAAAAATGATCATAAATTATAGGGGGAGGGGGTAGGACTCCCTATTATTATCTTTTTCGCCGATGATTTTAGATGTAGTACTTAGCCTTAACGGGTTAGAAGTACCACCCCTATCACAATTTGTACGAACAACAGCACGTCAGACTACCCAAAAATGAAAAAACTCTGCAATCAAAGTTCGATTGTTGAGTTTCGACTAAGTCACTTCGATAAGTCAGTTTCGATTATATTCGAGGTTCTACAAACAATATTTAAACCAGCAGCTGAAGTTGAAAATCGATAGGAGAATTTTGACAGTTTTGTTTTATTTTGACGTGACAACGTCTTATAAATTGGTTTGCCGGGTGACACTTCAAGAAACTGCGTTACGCTCCGCTCACGTTATGCGCTCACAATGAGAGCGAGTGAGAGGCACGCGTCCCTTCCACTCGGGCATGGTTAGCCCGCCTAAGAGCGAGAGAGACAGACATAAAAAGTGAAAGGCACGCGTCCCTTCCACTCGAGCACAGTTAGCCCGCCTAAGAGCGAGAGAGACAGAGCGAGAGAGATTTCATCCTTCTTCTTACTATACGAATGAATATTCACATTAAAATTATTTTACCACTCAAAGTCGTTGTCACGTAAAACTTTCGCCCGTATACCGACTTTACAGGCAACCAATTTTTTTATATACATAAAAGAAGGAGGCAAACGAGCAGCCGGGTCACCTGATGGATAGTAATCAATCACCGCCGCCCATGGACATCCGCAAAACCAGAGGAATTGCAGTATTTGCATACAAAACTGTACGTAGCTGTAGCTTGAAGTGCGGTTGTGTATCGTATCGTCTTTGATTTTAATAAGGGTACATATTTGACAATATGCTGACATGAAGCAGTAGCCAATGATAAACCGAAGTCGCCTACCATGTTTAAGCTAACCAGCCGATTACCTTACATAAACAGGTACTTATACAATGTTTAATACTTGGTGAACAGCAAAATATTGTTAAACAGCCGATTATAATATAAACAGTTGTTTAAAACTTGAACATTTAATTTTATTGGTGAAGTTAGGTATAAATTCTATATCATGTGTTCCTTTTCTACTAAGGGTGGATTCGACCAAACTGGAATAAGACTTACTCCGAGATTAGTCCATACAAATTCGGCGTTTAATCTAGGTATAAGACCTTATTCCAGTTTGGTCGAATCCACCCTTAGTCAACCGTGTCGCGTAGCGGTGAAAGAATACCACCACCCCCTCCCTTCCGTTGGGTGTCGTAAAAGGCGACTAACGGACTAAAGACTGCACAAACATCTAACAGCATAGAGCGGCGATGGGCTCACCACCTGTCACGCTGTGCCCATGTGCAGTCGCTGTTTGGTGAAAAGTGGACTATGGCAGAGGACTGCTTTTGTGTTCCTTATTGCCTAGTCTCTGACTAACCCTTCGGGGATAATAGTCGTGATTATATAAGTCAACCGCCTACGTGGTGTTGTGGTTAGACTACCAGTTTGCTAAACTCGGGTTCGTTCATAACTATCAAAAATCTAATTCGGTCGTCATAGCAACAATTTTGGTAGCATTGTTGTGCCCAGTGACAACTGTCGGAACACAACAATCTTTTCTTTTAATAAAATAGCCAGTTTTTCTGTAGTTGACAATTTTGGATATAGTGCAATAGTGCATTTCCACCTTCGGTTTATGTTAGCATCACGTGAGATGAAGGTCAAGCGTTAACCTGTTGTTAAATAATAGTAAAAAGATCGTATTCTGTGCAGTTAAGTTTTTATTTAATACTTATTGGCGCCTCAAACACACAAAACAATAACAAACTATTGTTTCCGTTTGTTAAATTTCAAGTTCTGGCGAGTTCTTATGGCGACAACTGATAGAATCAGTATCTAAAACAAATATCAGTATCATCATAATCTAATCAACCATGATCGAATGATGCATTCTAAAGAAAATTAAAGAACATTGTTTTGTGTCGTTTTCGTTTGAAGTGTTACTATTATATACCAAAAGATGCGTCACTCAGCTTAGAACAAATATAATGTTATCTGCTGGTATCATTTGTATCAAAATTCACAATCTAGGTGTCTAGAAAAAAAATACCTACAGATAGCAATGCTTTTGTTAATGTATGTATGGTATATTATATAGTATAATGTAAGTATGTCTCATAATGAGGCAGATTTAATATCGATCCCAAAACCTATCCAACCACAAAATGTTAAATTTCATAATATCGATTAGAGAAACTTGACAGCTTACACAGGTGACAGCTGACAGGTGGCCAACTTACACAAAACTGTAAAATTTTTCTCTCGCTCTGCTGGCATGTGTCCTACTTCAAATATTTTGGAATTAGTTGTTGATGTTGCCTACTACCCATTAGGAATTTGTATTATATCGGAAACTACAAGGAATTTGAGGCTCTCATTCGTAGTGGTATTGCTAAATCACCAAAATTTCAAAAAATCTTGAATATCCCGAAATCGGAATTTCGAAAATCTAAATTTTTCGAAATCGACGACATGTGTGGCGTCTTCGGTCGTGTGACCTGACGAAGCGAAGGACGCTGTCGTCAGGTCACCCGATCACAATCACGATCATCACAACCATGCATCCTAATGTTACTCCTCCATATTGAACGATGCTAGGTCTTTGAAGCGCAGGATGACGTCTTTTGCTCCATCAACATCAACATCATTATCACGGCTCATCAGCTTACCTCAATTCTAAAAAGGGCTTCTAAGTGGCCGATCTCGACGTGGCGGTCCTCCATAGCCCGGCGCGAGTTCTTGGTGGCGCAGGAGATGGCGTTGAGGTCGCGCCGCGCGAGCGGCGGCAGCGTGTTCAGCCGCGCGCATTTCAAGGCGCAGGATGTTGCCTTCAGGTTACACGACCACAATAACTGTCATTGCGCCATCCATCCTTAGCTTACCTCGATTTCAAACAGAAGCTTTAACTTCACGATATTGACGTGTTGCTCCTCCACATCGCCTGATCAGATGCGAGGTTCAAAGCGCAGAATGCCACCTTCTGCTACGATTAAGTACAATCACCATCCTCAACTTACCTCAATTCCAAAAAGCGCTTCCAAGTTGCCGATCTCGACGTGGCGGTCCTCCATGGCGCGGCGCGAGTTCTTGGTGGCGCAGGAGACCGTCTTGAGGTCTCTTCGCGCGAGCGGCGGCGGCAGTGTGTCCAGTCGCGCGTTGTCCAGGTACCGCAGGCAGATGGCGTTCACGCGAGCCGTCACCGCCTGCATTAGCCGCAGGGCTATGTACACTGCAATTCGAAAAGGTTTTGATATTTATTCAGTTTTGAACAACTAAGAGTTTTGTAATGTTACATACAGATTTTATCATTATCATCCGCCGTACAGATTTTATTTGACCATAGCTAGGGTTGGCAGGAAGATTTCTTCAAGGTTATCTCCAACACAGGATTCAATAATTGATTATTTGCATATTGTCATCATCATCATCAGACGAAAGACGTCCATTGTTGAGCAAAATAAGATAGAGATCCACCTTACTCAACCATCCTTCATCTCCATCTTATTTTGCAATCACATCACAATGCAATTTTAAATAGATCGATGAGTTTTAGAAAATTTCTTTTGATTTCGCCAGTGACGAAGTCTCGGCAACAATTTGAGAAAATATTGTGTGATTAAGGGACTTATTGTTGTTTAACGTCGATTTGATTAGGATCCTTGTTTATATTTACTTGTTATAACAAACGGAAGTCAATAAATAAATACGTATTTGTCCTTCTAATCCAAAATAACCAAACGGTAATTAATACATAACGTGACATAAATATACCACATTCTGTGCGTGTTCGTGTTGTTGATACCCCAAACAACTGGTGCTAACCACCAAATAGGTAACTATAATACACGTATAATCGGCTGTGGCAATTTAAAAAACCCTTATTAAACCCTTTATTGCCACAAATCGGTCACGCTATGCAACAAATGTTAATGTACGGAGAAAGCATATACAACCGATGTACTGGCGGTCGACAAATTGCTGTAAACCTACACTCCTAACACACAATAAAATTGTGTTCTAGAGGCGACGATGACGTAATGTACAAACAAAACCAAGATTACATCTGATATCATATCTGCAAATTTCATTTCAGCGCGCTGAGCGATTGTTTCACTATTAGGTATATGTTCAGAAAGACCTAATTCATCGGTGACGCAACACGCTTGTCAGAGCCAACTTTAAACCCGCTAATTGCCAATGTTTACTATCGACTGAATGGTACACTAGTTTCCGATCGTGGTCAATATTGATATAGCATTCTATTCTAAAACATTTTAAATACACCACAAAATATTTACAATTTTATTGAGAGTACGAGTAAGCCCTGAAAAGCTTTCTCTTATCCTAACTAGGATTGTAAATGCGAAAGTGAGTTAGTTTGTTTGTTACGCTGCTTTCACACTTATCTGCTCCACCGATCATCACGATACTTTGCATATACCTACACGTTTTCAGTGGTACTGAAAAGGATATAGGATGCTTTTAATATCGGTTGTTGTTCCTGTTGGATAATAGAGTATTCCAGGCCTAACGGCCTCAACGGGGATTCGGAAGGAGAGGGCATACCCTATAAAACTTCCCCTGCACACCATCGTAACCTTGGCGAGGGCCGACGCAAATCAATATAAACAAACAACGAGACAACTCACTCACCTGATTCGTCAGATTTGTACCCAAAGTCATTGGGCGCTTTCTTCGATGCTGTTTGCACTTCATCAAGTATAATCCGCCGCAGCGGCGTCATCAGTGTCGGCGGACATTGTCTGTAAAGTGGACGAACATATATTTAGTAAAATATTTTTAAATTAAATATAACAGCATTTAGACTAGGTATTTATACAACCGGGTAATTGATTGAAATGTTATGATAAGGGTTACTCGCATAATGACCCATTTTGGTAGCCCAACGCACAATGACACATTAGTAGTATAGAAAATGAAAAAGTCTCTATGCCATTGACATGACACTGTCGGATCTATTATTGATAGTTATAGACTATCGATAGTTGCGTATTATTATACCTATTAAACCTATTGAGCAAATTAACAGGCGCGCTATTATAACAGACACTCTAACTAGTTTAAATAGAAAGATGAAGGCTTTGATGAAATATGTAAATAAATAAATAAATATATTAGTTGCTGCGATTCTCCGATATTCACCCTCCCTGAGCTAAACGCCAAGTAGCGCGCCACACAAAAGCATTCCCAGTCTAATAATGTAACGTTTTTAATAATATTCAGTTTTTTTTTTAAATATAATAGAAGGAGGCAAACGAGCAGGCGGGTCACCTGATGGAGGGTAATCTCCGCCGCCCATGGACACCACCCGCAACACCAAAGGAATCGCAGATGCGTTGCCGGCCTTTAAGGAAGGAAAAGCAATTGTGAGGGGGGGGGGGCCTCCGAAACCCTCACTGGCCGGACGAAACACAACAGCACCAAGTGCTATTATTTCACGCCGGATATTAGTGAGAGGGTGGTATTACGCCGGGCGAGCCGGCCCAATGCGTACTGCAACGCAGCGTGGCTCTACCACTCAGTCAGTGTCACTCATTTAGCACCACCCAGAGGTCACGTGTAGGGTCTCAAGGGTAAACCTACTGACGCCAGTATCTTTAACCCCCAAAACGCGAGTAACTTTAACAGTATTATAAATTGCACCTACTAAGGTAGTAGTAGTTGGCAGTAGCCAAAAGCACTATTGATTTGTACGGGAATAAGTCATTTTTCTATATCCATTCGTTATAATACTGATTAAGGCATGCAAACAAAATACTCTAAAAAATAAAGAACAAAGTCAAATGTGCAAACAAAGATAGCGTTAAAGGTTCGTCAATCCGACAGATCGTGAAGCTAAAGATAACCCAATGCAAACTGCAATCGTACTTTGCTTATCTACAGATATGAAAACAAAACTACTTCATGAATTAGTAATGTTGTTTGTGAACTAAAAGCATGATAAACAGTGATACGGAATAGATGATACTATTTCAGATGGCAGTGTGGTGGCGGTTCATTTCGGTTTCCCACACAAACTTCCAAGTCGAAATTTTTAAAAACCAGTAAACCAATTTTGGTGAAACTTTTTACGCTAAAGTAAAACGCAGGAATCTAAATAGTTTGTTGAAAACATTTTCAAAAAACGTTTATTTAGCTAAATTATTGCGATTTATAGTCCATTATAGTTTAAAATCGAAATAACTCAGTTAAATAAACGTTTTTTTAAAATGTTTTCAACAAACTATTTAGATCCCTGTGTTTTACTTTAGCATGCAAAGTTTCATCAAAATTGACTCATTGGTTTTTAAAAATTTCGATTTGGAAGTTTGTATAGGAAACCAAAATACGTAAACCCTCTTAACCCGTCTTCCCTTGGGTGTCGTAAAAGGCGACTAACAGCCTAAAGACTGCACATACATCTAACAGCATAGAGCGGCGATAGGCTCACCACCAGTCACGCTGAGCTGAACACATGTGCAGTTGTTATTTGGTGAAACGTGGACTGTTTTTGCGGTCCTCAATGCCAAGTCTCTAACTAGCGTTACCATCCGTGCTCTAAAATAGAGTATTGTCGTCTTTTTCATGTAGGCGTACTTTATAATCTATGACACCAATAAAGTACTCTAAAATACTCTATTTAACTACGTAAAAGACAAATATTTGTTAAATGTCGCAAAGAGCAACAAAAAATAAGTTTTTAAGGCACAAATAAATATATACTCTTTATTATGCTACGTACTTTATTTTTATACTTACTAATAAAATGAAAAAATACTTTATTCGTCCTGAAAAGTGGTGGCAACCCTATTTCTGACGGGATAATAATCGTGAGTTTATATAATATGATATGACTAATATGTATGTAAGTATTTCAGATGGCGGCATTGTGGCTAGCGCGATTGCAATTCGAGCAACCATTACATTAGATTCGGTGGACAATGGACCGATCTCTCCTCGTGCTCCTGTCTGTCTGCCTGTGCTCAACAATGGAACACCTGCTGTGGTGCAGTGGCTAAACTACCGATCTAAGACACGGAGGTCCCGGGTTCGATTCCCAGCGGGGGGTACATGTTTGTGTACTTGGTTTGGTTGGTGTAGGGCTTGTTAAGTCCGCCTGGCTAACTACCACCATCTTGATCTGGCGCCATAACAACATTGTAGTATATAGTCAGTTCCACAGTAGTTGCGGATTCCGAGTAGAGTGTGCTTCCCACCTTCGGACTTTATCACCATACAGGTACATACCATCAGGTGAGATGAAAGCTAAGTTCACTACGGGACAAAAAAACCTAAAATCTAGAGTTAAATTCGTGTTGATAATTTTACAAATAGACGCGGGGCTTCAAGCAATAGTGTAATCAAACAAAGCGGACATTCACTCGTTCTACGTTCGGGAGTGCGCCGCCGCGCGCCGGGGTTCCTTGCGGGCACAGGCGTAGTTACTGTTACAAAATAAAATGCGGACGTACCTACGTCTGTCCGTACAATACATAAAGAGGTCAATGCTCCTGGAACCGGGAGGAAAACACAACCAACGAAATTAAGAGAACGTGTCGTATTTATCTGCCTCACTACTGCGTTTTTATTGAAGTTAATATGTTCAAACCACTTGTTAATTGTTTCGCTCAAGATGGCTTTATGTTTATTTTTAGCATATTAATAAAAAAGGCCTGTTTGTTTGCACCCTGCTAATTAAAACAACTAGCTCTAAATGAACCAAGATTATTTAAAATCTGGATACCCAACTATTCTGTGTATTTGCGAGCGTAATTATTACATTTTAAGGCGCAAATGAGTGAAGCAATAAGGATTGGTCGTTCCGCTTGGTGCGTTGACTCCGCGGGTGTGCACTATCGCCAGCTTCCGAAGCCCACGCGTCTCGCGCGCTAATTCCGAGATCCTACCAACCCACAACCCACGGGCCCTAGCAAGCCGCCAGTCGCATAACTCAGCTCATCACTCACGCTCATCTCAGTCACAATTAGAAAGCACCTTTCCATTTTTTTTAATAGCGATTTCATAGCAATGCATATTCAGTATCACCTACTACGTTCAACAGTTTTATTTTATTAGACGCTAATGTCATTATTATCATTTAACCTCGTTATTTAGACATACTACTAAAAATAAGGAATGCTGCACTAAAACTCACTCACCACGATAGCGCTGATCTTATTGTTCAGTTCAGTCTCTTTCAACCTAAACAGTGTACAAAAAATTGCCAAATAATAGCAAATTGTGGGAATGAAATAGACTTATTCGCATTTATTTCAACACTGTCGGATATTATGCAAAAATATGCATGCTTAGAATAATAGGATAGCCGTTAATAAGCATTTTTTAAATTCTTGCAAACTTTCAGTTTTAGTGCAAAAGTTAGTCTTGTTTTTATTAGAGATTATTTTCTTCTTCTATGGTTATTTCAAACTGTTGAAAAAATAAACCAGCAGTTAAATTAGTCTGGCAGCCAAACATGAACAGAAATTAGAAACAATTAGTTTTTTTTTCTAAAATACTTACCTACTACGAATTTTATTACGTGTTACGCTCAGACCAAATAAAAAGTTTGGTCTGAGGTGTTACGTTACTACGACGCAATTTAAATCACGTGATTGTTATGTTCAGACATTGATGACTCATTTGAAGGTATGAGCACAGTATAAATATAAGCTCATATTTATACTGTGGAAAACACCGCACGTAGAGCAATGGTATGAGAGTTGCTTCTATTGTTATTTTATTGCATTATTTAATGCGCAAGCCGCAATGCATTCAACCATAGACTTAGACGGAGAATGAAGATTTACTTAATGATTTACAATTTAGCTAAATTTCTTACGTTACTTACCACTAAGCGATTACAAAGAGTTTAGTATCATCGCAGTGACGCTATCATCATTATGTTTCATCGTGTGTTTCATTATTTATCTTTCTACTCCCATAAAAAACGGGTCGACGTCATTTTTGCACATAACATACTTCGAAGGACCGAAAAGGCTACATTTTTTCCCAGCCAAAGTAACGGCGAGCCCAGGGGCACGAGATAAAGACAAGGAAAGCGTGACAGTGATGTGGGCGAAAGCTAAAGCTCCTTTATGTTGAGAACAAGCGTTTCTCAACATAAAGAAGAAGGCAGTGCAAATTGCAAAATAAAACTTGACTGTTGCATTCGAATTGGTGCACCGGTGTGGCCGTTACGTAAGCCAACGTCACCGACACCGTAACACACAATTTACGCTCTCTTACGGCGTGCGCGAGTTAGGCCCAGTGGAGCGTCTAAATGCGAGTTACTGAAGGTAGGTAAGTCAAGTGTCAGGTGAGGTCTCGACCATTCAAACTTTAGGTTCTGCAAAAGGAGATGAGTGAATAATAATCCAAACAGAATGGTTAGGAAATAGGGACCCAACGGAGCCTACCATACATGTCATACACGCACGATGACTCGTGAGCTGCGGTTTGTGCACACGTACGTTGGCGATGAATAACGCGCTCTATGTTTATCTCTTCAACCATAAAATAGTTACGCAAGCAGGAAACCAAACAAACCAAATCAGCTAGAAGCACCGCCTATTATTCCACCTGACGAAATAGGAGCTTGACGCGACCAATTAAACATTCATGAAGGCCTTATCTATGTATTATAAATTATAATGCATGTAGGTACATGAAGTACAAGAGCCTGTAGTAGCTGTTGTAAGTAAGTACTTTATGTTCAGACCCTGTAGGGTGTAGTAAAACTGTAGTTTTAGCTGGTTGGATACAATAAAAATAATGAGGATACTCGCCAGTATTATCGGGTATATTAAAAAGAGGGCGTGGCGCTCTCTCGTAGTGTTATTTGAGGAATGCGTAGCATACCTACCAGTGTTTACACAAGTGATAGTTTGATATCAACCTAATTATTGCCCATCCCATATTGAATAGCTGCAAGTGTTGTGTATATCGCCTTAAATAATCGTTTGAAAACGTTTTTTAACACCTGTTCAAATGTTTATGAAATAAACTTATGCCAACCTCAAAGGTGATTGACTTATAGGAAGTTCATGGCTACCGAAAACTTTTACAGTTGATAGTACTTAATATTTTATTAAAAGTGTAATGTAACATGTTCTTGTTTTAAGTTTATAAATCTTTATCTAAGTTTGAATTAACGGTCAGGGCGAATCTCGGTGATAGGTACCTAAGAAAAACCTGTATTGACATTGGCTACCTTGACCTTCGTTGTTAAGCGATACCGGCCGGCAACCGCTAATTCCGGCAGCATGGCCTATTAAACGTTTTAGTTATTTAAAAAAAAGTACACAACAGGTATCGCTGGCGCTTGTGTATAGTGCAGTTTATAAATATGACGAGATAGGTATTTTTTTGGTGTTGACCACAAAGATAGTTTTGATGTTAATTTAATACTTAGGTATTTTAGGTGTGAACCAGATAAACATAAAGCAATATTTAACTGTAGAAAAGAAAAATATTTTTAAGTCCAAATAAAATGTGAGAAGAGAAATTCGCATTCGCACTCTGTTGAGAAAAGTGTGCCTTCGTGCTTCGGAAGGCACGTTAAGCCGTTGGTCCCGGTTGTTGTCGTAAGATGACAGTCGTTAAAACCCACCAACCCGCATTGGGCCAGCGTGGTGGGTTATGGCCCGATATCCCCATGTGTGCTATTGTCCACGTGGGAGGCCTGTGCCCAGTAGTGGGACGCTAATAGGCTGATGATGATGAGAAAAGTGCGAACGCAAACTGTACCTATTTGGCTAATACTTTTTTTTTGTAGTTTTAAATATTGTCAGGACAACGATTCAAACAATTTTTTTAGAAATTCGTCACTAGATAAGGCGGACGAAGTAGTGGGCGGGTTACAACAAATAAAAATAGTAACTAATTATAATTATATTTATTTTTGTTGTAGTAAGTTTAGAGTTTTATATAAAGACATTTTTAATAATGACACATGCTAGGTCTCATACTGTAATGATTCAACATAGAAAGAAACTTAAGTAATAGTATTAATAACATTAAAATGTAATTTTCAAGTTACTTTTTTTCTGTTTACTAGTGATAATGTAAATTGAAAATGAAAAAAAATTGAGTTGCACAATTTTATTTTACTAAATAATTATGCAAAAATATAAATTATTGAGCAAACTTTTCCACTGTTTGTTATTGTCCGTTGAAATATTAAAAGTGCAGTTTAGTCGAGCGCAACTTATGAAAAACAATTAGGGTGACTGTGGTATTATAATTGACCAATTAAAGCGGGTTTAGTCACAATTTTTTTTTTTCTCAAAAATAAAATGACCTACAATGTTTATTATTTTGATGTATAATCCCATTTAGATGTATAATATTAAAAAAACAATAACTTTTAAAGTTTTCCTTACAGACAATTTCCTAACAATTTTTTTTTATCAAAATGCCGCTATGTTTCTAAGTTTGACCAGAAGATTTCATTGTTTGACCAGTTGATGTTCTAGTAGTTGACCATGTGAATAAAACTAAACAGATTATTTAGAAAAAGTCCTATGTTGCAGCACAATCAGTTTTAATATTTAAAATTAACAGTCTTAGATATTTGAACACTAGACAAACATTATATTATATACTAGGTAATATTATATATTAACCTATTACCTACTAATTTTCAATCAACATTATACCTTATTCAGAAATGACACTAGAAAAGCCTTAGATGCTTTTATATTTTAGTATCTTTAAGTCTTACATACACTTATATAAAATATATAACATACCTATATATTTATAATATATAAATATATAGGTATGTTATGTATTTTAACTATTTATAATATATAAATATATATAAGTATATAGTCCGATCAAAACAGCCTATCTCTAATTATTAGCTCTCCCTAAGTATTAGATAAGTCTTACTTGTTATTTATACACAATATATAAAAATACATAATATATATCTTTATAATATATAAATATATGTAAGTACTTAAATTAATCAATTTTAAACTGGTCAAACACTGGCAAGCAAAATTAATATTCAAGGCACCAATACTTGACCACCTGGTCAATTACTGATTACAAGACAATTAAGAAAAGAAACAATGTTCTCAATCAAATTACTAATTAAATACTACTCATTATTTGACCACCACTGAATGTCATGAATTAATAATCACATTCTAAAAATGTATATCATAAACCGTGTCGGTAGCGGTGGAAGAATACTACCACCCCCTATCTTCCCGTGGGAGTCGTAGAAGGCGACTGAGGGATCAACCCAGAGGATGGGCAGCAGCATCCTCTGAGATCAACACCGTCATACTGCGATCGCCAACCCGCCTGCAAAGCGTGGCGATTATGGCAACATTCCCCCCAACATGAACGACAGCACTAAACTCCGGCCCCTAGTCCCCGGCGGCCCCGCTCGCCCTAGCTACGGTAGCGGCCAAGGCAGCGACGGGGCAGGGGGTGCTAAGAATCTCCGGCAGAGACCTGGCTACCGCCAGCAACGAACCTTGGCCCTGGCAACCTACAACACGCGTTTACTGCGAACCGACGAGAAGGTTTGCGAACTGGAGGAAGAATTGAACAAGATACGGTGGGGCATTGTGGGATTATCTGAGGTCCGAAGAGAGGGGGAGGACTCAATAATCTTGAAGTCTGGTAACTTGCTTTATTTCCGGGGGGGCGAACATCTGTCCCAGGGTGGTGTCGGGTTTATCGTCCACAGCTCTCTCGTGAATAACGTTGTTAAGACCGGAAGTGTGTCGTCGAGGGTAGCGTACCTTATACTCAGAATAACCAAACGGTATTCGTTAAAGGTTATACAGGTATACGCTCCGACTACGGCACACCCCGACGATGAGGTGGAGTCTACGTATGAGGACATCTCTAGAGCCATACAAGTCTCCAAAACTCATTACACCGTTGTCATGGGAGACTTTAACGCAAAACTGGGCAAACGAAGCGGCGATGAGCTGAAAGTGGGACGATTTGGAGTTGGAATTCGGAACCACCGGGGTCAACTGCTGGCGGAGTTTCTGGAAAAGGAGGGACTCTTCATGATGAACTCCTTATTTAGGAAATCTGAACACCGCAAGTGGACCTGGCTAAGTCCCGATGGTGGAACAAAAAATGAGATTGACTTTATCATGTCGACGAGAAAGCAAATATTCAATGATGTCTCTGTGATCAACGCGTTCAAAACTGGCAGTGATCACCGGTTGGTAAGAGGCACATTGAACATCAATATCAAGCTTGAAAGACGTCGATTGATGAAGTCTACGCTCCGCCCTGCACCCATCCAAATCAAAACCCCGAAAGCTTCCAGCTCGAACTGAAAAATCGCTTCGAATGCCTGAAGGATTGCGTAGACGTGGACGATTACAACAACAGGTTTGTAAAAACTGTCCATGCGGTTGGGTCTAAGTTCTTCAAAACCCACCGTATAAGAGGACCTAAAAAGCTCTCGCACCATACTCTCAAACTGATGGAAGAGCGGCGCGTGATGGTTCTGCGTTCTTCGGACGATTCGTCTCAGCTTCGGCGGCTCAATAGGCAGATCTCGAAGTCTTTGACTCGCGACACTCGCCGATTTAATACCGACCGTATTAAAGAGGCTATCGAGCGAAACAAAGGTTCGAAAGAGATTTGGGTATTGGGCAGAGCCAACTGACGACGCTGAAAACCGATGACGGCAGAACTGTGACGTCCAGGTCCAAAGTTATGGGAGAGGTCGAGAAGTTCTATGGACAGCTATACACATCCACGCGGCCACCTGTACACAGCTTAGCTACAGACCCTAGAGCTAAGCTAACCCGACACTACACCGAAGATATCCCGGACATCAGCCTGTGCGAGATTGGTATGGCTCTCAAGCAGCTTAAGAACAGCAAGGCATCGGGTGCTGACGGAATTACGGCTGAGCTTCTGAAAGCAGGCGGAAGACCGGTACTCGCAGCTCTTCAGAGACTATTTAATTCCGTCGTACTCGTAGAACGCCAGAAGCGTGGCATGAAAGTGTGGTTGTGTTGTTCTTTAAGAAGGGCAACAAGGCCCTACTGAGGAACTACAGACCCATATCACTTCTAAGTCACGTTTATAAGCTGTTCTCGAGAGTTATAACTAATCGTCTCGCACGCAGGTTTGATGACTTCCAGCCTGTCGAACAAGCCGGATTCCGAAAAGGCTTTAGCACCATAGACCACATACATACGCTGCGGCAGGTTATACAGAAGACCGAAGAGTATAACTGGCCTCTTTGCTTAGCGTTTGTGGACTATGAGAAAGCCTTTGATTCGATCGAAACATGGGCCGTGCTACAGTCTCTCCAGCGGTGCCAAATTGACTACCGGTACATCGAAGTGTTGAAGTGTTTGTACGAAAACGCCACTATGACAGTTCGTCTTCAGGACCAGAGCTCGAAGCCAGTCCAGCTGCAGCGTGGAGTGAGACAAGGAGATGTCATTTCTCCAAAACTCTTCACTGCTGCACTGGAGGACGTGTTTAAGCTTCTGGACTGGAGAGGACTCGGCATCAATATTAACGGCGTGTACATCAGTCACCTTCGATTTGCCGACGATATAGTAGTCATGGCTGAGACCCTGGAGGAACTCGGCACAATGCTCGGTGATCTCAACAGAGTCTCTCAACAAGTGGGCCTTAAAATGAACATGGAGAAGACGAAAATCATGTCTAACTCACGTGTCGTACCCACTCCTCTGAAGGTTGGAGACTCTGCTCTTGAAGTTGTTGACGAATATGTATACCTGGGACAAACAGTCCAGTTAGGTAGGTCCAACTTTAAGAAAGAGGTCAATCGTCGAATCCAACTCGGCTGGGCAGCGTTCGGTAAGCTACGTAATATCTTCTCGTCCAAAATACCGCAGTGTCTCAAGACGAAAGTCTTCGACCAGTGTGTGTTGCCAGTGATGACATACGGTACCGAAACGTGGTCGCTCACTATGGGCCTTATTAGCAGGCTCAAAGTCACGCAAAGAGCAATGGAGAGGCATATGCTTGGGGTTTCTCTACGCGATCGAATCAGAAATGAGGAGATTCGTAGACGAACTAAAGTAACCGACATAGCCCAAAGAGTCGCCAAGCTCAAGTGGCAATGGGCAAGGCACATCGCCCGTAGAACCGATGGCCGTTGGGGCAGAACGGTTCTCGAGTGGCGACCGCGCACCGGAAGACGCAGTGTGGGCAGGCCTCCAACAAGGTGGTCCGACGATCTGGTGAAGGTCGCGGGTAGCCGCTGGATGCAAGCAGCACAGGACCGGTCGTGGTGGAGGCCTTTGTCCAGCAGTGGACGTCTTCTGGCTGATGATGATATCATAAACACAATCTACACAAATCTCTCTACATTTTGAACATAAAGTTTGCGCATAAAACAAAGAATATTCATAAATTTAAGTGGATTAGAAAAAACATACCTTGCATGAGCTCCTTACTACAGGCCAGAAAAAATGGCGGCTTTTTGTGCACTAATCACGACGACCCACAAAATAGAAGTTCAATGAAGTGACAGCTGTCCTTGAACGAGTTTGGTTTGTCACTCAGTAGTGCTAATATAATTAAAAAGACCAAAGACAACAAACCGTCAATTAGGAAGCTTAATATTCGCGATCAAATTCAAAATTGATAGTATGTTTGAACATGCATAAGTGTAATTGAGGAGCTGGGCAACAAAAGCGGACCTGTCCTAATATTTTGTTTTTTTTTTTCGAGCTCCTTGAGTTCATATCTATCGCCCTTAAAATATTATTCATCAAAACCGGTCCAATTCTACAGAAAATATTTTTGTAAAAGCGCGATTTCAAAGATAAATTTTTTTTTTTTTTTATAGCAGAAGGAGGCAAACGAGCAAGCGGGTCACCTGATGGAAAGTAATCACCGCCGCCCATGGATACCCGCAAAACCAGAGGAATCGCAGGCGCGTTGCCGGCCTTTAAGGAAGGAATAGGCTCGTTTCTTGAAGATCCCTAAGTCGTAACGGTCCGGAAATACCGCCGCCGAGAAATGGACTTGTCCTGTTCAAAATTGCATGCATGCTTGCATGTTGCAGCTTGCTTGCATGCTCCATGCTTGCTTGCTTGCTTACATTCTGCATACTTGCTTGCATGCTGCAGCTTGGTTACATGCTGACGACCTCCTTGGTCGAGTGGTTTGTACACCGGTTTTCATGGTGGCGCCATCTCTGAGGTCCCGGGTTCGATCCCCGGTCGGGTCAATTTAGAAATTATTGTTTTCTAAATTGTCTCGGGTCTGGGTGTTTTCTATGTATAATAAGTATGTATTTAATTATTTTAAGTATGTTTATCCGTTGTCTAGTAACCATTTAACGAGTTTCTTCGAAGCTTCTCTTGGGCTAGATAATTGGTGTGATTGTAGAAAAGATTTATTATTTATTTATGCTGCGTGCTTGCTTGCATGCTTAAACGTTGCTATGATTAAAAGTTGTTCGATGATGTTATGGATTTCAATTATATGAAATGTTGTATTTTTATAATATTGGATATGTGTTTCTGGAAAATGAATCATCTAGCATTAATAGCTTGGATCAAACGTTGAGTGGGATTTCAAAACATAAAGATATTGAAAAAAATAACAATTGATTACAGGCTTTTCAAAACTTTGTCAATTGTGTTTTAAGTAAAAAGAAAATTATGGAAAACAAAACTTACAAAATATTTTTGGCCAAATAAAATTTTTACAGAAAAATTTCGAATTTAAGATAGGTAACCCTAAATGTTTACATTATGGTATTCTACATGACTGTATTGTAAAAACATTTATGCATAAACATTTTGATGCTGATAATCATTATTATAAAAGAAGTTATGGAGAAATAAAGTATGCCAAATGATTTATTCTCAATGAACGTTATGCGAAACGAAAATAATGCCATAAAACGTTATGCAGCCTTAACATATGCCTCTTTAATTTATGCAACCCAATATGGACCCGAAAACGGCAACTTTACTTTATAATATGTAATGATTGTTTAACAAAGTTTTGGGGTTCATTTTTCAGATCGAAAATTTTAGAGTATGTAAATATGGCATGTATTAATGCCATGCCGTCCTTCAGGGGTTAAGTAGACAAACCAGTAACGGTCCGTGCCTTTGTTTGAAATGTTTGCCCTTATATATGTCATTGATGTTGGTCATACCAAAAGAATTGCAAGACACAAGGGCTTTTTTGCCAGCGTTTTGAAGTTAAATGACCTGTCTATATATTTATATAAAAATTAACACCTTTGTGCACTTGCTACACTAAATTCAATTATATTATTTAATTTGAATATTACTTTTATAAAGGTGAAAATAGGTACCTATGTAATGTTCATCAGGTTAATATACCTGTATGCAAAAACTTAAGTGGTTTTTGCACAACTAAGTTTTAAAATTTTTCTTATCCAGCAAGTAAAAATGCATTCTTTACTAAATCTTACACAAAATAATTAGGTAGGTGCTAAGATTTTATTATACTTTGAGAATTTATTAAGGTCTATCTGCCATACTAGTGTTTACTACATATTGAGTAAATACATGCAAGAAAGTAAAAAAAAACTGAGGTAAGCTTAAGCAATAACTACGTATTAAATTAACTTACTTCTCGGTCAGATATTGTGTTGTCCAGTACAAAACTTCACCCGGTAACTCAGACTCAGTTATCGTGTAACCAGCTATATGCACAGGCAGCTGATCATCTGGATTCACAGTGGCCGCAAATGTCTCAAAAAATACCCTATATGATGTTAAATAATCCTCTTTATCGCCCATTTTCAAAACTTAACTAGGTCACCCGAAATATAAAAAATATCACAATCGATCAACAAACCCCTGAAGGAGAATCAGAGGGAAATTGGAGCATAAATCACAATATAACGAAATTAAAAAGTGAGCTTAATAAAAACTATTTATAAAATAACATCACTTATCCTATTATTGAGAGTTTATTTCCAAATATTGCGTTTAAATTTCAAAACTTATAAAATCACATCTTCTCACTCAATCACACAATGATGACACTTCTAATAAATTGCCTTTTTTTTACACACCCGAACTGAAACAAACGTCGTTTAAAAACTAAAATTCCTTTTTTTCTTTTTCAAACATTAATTAATTTTAAATAATCTTGAAAACCTTACAAAGTTTACATACAACAATTAAATACAAGTAATAACATTTTGTTCATACAATAATAGCGTAAGCAATAAATAGCTATAGCTATGGTATCATGTTTTTAATAACTAATAAATAAAATGTTTTCATTGATTCATTACAAGTTTTAAAACGAACGCAGACTATGCAATACAGTATACCTACATTGCGTGCCATGAATGAAACCACTATAATGACCGCTATAGTGAACTGTCATAGTATAACGTAGATACTTCATATTTTTCTTCTCTTGTTAGGAGACGGCATAAGGAGTTAGCCTATACAGCATAGTCGTCAGTGTTTTGATTCTATTTTTTTTAAATAATTAAAAACACCTTTTATTTGTTAACAAACATTAATAGATAAATGATAATAGATTAACTTGAGTACTTATCAATCAAAATAAATTATTTTTTTTTTTTTTTAAATTGTTTGTTTAAGCATTGAGCTTTAAAATCTCAATGGTTTAAACATAAAGTTACTATACCTAGCGGAAAGGTATAGTAACTTTATGGGTTTAAAGTCTTTTATTTACAGTTTAGTAACATTTTAATATTAACTGCTTGGATACGTAGCTGTCGACGTCGCCATGGCGTCTTAACCCGTGAGAAGGCGCGCCATGAGCATTTTGCTCACGCAAAATTTAAAAGTGATATTTTTTGTGATACTGATACCGTTGTATCTCTAGCGTATAGGTATAACCCGCGCCAAACTTCTAGCTCGCTGTGAACAAGAGGCGATTCGCGTCGCAATAGCACAATATGGGTATCTGCGTGACGTAAGCGGTTAGGGAGGGTGGGGCACACAGACATATAATAGAAGTATAATAGAAGCAGACCAAACATTATTTCACAACTACAAAGATGAGAATAAAACAATATTTCTACTTCTTTCTCTCCAACCACAAATTAATGAGACTATCTCGTTTCTTTTTAATGTCGCAACACTTCCACACACTGACAAACTGGACCGTGAGGCAAAACACCATCTTGACAAGCTACAATTAAGCTACAAATGTCTTCCTAGACTTGTCAACAAAGGACGTACAGGAGATTGTTTTCGCTTATTTTTTGTGAACTTATAAAGTTTATGAGCCAAAAGTACTAAAATAAAATGGTGAAGTGTAGTGCGCCCTTGTGCGGCAACTCCTCTTAAAGAAAAACACCTGAAACGACGTTCCATTGGTAAGTTTTGTATATATATTTTTTTTAAATATATATTTGTTCCATGAAGGAACAGGCTAAGGTCTGAGCCATACTGCCTAGTCATTAGTTTTTTATTTGTTTTTTCCCTTGATGATAATGAGTGATGATTAAGATGAATGATAAATGATGATCCCCAAACCCCTTGAGTCCTCAGTAAAGATGTGGGACTTTACTGAGGTCTCACGCGGACTACTTGAGAGAATTTGAAAAGTGATGTTGCACTGTTTTGTTTCATTTGCCAACACTCATGCACGTTCACAAACACTTAACGGTTAATAATCCACTATTATTTCACATTAATATTCGAAAAAACACAAATTTTAGAAAATAAAACAAAACTGCAGACATGACGCTTCACTTTCCCGCCAAGAAGTCGGTAAGTTTTGTTGTGCCATCTAATCCTCGGACCAAATATTGGTCCGAGATCTAATCTCATAATGTTTTTTTTAGTCATTGTGTGATTATTATTAATCTTTCGGCATTGTAGAAGTAGTGAATAATTGTCATAAGTGCAAATCTCGTAAAATCTTAACGTAAAGTAGTTTGTGAAAGATTCTTGTGGTAACATTAATCAATATAGTAACTGATCTCGTTTGACGTTTCATATACTTGTACAATTTTACGGGGTCGTATTTAGGCTCCAGTTTTGTTTAATAGGTATATTTTTGAAGATTGATTAGATTTAAGTATGCAATATATTTTTTCATTAGGGATTAATTAAATATGAGTAAATTATTTTTATAATAATGTTAACTTAAACCCTATCCTACCCCTTTAACCCTATGGTAGTCGTAGGGATGTATTCTTGTATGAAAATGTGCATAAAATAATAACTTTTGACATTTGTTTTTCAGAATTCATCTAAATCTTTACTAAAAGGTCCGGTAAGAAGCAATGCCAGTGGAGATCATGTTTTGAGGTATTTGCAAAATTTACAGCCGGGTACCTCAAGTGCTGTATTAACTACATTAAGTGAGTTAACGTAAGTATTATATTGTTGTACAGTATTCTAGGGTATAACATGAAGAAGATGGGTCTGAGCAGTCTCTCAACTCTGTTACTTTGAAATATACAGAAAATGATAAATTTATTTGTTTTCAGAAACCTTCATCATTACTTCCTGAACAGACTCAGTAAAAAGTATCCCGGATATCATTTTTTCGGGACTTGCAAAATTGTTAGAAAACTTAAAGACTCTTTGGTTTATATTTTCCTTTATGTTTCTTCACTTTGATGTATTGCGTTTGAATACGTCTGTCTATTAGAATAATTTGTGTTGTCACAATGTATCAGATTATTTTCTTTGTAAAAATATATTTATTTTCCAGTTCATTTGTATAATTTCACTATCTACATATAGTATTTTATCAGGTTATGGGCTAATGAGCTACTTAGCCAATTATGGGCTATAAATGTAGTATGTGATTTTATATTTTGAAGTAACCCCATGTATGTTTAAAGAACGTGATTCTATTTTTTTTTATCTCGTGGAATATTATTCTATGAAGAAATAAATCACTGGATGGATATGTGAGCATGGAGAACATTATTAGCTCTTCGAGTATGAATAATACGATAGTAAGTAATTCACACACATCTATTGAGAAACTTAAGGGTGTTTCAAACTATCAAAACTGGAAGTTTCAGATCAAACTTTTATTGATCGATAACGGCTTATGGGATGTTATTACGAGTACTATCCCGGACCCCATAAAAGACCAGAGAGCATATGCCAAAATATGTTTGAATATCGAGCCGATTTGCTATCCGCATGTTAAGGTTTCCAAGACGGCGGCAGACGCCTGGAATAATCTAAAGGCAGCTTATGAAAATAGTGGCATTAGCCGACGATTAAGTATTAAAAGGAAGTTATCGCAGCTCAGATATGTTGATCATAGCTCAATGGACCATTATTTAGGAAATATAATTTCCGTAACCCAAGAATTGGCAGATATTGGATGTCAAATAGAGGATGATGAATTAGCCGAAATGATGCTAATCGGATTCCACAGAGTTTGACTCATTGATAATGGCCATGGAAGCCACGAATATTAAACTGTCATCTGACTTTGTGAAATGTCAGTTGATACAAAGCGAATTTAAAAGAGGAACTTTCGTTTCGAATATGGAACCTACTGAGAAGATTCTTGTTGCAAAAGACAAATTTATTCCAACGTGTCATAATTGTCAAGAAAAAGGGCATATTAAGCCACGTGTCCCAAATTAAAGAAGAATTCGAAGAAGATTCCTGATAAAAGCTTGACGCCAGATGCATCTTCATCTACAAAGAAGGGAAGTAGTGCAAATCTGACTGTATTGTCTAGAGAAATTGCTTTAGCCAATAACACTTGTGACAGTGATAGCTGGATCTTAGATTCAGGTTGTTCTAGTCATATGACTAATCGGAAAGACTGGATGAATAATTTTTCTAACAGTAATCAATCCGAAATTACTACTGCGAATAATGATAAGATATACAGTGAGGGTGTTGGTAATATTACTGTAACGTTTGATGATAATATTAAAAAAGTCATTACTGATGCTTTGTATGTGCCGAAAGTAGCAGCTAATCTTTTGTCTGTCAGCAAAATTGCAGCAAAAGGCTATGTTTTATTATTTGATGTTAATAAATGTCATATTTACAGGAAGGATAACGTCAATGTGACTGGTTCCAGCGTTGTGACAGCTACTAATGTGGACGGCATTTACAAAATTGATCAGAAAAGGGATAGTTACGTATGTAAGGAAAACCAAGAGCCTAATATTCGCACTGAAGGTAATGCTTTTGTGTCCAACATTAATTCATTGAAACTATGGCATCGTCGCCTGGGGCACTTAAGTTTAGCAGGTATGTTAATACTTCGTGATAAATTAGCGAATGGTATTAAGTATACCAATGGTGATTTGACACCATATACTCCTTGTTTTGAGGGTAAACAAAAGAGCAAATCATTTCCGCGTGGTCAGGCACATAGGAGCACGACTAAACTTGACTTAGTTCATACGGACATTTGCGGACCTTTTTCGGTCAATAGTTGGAGTGGTTATTGTTATTTTATAACGTTTACGGATGATTTTTCGCGCAAATCGTTTATATACTTTCTGAAACGGAAAGATCAGACGACTGTCTTGAATACATTTATCGAATTCAAAACTTTGGTTGAAAACCAAACTGATCTTAAAATAAAGCGGATTAGGAGCGATAATGGCACAGAATACTGTAATAAAAGTTTCGCGAATCATTTTAAGCAATGCGGTATTATTCACGAAACGACAGTTCCGTATACACCTCAACAAAATGGCGTTGCTGAACGCTTAAATAGAACCCTAATGGAAAAGGCCAGAGCGATGTTGCAAGATGCTGATTTGGGGAAACAATATTGGGCTGAAGCGGTAAATACTGCGTGTTATTTGAAGAACCGTAGTCCAACTGCAGCTGTGAAAGATGCTACTCCTGAAGAATTGTGGACTGGATCTAAAGTGGATCTCAGTAATCTTCGAGTTTTTGGCAGCACAGCTTATGCTCTTACTCCACAACAAAAACGCAAAAAACTTGATCCCAAATCTAAGCCTTACATTATGTTGGGATATTGTGATCATACCAAAGGTTACAGACTTGGTGATCCAGATGATGGTTCGACGTTGATTAAAGCTCGTTCTGTTGAATTTATTGAAACTGTTCGAGGTATATAACCTACAAGATATCAAATACTTTAGAAAGCTCTAAAGATTTGACAAATACTTTTTAAGTTACGGTGTATCAACCAAGTACTTTTCATGGACTTATCCATGAATCTGACAGTGATGAGTTTGCCACACCAGACATATCGTCAACGGATATTGATGTTCTAGATCCTGTTGAACAAGAATCTCATGTCGAAGAAGTACTTACATCTAATGAACGGGAAGAAACTTCGTTGAATAATATTCAACCAGACTCACAAATAATGGAACAGAATATTTCAGACCTGGAAGTTGCTGAAAGTTCTAGACCTAAACGTGATCGCCATCCTCCTATTTGGTTCAAAGATTATGAAGTGAACTATTTCTCTGATCTAGCTTTGATGGGACGCTGTGAGCCTAAAACATATAACGAAGCGATCAAAAGTGAGAATGCTAAAGATTGGATAGAAGCAATGCAAGATGAATATAACTCGCTAATGTCGCATGGTGTCTGGGAACTTGTGGATCGACCTAACAACGGTAATGTGATAAAATCCAAATGGGTTTTCAAAGAAAAAGTAGATCCAAGTGGAAAATTTGAAAAATTCAAAGCACGATTAGTTGCAAAAGGTTTTACTCAACAATATAAAGTTGACTATGATGAAACATTTGCACCTGTTGTGAGACATAGCACTCTACGAATACTCTTTGCGATTGGTGTTGAAAATGATATGGACATTGAACATGTTGATGTCAACACAGCATTTCTCAATGGAGATTTACATGAGCAGATCTATATGGAGCAACCTACCGGTTTTCAAATTGAGGGGCAGAACAAAGTGTGCTTACTCAAAAAGAGTCTATATGGGCTCAAACAAGCCTGTAGAGCTTGGAATGAAAAAGTTCATAATGTTTTGGTCAACAATGGTTATAAACAGTTGAAGAGTGAACAATGTGTGTTCTATAAAGACAAAGTAATAATAGCTTTATATGTTGATGATTTTTTCATATTTAGCTCCAATGATCATCAAAAGAAAATGCTATATGAATTGCTCAGTTCCAAATTTAGTGTCAAATTGCTTGGACCTGTTACACAAGCGTTGGGTATGAAGGTCAAAAGGAACAGGGAGCAAGGGACATTGAAACTGACTCAATCTGAGTATGTGAAAAATATTTTGATAAAGTTTGGAATGGATGATTGTCACAAAGTCGCAACTCCCATGGAAGTGAACTTTAATCCGCCAAAAGCTGAGAAGATTGATGCGAGGTTTCCATATCAGGAATTAATCGGGAGTTTAATGTATCTCGCTGTATGCACTCGTCCTGACATTGCATTTGTGTGCAGTAAGCTCAGCCAATATAACACATGTTATAATGAAACACATTGGCTTGCAGCTAAGCGCGTGCTACGATATTTATCTGGTACAACTGATTACGGACTCAATTTTAGGCGAGGTAGTAACAAATTTGAAATTTCATCCGACGCAGATTGGGCGGGTGATAAAAACGATCGAAAATCCTATTCGGGTTTCGTGAGTAGATTTGGACTGAATGTAATAAATTGGCATAGCCACAAGCAAAACAATGTTGCTTGTTCTAGTACAGAAGCTGAATATTACGCTCTTGGTACAGCGGTAAAAGAGGCTAAATTCCTACATAATGTTATATATGAATTGAAACCTTTCAATTTATCGCGTGAGCCTATCGTTATTTATAATGACAATAAGAGCACGCTCAAAATAGTTGAAAATCAATGTTACCGCAGAACCAAACACATTGACATACAACACCATTTTATTCAAGAATGTGTTGAGCGTAAGTTGATAAAGATATATTATAAGCCATCTGCTGAATTGGAAGCTGACCTATTCACAAAAGCCTTGCCAAAGGTAAAACACAATTGTTTTGCTAAGTGTCTAGGTTTAATGTAGGTTTTCTTATTTTAATTGATTTTTTTTTTGTTGTACTCATGTGGTGTACTCTTGCAATAATGGTTTTAGTTTATAACTTTATGATTGCTAGAGTAAGGGGCAGTGTTAGAAAACTTAAAGACTCTTTGGTTTATATTTTCCTTTATGTTTCTTCACTTTGATGTATTGCGTTTAAATACGTCTGTCTATTAGAATAATTTGTGTTGTCACAATGTATCAGATTATTTTCTTTGTAAAAATATATTTATTTTCCAGTTCATTTGTATAATTTCACTATCTACATATAGTATTTTATCAAAAATATATAGTTACCCGCAGTCAGGGTCGCTGACTACTCGACCACCCGGCGGTCTTATCACTAGTTTTAAAAATTGTGACATTATTTATTGTAATTTTTATTTTTATTAAAAAAAATACTAGCAGAGTATGTACGTATATTGTTTTTAATTACTTATTTCATTTTTTTTTATTTTACCTAACGGTTCTACTACGAGTATTTCATCCATTTTATTAAGAGATCTATTACATCTCAAATGTTCATTTTGCGTAAAATGCGCATTTTTGCATTTTGTAGTAACTTTTTAGTTTTATTTATCGTTATCATCGAAATAGGATAATAAAATCATGCTTAATATTACAAATCTTCACTCTGCGAGAATAAGCTGAGTTCGGACGGCCGGCGCATCGTATTTTGTAGTAATTTTGCAGTTATATTTATCGTTTTTATCGAAATAGGATAATAAATTCATTATACTTACAATCTTTATTTCTCAAGAAGTAACAATTATTCTGGTATAAATTTTGCTCAATAATATCGTAGATAGGAGAAATTCACAGTTAACTTAAAGCGATTTTCGAAGTTTTTTGGTTTAGAATAAGATTATTTTTCTATATAAAATAAATAAAATCTAAAAATTCCGAGACCGCTACGCACTATACGACTATATAATAGATAACATTCTAATTTTATTTCATTTCTTTAGAACAGTAGTTCAATCTAGGAGCTCAAAAAAGTGCCTTCGCGCATTGTATGAAAACCTTCATCAATGGGCGATTTTCTGACAGTCCAAATTAAAAAGTAAAAATTAGTTCAAAAACACTTGATAGATGTCGTTTTATGAAAGCCGGCCACCAGCCGTAACTACCTAAGGGCTGTAATAATTTCTACACTTTTACTTGCCTACCAAAAGAATAAAAAAATAGTAAGTACTTCCCTATTTATATTCAGGACATCCAGAACCTATTTCTATTTTGGAATAGAATAAATATTACGCAGCCATACACGTGCTCTTCATGAACTCGCCTTTTACTAAGCGCCATACTAATCAATGCTAAGCGCCATCTATGAAGTTATTTACGAACCAATTTCTTTTTTTTTTGATCTCGGAAAATCGCCCATTTTGGGTTTCTTAAAAAAGTTAAGCAAAATTTACATAAAGCGTGGCCGCTACGAACTATGCCAATATTCTTCCTAATATAATATGTCTGTGGCCAATAGCTATTCTACATTATCTAAGAAGTCAAAACTGGTGATGTATTTTTTTTCTTGGATCAAGGACGCCAAAATTGGCCATTTTACGCAAAAATCACAGTCGAGATTTAATAGGCCTATTAAGTTAATGAGGTGGCGTCGCAGCCAGATACAGATACAAACATAGCCTGCCTGGCACTCAATGATAGATATCCTAACATTCTACTGGTGATTTATTTTTAATTTAATGAGTATCTTCAAATGTCTATGAAATATAAAATTATCCTCTTTACGTAGGTATAACATTATTATAGATGTAGGTACTTGAGGTCCCTTGCGTGCCTGAGTTCAGCCCCTTTTATTGTAAATGTGTGCATGAAAGTCTGTAGGCGTAATGGGCACGCTTTTTTGTTGTAATGTTTGGTCCTCAGAACAATAACTAAAGCATAGAAACCACGCTAAAAGACGAGCTAGACAGCAGCTATCTTACTCATATGACTTCATTTAATTTTGTAACGAGAGTGAAAAAACCTATCCACATTCGTTTCTATTTTTTCTAGGTTGTCACAAGGTAAATGTCAAATGGATGTAATTGGATGTCTCTAACACCATCAGATTATATGTGTCGATTGTGTCGTTATTTTCTTTTTGTTGCTGTGTAAATAAGTGGCAACCTAACTTGGTAACATTATAATGACGAATTATTTTCAAGCTAAGTTGTAGCTCCTCTCAGATAAATTTAATTATTTGCAAGGTATTCTTCCGAAGTATCCGAAGTAACCTATAAACTAGCCATAGCATTGTTAGTGATATATATGCGTTACGTGTGACAAAATGTCTTGTGTGATTGAGGGTTGTAAATCCCTTATAATAAGAAAAGAAAAAATCAAGAAACAATAACCTTTTATCGGTAAGCTCAGACTGTTTTCGTTTTACCTAAACATAATTAATGGCATAAATCTATTAGAACACACTAATAGTTTGTCTAAATAGTCATCGTGTCCAGTTCTGTGCTGATATAAGGCATTTATCAATGAAATTTTGTTCAAATGTTGAAGGATATGTTTTTTCGCCTAGTGACGTGCATTTCTATATCGATAAATCAGTATTTTGTGTAAGTGGTTAGCACATCTATCTTTAAATTATGATGTATGTATACGCCTCATTTACAACTTGTTTTACTCTTAACATGATATTAATAATATATAACTTTAAAAGTTATCTATTGATTATTTAAAAAATGTACGTAATTACGTACATTCAATTGAATGGTCTTCTTGATTACTACTACGACCATTTATCTGCATTTTCACTAATTTTAAAAATTCTACATATTGGTTACAGGTTTCCAAAAAATCATGATATAAATAAAGAATGGCTACGGCCGGCGTGTAAGGAGACTAAATTGGATATGGAATAAACGCAGTCATATATGTTCTAAACATTTTACGATCAATCAATCATGAACAATGTCTGCGACACATTTGTACCAACAAGCATTTTGAGCAATCTCGTAATCATTCTCTAAAACAAAGTTTCGATGACAATCACAGAATTCTATTGATAAAAGCCGTACCTAAGTTATATTTGACAATACGAATACCAAACTGGAATTACGGGAATGTGCGCCTCGTGACAAATTATAAAGCTTTTTAACCAAAACCTTCTTATTTAAGAGGCAGTGATTTAATAAAAATGTTTTAAATGTTTATTTATAAGTTTTTATTTCCTTAGTAATCCTTCATATTTATATTTTCCTCGTATCAATTTTCAGATTTACTTTCAAAGCATAAAGTTCAATATCAATCTAGTTAATTTGACAGATAAGGGTAGGCCGATGTGACACTGCTTCTCGTTATTAACTTGCAAAACTTGCTGAAGGCAAAAGTGACCACTTTTACCGTTAACAATTTTTTGGCCTAACAATAGAACGTAAAGTAGTGTGTGTACACACGGCCACTGATCGACCTACCCAATTCTCTTAAAAATATCCCAATTGATATTGAACTCTAAATGATTGACATTAGTATGAAATTTGGTTGCGAGAATTTTACACCTACTAATCTGTGAAATACCTGCAACCGAATCTCAACCTAATGTTGAAATCGTAGAGTTCAATATCGATTGGGATATTTTTACAGATTTGAGTAGGTCGATCTGACGCTGCTGTACCTACAGTGATTCAATATAATATTATAGGTGTTTTTCTTGTGCACCATAATGTAGGTTTTGAAAATTTGTCCGATTTAGTTTATATCGTTTCCAAGGCAAGCGAAAAAGCCGACAATGATCAAATTATTATGTTAGCGTCGAGAAGACAGGATTTGTATCGCTCTCCATACACATTCTGTCATTCTGTATAATTTTCTCGTGGAAGTGCATTTTGTGAGTAATGTAGTGCGTGTAGTGAAACGCAACGAAATATACAGAATGACAATAGTGCATGGAAAGCAAATACAAATTCTGTCTCCTCGATGCTAACATAATACTTCGGTCATTGACGGCGCGCTTATCCTTCGCCTTCATATTTATTTACATGTTCAATATTTAGTTTTATTTTTGTCGATATAAAATGCCGAGAAATGACGTCCCTAGTGTGGAATAAACTAGTGACCATTCTCCATCTCTCTCTAACTCATTAGCATGACTCGTAAGAAGAAGAAGGATAAATATATGTCTTTGCTTGCTATTTTAGCGTGGTTTCTATGATTGTTATTGTTCTGAGGTTTGGTCTGCTTCTATTTTGAAGAATAAATTTTTCGATTTCTTTTTGTTTTCTCTTATATAATGGCTTCGTGCGATCAGCACATTTAGCCAGTGTCAAGTTTTTAATAGTAATTATTATTTTCTTTACACTAAGTGGATGATAATGAGTGATAATGAACGTTTAATGGTAAATGATTTATCCCCAAACCCCTCGAGACTCAATAAAGCTGTGGGACTTTATTGAGGTTGTAGCTACCTATCAATCTCTACTCGCCGACAAAATGATGGAGCAGACACAAGAAGTCAGCGTCGTGTCGTCATCGTCAGCAAACCACCAACAACCTTCACCGACACAACCGAAGTCTAAAACACAATACTTAATTGAAGAAATACGAAAATTGTCACTCGAAGTCGCATCGCTTCGCACCCGCCCGTCGCATTATCAAAATAACTACCTACGAAGCCGTTCGCCGTACAATCGACAACAACGCACTCATCGCAACCGCTCTACAACACGTTCGCCGTCTCGCTCTCGCACTACGCAACGCACCGACTATATACCTACATCTGATAGCGATTACTGCTACTACCACCAACGTTTTGGAAGAAAAGCAAGAAGATGCCAATCGCCGTGCTCTTTCAACAAGTCGCAACAACAACCACAGCAACATAATAACGTCGACGAAGCCTCGTTAAACTATCAAGAACGTTAGACGAGGCGGGGTCAGACGTTCTAGGTAAATCTTACCGTCTCTTCGTTACCGACAAGAAATCAAAACTGAAGTTTCTCATCGACACTGGAGCAAACGTATCAGTTATTCCAAGGAAGAAAGGGACAACAATGAAAGTTTTACTATTCAAACTGTATGCTGCGAACAACACCACGATAAATACCTACGGCGAATTAACACTCGAACTCAACCTGAACTTACGAAGACCGTACAAATGGAAGTTCATCATCGCCGACGTCAGCAAGCCTATCATTGGAGCCGATTTCTTATGTTACCACGATCTGCTGGTAGACCTGAAAAACAGAAGACTAGTAGATAACGTCACTAAGTTATCAATCGTCACTCCAGGCTGCTACACCGATGTACCTACAGTTCGCAGTATTGACTTAGAACAACCATACCACGACATCCTCAACGAGTTTCCCGGTATCACAAGACTCACTGCAATGAAACTTACTCCAAAGCACCACGTGGAACATTATATCGAGACCACCGGCCCGCCACTACACAGCCGAGCACGTCCGTTACCACCACACCGCTACGAGAAAGTGAAGAAAGAATTTGAGTCTATGATCGAACAAGGCCTATGCAGACCAAGCAAGAGTCCATGGTCAAGCCCACTACACGTTGTACCTAAAAAGAATGGCGATCTCAGAATGTGTGGAGACTATCGCCGACTCAATGCAATAACGAAACCAGACCGTTATCCGATTCCACGCATCAAAGACTTTACCTACATACGAGTGTATCAACAGCTACCTAACAAAGAAACTGACATAGAGAAGACAGCCATCATCACACCATTCGGGTTATTCGAATTTCCACGTATGTGCCCAGGTTTAAAGAACGCTGGACAGACTTTCCAACGTTTCATCCATGATGTGCTACGAGGCCTAGATTTCGTCTTCCCGTTCCTCGACGACGTACTCCTGGCTTCAGAGTCTGAACAGCAAGACCGCGATAACCTACGTATCGTATTACAACGCCTAGAAGACGCCGGTATCACTATCAACCCGTCAAAATGCAATTTCGGCAAGAAGAAAGTCAAGTTTCTTGGTTACGAAGTATCCGCTAACGGTATCATACCACCTCAAGAAAAAAACCAAGCAATCTCTGATTATCCAAGACCGAAGACAATACAACAACTCAAACCATTTCTTGGCATGATTAACTACTACCGCGAACATATACCTAACGCCGCATCAGTACAAGCTCCGCTCAACCAATACCTACACAACTCGAAAAAACGCGACAAGACCGATTGCGACGCGACATTCAATGGACAGATGAAGCAATCGCATCATTTGAAAACAGTAAGAAATGCCTACAAGACGCCGCGCTACTTGCACACCCGATTAACTCCGTCCCGCTCGCACTAATGTGCGACGCCTCCAATACTTGTGCAGGCGCCGTACTACAACAATATGTTAACAAAACATGGCAACCACTGGGATACTACTCGAAGAAATTCACCGCCACGCTACAAAAGTACAGTACCTACGACAGGGAATTACTTTCAATCTACATGGCAATGAAGCACTTTAGAAAAATGTTCGAAGGAAGAGAACTAATTGTCTTTACCGACCACAAGCCAATTACCTACGCACTACATAAACAGTCATCCGATAGCGAAACACCACGCCGCTCAAGACAACTACTATTCATCAGCGAGTTTACAACCGACATTCGTCACATCAGTGGAAAAGACAACACAGTCGCCGATGCACTATCCCGCATCGAAACAATCACATGTCCATCAACAATAGACTACGAACAACTAGCAAGACAACAACAAAATGATCCCGAGTTACCTGCGCTACTACAACAAACCAACCTACAAGTAAAGAAAATCAAGATACCTAACACCGATTACGACATCTACTGCGAAACATCAACATCCAACATTCGTCCGTACCTACCACATGACTTTCGACGCACCGCATTCCACGCAGTACACAGAGTCAGTCACCCCGGAACGCGAACAACAAGAAAGCTTCTACAACAACGCTACTTCTGGCCCGCGATGAACTCCGACATTGGAACATGGACGAAGACGTGTGTATCCTGTCAACGAGCGAAAGTACAACGACACACGCACAGCAACATATCATCATTTCCCGTGTGCGAAAGATTTCAACACCTACATATTGATATTGTCGGAGCGCTAACAACAAGCGAACACGGACATCGATACCTACTCACAATGATAGATCGCACTACGCGATGGCCCGAAGCTATACCTATTCAAGAAATAACCAGTGAAAACGTCGCAAAATATGTTTACGAAGCGTGGATAACAAGATTCGGATGTCCCCAGACAATAACTACAGATCAAGGACGTCAGTTCGAGAGTCAGCTGTTTCGCGCGCTAACCCATCTATTTGGCGCCGAAAAGACAAGAACAACCGCTTACCATCCACAAAGCAACGGAATCGTCGAACGCTGGCACCGATCACTGAAAGCCGCGTTAATGTCTAGACTACACTGCAACTCTAAATGGATCGACGAAATACCTACAGTGTTAATGGGACTCCGAGCAGCAATACGAACCGACACCAACACCAGCGCAGCGCAACTAACATTATGGTCAAGCAATACGTCTACCTGGTGATTTCATCACACCATCTTCATCACCATCACCTGCCGCTGTCAACCAAGAGTTCGTGCAGAAGCTTCACAAATTAATCACCGCGTGCACACCTACATACCTACCGCATAGCAACAAGCGTAGTATGTTCGTGCATAACGACCTATCGACGTGCGAATCTGTATTTCTACGTATCGACGCAGCACGTAAACCACTGCAACCACCATACGAAGGCCCGTACCAAGTACTGAAACGAAGCACCAAGTTCTTCGAAATACAACTTCCAGGAAGAATCGCCACCGTGTCGATAGACAGATTGAAGCCTGCCTACACTTTGAACACCGAAGAAACAACTACGCCGCCGGCGCCGTTACAAGACACACACGCTTCGCTTGAGGGGGAGTCCTGTAGCTACCTACACAGCTGCAAGACATAAATACGACGCGCGCTCCCGCGCTTCGATGTTACATGTGTCTCGTCCGATGGCCGCCGCGCAATAGCGAACTTACAGAGCTGCCGCGAATATTTATATGCGGCGCGCATCATCCCACTCAGTGGCGTCACCAGGTGGCGCGGTGGGGGAACCAGGAGATTTCACCCCCGTGCCCATTTGTTCATCATTGGCGTGAAATTTCCCGTCGGCGTAACTTGTGCACTACATAGTGATCAAGTGACAAAGAAATAGAATTATTTTTATTTAAACTGCAACACAGTTCTCGTGAGTTTCTACAATACACGTGAGTACTTAGAATAGTTTCTTAAATTAACGGTGTTACCGTTCGCTGAATTTATAATTTAAACTTATCTGGTATATCAAACTTTTTATTTTACTCGCAAGGGATGTAGATACACCTTTTCTTTTAAGATATGAAAGCATTCGATTAAAGATAGTATTTTTTTAAAGTGTTTTTTGTGTTTAATATGTGGTATCTACCCTCCAGGCACTTTTTCTTTTTATTTTAGATAAGAAACCGATAATTAGTGCTTACATTAGATAATGAGAAAAACGAATTGTAGCTAAGCGGCTATAGCTGGTCCTTCTAACAATCCCGATCGTATCGGCGAAGGTTGAGTTCGAGTTAGTCGTCATCGTTCAAAGAAGCATGGTCATCGTACCCGCCTTTCATGACGATAACGACAATGTGTCTGCTTTATCGGACGTTAGAGGAAATCTTACAACGATTGTTGCACCTCGCAGGTGTTATCAATACTGACTAAAACAGTTAACAATTTAAATATTCCGTGTAGTGATCTAGATTTAATTTTTGATTTTAAAAGTAAACTAAAAGAGCCAGCTAGGCCTTAAGCACCAATATTCTGATAAATCTTGTGCACCAATAACTTTTGGTATTTTAAAACTAAAAAGATATTTTTAATAATTGTCTGCGCAGTTTACTAGTTGGTCGCAAACATCTGATGCCTCTCTTAAAGGTCTTATTTTCAGTGGTGATTAGATTGTAGACTGAAACTACAAATATACGAAAACACGATAATACTCATAAACATGTAAAATACCCTCTAATGCTTGCTACTTTGAATAAGATTCTACCTTCAAACACACATTTGTTTAATTCTGAACAGATTACGGTTGCATTAAAAAAAAAAAAAAAAAATTGTCCTGTTAGAAAACTTTTTGGCCAGTTATTAAATCTGTTTTTTTTTTTTTTTTTCGGGGGTAGGTGCTAAATAAGTCAACAACCACTTTAAAAGCTCTGTACTAATTATTTAATTAATAATTATTATATTAGTTTGCAAAGACCAATTATTAATGCAAATCAATCATTAGCACTTGATACCAGCTGGTAAGTGTTTTCAACGCAAGAACACAACTACAACACAAGATACCACTTCTGCACTGCACTGCACTTTCAGCAGCAAGACAATGGAGGCTATACAAGACTCTCTGGCTCAGCTCCAACAGATGTTTACCCAGCGGATGGATGCCTACCAGGGAGAGCTTCACAATGCAGCTCCCTCGGTAAATGTCACCAACTTGACGGCGGACTTCACAGCCTTCAGGGCTTTTATTTTGACGGCTCTTCGCACACTTCAAGACCAAGTTGGCCTTCTTGCTCGTCAGGTGGACAGCATAGAAATGCGGAGTCGGCGGAAGATGCTGCTGATACATGGACTGCCTGAGCAAACTAACGAAGATACAGCTGCGGTTGTTGTGGGCACTGTTGTCGACCGCTTGAAGCTGTCTAGTTTCTCGGCTAAGGATATAGGCCGCTGTAATCGAATGGGCCGCACATCAGCAAGCGATCGACCAAGGCCGATGTTACTGAAGCTGCGCGATCTCGACGTTAGGGACAAGATCTGGCATGCGAAAACTGCGTTAAAAGGCTCCGGTATTACGGTCTCCGAGTTCCTGACAAAGCCACGGCATGACACATTTATGGCGGCGCGTCAGAAGTTTGGTGTCACACGATGTTTTACGCGTCAGGGATTCATCTTCGTGGTGAGTTCGAGCGGGAAGCGTAGCCGTATAAGCTCACTTGCTGAGCTCCAAAAGCTTGCGGTAGTGGATGAACCCAAGCCTGTGGCTGCTGCGGCAAGAGTACCGGAACCTGCAGTGCCAAAAACAAGGCGAGCCGGAGGCACCACTAAAAAGTGACACTGGTTATTGCCATCAAGTGATTGTGTTGTACCTATTGTTTTTGTTAGGTTGACTTTTTCCGTGGACCCGGTTTCTTCGTTGCAAGGTACATAAAATATTTTAAATAATTGTTCACCCTCTCGATAACTTTACGATTTCTCATTTCTCGCAATTTATTAAAATGACATTGACATAAACCATACGACATATGTCAAATCTTTTTTTTTTTTTTTTTGCGTTCCGTTTCTGCTAATACTACAGTTTCTGTCTTAATTTTATTTTTATTTTATTTCTTATAATTAATTTTCGCAACGGGTCCACGCGTAATTGTCCATGTTTTATTATAATTTTTTTTTTGGTGTTGTGTTGTTGTTTTTAAATGGCTGCTTAGTTAAATTGCAATTGCACAAACCAGCGGGTGGAGTTAGCTTGGTTATATTTTGTTTTGAAATATTTTGGTGAATAGTTTTATCTCATTATTTATATTATTTTTATTTTATTTATTTTATGTCAACTTCAGGTGATGATTTAAATTATCTTTCTATATCTTCTAGTAGTAGTGATGAAGACAGTTTTGTCAGCCTCCCGTCCCTTTCCGAGACACTTGAGTGTCAGTTTGCTGATGTACCAAAAAATTTTAATGTCATACACTTAAATGCGCAAAGTATTCCGGCTCATTATTCAGACATGCTGGCGTCACTCGATCAGAAAAATATTCATGCTGTATTAATCTCCGAGTCTTGGCTTAAACCGTGCTTACCTTCTACCTCTTATGCTCTGCCCGGTTTCCATCTCATACGAAATGATCGTACTGGCTCCAGGGGTGGCGGGGTTGCTATATACCTACGTGCTCACATTCCTTTCTCCGTTATTAGCACCTCGGCACAACCACCTCCTCCTAACGAAGGCGAGCATTTATTGGTTGAAGTTGTTCTTGCTCACAATAAAATCCTGCTCGGAGTCTACTACAGCCCTTCCTTACTTGTAAATTTTTTCACATCATTCGAGAAACTACTCGATGATTTTATTCCCTCCTACAGCCACTCAATTATCATGGGTGACTTTAACACTTGCCTCCTTAGGAACGATTCACGTACTTCTTCGCTTCAATCCGTTATCGGTTCTAGTAACTTAAATATCCTCCCACTTACTGCCACTCATCATTTCCCTAACTCCACTCCATCTCTTCTCGACTTATTAATAGTTTCATCTCCCCAGCATGTTGCGAAGCACGGTCAATGCTCGGCCGAAGCGTTTTCGTATCATGATCTCATATTTTTGTCCTATAAAGTTCGTCCTCCTAAAGCTAAGCCCAAAGTCATTCTTCAGCGCAATTTTAGTGGTATGGATCAACATGCGTTTCGTATTGACGCTTGCAATATCGATTGGTCTCCTGTAACATTCGCTCAGACTGTTGATGAGCAGGTTGGTATATTTAATTCACTTATAACCACATTGTATGACAAGCATGCACCTTTTCGTTCAGTTAAAATAAAACATCTCCCAGCGCCATGGCTGACAGACGATATAAAAATGTTGATGCATAAGAAAATTGCAGCAAAAAACAGATTTAAACTACGACCTAATGACCACAATAAGTTAAACTATGCTAAGATTCGTAATCGCTGCAATAGGGCGTGTAGGGATGCGCTACGCCGCCACATCCATAATTCTGTAGAAAATGTAGACATATCTAAAGCTTGGGAATTCCTCAGGTCGCTTGGAATCGGAAAGATAAAACATAATCCCATTTCACACAATATTAATATTGATTCACTAAATCTCCATTTCTCTTCCTCATCATGTATCAGTGATGCCGATAAAGTGACCACATTGCAAAAACTGTCTACCATACCTGTTCCTGATCTTTCTCCCTTTGCATTTGACCAATTATCGGATTGTGATGTTAAGAAGAGCTTGCTGTCAATTGCTTCCAATGCGGTAGGTAATGACGGCATTAGCCGCAATATGTTAGTACCAATCCTTGATGTCATCCTTCCAGTCCTTACTTTCCTTTTCAACAGTTCCATTTCCAATGCTGTATTCCCTTCCACTTGGAAAGACGCTCAAATCATTCCATTTCCTAAAAAAGGTAACCCAAAATCATTTTTCGAATATCGTCCAATTTCCATTCTTCCTTTTCTATCCAAAGTCCTTGAGCGTCTTGTCCACAACCAAATTAGTAAGTTCCTTTCTTTTAATAAACTCCTAAACCCACTCCAATCCGGTTTTCGCCCAGGTCACAGCACAGTCACTTCTTTAGTCAAGATCACTGACGACATCCGCCTTGGCATGGAAAACGGTCACCTAACTGTGCTAACGTTGCTGGACTTCAGTAATGCCTTCAACACAGTTAACTTTGACATCCTTCTATCCTTGCTGCGCTCTCTTAACATATCTCCAACGGTAATTGAGTGGTTTCACAGCTACCTGTACGGGCGCAGGCAGCGGGTTCGCCTAGAAGAGAAGTTTTCTTCGTGGTGTGACTCGACTGCTGGGGTCCCGCAGGGTGGCGTTTTATCTCCTCTTCTCTTTACGATATACATCACTTCCATTTCTGAAAACCTCTCTTCTTCCTACCACCTATATGCAGACGATTTACAGATATATTGTCAGGCACCATTGGGTAATCTCGCCGAAGCTGTTGAATCTATCAACGCAGACCTGCAACGAATCGTTGATTGGAGTCGAGCCTATGGACTTAAGGTTAATCCAGGGAAAACGCAGTCTATTGTGGTCGGCAGCTCTAGGTTGCTCTCCAAGGTCAACTGGGAAACCCTTCCTAAGGTTGACTTTGATGGAGTGGCCATCCCCTTCAGTCAATCTGTTGCTAATTTGGGTATAGTTATTGACAACTGCTTGGGTTGGGGTCCGCAGCTGAAAGCTGTCAGCCGCAAGCTTTTCGCATCATCGGCAAGTTTAAGAAGACTACGCAACTTTTTACCCACTGCCACTAAAATTGCGCTAGCACAATCTCTGCTGCTTCCTGTCTTAGACTATGCTGACGCCTGCTATCTTGATCTCACGGAGGACCAGCTAAATAAACTTGAGCGCCTTCAAAATCTTTGTATCCGATTCATATTTGGCTTGCGCAAGTATGATCATGTTTCTGAATACCGCTCCAAACTCAAGTGGCTTCCTATTCGTCTTCGCCGGAATACACACATACTCGCCCTTCTATACAATGTACTGTTTAATCCAACTTATCCTTCCTACCTAAAGGAACGCTTCAGTTTTCTGTATTGTTCGGAATCATGCTCGTTACGGTCATCAGAAAACCTTGCCCTCAAAACCCCTCTCCACAACACCACCTTTTACGATGGTTCCTTCTCCGTTCGAGCTGTCCGCCTCTGGAATTCGCTACCAGTTGCGATCAGGCGTGCGAAATCTATTGACGCATTTAAGGAGCTCGTAAAAAACTTTTACCTCTCCCTTTAACCTTATCCAGCTGATAGATTGCTTCGTCCGCTACTTCCTACCTGAGACTATTATATTTGTGTATATATATATGTACCTATTTATTATAAGATATATATTTAAATAATAAGTATACTTAATATGTTTTATAAATTTACATTAATTTTTACAACTATGTTTACACCTCCGACTTTAGCGTGTATAAGTTCTCTCCATCCGACTGGTTGTCTGGAAGAAATCGCTTTATAGCGATAAGACCGCCAAATTGTAACTATGTATTGTACTTGTATTTTTATGTCTCGTGTTGTAAAATGTAAACTGTTACAATAAAAGTGTTATCTATCTATCTATCTATCTAAATCTGGTACTGGGAATGCCTCGCAAGCAAAACCTGTACTAACAACAAACGGTTACCTGTCGCAAGGGCAAACTTCTTATAGTATACCATCGCGTTGTTCTTCTGGTTCATGGGACAGACACACGCACAGCATGCTGTGAACCACCCTCGCAGGGCGCTTACCAAAATCAATGTCCTCCGCAAGGACATACTTATGGCAGCCACGAACCATATCGTGGCTATAATCTGCCCGCCCTCGCAGGGCGCTTACCAAAATCAATGGTTATTACATGAGTGTTCGCGGTTTTGCGAGAAGATGCATATAATTATGTTAATATAACGCTAAATGTACCTTATTTAATTTAATTTGATTTTGAATAATATGTTTAATTATTGTAATTGGTATTTAACCGTTTTAATAAAATTAAATAAATAAATGTCCTCCGCAAGGGCATGCTTATGCCAGCACGAACCATATCGTAGCTATAAACCGCCCTCGCAGGGCGCTTACCAAAATCAATGGTTATATAACTTGAGTGTTTGCGGTTTTTGCGAGAAGATGCATGTATGTTAATGTAATGCTAAATGTCCCTTATTTTATTTGAATTTGAGTAATGCGGTTAATTGTTGTAAATGGTTATGTAACCGTTTTTAATTAAATTAAATGAATAAATGTCCTCCGCAAGGACAGGCTTATGCCAGCCACGAACCACAGTGTGGCTATGAACCGCTCTCGCAGGGCGCTTACCAAAAACAATGTCCTCCGTAAGGACATGCTTATGCCAGCCACGAACCACATTGTGGCCATGGACCGCCCTCGCAGGGCGCTTACCAAAAACAATGTATTCCGCAAGGACATGCTTATGCCAGCCACGAACCATATCGTGGCTATGAATCGCATACTAGGATACATGGAGGAATCACAAGCGTCCATACATACCTACATATGCTCACGACTGTTATCCCCGAAAGGATAGCCAGAGACTAGGCAATGAGGACCGCAAAAACAGTCCTCTGCCATTGTCTACGTTTCACCAAATGATAACTGCACATGTGCGTGACAAGTGATGAGCCTATTGCCGCTCTATACTGTTGGATGTATGTGCAATCTATGGTCCGTTAGTCGCATTTTACGATACCTAAGAGAAGAAATAGGCGGTAAAATAGACTCTACCTTACGATGTAGTTAAATATATTGGTAGCTAAAAATTATCAGAAACACCAATACATATACCTCCACCAACATTCTTTTTGACAACCGTTGCTTCAGGATTGGGGGGTCACAACTCAACAATTCTGCCCTATCGGGAAGGTGGAGTGCATCCCAACAAAGCTGCACTGCAATCAAAAAGAAAAGCGGGCTGTTCTAAGTCTTAGAATTACAAGCATCGAACACGAAGCCTGCGACAATTTTATTTTAATCCTCCAAATTGCCAACCAACAAATGACCACCAACCAAATTGTGGTCAAAATTCATTACATTCCAGGGAAATTAAACAGCCATGCAGATCAACTGTCTCGACATAGCCAAGCTCTAGAGTGGCATCTACTGCCAGAATTCACACAAACGATATTCGCGAAGTGGGCCTGACCAGTAATTGACCTGTTTGTATCCAAGAACGCTCGAGTAGTGGCTAAACTATGCAGATTTATCTCAATGATTACGAAGCGATGTTTCACAGTGCTTTCAGCCTGAAGTAGAACGCTTCCCTCTGGCTTGGAAATTCGCACCACCTTCCCTCATCCCCCGGGTGCTAGCACACCTCAACAGCAATTTATCTGATTGTGGTACCCCTTGCTGCCTCATGCACAGTATGGAATTCGAAACGTAGACGCCTGGTAGACATAACCACAGGCCTGCCAACCCCCAAGGTTCAAGACATGACGTTGAAATTTGGTGTGCTTAAATGATATATCGATATGGAACCACAAGCAAATTTCCCTGCTTAAGCGTCCGGTTATTATAAAAACATATGAGCACTTGTGCTTGGTCCAGTAGTACAGGAAGGGCGTAAGCAGCAGCAGCGCCATCCACACGCGGAACGCGTACCAAATGGGTCCAGTCAGTCCAGTTTTTGGCAGATTTACACTTAATATTTTAAATCTTTTTTACAATACTATACACTACCATAAATTGTCGTGTCTACTTTATGCAGCGCACAATTGTATGGGAATCTTAGTGACGAGGTAATAGTTAAATATGTTTTAAAATCAATCTCAATTAAACATTTAAAAACAACAAAACCTCCTTTTTCCAGGTTTTAGTAATATTAGTCTGTAGACCTTTGTAATGTATTTCAAACCTAGGATCAACTAGATTTCAAACAGTTCGTAACACTGCAATATTATTGTTGCATTGCTCCTTTGTTACCTTGCTGTGGACACCGAACATTATTTTGTTCAGGACAATGCAGTAATATTAAGGCGACAGTTTGGGTCAAAGACTTACTGTAGGGACTACAGACAAACACGCTGGAAATTGCTATTGGTTAAAAGGATCAATAAATATTGTACAAAATGGCTAAACTAATTTATTTAAAACTTCGAGTGGTTCACCTACACCTGTTTCAAGCACTGTGGTAGCTATAGATGGATATTACAGCCACACCTGGTTGTGTTTTGCTCCGCTGTAGCATCTACAAACTAGATTGATATGATTTACCCATTGAGGATATACTAACTATTGCTAATTGGAGATTAGTTAATACTTTTCACAAGGTTTATTGTCGTGAAATCAAAATTTTACCCTCTAAAGTTATTGAAATCAAATAGTAAACAATATTTATTTCCTAATAATAATAATGTTTACATGGTTTACAAGCTAAATTATTTGATTTTTCATCAATGACTGGCCAATTATTTTCTTACATGACTTAAATTGTAAATAATGAGTACTTAATTAAATCTCTTATTATAACTTTTTGTTTAAACCATAATCATATGATTAACTCTCTCGCACTTATAGTTTAATTTATTTCTCACATTGGCGTTTTCACCAGGCGATAACAAACAGGTCTCAATATTATAAGCTTCTAATGACGGTCAAGTGTTTAATAGACGCGTTTTACCTGAAATAAAACGCATATTAAATACTTACCTCATTAGAAGCTTAGTTTTTATTTCCGCCTGGTGCTTAATGTATATTTCGACGCAATGATGAACAAATGGGCACGGGGGTGAAATCCCCTGGTTCCCCCACCGCGCCACCTGGTGACGCCACTAAGTGGGATGAGCGAGAGAGACAGCGGTATACCGGAAGAAAGAGAAGGAAAATACGACGGGAAACGGATATGCCTATCTCAATATTATAAGCTTCTAATGAGGTAAGTATTTAATATGCGTTTTATTTCAGGTAAAACGCGTCTATTATTTCACATTAATATTCGACAAAACACAAATTATAGAAAATAATACAAAACTGCAGACGTGACTTGTAAATGTGTTCTGTGGACGTGACGCTTCACTTTCCCGCCAAGAAGTCCTGATTTCTTTTAATTCTTATTAAATTGTTTTTTTTTCAAAGACTGCCATAAGCTAAGGGCCAAAGTTAAGATATTTTTTTACTTGCGATGAAAGTTGCAGTGCATGACAAAACTGTTATTTTCATACTAATATATGTTCTTTTATTTGTATCAATAGTTTAATTTACTCGCGCGCGCCAAACTGTGATACAAAAAAAGGCGCGCCTTTTCACGGGTTAATGAGGCATGCATAGCTCTAGTATCACTGTATTATGTGTCTTTCTAAAACACATAATACAGTGATACTAGAGCTATGCATGTCTTTCTAAAACACAGTGTTGGGTGAAGAAGCAGTCAATGATTCATTGCCTAATGTGTCTATGGTATTAAAAAACTTACCAAATTGTCCATGGTTTTTTCGTTGTTTACATTTCATTAACACCAGAGGCGCTACCATCTATGCGAGTAACTGGGGCCCAAGTCTGCTAATTTACGAATGGCATAATTGAATCGCAGTTGGATCGCATTGTAATTGTTTCACACATTTGGTATTCTCTTATTCATTTAAGAATACCAAATGTGTCAAACAATTACAATGCGATACAATGGGCGATTTTCCGAGATCAAAAAAAAAAAGAAATTGGTTCGTAAATGACTTCATAGATGGCGCTTAGCATAGATTAGTATGGCGCTTAGTAAAAGGCGGGTTCATGAAGAGCACGTGTATGGCTGCGTAATATTTATTCTATTCCAAAATAGAAATAGGTTCTGGATGTCCTGAATATAAATAGGTAAGTAAATACTATTTTTTTTATTCTTTTGATAGACAAGTAAAAGTGTAGAATTTATTACAGCCCATAAGTAGCCCAGCTTTCATAAAACGACATCTATCGAGTGTTTTTGAACTAATTTTTACTTTTTAATTTGGGCTGTCAGAAAATCGCCCATTGCGATTCAATTATGCCATTCGTAAATTAGCAGACTTGGGCCCCTGGTGGAAGCCTGTTTAAATCTTCATAGCGTTTGTGATATTGCCGAACCAACAGCAAAAATATTGAAAAGTTCTACAAACTTTCAAATTAAGTGATAAATCATAGTGTTATTACTTTAAAAGTTGTGTATGAGGTGTGTAATGAGTGAATTGGAAAAAGGTGAGAGTGAAAAATCGTGTTCTGTCGCCCCGGACGGGGGACAGGCTCGAGATGATTCTTCCAGCGAATCTTCATCCTCGGAGGATGAATGATTCGCTTCACCTCCTCCTAATAAGAGACGTAAGTACAAACACACCTATTCCGACCCAAGAGTCGATAGTTTGATGGCGCAAGTAAATTACATATCAAATTACGTAGCGCATTTTTCGAATCATAATAATTTGCCAACGGATTTGCCAAGTACTTCTAACTTACCTAATACAAGTTCGCATGATAAAAGTGAGTTCCTTACTTAATCCAAGTTTGACTACTAACAATTTCGCTGCCACTAATACATTGACATTAGGTGATATTAACATAAATTATGATGAGAATAGGATTATTCCTCTTGCTAATAAGGAGCAACTTAATGAACTCATTAAGTTGCAACAGTTTGATTCTCAAGCTTGGAAAGGCATTAGATATAAGAAAGCAATGCAAACTTTCATAGCTTCACCCGGGTTCATGGGCTTAAAAATTAATGAAGAATTATGTCACTTCAATAAAAGTAAAGATTATTTAGCCTCAACTAAAGCGCTTACGGCTTGTTTATCAAATGCAGTGTTAGAACAGAGACATTTAGTGCAAAGTGGATTACAGAATATATTAGATTGGGCAGCAAAAGATACAACAAACATAAATGTAACTGATTTGTTTGAAAAGTTTTCTTTAATGTTTGGTCCCGTATCAGATTTATCAAAAATATCTGAATTGTCAATGCAAATTATATGCGGTAAAAGAGCAGAATGCATTGAATTTAGACGTGATCGCATACTTAATAAAATAGGAAATCCTAATCTCAGATCAACTTTACAGAACATACCTACTAGTTATGAATATTTGTTTAGTAGAGAAGCTCTCCAGCCGGTTATTCAATCATTAGGCGGCTCACAAGCATGGTTAAACACCCCGTCCTATTTGATAAAAAAGAAACCAAATAGTTCATTTGAGAGTAGTTCTTATAAAAAGCATAATAAACAGTCTTATCATAAAAATAATAATAAAAATGAAAGAAAATCAAAGTTCAGTAATTCTAAGAAGCCCTATCTTCGCAACAACTATCCTGAGCAGTCCAATGCCAGTTCTAAGCAGAATTGACAGTCAGACAGGGAGCTTCAAAGGGGGATGTCTGAAAGACCATGTCGACACTTGGAAACAACTAGGTGCAAATCAGTTTATTCAGAAAATTATAACAAGAGGGAGAATTCCATTCAAAATAAAACCCCCATTGCAGTTCCCTTACAAATACATTCAAATCAGATTTGCAACAAAAGTTACTTCACAAATGACAAGTATGATCGAGGACCTCAGAGCAAAACATATATTAGAACAACCACCACTTCTGAATGCGGGCTTCCATTTAAGAATGTTTTTAGCGAAAAAATCAGACGGTGGAATGAGACCTATATTCGATCTTCGAAGTCTCAATACACATGTAGCGACAAGGCACTTTCATCTGATATCTCAGTCAGATGTAGTAGATTTTTTGCAGGACTGCGACTAGCAAGTGAAGGTAGACCTTCAGAACGCATATTTCCATCTGCCTATTGCAGAGGCTCACAGACGTTTCCTCAACAGGGAAATACTACAACTGACTGCTCTACCATTTGGCCTATCTTCGGCATCGCAGATTTTCTCAGCGGTGTCAAATTGGGTTGCGGAAACCCTTCGAGCCCGAGGAATCCGTCTATTAGTTTACTTAGACGACTACCTGTTAGTCTACCAGGACCGTTCCCTTCTAGTCACTCAGGTTGCGGAAACACTGAGATTGCTAGAGACTTTAGGGTGGCATGTCAATTACCCAAAGTCTGTTTTAGAGCCCACTCAGGAACTGGAATGCTTGGGTATAGTTTGGAATACCCACAAAAACATAATGGCATTACCTATAAAGTAGGTTCAGAAAATAAGAACATTGATTTCTCAAATAAAGGCAAAGAATCTAACTTGTACTCTAAAAGAGGCACAGAGTTTTTTAGGCCTTCAGAACTTTGCGACTCTCACCATCCCCAGAGGACGACTCCACTGTCGGAGAATGCAACTTTTCCTAAGTAGGTTCAAGAAGAACCGACTGTCTACGCCAACGTAGCTAAGCAGAGATGTGGAAGACCGCCTTAATCAAGCGGGGACGCGGGGAGACTGCCGCCGCTCCCGCCCGCCCCGCAGCAGCGCATCAAAAGGCTGAGCTTGTAACCTCCCCCGGTCTCTATAATTGCTACACCTAAATCTAAACCTAAATCTAAACCTAAATCTAAACCTTTTCCACCTATATGCCTAGCTACCTTATAATACATACACACATCCTCGCCGCTTTACCTTAACTTAAATTATTATCTAATTCTTAAAACTAATTAACCTAATTTATCTACAATCTAATGGTTGTGTCTGGAGTTTTGTAGAGTGTGTAGCGTTTGTATGAAGATGGAACCTTAGCATAGCTTAATTCTATTTGCAGTGAATTTCAGTCAAGCAATGTAATATTATAATAACTACTATTTTGGCCAGATCGTCTAGTGAACCCTCCGTTGTTAACCGCATTTAAGCAACTCAAGTTCTTTCGTGAAAGTTTAGTAATTGGCCTATCCCTGCGTTAAATTATTTACTCCTGACCCAATCACCCACCAGTCCATAGATCATAACATAGATATGTGCAGCCTAGCAATGACTCCGTCTGAACTGTGACCTAAATCCTTCACTGCGGCTGCGGGGAAGATTTGTAACCACTCAAAGGTAATCAGATGATAGCTTAGCTTGTAGGTATTATTATTTATTATCAGTAGCGTGATACATAAGAAGCCTGGTGCAATTTATGAGCCCCACCGCCGCTCCATAGCGTACTGTACATCTCATGGTTTAATTACAGTTCCGTCACATTGGCTTTAACTTTAATTATTAGCTTGTGCCTTTAATTCTTTAAACTGAGAATTTACATCTCTCCTCAAATTTAATTTCATTTTACATTATGAACTATGTGTTAGCAATTTAAATTCTTATTATTCCACATAAATCAATAGAGTTTATCTCAAGGCTTGCTATCATCCAAATATCCTTTTCACATTAAGAACTTAATTATTCAATGCAATAACTTATATTCAGTTCCGTAAAGGGTGGATAATTTAATAAAACGCCAATTCAGGCGGTGGCTAAAGTAGAATGCTATTAATACAGGTAAAACTACTTTTATTTACTCTTAGTATTTATTATACAGGTCCTGTAAAGCTCCAATATAACTACATTGGATTGGCTGCATTGGCAGATTATCACATCTTAAGTTTATTAAAGGATGTTTAATTCATTCAATATCCTTGACTTTAGGAAGTGAACTGAAATAGAATGCTATCATTTGAAGTAAATTACTTTGGGTTACTCTTAGTGTTCATTATACAGATCTTATAAAGTATAAGTACATCTCAAGTTTATTGTAAGATGCCTAATTTATTCAACATCCCTGACTTTTAGGGAGTGAACTTAAATTAATTATTTTTCCATTAACTTCCACCCTCTGTCTCTCAGACTGAGTGGTTAATTTGATAGACTACTAAATCATAGTCAGTATACTTTTAGTAGGTAGTAAATTAGGTAGTTAATTATCCCTGTTAATCATTGAATCAATTACATTTAGAAGTTATCTTTTACTCACTTTAATAGATATAAATTAGACCGTACTAGGTATTAGTCTGATTGATTAGATTGTTCCCATCAAATATTTCTATGTTTCATATTATTAGAAGTAAGTACTTACATATCTTAAGAGGTCTATTCGAATGGTATTAGTAGACCATTGTCAGGCTAATTAGCTGGTTGTTATCAATCAATTATTTCTATGTTTCAGATTATTAGAAGCTCATAGCTTGCAATGTCTTCTTTCAACGACTTATCCTAGGTTCTAAACTGGTTTTAGTTGTTCAGTTTGTATCAGCTTATTTTTGCTAAGGTATCGGATGTAAAACTTTAACACCTTGAAGAGTGTAGCGATATGAGATCGTATTGCATCCCAGGAAAAGCTAAAAAATGCCTGTTTGGTCATTTCAGTATTAGAAATCAAACATCACAGTACGGCTAAGCTTATTTGCTATAACTTTTTAGTATTTTTCTTGTAATAGGAAACCAGTCTAGACTTTTAGGTACTCCAAAGTAATGATGGTACGATATTATCATACTTCTGTTAATTATTTAAAATGAATAATTAATTGGTAACAACTTTAGGAAAACAATTAGAATTTTACCGGCCTGCGGTAACAGATTACTTGCCTAGCTAGGACCCACATCACTTCATCATAATTTTATTTAGCGCCGTAACTTAATTATCCCTACCTTATTAGTCTGAATTAATAACTAACCATATATATATATCCGCCTACCTATAGATTCCTACAACTTTCCTCACTTGAAAATGCCTATATTTTGTCGAACTAACAGTCCCTTTTGTGTACCTTGCAAACTAGGCCAAGCCACATTTAACTTAAATTCGTGATGTGTGGTGAGAGTCGCATTGCCCCTGAAAGCAACTAACTCCTAAATGTTCTATCAGTCGAGCCAGTATACTCAGTGTGTTATTTTCCTATCACTACACTGTATGTACGGAGGTAGACTCGAGATTGGACTGGGTCATACGTGTCTACCTCCAGCTAAATGGTGTCTGACCTATCTTCAACTTTCACTAGGGAGACAACTGTCTCTCCCCCATTACTCCGTCGAAGATAGTGTATTGTTTAGCGTAATGATGTAAAACGCCGATCTTATTAAATACAATCAAAGATCATCCAGACCGAAGTCTGTTGAAAGGTACATAGGTTTTCGTTGCCACCGTTACGCGTTTCCGCCGATGTACCCCGGAATACTTCATTCCGTTAACGGATTCGAGTTGCGACCGCAATAGTTTTACTTTATTAATCACTTTCAATTTCACAAATCTTAATTAATATCGCAGCTCGAATATCACTTAGCGCACTATCAAAGCTCGAACACTATTTTTCCCGTATGAGTAGTACCGCACTCTTAAGTTGGACCGCACCGCCGACGTCCCAAAATTGAATGTCCCTAATTTTCCGCCCTTTTCCCAAGCATCTTAACTTTCGCGCCACGCGCGCCTAAGATTTGCCCGCGCGAGTCCGCTTTTCTTCCCTTCAACCAATCGCTAGCCGCTTCCCCGATGCCCCCCGCCTTCGCGTCGCGCCACGTGGAGCTATTATCCGACCTCTCTTTCTGTCTTTTTCTCAACCTCTCGCTCGCTCATTGCCGCTTTCGCCGCGCAATTCTAAATTTTTTCCATAATCTAACCAAATCTCGTCCGACAGCCAATATTTCATCGTTGAATATCTAAATGTAGCCTTCTATTAACAATTCCCTCTTAATAATCCTCCACTTAAGCCAATAATCCTATATTTTGGGAAATTATCAAAAGTTCCGTATTCCGACCATAGATGGCGTCCGCCCGTAGGTGAACCACTTTCCCGACCCCAGAGCAGTCCCCGCGAAATTCAAAATAAAATACGGTCCTAGTCAAGTTCACAACCATGACTCCCACTAGACGCCGCCTACGTCGCAAGGGACGCGCAGAGCAGTCCCCGCGAAATTCAAATTAAAGAAGTCAAACTAGCAACCTTATGCGAAGCTCAAGTAAATAACTCACGCTAGATGGCGCCTATGTCGCAAGGAGCACACAGAGCAGTCCCCGCAAAGTTCAAACTAAAGATAAAGAGTTAGACCACAGACCATTATTCTGAACTAGTTTATCATTCCCTTTTTCATGCTTATTATATTAATGGTGCTACGCATTAATATTTATGTTAGTGCTACTCCCACACATTCCTTACTAACGGACCATTCATTCTGTACCGTTACAAGCTGCATCGGCATCGGCCTCTTTCGCCACATCGGCCCCGACTGAACGCACGCGCGCGCGTGCACTCATCATTTAGATTAAGTAGTTAACATAAGTAACACGTTTTAATAAGTAACTCTGTAGAACGAAAGTAAAAGTTCCTTTGTTTCTCATTCATTCTTTTAATTAAACCCAATATAGTCTTCGTATTAGACACCGACCAAGGGAAAAGAAGGTATTGCCGCAGGCAGTTCACCAAGACCTAAACTGGTGGCTAAAAGCTGTAGAGCACAGTTCCATATCCTTACGCAAAAAGGAAGTAACACACTTCTTGATCACCGACGCAGCGAATGCGGGGTGGGGTGCTAAGTTGAACAACCAGCTTCTTTCACATTTAGTCAAAAAATATGGCACTCCAACGTCAAGGAGATGTATGCCGTATATGGAGCAATACTGAGTCAACAAAAGATGAAAAAGTGTAGCTGTAGCTGTGAAAAAGTGGAGCTCACATTCTGATACAATCAGACAACCAAATACTAGTGTCATATATCAGAAACGAAGGCGGAACTCGGTCACTGGCTCTGCTGAACTTAATAGCAAAACTCTTAGAGTTGACCGAAAAGCTGGAAATAACACTTTCAGCTTGTTACCTACCAGGAAGGCTCAACGGGATAGCAGACCGCCTGTCCAGGGGTCGTGTGGTACCCGAATGGCACCTGTTGCCCCTGGCCACGGAGGCCATATTCAACGAATGGGGCATTCCAGACATAGACTTGTTCGCTTCCAGGGCCACTGCAGTCGTTCCAAACTATGTTACTCTAGACTCAACAGATGGGTGCGCAATTTTTTGCGACGCCTTCAGTCGTCAATGGGACTGTCGGTTAGGATGGGTGTTCCCACCTCCCAGCCTAGTTCTACAGGTGTTGGCACATCTAAATCGTTCAAGGGGAACATACATTCTGATTGTGCCTAAGTGGCCCCAATGCTTTTGGCTCCCGGATCTTCGAGCCCGGTCTCTAGTGGAACCACTACCCATAAAGGATCTGCGCAAGACTCTAATAGACCAGACGACGGGCAGATGCCCTCCACAAGTAGACAAGTTATCTCTTCTGGCTTGGAAAGTTGGGGGTGGACTGAACAAATATCCCACTGGGCCACAAAAGATAAAGATTTGTTGAAGCGTAGCTGGCGAGAATCAACCTTGTCTACATATAAAGCACCCATTAAGAGATGGATCTTGTGGTGCAATAATAATAGGATTGATCCTAAAGTACCTATAGGTAATGATTTAGCCAGATTCTTGGCAAAGCTCTTTCTAGAGGACAAGCTGGCATATAGCACTATATTATTGCACAAGTCTGCTGTAGCTACTTTCTGTGCCACATCAACTGAGAATTTGTCAAAGAACTTTTTGTCCATCAAACTTTGAAAGCAATTTCTCTTGCCAAACCAGAAGTGTAGCTTTCTCCTATTTTTGACATAAAGTTATTATTTGACTGGCTACAGACCACACCACCCGTACATACATTTTTGATGTATCTCGTAGAACTACACTGATTCTGCTTCTTGCATCAGGACGTATAATACATGACCTAACTCTATTAGACCTATCTCAAGAAAGCTTTTTTAAAGAATCTGATAAAATTACACTCTGGCCAAAATTTGGTTCTAAGACTGATTGTAGTACACATAGGCAGTCAGGTTGGGTCTTGAGTCAACACCCTGATAAAAATATATGTCCAGTAAGGCATATTAAAGAGCTTATCCAAATATCTCATGAGAGAAGATTGCAAAGTAATGTTACAAGTTTATTTATTACTATGGAAAATGGGAAATGGCTTGGCGAGCAAAGAGTATACAGACTTTTCAAAAGTATTACTGTCGAAAGGTTCAAAGGGCCGATGAAGACAATTCTTGTGCTGATTTATTATTTAAAAATTTTACAAGTACTTAATTAACAATTGTTATTTCTTAATTAATAGTGACTTTATTTTGCCAATGACAGTGTTGGCATAATTGTTTTTGATTTTGTTAATTGGTTTAAAAAGTTTAAAGTTTTACAGAGACATGCATCTCATTTAAGAGTTACAAGTAGTTTTACATAATTTATTATTATTCGATTTTAAATAAAATTATAAGCCATTTGATTAATGATTATTAAATTTTGTCTTATTCTTACAACATAGCGTTAGTGCTTGACACCAGCAGATAACAAATAGATCTTCACCCAACACTGTGTTTTAGAAAGACACATAATATAACTGTTTGAATTACAACAAAACAATTATTATGTGTTGGATAAAACACAGTGTTGCAGCAAGGTCTTGCTGGTGATAGATTATGAAGATTTATACAGGTTTCCACTCAGAACAATAACAAGCACATTATTGTTCTGAGGGTTTCCACCAGTTACTCGCATAGGTGGTAGCGCCTCTGGTGTTAATGAAAGGTAAACAACGAAAAAACCATGGACAATTCGGTAAGTTTTTTAATACCATAGACACATTTAGCAATGAATCATAGACTGCTTCTTCACCCAACACTGTGTTTTATCCAACACATAATAATTGTTTTGTTGTAATTCAAAACAGTTATATTATGCTGGCTTCTCACGGCGCGTGATATCACAAGTCGCGCCGCGCCAGCTTGCGCCTACGCGCCGTGTGAACTGAATGGCTTGAGGCGGCGCGGCCTAGCGCGGGCAGGCTCGTCCGATCCGCTCGAAGTCGGTATAGTCAAAGGCGCGATGTAACGACGAGTCGTTTGAACATCTGGTTCAACCGGTTTGGACCGGGTTGGTAGATCGAGATCTACCAACCCGGTTCAAACCGGTTTGAGCCTCTAACCGTGCAAGCACGTGCAAGTCGGTTTGAACCTACGTCAACTGAGCGAACGGTTTGTTACACACGAGGCGTCGCGGGCGGCGCGGCGGGCCCGCGCGCTGCGTTTTGCGTCGTCTTCAAATTCAAACCTATTAAGCGAGTTGTGGGTTGAGCAAGTGCAGCGAATGTTTGTGTTTAGGTAGTTTCAGTGCGTTTAGATAAATAAAGTGTTTTACGGCCTATTTATAATTGGACATACTGTAAACGGAAACCAACAGGGTTTTTCAGGTTTTGACAAAAAATATTTTTTTGATGGGTTGAAGAGGTTGGAACGTCGCTGGACTAAGTGCGTAGAGTTAAAAGGAGATTATGTGGAAAAATAAAAAAAATATATGTAAAAAGAGTGTTTCTTTATTCCAAAGTCATGGACTTATCAAACCGCCCTCGTTTGTCTTAACCATGAGGAGTATTACGTTGGATTTGACGTTTAGTTTATTAAGAAGTTATTGAATCTTTTGCGCTCGGAGCGCACTCGTGCCGACTCGAGCGCGCGCGGGGTGGCGCGGGTGAGCAAGTCGCCTTTTCCTTTGTAGTCCAATCAACGAGGACATTTTGTTGTATGGAGACTTCCGAAAAATTCCTCTGCCTCTGAAATTTGGCATGTGTTGAAGTTAGGTAATACAGATTACAGATGTACAATAATCCAACAAAATTTGTTACGAGAAGTAAGGTATTTTTACCAAAACATGAAAATCGCTTATAACTCTCTGTGAATATTTCCTCAGGCTGAAATTCTTTCTGTATGCGTACGTAGGTATGTACTAGTTAGAATAAGTGTGTCAAAGAATCCAACATGTTTTCCATTTCAGTGAACGCCAAATTTTATCTTTTAACATTTTCCACTATAACTTCCACTGAAAAATTGCCCCGTCCATTTGTTTAGTAATCCAATAAATCTTCCATTTCAAACATATTTTTTTTATTTTTGCTTAATAACGTATTGAGAAAAATTGCTCCATCCATTTTTGTACCTTTAATAGTCATATTATATTATATATAAACAGATTTAACAATAATCCAACAAATTTTCGAACGATTAGTATTTTTTACAAAATTATTATGTTCGCTTATTTATCTTGACCGCTCGGAGCTGCTTTGCCCACACTTGCCAGGCAATTTTTTTATCTTATACGCACAGCACAGAGAATATACACAAGGTTGTACAACGGAGCGCTAAAAAATTAGCTTTTAAAGGGAATGTTTGTTGTGAGTTTCAAATAAACGTTTGATACTAATGTACAATATGCAAAAAAGTATTTTTTTTTTGTAAAACTCAGAGGTGAAAACTTCTAAGATTTGATGAAGCAATGTTGACTAAAAACATAAGCATCAAGCACTGACAAATTTCGACGGTTGAAAGCCAGACCTCGGTAGCCAAGTGGTTAAGGCAGCCGCGGAAGGCGCGTGGTTCGATTCCCGCCTGAGGTTGTCGTCTTTTTTCAGTGTTTAAAATTTTACTTAAGTATGTTTAAGCGTTAATAAAACGCTAAAATATAAAACATTAAAATGATCAAATTTATTTAGCAAATTACCTATTTATTTTTATTGTAATTATAGAAAAAAAACACAGTTTGCAATCATAGTTTAATAGGTATACTTTATTACATTGATCGGTTCACGTCGTATTGACGTCACGCGTGTACAAAATAATAATAAAAAAAACCAACGAGCATTTTGGTGTAACGTAACATCTAACAAAGGCACGAGCGCGGGTAACAGGGGGACATTAATTATTTATTATCCAACTTAATTGAAAATACATAGGTATTTCCCCGTGAAAACGTAGGATACTAGGGATATTAGGTCGAAAAATAATTTAAGGGAACAGTTGGTTGGGAACAGGATATTTGGTTATTTAAGGAGTTAGGGATGACGAGTTTAAAATAATTTTTTTTTTTTTTTACTTGCTTTGACTGAAGGTCTTTGCTTATTTTAATTAATTGCGGGGCACTGAGAAGAGTAGAAAATAAAAGGAAGTTAAGAGGAAGAGAAAGGAAGAAAGAAGGGAAAATAATTGAAGACGCTGGACTGAGTTTTTACGAATTTAATTTCAGTGATTTTATTTCAGAAGTATATTTTTTATTTAGGTGTGTTTTAATTTTGTTTAGTTTATGTTTCATTTTTATGTTAATTTTGAAAGTTTTTAGTTTAGATTTATTAATTTTGTTTAATTGTTTATATTAGATGTTTAAGTTATTATTTAAATTTAGTTTAGGTTATAATTATTTTAGGTGTTGTTTAAGGTTTTGATTGATTATTTTAGTGCTTTTTAACTTTATAATTTTAAAGCTGGTTTAGGTTTTAATTATTTTAGATATTGTTTAAGGTTGTGATTTTAAGTTTAGTTTAAGTTTTAATTTGTTGTTTGAGAGTTTGTACATTTAGTTTTACTAGGCTATTTTAGTTATCTAAAGTTTAATTTTAAGGGTTTAGAAAATTTATTTTAGTTTAGTTAGGCAAATTTGTTTAGCTCCCGTAGTCAGTCTGGCTCTGCAAACGCAGAACCATCGACTTAATACGGGGGCACTCGCGGGCATTTGTGGCGTTGTGACCGGTATCCACCTTTGTGCCCATGCGCAGGTTGTGTGCCGAGCAGTTGTAACACTTGGCCCCAGAGGTCCTATTGGGGCATTCTGGCAACTGGTTGCCCCGGCTGGCGCAATGGGCACAAGGTCTCTTCTCGGCCGTGCATTTCGCCTTAGTATGGCCATACTGGAGGCATTGGTGGCACTTTACAAACCGGGAGAAGTCCTCAACGTGAACCCTACTATGGTCCACGTTGAGCCTCCCGAGAGCGAGGATGGTGTTTCACGTCCCGGGAGTGACCTCAATCACCGCGTTGTCTGTTAAACGCGGTGATTGAGGTCACTCCCGGCGCTGTCGCCGGGTTCCGGTTCGAGGTCAGGAAACAAATGCGGTTGACAGCCACGTCGTTCTGGGTCACAAGAACCTCCGCCAACTCCTCGCCCGCAATATCCTTGGATATGCCCTTTAGGATCATCAGCGGTGGTCTCTGCTTCGCCAGTTCGGCGGCGTAGTTAGGGCTCTTGTCTTAACGGGCAATTGTCTCCTCGCATCGTTTCCTGTCCTCGATTTCCACTCTCAGTTTGGCGTTCGGTATGGGCAAAACCTTTACGGGTGCGTGCTTGTGCTTCCGGAAGCTTATCTCCTTCTTCCACCGAGACATCACCTCCGGAGGCTTGAGCGTGCAGTCGTATGATGAAATCAAGACCGCTGGGTAAGTTCTGGGCGTAAGGGGTTGGGGCCTCGCAGCGACACTGGCGTAGGAGGGAGCGTTCGGGAGTTCGGCTTCTTGGACCGTGTGGACAGCATGAGCACCGGTCGGCGGACCCTGGGCAAGAGGAATCTCCTTCAGTGCAGTGTAACCATGTTCGCGGACAGCTGCACAAGGTCTTTGAGGTGCGCCTGCTGCGCCATCATCTCGTCGACCTTTTGAGACACCTCTCGCAAGATCTCCGCCGGTGCCTCGCTCTGGATAGCTACTACGGCGCTCATGCTGTTGTCCAGCTTGTTGTCAAGAGCAAATACCACGTCTCGACCTCTCGACATAACACCTCTCATATTAATTTCAACGTAAGTTTAATTTTAATCGCTGTTTTTAGATAACTATCAATCTGACAAAGTCAAGATTATTTAAGTGAAAAAGATGCATTGTTGCTTTGGTTCTAATGTTTCTTCAGTACTGCAACTACTACACAATTAAACAACCTGTAACATGAATACTTCATCTTAACTTTGTGGCATACCGAAAATTCATAGGTACTAAAATAAAGGAGAATTTTGCGAAATCGCGTTCACTGATAAAACCAATAGAGAAGTTAAAAATAAACAAAAATTTTGATGTTAAGGGAAAAATATATGAAATATAAAAAAATGCAAGTTTTGACACCAAAATCTCAGAAGCGACTCACTTTATGATTTGTGATACTACTTCTAGTTTATTTTTTTATTTATTTATTTTATTTATTTATTAGCCACACATAACAGAGTTACAACGGAAAATACAATAAAACAAACAAGGACACAGTAACATTGGTATGCTGTAACTCCACGGGCATGTGCAGACAACATGTAATGCAAGCCACAATAATTAATTAAATTATGACAATTATTAACAAACAAAAAAAAGAAAAAAATCATTAAAATAGACAATTAATTAGAATCGCAATCTTATAAATAATGTTGATTAGCAAATGGAATTCAATAGAACATAACATAAAGACTAAAATATTAATAAAAAAAAAAAAAGCAAAAATTAAAATAAAATAAAATCACACAAAATTAAATACCTATAGGAAGACAAAATTTATAAAATTATGTATAATGTAGTAAACAAAATAACAATAATAAAATTTAATTTAATAATAAAATTTAAGTTAGTACCATTCAAACATAATCATTTAATAATTGAATAAAGAATACACTTCCATTTAGCGAGCGATGAACCGTAGATGTCAGGCATACACATTAACTGACTCTGCAGCGCGTTAAATTCACGACACATTCTAAAGATAGGGTTATGGAAAGAGACGTTATTATTACAAAAAGGAACTGAGAATGGAGAATCACGTCTCGAGGATTTGCTTGGAAGTTTAAAATTTATTTCGGACAAAAGAGTAGTTGTCAATGAGCCACTCAAGATCCTGTGCAGAAAGGTGAGGTCATGCAGTTTGCGTCGGACTTCTAGGCTTTTCACGTTGAAGTAACACAAGCGCTCCTCATACGTTGTCAGTTCTCTTCTGCGGCCTAATCTCAACGTCAAGATTCTGAGTAGGCGTCTTTGAGTCGACTCGAGCATGTTGACGTACGCATTGTATTGTGGAGACCAAACAACAGAAGCGTAATCCAGCTGGCTCAGGATCAGCGATTTAAAGAGAATAAGTAGGCTCCTCGGAGATTTGAACTCTCTGGATGCACGACAAATGAAGCCTGAGAGCTTATTACATTTTCTCGACAGTGCCTCGGAATGGTGATTAAAACTTAGCTTAGTGTCAAAGAACACACCCAGGTCACGCAACACTGTTTGCCTTTTAAGTTTTATACCACCAATAGCATAGTCAAAAACAATGGGGCTCCTTTTGCGAGTAAATGATATAATAGAGCATTTTTCAATGCTGAGAGACATATCGTTAACCCTACACCAGCTCAAGATAACATCAATGTCCCTTTGCAAATTTATACAGTCTCTAACCGAATTTATCTGACAAAAAACTTTTAGGTCATCTGCGTATAATAAAGATAAGTTCTTTAGCTTAGGGATTAAGTCGTTTATATAAATAATAAACATTAAAGGCCCCAAATGCGACCCTTACGGGACGCCAGATACGATAGAGACCGACTGAGAAAGATAGCCCTTAAGAGCGACCAACTGGCTCCTGTTAGAGATGTAAGACATTAGCCAGCGTAAAAGACAGCCATGAACACCCATACTCTGTAGTTTATAAAGCAAGATTCTATGATTGACTCTGTCAAAGGCCTTTTGAAAGTCTGTATAGATAGAGTCCACCTGACCATGGGTATTGAATGCCTTACAAATAAAGTTAGTATATTCTAACAAGTTACTGACGGTAGATTTCCCACGAACAAAGCCGTGCTGTTCTTGGCAGAGATGTGGTATACAGTGGTGATAGAGTTGATTATATACCAAGGACTCGAATACTTTACCAAAACAAGACAATATGCTTATTGGTCTGTAATTAGTACAATCGCTAGAATCACCAGTCTTAAGTATGGGAACAATGTGTGCCGTCTTCCAAGGACTAGGAAAAATACCCGATTGTAAGGACTTATTATATATAATATAAAGCGGCTCTGTTAGTGCTGTTGCACAGCTTTTAATGAAAGAAGGAGGAATTCCGTCTGGTCCCGCTCCTTTGTTTGGGGCTAATGCTTTGAGCTTTTCAAAGATATCCTCTTCAGACACTCGCACTGCGAATAGAGTGTTATTAAAGCATTGCCGGTCCACCCTTGGAGGAGCACAACCACTGTCAGGCGTAAACACCGAGGAGAAAAACTCTGAGAATAATTCAGCAGCGGCTTGACCGCCAGAGACAGTTCTATTAGCAAACCTAACGGTGTCGGGAATAGATGAGCGTGATCTTTTGTTTTTTATAAAAGAGAAAAACAGCTTTGTTGATTCCGCAAGTGATTCCTCAACGTTGGCAGCATAATTACTGTAGCAGGCTTTTATGAGTTTCTTCGATCTGGAACGCAACAATCTAAACTCGTCGTAGTCCCTAGGGTTTTTATATATTTTGAATCTTTTATGTGTGCGGATTTTCTCGGCAATACACGCTTTTAAGGCACTCGAGAACCATACAGGATAATTAGACTTACCAATTAGCTTAAGTGGGGTATTATTTTTTATAATATCGTTTAAGACATCATAAAAACAAACAACATCCATGCTTACAGTACTATTGTTAAGAACATGTGACCAGTTGACAGCATTAAGTTGCTCGATACATTTAGAAATGTCACATTTACGGAAATTAGGCACCTTTGCATTGTTTTGTAACATCTCCCTGTCATTAAATTTAACATTGGCGGTAATCTCTATGGCAGGGTGATGGCGATCAGGTGTACTTAAAGGTGAACACTCCGATAATGATAAGTCGGGCAAGTCTGTCATAATGAGATCGAGGATTCTATCGTTGGAATTTCTCACATGATTATATTGAGAGAGACCACCCAATTCTAACAAGTCAATAAGTAATGCTGACTTAGAGTCATAGGCTTGGCTGCAAATCATGCGAGGCGGAGAAGATAGATCTAGTGACCAGATTAAACCTGGTATGTTGAAGTCACCAACGATGATAGTTTTGGAGTCACAGTTGTTACAATTTAAAAGCGTGTTATAACAGTGGTCATAAAAATATTGACATTTAGCAATGCTAAGATCCGGAGGCAAGTACACAAGGTATATGTTTAATGAAGGATTGCGTGACTCCAGACCCTCGCGAATAGTGATCCATAAGTCCTCGAGAGAGCTCTCAAATTCCGTACGCCTTACCGCCAGTAAATTATTTTTAAGTGCTATCAAAACACCGCCTCCCGATTTCTTAGAGGAGCTAGTAGTTTCACGGTCTCTGCAAAATACAGAATACCAGTCATCCACGAATTCGCTGTCAGAGAAAGAACCATCCAAGCTAGTTTCGCATAAACAAATGACATCATAATTTTCACTCAAAATATTAATATATAACTGTTGCAGTTTACTTCTAATTCGATTAACATTTTGATAGAATATTTTCATAATCAAATAATAGTTAAGTACCTACCTAACCTAGTGCAATTAAACAATAAAAGAAAAAAAAACAATAATTTTGTAACTTTGTAAAGAAAAAATAAAAAAATATTAATTTTAAAATTACATACATTAATTAAGATACGGCCTTTTTTAGGCTATCAATGTCTTTTACATATAAAGCAGGCGAGGTGTCGTCTTTCCTTATATAAATACGGCCGTATTTAACCCACACAAACTTAAAGCCTTTCTCTTTGGTCAATCTGCGAGCTGCTGCGTGTAGCTCCTTAGATGCTTTCGATAGATGTTCACCTACGAAGATTAGGCGTTTATCCCCGGTGATGCCAATATGTGCCGAATTAAGTCGTTCCCTTGGATTACCCTTATTGTAACGTTTGACTGCAGAAATAATGGCGTCACGGTGGCGTTCTGAAGGAAGGGTCACTAGTATGTTGCGAGGTCTATCTGATGAGGGATTAAGTTTAGCGACCCGGCGACACGAGTGTATTTCGTTGTCTAAAATAGGGAGTTTAATCAGCTCGCATAATTTCTTAAACAAAGTAACTATGTTCTCGTTTCGGTGCTCTGGTATACACTGGATCTCAAGCTTATAGCTTCTTGAGTTTTTCTCAGATTGGCTAAGGCGTAAGTCAAGCTCGGTAAGATCTGACTGAAGCTTGGCGTTAACCGCCTCAAGCTCAGCTACTTTAGCTATAGCCTGTGCTAGATTATGCTTAATGTCGGTCTGTTCGCAGCTCAAAAAATCTGTTGTCACCGTAAAGTCTTGTTTCAGGGTAACAGACAATGACTTTACCTCTGACCTTATTCTGTCCTGTATTTCCAATGAGAGTGTTTCTCTAATACTTTCCAACTTAGAATCAATCAGTTGACTAAACTGAATCATAGTGATAGTTGTTTCATTTTCAATGTTATGTTCTTGTGCATTAATAGACTCGACGCTTAAAGATGAATTAGTACTAATTAATGATTCATCGCAGGACATGTTGACCTGATGGTGAGCAGGGGCAGGGGGCATGGCTTTTGTTGCATCATGCAGCCTATTATACGGAGACCCGGCGGGAGTATCGTCGTTTCTAGTACGACGAGTAATATTTGCGCATAGGTCGCAGCGCCACGAACGATTAAGCTCTTTAATGTTAGCCTTATGATGCGAAGCAGTAATATTTAAACAGAGATAATGGTATGAGCCTTTACAAGCAACACATCTAAGCAGATCAGTTTTGTTAATTATCTTCTTGCATCCCAAGCAATTATTCATATCGGCTGCAATTAATAAATAGCAATGGCAGGTAGCGAGATTATTCTCCCAAATGCATAAAATAACTCACTTGTTTACGTTGTTGTGCGCTTATCTTCTCTTATCGGTGATCGTTAGCAGATGAGTACACGGCCACGCACACGCACGCACGCGGTATGAACTTGCGTGCGACGAGGACAGTAGGATGGGCGCAAGCGCAGGGGAAGCGAGCGCGGTAGCACAGCGGGGGCAATGACCGACCTGGACCGGTCGACCTTGACGAACGTAGCACTCGCCGAGACAGCTGTTTTTTGTTGTTTATGTGACACTTGCCATTTAGCTATTTCTTCTAGTTATTCACAACACAATAGGAATATACAAAATCCAATAACACACCCGTACAGCTTGATCACACAGCTTCACGTAAACGAAAATCTATACTATAATAAACGACTGTATTCTACTAAAGTTATAACTTAAACGGGAGCGATAACTTAAAACGATGCTGTGGCTACGACGGTAGACGGTAGGGTTTTTGTCAGTATTCAAGTCCTCAATCTCAGTTAGTTATTGTTCTGAGTCTTCAAAGTGTTTGTGTTATCAAGTTTTGATAAGTGGCCGCGATTTCGCTAAGATTTCATTTTTCTTTATTTTTATGTCTCTTGTTCCGGCAGCTATTGTATGAGAGGTTGTGATGATAGAGGTTCCATGGCGATGGTAAATAACGACTGCGTCTCTTTATATGGTGTTGTATATTTACAGTGACTATATTGTGACTAACTTATTATCTAAACCTTACTAGACTATTTATACAATAATAACTACGTAGATGTTGGAGGGATGATGCCGTGTCATATCTTTATCGGATCTGCACGCGTTTAGGAATGTGCTTACAAACTCTTTAACCAATACGTGAGGATAATAAATTATGTGGCGACGCAGGCCGCCACATCTCTCTATCTCTATCATCATTTTTTTGAGTGTTTCATCCTTTGGAAATCTAAAATAAATAGAAAATAAACGTTAATTTACACTAGGCTGGCTTGATTCTCGTGAGGCCCCTAAAACCTTAAAACTAAATTGATTATTTTCTACCACGCTCAGTCTAACGCTCGAATAGATAGAGAAGACAAATCAAATATTGAATGGTAAATTGCTAATAATCGTCACAAAACCAGATTAACAAAACTTACGTAAGAAACGATATTCCAGGCACTTGCCACTCACTTCTATTACTGCAATGTTTGACTGAACAACTCATTGTTCAATTAAGCCCACCGGAATAATATGTACACCTAAAATATACTTACACATAATCAACTAAAAAAACAAATAATTATTTGGTAGGTAAAATAATGAAAGCGATTTGTTTGGAGCAAGTGTCGCGCCATGTAAAACGCTGCACAGTTTGACCGACACGGTCCTTTCATCCTATGTTTTGTCTTTGTTTTACTTAGGGTAAACATGATGTGCCGAAACTGAACCAAAATAGTAATGGATTGAGGCAGAAAGAGATAACAAACTTATGCTTTCTCTATTAGTTATAAAGCTCAATGCGCGGCGCCATCGAGCTCCTCGGTGGAGCTAGATGGCGCGATGGAGAGGAATTTAAAAGTGAATCATCATTTATATTTGTGAATTAAAAAGTAAAACATTATTTTCTCTTTGAAATATTAAATATCGATTGCCCTTTTAATGCATATGGCACATCACTAGGGAATCGACAGAAATTATAGGTTAAAATTGGCGCGGCGCTGGGGGCACGGACGCAAGATTTTGGCGCGGCAGGCGTTCAAAAGGTTGAGCATAATTAAATTAATCTATGACCTGTTATTACGACTGAAGGGCTAGTATCCATGGTTACGAAATATTTTTTTTTTAAAGTTTCAAATGTTGACTTCTTGGCGGGAAAGTAAAGCGTGAAGCGTCATGTCTCACAGACGTTTAATGAAGTCATGTCTGCGGTTTTGTTTTATTTTCTATAATTTGTGTTTTGTCGAATATTAATAATAATGGTGGATTATTTACTGTTAAGTGTTCGTGAACGTGCATGAGTATTAGCAAATAAAATCAAACAGTCATCACTTTATAAATTCTCTCAAGAAGTCCGTGCGAGATCTCAGTAAAGTCCTACATCTTTACTGGAACTTAAGGGGTTTGTTTGGGGGGAATATCATTTAGCAATAATACTCATTAATTTCAGTCGCATTCAGTTGCTTAATCAATGAACTCTGAAGGTGGCTTCTCACGGCGCGAGATATCACAAGTGGCGCCTCGCCGCGCCGAGGCGATTTCTACGAGCAAGCATGCGCCCACAGGCAAGCCCGCGCTACCCGATCTCTCGCGCGCGGGAGCGGCGTATCATGTCGCAAGAAGAAGAAATCATCGCTGTTGCCGCTTTTGTGTTATTTAGTTAGATTTCCACTATTTACATAATTAAATAAAAGAAAAAGACGACTTGTTCACCCGTGTCTGCGCCACCTCGCGCGAGCCATTCCCTTCATTTTCCGAGATAAAAAAAAAAGAAATTGGTTCGTAAATGACTTCATAGATGGCGCTTAGTAAAAGGCGGGTTCATGAAGAGCACGTGTATGGCTGCGTAATATTTATTCTATTCCAAAATAGAAATAGGTTCTGGATGTCCTGAATATAAATAGGTAAGTAAATACTATTTTTTTTATTCTTTTGGTAGACAAGTAAAAGTGTAGAATTTATTACAGCCCATAAGCAGCCCAGCTTTCATAAAACGACATCTATCAAGTGTTTTTGAACTAATTTTTACTTTTTAATTTGGGCTGTCAGAAAATCGCCCATTCACACGGCGGGCGCGGCGCGACTTGTGATATCTCGCGCCATGAGAAGCCACCTTTATATTACGACTGAAGGACCAGTATCCATTGCCATGACAAAAATAAAAAATAGTGACATGTAAATTTTTGAAAAATAGCATCTACTCTGGACTTCTTGGCGGGAAAGTGAAGCGTCATGTCTGCAGTTTTGTTTTATTTTCAAAATTTGTGTTTTTTCGAACATTAATGTAAAATAATAGTGGATTATTAACCGTTAAGTGTTTGTGAACGTACATGAGTGTTGGCCACAGACATTCTATTATATGTCTGTGGTGTTGGCAAATGAAACAAAACAGTGCAACATCACTTTTCAAATTCTCTCAAGAAGTCCGTGTGAGACCTCAGTAAAGTCCCACATTTTTACTGAGGACTCAAGGGGTTTGGGGGAACATCATTTATCATTAATTATCATAATCACCACTCATTATCATCAAGGGAAAAAAAGAAATAAAAAAACGAATGATTAGGCAGTATGGTCTCTGATCTTAGCCTGTTCCTTCACGTTCACGGAACAAAATAAATATAAAAAAAAGCATCTACTCTTGACTTTGACAGTTGACTCTTTTTTGGCGAAAAGTTTGAAAGATTGCGTTGCGTTACGTTGCGATTGCAATGAGATTGATTTAGCTCAATGCGATGCGATTTGCGAAAAGCAAGTATGAGAATATAATCTATGTTATTATTTAACAAGTGTTATCTCAAACCAACCTAATCCGAGTACGTGGTTGATAACAATTAAAAATGATTCTATTATTATCGCGTTGAGGGGCAAAGTTATCTAAAGTTCATTTTATTATCGTAAATCAAAATTATCTGATTAATTAGCAATATGTGAATTATAGACAAGACTGTACCAACGGCAACGCGGACGCGACGCCTTCTTTCTGTATATAAAAACTAGCTAACTTTGTACAAGTTGTTAGAAAAATGCCTTCAATCGTTGGAAAATACAAGCACTACAAAAACGAAAATGTAGATGATTACTTTATTGCAGTTGGTAAGTTTTATGATTGTATTCATTTTTTTAAATAAAAAATGTGGATATTTTATTATTGCGTGAGTTGAGTGCACTACGTATGTGTTCTATTGCTGAGCAAAGGCTTTCCCAGGGGGGTGATCACGCTAAATAATCTCAACTAAAACACAACTGAAGCGTACTTAGACATACTTCTAGACTGCTATCGCGTTTGACACACGCAATAGCGCTATACGAAGTTGGTAAAACGGCTGTGGTTACAGTTGTGGTTTGGTTGAGATTATTTAGTGTGATCGCCCCCCCTGTTCTTTCCATGTCTCACTATGAATGGCCAAGTTCTTCCACATTAATAAAATAAAATAAACATACTTACCCATATTTAAGTAAAATAAATAAACTTATCTTGTTGTTGATATTATTATAATTTTTGTATTTATTTAAGGTGTTCCCTATATGGGAAGAAAAATGATGTCAATGTCATCTCCTGAAATGGAAATCACATTAAATGGGGACACTATGACAATTAAAAATATATCGCTTTTGAGAACTGTGGAGTATAATTTTAAACTTGGTGAGGAATATGAGGAACATATGCCAAATACTGTAATCAAGGTAAAATAACAGAATCCTTCTTAACAGTTTTATTAAATCAAATTAATAAAATTGTAATGATCATAAAGTGTTGACTTCAAAATTAATCTAGATTTCTTTGGTTTCAGAGTATAACTACAAAGGTTAATGACAATGAGTTGGAAACTAAATCACAAATTTCTGAAAATGGTGCTAAATGTGGACGTCATTACTTATTTACTGATGATGAGTGTGTTGTAGTAAGTCATAAACTAAAGCACATACATAATGTATTTTCAGGAGACAGTATTGGTACACTAGGTACATAAATACGAAAAAATTTATCCAAAAATCATAATCACGAATTTCAAAATTCCGAATGGTTAAGAAATCTGAATAGGTATAACAACTCACATCCCATTTTTACAAATCCAAAATTACAACAAATTTCAAAATTCCGAATTTTATAATTTCGAATGTTTTAGAATCCTGAATATCACAATTTTGATGTTGGATTCATCATGCATGCAAGCGCAGAGCATAACATTAACTTAGTTCTAGCACACAGCCGCACCAGTAGCACAGAATAATACACTAGCCAGTGGCTGCCATGACATAAAAAAGAATTGCAATATTAAGCAGCAATGAATTTTCAGCAATATGATAATCGGAATTCCGTTTTTCGGACTAATACCTAACATCTTTATTATTGAAATTTTGCATTCACAATGCTATATAGATAACGAATAAAATGTTTACTTGAAAAAAAATACCTAACATGATATGATATGACACATCAGTTTTCGATTGTTATATATAGGGTGTTTGGTGCATCGTGTGCCAAATCGAATGGGGTGATTGGAGGGGTCTTTGGCTACCTCTTCACCCCCATAAAAAATCTTAGTCCAACTGAATTTTTTATGCTGATTATAATTTTTTTTGGGTGAAAATTTATAAAAGTCTACATTTAAATTTCGTGGTGCCCAGTGGTACAAATTGTGTAAGTTATGAATCCCTTCTTTGGTAAATTTAGATTTTCGTTCGTCCACAGTATTCATTTTAAAAAATCAGGATCATCCACATCCGTGTGTAACAAAAACTGACTAAAATGCACTCGTCTGTCAAACTGGCTACCCTTTAGAAAAAACAACAAAACTTAACGATAACAAAACAACTTAATGAAAGAATAGTGGAGTACAGTGAACTAGCACACACGTTAGGCAGCAGAAGCAGTGATGACTCGACTAAAAAAATTAGAGTGAAAAAACAAATTTCACCTTTTCAAACAAACAACCGGCGGTTTACTATTCCCCTTATGACAGAGTAAGAAAATGTAACCTGCTTTGTGAGTGTTATTAACGCAAAACCATGTTTTTATTTCACCTGTTGAATATTAGAAAATTGCGACTAAGTACAGAAAAATTTAAAATATGTTACTAATTAATTTTAATGGCATATTGCACACCATTAGAAAGGGGACAGTCCAGAGATGTTTAAAAAAAATTGGGATCACTTTTAGTTTTTTTTTAATTGAGATCGAAAATTGACGTTCATGTTTATATTTTTTACTTAAAAAGACTTTGCGGGACTGTAATAAAAAACTAGACATTGCTGGCTATTAATTTTGGTATCGATTGAAGCGTACAACGTTACGAAATAAAGATTAAAAAAAAAATTAAGCTAGACCTAACAATTTTTTTTGTATTAAAATTTAAATGTAGACTTACAAAAGTTTACCCAAAAAAATTTAAAATCAGCATAAAAAATTCAGTTGGACCAAGATTTTTTTATGGGGGCTAAAACCCCATTGGTAGCCAAAGACCCCTCCAATCACCTCATTCGATTTGGCTGGCACACGATGCACCAAACACCTTGTATATTGATTTATAAAAATCGGGATGATGAAGTTGTGGTTTTAAATATTCGAGATTTTAATTATTTGGAGATTTATAATTCGAATTTTTGTAAATGGAATTTTCAAATTCGGAGTATAGGGCTGCTTGTTAACGTCCGTTTTTTATACCGGACAACGGACCGACTATAAACGGATACACTTTTATGCATATAATTTTTTTACCGGATGGATGTTAGCTTTGAGTGCTGTCTATATGCACTGGTTTTCAACTGGTTGTCATAGAGATTACACGTGTGATAATGTCAAGTAATAAGAAAAAAAACTTATACTGGCTTCCTCGCCAAACTATGTCTATAATTTTTAACCATAAAGGTATTTCCTTTGGACACAAATTGGTACTATTAGGGTACAGTTTTAGTACAGTTTTTTGGCGTTCTTGAAATAAAGGAGTACCACGGTGGGAAGGCCAGGCGTAGGTACACTAAAATGTAACTCACCAAAATCATTTTTTTCTTTTGTCGGATAACTTTTCAAAGTATTAATTTAATTCAATACAAAATTTCCTTCCAAGCGGCAAAAGTGAATTGTCTTTTTTTATAGAAATCTTGGGTTTGTCCCACAATACAGGTTTATTTTCTACCAAAGTTATCAACAATTCATATATCATCCATTTTAATTTAAACGTAAGTAGACGGCACTCAATATATTGAAAACCGGCTATTCGTCCGGTAGCGTCGACACGCGCCAATACATTAGCATAGGTGACCGCTCTTTCTTACGCCGGACCGTTGTCCGTTGCGCCGAGGGCAGGTGGCTGTGCATCCGACGAAATTTGTTCGCCGGACCTATGCCCGGTGTGTGTACACCACACATCCTACTAATATTATAAACGCGAAAGTTTGTAAGAATGGATATTTGTTACTCTTTGGATTTGGATGAAATTCAGCATACAGATAGTTTATAATCTGGAATTACACATAGGATACTTTTTATCCAGGTATTCCAACGGGAACGTATGGATGGATGTTTGTTACTCTTTCACGTAAAAACTACTGAATGGATTTGGATGAAATTCGGCATACATATAGTTTATAACCTGGATTAACACATAGGATACTTTTTATCTCGATATTCCCACGGGAACGGGAACCACGCGGGTGAAACCGCGAGCGGCCGCTAGTACGTTATAAACCACACAACGGTCCGTTGTCCGGTGTAAAAACCGGACATTAACAAGCGGCCAGGGTCTTCCTGACATTATTACCCAACCGATTTAACTTATAATAACTGTGTCGCGTAGCAGTGAAAGAAACTACCACCCCGCTCTTCCCTTGGGTGTCGTAAAAGGCGACTAACGGACTAAAGACTGCACACACATTCAACAGCTTAGAGCAGCGATGGCCTCACCACCTGTCACGCTGAGCACATGTGCAGTTGCTATTTGGTGAAAAGTGGACTATGGCAGAGGACTGCTTTTGCGGTCCTCATTGCCTAGTCTCTGACTAACCCTTCATGCATGCATGGATTAACTTATTTGGTCTTACATCGGAGTCCAGGTTATCAATAAGTAGGTAGGTACTTTTCTATTGGTACAGATGCCAGCACCTACCTACCACAAAATGCCAAATTTCTCTAAAACTTTGTTACTGAAGTTTTAAGGATCAAAATCGTTTTGAGAAATTTGACAGTTTTGGATATACTAAACATACAACAATAATGCAGAAAGATGGGTTTGCTGCAACAAAAAGAAGTACAAATGCTCCGGAGCAGTGACTTTAAACGTAAGATTTTTCTTGATGTACGTTTATTTTCTTTTTTGTTGCTTGACAAGGGATTCACGAGTACCTACTCAACATATTTTAAAAAGCAAGGTCTGATGTATGGACTAAGAAAATCCTAATGGGTCCCCAAAGGGAGACATGAATCCGGGATCGATCTGCAGGCGTGTGTACTACCAGGGGGGGTGTCACTCCGCAGTTTAGGTACGTTCGGCCGGCGCGCCTCCCGGGCAGGCGCAGCAGGCGTAAAGGTTGCCGCTCGGTTCGCACGCTCCACGTCGCGCGTCGTCGTTTAAATCGTAATCGAACTTATATTATCAACCCTACGCTCCTGACGTCAAATCGATATCGAGTCAGCGTTACTTAACGGAATATGAACGCTCGGGTCACACGATAAGTTTCAATTACGCGTGAAAGTCGCTAGAGAGTGAACCTTCTGTACGGTAGTACTATTAGTTATTCTGTGGTACTACTCAATAACTTATCATTGGTAAATTATGTAGCATTTTTAACTCAGTGTTTATTGATGAACCCTTTTGATGATTTTTTATGGTTTTGATACATACGAGGGGCGTTCAAAATATTCTCGGTATGTGGATAAAAACAAACAAGTACGAAAAGTTTGATATTTTTATTTTTCAATATACTCCCCCCCTATGTTCATACACTTATAAGATCGATCAATTATTTTTTTTAATCCCTCATAAAAATATTTTTTATCTTTGGTGTAAAAATGCTCCTCCACGGCCGTCTTCAACGCTTCATCGTCAGAAAATTTATTTCCACGCAGATCCTTTTTAAGATTGGGGAACAAAAAGAAGTCGCTTGGGGCTAAGTCCGGACTATAGGGTGGATGAGTAACAGTTTCAAACCCACATTCAACAATAGCTGCCTTGGCAATATGAGCAGTATGGACAGGGGCGTTGTCATGCAGAAGCAGAACACCTTTGGTTAACTTTCCTCGCCTCTTTTCTTTGATCGCATCTCTTAATTGACGTATAACGTTAGCGTAGTACTGCCCTGTGATATTTACACCTTTTTCTTTATAATCGATAAGCAAAACTCCTTCACAATCCCAAAATATTGTGGCCATGACCTTGCCAGCTGACGGGATTACCTTGAACTTCTTGGGATGAGCTGAACCCTTAATGTGCCACTGCATGGACTCCTGTTTGCTCTCTGGGTCATAATGATGAACCCAGGTTTCATCTCCAGTAACTATTTTTTGCAGCACCTCATCGGGATTTTCACCACACAGGTTGATAAAATCTGAACAGCAAGCCACACGCATATCCTTTTGAAGAAGCGTCAGCATTCGCGGAACCCATCTTGCACTTACTTTTGACATATTAAGATGGTCATGTATAATGTCATGTACGGTACCAATAGAGAGATTGGTTACTTGAGCTATAGATTTTACCTTCACTCGGCCGTCTTCCAATATAAGTTTTTCCACTTTATCAATATTTTCTTGTGAGGTAGCCACTACAGGCCGGCCAGGTCTAGGGTCATCTTCAATACTCTCCCTTCCACGCTTAAATTCGCTTGACCATTTTTGAATAGTAGATAAAGAAGGAGCAGACTCACGGTAAACACAATCCATTTCCTCTTTTATGGTTTTTTGATTTTTACCCTGTTTTGTCAAGAATTTTATGACGGATCGGTGCTCTAATTTCGTTAAAATTGTTAATTCGCTCATGGTGTTCATGTTTGTTCGGCAATTGCAGAAAAACAAAAGAACATCTTGGTTCCAATTTTACTTTTTTTTAATGTCAATGGATAAATCTTAGCGGCCAGTAACAAATATATATATAAAAGAGGTTGTAACGTATCAATACCGAGAATATTTTGAACGCCCCTCGTACATACATATAATCACGACTATTATCCCTGAAGGGTTAGTCAGGGACTAATCAATGAGGACCGCAAAAGCAGTCCTCTGCCATAGGCCACTTTTCACCATATACCTACAGCACATGTGCTCAGCGTGACAGGTGGTGAGCCCATCGCCGCTCTGTGCAGTTGGGTCCGTTAATCGCCTTTTACGACACCCAAGGGAAGAGACGGGGTGGTAGTATTCTTTCACCGCTATGCGACACGGTTTTGATCTTATCTATTTTTGCTTTATAATCTTTTGCTTTTACTTGTAAATCATATAAATATTTTTGTGTTTACAGACTCTCACTCATGACAATGCAAAGACACCAGGAAAACGATACTTCCGCAGACTTCAATAACAATGGGAACACCTTAAAATCTCAAGATGAGTCATCCATCACTCATGCATGTTATTAAGAGCATTCGTAATTTAATTTAATTATTGCGACTGATATTTCTTCGCCATTTTTAAGGCTGGCACTTGACGCTCTATTGCGAAAAAATGACTGTCATTTGAAGGGATATTATGTACTTTATAGTGACGTACCTACAGACATTCCATTGTATAATGTTATCTGACAGAGAGAGCTGAGAATTATTTTTTATACATATTTATTAGATATTACATAGTTTAATATTATACTTACGTAATAAATAATTAATTATAATGATGTTTGTTCAAAATAGCATACATTTAAGTACATACCTATTATAATAATCAAGACTATTATACCCGAATGGTTATAGTCAGAGACTAGGAAATGAGGACAGTAAAAGCAGTCCTCTACCTTTGTCTACTTTCCACTAAATAGCGACTGCACATGTGCTCAGTCAGCGTGACAGGTGGTGATGGTAAGCCCATCGCCGCTCTATGCTGTTGGATGTTGATGTGGTTCATTCTTATATGGACAGATGGTCAAAAAACCGAAAATGGTACAGGTGCACACACAAATAATTAATAGAAGGAAATATCTCGCACACTGTTTCCACATTATAAATTAGTATTTTTCCTAAACCAACCTACCAGCTTGTACCTACTATGGATAACTGATAAAATACATTAATAGATTAAAACAAAAATAATATTTAAAAAAAAAAATACTTAAAAAATTTTTTTTTAATTATTAAATTAATTATTTTTTGATTTTTTTTTTAAATATTTATAAGTATTATTAAGTATTAATATATATTTTTTTAATAATATAAACCTCTAATTTTTTCTTTGAAAATAATAATAATATTTATTAATTTTTCTCTTTATGTGCTACGTGTACTCATGTCCTTCTGAGAATCTGTCCATATGAGAATCTGTCCTTATGAGAATGTCCCGGGTTGGGCCCAATACGGGTTTTAACGGCTGCATGTGCAGTCTTTGGCCCGTTAGTCGCCTTTTACTATACCCAAGGGAAGAGAGGGTGGTAGTATTCTTTCACCGCTACGCAACACGGTTGTTGCTAACATTTCCAAGCAAGAAAATTGATACTTTAAGTTACGTATATGATTTTTTATCCATAACTCTTATCTATGACAAAGTTTTGATATACCTTTTAAATACAACTTTTTAAGCTTTTGTTTTGTGTTTTTCTGTAAGTAAGTATAATTATTACCAAATGTCCGATATCAAAAATATATATAAAACATGTTTTAACTTAAGGACTTAGACGAGGTAAAATAATACTAAAAACGTGCTTGTGAAGTTCTATTTACTGACAGTGACAAATAGCACAGCGTTAATTTTGGACCAAATAATAAAATAAAAAAAACATATTTTTTTACATTTTTGTCTCAACTCTTCTCCGAAAATTAAAATTATTGTCAGCGCGCGGCCGCCTCGGTAACAAAGTGCATGCTCGTTTGTCTTGTTTAATAACTGGTTAAGAAACAATGACAAAACAGACCATTTCCATAACTGGTTATGAAAACTAGTTACCATGATGGATTAAACCCTATTATTTACCCCTTTTGCACCAATGACTGCGAGCCGTCGTTTTGACTGCGAGCTAGGGTGAGCACGCCCATCTCCTAGAAATATAGGCAAAAAAGAAAGAAAACTTTCATTATTTTTACGTCAAATATTTTATTAATAGGTAAGTACTTTTTTTTAGCCAATTTTTACTTTTGACGGGGGTCCAAAATTTACCGTCTACTAATCGCATAAAAACTTCGATACCGCCTTCTCGACGTAGTTTTTTTTAATGAAACGGTAACGGTAAGCATTTGACCACTAACTTATGCTTGGTGTACCAAAGGTACCTAGTGATCGGGACACGTGAGCAGGCTAGCGCGTTCCATTCTTTGGCGTTTCGCATAAGAAACGAACTAGCAAAACGCTTGGTATGGACAGGTGGAATGTCTACTATGTAGGGGTGGTAGGCAAGCCTGCATCTATGTCGGCTGCCCCATTTCAAAACCTAGTAAGGACCTAAAAGTAAATTTTACAGGAGAGCGTATAAACGTAAAATAGGTCAGCCTTTGAAAAATATTTATCTTGGGTAAGAAGCACACACACACTAAGTGTACCGATGTATTCTGTAAAACACCGATAAATTTGCAACTTTACGCCGATGACTGAGGCTCTGAAGTTCAGTCGTAGCTATTTTCGAGTCTCCGATGAGCCTCCTAGCACGGTTTTCGATCGAGTCCAAAACTGCTAGCTGGCAGAACTTTAAGGCTTAGCAGGCTTAGCAGAACCATCCCAAAGGTGACCGCCGTACTCCATGCACGGCCGGATCTGTGCTTTATAAAGCAAAAGTAGGTAGTTGATCCGGCGAGAAGTAGGACCGCTTAGCCCTTGATAGGACGCCTAATTTTTTGCAGCACATTTTACAATGGACTGGATATACTCACCAATGTTTAGATTGGACGACATATTCAGGCCAAGAAGCTACAGGTTTTCGGTCACCGGTAATGATACACCTTAGAAAATCGGAGTCAGTTGGAAGGGACTCAGTTTGGCGGTATATAAACACAACTGAGTTTTTGCGGCATTGACTGAAGTGCCAGATTTGTTTGCTCAACCAGGGACTCGACAAGACTGGATTTCATCTTTGGTGGCCTTTGAATGTTTCGATATCTGCAAGTTATAGTGGTATCATCTTATACCCAATGGTACCCGGTACCAGCAGGTCGTTGATATGAAGGAGAAACAGTATCGTAGATAAGACTGAACCTTGGGGAACTCCTGCATCAATTTCATTTAGGTCGGACGATTGACCGTTCACCAGGACACGTACCTATTGAGCGTTTCCCGAGGAAGTCTCTGATCCAGATGCAAAGGCCATCGGAAATTCCATATGATCTTACAATTAGGCTGCCATGCCAGACGCCCTAACAAAGGCTTTGGAGATGTCAAACGAGACGGCAAGGGCTTCTCCGTGTTTCTCGATCGCTTCACTCCAAAGATGGGAGCAAAGAGATTTATTAGTAAGTTTAATGTCTGGATGGGAGGCATATACTAGAAGATCTCCAGTCGACCGACCACGATGAAATCCGAACTGGCGATCACTGAGTAGATCGTTGGTGTCAAGGTATGCCAGCAGTCGAGAGTTCAGTACACGTTCCATAATCTTGCAGAGTACTAAGGATGTGACTGAAATCGGCCTTTAGTTAGATGGATCGGCACGGCTACGTTTTTTTTGCACAGCTTGTTCGCGCTCTATACCTAAAGCAACAAGCTGTACACTCGCGGCGCAAACGCCCGCGAAAGCCGCGAAACGCGAGTGTAGGTGGTTTCGCGCCTTCGCGTTCGCGCTTCGCGGGGTTTTCCGATCCGTGTCGGTTTTTTGTCCCGCGACAAAGAGTTCGCGGTTGGTTCGCGCCGCGCGAACGCGAAAGCATCTACACTCATTCATGCTGTGTTCGATCGCAGTAGCGTGCGAGACGTGGCGGCGAGCGGACGTGACGGAGAAAATGAGTGTTTCCTGGGATAACGGACGTGAGTTAGCTCTGTTTGAATGTTTTCAAGCGGAGCTCCTGCTTTGGCAGTCAAACCACAGACACCACCGAAACAAAAAAAAAGGTCTATGACGCCTGGGTACGAATACCTAAGTACCATTATGGACATTCTTGTACAAGATTTAAAGAAAAAAAGGAGTCTAATGTCCAGCTACAGAACGTATAGGAAAAAAGTAAATGATTCCATCCAAAGCGGTGCTGGCTCAGGCGAAATTTACAAGCCTATATGGTTCGCCTATGAACTGATGTTTTTTCCATTTCTTCTTAATTTGCTTTTTATTTTTAATATACACATAATTGTAGCACGCTAAGGCGCACAGAGTCACGGCAGCAGCAACTTCGATGTCTATTCTTTACAAACGCGCGAACGTAACTGCGAACGAAACCGCGAAAGTTGCGAGTGTACAGAGCATATTTTTTGCGCTGAATTCCCGCGCGAATGTACAGCGGCGGACTTTATATTTAGTCATCATTGCACATCACTACCGAATCGAGCGACAAATATAGGTATAATTATAAAATTAATTATAAAAACTGTGCGGCGCTGGTGACACGAACGCTGAAATATTTCTTGGCGGTCAAAGGGTTATTATTCTGAGGTTCCGGCGACACGGGCCTCCGGCGGCCCGTGTCGCTCTATGTTCCAATTTAGGATAGTTTTATCTGTCGTGTAGACAGAAAATCCAATATATTTTTGGATGCTGACGGTCAGTCGGCATAAAATTTTTTTTTTTGGATTTTTACCATCTGTAATTAACCGATTATCATCAATTACTTTTTAATCACCCTCGTATATCCATGATCTGCCACTATCAAAATTAGATTTTGAAGATCTTCATTCTGTTTGTGTTTTATCGCTTTGCCTTAATTTTTTGATAAAAGAAAACAAAGACAGTTGACGTTTATCTCAATGTGACGTTGGTATATTGGGGTTTTTTTTCGCAATTCTGGGGAAAAATAAAGTTCTTGGGGAAATTTTGCGGAAATGAATTCCTTGGGGAAAGAAAACTAAGCAAGGGGAATTTTGGTTGGAGTAATTTTGGAAATTTATTTTCTATTGTCGCGCGGGAACGGATACACATCAACATCAGTCATGAGAAATTTAGCTCATTGAAGAGATTATAGCTATATAGCTCTTTACCCAGTCAAGAGCTATATAGCTCTTCTAGCTCAGTAGCTCATTTAGCTCTGTGTAGTTCATGAAGATAGTGGGCTCTTGAGTCGTTTATGTGTACTGTTCAGGAAATAGCGCGATGCGCAACGTACTGTCTTAAATTTCGAGGTATTTTTTTTATTAGACAACAGAAATCTAGCTCCATTCAAAAATTAGAATTTTGATATTAATTTTTTTTTTCTAAAAAAAAGGTATTTTTTTTTGGTAAGTACATCGGATACCGCTCAGGTTCTTGCGTGGTTTTACAAGGGGGCTAAAATTTCGTTAAATTTTACGCACCGTTTTCGAGATAATCGCGTTTTTATAAAAAGTAACCTTAAAAAAAGTTTAAGTTTTAAGGCTCCATATAAAAATCAACAGAAAATTTTGTCCTGCACCCCCTTTGCGACACCTGTGTAAACATGTTTTAGAACTTTTAATTCGCTTTATTTCCTGTTTAAAAATAAAGGGGAAAAAAGTTACCTAACATATCATTTTGGGGAAAAAAATTTTGAATATGGGGATATTTTAAAAACTGGATCTAGCAACCTTGGCTTGTGGTTGGTGGTTGACTGATTGATTGACACAGCGTTGCCAGACGTGCGATAATTATCGTAGATCCACGATAATTTCGAGGGGCATGCGATAAAAAATAATAATTAAGTATCGCACGATAATTTGTGTAATTCGTCGACTTTCCACGATAGTTTTTGTCAGTTCTACGATAATTTTGTGACAAACCTGGTTTGGCATCATTCGTTCAGTCACAGTTTAGAAATAACGAAATTTAAGGTACCACAGTCAGTCCATTTTCTAGGCGATGAGCTTTTTTTTTTTTTTAGCTCGTGACGTTGGATGTTACCATATTTGGAGTGCCCAGTCGTTTAAATTCTGTCTTTTTGAATGCGATAAAAACACGATAATTTTGCAGTAAATCTAGGATAGTTTTGACCTACGGATCTGGCAACACTGGATTGACATGACATGTGACATTTTGCTTTGTTGTTTTCATTGATGAACGGTGTAATTCTATTTTAGGTTTATTTTGTATGAATTTGCTAACTGTAGCTAGCTATTCAATATTCATTTTCTTCAAATAAAGTTTAGCATCTTTAATTACGTAAAATGGCTGAAGTTGCTCCGCAAGATCAGGTAAAAACGGTGCGTAGTTATTTTTATTGATTCTGAATGACTGCTGAAACAGAATGGAGCGTGCCTACCTTCAACAAATTAAATTAACTTGTATGAGATTCCGTTCATTTACGCAGTCTTTTTTTATTTCCTCTTGAAAAATTAATAACATTTTATTTTTAGGAACAACAAGTAAAAAAACTGAAGCGGCTCCTCGAAGGTTGGCGCATGGCTTTGTTACCTTTGAAGTCAGTTATTTTGTGGGAACAGCAATGGCATCCGTGCGCTATAATCGGATCTTTGACTGTCCTCTACTTTTTAATCTGGCTACTGGACCTGAATTCTCTGGCGACGTTTGCAGTTGTGGGGCTCATACTGAACTTTATTGATTTCATGGTGCCTGTCATGTGTACTTCTATGTATGGTTCAAGTTCTTGGACTGGTCAAAAGGAAAAGATGTTTGAAGAAATCTGCAGGAGCATTGTAATACAATACAATACTATTTTGCACAACATTCAGTCATTCTGTTCCCTAAGAGACACAAGTCCTTACATGGTAAGTTACATTCATGATGTATTATTGAACCTTGAATGCGCTACTGCTGCCACCATTCCACATGGACAGTAGCCAGGAAAGGAATTGACCATAAAACAAACAAAAACTGAAACTGTTGAAAGAATTTTTTCTTTACTGCTAAGTTTGGATAGTTTTTATTTCTCTGATGAACTTTTTACTTATTAGCATGTTTTTTCCAGTACTACATAATATCCATCAGTATGTTGTGCACACTGGCCTGGGTGGCCTCTGCCATCAACAACATATTCCTGCTCTACATTCTGTCAGTTGTGATGCTGCTGTGGCCAGGGATCCAGCACCGAGGAACCCTCAATGCGCTCCTGTCCCTTATAAAGATGGCACCAAAAACACTGAAGTCAGAGTAGTTCTTAAATGAGAACTGAAAATGTAGCTTTTGTTAATTTCATATGTGATGATGAGTCTGGTCAGTAATATTTTAAGTTTAAGCTTAGCTTATTCATACAGCTTTAAAGTATGTGCTGTGCAACATTATTATTGTTTAAATTTAAAAGGTGTATTTCTAATATAGTTCTTCTGTTTTAAATATCCTCTGTTTCATTTCTCTCACTGCTGTTCTTTTCCACAAGTCTGTAGCATAATCTATCTATTTAAGTAAATTAAAATCAATTGCCCAATGTATGTACACGTGAATCACTTCAGACTAATACTTGGTTTGTGTATGTAAATGTCAGGATAAGGTCTGTAAATTTTTTTTTTTTAAATTTCATGGAATAGTCGTAAATGTGTATATAATAATATTAAATCAGTGAAACCATCACGGGATATGGGTGTTCACGCAGACAAAGTTACTGGCAGGCTGCTAGTAGAAAATAAAATGCTAAAGCAAAGTATTTAAAATCTTGATGCACTTAGCTCATTATCACGAATAAGTGTTTATCATTGTGATCTCATGATAAGTGATAGATAAGATGGCTACCAGCTCAGTTCTGACCTTGAGGTAGTGCTGATCACTCATTGGTGAACAACCAATAATTAATCAGCACTACCACGTTTACCTTCGATTGCGTATTTTATATTATAATGTATTAAAATATTACAAATTGAAACAAACATTACCATGTTTGTCATTGATGTAGAATTGATTGTGGTCCAGTCATGGAACTTTTCGTAAAAAAGAGAACAATATTATAACTTTTAAATTGGAAAAAGTTATTTAGTATTGTTTAATATGTATTATGTGGCTGTACTTTTTATAAATATAAGTTTTAAACAATCCACAAGCAGGATTTGGACATTCCGGGAATTGCTTTTCCAATTAAGCTACCGTGGTCTTATTCAGCCTGCCAAAATTCATCTACACTTTTTTTTGAAAGCCAAAGGCGGCATTTAATCGTCATCAACATCCGATCATAATACTAGGCTCTCCTAAGACATTAGATTAATTAGAATTTGAAAACAATTATTTTATACTGAGACACAAGAAATATACTGCAGTGAACTAAAGTGTCATTTTGCTGTAAAGTACAACTAAGTACCTTTGAAAGTGCATAATAGTAGCACCACAATGAAATAAAACACTACGGATTTACTTTCAGATATCTAAGACCCTTGCCCTTGACCCCTGGCAAAGAGTACAAAACGGCAGGATAAATTGACATAAAAAAGCAAGTAGATCAAAATGAAGTGGTTTCATCACAGTGAGTGGTATGATGATCCAATTATCCTAGGATCTTTATATTACTTGTGCTTTTATTTACTTGATAATATATTGTGATAAGTATTACTAAGTACATGAATAATAATAATGACTACTTATAGAAAAAAAGAGTATAATCAGAATATAATTTATTTATCAGATTCTTATACTAATTTCACTAAGTTACATCATATTGGTTTTGAAACACTGATATTGATAAGCACACTAAAAGCAATTTTCATTGTGACACTTCTGCTGACTCTGGATGATGTTCATAATCTGAAATTGGTTATTTGCTGTTAAATATTGTTTTTTTCAATTGGATTAATAATTATAGTGTTACAATTCTATTTCATATTTGCAAAGAATTGAGAGACAGGACATCACATTTAGCTTTTCATTTACATACCTACATTATAATAATTGATGATTTATTTATAACCTACAAAAACAAATCTGAGATACAAATCGAGGTAAATTCAGTAAAAAAATACAAAGTAGTTTAAACTAAAATAGAAATAAATCTTTTCTATTTGGAGCTATCTTCAAAAATCGTGAAACCTGGCTTTACTGTCACATTTTTCGCTTTTGTAACTAACGGTGCGTCTGGATCGACTTCGGCTAAATTAGTCAAGTTATTATTCGACTTACTCGATGTGCTTATCAAATCTTCGGCAACTAGGGTAGTCGTAAATCTACTGCCGGCGACAGAAGCTTGCGAGCCGGCGTTACTTTTCTGAGCACTACTGTCACTGTATCTTCTACTACCGTTGTTTAGAGTTTCGTCCGTCTTGTTAACACTTTTAGAGTCGTTTTTGCTCTGCGTGGGATCTACAAGATAAAAGTTGGACGCGTCGTCTTTCGTACATTTGTTAATGTCAACGTCTACGTTATAGTTTTTGCTACTGGATGGCATGTCCTTGTAGAAGTTTTCCTTGGTCATATGCGCGTCGAGCCCGTAGAAGCTGGGCGCAGTACTAGCGTTGCTAGTGGAGGGCGCGGATGCGTCCGCGGACGGGCACGCGGCGATCTGCGGGCTGAGATCGTTCCGGATCAGCTTGACTGCCGTGTCACCGGGATCCACTGATAAAGTCTCCTCGTCATCTTCGCCCTCGGCACTCTGTTTAAATATAAATGTTCGCTTACATACATAAGAGAGTAGACTACATATATGCAAAAAAATATTTTTCTAAAGCTTAAGAGGCCTATTACATATCGACTGTGATTTTTGCGTAAAATGGCCAATTTTAGCGTTATGGATCTCAGAAACAAAAATACACTAACAATTTTGACTTATTGAATAGTGTTGATAGCTATTGGAATATTGCGTAGCGGCCTCGCTTTTTGTAAATTTTACTTAACTTTTTAATTAAACCCAAAATTGCAGCGAAAGATTTTCATAAAATGCGCGAACTCCTAGATTGAACTACACTAAACAAATAAAATAAAATGTTATCGATGTATAGTGCGTAGCGGCCTCGGAATTATTAGATATCATTTAATTTATATTAAAAAAAATCTTATTCTAAACCAAAAAAACTTCGAAAATCGCTTTAGGATAAATGCTGTGAATTTCTCCTATCTACGATAATATTATTGACCAAAATTTATACCAGAATAATCGTTACTTTATGAAGAATAAAGATTTTATAATTAATTTATTATCATATTTCGATAAAAACGATAAATACAACTGCAAAAGTACTTCAAAATGCAATGCGCCGGCCGTCCGAACTCAGCTTATTCTCGCAGAGTGGACGTTTCTAATATTAAGCATGAAATTATTATCCTATTTCGATAAAAACGATAAATACAACTGCAAAATTACAACAAAATACGAAAATGGGCATTTTACGCAAAATCAGTCGAGATGTAATAGGCCTCCTATTTATACAACGTAACCGTAACCGTTACGCGTAGCGGTAAAAGTATACTACCACCCCCTCTCTTCCCTTGGATGACGTAAAAGGTGACTAACGGACTGAAGACTGCACATACATCCAACAGCATATGGGCTGCACCACCTGTCAAGCTGAGTACATGTGCAGTCGCTATCTGGTAAAAAGTGGACTATGGTCGAGGACTGCTATTGCTGTTCTCATTGCCTAGTCTCTGACTAAATCTTCGGGGATAAAGTAGTGATTATATGTATGTATGTTTAATTAAATGACTGTGACGTGGTGAGCGGCGGCTTCCAGATTAATGGTGTGTGTGTGTGATGTGAACAAGCGATAGTCGTTACAAGTAGAAGCGCGCTTTGCTCCATGCCTTTATATAAGTTTTTAGCCTGATAATTGTAATAATTCCGTTTTTGCCCGTACATATTTTGTTTGATTTTATTCGGATAGAGAATACAAATAATGTCTCGATCCTCACCAGCAAATCGTGGTCAGTGATGGAGCCGGCGGTGGCCTCGTTACTGTTGAACTCCAGCTCGGAGGCCAGCGACACCGGCGTCACGTCCCCACTAATAGATGAACCTACGGACACAGATCGTTTACAAGTTTACATCATAGCACAGTTCCTTTTTTTTTACTTTCGACGCTCACACTAGTTATCTAGCTGAAGTGAAGCTTCTTTTGAAACTTGTTGAAATGGTTGACTAGATAACGGATAAACATACATCAATAATTAAATACATGCTTATTATATATAGAAAACGCCCAGACCCGAAATCAATTTAGAAAAACAGTTTTTTTCTAATTTCACCTGACCGAGAATTGAACCCTCTAGCGATGGCGCGAGCGGCGCCAGCGTGTTAACCACTCGACCACGGAAGTCGTCGTCGGCGTCACTCGGAACTTTGCGCCAGCTCCACGCGGATAACTAGCAGTTGGTGCCGTAGGAGAGAAGTGAGCGTCAAGTTGGCAGGCACACCACGGAATTAGACGGTTTTGACTATGTCAAAAAATTGTGTATAAATAGTGATAAATAGTGACGTATAGCATATAAATAGTGATACTATGGTTCAAAAAATATTTGAGTATCTTGGTGTGCCTGCTAACTTGACGTCAAGATAGCAGGCACCTTAAGAAATACAGTTCGTATAATGTGATTTATATGTCAAAAAACTGTGCATAAATAGTGAATCGTATACGCAAAATTTCAACAATTGTACTTCAATACAAACCGAGATATTACGGTCTCTAAGTGGGCTACCAACTTGACGATTCTTGCGATGGCGATTCCAGAGAAAAGGGTTGAAGTTTTAAACAAATAAATACATTAAAAAATTGTGTGTGAAATTGTGAATCTTTCAATATCAATAGAAAAAGAATTCATTTTTGCTATTTTCCAAAAATCTAATGTAAACTTCTACCATACATTAGATTTTAAGTACAATCGTGCACAATTTTATTTATTGACTTAAGATACTGACATAAAGTCCGATTATTTTTAATTCAAGTCATAAAATTACACTTAAATCTACCGTTGTAATATCAGTTTCACGTTATTTCTATGGAAACTTATGTCAAGCAATTTGTAATTTTAGTGACTCGAATTAAAAGTCTCGGGTAGTGGTGGACCAGCGAGTGTCGCGAACGACCGAGAGATGGCGTGATTTTGTTTACGTGCGGTGAGCCGGTGACACGGGAATGGTGCGCACAAAGTTTTATTTGTTTGTGTTGAAATTGGTAAGCAGTGAGTACATTTGCATCAGCAATGAAAGTGTTTAAATCGTTTAATAACAACCTACATTTTTATAGGTACGCAGCTTATTTTCTATTATGGTATTTACAAAAAAGATATACCTAGGTACGGTCGGGGTCACCGTCGCTTTACCACTTTGCAGCGATTTTCGTGTGAAGCGCACCGACCGCCCGGGTACCTACGTGCCCGTACCAAATAGACGACGCGATGTGCAAGGGATTTTTACCATTAGACTGGTAAAGCGACGGAGTCCGCCATTGTCTAATGTGAGGTAGATATTTTCTCAGTCAGTCATTTTCTTGTCGATTTAAACAAAGTGTTTAAATCGTTACGTACTTCTGATGCAAATGTACTCACTGCTTATCAATTTCAACACAAACAAATAAAACTTTTTTTGTGCACCATTCTCCTGTCACCGGCTCACCGCACGTAAACAAAATCACGCCATCTCTCGTTCGTTCGCGACACTCGCTCGTCCACCACTACCCGAGACTTTTAATTCGATTCACTAAAATTACAAATTGCTTGACATAAGTTTCCATAGAAATAACGTGAAACTGATATTACAACGGTAGATTTAAGTGTAATTTTATGCCTTGAATTAAAAATAATTAGACTTTATGTCAGTATCTTAAGTCAATAAATAAAATTGTGCACGATTGTACTTAAAATCTAATGTATGGTAGAAGTTTACATTAGATTTTCAAAAAAGAATTCTTTTTCTATTGATATTGAAAGATTCACAATTTCACACACAATTTTTTCATGTATTTATTTGTTTAAAACTTCAACCCGTTTCTCTGGAATCGCCATCGCAAGAATCGTCAAGTTGGCAGCCTACTTAGAGACCGTAATATCTCGGTTTGATTGAAGTACAATTGTTGAAATTTTGCGTATACGATTCACTATTTATGCACAGTTTTTTGACATATAAATCGGGTGTGTAATGTTTGATATAAATACTTATGGTCTAACGTTCAGATAATATAATTTCATTTCATATAATTTCATTTGATATGACGACTAACTTAATATAATAAACATTTAATATAATTTTAGATTCTATAATTTCATTTGATATAATGTACTTTTGATATAATGTACATTTGATATAATGTACTTTTAATATAATGAACATTTGATATAATAATCAAATGATATAAAACATTACTCATGTAATAAGCAAGCAGTATGCAATCAAGCAAGCAGCATGCAAGCAAGCATGCAGCATGCAAGCAGCATTCAAGCAGGCGTGCAGCAAGCAGGCATGTATGGAGCATGCAGGCAGGCATGCAGCATGCAAGCAGGCATGCAGCATGCAAACAGACATGCAGCATGCAAGCAGGCATGTTTTCTGTCACGGCTCCGGTGCTGCGGGACTCCGGCGGTCCCACACGAGCTTATCGTCGCAGATGGCTTTCGCTCACCACCGCAGCTTCGGCTTGCTGGCCGGCTTCGCCGGCCACCCTCAGCCGCGGCGGCGAGCGTTAAACCCACCTGCTCCTCAGCTCGTGGGCCGCCTCGTCCCTCCGCGCCTACGCGGGATTAAATTACACTCTAGCGTAGGGCAGACAAGTCTACGTGGAGTCGGTTTTGCCGCGATTCGTTTCTGTCACTGACGTTTTTAGCACAACGAAAACACAACGTATTAACTTTTTAAGACAATATTTGAAATCAATTGAGGGTTAAAATGGTATTCTTATTTTTAAGCAAAAATTATATCAAATGAAGTTATAGAATATGATTATTCTACCAATATAGCTTTATAGCATAAGTTGTTAGAGAATATGAGTATTATATCAAATGAATAATATACGTAATGTTGTTATAGGAAGTGTATTTAGAACAAGTAAAAATTATATCCAATGAACGTTATGTTCTTTGAAATTAGTTCATTTGTCATTATATGAAATGATACGCACCCATATAAATCACATTGATAGTGTACCTACGCCTGGCGTACTCACCATGGAATTCTGTTATTTCAAGAATGCCAAAAAACTGTGCCCAAATAGTACCAAATAGTGCCCAAAGGAAATAAATAGTACCCTTATGGTTCAAAAGTTATAGACATAGTTTGGTGAGTACGTTAGGCGTAGGTTACGCCTAGCGTACTCACCTCAGATTGGGAAATCTGTGTGAGCTACAACTTTAATTAGTATGTCAAAAAACTGTACCCAAATAGTACCAAATAGTGCCCAAAGGAAATAAATAGTACCTTTATAGTTTAAAAGTTATAGACACAGTTTGGTGAGTACGCTAGGCGTAGGTTCTACGCCTAGCGTACTCACCTCGTTTCGCGAAAACAGAACCAGCAATGGCTCTCATTTCTATCTCAATAAATAGTACCGGAAATAGTACCCTCTAAGAGTGTAATTGTTTTTGACTTTTACACTAGAAAGTCATTAAATTTGATAGCAAACTTCTACATACAAAAATTACGTGTGGTACAGTCGAGCATAGTGAATGATAAAATATTATTTTTATTACCAAAGGAATTAAGATTGGAATAACTATGGAGTTCATTAATAGACGACGACCTAAAATAAAATAGGTACATATTTAATAACAGTAAACCAAGGGTGGCCAAAAAAGGGGAGTCTTGAGGTTGGTGTGTCTGTCTTTGGCACCGTAGCTCCTAAATAGATTTGGATGCGGATTTTTTTATATGAAGGCTGGTTTTTAGCGGTGATTCTTACTTCGACTATAAATCTAGTGATAACTGTTATAAATCACAAAATTTGTAGTCGAGGGTGAATGAGACCCACTCCAACTTATATCTATGTATCGAGCATTGCTTATTTACGATTTGTTGATCGTGAATGACAGCCCGCCCGCAACTTTGTCCGCGTGAACCACTTACCCCGTGACGAATTTCCAAAAATGTTCATTTTTATACAAACCATGTCCCGACAATTACAAATACAACAAAAAAGAATTAGCCAAATTGGTGCAGCCGTTTTGAAGTGATGCGCGTACAAACATTTTGGCAATTGATTTTTATTAATATACAGATTGTACAGATTGTAGATACATACCTACATAAATAAAGACTGCACATGTGCTCAGCGTGACAGGTGGTGAGTCCATCGCCGTTCTAAGCTGTTGGATGTATGTGCAGTCTTTAGTCTGTTAGTCGCCTATTACGACACCCAAGGGAAGAGGGGGTGGTAGTATTCTTTCACCGGTAAGTACGCGACTCAGTTAAATACTTTATACAGTCCAGAAAACTAAGAATATGATTTAATTTGTTATTCTACGATTAATAAAAAACAATAACGTATTTCTGTAGGTAAGTATATATAATATATTCAAACTGAGTAGGTACCTACCTAGCTAATGAAAAAACAACTGCAAATCGACATGAACATAAAATGCTATTACAGATGAAATATACATAGGTACTTACTCATTTAAAGATCACTCACATCACAATGAGACAAAATTGACAAGTTTTTTCATTAATTGTTTCACAAATTAACTAAGTATTCGCAAACCTTTGCGGTTGCGGTGGCAAGGCAAAGTAAACGACTAAAAAAATCGGTTGCCGAAAACTATGCGTTCCCACCGCGGCGTCAAGCAAATTGTTGTGAATTGCAATATTGATCTTTAGCACTTTCATAATACAGGTAAGTTTGTAAGTAATTAAAGTAAGAAGTGTGATAAGCGCCATCTATTGTAACTTGTTCATACTAAGATGCATCGCTGTCGCGCGTCGATAAGTTGCACTATGATCAACAAAAGTAACAGATTGTTCTCGCACAATATTGAGCTTTCAATTTTAGACATATATTATTAAGGCAAATAGTTCCTTATATAGAAGGTGCTTTTACTTTATGAAATCCGGCAAAAATACGATAGTCAATATTTTGGAAAACATGGATCTTATTTATAAGAAAAATAATTATAATCAATTATATAACTGATATTAAACTTCCTATTTACGTATATACACCTATTAATTTCAACAAAACTAAAAGTAATATGTAGTAGGTTCATAATACGAAATTTAATAATATTAAAATTATTATGAGTTCGCCTGTACCTCATGTCAATGTATGTAGAAGTTTGCTATCAAATTTAATGACTTTCTAGTGTAAAAGTCAAATAACAATTACACTCTTAGAGGGTACTATTTCCGGTACTATTTATTGAGATAGAAATGAGAGCCATTGCTGGTTCTGTTTTCGCGCAACGAGGTGAGTACGCTAGGCGTAGAACCTACGCCTAGCGTACTCACCAAACTATGTCTATAACTTTTTAACTATAAAGGTACTATTTATTTCCTTTGGGCACTATTTGGTACTATTTGGGTACAGTTTTTTGACATACTAGTTAAAGTTGTAGCTTGCTCAGGTTTCCCAAACTGAGGTGAGTACGCTAGGCGTAACCTACGCCTAGCGTACTCACCAAACTATGTCTATAACTTTTGAACCATAAGGGTACTATTTATTTCCTTTGGGCACTATTTGGTACTATTTGGGCACAGTTTTTAGGCATTCTTGAAATAACAGAATTCCATGGTGAGTACGCCAGGCGTAGGTACACCATTGATACGAACTGTATTTCTTAAGGTGCCTGCTATCTTGACGTCAAGTTAGCAGGCACACCAAGATACTCAAATATCTTTTGAACCATAGTATCACTATTTATATGCTATACGTCACTATTTATCACTATTTATACACAATTTTTTGACATAGTCAAAACCGTCTAATTCCGTGGTGTGCCTGCCAACTTGACGCTCACGGAGAGAATCAGGGTTTGGGTCTCATTTTGGGTTTTTTGCGCCCACTTATAGGCGCTGCACAAACGTAGACACTTTCTGTTGGGACACTATTTCCAATCCAGAATATAATATTATATAGAATAAGAAAATTTTATACTTAAACGCGTGTGTTCCAGTGCGTTCAGTTGCCGCACCGGACAGTTCAACCGCGTTTTGGTATGATGGTGTCCCGGGTAGGCAACAGAAAGTGTCTACATTTGCGCAGGGCCTTATAGTTCATACTTCTTTCAGGGACGAATATACCTGAGACGTAACATCGACCGCTTTAGGATATTAATAAATTAATATCGCAGGTTTTAAAACACATTCCTTCCCAGACCACATTTGTGAGTCAGTTGCGATTCTATTATATTTATAGAGCTGCACGATTAAAGCATTTTAGTAATTGTTAGCAAGCAACAATTACAGGGGTTTAGAAGGAATGGTCGCCTTCACATACAGCTCAGTGCCCTACGAATCTATAAAGTATATATTTTTTTACAAAACTACACGAACACCATTTTATATTTAAATGAAACCTTTATGGATCTACCCGCATTTATTATGTATTTAGATAGACAGATAGATACTCATTATTGCACATACATAATAATCAGTTTATACATGAAAAAATCTTAAAATCCAGTGTGAGCAAAGGCAGTCTTATTGCTAGAAGCGATATTCCGTCAAACTTTAGATTATAGACCCAAAAAGGACATAAATAATACTTATAACGCGATACAGTAGATACTCATTTAATTTTTACTTACACTTCAGTCCTACTGTGATCGATCACGGACCCTGTCAAACGTTTGGCTTTTTCGCAATATCGGGTTAAAAGTTAAATAAGTCCAATATACGGAAGTAGACCCTGTACAATGTAGTTTCATTTCAATAGTACATAAACCGCGGAGATTTACATAAAATACTTACAGTCATGCAGACAACACAGTCAAGAATAAAAAGTATTTTTTATCACCTATAAAGTTGTGACAAGATATTCACTGCATTGTAGTAGTTTCCAGAGCAAATACAACTTCATGCGTAAGGGCGCTGGCAGTTTGCGGTACAGTCAGTCAGCAAAGTGAAAGTAGATTTACAAACAAGTAGGTTACTTTTTCAAAGCAATTAAAAATTTAACAGCCCCTTGTCAATATTTAGTAAAGTTATTATGCATGGTACTAAAGTGTTTAGCAAGTTACAGTGTTTCTATTTTCTTAATGTCTCTCAGTTATCATCGCATTGTCGAATGCAATTGAATATAAATTAATTATTAGATATAAGTCAAATAAGAGCGTCCGGTCTGCACCGAGTGCAGTGCAATGAAGTTTGTCGAAAGACATAAAAAATGTACTTATGTTGCTGACCGTACCTACCAGTATGACAGTGCCCTTGCCAAGCTTAGCGCGGAGTAGACTGCGGGCTGTATGTTTTCCATATTTAGTCATGTTAGTAAGAACACGCGTTCACGAACACTTCTGAAACTTTGTCATTTTTTTTAGTACCTACGCTTTACGCTACGCTTTCCCCTCTGCGAAAAGCTATGCGGCTCTATAATCGTCTACTAAGATTCTACATACAGGAATGTATAGCTTATTTAAAACGTGCACAACTCCTTAAAATCTGCATGCAAAAGTTCAAATCTCATTCATGAATTATGTTAAAATTGTATTATATATGTACACTTCACAAGATTATTTTAATAATTTATAAATCTTCAAATGGAAAACGTCACAAATAACGAAATATGTAATAGTATTCCTAGATATTGCGCAGTGGTCCACTCTGACTATTGTTTTAGTGGCGCTTTTCACTGGGAGACAGTCTGAACTATGACAAACATAAATTGCTTTAATATTACAAGGTACTAAACAGTATAACAGTCTGATTGTCTCACCTGAGTTGAAATGCACCTTTAGTTTCGACACTATGTTCTAAGTATTCTAGAATTGGAAGTGTTCAGCTCAGGTTAACATACTGGGGTTTAGTTATTACGTTCTAAAGCCATAGCTCACGCTATAATCCAAACTGAAAACACTGTAGTCGAACGCAAGCTTAGACCCAGCATCCACCAATAAGCGGACATGAGATAGGAACGAAAACTTGTTGATTATTTTTGAATTCAAAGTTTTATATTTATATCAAAAATAAACTACACTTTATAAACGAGTTTTTCGGGTGGGTTCCGATCGCACACTTTTTATTACGATTTTGAGTGATTTTTATGATTTCAAGTTTTCTCCCTTTCTCTCTCTGCCCCTCCCCGCCTTGGTAGATACCGGGGCTACGTACCTAGTGCAGCGCGTTCTTCGTGTGTGTTCCTTTGCACATATAACTACATACAGTTCGCGCGGGCCCGCAGTTTATAGGTGAGGTCTGGCCTGGCTTACGTAGGTATTTTTAATAGTGAAACAAGTGCAGGCTAAGGCAGTTGTCCCACCAACGGCGAGTAAACGACTAACTATCGGCTATTTTCTCGCTCAAGAAACGTACAATAGTACAATATACATTCTGTGTAAACAAAAGAGATGCATATATACATAGTTGATCGCTGACTGTTCATACTGCCGGCGAGGACTCGCTCCACTAGTTCCTCGTTGAACGACAAGAGCTATCAAATATAATTGTCGCTTAGCGATACTTGCTCAGCGATCAGAACTCACGCCGAGAGACCAACCAGCGGCAGCGGTCATTTCTCTTATAGCCCAGCGACGAAACTATCGGAACTTCACACTCGCTTTCCGCTGCTCGCGAACTCGTTCCTAGTTCTAGCTCAACTCACTTCTCGTTTATCGCCGGCTGTGGGACAATTGCCTAAGCATCCGTGTCTAGTGTCTAGTACCGTGGTGTATGGTGTATACCTGCTACGGCGTGCGGCATGTAAGGGTGCAGGCTGCCGTCGTAGGCGCACAAGGTGGCCGCCTCGCCGTCCCACTGGGGGAGCTTGCCCGGCATGCCCTTACTCCAATGGCTACTGGAATCAACGGTACGGTTACCGGCCGCGCGGCTATTACCGGCCGCGCGGTTATTACCGCCCGCGCGGTTATTACTGGCCACGGGGTTATTACCTGCCGCTGTCGAGTTGCTTTGAGCGAGACTTTCCCCTACCATTGGTGCTTTAGTAACTACACTGCTACTTTATTTGGTGGTAGATAGATTTAGTTAAAATAGTATATGTTAGTTTATTGACGTCAATCGAGTCAAGAATCTTACTTATATCATGATTGGATCGTTCAATAAACAAATTTATTATTATTTCTTTCACACAAGGGTGTAGTTATAGAGATTGTTCTATTATTTTAATCAGCTCGTGTCAGTCCACCGCTGGGCATAAGCCCCTCCTAATGCATGCCATTAAACCGATCTCCTCATTTATAACGGTATGACTTTGTTTGTTCTATTTTTCCTAGTTTATAAAAAGTGTTACTTGAAGGGCCCCACACGATCAGTTCGCCGGCAGGTATCAGCCTGTCAGTTAGTACTAGCCGCCGCCGCCGCAGCCGCCGCCCGTGCATTGTACTACTATCTGACAGGCCGATATCTGCCGGCGAACTGATCGTGTGTGGGGCCCTTAAGACGCGATGGTGGTCACCGGTGACCGAAAAACAATTAAATTTCAATTGTGTCTCCTTTTTTGGCAGTCCACGCGTTAAACAGAGTGCTCAATTTTAAGAGTAACAATTAAATTATTAGCTATAAGTTAAGCTATCAAGAATAACATGCGATCAAGCTTATCTAACGACAATCAACCAAAACGGGTGTGTAATATTATAAAACGTACTACCCATACAGAAACCAAATTATCGTGAATGTGAAATGCCACATTTAACTACAGCAATATGTACAAGTGTCATTCAGAAGCACATCGCCACTTGTGTGAAAGATGTTTGTATTTGTCAGTCACATTAAAACACCAAACAATATTTGCATACACAAGAAAAGCTAAGAAAGTTTCTTTCATAGCGGATATGGATGATGAACCAAATTATTGATCATCCGTTATTCTTTTAAACTGGCTATTCTAAAATATTAATAGGTACTTATAATTGATAAACATTTAAGATATAAATGTTGTAATTCTTAAGACGAAAACCAACAATATTTTTCAATGTTTGACTTAATATATATTAACACTAAATAACCAGTTCACAAGAATAGCACCATACTAATAAGAGAAAGGTCTTGCTCAGTTTAAGTCGCTAAAGAAGTCATTATTGCCACCACTTAAAAATAATGTTAGTACCAGTGAATATTGGCATGGTAACAATTAAAAACAAAATTGAAAATTACATACGAAGCAAAGAGTTTCGCTAACTTATGATATGAAGATATTCTTGTAGTTATCTAGCTCATAATATGTACAACCCTTCAGTGTTTATTGCGAGTTTTCGTCACTGTTCGTTAAACTTAAATTTAACAAAAAATATGGAGTTGAAGCGCTATCTAGCATAATTTTTAACTTTATCGGTCCAAAGTGAAAGAAACTCACAATCAGATACAAACAACAAACTCTGTAAGTAATCCCATTTGTAACTGTCAATTAATGTAAGAAACTGTACATTTTTGTTTAATCCTAAAATATTAAATACATATAATATTTTACGATTAAACAAAACAAAAAAATTGGTACGTGCACATTAACAAATCTAAATAATATTACCGAACTAACTCGATTCGCAAATCCGTCCAACTACTTATTTGTTTGAATTGACAATTACTATTTATTATTATTACTCAGGTATGTACCGAAAATAATAGTTCGTCTGACGGAGGAGAACGTTTACTAGCTCTTAGAGACGGCCCGGACTTGCGGACCTTTTTAAGTTTGTTACAGAATACTGTGCCATCTTCCATAATATCATAATTTTACTTCTTATTGCATCGTAATAATGTTTAAGTATCTTTTGAAACTACTGAATCGTGCCACCCTACATTTATAAAACTTTATATCTCTAGTAACCATGTTACTTTATACATCTGCATGGTGGCTCGATTCAAGTGCTCAGCGTGCTTCAGGGGCCCAATGTTCTTTGCAAAATGTAGGACGACTTCGTAACTTACATGAACGTGATCCTTAATTGGCTAAAGTGTACACGGTGTCTCAAAATTCAACGAATCGCAACGCAATCTAGTCACGTTACTCAGAAAATCGAAAAAAGACACATAGTCAATAAAAGTATCAATTCAGTCCCACGTTCCATAAAGATAAAGAACGCAATATTTAGGATAAGTTATCAAAACTTTGGTCACGATATTCTTATATGCGGACATTTTAAAATTATGGTCAGTTTAGCACAATGGACATTTTAAAAATATGGTCATTTTAGCACTATGGACATTTTAAAAATATGGTAATTTTGGCACTAATGACATTTTAGCACTTTGGACAATACATCCCGAAAGGCTTCCAAGGCACTCCATGCTGTTGTTTTTAAACGTTATTAATATCGGGTTATGTTAAAAAAATTAACATTAAATGTAGAAAGTGCCCTATAAACGTTTGAACGGCCAAGTAAAGCCGATTCTCATGTTCATGTAAGTTAACTATAGCCCTGTGTTGCACGTTGCACTGTACAAACTACCAACTGCCACACGAGCGGTAGTTCAACTAATTGCAGCCGCCGTCATGAGGCAGCGGCTAGCCGTCGACGGCACGTTGTTTCGTGCCTCAACAGTGGTTTGTCCACGGTTAGCGGTAGACAGGTGACGGCAACTGCAGTTACACTGCCGTTGTCAAGTGCCGCTCGTGTGTCAGGGCGGTAAGATCCCACAGCACGATACGGTCGGTTGGGTGCATTATGTCCAATTCGTAAAATGTCCAACTGTTTTTTCAATTACTGTTGTCTATTAAAAAAAATTACCTCGAAATTCTAACCTATCACGTAACATATAGTAGTAGGGCAGCACCGGACATTTTGCGAATTGGACATAATGCGCCCAAATACGGTTACCACCGGTCGTATACTCACTCGTGGCCGCACGCGTCTCGCTCGGGCTTGTGGTCGGACGCGTAGTTGGAGTTAGGGGACGACGGGCCAGCTGAGGATAGCCCGCTCGGCAGCTCCCCCGACGACGACATCAACGACGACGGCCCGCTCCAGCCCACGCCTGGCACGTGGCCAATGGTAGCGTCACATACAAATATCCACGACTATTACACCTGGAGGGTAAAGGTCGCTTCACACATCTATGAACGCATTCCCACTTGTCAGTGTCAGTGACGACACAGTGCTCTCAGTGCGTTCATAGAGAATGTGTGTAAGAATATTTCGCAGTGTCGGAACTGTGACTTCACTGATATGTGTGAATCGACCTTTAGCCAGAGACCAGGCAATGAGGACCGCAAAAGCAGTCCACTTCCACAGTCCACGTTTCACCAAATAGTGCACATGTGCTTAAAGTGACAGATCCATCGCCGCTCTATGCTGTTGGATGTATGTGCAGTCTATGGTCCGTTACTCGCCTTTTACGACAACCTAAGGAAGAGATAGGGCGGTAGTATTTTATGAATGAGCCGCTAACAGCACAGCACCATTGACTAGAGGGTAATGAGTTGCCCAAAGACAGGGGGCAATTGAATAGCGTAATTTATTATCCGCACATCATCGTCAGTCTATAAACGCCCCGCTGCTGTGCTCAGGCCTTCTCACATGGTATAAAAGCACACGGGGAGAATTCCCCCTACATATTGTTAAATAATTTTAAACAGAAGTTGACCAGCGCGGTGGTAATTGATCCAGGTAAGGCATGTTCGACACATGGTTCAAGGGGATGCCTAGCATGATGTTGGGGTGGAAGTGGAGCTGATGTGCTTTCAGCTACTGATGTACTGACTGTTGAAGGACCTAGACTGCATGTGCAGTGACGTAGGGGTGCAAGGAGCAACAGAGCGATTATCACACGTTCTTATTCCGCGCACAGCAGCCTTAGCGACAACGGGACTACTGAGCGTCCCAAGCGTGACATGATACGTCTGGGACTTAAGCTGTGAACGCAGGCTGTTCGGCATAATGAACATGTGGTCCTGAGCCGTCTTCAGTGAGTAGGTCTCTCGAGGAGAATCCTTCATAGCCCGAAGATATATTATGTGTCATGAATTTACCTTGATGGAATAAGATACTGTTTGTTGCTGGGCAAGGGTTTATTGCAGCGGTGAGGAACTACTTCAGGAACAGAACACGTTCAGCTGGCGCATGTGGAGCGTCTCCAGCTGCTTGTTGGCTTTTAAACTCTTATTAGTATAGTACTGACTGTTGCTGGGCGAGGGTTGCTTGAGCAGCGGCGAAGTACCGACTGTTGCTGGGCGAGGGTTGTTTGAACAGAGTTGAGGAACCGCGCCAGAAACGCGTCCAGCTGCCGCAGCGATAGCGCGTTAAGGAGTGTCTCCAGCCCTTTTTGGCTTTTAGCTTGATATGATAAGGTACTGACTGCTGCTGGGCGAGGGTTGTTTGGGCAGCGGCGGTTACCTTCTCCAAGAACGCGTCGAGCTAGCGCAGCGTGTTGTGGAATGTTTGCAGCTGCTTGTTGGTATGTGTGATGCGTGTTCAAAATACAGGTGGTATTAACAGCTCCATGATATATATATATATATACGTCAAGAATTTAAGGCAAATACTGTCTGCCTATTCCTATCACTGGTGATGACTTTAGTCTGATAGAATGCGATACTGAAATTGGCGAATGCGGACTTTATTTCACCGCTACCACAGAAAGTAGAATTAATATATAAATATTGAAGTTCATAAATAAACTTATTAAAGCAGCGACGGTTACCCGCTCCAGGAACGTGTCGAGCTGGCGCAGCATGTTGCGTAGCGTTTGCAGCTGCATGTTGGTATGTGTGATGCGTTTAGCCTGATATTTTTTTATATATATATTAGGAGGCTAACGAGCAGGCGGGTCACCTGATGGAGAGCAATCACCGCCGCCCATGGACACCTGCAGGGGCAGGGGGGAGGGGCCTTCGGAACTCTCACTGGCCGGACGAAACACAAAAGCACCAAGTGCCATTATTTCACGCCGGATATTCGTGAAAGGGTGGTATTACACCGGGTGAGCCGGCCCAATGCGTGCTGCGACGCAGCGTGGCTCTACCACTCAGTAAAATAGAATGCGGTACTGACTGTTGCTGGGCGAGGGCTGCTTGGGCGGCGGCGGGGTGCCCAACAGCACGGGCGCGGCGGTCACCCGCTCCAGGAACGCGTCCAGCTGCCGCAGCGACAGCGCGTTGTGCAGCGTCTCCAGCGGCCGGATCGCGGGCACGCCGCCGAAGCCCTCCAGCGCTGCTACTGACCATACGGCAGGTTATCGAACGAGCTTCGTTTAGGAGGGTTTACGCATTTCGGTGGCCCGTACAAACTTCCAAGTTCAATATTACACAAACCAGAGGGCCTACTCTCATTTTTTTTTTTTTATAAAAGAGGGAGGCAAACGAGCAGGCGGGTCACCTGATGGAAAGTAATCACCGCCGCCCATGGACACCCGCAAAACCAGAGGAATCGCAGATGCGTTGCCGGCCTTTAAGGGAGGAATAGGTTTAAGGAAGGAATAGGAATTGGGGGGGGGGGGGGGAAGGGGCCTCCGGAACCCTCACTCATTCTCCGAAACGAAATTTCGGCCTATTTTCGTTTGCTATTTACAGCGGTTCCTTCCGAAATTTCGGTCAACACACAATAGGTTTGGCATTTAGATTATTAATTCTAAGAAGATGGTTTGAAATTTCTAAAATAATGGAAAGCGCTATAAATAGCAAACGAAAATCGGTCGAAATTTCGATTCTGAGAAAGAGAGTAGGCCCTCTGTTATTTAGCTGAGTTATTGCGGTATTAAACTTTCTATAGTGGACTTTAAATCGCTATCGCATGAACTTAGCTAAATAAACGTTTTTTAATGTTTATTTAGATCTCTGTATTTTACTTTAGCATACAAAATTCCATAAAATTGGTTAATTGGTTTGTAAAATTTATTGGAAGTTTGTATGGGAAACCGAAATGCGTAAATCCTCTTGATATTGCGCAAACATCCCCTTCTAGACGAGACAGAACCGCTCCATGTTGATTCTATTGCGTTAAACGCTATCGCCTTAGCGTTTATCAATAGGAAATTGACAAGTTAGAGATAAATTGGCGAATGCAGACTTTATTTCATCGGTACCACAGAAAGTAGAATGAATAAATAAATAATGAAGTTCATAAATAAACTTATTAAAGTAATTAAATACCAATTTAAAGTTCGCTAAACAACATTCGAAAAAGATTACAGGATGTCTGAAAATATTATTTTTCTAAATACACGTAAGTTTAAAGCTCTTCCGCAATATGGCGAAGTTTGTCAAACATCATTTATTTTAGTATTTTTGAAATAAATTATTAATGCAAACGGAAACGTTTTTACAAAACTTACAATATTTATTAACAAATGAATATTAATTATTACGATCAAAAAGATATTTCTTAATTCCGTTGCATAGGAACAAGATAATATTTATGAGATATGATATCGCACTCTGCAAGCGCCACGAGCAGCTAGAAAAAAAAACCAAACCAAACAATGTGAATCAAAGTGCATAGTCAAAACGTTTACCAATAGTAGGTTCATCGATATTTGAATATTTTGGTATTTCCCGCGTCACTCTTTTTTATTTCATTTGTGTAGATAAAGAAAAATGTTACTGACCAATATATAAGTAAGTTTGCATAAATGATCATGGATTTTAATTATGACATCAGTGGGTTCCCTACGCTATATCGAAACACTATTTACAGAAGCACGTTACCCAAATGACGTTTCACTTACGTATCGTTTTGTGGAATATTTGTTTAATGTAATGTTCATTATACCGAGCGGTTATTAGCCCGATGGTTCATTACCTCGAAAATACTCGACTAGATTGGTCGATTGGTCGATGTTTTGCTTAGCAATTCTATCATTTATGAATATTTTCCCATAGATTCTACGACTGGTACAAGTATTTTCTTTTCATTCATCCCGGTCAGTCGCCATCGAGCTATTTATTCGTATCATTCTTCACACAGTATGCAACCGACGGGAAAAACTATTACGAAGTTGATGTATAAAGTGATTAAATTTTACATAACGCATAGGTACAGACAACAGCATGTCAGACGTAACACTTTGGACATTGTCCCGCCCTTAAGTCGGCGGCATAAGCGCTAATATCGAACTGCAAGTGTTTTTTGTTATATTATGCACAAATTTATTATCCTATTTCCATAAAAACGATAAATACAACTGCAAAATTACTACAAAATGCGAAAATGGGAATTTTACGCAAAAATCACATTCGAGATGTAATAGGCCTCTTAAATCTACCATTTAAGATTCTAACTATTAGCAGATATTTTTATTCTCAATGTACCTTCTATGGTTATCATCACTTAATCAGTGATAATGATAACTTATCACATCTACTTCTTCTATGAACCTGAGCAGGATGCGCGATGTCCAAACTGTTGTGACGTACGACACATCGGAATGATGCATTTGGTATGATCCTACTTATATTATAAACGCGAAAGTTTGTAAATATGGATGGATGTTTGTTACTCTTTCACGTAAAAACTACAGAATGGATTTGGATGAAATTCGGCATACAGGTAGTTTATAACCTGAATTAACACATAGGATACTTTTTATTTCGACATTCCTACGGGAACGGGAACCACGCGGGTGAAACCGCGAGCGGCCGCTAGTACGAAATATTCCAATGTATCAGTCGAGGAAGATCCTGGTAGACAACAAGTTTCGGCGATAATCGCTTGCGCTCCATTCCGACCGCGCGTACGGTCGGGGTCACCGTCGCTTTACCACTTTGCAGCGATTTTCGTATGAAGCGCTCCGACCGCCCGGGTACGTGCCCGTACCAAATAGACGAGGCGGTGTGCAAGGGATTTTGATAAAGCGACGGAGTCCGCCATTGTACGTACAGTAGCGTGCGTGTAGATAATAATAAACGCAAATATCGGCAAAAAGTTGTCGACCGGAAACTTCCTCGACTGTAATTCATCTGTAGAGCGGTTATCCCCAGTTGCCCCCACCGGCATCGCCCCCACTGGGAGCAACTAGGAATTTGTAAAAAAATATGTCCCAGTTGCCACCGTCTTTCCTTTTGAGGTGGCAACTGGGAATAAAATTTTTAATTATCGCAGTCTCCCCCTTGAGACGTTGCCGTATCGGATATGACGACGAAATATTTATATTCCATTAGACATTATTTTTTCTATTAGGCATTAAGAACCACTTTATTCAATATTTAAATAAATGCTGGAAAAAATATCTAGTATACTCTACCTACGGCGTCTCAAGTGGGGGAGACTGGGACGTTTAAAAATGTAATTCTTATTTGCCTCTTCGAAGGGAGGCACCGGTGGCAACTGGGACATTATTTTTTACAAATTCCCAGTTGCCACCTGTGGGGACGACACCGGTGGGGGCAACTGGGAATAACGCCCGGACATTGTATGGAATCGGGTGAGTACTCACTGTTGGTGGCGGCGGTGGCGGGTATCATGACGCGCAGGTTGGGCGCGGAGCTGGAGCCGGAGATGACGGCGGTGCTGAAGAGGCCGGCCTGGCCGGGCAGCTTGCCGCGCGCGCCCAGCCCCAGCATCTTGAGGTAGCTCATCTGGCCGGCGATGCTGTGCCGCTGGCGCCGCCCTGCCACGCACGCACTATACGCCCCGCCCGCGCCGCCCCGGCCGCCCGGGCCGCCCAGGCCGCCCAGGCCGAACGTGATCGCCGACAGCGGCAGCTCGTTCGTCGCCGACTCCACGCCCTCCACGTCCACGAGGGGGCTGCGGGGGGCGCGGGGCGAGGGGGGCGACGGGGGCCACGCGCGGGGAGGGGGAGGCGAACGCGCGCCTTTGCGATAGCGACGCGACACGGGGTTACGCGGGGGGTGAGAAAGTTAGAAGACAGGGTGACGGAAGAAGAAATCGACATTAATAAATATTATAATAGATAGATGTATAAATAAATAGACTTACACGTATATAGATATATTGTGCTCTAAGCGTGCTCGTAGTGATAGAAAGAAAGGATGACACATCGCGGACGATGTCGCATGAGAATACCCGACGCGTCCCGAGGCGGGGTGTGTCAGTTTGACGAAAGTTCGTCGACGGGGTCGAGCGAAAACTTACACGCGGACAGATTACCCCTCGGCTCACAAATAAATGTGACCGGAGGACTAAAATGCGGCAACGAGTTTGTGCTCGACGAAGCATGAATCGATACACGAGATACAAATAAAAATATATTTTACTTATGTTAAAGTTAGTATCCACGTTGTTATCTTAAGCATGCAGGTGCCAAACAATAGTCAAACTTAACACACACACGCGGAGTGAGAGAATGCAACGCAAACACACACAAAATCACCGGCCAGAATGAGCTAAACGAGGACACGCCGCCGCCACTGCTACGAACTCCAAAGACAAATGAAAAATACAGACAAAACACAGTCCCGAAATATAATAAAATCAATCAACATAATTGAAGGCATCAATGATGAGGCAATGGCAGATAGGTAAATAAATAAACTCTAACAAAAGTCGACAAATAAAGTTAGGCCTGATGGAAAAAGTGCGGACCAAAAACTAGGTATATTAATCGTACATTTTCATCGAGCTCAGTTTGAACTAAACAGTGTCAAGTTTGGTCTGCACTTGGTAGTTCTACAATAATTTAATTCTTATCTTTAAAAAAATCTACACATGCCATCTAAATTCTTATCTTTCAAGGTGTATTTAGATTATCTAACTCTGTGTCAGACTCATAATTTCTAGTGTATCTAGATTGATTACGTAGATTCTTCTATTCGAAAGTTTTATACTTCCGTTATTATTAAATTTTTATATTTATATGTCGTTGTCGTTGTTTTATGTTTTTATTATTGTAATGGATGTGTCCTTTTATGATAGGGAGGGCATTTTTCAATTCTAATTGATGCTGTAAAAGAAAAGGAGAAAACAAATGCCCTTGCTGAGTTTCTTGCCGGTTCTGCTCAGTACAAGGCTCCCGCCCCACACATAAACTTACGAACCGATGGCATAATTGTTTTATGATTATTAATTGTATAATTTGGTAACGACATATTGTTTTTTTATTTATTTATAATATGACATCTTGTAATGTTTTACTTTTCTCATTAAGCATTTATTTTAGTCCCACATAAAGATTAACCATGCACCCACGTTCAAAATAACAGTATTGCCAACATCAGCCCCTTAAACTTTACAGCAGATAGTAACGCCTAAGCACGCCTAAGCCATTACAAGAGTAGCATTGTAACCTTAGACCAGAGCTGCAGAGACGATAACCTTGCCTATTGTTGCCGCGCTTGTACAGAGGACCAACAAAAATGTTGAACATATTCAAGCATTTCCAAATTTAGTTCTAATAAAAATCGATATACTTATATACTGAGACTGTATACTCATGAGTGTACATATCTTAAGAAGTATCATCGTAACTGTAGGTATCTTGGCGCTTGCAACTGTGCTGAAATGTCGCATACGCGTTAAATCAAGAGCTACGAGTATAATATTGGAAATAACTGTATAGGACATAGCTCAACATTTGTATGGACCGTCCGTACTTGACCACGCCCACTAACCTTGGTCTTCGCCCTGGTACCGCAGGCAGCCGCCAGAGGTCGCCTCGTCGGAGTCTGCGACGTGGTTTGAGTACACATCGTCATTGCGGCCGTTAACATTATCAGTAGGTTATGCGATCGGACAAAACGTGGTTGATCCAGATAATGTGATTCAATAAACTTTCACTTTTTAGTTACAATAAAATACTTTAATGAACTTAAAACCGCTATCAACCATATTCCACCAATATCATGAACATTATAAAAGCATATCCAGGCAAAAGGTTAGGATACTAAAATTCTTGCTCAACTTTCAAGGTATCTAACTACACAAAAGCACTTCAAAGGAAGATTCTAACATCTTATATCAGGAAGAGCATAATGTGACTGAACAAACTGATAAAATGTACTCTATAAACGACTTGTGCTGTAAATAAATGTCTGCAAGACAGATATTAGATATAGTTTAAAACAGTCTAAATATGGTAGAGGAAAATATTGGAAGACAGATTTAACTTCTTAGTAATTTAAATTCATTATAAGGTAAAAATAATTCACTTTTCACTTCACAAAAAAGATGTTGAATTTTGCCACAGTTAAAAATATTTACAACGTATATAACAATCAAATAAAACAAGGCAGGCCTTTGTTAGTGAATCACCAATGAGTCGTGGCCTTAGTCTGCCAATTATATTTACCATTGTCGCTGCTCTGCTTATGCTGGTCGTAGCTGCGCGCGCGGGGAGGACCCTCCTCAGCTTCTTTGGATTCTGTTTCTTCGTTCTACAAACGAATATCACACGAAAACTTAAGATAAATATTTTACAGGATGTTCGGTAATAATAATTTAATCCCGCAATTGAGCCTATAAATTATTGTAAGATAGGGAATGATGTAAACCTAATACCATTTAGGCTACAGTAGAAAATAGGAAGGATAAGAGAACTCAAAACGTGTATCGAAGCAACGGCAATCTAGTGTTAAAATAAACGAACAAATGATTTGCGAGGCGCAAATGAGTCTACTAGATGAACATATAACAGTAGGCCATTTTTTAGAAATCGTCCGTTAGTTATTTTAAAAAGTAGGTAAGACAATGGGTGAATAAAGTTTACTTAAAATTAAAACAGCCTTTCTAATAAACTTTACTAAAAGTATACATAATGTACCCAGGTGAATTATGATTACAAATAGAATATTTAATTCACCTGGGTGCATTAACGCAGGTGAATTAAGTAAACGAAGTATACATAATGTACCTAGGTGAATTAAGATTACAAATAGAATATTTAATTCACCTGGGTGCATTAACGCAGGTGAATTAAGTAAACGACACCGTAAAATTCAGTTATTATATCTTATAACATAGTAAAGTTTATACTATAATTATACAAGCCATTGTTATTTTAATATAATAACTATTGTTAATTCATATTTGCGTTGTCGCGTTATATTGCACAACCGACCTACTTTGGTTATGGACAATGTATTAGCTCGTATGTAACAGTGCATTAAAGGCATTCAATCAGTATCGACGTATTTTTTTTATTTGACAATACTCTCGTAACTCTTCCCGTGACGCCGTAATTATTCTGAAATTTCTTGTGTGGGCAAGTAACGGCTTACACAGTTTGGTCCTTCGAGCCGGATATGGTGTGAGTGCGCGAACACGGCTCACACACTATATGTTTAATATTAGGAACTGGAAACTGAAGTAACATAAAATAATTGGTGTTAAACGTAACCTGGTCACTGTCCGCGTGGCTGCGCGCGCGCAGCTCCGCCGTGAGCCTGGCCGCTAGGGTCGAAGCCTCGTGCCCGCTCACCGTGTAATGGAGATTGCTACAACATTAATCATTTCATTTTATTATTGTAACATTTGAAATTGGAAGGCATCGTCCGAATTTCGCTAATACAAGCGACCCGTCCGAAACTTCGCCCTCGTGTTAACGATGATGCACAAAAACTCTTTCAATCAAAGTTTCACCGCAATCAAAAGAATTGTATAGAAACGTCAACGAGACCAGCCCCCTGAGCACGGATCTTTTATCGACTGATAAAGTGACATTAGGACGATAAAATTTGACAGTTTAAGTTCTGCCGATATCAATTAGTCGACGTCTAATGTCACTTTATCGGTCGATAAAAGATCCGTGCTCGCACTGCAGAAAAGAAACATTATTTTTACATAACCTCTCGTCTGTGAGAAATCCTTTTTACAATTGAATTATTATTGTATTTGGTTTTACGGCAGTTGACAGGATAATAGCGCATTTTTAAAAACAATTATATTTTAAAGACTACTCACCATATAGGAATAGGATCCGAAGGCCTTATTTTCAATTTGGAAGATTTTTTAGGAGAAAACGTATTGTCCAACTCGTCAACATCCTGAAATGTACATGAGACTTGGGTGAGCTAATTGTACCAAAAAATCGTGTTTTGGAGGATACCTTATCACGTAGTGAAGGACTTACAGGTTGTAAAGTCTCCTGACTGGCCATTTGGTCATCTTCACTTTCCTCCTCTATACATTTCACTTCATCTGAAGAGCTCTGAAAAACAGGAAAGATTATAGTTGACATCCTATTATACGGTTCCGCTATGGATATCTATCCAAATCCTAACATTATCTTGCGCTCCTGAGTGCTTTTAATCGCTTATAGATAGCCCACTACGCTAGCCTAATGCAGAGTGGCAGTTTTTGCGGTCTCCAATAATTGTAAAATAGCAATCGTTAACACTCACTTTCTACTTAAATTTAACATTTTATAATACATATTAATAAAATATTTAACTTTGCCTTAAAAACGCATTAAACGTAATATATTAAACTTAACGCAATTAAATTAAGATTGAAATTAGGTTAAAGAATATTTATTTACCTCATATGAAATTGACACATATCTATACTAATATTATAAAGAGGAAAGATTTTTTTGTTTGAATTGAATAGGTTCCGAAACTACCCAGTAGTTTCGGAACCTATTCAATTCAAACAAACAAATATTTCCTCTTTTCCAGGGAATTTTAAAAATTCTTTGACCATTAGAAAGCTACATTCTTCCCAAGTGACATAGGCTATATTTTATCCCAATATTCCCACGGGAAAGGGTACCACGTGGGTAAAATCGCGAGGATCCGCTAGTATATTATAAACATGTAGTAGAAAATGTAAAGAGCTCACCGAATTGTTGGCGGTGGAATGGTTGCGGCTGTGCGGCCGGAAGCCCGGCCCGGGCGGCAGGTTCTTCTGGACGCAGCAGTTTACGCCAGGACTAAAGTGAAGCTCCACGTGGAACCTGCGCAGAGGAAGCAATAAAACTAATATTTATTGGAAACTTCTTGGAAGGAAAGAAAAGCATTATGTCTGCAGTTTTGTTTTATTTTCAAAACATTGTGTTTTGTCTGATATTCATATGAAATAATTGTAGATTATAAACCGTCAAGTGCAAGAGAGCAAACAAAGCATAATATAACGTACATATAACGGTGTTACATCACTTTTAAAATTCTCACAAGAAGTCCGTGTGAGATCTTAGTATAGTCCCACATCTTACTTAAGCTCAAGAGGTTTGGGAGAATACTATTTACCATTAATCATTCATATATTATCACTCTCTTTCATCTACTTAATGCAAAGAAAATATTTGCTTTTATCACTCTTACTTGATACTGACTGAATGTGCTAACCGCACCAAGCCATTATTTAAGAAAAAAATTAAAATAATATTTTCTAAGCTACTTGTCGGTCGTCTTGGCGGGAAAGTGAAGCGTCATGTTTGCAGTTTTGTTTTATTTTCTATAATTTGTGTTTTGTCGAATATTAATGTGAAATAATGGTGGATTATTTACTGTTATGTGGTCGTGAACGTGCATGAGTATTGGCAAATAAAACAAAACAGTGCAACATCACTTTCAAATTCTCTCAAGAAGTCCGTGTGAGACCTCACACAGCTTTATTGAGTCTCGAGGGGTTTGGGGGAAGATAATTTACCATTAAACGTTCATTATCACTTATTAACATCCACTTAATGTAAAGAAAATAAAATTACAATTAAAAACTTGACACTGGCTAAATGTGCTGTTCGCACGAAGCCATTATTTAAAAGAAAAAATAGCTACATGTCGCCTTCTTGGCGCAAAAGTGAAGCGTCATGTCTGCAGTTTTGATTTATTTTCTATGCTCCTAGGCTCGTTGAATTTTTTCTAGTAGATTGTGATTTACGCTGTGAGCCAGCGGTTGATTTTTTTTCAAGTAAACATTTTATCCTAATTATTTCTTTAGAGCATTGTGAATGCAACATTTCAATAATAAAGATATAAAATGAACACCTTCAAAACCTATTTTTAATCCAAAGTTTCCAAAGAGACCTGTCTTATCTTATTTTATTTGTTATTTGACTCCTCTTATCTTATTAATTAGTTGTTATCTCACCTCTCCTCGGAGCAGGGGTCCTTGGTGGGGTCCTCGTAGAGCATCACCACGATCTGCGACATGTAGTTGAGCTCCGACACCATCGACACGTACTCCATGGCGCGCCGCCACTGCTCGTCCTTCAACACCTGTGACGTAATAATAAAAATAAATAAAACTTTCCTACACTCCCAACTAACAAAAATGATTCTTATAATGGCTTACATTGCCAAAATTAATAGCTTTTTAATAGCCGTATTATCTCTTATAAACCTGCGTTTGGGCACAAATTATAAGGACAATAACTTTATACCCACCTTATAGTGGAATTATTCTTAGCTTTTTCTTCTTATACGTGTTTTATTATGGTCAGCAACAAGGGAGTAAAATTTATACTAGCAAAGCAAAGTATTTTATAAAGCTGTTTGCACATGTATGATTCTATAATAAGTATTATGGATAGTGATTTACATTTTCGCAAAAGCTTAACGAAAAATTAAAGTGACAGCGTCAACCATTCTAATGACAAGAACAGTAAGTTTTAAAATTTATTTTGTTGTTACTGAATATGTGCTTGTGAAAACGGTGTGGGAATTCAAACGCATGGCAAAATGTGGTACGCAGTGTGTTATATTATCAACGCGCCCTTGAATTTAGGCTGTTTTGTGATACAAAAATGGTTAATTATTTATTCATGTTTTTAATATGGCTATTATAAGGGGAAAAGGAATCGCACATCATTTATAAGGAAACTTAAGCTTATGCTACTGCCATTTTGTATATATTTAGGGTTATTTTCTCACCAGTAAAATCCCGTACCCACATTTATTTTCATTTTATTGATCGAAGATTTTTATTTATTTTACATGGTAAATTTTACTTTACTGTTTTGTTCATAATTTAATTTTTATTTCTTTTGCAGGATAACAATATTTTTTGCCTGATAAAGCCGAAGTTATAGAAGTGTAATGTCCCAACCTATTGAAACAAGAAATTAAGAAAACGCATTAATATAGTAATAGACGTAATTCAGCAGCCAGCCAGCTAGCTATCAATACGCGCCTAATCGTCTAATTACGTGCTGTAATATTTTAAAATAAATCGTTAAAAGTTATATGAAGGAAATATTGATTTTTACTGCCTAGTCTTTTTAAATCTCTACACCAAAATTTCAATGGATTTAGTAAGGCGACGGAACCCGTGGCTGTTTTTCGTAACAGGTAGATAATTTCAACTATGATGAACCATGTTTTTGTAAAGTTATATAGAACACTTGAATGTAGTCATCTAGAGAATAACGCTCTTATAAATAATATGTAATCGAATATGGTTTGCTTTCATTCTTTAAAAAGACTATATAAAATGCTTTTACTCTTTTGTCATATGAACATCTTATAAAAAGCTCCTATAAATTAAAAAGCAATGTAGTTACTCTGTGCATTGCTTTTATAAGAATAATTGGCCCTATTAGAAACCTTTACATAGCTTTTGAATATTATAAGGCTAAAAAGCCATATAACTAGCTCCTATAAGAATACCACATTTTGAACCCTTATTATGGCTATATTATTTGGATTTATTACCGTTTACCCAACTAAATTACAAGAATAATGGTAGTATTAGCTAAATCTTCTTATAATGTATCATTATAAGGTTCATTGACATATTGATTGCTATTTTAAAACAATTATAAAAGTATGGACCTTATACATTAATTTTATAAGGGTATATTGTTAGTTGGGCTCACACTAATTATCTAGCCTAAGAGAAGCTTCGTTATGAAACTCGTTAAATGGTTACTAGATAACGGATAAACATACATACATACTTATTATACATAGAAACCACTCAGACCCGAGACAATTTAGAAAAACAATAATTTCTAAATTGACCCGACCGGGGATCGAACCCGGGACCTCAGTGATGGCGACACCATGAAAACCAGTGTACAAACCACTCGACCAAGGAGGTCGTCAATACTTACTGTTGGAACGCTTTAACTGGAAACTAATCTTTATTACAGTATGTGATTTTGAAAAAAACTAATAAGCACTACTACACAGCGTGTGCATAAATCGTAGTTTGCCAGGGCACCTGTGGTTTAATTTTAAACCCTGCTAGATAGATGGCATCTCTTGTATTAAAAATATTATCAAATCGCTAGAGCATCTCTTTTGCATTTATGTGTGTGACTAATTTCAGTGCAAAGCGGCAACTTATTTATCTGCGACTTGACAGTCACCGTGAACGCACGTCAGTTTATTTCGCTTCTTTCCCACAGCTAAAAAGTAGTTAAAAAGTGGCAGGCTAAAAAAAATATTTCGGACGATTAAAAAGTGCTTTATTTACACATTCCTAGTCCATTAATTAAAGCAATAGAATTTCAACTGTTATGAGCCATATGTGACTCGCGAAGTCGCGAGACTGTGAACGCGTTAATTAAGTTTTATTGAAAAAAACATTAAATTTAGAATTAGAGTTTGACTCACGTCGAGCAGTCCCCCGAAGCGCAGCACGGTGAGCAGCGAGTGCACGTGGCTCTCGCTGGTGAAGTAGAGGCGCGTGCGCACGTGCCGCCCGGGGCTGGACACGCCGTGGCTGTACCTGCGCCGCGGGCTGCGTTACGCGTGGCCTGAGCCCTGAGCTCTTACCGCTCGACCACACGAGCGGCACGCCGACGACGGCAGACTCATTGGCTACTTGACAGTTCACGGAAAAGTATTTAAAAAAATTACCAACGCCTTTTTTATACCTCTTGCAATATTTTTTTTCTCGAAAAAGCTTTATTTATCAGAAAAAAAAAAACATATATTTCTTCATTAATTTCAAATATCGCGCGAAAACGGTTGGTCACGTGACATTTTACCCTGTGACGTCACACTTCAAAAAACAAACAATTTTTTTTGTGAAACGTGACGTCTCACGAAGCGAAGGCCATGATTTGGCCGTCCGTGTTTCGGGTCTCGTAATCCACAGACAAAAAATCGCAAATTTATTTTGTAAAAATAAAATATTTACAAATTATCTTAATAAAAAATCTATTGCATAAATTATTGTTGAATAATAAACTACTATAACCGATATATTTAAAATTTTATTTTTACAACTGTCAAATAGCCAATTACAGTTTCCGTCACCTGTCGGCCGCTGGCCATCAACAAACTACTGGTGACGCACGCTAAAACTACAAGCGTCGTCAGCAGCCATAGACACGTCGACGGGTAACCGCCGCCTTGGGAGCTCGATAGCGCAGCTGCTAAGGGCTTAGCAATGACCTTGCCGGTGCGAGCGGAGCGGCGAACGAATACTTTGTTTATTGCGTCTTTTCTATGGCCAATGACGAAAACTTCCGTAGTACAACGCGCAATGGTCAAAGAATCCGCTCCGCTCACAGCGACAAGGCGTAATTAAAGTTTGTAACTCTAGTTACTCTACCGTTTCCATTACCTGTTGGCCGCTAGCCGTCAACATACCACTGCTAATAGTAGAGGATCCGAGTATACAACGACCTTCACCGAGCGGTTAATGGATGAAAAGTATTTTATATCAAATTTAATGTGTTAAAAAATATATTGCGAGTGGGTTGGCTGAAAAATTTCAGTCCAGTATATGATTAATTAAATATTTAAAAATATATTTTTTTAAATATTACACTTTTTTTGATAATAGATAAATTACATAGGTACCAATCGAAAGTATGAAGCCTCTATAATATGCAAACGTTAGGTTGACTATTTTTTTCCTGTCAATAACATTGGGTAGGCAGGTGTAAACAGGCAAGTCAATATTAGTAATTTGCAACCGTCTGGTTAAATAAATAAAAATTATGTTTATGTAAAGATAAGCTCATTACAAACACACACACACCAAACCAGTGCAAGGTGAAAAAAAAAATTTTTTTAAATATTAAATTAATCATTAATGGTACTGGACTGATATTTTTCAGCCAACCCACTCGCGATATATTATTTAACACATTAAAATTGATATAAAATACTTTTCATCCATTAACCTTCTCGGTGAAGGTCGTTCTATACTCGGATCTTAGACTATAAGGCACACTAAAACTACAAACGTCGACGGCAGCCATCGACACTGCCTCATGACGGCGGCTGCAGTAACTTACGTCGTCGGCGAACTGCCGTTCGTGTGTAAGAGGGCTTAAGGGCTCGATAGCGGAGCGGCTATGGCGTTCAAAGCAACTTTCGAAATCCCGGCATTTCGATACCGTAAAGTGACCTAATTAAAAACATCTCGTGCTCTTCCGTGCTTTCAAGAGCACGTAAATTGTTGGTCACGGATGTCTGCGTAAGATGGCAATCATTAAAACCTATCAACCCGCATTAGGAGAGTGTAGTGGGTTATGATCCACCCTCCCGCCCTTCAGTGGGACGTTTATAGGCTGATGATGCATGCAAGTTCATTCATTATTATAATCCTGCAATAAAAATAATCTTGACAGATCTTTTTTAAATAGCTAATAGCTACTATTCTCACACTATAATTTCAATTAAGAGTGCATACTTTCATCACTCATGAAACAAATTCCCTTTGAGATTCTAGTTAATTATAATTAAATTACAAATCAAAACTTTTTTTTATAATACGGGTAACTTTTTATTGGATTAGGCTACAATGTATGTCTTACCTCGGGTTCAATCTGTTCACTGTCTCTTCACCGGACTCTTCTATGTTCCTCTGCAAATCGGCACGTATCTTTTTGAGCAAGGGAGTACAGATCCCCTGACCGATTGTTAATTTCTCTTGCATAGTCAGCCCGTATTCCTGTACACATAAAAAAATATGTGATACAGGTAAATCTTGATTACGAGAGACAACTCTTGAACTTTTAGACCCGATTTTGTTGACATGTAAAATGCATCATTAGAGTTCTGAAAAATATTTTAGTAGTCAGAAATGGCTGCACAACGGCTAAGGCGTTCGGTTTACAATCTTGCCAGTTAAAGCAAAGTTTGCGATGCCGGGCCAGCGTGGCATGGTGGATTATGACCAGAGGTCGGAATTAGGTAGAGTAATTTATGTACTTACACCGATTTCATACAGCGAAATAATAAAGTGGATATGCCACAAATCCCGGGATTAATTTTAAAGAGCAGAAAAATTCCGGGATTAATTAAATAAAAAAGTATAAAAAAGGCAAAGTATAAGTGTGAATTAATGTAAATACTAATAAAAATTGTATGTTAATTATCTTTGTTTTCTTTGTCTTATCCATCTTTGAGGTTTTTATTATTATTTATTTGTGATATTGTTGGCCACACGGGATTGTTCATTAGAAATCCCGGGAAGATCCATATTAATATCAACATTTCGATGCAAGTCACACGGCGTCAGATCAATAACCTACCCCAAACTGTCAAAAGGGATGGCTCAAAAAAAACCCAGAGTCTACAAAAACTGCTTATGTGCAGTCTGAGTGGTCTTATTGAGTACCTTAAAAAAAATAGTTTTATTTACTTCAAAAACATTCATTTATCAATTTAATTTTAATAAAAGGATAATAGGATATTTGACTGAAGAGTACATTTATATCATTAAAATAGCAATGCATTATTTATCTGAACTTGCTATCCTTGTTTTTTGTTAAAGCTAGAAAGAGATAGGCAGGCTCGCTTTATAGTAAACAAGTTTTGTTTTTTTTTAGTTTTTAGCTTGGGCCAGATATGAAGGCGACTTAAATCAACCTGCAGGATTTTTAGACGCAGTGTGTATAGATTTAGAAATTGTTTAATGATACTAAAAATAAAATATTTTAAATAAATATTATTTTTTCCATCACCAAACCCGTAGCAGGAACACGACACAACAGAATAACCATCACACATAACAATAACACAATAACATACACACAATTACAACATTAATTCAAGAACTTTTCTTTTTCATATGATATACTCGTAGCTCCTATACCTGACAGATTTCAAGGTTGTCCCTTTCGTACCTTCAAATGTTTATTATAGTCAACCCGTTAATAAACATTTCATTGCTGTCGATTCTGGGTTTTTAGTGTATGGGTTTTGAGACATCTCTTTTCTACAATCAATTTTGAACTTTATGGTTTGGCTCTAAGGACCAATATTCATTGGAGAAATTTGACAGTTAAGGGTAGGTTGATCTGACGCCGTGTGTACATTTATTATGACCCAATCTCGTTGTATATGTGGGTAGAACTGTGCCCAGCAGTGGGAACAAATTGAACAGTCGATCTTGCAAACAGAAACACGGCCAGTATTGGTTGCCAAGGTATCACGTCGGCAATCATGCTCAAGCACATTTTGCAACTAAGCAAAATGCTGTCTTTAGAATACATCGCAGCTAGGGATGAGTTCTAACTTTTCTCCCCGCTGAACCACGAGAAGTTCGACGGGGGAAAGCGAGAACTCCCAATGAAACCCAGTACCATACATTTTTTTGGTGCTGGAGGGCTGGAGATCTAGAGGGCGTCCAATATATCCCGGGCGTCTTTTTATTGGGGGCTGTCGTAGGGTGTAATTCGAAGTTTGTTGTCCGTGGCCCCTAATCACTCTAACGACAATTGTACAAGGAGGTTTAAGGCCCTCTTTTTCCTCAGAAAAACAGTATTTTTCCTTAAATAAAACAAAACATCACTGACGAACACCGAAAGAAAACGCATTTGACATACCACTCCACCTATTTTTATGCGAGACTTAAAACCAAATTACTTTCCATCAGTCGACTCACCCGGTCGTTTGCCACCTTTTTAAATGAAAAAAAAAGATTACCACGGCAGTCACACTGACCTGCGGTATGACGATATCAGCCAAGGCCTTCGCGTACACGTACAGCTCCTCGGCCTGGTCGAACTGCAACGCGTGCTGGTTGTGCTGCAGGTCGTACTTGATGCAGTCGTAGATGTCCGGGATCTTGGAGATGTCGAACGTCTTGCCCTTGGTGCAGAAGTCCTTCTCGATCTTGCCCCAGCGGCGGCCCATTAGCTCCCATGTCTCGCCGTGATACAGTATCGTGTCTAAATTCAGACACGAACCGTCAGTTTTAAATGCAAGTACTAAATAATTTGACTGTTACAAACTTTGATCGACATATAAAAACTGGATACACAATTCATTATTATACATTTGACGTATACACCCTTAATTTTTAGTCGTTTAAATTAAATTAAGGGTGAGTTCCACCCATGAAACTGAACAACTTTCCCCAAGAAACCTATGTGCAAAAATTACAAATAAAATTCAACCTCCTATACTATTGTCGTCAGCTGATCAGACTGTTTTGTATTGGAGGTCGACATTTTTTTGTCATTTTTGCACACAGGTTTCTTGGGGAAAATTGTTCAGTTTCATAGCTGGAACCACCCTTAATTTCTTTTAAACGAATAAAAAATAAGAGGTATATGTGTTTTGACAGAAAAGCAATTTTTGTAGAGCACTTCGTCATGTTATAATTAGCCCGCACACTACTACGCGGAGTGCGTACCGAAAGATCTCGCTAGGTGAGTACCTATTTTGTGTACCAACTTTTTGTGCGGACGTTTTGAGAGCGTTGATTGTACACCTAGTTCATATAGGGTCTGATACTCCAGTTCGAATGACGTTACCTCGATGTCTCTACCTCGACAGTACACTTCACCGATGGCTTCTTCGATGGTACATTTGATCGATGGGTTGTTACCTCGAAAAAATCATAAAAAGTAAAGTTATAATTCTCATGACTTTTAGAAGTCTGCCTTATTTTAATGTGTATTTATAGTAACATTTTGATAAAAGAATACGACAAAAGTGTCTTATGAACCATAGAAATTGTAAATTTATATGCAGAGTGATAATAAATGTTGCCTCTATGATTATGTCGATATTCATTTCAATTCACTAGTATTTTTACACCTTTCAGTTACACACACAAATACTTTACATTTACTGTACCTTTGATGATTTTTTCGAGATAACAATCCATCGATCAAATGTACCATCGAAGAAAAGACCCGTCGAGGAAGAGACCTTTCGAGGTAACGAGCCATCGGTGAAGTGTACCGTCGAGGTAATGACCATTGAGGTAACGTCATTCGAACTAGAGTATCAGACCCGTTCATATATGTGATCGAAGGTTTCAAACAGAAAACTAAACTTGCATTTTGTTGTTACTAAATAAACAAATTTATAATATATTTTGGAGAACCAAAACATAGTAACTATGATGAATAAAGTTACAAAAAAGCCAAAAGGCGGTCGGCCGGGAACTTCCTCGACTGTACGTGTAATAGCCAGAGGTCGGAATTAGGTAGTGTTATTTATGTACTTGCATCGAAATGTTGATATTAATATGGATCTTCCCGGGATTTCTAATGGACAATCCCGTGTGGAAAAAAAGAGACAAAATGTAGTACATTTCGTTAAGCGAGGAGTGCTCCGCATTTCCGCTATTGTTTTCTTTTGTTCTCACAAGCTATGTTGTGCGAACTTCAAATGTGGCAACATCGCGCGTGCGCGCATTGGAATTTTGCAACTTCGGACATCCGATATCGTTAATGTAAATTTAGAAATGTCGCGCGTGCAGTGGTTTAAATAGTGTAAAAGTAAATAACTTTTTTATTTAAATAAATCGCGAGATTTTTCTGCTCTTTAAATTTAATCTCGGGATTTGAGGCATATCCACTATATTCTTTCGCTGTATGAAATCGGTGTAATAACTCTACCTAATTCCGACCTCTTGTAATAGCCCACCTTTGGTCTTGGGGTCGTCCTTTTTAGCGAGCACGATGCGCACCAGCCGCTGTATGAGCGCGTGCGCGTGCGCGCAGCACTGCACGGGGTTCTTGCCGAACTGCATGGCGGCGGCGATGCTCAACGACTGGCACGGGTTGATGCGCGCGCAGTCCTCCGAAGTGAACTCGCGGTCCACCTGCATGGCTTCGTGCAGGCGGGCCTTTGCCCTGATTCGAGAAAACATTTTTTTATTGTTTGCATTTACAATATACACCCTTATTTTATTAATCTATCAATTGCGGCCCCGCATTTATCAGTGCTCAATGAATAGGATTTCTATTATGTCCATTGGCGCCGCGTTCTAAGTGTTAATTAGTACGGTTAAGGATAGATTCTGCTCATTATTTTACATCATTTTTATACTATAGGACCACCTCTGAAATTATGAAAAAATAACAGCTGTTCCATGTGTTTTAACACGTTGGTTGCCCATTCACGCGACGTCGCGTGACAAATAATTAAATTTCAATTGTGTCTGGGAATGGGCATTTATAGAATTAGGGCTGATTTTTCAATCCTCGGATAAGACTTATTCGTCTGATAAAGTATAAACACGATCAAACTAAAATGTCATCTGCAAAGAAAGAAAAGACATGATACGACAATACATTTTTAAAATGGTTGTGTAATACTTTAACAGACAAATAACTTTTTCATCCCACCATCTCGGAAAGAGTATTTTTAATCTTCAATATCTGAATGGAAAAGCCGTTTTTATTCTCTAGAGGATAAAGTAAATTGAATTTAGAACATCGTGTGCACTAAGTTTGTGAATTAAAAAGAACATTAAACCTATTTACTGCTACCTCTATGGTGCCGAATATATCATACAACTTTTTTTTAATTTGTTAAAAACTCAGACTCGGAACCTTTTTGGTGTACCTACTTTTTTAATTTGGTTGGTAATTTCCTCGTTGAGGTGGGATGAAAAGTTACGTGTTGCACTCGAGTGCAAAGATTTTTCACCTCGTGCTCTTTTGATTCCCTCGGTAACGCTCAGGATTCTAATTTTAGAATCCTTCGCTTGCTCGGTCATCAAAATTGAGCACGCGGTTAAAAAGCAAGTTTGCACTCTTGTATAACAAATAACTATTATCTGACAATTGAAAAATTGGCCCTTAGTCGAGTAAGACATAACATAAGTGCGAAAGCTGAGCTCGAACAGCCAGAATTATTCGAATTAAAATTGAAATATAATCTAGAGAAAGAGAAACAAAGAAAGAAGCTTAAAAAGTGTAGAAGTATAATTAAATTATTTTTACAGGATGATATTTCCATAAAACAGAAACGAAACAACTCACATATTTTGCACCTTCGACGAATCACAGTCATTGTCCAACAAGCCGTTAGTGTTGGCCGACTTGACCATCTGCACGAGTATCGGGGTAAGCTCCCCTTCTAGAGCAAGCAGCCCCTTTGCGAAGGCGGCGGCGGTCATCTGCACGCGGCCCTCGTCCGACGCGTAGATTTTCAGGTCGTGGCGGAACGTCGAGTGCAGGCGTAGCAGCCCTAGCCCTTGGGTGCCGCCTTCGCCTGTTGATGTCAATACAATGGCTCAAAGTGGCGACAGTAGGGTTGTTGCCTTGAGACAATTTGAGACAATTTTTCTAAAAAGTGTAAATATTTAGCTGCCCTAACTCTTGCGTTCAGTAGGGCTGTTGCCTTGAGACAAATCGAGACAATTTGAGACAATTTAGGACAATTTTTCTAAAAATTGTAAACATTTAGTTGCCCTAACTCTTGCGTACCGCCTTCGCCTTTGATGTCAATACAATGGCTCAAGGTGGTGACAGTAGAGAGCGTAAACAGTTTTTTAAAAAGTTCGTCACTATATTTATAACAATCGTGTGAAAGAACAACATTTACTCAATCCGGAATAGCGGATTCTTCAATAGTACCATACTCGCATGTAGGTACTAACGATATGTACGAGTATTAATGAATGCCAGTAAATTAGGCGGATTCCAGGAGATTCATATATTTTCGATAAGAGAGATAGTACATAAATGATGGTAAATTGTCGTTCGGGATTATAGCTATCTGTAAACGGGCATACAGGCGTCAGTGTGCTTTTTCTTTTTGTGTATGAGTCGTGGCCAAAACGTAAAATTGGCCATATCATGATATTATCATAGAGTTAACTATACCTAGCGGAATAGAGCAACAAAGGGCTGAGCGAGCAGGATGTCACCAGCAACACCACTGTGGGATAAAAAGAGATGCGTGATGCGACGTAACAGAACTGTTTTTGGCTACTGTTTGACAGTTGTCGGCACTCATCAGCACGCTGAGAATTTGTTTTGGGAATTTTTCGGATTTTACGTGAAGTCGTGGATATTTTTGAGAAATAATGCTTCAGAAATGTTTTTGAAGCATTATTTCTCAAAAATATCCACGACGGTGACTTGTTAAGTGATTGGTTGTTGTACAACACAGCGTTATAATCCTGAATTTTTTTCATTTCACAAGTAAATTAAATGCCATTCTATTTCGGTTTCGTTTGACAGCTCATGTTTGTTGCTTTATTGCGCTAGGTATAAATAAATAAATAATAAATAAATAAACTTTCCTACACTCACACCAATTATCTAGCCCAAGAAAAGTTTCGTTATAAAACTCGTTAAATGGTTACTAGACAACGGATAAACATACTTAAAATACTTAATTACATACATATTATACATAGAAAACACCCAGACCCGAGACAATTTAGAAAAACAATAATTTCTAAATTGACGCGACCGGGGATCGAACCCGGGACCTCAGAGATGGCGACACCATGAAAACCGGTGTACGAAAACTAATTTTATGGATATTACGCTCAAAAAAATTTCATGAAATAATCATGTAACCTAACCTAACCATGAAATGGTCGAGCATTTTCATGATATGGCAAATTGTACGACATTGCCACGGCATAATATGTATATTGTATAGTCGAGGGGGACTCGAGTATCAAAAGAAAATAAAAGGAGCCATCGCATCACCTGGTATGTGCCGCCCCTGGCCGCCGGGGTACATGCAGCGGAACATGCGGCCCAGCTCCTCGGCCTGGATGCGGCCCGCGGGCGTCAGCTCGCCGCCCCACTTCAGGATCAGCACTAGCGACGGCTCGCCGGCGCTACCTACTGCAACACAATCGGAGGCCCTCAAAACACTATCGCTGATACATCCTTATACAGGGTCAATTTTGGACCCCCCGCCAAAATTTTTCGCATGATCTTATAACAGCAGCGCCCTTATTCTGTAACGATTCCTTGTTTCAAAACCACGTTAATTCCTTAAAAAGTTACGATATCTTCCCAAAAACGTATGCGTTTGACGTTTGTGCGCGGTACGGTTTAAGTGTAAAATCTATAGATTGCGATACAGAATCAGGGCCCAGTACAGCCAAATAATCAAATAAAAAAACATATTTTTTTGTCACATTTTTGTCCCAATTCTTTCTTACGAAAATTAAAATCATTGTCACCTAGCGCGCGGCCGCCTCGTTTTTAAAGCGCATGCGCGTGACCGCTATTTATACCCCATATTTACTTTTGGCGGGGGGTCCAAAATTGACCCTGTATACATAGGGTGTTTGGTAACAGGTATTTAATCCCGCTACTGGGCCATCCTATTAAGACAGTGTAAGAAACGGATTAATTCAGAATATTTTATCAAACCTAAATCAGATCTGGCTAAAAAATTTTGTATGTTAGTAAAAATAGCTGAACAGGATCACCCTGTAACAATTAATCATGTTTTTTATTAGTTTAAGACTGTAATTGGGAAGATACAATGGGGCTGGCATATCCATGTGGACAAAAGCCCCAAACTAAATAAAGAGGAAAAAAAAGTATTTGTAAGGAAGCAATTGGAAATCTGTGGTCTCTCCCTACCCCTCCGGGGAGCAGGCGTGATTTATGTATGTGTGTTTGTTTGTAAGGGAGCAACTCTAAAATTGTAAAAAAAAGCCGCTAATTCATACATTTAGATCTAATTGTATTATGTAGTTTAGTATAGAACAGGCATTGTTTTTGTACATGCAGCGGGGCTTACCGTCGTCGGAGCTGGAGCCGCGCGGCCGCCCCCGCGGCTGGTACTTCATCTGCACCTTGCGGTTGATGCCCGAGAAGTGCCCGTACCTGCCGGATACAACAACTATTCAATATGGTGCTTCTATATTGGCAGTAACAGTCTGTGCTGGAATTAATCCACGCCATCGATTTTCAAATGTTTCTTTATTATTAAGTTAACTGACTTGTCCATGTTAATATTAATACACGTCATTGATATTGAAATTGAGCCTTATTAATAACTTATTTGACCATCAAAGTTATAAATATTTTTTAAATAAATCCTTAATGAGTAAATGACCAACAATTGAGTCTTGTTCAAAAAACAGAAAAAAAAACTCCCGTCTTTTGAAACTAAACCAATTTTTCTAGATTGGAGTATTTCATGGCAAATCCAAGATATACCCCAATCGCCGCTAGGGGGGCGGAGTGATATCTCCTACATTTCTTATTAACAGAGCTTTAAGAAATGTTAGGCTAGCAGTGTACTCACATCTCCAGAACGCTCTTGAGCTGCTCCAGCTTGCCCTGCTCCTCCTCCACCTCGGGGTCGGCGTGGCGCGTGTGGATGTCCAATATCCCCCGCAACTATAGGAGGCAGAGCTGTGAGGAATGCCTTGGGCTCGCAGTGTACTCACATCTCCAGCACGCTCTTAAGCTGCTCCAGCTTGCCCTGCTTCTCCTCCACCTCGGGGTCGGCGTGGCGCGTGTGGATGTCCAATATCCCCCGCAACTATAGGAGGCAGAGCTGTGAGGAATGCCTTGGGCTCGCAGTGTACTCACATCTCCAGCACGCTCTTAAGCTGCTCCAGCTTGCCCTGCTTCTCCTCCACCTCGGGGTCGGCGTGGCGCGTGTGGATGTCCAATATCCCCCGCAACTATAGGAGGCAGAGCTGTGAGGAATGCCTTGGGCTCGCAGTGTACTCACATCTCCAGCACGCTCTTAAGCTGCTCCAGCTTGCCCTGCTTCTCCTCCACCTCGGGGTCGGCGTGGCGCGTGTGGATGTCCGCGAGCAGCGCGCGCGCGATGTCCAGTATCTCCTGCAGCTGCTTCGGCTTCTTCAGCTTCACGTGGCCGCGCTTGAAGCCCTCGTACTTCTCGAATATCTCGAAGAACCTGCGAAAGGTAACACTACTTGCAACAATGCAGTGAAGTTAATAGGGTGACATCGGTGCTGGCCACTGACAGTTATGTGCACATGCATTTGGAAGACATAGAGGCGTGATATGCTAATTAGAAACTTTGTGGTAATTTATATAACTATTTATCGACCGGTGTCAATAACTTATTTGTTGTTATGCTTAATGGAGTTGTAAATTTGTCATAATTATTAAGTTTATGTAAAAGGACAATGCCCATTTTGGACCTGTTTGTTTTTGAGAATGTATAAATATAAATCGTATTGACAAAAGTAGCTCAAAATTCACCTAATCTAACCATGCTATCATATTTTCCCTTTAAAGTCAGGAAAAAATACTTAGTTTTCTTTTCGTATGGCAAATATTAATTAAACTCATGTATAGTTGATTATTGACTTCTTTTTTATTAAATATGTTTTGTGGTTGAAACAAAAATGGTATAAAACATATTTAGCTATGATTGTATGTTTCCGAAAAACTTCAAAAAGATAATGTCAAACCACAAACTTATAATTGTTATTTTTAAACTTTCTCTCATATAAATCTGGCTTTCAATAAAAAATCTGACTTTAGACCAATACACAGTATATAATGATTACATGTTGCTACCAAGATCATTTTATACAAACTAACTCATTGTCGGGTTTTCAAACGTATGCGCCGTGGGCATTGTTTTTTATAGCTCTAAATAGCACAACAACAGATAGATAGGTTATTGGGACGTGCCGTATATGGACCGAATTTACCATGTACTACACTAGTTACCGACCACGCCATGCAGAACGGTAATGTTATTCTAACGACTATGTAAGCAAAGTAGGCGCATCGCAATGACGCACACTATCCGCGTTTTACAATCGTTTAAGCCGCAGTTTGTCTACCTACTAGGGACTACAGATCTACCCACTAGCTACCGTACACATGCACATTGTTGTCAGTGACCAGCTAAAACAGGCGTTCATAACATTTTCTTGGGCCAGTCATTTGGCGTATTAAGAAAACATTGTGGACAAACAAATCAATTATAAAAACTAAACATAAAAGGATAGATGGGTCTCAATAGAAGGGAATCAAAATAAACATTTATATTTTATTACCAGCTACATGCTTTTGGGAATCGAACCCAGAAAAAGTAAAAATCACACCACTTCTACACTCAAATTCAGATTTTTATAGAGCCATCTGATCAATTTAATAAAAAGTCAGGTGTTTATAGTACAAACTGTCTATTTTAAATTAAATAATATAAACATTTAAACAGATTTTCGCCCACTGCTAGGCAAAGGCGTTCTCTCTCGTGTTTGGCGGTCTCCCACCAAGCTATTATTATAACATAAATTGTAGTGGTTCAAATCAAACGCGGCTTTATGGCGGCATGCGCTTACACCGTATAGTATAAAAAACACTATTGTATATAATTACATGCCATTATGTAGGTATGAGCCACAAAGGCGCAATTTCATTGATCGTTACTAAGCATGCGGGATATACTAGTGACTATTCACCAGTCAGTATTTAAGCATGCGGAGTGCGGGGAGCGGGAGCGGAGACACAACTCAGCTGTTGAGTTTCTTTTCTAACGTAAATTGACTCTGCGCGGGAACTTATAGAAACTTATCAAGACAACGAATGTTTAAGTTTATTAATAACATGCGGCCTCCAGCACTTGGTTTGCAAACTATCGACTAAGGAAACGAGATGGTGGCCTTATAGCATGCGTAAACAGAAAATATCCCGCACATCAAATACGTTCCCTACAGACTAATAAAAATGCGCCTTTAGAGCGCTTTCACATATAGGCGTTTTAGTCACGCGACCGCGTCGGGCATCATTTCATATTTAAATAGCGCTTTTGCAGCGGCATCTTTTCATATTCAAGTAACGCTGCAGAAGCGCAAGTGGCGGATATGGATATGACAGAACCGCAAACGCGCCACAACCACTAGTATAAAGGGTGCAAAGCTGTTGCGCAACTAATACGTCTATAATGTAAAAGCTCTTTGGGTAAAACGATCACAAAGGCTGCTTTCAATTGAAGCGTTTAGAGCAGGACCAACATGGTTCAAGTTAAACTTGAAACACATTTATTAGTAACGACCAGGTTATTCTGGCCTACGTACGACAAACGTACCGCAGCCTGTGTCTCAATAGTGTAGACTATACAGCCTTAATTTATTATTCGTTTTAATGAAATTAAGGGTGAGTTCCACCCATGAAACTGAACAACTTTCCCCAAGAAACTTATATGCAAAAATTAGAAAGAAAACTCCACCTCCCATACTATTGTCGTCAGCTGATTGGACAGTTTTGTATGAGAGGTCGAATTTTTTTTGTCATTTTTGCACATAGGATCTTTTTCCAGTTTTCAAAAAGTATCCAGTATTTGGTACTTCTCCCTTAGGTTTCTTGGGGAAAAGTGACAACTTTTTCATCCAGTTTCATGGGTGGAACTCACCCTTAATTTCATTAAAACGAGTAAAATATGAGGGTGTATATGTGAATAAAGAAACAGCAAATATAACATGATCCATCCCGGTGCCCCAACGTCCTGCTAAATTGAAAGCGCCCCAACACATCGCAATGCTCACCTGGGATGGCGCACCTCGACCTTCATCTTCTGCTTGGGCGTGCGGTCGCCGTGCCGGATCACGCCCACCACGCAGCGCAGCTCCATCATCTTGCCGAACGTCGTGGGCACTGGTTACAAACAAACGCTAAGTGTTTTTTTTTTCTCTTAAATAATGGCTTCGTGCGATCAGCACATTTAGCCAGTGTCAGGTAAGATATAATATTAATTATTTTCTTTGCATTAAGTAGACGATAATAGACGCGTTTTAATGAGGTAAGTATTTAATATGCGTTTTATTTCAGGTAAAACGCGTCTATTAAACACTTGACCGTCATTAGAAGCTTATAATATTGAGACCCTGTTTGTTATCGCCTGGTGAAAACGCCAATGTGAGAAATAAATTAAACAATAAGTGCGAGAGAGTTAATCATATGATTATGGTTTAAACAAAAAGTTATAATAAGAGATTCAATTAAGTACTCATTATTTACAATTTAAGTCATGTAAGAAAATAATTGGCCAGTCATTGATGAAAAATCAAATAATTTAGCTTGTAAACCATGTAAACGAACATTATTATTAGGAAATAAATATTGTTTACTATTTGATTTCAATCACTTTACAGAGTAAAAAAAAAAAAAAAATGAAAAACTTCGTGACGCCTGAATCAATATTTCACGACAATAAACCTTGTGAAAAGTATTAACTAATCTCCAATTACCAATAGTTAGTATATCCTCAATGGGTAAATCATATCAATCTAGTTTGTAGATGCTACAGCGGAGCAAAACACAACCAGGTGTGGCTGTAATATCCATCTACAGCTACCACAGTGCTTGAAACAGGTGTAGGTGAACCACTCGAAGTTTTAAATAAATTAGTTTAGCCATTTTGTACAATATTTATTGATCCTTTTAACCAGTAGCAATTTCCAGCTTGTTTGTCTGTAGTCCTTACAGTCAGTTTTTGACCCAAACTGTCGCCTTAATATTACTACATTGCCCTGAACAAAATAATGTTTGGTGTCCACAGCAAGGTAACAAAGGAGCAATGCGACAATAATATTGCAGTGTTACGAACTGTTTAAAATCTAGTTGATCCTAGGTTTGAAACACATTACAAAGGTCTACAGACTAATATTACTAAAACCTTGAAAAAGGAGGTTTTGTTGTTTTTAAATGTTTAATTAAGATTGATTTTAAAACATGTTTAACTATTACCTCGTCACTAAGATTTGCATACAATTGTGCCTGCATAAAGTAGAAATGACAATTTATAGTAGTATTGTAAGAAAGATTTAAAATATTAAGTGTAAATCTGCCAAAAACTGGACTGACTGAACCCATTTGGTACGCGTTCCGCGTGTGGATGGCACCGCTGCTGCTGCTTACGCCCTTCCTGTGCCAAGCACAAGTGCTCATATGTTTTTATAATAACCGGACGCTTGAGTAGGGAAATTTGCTAGTGGTTCCATAACGATATATCATTTAAGCACACCAAATTTCAACGTCATGTCTTGAACCTTGGGGGTTGGCAGGCCTGTGGTTACGTCTACCAGGCGTCTACGTTTCAAATTCCATACTGTGAATGAGGCAGCAAGGGGTACCACAATCAGATAAATTCCTGTTGAGGTGTGCTAGCACCCGGGGGATGAGGGAAGGTGGTGCGAATTTCCAAGCCAGAGGGAAGCGTTCTACTTCAGGCTGAAAGCATTGTCAAACATCGCTTCGTAATCATTGAGATAAATCTGCATAGTTTACCCACTACTCGAGCGTTCTTGGATACAAACAGGTCAATTACTGGCCAGGCCCACTTCGCGAATATCGTTTGTGTGAATTCTGGCAGTAGATGCCACTCTAGAGCTTGGCTATGTCGAGACAGTTGATCTGCATAGCTGCTCAATTTCCCTGGAATGTAATGAATTTTGACCACAATTTGATTGGTGGTCATTTGTTGGTTGGCAATTTGGAGGATAAAAATAAAATTGTCGCAGGCTTCGTGTTCGATGCTTGTAATTCTAAGACTTAGAACAGCCCGCTTTTCTTTTTGATTGCAGTGCAGCTTTTGTTCGGATGCACTCCACCTTCCCGATAGGGCAGAATTGTTGAGTTTTGACCCCCCAATCCTGAAGCAACGGTTGTCAAAAAAAAAGTTGGTGGAGGTATATGTATTGGTGTTTCTGATAATTTTTAGCTACCAATACATTTAACTACATCGTAAGGTAGAGTCTATTTTACCGCACAATTTCTTCTCTTAGGTATCGTAAAATGCGACTAACGGACCATAGATTGCATCCAACAGTATAGAGCGGCGATAGGCTCATCACTTGTCACGTACATGTGCAGTTATCATTTGGTGAAACGTAGACTATGGCTGAGGACTGCTTTTGCGGCCCTCATTACCTGGTCTCTGACTAACCCTTCGAGGATAACAGTCATGAGTATATGTAGGTATGTATGAACGCTTGTGATTCCTCCATGTATCCTAGTATGTCCTTGCGGAAGATATTGATTTTGGTAAGCGCCCTGCGAGGGCGGTCAAACAGACTTTTTATAGTTTATGTGGACACCAAAATAAGTAAGTGTTTCTATTACAATGTTGGCATGTCTGGACAGAACCATCTGGTCTTTATGTCTATAAGATAATAGTCTAAGAAAACATTGCCGTGCTCATCTCAAATGGAAGGCATAAAATTTTTAGTAATTCGCCTTTGTAGAACAGACGAAGAAACCATTGTGGGATTTGGCATAGTCAGATGGTAGTACCTAGGTCTGAGAAAAGTAATTTGTACATCCCGTCTCTTGGCCGTACACGGTCCGGAATTCATATAATAATTTAACGACTTCAGGTTAAAAATTGGACGGAGTGACCTTTCTTGCGTGCTCTTTGGTACTAAGAACTGGGTTAAAACGAAGTTTGGAAAAAAAAACTTACTGTTTCTAGAAACCTGTTCCTTCATCTGTGTCAGCATTGCAGACATTTTGTCCGATACAAGCGTGTAACGACTGTCGATTGTAACGTTTGGAACCTTGAGCGATGGCTTCAGACAAAACGGTATTCGATACCTTTGTGTTATGATAGAAAACTTGGAGCACCTATTTAGTCCCAACGGTGTCGATAAAGTGCATATTGACCAGCTCGAAATATCGGAGCGTCATTGTCTACGTCTTTTGTTACCTCTGTTAGCAGAGAAGATGGACGTTTTTGTCCGGATTGAAAGAGCTGCCAAGCCGAGGATCGAAAGTAAGAACAGCCTCCGCTGTTTATATTATAGCTACGATGTGGTTCGTGGCTGGCATAAGTATGTCCTTGCGGAGGACATTGTTTTTGTTAAGCGCCCCGCGAGGGCGGTTCATAGCCATGATGTGGTTCGTGGCTGGCATAAGCATGTCCTTACGGAGGACATTGATTTTGGTAAGCGCCCTGCGAGGGCGGTTCATAGCCACGATGTGGTTCGTGGCTGGCATAAGCATGTCCTTGCGGAATACATTGTTTTTGGTAAGCGCCCTGCGAGGGCGGTCCATAGCCACAATGTGGTTCGTGGCTGGCATAAGCATGTCCTTACGGAGGACATTGTTTTTGGTAAGCGCCCTGCGAGAGCGGTTCATAGCCACAATGTGGTTCGTGGCTGGCATAAGCCTATCCTTGCGGAGGACATTTATTTATTTAATTTAATTAAAAACGGTTACATAACCATTTACAACAATTAAACATATTATTCAAATTCAAATAAAATAAGGGACATTTAGCATTACATTAACATACATGCATCTTCTCGCAAAAACCGCAACCACTCAAGTAATATTACCATTGATTTTGGTAAGCGCCCTGTGAGGGCGGTTTATAGCTACGATATGGTTCGTGCTGGCATAAGCATGCCCTTGCGGAGGCCATTTATTTATTTAATTTTATTAAAACGGTTAAATACCAATTACATTAATTAAACATATTATTCAAAATCAAATTACTTAAATTAAATAAGGTAAATTTAGCATTATATTAACATATATGCATCTTCTCGCAAAACCGCGAACACTCATGTAATAACCATTGATTTTGGTAAGCGCCCTGCGAGGGCGGGCAGATTATAGCCACGATATGGTTCGTGGCTGCCATAAGTATGTCCTTGCGGAGGACATTGATTTTGGTAAGCGCCCTGCGAGGGCGGTTCACAGCATGCTGTGCGTGTGTCTGTCCCATGAACCAGAAGAACAACGCGATGGTACACTATAAGAAGTTTGCCCTCGCGAAAGGTAACCGTTTATTGTTAGTACAGGTTTTGCTTGCGAGGCATTCCCAGTACCAGATTTAATAACTGGCCAAAAAGTTTTCTAACAGGACAATTTTTTCTAATGCAACTGTAATCTGTTCAGAATTAAACAAATGTGTGTTTGAAGGTAGAATCTTATTCAAAGTAGCAAGCATTAGAGGGTCTTTTACATTTTTATGAGTACCTATCCTCTTTTCGTATATTTATAGTTTCAGTCTACAACCTAATCACCACTGAAAGTAAGACCTTTAAGAGAGGCATCAGATGTTTGCGACCAACTAGTAAACTGTTCAGACAAGTATTAAAAATATCTTTTTAGTTTTAAAATACCAAAAGTTATTGGTGCACAAGATTTATCAGAATATTGGTGCTTAAGGCCTAGCTGGCTCTTTTAGTTTACTTTTAAAATCAAAAATCAAATCTAGATCACTACACGGAATATTTAAATTGTTAACTGTTTTAGTCAGTATTGGTAACACCTGCGAGGTGCAACAATCGTTGTAAGATTTCCTCTAACGTCCGATAAAGCAGACACATTGTCGTTATCGTCATGAAAGGCGGGTACGATGACCATGCTTCTTTGAACGATGACGACTAACTCGAACTCAATCTTCGCCGATGCGATCGGGATTGTTAGAAGGACCAGCTATAGCCGCTTAGCTACAATTCATTTTTCTCATTATCTAATGTAAGCACTAATTATCGGTTTCTTATCTAAAATAAAAAGAAAAAGTGCCTGGAGGGTAGATACCACGTATTAAACACAAAAAACACTTTTAAAAATACTATCTTTACTCGAATGCTTTCTTATCTTAAAAGAAAAGGTGTATCTACATCTCTTGCGGGTAAAATTAAAAGTTTGATATACCAGATAAGTTTAAATTATAAATTCAGCGAACGGTAACACCGTTAAGTTATGAAACTATTCTAAGTACTCACGTGTATTGTAGAAACTCACGAGAACTGTATTGCAGTTTAAATAAAAATAATTCTATTTCTTTGTCACTTGATCACTATGTAGTGCACAAGTTACGCCGACGGGAAATTTCACGCCAATGATGAACAAATGGGCACGGGGGTGAAATCTCCTGGTTCCCCCACCGCGCCACCTGGTGACGCCACTGAGTGGGATGAGCGAGAGAGACAGCGATATACCGGAAGAAAGAGAAGGAAAATACGACGGGAAACGGATATGCCTATCTCAATATTATAAGCTTCTAATGACGGTCAAGTGTTTAATGAGTGATAATGAACGTATAATAGTAAATGATATTTCCCAAAACCGCTTGAGACTCAATAAAACTGTAGGACTTTATTGAGATCTCTCACGGACTTCTTGAGAGAATTTGAAAAGTGATGTTGCACTGTTTTGTTTTATTTGCCAACACTCATGCACGTTCACGAACATTTAACAGTAAATAATCCACCATTATTTCACATTAATATTCGACAAAACACAAATTCTAGAAAATAAAACAAAATTGCAGACATGACGCTTCACTTTCCCGCCAAGTAGTCCAACGCTAAGGTGTTACAACCAGCTACATTATACAGACTCGTGGCTGACGATGCTATAAAACGTGCAAATGAGACAGCGCACATCATGTTCTCTCTCGCACTTACACTGTTTATGGGTGACGTCACAAAGACGTAGGGATGCGCGTTGTTTGTATACTATGTTTATGAATAGCAATAAATTATTTTTTTTCATAATAACACTTTTTTTATAGTTGACGGACATAAAGTACGCGTCTTATTCTAAGTGACTTTGACAGACAAATGTACACCGACAACTGCCTCGCATCTGTGCTGGCCGTTTTAGGCGTTGAAGCCAATTATGTCATCGGCATCGTCAGCATCATCAGAAACATTATTTACTGATGATGCCAACGATAGATGTGGTTGACTTAGATGAAATTCGGTAACATTATTTACTGATGATGCCAACGATAGATGTGGTTGACTTAGATGAAATTCGGTAACATTATTTACTGATGATGCCAACGATAGATGTGGTTGACTTAGATGAAATTCGGTAACATTATTTACCGATGATGCTAACGATAGATGTGGTTATTTTTTTATTGTTGACTTAGATGAAATTCGGTACGGTGATTATCAATAGCATTTGCCCTGCAGTGGGACAGTACACAGCCTTTACTTTTTGACTAAATCAGTTGTAAGTATAGAATCAAAGATGGTAAAGTCAACAATTTTTTTTAAATTTTACTTTAAATGGCAACACAATCTGTTTCGTGTCTATTTTTACCCTGAAAAATAATTATTTACCAATTCTAGCAAACTCCACTGTTATTTCAAATTGAAAATTGACTTTCAAACAAACCTAGTAAAGTCCAAGGTGAGTTGAGTTCCATTTTGCGTAAAGTCCAATTCGACCAATAGAAGGCCTCCATTAGACTGACATCTAACAAAGCCGTCTAGGCGTTTTGGTAGTTAGTAGTAGCGAGTTGGAAACAAATACAAGAAAGTCCTACACATTTAGTTCCAAACTTAGTAAAAGTCCAAAGGTGGTTCAAAGCTTGGTAACAAAACTGTAAAAGTCCGTCTTAAATTTATGGTGTAACTTTTTGAGTTATATTGAACTGAGCGTGACAAACAGCTTATATTTGCTTAATGTAGCATATTCTGCATAATATAATTAATGTTTAACATAAGAATAGTAACTTAAAATTAAAATAATCGTTTTTATCTTTTTTTGAAACTTTTAGCATTGTGGACGTAACCATCTTTGATTTTATATGCCTGAAATGATGATGATGATGAAATAGAAAAAACGAATAACCTATAGGCGGGTCGTCGAGCTGGAACGGCACCGACCAGGGTATGTGCAGCGTGGGCGCCAGCTCGCGCAGGATCATGTTGCCGAGGATCTTGGCGCAGTCGTCGTAGTACTTGTTCGAGTTCTTCACGAACGAGAAGCCGTTCACGTCGCACACGAACGACTTGCCGTTGGCCCTGAGGATGGCGACAAGGAGATGTTTGAAACCGTGATTACATTATTTGCTTACCTCCTAACCGCTGGGGGTATTAAATGTTTCTTTCTAAATTTGATGAAACTAGGAAGTTTATAAATAAACTACAATGACAAGAAAAACAAGGATAAAATATATTTGAAGTAAGGCTATGCAGTGAAGACGAAAAACAGGTTAGATCTAAATAAGTATAGTGATAGTAATCTTAGTAACGATTACTTAGTTTAATTTTTGATGTCCTATACAAAACCCAGGGGCTAGGAGGTATAATGATTGGCTATTTAAACCTGACATTTTCTTTTTCCATAAATAATGGCTTGGTGTGGTTAACACATTCAGCCAGTGTCAAGTAAGGGAGATGATAGCATTATTTGCACAAAGTAGATGATATTGAGAATTTGAATATTTAATAGTAAATTATATTCCCCCAAAATCCAAATAGTATCAAAATAGTCACTTTAAATAAGACTGCGGTAAGCTTTTGCAGTTGAGCTCTAATTTTGAGATGTATTTTTAGCGATTCTAAAATTGCAACACATTTACAAAAGCGGTTGATTGATTTTAAATATTCAAGTGCATGAAGGGTAAAATAAACCTTAACTAAATGCTCAAAACATGTACTCTGACCGATAAGTTTATTCTGTTAAAAAACATTTGCTATTGCATTTTAATCATATTGGGCAAAGTTCCTATTTATTGTGCTTGTCCTCTTGTTCTTAATTTTCATTCACTGAATTAAACCTATCACTTTTAATTTAAGAGTTAAACTATTATATTATTCGTTATTACTATTATTTGAATTTTGTATTATCAAACTTCAACTTACCTCAACAGATCAAATCCGCACACAGTCTGCTTGAAAGCCAAGCAGACTTTCCTAGATATGAGCTTCTCCTGGTTGGACAGTATGACGGGGTACCGAATCTCCTTGCCCTCGGAGTCGCGCTCCACCTTGCCGTCCAGCGCGGGGCTCTTCCGCGCCTCGGCGTGCGCGTAGTCGGGGCCCACTGTGTACACTTTCACGTCTGTGCCTGTACAATATACAGAGCCCATCAAAAATCTGCACATAACATGATAATTATCTATTTGACAGTTGTAACAATAAAATATTAATTAATGGCAGTTTATAATTTAACAATAATTGAGCTTCGTGTGGCGTCACATTTCACAAAATAAACAAAAACTATCTGTGAGGTTTCAAGATAAAATTTGTTCGTTTATTAAAGTGTGACGTCACAGGGCAAAATGTCACGTGGCGAAATTTGGAATTAATTAAGAAAAATATGTTTTTTCTTCTATTAAATAAACTTTTTCGAGAAAAAAAATATTGTAAGAGGTACCTATTTATAAATAGAGATACCTCTTACAATATTTTTTTATAAAATAAGCGATTGTAATTTTTTTAATATTATTCCGAAAACTGTCAAGTAGCCAATTGTTGTGAAAAAGTAGTATTAACAGGACATGAGTGTTATCGAACAGACAGCAATGGAAGATACTGGACGAAGTTGGTGCTGAAAACATTTGTATAAGATGCAAACATCCATGAATAACATATTATGTTGTGTATTATGTTTGATTTTTTCAATGCCCACTGTCACTTATGAAATCACAGATATATGCACCTACCATGTCATCTCCGCACCACCCTATGGTTGACTAGTAGAGAATGCCTCAGGCATTAGGTCCATCATGTAATATAATGTTGCATAAAAGTTTAAATAAATTAAATAGACATATCTCACCATCGGTGGGCATAAAATCTTCGTAGATGAAGGATCCAGTTTTTCGAACACGTGACTCCGGAGAGTAAATACTACTACGGCTCCCTATCTGCAATAGAGGATTATTTATCATTGACTGTTCAGTTTCACTTTCTTCGAAAGAGGAACTTGGAAACTTCTAGAGGTCGATTCACAGTCATATCAGTGAAGACACAGTTCCGTCAACGTGTTCGCTCAGTGCCGTATTAGTGCCACAGTGTTGCGAAAGTGATTCAATTCACACATGTCAGAACCCAGTTCACGGAGCTTCGGTGAAAACGTGTCCGTCGTCAAGTATCGTGATTGTTGCTATGGCTCTGTTAAATACTACGGAGCTAGCTATTGCTTTAGACGAAGAAGAAGAGCAGCATCACCACTGAGAGCACTGTGTCGTCACTGACACTGACAAGTAAGGATGCGTTCATAGAGAATGTAAGCAAGAATATTTCGCACTGTGCCGGTACTGTGTGGGAACTGTAAACACTGATATGTGTGAATTGACCTTAAAGGTTTTCAGTAGATAAGCACAATAATCTATATTAATAAAAATCAATTGCCGAAATATTTGTACGCGCATCAATTCAGAACGGCTGCACTTATTTGGCTAATTATTTTTAGTTGTGTTTGTAATTGTTAGTAAAACGTTTGCAAACAAGATTTTTTTTGGAAATTCATCTCGGGGTACGGTTTTCGCGCGGACGTAGTCGCGGGCGGGCTGCTACTTGTAAATAATATATGCACCTTGCGTCCTGTCCTATTTCCAGAGCGTTCAGTTGTTGGTTGCAAGCAACGCGTTTTTGTATGTCGGTGTCATGTGTCGGCAACAGGCAGTCTCTACATTTGCGCAGCGCCGTAATCGCCTACTAAAAGTTGCGTTGCTTGCGAATTCCATAAAATTATCACATCAAATACAAAATAAAAATTATCACACTTGAAAAAAAGGTTGTTGTCGGTCGAGTTTAGAGAGAAGAGCAGCCGTTAACAACCACCTACCCATGTAGAATAAAGCGTAGTGGGATATCAAACTCAAAATATATTTAGTCAATAAACTCAATTAATAAGTACTTTGAATCGTCCAAATATTTTTTAACCTACCACCTACTCAGGACGTCATTTTTTAGCATAGAACGGGCGCAGGAAACCAAAGCTTTCATATTATATGACCTTCTATGAGGATCTTCCCTTATGCTACTGGCAACATTAGAAATTATTTATTTAAAAATAATCAATTACCACAAATGTATGTTCGCGCATCATTCAGAACGGCTTATTTGGCTAACTCTTTTTTTGTGATTGTAACAGCTGTTAGATGAAAAATTATTTTGGAAATTTATTTAAGGTGTATATCACGCAGACGAAGACGCGCGCGGGTCGCTAGTTTATATTAATTAATAAAAATCAATTGCCGAAATATTTGTACGCGCATCACTTCAGAACGGCTCGACCGATTTGGCTGATTATTTTTTGTTGTAATGAGCTTGGGAACAGTATTTTTATTTTATTTATTTATTAAATATTTACATTTAAACTTAAAATATGACATTAAATTTTTTTCTGTAGCCCTTCAAAATACTTCACAATAATTTTTTAAAGATTCATAAAAATGACCACGCGCTATTGTTTTTGTGACAATCGAAATACGCGCGAAACCCGCGGCGTGACGTCATCGGATTCCATTTCTCTCGCACGGGTGGCGCGACTAGCGCGACTTCGTTTTATTAATATGTCTGCTCTGAACCAGTGCAGTTGTGCCACAGATTACTTAATGATTAATTGTGCAAATAGTTAAATAATGTAATCGAACGCCCGCCGGGCGCGGGCGGCAAGAGCGGCGGCGGGCGGGGGCTATCGGATACGATGACGTCACATCACGTCAGTCGAGTGCCAGCGAACTAAGCGAGGTAGTAGTGTTTTATGCAATTATTGATGTACAATAACTTTGTAAATACTTCGCGTATCGAAGTGAAATAAAAACTATTGGTTTTAGAATAACGACGTCTATAATGGTATAAAGTAAAAATGAACTTTTTTTTTATTTTTCCCAAGTCCATTGACAAGGTTTGTGTAAAAGAAAATTCACGTGATACAGGCTGTTCGCGCACACAAAGTCGCGGGCGGGCCACTGGTTTATAATAAATTGATATTGTAACATAATTATGTAGTACCTTTCTAAAAAGCCTCTGACTCCCCCCACCCGCAGAGGTGGGGTAATATATGTAAATGTTATGATCCTCCGCCGACACTGGTTTCTCCACAAATGGTTTGTTGAAGACGACACCGTTCACTTCGACGTGGTCTTCCGACTCCACCAATTCATGGTCTGTTACATCAAAACATATTATTAAACATTAAGGTACTAACATAGAACAATGATTGCTCATTTGCACAATTTGCTCATTGAAGCCAAAATTATAAAATACTTACGCACGGTACAAAAACATTTTTTTTTTTTTTTTTTTTATATGAGAAGGAGGCAAACTAGCAGGCGGGTCACCTGATGGAAAGCAATCACCGCCGCCCATGGACACCCGCAAAACCAGAGGAGTCGCAGATGCGTTGCCGACCTTTAAGGAAGGAATAGGGTTAGGGGAAGGAAAAGGAATTGTGAGGAGGGGTGGGAGGGGAAGGGGCCTCCGGAACTCTCACTGGCCGGACGAAACACAACAGCACCAAGTGCCATTATTTCACGCCGGATATTCGTGAGAGGGTGGTATTACGCCGGGCGAGCCGGCCCAATGCGTGCTGCAACGCAGCGTGGCTCTACCACTCAAGATTTATTCATTGATTTTAATCATAAAAAAAATATTTGATCGTGTCGCGTAGAAAGAATAACCCCCTCTCTTCCCTTGGGTGTTGTAAAAGCCGACTGACGGACTAAAGACTGCACACCGCCTCTGTGGTCAGGTGGCTAAGCCACCAGTCTCAGAGCCAGAGGACCCGGGTTCGATTCCAAGCGGGGGGTACATCTTTGTGTGCTCGGTTTGGTTGGTGGTAGGGCAGTTAAGTCCGCCTGGCTAGCTACCACCATCTTATCTAAGTCTGTCGCCATAACAACGATGTTTATAGCATTGTTGGGTTCCGACAGTCAGAGATAAGATAGCCAGTTCCTCAGCAGTTGAGGATTCCGATAAAAAAAAAAAAAATACCCATCCAACAGCATAGAGCGGCGATGGGCTCGCCTCATATCACGCTGAGCACATGTGCAGTAGTAATTTGGTGAAAAGTGGACTATGGCAGAGGACTGCTTTTCGGTCCTCATTGCCTAGTCTCTGACTAACCCTTAGGGGATAATAGTCGTGATTATATATATGCATGAATGTATAAATATATTTAAATTTAATGTAACTTACGTTTTGGATCGGGCGAATCTCTATCTAAAACCGCATATCTAGGTATTTCAATACCCTCGTTTTCCAATATCGCATATACTCGCCGACGATCCTGAAGAATAATACATAAGAATGATAGAAATAGCGAGTATTTAAACAATGTTTGAACTACAATCACAAGAATGACACATACCTGAATATCATACTGCATATGAAGATTGTTTATAACATAAGGCTTCCTTAACTTCTCATACTGAATGGCTTTGTCTAATGGGAATCCCTTTGAGTGAAAGGAAATTAAACAATCACAGACAGGCCACTCCTCCACAGGTTTCTAAAATAAAAATATATAAACTTTTCGTTTAATGGAGCACACATTAATAGGTCAAAGATCATAAGACCGCCGGCGGTCGCGAAACAATTGATTTTCAATTGTGTCTGGTTTTACGGTGCTCAAGGGGTTAAATAAGACAAAGACATAAAAACCAAGCTAATTCTGGTGAATGAGCCGTCTTAATGAGAATTATAGCATGCATGTAAGTGCTTACATGTTGCTGAGTCTGTAACTCGACACCCTCGCGACAAACAAAGCAAGTATAAATTACTGAAGCCATTCAATAGAACCAATGATGCATACACTCATAAACTACCTCCCACATTACAAGCTATAAATAGAGTACCTATTTATAAATATTTAGTACCTAAGTAATTCTACTATGACTAGAAACCGAAAGAAATATAGTTGTTAATTACAGATATCTACTAAATCTTCCACAAAGTGAATAGTGAAACAAAATAAAACTTCAAGGAATGAAAGTTATTGCAAATATAGTATGAATTTGAATTATCTAGCCTAGATACATAACAATCTAGTAGTAGACAAGCAAAGCGAATAACATTATGACTTCACAACTGTTAAAGCTACAACCACTTTTCAGGATATGTAGGCGAAGCTAGCTGCACATATTTTGTTCCACTATAAAGGTTAGATATTTGGGAGAACCTTAAGGATAACCTCCTCAGGGAAGACGAGCATCTTGATGTACTCGAACTCGTCGAGCCGCGTGAGGATCTCCTTCATGGGCTTCGACTGCGACTTCTTGGCCATGGCGCAGACGCCGACCACCACCTTCTTGCCCCCGCCATCGCAGTGAGGGTCGCACAGATCCAACTCGCCCTAGAAAACAAGAAAAAAATATTAAATAGCATTGAATTGGCCTGACAAAAATAGGTACCCGTCGAGCTCGTCTAGCTGGGCGGGGGAAGGGGAGGATTCCTGCATAACCCGAAGCCGCCCCTGGCCTTGGTGTATGCGTACGACGGCATTTTACCTAGTTAAAAAAAGCTACTGGTACTGGTCTAAGTTGCCATCTTATTACAATCTACATTTTATAGTGTCAGACTGTTTGTTACAGTTACAGGACAACAGCGCTAATTTATCATAATTGTGCGGGTGTTATTCAGGTATGCCTGCCTGTATTAAATAATACAAACCAAAGGTTCTAAATAAAATAAACAAGCATAAAGATGTTTCAATGCTTGTAAAATAGGTTATAGTTTAAGCATTTATTTGATATGACGCAGGTAGGAAGGACAATTGTATGGAAATTAACTGATTCGCCATTATCTTTTTAAATTTTAGAACCAAAATGATTGCATAAGTAATTATTTAAAGGTATTTCCTCCTGCTGAATCTTCCCAAAGGAGTACTGCATGGGATTCTTTACTAGCTCTTTTTTAAGTTGCATTGTGTTGTGTCTGTACTTCTACTTCTAGGCTACAGCAAATGCTATTATCAGGCAGAAAGTATGCTTGTGTGCTATACTCATATGACATAAAAGAGCATTCAAAAGATAGTGTAAAGACTATTAACTGTTCAGCCATGAATTATTATTCCACATACCTAAAAGACTTTAATATAAGTTTTAGGCCCTGGTGATTTATAGAATAATTCACAATATAAAATCAAAATTAAGTCTTTTAAAATTTAAAAATTATCTTTCTCTTTATTACTTATGATTACTTAACCGTGTTGCATAGCTGTGAAAGATCACTACCTCCCCTCCCTTCCCTTGGGTGTCGTAAAATGCGACTAACGGACTCAAGACTGCACATACATCCATCAGCTTAGAGCGGCGATGGGCTCACCACCTGTCACGCTAAGCACATGTGCAGTTCCTATTAAAGTTGATAAAAATTTATCTATTACTAGCTGAAACATCATACATTGTCCTGTTAAAATTTTACTTGTACTAGTACTGATTATTGGAAATTTTAAAGTGTAGTTTTTGCATCAATAGTTAGTTTGTATCCAGCTCAGGCAAACTTTTAAAAAAAATTGTTTATGCAATTAATTATTATTATGCAGTTTGTTAATTGCATTCAAAGAATCATGGTTTAAAAAGTTCATTTAAGGCTTTCATGTAGATTTCATCAAATTTATGTTAAATCGATAAAGTAAATAATTATTTACATAGTTATGTACACTTTTATTATTTGTTATAAGCAATATTTCTGCATAGTTAGAAGCAAATTAAACCTGACAATAAAAAGTTTCATACTAAGATCAACCCCCCCTGCCCTATAATAATTAATTTTCAAGTGGAAAAGTAGCCTACAATCAGCTCCATGGCCCCATCTATTTTTATAGAATAATTGATAAAAATCAGTTTAGCGGTTTAAGCGTGAAAGCCTAACAAACAAACAAACAAACTCAGTTTCGCCTTTATAATATTAGTTAGGATAATAGTATGCTACATTTTAAAATGCCAACTAAGTTCACAAAAAACTTTAACCATACCTTTCTTAGTAATTGAACGTATACCTTCACTGATAGCAATCATGAACAAATCAGTTCAATGTAGATAAAAATATAATGATAATAATTAATTGTAAAATTATTAAATCTCACATCTGGCAAACAATCATCACAATAACAGAACTCATCATCATTTTGCTCTCTTTTCTTCTTGCTCCTCCATCTTTTAAGCCGCCACCAGTCCTTTAACCACTGCCACTCCATCTCACACAATCACTTACATATGTTTTATATCATTATTACAGTAAAATCAGTGATAACTAGTGGAAGTAACCTCGCTGCTGATTGGTTCACAACACTCCACACGTGATAACTGAGATAAACTTGACATAAATTAACATATTACATTACCTCACTTGTCATTGTCAGTTGAATTATCTGTTATGATTATCTATGTAAACTTTATACTGTTAGTATGTTATTATGTACCTAAATAAGTATTCTCCTTGTGATCAAAGCATACTAGTCTACTATAAAGCTTATCAGTGAATTTATTGTGTACCACAGCGATAGGGGGCAAATATTTGATTCCACCGAGACAATATTATGTCATAGGCAGCCTTGAGATCTGCTTGAACAGTATTGCATATAGGGGATATTGTTCATTAGGGCAAGTAGACTGTGTGGCCATCTTTCAAAGTATTTGTACCTTCCAGTGATTTTATCATCATTATTGTTATGATGTTTATTTGAGGAATTTACGTAAGGCTTATTGTTTTAAAAGACGTCAGCTTACCGGTGACCTTATTGGTACAAGATTACCATCATCCCCAACATAAAATTGTGGTTGTCGAGAAGCTTGCCGCAAGTCTTGGTAACCATGTTCTAGCTCAGTGTATGACATTACCTACATACATTAAGAATTGATATAAGTTAACTCTTTATCACCAAGAAAGCCTTTATCTATTTAGCCAGATGCAAAATTGTGTAAACGGAAGAAATCTATAAAATTGACGGATGTATTTTTGACAATGACAGACAAACAAACAAGACAAAGACAACAGGAAGGAAGAAGATAACTTCCTCTTCTTCCATAGACTTCTTTTTAGTTTTCATCTTCCATTTCATGATAGAAAGGCAAAGGAACTTGTCAGCAATAACACAGACATATTAATAGGTGATATAGGTGTACCTATACGCTCAGAACAATAACTAAAGCATATTGTTCTGAGCTGAGCCTATACGTCTGTGAGCAATAATGTCTCTAAGGCTTTTTTTTAACGATAATAAAAATGAGGATAATGCCAAAGATCTAAAAAGATAGGGACAGGAACTATTATTCTATAGCTACAACAGGTTATATAAATATTATCATTTTCGACATAACATTATGAAATCTATATTTGTCTCTTTTCATCTAATCGGTAACGCCGTTTGATGAAAGAGATAGATATATTTAATGTTTTCTTGTTTCTGGCAATGTTTTTGCATGACGTCACGATTTTAGGCGCGCGTGCCACCTCCGCCATTTTATTTAACATCGGGGAGGGAAACTCCTCTAATAGGAGCAATGACACGTTTCGAGTAGTGCCATCTAAAGTCGGGTCCGCTGCGCCAGATTTTGAACAGAACATTGTTCGAAAACATAAATTACTCAATGGACCACATTATTACTCAATGGGCCACGCCCCTTATTTATGTTTTCGAACAATGTTCTGTTCAAAAATCTGGCGCAGCGGACCCGGCTTAAGAGTGTTATTCCGCAACATTTAAAAAAAAAAAATTAAGTGTCTCGCTAGATGGCGGTTACTCGAAGCGCAGCAATTGAAAATAAAAATCGATTAAACATAACTTTAGTTAACATAATCAGAATATTAATTATGAACATCATGTAAGCTTGTAGCATTTATTTTTTATTTCAATAATTCGATTAAATATATAATTAGTTAACTTAATCAGAATATTACCTAAGAAAATCATGTAAGCTTGTATCATTTATTTTTATTTCATAAAAAACTTGTATAATAATCGATTAAATAGATTTTAATCGACTTGTATATCGATCGACACCGACACTTGAACTGCATTTTTTTATTGCATTACATATGGCCCACAGAAAACAATTACGAGTTGATGTTCTTCTTTAGTAATTGTTTTCTGTGGTGGTGGTGGTGGAGGGGCAAGTTGCAAGCAAGACGGCAAGAGGTTACTGACGAATGGGAAGGAAAGAGAAGGAAAACAGTTGCCCTCTCATATATTTTATTGGGATTTGAATCACGGTACATAACCTAATAGTGGATTATTAACCGTTAAGTGTTTGTGAACGTGCATGAGTGTTGGCAAATGTAACAAAACAGTGCAACATCACTTTTCAAATTCTCTTAAGAAGTCCGTGTGAGACCTTAGTAAAGTCCCACATCTTTACTGAGGGCTCAAGGGGTTTCGGGAACATCAATTATCATTAATTATCTTAATCACCACTCATTATCATCAAGGGGGAAAAAAAGAAATAAAAATACTAATGACTAGGCAGTATGGTCTCTGATCTTAGCCTGTTCCTTCACGGAACAAATATTTAAAAAAAATATTTAGATTAAAAATGACACGGACTTCTTGGCGGGAAAGTGAAGCGTCATGTCTGCAGTTTTGTTTTATTTTCTAAAATTTGTGTTTTTTCGTACATTAATGTGAAATAATAGTGGATTATTAACCTTTTAGTGTTTGTGAATGTGCATGACTGTTAGCAAATAAAACAAAACAGTGCAACATCACTTTTCAAATTCTCTCAAGAAGTCCGCGTGAGATCTCAGTAAAGTTCCACATCTTTACTGAGGACTCAAGGGGTTTGGGGGAATATCATTTATCATTCATCATCTTAATCACCACTCATTATCATCTACGGAAATAATAAATAAAATACTAATGACTAGGCAGTATGGTCTCTGACCTTAGCCTGTTCCTTCACGGAACAAATATAAAAAAAAATAAAAAAAATAAAAATGACAATATTTGGTCCGAGAGCGAGAGTTCTTGGCGGGAAAGTGAAGCGTCATGTCTGCAGTTTTGTTTTATTTTCTAAAATTTGTGTTTCTTCGAATATTAATGTGAAATAATAGTGGATTATTAACCGTTAAGTGTTTGTGAACGTGCATGAGTGTTGGCAAATGAAACAAAACAGTGCAACATCACTTTTCAAATTCTCTCAAGTAGTCCGCGTGAGACCTCAGTAAAGTCCCACATCTTTACTGAGGACTCAAGGGGTTTGGGGAACATCATTTATCATTCATCTTAATCATCACTCATTATCATCGAGGGAAACAACAAATAAAAAACTAATGACTAGGCAGTATGGCTCAGACCTTAGCCTGTTCCTTCATGGAACAAATATATATAAAAAAAAAAATTTGGTCCGAGAATGACACAATGACACATTTCAGTTGACAGTTGAGAGCACAGAACAGAACACCTACGACACTTATACTAGGTTGAGAGCTGAGAGTTGACGGAATATAAACTGAACTAAAATACTTGGATAAAATTTAAATTATGAATAATGTAAAGTGCATTCAATCGTCCATGTCACTTATTAGTTTCTGGCAGTCTATCAACATATTACTAACAAAGTTCAATGTTATTAATAAAAGGTTGTGGAGTAGTAAAATTTTAAACAAATACTATTGTGAACCTTTGGATGCAAAATGGTATGCTCCTCTAGAAAGTTTAATTAAAATTAGAAACGAAGATATAGATAGCTACTTATCTTACATTTTAAAGCATTTAAATCTTAGAATTCATTCGGAACATGAGTCTTCTATTGAAATTATAGTTGTGAAACTGCTTCCTAAAAAGTACACAGACGAAAAAGCATACCAACTCGTTTGTTTAGACAAAGGTAAAATAATGGCTACATTTTATGATGTCACACCTGAAAGAAATATTCATAATTTATGTCCAAATTTTGCATATTCATTATCATTCAATAATGAGCAAGTCACTCTTAGAACTAGCCTAGGTATGTAATTTATAATAAAACATAATTATGGTTAAGCTAAGTAAATGAATTGTAATTAAATTTAAGTGAAACATTATTTTAGAGTGCTGTTCAAAATCGCAACAATGGCTTCAGAATACTGTTTTGCCACAATTTGTGAAATGGGGAAATGCTGAGTTAACCCATAATAAACAAGTTTGTAACCAATCTCTGAGGTTAATATCAACTGATAAATATTATAATAAATATAATGATCTTAAGCAAAAATATGGCAAAGGAATGGTTGAGGTAATGCAAAGCATGCATTCTGTTTCTTTTACAAACATGTTGTGTTTTTAGTATAACATTTTTGTTTTGACTAATTTTATTTTATTACAGATTTGGCCTGAAGGAACTGACCCTTCCAAATATGTGTATGAAGATGTGGCAATAGCCACTTATCTGTTATTACTTTGGGAAGACGAAACAGAAGTTCCTCAAAAGAAAACATTTGTGGATGTTGGTTGTGGAAATGGCTTATTAGTCTATATTTTGACTAAAGAAGGACATGATGGCATAGGCATAGATATACGCAAGAGGCATATTTGGGATATGTATCCAAAAGACATAATTTTAGAAGTAAGATAATATAAACTATTTTAACTTTTCATTCTAGTTCTAAATATCATATCTGTTGCCACTAATAACATTTACTATTACATACACACACTCACAACTATTATTCTTGAAGGGTTAATCCATATTTCACCAAAGAACAAGTTCACATGTGCTCAGTGTCATGGCTGGTGAGCCTACTTTTTACTATTAATATTGTAAATTTCAGGAGAAGACTATAATCCCTTCAGACAGCTATTTGTTTCCTGAGGCTGATTGGCTGATTGGTAACCACTCTGATGAATTGACACCATGGATTCCTGTTATTGCAACCAGAAGTTCATATAAATGCAATTTCTTTCTTCTGCCATGCTGTGCATATAATTTTGATGGCACTAAGTACCAAAGAAAAGATTCATCTAAAAGCCAGTATACGGAGTATTTAGAGTATGTGAAAAAGATCTGTGATAGCTGCGGGTATGAAACAAGCACAGATCGACTTAAAATACCTAGTACTAAAAGAATTTGTCTTGTTGGTCAAAAGAAAACTTATTCCGAACAAAATCATCCTGAAGTTTGTATTAAAATACAAAGTTTGATTGATGAATCTTCATCATTTTATGATAAAGATAAATCATGGTCTTCAGACTTCAAGCCCAGAGATATAGTAGAAAAGGTGCGAAACTGTACTCAAATAGACCAAACAGTTATATTAAATGTGATCAAAAGCATTTCTAGACATTTACTCAAAGATTATGATTTTGAAGCAGGTTGGTCAGTTGGCAAAGAAGTAAACATTAGTGAATTGATAACACTGTTATCTGAAGACAGCTTAAAAGCTATGAAAGCTGAATGTGGTGGGCTTCAAACCCTTTTAAGAAATAATCACCACATTTTTAAAGTACAAAAAGGCAAAGTTCAATTGAGATACCCTAGAACTGTTGAAGAGGTATTGAGAAATAATAGCAAAAAAGATAGCAGCGTTACTAAAGTGCAGTTAAAACCGTGCTGGTTTCATATGAACCACCCACAAGGTTGCCCTCTAACAGACAATACTTGCAGTTACTTGCATCTTAAAAGTAATAAATAAAACGTATTAGTTATTACCATAATTTTTAATTATTTATACCAAACTCCTTTAAAATAATATTTTTTTACAAACATAAATAAAATATAAAGAAATTATGTTTTATCTTTAACATACACCTCAGATCCGATAAAAGGGTATTTACAACTAATTCCAATCCACTTATCTAAAATCAACATTTATCAATCTCTTATCAAATGCAATGAAATAAGAATGTGGAACATTTTACAGAAGCTATTTATTCTATTTTAAAGAAATTATTTAGTTTAGTCAGATTTCTCTCATCTACAAATTTAGCAACATCATGTTCTCCCATAAATGAGCAAACCATTCGCAGTGTAGTCCATATAGTAGATGAACTTGTATCAACAGAAGATGCATCTGGATGCAAACTTTTAGATTTAAACTGCTGGTTCAGAGCTACCAAGAAGTGTTCTGCTGCCTCTCTGTGAGCTCCTAAGTTCATACAGGTTATTCCAACATTGTAACGGGCCCTTATGAAACCGGGTTCAAAGTGTAAGGCATTATGATATGCCTCAACAGCTTCTTCAGATCGATCACTATTTGCTAGTGTGGCTCCAAGCCTATTCCATAATCTTGGATCATTATCTGCAACACTCAAAGCTGTTTTAAAACAATCTACAGCTTTGTCATATTCTTGGTTAATGTTGAACACAACTCCAAGGGCATTTTGGACATCGGGATCAATCTGATTAGGTTTAAGTTGAGCAGCTTTTAAATACAGGGACTTAACATGATTCTCTAATCCTTTTAGATCTAGTTTTTTTGGATCTACATCTTGTGGGCACAAATCACTGTATTTAGGACTGGCCTTTAACCAATCTAATAAAGAATTAAAAGCATACTTAGGCATGTTTTCATTGGTATAAGCAGCAGCCAAAGTTATATAAGCTTCTAGTTGCCTGGGATCTATCTCTAGTGATTTCTTTAGTGCTGTTATAGCCGCAGGATCTTGTTCATTTTCAGATTGTGTTGAACCTAAAAGAAACCAGGCTTCAGCTGAATCAGATGACTGTTGCACTGCAGCTTCAAAACATAGAACAGCTCCAGGTATATCACCCATTTTAAGCTTTTCTTTACCAATTTCAAGAGCACTTTTATTTTCAAGCATCACATTTCCTTCGGTGAAATTATACTCTTTAGCTATACCATGTGCTTCATCTGTAGACCAAAAATCATTAACATCACTTAGTTTAGCCCATTCATCTTTATATTTTTCAGTCATTTCATCTAATATTTCATCTTTAGTTCGTCTTTGCTCTGCTTCAGCTGTTTCGTTGAAGTTTATTTCGCCAGCACTAATTTTTTTCATGAAAGTCATAAATTCATTGTAAGCATGTTCATCATCATTCATGGTATTTACATATTCTTGAGCTTTCGCTTTTACATCAGTATTTTGAAGTTCACTTTCATTCAAGTATTCGATTTGGACTTTGGATGGTCTTTGGTGATGCATTATAGGTTTCTGTCGCATGAGAAAGGGGCTCATCATCACCGGTGATTGAAACGATGCAGATGGTCCAGGCGCCCATGACATACTAGGCTGTGGAACGAAATTCTGAATTTGGTGGCTTCTATTTGTTTGTTGCTCCATATTTTTCTGTACCTTTTCTACTTTAGGCATGTTGTTCAAAAGGCTGTTCATATTGAATGTTTGAGGTCCATGAGAGTTCTGAGCCATGAACTCATGTACAAATCTGTCAGCCTGAGTAACTGGCTTTGAAATGGATACATCACGGCTTACAATATTTGCCAGCTGAACAAGGGAATTGTTGCCACCACAGTCACCACCCACTAATTTATTTAATGACATTTTTAGGTTTAGCCAACACAACACTTACAACAAATGTTTTCTATGCTTACAACGTTACTGACAAATTTATTACATGTACCTACTCAGGGCAAAGGTCTTTATCAACTGATAAATGATAACAACACAGTAGGTAATTGTTTTTACAACCAGCCGAAGAAGTGCTATTTATTGTGTGGTTTCTCGAGTTGGGGACTCATTCACTGTTCAAAGTTTAATCTAAATATTTAAGCAAAATAAAGTCCAATTTAGCAGTACAATTTCAGTCTTTTATTGAATGACTGGGATGGCGATGGGATGTGATTTGTTGACGGACGACTGCCTAGTATATGTGTTCTGTGGACGACTGATTGGACGACAGATATACAAAGAAAGTGACACAAACACAGTAGGTAGGTATGTGTCAAAAAATCTATGCTACCACACTGTTGTAAACCGACGTTTACAACAGCCGTTTACAACAGTGTGGTAGATTGTTTTCAACGACATTTCGGTCAACCTTTCCACGACCTTTGTTTGCGGGCGCGCGTTGAAAACCGCTGTGTTGCCACTGCCTTAAACACCATTAAACACAAACCGCTATCTTCAACCTACAACCTACATACCAAAGAGGATACTATATACCACTACGTTATCTACATACAACGTGGTTACTGGAAAAAGCCAAGTTCGTATATATTAATGTACGTGTAGCGTAAAGTAGAGTGTAGGTGTTGGCAACACTGGGAGCAAACGTCAGTTTTTATAACGTACAAAATAAAAGAGGATCATTAAAAAGAAAATATAGTTTTTATTACATAAAAACTCATTACTACATGGCGCAGCCGTAATAAAAAGAACAATGCAGTGTTATTTACCAGAGAAATTAAACCTGTCCGGTAATTTGTCGGAAAACTGGCGTGTTTTCAAGCAAGCCTTGGAGATATACTTAGTGGCCGCCGGTTTGGAAGAAAAGGACGCTAAGAGAAAATTAGCAATATTACTTAATTTAGTTGGAGAAGAAGAGTTGAAAATATATAATAACTTTAATTTAAAAGAAGAGGAGAATACCTACGAAAGGGTTTTAAAAGAATTTCACAATTATTGTAACCCAAAAAGAAATTTATTGTACGCGAGATTTTTGTTTTATGAACGAAAACAAAAACCTGGAGAGCCATTCGATAGTTTTTTTTCTGATGTGAAGAAGTTGTTAAGAGATTGTTGTTTTCAAAGCGAGGAAGAAGCTTTAAGAGATAAATTAGTGCTCGGAACAAATGACAAAAAATGCCAGAGTTCACTCCTGGTTGAAGAAGAAATTACCTTATCTGATGTCATAAAAAAGTTAAGGATATCAGAGTATGATAAGGAGCAAATTAAAAATGTACAGTTAGCTCAAAATAAGAATGAACATTTGGATGAAAGGAACAGCTCTGTCGATGCAATTTCTAAAAAAGGCTCTAACTGTGGTGCACATGCTGGTGATATGAAGAATATCATTTTGTGCAAGTGGTGTGGTTTCAAGCATGTTGCCAAGCTAGATAAATGTCCAGCCCGGGGGAAGGAATGCTCCAAATGTAAGAATCTCAACCATTTTGCAACAGTCTGTCGAACAAAAGTCAAGCGAGCTGTAAAGATGGTGGGAAAATCAAACACTTCAGATACGGAGGAGGAGTTCTATTGTGGGTTAGTGTCAAGTACAGATTGGTCACAGAAGCTGTTAATTGAAAATAGTTTGTTTGTTAATTTCAAGTTGGACACAGGTTCGGAAGTAAATTTAATTCCATACAGCGTGTATGAAAGATTGTCAAAATCCAAGAAATTAGAATTGAATAAGTGTCGTATAAAGTTATTTGCCTATAATAAATCACATATTCGAGTTCATGGGACAGTTCTATTAGAAGTCAAATTAAAAACTAAATCTTGCTTTATTGAATTCATCGTAACAGAATCAGATTTCCACCCTACCTTGGGAAAGGATACTTGTGAGTTGTTAGGGTTGATTATCAGGAAACAAATAAATGTGGTAGATAGTGAAAATTTGCAGAAGGAAAAGGATAAAATTGTTAATAAATATACTGATGTTTTTACAGGCTCGGGGAAGTTCCCTAATGAATATGAAATCCAACTTAAACCAGATTCTGTACCTGTATCAAAACCACCTTATAGAGTGCCATTAAAGTTGAAACAAAAACTGAAAACTGAACTAGACAGATTGTGTGAACTGGGAGTAATAACAAAACAGGACACGGCAACAGAATGGGTTAACCGTATTGTTATTGTTGAAAAAGATGAGAATTCTATCAGAGTATGTTTAGATCCCAAAGCATTGAATAAATGTATATTAAAAAAGTACTATCAAATTCCAACCATTAATGATTTAAAAGCCAAAATTGGTAATGCTAAATATTTCTCAGTTTTAGATCTTAAAGAGTCATTTTGACAAATTGGGTTATGTGAGACTAGTAGAAATCTGTGTACATTTTCTACAATATTTGGAACTTATTTTTTCAATGTTTTACCCTTTGGTCTTGATGTGTCTGCTGAAGTTTTCCAAGAAAATAGTGAAAAACATTTTAATGATATTGAAAACTTGTTTATATATATCGATGATTTCTTAGTGTTTGGAAACACAAAGGAGGAACATGATATTGCATTACAAAAAGTATTGTTAAGAGCTAGATAACTGAACATTAGATTTAATATTAAAAAATTTCAATATCTCCCTTCTGTTGTTCGCTATTTTGGACATGAAATTGTTAACGGATGTTTGAGACCAGATACTAAAAAAATAGAAACTATAATTAATTATGACATTCCCAAAGACAGACTAAGTTTGCAAAGGTTTTTAGGAATGGTGAACTATTTAAGGGACTTCATTCCTAATTTATCTGAGATTACTACTCCTTTGCGACAACTTTTAAAGAAAAATACAGTTTTCCAGTGGAACGTTAACGTTCATAATAAATGTTTTAATCAAATAAAGCAAATTATCACTAGTCCTCCGGTACTTCAGAATTTTGATCCATCTTTACCAATTGTAATACAAGCTGATAGTTCACAGAGTGCTATAGGTTGTGTCCTTTTACAAAATAGTCATCCAATTGCTTTTGGTTCTAAGAGTCTTACTAAAAATGAATGTGAATATGGACAAATTGATAAAGAATTTCTTGCTATTTTATTTTCGTGTCGTAAATTTTATTACTATATTTATGGCCGGCATGTTACAGTGCAAACTGACGATTTGCCTTTAGTAGCTTTGATGAATAAAGAAATACATGATATCAGGAAAGGAAAATTAGATTAAAATTAGCTATTTATGATATTGAGTTAATGTACATTAAAGGTTCTCAGATGTTGATTGCTGATGCAATTAGTAGAGCTTCAAGTGTCGCTCCTACAACAAAGCTTGAACAGTCTCTTGACAAAGTAGTACATACGGTCAATGTGTCGGACTCTTATTTAAATGAAATAATCTTAGAGACACAAAAAGATAGTTCACTTCAAAACTTAGTACAATTTTGCAAAAATGGTTGGCCAAATAGTATTAACAAGATGCCTGATTGTATAAAATCGTTTTACAAGTTTAGAGACATGATTTATTTTGAAAATGACATATTGTATGTTGACCATAAAATTATTGTACCAGTTACTCTGAGAAAGAAAATTCTGCAGGAGATACACAGTTCTCATTTTGGGGTAAAGAAAACACAATCCAGAGCAAATTCTTTGTTTTATTGGCCTTCATTAAATCAAGATATTTTAAACTTAGTTATAAAGTGTAGTTTGTGTGAAAAATATAGTGTCAAGAAAACTAAAGAACCAATGGTAATAGATGAACCATGTAAACTTCCTTATGAAAAGATAGCGTGTGATTTCTTAACATTTAATGGCAGTAATTATCTTATAGTAGCAGATTATTATTCAAAATGGTTTGATCTAGTTAAAGTTACATCTCTGTCAGCACTTACAGTAAAAAATATTTTAAAAAATTTGTTTTCTATTCATGGGATTCCAAAAATAATTAGAGCTGATAAAATGCCTTTTAATTCATGGGAATTGAAAGAATTTTCTAAGTTGTGGGGATTTGAGATAATAACCTCTAGTCCTTATTACCCAAAATCAAATGGCTTTATTGAAAGGTTTGTAGGAATTACCAAAAATATGTTAAAAAAGAGTTGTGAAAGTAAAATAGATTTTGAGTATTTACTTTTAGAGTATAGGAACACACCTGTGATGGCATCACCATTCTCACCTGCCCAACTGTTGTATAGTAGAATGCTCAGATCTAAAATACCTGTACATGACAATCTGTTATTACCAAAACTTGTTAAAGAATTTTGTGAATATCAAATAAAAAAGGATTTGAGTAACAAAACCAATTATGATAAAAACTCAAAATTATATAATAAACAATTTTATATTGGCCAGAGTATAGTTTATTTGAAAAATAATGTATGGTTAAAAGGTAAAGTTGTTGCTTTTCACAATACTCCTAGGTCTTTAATTATTGAAGATAACCAGGGAAAACAATTTAGAAGGAATACGTTTCATGTCAAACCATCAACGTCGGAAATAGTGACAAGTAGAGAATCAGATTTAAAACACCACAATTCAAATCACTGTTCAGATTTAAATCAACATGTTAATAAGAAGTTGGTTGTAGGAGTTGATGGTGATTTAGATAATAGGCAAAATTTTTGTAACAAGCATGTTTTGTTAAATAAAGGAAATGATACAGTAACTGAGGTAGATACTAATACTTTTGTTAAGGAAACTGTGTTAAATGCAAACAATCTTTCAAATTATAATGAAGAATTTGTTGTTATCAGTAAAGTTAATATGGATGAAGGTAATCAAGATTGTGATAACGTTAATGATAAGTTGTTAGAGAGTGATGATGATTATGTTGATGCTGTTGGTAATGACAACCACAGTAATAATATAAATGATAAGTTATTCGATAAAAATTACTGTAATGATGATGTTACTGTTAATGATGGCAACCAGAATGTAGTTTGTAATATTTGTAATAAAAGACCCACCAGGACGGTGAGGCCTCCAAAATATTTAAAGGATTATGTGTGTAATTCTGAAGGGGAAGATGTAGCGTAAAGTAGAGTGTAGGTGTTGGCAACACTGGGAGCAAACGTCAGTTTTTATAACGTACAAAATAAAAGAGGATCATTAAAAAGAAAATATAGTTTTTATTACATAAAAACTCATTACTACAGTACGTACAGCGCGTTATTTTTTACATCTTTAAAAGCAAATATTTAGCTAATAATTATATAAATTTAATCGCGTTTTTCTCCAGTAAAATAATCATTTTTTTTTAATTGCCTCACTACTTAGGTATATCAAGGAAGGGATGCCAATAGCGCTATTTAAATTCGCAAATAAAACAAAATATGTCAAATATGCTAAATTTTACGATAATGCTTAACATCCTGCTGTAGCCTAAATTTTACTCTTAAATAAAACAAAATATGTCAAATATGCTAAATTTTACGATAATGCTTAACATCCTGCTGTAGCCTAAATTTTACTCTTAAATATACTAATAAAGCAGGATCCTGCTAAAAATGGCAACACTGTGGACTGTTGCAAACCAAGTGGAAGCTCGTTCACAACAAGTTGTAAACGAGCCTCCCGCCAAGGTGACCTGGTGGGAAGGGCTTGTTTACAACAGTGTGGTAGCCCCTATATACAGACATTATACTAAGGCTGCCAACCGTCCCGCATTAGGGGGGACAGTCATGCTTTTGCCTTTAATGTTCCCCTTTACCAAAAGCGTCCCACGTTGTCCCCCAAATATCTAATTTGTCCCACATTTCCCGCATTTCAATAAAGCCTACGATTCGTATTGCGCGCGTAACCGAAACCGTCGGAATTAAAGTGTTTCTCAAAATTATAAACACTTGTCAGATAAGAAGTAAGAGAAAAGCCAGGAAAAAAATTAGATAGACATTCTGTCAAAAAAGTTTCTGGAGGCCAATTCTCATTTTTCGAGATATAGTCTCGAATCGTGTTTTGATTTCGATCTCTCTCGACCATAAAATCTCGATAATCGACATTTTGTTCACGAATCTCCTATTCTCAGCGCTAATCGACTTCGAGTTTGATTCGAATTCGAACTTTATCGAGTGGTAATCCAATTTAGTTATTCTGAAAATCTCGAACTCGACATTTCTCGAACGAGAGCCGCTCGAATTGCTTCGAGTGGTCGGCAGTGGTCGAGCCGTAATTTCGACTACGAGATGCTAATGAAACGTCAAATAGCGGCGAAATTACGGTGGATATGGAGGAGTTAATTTCCAATTTTGTCGTGGAAGTGATTTAAAATATTGAGAGAGCTCGCTCTCTTTTTTTAAGAAGGTGGAAGAAAACTTTCGTATTTTTTGTTGACATTGTGACGTTGTGTGTGTCTTGTGAATACTAAAATGATCGTTTCGTCACCAAACAAGCACAGAACCACAAACAAAAAACATAAAATTGATCGACGATACGTCACGTTTTAAACAATACAAGTTGTTTAAGGAAATTAAATTTGATCACAACACATTAAATATAATGATTTTTCGATACTTATTAAAAATTTACTTCTTTAATTAAAAAGCAAGTTCAATACATTTAAATACCTTTACAGTAAAAATATTTGAGGTACATAGTTGCAACCGGTTTAAAACCGCATGAAACGTGTCAAACGGAACGCATCCCGAATTGATTGCATTAAAAAGAATGGCAATATTTATCAAAAAAAAAACTCGAAGTCTATTTCGATTAGCGCTGAGAGATTCGTGAACAAAATGTCGATTATCGAGATAGAAATCGAAATCAAAACTCGATTCGAGACTACATCTCGAAAAATGAGAATTGGGGCCCTGGAACGAGATTACAAATTCTATTTCATTGTTTTTTTTTTGTTGTTTGATTGGCACAACTGTAACTGTTATCCATTTTGGCGCGGAGTTTGAGTTGCATCTGTTATTTAGATTAAATACAGTGCTGTTTTTAGTTAGCGTAAATCTAGTGTGTATTGCAAATTTCTTAATGGATAAAACATCGAACAAAGAGTTTGTCTTAAATTTTGCGTCGCCAATGGAATTTCGAGTTCGGAGTCACTGCAAATGTTACAGACAGAAGGCTTACGGTGAATCAACTTTATCAAAAATACGTGCTTATGAGTGGTACAAAGCGTTCAAAAGCGGTCGAGATGTGATGGAAGATTTGTTTCGCTCTGGTAGGCCATCAACGTCTTCAACTGAAGTTAACATCGCAAAAGTGAAGGAAGTGGTGACTGAAAATCCTCATTCAAGATTGAGAAAGATAGCCGCTGAACTTTTTGTGTCTCACGAGTCGATCCGTACCATTTTAATTTATCACTTGGGTATGAAACATGCTGCCCCTCGGCTAGTCCCAAAAGACCTGAATTTTCTCCAAAAACTCAATCGCATTAGAGTCGCTGAGGACATGCTAGAACGAGTTAATTCCGACCCAACATGCATGCAACGTATTGTTATTGCTGATGAGACGTGGGTTTACGAGTTTGACATGCAAACTAGTCAACAAGCTTTTGAGTGGCGCCTTCCAACTGAACCGAAACCGAAATAACCACGCCAAAGTCGATCAAAAGTCAAAATCATGTTGACTGTTTTCTTTGACTATCGCGGTGTTGTGCAATCGGAATTCTTGCCGGAAGGTCAAACGGTAAATAAAGAATATTATTTGAACGTTATGCGGCGTTTAAGAGAGCAAATTCGACGAAAAAGGCCAAATTTGTAGAAAAATTCTTGGATTTTGCACCACGACAATGCGCCTTCGCACAACGCCAAGTCAAGTCAAGTCAAAATATATTTATTCAATAAACTCAATTAATAAGTACTTTGAATCGTCCAAATCTTTTTTAACCTACCACCCATTCAGAACATAATTTTTTAACTGTGGCAAAGAATGGGCGCAAGAAACCACAGCGCACAAAAGCAACGACATTTACAAACAAAAAAAAAGAGTATGTCGTTACCAGGTCAATACAAAATATGAATTTAAAAAATAAAAAAAATGATGCAACACAAAATTACAATACAATGTAGTATCAATTAAATAAAGACAATTAGAAATAGCTGTTGGAGTGCTTGGAGCATTTCAGATCCAAGCTGTTTTGTCTTCTGTGTAATCTGACACTTTATAATAAGCTTTTTTATAAAGCTTTTCTTTGATTTTGATTTTAAATTTATTAAGATCTAATTTCTGAATATCATTTGTTGTAAAATCTTACACACAGACCCTTAACAGAATTATTTATTTTATGGAGCCTAGTATAAGGTACTGCTAATTTGTTCTTACTTCTAGTGTTTACATTGTGAATATCACTGTTTTTTGAAAACATTCCAGTATTTTTATGAACATAAATCAAATTTTCATAAATGTATTGTGATGCAACTGTCATTATATTTATATTCTTAAATCTCTTTCCGAGAGAGTCGCCAGCCTTTAGGTTATAGATTGCTCGAATAGCCCTTTTCTGAAGCACAAACATAGTTTGAATGTAGGCAGCATTTCCCCACAGTAAAATGCTGTACGACATTACACTATGAAAGTAACTGAAATAAACTAATCTAGATGTATCAACGTCAGTTAACTGACGGATCTTCATTACTGCATAAGCCGCAGAGCTAAGTCTATTCGACAATTTAGCTATATGTGGGCCCCACTGAAGCTTGGCATCTAACGTGATGCCTAGAAACACTGTGGTGTCCACAGGATTCACATTCCTATCTTTAATTTGTACACTAGTTGTTACTTGCTTAACATTAGGCAATACAAATCTTACACATTCGGTTTTTCCCTCGTTTAATAGCAAGTTATTTACACTAAACCAGTGAACAATCTTTGAGATCGCATTATTCACATCGTCATAATTTGGGTGTCGTCGTTTCACTTCGAATAAAAGTGAAGTATCATCAGCAAACAATACTATCTCATGACTGTCTTTTACAAAATAAGGTAAGTCATTAATATAAACCAAAAACAAGAATGGACCTAGTATTGAACCCTGCGGAACTCCCATTGTAACCACTGATCCCGGAGATCTTTTACCGTTAATGTCGACCTTCTGAATCCTGTTACTCAAGTATGAGATTAGAAGGCTCAAAGAAGCATCCCTAATTCCATAGTGGTTAAGCTTCCTGACCAAAGTTTCATGTAAAACACAATCGAAAGCCTTGGATAAATCACAAAATACCCCTAGGGCATCCTGTGATTCCTCCCAGGTATCAAATATTTGGATTAAAAGCTCAACACCGGCGTCGGTTGTTGAGCGACCCCTAGTAAAACCATACTGTTTACAATGTAAAAGTTTATTTCTATGAAAATGAATTTGAATTTGGTCTAGCATCAACTTTTCAAAAATTTTACTAATTGTGGGTAGCACAGAAATAGGTCTAAAATTAGATGGGTCAGAAGTGCTACCTGATTTAAACAATGGAATTAATTTACTATGTTTCATTAGTCAGGAATAACACCACAGTCAATGCATTCGTTAAATATGCAAGCTAAAACTGGAGCTATTGTCATTATTACTGCCATCATTGTGAACGATTTTTTGACCAAAAACTCAACAAATACCATCGAGAAACCACCTTATTTACCAGATATGGTTCCAGCCGACTTCTTTCTTTTTCCTAAACTCAAATTACCACTTCGTGGCACCCGTTTTCATTCGGTAGAAGACAAGGAGAATTCGCGGCGAGAATTGAACTCAACTCCGGAAGAAGCGTTTAAAAATGTTTTGATGATTGGATTATTCGTTGGCGTAAGTGTATCGTTTCTGAAGAGCATACCTACTTTGAAGGCGATAAAATAACTTTGGATGAATAACTAACATTATGCGTATTATTGATATATTCTCGGTACTTTCTTGATAGAGTAGTACACCTACTTTTATTTTTTTGATAGCACTTCATAATGTACGGTAAAGTTTCGGAAAATAGTTTTTTCTTAGCTTGATTGAAAATTGTGTAAACTTAAAAACTCGCAATCAGACTGGTTTTTTTTCTGTAATGTAAGACTTATTAGGTAAACACCTCCAAAAAAATGCAGATATTATAATCAAAAAAAATAATAACGTCAAAAAAAATTGTACATCAAATTAAAGACATCTCAAAATTTCAATAAAAAATATATCTTGTAAACTGGTAAGAATTATATTTTTTTTCCTGGCGGTTCTTGACAGGTCTCTTGGAGAACTATTTAAAAAAATTATATGCATCAGGCTTGGACCATCCTGTATAGTTACCCTAACATATTAAAAAATATAATAGCCTTATTTTATTTATTCACTATCCCTTAGGAGAACCCTTGTCCTGTCTCCCATTTTAGTTCAGGAAAGTTGGCAGCCTTACAATAAAGGCTAGAAAGAGTTGGAAGATTGCAGCCCCTCAGAACAATAGCTATTGTTCTGAGCTCAGAACAATAACTAAGTAAACAAGTAAGTAAGTACAAGTATACTAGTAACTACTAACAATAACTTTATTGTTCTGAGGCAGTGTGGCCACCTCAGATTTTTTCTTTACCCTAACGCTCGGCGAAATTACCCTAAATAAGGCACTTTTATTTTTTTTTAACCCAAAAATTATAATAATAAAAACAAATCAATTTTCGTATAAATGCAATTTATTAATAACAACAAACTAGGTACGTTCGGAAACACTTTTTTAATCAATTACCAATTTGGTGGCTATAGTTTTAAACATTCTCTATATTATTTTACCCTGAAAAATACCCTAAAGAATTTTCTACCCTAAAAAATACCCTAAAGGCGTAAAAATACCCTAAATTTGGGGTAAAATACCCTAAGGTGGGAACCTCGGACCAAATATTACATGGACAGAGTCTTACGACGTTGCCGCTTTTACATACGTGTATCAAAGTAAAGTATTTGTATCTCTGTCTGTATGACTGTAGTGTGATATGAGTAAAAGAGATAGTTAATGTACGTTTGGCAACGACGCACTGTCGGTGTGAGACGTGTCATTTCATGACCGACTACTAGGTCAAAACATTGCTGGATTGTGCGAAATAATAGTGAAATATTAAGAAATCTTAGTGTTTGTGTTATTTGTGTAATATACAATTGACATAATGTCTTGTTCAGCTGTTTATTGTTCGTCAAGAACAACAAAAGGAGGTGTGAAAGACCAGGAATTATCATTTCATACGTTAGCGATTTCTCATAATATGTATGCTATACTATGAGTTTTTTAATAATTAAAACGGCAAAGCATTAATTTTTGCTCATTTGCTCATCATACTATATCGTACACTATTCATAAGAATCAGTTTTTAAACCTTAATTAAATGTAATATAAAGGCTTTGTTTTTGGCATAATGATTAGTGATGTACGTATTTGTGTATCGAAGCTTTATCGATATTACTAATATTCTTTTTATTATTCTTTTTGTAGGTTTCCAAAATGCCCGGAAATAAGAAGTGAATGGGTTAAAGCTATTAGACGTGATAACTGAGAGCCTACAAAATATTCAAGGCTCTGTTTCAAACATTTTGAAAAATCTTTTTTTACAGTAAAAGTTTTAGTCTTAGTTCAAAATTGAATCTTAATAATATGGGCGGGAATATGAATAGTAAAAAGTATTGCTCTTTACTTTACTACACAAATTATTATTTTTTATTTGTTTGTTAGAATAGAAGGAGGCAAACGAGCAGGCGGCTCACCTGATGGAGAGTAATCTCCGCCGCCCATAGACACCCGCAACACCAGAGGAATCGCAGATGCGTTGCCGGCATTTAAGGAAGGAATAGGAATTGTGAGCGGGGGGGGGGGGGGGAGGCCTCCGGAACCCTCACTGCCCGAACGAAACACAACAGCCGGTCGGTCGACGTTGATCGATTAACCCTGGCTAAATTCCATCAGTTTCTTTCGAAATGCATTTAGAAAAGGACTCGTTGTTCTTGGCCAGTACGATGTTGCTCGTACTATTATTACGGAGACGCAAACGCAGAAGAATCTGGATGCGGCCGTTTTTTAAAGCCAACGATCGCTTATTTTATCCAAATGACATTTTAAGCAGCGGTTTTTGTTTTTGTATTTTTTTTGCGTAGCGATTGTCTTGAATTTCGAGGTTAGTAGTTTCGAGGGAGGTATAGCGGAGGGGGATGGAGGGGGTACGGTAATGGTAACTTAGTAGAATATTTGTTTTTTTTTTTCCTAAAAAAAACCTAAAATAACCTCAAAATAAAAATATCTTGAATACTATGCATTTTCGCACTTTGGCTCCCCCTCCCCCTCCCCTTCACCCCTTTTTCGGTGTTGCTTAATCTAAAGTGCTTCCCAAGGTGTTTGGGGGAATATCATTTAGTATTTAAACGTTCATATTATCATCACTCATTATTATCAACATAAACATAATCTAATATTACGATTATTATCCATGGGCACGAAATAATATATTTTTTTAATATAAAAAAGGGAGGCAAACGAGCAGGCGGGTCACCTGATGGAGAGTAATCACCGCCGCCCATGGACACCCGCAAAACCAGAGGAATCGCAGACGCGTTGCCGGCCTTTAGGGGAGGAATAGGAATTGTGAGCGGGGGGGGGGGGGGGGAGGCCTCCGGAACCCTCACTGCCCGAACGAAACACAACAGCACCAAGGGCTATTATTTCACGCCGGATATTAGGGTGTTACCAGACCAATCGATCGATCGATGGTAGAATGGATTAGTCAACGTCGAAAGAAACTGATGGAATTTAGCCAGGGTTAATCGATCAACGTCGACCGACCGTCGATCGATGGGTTAGACGAACGGTATCCGTCGATTGATTAAAGCTACCACACCTATCGATCAACGTCGACCGACCGTCGTCGATCGATTGGTTAGTCAAACGGTAGGTATCCGTCGATCGATTAAAGCTACCAGACCAGTCGATCAACTTCGATCGACGTTGATCGATGCCGTCGATCGACGATCGATCGATTGGTCGGGTAACACCCTCGGGTCTCACCCTTAGTGAGAGGTTGGTATTTACGCCGGGCGAGCCGGCCCAGCGTGCCCGGCGTGCTGCAACGCAGCGTGGCTCTACCACTCAGTCAGTGTCACTCATTTAGCACCACCCAAGGGTCACGTGTAGGGTCTAAACGGTAAACCTACGGACGTGAGTAACTTTAACCCCCAATTATAATAACGAACTAGGTACACACCACATTAAAGTGATTATGTCGATATACTAGTCACATCTTTAGTCACGCACACATGTACAGATAGAAAGCTGCACACTAACAAAATACGGACATGCTAAAAATCCAAAGACTCTGTCCATTGTGATATTTGGTCCGAGGTGGGAACACTGTTCTGAGGTTCTGAGTACCGCCCGGAGGGTGACAGTGACAGTCCAGACGGCCTGACAGGTGACAGGTGCATCAATACTTTTTTTCCTATTTTGCGTAGGCATAGCAGTCTAATAGAGAGAGTTAGGCTGGCCTCATACAGCCGGAATGGCTTTCTGAATTCAGAATCTGAATTTAAGATTCTGAATTCCGGCACCTTGACTCACACATTCTTAAAAATTCAGATGTGACTCCCGGCTTAGGCAAATGTCTCCGAGACGTTAACCGCTTGCTGTTTCAACAAAGGTTGCCATTTTTTAAAAGGTTACAATTTAAAAAATGAATCAATCGCTTTTTCGCCGGAAGTTCGCCAGGCAAGCACGTTTGTAAATAAGTACTTATGATGACGAGTGACTTACCTACCATAATATGACATTGATATGAGACCAAACCCAATTTTCAGCTTATAATATAAATAAATTAAGACTGAAGACCACAAGCAAACGCTTGCTGCCAAGAATTTCTCAAATGTTAACAACTTGACGTCCGTCTGTAATGAAATAAGTGATAAAACTAAATGTTACAAACCGCGCGAACATTTAAACAGTTGATGCGAGTACCCACTAGGTAGTGATTAAAACGTTTGCATCTTGTATGAGTACATCGCCTAAAGTAACTCTATGGCGTAGCGGCTAAGGCTTTCGGGTTTAATTGTCTAACTACAACACCTATCACATTACTTTTCTAATTGATTATTGTCCTAAATAAAATAAAATAAAAAACATTCCAAGTACATTGTTTTGCTAGTTAACTTAAAACTAATTTTAAAATATGCAAACTAGAGAAGCAATGTACTTACTGTTACTTGAAAGGTAATGCTAGAGGTTCAACTAATGCAAAAAGTCCCCGCCAGCGCCGCCCCGGTTTGTGATCTTGCCAGTTAGTTACACAACTTTCACATTACCGAGTTAAAGGATGGGTAACCAAATAAAAAGCGTCTCGAGCTCCTCCGTGCTTCGGAAGGCACGTAAATCACTCTGCGGTTGTATTGGCTCTGGGCTTAGCCTGTTATAGCCCAGTCTGCATTAGTGCTGTCGTTCATGTGGGAACGTTCAGGACGTTCATAAGATGACGATGCTGACAACATCGCCTTAATATAGGATTGCTTCATTGTTACTTATTTATAGCGGTAGGTACCGAAAATAATTGAAAAAAAAAGTCAAATCATTTATTAAATATACGCCTTCACAGACACAATGACATGATCGTGGTCTCTACGCGACAAGTTAAAATATTTATTTATTTTACATTATTGATTTCACTGCCATTAATTATGAGTTGGTTGATAATGTTTCAAAATAAAACATAGGATTATTTATGTTTACCAAAAATAATTTTAAAACAATTAATTTTATATAATTACCCTAGTATGTTGATAATGAATCAAGTACAACTTTAAGCCATGTTTAATGCAGTTTCATTGTTGGATACGACATGAGGTACACATCCCTTCTTTATTGTGAGCCTGATGCAGCATTAAATATTGGTGTTATTATGATTAACCATGCTTTTTGAAGGTATCCAGAATCTCCTAAGAAATCAGAATGATATACTTACTTATAGAAAATTGTCATAGATAAAAAGTTAGTAGGTAGTATATATTTACCAAAAATAATTTAAAAACAATTAATTTTATTTATTTATTTTATATTCACAGGTGAATCGACAGTTCTATAAAAAGTATAACACTGAAAATGTGAAACAGCAAACCATTTACAGATTCACACAAATAAAAATGTGATAGTAACATTACAAACTCAAGCAACAATTACAATCGATTACTTCAAAATCGCCAAATTGATAATAACTAAACTATTACAGACTATGCTAGATATGGAACTTAATTTGTATTATATGTATAACAAGCCACCTTATGTTAAGCCACCTATTTAAAGAAAAAACAATATTATAACAAACACAATAAAACCCACAAGATTTAATAATAGGATAGTAATAATGCAAGTTTATACATATAATTACCTTTGTATGTTAATAATGAATCAAGTACAACTTCAATAGCTTAATGTTATGACTAGTAGAAATTGATATAAGTAGGTACTTAAACATTTTCTATAGGTACCTACTGCAAGTAAAATTAAATATCAAGTAAAAAATAACATTAATGTTGTATTTCTTAATATATTCTTATTTCCCTACCTAACTTTCTCAAAGTCAAAGTTTATTAAATATGAGGCTTCACTTTATCTTATTGACATTAAAACTATATGTAACTATAAAAATAAATGGCAATTGTGTGTATAAGAAGGTACTGTTTTTTTTAGTAAAATAATAAAATAAAATAAATAAATAAATCTTTCCTACACCAATTATCTAGCCCAAGAGAAGCTTCGAAGAAACTCGTTAAATGGTTACTAGACAACGGATAAACATACTTAAAATACTTAAATACATACTTATTATACATAGAAAACACCCAGACCCGAGACAATTTAGAAAAAAACAATAATTTCTAAATTGACCCGACCGGGGATCGAACCCGGGACCTCAAAGATGGCGACACCATGAAAACCGGTGTACAAACCACTCGACCAAGGAGGTCGTCATAAAGTAACTACCTAAGTAAATCTTTTTAATAAAGTGCAATAAACTTAGAACTAAATTAACTTTATACTTAAATTTTCCCCATCATATAAACCAAATCACTATTTTATGGGTTAAATATATTTATGGCACACTGTTCCTTTTTTTTAAATAAAAATGTTGTCAACGAATGTACTGTTTTTTGTACATAAGTAAATCTTTTTAAATAAAGCACAATAAACTTAGAGCTAAATTAACTTTATACTTAATTTTTCCCCATCATATAAACCAAATTACTATTTTATGGATTAAATATATTTATGGCACAGACTGCTCCTTTTTTGTAGAATAAAAACGTTGTCAACATTAGAGCTCCACAATAAAAAATCATGTAAATAACTAAATTCAACAATGCCAAAGCCATGTTCAATGCAGTTTCATTGTTGGATATGACATGTGGTACACACCACTCCTTTTTTGTAAGCCTGATGCAGCGTTAAATATTGTTGTTATTATCATTAACCATGCTTTTTGAAGGTATCCAGAATCTCCTAAGAAATTAGAACAATATACTTACTTATAGAAAATTATCATAGATTAAAAGTTAGTAGGTAAGTACCTATGTATTATACAAAATTGCTTGATATTGTTTTTACCAAATAACCATGTTTGTTCACCATTCTGAGGAAGTCCATCCTCCAAATTATGAGGTAACATTTAAGATTTTTGAATCGTCGTCTCAAATCTGCAAAACCACATAAAATAGTTTTATCTTTATGTCAATACTCTTTTTTCTAGCAATTTTAACAAAACTGACATTTCCTGGTAAATCCCAATATAATAATAGGCATAATACTTACCTTTATTATGTAAGTAATAATTTATTTATAAAACTTACCGTTTGAACATAAGGACTGATATCTTTTCCTATTATGAAAGATGCTTGTCTGTATAAGATTTGTAGGGTATAGTCAATAGGTACACCTTACTACACTTAGAGCGTTGGTTTAATACTCTAAGCTACCTGGCAAATTAAATTTTCATTGGAACCTGTAAAACAAATAGGCAATCTAAGTTATAAATTGATAAATGGACATTATGGATAGGTTACATTTAATATTTATACACAAAGTCCCTTACTGTTGTCTTATTCTTGACCTTTATTGTCATGAATAAAGGTACTTAGGTGGATTTATTTGGCCAAAATGTTTGTATAGTTTGAGAGCCCCTACAAATTGTTATGCAGCGACTTGCTCTTCGTTGCGGAAAATGTTGCATGACACACATTTATTTGTTCACTCACATCGCAACAACTATATCAGCACGCAATACCCGGCAGACCTTAGTTAGATATTTGAAAGTTCGTAAACGAGAACTCCGAGAACTCTTCACAAGTACAACAAACTCGAGATTTCGTTAATTTGCTCCAAGCAACGTAGGAAAACATTTCTTCCTTAGCGCCTGAGCACTTGATTATTGCAGTCCACAATTATAGCCCTAAATAGAGCATTTTAAACAAAACTTTCAACACAACACAACTCTTCCTTCATCAGCTGATCAAACAATCGCCATTTTGTGTGAATTTTTATCTTCAATGTTTGAGTGATCGCTAGATTAGCGATTCTTGGCTTGTCAAACTGTCAATTAGGTCTATTTTAGCGTAAATTTTACGTCGTAGGTAACCTCGGACCAATTTGGTCCGAGTAGGTAACTTTTGCTTATGTCAATCCCATACATTCGGTTTATCGTAGCGATGATTTCGTAGCGTTTAATTTGTTTGCCAATTGACTAGGCCCTCTGATCTTCTCGTCATGACGTAGATAACATATTGACACAAAAAAAATTAAAATATCAATCTGGTTGAAAAACAATTAAAACAACTTAAAATATTTTTTTAAAACAACACATTAAGTCAGTGCTCCTCAGTCACATAATATTTTACCTACAACCGGTTTTGTATGGGAAGATCTGTAGGTTTTTAGTCTATGATTGTAGAAGCCGCGGCACAGAAATGAAAAAATATCTTTTATAATCTATGATTACGTTAAAACTACTTGGTAATGACTTGAATAACAATTAATTTCACTTACTTGACAGCTGAGTTGTTGTAAACATCTAGGAGTACACTTTGTCATGAAATAAAGACTTGTTTTCGCCGCTCCGCACGCGCGCAAGCCGTGTGAATGTCAAAGTCACACTAAAGCAAGGTGCCGAGTCGACTCCGCAGATGAGTGGAACATAGTGCGTGTTCGGAAGGGCCTATCTAGTGTAACGTATATATCGCTGAGTTTAACTATATTAACGAGTTTCATTCAATAGAAGCTTATATTGTTACCAAATAATGGCGGCGAGTAACACACGCAATGACAACAGGGCTGCGTTCCGTGGCTTCACTCGAGTGCACTCGAGCGCACTCCGGCGCGCGCTCTACCCGTTCCGTGGCTTGGTGAAATTTTACTCTGACGGCTGTCAGAGCGCAGTTTCATCCGTTCTGTGGCTCAGAGCGCAGCAACCAAACAACCATCAAATCGGATGGTTGTTTTTCACTTTGACAGCTATTTGACGTTTATATCATTGTTATAGTGTCGAATTTTGCAATTTATGTCAAAACGTCTCGAAAAATTCGGCCTGTTTGTTTCGTATTGTTTTAATTTTTAATAATTGGGTTTAAATATTGTTTAAAAGTGGAAAAAATGTAGACAAAAGAAGAGTTTTCTCTCGTTTTGGACAGGAATACTTCAGAAGAGGTTATAAAAACAACTCGATCATTCCGTGGCTCAGTTGCAACTCAAACGAGTTAAACTTTAACCAAACAACTACACCCAGAACGACGGAACCCACTCCAGTCATAGCGCGATTCGCGCCTTCAGGTGACGGGAATTTGACAGATGGATCTACGTTCAGAAATCAGTTGTAGAAACACTAAAAAAACAACCGTAAGTAATGTGATGGAAATAAGGTGAGTACACACTGCTTTTTCATAAGCGACGCTGTGTTTTCGACAGGCTCATAATAAGAAATACTGCTGGCTAGAGTGACAATTCTACTGTCTTTGCAAAAACATTATAATCGCCCTATTGTAAGTAACGATGATTTTCCCTTGCTAGCAAGAACGTTAAATACACTGTAATACAGATATTATTTTGTGTTATAGTTATCTTTTGTTTTGTTATTTTATTAACTTGCATTCAATCAATCAAAACATACAATTCATCCTATTAAATTGTTGTCTATTATGTCTAATTCATCAAAATAAATATTTCCCTGCTCTCAAAATCTACATAGTTAATTAGTAGAATAGGTAAAACAGGTAAGTATACTAATCTTGAGGACGAAGCACGAGTATAATTAATGATTAAACGAACTTACCTAAGTTAAGTTCGATGATAATTATACGAAGTGCTTCGTCCGAAAAGATTAGTATGCATTCCTTCTCGCCCAACAAACTGTTTAAAACAGTTACCCATTAAGTGGAAATATTTATTTACTCCTCTAAACTTATTGACGAGAGCGCCACTGTGAACTCGGAGGTGGGGTGAATGTTGGCGGGAAATAGATATCTATAGATTCTATACATATCTAATACATACATACATAATCTATTCAGGACATCCAGAACCTATTTCTATTTTGGAATAGAACAAATATTACGCAGCCATACACGTGCTCTTCATGAACTCGCCTTTTACCATGGGCCATATTAATCTATGCTAAGCGCCATCTATGAAGTCATTTACGAACCAATTTCTTTTTTTTTGATCTCGGAAAATCGCTCATTGAAACAAAATAGTGCAACATCACTTTTCAAATTCTCTTAAGAAGTCCGCGTGAGATCTCAGTAAAGTTCCACATCTTTACTGAGGACTCAAGGGGTTTGGGGGAATATCATTTATCAATCATCATCTTAATCACCACTTATTATCATCCAGGGAAAAAATAAATAAATAACTAATGACTAGGCAGTATGGTCTCTGACTTTAGCCTCTTCCTTCATGGAATAAATGGTTTACTTTTGGTCCGAGGCTCGGACCAATTTGGTCCGAGGTCCGAGGGTTTAATTGTTTGACAAAAAACGTATGACAATGACAAGAGATCTTATAACAAACAACGTTGGAAAAACTAATCATTTGACAAACTTTCTTTTCGAAAACATATTACTCTAAAAGAAATTATTTGACATAATTAAGAATCAAACTAACTTACCTTGTAAAGTTTGATTCCAATTATGCGAGGGTCTCAACCGAAGACGATTACTTATTACATGCAGCAGTACATGAGATGGTGCTATCTTCTTCACACTTTTAGATATATCCTAAAAAGAAATATCTTATTTCAGTTCCCTCCACTGGCAACCCCGCGTCACAAGACGTCATTATTTCAGAGAATTTTGTGTTATCCTCCACAATTTTTTATTTTATTTAATGGGTTGGGAGGGATGGGTTGACGTAATCGTCTTCGGTTGAGACCACAGACATATATAATATGTCTGTGGTTGAGACCCTCGTATAATGGGCGATTTTCTGAGATCAAAAAAAAAAAAGAAATTGGTTCGTAAATGACTTCATAGATGGCGCTTAGCATAGATTAGTATGGCGCTTAGTAAAAGGCGGGTTCATGAAGAGCACGTGTATGGCTGCGTAATATTTATTCTATTCCGAAATAGAAATAGGTTCTGGATGTCCTCAGGACATTGTCCTGAATATAAATAGGTAAGTAAATACTATTTTTTTTATTCTTTTGGTTGACAAGTAAAAGTGTAGAATTTATTACAGCCCATAAGTAGCCCAGCTTTCATAAAACGACATCTATCGAGTGTTTTTGAACTAATTTTTACTTTTTAATTTGGGCTGTCAGAAAATCGCCCATTGGAATCAAACTGCACAAGGTAAGTTCGTTTGATTCTAAATTATACTTCGGGTCTCAACCGAAGACGATTACTTATTACATGCAGATGTTCAGAGCATTGTAATGTTAACACAATAAAAATAAAAAATTATGTCAATTTAAACTTAACAATAAGTAGGTAGTTTTTTATAGGTGCATAAAAGCCTCCTTTAAACTTTAAAAGATGCATTTAATGGCTATCGATGCATTGGTCGTTTTCTAAGCAATGACTTTAACAATTTCATTTATTTATATGATTAATTATTATTATTTTGTTGTGTAAATACTGCATTGACAAATTCATTCTGATTTGTACCTAAACATTTCTCCAACAGTATTAACAAATACATTTAAGTGACTCAGCCTCAGCCCACAACAACTCTGCGAAACACCTCCAGACTAGATCTGTGAGCAGTGTGAGCAGTAAATGCCGAGCGACTGCGTGACTGTGTGCTCCAAATACAGACAAATATCAGTATCGGCATGTCGTCCACTGTCTTGGAATCCTTTTATTTTTATCTGCAACAAATGTTTGTGACCGCCTTTTTATGAGGTTGGCACAGCCAGCAACAAATAACTGGGATTCTTACAAATATTGGACAATCTGATAGCGGTTGTCAAACGCGAGTCCTGAAGTCTAAATGAAGTCGGTAATTTCAATCACAATCACATAATTTTGTATTGATATATTATTTTTGATTAAACTAATAGACTGCGTTTTTTGAGCAGAAACAATAGAAAATATAGTGTAAGAATCATAAGTGACAAATCAATGATTATGATCTGATTCTAAGGATAGTCCTGGAAATATGGTTTAATTAACATGACATTTGTATCCCATGTTAAATTGTATTTTTGATTTGGAGCAATAAAACTTAGTTAGCGTACACTTAACAAAATTGTGTTAAACACAGTCATTCATGTAAAGTAAATTACTTCCCTTTGAAGGCAGGTAAAGTGGACCTATGCGTATTTAAACAACATAGAACCTTCCTCAAACTTTTTGGTTAGAAATGATAACTTTATAACTATCAGCTTTGAAAAGATTCAAGTTATTATTTTTTGAATAAAGCTACCAAGATATTATCAAATACAGTACTGATTTAATGTTACTGATTTTGTTGCAAGAGATGTAAACATATATCTCAAGATGCTTGTGGTATACCATGTCTGGTCAACGATTCACTAATAATTTAGCGCGACCTGGATAAGGCTATCTAGAAGTAGATGGCTCGCCTTGAAAGGAAATTAGGTATAACAAATATTATTTAGGGCCGAAGAACAGGTTTTTTTTTTCTTAGACAACAAGTTTGGGCCACATTGTATACCAAGGATGTAAATTCTAATCTGGTACCACAACAATACCGTCTGCTTTATCCAATTTATATTAAACACTTGACCGTCATTAGAAGCTTATAATATTGAGATAGGCATATCCGTTTCCCGTCGTATTTTCCTTCTCTTTCTTCCGGTATATCGCTGTCTCTCTCGCTCAGCCCACTCAGTGGCGTCACCAGGTGGCACGGTGGGGGAACCAGCAGATTTCACACCCGTGCCCATTTGTTCATCATTGGCGTGAAATTTCCCGTCGGCGTAACTTGTGCACTACATAGTGATCAAGTGACAAAGAAATAGAATTATTTTTATTTAAACTGCAACACAGTTCTCGTGAGTTTCTACAATACACGTGAGTACTTAGAATAGTTTCTTAACTTAACGGTGTTACCGTTCGCTGAATTTATAATTTAAACTTATCTGGTAAATCAAACTTTTTATTTTACCCGCCAGAGATGTAGATACACCTTTTCTTTTAAGATAAGAAAGCATTCGAGTAAAGATAGTATTTTTAAAAGTGTTTTTTGTGTTTAATACGTGGTATCTACCCTCCAGGCACTTTTTCTTTTTATTTTAGATAAGAAACCGATAATTAGTGCTTACATTAGATAATGAGAAAAATGAATTGTAGCTAAGCGGCTATAGCTAGTCCTTCTAACAATCCCGATCGCATCGGCGAAGGTTGAGTTCGAGTTAATCGTCATCGTTCAAAGAAGCATGGTCATCGTACCTACCCGCCTTTTATGACGATAACGACAATGTGTCTGCTTTATCGGACGTTAGAGGAAATCTTACAACGATTATTGCACCTCGCAGGTGTTACCAATACTGACTAAAACAGTTAACATTTTAAATATTCCGTGTAGTGATCTAGATTTGATTTTTGATTTTAAAAGTAAACTAAAAGAGCCACCTAGGCCTTAAGCACCAATATTCTGATAAATTGGTGCACAACCAATAACTTTTGGTATTTTAAAACTAAAAAGATATTTTTAATAATTGTCTGCGCAGTTTACTAGTTGGTCGCAAACATCTGATGCCTCTCATAAAGGTCTTATTTTCAGTGGTGATTAGGTTGTAGACTGAAACTATAAATATACGAAAAGAGGATAGGTACTCATAAAAATGTAAAAGACCCTCTAATGCTTGCTACTTTGAATAAGATTCTACCTTCAAACACACATTTGTTTTATTCTGAACAGATTACAGTTGCATTAAAAAAAAAAAAAAATGTCCTGTTAGAAAACTTTTTGGCCAGTTATTAAATACTAGTACTGGGAATGCCTCGCAAGCAAAACCTGTACTAACAACAAACGGTTACCTTTCGCAAGGGCAAACTTCTTATAGTGTACCATCGCGTTGTTCTTCTGGTTCATGGGACAGACACACGCACAGCATGCTGTGAACCGCCCTCGCAGGGCGCTTACCAAAATTAATGTCCTCCGCAAGGACATACTTATGGCAGCCACGAACCATATCGTGGCTATAATCTGCCCGCCCTCACAGGGCGCTTACCAAAATCAATGTCCTTCGCAAGGACATACTTATGGCAGCCACGAACCATATCGTGGCAATAATCTGCCCGCCCTCGCAGGGCGCTTACCAAAATCAATGGTTATTACATGAGTGTTCGCGGTTTTGCGAGAAGATGCATATATGTTAATATAATGCTAAATGTACCTTATTTAATTTAATTTGATTTTGAATAATATGTTTAATTATTGTAATTGGTATTTAACCGTTTTAACAAAATTTAATAAATAAATGTCCTCCGCAAGGGCATGCTTATGCGGTTATGCCAGCACGAACCATATCGTAGCTATAAACCGCCCTCGCAGGGCGCTTACCAAAATTAATGGTAATATTACTTGAGTGTTTGCGGTTTTTGCGAGAAGATGCATGTATGTTAATGTTATGCTAAATGTCCCTTATTTTATTTGAATTTGAATAATACGTTTAATTGTTGTAAATGGTTATGTAACCGTTTTTAATTAAATTAAATAATAAATGTCCTCCGCAAGGACATGCTTATGCCAGCCACGAACCACATTGTGGCTATGGACCGCCCTCGCAGGGCGCTTACCAAAAACAATGTATTCCGCAAGGACATGCTTATGCCAGCCACAAACCACATCGTGGCTATGAACCGCCCTCGCAGGGCGCTTACCAAAATCAGTGTCCTCCGTAAGGACATGCTCATGCCAGCCACGAACCACATCATGGCTATAATATAAACAACGGAGGCTGTTCTTACTTTCGATCCCCAGGATCATAGGCTTGGCAGCTCTATCAATCAGGACAAAAACGTCCATCTTCTCTGCTAACAGAGGTAACAAAAGACGTAGACAATGACGCTCCGAAATTTCGAGCCGGTCAATTTGCACTTTATCGACACCGTTGGGACTAAATAGGTGCTCCAAGTTTTCTATCATAACACAAAGGTATCAAATACCGTTTTATCTGAAGCCATCGCTCAAGGTTCCAAACGTTATAATCGACAGTTGTTACACGCTTGTATCGGACAAAATGTCTGCAATGCTGACACAGATGAAGGAACAGGTTTCTATAAACAGTAAGTTTTTTTTTCCAAACTTCGTTTTAACCCTGTTCTCAGTACCAAAGAGCACTCAAGAAAGGTCACTCCGTCCAAATTTTTAACCTGAAGTCGTTAAATTATTATATGAATTCCGGACTGTGTACGGCCAAGAGACGAGATGTACAAATTACTTTTCTCAGACCTAGGTACTACCATCTGACTATAGCCAAATCCCACAATGGTTTCTTCGTCTGTTCTACAAAGGCGAATTACTAAAAATTATATGCCTTCCATTTGAGATGAGCACGGCAATGTTTTCTTAGACTATTATCTTATAGACATAAAGACCAGATGGTTCTGTCCAGACATGCCAACATTGTAATAGAAACACTTACTTATTTTGGTGTCCACATAAACTTCAAAAAGTCTGTTTGACCGCCCTCGCAGGGCGCTTACCAAAATCAATGTCTTCCGCAAGGACATACTAGGATACATGGAGGAATCACAAGCGTCCATACATACCTACATATACTCACGACTGTAATTATCCCCGAAGGGTTAGTCAGAGACCAAGCAAGCAATGAGGACCGCAAAAGCAGTCCTCTGCCATAGTCTACGTTTCACCAAATGATAACTGCACATGTACGTGACAAGTGATGAGCCTATCGCCGCTCTATACTGTTGGATGTATGTGCAATCTATGGTCTGTTAGTCGCCTTTTATGATACCTAAGAGAAGAAATTGGGTGGTAAAATAGACTCTACCTTACGATGTAGTTAAATGTATTGGTAGCTAAAAATTATCAGAAACACCAATACATATATCTCCACCAACATTGTTTTTGACAACCGTTACTTCAGGATTGGGGGGTCACAACTCAACAATTCTGCCCTATCGGGAAGGTGGAGTGCATTCGAACAAAAGCTGCACTGCAATCAAAAAGAAAAGCGGGCTGTTCTAAGTCTTAGAATTACAAGCATCGAACACGAAGCCTGCGACAATTTTATTTTAATCCTCCAAATTGCCAACCAACAAATGACCACCAACCAAATTGTGGTCAAAATTCATTACATTCCAGGGAAATTGAACAGCTATGCAGATGAACTGTCTTGACATAGCCAAGCTCTACAGTGGCATCTACTGCCAGAATTCACACAAACGATATTCGCGAAGTGGGCCTGGCCAGTAATTCACCTGTTTGTATCCAAGAACGCTCGAGTAGTGGGTAAACTATGCAGATTTATCTCAATGATTACGAATCGATGTTTCACAATGCTTTCAGCCTGAAGTAGAACGCTTCCCTTTGGCTTGGAAATTCGCACCACCTTCCCTCATCCCCCGGGTGCTAGCACACCTCAACAGGAATTTGTCTGATTGTGGTACCCCTTGCTGCCTTTTTCACAGTATGGAATTCGAAACGTAGACGCCTGGTAGACATAACCACAGGCCTGCCAACCCCCAAGGTTCAAGACATGACGTTGAAATTTGGTGTGCTTAAATGATATATCGTTATGGAACCACAAGCAAATTTCCCTACTCAAGCGTCCGGTTATTATAAAACCATATGAGCACTTGTGCTTGGTCCAGTAGTACAGGAAGGGCGTTAGCAGCAGCAGCGGCGCCATCCACACGCGGAACGCGTACCAAATGGGTCCAGTCAGTCCAGTTTTTGGCAGATTTACACTTAATATTTTAAATCTTTCTTACAATACTATACACTACCATAAATTGTCGTTTCTACTTTATGCAGCGCACAATTGTATGGAAATCTTAGTGACGAGGTAATAGTTAAACATGTTTTAAAATCAATCTCAATTAAACATTTAAAACAACAAAACCTCCTTTTTCCAGGTTTTAGTAATATTAGTCTGTAGACCTTTGTAATGTATTTCAAACCTAGAATCAACTAGTTCGTAACACTGCAATATTATTGTCGCATTGCTCCTTTGTTACCTTGCTGTGGACACCAAACATTATTTTGTTCAGGACAATGCAGTAATATTATGGCGACAGTTTGGGTCAAAAACTGACTGTAGGGACTACAGACAAACAAGCTAGAAATTGCTACTGGTTAAAAGGATCAATAAATATTGTACAAAATGGCTAAACTAATTTATTTAAAACTTCGAGTGGTTCACCTGTCACCTGTTTCATGCACTGTGGTAGCTAGATGGATATTACAGCCACACCTGGTTGTGTTTTGCTCCGCTGTAGCATCTACAAACTAGATTGATATGATTTACCCATTGAGGATATACTAACTATTGGTAATTGGAGATTAGTTACTTAATACTTTGTCGTGAAATATTGATTCAGGCGTCACGAAGTTTTTCATTTTTTATTTTTACCCTCTAAAGTGATTGAAATCAAATAGTAAACAATATTTATTTCCTAATAATAATGTTCGTATACATGGTTTACAAGCTAAATTATTTGATTTTTCATCAATGACTGGCCAATTATTTTCTTACATGACTTAAATTGTAAATAATTAGTACTTAATTTATAACTTTTTGTTTAAACCATAATCATATGATTAACTCTCTCGCACTTATTGTTTAATTTATTTCTCACATTGGCGTTTTCACCAGGCGATAACAAACAGGTCTCAATATTATAAGCTTCTAATGACGGTCAAGTGTTTAATAGACGCGTTTTACCTGAAATAAAACGCATATTAAATACTTACCTCATTAGAAGCTTAGTTTTTATTTCCGCCTGGTGCTTAATGCATATTTCGACGCAATGATGAACAAATGGGCACGGGTGTGAAATCTGCTGGTTCCCCCACCGTGCCACCTGGTGACGCCACTGAGTGGGCTGAGCGAGAGAGACAGCGATATACCGGAAGAAAGAGAAGGAAAATACGACGGGAAACGGATATGCCTATCTCAATATTATAAGCTTCTAATGAGGTAAGTATTTAATATGCGTTTTATTTCAGGTAAAACGCGTCTATTAAATGTAAGTGTTTTTTTTTTGTTATGGCTTGGTCAGGATTTCGTGATGCATTCTGCGTTTGTAAGTGTTTGTACAGTCAAATTATGGCTTTGCCAATAAAGTAATAATATGTGAAAATGCATGGTAGGAGAGTTACCTACTCCGTATCTAAGTATATCCGTATAATGTTTTCACAAGACTGGATGTAGGATGCGAATACAAAAAAGTTTCTGAATCAATTAATGCTAAGAACTTCTCTCGTTCAAACAACTTGGTGTAGGTAGGTAATTCAAACCGCAACGGCCGCTGTGCATGCAGTAGTCAATATTCTTGAATTCATCTAAATCCCTTATTGTACATTTATGTTTAAAAACAAGTTCTGTTGCTCTGTTTTTTAGTAATGCTTTTGTAAGTGTTTGTGACAAACCCTATGTCTCCAAAAAGGTGCTTGTACTCGTAGTTTTATTATTCAATACACACTTGTCATAGTTTGAGCTTATTTTTCGTGCGTAGGTACAATACCTAAACTAAACAATTATTGTAGAAAATTTAAATATTATGCGCAATGGGCGATTTTCCGAGATCAAAAAAAAAAAAGAAATTGGTTCGTAAATGACTTCATAGATGGCGCTTAGCATAGATTAGTATGGCGCTTAGTAAAAGGCGGGTTCATGAAGAGCACGTGTATGGCTGCGTAATATTTATTCTATTCCAAAATAGAAATAGGTTCTGGATGTCCTGAATATAAATAGGTAAGTAAATACTATTTTTTATTCTTTTGGTAGACAAGTAAAAGTGTAGAATTTATTACAGCCCATAAGTAGCCCAGCTTTCATAAAACGACATCTATCGAGTGTTTTTGAACTAATTTTTACTTTTTAATTTGGGCTGTCAGAAAATCGCCCATTGTTCTAGAACCGGTTCCAGTAATTTCGGAAACACAAATAGGCCGAACAGAAGAACTTTAATTTCAACTGCGGCCTCAAACTAAACCTTAACTTTTTCCGATCAGCTGTAATTGCAGTAGATACTTAATTAAATTTAAGCATCTTGAATATCAATTGTTGACAATAGTTGTTGTGAATTAATAATTTAAGGGCAGTTCGATTCTTTTAAATATAATTATTTTGAAGCTGCTTTAAATTTTAAGTGAATTTGTGAGATCCTTTACATTTTTTTTTTTGTAAACTTTTCCTGACCTTTATAAACACAACAAAAGAGAATCAGACAAGTCAGTCTAGCCGTTTTCGTGCGCTTAGCAACACATTTGGCGATTCATTTTAATCTACATAGATTGAGATAGTAAGTAACAGACATTGTTTTGGGGTATAGTTGTTTTGTATAGGTTTGCCGGGAAAATGAATATTACATTTACGAATCCAATGTAAAACATTACGATCCCTAGTGAGCTCACACTTTGTCATTCAGTCATAAAAATAGGTCAAGCGACTGCAGGAGCTCTGATTCCAACGGCTCCCTGTCAGATATCCGGCGGAACCTCGGCAGTCCCTCGGTGGTGTAAATGGTGCTGGTGGGCTTGATCGCGGCTCGATAGCTGATGATACTACTACGCGCAGTGGCGCCCCCCCCTAGAGTTTAAAGAACCTCGAAGTTGATCACAACTTCAGCCCGGGCATTAGCCCGGGACCCTGTACAGAGCGTTGGATTTTCGTTTTCTTTCCGAATCAAACTTGGTTATTGCATTAGGGGTCTTAATATTATTATGCTCAGAAAGTAAAGTTTTAAAACTTTTATTCATATTCACCTCCAACAGAGCTTAGTATTATTATTTCAATTTCCTTATTTAGTTTTGGAATTCGAGGCCTAAGTACATTATTACCATTTTTTTTTTAATTCCATTTATTTAAGTAGGTAGGTAAGTAAGTACTTATTATTTTTTATTTTTTTTGTAAATTATTATTATGAGTAACCTTTTATTTTTTATGAGGTTCTTCTCTGAGAAATTGTAGAATGTATGGGTGTCCAATGAAAGCAGGCTATCGTCGGCCTGACCGTCCTATACGGGGACAAATCGAAGATCTCAGTGGCGCAGCTGGCACGGGCACAGGCGCTAGCGCTGCAAGCAGCGCGAATGGCCAAGCTTCGTTTCTGCCGCTACTGGTTGAGTCATTGTAAACATCAATGACATAGTTTAAGATGTTTTCACCAAATCATTATTGATAAGTAAACCCGAAGATAACGAAACGTTGAAAACATGTCTACCTCAGGTGGAAATCAAACCCACGTCCTCAACAATGTTGAGACTCTGCTTTGTTCAACGGAGGACGTGGAAACGTGAAAACTGTTAGGGTGAAATAGGTATGGCCTCTCACGGTTAATGTGGAGTAGAAAATCCTCAACACAGTTCAAGTGGAGTTAGAAACCATGAAACGGCTAGCGTGGAGTAAAATAAAGCCTCAACACTGTTAAAATGTACTAAGTACATATTCCGGAAACGGCTTACTTGAAATAAAATATAGCCTCACTCAATCCTGGTAGAGTGGAGTGAGTATCTTCGACACGGCTTGTGTAGCCGCTTTGTCGCCAAGTAAGTTAAATTATTATTCTAATACAATTAATAAGTATATATAATGCTGATGTCTGACCTGAAAACCGCGTGGCGACTCCTTTGCTTCAAATCCAGAGGGGCTCCTTGGAATTTTCTTTCTTGATGTATCCACCAATTGACAACATCAATATAGCCTCAACACTGTTAAAGTGGAGTGAGTATCTTCGACACGGCTTGCTTGGAGTAAGATATAGCCTCAACACTGCTAAAGTGGAGTAAGTATCCTCGAAACGGCTTGCGTGGAGCCTCAACACTGTTAAAGTGGAGTAAGTATCCTTGATACGGCTTGCGTGGCGCCTCAACACTGTTGAAGTAGAGTATGTATCCTCGACACGGTTTGCGTGGAGCCTCAACACTGTTAAAGTAAAATAAGTATCCTCGACACGGCTTGCGTGCAGCCTCAACACTGTTAAGGTGGAGTAAGTATCATCGACATGGCTAGCATGGAGCCTCAACACTTTTAAAGTGGAGTAAGTATCATCGACACGGCATGCGTGGAGCCTCAACTCTGTTAAAGTGGAGTAAGTTACCTTGACAACGGCTTGCGTGGAGTAAAATAGAACCTCAGCACTGTCTAATTGGTGTAAGTAACCTCGAAACGGCTTGTATGGAGTAAAATCAATGACATTCAATGTCATTGAGTAAAATAAAGCATCAACACTGTTGAGCAGTTATACATCCTCGACACATCATACGTTTAGTAAGTTAAACACTGTTACAATGGTGTCTAAGTATGTAGTTTGGTATTTAAAGAATTTATTGTTGTAAATAGCTTTTAATTTTGTTACAATCATTATTATAGAATCCAAGAAAAACCAATAAAAATGAGGGTAGATAATTTTAATGATAAATGATCTTAGATCCTTACAGCTATGATACATTCCTTAATAGTTCATTTTCCTGGTAAATTAGCGTTATGTTCTAATACCTGCGTGTCGTAATATCGTTGATACGACATTTATCACTATTCACCGACACCGATGATGATAAACGCCTACGTTTTTTGAATTAAAAATGATTTCTTTACTTTACGAAAAATACCATAATGATCACTGTCTCTCAACTTCGAACTTTAACATTTTCCCATCATATTAAATACAAATTTAATTTCGTTACGAAAAGTACGTGTAATTCCGTTAACACAAAAACACGTAATGACGTCTCGTGACGCGGGGTTGCCAGTGCAGTGAACGGAAATAAGATATTTCTTTTTAGGATATATCTAAAAGTGTGAAGAAGATAGCACCATCTCATGTACTGCTGCATGTAATAAGTAATCGTCTTCGGTTGAGACCCGAAGTATAATACAGGTTTCACAAATGTTTTACTTAGAAATTATTTCTACTGTTAAAATATTATTTTAATAATATTCACTTGACTAAATAATTCGTTTGCCAAATTGGTGATTTTACAAAAAGTATGGTATATTAGGTATGATATATTATATAAGCAAGAATGTAAGCAATTTCAATTTTTCAATACCTGTAGGGCAGCTAGTATTTCTGTTGTCTAATAAAAAAATAACCTCGAAATATTTAAGACAATCGCTACGCTGCGCTTGGCTATTGTCTTAAATATCTAAACTATCACGTGTCCTACAGGAGTAGAGCAGCTAGTATTTGTTAAATGTTATTTATGCTATATTGTTTTGCCAACTAACATGTTTAAAAAATAATCAATTTGTGAAATAATGTTTTAGCATAATGATTTTTTTTTGGTAGATATATTGTCTGATGAGTAGTTTATTAAACAATAGTTTGTAAAATGATACATTTATCAAGTATAATTTTGTCAAATGTTATTTTTCAAATGAAAATTTGTTATTTGTTTTGGAAGTGTATAGAGTGCCACAAGCGGCACTGTATCTCCATCGGTTAGCGAATCGTAAGTTTTGCGGTATAATAGTGACGCCGCCTAAGCTGCCGTAAAGTTTTTGTTAGACAACAGAAATACTAGCTGCCCTACTTCTGTAGGTCACGTGAGTGATAGGTTAGAAATTTAAGACAATTGTCTTGAATTTCGAGGTTATTTTTTTTTATTAGAAATCAGAAATCAAACTCCATACAAAAATATCTTTTGAATATTATGTCGTCTGAACAATATGACAAATAAAAAATATGTTTCGGTTCCCGAACCGATTGAGATAGAATGCCGCTTGTGGCACTCTATACGCTTCGTACTGGGATGCCGTCAAATTACGGCATCGTAACCGATCGTACTATGTTGCCGCTTGTGGCACTTTATTCACTGCCTACACTTTGTACTAGGATGCCGTAATGACGGAATCGTAACCGATCGTACTAGAAAGCCGCTTGTGGCACTCTATCCACAGCCATTTGTTTTTTGTCAAATGATTGGACACCGGATCAAATATATATATTTAGAAAAAAAACGAATGTATGAATACATACTGTCAACTGTCAAGTGTCAGACTTCTTGGCGGAAAAGTGAAGCGTCATGTCTGCAGTTTTGTTTTATTTTCTAAAATTTGTGTTTTTTCGAACATTAGTGTGAAATAATAGTGGATTATTAAGCGTTAAGTGTTTGTGAACGTGCATGAGTGTTGGCAAATGAAACAAAACAGTGTAACATCACTTTTCAAATTCTCTCAAGAAGTCCGCGTGAGACCCAGTGAGACCTCAGTAAAGTCCCACATCTTTACTGAGGACTCAAGGGGTTTAGGGAACATCATTTATCATTCATCATCATAATCGCCACTCATTATCATCAAGGGAAAAAAAGAAATAAAGTAACTAATGATTAGGCAGTATGGTCTCAGACCTTAGCCTGTTCCTTCACGGAACAATTAAATATAAAAAAAATACATACTGTCAACTGTCAAGTGTCATGTCAGTCAGTCAGTAGATATCTAATTTAAAGGTAATACCGTCGTAGATAGATTTAAAACACGTGAATAAATTGCTAATAAAACAATAAATTATCAATTTGAACGGCAACTACTGTTAAAAACCAGTATTTTAACTGCTTATCTTGCAGATGTTAAACTAATATCATTATATAAATTAACTGTAATTGTTTCAAGGTTATGTAAGAGTAGTTTTGTCTTCCCTATAAACTTATAAATAATGTCTCAAAATGAAGAAACTACTGGCAAAACGGACGATGCCAAAGAAGTGGATAATAAAACAAATGAGTCTATCTTGGAGGACAAGTGGATGGTGATATTTCATTAATGTTTATACGTTTTTTCACATTGTAGTTGTTTGTTACGATGAGATCTTTATTTGTGGTTCAATCAGTAGAGTCAATGTCATAATTAATTTGCATTATTAAGAAATATATTTATGTTCACCAAATATCATCAGTTAATTGTTAAAATATAGTTTTTTAATTTTATAAACAAACTAGCGACCTGCTCGGCACTTCATCTTACAGGGTACTCGGTGGTTAAATACCCACCTCCGAGTACCCTGTGACGAATTTCCGAAATATTTCTTTTAAACCTTATCGTTGCAAACAACAAAAAAAAGAATAGACCATTGGCCATTCCGAAATTATTTGTATTAAACAAATTAAAACAAACATACCTATCATCAAACAAGCCTTTAAAAGTATTGAAATGCAATAACATATAAGTGTACTTAACTGTTGTTTTTCATCAGATAAGAGATTGTGAAGTTTATGAAGATGAGTACAACGACTGCACCAGTGCAAAGGGACGGTTCCATCAATATTTTATATTTGGCCAAACAATAGACTGCAACCAATGGAAGAAAGACTACGACAATTGTTGCAAGTGGGCCTCAGACAAGGATTTGAAAGCAGCTGTACGTTGATCATGAACATCAACTAAGTACTTATTTTTTTTTATAGTACACTATTATCTGTAGGTAGGGAAGCCTGAATCTGTCTAGATGGCTGAGTATCAGCTCATTCTTTTTCCAAGCAGTAGCATACGTATTTCCGTTATAGTTAAAAGGGTAAAAGTTTTCTGGGTTTATGGCTCATGCATGGATAACATGTAGTCTTTAAATAAAGAAATGTGAAAACAATCATTTATAAATTAACTCAACAAAACCTTGATAATAGTTGACTACCTCAGGTGGTGTGTGTAGTCTACTTTTTTCATCGTTTTAATATCTTATAGTACTTATATATTTGTTATATTTCAAGAATTGTAAATTTCAGAAATCCAAGATGTAATTATTATTATACTTGAGTGTTATTAATGCAAAAATAACGAATATCACAAAATAAGTTAACCTTACATATTTATATATTTCAGAATGCATTAATCAATAGTGAGAAGGTTCGACGGATGGAGAGACTAAAGGCTCATTATAGAAATGATGTATGGAAGAAACGACATACACCCCCATCTGACTGGAACAGACCTTTACCAGAGTGGATGAGTAAAAGAGATGAACATTCATATCTTGCATACAAGGCCCAAGATATGAGAGAAGGAAAAACAGATGATTCTGACAAAGGATTTTGTTCAATTATGTAATACTTACTAATTTTATAGTAAATTTGTAAATATGGCTTTCAGTAGTGTTTACACTATTTTAGTTTTTAATAGATTATTTAAATTTAGTTATGAGTTTTAATGTAGAATAAGTACCATGTCTCTTTTACACCTTATTATAATAATTATATTATTATAATAAATTATTATAAATATTATAATAATTATATTATTATAATATTTATATAATATATATACATATTCTACTGGACCAGAAAATAAAAAATAAAAACTGTCAGACTCATGCAAATAGTGATAAAAAAAATATTTTAAGTATGTCCATCTTACATGCTAGGAAGTGGTGTAGGAAGTAGGTTGCATTTTCTTAATAATGAGCAGTAGTAATAGGCAACAGTTATCTGTTGCTACCATTATCATCAACTGGCAAATTAAAAATTGATAAGAATTACTAATGAAGAGATAAGTCTCAACTAATCTTGATACTTGCAAAAAATAGTAGGTAGGTCATAAACCCTCAACTGCTTACAGTAACAGAAGTTCTTTTGTTTATTTTTAAGATTTCATGAATAGAAACATAGGTAATCTATTAGCATGAGATCAAGTCCGAAACCATAAAAGAAAGGAAAATAACTATATCGCCAATTTTACATTAAGCATTCAAAAACTTCTCAAACAATCGCGAATCGAACTTACTGAAATGTAGGTACTCTCCTACTCTAATCAACTGTAAAATTTTCTTAACATTGTTGGTTTCATATTAATTTATTAATTACAACCCACACTACTAACTACTCCCATAAAACGACCAATATCGAAAAATAACAATCAAACACGAGATTATGACCGAGTTCAATACCCAATTTTGTGTGAAAATTAAAAAATATATGGTTTCCCTAAACAGTTCTGGACCTCCCAATATCGATTTATTAGGTCACCCTGTATAACGAGAAATAGTTAATTAATGACATGTATATATAAGGCGACTGCTAGAATCCGCAAGAAACTTCAAGGGCTGGTCAGGTCAAGTGTTTTAAACATGACAAAAAAAGAAATTTGTGCTTTTTTATATTTCACTAATTATTAATTTTATGAATTTTAATTTGATAGTCTTTCAGTATCTAACTAATTTATTTTAAAGCAATAACATAAGAAAAATAAAATGAAAGAATTAACTATTAATTAACGATTATTTACAACGCGCGGGCAGCGGCCGGCTGTTGACCCACCCGTCTGTTGACCCGTTCGCGTCAGCTGGGCCATAAATACCTACGTTAGTCTGCAATCTTTTTTGTCATTTTTGTCAAGTTTAAAACACTTGACCTGACCAGCCCTTGAAGTTTCTTGCAGTTTCTAGCCGTCACCTTATATATATCTAGCTATCATCATTCGCTTGCCCTGTTTCCATGTTATTTGGGGTCGGCGCAGTTCTTGTATTTTTCTTCCATATAATTGTCATTCGTCATCAAATCATCCAATCCCTTCTCATTCACGTCATCCCTCACACAATTCATCCATCTATATAATAATAGCGATATTACAATAGTCACTAGCAATTACACCAAAACAATTGATCCTGACCCAGCAACTGGCTCTTTATCGGTCAGATAAGGCCACGCCACCGCTTTAATTGTCACAAACAAGATAAAAACTGTTTACTTGGCCCGTTTGCTTTCAACAGAGTATTTTATTGACGATCGTAACTAAAGTAACACATATGAGTCGTATACTGTGCCGGAGTTTGTTGTCTCTGCAAAGAACGAGGGTGCTCATAATGGCTCGAAACACATCGTCTTTCCTCATTCAGGACCCCAAATATTCATTCCTGAAGGAATTGGGGCTCCAAGAGAAAAATGTTGGCGTGTTCAACGGAAAATGGGAAGCTAATGGTGAAGTAAGTATAATAACTGTTTATTTCTAAGTAAGTAGTACCTACAACCTAATTTGTAATATCTTATCTTCATATAGCATTTAAACTTTGGTAATCGTATATACCTAACATTATTCAAAGCAAACTGCTTATTACAAGTATTTTTGCTCGTTGTATCGAAATGGTCTGACTTAGCTCTTGACCACGGCTACCACAGTGCCACACTCATAAAACGCCTAGTAAAATAATGCCTAAGATAGGTACTATAGCAGTGGGGGTTAGTTAAGTCCTACTTTACAGGGTACACACATTCTATGTTTTTAAGTATCCAGCCAGTGTTAATAGTGACCACTTAGCCAGTCAGTATCATATTCATCAGATAGTCGAACTACTTATGTAGACGCGATAAAATACATATAACATGACTAGCTTCTGCCCGCGACACTCGTCCGCGTAGAATTAGTTATTCAAATCCCATGTTGTTGGGAAAAGCTAGTGTTAGAGACGTTTGGGGAACTGGACGTTAGAGGATTGTACGTTTGGGAAACAGGACGTTAGAGGATTGGACGTTTGGGGAACTAGACGTTAAGAGGCCAGAATGACAAATCCGGAGCAGTCCCTCTATTATTCCTATACAAAGACTCGAATCGGCAACAATTTTGCATCATGCCGACGTCTGTAGCCGAGTGGTTAGCACGCCCCGGTTCTGGTCTGGCGTCGCCATCTCTGCGGTCCTGGGTTTGATTACCCGACCAGGTAAATTTAGAAATAACTGTTTTTCTATATTGAATTCGGGTATTGGTGTATTCTTTGTTTAATATCTAATATGTTGATCCGTTACTAATAAAAACACAAGCTTGCAAAAAGAAGCTAACTTAAGCTAGATAGATGTTATTTGTGTTAGAGTGGAAAAGTTATAAGTATATTTTTTTAATATTTATCATCCTCTAGATTATACAATCGCTGAGCCCCGCCAACGGCAAAGTGATAGCGGAGGTGCAAGCAGCCAGCTCCGGCGACTACGAGGCGAGTGTGGCGGCAGCGCAGGAGGCCTGGCACCTGTGGGGCGAGATGCCGGCGCCGGCGCGCGGCGAGGTGGTCAGGCAGATCGGCGACGCGCTGCGGGAGAAGCTGCAGCCGCTGGGGCAGCTTGTGTCCTTGGAAATGGGTAGGAATAGATTTTTCAACGGATAACTTATGAATATTGACGATCTCCGCGGTCAAGTGGTTATATAGCACGCCGGTTCTGGCATCGCCATCTCTGTGGTCCCGGGTTCGATTCCCGGTCGGGTCAAATTAGTAATAACGGCTTAGGTCGACCGTAACGTGAGTGTTTTGGTAATAATTTATCTTTATATAACCAAAACACTCGCGTTACGGTCGACCTAAGCCGAAGTAGTAGCGTTTAGAGCTCCCTGGGTTTGACCGCTCTTATTGTCCATCTCGAACGCTCCTGCTAATCTACTACGACCAAACCTACTATAGGTACTAACTGAATAACCCCGGAGATGTTCAAGGAGTCAGTTATACTATAGTCTAGCGGATTGGGACACCAACAAGATCCTTGTCACCCATAAACCTGGTAACGCTGCGAGTTTTCTCTGGGAACAAAAGTTTAACGACTACATCAAATCCGACTCGAAGGACCAAAGCGACAAAGAAAATCATAACGAGATTAGTTCATAAGAAAAAAAATCTTTCAGGCAAGATTCTCCCCGAGGCTATCGGCGAGGTTGTAGAATACATCCACGTGTGCGACCTGGCCCTCGGCTTGTCCCGGACGCTCCCGGGCACGCTGTACCCGTCCGAGCGCCCGGGGCACGTGCTCATCGAAAAGTGGAACCCCCTGGGCCTGATCGGCGTCATCACGGCGTTCAACTTCCCCGTCGCTGTGTTTGGGTGGAATAGCGCTATTGCCATGGTTCGTATAGTTTTTTTGTAATTAAAATTAGCTTCTATCTGATCTTTGTCGGGCCTGCAGAGGTCTTCCTCTCCCACAGTAGTACCACATAGTACGACGATACATTGGGATCTTTTGTGCAATAAATTAAATCTTTTATGATTTAATATTATTATCATTAATGTTTGTTGGTTTTTTAAACACGACGAAACGGGTGTAAATGATTTTAAGTAAATCTGAGTACACATGTAGATACCTAGAGCTACAGAATATCCTCACCTACCACACCTACTTTAATTTTAGGAAAACATATCTTCATCTACTTTTGGAATTTAGTGTGTGAATGTAAATTTAAATTCACACGAGTGGAGCCGCTGTTTTTTACATACCACGTGGTCAGTCAGACACGTTTCGATAACGTTAACCTTAGCCAAATACTGACAACCCGACCCCAGCGTTAATGATGTAACTTTCCAAATTGAGTACGAAGGAGTAACGTGCCTTGTTATATACCTACCTATCTAACAAGAGTAAGTCGGGTGATATAATTAAACGTGATAAGTAATTTTGGAATCGCTAATGATCGTTATCTGAGTTAACCACATGAAATAACATTTACTTTGATAATACAGTTTGTTCTTATATCTTTGAATTGACCATTAGTAACGTTTAAATAGAGTTTGAGCATTAAGATAAGATACATTATATCACAGATTTTTATGACAATAGAATTGATTTGTCGTTGTATAAGTAAGATAGTCTTTAATGTAGTGGCATACCGGACTTCGGATTGTAAATTGGATATTTTTTCTTGAGGCTCCAGTAAGCAATGAGAAGACCGACCGAATCAGTCGATTCCGTAGGTTTACCCTTGAGACCCTACACGTGAGCACTGGGTGGCGGTGGTTCTATATAAGTCACTGTCTAAAGTGGTAGAGCCACGCTGCGTTGCAGCACGAATTGGACTGGCCAGCCCGGCGTAATACCACCCTCTCACGAAATGTTAGCATGAAGTGAATCTATGGAACTCCTTACTGTTGTGTTTCGGCCGGCGAGTGAAAGTACTGGTGGCCGCCGTCTCTCCCCGCTACCGCTTCCACGAAGGTGCTACTCATCCCTCAAAGGTCCTATTACTTCTTCTAGGCTGGCAATGCGTATCTGCAACTCCTCTGGTTCCACCCGCCTGCACGTTTGCCTCCTTCTCCCATAAATAACAAAAAAACAACGTTTGACATCTTTTTGTATGTAGGTATGCGGAGACGTGAGCGTGTGGAAGCCATCCGACACGACTCCTCTGACGGCGGTGGCCGTCACCAAGATAGTGGCGAGCGTGCTGCAGCGGAACAACCTGCCCGGCGCCATCGCGTCGCTGTGCGTCGGCGGCAAGCAGGTCGGCCAGCGGCTGGTCAGGGATCACCGGGTGAAGCTGGTCTCATTCACTGGCAGCACTGCCGTCGGGCAGGAGGTAATCTATACGTATATAAATAAATAGCTGTGCGTTTGTCTCGCTAAAACTCGAAAATGGCTGAACCTATTTGGCTAATTTCGATTTTGAAATATTTGTAGAAGCTCAGGGAAGCTATAAATGGTGAGAAACATAAATAATAAATAAGGGAAAATACTAAAAACGACAATTTAATTTTCCAATACGTTTATTTCCCCTCACAAATTTTAGAATATTACAATAACGCCTGACCCAGTGGTCATGCGCACGGCTCGATATCCGGAGGTGCCGGGTTCAATTCTTAAATTGGAATTCCCTTTCTACTTCTTCTACCCTACCCTACCCTTCCCTTCCAAACTTTCTTACGTTCAACTGCACTGCACTTTTTTTTTTGTTGTAGCTGTGGCTGAAAACTCCAATCTGGGAGCGCCAGCTGCACGCAATATCTATCTATCTCTAGTTTACCCTAAAAATCAACTTTTGTAGTTACATGAGCCAAATTAACCAGATGACATTAGATACCTAAGTAGGTAGGTATACCTAGCAATTACTTAATCAGTGGGATTTTATTATACATTGTTTACATACATACAAACCTACTTAACAAGGGTTAGTTAAAGAGGCGATTGGGTGGGAATACATACTGAATCTCAACATTCATAATCGCAACCATCAAAACATCAACAACGTAAGACCAACGATTCAAAATCTCAACACTTCTAAAAGCTTAGTAAGTCAACAGTTCACAACACCAAAGTTTAAACACTCATCATAAAAAATGGGTGTGTGTGTGTGTGAGATAGTGTAAGTGGGACTCACCTCTTTACCTTCACTCGCATCCATCTGACTCTGATCCGTCAAATCGGGCTTAACCATTTTTACCTTTAAATATTCGCATTGAAAGAAGATAATTTTTTTCTGGAATGGCTAAGATACTTTAAAAAAAATATTATTTATTTTTCTTCGACTTCAACGAATCTTTATGTCAAGGTGGGCGTGGAGGTGCAGCGCCGCTTCGGGCGCCACCTGTTGGAGCTGGGCGGCAACAACGCCATCGTGGTCAACGCGGACGCGAACCTGGACCTGCTGCTGGACGCCGCGCTGTTCGCGTGCGCCGGCACCGCGGGCCAGCGCTGCACCACCACGAGGCGGCTGCTCATACACACCAAGGTAACTCACCACATATCTACGCTATTCCACTGCGGGGCAAAGGCAACTGTTGTGGAACTCCCTGCCACAGTCTGTGTTTTCTATTAGTCAAAATCAAAATTCTTTATTCAGTAACTAAGAGGCCTATTACATCTCGAATGTGATTTTTGCGTAAAATGCCCATTTTCGCATTTTGTAGTAATTTTGCAGTTGTATTTATCGTTTTTATCGAAGTAGGATAATAAATTTGGGCATAATATTACAAATCTCCATTCTGTGAGCATAAGTTGAATTCGGACGACCGGCGCATCGCATTTTGTAGTAATTTTGCAGTTGTATTTATCGTTTTTATCGAAAATAATAAATTCATTATAAAATCTTTATTCCTCATGAAGTGACAATTACTCTGGTATAAATTTTGCTCAATAATATTATCGTAGATAGGAAATATTCACAGTTAACTTATAGCGATTTTCGAAGTTTTTTGGTTTAGAATAAGATTTTTTCCCATATAAAATCAATGATATCTAAAAATTCCGAGGCCGCTACGCACTATTCGACTATATAAGAGATATCATTATAATTTTTTTATTTCACTTGTTTGGAACAGTAGTTTAATCGATGAGCTCAAAAAAGTGCCTTCGCGCACTTTATGAAAATCTTTCTCAGCAATTTTGGGTTTAATTAAAAAGTTAAACAAAATTTACAAAAAGCGAGGCCGCTAAGCATTATTCCAATAGCTATTCTACACTATTCAATAAGTCATAATTGTTAATGTATTTTTGTTTCTGAGATCCATAACGCCAAAATTGGCCATTTTACGCAAAAATCACAGTCGAGATGTAATAGGCCTCTTAAAATAAGCATTTAGAATCGTCAAAAATTTCAGTTTAAATTTACTTCTCTAAATGGATGGATGAGCACCTACCCACCCACCCCACCCATTCAGGACGTATATTTTAGCTGTGGAGAAGAACGGACGCAAGAAACTCCACAGCTTTATAATAATATAGTAGTAACGACAATTACAAAACAATAATATGTCGTTACCAAATTATACAATCGATAATCATAAAACAATTATATAATAAAAGAAAAGATAAAAAAAACAAAAGTGTATCTAAAAGTTTTACTCGGGCACATGAACGCATTACAACAATATGTGTGCGAAATAAGATAGGAATGTTAATTCCATGCATTTTTATCATTGATGTAATCGCTTACAGTGTAATAGCCCTTTTCTAAATGTCTGTCCTTAACATGTTACAATATTGGGGTCTTCAAATCACGACCTTCAAATCACAATGGAACAGGTTCCTAATAGGCAAGCAAGATGCACCTCTAGGCTACATCATCTCTTACCACTTACACTCACCATCAAGTGAGATAGTAGCAAAGTGCAAGCCTATCATGCTAAGTATAAAAAAATAACTGCGGGTTGTACTCTTAGCATTGGCAATACTGCGAGTTGTAGATAGTCTTCGTGCAACGAGAAGTGAGCGAACAGCTTCGCTTACCTATCTGGAAAAGGCAGTGAACTACAAGGTGTTCACGGGGCCACTCTCCTGAGACGCTAGTCTTAGGAGTACTGAATGAAAAATGCGCTTCGGCGGCAATTCGACGACCTCCTTGGTCGAGTGGTTTGTTCACCGGTTTTCATGGTGTCGCCATCTCTGAGGTCCGGGTTCGATCTCCGGTCGGGTCAATTTAGAAATTATTGTTTTTCTGAATTGTCTCGGGTCTGGGTGTTTTCTATGTATAATAAGTATGTATTTAAGTATTTTAAGTATGTTTATCCGTTGTCTAACCATTTAACGAGTTTCTTCGAAGCTTCTCGTGGGCTAGATAATTGGTGTGAGTGTAGGAAAGTTTATTTATTTTTTTTATTTATTTAATTCGGCGTCAAGACCTAACCCAGATGGTCATCTCCTACGCGAGTTTTGTTTAACTGGCGCAGAGACGTCTGGCGCTTCATTGCCTAGTTAGAGACTAGGCAATGAGGACCACAGAAAGTCCACTGCCATAGTCCACGTTTCACAAAATTACAACTGCACATGGGCTCAGCGTGATAGGTAGTAAGCCCATCGCCGCCCTATGCTGTTGGGTTTTAGTGCAGTCTTTATAGTCCGTTAGTCGCTTTTTACGACACATTTAAGGGCAGAGAGAGGTTGTTATTACCTATTCTTTAAAGTGAGCAACACAGCTCCGCATACAGCAATGTAAAATAACAAATTAATTAAGGCGAGGCCTGAAGAGGCAACTTGTAGGGATGTGGGCCAGCAGGAAGGGGGTGACTTGTCTTCACGCCTGGACTCCATTACCACTTAACTCAGTTCAGGCTGCAGGCTCTGATATAACGGTTGTCAAATATGTTATATTTGTCACGTTCTTATATATTTTATCACCTTTATGTGTAAGAGAAATAAGTTACTTCTTATTCTTACAACCGTGGCGTGGAGTAATTTGCCTAAAGAATACCTCGGTACCTACATAACATACATATTTGTGTAACCTTAATTGTTTAAAATGTTTTTATACTTAGACCAATAAAAAAATATTATTACTAAAATGCAGGTGTTCAACGAAGTAGTGTCCCGCCTAAAGAAGGCGTACGCGGGAGTCTTAAGCCGCATCGGCGACCCGCTGCGGCCGGAGTCGCTGATCGGGCCGCTGCACACGCCCGCCGCCGTGAAAGCCTACGCCCTAACTGTGGCCGAGGTGGTCAAGCAGGGCGGGACCATAGAGTTCGGCGGGAAGGTAAACCATAGACTAAAAAGTGATTACACGACAATTATCCCCGAAGGGTTAGTCAGAGACTAGGCAAGAGGACAGCAATAACAGTCCCCTACCATAGTCCACCTTTCACCAAATAGCGACTGCACATGTGCTCACGTGACAGGTGGTGGGCCCAACGCCGCACGTTGGTCGATTTAATTAAAATAACATCGATTTCATTAATAAATACATATTAACAAATCATAAAGTTACTTGTCAATATTCGTTAATAACAAAACTGAGATACGTAAACAAGATGATTTTTTTTCCAACTATCTCCTTTTAATTTTTATAACGTAATGAATAAAACCATTTTTCAAACAGCGCTTTTGCGTGTCGATCCCGTCCGAACCTATCTAATACAGTGCTGCAAGATAAACCAGTGCATATTTCTTTATCATAACTTCGGAAGGTCAAGGTATGTGCTTATAAATTGATATAAAAATCAAACGATTACGCCAGCTTTTTACTAAATTAGACGTATAAACTGTTAAGGGTTTGTTTTTATTAAATTTGTGTTATCTTAAGGTCTAACTTTTTTTGCACATCTTTGCACAAGATCTCACTGCCTTAAAAATAAAGCTTACATATTGCACGTTTGCCGGCAGTAAGCTGTAAATCATAAAATGTCATAAAAGAATGTTATGTGTCAGTGCAGTGCGATTCGCGCTCGGAAACGGACGCGTCCATTGTGCAGTGAGAATTTTTAATTCGCGATTTGCGCGGCGATAGCCGCTGCACGTGTTTAGACTATGAGCTCCCAACTCATAGCCAACGAGCTGTTGGCGTTTATTCAAAACGCCATCGACACCATGGACGAGGTCAGCATCTTGCAGATCTGCAAGTCCAACTTTAAGGAGGACGAGATTTGCAGTGGCAAGGCCCTGCTCTACCAGACCGTCGGCAAAGCCAGCCAGATGCCATCTCGACGGAGGGATGGAACAGAAAGGAGTCTCCAGGACATCATCAGCCTGCTGAAGGAGACCGACCCGAACGACGTGCCTACGTTCGTGGCGAAGGAGTTACACAAGCTGCCTCCCGTCACATTCGACCACGTCGATGTCACCAGGCTACTGAAGGACATCAACTTCCTGAAAGCGAGCCTGGCCGAGGTAGTGGAGAAATTGGAGGCCTCTAACAACACCGTTAGTGAGTTGCGTGCCCAAGTAGTGTTATTAAGCAACGCTGCTTCGGTAAGTAGGTCACCCGAGGCCTCTAATGTCAACACTCGTCGCGGGGCGCAAAACGCATCCGTCTGCAGTTTCGAGTCGGCGCATGCGGATGCGTCACCGGCCGTTGTTGCGCGCGATGCGCCTAGCCCCGCTGCCCGCCCCCCCGCCCCGGTGGGCACGTCACGCGTTTGCACGCCAACACCTCAACGTGCCGCAGCAGCTGCGGCCGCCAGCCGACCTGTCGGCGCCGCTGCCGCCGCCGCTCCGCTACCTGAGCGGCGACCGCTTCAAGAGAAGAAGAAAAGTAGCCAGGGTGTCATCCATGTAGCTACTCCTGTGGCACCGCAGGTTCACCATCGTGACGAGGAGGGCTTTACCAAAGTGGAAAGGAAGAAGAGGAAGCCCGCCTGTCGCAACCTATGCGGTGTTGCACCGACCGGACCGAACCACCTGCTGCGTCCAGCTATACCGACGACGCTGCTGTACGTGTCCCGACTCCATTACTCTACGAAGGCAGAGGAGATCGTAGAGTATATACGGATCAAGACCAAATTCACTCTTAGGGTCGAACTGTTGGAGTCCCGCCACAACGTGAATTTTAATTCCTTTGTGGTGAGAGTGCCGACCGTCCATCTATCGGCCTTTATAAAAGAGGAGTTTTGGCCGAAGGGTGTCCTGTTCCGGCGGTTCCGTGGTCGGCTACCGGACACCGCGCTGCGTCACACGTCGCCGTGTTTACGTGTAAAATAGTGAAATAGTGATAAGGTTTTATATTGTATGTATGTTAGTCTGTAAGGTATTTATCTATGGGCCTGCGTTGCCTGCATACAAATAAATAAATAAATAAAAAATATGTACATTTTAGGTACGGAAGCCGCAGTTTCATTTAATCAACTCTTTGAAAGGAAGGACGACCGAACTAATAAAGCCTTTTCATATTTTTAAAGGATAAATTTGGATTGAATATTGAGAACCCTGATGTCTTAAAGCTTTTAGGTGAAAAAATATTTCCAAAAATTTCCTTTAAAAGTATCAAAGTGTAGGTAGATGTTCTGAGCAGAATTTTAGGTCCAAACATAAAAATTGGCTACTACAAACAGTTCCATTGGTAGAGATCATAGAAATCACCAAGCAAAATACTTCTACCGAAGAAACATTGCTTTCTTTGAGAAAACCTTTTCATGCGTGTTCTTCAGAAACAAAAAGTAAAAGAGTTGAACATTAATACTTTCCTACAGTAGTGAAGAGTTAGCTTATGCTACTCAACTTAAGTTGTATTCTGGAGGAAAACTAAAAACTTGTCGAGTTATGTGTAAGTGTGTGTACTCGGAAGTGTGACTAGCATTGATGGAAGATTTGTTTCATGCGCTTTTGTAACAAAATTACCTCAGACATGTTGGTCCCCATAGAAGAGAATGAATTGATAAAGAGGTGTTCTCATTATTAAAAGAAGCACCAGCTGATTCTTCTATTGATGACATAGATATTATATAAGAGATAAAAAATATTTTATAGCATTATAAGTTTGTATTTTTAATTTACATAAATATGTAATCACTAATCACGCAACAAAAACATAATAAAGGATTTAACTTTTTTTTGCCAAAAAAGGATTAATTTTAAATGCTTTAAGAGATTATCTAACCCCCCCTGTACATATTAGCACTCATAAATTGTTTATTTAGTATTTAAAACCCTTTGGAAATAAAAATAATGAGCTATAATAAAAAACGAGGCTATTTTTGCTAAATCGACCACTGTACGCCGATCTATGCTGTTGGATGTAAGTGCAGACTTTAGTCTGTTAGTCGCCTATTACGACGACATCCAAGTGAAAAGAGGGGGTTATAAACTAAGAAAGATCATTTTACTAATTGGAAAATGTTGAATTTTTTTCACGAGCGTGGTTTGAACCTGAACCCATCTGACTATCCGGGTCAGGTGCTTTTCCAATTAAGCTACCGTGGCCTTATCCAGCCCACCGAAACTCATCATTTTGTAACATACATAACATTCAAACTCGATGGAGCAGCAGATACGGGAGGAGCTCGACTCGGTTTGCGACCTTGCCCAAGAAACTTACCAAATGCCAACGGTTACTGGACAAATTAAAAAAGAACTTCTGGAGCTCCTCCATGCTTTAGAAGACACGTAAAGCTCGAAGTACCTACATAAAGATGTAATCCCCCCTCTGGGGATCGAATCCAGGACCTCTAGGTCCAAGGCCTCGAATCCAGGACCTCTGGGTCTAAGGGCAAATCCTGAGTGAAGGCGTATCGCACAGGCGGAATCTGCCGCGCACGAAACAAATACTCGACATGTAAGAGCCTGTCCGAACTGCGAGCGGGCGCGCCTACACACACTTTATTCCTACGCTCTACAATCCGCCTGCGCGATGCGACCACAGAGGCAGTCAATTACAGGGCATAGAAGAATAAGAACAGAAGCGTCCATGGCTGCGGTAGCCGCAGTCACGCCGTAAGCTCGGCAGCTAGTTCAAAAACATAGAAAAGGAAAAAGATACGTTGTAATAAAGTTTCAGGATCGTAGCAATAGAAAGCCAAATGGTTTCTGCTGCCTAGGTACGCGATGTATGTTGGAACTAAATCTTATACAGGGTTCATTGTGGACCCCCCGCCAAAAGTAAATAAAGGGTATAATAATAATAATACTATTATCGCTAATAAGCCTGATATCGTGGTGATCGACCGATCTCAGCGCCAAGCAATATTGGTTGATATCACCATACCTCATGACGAGAACCTCGTGAAAGCCGAGAAGGACAAGCTCACTAAGTACCTTGACTTGGCTCACGAGGTTACCGCCATGTGGGATGTGGATTCAACCATTATTGTACCGATAGTCGTTTCGGCACACGGCCTTATAGCGAAGAGCCTCGATTAACACCTAGAGAGGCTCTCGCTGAAAGGTTGGGTCAAGGGTCAGATGCAAAAGGCAGTACTCCTTGACACGGCACGTATTGTCAGGAGGTTCCTCACTCTGCAGCCCTAACCACCGATAGCTTGGGTCTATCCCCGCTGCCGGTGGCAACCTAGGTTAAGTTTTTATAATATTTTATATTGTAAATACCATGTCTTTTTATAAAATATTGTAAAAAAAAATCTTAAGATATATGTTAAATAAAGAGTATAATAATAATAATAATAAATCTTTATTTGCATAAAACATGGTATAAAAAGTAATAATTAAATATTTGACGTAAAATTAATGTATGTTTTCTTTTTTTAAACACAATTTTTTGCCTGCTTTTTAAATCCTATATTTCTAAATGCGTGCGCTCAACCACGCGGGCAAAGCGACGGCGCCGCCGTCATTGGTGTAAAAACGTAAAAAAAAATAGGTTTTATTGTATCATTATTTGGTTGTACTGCTGCTATAGGACCACATGAAAAAAATTAGGGTTGTCCAAAATGAACCCCGTGTAGGGGGTGGGGTGATTTGTCGATAAAATTGATTAAGTAGACAATAAATACCATAAAGACTCCGACACCGGTGACCAAACACATTGTATAGTTTGCGGGTCCTCTGCAAACACTGAGCCATATTTTTCTGTCTGCTTCACTGATTACTCCCTCTGCAATCCGTTTATTGTTCTTCTAAGGTAAATAAAAAAAGTTATTTGTTATACTAAATTAACGTTGTAGGTGATAGAGCGCGAAGGCTACTTCGTGGAGCCGACCATAGTGACGGGGCTTGCGCACGACTCGCCGCTGGTGAAGGCCGAGTGCTTCGCCCCCATCGTGTATTGCGTCGAGATCCCGGACCTGGACACCGGAATTAAGTACAACAACGAGGTCGACCAGGGGCTGTCTTCTAGTCTGTTCACGGAGAACCTGGGAGACGTGTTCAAGGTATATTTCACTGCTTGTCTTTAAAAGTTTTATTATCCTACTAATATTATAAACGCGAAATTTTGTAAGTATGGATAGATGTTTGTTACTCTTTCACGTAAAAACTACTGAATGGATTTGGATGAAATTCGGCATACAGATAGTTCATAACCTGGATTAAAACATGGAATACTTTTTAATTCGATATTTCCACGGGAACGGGTACCACGCGGGAGAGTCCGCGAGCGGCCGCTAGTACTTACTATAGCGGCCCGCTCGCGTCCTCGTCCCTGTCCTGACCATTAGAATTACAACAAAAAAAAGTGAAAGATAACGAAACGTTGAAAAAAATGTCTTTCTCAGGCGGGAAGGCAGGTTCACGCCTGAGGTAGACATTTTACAGGTTCCCGCCTGAGGTAGACATTTTACAGGTTCCCGCCTGAGGTAGACATTTTACAGGGACCCGCCTGAGGTAGACATTTTACAGGTTCCCGCCTGAGGTAGACATTTTAAAGGTTCCCGCCTGAGGTAGACATTTAATTCAATCGTTTTCTTTGAGCGTTTCTTAACCCAAATAATCAAATATACGAGGCGGGAAGGTAGCCGCCTGAGGTAGACATTTTTCAGGTTCCTGCCTGAGGTAGATATTTTTCAGGTTCCCGCCTGAGGTAGACATTTTACAGGAACCCGCCTGAGGTAGATATTTTACAGGTTCCTGCCTGAGGTAGACATTTTACAGGTTTCCGCCTGAGGTAGACATTTTACAGGTTCCTGCCTGAGGTAGACATTTTACAGGTTCCCGCCTGAGGTTTTCTTTGAGCGTTTCTTAACCAAAATAATCAAATATACGAGGCGGGAAGGTAGCCGCCTGAGGTAGACATTTTTCAGGTTCCTGCCTGAGGTAGACATTTTTCAGGTTCCCGCCTGAGGTAGACATTTTTCAGGTTCCCGCCTGAGGTAGTCATTTTACAGTTTCCCGCCTGAGGTAGACATTTTAAGGGTCCCGCCTGAGGTGGACATTTTACAGGGACCCGCCTGAGGTAGACGTTTTACAGGTTCCTGCCTGAGGTAGACATTTTACAGGGACCCGCCTGAGGTAGACATTTTACAGGTTCCCGCCTGAGGTAGACATTTTACAGGTTCCTGCCTGAGGTAGACATTTTACAGGTTCCCGCCTGAGGTAGACATTTTTTTCAATCGTTTTCTTTGAGCGTTTCTTAACCCAAATAATCAAATATACGAATAAAGTATCAATCAAATCGTTCGAGTTTGCCGCTTAGCAAAACATTTAGCTTTTTAAACTTTATAAATTGCCACCACACATCGTTCCACTGGTGGGTTATGGCCCAAGCTGTCCACGTTTTGTTGTCCATGTGAGACAACCTGTGCCCAGCTGTGGGATGTTTAGTATAGTAGCAAATCTCCCGCACCTCGAATGCGTTCCTACCGACAAATGAAAATTCGCTCTCGTAAGTAGGTATATCTACAGAATGACTAATAGTACTACCGTACAGAAGGTTCGCTCTCTAACAACTTTCACGCGAAATTGAAACGTATCGTGTGACTTGAGCGTTCATATTCCGTTAACCCTATAACGAGCACAGAATGTTGAAATTTTTTATTGGTTTTCGACCTTATCTCAATTGTATAAAGTTTAAAATATGGTGTCAATATATTTGACACTGCCCTATAAAGGGTTAAGCAACGCTGACTCGATACCGATTTGACGTCATGATGTCACACAGCGTAGGGTTTACGCGGACGCGCAGGGATTTCGAGTTAAGCGACTCGGCGCTCGGTGTTCGGTGCTATTTACTGCCATACGCCCAGGCGGCCTGCCTGGGAGGCGCGCCAAACGAACCAACCTAAACTGCGAAGTGACACCCTTTGGTATATCGAAAATTCCCTTCATTCTCATAACGACAGATTCTCTTAGGGACAGATTCTCAAAAGGACAGGAGTACACGTAAGCACATAAAGAGAAAAAATATTATTATTATTATTTTCAGAGGAAAAAAATTAAAGGTTTAAATTATTATGTTTTGTTTTATAAATAGAACAAATCTCAATCTTCAAGTTAATGTAATTAAATAATTACATTTTTCTCTCCGAAAATAATAATAATAATATTTTTTCTTTAAATGTATCAATCCGTTCTTTCCCCAGTGGACGGGCCCCCACGGCTCGGACTGCGGCATCGTCAACGTCAACATCCCGACCAACGGCGCGGAGGTCGGCGGCGCGTTCGGCGGCGAGAAGGCCACCGGCGGCGGCCGCGAGTGCGGATCCGACGCCTGGAAGAGCTACATGCGCCGCTCCACAGTCACCATCAACTACTCCGGCACCATCAAGCTGGCGCAAAACATCAAGTTCGGGGACGAGTAGAGTTCCTTGAGAGACCGTAGGCCACAACCAAGGGCGTCGCCGAAGCCGATTGTAATAAGAATGGTACAAACAAAGTCCCCTATTCGCTGGTTTTAGACTAGGGCAACATAATTTTCTTGCGATTTTTAATAATTACGTAAGTACAGTAAATTATTTTTGTAATCTCTAGGACGGGGCGGGGGGGGGGGGGGGGGGGGAGCAACTGCCCCTACCGGCCCGCCTTGGCCACGACCACAGGCGCGTACGTTCTTTCCATTCGGTTCGTTCGGGGACAAGTAGAGTTCCCCTTGAGAGACCGTTGGCCACGACCGCAGGCGCAGAATGCCTAATTATACTAAAAGGGCACTTGTCTCATTTTTACCCAAAATACTTTTTTTGTCTCTATCGCTTGAAAACACCTATTTACATCGTTTTGTACTATTAAGGTACTCGTCTGTACTATAAGCATTCAATGACATACTTATATTAAACTAAAAAGTTAAAAATTCAGGCTTTCAAAAATATTCAGTTTTTTCTGTTTCCTGTATAATTTTCACCTTGAGAAAAAGGAATCACATGTGCCCTTTAGTATTTAGCTATTGAGTTACTTCCTAATACTACTTGAGTTATTTCCATTACCATATCTACGGCGGCGGACGCGACTGTGGCTCCGACGTCTGAAGAGCTACATGCGCCGCTTTACCAGCACCATTAAAATGGCGCAAAGCTTTTAAGTTCGGCGACGAGTATAATTCCTGAGTGAGTAACACGTAATTATCACTATCGTTTTTGACGATAGCTCGTGCAAGTGTCTTTCACAAGGCGCTACCCTAGTCAAGTAGGTACCTAATAACACGAAACCTCTTGCGTTTGTTCTCATTAACGCTCGTTTTTTTCACCAATCGAGTTCGAGAACTAAATTGAAATGGAATCCGTGCAGCGCCATCTAATAACCAAACTATGTAACAAGTGTAACAACTGCTCCAATGCCATACAAATGGTACAGGGTGAGATTTATAGAGCGTGCTAACGAGTACTTTGACTTTACTTATGGCGAACTTGGCTCAGTGCATCCTAAGTACGAGCTTTGATTTCGAATTGATAGTCATAACTGTTTTGACAGAAAGATAACCCGTAAAATTTAAAAAGGCACGGAAACGCTGCCGTAAGACTGTTGAGGTAGTGTGCTATTATTCACGTTCGGTTAATATCCTCTATAGATCTCAAGCTAACGCGGAATGTTGAAGAACATCGCACTAGGCATTCTGAGAACATTGTACCTACTAACTTCCAATGTTATTTCATTTAACTTCCGATCAACAAACTATGACTAAACTTCACAATACACTTCAAAAACACAAACAATTTCACTAGAATAAAAAGTTTTAAACTTGAGAGATGGTCCTATATTCGCGCCGTTTTAAAAGTGGTAAAAACTTTGCTCTAATTGTGTCGTGATATTTTGTAGGTACATAGTATTGTTTTAAAATATGTATACACGGCGTCAGATCAACCTAAAACTAAAACAATTTCTACAATCAATTATGAACATTATTGTTTGGTTCTAAGGATCAATATTCATTGGAGAAATTTTACAGTTTAGGGTAGGTTAATCTGACGCCGTGTGTACTTGGGTAAAACGCGTTAAATGAAAGGTAATATTATTATTAATTGGTATAGAAAAAGCAGTACATACTGAAGAGTAGACAATTTTAATTATGGTTGCCATTGGCTATGATCGTCATAGCCAAATCTCAAATATTAAAAAAAAATTGATACCTACGTCAAATGAAACATGTGAAGTTATAGATTTACGATATTTTTAAGTAAAATTTGTACAGAAGACTGATTGTGATAAATAAATTGTTATGAAATTTAGAAAAGTTTTATTTCATCGAAATATTTGCCCCATAACGTGTTGATGAACACTAACATCTTACAATTACAAATACACACATACATATACAAATTATCATTGATATAAACAATGTAAATTATCAATTTCATTTGCGACCGAGCATACATGAAACTGTCAAAAAGAAGACAATATACAATTTAAATTACTTATTTAGTTAATTAAATACATGACAGACAATTGATTTGCTAAAAGGAAACTATAAGAATCTATACAAGTCATATCTACAAAACAACCATATTTAATTCGAAATTTACAATCATATTTTACTTATTACATAGTCTAAATCAATGTCACAGTCACGAATGAGTATGTTGCACCCTCCACAGATCGACTGCGATGTCGCGCGACTGGTGCTTGTGAAACTTGAATGTCGCTGGTAAATTGTAGCGTAGCTCTGCTACCACGCTTCCTTTGGCCCCCCACTCCTTGACTTTCTTTTGTATGTGAGACCTGTTTAATTGAGCATCGATTTAATTTATTAGCAATTATCTATGATGTTATTGAAATTTAACAACACTATTTTATAAAAAGGTTATGTAATGAAGATCTAAAACAAAAAATAAAGGTCAGCAACTTGCTTGGTGTTATAAGCATCCATGGTCACATTCCAAATACAAAAGTATGTACTATTGTAATAATTTTTACAATTACCTTGTAGTTGACTTGTGCAACGAGTATACACTGTCACAGCTAAGATTAAGGCCCATTTGCAGAAATTTCATGTCAATACCAGAGTTGTTCTTAGTGCCAAAAGGTGGGTTCATGAGAACAGTATCAAAATAGTTTTTCCATCTGAAATAGGAACTGTGATTAGTGCCCATGAAAAGTTCTTTTTGCCACATGGGTGTGAGTTTACCAAAAAAACCTTTTAGTCTGACTAAAGACCTGTGCGATAAACCTTAGTGTACTTTTGTCAGTCACAACAACTAGATCTCTTACAATTAGATGTGAACTTTTAGCCAGTTGTATGTGTTATGAAACAGTATTGCATAGACAGGACTGGAACTTGTATTTTTAGTGATTGTTAAGTATTTTGTTGGACAAAAAAGTATGACAAGGACTATCCATCTTCAAGTGTGTATAGGCAGTGTCCAATATATTGACACCATATTTTGAACTTTTTACAATTGAGATAAGGTCGAAAACCAATAAAAAACTTCAACAATATGTGCCCGTTAAGGGGTTAAAGCAAAAATTGATTGTTATTTACCTGAAGACTGGAGAGTTCAAGAAATCACATTGTACTGTGTCCACATTGGTGATTTCTGTTTCCTCTACATTTTCTTTAAATATATCTAAGGCATCTTCATCAATGTCCATGGCTGTAACCAGGCATGCGCCCATGAGTGCGGCTCCAAGTCCCAGTTGCCCGGGACCACAACCAGCATCTAGTACTAGTTTTCCTTGCAATCCTTCAAATTGAGTCTACAACGTGAAATATTGTTCACTTCACTATACCAAGATTTGCTATCTGCCTCTTGTACTTTAAGAAAAAGTAAAGCCTTTATAACCATTTTAGCTTTTTAGTGTAGGTATCTACGGAAGAGCAGCATTGTGGCATTACCAAGATGATACAACACAATGCTGAGTAGATGCATTTTCAGTGACACAATACACTGATCATTGTAATTTTATGTTATTTTACTTCATTACTATTTTTAAGGATGAGCAATAGCAAAAATAACATTATTTTTTTGTAAAAGTATTTTTGCAAAGACCTCTAGAGAAAACATACCTGAATAGTGTACAGCATGACAGAAGCTATATGTGCCGGTGTTTCATATTGTTCCAATTGTATCTTAGGCTTTGAGAAGCCATTCAAATCCTGCAGATGTCCTTGTAAAGTCTTCAATTTCATCACCGCTGACATTTTCTCTTATTTATTTGCTATCAAATCGGGGTAACACTGGCAATATCTGGTTCCCAAATGAAGAGTCTTGAGACACAAAGAAGCCACAAGATGTAGCGTTTGCGTGTTGCAATGCTGCACGGTGACTTGTGTTTATTATGTTTGCTTCAGGAAGCTGTGGAAATCCCTGAAAAAGGTATAATACAAGCAGATATATTAGTTAAGAGTTGAAATAGCCTCTATGCCAGCACAACACTATAAATTATTGCTGTTGGTTTGTACAATTTGAAATAAAGTGAATAATGATGAATACAGTGGGACAGTACAGTCAAGAGAAAAGAAAAAAAAAGGTATACTCACAGCAGTCGCTGAGACTGGTGGAATAGAGCACATAGGCAGTTGGCTGACGGGATTCGGCTGGGTGAGTGAAATAGATGTGGCAGTGAGGGGAGCTACAGCACCTTGCTTCAAAAGCATCTGTTTCTTCAACTGTAGTTCCTCTAATATTTTTCGGTTCGTCAATTCTACAAAATAATTAAGCCATTAGTTTATTTCAGAGGAACATACAAGTACATTTCTAAATAACGGAAATTAAATAAAATTTCAAAAATAAATAAGATTCTTACCTCTTTGTGCGTTGGGCTGTGGAAACGCCATCTATAGAGCATCAAAATATTAATAACCAAAAAATCCGTAATCGTGATACAATATCTAAAGGCGGTACCTACATAATAGGTTAATTTCAGAATAAAAAAATAAATGCCCTTGCCCTTGACTTGACTCAAGTCAAGCTTGACATTGACAGCAGCACACAGACTTATTAGAGATGCTACAGCAGCAACACAACCACAGACCCTAAAGTAACTTGTATAAACGCCACGGACTTACTAGAAATGATAACACAACACCACACACACAACTTTACTGACACAAAACACAACTCAACTCAACCAACTCACAATCACAACTTGTTGACAAGACAGAAGTAGCGATGGACTATTATACATCGATGTGTTTTAAGTCCGGTTGGATACGAATCTTCGGACCTGCATCACACGCGTGACTGATGGATGTATATTCGTGTTTTATTCATTTATCTGTAACTAACGACCCGCCCCGGCTTCGCACGGGTTACTAACCGTACCCGTACCTTCCAACGGCCAGGGGCCCAAGTCTGCTAATTTACGAATAGCATAATTGAATCGCATTGTAATTGTTTGACACATTTGGTATTCTCGTACTCATTTATGAATACCAAATGTGTCAAACAAAATTATGCCATTCGTAAATTAGCAGACTTGGGCCCCAGGTGGATACCGATCACCGCACCGGAGCGGAAGCGGAACTGAATCACGGACGGATAGCGGACCGGAGGAGGGGATGGCGCGGTGAGCGGCGGGCGGACCGGGGTCCAGTGTTGCCAACTTAGCTACTTTGTAGCTAGATCTAGCGATTTTCGGGAGCATGGCGGCTACAATGGGCGATTTTCTGACAGCCCAAATTAAAAAATATAAATTAGTTCAAAAACACTCGATAGATGGCGTTTTATGAAAGCCGAACCGTACACAAATAGTGCACTTTTGTTTGTCAACCAAAAAAAATAAAAATATAGTATTTTCATTTCAGGACCTATTTCTATTTTCCATTATTTCGTTCACAGTTTGACAGTTGCACAATACACTAATTCATACAAAACTGTAGATGTAAATAATCGTTATTTTTAATTGTTTTCATTTTTTTTCATAAGATATTGCTATTGAACATGATATGATATTGAAAAAAAAAACACGAATTCCTTTTTGTCATGTTTAAAACACTTGACCTGGTCAGCTCTTGAAGTTTCTTACGGTTTCTAGCAGTCAACTTATATATATTTCATAAAATACCTAAGCAAACATATATTATTAAGTCCACATTGTGTTAATGAAAACTCGCAATCGCAAGTATCAAATTATTTTTGTCGATCTTAATCTGTTATTTTGAATGAATTGAATGAAATATCATTCCATAAATTTATTTGATGCATTATCAATGTCATAACGGATGTGTGTATTTGTTTAATTTGGACATCCTATTTTCTTATATATCCATTCAATATCTTTTAAGTTTAACATAAGTAGTAATATTCTAATTAAACGATCATCACACGATATTGTTACACTGCATAACAGTCCCCCAGCGCAATGAACATTGAATCAAAATATTACTACTTATATAAAACTTAAACTTACGATATAAAAATATTATCTATTTATAACATTAATCGGTAAATAAAACGATATCACTTGAACACCACTAAATCATCTACTTCTGCTTCGACAAGTGTGGTGAACTGGTGACATCCTAAAAGTACTTTTGCTTTTCACCACCAGAGGCATAGGGCAACGGTAAAGGTTCTAGAATAATTTATTGAATATTATTATTACAGTCTGATTATTGGTTAAATATACAAAATACTTACGAGAATAAGCTGTAATCACAACTAGCTGTTTTTCCATATCGGAATTTGCAGTATCGCAATACGCAATTTGGCATAGGTATTTTCTATTGTTTTTTCAGATTCGTTTACGCACAAACACGACTGCACTGCACTAGAGGGCGCAAAACATCAAACAAAAAAGTAATTTGTGCATCAAACTGAGAGACTTGTTACGACTTCGTACCCCCTTAAGGATCGTAAAACCAGACACAATTGATAATTAATTGTTTCGCGACTGCCGGCGGTCTTATGATCCTTGACCTATTACGTTGTGGATTAAAGTTTTCATCTCTATGTCCTGTCTATTAGTAATAGCACAGAATAACTTATAATATAAGTTTAGAAAATGTCTTTGATATTTTCTGATACCAATAAGCAGCCATACTCGTGCTCTAAATGGACCCTTTTATTAAGCGCCATCTATGAAGTCATTAGGAACCAATTTCTTTTTCTTTTTTGATCTCTGAAAATTGCCCATTTTATGAAATTTGTAGCTAAATTTTTTAGCAACTTCTTCTAGCACCTTTCTAGATAAGTATAGACATACATTCGAAAAATCGTATTAACCCTATTCTTGTCATATTTGAAACGCTCAACTTACAAACACTTTGTGAAGTAAAAACGGCCTTTTCATTTTCATATTTTTAGATTATGGTAAATTATATTACCTCAAATCTAGTATATATGGTTTTATATTCTTGATAACTTTGAATCGGTAATAAATCCTACTAATATTATAAACGCGAAAGTGTGTAAATATGGATGGATTTTTTTTCAGTGCTAAACATTTTACGTAAGTATATTTAAGCGTTAATAAAACGCTAAAATACATACTTAAATACATTAAAAATGTTAGTATGGATGGATGTTTGATACTCTTTCTCGTAAAAACTACTAAATAGATTTGGATGAAATTCGGCAAACAGATAGTTTATAACCTGGATATCACTTGGCGTTCACACAATGGCGTATGCTGGCCCACTGTGCTTACCGGCCTGGGGTGTGGCTCATCTTGGCATGGCCACCATCACCAACTCTAAATTTGACTTTATAGAAAGTATGTCGATAGTATGTCGCCAAGTATCAGAGTTTGTCGGTCTCCCATTCAAAAGTTATAAGGGGTTATTGGTGGCCATGCCAGGATGAGCGCTCATCCTGGCATGGCCACCTGTATCTCAAAAACTACTGGTCATAGCAAAGATCTGATTTCACCAATAGTATGTCGCCAAATATCAGAGTTTGTCGGTCTACCGTTTAAAAGTTATAAGGGGTCATTGGTGGCCATGCCAGGATGAGCGCTCATCCTGGCATGGCCACTTGTATCTCAAAAACTACTGGGCATAGCAAAGATCTGATTTCACCAATAGTATGTCGAAGTATTTCGCCAAATATCAGAGTTTGTCGGTCTACCGTTCAAAAGTTATAAGGGGTCATTGGTGGCCATGCCAGGATGAGCGCTCATCCTGGCATGGCCACCTGTATCTCAAAAACTACTGGTCATAGCAAAGATCTAATTTTACCAATAGTATGTCGAGAGTATGTCGAAGTTGTCGAAAAAACTCCAGAGTTTGGTCGGTGCTTCTAGGAAAAGTTATATCAACTTCTTTTTCCATACAACAGCAAATAGTACAATCGCGTACACGAGCATTAAATAATTTTTATTCGGCTATTTAATGAACGCATAAAGTGTTGAACGAAGAACGGAACTTCGATGTGTATGTATGTTTATCAGATGCTTATAATCATGCAAATCATTAGTTCACCGAAAATAAAGCGGTACCTGATATAGCCTTGATTTTGGTGTCATAATTTAGACTTATATTTTATCATTGCATTTCTTTATATGGTCTATTATCGAATAGGCGCAATTTAGAGCTGTACATTTTGTTATCTGTTTTATAGATTAAAAACAAACCATTGTTTGTGATAGTTGAGTGTAGAGTTACGAACAGTACAATAGGTTATTTAAAAAAGGGGATACTAATAAAAAATATGTAAGTGTAATATGCTTTATTTGAAAATATCAAACAGATAAGTAACTTCTAACTAAGGTATAGACGACCGCAGGTCAATTAACCCTTTAGGCTGGTTTCACAGTCACGCGTTAGACCAGCGCCGGCCACACGCGCGCGCTTACAAACACTAGATTGTAGGTTGCCTTTCATAGTCATCACGCAGTTCAAACGTGCAACTACTATGTAGTGTAGCGCGCGCGTGTGGCCGGCGCTGGTCAAACGCGTGACTGTGAAACCAGCCTTACAAAATATCAAATCCAATAAATTTAAAAGTTTGGGGATGTTGACTTGCTGGCTTCGGAATCCTACCCGTTGTAACAGCGACAAAAAGGGTGCTTCAACTCACAGCAGATAGATAAGCTACCACCATCTTATGTAAATATGTCGCCATAACATAAATGTTCGTGTAGCATTGTTATATTCCGGCAGTTGTAGATAAGATGCAAGAAACGGCCAGTTCCTCAGTAGTTGAGGATTCTGGGTGAAGGGCACTTCCATCTGTATGTATTATCAACTTATGTACATAAGTGGGTTTCTCAAGGTGAACCTTGAATACTGAAGTATTATTATGATTGATTGTAGACACTATTGTACATTTTGCGAACTTTCATGCGTGATTGGAACTGGTGCTAGATTCTACTGGATCTAACTATTGTTAAGATTTAACTAAATGATAGTTAACTGTTATTTTATTAGTTTTCGACGTCAATAAGTAGGCACTTATTTCATTCAATATAAACCTGTGATGGTTTATATTGAATGAACTATTTGTCTATTATCCAAGCTTCGGATTAAGTACCTACCGGGGAGTTTCAAAAATATGGTACAACTGAAAAAATTACTTTTCTGTAAGGTGGTTTAAATAATTTAATTAAAATAGTATGTTATTAAATTTTTAAAATATGGTATTTCTTTATTAGTTAGATTAAAGTACTATTTACTCAAAAAAATACAAAAATATGTGAGTAAGTAATGAATTTGTATCCATTTTGTTACCATATTCAAAGTTGAATAGAAATAAAACTACAATACATTTTGTCACTCTGACTTATTTATTTAAAAAATACAGTCCTTTTACGTTACTTAAATGAATGAATAAGGCGCTGTCCATATTGAAACAGTTTAGAAATTCCAATTTTAATTCGGGTTTGTTACTGTTGCTCCAAAGCTACATCTATTTTAATGATACTTATATAAATTGAGATCATATCAAACCAGGAATACAATTAGAAAACGTTAAATATTTATTGTTTTTAACCTAGAGACAAAACATGTCTAATATGATAGAAGTTAATGAGAAAATCTTTAAAATTGTCTTCAAAATTTCAGGGACAGTAACAAAACCGACAGTAACAAAATTGTAAGGCATAGTTTACAAGACCTTAGAATGTAATGTTATATTATAATTAACAAGATGTACGGATAGCCACACTTGAAAGTGACTCTTGTCTTTGTTAGCAAAAATGATCATTTTAAAGCCAACTTAGCCAAAACTTATTTTTTTCGCTTATCGTAAATGGAATAAATTGGCATAGTGTTTAGTGTTCATACGGACAGCCACACATCAATGTATACAAATCTGTCCAACCAACCAAACGTGTTTGACATTAAGGTGAGAATCGATTGATGAAATTTGACAGATTTGTATACGTCGATGTGTGGCTATCCGTACTAATGTTTGACCACTATGCCAACTTATTCCATTTACGATAAGCGAAAAAAATAAGTTTTGGCTAAGTTACAACAATAAAATGATCATTTTTGCTAACAAAAAAAGAGTCACTTTTAAGATCTTTTTATAATGTTAAGAAAGCTAAAATAAGGACTTTATTTTTACTGACAGTTAACTATCGTGGTCATAATTCGGTATAATGTCAAGATTATTTTTATGAAAAAACGGGATTTTTACCATGTCTGAGTTGTTGATTTTGAGTCCCCGATATTTCGGCGCAGTTGCATGCACCATGATCACGGAGTAACTGCAGCTAATGCGGGTGGATGTTAGGAGCAGACGAAACGGTCTACCCTCTTTCTTGTTCGTTTATTGCGCTCGACACCCGTACCACTGTTTTCGATCGCACTGTCAACTCGAACTTGTTCACGACACACATAACTTAAAATCAACAACTCAGACATGGTAAAAATCCCGTTTTTTCATAAAAATAATTGTAGTGACCATGAAAGTTTAAAATGTTAATGTCAAGATATTGTTAAATATTTTAAATCATAGCATAAAAGTTATTATTTTTTCTGTATGTGACAAAATATCGGCAATTTCATAGGTAAGAACTTTATAATTCCTTATTTTTAAAACCAATTTTTAAACAAACTCTTTGACTTCGCAAGGATTATAATCTCAGATAAATTAATTACTATGTAAAATCACTGTGTGAAACTAGCCTTATGCTGTCGGTTTTGTAACTTTGACGGTCCGTCTATATGTTACTCTACCTGTAGTAACAAAACCGAAGTAACATAATGCGTCTACCTTACATTTAAAAATATGTTAAAAGCATTTGTGTTTTACGGTAAATTAAATTACATACACTTACTTATCGTATAAAAATCAGTATCTCTTTATGATGTATACGCTTTAAATAAAGATAGTAAAAGTTATCAAACAATCATCACAAACCTGACGGTAAATTTTGTTCCAATCCAGTCGGGCGCACAACCACTTACACCGCCGAAAAAATTGCACTGTCAGGCCGTTTCAAAATGGCCGATCCAAATGAGCATTAGTGTTGCCGTATTCAGAACACGAAAAATATACTTTGGTAGAATATTATTACAGAAAAATAATGGTAACATAACCGAAATGTCCGGAAATTACATATTACTGGGACGATAATTTCCTTCAAATTTTAATAGATTAAAGTAGTTTTAAGCTTAAAACTAAGCCTTAAAAGTAAAGAACACGGCTCATTTTTGATAAAAACAATAGAATATGACAAGCAGTTCAAGACAATTTCACGATAATTCAGTCAGAGATGTTGACTTTACACTGGGGACAGTGCAAATAGTATTATAACACTACAATTTCTTTTTATTTTAATTTTATTTTTCTTTCAATTTAAATTAAGTTTATAAATTATAAAAATGAAGTACAAAAGGGACACTTTTCAGTTACTTCATGAATAAACATTAATAATGCTCATAGTTTTGAATAAAATAAATATTAAAATGAAGGACATGTCAGAATGACCGTTGTGCCATATTTTTGAAACTCCTCTACCTATCACTCATAATTAATAAAGTTGCGCTCTTTATATCAAGGAACCTTTCAGATTAAAATTATTCATTTACTTTTTTAATAAACTTTATGCACGCGATTGTACATCTACTATGGGAAAATTAAAAATTGATTTTTCTCTTTATAGAAGCACCGACAAACTCTGGAGTTTTTCGACATACTTCGACAAAGTATTGGTGAAATCAGATCTTCGCTACGACCAGTAGTTTTTAAGATACAGGTGGCCATGCCAGGATGAGCGCTCATCCTGGCATGGCCACCAATGACCCTTATAACTTTTGAACGGTAGACCGACAAACTCTGATATTTGGCGACATACTTCGACATACTCTCGACATACTATTGGTGTAATCAGATCTTCGCTACGACTTGTAGTTTTTGAGATATAAGGTGGCCATGCCAGGATGAGCCTCATCCTGGCATGGCCACCAATGACCCCTTATAACTTCTGAACGGTAAACCGACAAACTCTGATATTTGGCGACATACTTCGACTTACTCTCGACATACTATTGGTGCAATCAGATCTTCGCTACGACCAGTAGTTCTTGAGATACAGGTGGCCATGCCAGGGTGAGCGCTCATCCTGGCATGGCCACCAATGACCCCTTATAACTTTTGAACGGTAGACCGACAAACTCTGATATTTGGCGACATACTTCGACATACTCTCGACATACTATTGGAGTAATCAGATCTTCGCTACGACTTGTAGTTTTTGAGATACAAGGTGGCCATGCCAGGATGAGCCTCATCCTGGCATGGCCACCAATGACCCCTTATAACTTTTGAACGGTAGACCGACAAACTCTGATATTTGGCGACATACTTCGACAAACTATCGACATACTTTCTATAAAGTCAGATTTAGAGTTGGTGATGGTGGCCATGCCAAGATGAGCCACACCGGCCTGGGCCCTGATTCTGTATTGCAATCTAGATTCCACACTTAAATCTTACCGCGCACAAACTACGTCATTCTCGTGTCTTGCCTACGTTTTGCCACGGTAAGGAATCGAGATAACACTATTCTGTAAATTTCTGTATGATCCAAGACACTTTATCTATGAAATATTACGATGTCACACTTGCGTTATGAAATCAAACTCTAGTTTATCCACAGACACTATCTGACCATGATGTTGGTACTTGGCAAAAACATGTTTTTTAGATGAAAATGTTGTTATAATGGGCGATTTTCTGACAGCCCAAATTGAAAAGTAAAAATTAGTTCAAAAACACTCGATAGATGTCGTTTTATGAAAGCTGGGCTACTTATGGGCTGTAATAAATTCTACACTTTTACTTGTCTACCAAAAGAATAAAAAAATAGTATTTACTTACCTATTTATATTCAGGACATCCAGAACCTATTTCTATTTTGGAATAGAATAAATATTACGCAGCCATACACGTGCTCTTCATGAACCCGCCTTTTACTAAGCGCCATCTATGAAGTCATTTACGAACCAATTTCTTTTTTTTTTTGATCTCGGAAAATCGCCCATTATCTGTAACTAAGTATACGTTTTATTTCATGTATAAAGGTTTATAACAAAAACTCAAACCAATTGCTTTTAAAATAAGTTTCTTTGAGACGGTTTTTGAACGTTTGTTTGTTACTTGAAAAACTTTTACAATTAATAATTTTACAATCAAATATCGTGTACCACAGCGTCAGATCAACCTACCCTAAACTGTCAAATTTCTCCAATGAATATTAAACCTTATAACCAAAGAACAAAGTCCAATTGCGATTCAATTATGCCATTCGTAAATTAGCAGACTTGGGCCCCTGTGTACTTCGTTTCACGAAATTCGCAAAAAATATGCCTTTATGACCCATATTAACAGGCACTCTTAAACAGAATTTATTGGGAAAATATAGAAGTAAGTGACATTTAACTTACAGAACGTAGTCGCCTTGGCAGTAAAGTAAAAGATTACAATAACTTTTGGGCTTAAAGTGAATATACATTTCCATTAGTCCTATACGACCTTAGGTTTTAAATATTAATAAATTCAGCATAGAGGAGTAAAGGCCATCGTCAATAGCAATAATTGTCCTTTACACCATTACAATAGTAAAATAAAAAAGAGAATTGTCCTTTACTACCTAATTTAGATAAGATGATGAGTAGGTACTCATGACGCATTCATTAAAAGTGTAAATTAACGTATAAGCAGAGAAAGTGCTATAAACCCTCACCTTCTACCCTAAAATTATGAGGAGCTCGATCACACAACGGCTAGTGTAACGGACAGAAGTCTCGACTTTATATTATTATATACTCGTAGTTAGATATAATACGGCTACATTTAGGTATATGTATTTGCATAAGTAGATTAAGTCTCATATGTGTAAAGGTTTTTTTTTGATAATAAATAATTAATTTATTGTGTTTCATTTAACACTGGTAAAAGTTATTGAAAAAGGTGGTAATGGGCGATTTTCTGACAGCCCAAATTAAAAAGTAAAAATTAGTTCAAAAACACCCGATAGATGTCGTTTTATAAAAGCCGGCCACCAGCTTGATGATGAAAGATTTATCACTCAACGGACAGACGGTGCACAACGACTGTTTGAAATACGCTCATATGAAAGAGTTATCAAACAGCAACGTCTGCTACGGACTGTCAAGCCTCGAATACTGATTGGGACAGACAATTGGCATCTCATAGTTACACGAAGATTGCTACAGGGCTAGCGAGACGAACCGATCGCATCGCTCGCGAAGCTGGGGTGGGTAATACACGGATCAGCGCCACGGTCAAGCGTGCTGATGAAGAGTAATACGGCTGCGGTGTTATACGTAAACACGCCGCAGTGCGCGACGATATCGCGCACTCTCTCACCCGACAACGAACTCCATGCTATGGTAAAGAAGCACTTCGAAATTGACTCACTGGGAATAACAAAGAAGGAGCGAGTGAGCCCGAGTGATGCACGCGCCATAGAATCGTTTAGAACGACGACAAAGAAAGTCAACGGAAAATACGAAGTTGGATTACCGTGGCGACGTGATGACGTCACGCTGCCGCCAAGTTATGAGTCAGCATTGAGACGATTGAAATCCATAGAACGGAAGATGGACAAGTCTGACGAATTTAAACGAGCTTATACGAATTAAATAGAGAATCTATTTGATAAACACTATGCCGAGGAAAGTAGCGAGAGCGATTTGATGAGCCCGCATTTAGGTACTTACCTCACTTCGCCGTAACGAATCCGAATAAGCCCGGAAAACTACGAGTTGTCTTTGACGCGGCCGCCGAAGCAAACGGAGTTTGTCTGAATGACGAGCTTTTAGAGGGTCCCGACTTACTACGCGCTTCTACGGCCTTCTACTACGATTTCGCGAACGAGCTATCGCAATTACGGCCGACATCCGGGAGATGTTTCTTCAAGTTAAGATATTTAAAGGTGACCAACCCGCTCAGATGTTCCTATGGAGGGGCGCCGACCAAACGAAGCCACCTACGCGCTACAAGATGACGTCAATGACATTCGGAGCTAAGAGTTCACCTTTCTTAGCGCACAGCGTGAGAGATTTGAACGCTGAAACGCACGCTGCCGAGTATCCGCGCGCATACGAAGCAATTACGAGAAACCATTACGATTACGTCGACCACGACTACGTCGACTGCTACGACACCGAGCAAGAAGCGATTGAAACGATAAAGGAGGTCGCGAAGGTTCACGCGCAGGCAGGATTCACGCTGACCGGTTATAACTCTAACGGACCGTGCGTGTTGCGTGAGCTGCCAGCAGAAAGCCGTGACACATCACCTCGCCAGCTCGGCGCTAGTTATCAGCAATGGGGCAGAACGCTCGGTTTACTATGGGACGCTGCTACAGGCGAGTTGGCGTTTAACACCGAGATGTTTCGCGTGCACGAGGACGTGAAGCAAATGAGGCGCACTCCTACTAAACGAGAGGCGCTGATTGCGGTTATGTCAATATTTGACCAACTCGGACTGTTGAGTTATTATACTATACGAGCGAAGATCATCTTACAAGGCATATGGCGGTTAAAAATAGAATAGGATGAGGTCTTACCCGATTACGAGGCCGGCGAGTTCCATGAATGGTTGAACGGATTGAGGGCATTACGTAGTCTGCGTCTACCCCGGCGTCTACATACGGGGGGAGTGACGAGAAAGCAGCTACATGTTTTTTGTGACGCCAGCGAGGTCGCTTACGGCGTTGCAGTATATTGGAGAATGAAGGGTGAAAATGGCGAAATACGAGTCGCACTCGCCGCTGCTAAGGCCAGAGTGGCACCAATAAAGCAACAAAGTATTCCGAGAATGGAGTTGCAAGCGGCGTTGATAGCTACGTGACTAGCAAGCTCAGTATTGAATGAACAAAGATGGCAACCTGAGAGAGTCGTATATTGGACCGATTCACAAACAGTGTTGAATTGGATTAATAATGACACGGTGCGTTACACCCCCTATGTAGCGCATCGCTTAACTGAGATCACAGAAACGACGATGCCGTCACAATGGCGACGGGTCCCTACGGCTCACAATGTCGCGGACGACGTAACGCGCGGCAGTGAGATTGTGAAAACGAAGAATGATCGGTGGTTTGTCGGACCGGTATTTTTATACGAAAATGAAACCGAATGGCCTACGAGTGACGTCATCAACAACGAACACAGCGCGGAGAGTGAACACTGCGTGACGCACACGCACACGTGGCAGAGTGATAGTAGCGTAGTGCCAGACGCTAATGCCCGATTTACACGTATTAAGTAATTTAGTAGTTAACTAAATTTTAACTTAATTTTAAGTGACTTATCTACTAAATTGTGTGTTTACATGCCACTTAATCACTTAAAATTTAGTTAAAATTTAGTTAACTACTAAATTACTTAATACGTGTAAATCGGGCATTAGCGCTTCTCTTCCTACGAGCGTTTAGTGAGAACGATGGCGAACGTGCTATTATTCACTCAGAGATGCCGCCGCCGCGCTAGTAACATGACAATTAAACATATCAACGAGGCCGAGCGCCTACTAACCATTGAATCGCAACGAGAGTTTCGCAGACGACATCGACCGCCTCAAAGCATCCCGCAAACTACGCGCGGGCAGCAGACTACGACGACTCGACGTGTTCATCGACGAAGGCAGAGTATTACGAGCAAGAGGGCGAATAAGGGCAGCGGGTGTCTGCCCCCGCTACTGCGCCCGTAATACTGGACGGCAGCCACCTCTATGTGCGGTTGCGACTTGAACGTGAGCACCGTCGCGCCCACCACTCGCACAATGAGCGCGTCGTCAACGAAATAAGGCAACGATACTGGGTTCTACGATTGAGGCCGGCTGTGAGATCCGTGGCGTTCAATTGTGCATTTTGTAAAGTGAGAAAGACGCTACCTACGACGCCGGTGCACGGCGACTTACCGAAAGCACGTATGGAAGCATTTGTACGACCTTTTACGAACTGTGGCCTAGACTATTTTGGCCCGATGACTGTGACTATCGCCCGGCGCCATGAGAAACGATGGGGGGGCGCTATTCACATGCCTTACTACTCGAGCTGTGCATATTGAACTTACGGCGAGCTTATCTACAGACTCGGCGATTATGGCTCTAAGACGAATGGCGGCCAGTAGGGGATGGCCCAACATTATATATAGTGACAACGCTACGTATTTTAAGAAGCAGACCGAGAATTAAAGGCCGCATACAAAGAATGGGAGCCAGCGCTACGATTCTCGCGCTAACGCAACGCACAGAGTGGCGTTACATTTCGCCAGGCGCGCCACACCAAGGCTGCACATGGGAACGGCTGGTGAGAACAGTCAAGACGGCGCTGCGCACTACGCTCAACGAGAAGTCACCGCGTTACCGATGGGGGGGGGGGGGGGGGTCGGGCCCCTGCTATAAGAAAAAGAAAAAGTTAAGTACCTATGCAAAACTATATAGTTCTGTCGGTTAGGTTAGGTTACTTTTGGAGGCCGCAGGCCCCCCCGCCCCTTTTGTTCTCAATCATGTATTAAAAAGAAGCTTTCGCAAAAAATACTACCTGAGTACCTACTCGTAAAAGTAAAAGGAGATCGCGAAATTCAACTAATAATTAAGGGCCGGCAGAGTGAGGGTGACTGATGCTACGTCTCTTACGCTGCACCAGTTGTCCTCGCGCCTGGACTTCATTTCCACTTAACATCAGGTGGAGTGGGGTCATTTGCCGGGCTTAGTATAAAAAATAATAAAGCTTTCGCTAAAAAAATACTACGCTGAAATTTACTGATACTAAAAAAGGGAATCGCGAAATTCATCTAATAATAAATTATAGGAACATAAATAAAGCTTTCGCTAAAATATGCGACTCTAAAATTAGCTGTTACTGAATAATGCGTTCGCGAAATTCATCTAACATATCGAAAAGACTGACTAAGAGGCCTATTACATCTCAAATGTGATTTTTGTGTAAAATGCTCATTTTTGCATTTTGTAGTAATTTTGCAGTTGTATTTACCTATCGTTTTTATCGAAATAGGATAATAAATTCATGCTTAATATTAGAAATCTCCACTCTGCGAGAATAAACTGAGTTCGGACGGCCGGCGCATCGCATATTGTAATAATATTGCAGTTGTATTTAACGTTTTTATCGAAATAGGATAATAAATTCAGTATAAAAGCATACTTCTGATGAAGCAACAATTATTCTGGTGTAAATTTTGCTCAATAATATTATCGTAGATAAGAGTTATTCACAGTTAACTTAAAGCGATTTTTTAAGTTTTTTGGTTTAGAATAAGATTTTTTTTCTACATGAAATCAATATATCTAAAAATTCCGAGGCCGCTACGCACTATACGACTACAGAGATAACATTTTTTTAATTTCATTTGTTTAGAACAGTAGTTCAATCAACGAGCTCAAAAAAGTGCCTTCGCGCATTTTATGAAAATCTTTTTCTGCAATTTCGGGTTTAATTAAAAAGTTAAACAAAATTTACAAAAAGCGAGGCCGCTACGAACTATTCCAATAGCTATTCTTCACTATTCAATAAGTCAAAACTGTTAATGTATTTTGGTTTCTGAGATCAAGAACGCCAAAATTGGCCATTTTACGCAAAAATCACAGTCGAGATGTAGGCCTCTTAAAAAGTACCAATTGTATTTTTTGTATCGCAAAAAGAAATATTGTGATAATAAATCAACCTGTGATTTCTATAGCAGACTTTTATTTTTTTCAATATTACTTAATGTAATATTAATTTGATTGACCACTTTTTCTGCTGACGGTTCTTATAAGCTAAACATAGTATTGATTAAGTTCTCAAAGGTAAAAACAAATCGTGATCTGTTCAATGTGATCCTCAGGGAATAACCCGTAATCCCATATAAATGTAAAGGATTACAAAGTTACATTTGCAGTGAATGAATCAGTGTACCTGTATATGTATGCTACTTATATTAATATTATAAACGCGAAAGTTTGTAAGTATGGATGGATGTTTGTTACTCTTTCATGTAAAAACTACTGAATTGATTTAGATGAAATTCGGAATACTGATAGTTTATAACCTGGATTAACACAGGATACTTTTTATCCCGATATTCCCACGGGAACGGGAACCACGCGGGTAAAACCGCGAGCGGCCGCTAGTGCTTTAATATATGGGAATATCCGTTGTTGGTATTCAAGAAGTAGAAGGTACCGGAAAGGAAGAAAGTAGGACTATCTACAAAAAGAAATGTTATGCCATCAAAAACACACTTACTTGTAAAAAAACAAGTCTCGCAACTTAGTTCTTCTACCGTAAATAGTTGTGAGATCCATGTAACATCAAGTCGGTTGACTTGGCAATCGCACTAAACAATCTCAAGTCTCGCAACTTAGTTCTTCTACCATAAAAAGTTGTGAGATCCATGTAATATCAAGTCAGTTGACTTGGCAATCGCACTAAACAATCTTATTTAATATAATATCGTCGTCATTCTGCCAAAACCAGTTAAATGCACAATAATGCAATTTGAGATAAATCAATTTGAAAGTTTACTGTTGATTCTTTTGTTAAATAATAGCTTTCATTAATTTTTTTAGATTTTTTCCGATGCATTATTTATCCTTCTGTAGAAGTAAGACTAGTTGATTCGATTATCCTTATAGAAACGGATAAAAATAAAAAAATCTCCGAGAGGAGTGCATTTAATCACTTTTAGCTGGCAATTAACAAAAACAGTTATTTGACAAATTTGAACCTTTAAGTCTACCATTTTGTAATAATGCATAGAGAAGCAGATATTCATTTTACCATATATACATATGTAGAAAAGTTGTGTCTTTTGAATGTTACCAGAAGAACAGAAAAAAAGAGTTAGACATAACTTTAGTCAGTTTTGCCTGACGAAAAAATTAAAGATGTTTCATTTATTCTTTTTATACTCATACATTTACATTACATTTTATATACATTTTTCTGGACACGTTAATATCCGAAACTATTGAATGGATTTGTATGAAATTCGGTAAGTAGATAGATAAGGCAAAAGATTAACGCATAGGCTACTTTACACGACATTGCTGGACATTGCTATTGAGCTTAATTAAAAGATCAATGAAAATAATTACTTAGTGATCGAGTTTCAACATTTAATCGCTTTTGGCTGGAGAGACTTTATATAATAGAACCCGTAGTAACGTTAGCCAAAAGTAATTAAATGCATATAGTAATTTTTTTCACAAAATCATTATTTCATCATGCATGTTAAGAGCGTTTACGCCGAGCGCGAGACCTGAAGTTTAGGTTTTTAAGTCCAAATATCACGCACACAGAAGCGAGCTGTGAGCGCGCGCGACTGTGTGTGTAGAATAGGCTAGTTCTGCTCACTATAGTCAAACTCACTCACTTTGATCCGTTAGATCGAATTTGCTTTTTCGTAATAGGTACTTCGATTTTTTTTTAATATGGGCGTAAGTAATGCATGAAATGAAATAAGTATAATATTATATTGCATGTATTTTTATTAAACTTGCAATGTATGCTATGTATGTCTAGTTCGGGTGGAATTTTGCAACTCAATTTTGACCCACTTCCCGTTTACTGATTGAGCTGAAAATTTGCATACATGTGTGAATCGCGTGACAATGCAATTTTATGATTGACATGGTGCTGATCTGATGATGAAGATGGAAGGTGGCCATTGAAACTTTGCAATAAAATAGCACAACCTAATCGAGTTTGGGCTCGTTTGAATCGTCTTGACGAGTAGTTTGTCTTTCAATGGTAACCAGGGTCTGATGATGGAGCTGGATGGTGGTCATAGGAACTCTGTAATAAAACGACGCAACCCCATCGAGTTTTTGCTCGTCTCATTCGTCTTGACGAGTCCTTTGTTTTTAGATGGTTACTAAGGTCTGATCTGATGATGGAGCTGAAAGGTAGTCATAGGAACTCATTGAAGAAACGATGCAACCCCATCGAGTCGCGACTCGTTTGATTCATCTTGACGAGTACTTTGGTGCTAGATGGTAACCAGAGTCTGATGATGGAGCTGGAAGATGGCCATAGGAACTGAGTAATTAAACAACATAATAACCCCATCGAGTAAGGGCTCGTTTAATTCGTCTAGACAAGTACTTTGCTGCTAGATGGTAACCAGGGCCTGATGATGGAGCTGGAAGGTGGCCATAGGAACTCTGTAATAAAACGACGCAACCCTATCGAGTTTCGGCTCGTTTCATTCGTCTTGACGAGTACTTTGTTTTTAGATGGTTACCAGGGTCTGATCTGATGATGGAGCTGAAAGGTGGCCATAGGAACTCATTAAAGAAACGACGCAACCTCATCGAGTCTCGGCTTGTTTGATTCGTCTTGACGAGTACTTTGGTGCTAGAAAGAAAGAACTTAAAATGTATTTTCATTTCAGGTTACCGAATATGAGGTTCCACAAACAACAAATAAGGTTGAAGGTCGAAGACTAGTAGATTTTCAATACTTTTTGGACCAAATTAAAATACTTAGTAACCACAATAAAGCCACAGGATGTACAATTAATAATTTACAAGTGATAAAAGAGCATAAAGTAGGCTTATTATCTACATTTTTAATGAAGTATAACATTTACCTTTAGATAAGTCTAAGAATCATGTAAAATCTTGTTTACATAAGAAAGGTCGAAGTATATTTAGTTGACAATACAGCCTGGTCATAATTGTATTTTCACATTATAGTTTCTTAGTCAATTATTTTTATAACTAATTAATTTTACGCTGGTATGATAGCCTTTAACAGGAGTGTCTTACAGACAAAGGTACCTACTCAAAATTTAAGTTGCGTTTAAAGTAATGTTCTCTTACTTTCGTTGGAGTTGCTCGAGTGTGTCATGCTCTCTCAAAGTGTCTCTGCGGTGGTGGCATGTGCGTCGGGTCGTTACGTTCCCTCAAACATGGTTAAACGAAGCGATGGCTGATGGCACATGTTCATTTTCATTTAAGTTCATTAATTCAATTTCTGCTACAACAAGGAGCACTTATGAATGTCGCTATGCAATCGGTTATTTTTATATATATTTCATTCAAGTCCTAACTTTGCCTTGTACTGAGAAGAACCGATGAGAAACTCAGCTTAAGCAAGGGCATTTCTTTTCTCGCTTTCTTTTACAGCGTTAATACAAATTGGAAAATGCCCTCGCAATTATAGAAGGACATTTTCTATCACAACAAAAAAAACATTTAATACGATTACAAGACAACACAACTCATACAACAGAATATCCAATAAAAACAAGTATTGCTCGATATAAAATAAAATAAACAACTTCTTACAGTATCTCAGAAACAAAAAAAAAAGAAAGACGATTTAATACTTCCAGTAAAAAATAAGATTGCAAGAGCAGACCAGCCTCCACAGGCGGCACCCGTTCACGAGTATGACATGTGAATCATCCATCGCTTCGTTTAACCATGTTTGAGGGAACGTAACGACCCGACGCACATGCCACCACCGCAGAGACACTTTGAGAGAGCATGACACACTCGAGCAACTCCAACGAAAGTAAGAGAACATTACTTTAAACGCAACTTAAATTTTGAGTAGGTACCTTTGTCTGTAAGACACTGCTGTTAAAGGCTATCATACCAGCGTAAAATTAATTAGTTATAAAAATAATTGACTAAGAAACTATAATGTGAAAATATAATTATGACCAGGCTGTATTGTCAACTAAATATACTTCGACCTTTCTTATGTAAACAAGATTTTACATGATTCTTAGACTTATCTAAAGGTAAATGTTATACTTCATTAAAAATGTAGATAATAAGCCTACTTTATGCTCTTTTATCACTTGTAAATTATTAATTGTACGTCCTGTGGCTCTATTGTGGTTACTAAGTATTTTAATTTGGTCTAAAAAGTATTGAAAATCTACTAGTCTTCGACCTTCAACCTTATTTGTTGTTTGTGGAACCTCATCTTCGATAACCTGAAATGAAAATACATTTTAAGTTCTTTCTTTCTAGCACCAAAGTACTCGTTAAGACGAATCAAACAAGCCGAGACTCGATGGGGTTGTGTCGTTTCTTTACTGAGTTCCTATGACCACCTTTCAGCTCCATCATCAGATCAGACCCTGATAACCATCTAAAAACACAGTACTCGTCAAGACGAATGAGACGAGCAAAAACTCGATGGGGTTGCGTCGTTTTATTACAGAGTTCCTATGGCCACCTTCCAGTTCCATCAGCAGACCCTGGTTACCATCTAGCAGCAAAGTACTCGTCTAGACGAATTAAACGAGGCCTTACTCGATGGGGTTATTATGTTATTTAATTACTCAGTTCCTATGGCTATCTTCCAGCTCCATCATCAGACCCTGGTTACCATCTAGCACCATAGCATTCGTCAAGATGAATCAAACGAGCCGAGACTCGATGGGATTGCGTCGTTTCTTTAATGAGTTCCTATGACCACCTTTCAGCTCCATCATCAGATCAGACCCTGGTAACCATCTAAAAACAAAGGACTCGTCAAGACGAATGAGACGAGCCAAAACTCGATGGGGTTGCGTCGTTTTATTACAGAGTTCCTATGACCACCATCCAGCTCCATCATCAGACCCTGGTTACTATTGAAAGACAAACTACTCGTCAAGACGATTTAAACGAGCCCAAACTCGATTAGGTTGCTCGATTACTATTGAAAGACAAACTACTCGTCAAGTCGATTTAAACGAGCCCAAACTCGATTAGGTTGCGTCATTTTATTACGGAGTTCCTATGGCCACCTTCCAGCTCCATCATCAGGCCCTGGTTACCATCTAGCAGCAAAGTACTTGTCTAGACGAATTAAACGAGCCCTTACTCGATGGGGTTATTTGTTGTTTAATTACTCAGTTCCTATGGCTATCTTCCAGCTCCATCATCAGACCCTGGTTACCATCTAGTACCATAGCACTCGTCAAGATGAATCAAACGAGCCGAGACTCGATGGGATTGCGTCGTTTCTTTAATGAGTTCCTATGACCACCTTTCAGCTCCATCATCAGATCAGACCCTGGTAACCATCTAAAAACAAAGGACTCGTCAAGACGAATGAGACGAGCCGAAACTCGATGGGGTTGCGTCGTTTTATTACAGAGTTCCTATGACCACCATCCAGCTCCATCATCAGACCCTGGTTACCATTGAAGGACAAACTACTCGTCAAGACGATTCAAACGAGCCCAAACTCGATTAGGTTGTGCTATTTTATTGCAAAGTTTCAATGGCCACCTTCCATCTCCATCATCAGATCAGCACCATGTCAATCATAAAATTGCATTGTCACGCGATTTACACATGTATGCAAATTTTCAGCTCAATCAGTAAACGGGCAGTGGGTCAAAATTGGGTTGCAAAACTCCACCCGAACAAGACATACATACATTGCAAGTTAAATAAAAGCTTGTAATAATTTACTTACCAAAGTACTAAGATTTGCAAATCAAGCTATAAATTTGCACTATCTTCGAACTTACGGAAAGGTCGACAACCGCGCCGGGCAGAGCGTCGAGCGACGTGACCACTCTCTCAGAGGCCTCGCGGCGGACTGATTTGAAGCGAGTGGAGCACCGGGTTTTGTAGTAGTTTTAGAGCAGTTTTAAAATATGCATAGAAAAATTAAAGAGCTTATTTAGTAAAAACAATTATGTGCAAAATTTAAAGAACACTTTTTTCTATAGTGTAAAGCTTTTATCTTATAAAATATATTTAGTACATTAGAGAAAACAATTACTTTATCACCTATAATTTCTGTAAAAATTCACAATGTTTGGAATTTTATAGTTTTTCTTAGTAACCAAAATCAAAAAATGTTTTCAACAAACTATTTTGCTTAGGATCTTTCAAATTGAAATAAAAATGTTGTTATTAGATTTGTTAGTAATTTAAACACATTTTTAAACTTCGAAGTTGACGCGGAAAGTCAAATTAAGAAAACCTCTGTTCAGTTATCTTGTTATAAATTCCAAAAAATCTATAAATTTAAAAATGTTTTCAACAAACAATTTCGACTACAAGATCGCTTAATGATATAAGTATTTAACATATTTGTAAAGTAAGTATTAACAGATATTAAGAGGTTTAAAAAGTACAGTTCTTGAGCAAAACGGCGCAAAAGGACGTAAACGCTCTTAAGAGCGCTTGCCAAAATGAGTTAAAAGTTAATAATTATTTTTTTGCTGACGTATGTTATTAAAGTTTTCAATAAGTAAATAATTTTCCAAAACCGGCTTAAGGCATTTGAAATACTTTGGCTGAATAAATCATCTGTGGACCTGCTCCAGTGCGTCAATGATAAAATCAATTAAACGTGTTTAATAATATTTAGCAAGCATAATATCGTTAAACAAATTTAATCGTTTTTGTCTAGAGACTTTTTACAGAAACGGATAAATTTGCCGGTATTTGCACAGAGTATCACTGCAACTATGGGTTTCTGCGTTTAACCGATATTAGCAGACGACAGATCTGAAAAAACTGAATCGGTTGGTATATCTAACTCATAATTGACCAAACTGCACATACTTAATCGATTTTGGCAGAAAGACCGCGATATGTGTATTACTTGTGAGATACATTGTGTTTTCATGTAATGGCCAAGTCAACCGACTTGGTATTACATGGATCTCACAACTTTTTACGGTAGAAGTACGACAGAAGTGGCGTGACTTTTTTTACAAGTATGTTTTTGATGGCTTTTTAATGGATTTAAGACTTAATCAAACATAGGTATTGTAAGCATGGTTTTGTAATAAATCTACTGGTCATAAAACAATATGCATTTTATTTAACACTTCCTATTTCATTCACAACGTATTTTATTTGTTTAAAAAAAAAATCACAAAATACATTCACAAAACTAGATAGACACTCAAAGTAGGCAGATGTAATTAAAACAGTAAGTATATGTAGGTGTGCAGCTCTATACATATATATCGCGTTTACGTACCGCGCGGCTGTAGGCATTTTTTTCAAAGATAGGGTAGAGTTATTTACTCATTTATTATATTACCATGCCATAGCCTAACATCAACCATTTCATCACGCGTACGGCGCGCGGTGAGCAGATAAGAAAAGTCTAAAATTATGTACCTACTTACCTATCAATTTTTTTTGGACACTCATTCATAAATCCTATTTATCATGAGAGCACATAACTTAAAAAGCTAGGTACAAATTAAAAAAACAAGTTTTTTTTTATTGTAACTTTGAACGTAGTTCGCAAAAAAACGAAAACATTTATCAACGATTAACCTGAATTGATTTATGTATTTACAGAGCGCCATTTAACGTTATTTTTGTAGTACTTATTAATAAGTTCGTTTGATGAAGTTGTGACAAAATGTCTGCTGCAAGAGGATTATACTTACATAATTATTTGGCACTGTAATGCAATTTGAAACTACCGGAGACATCTAGCGTAGCAGTTTATATTGCTACCTATATTAAAAGTTACGTGGCAGTTTATATTACCACCTATATTAAAAGTTACGCTCGTTTGTATGAAGAATAACAGTTCTTATTAATATCGTCCTTGGTAGTTTAATATATTCATTTTAAAACTACTTACATGCTTTTTATGTCTGAAAGTTTATAGGCCTGTATTTACGTGCAAAATATGTGTTACATTAATAATTCACACTGATATGGTTTCTCGCTAGTTGTGAGTCCTAATATGTGAAGTCAAATATGATTTTAGTGCAAAATACTTATTACAAACATTACACTGATATGGTTTCTCGCCCGTGTGAGTCCTTATATGTGAAGTCAAATGCGATTTTTGTGAAAAATACTTAATACAAACATTACACTGATATGGTTTCTCGCCCGTGTGTGTCCTAATATGTGAAGTCAAACGATATTTATGTGCAAAATACTTATTACAAACGTTACACTGATATGGTTTTTCGCCCGTGTGAGTTTTCAGATGTAAAGCCAAATTCGAATTTATTGAAAAATATTTATTACACACATTACACTGATATGGTTTCTCGCCCGTGTGAGTTCTCACATGTAAAGTCAAATTAGGTTTACTTGAAAAATACTTATTACAAACATTACACGGATATGGTTTCTCGCCCGTGTGAGTCCTTTCATGTAAAGTCAAATGATGTTGGCGTGTAAAATACTTATTACAAACATTACACTGATACGGTTTCTCGCCCGTGTGAGTTCTCACATGTGAAGCCAAATTAGGTTTATTTGAAAAATGCTTATTACAAACATTACACTGATAGGGTTTCTCGCCCGAGTGAGTCCTTTCATGTAAAGTCAAAGAAAATCGGCGTGTAAAACACTTATTACAAACATTACACTGATATGGTTTCTCGCCCGTGTGAGTCTTAATATGTAAAGTCAAACGATATTTATGTGCAAAATACTTATTACAAACCTTACACTGATATGGTTTCTCGCCCGTGTGAGTCCTAATATGTGAAGTCAAACAATGTTTACGTGAAAAATACTTATTACAAACATTACACTGATATGGTTTCTCACCCGTGTGAGTCCTTACATGTGTAGCCAAATTTTGTTTTATTGAAAAATACTTATTACAAACATTACACTTATATGGTTTTTCGCCCGTGTGAGTCCTAATATGTGAAGTCAAACGATATTTATGTACAAAATACTTATTACAAACGTTACACTGATATGGTTTCTCGCCCGTGTGAGTTCTCACATGTGAAGCCAAATTCGATTTTAGTGAAAAGCATTTATTACACACATTACACTGATATGGTTTCTCGCCCGTGTGAGTACTTTCATGTATAGTCAAATTTAGTTTTTGTGAAAAATACTTATTACAAACATTACACTGATATAGTTTTTCGCCCGTGTGAGCCAAATTAGGTTTATGTGCAATATACTCATTACAAACATTAGACAGATTTGGTATTTTGCCTGTGTGGGTCATTATATGTCTAGTAAAATCACCTATATGTACAAAAGACTTATTACAAAAATTACATACTTCGCCTTTTAAGATTTGTTCATTGCTTTTAACAATGTCTCTATAATTTTTTTTATATTTGATGTCATGATCAGAACTTTGCGTATTATATTTTTCCCTAAATATTGAATAATGTGAATTCATGTGAGTTTCTAAAATATTTTTGCAATTAAAATTTATTTTGCAAACGTCACATGTAAGTATAGTTGTTTAAACGTTTCTAAATATTTCTATTATTGTTTTTCACAATTATATATTTTTCTTGTTTGTTTTGATTGTATCCCATATTGGCATTGCAGTACTGTCTTCATTACTATTACCTATTGGTTTTGGTAAATAGGTACCTACCTACAGTTTCTTGATAGTGTTTTGTGGTGATATCTTATCTCAATATCTTTTTAATTGGTTTTTTCTTCTTTAGTTGCCTTAGATATCTGATTTACTCCATTGCCAATATCAGTACTTAGTTTACGTTTTTTCTGTACTGTAGCACCTGAAAAAATGTTATATTTTAAGCTAATTTATATAATTAAAACTTGTAGTTTAAGGATTCAATTCAAGTAGAATTTGCAAGCAAATTTTCGTTGTTTTTCAGTTTTATTGATCAATTCCAGAATAAGCTTTATTCATTATTATTAAAAACTTTATAAAATACATGATTTTAGACTTTCAAATTTAGAAAAATCTAGCGAGCCCATGGACATATTACTTAAACAGGACTGAGCTCTTGAGGCTAAAAATCGAGCCAAGCAAGAAGTTTGCGTGTGTGGGCTTACATGTCTTTCTAAAATTATGACCTTATAGTTTTATTACATGGTACAAATACGTATCATATAGGTAATTATTTTATTACGTTTTTTAATCATGAACCATTTTGCGTAGCAGTAAAAGAATACTATCAAACCCTCTCTTCCCTTGGGTTTCCTAAAAGGCGACTAACGGACTAAAGACTGCACATACATCCAACAACATAGAGCGGCAATGGGCTCACCACCTATTACACTGGGCATATGTGCAGTCGCTATTTGGTGAAAAGTGGACTATGGCAGAGGACTGCTTTTGCTGTCCTCATTGCCTAGTCTTTGACTAACCTTCGGGGATAATAGTTGTGATTATTTGGATGTATGTGAATGTTTTTTCCTACTACATCATGGTTAGGTAGGTCCCTTGTGAAACACATGACAGGAATACCAGTCATTATAATAAATATAACTATATAGGTGTTGCGTCACATGAATGCTGACCACACATTTCAGTCCGTCCGTGCGTCCGTCAGTGCGCAGCAGGTGGCTCAGTTGCATTTTATACCGGGTTCCGTCAGGTTCACGTTTATGAAATTAATAAGTATTTGGAGTCAGATAGGTGAATTTAATGTGGTAAAGAACAATGGCCACGGCCCATTCATTTGAAAACCTGAGAATGAGTAAGCTTGTATAAAATGATCTTGGTAGGAAAAGTAATCTGTTATACCTACATTTAACTGTTAATTGGTCTAAAGTCAAATTTTTTACTTCACGGACTTTAGTTTATTATGATTGCGTCAGGAAGATGTGGATATCTCTGAAAAAGGTATATTACAAGCATTAAAATTTCAACTTATAACTAATAACTCATATTCGTTAAAAGTTGAAATAACCTCTATGTCAGCACAACACTATCAAATTATTGCTATTGGTGCGTACAATTTCGAATAAAGTGAATAATGTATGAATACAGTGGGACAGTACTGTCAAGAGAAGAGAAAAAAAAGGTATACTCACAGCAGTCACTGAGACTGGTAGTAGAATAGAGCACATAGGCAGTTGGCTGACGGGATTCGGCTGGGTGAGTGAAATAGATATGGCAGTGAGAGGAGCCTTGCTTCAAAAGCATCTGTTTCTTTAACTGTAGTTCCTCTAATATTTTTCGTTTCGTCAATTCTACCAAATTAGTTTTTTTCAGAGGAACATACAAGTACATTTCTAAATAACGGCAATTAAATACGATTTCATAAAATAAATATAATACTTACTTTTCTTTGAGTGAGACTTTTCTTTGATTCACAGCCAAAAAGGCTGTGAATCTATAGCATCAAAATATTAATAAACCAAAAATCCGTAATCAATCATGATACAATAACTAAGGGTAGTATTCGGATAGTGAAAAAATTTCGGAATAGTAAAAATAGAAAACATTTAAAGACGCGAGCGAGATTTTATAGAAACATTTTGAAGAGATGCTTGCTTTGCTACGCTTGATGACAGCAAAACAAACAACTTGACAAACAACTTTTTTTTTTTTTTTTTCTTTTTTTTAATGGCTTGGTGCGGTTTGCACATTTAGCCAATGTCAAAGTTAGGGAAAGATAGTAGAATAAAAAGGATTCGGATGTTGTACGACTTTTAGGATGGGATAATAGGATCAGTAGAGTATATTTATTAATAAAAAGGATTCGGATGTTGTACGACTTTAAGGATGGGATAATAGGATCAGTAGAGTCTATTTAATATATTTAAATAGATTAAAAAAAAATACTTATGGATATGGTAATAAATAAAGGGTTGGACAGGAATATTAAATCTTTATGTTATTAATGTTGATAAAAGATGCTATACATTTATAAATAGATAAATCATTGGTACATAATAAGGAAAGTATAGATAATGGGAATGGAACACCGAGGGAAAGGAGGTCATTGAAAAAAGAAGAGCGGTCATGAAGCACACAAGAAAAAAATATGTGGTTAACATCACCAATGTCCATCCCACATTCACATGTGGAGTCAGTTATTATTTTAAGCTTGGCAAGATGTGCTGGAGAACAAACATGATCTAGTCTCATACGTATCAAGATACTTGCTACAGTCTTACCAAGTTTCGCTTTGCAAAACCATGGTTTAGCTAAGATATTTGGTTGAATATGCGAGTAGTATTTTCCCTTTAAATGTCGACTGCTCGTCCAATACCTCTGCCACTCATCCATTAAGAACACCGCAGGTAAAGAAAGCAAGTCATGGCTATAGGTCTTATAAGGGTTCATGTCCCCACAATGCACCGCATCCTTGGCAAGCCGGTCAGATATCTCATTCCCTGTGATTCCGCAATGACTCGGAATCCACGCAAACTCTACTGAGTATCCTAAAGCATCGCATTTAACCAGACTATTTTTAATATCAAACAACATAGGGAAATAAGATTTCATACGAAATGGAAATTTACTCAATGTACGGAGAGCACGTTGGTTGAATGCTCTAAGGAGAGCACTCATAGCATCACTAAATATAATTGTTTTTTTAAATTTCCTTAGCAGAATATATTCAACAGCTTTTGACAGACCCATGCACTCCCCAGTAAAAACAGATGTCTCCGGAGTAGAGATGGGATTTTACCCGGTAAATACCCAAAATGGGTAAAAACGCGGGTAAATACCCGGGTAAATACCCATTTCTTGGGTAAAATCATGATATGGCAAATATCTTTAACATTTTATGTATTTTTTACCTAAATCGTGTAATGTAGTCAATATAATAATCTTCAGTTATTTTAAACAGTGTTTATCGATACTTTATTTTATTTTATAGTATTTATTTGTGTCATCATCATGAGTTAGTTTGTCCTTTATTCTGCTGACCCTTGTGTAATAGCGTTAGTCTAAAGCCGAGCGTTTCAAATTCAAAGAATATGGTATTGAGTGAGTGAGACATAGAATTAAAACGGTAAATTAGGCAAACTCGCGTCCATGCTAACGGCTAGCTCGCTCGTGAACCATGTTACTAATTATTGTTCTTTTATGCACATGTTTTTGTCATAACGTAGAAAACGTTTTGTTGATTTTTATATAAATAATTGGGTTGGCTTTTGAATCGAGTCGCCTGAATTTGAAGAAACTAACACTGTGTGGGGGGGGGGGGGGGTGTCTAAGGGGTTGTTAAATAAAGGTTTATTATTAACATTTTAGCTGCCGCAGTTGCGTTAGAATATTAAAAAAACCACCCAACGGGCACGTCTAGACAGGGCAATCGTGAGGGGTGTGCGGGGCGGGCGGGGCGCGGCGCAACTGGGGCTGTCCATACGGAGTGTATGGACAGCCCCAGTTGCGCCGCGCCTGGGGCGCTGGGGACACAGTACGCGTCAGGAGTGGCGCATTGTATTAATACGTGTGTAGTAATTTTTTTTTTAATGAGAATTGAAATGTAATATTTAATGCATATCATGCGTTGCGATGCGTAAAGTCTTTTTTAATGTTTTTTATATGGATAAACGCAATTTTAGAATTCGCTAATATTTAGGCAAGATTTAATTAGCTATTAAAATCGAGATCAAAAATGGTGGCCGCAAGTTTTTGATATAAAATCAATATGGATATTATTTTTTTGTTTTTCGGGGGTGCTGATTTCGAATACAACATTACGAGATCCAAGATGGCGGACGTGACTTTTTTTATATAAAACTATTATGGGTATCATCTCCATGTTTATCAGGGGTCCAATTTCGAATACCAACCATAAATATGGCTTTATACGATTTAATTGAAAATGTTGTATGTGATATGGACAAAAATAATCCAATTTGTGCCATTTTTACCGATATGACAAAAGCATTTGATTGTGTAAACCATAGAACCCTGCTAGGCAAATTAAGCGCTTATGGTATCAGAGGCAATGTACTTAATCTTATAGAATCCTATCTTTCAAATCGTACACAGGTTACTGAAATACGTAGAATATGCCCAAAGAAACGAATAGATGTAAAATATATTTCAGATTCGAGAGCTGTAAGTTTTGGAGTACCACAAGGTAGTGTACTAGGGCCACTTTTATTTTTAATTTATATTAATGACTTGCCAAAAGAAGTGCATAATCGTATGATTCTTTTCGCTGTTAACAGTACAACGATAATAAAAAATGATAACTTAAAAAAATATGTAAATGACATTAATGAAACTTTAGAGGACATAATAAATTGGTTGAATAATAATAATTTAGTAATTAATTTAAATAAAACGAAAGTCATGCACTTCGCACAAAGACCGAAAAACCAAGGTGATATTTGTATAAGTTATCGTAAAAATAGTGTAGAAGAGACGCAAGTTGCAAAATTCTTAGGCCTTTACATAGACAGTAAGCTAACATGGCATAAACAGTCAGAAGAATTATGCAAAAAAATAAATAAATCAGCCTTTGCTCTGCATACCCTATCTAGAAAAGTAAATCGTGAAGCAGTTTTGTCAGCATATCATGGGCTAGTAGGGTCAGTGTTAAGATACGGAATTATTTTTTGGGGTAACTGTAGTGAGCGTGAGCAGATATTTAGAGCCCAAAAACGATGTATTAGGGCAATAGGTGGACTCGGATATAGAGACAGCTGTGTACCCCTTTTTAAAACATTAAAACTCCTGACATTACCTTGCATATATATTTTGGAGATGGCTATTTTTGTCAATGAAAATATACCTCTTTTCAATAAATGGTCGGACAACCGCAGAAACCCTACGCGAGCTCAATATGAGAACAAATTAGTTGTACCTTCAGGCAAAACAGCTCTTTTTCAGAAAAGCGTACTTCACTTAGCACCTCTCATTTACAATAAAGTGCCAGACAATATAAAGCTGCAGTTCAAGAAAAAAGTTACAGAACTGCTAGTAAATAAATGTTATTACTCCACACAAGATTTCTTAAAGGACGACTTGCAATGAAATTATTTTTTGTATTCTGTTTTTCTTTTTTGACATTGTTCCATTTTAATTTTAATTTGCCTTTGATTTTTATATGACTGACATTTAATTGACATTTAAATTAATTTAATTGACATGACATTTAATCACATAATAATTGACATTTACTTTTTTTATATCCTTTAATTAAATTATACATAATAATATTCTAGATGTAAATTTTGTATGTTTATGGATTGTAATGTTATGTAATGTAATTCTTATACCTACGTGTTTTAATTCAATTTTTAGTACTTATGTTTATGTTTTATTTTATTTTTTTGATTTTTGATATTATTTTTGATATTATTTTCTATAATTTACAATTAATATTTGCACACCCAAAGACGGTAAAATGTGAAAGAACGTTACTTAAATATCACCAACTATTATGTACTCATATTATGCAAATAAAGAATCTGAATCTGAATCTGAACATCTATTTCGAGATCCAAGATGGCGGACGTGACTTTTTTATGTAAAATCAATATGGGTATCATTTCCATGTTTTTCAGCGGTGCCAATGTCGAATACAACATCTATTTCGAGATCCATGATGGCGGACGCAACTTTTTCTGTCCCCCCTTTTAGCCCCCCCCCCCCCCCCCCTCCCCCGCGCGGGTCGTCAGTGTTTTAGGTGTCTGGTAAGTTTTTTCAATCGGGAGCAATAAGTTTTTTTATTCCGTTTTTCTAAACCCCAAGAAAGTAGAAATAAAACCATTTTTTCATTCCATCTATTCGAAAAGGACGACTTGGTCCGCCTTTAAGTGTACCCAAAGGTGGTGTTTCCTATATGAAACTTTTAGCGGGCAGTAATGAGTTTTTAATCCTCTTTATAAGTGCGCCGCAGTTTTTGTACTATTATTTTGATGAGCCTATCGGCGCTCTATGCTGTTGGTTGTATGAGCAGTCTTTAGTCCGTTAGTCGCCTTTTACGACACCCAAAGGAAGAAACGGGTTGGTAGTATTACCACCCTACGGAGAATCGTTTTTGTGACAGGTACTGTCATGTGTAGTTGTGACTTAGTATTAGAATAATACTAACAACCCATCTCTTTCCTTGGGTGTCGTTTTTTTTTTTTACAATGGCTCGTTATAGTGACTGCATCCTGCCTGATGGTAAGCAACCGATGCAGTCAAAAATAATGAGAGCGCTCCCCACCGTGGAATAAGCACGATAACGAGCGCACCCATTTATGACGGCCTGCATAAATGCCGTTTCACGCCCCGCTTAAAAGACCCGGGACTGTAGGAGCTGGGAAACACATGCGCCGGCAAAGAATTCCAAAGCCGAATGGTCTTACAGAGGAACGACTTGCCAAATTTTTTGGTACGAGTACTGATAGTCTGTACAGTATGATGGTGGTTCCTAAGACCAGCACGTGTAGTCCGGGAGAGGAAAGGAGAGGGCGGGATAAGATCAAAAAGTTCTTCAGAACACTCTCCGTAGAAGTTCCGGTAGAAGACACTGAGAGAGGCAATGTCTCTATGCAGCTGGAGGTCCTCAAGGGAAGCTGTAACCTCAGCATCTCCAATAATGCGTACCGCTCGCCTTTGCAGTCTATCAAGTGCATCGAGGAGGTATTAAGCGGAGCCGTCCCATAGATGGGAACAATAAATACTCCATACTCTATCGCACCTGAGTTTTGTACAGCAAACAGCGCTGCTCGGGAGTGAAAACCCGCCTCACCTTATTGAGAATACCCAACTTCCGGGAGGCAGTTAAAATAGCACTCTCGATATAGCATTTTGGATTCAGTTCCTGGCCGATGTCCATGCCAAGTCTAAGGGGTTCTTAACCACTCCGTCGCTTCATGTAACAATCGTTACATCTCAATAATGCCCCCACGTGCTTCCTGTTACAATTGTTACATAATACAAAAGTAAAGCAAGACGCTCGAAATATCGCTAATCCGTATCTCGCGGGACGTGTATGAATGCCTTACTGAACGAACATGAACGAAGCATCAGCAATATTAGCTGATCTGTCAAAAATAAAAACAAATAAAGTCAATGTGATTATTTTTAGTGGACGTGTTTAGGTTGTGTTTACGTGCTCATCATGTATTTTTTAAAATGCCGTAATTTTTTTACTTATTGTTTCTTTCTAGAGGTGTTATATATCAAAATACGCATAATTTCAGGTTCTAACTAATTATCTAGTTTTTTGTTTTTAAACTGGATGTTAATTATTGCAGTGGCGGTGGTTTTCTAGTGATTTCCTTTTGTGATCCTTTTCCTTTCTGAGACCAGAGTATCGAGTACGCAGTATTTTATCTATTTTATACTTCGAAGAGGAATCATGACTAACCTTTTGCATTTCCTTTTCATAGAAAGTTCTAGTAATCATTTCATTTTGTAAATCTTTAAGGGTGTATACCACCCAAGGTGACCTATCTATAATCGATGTAATAACAAAGATTTCGTCACTCCAATTAGTTTCATAACCTTTTTGGAATATGTGTTTATATTTTGTGATTCTAACGTAAACACCAATACTAAATTTTGGTTTGTATGTTTTAGATAATTTTGTACTATCACTATACAAATTACGCCACACAGTCATAATATTACTTGAATTAACATCACAAGGTCTCATTTTTATACTTCTATGAAAACTGTGATTATACGAATATAGCAAATTGTCTAAGATATCAATGTAACGATAAGTATTATTATGTGTAAAGTAGCGCCACATTTTCGTCTTCAAAGTTCTTTGGAATCTTTCGACTATACTTGCTTTAATATCAGGGTTATTAGTTGTGTAATAATTTATGTTATAAGTTTTTTAAAACATTTGAACATCTTTCGAAATAAACTCAGTCCCTTTGTCTGATTGCAAATGTGTGGGAGTCACCTTTGCTTCAGATAATATACTTGCAAGACATTTTTTCACTGTACCAGAATTTTTCTTTCTCATTGCTCTTGCATACGCATATTTACTGAATACATCAATGATACACAAAATGTTATTAAAACCATCATTATATTCACTATAAGATCGCATATCACTTAAATCGACTTGCCAAAGTTCATTAAAATTAGATAAAATGTATTTGTTTCTAGGAAATCGTCGTTGGACAGGTTTATGTAGAGTGTAAGTTTCTTGAGATTCTAACCAGTTTTTTACTTCCTTTCTTGTCATTCGATTTTTCATAGCATCTGTTAATTGATTTAAACTTCCATAACCAGCAGGATGAGAGATGTCATAGTAAATATCGTTAATTTCTAATACGGAGTCCATTTCTGCCAATCTATTTTCTTTTTGACTTTTTCTTTACTCGTTATGGCGCTTAAAGGTGGTGTAGAATATTCGAAATCTTTTTCTAAGTTAGATTCAAATCGTCTACCAAAATTCGGAGAACTAGAGATATCATTGATGTAAGTTGCTCTTCTTGGATTACCGATGTAAGTCAAAGGTACTCTTAATCCCCATAATGCTCTAGAAAATTCTGACCACCCGTTTGGTGAAGTGTTTTTCAACGGTCTTATAACACGCTGAGTAAATCAACTATGTTGCTCTTATACATTTCCTTGTTGTCGATGTAAACTGTTCCTTTATGATCCCAATAAATTTTTTGTTTCTTTTTAATAATAAATCTATTAAGAGCTCACCTTTTGTTGTGTATGTCTTGGGTAAAAGGTTGATTAAAAGCCTTTTAGAATAATTAATTTCGTTGTCTTCAGCGTTGGGTTCGACTATCTTCGAGGTGTCTTGTGTTGCTTCTGGAGGATGATCCTCACGACTATCTTTTTTTATAATTTCTGTTTCATTAAACGATATTATGGGTGTTTCTAAAGGCTTTCGATCTTTACCAATAAAATACAAATATCTTTGTAGTGTAAGGACCATTTTTCTCGATCATCTATTTTCTTTTTTAAAACTTGATTCATTTCTTCGTCGAGTCGTGATAAATTGTTCACGTTTCTGTCTGTGTTATCATTTTTTAACTTTTCTATTATTTCAGGTTCAATTAATATCATTTTTTTTGTATTCTCCATAGTGGTTATTTGGTGACTGATCCCAATATTGCACTCAATACGGCTCCCAAGATAATCGGTAAAAATGCGCCACCTTTTTGTATGATAATATTTTTTCTCGTTCTATTTGCTCCTTTTGAAATAAGCTTTCTTAAAATATGTTTATATTTTTCTTTTGTAGGAATTGATATTTTTCCTTGAAGAACGTTGTAAATGCACTCACAAATGCAATGTATTTCTTCTTGGTTACAAGATTTTAATAATGCCTTTCGAAACTTTGGTTTAAGCACATGTAATGCTTTTAAAAAGTTTGTATGCGTAGTAATCTCTTGGTTTCATAATTATGGAATGAAGCTTTTATGTTGGCTACTACTGTATTTATACCCCTTCTTAGATACATAACAAATGCTATACTCATTCGGAAATATATTTGTTTTGAACCGATATACGTCATCAGTGTTTTGTTTGAGATCAATCATTAACTAACCATGTGGTTTATTAGTGGCATCTCTATAAGCGTCTTCAACCAGTTTTGAGTTCTCAGGTGAGTGCTGTCGGTCGCAGATGACCTTTACAGCGTTACCGGGCTTGTTTGGGGGCGGCGAGAAACTTGAAGCGTTCCTTAAGCCGTGAGTGGTCAAATTCCCCAGAGGGATTCCGGTAAGGGATGGCATCTCGCAAGCGAGTCTCCGATCCCCCCCCCCCCCCCCCAGAGCCTCTGGGGGTTCGAACCGGTAAAGCGAGCATACAGAGGGCCTAGTCAACTGGCAAACGCTCGACCGGTGACAGCGTCAAAATCGCTCATCAAATTCGCTAGGCTACATCGATATCGATAAGCTAAGGGATATAGAACATACAGGCTTGTCTTAGTATTTTTTTGTTTGATGATTATGTAACGCTTATGTAAGATTAATAAATAGGTAGTAACCACACCGATCCTTTTGAGTTTTAGTGAATTGAATGTCACTTTACTAAGAAATTCGGGTAGACTCCTTGAGACAATTTGAAAAATGAATCAATCGCTTTTTTCGCCGGAAGTTCGCCAGGCAAGCACGTTTGTAAACTTAGATTAAAACAAAAAGAGGAAGATACGGTACTCGCTAGCTGCGCGCGGTCCTGCTAAACCGAGTCCAATGGACCTGCTTTGTTCCAGTCTGCGTTGAAACAGCGACTTGTTTGCATGTGCTGCGTTGTCAGTGTGAAAACGATTTTAGTAGGAAATAACGCTAAAAAATGCCTTCCTGTGCATTTCTTCAGTGCACGAATCACTCAAGGCGTAAAAACAAGACACATGGAATCACTTTTCATGCGTAAGTACACCAAAAATATATTTTTAAAGAAAATTCTTGTGAATTTGTCGTGCATTCGGACATTTTTGAGTGATAGAGATAGAGCTATACAGAACGTGTGCGGGAGGGACACGATAGACTGCATGGCTACAATAACACGTTGTTAATGATGTAAGGTCAGCATAATAATATTCATAAAAATAAAATATGAGGGCAAGGGTGTTTAATTTATTATAGGTGCATATTAAAGTTAAATCCGTATGATCTAGCATACTAAGAAAAAAATATATCTTAAATAATTGTAGAAATTATTTTACAGCTTTCCTCAAGACGAATTGTGGAAGCATAAATGGCTTGTGGTTGTTCGAAATCAAAGGCGTGAACATGACTGGATACCTACAGAGCATAGTAGAGTATGTTCAATACATTTTAAACCAGGAGATTTATATAGGACCAACAAAGGATTAACGAGAATAACAAAGGGAGCTGTACCTTATTTTCAGGTATTTACATACTTATTTTAGAAACACACCGGTGACTTTAGATCAAAGTTCACTGTAAAATTGTTGTAAATTTTAAAATTACGACTCCAGAGGGCCTTGGCATGAACGCTTGTTGCATACATTTTTAACCAGTTTTAACCCCACTATAAAATTAAATGTTAGGTTTACGAATGTCTTATTTATTTATTTAAACCGGACGAAGATAGGTTATGCTGTACTTTGACTTAAGTCAAAGTACAGCATAACATAACTCAACTGCGTCTTCAAATAGTTTTTTCTGTTTTAGACTGCAATGGAATCTACCAGCTACACTTGTTCGAGACCGGATTCGCCAAACTCATTGCATAACGAAGATATTTCTGATCTACATTCAATCTTCGATACTCCACGGAAATCATATTTAAAATCAAAAATGCGAAAAGTTTTAAATGCAAAAAGAAAACTTTTAAAAGACAACAAAAATCTAAAAAGGAAAAATAAACGGCTTACTGAAAAATGTAAATCTTTAAAAGAATGTGTCGTAAGATTAAAAAAGGTCATTATTTTAGGTGAAGACCAATTCCAAGAATTATTTTTAAAAGCTGAAGCGGCAGATTTGTTTTCAAGAATGATAAAACAAAAGAAGAAAAATAAGAAGTTGAGAATGGCATACAGTCCGGCCTTGAGAAAGTTTGCCCTCACGGTACATTTTTACTCTCCTGCGGCGTACAAATACGTGCGCAAAATATGCGAAGATGCTTTGCCTCATCCTCGAACACTAGGAAAGTGGTACGAGAATTTTGATGCTAAACCTGGGTTTACAGCCGAAGCCTTTAATGTTTTAAAAAAAAAAAGTTCAGCTTCTGACACGAAAATATTGTGTTCACTCGTCATGGATGAAATGGCTATAAGACAACAAACTATTTGGAATACTAGAAAAACACTAGGTCTTGTCAATTACGGAAATGGGACCATAGACGTAGACAAAGTGGCTACTCAGGCTTTTGTCATGATGGTAGTTAGTTTGAACGAAAACTGGAAACTACCGGTAGGCTATTTCTTCGTAAATGGATTAGCAGCGGAGTACAAGGCTAATTTAATTAATATTTGCTTGACTAAATGCTGGGAAGTAGGTGTCAACATAGTTGCTCTGATTTTTGATGGCTGCAGGTCAAATATAAATGCCGCAAATATATTAGGGTGTAATCTTACAGACGTTCAAAATTTAAAAACGACCTTCAAGCATCCGTCATGTGATACAGATGTAGCCGTCTTTCTAGATCCGTGTCACATGTTGAAACTCGTTAGAAACACCTTCGAGTCTAAAAGATTAATCTTAGGTGACCAAGGCCGTGAAATAAAATGGCAATTTTTAATTAATTTATTAAAACTACAAAACAGCCAAACATTAACATTTGCCAATAAGTTAACACCTAGACATATTGACTTTAGAAACCAAATCATGAAAGTTAAGCTGGCGACTCAGCTTTTGAGTAAAAGTGTAGCCACGTCATTAAAATTGTGTGAAGAGATGTTGTCATCGAGACACTTTTCAGGAACAGAAGCTACTGTAGAGTTTATTGAAAATTTCAATAACTTATTCGACATTATGAATTCTCGAAAACGTGGTCGTTTTGGTTTTAAAAAACCTATTTGTCCTGATAACAAAAACGATTTTTTTGAATTTTTAAATAAGATGAAAGAGTACATTTGTTCATTGAAAATCTATGTCAAGAGGAGACGGATTCGTAGACGTTCAGTGACAATGACAATAACACAACGTATGCTCGTGTTGTCTGCCCGTAAAACAGGTTTTTTAGGGTTCATTATTTGTATAGAGAGCTTAAAATATCTGTACTTGACATTGGTGCAAACAAATGCTTTAAAATACATCGCTACGTATCGACTCAGTCAAGATCACTTAGAATTACTTTTTGGTGTGTTTCGTAGACAAGGTGGGTATAACAATAATCCCAATACATGCCAATTTCAGGGAATTTACAAAAAGGTGCTAGGACATTTAGAGCTTCGGTCTTCTTTGACAGGAAACTGTATTCCTTTAGATAATTTTCCAATACTCACCTGCTCGTCAGCTGTCGAAAGTATAAATCGAACTGTCAACAGAAATTTAACAGATTTCGACGAACAAGATAATTTATTAATAACAGAACTGTACGATGGTGAAACTTTTAAAAAACATAAGGTTACTCGTGGAGGATCTTATACGCGTGTAAGAGACATAAAAAAATACATAACCCTATCAAGTGATGTATTAGCTGAAGAAAATGTACAGATATTAAATAATATGTTGAATAATGAACGTCGTTTTTATGACGCTGATGAGCAAATTATAGGGTACATAGCTGGGTGGGTCGCTAGGGCCTTAATAAAAACAATAAAGTGTGAGAGATGTGTCTCCGAACTGGTAACTAATGTAAAACTGAGATTTCATAAATTAATAACACTTAAAGATATGGGTGGTTTGTGTTACCCATCCAATGATTTATTTGCAATTTGTAACAAAACTGAAAAGATTATTAAATTGTTTATTAATGAAAATAAAACTTCACATTTTGTTTCTGAAAATAAAATTTTTCAGTTAAAAACAAAAGTAATAAAATCTTTTCTCTACTCAAACATTTTATCTAGTTTGGAAATTCATTCAAAAGAGCAACCTGTTACGTTTAATCACAGAACACATCTCCTGAGGGCGATAATTGATAGGTATTGTAATGTCCGACTTCATTATTTACATAAAATAGACCCAGCAATATCTAAAACGACAAAAAGACAGAAACGAAACAAATTATCTTTATTTGAAGGTGTTTGAAATGCTTTCCTACCCTACCACGACACCTCTCAATATCATCCTTACAAGATGTGCTCTTGTGAAATTTTTTAATAGACCCCTAAGGGCCTATCAGGGATATTATTTAAATATAATAAGTATTTGTAACCCATACGATGATTATGAATAATAAATAATTAAAAAACATGCTGTGTTATTATTTTACATTTGTTTGCTTGCTGACGCTACTTCGCTCGATGCAGTAAAGGCCGAGCGTGGCCGATGATGCCGATTGGTGCCCGATCGCGCCGATCGGAACGCGCTTTTCTCGCTCGCACTGTTGCAGGAGTTCATCGCTCTGTCTTTGTCGTTTGGTGGCGTCTGTGTGAATACGTTTATATGGCGTATGTATGTATGTCTGGCACGCGCTGGCCCAGCTTTTAGTTGACAATTGTAAGAACGTACCGTATCTTCCTCTTTTTGTTTTAATCTAAGTTTGTAAATAAGAACTTATAATGATGACGAGTGACTTACCTACCATAATATGATATTGATATGAGACCAAACCCATTTTTCAGCTTATAATATAAATAAATTAAGACTGAAGACCACAAGCAAACGCTTGCTGCCAAGAATTTCTCAAATATTAACAACTTGACGTCTGTCTGTAATGAAATAAGTGATAACACTAAATGTTACAAACCGCGCGAACATTTAAACAGTTTGATCTTAGATGCGAGTACCCACTAGGTAGTGATTAAAACGTTTGCATCTTGTATGAGTACATCGCCTAAAGTAACTCTATGGCGTAGCGGCTAAGGCTTTCGGGTTTAGTTGTCTAACTACAACACCTATCACATTACTTTTCTAATTGATTATTGTCCTAAATAAAATAATAAAAAAAAACATTCCAAGTACATGGTTTTGCTAGTTAAATTAAAACTAATTTTAAAATATGCAAACTAGCGAAGCAATGTAGGTACTTACTGTTACTTGAAAGGTAATGCTAGAGGTTTAACTAATGCAAAAAGTCCCCGCCCGCGCCGCACCGGTTTGTGATCTTGCCAGTTAGTTACGCAACTTTCACATTACCGAGCTAAAGGATGGGTAACCAAATAAAAAGCGTCTCGAGCTCCTCCGTGCTTCGGAAGGCACGTAAAGCACACTGCGGTTGTATTGGCTCAGGGCTTAAGCCTGTTATAGCCCAGTCTGCCTTAGTGCTGTCGTTCATGTGGGAACGTTCAGGACGTTCATAGGATGACGATGAAGACAACATCGCCTTAATATAGGATTGTCTCATTGTTACTTATTTATAGCGGTAGGTACCGAAAATAATTGAAATTAAAAGTCAAATCATTTATTAAATATACGCCTTCACAGACACAATGACATGATCGTGGTCTCTACGCGACAAGTTAAAATATTTATTTATTTTACATTATTTATTTCACTGCCATTCATTAGGAGTTGGTTGATAATGTTTCGAAATAAAACATAGGATTATTTATATGTTTACCAAAAATAATTTTAAAACAATTAATTTTATATAATTACCCTAGTATGTTGATAATGAATCAAGTACAACTTTAAGCCATGTTTAATGCAGTTTCATTGTTGGATACGACATGTGGTACACATCCCTTCTTTATTGTGAGCCTGATGCAGCATTAAATATTGGTGTTATTATGATTAACCATGCTTTTTGAAGGTATCCAGAATCTCCTAAGAAATTGGAACAATATACTTACTTATAGAAAATTGTCATACTAACATAAAAAGTTAGTAGGTAGGTAGTATATATTTACCAAAAATAATTTAAAAACAATTAATTTTATTTATTTATTTTATATTCACAAGTGAATCGACAGTTCTATAAAAAGTATAACACTGAAAATGTGAAACAGCAAACCATTTACAGATTCACACAAATAAAAATGTGATAGTAACATTACAAACTCAAGCAACAATTACAATCGATTACTTCACAATCGCCAAATTGATAATAACTAAACTATTACAGAGTATGCTAGATATGGAACTTAATTTGTATTATATGTATAACAAGCCACCTTATGTTAAGCCACCTATTTAAAGAAAAAACAATATTATAACAAACACAATAGAACCCACCAGATTTAATAATCGGATAATAATAATGCAAGTTTATACATATAATTACCTTTGTATGTTGATAATGAATCAAGTACAACTTCAATAGCTTAATGTTATGACTAGTAGAAATTGATATAAGTAGGTACTTAAACATTTTCTATAGGTACCTACTGCAAGTAAAATTAAATATCAAGTAAAAAATAACATTAATGTTGTATTTCTTAATATATTCTTATTTCCTTACCTAACTCTCTCAAAGTCAAAGTTTATTAAATATGAGGCTTCACTTTCTCTTATTGACATTAAAACTATATGTGTATAAAAATAAATGCCAATTGTGTGTTTATGAAGGTACTGTTTTTTAGTAGTACCTACCTAAGTAAATCTTTTTAATAAAGTACAATAAACTTAGAACTAAATTAACTTTATACTTAATTTTTCCCCATCATATAAACCAAATCACTATTTTATGGGTTAAATATATTTATGGCACACTGTTCCTTTTCTTAAAATAAAAATGTTGTCAACGAAGGTATTGTTTTTTTGTACATAAGTAAATCTTTTTAAATAAAGCACAATAAACTTAGAACTAAATTAACTATATTTATGGCACAGACTGCTCCTTTTTGTAGAATAAAAACGTTGACAACATTAGAGCTCCACAAAAAAAATCATATAAATAACTAAATTCAACGATGCCAAAGCCATGTTCAATGCAGTTTCATTGTTGGATATGACATGTGGTACACACCCCTCCTTTCTTGTGAGTCTGATGCAGCATTAAATATTGTTGTTATTATCATTAACCATGCTTTTTGAAGGTATCCAGAATCTCCTAAGAAATTAGAACAATATACTTACTTATAGAAAATTGTCATAGATAAAAAGTTAGTAGGTAAGTACCTATGTATTATACAAAATTGCTTGATATTGTTTTTTACCAAATAACCATGTTTGTTCACCATTCTGAGGAAGTCCATCCTTCAAATTATGAGGTAACATTTAAGATTTTTGAATCGTCGTCTCAAATCTGCAAAACCACATAAAATAGTTTTATCTTTATGTCAATACTCTTTATTCTAGCAATTTTAACAAAACTGACATTTCCTGGTAAATCCCAATATAATAATAGGCATAATACTTACCTTTATTATGTAAGTAATCATTTATTTATTAAAACTTACCGTTTGAACGTAAGGACTGATATCTTTTCCTATTAAGAAAGATGCTTGTCTGTATAAGATTTATAGGGTATAGTCAATAGGTACACCTTACTACACTTAGAGCCTTGGTTTAATACTCTAAGCTACCTGGCAAATTAAATCTTCATTGGAACCTGTAAAACAAATAGGCAATCTAAGTTATAAATTGATAAATGGACATTATGGATAGGTTACATTTAATATTTATACAAAAAGTCCCTTACTGTTGTCTTATTCTTGACCTTTCTTGTCATGATTAAAGGTACTTAGGTGGATTTATTTGGCCCAAATGGTTGTAGTATGGTTTGAGAGCCCCTACAAATTGTTATGCAGCGACTTGCTCTTCGTTGCGGAAAATGTTGCATGACACACATTTATTTGGTCACTCACATCGCAACAACTATATCAGCACGCAATTCCCGGCAGACCTTAGTTAGATATTTGAAAGTTCGTAAACGAGAACTCCGAGAACTATTCACAAGTACAACAAACTCGATTTCGTTAATTTGCTCCAAGTAACGTAGGGAAACATTTCTTCCTTAGCGCCTGAGCACTTGATTATCGCAGTCCACAATAGCCCTAAAAAGAGCATTTTAAACAAAACTTTCAACACAACACAACTATTCCTTCATCAGCTGATCAAACAATCGCCATTTTGTGTGAATTTTTATCTTCAATGTTTGAGTGATCGCTAGATTAGCGATTCTTGGCTTGTCAAACTGTCAATTAGGTCTATTTTAGCGTAAATTTTACGTCGTAGGTAACTTTTGCTTATGTCAATCCCATACATTCGGTTTATCGTAGCGAAGATTTCGTAGCGTTTCATTTGTTTGCCAATTGACTAGGCCCTCAGAGCCGCCGCGAATATTTATATGCGGCGCGCATCGACGGCCACGCGCCTGCCGCGAGCCGCTTCAGCCGCTGCGTCATGCCAAGCGTTCATTTATGAACACTTAATAAATATATAGGTACGCCTCTAGTTGTAACATGTAAAATTTGTATATATTAGGCTAAGTTTTCCAATAAATTCATTCCAATCTCAAGACTAGATGGTGTTATTACCTACTATCCAACCACATCGGCTAAAGAGGTTTCAAAAATATTAAAGTTGTTTGTGTTTCACATATAGTTTCCGGACCTTTTGCCCAACCTAATATATTAGTTTGTGTCATCCTAGGTACTTGCATAGGTAGAAATTTAGGTATTTGTCGCTTCGATCAGTATTGGACGAAAAGAAAATTAGAGATGAAAATTTTACTGTCATGATAATAACGAAGTACCTAGTAACTGACGTACATAGGCAATTTGTGTCATTTCTGTCCACGAGAATCCTGATATTTAACCAGTAGGTAGGTACTTATCACGTCGCCCAACTAGCTCTGAAAGAATATTACAATAGGTTAATAGGTGTTACGCGTTTTAGAGTACCTACCCTACTATATCTGTTGTTCCTAATATTTTGTGCCGAATTCATCCACGACATTTACTTAAGTATAGATATTTCATTTTTTTTATTACAAAACCCTGTAAAAGCCTAAAAAGAAAGTGCAAGTTATTAGAGTTTAAGTGTTTTTTGATTATTATGGTGTAACAAAACACTATTCTTAATTTGTGTCGTTTTTATCCACGAATTCTTATTATTTTAATAAAAACAGACTTCTAAGCAAATGGTAGGGTGAGCGCGGGGAAGAGCGCGGGCGCGGGCGGCGGGCAAAATTTGAAGCGAATCGAAGCGTCATGCTCGCGTCAGGGCCCTAAGTCTAATATAAATACAAAATGTATGCTGTATGCAACGTCTCAAATCAGTTCCCCGTCCAGACCACGCATACGGAATGCCCCGTGCACGGCCCGGTCTAATATATATAATTCATCCCTCAATCTAAAATAATATTGACCCTTAAGGCCACATTATCGCGCTAGTGCGAAGATTCGCGTTGTCGCGACAAGTCTGGCCAAACACTTCGTCATAATAACGCGATGCATAATCGCGTTATACTATCGCGGTAAAATTTTTGTTCCGTTGTCGCGGTAAAAACTTCATGTTCCGTTGTCGCGATAAAGCTTGGCCACATCATAAAAAACTTCGCGACAACGTCGCGATAATTGTGAACTTTTTCGCGATAATGCATTTCAACTAGTGGTGGGTTATTACCCATATTCGAAACTATATATCGATATTTGATATCGGATTCCTAAACTATAGCTAACATATTATTTTAATGTCGGTGATATCGGTTTCGATCATTTTTACGGACTATTAAAAATTCATGCAATATCGTGTTTTTTCCACTATGTAGTTTCAGAACGCATCGAATCGATATCGGATTTGATGCAAGGTACTTATAAGTTTCTTTTCAATAAATTTAGACGACTCAGTCAGTTTACCTTGTTCTAATAATTTTATTCATTTAACTTTTACAAGCACATCAGTTTGTTAAAAACTACCGATCAATGATAATTCAATAAACATCAGCGATACGGTACAATATTCTTGAATCGTTCACGTACTATATAGATTAGTGATCTCAATGCACACCGCATTTCTGACGCGGCGTTTTCCAAAATATATAGTTTCAGCTATGCGATTCTAAGCGACACATAGACGCTGCGCGCATGACTGCGATATGAAAGAGACAGTCATAAAAAGCTGAATTCAGTATACATGTCCCAACTCGGGACACCGACCACCGTCTCCAGAGAAAGACAGCCTGATCTGGTACACCAACGGATTCAAAATGGAGTCAGGCACTGGAGCAGGTATCTTTAGCAATGACTTTAAGCACAGTCAGAGTATGGGAAAGTTCGCTTCTGTTTTTCAGGCAGAAACTTTCGCAATTCTCCTGTGCGTTAAAAAGAATCTAGAACTCGCTCCCAAGAAGCGTAACATATTCATCCTCAGCGACAGCCAAGCCGCGCCCAAGTCACTTATATCGCCTCGAATCTACTCCAGCCTTGTGCTTGAAACCACGAAAGCCTTTAACAAGCTAGGTAGGCACAACAGGGTGAGGTTGATCTGGGTGCGTTGATTTTAACCACAGACCACTTATCCCATAGACTCCGCATACGAGGGTAACGTCACTCATACTACATATGCAATCCATTGCATATGTAAGTGACACGCCCCCAAACCTAGATTCAGTCATAGTTTGATAGCGCCGCGGCACGCTAAAATTCAAAAATCTATTATTAATATAAATATGCCGTATTGCGCTGTTAAATTGTGTGTAAAGTGAAGCAAAACTTCTAGCTTACAAAAAGATAATATTTTATTTCATCGGTAAGTACAATTTTATGACGTAAAGGGATAAATTTTAAATTGGTGTAAAAATTCAATTATAAATTAAGAAAAATGCACGCGTTGATGTCTTTTAAAAAAGTCCCTTTCATTCTGTTGTAAATGCATAAAGCACTATCTCCCTCTGTTTTGGTGAGTGTTGCCCAAGTTAGAACCTACAACTTGACGATAAATTTGTTACAAATATCGATAATTTTTTTATTAAGTTTAGAACTTTGTTACCATTATGACATTATTCGGTTATGAGAACGAAATCAAATTCGCTGGTGTATTTTGGTAAATTCAAAAATAACAATAAGAAGCTTTCACGTAAAATGTAATGTTGACTTTAGCAATTTCTAGCAAAATATCATTTCTATACCTCGAGTTTTCGTAACCAAACGGAAGGTTTAGTGTATATGTACTAAAAATAAAGTTTTTTAGGTTGTTATTGGCATTGTATAATCAGTTTTAGTTGGTTTAAAATTATTATTATCTTTTTATCAAAATATTCAATGCTGACTCTTTGTTTTAACTTCTTTATTTTAATTTATTATTTAAAGATAACTAACTTTTGTTGTAAAATGTTTCCAAAATGCCCAAACTTGAAAATAAAATGGATAGAAGCTACAAGCAAATATAGCATTTTGAAAAAGCGGCGACTGTTGTTTAGTAATGCTGAACCCACGCTTATGCTTCCAACTGTGGTGAGTAATTATGTTCAATTTGCTTAGTAACTAACTATGAAGTACTTACCTACTACCTACAATTTAAATATGCATTTCAATATAATGCGACTAGGTGAATATTCATATTAACCTATTTTAATGTTTTAGGGTTCTTCATAAGGTGAATTTGCTTCAGCCACAACTTCATATTGTTCACCAGTGAGGCCAGTTACCACCTTACAGCATAGACTATCGATGATATCTTCTTTGTCACTTAAAGTACCAGCCTATAAAGATCTAATCTAATCTAACTTCTATTTTTTTTGATACGTTTAAAACTTTCATTATACTTGTTGTTGCAGGATTTTATTCAAAATTATCAAGAAATACCGATGACTTCAGATATGCATATCTCCGATAGTTTTCTCTCCAATAATAAAACTATAAAACATCAAGCAATTAACCAACCAAGTACAAATACCGATTTGTTAGAGATATGTTTTACATTTAGCAGTCCAAGATACAAGCGTCTTAACCGTTAAACTTATCCGTCTGATAAAATATTACGCGACCAATCTAAAAATGTCTTGTAAAACAATGAATGACATGATATTATGACAAAACATTTTCAAAATGGTTGTATTAACTCTAACCACCAAATAAGTTTTGCCTGACCTTTGAAAAACCGGCTATTACATATTTATTTTTTTAAACTACTCCGAAACTGATTATGGCAAACAGATTGATTGACAAAATCTAATACCTATCTTAACTTGAGTTTTGATATAAAAGTTAGTACCTTTTAAATAAGAAGAATTGTTTTATTAACTTATTAACACCGTTATATTAATCATCAAGTACGAAAACAGTCCATCGATATCAATATCGACTTTTACCACATTACTATTTCGAATACATTTGATAATGGTGTGTTACGTGTCACTAGTTTGACCTTTAAATATCCAATCACAGCCAGAGTTACACCCCCGCACCCCGCTGAATTTTTACGATTGCATCTTTTAGTAAAACTCGCTGAAAGCGACGTCTATGGGATAAGTGGTCTGTGATTTTAACGTACCACATGGGAATCTAAGGCAATAAAATGGCCGATGCACTTGCTAGGGAGGGCTCAGGGACCAACCACAAAACATAGAATTGCTGAAAATGCAAGTGACAGATGTGACACAAAACGCAATAATAAGCTTCTTAGGTACGACTGTTTCGACAAGCAAGAAAAAAGTAACTTTAGAATTTTTTTAACTTATGACCCAAAAATAGCCTAGCGCTATTGGTCTACTTTTCGACCTTTGAGCCCAGAGGTGTCGGTATGTCGCCAACAGAGTATGTCGGACTACCGTTTAAAAGTTATAAGGGGTCATAGGTGGCCATGCCAGGAATGGCCAGGATGAGGCTCATCCTGGCATATCCACCTTGTATCTCAAAAAGTAAGTACAAGTCGTAGCGAAGATCTTATGTCGAGAGTATGTCGAAGCATATCAGCATATCAAAGTTTGTCGGTCTACCGTTTTAAAAGTTTTAAGGGGTCATTGGTAAAACTACAGGTAAGTAGTAGCGAAGACCTGATTTCACCAATAGTATGTCGAGAGTATGTCGAAGTTCATTTGGAGCGATAGTGACGCAACTGCAAAAAAAATGCGAAACGAAACAAAACGAAAAACGAAATCACACCAAAATTATCTCCTTATTCATTGATAACGCCACATTTGTAAGTAGGTACAATAAACACAGGCTAGAGGGCGAAAAGTCGTTTTCCTAATATACCATTTTGGCGCGCGGACACCGGGCAACAACGGTCTAAAAGTCACTTATCACTAAGTCATCGGTCTTTTTTGTTAAAATAAAACAAAATCGTCTCAGCTTCGGCGGCTCAATAGGCAGATCTCGAAGTGTTTGCTTCGCGACACTCGCCGATTTAATACCGACCGTATTAAAGAGGCTATCGAGCGAAACAAAAGTTCAAAGGTGTTCGCAAGAGATTTGGGTATTGGGCAGAGCCAACTGACGACGCTGAAAACCGATGACGGCAGACTGTCACGTCCAGGAGGCCAATTCTCATTTTTCGAGATGTAGTCTCGAATCGTGTTTTGATTTCGATCTCTCTCGACTATAAAATCTTGATAATCGACATTTTGTTCACGAATCTCCTATTCTCAGCGCTAATCGACTTCGAGTTTGATTCGAATTTGAACTTTATCGAGTGGTAATCCAATTTAGTTATTCTGAAAATCTCGAACTAGACATTTCTCGAACGAGAGCCGCTCGAATTGCTTCGAGTGGTCGGCAGTGGTCGAGACGTAATTTCGACTACGAGATGCTAATGAAACGTCAAATAGCGGCGAAATTACGGTGGATATGGAGGAGTTAATTTCCAATTTTGTCGTGGAAGTGATTTAAAATATTGAGAGAGCTCGCTCTCTTTTTTTAAGAAGGTGGATGAAAACTTTCCACTCCTTAACTGTATATCGGCTTCCAACATTTGTAGAAGGAGCTGCTTCTGCTGTGGCGTTGGGTATTTTTTGTTGACATTGTGTCTTGTGAATACTAAAATGATCGTTTCGTCACCAAACAAGCACACAACCACAAACAAAGAACATAAAATTTATCGACGATACGTCACGTTTTAAACAATACAAGTTGTTTATGGAAATTAAATTTGATCACAACACATTAAATATAATGATTTTTCGATACTTATTAAAAATTTACTTCTTTAATTAAAAAGCAAGTTCAATACATTTAAATACCTTTATAGTAAAAATATTTGAGGTACATAGTTGCAACCGGTTTAAAACCGGATGAAACGTGTCAAACGGAACGCATCCCGAATTAATTGCATTAAAAAGAATGGCAATATTTATCAAAAAAAAACTCGAAGTCTATTTCGATTAGCGCTGAGAATAGGAGATTCGTGAACAAGATAGAAATCGAAATCAAAACTCGATTCGAGACTACATCTCGAAAAATGAGAATTGGGGCCCAGGTCCAAAGTTAAGGGAGAGGTCGAGAAGTTCTATGGACAGCTATATACATCCACGCGGCCACCTGTACAAAGCTTAGCTACAGACCCTAGAGCTCAGCTAACCCGACACTACACCGAAGATATCCCGGAAATCAGCTTGTACGAGATTGGTATGGCTCTCAAGCAGCTTAAGAACAGCAAGGCATCGGGTGCTGACGGAATTACGGCTGAGCTTCTGAAAGCAGGCGGAAGACCGGCACTCGCAGCTCTTCAGAGAATATTTAATTCCGTCGTACTCGGAGGTAGAACGCCAGAAGTGGCATGAAAGTGTGGTTGTGTTGTTCTTTAAGAAGGGCAACAAGGCCCTACTGAGGAACTACAGACCCATATCATTTCTAAGTCACGTTTATAAGCTGTTCTCGAGAGTTACAACTAATCGTCTCGCAGGCAGGTTTGATGACTTCCAGCCAATCAAACAAGCCGGATTCCGAAAAGGCTTTAGCACCATAGACTACATACAGAAGACCGAAGAGTATAACCGGCCACTTTGCTTAGCTTTTGTACACTATGAGAAAGCCTTCGATCGAATTCGATCGAAACATGGGCCGTGCTACAGTCTCTGCAGCGGTGCCAAATTGACTACCGGTACATCGAAGTGTTGAAGTGTTTGTACGAAAACGCCACTATGACAGTTCGTCTTCAGGACCAGAGCTCGAAGCCAGTCCAGCAGCAGCGTGGAGTGAGACAAGGAGATGTCATTTCTCCGAAACTCTTCACTGCTGCACTGGATGGAGGACGTGTTTAAGCTTCTGGACTGGAGAGGACTCGGCATCAATATTAACGGCGTGTACATCAGTCATCTTCGATTTGCCGACGATATAGTAGTCATGGCTGAGACCCTGGAGGAACTCGGCACAATGCTCGGTGATCTGAACAAGTGGGCCTTAAAATGAACATGGAGAAGACGAAAATCATGTCTAACTCTCTGCTCTTGGAGTTGTTGACGAATATGTATACCTGGGACAAATAGTCCAGTTAAGTAGATCCAACTTTAAGAAAGAGGTCAATCGTCGAATCCAACTCGGCTGGGCAGCGTTCGGTAAGCTACGAAATATCTTCTCGTCCAAAATACCGCAGTGTCTCAAGACGAAAGTCTTCGACCAGTGTGTGTTGCCAGTGATGACATACGGTATTGAAACGTGGTCGCTCACTATGGGCCTAATTAGCAGGCTCAAAGTCACGCAAAGAGCAATGGAGAGGGCTATGCTCGGGGTTTCTCTACGTGATCGAATCAGAAATGAGGAGATTCGTAGACGAACTAAAGTAACCGACATAGCCCAAAGAGTCGCCAAGCTCAAGTGGCAATGGGCAGGGCACATCGCCCGTAGAACCGATGGCCGTTGGGGCAGAACGGTTCTCGAGTGGCGACCGCGCACCGGAAGACGCAGTGTGGGCAGGCCTCCAACAGGGTGGTCCGACGATCTGGTGAAGGTCACAGGTAGCCGCTAGATGTAAGCAGCACAAGACCGGTCGTGGTGGAGATCCTTGGGGGAGGCCTTTGTACAGCAGTGGACGTCTTATCGCTGATGATGATGATGATGATGTGTGCATTGATCGAAATTGGTTTCATTGTTTAGAGAACAAAAGTCATAACTGCTCAAAATTGCTCTTTCTAGGGTAAAAACGACGCAACTGTAAGTCCTAAAATGATAAAAAAATATTTCACATAGATAAAGATTGTGGAATAAAAAACTCTTTTTTCTATCTTCAAGCCCAGAGCCCAAACTATAATAATAAATTATTGAGATAGCCTTAAGCTGTAACAAAAAATACGAATCTTCATTAGTGTTACGAAAAAATCTTTAAACTGGCGTAGTGAATACAAAGTAGCAGTTGTGTCACTGTCGCTCCAAATGAGCGTATGTAAAGGTGGTTAATATAGCGCATAGCGCCATATTCTAGCGCGCTGCCTGTATCTCGCGCGTATCGCGTGCTATTTATGTAGGCGCGTTGGCGCTATGCGCTATGAATATCGCGCGATCGCGCGCGGCAACCTGCAGCGGCGATGGCAGTCGTCGCGTGGGGGGGGTCAACTTTGTATGGGCGATTGGCGAAATACCTATTGGGGATTGTTCTGTGTTGCTATAGACAAGGGATTTTTGAAATAGAAGTTTTATATTCACTTTTTGTCACTAAAGTTGATTAAATAATCCAAATTCAATTTCAAAAATGTACGTGAAAGACGGCAAATTGAAGTCGTTGGTTATAATATTTATATATCCATTAATATTTACATATTTGTATCTGTGTAGTATAATCTTTTTGTAAGATGTTGGCAACACTTTGATTTTCTTCTTAGTGAATTTTAAAAATGGCGTTTGTGTTTGTTGTTGATATGATAATTTATTTTGCGTTTGATACGGTGTTTGAAATGAGGAGAAGTCTCAGGCATGAAGTTGTATAGATTCCCTAATCCTAGACAAAATAACATGTTGCGGTAAGTACAGCACGCAAAATGCGATGAAAGTTTTTATATTAACTTCGTTAGATATTTTTTTGCAGCTCATAAGTTAGTTCGATTTTTTGGATAGTTTCATTATCACATAAATTAATACACTTTCGAACTAAACTAAACACCTAAATATAACGCCTACACTCGTTATTAATAGTACAAAAAGTTCTTGGAAGAAATTTTTGTTGTTTTAGTAATTCCAATTTATCACCACACAAAAACAACTTGAGCGACCATGTTCTTGTTACTGCCACATTTAATATTAAAACCATAAACCACAGTCATGCTTATTTTATTGTATAAGAGCCAATTTTAGTAAACGCTGAAGCAAAAAGAATAACAGCCCAGTGATGACATGAATAATACCTACTATTTTTCAGCAGGTACTTGATCCACCCCAGCACCCTATAGAGCTTATTTCGGGTCCATCAACATCAAGGAATGAATTGATATATACTCAAACAGAGCCATCACACCTACATAAGGCCATTACAAATATTGTACGAGTTGCCAATGTACCTACCTATTTACACATCATAATTAAAGCAATGGAACTATTAACCTCTTACTGCCCGCAACCTGCAGTGTATCCAAACACTATAGAAATTTAATTGTAAGTAAACATCAATGAATGTTGCGGTTGGTAACGGGTCAAAAACTAACCTTTGTCTTTAAACAAGCATAATTGATTTAGAAGTTTAGCATTTACTAATTCATAATATATTTTGTTTTTCAGGAAGTACCTGATCCATTACAGCACCCTATAGAATAAAGCTTATGTCGGGTCCATGAACATCAAGGAATAAAGTTATTAATGTTTAACCAGAGTGATTACACCACAGTTACACTTACTTTATGGACATTACAAACATGTACGAGTTGCCAAGGTACCTATTTATACATTATAAATGAAAACAATGGAACTATTTACCTCTTACTGCCCGCAACCTGCAGTGTATCCAAACACTATAGAAATTCAATTGTAAATAAACGTCAATAGATGTTGTGGTTGGTAACGGGCTAAAAACTAACCTTTGTCTGTAAACAAGCGAAATTGATTAAGAAGTTTAGCATTTACTAATTCATAATGAATGTTGTTTTTCAGGAAGTACCTGATCCATTACAGCACCCTATAGAATAAAGCTTATGTCGGGTCCATGAACGTCAAGGAATAAAGTTATATAATGTTCAACCAGAGCGATTACACTTGCTTTATGGACATTACAAACATGTACGAGTTGCCAAGGTACCTATTTATATATTATAAATGAAAACAATGGAACTATTAACCCATTACTGACCGCAACATGCAGTGTAACCAAACACAATAGAAATTCAATTGTAAGTTAACATCAATAGTTGTTGCACTTGGTAACGGGTCAAAAACTAACCTTTTCACTCTTCTTGCTCAAAAAGACCGTCCTTGTAGCGTTCTAGAGCGAGGATAAAATAGCTTTTCTTGCCAAGGGAAAAAGGATTTTTTTTTTAAATTTTTGTCTGTCACATGACAATAAACCTATAAAAACGAAAAAGTATTTTTCATCCCACCATCTCGGAAAGAGTATTTTTAATCTTCAATATCTGAATGGAAAAGCCGTTTTTATTCTCTAGACCCTAGAGAATAAAAACGGCTTTCTAGAGGATAAAGTAAATTAAATTTAGAACATCGTGTGCACTAAGTTTGTGAATTAAAAAAAAACATTAAACCTATTTACTGCTACCTCTATGGTGCCGAATATATCATACAACTTTTTTTTAATTTGTTAAAAACTCAGACTCGGAACCTTCTTGGTGTTCTTTTTTCAATTTGCTTTGTACGCGGTTCTTTACGCGGCATTTTTTACGTCATTGTTAAACCTTATATTAAAAACAAGAAACTTGAAAACAAGTGAAAAAACTAAAATGAGTGATTCTAGCGACGAGGAAGTTTGCTTGACGCCAACAGAATTGACTGAAACTGTTAATAATGCGCAAATGAGCTTTCTCCCTCAACAATCCCTTCCTCGCTGAGGTGGGATGAAAAGTTACGTGTTGCACTCGATTGCAAAGATTTTTCACCTCGTGCTCTTTTGATTCCCTCGCTAACGCTCAGGATTCTAATGTTTGAATCACTCGCTGCACTCGTGATTCAATTTTAGAATCCTTCGCTTGCTCGGTCATCAAAATTGAGCACGCGGTTAAAAAGCAACTTTGCAATCTTGTATAACAAATAACTATAGTGCAGTCTTTAGTCTGTCTTAGGTAGAATAATCATGAATAATGACTCGACTTATTACTGTTTACTTAGATCAACAACTTTTTTGAGATAATTATTATTAAAGTTTATGGTAAAACACAGACCACGCCCACACAGTCCACGCTTCAGCAAGAAACAACTGCACAGTCTGCACATGTGCTTAGGTGGTAAGCCTTTAGCCCGTTAGTCGCTTTTACGACACCCAAGGGAAAAGAGGGGTTGGTAGTATTATTTTGATGAGCCCATCGTCGCTCTATGCTGTTGGATGTTTGTGCAGTCTTTAGTCCATTAGTCGCCTTTTACGACACCGAAGAGAAGAGAGGGGTTGGTAGTATTATTTTGATGAGCCCATCGTCGCTCTATGCTGTTGGATGTATTTTAAGTCTTTAGTCCGTTAGTCCCCTTTCACGACATCGAAGAAAAGTGAGGGGTTGGTAGTATTGTTTTGATGAGCCCATCGCCGCTCTATGCTGTTGGATGTATGTGCAGTCTTTAGTCTGTTAGTCGCCTTTTACGACACCCAAAGGGAAGAGATGGAAAGACTGCACATACCTACTATCCAAGAGCATAGAGCGGCTCATCAAAATAATAATAACAACCCTTCTCTTCCCTTTTGTGTCGTAAAAGCAACTAACGGGTTAATTTTTAATAAAATAAACCAATTCATATTGTATTGGATTATTTTATTTTCTCGCACTCGTAGTGAAAAACATAGTGTAACACACGGCGCTAAAAACCCATTAAAACTCGATTTCTCTTTACTCCCTCGCTTCGTATATAATGGGTCATTTTAGCTCTTTGTGTAACAATCTACTATTGTCTGTGAACAAGCGAAATTGATTTAGCCGTTAATCATTGTTTTTTTTTGTTTTTCAGGAAGTACCAGATCCATCACAGTCCCCCATAGAATCTATGTCGGGTCTATCAACATCAAAACATAAACTAATAGAAGCTCAACCAGCTGGCAAGGTACCTATTAACGTGTTATAATACTTAAACTATAAATGTATTATCGTTAATCTAATATAATCACGATCACGACTATTATCCCCAAAGGGTTAGTCAGAGACTAGGCAAAGTGGACAGCTCAAGCAGTCCTCTACCATAGTCCACTTTTCACCAAATAGCGACTGCACATGTGTTCAGCGTTACAGGTGGTGAGCCCTTCGTCCGTTAGTCGCCTTTTACGACACCCAAGGAAAGATTTGTAGTATTCTTTCACCGCTACGCGACACGGTTTAATGTTATATTTGGTTATAAGCATTATTTAAAACAGTTTTTCCAGCAACTTAACATTATATTTTGATGTGGTTCGGAATATTCACCATACCTTTAGTTATGACTGGAATAAGATGAAACATGGCTTAGATTTTACGACGCACCCAAGCTACCAAATTGTAAAAACCCCTTCAAAATCCGTTTGACAAACATTTATTCTAAAAGAGAGATAAAAGTTCTGTAACAAACGTTTATTCATATAGAGAGATACAAATACAAATAGGTAGTTGGGTTCAAAGCCTTTTAAAATAAACAATCATACTTAGTTAGTTTTTCAGAAGTTTAATTTCATACTCAAACTTCATAACATTTTCATAATTATGTAAAATGAATCATGTCACCTACTTGTATTATCATTATATTTCATATTTATAATTATGAAAACTCAAATTTTAGTATTAGGGCTATAGTAGTAGTAATAATAATTACTATAAATTTATTTATTTATTTATTTAATCTTCTTTACTTAAACAGCAAAAAGCGGACTTAACGCCACAAGGCATTCTCTACCAGTCAACCGGTAAGGATGTGGGAGACCTGAAGTTGGGCGATATTAAATACAGTTAGATTAATAACAACAATTACAAACAGCATAACAATGAATTTACAGGGCTTACATAAATACTTATTAAATTACTTACATACATACTTCAAAATACTAATATACATACAATACATACATAAACACATACATAAATAAATACATACATAACACAAAAATAAAAATGAGATTGTGTGACTTCTAAACAGGGTTTAAGTAGTGCTCACGCACCAGTCCTTTTAACACTACTTTGCTCTGAGCACGACGGATATGCATTGGCAGAGCATTCCAGAGACGAATAGCGGAAAGAGTGAAAGCTAAATAACGATTTACTTTGCACACCACATTTTTGAGATCCCTCTAACCTTTCTATTCTTGTGTGTGAGTGTCTGTGTGCGATGTAAGCAATAACAAGTATATCTTTGTATTTTTATTTCAGATTAGTACCAGTAATCAAGCAAAATCAAAAAGAGAAGAAGAAAAATATATTTGAAAATAATCTGGAAGTTGTGGTTGTGGGACATTACAACAACATTATTACTGGAAATGAACTTGATACTTACTAAAAATTCTCTAACACTCCCATCATTATACTCGTATATTTTTGAATTATGTAAATTTACCTATAAAAACTCTGATCTATACACTCATGCACAGGATTTAATAGTACAGACTCATAATCTTCGTCATCGCACAAATGAGCAAGACCGTTCAACAAGCTGCACTTTTAAAGTAAGCTAGCAGTGCGATTCTCTAAGTTAAAGCACAGAATAAATAATAAAGCCTTGGTAGCACCGGCTGCCGCAGCGCTGAGAATTGACTCTGTCTCTTTCATATTCATAGAATTGGAAAGCGACAGCAGATCGCAGCCATGCGCGCAGCGTGTATGTGTCGCTTATGCTCCCCCTACACGTCTGCCTACGCATCCGCAGATGACGTCTGCGGATGCGTCGGCCGTCGTGAAGAGGGGGCATTAGAGAATCGCATAGCAGGTGCCCAACACATGTCAATAAAAATGTACAACAAGTTACCAAATCATTTAAAAAGTATACAATGTAGTACAGAGTTTTGTAAACGATTAAAGGAGTAGGTAATAAAATAATGTTTTTGTAGCCTAAACGAATTTTTAGGCAGAATTATATAAAGTAAATAAGTTATACCCACTTATAGTTACTTAATATAAATAATAATGATAAATACTGTTAACTGTTTTTAGTATAGTGTGTAAATGTTTTATTTTATTTTCTTATTTGGTTCTCCAACAATGAGTACATTTGTTTTAAACTATTTTACATTGTAACAAAATAAATAAGTGCTGAAATTCTCACTACTTATAGGAGAACACAACATGCACAGTAAATATAAATATAGATTGTTTAAAAACGTTAACGTTAAATGTTTGTTGTTTAGTTTTAATTAATAATATAGCTAAGCATAGATTTAATATAGTAAGTATCTAATTTAATATTGTAATGCCCCTAAATGGCTCATTTGAGGTCATATTACCGAATCTAAGACCTTAATGTATACCAAATGCAGCAATGATGATTTATGATTTAAGAGGCATATTGCATCTCAAATGTGATTTTTGCGTAAAATGCCCATTTTTACATTTTGTAGTGATTTTGCAGTTGTATTTATCGTTCTTATGGAAATGGGATAATAAATTTATGCTTAATATTACAAATCTCCAATCTGCGAGCATAAGCTGAGTTCGAACGGCTGGCGCATCGCATTTTGTAGTAATTTTGCAGTTGTATTTATCGTTTTTATCGTAATAGGATAATAAATTAATTATGAAATCTTTATGCCTCATGAAGTAACAATTATTCTGGTATAAATTTTGCTCAATAATATTATCGTAGATAGGAGAAATTCACAGTTAACTAAAAGCAATTTTCGAAGTTTTTTGGTTTAGAATAAGATTTTTTTTATATAAAATCAATGTTATCTAAAAATTCCGAGGCCGTTACGCACTATACGACTATGTATAAGAGATAACATTATATTTTTTTGTATTTCGTTTGTTTAGAACATTAGTTCAATCTAGGAGCTCAAAAAAGTGCCTTCGCGTATTTTATGAAAATCTTTCTCTGCAATTTTGGGTTTAATTAAAAAGTTAAGCAAAATTTACAAAAATTGAGGCCGCTACGAACTATGTCAATAGCTATTCTACAGTATCCAATAAGTAAATAATGTATTTTTGTTTCTGAGATCAAGAACGCCAAAATTGACCATTTTTAACTAATATCACAGTCGAGATGTAATGTTCTATGAAAACGATTGATTCCAAAAACTAGTGCAAAGGTTAACTATATCATTTTGCTGTACTTTTCCAGTCACAGCTAAGAAATGCAAGCATTTTTACATTTTACAATGAAAATATTAATTATTTTGTAATTATTGTTTTTCATCTAAATGCATTAAAAGATTTTGTATTTAAAAAATCGCCACTTCAAGGAACAGACATGGACAGTACTTTAAAAAAAATGGACATAATAAAACCTTAATAAAATTTATTAGCGATGTTTTCTTTAAACCTTATCTTTAGTAATTTTATTAGTGTATCGTGAACTTTAACATTACTTCGAATTTCAAACGTTTCTTTCATGTACTATTCTTCCGTTGAAGTAGTTTCTTAAGAAACTTCTCATAAAACTTCAAACGGAAGAATAGTACATGGAAGAAACGTTTGAAATTCGAAGTAATGGTTTAGTAATTTTGAAAAGTTTCTGTTTCCCGCCTCAAATTTTTAAATCTCCCGCCATACTACTTCGTTGGTTAGTTCGTTGGGGATTACGACAGAGGCGCTGTAGTCGGGTTTCGTTCGCCACTAATTTTGTATGAAGTTGACATTCTTCTTGTATATGTGTTCTGTGGTCGCGTGCGCGCTAATGCTATCGGACGTACGTTACGTTTGTTCTCGCAGCACGTTAGATACATTTCGCGCGCGATCGGTTTTAGCAGCACGTTAGGTACGTTTCGCGCGCGATCTATTTATTCTCTCTCGCAGCACGTTATACGTTTCGCGCAGCACGTTAGGTTAGGTTAGGTTAGTATCGATCGCTGTAATGTAAGATTAGTTAATATTTTAAATTTAATAAAGTAAAAGTATGGGATACGGACTTCGTTATGTGACTATGTGTGAGGTAGTATAGTTTATGTAAATATTAGGTAAGAAGAGCTCCCGAAGAGCTAGAAAAATATGTTTGCTTTCTAAAAGACTAAATGCGACGAATTCAAAAATAATATTTATGTATAGCACGCATTCTGTCCAACGAACGACATGTAAGGTAACGTGCTACGAGATCTAGCGTGCTCCACGATTAATCGCGCCAGTCGAGCACCCACACGCTTCCTAATTTATAGCGCGCTAAAAATATAGCGTATTTTATAGCGTGCTAGAAATTTATAGTTTATAGTCTTTCGCGTGCTATTTTTTTATAGCCGTTTTGAACAACTCTAAAGCCGGGTCCGCTGCGCCAGATTTTGAACAGAACATTGTTCGAAAACATAAATTACTCAATCGGCCACATTATTACTCAATGGGCCACGCCCCTTATTTATGTTTTCGAACAATGTTCTGTTCAAAAATCTGGCGCAGCGGACCCGACTCAAGCGTATGTCGATAAAACTCCAGTTTGTCGGTGCTTCTATAAAAAGTTATATCAACTTCTTTTTACCTTACAACAGCAAATAGTACAATCGCGTACAAAAGCATTAATAGTAAGTACCTACATTGTTTGTTACCCTAGGGGTGAAAGTAGCTTATATACTCCCGAGAGAGTAAATAAGTCTTTCACCCGAGGTAAACACTGCTTTTCATTAGGAATTTATGGCAAGTAAAAACAAAAACATGAATGTCTTTAGTCCATTAGTCGCCTTTTACGACACCCAAGGAAGAGAGGAGTTTGTAGTATTATTTTGATGAGCCCATCGCTGCTCTATGCTGTTGGATGTACCTAAGTACGTACAGTCTTTAGTTCGTTACTCGCCTTTTAAGACACCAAAGAGAAGAGAGGGGTTTGTAGTATTATTTTGATTAACCCATCGCCGCTCTATGCTGTTAGATGTATGTGCAGTCTTTAGTCCGTTAATCGCCTTTTACGACACCGAAGGGAAAAGACGGATTGGTAGTATTATTTTGATGAGCCCATCGCCGCTATATGCTGTTGGATGTATGTGCAGTCTTTAGTCTATTAGTCGCCTTTTACGACACCCAAAGAAAGAGGTTGGTAGTATTATTTTCATGAGACCATCGCCGCTCTATGCTGTTGGATGTATGTGCGGTCTTTAGTCCGTTAGTCGCTTTTTACGACACCTAAGGGAAGAAAGGTGTTGTTAGTATTATTTTATCAATAATGTCACAACTACACATGACAGTACCTGTCAGAATAACGATTCTCCCTAGGGCGAAAAAGTATTACTTTCCTGTTCCTCAGGCAATTTCAGACCTACTTTCCGTGTATGAGAAATGAAAATATTTTTATTAGGTTATGTAATGAACACAAAGTGTTGCACGAAGAACGGAAGTTCGATGTGTATAACGATTATCGCCGAAAAGTGTTCGACCAGCTTGAGGATCGTAAAACTAGACACAATTAAAAATCAATTGTTTCGTTTATGATCCTCTTGACCTATTACGGATAGGTAATTAATTACAATGAATAACACAATGTCATTTTCATATAAAAGCATTTATTTTAAAACAATGTAGGTAATAATATACTTTCTGATTCTTGGCAAAACAGTCTCACATAAGCAAGTCAACATTTGGCCTCTCTTAAGAATAAACATAAGACTAACATGCGCTGCCATAACTCACAAATTTAACTGAAATATCAGATAAATAATTACAAAAAGGCATTACATAAAATGGTATCTTGTCTAAATTGTAGTTTTTATCAAGTTATTATTGCATCTTGGTTGAGCAATTTTAGTGTTTGTTCATTAATTAAAATAAAATATATAATAACAAAAGGGAACATTTTAACTTATTTATTACTATTAGAATTGACTCACATTATCAGAAATACAAAAAAACCCTTTACGTTATGTAGGTACCTAATTAGCAGGTTTTCACAGATGCAGACATTACAGTCCACAATGAGTTTGTGGTTTTTATGATAAAATTTTATAATAAATGCACAACAAAAATAGAATTTTAGTTGCCTTTGTCTTTTGTGTTTACAAAAATATTTATATAACAATTTAGAAAAATTATAACAGATATTCTATAAACAATTTGGAATAATATTGCACAAGCTCAAAGCTAAATCATTACTATATGTGCATTTTATAAATCCTATTAAGTATAACAACAAATCAACACAACTCTTCATAATTCTAAACAATCTTATCGACTCATGTAATGACACACTTTTTAGGAAGTTTGGTTAGACCATAGATGACGATGGGCAGATTAAACAAAAAATAATAAATGGCCGGGTAAACTAGACTGTGTACAAATAAAACTGCCTATGTGATCAAATTCAGTACACATAATATACGTAAATAGTTTATGAGCTACGACTAACCGTACCTGACTTAGGAAATGTACAAACCCACGCCATCTGTAGTAAACCATTCACGTTAGATCACTGTACAAAACTACTAATTGATAATAATCGTATAAATAAAGTCCTAAAGTTAACTGAAACGATATAGATGCAATTTAGTGGCGATATTGCAGGATACTCGTATAAAAGTTTTTTTTTTAAATTGATAACAAATAAAGATATTATTGTATTGGTTAAAACTTTATAGGTAGTATAAAATTATCAATCTATAGAAATGATCTTGGCATTTCTATTTTTTAACAAAAATAATAAATACACAAATTAATTTATTGCAATTAAAGATATAAACATAACACTATTTCAGTCTAATGTTTTAAGTATCTTCACAGTTCGCCTCATTATTTATTTGTACAGTTTCAGTTATTTTAAGGACAATTATTTATTTACATTTATTCTCAAAAATATGAAAGTAGTTTTATAAAATGATAATTACATACGCGTTTAATTGATACAAGACCTTAACCTTAGACACAATGTGGTCGAATTTAATACAACTATAATTATTTTAAATTATTTGACTGGTCAAACAGATCCGTGATGACTATCAAAGAATAACAAAAATAATAATAACAACCACATCATGCGCCTTCATTTCGTGTTGATTTGTTTTAAATCATTATTTTTCACAGCACAGGAACAAACACATTCTGGACTAAATAAAATCTGAAAATGATAACAACATTTGTTTTTAAAGACTAGTACGTAATTTTGGCACAACACTGCATAGCACAGTGGCATCGATGTTGTTCTCTTCGCTATATTAAATATATATTTCTGTTCAGTGATAATTAATAAGACATTAGGGTTCCACTATATCAACAGACATCAAGTCAGGAACAATATAGTCATCAATTCTCTATTATATAATGTAAGCAAGCGAATAAAACTAAAATGTTCTTGTTAACAATATTTGTGCCCAATGTGTCATGTTCGATGTATCGTTTTGTTGTAATATTATTTATGAAACCCTAAATAAAATGAGACTGATAAATCGTCACTGTATATGGACAGCTGCCATTACAATTATAAAATGCAAAATAAGGTATATTAAAATTTAGTAAAAAATTATATCGTAGATAATAAAAAAAAACTAATTTGAGTAAATAAATTCTCTTGTTCCATTGCTCATTCAGTGCTATATACAGATCAGAGTGTAAAAATAACGGTACGATTATACAGAAAGTGTTATTTGCCATCCCCAATTTAACAAATGTACCCTGTTGTGAAGTGGAGGTGTCATATTGCAATATTTGTTTTCGTGTTGTTACGTTCGTGAATTCTGAATCCACACAATATACATATCAAAATACTAGACTAGGGTAGAAAAGTTGCGAACTGCTTGTCCTGGACAACAGTTAACAGCGTATTGACGTTTCACATAATTTGGATATGTTACTTTTATTTTTACACCCTGCCACAATGAGTATTATACCTCAACAACACTCTTAGATCCGAACAACAATACATTACCTAACACTTTCCCTGTATAAATATATTATTATATAGTCTTGTAAAAGAAACCTTTATAACCTCAAAGGTCATTAACACTACGTAAGAAATTACACAAGAGCATTAGGATACAATATATTATATTGCTACGAGTTAACTTATATCATTTGGCACTAAATTAACATATTGCATCTCGAGCATTCGTCACATAAGTGTTTATTCTTGCAAATTCTTTAAAACTCTCAATTTCTCTTTACTAAATTTATAATAATTGTATTAACTTTATTTCCTAATGATATAACTTCGATTGGGCCAAAATTTTCAATTTTAATGTTATGATATTTATACAAAAACCCACTTCAGACGCACTCCATATTGAGCAATCTGCGCATTCCCATTTTATTCAAATTACTTATAAAGAGTCTTACAGCTGTTGGGAATGGCAGCACTATAGGATAATAAATACACAAAAATCATAGACAAGACGCTTTTCGGCAAGTAAAATTTGGCAAAATTGAGCATTAAGACCTTTCAATTGGCATCGCAAAATAGTACAAGTCAGTAAGATTTCACTACGTAGCACTGCATGACTACTAAAATATCCTAAGTCTGGTAACTGTAACTTATTCATAGGTACACCAATCTTTACAGGAGATAACTAAACGGGTGCAGTGTCTCTGTACAGTCAATAGCAAAGTTATATCTCATTGTATATAGGAAACCCCTAGGACCCAATGATTGGTATATTTTATGATCAAGTTTTATTAATAAATACAACAAAATAATGTTTTTTTTTTTCATAACGTATAATTTCTTTATCAAAACAAATAACGTTTAAAGCGACTTTTATACACAATTTTACTTTTGTAGTTGACTGTACGTAAAGAATCACTATCATTTGCACTCGCACTGCACTATACTCGAGGTGTTTAGGAATTGTTGTTCTTTTGTTGAAGTTTTATTACAAGTCCGGCCAGTAGCGTAGAATATGTCTGCTACATATTAGGGAAACGGCATGAAGGTTCAACGTAAACCCTCTTGATATAAATATAGCGTTACCGTAGCCGGTAGCCGAATCTACGCAAATTACCTTGCACAATGTACAAATATATTCAGTTGTCAAAAACTTAGAAATATAAAATGATATGACGTATTTAACGTGAGACATAATTATTATGAGGATTTAGTTATTGTTCAAAAGAACTATATAAATGACTGTGGACTTTCAAGATTTTTTTTTAAATTTACTAACTACATTAATAACAACTTTAAAATAGTTTTTAAAAATTAAAAATAGATTTATCAAATAATAGTTATTGCTTTTTTGATATGATAAATACATCCGTGCGCGATGTGTAGGGCCGCTTGCCGCCTACACTGACGCGGGCGGCGGTGCGTGGTGAAAGCTAACGAACTTCGCTCACTACCACACCCACAACATATCATACAGACATTCTGTACATTCGGTATTAATTACGTAATAACTCTTAACGTATATTTTAAAAATATGACTGCTTTATTTATATCCATCAAGATCACAGCTCTCCAAAGACTTTACAATATCCAAACCTGACACTCCAAAATAAATTCTTTATCATTTACACCTACAAAACGAAATGACTATAATATCTCTATGTTAGTCCTAAAAATTATGCCATTTTGATATAATTTACTTTGCAATTGCAACGGTCCCTCGTACAGCACATAAATGCCTCATATACAAATTTTAACGTAACTCCGTTAATGACTCTTCACAAAACAAAGGAAGCGACTAAACGACTAATATCGTCGAAAAAAATTTAGAAAACAAGCGGCAGTGTTCGCGAAATATTCGTGCAAATAGAACCTAACTACGAAACATGTCTTAGGAACCTGATAAATTATTGCTAGAGCTTCGGGCACGACTCCATCCCTCCTCCTTACATACGACAATGCACCCCGGCGTGGCCGGCGGATACATAACGAGATAAAATCTTATCAGTAGCCAATAGAAAAATATCACCTAAATAAATATGAATATTTTACACGTGCGACTCGCCGCCGGCGGCGCGGCGCGGCCGCTGCGGTAAATATATATCTCTGCGGCGATCGTCGGCCCGGGCGGCGGCCGCGCCGCGCACCGGAAGCTATATCGATGAGTATCTTTCGATTTTCTCTTATTTTTTGGTAAAAAATAACAAGATTATGAAATTGATATGCAACGGGCGCGCGCGGCCTCACTGCGCTCCCTCCTCCCCCGCCCCCGCCCCGCGCGCCTCCTCCCCGCCCGGCGGCGGGCCCTTCGACGACTCGCTGCGGACAAGATAAACCGACATTGTTACAAATGAAGAGGTTCAGCAAAAATCCTAAGGGCTCTTACACACGAGCAGCAGTTTGCGGTCGACGTATGTTACTGCAGTCGACGTTAGGAGTCGGCGGCTAGCTGTCGATATGTTGTCGGCAAGCTGTCGACGTTTCAACTGCTTGCCGCAGACAGGTCGACAGCTGGCTGCCGACAGGTGACGGCGTCTGCAGTCGCCTCTGCCGACTCCGACATACGTCGACAGCAAACTGCTGCTTGTGTAAAAGTCAAATTATTTTATTTAATGTAAACATTTACAGGCACTTATTGACGTCAATACTAATCAAAAAAATCAGTTAACTAAGTGTGTAGGAGCCCTAAGACACGTAGACAATATTATGGTTGATAAGGAATCATGATGTAGAAGAGGAAATAAATGGATAGCAGGTGGAAGAGGAAGAAGATTTTATAGGTTGTTAGGATGTGGAAGAAGAAGCGAAGTACAAACAAAATTTCAAAGAGTTTCAGACCATACTTTTTCACTTCACAAAGACGGGACACTTGTCAATTGAGCGGTCAAGTGATTTGAAATGACTTAAAATTCCTATGGCGGCAAAGGAATATCTCGCTCGATGTAGCTGAGTGGGTTATTTGCTTCTTCCTATACAATTCCTATTAAATCGTGATGATAGCGGGAAAAGGTTATGGAATTTTGAACTTCAACTTTTGAGAATTAGGAATCCTCATCGACCCAAGTAGACATGTAAATACAAGATAAACTTTTTACTTTCTTTGAATTTATATTGTAAATTTTTATTTTTTTTAAATAAATGACCTTCAATGTATAGATAATTAGATATATACAGACACACCTGTCTGGTACCAGCAGCTTATCTAAGTATTACATTTATCTTCCTAATAAGCTATTGTTAGTGATCGGACTTTCATCGTTATCCATCAAAAACATTTTTCATGTCAACCATTGCAGTTTTTTTGGAATGTTGACAGGAAATTTTAATTTCATGCATAGAAAGAGATTAATTCCTTCGTAAATTAATCGTAAATTGGCCTACAATTTTGATCACCTTAAGTTTATATATACTCTTTATTGCACATAAACACACATACAGAAAAAAAAAATACAGACAATAGTGAGCAAAGGTGGTAGGTCAGTTGTTAAAGATTTTCATCCACAAATTTATGTTACATAAACTCTTCTCACAGCAAAACATTTGTTTTCTTAACAATGGGACACACGTGAGGCGCTTTTATTTCTTATAAAATACAAGTGCCTGTAATTAATAATGATTATTTATATACGGTTATTTCTATAATATCATTGTGTTTTCTATGTATAATAAGTATGTATTTAAGTATTTTAAGTATGTTTATCCGTTGTCTAGTAACCATTTAACGAGTTTTTTCGAAGCTTCTCTTGGGCTAGATAATTGGTGTGATTGTAGGAAAGATTTATTTATAGATTTATTAATATACTCGTAAGAGAGAACAACTGCTTTGTGTCATGTGCAAAGGAACTGTATGATCGTTGTTTGCTTTTCTTAGAATCAAACGAGTTCAATGATGTTAATTCATACCATCAAAAGTATAAAAATATTAGTTTATAACTTAGCATATTGCTATGAAAATGTAGCTACTAAAATATATAAGCTCACAATTCTGGAACCCAGGAACTATCGTCATACTAGAACACACACATTCTAAACTGTTTATGTTTAACCCGTTTTAACATAGTAACTTTAAAATGCGAAAGTTATGAGTGTTTGTTATTGTATGGTTGGAAGTTTTTACTTTAGGAAAGGGACTCATATGTCATATAACAGATATACAAAACACCTACATACATAAGACCAACTTAAAAGGCTAAGTCATACAAAAAACAGATAATAGGAACGAACACTCATAGCCTCCACTAAAGCTTTAACCAACCATTAGTAATTAGTATAGTGCCAGTGGAGAGTGAAGGAGCAACCGCCAAACCTACCGCTCAAAGTACAGCTAAAGAATGCGAAAGTTATGAGTGTTTGTTATTGTATGGTTGGAAGTTTTTACTTTAGGAAAGGGACTCATATGTCATATAACAGATATACAAAACACCTACATACATAAGACCAACTTAAAAGGCTAAGTCATACAAAAAACAGATAATAGGAACGAACACTCATAGCCTCCACTAAAGCTTTAACCAACCATTAGTAATTAGTATAGTGCCAGTGGAGAGTGAAGGAGCAACCGCCAAACCTACCGCTCAAAGTACAGCTAAAGATTATCGCTTTTGGTCAGATATGCGATGCCTTCTCCGAATCGGCTCGACTGTGTATTACTGTGTATATAATTACACGAATTCACTAGTCGCTTAAAGACAGAACAGCCTGTAAGGTCGCTTAGATAGCCGCATTCACCAACACTTGTCGGCGCGGTGAACGACCTCTGCGGAAGCATGTGTTGTTGTAAGTAAATAACGTTTGGCGTAAGTAGGTATGTACGAACTGAACAAAAAGATAAAGGCCTACACGTGGAAAAAAAAACAATAAACATTGATTCGAAAAGGAAACAGCACAAGAGACTGTCTGGTTATAATTTCTAGGCCAATATCAAAGCAAGTTACCTTTTAACACTTGAACGCGGCACCAATAGACACAACAAAAACTCTATTCATTGAGCACTGATCTGATCAGTGCACGGCCGCAGTTGTAAGGTTAAAACGATATAGCTAAGTATTCAAATCTGACGATCATCACCATGTGTGGCAACATTCATCCAGAGACAATCACAGAACTGCTAAATAAGTTATGATGTAACAACATTTCAGGGATCAAAGAAAGAGAATAAATATAAAATCCACATGTTTGTGTTGTATCGAATCACGTCACTAATGTCTTTAAAATCAGATAGCCTATATACCTACAAGTATCAACATGATAAAATAAGGGCAATCTATAATTAAGATCGTTTTCAATAATAAGCATTCTATTCGCAGCGCCGCGCGCCTTATGGAGACCGACACCGTGGACTTAGCCTTATAAAATTTGGACTTGACCTTATTATTTATACAAAGTCGTAAATACGATATTGTATCAGCCAATGAATGCCAGCTAGTACCGTGGTATCGTTAAATTGCTATCAACATTACGGTCAAACCATGACTTTGTCATGTATTCGTTGCGATAAATGGTTTAATCAATTATGGGTACCCCCCACAGCATTTCGCAACGGGTCAAGTTTTGACTGCGAGATAAAATGTTGGACTCTGGAAGAAATGAAGAAGTTCGAAGGTTTTTATAATGTAAACATACTATTTTAAGCGAAGACGGGAAGTTAGAATCTCTTGCAGTAGAAGTCTTGGACTTTGCCTTTGATGACATGTGGAGGGGGCTAACATTCGTTTTATTTTATTACTTTTTTCAAGTTGTCATGTGGGCATATCCATTTTATGCAAACGTACCGATCTATGGCTATACGCTTTGGTCACTACGTATTTTTATTCTTTTTTTATTTCGCACATGTGTGCGTGCTAAGGCGAAACAGCCGATACACAAACAACAGAAAAACCATGGTACAGCACCGCTCGGCTATGACCACTAGTGGTTTGCGGCGCGACGCGCGTTTTCTTTGCCCCTTTCTCAAAACTTCCGTAGTGTAACGAGCATTGAACTAGAAAATCGCTTCTCACGTCGCAACCTCTCGTGTTCGTGGTCAAGGCCTAAGTCTTACTTGTTTAGATGTACTGATATATTTGGCCACCCGCATTTTGTTTAGTAGCTTCGATAACAGTTTGTATACATAACTGATAGTATGTACATATACAAACATATTATTCACCACTATTATTCCCGAAGGGTAAGTCAGACAGAGACCAGGCAATGAGGACCACAAAAGCATTCCACTTTTCACCAAATGACAATTGCACACGTGCTCAGCGTGACATAATTGTGGTGAGCCCATCGCTGCTCTATGCTGTTGGATGTATGTCTTTATTATATTGGTTCTTTATTGTACACCAAATTAACAACAAAAGAACAAACACAAAGTAACATACAATTGCCGGTCTTATCGCTAAAACGAAACTTCTTCCAGGCGACCGTGTTGGACTGGACAGAAAGTGAAATTTTAAAGGGCAGTTAAGGTGTTTTAATTTAAATAAATTAGAATTAGATAAACAAATAAAAATAAATAAACATGCATAAGTTTATCAATAGTCAGTCTCAGTGGCGGTACCTTCATACAAGCCGAAAAGCCCGGCTTGCCCTAACAAAAACTCAATATCACTACTGGTAAAACGCAATTATTAAAATCACTTAATATTTTTTACCATTGTTAATTTTCTTTCATCAGCATTCAAATTATCAATTTTATAAGTTTGTCATATTAAGAATCGCCAAACAAATCGCATAAAGCTGCTTATAAATCGTGCGATGCTTTACATCTCTCTCGCACAAGTTGGCTTGCAACCGGGCTTCGAATTTAAAGTATATCCGCTCTCTTCTAACTTTAACAAAATTGCTACTCTATAAACATAATACTGCGTAAGTATGTATAGATTCTATGAGAAATTCATACTCTTCGTCAAAGCCAGCTTGCGTTATGAAGTTCGCAAGTAAGGACTTCTCCAAATCAGGCTTTATTTCTACCGAATCACGTGCAACTTCAACGCGGGCGAACCAATCAGAGGCGACCGACGACAGCTCGAGCTAGGGTGAACCAATTAGAGGCGAGCGTTAATACGCGATTGTGCTGTGCAGCAGCCACAGGCTGCCATTTTTTATTCTTTGTTATTGTCACACTTCACTTTGTTTGAGCGATTGTTTTTAAGTAACAAGTGTTTTCGTAATTTGTGATAAAAAAAATGTGTTCTGAGTTCATTTCGTCGCTTTATTGGTCTCTGTGACGAACTTAGATGTGTTGGGCATGTGATGTGTTGCAAACAAATGTGTACCTAAACGTGTTGATGGCATACGAAAGGCAGAGGTAAATAAATTCTTTGAACATCACACATGATTTATGTATTTCGCAAACTATTAAAAGTCATCTAGGGCATTAATTATAATAGGTCTATGTAAAAAAACTCTTTGGATTGTTGGTTGCTTCCATTCAAAATAATTAAGTAATAATTAATAAATTAAGTGTAGAGGCCTACATATCGACTGCGATTCCCGCGCAAAATGCCCATTTTCGCATTTTGTAGTAATTTTCCAGTTGTATTTATCGTTTTTATCGAAAAATAATGCATGCTTATATTACGAATCTCCACTCTGCGAGAATAAGCTGAGTTCGGACGGCCGGCGCATCGCATTTTGTAGTAATTTTGTACTTAGGTAGTTGTGTTTATAATTTTCATCGAAATAGGATAATAAATTCATTACTTATAACATTTTTATTCCTCATGAAGTAACAATTATTCTAGTTTAAATTTTACTCAATAATATTATCGTAGATAAGAGAATTCACAGTTAACTTAACGCTTTTTTTCTATATAAAATCAATAATATTTAAAAATTCCGTGGCCGCACGCAATATACGACGAGATAACATTCTCATTTTTTTATTTCATTTGTTTAGAACAGTAGTTCAATCCAGGAGCTCAAAAAGTGTCCTCGCGCAATTTATGAAAATTTTTCTCTGCAATTTTGGGTTTAAATAAAAAGTTAAGCAAAATTTACAAAAAGCGAGGCCGCTACGTACTATGCCAATAGCTATTCTACACTATTCAATAAGTAAATACTGTTAATGTATTTTTGTTTCTAAGATAAAGAACGCCAAAATTGGCCCCAGTAATTTTTTTTTCAAAAATTTCTCACAAAAATCACATTCAAGATGTAATAAAAGGTAATAAGCTGTTTTTTTACAAACGACAAGAACGTTTGGAATGCCACGGCCTATGACGATTTGGGTAAAAAATGTGGCTAGTGTCACAAATGGGCACCAACATTGTACCTAGGTAGCAAGATTAGGAACTTCAGGTTTCGTGGCTTGCCCCAATCTGAAGCCCTAGGCACGCCACTGGTCAGTCTTTAGTCCGTTAGTCGCCTTTTACGACACCCAAGGGAAGAGATGGCGCGGTAGTATTCAATTAATGAAACCGCCACCACACAGCACAGTATGAACCTACCACAAAATGTCAAATTCCTTCAATTGGTACATTTTTAACTTTGTCACTAAGCTTTAAGGATCAATATGGATTGGAGACATTTGACACCCCCTCTCCGCACATCAGTTTTTGACGACCTCCTTGGTCGAGAGGTTTGTACACCGGTTTTCATTGAGTCGCCATCTCTGAGGTCCCGGGTTCGATCCCCGGTCGGGTCAATGTAGAAATTTGTTTTTCTAAATTGTCTCGGGTCTGGGTGTTTTCTATGTATAATAAGTATGTATTTAAGTATGTTTATCTGTTGTCCAGTAACCATTTAACGAGTTTCTTAACTCTCAGTGGCACATATAATGCCACCATATTTTGAACTTTATGCAATTAAGATAAGGTCGAAAACCAATGAAAAATTTTAACATACTGTGCCCGTTAAAGGGTTAAGGAAGCTTCTCTTGGGCTAGAAAATTAGTGAACGTGGGAAAGTTTATTTTTGTATCACTAATTTTATTTGTACTGGCACCTTGAGACAAACCGTTGGGTTATACAAGAAGTGCGAGGCGTCCCTGCGCCAGTAAATCAACTCGCGCAGGAGATCATCTACGTTAGGTCTTGACGCCAAATCAGAACCCGCCGAAGCGCGCTCTTCATTCGGTTCTCATAAGACGTGTCTCGAGAGTTTCCCCGTGAACACGTGTAGTTCACTGCCTATTGTCCAGATACGTAACCGGAGCTGTCAAGCTCGCTCACTTCTCGTTGCACGAAGGGCACAACTCGCAGTTGCCACTGCTCGGGTCGTCGACTCTAAAGTCAACTCCCAAGTGTCCACGTTGGTCGCGGAGTAGTAAGCACACTCACTTCTCGGAACCGAGATGTCAACAGCAATGTTTAATGAGAACCATCGGACAAAGCCGCCGACTTAAAGGGAAACTCACGTTCCCCGCATTAGGACTTTTCGCTTCACGCCCCACCAAGACCGCTACTAAGCCCCGCTCGCTGCGCACGAGTTTGGAAGTCCTGGCACACAATACCAGGACAAAACGAACATTCCCAAGCTCTACAGCTAACCACGAACCACTACGAGTCCATACCCACGCCGGATCTCGCCGGAGGCGCCGGTAAGGACACAACCAGCGGGGGGCGAGAACCGGAACCCCGTAGTACCATTGAGCAACAAACAGCCGGACCCGTAATTCCAGCTGCGAAGCTCTATCCACAATGATGAGTAGATGGGGAAAAACAATGGACAGTTTTGTATGGATTGATCTGCAGGCGTGTAATTAGAGAATTGACTTACAAATTGGGATAGGCCGGGCGCGAGCTGCCGCCGGGCGCGTCGTCGCAGGGCGGCGGCCTGGCGGCGGCGCTGAGCAGATAGTTGGTCGACTCGCTGAAACAATTCGACAGCCTACTTCAAATTGAATTACTGTCTCGAGTGAAGAGATACCAGTTTGAAACAACAGCATCGGATTGCTTAAGAGTCTCTGTGAAAGTTTATAAATTTTCATGATGTGTGATTGATTATAAATTAGGGATATTCTTCTGTTACCGAATGTTTAACGACAAGATTCTATTCTTTATATTGCAATGTATTAAAGTACGGCTTACTTCGTATTTTTAAATAAATATATAAAGTTATTTGCAAGAACGTTTTGTTCAACATTGACATCGGATAAATAACAATATGAGGCACACAAGACACAATATTATAATGATTTTATTTGACGTAGCACGGCCAAAGGTCAGGAACGCTATCTATGAGTTTCTTTTGTCCCATAGGATGACACAACTATACACCTATAATTTTGCTTATAATAACATGTTGAGCAAAGACTGTTTGTTTTTCTCAGAATGTGTTAATTGTATGTGTATGATATTCTACAAGCTATGGATATTCATATAGTGAATATACTCAAACAAAGATACATTTTTAGCCAAATACCCTTGTTATGCTCCTATTATGCCAGCATAATAGGAGCATAATATTGACGACCTCCTTGGTCGAGTGGTTTGTACACCGGTTTTCATGGTGTTGCTATCCGGGTTCGATCCCCGGTCGGGTCAATTTAGAAATTATTGTTTTTCTAAATTGTCTCGGGTCTGGGTGTTTTCTATGTATAATAAGTATGTATTTAAGTATTTTAAGTATGTTTATCCGTTGTCTAGTAACCATTTAACGAGTTTCTTCGAAGCTTGTCTTGGGCTAGATATTGGTGTGAGTGTAGGAAAGATTTATTTATTATTTATTTATAATGCAAACGTAAACTAGATTTATTAACGAGGAAAAGAAGTAATGCTGGCGAAGAGCTGATCGCTGGAAAAACCAGGATGCGAACGGCTCGAGCCAGAAGGAAATGGCATAACATTGACGAGGCCTGTGCCCAGCAGTGGGCATACTTGGTGATATGGGCTGAAATGATGATGATGATGATGATGATAAAGCTACGGGCCACTGCACCCAACGCGTGGAACGTTTGCCGAAAATGCGGGGTTGTGGTTCGAGCAACAAAAGCACGTGTCATAATAGTTTAAAATTTTTGGTCTCTTGTGATTTTTGCCCCGTTATAATTGTGAAGAGACTTTTAGGCCTCTAACAGACGACATATTTTTTTGTGTCTTTTGTCTAGCGATATGTATGAAGAAACTCTAAAGGCCTTCACAGACGGCAGCTATAATGTAAAGATGTATATTATAGCACGATACATCTCTCTACATCTTTCCATAGAAATCGTTAGGAGACCACACACGACAGCTATGATGTATATTATAGCTGCCGTGTTAAATCCCGAGGTGTAAATGTACATTAATATACATTATAGCTGCCGTCTGTGAAGGCCTTAACAGACGACACGTGTCACAGCATTCTTTTTGGAAATAAAATTAATCTATCGCACAAAAAGAACGTTCTTCTCGTCGGATGCCTGAAGCATTGTTCATTTTAGCAGTAGCCTTTGCACACAGCTTCGCTTTTGTGAAATTCGGCCAGTCATGAGTACGGTGCTACTGTCTACTCGGGCAATAAACCTTACAAGAACAACTTTATCTGAACTCCACGACATCATGTATTCTAAAAATCTCTTGATTATACAATTCATTGAGAGATACGAGTAGGCCAAAGGTCAAACGTCAACAATACTACACTAAAGGCTTGTTTAATAACGTCTTAAAACGATCAATGCGATGATAAACTAAAACTATACTTAGTACTTTGAACGTAGTCGGCTGAAATTTAAATGTCTCCACTTAACAAAATACACCACCAGATAAACAATTGCTTATATTTCTTATTTCTATGAACAAACGATATAATATTATCTTTATATTTCCGCGACAATCTGTGACATTAACCTGGATATTACACTCTAATCAGAATACAACAACGAAAAGAAACAAATACGCAACCCAAATCAAACGTTTACACGTGCTGCGACTTTTTGTTACATTTTCTGACGTCAGGTTCAACTTCAAGAGTTCAACACGGAAATACGCTCTCGAATTTTACTCGAATGTTCCTTATTATGTTGGTCCTTAAAGGAGTTACTTAGATAATCTCGTATTTTAATCATCCAGTGACATTAATATTTAAAGTTTTATAGCTCATTTTGTTACAGAGAACACTTACCGTTGCCAAAACCATTGCATATGAATGTCTTTTCGCTTTGTGTATGTTTCATCAGCGAACATGTATGGCATACGCATAGAACTTGCAATAAAGAGCGTAGAGATCAGCATTTTACTATTAGAAAAGTTTTTTACCAAGTTTTTTACATGTCACTTTTTTTTCATCATCGTCATTTATGAGATACTATCTATCTTTAAAGCTAAATCCTTGTGTGAAGAATGGGATCGCGTCAGCAGCTTAACGAGGCTATAGCTTCGTTCCCTATCCCCATAGCCCTACCCCTATCCCAATCCCTATAAGGATTGAATCATAATTTCTCGCATTTGATCTATTCGGATAGATCAAATGCGAGAAATTATCTATCTATCTATCTTATACTAGTGGGACCTACCGAGCCCTCTCGCAGTAGCACGTCAACCTATCGGGATCTGTCATGCGAAAACTACAAATCAAAAAAGAAATTTCACCTGGCCGTCCTCATGCGGAGCGCCGCGCAGTTCTCCTTGCACTTGTACGCGAGCACCTGCTTGATCCGGCTAACCTCCACATCGGGGAAGTGGCGGCTGACGTAGGAGATGAGCGCGTGCACGCGGCGGCGGTCGAGCGGCGGCTTGGTGGGCCGCGACTCTTGCCCTGCGCGCGACCACCGCTGCCCCGTCACTGAACAGGTGGCCAGCTCGATGGGCGAAAACAGAGCGGCTGCTAACCCACGCGTCACCTTCCGGTAGTCGCCCCACTTCACGCCGCGCAACAACTCTTCGCGGATCTCGACGCCCTCGCCGAGTTTGATCTGTGGAGTTACGGTTGCTTTTGAGTTCTCAATACAATCTGTAGACCTAGCATGCGCAACACGAGAAAATTTTCTCGACCCGTTTTCTCGTGTTATGTCTATACACAATATGTCAAAAATAGACATAATAGTAGTATTAGCTTGTCTGTGGTATTTTTGTCTACGAACCCTAAAATGCAACATAATTTTATCGAGTTTTGACAACTGTAACCGAGATAGTTTGTCGTTCTCGCCATCGAAGGAAGAGTGAATATCGTCCGCGGCATATCTCGTGTTGCGCATGCTAGTGGACTATCTAGACCAGGTGGTCTCTTTAGTTATACTTAGTGTCTATAGTTATATATATACACTTACTCATCTAATACCAACAAAACTATAGAGAGTAGGTTTTGTTGTTATTAGATGAGTAAGTCGTGTAGGAGTACGAGCGAGGAACTTCCCGGACCAATTTTCGGCGACACTCGCTTGGACACGATCTACACGCACGCCTACTGTACGTACGTAGGTACGCTCCACGCACGCTACTGTACCTACATACGTACGCTCCGTCGGAATGGAGCGCAAACGAATATCGCCAAAAAGTGGTCGACCGAGAAGTTCCATCATTTACTTTAGATACTCCCAAAGTCCTATTTCTAGTCGGACGACGAGTGCGGAGAAACTGAGGGCGCCTCTTACAGGCTGGGGAATCATGTTATCTAATATTTTAAATGCGAAAGTGAGTTTGTTTGTTACGCTTTCACGCTTAAACCGATGTTGATGAATTTTGGTACAGATATAGATGGAGCCTTGGAAACGGTTATAGGCTACTCATTTCCGCGGAAATGTTACGCGAGCGAAAGCGAGGGCAAAAGCTAGGATTAACAACGGAAGTATTTTATACGCTCAAACATGACCATAGGACTACTTTACAATAAGCCACACAAACATAATACATAGAAAAATAATTACAGTAGGTGCAGAACTAATCACAAAATCAATAAACACAATATTAAACCATCGAAATGATTCATTGTACTTAGATTACAATTAATAATAATTTTTGAATCAACATTCATGGAAAACATAAACAGGTTTTTTTTTCTTATCGTTTCGAAACTTTTCCATTGTAATTAAGTATTATAGAACTTGTTTTAACCTTATGCCTTTGTTGATGCCAAACGCGTAAATGCAATATTTACATAATAATAAAATTCATTGAGTATTCTTAAAGTTACATTATTATAACCATTAGAAGCGGTATTATCTTTCAATTTGTTTGTCACAATATTTAATGTAATGGGAGGGAGACCACATAGAGGCTACTTCAATACCATATTTGTAGATACAGTGTTGTCAAACGATAAACGTGCCGATGATAAGACAAAGTACGCATGTTACGGCTAAGACATAAGATTTGTTTAGTTGATATTTTATAAGCTCGTAGCAACGGTGATAAATGTTAGTGTAGTTTGGACAACACTATCAGATTATAGATAACCTTTATACAAAACCTGTACAATACAATTGTTTAATAACCATTGTTTTTCATTACACAACAGCCCGCAACTATTTTTTTTGAACTGACGAGTTAATTGATGAGAAGCAATCACCAAAGGGCGTTCCCGCAACACCAAAGGAATCGCAGATGCGTTGCCGGCCATTCAGGATAGAGTAGGCTCGTTTCTTGCAGGTCCCTAAGTAGGAATCCGGGAATACCACCGCTCTCAGAAACGTATGGGAGCATTCATTGCCCATCTTAATAAAGGAACGGATTTCCGTGTACACACTCTGGATTATGGCAACGAGGTGTTCAGGAGCTCCCATTTCAAGTAGAACATTCCACAGTCTGTCCCATTGCACGCAGTCAAAAGATTTCGTGTAGTCGATAAAGCATAGAACCACGGGGCTATTGAACTCCCTGCTCTTCTCGATGATTTGGCGGACGTTAAGTATTTGTTCCCGTATTCCTTTGTCCTTTACGAAACCTGCCTGCTCTTCGGGTATCTGCCGGCTCTGGTTCTGGTTCCACAGAACTGTCGTTCGCAGCAGGAATTATCGCTCAAAACGCACCGTGGTAGACCGTCATCCGTCAAGGTGATCTACTCTTTCATCTTAGGTATTTAAGTAGCTAACTAGGTTGATGGTAGGGCTATTTGCTAGTTTAAGAGCCCTACTACTAAGGCAAAACCCTGTTATCTAAATCTGCAGACAACAATATTAGTAGGATTGTTATTTGTTGTTCCAACAGTTAAGAGATAAGATAGCTAACTCATTAGTAGTTAAAGATTCCGGGTGGAGTCGGGTGGAGTGAGTTTCACCTTCGGCCTAATTGTCACGTCTCATCAAGTAAGATGAAAGCCAAACGTTTCGCAATACCACCATCTGATTATCCAAAATATTAGTTTTTTTGTTTTCAGCTATTTGGGCAAGTACACTAGCTACTTCCGGAATTAGTTCGTTGAATTTTACAGGCTAAAGAGGCAGAAGATTTTAAGTTTCAGGGTCGACCACGCGTGCTACGTTACTGGTAAAGCATTGAGCTATCGAGCTAACACATTGATTTACTAAGATTTGCATAGGAAAACTTAGACACAATGTCTGTAGTAAGTCTGATGACCTACGTAGATAAATAATATATCTTTGTTATTACGGTTTATGCTGCAAAGGCAACGAGTTTGATTATAACATTTTTCAATAGTCAATAGTCAATAGTCAAAATATATTTATTCAATAAACTCAATTAATAAGTACTTTGAAACGTCCAAATATTTTTTAACCTACCACCCATTCAGGACATCATTTTTTAACTGTGGCAAAGAACGGGCGCAAGAAACCACAGCGCACAGAAGCAACGACATTTACAAAATATATATATATTATATGTCGTTACCAGGTCACAAAATACAAAATATGAATTTGAATGTAAATAGTTTAATTAAATATGGTGCTCTATATAAATTAATTATAGGCAATTAGAAATAGCTGTTGGAGTAGGTACTTGGAGCATTTCAGACCCAAGCTGTTTTGTCTTCTGTATAATCTGACACTTTATAATAAGCTTTTTTATAAAGCTTTTCTTTGATTTTGATTTTAAATTTATCAAGATCTAATTTCTGAATATCATTTGGTACTTTGTTGTATAATCGCACACACAGACCCTTAAAAGAATTATTTATTTTATGGAGCCTAGTATAAGGCACTGCTAATTTGTTCTTACTTCTAGTATTTAATTTGTGAATATCACTGTTTTTTGAAAACATTTCAATATTTTTATGAACATACACAAGATTTTCATAAATATATTGTGATGCAACTGTCATTATACTTATATCCTTAAATCTCTCTCTGAGAGAGTCACCAGCCTGTAGGTTATATATTGCTCGAATAGCCCTCTTCTGCAGCACAAAGATAGTTTGAATGTCGGCAGCATTTCCCCACAGTAAAATGGCGTACGACATTACACTATGAAAGTAACTGAAATAAACTAATCTAGCTGTATCAACGTCAGTTAACTGACGGATCTTCATTACTGCATAAGCCGCAGAGCTAAGTCTATTCGACAATTTAGCTATATGTGGGCCCCACTGAAGCTTGGCATCCAACGTGATGCCTAGAAACACAGTGGTGTCCACAGGATTCACATTCTTATCTTTAATTTGTACACTAGTTATTACCTGCTTAACATTAGGCAATACAAATCTTACACATTTGGTTTTTCCCTCGTTTAATAGCAAGTTATTAACACTAAACCAGTGAACAATCTTTGAGACCGCATTATTCACATCGTCATAATTTGGGTGTCGTCGTTTCACTTTGAATAAAAGTGAAGTATCATCAGCAAACAATACTATCTCATGACTGTCTTTTACAAAATAAGGTAAGTCATTAATATAAACCAAAAACAAGAATGGACCAAGTATTGAACCCTGCGGAACTCCCATTTTAACCACTGATCCCGGAGATCTTTTACCGTTAATGTCGACCTTTTGAATCCTGTTCCTCAAGTATGAGATCAGAAGGCTCAAAGAAGCATCCCTAATTCCATAGTGGTTAAGCTTCCTGACCAAAGTTTCATGTAAAACACAATCAAAAGCCTTGGATAAATCACAAAATACCCCTAGGGCATCCTGTGATTCCTCCCAGGTATCAAATATTTGGATTAAAAGCTCAACACCGGCGTCAGTTGTAGAGCGACCCCTAGTAAAACCATATTGTTTACAATGTAAAAGTTTATTTTTATAAAAATGAATTTGCATTTGATCTAGCATTAACTTTTCAAAAATTTTACTAAATGTGGGTAGCACAGAAATAGGTCTAAAGTTAGAGGGGTCAGAAGTGCTACCTGATTTAAATAATGGAATTATTTTACTATATTTCATGAGGTCAGGAAAAACACCACAGTCAATGCATTCATTAAATATGCAAGCTAAAACTGGAGCTATTGTCATAATTACAGATTTAGCGACGTCAACGGAATTACCCCACAGATCAGCAGTTTTCTTTTTATTGAGAGTGTTAAATGTTTTTATTATATCTATAACACAAATTTTTTGAAAACTGAAATTATTTTCACAATCTTTAACATTCTCCTTCAAAACAGATTCAGCTACAGTGGGGGAGGAAATCAAGGCTTTTGTAGTTGAAACTGGAATGTCAGTAAAAAACCTCTCAAATGCTGCAGCAACATCAGCATCAGAAGTAAAGGTTTTATTATCACAATTTAAATTGTACTCATTATTACGACTTTTGACCTTTCCTGTTTCACTATTTATAATATTCCATGTCATTTTTATTTTGTCATTACTATTCTTAATCTTAGAACTCAGATAGTTTGCCTTGGCTAATCGACATACTCTTTTGAATAACTTTGAATAATTTTTAACATATAATTTGAAGTCATCGCTGGTGTTATAGTTGCGTTCACCATAAAGTTCATAAAGGCGTTTCCTACTTCTGTGAATACCAATTGTAGCCCATTCATTAAAAGTTACAGTACCACTAAGTGAGATCTTTTTTGGAATAAAAGTTTTATTAAATTCTGAACAATAAATGTTAAAAAAATTATTATAAAAGACATTAGGGTTGTCATTGTATTCTAAATAATTTAATTTTGTATCTAGATTGCTTTTAAAGCGTTCCAGCCGACCTGCAGTTTTTGGTACAACAGTGATATTCTTTTTCGTCACTTGTTTACGCTGGTGTGGAAAGCTGACCATTTGGCCACAATGATCAGAGTCCAGGTTATTAATAATTTGCTTAGCCAGTGGTTTTACATTTGTATATATGTTATCAATACAGGTGGCCGAAGTGGCAGTTATTCTTGTCGGCTCCAAAAATTTAATAAGACTATCAAGTTTTCACAATGATATCTCTTTAAATGTTAATAAGTAACATTCAAGAATACTATAATTTCAAGTATGAATAAGTTTTCACGACAAAGTATTTATAAGGTTTAGCTCACTTTACAGAATAAGCCATTGTAGTTGTAAATATCTCTGCACTGTACACTTTAAAAGTGAAGGTTATGGAATGACATAAACCGTATTTGTTCATGGAAAAACAATGTACATAAATATTATCATAAATTTGTTATCTTTACTCGCAGTTATCTAATGTTAGCGATATTAATCAAATCTTACACATAAAAATGTTGATCACGTCATATTAAGGGCTACTAATTTCTTTGACATAATTATATCATTTAAGTACCCTTTCTTTACAGCTAACTGTATATGCCCATTATTTTCCTTATATGCTAGTAGGTCTGCACCTAGTCTAGCGCGGAGCGGACCGACTAGTTGCAGCATGTCATGTTCGAGATTCGATATTCTGGGGAGAATCCTAATACCGTGCGAATCTACCTAATTAATACTTATCGTCATCATCAGCCAATAAACGACTCACAGCTGGGCATCAACAGCCTTTTGGGAGATTGGGCCAAAACCTACCACGCTGGCCCAATGTTAACCTTTTAGAGGGGCATTGTCAAATATATTGACACCATATTTTGAACTATATACAATTGAGATACGGTCGAAAACCAATGAAAAATTTCAACATGCTGTGCTCGTTTAAGTGTTAAACCGTTGGTCCCGGTTGTTGGCAGAAGATGGCTGTGGTTAAAAACCAGCAGGCAGCATTGGCCCAGCGAGGTGGGTTATGGCGTAATTTCTCCAAGTGCTGTTATGTACATCCAACAGCAGAGCGGCGATGGGCTCACCACCTACCACGCTGAGCACATGTGCAGTAGTAATTTGGTGAAACGTGGAGTACGGCATTGGACTGCTTCCGGAGTCCTAATTGCCTAGTCTCTGACTAAACATTTAACCGTTTGGCTTTAAATTAGTTGCCGTGTCCGAAGCGCCCAGCTCAGTATTACAAAAATAAAAAACCTACTAAAAAGTGGGTTGTACGTATTTTCCTCATGACAATTTTTTTTTTTATAATGACTCGTCATAGTGACTTCATCCTGCCTGATGGTAAGCAGCCGATGCAGTCCAAAATAATGAGAGCGCTCCCCACCGTGGAATAAGCACGATAACGAGCGCACCGCTTAAAAGCCCCGGGACTGTAGGAGCTGGGAAACACATGCGCCGGCAAAGAATTCCAAAGCCGAATGGTCTTACAGAGGAACGACTTGTAAATTTTTTTGGTACGAGTACTGATAGTCTGTACAGTATGATGGTGGTTCCTAAGCCCAGCACGTGTAGTCCGGGAGAGGAAAGGAGAGGGCGGGATAAGATCAATAAGTTCTTCAGATCACTCTCCGTAGTAGTTCCGGTAGAAGACACTACAATATCAAGAAAACAAGCAGGTATTTTGTCGGATATATACGACCTAGGCGAAATGGACACGATAACATTTGCCAGATTAATCAGACTCTGGCGGGGAAACGGCTAACCCTTTGGGGATCATCATTATCATCATCAGCCTATAAACGTCCCACTGCTGGGCCCAGGTCTCCCACGTGAACAATAGCACGTGGGGATATTGGGTCATAACCCACCACGCTGGCCCAATGCGGGTTTGTGGGTTTTAACGACTGCCATTTTACGACAACAACCGGGACCAACGGCTTAACGTGCCTTCCGAAGCACGGAGGAAGCTCGAGATGTTTGTGGCCAAGAGCAAGCCCATCTATTATAAAAAAAAAAGTTTTTTTTATTGGTCACCCATCAGGCGACCCGGCATTGCGAATGTTGCTTAGCGGGCAAGATCGCAATATAAAAATCTATCTTTTGGGATAATAGTCGTGACCCTATGCATGTAATGTATTTACAGTCGGGGAAGTCCCCGGTCGACCATTTTCGGCCATATTCGCTAGCTCACTAATCTACTCGCACGCTACTGTACGTACGCGCGGAATAGAGCGCAAGTAGGGCTACCATCAGTCCGGATTAGTCCGGACATGTCCGGATTTTTAGACTCTAGTCCGTACTTTGCCCGGTTCTTTAATTTGTCCGGTTTTGGGAATATGATTAACGAAACTACGTTTTAAGAGGGTTTACGCATTTCAGTTTCCCATACAAACTACAAAGTCGAAATTTTTAAAAACCATTATGCCAATTTTGATAAAACGTTGCATGCTTAAGTAAAACACAGGGATCTTAATAGTTTGTAGAAACTATTTTTAAAAAACGTTTATTTAGCTGAGTTATTGCGATTAAGAGTCCACTATAGAAAGTTTAGAATAGCAACCCTCTAATGTAATATCAAATAAGTCTTTAATCTTTGTTAACTTCTCATTGATCTAAAAACAAAACATAAAAAGTGAGTAATGTTTCCATTTTGTGACTAAAATGTTCGGACTTTTATCGAAATGTCAGGCTTTTTGTTAGGACATTTTTTTTTAAATTCCTAAATGCTAACCCTAAGCGCAAGCTAAAGCTTTGGTCTCTTGATCGTAACGCACAACGCTGCGGTATGCGGCATGCGGTGCCTGACACATAATCGTATGAAAAACGTCTCGTATGGTCTCTTGTTCCGTCGAAGTCTGCGTCAGCGGCGATAGGCAAGCGCGGTGAAGTGGGGGGCGGGTATCCCGCACTGCGCGGCGTCGTTCTCGTTGATACGCTGCGCTGCGGTGTACGGTGTGCGTCGCGCATGCGTCGCGGGTTGACAATGGATTTGTTTGAAGATAATTCAATAGAATTTGAATGAAATTTTCTTCACAATCAATTAAATGCCTTTTTATTAAAGTTTCCAAACAACCTTTACCCCTCCGTTGTAAAAACATGTTTCTCAGCCTGCTTCTTTGTCGTCTACTTTGGTAGCTGCGGCAAAATCAACTGACCACTTCTCCGCAGAGACGGTAAACGCTGCGTCGTGACGCTGCGTTTGAGCCGCATACCGCAGCGTTGTGCGTTACGATCAAAGCTTAATATCGCCGTAAAGTGGTCGACCAGGAACCTTCTTGATTGTACGTAGTACTCACCATGATCCAAAAAAAACAGGTCTGGAATTCCGGGTGTGAGGTGTGACAAATGCTTACGTCACTGTCGAGTTGCCACTTTTTTATGTAACAAAACAGCGGCGATGACGTAGGCTTGTGTCACCCAGGTGACTATTGTCACTGGGAATGCTATACCAGGCGCAGTGTTTTATTAACCGACTTCAAAAGAAGGAGGAGGTTCTCAATTCGACTGAATGTTTTTTTTGTATGTTTGTTACGCGATATCTAAGTAAGTAGTTAACCGATTTTGAAAATTCTTGTTTTTATACTATGGTACTCACCAGCCTGGGCGCGGCCGCCCCCCGCTCGTTCTCCCGCTTGAGCACGAACGGCAGCGCGCGCCGGTGCTGCTCCAGCCACACCGCGTCCGGTACGGGCCGGTTGCGGCGGCCGTCCCACCGGCCGGCTGTCACGTGCGAAAGGGTAAAACGAAAATCACGACGAAAACCAACACAAAATGTACAAATAATAATAACACCGAAACATTTATAAATTTAACATTTTTGTCACTTATGCGAATTAATTTTAAAAGTGTGTCTGTGTTTGTGTGTGTATGTAATGTTTGTATTTAGTAGTTTATTAAAAAAATTGCTATATTATTCTCATATTTATACACAAACAAGTCTTTTTTGTTGAACTTGGAACTTTAAACAAAGTAGGTGAATTAACAGCATTTCAGACTATACAAATCTGCCGAAATTCTGTAATCGAATTTCAACTTTACCTGTTGGATGTTAAGTTCAAAATCGATTGCAGAAATTTGATGTTATGCGGTGCAGTCTGACGTGCCGTTATATTAAAAGAGTTAGTCAAATTTTAAATCTAGCAGGCAAAACATCATAATATATTGATTATTCATTTCGGCCGTATATCTAAGCCAATGGCTTTGCAAACCGCAAGCCGCAAGAAATTCGGCATTATAGACGTGCCGAACAATGATATGTCGTGTTTCCAAGGTACTTTTTATACCTGGAAGGTAAAAAAAATAGGATAACTTTTATGGATTTAGGATAGGTTAATGGTAATTTTTACTGTACCTAATACAAGTGCGAGAGTCACTTCTTGCAAATCATAGGAATCATAGATATTTAACTTTATAAAAACAACTGACTAATAGAGTTATCTTAAAAAGATATAGCTATCTTTATAGTACACAATTATAATTAGATGTTTGTTTACATTTCTTTTACATACCTATAAGAAAAGATTGGATGTTATGGCTATTATTGAAGCCTAATGGAGATAGATTTTTATATTCGAAACAGTAATTGCATTGTAATCGGAAACAACGTAACTTCGTGAATCTACAGTATTACCTTTGATAATAACCGGAAAATAGATTAAAAAAATAAGGATTTATGCGAAAACCCTAATTGACTATCCTTTTTAGCCGATTGGAAACTGAAGCGCTGGCTATTAATCCAAAGGTCGACTGATAACACCACCATTCTGATTGAGTGATAACAAAGCAAAGCACTCTTTATATAACTGTACACATAAAAGAGTTAGTCTGTGTTAAATTCTCTGGCGGAAATCGCTAAAAGCGATAAAACTGACCATTCAATAGAATTGTAGCCCCGCGTCGCTACAACCGTATACAAATATGTAAATCGATGTATGGCAATTTATTGTTCACATAATCAAGAATCATTCAGACAAAGCAAGTAGATAGCTTTCTAATTAGTGTACATTCTAATGCTGTTTATTTTTATACGCCTAGAATCATAAAACGAGTAGGCAACTAAAATTCGAAGAGCTTTTTTTGAAATACTTTATTTTCATATTTAGTAAAAAAATTACACTGATTTATGTATATACATTTTAAATCCTGCGCAAATAAACGCACAAAAATATTAATATCGAAAATGTTAGGTTACGGTCATTTGCCGGGTTTTAACATTAAATAAATAAGTAGAGGTTATGCATAACAGATTCAATTATGAGGGCAAGGGACTTAGCAATGGGAACTGTGGAAAATTAACATTAACGTACATTACTTAACAACAAATAAATCCTAATTATTCATTCAACTGTTTATATTATGACGGAACATTATTAAGGTATTTGAGAACAGGGCAAATGTGTCGAAATCAACTGTGAATGGGTTACTTTCAAATTGAAGTCACGAATTGCTTCACTTACGTTATTTTTTCATAGATTATTATGTATGACTATCATAAAATTTCTAATATAATTTCATAAATTCCTTAAATTTAATTCAGAGAGTGTCAAGATATTATTTTTTGTCTATACAAATTTATTACATCTTTATTTTAAATATTAAGAAAGCTGCGCCTTAACTTATCCATGGGACTAAAATTATTTTAAGTAAAGTCCAAAATGTATTTTTGTAATTACAATTTCTAATACGTATAAGCAATTTATTTTAAGATTAATTATTATTGCAATTAACTTTCAATCGTAATTTTTAAGACTAACACAGATTAAAATAAATGCGTAGTGTTTTAGAGATCACATAGAAACATTTTGAGATCACACATTTTCAGACAGTTAGTTTTTACAATTATATTTTCAAACGATAAACTAATATTGTTATTCACAACCCTAATCATAATTTTATAACGTGTCCTCTTCTTGTCATCCTGACTAGATGCAATATATGGCAATTTTGTATCTACGAGAGCAGGTTACTCTCTTGGTCTATTCTACTATAGGACCAATGTGTTTGTTAAAAGTAAAATTATAAAATATATAATGTCAAAAATCTTACGGAAGTACGGAAGTAAACGTAACATCGTGATTATACTTTGTTTACCAGCGTGTTATCTAAGCACAGTCCAATGGGACCGACTTCAGGCGTGCTGACTTAACTTATCAAGTTATCATATAACATAATAATTAATATTTTACTTTCATATTCATGAATTCGAAGATAATCAATTATTACATCTGGTTTTGTACAAACTATTGACCGGGAGCCGTCCAATCACTCAACAATATAACACTGTGTAAAGATAATAACTATTGTGTATAAAAATATCACTATTGTTGTTGCACTACGAATTTATGTATCCAAATGATACATAAGTTCGAGCAGAGACAAATGAAACGGTTCAGATCGCTACTGCCCTACGCATTTGTGATACAAAATAATTATATTCTACTATGAAAATACGGTTTATCATTTAAGACTAAGAATGCGTTGGATAGTGTCGACCGAGTGTGGATAACGTGTATAATGTAAGTATGTCTAATACTATGTATGTAACCAGTAAATAACCTATGTTATGTAAAAATCAGCACCGGTTGCAACAAATGCTTAACAACAATCAGTCTATTGTCAAAAAGGAAGGTAGCTGCTTCTCTTTAACGAGGTCCGATGAGTCATAATACAACGAAAACCCTTAAACAGGCGTAATGACTAAGCACTTCGATTCGCACAAATGTGACGAAATCACGGATTTCCCATACTATGTTATTGTCTTCTAATATTATTTCCCCGTAACTCGGGGCTGCACGAGTAATATCTCATGCCACATTCGGGATATGCAGTATAAACATTTAACCAGTTAACAGTTTAAAACTCTTGTATAATTGGAAACATAAGTAATGTTATGTAATTATATTTACAGCATTCTATCGATAAAGGAGACCTCGTTAAAGCGAAATATAGTACATCTGGCACTCGGTATATAATTGAAAGGCACGCAATAAGCGGAGAGGTGTGACGGCAAATAGGCCCCCGGCGACACTCCGATCACAGACTAGATAATAAATTTATTGACAGTCTTCGTTACAACTTTATAAGCCACATCTCCACAATGCCGCCGCCGGGAGATAGGCGACGCGTATCTCTCTAAAATGGCACGTTAGCAAGCGATAGCGTTTCGCTGCGAACATGTGAAGAGCGTAAAGGCCGGAGCACACGCGCTACTCAACGCGCCGCTCATCAGCGATCATTAAGCTAATGATTAGCTTCATTGACAGTAATGCCAAGGCCACTCCATTTCGCGCAAAGATTTTGAGGTATCCTTCAAGTACCCTTCGCTTAAATAATCAAATAAAATTTTTAAGTAAAAACAAACATGGCGCAAATCGACTTGGGGATTTGTACTTAATACATCAAGTTTGTATCCTACTTTTATAAATTGACTTCAACATAATTTACAAGGGGACACAAGTATCGCGTGTGCTTTGGCCCCGACACGGGCGAAACGCGTCGCATCTCCGCGGCTTGGTTCCTCGAGCGTTAAGAGAGCGCGTGAGTGAGCGGCTACTGTTGGAATCGCTGGGCGGGCCGCAGCGCGGGCATCGGCGGCGGCTTGAGCGCGGGCGGCGGCTTGAGCGCGCGCGGGGGGTGCTGCGCCAGCGTGTGCCGGCGCAGGTACAGCGGCGTCTTGAAGCTGCGGCCGCAGGTGGCGCAGGCGACCGGCTGCGCCTCGTGGATGAGGCGCACGTGCTGGCGCAGGTTCGACGCGTTGCTGTACCGCCGCCCGCACAGCGCGCACTGCACGCCCGCGCCCGCCCCGCTCGTGCCGCCCGCTGCCAACAACACCACGTTCGCACTGCCCGCTACGCTCGCCGACGCCGCTCGCCCGATCAAGCCCAGCGTGACCGGGTTCAAATGCTACCGCCCGTTACTGCTTTTCAAGCTTTTATTGGCGGCCAAATTTCTGGTCTACTATGGACCGTTTCCAACACCGTAAAATATTATTATATTAAATGCTGTAGTTCGCGATTGCTTTAAAGCTTTCACTCTTCATTTAATATCTGTTCTATAAGAATAATTTCTACATACAAGACATATTAGAACAAGGCGGCTCAGCGGAACGATCAAGTAAACCTTGGTATGTAGTATTCAAAGTATACGATCAGGTTCATCAAATATTCTTGTTGAATTTCTCAAGGTGATTATGATCGCTTTTGCCGCATTCCTGCGTGAGCATCTACCACATTTGGTGTTATAGAAACTTTTAGCATTTGAAACGGGTCTTTTCGCTCGTGTTTCGTTCAGTTTGAATGTGGTTGGGTGTTGGTTGGGCGGTGCGAGCGGCGGGCCGAGGGCGTGGTCGCACGACACCCGCGCGCCTAGCCACCAGACTACAACTGCATACAACTGCGCGCGCTCTCTTAAAGAAACGACCGAAACTAAGCGTTCTAAGGTTCGCCGGGGGCGCGGCTGTCCGAGTCGACGTGTGCGTGTGACAATGAAGTGATTCAAAACAAAAGAGCAATATTCACCTTCGGTGTTGTCATCCCTCAGCTCCGCGTTCATTCCACTCATGAGATCCACGTTGCCTGTGACCAAAAAAATCAAATGTTATTGCCACTAATTCCACCTTACCGACACGACAATTCACACTCTTTTTATCGTATACGTACCCTGCAAAGCAGCGAAGGGATTCGCCAGTGCGTTGTTTTCGTAGTATATTGGTGGAAAATTGGAACGTTCCTCGTCGCTAGCCTCCTGTTCCATGACTTCCATTTTTGGCTCTAAAAGGTCGGATGCGTTAAAGTCCTGACACTTATCCGACCTTTCAGAGTCCCCAGGGTCCATAAGAATATCGCTCTCTTCATTTTTGACTTCAGGCGCTTCGAGATCAGTTTTCACCCTTAACGAGTAGTTGCATGTTTCGCTATAGTCATCATTATTAGGCCTCATTTGACTAGAAGTTTGAAAGGGAGCTTCTTCGTTGAGATTATTTCTGGCAACATCGGGAGAATTTCCGGAAGAGTGGCGCCCCGCGGTCTTGTCTTGTTCTTCAGCGGAGGTCGACTCAACATTTTGGCTTGCGGCTTTGGAAGAAGAGGTAGAATGTGACGGCTTAGCGCTGAGCAAATTACGTAGTTGGGAAGGAGGAGATTTACGATTTACTTTCTGCAAGAGAAAAGAGCATATTGTATAATCGACAAAAGATTATTGAACGGCGATTCTTAATAGTAGACTTTGTGACCTAACTGATACGTATCTGCGATAAAGCAAACACGAAACGAGAGTTTTAAATGGTAACTTGAGATTAACTATTAAAAAAACAAAACTATAAAAATTGTATGTGTTTAACTTTATTAGTGAGAGAGATTTGCATGACGTCATATCTCCTTTAACGCAAGCGTGTTCCCGCTGCATTTAGTGAAAGTTGCAAAGCCGAGCGAAAGACGACTTCGTTATTCATGGAGATATAATTTTCCACCTATTTATTACATCTACTGGCGCTGCTAATTACTGAATAAAAGATTAACTTATAATTGCATTATTATTTCATAGCTAATAAGCAATGAACCATTGTGCTTTATCAACCATATAAAACCATTTATGTCCATGTATAATTTTACTACTAATATCCATTTTATTGTCTGCCTCATCATGTAAATAAGTAACCTTATCCATTTAAAGATGCTGATCTGATTTGCATATTGGTACAATTCGTGAAATGACTATATCGTTTTGCAGACAATAATATACATACAAAGTTAAGTTAGATGTTTCATGCAAAAATAAAAAAACTTTGAACAAAAAATGGTTTAAATAGAAAAATAATTTGTCTTGCAGCTGAATAACAATATCTATTTATAAATACTTAATACTTTCGTTGTCTCATAATGAAGGCATGGTAGAACAAATTATTTATGTACAAAGTAAATGAGTTTAGGGGTGAGCCAGAACAACTGAATACTAGTTACGAGGGCAGTTTGGCAACTCAATAAGGGTTTTTTTTCTCATAAATAATGGCTTTGTGCGATCAGCACATTTAACCAGTGTCAAGTTTTTAATAGTAATTATTATTTTCTTTACATTAAGTGGATGATAATGAGTAATAATAAACATTTAATGGTAAATGATTTTCCCCCAAACCCCTCGAGACTCAATAAAACTGTGCGACTTTATTGAGGTCTCACACGGACTTCTTGTGAGAATTTGCTAGCACTCATGCACGTTCACGACCACTTAACAGTAAATAATCCACCATTATTTCACATTAATATTCGACAAAACACAAATTAAAGAAAATGATATTGTTTTGGCAGACTGTCGAGTGAAGATACGCGAAATAAGTGATGCTGTGCACCTCTCGACTGAACGAGTTTTTTATATTTTGCATGATATTCTGGGCAAGAAAAAGCTTTCTGCAAGATGGGTGCCGCGTTTACTAACAGTCGACCAGAAACGAAATCGTGTAACAGCTTCTGAGGAATGCCTAGCCATGTATAATCGCAATCCGAGTGAGTTTATGCGTCGGTACATAACAGTTGACGAAACGTGGGTCCATCATTATACACCAGAGACTAAGCAACAGTCGAAGCAATGGACTTCTACCGGGGAACGTGCCCCAAAGAAGGTAAAAACTGTTTGCTCGGCTGGTAAAGTGATGGCCACAGTCTTTTGGGACAGCCAAGGGGTTATTTACAACAATTTTTTGGATAAAGGACAATAACCAGAGCTTACTATGCTGCATTGTTAGATAGATTCAATAAAAAGTTGATCAAGAAACGACCGCATCTAGCAAAAAAAAATCTATTTCATCAGGATAATGCACCGGCCCACTCGTCTGCAATCGCGACATCAAAAATTGTCGAATTAGGATACGAATTATTGTCACACCCTCCGTATTCGCCAGATTTAGCCCCCTGTGACTTTATCCTCTTCCCAAACATAAAGAAATAGCTTGGCAGGCAAAGATTTTCGTCAAACGAAGAGGTGGTAGCCGAAACTGAGGCCTATTTTTCAGGGTTTGACAAAAAATATTTTTTTGATGGGTTCAAGAGGTTGGAACATCGCTGGACTAAGTGCGTAAAGTTGAATGAGATTATGACAGAAAAATAAAAAAAAATATATGTAAAAAGAGTGTTTCTTCTTTCCAAAGTCATGGACTTATCAAACCGCCCTCGTATACTGTGATATTTGTAAACACTTTTATATTTGCAGACAATAATAATTTCTTTAGGTATGTACTGTCGGTGTAACAATAAAAGTAAGGGCATTTTAAAAATCGTTAAAGGTATGATACCGAACTCCGCTGCACGCAGCAGTGCTGCCGCTGCATTGCTGCCGCAACATTGCTGCGTAGCTAAGAATGTAATCTCATACAGAGAATATATGGGGACCAGCAGTGCTGCCGCTGCATTGCTGCCGCGACATTGCTGCGTAGCTCGGAATGTAATCTCATATAGAGAATATATGGGGACCAGCAGTGCTGCCCCTGCATTGCTGCCGCGACATTGCTGCGTAGTTCGGAATGTAATATCATATAAAGAATATATGGTGACCAGCAGTACTGCCGCTGCATTGCTGCCGCGACATTGCTGCGTAGCTCGGAATGTAATCTCATATAGAGAATATATGGGGACCAGCAGTGCTGCCGCTGCATTGCTGCCGCGACATTACTGCGTAACTCGGAATGTAATATCATATAGAGAATATATGCGGACCAGTGTGCTGCCGCTGCATTGCTGCCGCGACATTGCTACTACGCAGCGGAGTTCGGAATCATACCTTAACCTTGTCACATGGTAAACATGTGTTTCTAGATTATTATTTTTCGTGTTGCGCCTTTTCCCCGGTCCCATGCTCTTTGTTAAAAAGCTGTTATACTTCGTACTTCGGAAGGGAATTTCAGCTGTTGGTTCGGCTTGTAGTCGTAAAAGCGGTTAAACCCCTCAATCTGCATTAGTCCAGCATGGTGGGGTGCGTCTTGACATGTATTAACTGAGAAGGCCTTTATTTCAGTTTAGAAACATTACACTGCTAGGTCTTAGCAGTGTGATGTTTCTAAACTAAAATAAAGGAAATAACTAATGACGATGTAACTGTTCTTACTTTGTCGTTGTGTTGCGAGCAGTCCGTGAGACCGCGTATCTGTAGCGCGTCGGCGGTGCGCAGGAACGCGCTGAGCTGCGCCTGCGCAATGTTCACCTGCCCCACGTACATGAACTGCAGCAGCGCGCGCACGTGCGACACCTCGCAGTCGCGCATGAATATTATCGGATGAGGACATGGATTGTTCTGGAAACAACGCCACTGGTTACAACGTGCCAAAGGAGAATGACCTTTTTACTATTGGAGTTATGCTGGATTTACACGGAGCCAATACTTGAGACAGTCCAATATGCCAGTCCAATAAGCCAAAGCTAATGCTAAGCAAAAACGGCTTGAGGACAATACAATGTAGTGGACTGTCTCTATTTACACAATGCCAATATTGGAATGGCTTAGTGGATTGTCTCAAGTATTGGCTCTGTGTAAATCCAGCATTAGGATAGTTTTTTTTTTTTTTTTTAGCTAGCTAGCGTAACACAGCGCTTTAATGAAATAAGTAGTAATCAATAGCAGCAATGCTCGGAATTATGAAGAAAAAATTACATTACAATATCAAGCGGGAGTTTGAAGCTATCTTCATTATTAGCTTAAGACATTTTAGGTATTTTGAGGTTGTGAAAACTGTTATCGTATGACTATCAGTTCAGTTCAGCATTTATTTATCACTAGACTCTTAACGCGGCGTTCTATAGAAAACCTTTTTAACAGTAATCATTATATAACTTAAAAGAACACTTTTGATATGTGAATGATTAAGACGCAATAGATTTCGAATAGGCTGGTTTGGTCATTCTCCTTTCGCTAATTCTTAAAGAGTACAGTGCTACTAAGACTCTAGCATAGGGCTGCCACAAACGCTGAGATGCCGACCGGGACATTTAGAACAGTAATATGGTAAACCATGGATTCTTCACAAACTCGGGTAATATTTAAGAAACTTTATTAAAAAAACGAAGTCAACTCTTTTTATCTACTCTACATTCTCCGTGACACTTTTCTTTGCCCATTCATATTTCTCGGTAGATTTAACCTTTTTCAGTAATTCCTTTTTCCCTTTAACGTAATTATAAAATTCTGTGCACTTCATTTTATATTATAAACGCATTTGATGATGCTTTCGACTGTGCTTAAACTGAGTGAATTTCGTTCTTTCATCCACTGAGATGAAATTAACAAAAAAACTTGTTCCACATGAACATTGTGACTTGGGATTGCAAAAAACACATCGACATATTTTAAGAACATTAGCTTTTTTCCAGTTCTTCAGTTTTATCAAAAAAAAAAGTATTTCCATCTTTCTTGCATATCTTTTGCTTTCCACCTTACGGTCATTTCATTTCACTATCAAGAAACGATATTAAATACATAAATTCTTCATACATTGAATATTCTAATACGCAGCTTTACCTTACGAACTGAATGCATGCCGGGACAAATTACTCTGTCCGGGATACCGGGACACAACGCTTCAACAAACAGGGACATGTCCCGGTGTACCAGGACGTATGGCAGCCCTACTCTAGCAGTCTGATCAAATGGTTACAGTCCGATCAATTGTTAAAGTCTACTAATAAAGTGTAAATCGCAATGACTAGCTAAAATAACATTTTTTTAAATGATATTTAACAATTATTTAGATCTGTATTTTTTTAGCATGTTTATAAGAATGGCAAACAGAAACCCTCTTAGTTGTAATTAGCTAAAAAAAATTTTAATTGTGTAAATAAACTTTATTACAAAAATATGTTATTAATAAATCTTTTGTTATTTTAAATATTCAAATGCAAAAAAAACAATTCATTAAACGGCACTGTTTATCTAATGTTAAAATCTTATTACATACTGCATTTAAACAAAATGTCCATAATAATCAGTTAAATATCAAGTTATAATGGTAGCTTAAAAAGTGTCTATTTTTACAAGATTCTTACAATTAAAGTATTGCAATTAAAATCTTATCCCCATGTCCATCAAAGAGTCCTTGATGTTGCTAACAATTCAATTTCTATTGTGTCCGCTATTGTGTCCAGTATTACGACAGCTGAGTTCTAACCCAAGCCTAAATGAGGCCTAAACCATGACACAAAAGACAAAGAAATTTGCTCAATTGATTGACCACTAAACACTTCAAAGAGCTAGTTGGGACAATGTTGTTACAAACATTATTTTACAACAACATAGATAAGTTGTGAGACTCCATTGTACAATATATAAATTAATTTGTAATGTTCAATGTACTATACAAGTGTACAAACTTAAGTGTCCTTAAAAACAATACCACTTAATGAGGAAATGACAGTGCCATTCATTATTAAATAATAATGATAATAAAAGGTAATTCGGCAAACAAAGATGACCATTAATGCAAGTGTTTAGATACCTACAACTATTCAATCACAATTAAGTTCCAGTGACAATGATTTGTAATTTAAATTGCATTGAATAATAAAACCAATGGGACAAGTTGATTAATGGAATGTTAATTACAGTCATAGTGAGTTGGCCATTTATTGATGGCTATACCTTTTGTTGAAGTATCATTGCGGCAACATATAAACCGAATTAAAAAAAAATCACTTTTAATAATTTAATAATGTTGTGTAGCAGTGAAAGAATACTTCCACTCTTTCCTTGGGTGTGGTAAAAGGAGACTAACGGACTAAAGACTGCACATACATCCAACTGCATAGAGTGGTGATGGGCCCACCACCTGTCACGCAAAGCAAATGTGCAGTAGCTATTTGGTGAAAAGTGGACTATGGCAGAGGACTGCTTTGCGGACCTCATTGCGTAGTCTCTGACTTACCCTTCGGGGATAATAGACGTGATTATAATTATTGTACTGTGTACTGGACACAGTTTATCTTATAAGCATATCCTATCAGATATATCAGATATCCTAAGAGATTAGCTCTCAATATCAAAATAATCATACCATTAATATTTATTTTACAAAAAATTTAAGGACTATAACTGACAATATGCAGCTTGTTAAAGATGATCTAATATATTATGATAGTAGCAGTCTGGCAAAAAAGAAATACCTTCTGATAAAAATATTGCTTGAAAATTTTGACAAATACAAAATGTTGAATAAAGTCATTCTTTCATTTTATTCCTAATATATGGTTATCATTTTTAAACAAATGCCTTTCCAATGTAGAAAGCTTTCTCTTGAAGATCAGTGCATACTTTCATGGAATATTAGTATAGATCATAGAAGTAAATATTCTAGAAGTATTATTTATATTTACTTGACAAAAGCTTTTCCAAAGTTAACAAAAGTAAGAATATGAAGAAATATATAGGTAAGTACTAAACTTACACAAGACACTGACAAGTTAAGTCTTTTATATTATTTTGACTTCATCTGTGAAGTCGACTTCATAGCACAAAGTATTATTAAATATTTTTTTTAAAAGTGTGAAAAAAAGAGAGATATTCATTAGTGAAGAATGCAATGGTCACAGTGTAAGGAATTCAATATCAGTGCTTATTAGCAGACATACATGTAATCTATAGTATAGTGGCAATGTTAATGAGTCAATTAGAAATTGTAAAACAGAATTTTTAAGTAGGTACAAATAAATGAAATCACGAGTACTTAACCGGAACGCGAGACATGGCATTTGTAAGTAGATCAAGTGTTTTATACATAACAACTTTCACTAGAGTCATTGTAATGGTGACACATCAAAGTGTGGGGAGTGAAAGACACACTTACTTTGAATAATTCCTTAAAATAAGGACTACACGCAGAGAGAACCACTTTGTGGGCCTCCAGCCTGTGACCTTCGCATGCCAGGGTGACGTCCACGAAGTCCTCATCATCGCGCAGTGCCTCGAATTGAGAAGTTATATTTGCTTGAAAATTGTTCCATCTCAAACAGAATTGCTGGTCGCCACCCAGTTCTGTACCTTCCATTACTTATAGACATAACTCGATATCCCTGATCATTTAATAGGTTGATAAGAATAGTTAATTAACGAAAATAAATATATCACAGTAACTTGCAATTTCAGTCGCCGTCTGGCCAAAAATCTTGTATGAAAGAAAACAATCAATAAAATCTCGTACCAATCTACGAAAAATAAAACTTTTTTTAATTTGTCATTTTCATGAGTACATTCACTTCCACGTTCCGTTTCACGTTACGGCTCGCTCGATACCGGTTTTCGTAAAGGCACCACCAAAGAGTTGGCACCACCATGAACCTGTAATATAACTGGACTGCGCATAATGAACGTAAAATCGACCCAAGTGAGAGGCATAAAAAGTATTATTTAGTCTCTTTCTAAGAGGTGTCCATGTTTCTTTAATACTTACCGGGATACTTACAACAACCAACAAAACTGGGGCCCAAGTCTGCTAATTTACGAATGGCTTAATTGAATCGCAATTGGATCGTATTGTAATTGTTTGACACATTTGGTATTCTCTTACTCATATAACAGTACCAAATGTGTCAAACAATTACAATGCGATACAATTGCGATACAATTACGATTCAATTATGCCATTCGTAAATTAGCAGACTTGGGCCCCTGTTAATTAATTTTATTTAGACATGACAATGTGTGTACTTAAGAGATATCTACTGGCAGCCCAATTTATCTGTTACGGCGGTAAAAGGACCTAATGAAACCATATGCATTCGATTACAGCTGTAATGACTGACTGACTGACTTAATTAGAAATATTGGCAGAACAATGTCATGAAAATGTTTCGTTAATAAATGACGTTGAAACTGCAAGAACTGTTTGTTTTAGATATTTTCACAATGTCATTCATGTCGTATAGCGTACTACTGTGTAACAGCGGCTGATATTGAAACTACATTAATTTTACAGAAACGAGCATGAACCATCTAGAATGGAATCAGAAACTTCTTCAAGCCCCAAGCGGCCATATTTGGTCGCACCTAAAAAACTTTCTATTCCGCCAGACCCCAAGCGGCCATATATGGCCGCGCTGACCGCGCTCTACACTTGACTTTATACCGTGTTTTGATACACTTAGAGATTACTTTAGTATGAACAAGGTCGATTATTTCGGTTCTGTGGTACACTTTATGCATCGTGAACGCAAAAGGAGACCCGGCGTTTTATGCTTAAGTTCTATGCTTTTTAAAATTTTTAATTTGTTATTCATTATTTAACTGGCAATATCTGTCAACAAATGACAGTTGTTGACAAATGACAGCCGCTAGCTGTCAAATCAAACATAGCGTGACGGCATTGTTGACAATTCCCTTTTTTAAAAGCAAAAATTATGGTTTATGCAGCCACGTTAGACATTTTTAAAGTAACATGTCTGTTTTTTGAAGACTTAGTGTTTCCATATTAAAAAATATCAATAAATAAGTAACTCTTATCCGCGATTCGATAAAAATAAGACAAAACTTGGTTTATTTAGCAAATAATATTAGCTTTACTTTATGACCAAATTCTATTGTATTCAAATTATGCATTTTATTCAATGGATAGTGCCGGTTCTACTTTGACATGAACTGCGTTCGATTTTTTTTTTCCATTTCCGCAAATTCAAATTCTCGCCAAATCGCATCTGCTGTCAAAATTTTTAGACATTTCGTTTCCCAAGACTGAGAGGTTAAGATTTATTTAGAATTATTTTTCTTGACAAATTATTGATGAAATCCGTGTCTTTTTAATATAGGCGTCCAAGCCCGTACATACAACATGGCGCCAAGCGTCTAGCTGTTTCCAGAGCTGCTAGAAGAGTGTACAGAAGACTACGAACCCTGACTGAGCTGACAAAAAAGCTTAGAACTAAACAACTACTCAGGCTATATCAAAACTTAATATACGTACGGAATGCTTAGAAAACGCAGTATTTTAATAAATTAACAGTTAATTACGAAAAGCTATAACATAAATTTAAAAATTAAACATTTCAAGACAAAAAAAAATACGTAAACATATATCGACATGTACAATAGAAGTTATTATTACTTGGAAGTCACTGTTTGAAACTATAGAGAATCATACCATGTTCGATAGCTAAAACCATAATGATTTTGATGTGCACATTATTAGGAAGAACGATGATTACGAAGAGTATTAATAACATTTTTACCAACAAAAAATCCTATGCAAAAAAATGGCGAACCGTCAAAATTGTCAACAATTTCATTTTTTTACTAAATGTTTTCGTACACTAAGCCATATGTTCTGTTGCTCTACAGATAAATCAATATCCATACAGCCACCTCAAAAGTTGCAATGTCACCTAGCTAGAGTATATTGTTTTGTGAATGTCACTGTCTGCGAATGTAAACAAACCTAACCGATCTTTAACGATAATTAGTTTGCCCTCGTAGGCAAGCTTAAGTTTTTTTTTTTAATCTTTATTTAAGGAGCTTTATCAGACTTGACAATGTCGCTCCGTAGTATTTTTCAAGTATAGCTTACCTACATACACTTATTTATAAACTTGCAAATACAATTTGTAAAGTGCTATGGCAGCATCCGACATAGGTGCCGACAAAGCACTATTCATCTCCCCAACGTTGTAAGTGCCACTGTTACTCTGGCGTAGCCGGCTACGCATTTCTTCATTTCGGCCACACTCCATTAAGACATGATATACGTCGTCCAATACGTCACATTCCTCGAAATTAGGGGATTATGTTAAGCCCAACAGTGCTGTAAACTTCCTTGATGGGATGTGTCCGGTCCGAAGTCTCAAAGCAGTTACAACATTCGGTCTGTTTAAGGAGCAGTTATCAATCCACGACTTTGTTAGGGCCTCGTGTTGAATAGTCTTGTACCAGATACCCTTTTCCAGCGACCTTCTATCGAAATATTCTTTCCAAAGATTGTGGCAATGGCTTTTAACATAATTTAAGCAATCCGCGTAGTAAGGTTTTGTGTCTAACAAGATTCCATCACTACAAGCATTCCTGGGGGCCGATCGCGTTATTTTAAAACGTTTAGGTTCGTTTGTGTTTCAATTCTGATCGTGTTCCAATTCTAACTCAGCTGGGCGAAAAATTCGTATCGCGATAAACTTCAAGTCTGAACCAGAGTTGGATTTGAATTGGACCAATCGTTCTTTGAGACGATAGTGATGTGATCCTAGTATTTTTGTTGGTATTCTGCTACTTAAGTACAATCCATGGTCGACTAAACAATTTTACTACATCACTACGTGTTATTTGACAGATGATGGTGGGGCGGGGAATGGAATGTTTTGTTTGTTTTAAACTACGATCAAGTTTCAAATGTTAAGAGCTTAAAAAACATTAGGAGTCTTGTGCTATATTCGTGGAATTCATAAGTGTGCTATTAAAATAAAGTTAGAACAAAGGATTAATTAATAGGTAAGTGAAGTTTTTGGTATTATAGTGTAAAGTCTAATATTTTGGCCTAAGTAGGTACTTAATTCACTTTGTTTTGTGAAAAACTTCGTAGGAAAATGGAAGAGCGCCGCCGCGTTACAACTTTCCGTCAGCTGGAACTGCTGGTGGAGTTCCTCGAGGAACGCAGAGACCTCGCCCTTGGGCGTGTGCGATCCAAGGAAGCTCGATCGGTTGCCTCGCGATTGTGGCATGAGTGTGCCGAAATATTAAATGCGGAAGGGCCTGCGAGGACCGCCAAAGAGTGGTCTAAAGTAGGTGGTACTGACATTATATATGAATTCCTTAAAATTTACTTGAGATAATAGTTAACATTACCTTGTAATTTTAGGTTTGGAATGACCAAAAGTGTAGGGTCAGAGGGAAGTTGGTCAGCATAAATGCCAACCAGAGGGCAACCGGTGGTGGACCTTCAAATGCTCCATCGCTGTCGGCTTTGGAGGATAGTTTTTTTCATTTCGTTTCCGGCAATACCGATATGCGATGGTATCCACTGTAAATTAACTTTTTTGGATTGGTGGTTGGTTTTTTGGATAATGTTAAGATTCCACGCAATTTAATTCCAATGTGGCGCTATTGTCGCTTACAAAAGTGCCATTTGACATTTTTTAGATTTGTGATTGGAAATTGATTAATGCAATTCCGTTTCAAGAGTAGCCTACCAGGGGGGTTACTCTCGAACGCAAACTCAATCTTAATACAATTCCAATGCAATTAATATGTATCGATATTAGGATAAGTAAAGATAATTCTGGAACGCTATCTCGATAATAATTTGTTCCATCAATTTCCACGCAATTTAATTCCAATGTGGCGCTATTGTCGCTTACAAAAGTGCCATTTGACATTTTTTAGATTTGAGATTGGAAATTGATTAATGCAATTCGGTTTCAAGAGTGGTCTGTGCCGTGTCCGCCATATTGTGTCGCGCTGTACTTACCTCAGAACAATAGCTTTAGTTATTGTAAGTAGTGTTGCCGACCGAACTATCGATAGTAATTTACTTACATTGCCCAGTTACTATGGGGCCTAAGTCACGGGCGGGCCTTTATTCATAGTGAGTGACCATATTTTATAATAAGTTGCCTGCAACATTGAAAAGCAAATTAATGTAAATAAATAAAAACAGGATGTACCTACGAAATGATGGGCTCTGGAGGAAAACTACCTCAAAATCCTTTAGCTAGATCATTTTACTCAACGGAAAAAGATACAGATATCTTTTTAAAATAAAATAATGTTCTGCCGTAATCTGCAATCAAAGGTTTCTTAATTTTTTTTTTCATGTTTACATACACTTCGTATGGAATTGAAGATAAAATAAATGTTAGCTTTCACGTTTCTTTTATTTGAAAGACTGAATGTTCAATAAAGATCGAGACCTATCGAGATCTATACCTGGTCGAGTTTAATGCCAGAAAAACCCAGGTTTCTTGAAAATAATGATATCGGTTAGTACAATAAATAGCGAGTTATTATTTTATTGTAGAGTTAGTATTATTGATTCCAGGGTGGGGTGAATCAAGAAAAATTAAAAAAAAAATTGAAAGTAGTTTGGTTTCTTGTTGAAAATGAAGAAATGTTTCCTCTTAGTAAATTACTAAAGGATTTAAGGTAATTTCCCTCCAGGGTCCATCATTTCTTTCCACCATGTATATATCTCTAATAATACTTAGATAAATAATTAAAACATTTAAAACCCACTATGATTAAGGTAATGTCAAAGTAGACTTCAGTATGAAATCGATAGTTTCATCGAAAGATAAATGACAAAATCTACAAGTATACAACACTAAGCCGCCATGTTTAGTTGCGGTAATACATAATAGGTATACACATTTTTTTCGTAGGTATGGCATATCCATTTGTTTAACTAATCTAAGGACTAAACTCACCGTCTCTCGCACCGTCTACGTTTGGGTGGTTAAAGGACTGTTTTTGACATGAAGTTATAGAGAAAACTGGAGCCCAAACTCAGTATTAAGTTGAGACTAGAGATGGGCGGTGGGTGGGCCATTTTTGGGTAAAAATGGGAAAAAACCCGGTATTTATCAGGGAAAAAAAAATGCTGGGTTTTTTCATGCCATTATCACGAATCTTATAATTTCTTCATTTAAATATGGACATCGGTAGTATTATTGAATGAATTGACTGTTTTTAAACGATCCTATTTATTTTCACTGCTTGCTAAGATATATGGACTCTCTTGACCAACAAATCTTGTATTGAGAAAATTAAATCCAATTCTCCTACCAAGTAAACTTGATTCAAGTTGACACTATCTGTTAGTGTGGATGACAGTAGCATTATACGCCAATAGTTTCTTACTGCGCTAGAGGTTAGAAATGCCAAAATAAAACAAAGCACGAAATATAATAGTTATTTATTACGTATTAAAAAGTATTGTGCTAGAATATTTTTCTAATGCTTAATGTACAATTTTTATTACTATTGCTGCTGTCATTATCATAACATTCTGCTGTTATTGCGTTCATATCACAAAATTCGATTTCTTGTGTATTTGTGCTCGATGTAGAAGGTTCTTCGTCGTAAATTGGACTAACTATTGGGCTAAGTACTACTCCAGGAGTAGATATGGGCTCGTCATCTTCATCGTTATTGTCATCTTTATGTTATGTAAAAGGTTCCAGTTATTTATTGCTGCCCTGTCTGTAGTCAGTCTATTAATTTCTTTACTGACTGTGTATATGAGCAAACAAAGCTCAAAGTTAACTCCCGCAACAACTTAATCTCTCGTTTAACGTCAACTTTATGGGGTGCCAAACCTCATGTACTACGGACGTCAGGGCTGGCACCCTGCTTCTCAGCTCGTGAATAAGCATGCCCAGTGTGGCATCAGGCCTCTCATGCCAAAGAGATAGACGTTGCCCTGAACGAAACATGCAGGAAAATTACAGGTGGTCTCAAACCCACTCCCCTTATGCTATACCCATTATCTGATATAGCATCGCCGTAAGTTCGCAGAGGTGTTGCTTGCTCTCTGGAAAAGCTAAGGCAAGAATCCGACAACAGGCACTTTCTATTCGAGCACCATAGAGAGGCCCGCTGCAAACTATGGCAGGAAATATGTGCACCAACACCCTAGAGAGGCCCGCAGCAAACTATGGCAGGAAATATGTGCACCTCCATCTAACTTCATTGCACCTTCACAAAATCTTCCCCCTGGCAATAACCTAGCGTGGCTCACATGGAAATAGCTTAATCGACTCCGGACCCAAGTGGGCCGCTGCAGATCGAATATGGCCAGGTGGGGTAATACTGCTCTGAACTCTGACTAGTGCGAGTGTGGCGCTCCAGAACAAGATATGCGGCATCTGCTGTTATGCCCGCATTGCCCTTACACCTGCACGTTGAAAGAAAGACTTGAATTAAGCTTCTCCTCTTGGGGAAGCAACAGCGGAATATTGGGCCAAAACTGTTTAACAGTGCGTATATATTGAACTATCGATACGACGAAGAAGAAGCAAGTGTGCTGAATGATCGTTCAGAGGCTGCCGAAGTGCAGGGAGCAGTCAGAAGGCCTACTGCAACTCTACTCAGCAATTTTTATTAACACAACCCTCTCCACCAAACGACTGGATCCATTTCTGTGACATTCTTCCAAATAAGTGATCTACCCCATAAACCTTGTTTAGCTCTATAGTTGACTAAATCGACAGAAATGTCAATATTAGCAATTGGCCTACTTCATGGATAAATTCCATCGCATTCACCTCGTGCTCTTCATCCAAATCAACACCTTACGATCTTGGATCTAACAAATATGCAGCGCAGTGGATTGGTTTAATGCAGTTATTTGTTAAAAAGCTTGTTTAAAAATCATAACGAGGAAGGTTCATTATGAAATTTAACGTAGGTAGATATTAAAACTATGTATCTAATGGCATTCAGTTACAAAAATATTTTAAGATATTAAAGGAGAATGTGCAAATATCACAAATATGTATTAAGTGTGGTCTAGGTCGCGGCCATTTCAGAGACCGTTTTCTTTTTATTCTTCACCACAAATCAAATTATATTTATTATGAACACAGACCACAGACGTCTGTGACACAGACCCGTATTGTTTTTAAATAAAAAGTTATACTACTTTGTAAACACTAAATCTGCTTTTTTTTACCTGCTATTTTATTTGTGTCAATCAACCTATTGTTGTTTTAGGGATACGGGAGCAGGTAGTCAATATGATATTGTCTACCCGACCCCTCGCACGCCGCACCCACACTCCCCGCACTCTTGCGATACGCTCGCGCACGCAGTCAGTTGACTGTCGACTTTCTTCAGTGCAACTACCTACTTCTCGTTTACGTTCTCGCTGTTTGATTTATTAATTTCTAATCGTTTACAACTTGACTTGCTTACCGGATTACAAAAGTGTTTTGTGAATTGAACAGTGATTGTGTATTGGATAGACGACTAGATTCCACAATTATGTTACAATTATTCTCCGAAGAGTCTGTGTTTCATTGGTTTTTTAAACATAAAGATGTTTTTACTTTAGACAGAAGGTTTTGAGACTCTATTCCAATTATAGAGAGTTATGGGTATGAAGCTCTTTCTGGTTGTTTTGTTGTTTAGGCATATGCGCCTAAACAACAAAACAACCATATGAAACACTCAACTATCCAAGTAAATAAGTCGAGACTAGTTACGATTTGCCGTTGGGTAGTTGAAGCGAGCAAGACTATTTTAACAGGCATATAGACAAAAAAATAATTATACAAAAGCTATTTCTTAATGTTAACCTGATGATGCAGAAAAGAAACACATTAGAAAACGAGAACTAAAAGGTTTACAGATTTAGCCCTATACAAACATTTGATCGTTATGACCTTACCAAACAATTGACACCAATTTTGGAAGTGGCCGCTACCTAGACCATTTTGCCCATTCTTCTTTGTGTACCTAGTTTTGCTCAACTTGCAGCGAATGAATAGAATAATATATAGGACAGTCATGGAGTCACATCAAACTTAAGGCAACCTCAATATATTTATTGAGATAGGTTTAATGACAATATACTCGTACATTATTAGATAAACGTGTTTGGATGGGCCGCCCACCATACTCTTTGGCAAAATTTAATTACAGATTTAACTTTTAATAGTTATTAATTTATACGTTATTATTAAAGCGTTGGTACGATGATATCAAAAGAACAGCTGGGTTGAAATTGATTAAGTCTGCACAAGAGCGGCAAAAACCCTATGATATAGGGTCCTTCAAACGAGGCGTGAAGAAGCACTTTGTGGGCCAGCAGAGTGAGGGTGACTGATGCTACGTCTCTTACGCTGCACCAGTTGTCCTCGCGCCTGGACTTCATTTTACACTTAACATCAGGTGGAGTGGGGTCATTTGCCGGGCTTAGTATAAAAAAGTGGCATGATTTGAAGGAGGCACCTCTAGGGCTAAAAATGGCTGAGAACATAAAAATATATATACGTTAGCAAAACCAACAATAGATACGATTATGTTCATTACGTTACAAGTAATTTATATAAAATTACTAATTTTACATTCAAACTTACCGTTTAATGCTGTTTTGCTAAGCGGCAGTAGGTAAGTATCACAGTTCGTGAGCGTAACAGCATTTGACAACTGCAGTCCAAAGGTATACATCAAAAATCCAGGTCGTCAATAATATAGAAAACAAAGAAAACAAGTGCGCACGGTATGGAGGCGAAACTACGTATGACAGATCACGACACGAACCGATAACGCAATGGCCACTCCCTCTATTTCGCTCGGAACTACCTCGCCTCCGCTACCTACGTAACCCTTTCATTTTTCGCATTTATTTATTGGTCATCAAAATCGCCGAAAGTTACATGTTACTATAAAAGTTCTTACATAATTCCATTTTAGTTTGTATTTATTATTCCAATTGTTTGTGGAGTTGTGTTATGTAATGTAAATATATTTGTATTTTCAATATATATTTGTATAAATTGAAAAAACCCGAATATTTTCCCGTTTGGGAATTTTCTCGGGTTTTTTCCCAAATTTGGGTTTTTTCCGGGTAAAATCCCATCCCTAGTTGAGACAAGTAGGTTTAACCTCTATTTGACCTTTTGTTGGACTCCTGGTCCTGGGTGGCCATCTCTTATATCTTAATTTGCCAGGGGCCTGCGGGTCTATCGGTTAAAAAATATGGATATGGACATGGGCTTTATTTGACATTTGAAGCCCATATTTTGTCCGTATATGGGCATATTATGGGCTTCAAATGTCAAATGAAGCGCTTGTCCATATTCATATTTTTAGACGATAGGGTAGCTGTTTCATAAAAGTGAGGTACCTACTGATATTGTTAGCTAATTTTATTTGACTCATTAAATAATAATATTAGTTAGAATTTTTCTGTTTCTATTTGACAACACTAGTAATATGGACTCTTTGACGTCACTAATATCATTAAACTTGAAATCTATGAGTACTATTTGTACGTTAAATCTACTCTGAAATTGAATCCAAGGTGAAAAACTTAAACAAAGGGGCTATTAAGCAACCACTACAATTAAATAAAACCTCCTCTCGTCTGTGGAGTGGCTCAATTGAGCCACAATATTTCTAGCGCCTGTCTGTGGGCTGGCTCAATTGAGCCACGCCACAGACTGCGAAAATGGGTGTCATATTTCGGCTCTGTGTTCCTTTGTTTTTTATTTGTTAGTGACATGCCGTACATATTTGGAATCACCATGAACTAGGCTCCATGATTCAAAAGTTCCTTTGTCGCGTCCCGAGGGATAAAAATAAAATATCGTCGTTTGAAACGTAGGGTTGTTTTAGCGCGTATATTGAAATCGGAATAATCGATTTATTATCGAGTTGATAGTATTATGAGCTGATTTATGTTCTAACATGTTTTTTGATGCTTATGTTATGCTTTATTTTAATAAAATACGTGTTTTCCTTATATTTTATTTTTGGAACGAAGTTCCTTATCGCGCGTTGTGAAAGGGGGCTAGACGGAAAAAATTCTTACGAAAAGTTGTCACGACACTTTTTGCTAGTAAGCTGTGCGGCAAACGTAAATCATTATTTTGTCGCTTAACTTATCGCCTGGTTGGCGTAGTGGTTCGCGCATCGGATCCTGAGATCAAATCCTACCACGACTTGATTTTTTGTTCATCATAATTTTTTTATTTTTTAGTTGTATATTATTAAGAACACAGTTAAAGGTACACACACATTTAAATAAATACTTACACTTTTTTTGTTTTTATTATCTACTTGTAATTTAGAACAAAGCTTTTTTGATTGCCATCAGCCGCGGCGTGGCGTGTGACCGCACCACAACACAGAAAAACGATGTTTTGTAGTCCCCTCAAATCATATTTTAATATTACAATATCAGAACGTATGTATTTAGCAAGCCGTGCGTGTTCTAACCTATACGCTGTTGTGTTTACGAAGTAAAATAGAATCCCAAACATATGTTTCCTACTTCAGTTACCACAAGCCAATTATTACGAAAATTGAGCCTACTGATTAAGTTTATATAACATTATATTTGTTAATAATAAAAAAATATTATTATAACTTAAAAAAAATAAAATTTTATTACAATTCCTTCACTAATTAATCGAAAGGAACTTCGTTCCATACGGGTGTCCCTTGACACCTCTCAAGTTTTTATTTTAATATGAAAAAAAAAGATTTAAAAAAAAAAATTCATATCTATAATCTTACAATATTTTAGGTATTGGGAATGGTTTTAATAGATTAAGGAACTAATGCAGAGTTACTAGTTATCATATTAAGGCTTAATTATGAATAGAACTGACGGTAGCAACGTTTTTAGCGGTAGGTACCGTAAAACGGGGTAAATTGGTCCTATTTTTACTTTCAACTGGAATTTACCCTTTCTTCCGTAGCGGTTAGAGTATCTCCAAGTATACTTATGTATGTGTGATAAGCTCTTTTAAGTCTTAGATGCCTTTAAAATGCCAATGTTTTAATATATTTTAAAAAATTCAACAAAAACCCTGTTGGATCCCAATTTACCCCTAACGGGGATAATAGGTTCGTGAGTGAGGTAAATCGGAATTTTAGCTAGGGCTGTCACTATTTAAGTATGTATCCAAACATTAACTTCGTAGTTTACATAAGCTCTTAGAAAGTGTTTAATAAAAATAATCATTGTAAGTTAATTATATTTTAATAACTTCCATATAACTAAAATATAGCATTTAGAATAATAAGTCTTCAATCAGTATATTCATATTAATAATAAAAAATAAATAAAATAAAATAAAATAAAAATCATTTATTTCGGACAGGGTCCATATAGTGTTAGTAACAATAATCTTATAAACTATGTTAGTACAAAAATTGGTTGTAATTAATTTTACTGTCTTTGACGAGCTGGACGCGAGTCCAGTGCTGCATTATAGCACTGTCTACGTCCAGTCTCGCCGCGACAGTCATCAGGAGACTGTTGGTGCTGCCATGCACACGCTGCATCAGGGACGCAATACGATTTCTGATGATAGCAGAGAGGCTATCAACCTCTGCTGTAGCTAGCATTCCTGACGCGCTGCAGTGTCGCGGCAGCCCCATCAGCCCCCTGAATGCATTATTATACTGTGTACGTAGCGCCTTGTATGCTCCTTGGGTGTAATTTGTCCACAAGCTACAAGTGTACAGGGTATGGCAATATGCTTTGAAAAGCGAGATTTTTACACTCTTCGTGCACCGCGCAAACCTCCGGGAAAGCATGTTAGCCCTAACGCACAGCGCCCTACGTTCCCTTTCTAAGTCTAGGTCATCGTTTAATGACTCGGTGACCCAATGTCCCAGGAACTTAAAGCTCTGTACTTGTCTAAGAGGAGTGCCATTGAGCTTAACAGGAGGAACTTTATAGGTTTTACTCTTAGCTTTAAAATATTTTTATTATAATAATTAGTCTCCTCTTTGGATTAAACTAAATTTAAATAAACTGTTAAAATGGGTATTAAATACTCAATCAAAATACTAATTTCGTATCATCATCATCATCATCATCACCAGCCTGAAGACGTCCACTGCTGAACATAGGCCTCCCCCTTTGACCTCCATCCTGACCGACAACTCGCCACTCGCATCGTATAGGTAACAAAAACTTTAAAATATTCTTCGACGACCACCGTGGTCGAGTGGTTAGCACGCCGGGTCTCTGAGGTCCCGGGTTCAATTCCCGGTCGGGTCAATTTAGAGAAAAACTGTCTTTCTAAATGGATTTCAGGTATAGGTGTTTTTTCTATGTTTTTGTATGTTTATCCATTTTCTTACCATATGCACGAGTTTCAAAAGAATACTCATCTTGGTCTCTAGATAATTGGTGTAAGCATAAACAATTTTTTTTGTATATTAGTATATTCTTTTTTAAAATATTAACTTAATAAAACGAGAGTTAGTACCTAGTTAGTTTAGTTTCTGAACGCTGAGTGTAAGTTTGTAAATGTGCAAACGTTACTATTGAGTTTGAGTTAAGTTTTGACAGATAGATCTAAATGCTAAGTATATAAGATCGAGAATCAAAACTCTTAACTCAAACGCGATAGTAACGTTTGCACATTTTCAACTTACACTCAGCGTTCAGATTGGTATCCGAAATAAATTTACCTAAGTAGAATAAAAAAATAAAAAAATCTTATTTTATTGCTTAGTTATATTTGATGATCCCCTAAGCATAATAAATAAAAAATTTGATGAAAATAACATTGCAATGTACCTTTTATAATATTGAGCCAACTATTAAAGAAAATATTTTGGAGTTTATAAAGAAGTGTAAATAATAACATTATTCTTAGTATTCCGAAATGAAATTTTCGTAAGTAGGTAAGTACTTAAATTCATTATTTTATCTAAGTATAGGGTTTCGGCAACCCTATTTGGGAATTCCAATTTACCTCATACTGAAACCAAATAGCCCCCATGTTGTTCCAATTATACCTGTTCATGTGCCAATTTTCCCCCTTCGCGTTCCTTTTATCACCAAAATAACTTAAAAATTTATTGTTCGACTCAAACGAAGATTTCTAATGAAATATTGTATTTATTTACTTACCTTCAGGTTTCTTCAAACCACGAACTACTATTATTATCAAAATTAATCTTTTCCAACACTTTCCCTCACTCTAAATAGTCAAAAACCTAAAGTGAAAAAGCACAAAATTCACATGTGAGGACTACTACTTCAATTTCAACGTATTTTTTTAGTGAAACCTGATTGGCTGGCACAAATTCTCAGTATAGCCAGCAGTAAAAAGTATAAGCTATTAAAAAAACAAGAAAGTGTGAATCTGCCTTATTTAATACCAACGCTACAGAACGGTTTAAAAAAGTAGATTTTTATTCCTATTTACCCCGCCATTCCTATTTACCCCGTTTTACGGTAGCTAGAAAAACCCCTGTCTGTGGAGATGGCTCAATTGAGCCACACAGACTAGGGGCCGCGGCAAGACCGGCTCTCCCACAGACGAGAGGGTAAAAAATGGTACCTACCTACGCAAATATACGCTGCAGACAGATAGGTACAATAGCTGCAAATAAATAGAAATTCGTAACGTTTTACACGGTCATTTCAATTTCATTGTTCAATATTCCCTAATTTGTTATTAAATCTGGTGAATTATTATCAAAACCTGTAATTTGTAAAATTATATTCCATTAATTAAGCAATTTCCTTAAATAAATCATCTCAATATTTATTCTGAATTTCCTCGGTTGTAACCATAAAGTTACTATACCTAATAGGTATAGTAACTTTATGGTTGTAACCGGCATTCTCGAACAATGGTAACACACACCGCATGAATCAATATGGCGGATGTCAATTTCTAATTTAGAAAGAGAGGGGGGGACCTACGTACTATTATGTATTATAGGCTACGGAGCGAGATAGAATGCAGTCAAGGAGTCAAGGTCAAAGGAGGTCACTCAAATCTGGCCAGTTAATGCTCAGAACAATAACTAAAGCAAGTTAATGTACCGAGATACACTTTATGGAAAAAAATACTCTCTAAAACGCTGAATAATATAGACAGCCTACTTTGTTAGTTATTTGAAAAAGACAAAATATATTAATTTCGGTTTAAATAAATAGGTACGCCATGTCTATATAAAATAATCTGTGATACGATTATGGATATAATCTGTTTCCGGGATCAGAGTATCAATAATAGAAACCAAATCACGAGGAAAAACGGAATAACACAAGGAATAGCCAAGTTATTAAATAAAAATACGAATCGCAAACGATAGCAATGAAGCACCAGTCTTTGGAAGCACCCCGAACGAAACGCCGAAACGAACTGAATGGCATAGGACATTTTGTTGTATTTTGACATTTTGTTACTCGCAGAGAGACAATAGGCGATTTTCTGACAGCCCAAATTAAAAATAAAAATTAGTTCAAAAATACTCGATAGATGGCGTTTCATGAAAGTCGACCCGTTCCTACCTATAAATTCTACACTTTTGCTGGTCTATCAAAAAAAAAAAAATAGTACTTACAAATATTTCAGGATCTCCAGGACCTATTTCTATTTTGGAATGATATTACGTAGCCATACACGTGTTCTTCATGGACTCGCCTTTTACTAAGCGCCATACTAATCTATGCTAAGCGCCATCTATGAAGTCATTTACGAACCAATTTCTTTTTTTTTGATCTCGGAAAATCGTCCATTATTTGCTGATTTTAACATTATTATTATCTGTTTTTTATTGTTTTACGCCCATCAAATTATGTATTGATAAAAATGGACGACAAGTAGATGCATTAGTAATAATTAACAGCAAAAATTTTTTTTAACACTACAGGTTTTGTTTAAGTCTGATACTAAACGCAATTGAACATTCAATGTTACCACATGATAAAAATGTGTTACAAGTAATTAACAACTTTATTAATTTATATCTTGTTTTATCTAAATAGAAAAGCAAAATGATACGTTTTTCAGAATCCTCTGATTTTTTCTACATGTTAATATCCTCAAGGTACAATCATGGCCAAAGATGTATGGACTATTAGATACTTTCTTTATTCAAGATTTCCAGTGTTATGCCACTACCATAACTAAATATTGACCAAAACGTTAGATTGCCGCCTTTGGTTCTATATCTATACGACTCAAATATGCTACATTACGATGCTAAATTCGGTGTAATAAGAGAGCTTTACAAGCAAGTGTGTTGAAAAGGGATTTCCTGTTGTCTGCGTAGATAGAGTAGGTACTTTATAAGGTTTTCTGACCAATAATGGACAATCGAGTGGCAACACTAAACCTAACCAACACTATTGATTTTTTTTGTTTAATGGGCGATTTTCCGAGATCAAAAAAAAAAAAGAAATTGGTTCGTAAATGACTTCATAGATAGCGCTTAGCATAGATTAGTATGGCGCTTAGTAAAAGGCGGGTTCATGAAGAGCACGTGTATGGCTGCGTAATATTTATTCTATTCCAAAATAGAAATAGGTTCTGGATGTCCTGAATATAAATAGGTAAGTAAATACTATTTTTTAATTCTTTTGGTAGACAAGTAAAAGTGTAGAATTTATTACAGCCCATAAGTAGCCCAGCTTTCATAAAACGACATCTATCGAGTGCTTTTGAACTAATTTTTACTTTTTAATTTGGGCTGTCAGAAAATCGCCTATTAATATGGTTAAATAAAAAAAACCAAAAAAAATTGTAACGAAAATCAGCAATCAGGGGTTCTTGGCGGGAAAGTGAAGCGTCATGTCTGCAGTTTTGTATTTTTTTCTATAATTTGTGTTTTGTCGAATATTAATGTGAAATAATGATTATTTACTGTTAAGTGTTCGTAAACGTGCATGAGTGTTAGCAAATAAAACAAAACAGTGCAACATCACTTTTCAAATTCTTTTTCTTTAAAAAAAAGTGAGACCTCAATAAAGTCCCACATCTTTATTGAGTCTCGAGGGATTTGGGGGAAAATAATTTAACATTAAACGTTCATTATCACTCATTATCATCCACTTAATTATTATTAGGATTAACAATTACTATTAAAAACTATTAAAAACAAATTGAATGCAACAGTGATGGACGTGTCAGTGGCAGCAGCTTATTATATTTATCTGAATGCGGCTTGCCAACACCTGTTTTTATAATGTGCAGGGTTCTCCTAAGTTATTTTGAATATCGATCAATGCAACGTGTTCGGTTTTTGTTTTTATGAGAGGCATTTTTGGGGTCCCAAACAATGATGTTACAATAAAAAGAGGTAGATGTGTTACATGTGCCAAAAAGTGGCAACAGAAAACTATGCTAATTGGCTTACCTTAAGCGTAGTCTCACAAAAGCGTTAGCAGTGTTGACACTTTGACAGTGTCAGTTTGCATGTATTTGTTTCCGAAAATTAATTAAAAATAAGCTGTCCTGTGTCATGCGAACTACATAAAAGGTCATGAAATTATATATCATGAGTGGCATGCGTGAGTTTAAATTTTAATTGATTTAAGTTCTTATTATTTATCAACTACAAAATGTCAGAATAAATTGTGTTTTATAAAAATATAGAGTGCGACAGCAAATTGACATGTAATTCGAAATGACACAGCGCTACATGTATCTGTCTTGTTTACGCTCTTACTAGTTGTCATGCTATCTTGCTCACACTTTAGAATACGGTCAAGTTAACTCGGCAGATGCGGCCATATGAGATCATCGACTAGAAGTGACAAGTTACCTCGGCCGTATAACATCGTAATATTTAGTGAGTATAGCGCATGCTAAGGGCTGCGTTCCGTGGCTTCACTCGAGTGCACTCGAGCGCACTCCGGCGCGCGCTCTACCCGTTCCGTGGCTTGGTGAAATTTTACTCTGACGGCTGTCAGAGCGTAGTTTCATCCGTTCTGTGGCTCAGAGCGCAGCAACCAAACAACCATCAAATCGGGTGGTTGTTTTTCACTCTGACAGCTATTTGACGTTTCTATCATTGTTAAAGTGTCAAATTTTGCAATCTAAGTCAAAACGTCTCGAAAAATTCGGCCTGTTTGTTTCGTTTTGTTTTACTTTTTAATAATTAGGTTTAAATATTGTATAAAAGTGGAAAAAATGTAGACAAAAGAAGAGTTTTCTCTCGTTTTGGACAGGAATACTTCAGAAGAGGTTATAAAAACAACTCGATCGTTCCGTGGCTCAGTTGCAACTCAAACGAGTTAAACTTTAACCAAACAACTACACCCAGAACGACGGAACGCACTCCAGGTTTTCGTATGTACGACGCTTCGGTCCATTATTGAAATCATATTAGTACTGACATAACCTATCTACCTCTTTTCAACATAATATCATTGGTCCCAAATACAAGGATGCATTTGGTATAATTCCAAAAATCGCAATATGGTTTCGTTTGTCCAATCCATTTTGCTATGTTTACGTATAAAAAACTGAACACGTCTAAACAGGACAGCCGCACGCGCGCTTCTGAACAGAACCAAGTGTGGACGGCCGACGCAAATATTTGCCGTATTTGATTCCTTTGATGTGTGATCAAAAACCGACAAGTGGACGGAAACGCATATTCGCTATTTGCGTTGTTTGCCATATTCGTGCAAATAAAGCAAATATATTCAAATAGGCCGTCTACACATTGCCGTGTTCGGACAAATAATGCAAATACGCGAACACGATACGCCATGTGAAGTGCCGGCTTAACAGAAAAAAAGTCAGCAATCAAATCACATCACTGTTATCCAGTGTTGCCAACATAGCTACTTTGTAGCTAGATCTAGCTACTTTTGGAAGCCAGGCAGCTACAATTTAATGAATCTTGTAGCTACTTTTTCTAGCTACTTCACGAGAAGTATTGCTTGGTCTCTGACTAACGCTTCGGGGATAATAGTCGTGCACAATTTTCACCTTTTGTTTCATGAGAAATTTTTAGCTACTTCTAGCACCTTTTTGGGGTTAAAAAATCGAGCAATCTAGCTACTTTTTGCAATACGTCTAGCTACTAGCTGGAGGTAACAGTTGGCAACACTCCTGCGAATTTTAGTAGGTATCACCTACAGACTAATGCTGGGGTTACACAAAGCCAATACTTGAGACAATCCACTATGCCAGTCCAATAAGCCAATGCCAATGCTAAGCAAAAATGCCTTGAGGACAATCCAATGTAGTGGACTGTCCCTATTTACACGATGTCAACATTGGACTGGCTGAATCCAGCTTAATGCTGGATTTACACGGAGACAATACTTGAGACAATCCAATAAGCCAGTCCAATGTTGACATCGTGTAGTCCGTTGACATCGTATAGTCCGCTACATTGGATTGTCCTCAAGCATTAAGACATTTTTGCTAAGCATTGGCTTATTGGGCTGGCTTAGTGGATTGTATCAAGTATTGGCTTCGTGTAAATCCAGCTTCGTGTAAATAGAGATGCTACGGTAGGTATGAAATGAAATAGATATGAAAATGAAAGTAAGCAAAACATCTTCCAAAAGAAAAAAGTTTTGATAATCGGCTAATAGTTTTTTCTAGGAAATTATAGGTAGGTAGGTACCTACTTAGGTGTATGGATTGATAAGTTTATGGATTAACAAAATGAAGTAAAAGCAACAATCTGGTATTTAAAACTTCGTCATACCGTTTTCGAATAAATTAAATTCGTACAGGTAAGTTTCAAAAGTAAGATAGGGTTACCCTTTCTAAGGTATTCTAATAAAAATGTTGAAATTCGAAAATTTGCCTTATTAACCTTATTTTTTATTTTATCATCAGCCTTTAAACGTCCAACAGCTGACAACAGGGAACAGGTCTTCCCGCATGGACAATTGCACATGGAGTAATTTAGGCCATATAACCCACTAAGCTGACCCAATGCAGGTTATGGTGGTAGGTCTAAATCTCTGCAGTCTTGTCTCTACGATTGGTGGGTTTTGTGGTGATAAATTTACTAAAGATAAATTTCTATGTGGCTTTTGGACTTGATGTGTACACGCAATGTGACAATTATTATTAATATAACGAAAATCTTTATTAAACAATATAGCTTTTTAAATATTTCAAATTACAAAGTTTGTTCGCCTTCAACCATTTCTTTTAGGTTAAGTAATTCAAATTGGCCAGTACCCTTTGTCTCAGTCCTGACCATTTCATCCAAGTTTCTGAAGTTACCGGGATCAATTAAACATATTATGTTGGCTGTGCCTGAATCCCAGTTTTCTTCTTCGACACTCATAGCAAGTTTGACAACTTTTTCCTTAATTTTTCGTGCATCCTTGCCAGTTAGGATAATCCTTACTCTCATTTGTGCTCTCTCTAAAGGAATTTCCTTTTTTAGCAATTGTATGACATCAAGTGCTTGCTGTTTTGCATTTCTGTTTACATTTACAGAAAAGTGAATATCCTTCATAGCCTTTTCAATTATTGAAACAGGATATGGCCTTTTTGTTTCCGGATTAACACACTTGTCAGCAACTGTTGTTGCTATGTCCTTAAATAAAGATTCTATTTGTGAATGCCTCTCTTTATCAGATACTTGTAATTCACCTTTCTCCAAAATCTCTTTGCAAATTTCAGTCTGATCATCTTTTCCAAATATTTTAACTAAATCTTCCTTTTTTGCTCCTTGGCCTTTTGAGACATTAGTAAACACTGTATGTGTTTGCAATACTTCGTCGATATCTTTTTCCCTGTATTAACCGAAAAGTAGCCAGTTAGGTAGGTACATATCTAAAAGTAACTATACCTAGCTATTTATGGAATGTGCTCCAAATAGAATTCTATTTTCTCAATGATTTTGAAGATTATTGATTAATTTACCCGGCCTCGTAACTAACTTACTCAAGGTTAGTTTTCAAAGTGATGTGTAGGTAGTTTACGATTTTATTAACATTAAAAACTCACAATTTATTCCTCCATGAGACTACTTTATTTCTGTAGCAGGCTATTTCAAATCTCTTTCCGCCTTTTTTTAGCCTTACAATAGCGACATTTGTCAATCGTATTTGGTTAGTCGGTGTAAATATTTTAGACATAATGACTTTCTTTTACTGTTTGATTGTAATCTTTTCCCAAATTTATTTGATGTTGATGAACAAAAACAATATTCACTCACATCCACAGATCACACTTTGATTTTTTTAATTTAATTGTTCCGTGAAGGAACACGTTAAGGACGGAGACCATACTGCCTAGTCATTAGTTTTTTTAGTTCTTTTTTTCCCCTAGATGATAATGAGTGGTGAATTGGTGATTATGATGATGAATCATATATGATATTCCCCTTAGAGCATTTGAATGCTCTAAGATATTCCCCTAAACCCCTTGAGTCCTCCTCACTTAGTAAAGATGTGGGACTTTACTGAGATCGCACGCGGACTTCTTGAGAGAATTTGAAGAGTGATGTTGCACTGTTTTGTTTTATTTGCCAACCAACACTCATCCACGTTCACAAACACCTAACATTTAATAATTTATTTCACATTAATGTTCGAAAAATCACAAATTTTAGAAAATAAAACAAAACTGCAGACATGACGCTTCACTTTCCCGTCAAGAAGTCCCATCACACTTCTTAAAGCATTCCAAGTTTCACCAAATGTAAGCTGCGGCAGCACATGAGTAAAGCGGCAGTGCCTCGACGGAATCACTCACACATGCTACTGCAACAATGGACGACTTCCACAAGGAAGTCGTCCGTCGCAGTCGTTGAATCACAGTTGAATGCTTTTAGGTCACACTTTGATTAACTTGATCAAATCAGACTTTTTTTTTTCTCTTAGATAATGGCTTCGTGCGATCAGCACAATAAACCAGTGTGAAGTTTTTAATAGTAATTAATATTTTCCTTTACATTATGTGGATGATTGAGTGATAATGAACGTTTAGTTTAATGGTAAATGATTTTCCCCCAAACCCCTCGAGACTCAATAAAGCTGTGGGACTTTATTGAGGTCTCACACGGACTTCTTGAGAGAATTTGAAGAGTGATGTTGCACTGTTTTGTTTTATTTGTAAACACTCATGCACGTTTACGAACACTTAACAGTAAATAATCCACCATTATTTCACATTAAACAAAACACAAATTAGAGAAAATAAAACAAAATTGCAGCATGACACTTCATTTTCTCGCCAAGAAGTCAATCAAAGACTTTGATGTTTTTTATTACTCTCCTCTCCCTCAGAACAATATTTAGTTATTGTTCTGAGTCCTCTCCTCTCCGAATTAGGAACTTTGACTTTGACTTTGATGGTGACAGAATGTACTAAATCTCTAATGTTCTGAGTACTAAATCAACAAGACTCAACGAACAAGACACACATATCAAAGAAAATCTTATTATATTTTATATTAAAGACCCACCCGCGACTTCATTCATCCGCGTGCCCACCTCGTATACTGTGATGAATTTCCAAATCCAAATAAATCGCATACGAACTCTCCTCTGAGTCATGGACATAGATATCTGTTAACAATTGAGTTGAGTACTCGCGACTAAAAATCGAGCCGAGCGAGAGGTACGCGTGTATCACAGACATAATTACATAACATCTTTTTCTAAAATTATGACCAGTTTTATTACGTGGGACCAATGATATTTTAAACAGTTTATAATATCATTGCGTGGGACAAATACGTATTCACATACTTAATTATTATTTTTTAAATTAATTGCAGTTTGTAATGAGTTTGCAATGCAGTATTTGATGTCTGAAATAGAAATAAAACCAAACATCCCTTTGATTTTTATCGTTGTTTTAGTTTGTGTTGTTATTACATAGTTAAATCAATGATAATAAATGTATAGATACGTTGCCTGCCCTCCGTAGTGCCTAGAAGTGATTAAGGTAATTGCCTGAAATTCAATCAGCCACGCGCCCAATCATGTCAATACGATCGTCACCGTTGATGTTTTTGTGTTGATAATGAGATAAAAGGCCTTCCTGGTGTAATCATATTTGTAAATATTACTCTGCAACCATAACTCCTGCGACACTGTTTTGTGTTTTCTAGCACCTAACATCAAACATCTTACAAAATACACGTAGGGCATTTTTTTTAAAGTTAGTACGGTGACAAAATGAAATAAAAAAAAATTATAATCATAGTATTGGTGTATATCTTTCTTTAGGTAGACTTTACTATATCTAAATTTGGTTAAAAACACAAAAAATAAAAGAAAAATAAGGTAGATCTTGACAAAATTGCCATTTAAATGGATAGTAACCCTAAATCTACTTCCGCTGCGTTACGAATTACCTATCGACGTTTATAGGTTGTGAAGTAGGGATATATTAAATTACACCACCACACTTACGAACATACAAAATTTATTTTAACTTGGTCTCAGGGCGTGGAGTACGTAAGGGCCTAGCTGAATAGTTTGCTCTCGTCCCTGACTTAGCTTGGGGAAGCGCCGAGGTGTTGGGAGGCGCGTCGCTGTACAGGAGCTGCGTGCTGCGTGGTGTGTTCCCAAAATGGCGGCCGCGTCGAAATGCGAACACGGTCGCGTAGAATCTTCTAAACTCCGGACGTAGAACTCCGAACGTAGTATTGAACGTAGAACTCCAAACGTAGAACTTCGGACGTTTAGACTCCGAACGTAGAACCCTGGAACACAACGCAGCGTAAGCCGGTTTGTCCAGCAGCCGCAGATTGCGATAGCCACCTCACCCCAAGCCAATCCGAAAAAGTCAGATGAGAAGAGACTGTAGTGTGAGGTGGGAAGCAATCACAATCAGAGCGGAGTGCACATAACTATGAAATTTAAAACCTAGCTAAAAAGCATTGCGAGAAGCGCTAACAACTAAATCATGTTCCAGAGAAAACAAATTAAAATTAAATTATTTAAGTAGGGTTCGGATCCTGGTCGAGGCTACTTTTAAAACTTTTGGTTCCCATCCAGTAATTTAAAATTAAACCAAATACGAGATCGACCGTTGTAGTACCGGTCTCAATAATAATTAAATAAATTAAAAGCAAATTACATATGTGCGGGTTCGAGTCCCGGTCGAGGTTACATGTAAAACATTTGATTCCTCTCCGTAATTTAAAGTTGAACTAAATAAGAGATCGACCGTATTAATACCAGTCTCAACAGGAATTAAATAATTAACAACCTCTAGAAGTCTTCCTAACAGACAAGGAAACAAATAGCAATTAGCAAACGAGTTGCACAACTGTTAATTGTTGCACAAATGTTACACAACATTATACAATGACGGACGACCCTTTAACGGTTATAACACTTTTGAAAATCACCGTTACATGTTTAAATCTTTGATTTGAAATTATAAACAATCCTTTGCACGCTTAGTAATGCTATCTACGCGCACTGCATAAGCGAGCTATGGCTAAAACAAGTGATTAACACACATCTAAATACTTACTAGCTAATAACTACTCTAATTTTAAAAACTGTTCAACACTTACCCTGACGGGGAATAAGTAGCACGATTACCGTAGAATGACGATAAGGCTGGATACTTTATAAATAATCGCTTTGGTCAAATACGTGACCTATTAACGCCTTTAGCACACCGACGCCGCGAACCGCGGTAGCGAAATTGCGGTAAATCTGTCTACACACATCAAAATTTATCGCTTATGTTGCGTCTTGCTCTATCGTTTGTGACTACCTATAATTGCGTCTCAGTTATATAGTATCGCTGATACTCACGATACTTGTTTCACACGGACGCCGGTGTACCGCCACTTTCGTTTCGCCACTCGGAGAGAAACGACGTGGTTTGTCTTTTTGGACAGAATATCGCTGCGAAACAAGATGACGGAAGCAGAAACTGATAAAATTATTAATTAAATTCGAGATTATTTTATATTAAGATAGGAAATCTTATACAAAAGAAGTAGCATGGCAAAAAATTACTTCTTTCTTTTTTGATTAATTTCAAGAACCCATATTCTCCGTCTTTTTCTTAATGTCGATACAAGAAGTAATAGTTCTTCTTCTTGAGATTCGGAAAGAAACCAGTCTGGCTCAGACGAATTATTATTATTGCATTCGAATGAGTTGAAAATAACAAATTTATACAAGCGATATTCGAGTTGGTGTGAAAACGACTGCTAGAATAACGCATAATTTCCGCATTTTCATGTTCGCTAGTTTTCGCTATCGCGGTTCGCGGCGTCGGTGTGCTAAAGGCGTAAATATTTATTTAAAAAAACGTATAAAATTTCTAGCGTCGCTGTGGTTTCTTGCGCCCGTTCTTTGCCACAGTTAAAAAATGATGTCCTGAATGGGTGGTAGGTTAAAAAATATTTGGACGTTTCAAAGTACTTAATAATTGAGTTTATTGAATAAATATATTTTGACTCTTTCTTGACGACAAAAGCAACGTCTGTGTCGCATCGCTGGCTCTCAGGCGTATGAGACGACGTGATCTGCTCGCGCGCAAGTAATTTTTAACTTACCTACTTCTACAAATATAAAAATGCAAAAAGCATTCCGGTACCGTGCGCGCAACGATAAAACCATATGAAATAAAATACGTTTGTTTTGCAGTTATTAAAACTATTAAGTCTTTATTTCTTTGTAGTTATTAGATAGGTAAGTAATTTAGTTTAAAGTAACATTTAAAATTATGTTAATTAGGATAAGATAATCTACGTTTGTTTATTTATAAATTAAAATTTTATATAAGTATTTAATAGCTTTACGTATACAACGTTACTAGGTTAATTAAAAGAAAAAACAATAATCGACCATGGTTTATTAAAATAAATAAAACATTTTTTTCCAAAAATATCCAAAAAAAAATTATAATAATAACGAAACAACATAAATAAATCAACTTTTTCTATCCTCTGAGAAACACTGTGATAATATAAACATAATAAAGTTTTGTTTATTTAGCAAAAAAATGAGATCTGAATTAAAACTCATACAAATAATTAAATACGTGTATCAAGTAGGTTAATCTTAATTAAACACATCAAATGTTCCTTAACTATAAAAAAATATATATCTTAAATGATTTGCCTAACAGGGAGACCATCACTCAGTGGAAGTGTATGGAAAATGTAAGGCATAGTTTACATCAAACACTTTGTAGGTACCATAAAAAACTAAAATAATGTTACGAAATTTATAGGTCTACTTACCAAAACAAGTATCGCAAAAGAAATCGTTATTACAGTTTTTGGGTAACTAAATTATTACATGACATACATACATAATAAAAATGGTGTTCGATTTTACATTTATAGCACCCAGAGTGACAGCTGACGACATAAAAACCCGATTCAAGAATTGGCCATTTAAAAAAAGCAAAACAGAATTATGGTTATTGAGCTTCTTCGTCACTGGACTCGTCAGCTTCGTGCTCTACGTCATGATATTATTATCTAATAAAGGAGCAGGTGGTGTCAAGTTTTCTTGGTGTCTTCCCTATCCTAAGAACCACAACAGGGTCCGTAAAAAAGCCAAATCGTCGTATTAAAAAAAACTAAGTACTCACTTTACTGTTTCTATCGGCCTTTTTACTTCATGTTTTTTTGTTTTTGTGTTTTACCCACCATTTAGAGTCTTAATAATAATAATATATACTTAAAAGCGATTTAATATAAATAATATAAATTAATCACAAACTACTTACACAATAATACGAACAAAACATAATTAACATCATCCGAATATTTCGTCGGACGGCTGATGCGCCCGCTAATTGTAGTGGTAAGGAAACACACAATAGCAAAACCTGTCCGGCCGATTTCGCAATATTTCGCTCGCTGCGCAGACGCAGACACTCCGCGGCCGAGCGCCTTTAGTCGAGATCTATACACCGCGCGGAGCCCGTGTTACTCGATGCACGGACCGCTGCTTTCGCTTGCTTTGCTTACGCTTAAATACGCTTTAGTTATTAGCTCTATAGTATTAGTGTTATTTTTGTGGTGCCGTAGTTTGTGCTTTCGCTTGTATAGACTATCTATCTTTCTTCTGTTCTACCTTCTGACTTTTTATTGTATGTGCATTGTGTGTGTGGACATTACATCAATCTGTAAGTACGCTGGACATTTTTATTTGGTGTTAACCTTACATACCTAAGCACCCCATAACTGGTGACCCCGCTTTGAACACAACAAGAAGATTGCTAGCGACAGCGATGATTCGGCAAAAACCACAATTCGCGAAAACTCCACGAGTCACGTACGCCAAGACAGCACGCGTGTTTCCACTGTTCCGTCATCCGACATTTGCCGAGTTGGAGTTCGACTTGCACCATTTTGGCCAGACAAGCCCGCCATTTGGTTTGTCCAATTGGAAGGTCAATTTGCAATATCGAACATCACTGCTGACACGACCAAATTTTATTACGTGATCTCCCAACTCGACAACCAGTATGCAGCTGAAGTGGAAGATATAATCGTCTCACCGCCTGATAGCAACAAATATCAGAAGCTAAATATTTAGAGACTTTCTGCTTTCAAGGAGAAGAAGGTCAAGCAACTCCTCATGCATAAGGAACTTGGTGATCGAAAACCGTCCCAGTTCCTCCGTCACCTGCAAAACTTGGCAGGACCCGGTGTCCTTGAAGACTTCGTCAGAACTATCTGGTCCAGTCGCCTGCCACATAATATGCAGCAGATAATTGCATCGCAGACCTCCTCCTCAATCGAGACCCTGGCAGACCTGGCAGACAGGATCCAGAACATAGCTCCTCCAGCTCCTTCGGTTGCGTCAACTTCTGCTCCGAAACCATCCGTTTGTGGCATAGAAGAGATGGCCCGACAGATCGCTGAGCTTACCCGCCAGGTACAAGCTCTCACTGCAGACAGAGCCAGATCCCGAGATCGATCCCGCCATCGTCATCGAGGCCGATCATCATCTTCCCGTAGACCCGACTCACGCCACAGAAGGCACCCACTCTGCTGGTATCACGCCAAATTCGGTAACAAAGGCCCACATTGCATCAGCCCCTGCGACTTCAAGGCGGAAAACCCGTAGAGTGATCTTTGTGTCATTCCACGATCTACGTTTCGCGACCATCGTGCGAAGACAAATTACCAGTTGTGTGCAGCCAATGGTTCCATTATAGACACTTACGGTACTGTGCAATTAAATTTAAACCTTGGACTTCGTCGCGACTTTGTATGGCAGTTTATCATAGCTGACGTTACAAAGGCCATTATTGGCGTAGATTTTTTGTCATTCTTTGATTTAGTGGTTGATGTTAGAAACCAACGCTTAATTGACAATAAAACGAATGTGTCCGCTGTAGCTACCATTTCTTTTACAGACAGCCTAATCTCAAGTGACTGGTGTCGGCAAGTATCACGGTATTCTCGGTGAGTTTCCTAAAATCACACGACCAGCGGGCACACCACGTCACATTACTCATCACACCAAACACTTCATTCGCACCACACCAGGCCCTCCAGTTTCATGTCCTCCTTGCAGACTAGCCCCAGATAAACTTAAAATTGCTAAGTTAGAATTCGAGGCTATGATAGCTTACGGTACTGCACGTCCATCTGACATTCCATGGGCGTCGCCTCTTCATCCCGCGCTCAAAAAGATAACAGTTGGCGTCCATGTGGCGATTATCGACTTCTCAACTCCAGGACCATACCCGACAAGTATCCGATACGCCACATCCATAATTTTGCCCAAAGCATAACTGGCTGTACCATCTTCTCCACGGTGGACTTAGTTAAGGCTTTTAATCAGATACCAGTCACAAAAGAGCATATTCCGAAAACCGCTATAACGACACCCTTCTAATTATACGAGTTTTCGTTTATGACTTTCGGTTTACGGAACGCAGGCCAAACTTTTCAGCGATTGGCTGATGAAATGAGTTGTGGCCTCGATTTTTGCTATCCCTATCTCGATGACTACCTTATCTTCTCCAAGTCTGAGGCAGACCACGAGGATCACTTAAGTCAGCTATTCACCAGAATATTTCATCTGTAAATTTATATTGTAACTATGTAAATATAGGATAAGTTAGAATAAGATAAACATTATGTAAATATAGATTAATGAAATAAATGTATATGTAACATGTAAGGCTGGCCTCACACAGCCGGAATCGCTTTCTGAATTAAGAATCTGAATTCAGAAAGGCCGGAATACCATACAATATCAGTATGCTACACACACTATTTAAGATTCTGAATCCAGAACGCGCGTATTCCCATACATTTTATATGGAGCGGCACACACATGCTGGAATTCAGATTCTGAATTATTTCAGTGTTGCCATTTTTAGTAGGATCCTTCTTTTTTAGCATTTTTAAAAGTACATTTTAGATATTTAGTTTGTATGTTATCTTATTAATACTTTGCTTAATAATGTTTAATTTTCGATGTACTTCAATTCTTAAAAATTATAAAGGTAATTATAGCATTTGGTGCATTTTTATAAACAACTTTGATAGCAATATAAGCTTCTATTGAAACTCGTTAATATGGTTAAACTGGATAATGGATAAATATACATAAACATAGAAAAACACCCAGACCCGAAATCAATTAAGAAAAACAGTTTTCTCTAAATTGACTCGCCGACCGGGAATTGAACCCGGGACCTCAGAGATGGCGCGACGCCAAACCCGGCGCGCTAACCGATTGACCACGGAGGACGTCTATTGGTAGGAACAGCGAAAAAAAAATAGCAACCCTGGTTGAAACAGCAAGCGGTTAACGTCTCGGAGACGTTTGCATATGCCGAGAGTCAAGTCGGGTCCGCTGCGCCAGATTTTTGAACAGAACATTGTTCGAAAACATCATTAAGGGGCGTGGCCCATTGAGTAATAATGTGGCCCATTGACTAATTTATGTTTTCGAACAATGTTCTGTTCAAAATCTAGCGCAGCGGACCCGGCTTCAGAGTCACAAGACTACTGATCAATCTGAATTTTTAACATTCAGTCATGGTGCCGGAATTCAGAATCTTAAATTCAGATTCTGAATTCAGAAAGCAATTCCGGCTGTGTGAGGCCAGCCTTAGTATGTTAATAATTACATAAAAATATTTAAATTAAATGTAAGTTACCTACATTCGGCACTAAGTATCAATATTCATTGGAGAAGTTCGAACTGAGGTGATACAATCAATTTTGAACTTTATTGTTAGGTTCTAAGGATCAATATTCATTGGGGAAATTCGAACTGACGCGATTGGAGTGACGATCACACACTCACGGTCAGTTTGGCGCGACGCGCCGGCTTAGATTATGGTAGCCACGGAAAATTCTGTGTCGCGCCGTCAGTTAAAACTCTGGAGTGACTATTCGACATTCACGATCAAATTTTGGACTGACGTCAGTTTAACTGATGGGAAAAACTGATCGTCAGTGGCCACCTTTAGCCAGAGTTCTGAGTCTAGGCGCATCGCGCAGGCGGAATCCGCCGCAAATAATCGACATGTAAGAACCTGTCCGAACTGCAAGCGGGCGCTCCTACATACCTACTTTATTTCTACGCTCCGCAATCCGCCTGCGCGATGTGCCGTGACTCAGAACTCGGCCTAAAGGAAGATACGCCTGCTTAGAACTAGGTACCCTAGGTATTAAACGTCAAATAGCATACAACATTTGTAAATTAACTTGAAATTATTATTTTACTGCAAAAATGCCTCGTTGTGCTGCAATTGGGTGCAATAATAATAGCAACCATTCTTTTCCAAAGAATTCGCAAAGGAGAAAACTTTGGGAGAAGGCTTTAAGGATATGTAACTTCAAGGCTACAGACACTTCGAGGTTATGTTCGGAACATTTTACTGAATCTGATTATGAAGGCGACAGTTCTGCTACAGGTTTATAAATTTTAATAAATTCATTACATATCAACACGTACTTTATGTAAAAAAAATTATAGGTTATGTGAGGAGTCATGAAATTTTGATGTCGAAAAGTTTTTTTAATTGTCAAACAACACAATGTTGTTGTTATAAAAATAATCAAACAAAATTAATGCATGGTAAAAACGGTCATTGTGCAGAGGTAATTGATGTATAAGTTGTGAAAACCAGAAAAATCCATTGTGTTTACCTGCTGACGAGATCTGCCTTTCTTCCTTTTAAGCAACCTCCTATAACTCAGCTTTTAACTGAGACACCGTCCACGTCGAATACATAATCTCACAGTTAGAGCACAGAACGATCGCAATTTCTCACAAAATGGAGATCGAAAGTGATAAAAAAAATGACAGATGTTTGTTATGCGTCAAGCCACCGCAGCGACATCTGCAATTAGCTTTGTGGTTTCTTCCCCATTATTATCAGCTACTTTATTGAGACTTTATGCAAAAAACTATTCACTATAATATACTGGCTAAATGTGCTGACCGCACAAAGCCATTAATTAAGAGAAAATAAAATAAAAACGTCATTGCCATAAACGTGCCTTAGACAGAACAACACTAATTTACGTGTCATAAACTTGTTTTTATATCGAGACTAAAACAGGTATTATTTCATCTGTAGTTGTAATAGGTAGTAAAAATAGACGCGGAAGAATTCATTCAGCAATGATTTCGCCATTGTCCTTTTTTTGCTTCAAGTAGGCACAGAGGAGTTTGGCCTCCAGTTTTCTCTATAACTTCATGACTACGATCATGACTTGTATGATGTATGATATGGTAGGAACTTAGTTTAAAGGGTAGGAATCGTTGATCTTTCTACTACTAGAAATGGTAGGATACCATTTGAATTGGCAAGGCAATAGCAACATTAATAAATGTGTCAAACGCAACACGACGTGTATTTCTTGAGGATTCGTCCGTCATTTTGATAATATTTGTGTATTTTGTTGGCAATTTTATGTGAATAATCATAAAAATGGCGAAATTGGTTGATATATACAATAGCGAAAAAGATCCTGTTATCAAAAGGCGACAATTGCCGTTAACTATTTATGAAAATCTTACTGTAAGTACCTAAGTGATTCCGTACTTTGACATTACCACAAACGTAGATTAATCTGAATTATAAATTTTATAGAGTTTATCATGGTGATTTAGGTGATGCATCGTTGTCTGATATTTAACAGGTTACAAAGAAAGTACGATAATGCTTTTCAAGAAGTTCATAATAAACGTTGATTACTTTTTTGGGTCCCATTGATTTCTTCCGAAAGTAGTGACGTTATTGCATGACCTTATTTTTGTGATATTATTCCTTTGTTAATCGTCTATTTTCTTCGCAGATGATAATGGATTTAAATACGATGGGGTTAATATGTGATAATCCACAAGTGAAGGGTCGTGAATATGAAGAATTTATGCGTAAATACAGAGTTCTTTCGACAGATGAATTGAAAGCAGCACTCAGAGTAGATGCTTCCGATATTTTTAATGTACTGAATCAAAGCATTCCTTGTGTTGGTTGTCGAAGAAGGTATGTAGTCTAAGTATGCCTACAGTAAATTTTAGAAGTATTAGTTTTGTTGTTAATTTTTATTGTAGTAATTCTTATCATCTAAATAGGTACCTAGATAGGTAAGTAAAAGCAAAAGAGAAAGATACGTAACCCGCGTACCGCGCGCGGTCCTTGCAAATTAAGTACAATGTACCTAATAGCTGATAGTCATCAAAAGAAAAGCAACTTGTTTGTACATTTATTTATGATTAGTTATTTTTTTGTAACAAAGAGTGTTAAAAAAGCCTGGCTGTTCATATATGCAGTGCACAAACTACTCAAGGCGCAAAAACAAGACCCATGGAATTGCTTTTCACACATATGTACACATTCTATCACTTGTTGGCTAAGTGGCTCCTTTCTGCCTCTGACAAGTAAACTTTGGCAGATAGCTCTACATACTTTATCTTATTCAGCATTAAAAGTTGGACAACCGTTGCAAACTATTATTTAATGTAATGAAATAAATAAAGAGGTTTTTTTTGCTATGATTTTTTTTGTGGGTATTCCATCCCAAATTCAGTAAAGTGATTGTTGATAATTATAGCACATGTAACCATGCTGGAATCACAAATAACAAAGAATATGGTTGTTATTAATTACTCTATTGTAAGTGAATAACTAGTATAATTTGTGTGTTTATCAGTCTGCTGTAGAAAGTGATTGAAACTGTATAATTTGGTTAATACCAAACTGATTGCAATATTCATTGCTTTAAATGATTAGATACTACTGGCTAGAAATGTGAGATGAGTCAACAAGGCCAGCTACTTTAACACAACACAGCCATGGCAGACACTGGTGACCGACAAACAAATAATGCAGTTGTGTCTGGTTTTGTGGAAGTCGAATGTGTTAACCGTTGTAGCTGCAGGAAAACTGTCTTATAAATAGTCCATGAAATTTTAATTAGTATTCTTGGGATTGAATGACAGTGGTGTAAAGGCAATTCCATTTGGTTCTGTGGCTCGTAATTATCATATAATCCTGCTGCTAGGGACTGATCTCACAATGTATGTAAACATTTCATTACCATTCATTTTTATATTGGTAACATATGAACATAACAGTTTGTTAGTTACCTAATAATAATAATTATGGTGATTTGATTTAATCTATTTTGCACTTGTTTATTTCTTTAAGTTATTCCTCACTACATTCCAAATCATATAGTAAAAGTATGCTAATGTAACATTCTAGAACTGTTACTTGCTCAGTTAGTCCCATGGAAACGTTAATCCTTGTTAAAAAGAAGATTTAAGACTTAGAAAAAAAAATCTGGTATTATGGGCTGGCTCTGAAGACTTATCCTACACAGAACACTATTTTGGCAATAAATGATATCTATTCTATATGATTGTTGTAAATCCATAAACAGAGTACATATTACCATTTAAGTTATGAATAAATCTATTGTATTCCAATAATAGAATTATTAATTTATTACATAAATAACTAATTTTGCTTGTCTGACATTGTTTTATTTTCAGTGTGGAACGTCTCTTTTATCAGTTATGTAAATCAGGTCACCCTACACTTGATCCATTAATCTTGACACCAGATGAAGTAATGACAATCAGAGAAGACAAAATTGTTCATCCACAGTCTCTAGCCACATTACTAAATGGTCACAGGTAAGTCATCCATAGTTCTATGCTTAAAAAAAATAATGCTGCTAAATATTTATTTAAAATGGAATTAAAAATATACTTTGTTATTTTTACCAGACTGACTGGCTGAGATGGATGGGTAGGGACTTGGGTAGGTGCCTTTGCTCAGCAGTGAGACAGTATGGGCTAGCTAATAACAATATTAATATTTTTACATTGTTAAATGGAGTGTAAATAACAACTATTATTTTGTAAGATTATACCTATACAACTTATAGGAATCAAAAGACCTCCAACTGATAGTTGCAAATAAATCCAAATCATTAATATGGTGTGTAGCAACAGTTGCATTTGTTTCCAACTTACACATTGTGTCTTCACTGATGTTCAAGAAGAACAATGTGGTGGACAGTTCAATTTTTTTAATGTATCAATTATTGTACATGCACAGATTTTATAACCTTTTTTTATTTAAGAACTGTAAGTTGGTGGACACGGACGTCGTCGGTGTGAATGTACTTAAGCAACTTAAAAAATGCAAATACTATGGCTAAGGGCCACTAGAGAACAAATAAACATACATTCATTCCTTTAAAATTTTCCACTTATTATGTTCTGTGGTGCAGACTTTCAGAAACATACATGCTTAAATCTTTGTTCTTTATCATACAAATGAGATAAGATTGAAAACCAATAATTTTTAAACCTGTTATGCCTCATACATATACACATAACAGTTATAAAGGTTGTTTAAGTGTAGTAGGCCAGCATATTGGGTCTCCTCATAGTCTCTAGGGAAGGGCTTTGAGGGAATTCTGATAATGGTAATGATGTACACACCAAAATACTATTCTATCCCTTCAGGAACTAATCTGTTAAATACATTTTTTAATCAATCAAGGTCAAAATTGCTTATTTTATTTTAACTATCGACGACGACGACGACGCCATTTGTAAAATGCAGAATTATACAATCTGCCTGCGACATATTATTAATTTAATGTCGTACAACCAATCAAATTGAGGCTATTCGTTTTCTTTCAAGCTGGGATGTAAACATTCTTTCGTGTAATAGTGTCAGAGCGGTTTTGTGCAATATATTATATTGCACAAAATGTTGTTTGTACTTCTAGTCTGTAGCATACTCATATTAAGCCAACCCTGTTGAAAGGATTCCTTTCGCTGCAGTCGGGCGACGCGCGGGCGCGCCCCACCCCCAAGACTGTAAATCCATTAACAGAGTACATATTACCATTTATGCTGGGGCTAGGGCAGGGCTATCTCATCTTAGTGGGGCTTGCCGAGGTTTCCCTTTTTAGAATGTGTTAAAATGACTCAATCTGAATATGTTGTCCTTCTAATAAATATTAATAATAAAATAATAAAAATAAATATTAGCCGTTTGTGTCGCTAGGGGAGAGACACTTGCCCGCTATTTTTGTCTCGTACCAGGATACGTTTGTTTACACAATTCTATGACCGCGGCTTATATTTCGTTTCGACGCGATTCTGTTTCGGCGTGCAGTGGTACTGGGGGTAGCGATGCGCATTTTGTCTGGCACAGACTATAGCTCGTTAGATTAGTTGTTAAGTCTTAACTATAAGTTAGTTAACTGTTTTTTTATTATTATTATTATTGACGTCAATAAGTGCCTGTAAAGGTTTACATTTAATAAATAATTTGACTTTGACTTCTAGTACAGGCATTGAGAGTCTCATACTGAGCCAGCCGCGGTGAAAGAAGTCGCAGCGTTGTACTCTCCACTCGCTAGAGGCCGGCGGGTCTCGTGGCCAGGGCGCGGGCTGGGGCTGGGGCGCGTGGGGCTAGGGCGGGGCTATCTGATGTTAGTGGGGCTTGCCATTGTCTCCCTTATTAAAATGGGTTATAATTACTTAATCTGTTTGTACTTCTAGTACGGGCATCGAGTGTCTCATACTGAGCCAGCCGCGGTGGAAGAAGTCGCAGCGTTGTACTCTCCACTCGCTAGAGGCGGGCGGGGCTCGCGGCTGGGGCGCGGGCTGCGGCTGGGGCTGGGGCGCGTGGGGCTGGGGCGGCCGCGCGGGCTGGCGGGCTGCGTGGGACGCGATGCGAGCGCCCGCCCGCGACCACGTCACCCTAGTACACTTCAACACACTACACGATACGCTGCATAATTATTTGAGGAAGCACCGGTTTTGCACTGACTGCAAGACTAAAGTGAGTATACACCTTGTCTAAGACTCTTAGAGGTTTCTAAGTTCTAACGATCGAATTTATATTGTGTCCGGTATGAAGACAGCTAAGCTCTTAAAGGTTTACGCTTATCTTTTAAAGCGTTGGTAGCTAAAAGGATATATGCGAGAAATTATGGTTCAATGGTCTTGCGTTAAACTACGTCCCTGTTATTCAAGAACGCTGACTAAAAGTAAATGCAAAATAAATATGGTAACATAATATAACAATAATTATTGAAAAAACTATGATTATGCTTTTATTATTGCCATTTTAAAAACTGTATTGAACTTGAAATACGTTTTCGAATCAAATCTGTGGCCTTGTTAAGATAAATCTATGTTTAGTCAGTGAGATAAGTTTTTAATATGAGCATTATCTTTATTCAATGAATTCAAGTCTTTGGCATAACTATTTATCTTTTTATGATGCTGAGTTACATGTCTTAATACAATCTTATGTATGTAAATACATTAGATTGTTTTAAAACATATGTATTATTTGCCAAAGTACTACATTGATACGCAAATATATCAATTATGCAAATTCACTTTTATAATATTTTTACTCTATTTTCAGGTTCTACGCGCATATCAGTTATTAGTAGAGGAAAAAGAGCCACAAAAAGAGAAAGGTTATGTAGGAGCGTTATATGGCGGTATCAAGAGATGCCTACTGGATAAGCACCTTCATTTACAAGCCAAGACCGACTACATAGTACAACTCATAGCCAGGGCGGAGCCAGAATTACTTGGGAACCACCGCGAAAGACACGCCAAAACACTTGAAATAGCACAGGAAGAGGTAGGAAGTATTCACATTTTGAATTTATCGGACAATCTCACCAATAACGTAAGATAGGTGATTTTAATTATCAAATTGAATTAACCATGTCGCGGTGAAGGAATACTACCACCCCCCTCTCTTCCCTTGGGTGTCGTAAAAGGCGACTAACGGACTAAAGATTGCACATACTTCCAACATCATGGAGCGGCGATGGGCTCACCACCTGTCACGCTGAGCACATGTGCGGTCGCTATTCGGTGAAAAGTGGACTTTGGTAGAGGATTGACTTTGCGGTCCTCATTGCCTAGTCTCTGACTAACCCTTCGGGGATAATAGTCGTGATTATATGTATGTATGAAATCTATACTAAACTAGCGACCCACTCGCGACTACGTCCACGTGGACCCCTTGCCTTATGACGAGTTTCTATTAATTTATGGGGTAACCAACAAAGCAATTACACAAAAACTGGCTAAAACATACATTGCAACTTACAAAAAAATGAGTAAGTAATGCTTTACTTATAGGTAAGGCTACTACCATACATACAACATAATTATTTTAAGTTCAATCAATATGTAACAGACATGCCTGAGGCATAGTTCAGACCAAACGTATTGTCTGCCGCTGACTGTGAGCGCGCATTACGCAGTTTATCGTTTTTCCATATAGATTTAACTTCTCGTTCACACCGAACAGACTATACGCTATTCCTCCTCCGTGCTTCGTTTTCCTCATTGCTGAGGGTCGTGACCTCCTTCATCATATATGCGACGCTTGATGATTGAGCGCCATCTGGACCGGTTGCCGGCAACGGTAGTGCATCGTGCATAGAGGTGTCCAGCGCGGTACGGATTTGGTCGGACCAACGCATCGGGCTGCGGCCGCCAGCTCTTTTTCCTTCTACCTTCCCCGTGACAATTAACTTCTCTAAATTGTCACCACTTCTTCTGGCAATTTGACCGAAGTACTCTAGGATTCTCAAGAGGCATATGGATGAGAGCCTGGATTTTATTTTCAGTTGCTTGAGAATCGACACGTTGGTCCGATGAGCTGTCCAAGGAATCCGCAGCATTCTTCTCCAGCACCACATTTCAAAGGCATCAATGCGGTTTCGGTCCGATGCTTTTAGCGTCCATGTCTCAGCACCGTATAAGAAAATCGAGAACACCAGAGCACGCCCTAGTCTGACTTTAGTACTCGGTGAAACGCTACAGTCTTTCCAAGTCTTGTGGAGTTGGGACATAGCGTTCCTGGCCATTCCTACTTCAGCTTCGCTGGAACCATTATTGCTTATGCTTGATCCCAGGTATATGAAGCTGTCAACGACTTCCAGTTGTAAGGTACCACTGAGATCCACCTTTTTCGCGCGGTCCACCACCATAATTTTTGTCTTGGATCTGTTGACAATCATTGCTAACAGTCTCCATCCTGCTCAGTAAAGCAACCATTTCAGCTTCAGTTGCAGCTAAGAGAGTCGTGTCATCGGCATAGCGGAGGTTGGTATACGCTATTACGTAGTGCGTTATCGCTGACTCTCGGTGGCCGATTTTTGAACTACGCGTCTATGCACGGCGGACGCGGATTGGCTACGCAGCCGAACGTAACAGCGTATTAGATTGCAGCGCCGCGGGCACAATTCATTCGAAAAACTTCAATGAGTACAGACGTGTATCTCGCGATGTTCGATACCGAAAGTACGCTATAGCATATTGTCGGCTTGGTTAGAACGCATACTGCAGACTGAGTCTACGTTCACGCTGGGGCTGCCAGTGAACAAACACGCAGTCGGACAATACGTTTGGTCTGAACAATGCCTTAGAGACAAAATAATTTAAAATTTATTAAAATTGAAAGTAAAGTTAAATTGATTTACAAAAACATTTCGGCAATTGATTTTTTTTAGTATTAGATATAAATCAATTGAGACAATTTTTTAAATAAAATTTTAAATAATATGCATACTACTAAATCCTTTTTAGTAGTATGTATATTAGCATATTTTACATAGGCATTATGTCAGCTAATCTATCTACCTATCTGTATACCTAAATAAAGCTCAATTGCTACGAATGTATGCTCGTCAAAAACTTAAACTCAACAGTACCAATTCGCCACAGGTGCTAATCTGCCTCGGTATATGCATTTACGAGCGGCTGCAGCGCATATCGCTCCGGCTGCGCGAGGAAGAAGGCACCTGCCAAACGCTCGCCGCCGTCGCCGTGGAGGCGTTGTACCGCAAGTTCGAGACCGCGGTGGAGCAGAAGAGCGGCGTCTCTAAACTACAACTGTTGTATGACGAGATCACGCAGGAAGAGCTCACCCGGCAGCAGCGCAAAGAGCAGAAGAAGCTCAAGCGCCGTAAGAAGAAGGAGCGGCTGGCCGTCGAGACTAAGTGCAAGGTATTTTGCTAGTTATTTTGACTGTGGTTAGGTCCATTTTTCTACGTAACTGTTTTGTCACGTAACTACTAATAGGTCAACAATAACTCGTGAACGCATTTCAAGTTTAGAACAGCTGGAAAAAGCTTTCTCTTACTCGTGCTTGCAACTGTTGAAAGTATAATAAAAGCGGTAAAATCCTTTACTAAGGACAGAAATGAAGTATTTAAAACGAGCGTAAGAGTCCAATTGTACCTAGATAGTCCCATGGTCTGCGTCAGGGGAGGAGTGACATCTGCAAACAACTAACATTCATATTACGCGCCCCCTTCCCCCCCCCCCTCCCTCGCCTCTCCCGAAATCTTTCGTCTCCGTCCCGCAGACTGTGGGACTGTCACATAATAATATGCATTTGCCAGCCTATAGTTCACTCGAGCAAAGTCGCAGTCGCCAGTTTAGAAGCATTTCCGTGAATCCTTGTTTCCCCCACCGTAGCCTTGACGTTTAACTGTAACTTTAGGACTCCGAAGAACCTGAAGACAACTGCCAATGCGAGGAGTGCTTACTGGAGGAGCGCGACACGGCCACAGCATTGCTGGCGCCCCGGCACTACGCCGCGTGCTGCGCCGGCGGCGACGCCTGCCGCGCCTGGGACCCGCCGCCGCAGCGCAAGCCGGGACACCTCTCGCCGCACGACCACTCGCAGGTGACTGCACACACGCTGCACACACGCTAGTAGGGCATCGAGAACCACACATCAAAACTCAAACTCAAAATATATTAATTCAATAAACTCAATTAATAAGTACTTTACGATTTAGGACGTCATTTTTTGACTGGGGCAAAGAACGGGCGCAAGAAACCACAGCGCACAGAAGCAACATTTTAAACATATATTAGGAACCGGTCCTTTCGTATCCAAATTGAATGCAGAACCGGGTACCCGTTTTTTTCGGTTGTTTTTAGATTCGATTATTAGCTATAATTGGATACATACACACACACACATTGCACACACTGATCCATACATTTATGAAATGACAATCAAATTATTTCGTTTATTTGTAATTTCCACTCCTTTTGGATTGTTATTTTACTTCAATGTTCAATGTCAAACTATAAATGCTAGTAAGGCCTTTCTTCATATAAGCACATTCAAGCAAAATCAAGCACTTCCTTACATTTTCGTAGTAATTGATATTGATATTCCATGCACACGCCTGCAGATCAACCTATCCAAAACTGTCAAATTTCTCCATACGATATGGATATGGATCATAGACTAGTGATAAAGCTCAAAAGTAGAACCAGCACTTTCCATAGAAAAAATGCTAAACTTGTATACAATAGAATTTGATCATAAAGTAAAGCTAATATTATTTGCTACCTAAACCAAGTTTTGTCTTATTTTTGTCGAATCGCGGTTAAGAGTTATTTAATTATTAATATTTTTAATATGGAAACACTGAGTCTCCAAAAGGCAGACATGTTACATTAAAAAATGTCTAACGTGGCTGCATAAACCATAATTCTTTTGCTTTTAAAAAAGTGACAAGTCAAAAATTCCGTTACGTAAGTCAACTATTCAGTACAATTTGACTTTGATTTGATTTTGAGTTATTTAGTACAATTCGACTTTGAGTTGAGCTGTACAACTGTCATTTTTTGACAGATATTGCTACATAATAAATTATAGATAAAAAATTAAAAAGTATACAACTTAAGCATAAAAGGCCGGGTCTCCTTTATTCAGGAAAGGACATAATTTTTTTGGTACTAAATTAAAAGAAAAATTAACTGCAACAATTTATATACTTCCTTGTCCAAGAGACTAAATGCTATCATTCCGTATATTTTTTAGATTTTTAATTACCTCTGTAAAATAATACTGTATTTTGATAAGTTTTGTACGTTTCTGAACGAGAGTTCCGGTTTTTTTAATGTTCACGAATGCAGGGTTATTAAGTAGGTAAGTCTATGAGGTCTATGGTAATGTAGAAACGATATCATTAAACACAGTTGTCCAAGAGACTAAATGCTATCATTCTATATATTTTTTAGATTTTTAATTACCTCCGTAAAAGAATACTGTATTTAGATAAGTTTTGTACGTGTCTGAACGAGGTTTTTTTAAATGTTAACAAACGCAGGGTTATTAAGTAGGTAAGTCTATGAGGTCTATGGTAATTTAGAAACGATATCGTTAAACACAGTTATCTTTTTCGCACTTAAATTATTTAACAACGATACACACAAATAACACAACGAAAGCGCGGCCGCGAATCGTCTCTCGTCTGGCGGCTGACAGTCTGACATCTGTCTACGATGCGAATTGACATATAAAACGTCAAACAAGCATCACTTTGTTATTTTTAATAACAAAGTGTCACAATCCGAATATAATGTTGCCATTTTTTAGTAGAAATCAATGTTGGTTATTAATTTATATAAAAAACCGAGGTCTTTAAATTAATAATACGGTTATAAATATGTTAGTAATAATATATTCTTCAAGTATTTATACAAAGGTGTCAAGTTATAAGACTTTGGAATTTAGTACCAAACCCCCATAGTAAAAAAAATTATGTCCTTTGACATTATGTTTGTCATTTTGTCTTTTTTACGTTATGTTTATTAACTCTAGGTAAAAGAATACTACCACCCCTTCTCTTCCCTTGGATGTCGTAAAAGGCGACTAACGGACTAAAGATTGCACATACATCCAATAGCATAGAGCTACGATGGGCTCACCACCTGTCACGCTTAACACATGTTTAGTCGCTATTTGGTGAAATGTGGACTATGGCAGAGGACTACTTTTGAGGTCCTCATTGACTGGTCTCTGACTAACCCTTCGGGGGTAATAGTCGTTGTAGGAGCCTACGTACACGTACATTATAATAACTATTGCATATTGGTAATTTCACAATGTCCACAATGCGTTTGCATACGCATCACTTTTACAGACAATAGGCTAGTTGACTAAATTTCAAAATCATATTAAAACGATACCTGTTCACCTATTATATTCTAAAAATACAATATTTTTAAAAAACATTGATCATTTATAATATTTATTTTGCGTTTTTATATTCCGATTTAAATCAATCAATCAATCAATCTCTTATTTGATGGCTCGCTATGATTTAGCCAGTGTCTAGTTTTTGGGTAGACAATGTGGTTTAGTTTTTGTTTGTGACTCTGCTTTAAATTTTAGGGCGTTATGCTCATACAAGAGAACTGTCAGAAAATAAGATTTATTAATTTTGAGGAACTGTCTAGCGAGTTTGACTGTTGAGATACCTGTAACAATAACAAATAGATGGGTTAGTAAGTGAGTGAAGCAGATAAAGATTTGCAGTTACAATTTAATATTATTAGTGTTAATGAACGAACACAGGACTTTGACAAAATCAGTATCTACGAACGCTAATACAGATTTAAAATTAGTAGGCCGAGGGATACACGGAGGGAGAAGGGAGTATAAGGAGGGGCTGTTTTTAGGGCAATTAAAAAATATATGTTCTGTTGTACCTTCGTCAAGCTCCGATTTAAATTTACCGCAAAAACGCGTAAGACCGCCATGTTGAGTAAATGACGTCACGCCGTGCCAAACATCCGTTTCGTTCGAGGCTTGTTCTTTAGAAATGTCACAATAATAAAATGGCATTTGGCACGGCGTGACGTCACGGCGTCTGATTTCCGTTTAATGTCATATGACTGAATGCGTATTATTGTCGATTATTAACTTTAAAAATAATAATATGATGAATATTTTAGATATTTTGTTTCTATAAATGATAATTGATCATTAGAAGCCAATCCACCTGATCTTAGTGGACACAAGCCTATTGTAGAATTAATTACTTACAATAAATTAGTGTTTTTCTAGCATTCAATCAGGTTGGTTTATTTAGCACTCTCCGGAATAAGCTATCCTTAGCAAGCATTCGAGTGTGGGAATCAGCCCCCACATTTTGGTCCTTCGTTAGCCCGTTGCTGGGACATATTCGGTATGGTTTTCTTTGACTTTCGCGCGGTGGTTTATTTGTATGTTATTAACTCTGCAAAAACTACCCCCCAGGACTGCGGCTACTCATCGGGCACGACCACCGGCTGCTGCGACACGCTGTCGGGCTCCTCGTCGCTGTCGTCGCCCGAGGGCTCCGAGGTGGCGTGCGACGGCTGCTGCAGCCACGGCGGCGACTGCGACAAGCCGGACAAGGGCGGGTTCACGCTATCGCTGCAGGAGATGCTAATGGTCAGTCGAGGTTTCTTTTTTTTCGCTTCGGTGGCTGAGTGGTCAAGCGCTCGGCTCGATATCCAGAGGTGCAATTGGCTACTTGACAGTTCTCGGAAAAGTATTTTAAAAATTACAAACGCTCGTTTTATACTTCTTAGAATATTTTTTTTCTCGAAAAAGCTTTATTTAATACAAAAAAAAATTAAAATTTTGCGCGAAAACGGTTGGCCACGTGACATTTTACCCTGTGACGTCACACTTCAATAAACAAACAAAGGAGACCTTTCCTCTTCCCATACTACTACGCAGTGGCGTGCCTAGGGCTTCAGATTGGGGCAAGCCACAAACCTGAAGATCCTAATCTTGCTACCTAGGTACAATGTTGGTACCCATTTGTATCATAGGCCGTGGCATTCCAAACGTTCTTGTCGTTTGTAAAAAACAGCCTATTATTTTCTATTACATCTTGAATGTGATTTTTGTGAAAAATTAAAAAAAAAAATTACTGCGGTCAATTTTGGCGTTCTTTATCTCAGAAACCAAAATACATTAACAGTATTTACTTATTGAATAGTGTAGAATAGCTATTGGCATAGTACTCGTACGTAGCGGCCTCGCTTTTTGTAAATTTTGCTTAACTTTTTATTTAAACCCAAAATTGCAGAGAAAGATTTTCATAAATTGCGCGAGGGCACTTTTTTGAGCTCCTGGATTGAACTACTGTTCTAAACAAATGAAATAAAAAATGAGAATGTTATCTCGTCGTATTAATTTATTATCCTATTTCGATGAAAACTATAAATATAACTAAGTACAAATTACTAAGTAAGTACAAAATGCGATGCGCCGGCCGGGCCGTCCGTCCGAACTCAGCTTATTCTCGCAGAGTGGAGATTCGTAATATTAAGCATGCATTTATTATCCTATTTCGATAAAAACGATAAATACAACTGGAAAATTACTACAAAATGCGAAAATGGGCATTTTGCGCGGGAATCACAGTCGATACCTATGTAGGCAGGCCTCTACACTTAATTTATTAATTATTACTTAATTATTTTGAATGGAAGCAACCAACAATCCATAGAGTTTTTTACATAGACCTATTATAATTAATGCCCTAGATGACTTTTAATAGTCTGCGAAATACATAAATCATGTGTGATGTTCAAAGAATTTATTTACTTACCTCTGCCTTGCGTATGCCAATCATCAACACGTTTAAGTACACATTTGTTTGCAACACATCACATGCCCAACACATCTAAGTTCGTCACAGAGACCAATAAAGCGACGAAATGAACTCGGAACACATTTTTTTATCACAAATTACGAAAACACTTGTTACAAAACAATCGCTCAAACAAAGTGAAGTGTGACAATAACAAAGAATAAAAAATGGCTGGCTGCAGCCTGTGGCTGCTGCACAGCACAATCGCGTATTAACGCTCGCCTCTGATTGGTTCGCCCGAGCTCGAGCTGTCGTCGGTCGCCTCTGATTGGTTCGCCCGCGTTGAAGTTGCACGTGATTCGGTAGAAATAAAGCCTGATTTGGAGAAGGCCTTACTTGCGAACTTCATAACGCAAGCTGGCTTTGACGAAGAGTATGAATTTCTCATAGAATCTATACATACTTATGCAGTATTATGTTTATAGAGTAGCAATTATGTTAAAGTTAGAAGAGAGCGGATATACTTTAAATCCGAAGCCCGGTTGCAAGCCAACTTGTGCGAGAGAGATGTAAAGGATCGCACGATTTATAAGCAGCTTTATGCGATTTGTTTGGTGATTCTTAATATGAGAAACTTATAAAATTGATAATTTGAATGCTGATGAAAGAAAATTAACAATAGTAAAAAATATTAAGTGATTTTAATAATTGCGTTTTACTAGTAGTGATATTGAGTTTTTCTTAGGGCAAGCCGGGCTTTTCGGCTTGTATGAAGGTACCGCCACTGCTACTACGGCTTCGCATGTACCTAAGATTCAAAGGAAGGATGTAGGAAAAAAATCGTAGATTCCAGAAATATATGTATTATATTTGTACCACCTAAAATATTATTAGAAAGGTTAGATGGCTTGCAACATTGGATTAATTTAACTGGCAAGCAATACTCTCTCGCTGTCGGGTGCGTTTCGTTAGCTTACCTAAGGGCCAACTAATTATAAGATAAAAGTCTTAGTGTAACTTATTTTTACTTAAGCAAAACATTTTTTTAGCAAAAACATGATAAATAGTAACAAAAATAAGTGTTTTAGCTGTTTGGAATTATTTTGTTGCTTTTGATTATTCTGAGAGAGAGAGATTAGTAGACTGACTATGTGAGTTTATAGAAAACCATATAATTTAAACTAGGTTTTGCGTCTATTTATTATCCATTGTGAGTTTAGATCTCAAAAATTTTTTTTATGTTTATCCACACCACAAACTGCCACCATCACAAAAAACCAGTATGACAGTTGTCACTGTCATATTTTCGCCTTTTATTTGCACGTTTCGTTTCATGTATACGATTTCTGAAACAATTTATATGATTTTTTTAATTTCCAAAAAAATACTAGTTTCGGCGTATTTTATTGAAAAATGATATCATCCGGTGTTTCTGAATAATTTATAGGATATTTTAAAATAAAGTGTACCTCGGTACATTTTGAGCCGAAATGAAAAGGTCTCTTTTAACTTGAAACCTGACAGATACTTAGTTTTAGCAGGAGGGTGTCACTCCGCAGTTTAGGTACGTTCGTTTGGCGCGCCTCCGCAGTTTGGCCGCCTAGGCGTATGGCAGTAAAGGTTGCCGCGAGCCATAGCACCGAACACCGAGCGCCGAAACGCTTATCTCATAATCCCTGCGCGCACGCGTAAACCCTACGCTCTGTGACGTCATGACGTCAAATCGATATCTGAATGAATGCTCGGGTCACACGATACGTTTCAATTTCGCGTGAAAGTCGTTAGAGAGTGAACCTTCTGTACGTAGTACTATTAGTTATTCTGTGGTTTTAGTTTGTTTTGTGAAATATGACGTCACACGTAGCTCAATCATGGCCACCCGTGTTTCGGGTCTTGTAATCCACAGATAAAAATCGCAATTTTTTTTTTTAAATAAAATATTTAGAAATATTTCAAAACTATTAGATGAAATAATTGTTAAATTATAAACCTTATCCGACATATTTCATATTTTATTGTTACAGCTGTCAAATAGCCATCCCAGGGTAAATTGTTATCGAATTTTTGGATGCATAATTGGCTATTTGACAGTTGTAACAATAAATTATGAAATATATCGGAAATGGTAGTTTACGATTTAACGATAATTATCCAATAGTTCTTTTTAATTAAGATAATTTGTAAATATTTTATTTTTACAAAATAAATTTGCGATTTTTTATATGTGGATTACAAAACCCGAAACACGGGCGGCAAGGGGCGGCCATGATTGAGCTTCATGTGACGTCACATTTTACAAAATTATAAGATCTGTCTGTCAGGTTTCAAGATAAGTTTCTATATTTATTGAAATGTGACGTCACAGAGCAAAATGTCACGTGACCAACCGTTTTCGCACGAAATTTGAAAGCAATAAAGAAAAATGTTTTTTTCTGTTAAATAAAGGTTTTTTCGAGAAAGAAAATATTGTACGGTGTATAAAATAAGCGTTTGTAACTTTTTAAATACTTTTTGAAAACTGTCAAGTAGCCAATTGCATAGCCTGGGTTTGTGATCGATCACCAACTCGCATTTGGCAATACTCAACTCAAGCCCATCAATTGTAGCAATGACATGATTTCAATGGCGGAGGCCTTTGCCCTGCACTGGGACAGTATGCAGTATGTACTTTACTTTGAATGCCTTGGTGCGGTCAGCACCCGTACTAGTTTAAGATTAAGTCATGTGTATGCGCAATAAAGTGTTTGTCTATTCATTGTGTTAAGTTTAGTGAGTCTTGTACTTCTTCTTCATTATTTAATTAAGCTCGACTGTTTATTTTATTTTTTATTTATTTATTATAAGTTTATTTATTTATTTATAAGTTTATTAATTAACTAAATGTTTATTTATCTTTTTACGGTTCGTAGCGTATTAAGTCAATAAAATATACTTGTAATGTTTTTTTTTAACTCACTTTTTTATATATTACAGGATACATGCTCATCAGAAGACGAACAGGACACCAGTTATATTCCTATAGAGGAAGTTCTAGAGTTCAGATCTCGCGGAAACATAACGGAGAAACGACAGGAGTTGCGGCAGAATCTACGGCAGAAGTTTGCACAACTCTGCGTCAAACCGCAGGACGATAGGGCCTGAGCACCCAACACCCATTCAACTGCACTATATCAAAAATTATTTATAGCCTTTCCCTCATGCGGGAGACACGTCATCGGCATTCGGCGGGTACACACGCCAGGGGCTAATTGTCTAACTTCAACACCTATCGCAATACCTTTCAAGTACATTGATTTATGCTAGTTTCCTTATTTAAAATTATTTTAAAATAATAAAATAATCAAACTAGCTAAACAGTATACTACTACTTGAAAGGTATTGCGAATATGTTATACAATAAGCCCCCTGGTCAACCTACCAATTGTCTATTTTAAATTTCGTCATTACATCTTTAACTTTATGTTTTGGATATGAAGATCAATATCAAAGAGAAATTTGTCTACCTACGCCTGGTTTCCTCACCATGGAATCCTGTTATTTCAAGAATGCCAAAAAACTGTTTGGTGAGGAAGCCAGGCGTAACCTACGCCTGGCTTCCTCACCAAACTATGTCTATAACTTTTTAACTATAAGGATACTATTTATTTCCTTTTTGGTACTATTTGGGTAGTTTTTTTGGCATTCTTGAAATAACAGAATTCTACGGTGAGGAAGCCAGGCATAGGTACACAGAAATTTGACAATTTTAAGTTAGTTGACCTGGCTGGCGCGTGTATGGTTTGAAACCTTAACTCTTCAGTAGTTGAGGATTTCGGGTGAAGCTATCCAACCTTCGAGCCAGATGAAGCACTTCCCTATTGTGGAATAATAACAATAACGCTCGAAATGTTTTTCACATTCTATGTTGGATACTACTACACTCCTATTGTACTGTACCGATTGTTATCCGATAATTTGCCTCGAGCATAAGGAAATGGCACTTATATAACCGCTTCATGGTCCATAGGTGGACTTGTAATGTGTGTCGACGACTGGTCCACTATGTAACAGTAAGTCGCTCGATCCTCCGGTAGGTGAACAGTGAAGAGCGTCGTTTCAAAACGCAAGTTGTCACATCAAGGACAATTTTCAGTTTGTTACGACTTCGTACTCCTTAATTATAGACTACTTTACAACAGCAAAACGTTGTTTGCTTTAAAATGCTATTAAAACATATAAAAAGTCATGTCAAAAATAAGGTTTGTTTCAAAACGAAAGTAAGACAGGAACTGTATTGTATCAAAACGTAACCAAACCAACTAAACCAACCAAACCAATGTATTAAAAACATTAATATTTTGGTGGAATTTCATTCAAAACGATAGTAGCCAAAAACGATATAATTGATTTTTATGTGAACTTTCTCCATTACAGGTTTTTGCAAAATTTTTCAGTATTGTGTTTGTTGGACAGGTTGCCATTTGAAACGACGCTCTACTAACTGATGTTGGTTGTACGCAATAGAAACTACGATATCTTGTATGCGCTCGTTCTTTATTGTTTCCTTTATATTGTGGCATTCAACTCGCCCGTCTACACGATACTAGCGCCTCGTCAAGTGTACAATGGAAAAAAAATCAGAACAATTTATTGATCCACTATTACTAAAGTTCGTCGATAGCTGCGCTGTCGCATCGAAACGCTAGTATCATAATTAAGATTTAGAGTTTCATTTTAGCACAGCAGTGAAGGATTTTTACCGTAGTTTGGCAGGTCAACTGATAGGGAACTCTATTTATAAGCATTTGTAATGTTGTATTGTATGAATCCTAAAAGTATCCTACCTACCTAGTTAACCAGTTGTAGGTATTTTATACTCCTGGTCTTAAGATGCCTGAACCTGTCAAATGTCTAAATTAACATTTTTCATACGAACTTCTGCGGAAGTACTTTATTTTATTTATGATACTATGCAAGCAATGAATTTTGGTGAAGTTACGATATTATGAAATAGGTTATTGATTTAGTAAAGTACCAAAACAGTTTAATGAATCACTAATTATTGATCCTTATCTCATGTGTTAGAGAAATGGAAATTCACTTACTGATAATATTAGCCACCGTTTCAAACATCATGAATGGGGAAGATAATGGGTGCTTATAGTTATTACAGATATTGTAGATGATATTATAAAAATCTTGTATTGGTTGTACTGGTCTTTTATTTGTTAAATCATGTTCATAACCTAAGACAAATATAATTTTTAAGGAATAATAAATCAAGTGCAAGTTTGAATGATTCCAACCGTTTTAATGATTGACTGGATAATCCAGCATTTAAAAAATATTTACTATTTAAATTGTTAGAAGGCATAGTAATGGAAGTATTTAAAGTAGCATTTTTTGATCAAATTATTTTATTTTCAATTTGTGCTTAAATGACTCAATATTATGTGGTACATGATGAATTAATTATTGCTTGTTATGAAGAAGCTTCGAAAAGCATGAGGATGGAGTTACCGTGGCTATTTTGCCATTGTTATTAAAATCATAACCCAGTTTAAAATATACTATAATTACAGTGACATTGTGTTTTAGTACTGTAACAGTCATTAGATGACTGTAACCTGATAATCCTACCCAACCTTTCCTTCTATAATATGACTACATTAATTCAAGATTTATGACTGATCATCATCAACCAATGTTAACAGCCACGTGGTACCACTAACCTTAAAAAACATTTAAAGGTTTATCCCAGTGCCTCCACTGGGATAAAGCTTTACATGTTTTTTAACAGTGACTGTTAATTTTATAAGAAACGAACCATATTACAAGTCTTAAGACTTAAAATTATCTTATAAATTTACAGTAACAAGGCACTATAGGTAGGTACTGCTGATAATCTATTGAGCCCTGTTGCACTATTGTACTGAAGTGAACAAATTACTTATATTAATTATCCATTAAAAACAATACAATTAAGATTACTCTACAAATAAGATTGTGGAATTAAGCTGTACATGGCAAAACTTTTCTACAATAATAATAAAGAAAACATTATTTTTAAACCATTATATTACCTACCTACTATAAAATTAAAGTCAAAGACAATAAAATCGTTATCCTAAAAAGGAAATTGGTGCTGTGGTTTCTAATTACCGCTCTGAGAACCGGCGTGATGTATGTTTGTAAAAAGAAAGTGGATGTATATACTAATAGCATTGTACTTTACAATATTATACACAATTTACACAAAAGTATGTAGGTACTGTACTTTACAAAATAAGTACAAGTAGTACAATTCTTTTTTGTTTGTTGTAAATATTTTTAATTTTACATTTACCTTGCTTTTTTTTAAATAAATGCCATAAAAGTAAAAATATAAAAATCTATATTTGTGCTATGCAAAGAGTAGCATTAGTACCACCAAAACCAAATGAATTCTTCAAAGCTATTCTTCTTTCAGATTCCCACTTTCTTGACACATTAGCTACATAGTTCAGGTCATCAACTGGCTCGTCTAAGTTTAATGTAGGAGGTAGAACTCCACTGTAGCAGGATAGAACAGTGAAAGCTGCCTCTAAATTGCCGGCAGCACCTAACAAATGTCCGTGAGCTCCTTTTGTAGATGATATTGAAATATTTGAGCTGTGTTCATTGAATAGTGACTTTATGGCAGTTGACTCTATACCATCTCCTATAGGTGTTGAAGTAGCATGAGCATTAATGTAAGTCACTTTCTCCTTTTCAATGTTACCATCTCTCAAGGCTCTGCTCATTGACAAGATTGCACCACTACCATCTTCTCTAGGTGTAGTAATGTGAGAAGCATCACCAGACAGACCATACCCTAAGACCTCTGCGTACATTTTTGCATTTCGTCTCAAAGCATGTTCATACTCTTCTAAAATTAAGACAGCTGCACCTTCACCCATGACAAAACCATCTCTTTTTTTGTCAAAAGGTCTAGAAGCTTTTGTAGGTGTTTCATTAAAGGAAGTACTTAAAGCTCGTAATCTACAGAAACCTGCAATAGCAAGTGGGCTTATGCATGATTCAGCTCCACCACACACCATAACATCGGCATCTCCATTTCTGATAAACCTAAAAGCATCACCAACTGAATGTGCTCCAGTTGCACATGCTGTGGAGACTGCATGGTTTGGCCCTCGCAGCCCATATTTGATGCTTATATGACCAGCTGCCATATTAGGCAATATTCTAGGGACAAAGAATGGGCTCACTTTATTGTAACCTTGTTTAAGAGCATCATTTGTGTCACAAACATCTTTTAAGTCAATCATTCCCATTCCCAGTGCAACTCCAGTTACTTCTTTATCCTCATCAGACTCTGGGGACCATTCCGCATCAGCCAGGGCTTCGGCTGTAGCCACTAGGGCTAGGCATGTAGCGGGAGCCATTGATTTCAAGTTTGCTCTAGACAGCGCTTTGTTTATTGTTTCATTATTTTCTGTAGGTATAATACCGGCAATCTTACATGGTAGTTTTGAATATTGCTCATCTTTTAGAGGAACTATTCCACAGTGCCCTTTCAACAGATTTTGCCAAACTATTTCCCTTCCTGTACCAAGAGGACTGACTATCCCCAGCCCGGTAACCACTACTCTTCTTCTAATTGGAAATTGAGAAAAACGTCGAAGATGACGCAATTTACGATATTCCATTATTTAAAACTTGCCTAACTATATCTAACAGTAATGTCTACAGTGCATCAAAATTAAATGCTGTAAATTTGTATATTATCTTATCTTTTGCGTTTTGAGAATTAACTAGTAAACATACAAAACACCAAAATCAGGTCTATCTGTGTTCAATTTATAGTACTCTATGAGGGAGGTAGGCTTGTTGAAAAAATACCGATACATCGATATATCGATATTTTTTGATCAATATATCGATATTTTTAGACGATATTTTTTTTTCGATATATCAATACATCGATACAAATTAAACAATATCGAAGTTCGTATCAAAATCGATATTTTTTTATTTATTATCATCGCATCACGATCTAACTTTTTAACTCGTTAGAATTCAAAGCCGTAAAAATAGTAAAAAAAACTTATTGTTGCTGAATTCCATTGATGTAATCTGTGGTAGAGAGTGTGTAACTGTCACTGTCAGTGCGTTGCTTTAGTCTTCTTCTGTCATGTGTGCATGTGTGCTACGTATACGCAACGGAAATATTTAACACCTACGGCTTCCTTCGTGCCGTCAGAGAGAGTGGTTTTTACGGTAAATATGGCGGATGGCGGTTCCTAACAACAGGAGCCGACTGAGTTGTTCGGCATGATTCACAGGTTCACTGTCCTAAAAATATAATAATAGGTTAATCAATTGTTATGGCCCTTATGTGGATTACGGAACTGTGAACCGGTTAAAACGATAATTTAAAATAAAAAATCTGTTTTTAATACTGGGCTAGGCTCACCTGAATAATTTTTTAACCGATTTTAAGAAAAAGCAGGTGGTTCTCCTTTAATTAAATACGGTGAAAAATTTGATTGATATATCGATATTTTTTTCGCGATATATCGAGGCCGACAATGATATTTTTTAAAATATCGATGTATCGATATTTTTTTTCATTTCCAACATCCCTACTATGAGGGAGGTGTACTATGAGTGTCAAACTGTCAAGTGTCAGTCAATGTCAAATAAAACGCAATTTTTGTTTTTTTTTATAACGTTGATACAGAAAAAATAAAGGGCTTTTACAGCCTTCATGATTTATGTCAATGATAGATAAAACGCAAACTGAGTACTCTGATACTCAGCACATTCAGTCGGTGATGCTTTCAAGTTTATCAGAAATGGAGATGCTGCTGTTATGGTCTGTGGACATTTTGACAAAAAAAGAGATGGTTTTGTCATGGGGCTTGATGCGCCTGATTCATTTGCCGTCTCGAAGAGAGTAAACTATGTAAATGAATGACTGATAGATGACAGCTGACAGTGACAGCAGGCCACGGGTCGGGTCATTCAACCTGCCTGTGACGTGCATTCAACTTTCAAAAGAAAGGTTTTGTTTGGCTGGGTTGTAAATAGCAAATAAATATTAATATTTAATTAAAAATATGATGCGACGTATAAGCATGTTTATCTCTTTTTGTATACTTTTTTCAGCAATTACATACAAAGAAGAATTAGATATTTATCTAAGAAACTTGTTACAAACTACGATTTTCTCTAAAAGCAAAAATGGGTACATCTACACTCCAGAAGAGTTAATGCAGTACAATGGAGTTACTAGGGATGAAATATACTTAGCTATACTTGGCACAATATTCGACGTCAGTAAAGGTCTGCAACATTATGGAGACGGATCCCCATATAATTATTTTGTAGGTGAGAAAATTTACTTTAACCTACTATCAAACAATTTTCTTCCTAATAACAATTAATACTGTATACCGATAAATGTTTATAAAATACTAATATATCACATTTCTTGAAATAACTTGTATTCCTGGAATCTTATTTCAGGTAAAGATGGCTCAAGGGCCTTCATAACAGGAAACTTTAAAGATGATAGTGAAAATAAAGACCACATTCTAGACTTGTCATGTGACGAATTGTTTGTTTTGCTTAATTGGAAAAAGACATTGAAAGAAAAATATAAGTCAGTTGGTAAGTTTGTTGAAAATCTTTTAGTCAAACATTTATTTTAACATAGCAATGTCACAACATTGATTATAAAACATTTTATAGGAATTGTTATTGGCAGATTCTTTGATCATGATGGCAAAGAAACGGAGTACATGAAACAATTTTACGAGAGAATTGAGCACTGCCAATATCAAAAGGAAATGGCAAAGCGTGATGAGCGCAAATATCCGCCTTGTAACATCTCGTGGAGCGCTGATGAGGGTACACGTGTCTGGTGCACAACATCAAGGTACATAAAACAAAGATCAACATACATTCACTCATTCACAACCTCTTATTACTTATATAGGGGAGCACATTTTCCAAATATTATTTGATCTGTAAAAAAAAGAAAAAAGGAAATGCCCTGACTGAGTTTCTTTCCAGCTTTTTTCAGTACAAGGTCACCTGCCATAAGCCAAAATGAACCAATGCTGTAGTGATATTCATAAGTTTATCTTTATAGCCTTAACTTAAACAATTCAATAAAAATAAATTATACAGTAATAAATATCACAAGATAACATAAACCATCAAAAATCGTCTTTAAAAACCCAATGCTGGGCACAGGTCTTCCCACACATGAAGAGTTTGGGCATCACTGACCACACTAGACCAATGCAGGTTGGTGGGTTTTAAAGGCTGTCATCTTACGACAAGTGGACCCAACGGCTTAACACACCTGCACCAAGCACAGATTTAATAATGATTGTCATTAACTTACTTTTGGCTATGAATAAATGCTTCTGTGCTACTCAGACCAAATACTTTTTATTTGGTCTGAGCTGTGCTAGTGGTAATGCCTACAGGTAACTATATGCCTAAGCTACACCCCTAATATTTATCTTAACAATTTTGTTTTACAGCGGTGGAATTACTCGAAGTTGGACTGGTGTGCCACGACAGCTGTATACTCCTGGAGAAGATAAGCCTCGTTGTGTGTGTGTCAATGTCACCAATAATAGCCAAGTAGCATTGTTCAAAGAATATGACAATTGTTCTAGCACTTCCACTATGTGTTACATTCAAAATTCGGAATGAAATCACCAAGTTAACAGCCTGCATCATAGATGCATTGTAATTTTTGTAAATATTTATATTGTAAAAAGAAGAATTTAACTTATCAATGTTTAAATTAAACAATAAAACTTCGACTTAGGTAGTAGGATTATGAATCTCAAAGAATTTTTTTTTTCTAATCTTAGATGAATGATTAGTCTCGCTGCGCTCGACTAGATACCTCCGTCGTACTTGTAAAATGCGGCAACAAATACTACGCCGAAATCGGCGGCGTACCCAAGAGCCAGTCACACTGTTAACTGTGTGTAAAGTGAACGTACCGATTTTTTTATTAAAGTTTGGGCATAATTCAAAGTAAAATGCCAGTTTGCCTAATAAAACTGTGTAAAAATGTAACTAAGTACAAAAAAAATAAGAATTCGCATTCTTGCGAATTGTCATAGATGAGTTGCCGCATTTACGGAGCTGTGGTTTTTAGATAGGGCGGTATCTAGTCGAGCGCAGCGCGACCAATCATTCATCTAAGGTACTAATTTTGTTAGCGTTTATTTCAATGAATCTTACCCCCAGACATAGAGTAATAAATTATGTTTTGCTATCAACTGGATAGTGCCACATCATTGATTTAATATAGCAAAGCATATGGTGTTGTGTTGATGTATTTAAGTTGCAATCCAGCAAGTTAGCAACATGAAAGAGACCAGATGGGTGACCAAATTAAAAATAATTTTAACCCCTTGAGCACCGTAAAACCAGACACAATTGAAACTCCGGCGGCGGTCTTATGACCCTTGACCAGATCATAATATGATTCAGAATGCTGCCTTAACATGATATGCTGTTGGTTCTGGTTGTTCTTGTAAATAGCTGTCCTAAAACCCAACTTACTAACAACTTTGGACACAACTTCTTCAACTAACAACTTCATTGGACTAGTCTAGCCTACTCATCTGCTAGTGTTAAACTGTAGTGGAACAAGCCCAGCAGAACACAATTTTCGAACTGATGCTTAGTTTCAATTTTTACTTTGTCACAGAAACTACTCGTATTACATGTTGCTCTAAAAATAAATTAATCTGCCAGTTAAATATAGATTTTGTATGATTTTATGAATTTTTAACTCTAAAAAACTCAAAGATAACGAAATGTTGAAAAAATTACAACAATATATCCAGGAAGCTATGTTGACACTGCATGTGGAAGACTTAGGTGGTTTGATTCCCACCTGAGTTAGTAATTTTTACATATTTTGTTATCTTCTAAAACGATTTTAACCTTTGCACTGCCACATGTAGCAGGCCAAAAATCTATTGTCCCACGCTACGCCAAAATAGCAATAGGTTCCAAAAAATGGTATCATAGCATGTTGTCCAAGTCTCATTTCGTCTAAACGCATTAGTCGCATTTTGTGCAAGAGATGTAGTTACTACTTACTCAGATTAAAATTTCTTTCATAACTAGCCCTCCTAGAACTGCTGGTGTTCTGAAACTAACATTGCTTGGACAAATTGCGACTTCGACAAATTGAGACTTGGATATACTGGGATTTGGAGAAACTGCGATTTGGAAAATTTAAAATGGTTTTTTCAAAGTTAGACGAAATGCAACTTAGACAACATACTATGATACCCAAAAAATAGTGACGTTCAATGGCTACGATTGATTTACCCATTTCTTCCTCTTTCCTATTTATATTTAAAAGAAATATTATATTCAATATTTTTATTAGGTACAAACAAAAATATTGATTTATCATCATTATCCTCTCATATACTATTATACTGAGAATGCAAGAAAGAAGTATAATTTTGATGACAAGGAAAAAAGCCAAGGGTTTGATTTATTTTTGTTTATTTCATTCAACTCCAAAATAATGTGAAAGTCACATAAAAAGTACCATAGGTAATGATAATTTATTCTCTCAAACTGTTTTATCATTCAGTATCTTTATTTCAGTTTGTACCGATTCATCTAACTCAAGACATTCAATAGTTTTAAGAAATACTTGCATAGGTATTTTTTTCCTATTCAAAAAAGACTTACTACCAAGCAGTTTCTTTATTTTAGCCCTTCTTTTTTTTATTTTTTCTTTTGTGTACTGATTGCCTAACTGGAATGTAAGCAGTCTTTTTACTTTTCTTCCACCAATGAAAGTATCAGTAGATTTGTTATCAGTCTTAGGTTCTTCATAGATGGTTTCTAATGTCTGTGATACCGTTTTCACTTTCTTGTTTAGATAAAGAGCTTCAATTTGCTTGGGGTTTGCATTTTCTGTCGCATGTTTGCGTGGTTTCATGCTAACTCTGCGGTTACTAGATTTATTAATTTCAGGCATCAACGATTTTCTTTTCCTTAGTACTCTAACTGTTGATTCGGGACTTGGGGAAATTCCTGGTATACAGTCATTGTTTACATCATCCACCTCCATTATATCTAAATGTGCCATTTGGTTTGGTAATTCGGCATCCGCCCTGCAATAAAAATACTATGGTGAAAGGAAGGGTTGCATATTTGCGGGGCATCCTACAAAACATTTATTAGATATTTAAACTGACCTGGATGCGTCCATCGTGTGTATACACAAATATGTGTATAAATTCTTTTTATACGACAGCCATTTCAATAGATACGTAATAAATTACTGTCGTAAATGGAAAGAAGCCGTTGCTACTTTAATTTTTAGCCATCGACCGACTGGTTTTTTTACTCTCTTCTCACAGAGCGACAGCAGCAAGCGAGTTTTGACATTGACACTAAATGACACAAACTTTTTTTTTTAAATATATTTGTTCCATGAAGGAACAGGCTAAGCTCTGAGCCATACTGCCTAGTCATTAGTTTTTTATTTGTTTTTTTCCCTTGGTAATAATGAGTGGTGATTAAGATGAATGATAAATGATGTTCCCCAAACCCCTTGAGTCCTCAGCATAGATAAAGGTAATACTGTCGGAACTAGATGGCCATCTCGCTAATTTTTTTTGCCAACATGTTTCAACCAGGCTCCCTCTCGTGGTGTTATTCTACAACTTTTGACCAATATACATACCTATAGGTATAATAGGAGCTAAATTTTAATTTTAAAGCATGCAAAACCTTGTAAATCAGGCTGATATGATTTCATAAATTTAATGTAAGTGAAATTTACTCAGCATTAAATTTATGAAATCAAACCAGCCTGATTTACAAGGTTTTGCATGCAACAGCCAGTTTGGGAACTCAGAAATAAAACGACAATTCATTTTCTATTTTTAATATGTTTATGTTTCGCATAATACAATTTAGTTTACATATTAGAATAATCATCCCCATCATATTTTAATTCTCCGCACAAAATTCGATTTATAACATTCATCTTTGTTGATTTGCTCAGAAGTGTGCTTTAGTTTTACAAAAATTACTTTTTTGTGTATTCCAGCAGAAAATATTTAAAATTTTCCTAGAAGGTTTTTTTTAGGATTTTGCAGAAGGCAATGTGAAACATTTCGAAAGAAGAGCATATTATAGAATGAGACTGAAATTTTTTCTTCATTTGTAAAGCAACAACCGTTTGTATTTCTCATAATTCTTTCTCTAATCATAGTTTCTCTATGTTGAATTTCTGTAAATAGTTTTGCTGGTAAACTCATTTTTCCTGTAACTTTCTGTAAACCTTTATTATCAGACATTTTAATAGCACTAGCTAATCTTGTTCTTGCTGCGATTTCTTAACCTGTATATTACACTCTTAAGGTTTTTTTATTTCTTTCTGAATTATTTAAAATAGGCTAAAACCTTGTGGTTGTCTCCTTGTATCTGCAAATAAAAAACTTATTACATGACATGCAAGTGAACTAATAATAATATGTGGGATGTGGATTCAATCATTATTGTACCGATAATCGTTTCGGCAAACGGTTAGCTAAGAGCCTCTCACTGATAGGTTTGATCAAGGGTCAGATACATAAGGCAGTACTCCGTGACAAGGCACGAATTGTCAGGAGGTTCCTCATTCTGCAGCCCTACCCACCGATAGCTTTGGTCTATCCCCACTGCCGGTGGCAGCCTAGGTTAAGTTTTTTAGAATATTTTATACTGTAAATATGTTTTTTTTATTTTTTATGAAATATTGTAAACATTTATCTTAAGATTGTACAGATTATATAGAGAATAATAATAATATAAATACCTTTAGTTTGTGATGACTGATCAGCTGGTTTGCGACAATAGGTATGGTCTTTTACCTATATATCTGAAAAACAAAACAGCATAACTTAGGTAAATGCATTTGATAGAAAAGTCATAAATATTGTACACAGAAAATCCTAATACAATACTTTGCGACGCCACGCCGCGCGCCGCGCAAGGAACACAGAGATGCCGGACAGCTGCGTGACGTCACAGCCGCGAGCCGTATAAAAAGCGGCCGCGCACGCAGCTCGCAATCAGCACAGAACACATATACTAGACTGCCTCGGCGCCGTCGCCGAAGCATCGCCTGAGCCGACCTAGGCTGCGCGGTACGGGCTTTCACCGTATGGGCGCGTCTAGGCATATTGTTCTGTGGTCTGGGCCGATAGGGATCTCGGGTTGTAGCGGTACGGGCTTTCACCGTATCTCTGCTCACCTGAGGGCCTAGTCAATTGGCAAACAAATTAAACGCTACGAAATCTTCGCTACGATAAACCGAATGTATGGGATTGACATAAGCAAAAGTTACCTACGACGTAAAATTTACGCTAAAATAGACCTAATTGACAGTTTGACAAGCCAAGAATCGCTAATCTAGCGATCACTCAAATATTGAAGATAAAAATTCACACAAAATGGCGATTGTTTGATCAGCTGATGAAGGAATAGTTGTGTTGTGTTGAAAGTTTTGTTTAAAATGCTCTTTTTAGGGCTATTGTGGACTGCGATAATCAAGTGCTCAGGCGCTAAGGAAGAAATGTTTCCCTACGTTACTTGGAGCAAACTAACGAAATCGAGTTTGTTGTACTTGTGAATAGTTCTCGGAGTTCTCGTTTACGAACTTTCAAATATCTAACTAAGGTCTGCCGGGAATTGTGTGCTGATATAGTTGTTGCGATGTGAGTGACCAAATAAATGTGTATCATGCAATATTTTCCGCAACGAAGAGCAAGTCGCTGCATAACAATTTGTAGGGGCTCTCAAACCATACAAACATTTGGGCCAAATAAATCCACCTAAGTACCTTTAATCATGACAAGAAAGGTCAAGAATAAGACAACAGTAAGGGACTTTTTGTATAAATATTAAATGTAACCTATCCATAATGTCCATTTATCAATTTATAACTTAGATTGCCTATTTGTTTTACAGGTTCCAATGAAGATTTAATTTGCCAGGTAGCTTAGATTATTAAACCAAGGCTCTAAGTGTAGTAAGGTGTACCTATTGACTATACCCTATAAATCTTATACAGACAAGCATCTTTCTTAATAGGAAAAGATATCAGTCCTTACGTTCAAACGGTAAGTTTTAATAAATAAATTATTACTTACATAATAAAGGTAAGTATTATGCCTATTATTATATTGGGATTTACCAGGAAATGTCAGTTTTGTTAAAATTGCTAGAATAAAGAGTATTGACATAAAGATAAAACTATTTTATGTGGTTTTGCAGATTTGAGATGACGATTCAAAAATCTTAAATGTTACCTCATAATTTGGAGGATGGACTTCCTCAGAATGGTGAACAAACATGGTTATTTGGTAAAAAACAATATCAAGCAATTTTGTATAATACATAGGTACTTACCTACTAACTTTTTATCTATGACAATTTTCTATAAGTAAGTATATTGTTCTAATTTCTTAGGAGATTCTGGATACCTTCAAAAAGCATGGTTAATGATAATAACAACAATATTTAATGCTGCATCAGACTCACAAGAAAGGAGGGGTGTGTACCACATGTCATATCCAACAATGAAACTGCATTGAACATGGCTTTGGCATCGTTGAATTTAGTTATTTATATGATTTTTTTTTGTGGAGCTCTAATGTTGAGAACGTTTTTATTCTACAAAAAGGAGCAGTCTGTGCCATAAATATATTTATCCATAAAATAGTAATTTGGTTTATTTGATGAGGAAAAATTAAGTATAAAGTTAATTTAGTTCTAAGTTTATTGTGCTTTATTTAAAAAGATTTACTTAAGTATGTACAAAAAAACAGTACCTCCGTTGACAACATTTTTATTTTAAGAAAAGGAACAGTGTGCCATAAATATATTTAACCCATAAAATAGTGATTTGGTTTATATGATGGGGAAAAATTAAGTATAAAGTTAATTTAGTTCTAAGTTTATTGTGCTTTATTTAAAAAGATTTACTTAAGTAAGTATGTACAAAAAAACAGTACCTTCGTTGACAACATTTTTATTTTAAGAAAAGGAACAGTGTGCCATAAATATATTTAACCCATAAAATAGTGATTTGGTTTATATGATGGGGAAAAAATAAGTATAAAGTTAATTTAGTTCTAAGTTTATTGTACTTTATCAAAAAGATTTACTTAGGTAAGTACTAAAAAACAGTACCTTCTTATACACACAATTGGCATTTATTTTTATACACATATAGTTTTAATGTCAATAAGAGAAAGTGAAGCCTCATATTTAATAAACTTTGACTTTGAGAGAGGTAAGGAAATAAGAATATATTAAGAAATACAACATTAATGTTATTTTTTACTTGATATTTAATTTTACTTGCAGTAGGTACCTATAGAAAATGTTTAAGTACCTACTTATATCAATTTCTACTAGTCATAACATTAAGCTATTGAAGTTGTACTTGATTCATTATCAACATACAAAGGTAATTATATGTATAAACTTGCATTATTAATAACCGATTATTAAATCTGGTGGGTTCTATTGTGTTTGTTGTAATATTGTTTTTTCTTTAAATAGGTGGCTTAACATAAGGTGGCCTGTTATACATATAATACAAATTAAGTTCCATATCTAGCATACTCTGTAATAGTTTAGTTATTATCAATTTGGCGATTATGAAGTAATCGATTGAAATTGTTGCTTGAGTTTGTTACAAACTCTCACATTTTTATTTGTGTGAATCTGTAAATGGTTTGCTGTTTCACATTTTCAGTGTTATACTTTTTATAGAACTGTCGATTCACCTGTGAATATAAAATAAATAAATAAAATTAATTGTTTTTAAATTATTTTTGGTAAATATATACTACCTACTAACTTTTTATGTATGACAATTTTCTATAAGTAAGTATATTGTTCCAATTTCTTAGGAGATTCTGGATACCTTCAAAAAGCATGGTTAATCATAATAACACCAATATTTAATGCTGCATCAGGCTCACAATAAAGAAGGGATGTGTACCACATGTCGTATCCAACAATGAAACTGCATTAAACATGGCATAAAGTTGTACTTGATTCATTATCAACATACTAGGGTAATTATATAAAATTAATTGTTTTAAAATTATTTTTGGTAAACATATAAATAATCCTATATTTTATTTCGAAACATTATCAACCAACTCATAATGAATGGCAGTGAAATAAATAATGTAAAATAAATAAATATTTTAACTTGTCGCGTAGAGACCACGATCATGTCATTGTGTCTGTGAAGGCGTATATTTAATAAATGATTTGACTTTTAATTTCAATTATTTTCGGTACCTACCGCTATAAATAAGTAACAATGAAACAATCCTATATTAAGGCGATGTTGTCTTCATCGTCATCCTATGAACGTCCTGAACGTTCCCACATGAACGACAGCACTAAGGCAGACTGGGCTATAACAGGCTTAAGCCCTGAGCCAATACAATCGCAGTGTGCTTTACGTGCCTTCCGAAGCACGGAGGAGCTCGAGACGCTTTTTATTTGGTTACCCATCCTTTAGCTCGGTAATGTGAAAGTTGCGTAACTAACTGGCAAGATCACAAACCGGTGCGGCGCGGGTGGGGACTTTTTGCATTAGTTGAACCTCTAGCATTACCTTTCAAGTAACAGTAAGTACATTGCTTAGCTAGTTTGCATATTTTAAAATTAGTTTTAATTTAACTAGCAAAACCATGTACTTGGAATGTTTTTTATTTTATTTTATTTAGGACAATAATCAATTAGAAAAGTAATGTGATAGTTGTTGTAGTTAGACAACTAAACCCGAAAGCCTTAGCCGCTACGCCATAGAGTTACTTTAGGCGATGTACTCATACAAGATGCAAACGTTTTAATCACTACCTAGTGGGTACTCGCATCTAAGATCAAACTATTTAAATGTATCATATTATGGTAGGTAAGTCACTCGTCATCATTATAAGTACTTATTTACAAACGTGCTTGTCTGGCGAACTTCCGGCGAAAAAAGCGATTGATTCATTTTTCAAATTGTCTCAAGGAGTCTACCCGAATTTCTTAGTAAAGTGACATTCAATTCACTAAAACTCAAAAGGATCGGTGTGGTTACTACCTATTTATTAATCTTACTTAAGCGTTACATTATCATCAAACAAAAAAATACTAAGACAAGCCTGTATGTTCTATATCCCTTAGCTTATCGATATCGATGTAGCCTAGCGAATTTGATGAGCGATTTTGACGCTGTCACCGGTCGAGCGTTTGCCAGTTGACTAGGCCCTCTGGCCTCCGTCCTCAGGGACGTTTGAGTCTACTCGCGAGCAGTCGTTGCCTCGACGCCGTCGTCGACGCATCGCCTGACCCGACCTAGGCTGCGCGGTACGGGCTTTCACCGTAGGTGCGCGTCTGGGCCGATAGGGACCTCGGGTTGTAGCGGTACGGGCTTTCACCGTATCTCAGCTCACCTGGCCTCTGTCCTTAGGGACGTTTGAGTCGATCCGCGGTAGTTATAGATCCCGTAGCCGGGCGTGATTTAGTGGTTGTGGGTACGTAGTATCGGTGTAGACAGGTATCCTCAGAGGGCCTAGTCAACTGGCAAACGCTCGACCGGTGACAGCGTCAAAATCGCTCATCAAATTCGCTAGGCTACATCGATATCGATAAGCTAAGGGATATAGAACATACAGGCTTGACTTAGTATTTTTTTGTTTGATGATAATGTAACGCTTATGTAAGATTAATAAAAAAGTAGTAACCACACCGATCCTTTTGAGTTTTAGTGAATTGAATGTCACTTTACTAAGAAATTCGGGTAGACTCCATGAGACAATTTGAAAAATGAATCAATCGCTTTTTTCGCCGGAAGTTCGCCAGGCAAGCACGTTTGTAAATAAGTACTTATAATGATGACGAGTGACTTACCTACCATAATATGATATTGATATGAGACCAAACCCATTTTTCAGCTTATAATATAAATAAATAAAAACTGAAGACCACAAGCAAACGCTTGCTGCCAAGAATTTCTCAAATATTAACAACTTGACGTCCGTCTGTAATGAAATAAGTGATAACACTAAATGTTACAAACCGCGCGAAAATTTAAACAGTTTGATCTTAGATGCGAGTACCCACTAGGTAGTGATTAAAACGTTTGCATCTTGTATGAGTACATCGCCTAAAGTAACTCTATGGCGTAGCGGCTAAGGCTTTCGGGTTTAGTTGTCTAACTACAACACCTATCACATTACTTTTCTAATTGATTATTGTCCTAAATAAAATAAAATAAAAAACATTCCAAGTATGTACATGGTTTTGCTAGTTAAATTAAAACTAATTTTAAAATATGCAAACTAGCGAAGCAATGTACTTACTGTTACTTGAAAGGTAATGCTAGAGGTTCAACTAATGCAAAAAGTCCCCGCCCGCGCCGCACCGGTTTGTGATCTTGCCAGTTAGTTACGCAACTTTCACATTACCGAGCTAAAGGATGGATAACCAAATAAAAGGCGTCTCGAGCTCCTCCGTGCTTCGGAAGGCACGTAAAGCACACTGCGGTTGTATTGGCTCAGGGCTTAAGCCTGTTATAGCCCAGTCTGCCTTAGTGCTGTCGTTCATGTGGGAACGTTCAGGACGTTCATAGGATGACGATGAAGACAATATCGCCTTAATATAGGATTGTTTCATTGTTACTTATTTATAGCGGTAGGTACCGAAAATAATTGAAATTAAAAGTCAAATCATTTATTAAATATACGCCTTCACAGACACAATGACATGATCGTGGTCTCTACGCGACAAGTTAAAATATTTATTTATTGACGTGACAACGTCTTAAATTAGGTTGCGGCTGGGAGTCACTTATGAAAAAGTGTAACGCTCGGTAACGTTACGATGAGTCACCGAACGAGAGAGAGGCCCGCCGAATGCCTTGCGTCTCTCTCCCACTCAACTATGTTTTAAATATAATTCTTTGTTTAAATAAATGTTTCAAATTGTTACTATTATTTCATCCTTCTTCCTACTATACGAATGAATATTCACATTAAAATTATTTTACCACTCAAAGTCGTTGTCACGTAAAACTTTCGCCCGTATACCGACTTTACAGGCAACCAATTTTTTTTACATTATTTATTTCACTGCCATTCATTATGAGTTGGTTGATAATGTTTCGAAATAAAACATAGGATTATTTATATGTTTACCAAAAATAATTTTAAAACAATTAATTTTATATAATTACCTTAGTATGTTGATAATGAATCAAGTACAACTTTAAGCCATGTTTAATGCAGTTTCATTGTTGGATACGACATGTGGTACACATCCCTTCTTTATTGTGAGCCTGATGCAGCATTAAATATTGGTGTTATTATGATTAACCATGCTTTTTGAAGGTATCCAGAATCTCCTAAGAAATTGGAACAATATACTTACTTATAGAAAATTGTCATACATAAAAAGTTAGTAGGTAGTATATATTTACCAAAAATAATTTAAAAACAATTAATTTTATTTATTTATTTTATATTCACAGGTGAATCGACAGTTCTATAAAAAGTATAACACTGAAAATGTGAAACAGCAAACCATTTACAGATTCTCACAAATAAAAATGTGAGAGTTTGTAACAAACTCAAGCAACAATTTCAATCGATTACTTCACAATCGCCAAATTGATAATAACTAAACTATTACAGAGTATGCTAGATATGGAACTTAATTTGTATTATATGTCTAACAAGCCACCTTATGTTAAGCCACCTATTTAAAGAAAAAACAATATTATAACAAACACAATAGAACCCACCAGATTTAATAATCGGATAATAATAATGCAAGTTTATACATATAATTACCTTTGTATGTTGATAATGAATCAAGTACAACTTCAATAGCTTAATGTTATGACTAGTAGAAATTGATATAAGTAGTTACTTAAACATTATCTATAGGTACCTACTGCAAGTAAAATTAAATATCAAGTAAAAAGTAACATTAATGTTGTATTTCTTAATATATTCTTATTTCCTTACCTAACTCTCTCAAAGTCAAAGTTTATTAAATATGAGGCTTCACTTTCTCTTATTGACATTAAAACTATATGTGTATAAAAATAAATGCCAATTGTGTGTATAAGAAGGTACAGTACCTTTATTTTTAGTATCTACCTAAGTAAATCTTTTTAATAAAGTACAATAAACTTAGAACTAAATTAACTTTATACTTAATTTTTCCCCATCATATAAACCAAATTACTATTTTATGGGTTAAATATATTTATGGCACACTGTTCCTTTTCTTAAAATAAAAATGTTGTCAACGAAGGTACTGTTTTTTTGTACATAAGTAAATCTTTTTAAATAAAGCACAATAAACTTAGAACTAAATTAACTTTATACTTAATTTTATGGAAAAATATATTTATGGCACAGACTGCTCCTTTTTGTAGAATAAAAACGTTGTCAACATTAGAGCTCCACAAAAAAAAATCATATAAATAACTAAATTCAACGATGCCAAAGCCATGTTCAATGCAGTTTCATTGTTGGATATGACATGTGGTACGCACCCCTCCTTTCTTGTGAGTCTGATGCAGCATTAAATATTGTTGTTATTATCATTAACCATGCTTTTTGAAGGTATCCAGAATCTCCTAAGAAATTAGAACAATATACTTACTTATAGAAAATTGTCATAGATAAAAAGTTAGTAGGTAAGTACCTATGTATTATACAAAATTGCTTGATATTGTTTTTTACCATATAACCATGTTTGTTCACCATTCTGAGGAAGTCCATCCTCCAAATTATGAGGTAACATTTAAGATTTTTGAATCGTCGTCTCAAATCTGCAAAACCACATAAAATAGTTTTATCTTTATGTCAATACTCTTTATTCTAGCAATTTTAATAAAACTGACATTTCCTTGTAAATCCCAATATAATAATAGGCATAATACTTACCTTTATTATGTAAGTAATAATTTATTTATTAAAACTTACCGTTTGAACGTAAGGACTGATATCTTTTCCTATTAAGAAAGATGCTTGTCTGTATAAGATTTATAGGGTATAGTCAATAGGTACACCTTACTACACTTAAGAGCCTTGGTTTAATACTCTAAGCTACCTGGCAAATTAAAACTTCATTGGAACCTGTAAAACAAATAGGCAATCTAAGTTATAAATTGATAAATGGATATTATGGATAGGTTACATTTAATATTTATACAAAAAGTCCCTTACTGTTGTCTTATTCTTGACCTTTCTTGTCATGATTAAAGGTACTTAGGTGGATTTATTTGGCCCAAATGTTTGTATGGTTTGAGAGCCCCTACAAATTGTTATGCAGCGACTTGCTCTTCGTTGCGGAAAATGTTGCATGACACACATTTATTTGGTCACTCACATCGCAACAACTATATCAGCACGCAATTCCCGGCAGACCTTAGTTAGATATTTGAAAGTTCGTAAACGAGAACTCCGAGAACTATTCACAAGTACAACAAACTCGATTTCGTTAATTTGCTCCAAGTAACGTAGGGAAACATTTCTGCCTTAGCGCCTGAGCACTTGATTATCGCAGTCGACAATAGCCCTAAAAAGAGCATTTTAAACAAAACTTTCAACACAACACAACTATTCCTTCATCAGCTGATCAAACAATCGCCATTTTGTGTGAATTTTTATCTTCAATGTTTGAGTGATCGCTAGATTAGCGATTCTTGGCTTGTCAAACTGTCAATTAGGTCTATTTTAGCGTAACTTTTACGTCGTAGGTAACTTTTGCTTATGTCAATCCCATACATTCGGTTTATCGTAGCGAAGATTTCGTAGCGTTTAATTTGTTTGCCAATTGACTAGGCCCTCAGGTTGGAGCAGTGCGGGCTCCACCGAGAGCTGCTCGCCTGGGTTTCCCTGTCTGTAGATTAGTGGAGTGTTCTCTTACCGTAGCTGTGACCGTGCGGGCACGCCCCGCACTCGCTCGTCTGAGACCTCCGTTCCCCTGGAACTGTTCATGTAGGGCCGTATGCCGTTTCAGTAGAAACCCCACGATACTATCATCACGCCTCCCGTAGACGTAGCTTAGTACTTAATTTAAATAAAGGGGCGTAAGAGACCCGCCCGTCCGATAATTATATACCTGTGTTTGTTTGTCGCTTATCCGTGGCTAACCCTTCTAACGCTGAGCTAGCTAGGAAACCTTCTAAGCCCCTCCGTCGGAAGGAAATGTAGGATTCACTCTCGGCGCGCTCCCACCGCGAGAGTCCGGGGTTCGACTCCCCGCCCGTAATCCATTACAACTTAAATTATACTATTAAGTAAAATTTTAAACACTGAAAAAAGACGACAACCTCAGGCGGGAGTCTTTTTTCAGTGTTTAAAATTTTACTTAAGTATAATTAAGCGTTAATAAAACGCTAAAATATAAAACGTTAATTTATACTATTAACTTAATACTCCGGCCAAATCACAAGCGGCACAATTTGTGCAAAATTCTACCAGCAGTAAGTAGGTATCTTTGATTGTACACATGTTTAAAGTCAATAGGTATGTTACTAAATTATAAATCAATAATATTATTAATTATAGGTAGGTACCTGTACTTTGTGGTGATAGTATTGTTATATTTGAAGATGGGTCTGCTTGACTTAACTAGACTTAATAGTACGTACGTAGTAATAGCGTCCAATGCATGTCCAATGTCACAAAAATTAATGATTCGCACGAAAGCAAACAACAAAACAAACAAGCGGCCATATGCAATAAAAAAAGAGCAGTTGAAGTTCAAGCAGTGTTGCCAGATCCGTAGGTCAAAACTATCCTAGATTTACTGCAAAATTATCGTGTTTTTATCGCATTCAAAAGACAGAATTTATAACATCCAACGTCACGAGCTAAAAAAAAAAAAAAGCTCATCAAACGACTGGGCACTCCAAATATGGTAACATCCAACGTCACGAGCTAAAAAAAAAAAAAACTCATCACCTACAAAAAGGACTGACTGTGGTACCTTAATTTTCGTTATTTCCAAACTGTGACTGAACGACTGATGCTAAACCAGGTTTGTCACAAAATTATCGTAGATCTGACAAAAAATATCGTGGAAAGTCGACGAATTATACAAATTATCGTGCGATACTTACTTATTATTTTTTATCGCATGCCCCTCCAAATTATCGTGGATCTACGATAATTATCGCACGTCTGGCAACGCTGAGTTCAAGTGTCGATCGATCGATATACAATTCGATTAAAATTTTATTAATCGATTATTATACAAGTATTTTATGAAATAAAAACAAATGTTACAAGCTTGCATGAATTTCTTATGTAATATTCTGATTAAGTTAAGTAATGTTATGTTTAATCGATTTATTGAAATAAAAAATAAATGCTACAAGCTTACATGATGTTCTTAAGTAATATTCTGATTATGTTAACTAAAGTTATGTTTAATCAATTTTTATATTCGATTGATGCGCTTCGAGTAACCGCCATCTAGCGAGACATTTAAATATTTTTTTTAAATATTGCGGAATAACACTCCTAGATGGCACTACTCGAAACGTGTCATTGCTCCTAGGATTGTTGAAAAAATATCGATACATCGATATATCGATATTTTTTGTTCAATATATCGTAATTTTTAGGCGATATTTTAAATTTCGATATATTGATACATCGATACAAAATAACCAATATCGAAATTCGTATCAAAATCGATATTTTTTTATTTATTATCATCGCATCACGATCTGACTTTTTAATTTGTTAGAATTCAAAGCCGTAAAAATGTAAAAAAATCTTATTGTTGCTGAATGCCATTAATGTAATCTGTGGTAGTGAGTGTGTAACTCTCACTGTCAGTGCGTTGCTTCAATCAACTTCATGTCATGTGTGCATGTGTGCTACGTATACGCAACGGAAATATTTAACACCTACGGCTTCCTCCGTGCCGTCAGAGAGAGTGGCTTTTACCGTAAATATGGCGGTTCCTAACAACAGCAGCCGACTTAGAAGGCGGCATGATTAACAGGTTCACTGTCTTAAAAATATAACAATAGGTTAATCAATGGGCGATTTTCTGACAGCCCAAATGAAAAAATAAAAATTAGTTTAAAAATACTTGATAGATGGCGTTTCATGAAAGCCGACCCGTTCCTACCTAAGGGCTGTAATAAATTCTAAACTTTTGCTTGTCTATTAAAAAAATAAAAAAATAGTACTTACAGATTTTTATTCGGGATCTCCAGGACCTATTTCTATTTTGGAATGGAATAAATTCGCCCATTGTTATAATAATAATAATAATAATAATAAAATTCATTTATTCGACCAACATGGATCATCATTACATTACAATTATAAAATAAAATCACATTATATTATACAATCAAATAAAAATAAAATTACATAAGTTATTGATTACACATTAAAATTAAAATTTAAATGAATAAAAATATAAAAAAAATAATGATCTTGACATACAAAACAATAAACATTAATGAAAATTACAATAGGTGTATTAATTATTTATTTTGACTCTAGTCAGTAGGTGAATCATATTACAGTGATTCACATACTGACAGTCAAAACGTTCGGCCAATTCTCTCAGGATACTATTGGCACTGGCCCGCACCCTACGCACCAGAGATGTGCACCGCTTCCGCATCACTGTGTAAAAGCAATCCACGCGCTCTGCGGCGAACATCCCTGATGCGCTGCAAAAACGGGGCAGCCCCAACAGCACCCTGAATGCATTATTGTATTGTATGCGAAGGGCATTATATTGTTTCTGTGTATAATCCAACCACAGGCTACAAGTATAAAACGAAGTGCAAAAGGCCCGAAATAAGGTGACTTTTACATTCTTCGAGCATCGACTAAATCGTCGCGCTAACATATTGGCCCGAACAGATAATGCCCTTCGCTCTCTTTCAATGTCAGCGTTGTCTTTGAGGTCCGACGTTACAAGGTGTCCCAAGTACTTAAACTGATCTACTCTCTTTAGCACGCATCCCTTAAGTTTGATAGGGGGTATTAAATCGACACACCTTCGTCTAGCCTGAAAAACGATAACTTCGCTTTTACTGACATTGTACAACAAGCCATGTTCAGCAGCATATTTTTCACAGATGTCAAGTAGTTTAGACAAGCCACACACAGAGGCACTCAGCAGCACCATATCGTCTGCATAGCTAATATTATTCGTGCATACCCCACCAATATGGCAGCCGATATGCGTGCTACTGAGCTCCTCAACTAACGCATTCACATACAGATTAAACAGTTTGGGAGAGGTCAGACCCCCCTGCCTCACCCCACACTCCAATCCGTAAGGCTGCGAAAAAGTTCCCGACCATCGCACGACGTTGATCTGGTTTTGGTACCAATGTTCGAGTATGCGTGTTAGTTCATCTGGTACAGACATCTTGCGAAGTTTTTGCCATAGCAAATCATAGCGAACCAGAGGGCCTAGTCAATTGGCAAACAAATTAAACGCTACGAAATCTTCGCTACGATAAACCGAATGTATGGGATTGACATAAGCAAAAGTTACCTACGACGTAAAATTTACGCTAAAATAGACCTAATTGACAGTTTGACAAGCCAAGAATCGCTAATCTAGCGATCACTCAAACATTGAAGATAAAAATTCACACAAAATGGCGATTGTTTGATCAGCTGATGAAGGAATAGTTGTGTTGTGTTGAAAGTTTTGTTTAAAATGCTCTTTTTAGGGCTATTGTGGACTGCGATAATCAAGTGCTCAGGCGCTAAGGAAGAAATGTTTCCCTACGTTACTTGGAGCAAACTAACGAAATCGAGTTTGTTGTACTTGTGAATAGTTCTCGGAGTTCTCGTTTACGAACTTTCAAATATCTAACTAAGGTCTGCCGGGAATTGTGTGCTGATATAGTTGTTGCGATGTGAGTGACCAAATAAATGTGTATCATGCAATATTTTCCGCAACGAAGAGCAAATCGCTGCATAACAATTTGTAGGGGCTCTCAAACCATACAAACATTTGGGCCAAATAAATCCACCTAAGTACCTTTAATCATGACAAGAAAGGTCAAGAATAAGACAACAGTAAGGGACTTTTTGTATAAATATTAAATGTAACCTATCCATAATGTCCATTTATCAATTTATAACTTAGATTGCCTATTTGTTTTACAGGTTCCAATGAAGATTTAATTTGCCAGGTAGCTTAGAGTATTAAACCAAGGCTCTAAGTGTAGTAAGGTGTACCTATTGACTATACCCTATAAATCTTATACAGACAAGCATCTTTCTTAATAGGAAAAGATATCAGTCCTTACGTTCAAACGGTAAGTTTTAATAAATAAATTATTACTTACATAATAAAGGTAAGTATTATGCCTATTATTATATTGGGATTTACCAGGAAATGTCAGTTTTGTTAAAATTGCTAGAATAAAGAGTATTGACATAAAGATAAAACTATTTTATGTGGTTTTGCAGATTTGAGATGACGATTCAAAAATCTTAAATGTTACCTCATAATTTGGAGGATGGACTTCCTCAGAATGGTGAACAAACATGGTTATTTGGTAAAAAACAATATCAAGCAATTTTGTATAATACATAGGTACTTACCTACTAACTTTTTATCTATGACAATTTTCTATAAGTAAGTATATTGTTCTAATTTCTTAGGAGATTCTGGATACCTTCAAAAAGCATGGTTAATGATAATAACAACAATATTTAATGCTGCATCAGACTCACAAGAAAGGAGGGGTGTGTACCACATGTCATATCCAACAATGAAACTGCATTGAACATGGCTTTGGCATCGTTGAATTTAGTTATTTATATGATTTTTTTTTGTGGAGCTCTAATGTTGAGAACGTTTTTATTCTACAAAAAGGAGCAGTCTGTGCCATAAATATATTTATCCATAAAATAGTAATTTGGTTTATTTGATGAGGAAAAATTAAGTATAAAGTTAATTTAGTTCTAAGTTTATTGTGCTTTATTTAAAAAGATTTACTTAAGTATGTACAAAAAAACAGTACCTCCGTTGACAACATTTTTATTTTAAGAAAAGGAACAGTGTGCCATAAATATATTTAACCCATAAAATAGTGATTTGGTTTATATGATGGGGAAAAATTAAGTATAAAGTTAATTTAGTTCTAAGTTTATTGTGCTTTATTTAAAAAGATTTACTTAAGTAAGTATGTACAAAAAAACAGTACCTTCGTTGACAACATTTTTATTTTAAGAAAAGGAACAGTGTGCCATAAATATATTTAACCCATAAAATAGTGATTTGGTTTATATGATGGGGAAAAAATAAGTATAAAGTTAATTTAGTTCTAAGTTTATTGTACTTTATCAAAAAGATTTACTTAGGTAAGTACTAAAAAACAGTACCTTCTTATACACACAATTGGCATTTATTTTTATACACATATAGTTTTAATGTCAATAAGAGAAAGTGAAGCCTCATATTTAATAAACTTTGACTTTGAGAGAGGTAAGGAAATAAGAATATATTAAGAAATACAACATTAATGTTATTTTTTACTTGATATTTAATTTTACTTGCAGTAGGTACCTATAGAAAATGTTTAAGTACCTACTTATATCAATTTCTACTAGTCATAACATTAAGCTATTGAAGTTGTACTTGATTCATTATCAACATACAAAGGTAATTATATGTATAAACTTGCATTATTATTATCCGATTATTAAATCTGGTGGGTTCTATTGTGTTTGTTGTAATATTGTTTTTTCTTTAAATAGGTGGCTTAACATAAGGTGGCTTGTTATACATATAATACAAATTAAGTTCCATATCTAGCATACTCTGTAATAGTTTAGTTATTATCAATTTGGCGATTGTGAAGTAATCGATTGAAATTGTTGCTTGAGTTTGTTACAAACTCTCACATTTTTATTTGTGTGAATCTGTAAATGGTTTGCTGTTTCACATTTTCAGTGTTATACTTTTTATAGAACTGTCGATTCACCTGTGAATATAAAATAAATAAATAAAATTAATTGTTTTTAAATTATTTTTGGTAAATATATACTACCTACTAACTTTTTATGTATGACAATTTTCTATAAGTAAGTATATTGTTCCAATTTCTTAGGAGATTCTGGATACCTTCAAAAAGCATGGTTAGTCATAATAACACCAATATTTAATGCTGCATCAGGCTCACAATAAAGAAGGGATGTGTACCACATGTCGTATCCAACAATGAAACTGCATTAAACATGGCATAAAGTTGTACTTGATTCATTATCAACATACTAGGGTAATTATATAAAATTAATTGTTTTAAAATTATTTTTGGTAAACATATAAATAATCCTATATTTTATTTCGAAACATTATCAACCAACTCATAATGAATGGCAGTGAAATAAATAATGTAAAATAAATAAATATTTTAACTTGTCGCGTAGAGACCACGATCATGTCATTGTGTCTGTGAAGGCGTATATTTAATAAATGATTTGACTTTTAATTTCAATTATTTTCGGTACCTACCGCTATAAATAAGTAACAATGAAACAATCCTATATTAAGGCGATGTTGTCTTCATCGTCATCCTATGAACGTCCTGAACGTTCCCACATGAACGACAGCACTAAGGCAGACTGGGCTATAACAGGCTTAAGCCCTGAGCCAATACAATCGCAGTGTGCTTTACGTGCCTTCCGAAGCACGGAGGAGCTCGAGACGCTTTTTATTTGGTTACCCATCCTTTAGCTCGGTAATGTGAAAGTTGCGTAACTAACTGGCAAGATCACAAACCGGTGCGGCGCGGGTGGGGACTTTTTGCATTAGTTGAACCTCTAGCATTACCTTTCAAGTAACAGTAAGTACATTGCTTAGCTAGTTTGCATATTTTAAAATTAGTTTTAATTTAACTAGCAAAACCATGTACTTGGAATGTTTTTTATTTTATTTTATTTAGGACAATAATCAATTAGAAAAGTAATGTGATAGTTGTTGTAGTTAGACAACTAAACCCGAAAGCCTTAGCCGCTACGCCATAGAGTTACTTTAGGCGATGTACTCATACAAGATGCAAACGTTTTAATCACTACCTAGTGGGTACTCGCATCTAAGATCAAACTATTTAAATGTTCGCGCGGTTTGTAACATTTAGTGTTATCACTTATTTCATTACAGACAGACGTCAAGTTGTTAATATTTGAGAAATTCTTGGCAGCAAGCGTTTGCTTGTGGTCTTCAGTCTTAATTTATTTATATTATAAGCTGAAAAATGGGTTTGGTCTCATATCAATATCATATTATGGTAGGTAAGTCACTCGTCATCATTATAAGTACTTATTTACAAACGTGCTTGTCTGGCGAACTTCCGGCGAAAAAAGCGATTGATTCATTTTTCAAATTGTCTCAAGGAGTCTACCCGAATTTCTTAGTAAAGTGACATTCAATTCACTAAAACTCAAAAGGATCGGTGTGGTTACTACCTATTTATTAATCTTACTTAAGCGTTACATTATCATCAAACAAAAAAATACTAAGACAAGCCTGTATGTTCTATATCCCTTAGCTTATCGATATCGATGTAGCCTAGCGAATTTGATGAGCGATTTTGACGCTGTCACCAGTCGAGCGTTTGCCAGTTGACTAGGCCCTCACAGATCAAACGCCTTTGACAAGTCAAGAAAGCAGGCAAAAATGGGCGTATTTCTGTCGGTATAGTACCTAGTACCTGACAGTCTGCTTAAGGCACAGCACCGCTGTCTCAGTGGAGAGGCCAGGTTTGAAACCAAATTGGTTATCGTGAAACTGAAGATGTTGTTCAAGCTGTTTAATAAGCAGACTATCAAATACCTTCGCGACAATACTAGCCAACGATATCGGTCTATAATTATTAATGTCACTAGTATCACCGGTTTTGTTTTTAACAATCGGTATCACAACAGTTTTTATCATTTGAGCCGGTAAGTAAGAATGTCCTACGCACAATGAGAAAAGCATTGCCAATACTCTTGGTAGGTGACAACCTGCATTCTTAAGGTGCTCGATGCTCAGGTTGTCGTGACCAGGAGACTTGCCCCGTGACATTGAATTAATTACGATATTGACATCTTTTGCCACAAAACGAGCATTTATCTTCTGGCCACTACAACCAGCACCAGCACCGCACTCATGCATTGATGGTCCTAACGGTGATTTAACTGTGAAATGTTGTCTAAACATCTCTGCTATGTTCGAAGATTCACACACTCCATTGACACTTACGGGTGTGGCTGGTTTACTATTAAGCATGTTCGTTGATTTCCAAAAGCCACGGAAGTCATGCCTGGAATGTTGAGCTGCTAAAGCATCCATTTTTATCTGCTCACTGTTGTTTTGGCACCACCGCAAACGGGACTTAAAAATTTTACGGCTTGTGTGCATCTCATTCCAAACATGACCTATCCTCGGCCTCCCATATAGCACCCAGAGTTCAAATTTAAGTTTCGCCTCCCTGTGCGAGTCTCTCACATATTTATTCCAACCGATTACGGGCCCTTTACTAGACATCCGTTTTTGAGAATGACTAGCACTGGCTGCTTTACACAAAACATCAATAATATTGTCATACATTTTATCAATAAAATATCTGTGGTCAAGATTATTACATACATAGTCACTACACGCACATAATTCCGTAGGAAAGTCAATTAATCTTAAGCTATCGTTACATAATTTAGTATAAGTTATTATTTGTTCAGGCTTTCTTTCATTCCAACGAATTTTATTACAATGTACACTAAAGTTTGATTCATAAACTTTTGGTTTAATGCCACCTAAATTGCATTGCATTACAAGAGGAAAGTGATCCGACCATAGTACATCATAATTTACATTTACATTGACAATCGTTTGCATCGCCGAGCTAGTCACAACGCAGTGATCAAGCCATCGTCTCGCACCGTTTGCTTCACTAACAAAGGTAAATGTTTCCGAACAAACACCTAACGAAACGATATCGGCACACATCCAATTCGACTCGGAACAGAAGCAATCTAATTCCTTATAAAAAAGTTCTCCGGGATGCGCATTAAAGTCGCCTAAGATATAAGCAGTTTCGATGTTATTAGTATTAATAATAGCGCTTACCAGACCGAGACAATCCGTAAACTCTGACAGGTTCGCAATATTATCTGTGGGCATGTAAACGCTAAACACTATAAAGGCCCTGTGCTCCACGTTCACTTTAATTGCACACACTCGCGGGTTATTGCACTGCACCACCAAAACGTTATCGAAAATGCTTTTTCGCCACAATAGTGCCACTCCGCCGTACGGACGTCCACGAAGCATCCCCACGGCCGTATCCACCGCGGATGTACCGGTGTAGCCGAACTCGCCCTCATTAATCGTATTTAGAAATTGAATATCGTCTGGCAACAACCACGTTTCCTGCAGGGCAACAATATCAGACGTACGACATAATTCCCTGATGTTGTCCGTCGAACGCTTAACACTCTTGCAGTTAAAGCTTAATAAGTTATATAGTGACTTATCTTTCATTAAAATTCCGATTACTGCCGTGCACGGCGTCCCCATTTACACCGTTCGTTTTTCGTGGCTTGAAATTCACGAAACGCCTAAATATAATTCCCTGCGGCCAGAGCTCGCTATCGAGAAATAATGACAATTTCTGTTCAGGAACAAAAAACTTATACGCATTATGCTCTTTTTCCTCTTTAAAAGATATTTTTTCAAGCGTTATAAGTTCTTTTGTTTTTTCATAAATATAATCCGTTATGTCTTTTTCAGATGTATCTTTATGTACCTTAGTTATAAAAATAGGTAGCCTTTGCTCGGCGGCCTTAAACTTCCCTTGATAGTCCTTACAGTTTCCTTTATTTCCTAAATATCGATACTTCGGAGCTTTCCGACGTTTGGACACAGTTTGCCAACCCTGGTTGTCACCAGTATGCACCTCCGGAACTGCCGCCGCCGTCTTCGCCACAGGTTCTGTCCCACAGCACGCCTGTTTTCTCCTAGTTTTCTCGCTTCGCGCCTGTTGCGGTGTAATTAAGGCGGCCGGCGCCGATGACGTCACAGCCGCTCGGCCGACCGAGCGTTTCGCGCACGGTAGCTCCTTGTCGCTGTCGCAGTTCACATCTACCGCCGATATTTTTGTCAGCCCAGGCGGAATGATTTCCTCAATGCCATTATTAAAATCATCATCAGACAGGTCGGGAAAATGGGATAGGCCCGAGGCCCACTGTCCATCATCCAACCACCTCGCTTTTTATTTACTTTGCAGACAGATAACGGTATTATTGAGTCATTTCGCGCGGTTAAAATCTCTGCTTTAAATTCGCTTAGCTGTTGGTGCGTAACGTATGTTGATTTTATTTCCTTAAGCTCATTTTGTACCAACAGAAGATCTTTCAAAAGCTTAGTACAGTCTAAGTGGTCGAACAAAACAGGAGGTAACCGCTACAAATCTCTCGCAACGAAAATGGGAAACTTATCTGATTCCGTAGACTTAAAAACGTTCACAATATCCACTAGATTTCGCTGCTCCTTGCCCTTATTCTTACGCTTAATTTTCCCGCTCTCAACACAAACTGCCTCGAACAACAACTCCTTTGATTTTTCAATTTGTTCACTCGTAAATGATGAGGTGCATATACGTAGCAACGTATCCTCATCAATAACCGATATCTTATTTTGTATATACGCTAACATTTCGTCGATTATAATATTACAGCTATTGCACTTCACAACTTTCGTCATTTCGACATGTACGAGATAATGCAGGTACAAATTATAAAACACGCCCGCACGGGGGGGATGCGCGCGCGCAACTGTTATGGCCCATATGGGCTGCGGAACTGTAAACCGGTTAAAACAATAATTTAAAATAAAAAATCTGTTTTTATTACTGGGCTAGGCTCACCTAAATTATTTTTTAACCGATTTTAAGAAAAAGCAGGTGGTTCTCCTTTTTTTAAAGCCGGTGAAAAATTTGACCGATATATCGATATTTTTTTCGCGATATATCGAGGCCGATATTGATATCTTTCAAAATATCGATGTATCGATATATCGATATTTTTTTTCATTTCCGACATCCCTAATTGCTCCTAAGAGGAGTTTCCCTCCCCTGGTCCTCTAAGAGGATGTAAGTTGTCCTCAGTAAAGATGTGGGACTTTACTGAGGTCTCACGCGGACTACTTGAGAGAATATGAAAAGTGATGTTGCACTGTTTTGTTTCATTTGCCAACACTCATGCACGTTCACAAACACTTAACGGTTAATAATCCACTATTATTTCACATTAATATTCGAAAAAACACAAATGTTAGAAAATAAAACAAAACTGCAGACATGACGCTTCACTTTCCCGCCAAGAAGCTCCAAATGACACAAACTACGTTTTTGTAGTTTTTTTTTCGCTTACATATTGGCTTTGTGCGATCTGCACATTTAGCCAGTGTCAAGTTAAAAACTGTCTATTAAAAACTTTTAATAGAAACTGGCTAACGAAAGCCGAAGCAGGAAAAACGCAGCAAATTCAAAAAAATCATGACTGGGTAACACAGGGTCACTCGCACAGCTGCAATTTTCTCAGAAAAACTCTGTTCTGAGCAGAAAAATTTCAATTTGACATACGACATGACACCTCAGATAGACACACATAGAGACAAAGTGTTGCCAATCAAATAACTACGAGGTTCAGCTTTCGTTGGCCAGACTTCGTAATAATTATTATTTTCTTTACATTATGACTTAGATTCACAAATACATGTATAAGTTTTAAACAGCTGTTGAACAATATTTTGCTTTTCACCAAGTCTTAAACATTGTTTCAGTACAGTAATCGGCTGTTTAGCTTAAACATGGTGGTAGACTCCGGTTAACCATTGTTTAATGTCATTTCATCGCTTCGTATTTTTATGTATAAAAATGCAAGACGCTATAAATTATATACCTATTGGAAGAGGAGAATGTGTTGGATGATTTAGAAACTATTGAAATAATTTTGCGCGTTCCCGTACATTTCAAAAACGTCGCTATTATTTTGAGGAATATAATGAGAAAACATTTAATAAACGATATCGTTTACACAAAAGTAGGTAGTGTATTGGAATTGCTTGATTTATTTGAAAGGAGCTTGGAATATACAAATTTTGACATATTAATTCAAAAACATTTGGTTACTACACAGCTGATTATAAATTCTTGGCGAGCACAAAAAAACGAGTCTTGTTAAAACAAAATTGTTACAAAATAACCGGTAAATTCGTTTACATTGTACTTCATAAACTCGGCCCTAAGTGGATGATAATGAGTAATAATGAACGTTTAATGGTAAATGATTTTCCCCCAAACCCCTCGAGAGCTCGAGACTCAATAAAGCTGTGGGACTTTATTACGGTCTCACACGGACTTCTTCAGAGAATTTGAAAAGTGATGTTGAACTGTTTTGTTTCATTTGCATATAACATGCATATAATATAACACTCATGCACGTTTACTAACACTTAACAGTAAATAATACACCCTTAGAATAATAACGCTATAGAAACCAAGTTCGCGCGCCTATTTTGAAGCACTTCTTAATTGGAGCCAGAAATGGCACCAAACGCCGGACCGCTCCGTAGTGTTCAATGTCACAGCGCGCCGAACGTGTCTCGCGAAAACAAAAAAAAAATGACGGTTTGTGCAGTTAAATTGTGTCACAACACATCTGAAAAACAAAAGAAGTGTGTTACGAGATCACGTAGTAGGGATTATGCTAAGATAGCAAGCACCACTAATAACAGTGCACACGGCTCTAAAAGCTGAGTTGGCGATTGTACGGACTTCGCCCGCTCCAGTTATTGCAACTGGCGGAAACTGCTGACACCGCGCCCCGTGTTTCCAACGCAGCGGCCTACGTGACCGGACGACTACGCCACTTCGGTACCTACATCGATCGGGTCAACACTTAGATTTAATTATTAATTATAATTTTCTTTGTGATTCTAATATCAGAATTAAATAGTTTATAAAAGTAAATCGGTTTTTTTTGAGCTCTCCGGCAGTGGCTAACGTAATTGGCGCAGTCGGTAGGATTCCCGGGTTAGTGCGCGTAAAGACTTTTCTCCGAAATCGTCGTCGTATCTAATCGGTTTTCAAGCCTTCACCGGGAGTTCTGCATAACGAACGAGCCTGCGCCGGGGTATCCAGACATCGATAGCAAGATCAAAGAAACCGACACCTATAATGTTAATGTAAGTACACCACTGAATTTTCTCTAGTGTTGCTCTCCTACTTTATTCCTACTTAAATTCCTTATTTTAATTCCTAGATTTTAATTATCCTTCGGTATTTTAATCCTTCAAAATTTTCCATCCAAGGAGTAACAGGGGCCCTAAGGCTATTAGAAGTACTAGGGTTACTCGTACCATTGTCGATAGTAATAGAAATATTGATAGTGATAACGAAAGTAGTTATAGTTTTAGTACAGTCAGTGAAGTAAGCTCAATGGCTACGTCCGCTGATCCTGACATGATCCTCAAGGCGCTACGCCTGTTGCCGGAATTTGACGGCAATCCTAATGTACTAACTAGATTTGTAAGGTTATGTGATCAAATAGTAGATTCTTATAACGAACAAACGGACGCCTTAGGCAAACTATTTCTAGTGAACGGGATACTTAACAAAATCACGGGACCCGCTGCTAGAACAATTAATTCTAATGGGATTCCTGAGAGTTGGAGTGGCATTAGAAGCGTTTTGATTAATAATTTTACTGATCAAAGGGATGAATCCACCCTTTACAATGACCTAGCTGTTCAAACCCAAGGGAGCAACACCCCTCAAGAATTTTATGATAAATGTCAAACCTTATTTTCTACAATTATGACGTACGTTACTTTACACGAGACTATAGAGACTACCATTGAGGCAAAACGTAACTTATATAAAAAACTTACAATGCAAGCGTTCGTACGCGGACTTAAGGAGCCTCTAGGATCTCGTATAAGGTGCATGCGCCCGGAATCTATAGAAAAAGCATTGGAATACGTACAGGAAGAGCTTAATACTATGTATTTGCAGAATCGAAACGAAGCTTTACCTAAAACCGTACAAAACGCGTCTAACTATAGACCTCCCGTACATATGCCAATGCCTAATAATGCTTTTGCTGTTCAACGACCATTTACCTTTCCTGTAAAATTCCCAACCATCCAAGCTCCACCTCAACGTTTTACTAATAACTTCCCGCCAAAACCTCAATTCCAACAATCCATGCCACCGCCTCCTATGCGTATGCCCACGCGCACTCAACAAATGTTTAGTGCGCGCCCTACTAATTATAACCCACAAAGTAATATGTTTAGGATGCAGCAGAGACCTAATTTTAATTTCAATAGTAATGCTCCAAAACCTATGAGCGGCGTTAGCCACTTTGCTCCTCGAATTTTGCCACCATCAGGGCATGATTGGACGAAGCATGGTAACCCACCACCATCGAATTACTTTAAAACTCGCGATATAAACCTGAATGAGTGTACTCCATACGAAGATTACTATAATTATTATTATAATGATTGCTATGATACTAACTCTTACCTTGCTATGTATGACTCACACAACAAAAATTATGAATGTGATAATTCGTTTCCATACCAATATCAGTATGAGGAGCCACCACAACAACAAGAAGTATGGTATGAGCAAGTGGAAGAGCAGGCCCAGCCTTCCACATCCTCTAATAATGATGATCAGGATTTTCAGTCCGACAGGAATTTAAAAAGCTCAAAATAGAAGTTAATCTTCAAACACAAAGACAGCTACCGTATATTCTTATTAATAATCCACCTCTAAAATTATTGATCGACACTGGCGCCAATCAATCTTTCTTGAGCCCGGATGCTGTAAGTAATTTTTATCCTAACATACCATTAGACTACGATCCATTTGAGGTGTCTAACATACACGGAACTAGTAGAAGTAGTCATTCAATTACGATGCCTTGTTTTAGAGAACTTAAAGATGAAAATAATATAAAGTTTTTCGTATATAAATTCCATGACTATTTTGATGGGCTTATTGGACTTGATCTCTTGACACAATGGGAAGCCACTATAAATCTAAAAGAAAACATTTTGACAACACGCACTACTACTAACCCTATTAGGATGTATAATTCGCGAAATATTAATCTCTATGAAGGCATTATACCAGCCAGATCATCTAAATTAGTAAGATTACCTATAAATGCGTTAGACGGTGACGTCATAGTTAACGAACAAATCTTGTGTAACTGTATTATTTCGGAATGCGTCACCAACATAGAAAATAATCGCGGTATAATAGAAGTGACGAATCCAACGAACAATGACGTCATATTCTCGCTAGACCGCCCCGCGGCCGCAGAAATATTTAACACCGAGTCGTTTGATATTAAGTACGCGTGTACCGAACAAAACAGTAACGCGTCACGAGTCGACGATGTAATTTCGCGGCTTAGGACGGACCATCTAAACCCGGAAGAGAAAGCGAATCTTAGGCGACTTTGCTCTCAATATTGTGACATATTCTATTTAGATGGCGAACCGTTAACTTTTAGTAATAAGATCAAACACGCAATAAGAACTACTGATGAAATGCCTATTTACACAAAGAGTTACCGCTATCCATTTGTACACCGTGATGAGGTCCGGGAACAAATCGCGAAAATGCTAGAACAGGGAATAATACGACCTTCGGACTCCGCCTGGAGCTCACCGATTTGGATAGTACCAAAGAAGGCTGACGCGTCAGGTAAACAGAAATGGCGTTTAGTAATCGACTTCCGAAAACTGAACGAAAAGACTATTGACGACAAATATCCTATTCCCAACATATCGGACGTCCTTGATAAGCTAGGGAAATGTCAATATTTCACGACCTTAGACTTGGCTAGTGGGTTTTACCAGGTACAGATGAACCCTGACGATATTCATAAAACAGCCTTTAATGTAGAGCACGGGCACTTTGAATTCCTGAGGATGCCCATGGGTCTCAAGAATTCTCCATCAACCTTTCAAAGGGTGATGGATAATGTCCTGAGAGGGTTGCAAAATGTTATCTGCCTGGTTTACTTAGATGACATCATTGTCTTCAGCACCAGCCTCCAGGAACATATGATCAACCTCGAGAAAGTGTTCCATAGACTTAGAGAATCTAATTTTAAGATCCAGATGGATAAGTCTGAGTTCTTGAAATTAGAAACTGCGTATCTCGGACACATCATAAGCAGGGATGGTATTAAGCCAAACCCAGATAAGATCAAGGCCATTGAAAGGTACCCTTTGCCAAAAACCACAAAACAAATAAAACAATTCCTTGGTTTACTTGGTTACTATCGTAAATTCATTCCGGACTTTGCTAAAATCACAAAGCCTTTGACACAATGTTTAAAGAAAAGTAAATCAATAACCTTAGACTCAGATTATATCATTTGTTTCGAAAAATGCAAAAGACTTCTTACTAACGATCCTATACTACAATACCCTGACTTTACCCGCGAATTTAACTTGACAACTGACGCGTCAAATCTCGCTATAGGTGCCATTCTATCACAAGGGCCAATAGGTTCGGATAAGCCAATCGCGTATGCCTCTCGCACGCTCAACGATAGCGAGATAAACTATAGCACAATTGAAAAAGAATTGTTAGCTATAGTTTGGGCTACGAAGTACTTCCGACCCTACTTGTTTGGGCGTAAGTTTAAAGTAATCACAGATCATAAGCCTCTCCAGTGGCTTATGAACTTAAAAGAGCCAAACTCCAGACTCACGAGATGGCGTCTTAAACTAAGTGAATACAACTATACCATAATCTATAAAACGGGAAAAGCCAATACGATCGCGGATGCTCTCTCTCGTGTCGAAATCCACAATGAGGAGACTAACTCTATGTCTGTTAATCCTTCAGAACGAACTCCTACTTTAGGGAATAACTCCGACACTAACACTGTTCATACTGACCAAGAGAACCCCATACTTGAGGTTCCTATAACAGACGATCCTTTAAATAAATTTCTCCGACAATTATGTCTCACTATCGTAGGTGATATAAAGAAACGTACAACCGTAACAAAGCCATTTGATACACATACGCGTATATCAGCTCAACTATCGGAATCTAATCTAGAAGAGGATGTAGTCAATATTATCAAGGAATACGTAAATCCAAAAGTTAAAACTGCGCTATTAATAACACCTCCATTAGGCATGTATAAAATAGTTCCTATATTACAAGAAAAATTTAAAAATTCCGCTATGAACCTAGTTATTGCTAAAACTGAAATAGAGAACGTTAGGGAGTACCTTCGACAGCAGGATGTCATTAAGCACTACCACGAAGGGAAAACTAATCATAGGGGAATTAATGAATGCTATCTGTCACTATCTTATAAATACTACTGGCCGAAAATGAAAGAGCATGTTACCAAGTTTATCAATGAGTGCACCATCTGCGGGCAAGCTAAATATGACAGAAATCCAATACGACAACAATTTAATATTGTACATCCTGCTAATAAGCCCTTTGAAGTCCTTCACATGGACCTCTTTACCGTTCAGAGCGAAAAATACGTCACTTTCATTGACGTTTTCTCCAAATATGGGCAAGCCTACCACCTAAGAGATGGTACTGCTCTTAGCGTAATCCAAGCATTGTTAAAATATTCTACACATCATGGGTTACCTCTAACTATAATAACTGATCAAGGCACAGAGTTTACAAACCAGATGTTTGCGGAATTCACAAGAGTACATAAGATCATTCATCATAGAACACTCGCGAATACACCCAATGATAACGGAAATATTGAAAGGTTTCATTCCACCATATTAGAACACCTAAGGATATTACGGCTTCAGAATAGGGACGAGGCAATCGTCAATCTTATGCCCTACGCGATAATAGCATATAATAGTTCAGTACACAGCTTTACCAAATGTAGGCCCATTGACATTATAAATGGACATTTTGATCCTAGAGACCCTACAGATATAGACATAACCGGACATATAATGCAGCAATATATTCATACTCACCGAAATCAAATGAAGATAGTCTACGACCTAATCAACGATTCAAGTTTAGTTAACCGTACCGCCCTTATCGAAAGACACAATAAAACTCGCGAACCAGAACAGGAATACCAGCCACAGCAGCAAGTGTTTATTTCAAACCCTCTTGCAAGCCGACAAAAGATAGCCCCGCGATACACACACGATAACGTCTTAGCTGACTTACCCATACATATTTACACTTCGAAGAAACGAGGCCCTATTGCTAAATCTAGACTTAAGCGAGTACCAAAAAGCGCAAAATTGTTACAGGATAATGCTGACACTGACCATGAGCCTGGGACTGGCGCACGAGATAAGACTTGAGAGTCTGGACGACGGACCAGGACTCTTACCGTTTAAACTTGGACCTATGAATCTTGCAACACACTACCACAGCTTTCTGCAATATATAGAATTAGTAGATATTCGTAACAAGATTAACATAGTTAAAGGACAAATTATAGAATTAGAAAATAAGTTACCTAACGACACTCATATATTATTTGAAATACAGATTAATTATCTTAGCTTAAAATTAGATAAAGTAACTTACCAACTAGAAAGCCTAGAGCCCCATCGGGTGAAGCGAGGTCTTGTAGATGGGTTAGGATCTGTAGTTAAATCTTTAACAGGAAACTTAGATTACACCGACGCTATTAAATACAGTAATGCCATTAAAAATCTCAAGGATAACCAAGATAAAGTTTCATCTCAAATTAATAACCATATAAGTCTTAGTAAAGATTGGATGACACAACATACAAGTATCATCTCAAGTATTGTACAAAACCAGAGAAAGATTAACGATACATTAAATTTGCTTTTAGACACAGATGCTTATATTCAACACAGTTTAATAAAATACGCTAAGCTAGCACAGCTTCTTACCATTATTACAGATAACATAGACGATTTATCTCAAGAGTTACAACGAATAGAGAATATCATAGCGTTTACACGAACCGCAAGTACACATCATTCAATGATAGGAATAGACACGTTAGAAAAGATGTTAAAGGAACTAGAACATTTTTATAATAAAGACCAGTTGTTAGACTTAGAACTTAGGGAATACTATGACGTAATAAAAACAGGATCATTTTATTCAGGTAGACAGATAATTATAGTTTTTAAAGTACCAATAATATCATCTCACGTTTATCAACTGTATAAGCTCCCTATAGCACCTAATAGAGCTAATCGAGTCCTTATTCCCCCTTATCCTTTAGTAGCAACTAACGAGAACTTTTACGTGTACATTGAGGCTGAATGCCCGAAGTACAACAATCGGTATCTTTGCCACGAGAAACTAAATCAACATTTAAGATCAGATCCAGACTGCATCCAGGAGCTCCTGCACCATCAACGACTGGACGAGTCCTGTAAACCAACCTTCGTGACCGTCCTAAAAGAAGACATCCAAAGGTTAGACGATCGCAACTATATAGCAATGTTCCCAGAGGCAACAAAAGTCCAACTTACCTGCGAACGCAACGATTATCAGATGCTGAAAGGTAGCTATCTTAGTAGGTAATTATTGGGCATCCTGGAACACTTTTTTTTTTTCACTCCATTGATCTCACTGCCGTTCGAGCAATGTCGTAAAAAAGTGTTCCAGGATGCCCAATAATCATTTATGAAATGTTGTGCAGACTTACGGAATATTGTAGGTTTTCCATATTGAGTCACCAAAATTCACTGTTTTTATCACTATGATACACTATTAGCTAACCAAAACCTAAATTTGGATTACGCACAGTAGCTACCACTATGAAATTTTTCATTTTCGTCTAGGCTGGTGGCACCTAACAGCAAGTTTTTGTCGTGATCTGGTAATGGAATATGATTTTTCAATTTTTCCCAGTGGCTGATGCTAAGGAATAAAATCTAGGCCGATTGCTCATGCCTGTCGCCCAGTGGCTGGTGGCATCCAGATATTATTCCATTAAAAGTATCTAGGCCGATTGCTCATGCCTGTCGCCCAAGGGCTGGTGGCATCCAGATACAATTATTCCGTTGAAAAGTATCTAGGCCGATTGCTCATGCCTGTCGCCCAGGGGCTGGTGGCATCCAAATACTTATCAGCGTAATAAATAGCATAGGTAAATCGATCATTCATACCCGATAACAGATGTTAACAAAAAATTTTACGTATAGGCTGGTAGCCCCTAGACAGCAAAATGATGATTTCATTGCGAAGCCAGTGAGTGATGGGTGGTCACCCATCTATCCAGGATTCCGGTTTGTTTAGCCAAAACTTTCACATCACTTGCACTAGGTACATGCACCGTACACTAACAGCGTGGGAATGGTTTATGTTACTCTGTAGTACCTGTGAACCATGAACGATGCAAAGTCAGCTTCTTCGTACACGCGTGTGTGTGTGTCCATACTTGTGTTACGTTGTTAAAAATAGATGACTATAGGAATGTCAATTGTAATACTTATGATATAAAGAACCAATTACATCTACAAAGTAAAACTAGTTTTATGCAGTAAATGTAATAAATTGTAATTTAAGCATTTAAGTACATTGACGTACATAGTAACAAGAAGTCAGGGGAACTTGAAAATTGCATTTATGCAAATTTGATGTACAAGCTCTATCCTATGGTTCCATTTGTGTTTTTTATCATTAAATTGTATTATTAACAAAAGCGATTTAGTTAATTATAAGTAAATACATATTGGACAACATCACACACCTACATACTCAAATCCCAAAGTTAGTAGCTTCACTTGTGTAATGGAAATCAGAAACACCAAACAAAAAAAAAAAAAAAAAAACACACTTATATTTGGGTGCGGTAATCGAACTCGCGACGCGACCCTTGCGTAATACGCAGATTCTATTCGGACGATAGCCGACCTACACTATACACGATACTTTTACTTAGATAATAAAACAAATGAATGAGTCCTAAAATCGCGAATCAATGGGATGGCTTTTATTGATTAAAATTAAATTTAAAATTATAACATGCACTAGTGTGCATATTATACATGTTGCACACTACAATAATTGTCAACTTTACAAAAACAAAACTTAAGTAACGAAAGCAAACACTAAAAAAAAAAAAACATCCTTAGCCCAAATAGTACTCAATACTTAATAGCACCGGGAATCGAATCTATTGATGGTATAGGCCACCGGCCGCTATGCTACTTGGTAATACATTATAAGTGAAGGCAATAAAGATGTGTACACAACAGTGTTACAATAATGCAATGACTTTTTTTAATGTTGTACTTTTTTGTATTTATAGTTTTACACCTTTATCAAATCAACTAGCTGTACCCGTGACATCGTTTGCGTAGAATTAATTTGGAATAAATAATGTAGATAATTATTACTAAATATATGTGGTGCCATAGTAAATACTGATTTAATAACAAGTTGTAGAGTACCAAAATTTTATAATCGAGAAGAAACTTATAACATCGTATATATCATTTATTTATTTACTGATATATGTACACCAATAACATTAATTATTTATTCAAGTACAAATCTTAGCGATAGCATCACAATTGTGAACTCTGCCTTACAGGTATGTTTATCGTCAATATGTGTGCATCGAATTCTCAGATTCGAATGAAATATCATGTAACATGAAACTTTTGTTTTTCATTTATAATTTTTTGCAAACGTTTCAGAAAAAGTTGAGATTCTAAACTGTTTTATTTAATATTAATTTGTATGGTTATTAAATACCCTTTACGACGCTAAGCCATTGTAGGTTAAGGTATGCTTTGTAATATTTTTGCCTCAAGGTTTACGATATATGTAAAATTCCCTATTTAATCTTCAGTAAATCTAAATGCGGTTCATATCTTTTGTCGACTCCGTGCCATCTTGATAATTCTGACCGGGAAACAAGTGACAACAAGTGCGCCGAAATTGCTGCCCGTCGCTAGCCAGCCACAGCCACCGCCAGCCGCCAATAGCCACCGCCCGCTCGCCCTAGCCAGCTGCTGCGCTACTCACCGAAGTCCCGCTAGCACCACGAAGATCCGCGCAATTGCAATTATGTTCGTAAGTTTTTAAACTGTCTCGGATAATTTTTATTATTTTAATTTTAGCATTACAATGCTATACTTATGTAGTTAGACCCCGCCTCGGTTGCTCCTACTACGCTAAACGAGACTTACCGGCCTCGGTAGCTTAGTGGTCAGAGTATTGGACCGGTAATCCAAAGGTCGTGGGTTCGATTTCCACTCGAGCTTCCTGAGACTGGTTGATTTTTTCTAGTAAAATTTTATCTTGTCTCGGATAAATTTAACTAATTATTATCCCGTGTATGCATACTTAATTATATTTTCATTTGGCTTTCAGGTCGGACACTGAGTACAAGCGCACCAAGGAGACCAAGAACAAGAAGCAGTTTGCCAACCACTTCCTCTCGGACAACGACGAAGGATCAACGACTTCTAGTAAAAAGTATGTGTTCGAAAAATATATTTTTTTTTTTTATTTTTTTTAATTCTATTGTTGCTGTACTCACGGTGGCAGATCAACCTACCCAAAACTGCCAATTTCTACAATCAATTTTGAACTTTATTATCTGGTTATAAGGATACATATACATAGGTACATTTACGTAAAAACGTGTTTCTTTTAAAATCGTTGATAGTTTTAAAAACTTATGAAGATTAGTTTCAGCAGTTGAACACAGTTCCCCTATATAGAGTACTTATTTGTTTTTATTTTTTATTTCTAGTATCAAGAAAAAAGAAACAAAATTGCCAGTGAAGAGGAAGCTACCGAAAAAGATATCGTCTTCAACGAAGAAATCGACCGGGTGGCAGCTGGATTCAGACAGTGAAGACGAAACGGCTGCCCAGCACGCGGCTAAACAAGGAACCCTAACGTCCTCGCTGTCGCGCCGGGTGGCGGACGGCGTGCTGCGGCGCACCGCTGACTTGGATGGCGACGTATTTATAGACCTCAAAGTCTACAACGTAAGGGACATCCTACCGGTAGAGCCTAAAGACCGATGGGAACACGCGGTTGTCTCTTTAAAGTTTCAATGTGACTCGGAATGCTCCCAAATGGTTCAGCTAACAGAGGTCATAAAGGACTGTAAGCGGCAGTTCACCAGCGAGGGCAAATTTTTTAAAACTACTTAGTTTTAATACTTATACTTATACTTATAATTTTAAACTACTAAGTTTAAGTCGTTTTTAATATTAGTTTTTCTTTTTACTTTTTTAAAATTAAGACAGATTTAGTGTTAGTTTTGTTAACTTTTTAATTTTGTAATTAGGTATCATAAGATTTAAAACTAATAAATAAAATAAATAAAATAAAAAAAAAATCTTCGAGAGTAAACCTCATTAATTAGTATTAATTACAATTCTTACTTACCTACTAATGCTGTCACTAAAAACATAGGTAGGTAAAATACGTTTTAAATACAGATGCTTACTATCTTATCTACATAATTAAACTAGCAGCCTCCAACAGCATAGCCTCTTAGCAGTTTAGTTTAATTGTTTGTTTGTAATAAAATATTGAGTTTCTGAAACCGACATGGCAAAGAGAACAGTTTATTGCACAGTTTGTGACAGTTTGTGATCTATTAAAAGTAGCGCTTTCTCAGCCCATTTACGAAGTACAATACACAAAAATAATAATTCTATTGAAGTAAGTAGTGGCATTGAAAAAGTAAGTAGTGCATTCCGCAGTCGGATTGCATCGTATCGGGTGCGGCCGGGCTCGGGGGGAGACGGTGACGTCAGCGATCGCAGCACGTGCCCGCCAGCTGTGTTTTTACGCGGGCTCCGATCTCGTGTGCAGGAGTTGCTATCTGCGCGACAAGCTACCTATCATTCTATTAAAGTCAATTTTGAATTTTTTGCTGATTTTGCTTTACTTAACAGCACAAGTGAAATAAAATCATTCGCAACTGAAAACGTGATATTTCATCAGAATTATTGTTTTAGTGAAATATATTCGAACGCAGTCGATACTATTGTAACAAAGATTGACGAATTTCAAGAAAGAGATAGTGGTTGGGCTTTTATAAGCAATTTATACTTAGAAGTCAATATTAACAAATATAACCCATTGAGGGCTGGTCAGTTTATAGAATTACCGAAATGTTTAAAATCGAGACACGCATGCATAAATATTCGAAATAATGATGCGTTCTGTTTTTTGTGGAGTGTAATGGCTGCGTTATTTCCCGTAAGCAATAATGCCCATCGCATATCATCGTATCCGCGCTACGAAAAAATTCTCAATACTGATAATATGACTTTTCCTGTAGGGTTTTTGGACATTCGAACCTTTGAGAAAAATAATCCTAAAATTAGCATAAACGTGTATGGTCTAGCAAACAAGTCACAGATTGTCGGTCCTCTGTACAAAACAGAACGTAGAAAAAAACACCATATCAATTTACTACTATTAGAAAAGGGTAATTTTAAACATTATTGTTTAATAAAAAATTTAAATAAATTATTAAGACCCCAGTTAACAAAACATCATTCAAAAATATATTTTTGTGACGACTGTATGATATTTTGTAATAAAATGGAAACATTTGATGCTCACATTTGTAGCGGTGTTCCGACTGTGCTACCGGATCAAGGAACCGTAATACAATTTAACCATTTCGAAAGAATGCAAGATATGCCGTTCGTTATTTATGCGGATTTCGAATCTTTATTAGAACCTAAATCGAGTGGTGACGGGCTAGATTCAAAAAATACAATTGTGATAGAAAAACATTTGCCAGCCGCTTTTGCGTATTATATTGTCTGTTCGTATGATAGCTCTCGCAATAAATACGTATCGTATCGTGGAAAAGATTGCGTTGAAAAATTCATAGAATTTCTCAAAAAAGACGTAAAAGAAATAAACAAAACTTTAAAAAAAACCATTCCAATAACGTTATTATCAGCTGAAGAGCAAGAAAATTTCGATAAATGTAAAAATTGTTTCCTCTGTGATCAGTTATTATTGGACGATAAAGTCAAAGATCATTGTCATTTGACAGGCAAATATCGAGGTGCGGCACATTCTTACTGTAATCTACAGTTTTGTTTACCTAAATTTGTTCCCGTATTTTTTCACAATTTAAGCGGGTATGACAGCCATTTATTTATTCGACAACTAGGAGATACCCCGGGGGGAATAAAAGTCATTGCCAAAAACAAAGAAAATTATATATCTTTCACGAAGTTTTTTCATATGAAACTTCAGGAATATTTTCCAGTTAGATTTGTAGATTCATTTAAATTTTTAGGTACCAGTTTAGGAAAACTTGTAGGTAACTTGACTAGTAATGACTTTGCGCATTTGTCTTATTTTTTCCCAAATAAAGAGCACTTTGATCTAATAAAACGCAAAGGCGTGTATCCCTATGAACACATGACGAATTGGAGTTGTTATGATGAAGATGTGTTACCGCCGCGAGAATGTTTTTATAGTACTTTGACCAATGACACCATTTCTGAATCGGATTATTATCACGCTCAACATGTTTGGAAAACGTTTCATTTGAAAAATCTCGGTGAATACACCGACTTATACCTTAAAACAGATGTAATTTTACTAGCAGATGTATTTGAGAATTTTCGTCTAACTTGTAAAAATAATTATAGGTTAGATCCTGCATTTTACATGACCGCTCCAGGACTAAGTTTCGACGCAATGTTACTTAAAACTAAAGTGAAATTACAACTTATTGAAAACCTAGAAATCGTACGTATGCTTCAAAAGGGCATTCGTGGTGGGGTATGCTTATGCTCCACTAGGTATTCCAAAGCGAATAACAAATATTTGTCAAATTATAATCCGTCCATCTCCGATAACTATTTATTTTACATTGATTGTAATAATTTATATGGGTATGCAATGTGTTCATACTTGCCCTATTCTGATTTTGAGTTAATCAGTCAAACGGAAATAGATAAACTTAATATTCTCCAAGTACCCAATGACTCGAAGTATGGGTATATTTTAGAAGTTGATTTGGAATATCCGGAATACTTACATGAGTTGCACAATGACCTTCCTTTTTGTCCTCAGAAGTTTACACCACCCGGATCAAAATATCCCAAATTGATACCTAATTTGTACGATAAATTTAATTATGTAATACATTACGTACATTTAAAAACGTGCTTACAACACGGTTTAGTATTAAAACGTATTCACCGAGTAATCAAATTTAAACAAAGTCCTTTTTTAAAACCATATATAGATTTAAACACAGAGTTACGTCAAAAGGCTAAATCTACATTTGAACAGGATTTCTTTAAATTATTAAATAACAGCATTTTTGGGAAAACATTAGAAGATACTGAAAAAAGACTCAACGTTCATCTGGTTAATCAGTGGAATGACACCAGAAATAAAACAAAAAAATGTTACACAGCCGAACAATTGATATCGAGGCCTAATTTCCATAGTTCCACGGTTTTTACGGAAAATTTTGTAGCAGTGCAAATGAAACCAGAGTTAATTACTTTGGATAAACCTATCTATATAGGATTCGCTGTTCTGGAAATATCTAAAAATCATATGTATGATTTCCACTACTCCACAATGAAACCTTTTTATGGTTCTCGTTTAAAATTATGTTATACGGACACTGACAGTTTTTTGTATAGTATAGAGACACCTGACATATATAACGATATAAAATTAAAGTTTCAGTCGTACTTCGATACTAGCAATTATACTAAAAATAATCAGTATAATATTGTATGTCGAAACAAAAAGATTCCTGGGTTATTTAAGGACGAGCTAGGCGGGCAACTTATTGTTGAATTTGTAGGACTGCGATCGAAGTTATATTGCGTGAAAACTGAAAATAACGAGTTAAAAAAAGCAAAAGGAGTAAAGAGACCTGTAGTCAAAACTCTTACTTTTAAAGATTTTAATAAAGTGTTATTGCACAATAAGTTGATAAAGAAAAAGAATGTTGTGTTTAAGTCTCTGAAACACGAAATTTTTACTCAATCTGTTAACAAAGTTGCCTTATCTTCAAATGATGACAAACGAATTATACTTAAAGATAAAATATCCACTTTGTCATGGGGGCATAAATCTAGTTTGTTCTAGAAAAAAAAGAAGATTTTCTAAAAGCGGTTGGAAAAGATTGCCCGGCCGCATTTACTTACTGATGCTATTGTTACACGATTAGCTATATGCTATATGCTTCATAGTTTGCATGTTGTTTTTGAATGTAAAACCTACAAGACTTATGTATAGTTATTGCGATTTCATAACAAAAACCACCTTTATTTTATTAAAAGATTTTTAATTTGTATAATATTATTACATGAGTTAATGAAATTTAATATTATTACATTGTATCTAATATTTTGTATCATAGTAAATACTTTTATAAATGTATTCAGTGTATTATTTAGTAAGATAAGCTTTTTATAAATAAATATACTTATTTTCAGTAATACAAAAATTGTATTATTTCAAATATCACCATGACGTTTCCACTGTAAATTAACTACAATTAAGTATCCTACATTCTCTCTGCCTAAATATTAATGTTATTACCGTAGGTTATAATATTTTCAATAACGTAAAACCTCAGATGCGGTGCCCGAACAAGTTCAAACATGTTCATTGACACTATGTCACGTTATGCAAATCTGTAATTTGAATGCATACATCTTCCTAGATATTTGTTTTTTTACTTATTATATATTTTTCAATAATATGATACCCGGTGCCAGCAGAACAAGTCTATACATGTTCATTCCCACGATTGCCACTGTATCATGTTTTGCAATTCAGTAATTTTGATGCAGGCGCTTGTACAGTAGTTCCCACCTAAAGAGGTACTATCAATACATAATTTTCAATAATATGATACCGCACCCGGTGTCAGCGGAACAAGTCTATACATGTTCATTCCCACGATTGCTGCTATATTACGTTTTGCAATTCAGTAATTTTGATGCATACGACAGTAGTTCCCTTCCACAGTCCAGTCAGTAGCACTTCGTTAGCCGATCTATACACAACCGAGCAACTGCCGCCCGCTGTTTAGTACCTACCTACCTTATTGCACTTCAGAATTTATTCTTTGTAAGTATTACTACCTAATATTAAGCATTTAATATTATTTATATGTTGTATAGTTTATGTTAATCAATAAATGTTTCTAATTTTTCGCAGATCATGGAAGATTCTCAAGACATATGTGGAACCTATTCTCCATCCATATACGCACAAGATCCTAATTTCTGTAGCCCTACCGAAGGCCTCGGTAAATATGTACAAGAAGCATTGGCAAAAAAAGCAGCTCTTAAGAAGAAACAAAAAAGAGATGCAGCACGAAGAAACTGTAGAGATGTGGCGTCGACTTCATATGTAATCACCAAGGATCAAAAAAAAGGAAAACGGCTGATACAAATTCAAGTAGTGGACTTGGAGAACGAAGCTGCTGCATACTCAAGATCTTCAGCAGAAACTACACAGTGCAGTGAAAATGACAATGACAATGGTTGTGTGATACTTAGTGCGCAATATGTGATGCGAGACTCTATAGATGAGATAATGGACCTCACTGAAAACTTAATAAAAAAGATTTCCAGGAAAATTACTAGTGATGATTATTTTTAGTAATTGTTACTTTATTGTTAAACTATTAAAATTTTAAAGTTATAAATTTTTAAGGTAAATCTTAGTTTGTTATTTGAAATAAATAAGTCTTAGTGGTAATCTGTAGAAAACATATAATTAAGTAAGAAGTACTTGATTTATTGTAAAATTATTAAGTAAAAAGAAAATAGTAAAAAAATCTATGTGTAAAATATTCAACAAAAGATATGTAGTAAGTAAAATACTTCTATTATATTTAATTGGTAGTATAGCTAGGTTATAAACTTTTTTGGTAAACCTTAGTTAAAGAATTTCAAATAAATAAATAAGTCTTAGTGATGAGTTTGTATAAAACATAATTATGTAATAATTACTTGAAGCTAAGTTTAATGTTAAATAAAAAAAACAAATTAGTATATATATATATATATATATATAAGGTGACTGTTAGAAACTGCAAGAAACTCCAAGGGCTGGTCAGGTCAAGTGTTTTAAACATGACAAAAATGACTAAAAAGATTGCAGACTAACGTAGGTAGTAGTACTTATCGCTCAGCTGACGCGGCGGGTGGGTCAACGGCCGGCCGCTGCCCGCGCGTTGTAAATGATCGTTATTTAATAGTTAATTCTTTCATTTTATTTTTCTTGTGTTATTGGTTTAAAATAAATTAGATCAAAGACTATCAAATTTAAATTCATAAAATGAATATTTAATGAAAAATAAAAAAAGCACGAATTTCTTTTTTGTCATTTTTGTCATGTTTAAAATATTTGACCTGACCAGCCCTTGAAGTTTCTTGCGGTTTCTAGCAGTCGCCTTATATATATATATATATATATATATATTTTTTTTTTTTTTTAATGTAACGAACTGTTGTAACATTGTTAGATTTTAATGTGGTTTTAATTAAATGATATTTTAAGATACTGAAGTTGTTTTATTATTTTACTATGTGAGGGAATTATTAAAACTGAAAGACTTTTTTATTTAACTTCTATTTATTTAAATATCTGACATCGATACATTATTTTCTATAATCCATTTTCTAATGCATATAACATTTCTTAATGCACAATACTTTATATGGTTGAAACAATTGAATGAAAACATATCTTTACAGTAAAGTTTACTTAGAGTTTCTAAATTAGGTATACCTTTATCACTTATATCTAAAACATTTTCATGTCCACATAATTCTCGCACCCATTTAATTTTTTCTTCTCCTTTTACTATGATCTTGCGTTCTTTGAAGTAAGGTTTAATGAGTCTTTTAAATTCTCTGTAGTCAATATGTCCCTCACTCCATCGGTATCCTCGGTTTCTTTCTATCCACCAAACATGTTTCCTTTCTTCGAGAGTAAGTGTAGAAAATGGATATGGAGGTTTAATTAAAAATATTTGAGTGTGTTCTGATGTGCCTATAACTAATTCCTTGATAATGAATTCATTTTTCTCATTTTTAAAACCTTGCACATCCACTATTATAACATCTTTATTCATGATAGTTTTTTAACGATGTTACTCAGAGGCTTATATTCAAATATGCAGTCGTTCAGTATAAGACAATATGCGGCGGTCTGATCAGGTATCTCTTGATCTGTTTCTATTTCAACCCGAACGTCAATTGATCCCTTTAGCGTTTCGTGTTGGCGAGAACAGTCAATAACAAATAAAGGAGCGATATCTTTGAACTCTTTCAAACTCAACAACGGCTCTGGTCGACGACCATGATAAGACTGCTGAAATCTTGCATACTGTTCGTATATTAATGAAAACTTGTTGTCAGCAAAATTAATATTCATTCCTTCATAAGGGTAATATGATGAATTTAAAAATACTTTGACATCACGAATAAAGCAATGATCGAACTCTGCCATAGACTGTGTCACATTATGTTTACGGTTAGTTTGTAAAGCAATTACTACAAATCGTGGTTTTTCAATCTGAGATGAGGTTTTTATAGACCAAGCGTGTTTACGTGTTGTGGGTAGTAATGGATACTCATACAAGTCCCAATTACGAAATGCTACTGTAATGGGACGATCTTTTTCTAAATGCTTTAATAAATTAATTCTTTCGCGGTCTGAAACTTTAATGTGAGGAACTCGCCAAACAATTTTACTTATTGTTATATCCTCCACAACTTCATCGGTATTTAGTTTCAAAGCATTGAGATTTGTGTTGCTTCTCAATAATACTAACTCATGTTTACAGTTAATTATGATTTTTTCATAATCTTCTGCAAAACCCAATATTTTGTTTAGAGGAATTGATGCAGAAAATACTCCATTGCTGACATTGGTCGTACCTGTAGGTGACCAGCCCCAAACCTTTGCACATTTCGATTCATTTTCATTCAAGGAAAGATAAGATTTTATAGTTGTAGAAATCCCTGTATTTTTTACCTTATCTATTTCTACACCATTTAATTCATATCGAATATCTTGAAAAAGAAATAAAGCTGGATTATTAACAAAATGCACACTTGTCACTTTTTCTTGTTGTTTAGTAGTACTGTTAAACTTATACACATTGACTCTGCCCTCAATGTACAAACTGCTGAGTGCAGGCAACACATACAAATCTTGCTGATTAATAGGTATTCGAATTTCATCGTTCTTGTTAAAACTTGTTACATATGGTTTATACGAATGATATTCGAAACTTTCGATGCTGTTATCGTACGATGCCGGTTGAGTTATATTTAAAATATTCATTTTAACAAACCCAGTAGTTTTAAAAATTCCTTATTGCTTTTGGTTAGCTTCTTCTTTAAACGAAGCGGTGTTCTTTTCTGAGAGGATCTTTTGGAACTGACTTGAACAGTAGACGTAGATGGGGTTTTATTGAAATTTAACATTTTTTTCTAAAGTGTAAATACAGCTGTACTTCTTCACCGCGTAAGTTGATCTGCTTATTTTCAGCGTCTAGCAACCTTATGTTAATAGAGTTGATTGAACTTTGATTGACGGGAAAATAAATTAAGTTTTTAGGTATTTCGATGATTCTATAACCTGGTGGTACGTTAGGAACAAATTCGTAAATAATATGACTTGCTTTCCCGTTCACAAATGACCCGCTGATTACATCACATTCGATTCGCACTACAGTTGTTGATAAAATGCTGACGGGATACCGAGACTCGGTGCTTATATTAGCTGTTATTGTATCCATACCAAAACCTAAAATTTTACCAAGAGAATCATTTTTATCGAAATACACATTTTCAGAACAGTAAATACATGTTTTTAATGTATTATTATTGCAAGTCAATTTTAGCGCAGCGTCCTTAATGTTACTTTTCAAAAAGTCACAAATATCTTGAAGTTCGTAGGATCCTTCAGGTATTTCGATAATTCTATCACTGCCATAGTAAAATTTATTATTTCTTTCATCTATGTTCGGGATAGAATTAAAAGTTGAAAAATATAAGAGTCCACACTCATATTCTCCGCGTAATTGCAAGGTTGGCGAGTAATTTGTTATTAAAGATTCTCCTCTGCCAGTTATTGACACAGTGAAAGACATTTTTGTACTGATAAGTTTTTTTATTTCATTATCAATATAAATGTTTTTTCCAATAGTCTCTTAAAAAATTTAAACAAAGGTGACCACAGTTTATAGTTCCAAACTTTTGATACTGAACATAATTATAATTTATAGACATGTACCTTAAATAATTTATCAACTCTAACGGTGGCTTTAGATTGCCAAAACTATCAAAATATTCACAGTCGTCATTATGCTTAACGTAGGCTACCCAATGGGTTCCGGGATTATCAGAACTATCTAAATTTATTATAGCACACTCGATCTTTCTTGGTTTTGAAGGCAGTGCATCTCTCATAAAAACTCCTCGAAAGTGTGGAATATCAGTAGCATGCTCCAATATATCGAAATTAGTGAGAGGGCGTCTGGGTAGCCGTTTCATTAGTTTTTTGAAGGATTTAGATATAAACCAGCTCCTTTTTTATGAGGCTTGATATACAGTCCTTTTCCTAGAGCTACAGCTTCCATCATCTTGTTATGTCGTTCAGATTCTTGAAGATTTTTCTGAGCAGCCTTGTAATCATTGACAGCCTTTGCTATACCTGCTGCACCACCAGCAAGTGAACCTAGAGCTGACAATCCAGCGAAAATTGGAATAAGAGGTAAGAAACCCCCACTTTTTGGTATAGGAATACACCGCGGCAAGCGTATTCCTTTTTTATTAGTAAACAGTTTTTTTGCAGCTGCATATGCATATTTTATAGCTGTGTCTTGTCTTTAGATTTTAATTTTTTAATTTTATTTTGGATTTTTTTAACACCAGTCATAAATGAACTTACTCCAGCCCCAGCTTTGAGTTTTGCTTTCATAGTTTTCTTTACTATCCATGAAGCAACCTTTTCTCCTTTTCCAGCATCTCTCGATTGCAATCTTTTCTTAGCCATATTCAAAAGTTCTAAATCGGCGTTATGTCGAACGTGTAAATCACTGTTGTTGTATGCGATATCGTGATACATGCAAGCTTCATCCAATTTGTTTATGCCCCGGTCGCCCCTCAGTAACCGTTTCTTAAGTTTTGTTCCGGGACCACAAAATTGATAACCAGGTAAATGTAACTCAAACGGTATATTATTTATTATGTCGTTAATAATACCACTTCCTTCCTTCATCGATGTTTATCAAGTGACCGTATCAAATATTAATTCTTAATTTATATTATAACACCAATGCATTTTTATCAATCCAACTGTTTTCGTCATCACTGAGACCTAACCATTTAACAAAAAGTTTGTTTCCTTTTCTTTTTATAACCTTTTCAATGAGATATAGATCTGGAAATTTTGTTCTCTGTAATTCATAACCGTAAAAAGATCCTAAAATTCTCTGCCTATGGTTATCTTCTAAGTGGTAAGTTACTGGAGTTGTATGATTGACTTTAATAACATTAAATATTTCTGATGACCAGTTTGGGGTATAACCTTTATAAAAATCCCCTTTGTATTTACTTATACGAACATGATCTCCAACTCGCAACTTTAATTTATGGTTCATCTTGTTACTTTGTGATTTAATAATGTTAGATCTGACAACTATTTGGTTTCCTTTATTAACCTCAATTGGCTTAAATTTTGTTATTCGATGTCTAGTGTTATTATAGCATTGGACTACGTGTTTCAAATTTTTTTGCATCCATTGATATTGACCACATAAGCTAAATAGCTTGTAAAGGTGACCTTTTAGTGTTCTTATTACTCTTTCGACAATTGATGCTTTTTTTATAGAGTAAGTGGAATAATGATTAATGCTATACTTTACCATCAACTGTTTAAAGGTATCATTATAAAATTCCTTGCCTAAATCTGTTTGTAAATTTTTAGGCTTTCGAGATGAATTAGATAATATATTTAGCATTGCTTTTGTAACACAACTTTTATCTTTTGATTTCAAAGGATTAACCCATACATATTTCGATAAAGTATCAATTACTACTAAAACATATTTATATCCTTTATTAAAATGTGAATACTTCTGAAAATCCATAAGGTCAGCTTGCCATAAATCATCTATTCCTTTTATGATTGTATATCGACGCGGGAAATTTCTTCTTGCTGCTTTGTGTAGTTCATTGACGATGTCTTTTTTACTCATTTTTATTTTTTTGGTTTATCAAAAAATCAATCTCTGTTTTAGTATAATATAAATCACTCAAACGATTTGAAGTCACCTTATCCAAGCTATTTAGGTATTTCTTAACATCAAGATAAACTGTTTTTATTTCGTTTCTTAGGTCTTGAACTGTTTTATCTAAATAGGCTTTATTTACTGCTTCGTCGTCTTCGTCTGGAGAGGTTAAACCTTTCAATTTTGATGATTTCAAATCGTAGTGTCCTGTATCTGACTTCACCAATGTATCGCTGAAGGTATCAATGTATTCCGCTAATCGTAGACGCTTATGAACATGATGACCAAATTTGTCAATGTTCATTGCTGCACTGATGCGTTATTCAAAGTGAACCATTTCCCTGTCAAACGTTCTTTATATTTCATTTTCTTGATTATTCCTGCGTCCCACAGTTCTTCCATAATTGCGATAATTTCATTATCTAAACCGGTGTTACCTGCATCTCGTGACGCAAACAGCAATTTTAATCGATCTACCAACTCATTCGGATCGTCCCAATAAACAAGGTCTGTATTTTTCTTAACTTTTTTTAAAAGATTAATACCTTTTCCCTGTGAAAGGCTTTCCATGCTAGTAGTCACATTTTTAGAGAATTTAAATAGTGGTTTGATAATATTCATATATTTATACCCTTTATTGCTGTTTATTGGTTTGGTTGGTTCAAAATTACGCCTATGGGCATTGGTGTCTATTAGTAGTAGTTTATATTTATCTAAATCATCTTCTGTGATTACATCTACATTTGGTTTCTTTTTAAACAATAGCTCTTTTAAACCAAGAGTTTTTTTATAAACACGGTTTCCAACTTTCAAAGTGCTGTCATTGTCATAAACACGAGATTTTCCGAGCATTAGTTTACCTCTGTCATGTCTGATTCCAAAAGGTATATCATTCATTACTTCAGATGATGTTGACCAAGACAAAGACTGATTTTTATAGCTTGGTGACGATTGTAGAGATTTAAACGATCCATCACTCACATTATGGTCTTGAGTAGTTGTTACAGTAAGGGTTTTGTTAGATTTTTCATATAACTCCTGATCTGGCTCATCTTCTTCACTGCTAGGTTCACTAAATTGTTCAATAGAAGAATAGGACTCCTCGCTTACATTTTTTTTAGTCTTTTTAAAACTGGGAGTATCATTCTTTTCTTCCACATTGTGTTTTCCATCATTTTTACTTGTTAACAAATTAAGAGGGTCAACTATAGGTTTGAATATGGTTTCCAAGGTCATATTGCTTGTATTTTTTGCATCCTTGATCATATCTACTTTTCTCTTTACAGCTGTTGCCGATTTTACTAATTGTTTTTTTAGATCTATTTCCATGTTTTTTTTTTTTTTATGAAGTTTCCTTTCAACTCCAAATCACAAAAGAAAGTGATTTATAAATAAAATTACAACGGCTTATGTATATTAATCTACCACAATGAACGTATCAAATGTCATTCTATAACATCCTTTATTTCGTTCACAATCCTTATTTATTACAATATAATTGTACGGCTTTCTCCAAACAGTTGAGCACATTACACGGAATTGAGACCATGACATGTCAGACATTACATGTTCTTCATAAACGTGTTTTAAATTTATATCGTCTTGCTTGAATAATATTATTAGGTTTGCATTGTCCCTTACAAGTTGTTTAGGTATTTTTGTATAGGTTTGATTTATATAAAAACAATCTATATTTTTATGACGTCCCATAGCAAAATAATCTCGGATGTGGTTTTGGTTTTCACAAGCAACGTCGTCAAATATGATAATTGAGTTAGCCAAAGCTTCGTGTGGACTTAAAATTTCACTGTTATCATTGTATTTGTTAGAAGATGTACCTGCTACCATATCTAATACCTTTTCTAAAAATATGTATTTAGGCTGATATAAAGATTTTGAATATACATAAAGATTATGAAAACGAGGACCGTCACAATGTAATAATAGACTAATTACTAAGTTGGTCTTTCCACAATTGGAAGGACCACAAACAATACAACGTATACTATTCGGCAACAAATTACCATGTCGTTTTGGTTCATTCGATAGCGGAGGACATATGCATTCTATTTTTAACGATTGTTTTTGTTTGACGAATTTCATAATCAGCTGCTTGCACTTGACCACAGAGTTCGAAGGAATTTAACAAAATGATTTTATAACATAGCGCCAAAACATTTAAACTCTTGAGGTGGGTGGTCGAATAAATTATAAATAGCAAACTTCAGTTCATTGGTATCCAAAAATCGATTTGAAGTGAGTAATGCTTTTTTTTTTTTTTTTTTTTTTTTTTTTTTTTTTTTTTTTTTTTTTTTTTTTTTTTTTTTGCACTGTATTATATTGCTAAGGTAAAGCTACTAAGTAAAAAAAAAAAAAATATGTTATCGGGTATGAATGATCGATTTACCTATGCTATTTATTACGCTGATAAGTATTTGGATGCCACCAGCCCCTGGGCGACAGGCATGAGCAATCGGCCTAGATACTTTTCAACGGAATAATTGTATCTGGATGCCACCAGCCCTTGGGCGACAGGCATGAGCAATCGGCCTAGATACTTTTAATGGAATAATATCTGGATGCCACCAGCCACTGGGCGACAGGCATGAGCAATCGGCCTAGATTTTATTCCTTAGCATCAGCCACTGGGAAAAATTGAAAAATCATATTCCATTACCAGATCACGACAAAAACTTGCTGTTAGGTGCCACCAGCCTAGACGAAAATGAAAAATTTCATAGTGGTAGCTACTGTGCGTAATCCAAATTTAGGTTTTGGTTAGCTAATAGTGTATCATAGTGATAAAAACAGTGAATTTTGGTGACTCAATATGGAAAACCTACAATATTCCGTAAGTCTGCACAACATTTCATAAATGATTATTGGGCATCCTGGAACACTTTTTTACGACATTGCTCGAACGGCAGTGAGATCAATGGAGTGAAAAAAAAAAAGTGTTCCAGGATGCCCAATAATTACCTACTTATCTTATAACCATTCCAGCTCAATGTTCAATACGGACGAAAGATTCTACCATATATAACACTAACGACCGAATTGAAGGGCAACCTATGAAGATATTGAACATCTCTGATTATGTCTTCACCACGAACGCAGCAACACGGGTTCCTGTAACGCTCTCATCATTGAATCTCAACGATCTTCAAGTAATACAAGATAAGATCGCTTCTCAGACTGCAGTACATCTCGACGAGGTCTCTACGGATTCATTATATCACACCACAATACCATTTTATGTGGCGCTGTCTAGTGCACTTGCACTCGTTATTATCTTGATATATAGAAAATATGCGACGTGTCTTAAGAATAGGGATGTGGACCTGGAGATGACACCCGAGCTCCCAGAATGTGCTCCAACTTACGCAATACCGGAAGCTGCCAAGTCGCCACGACAGAATCCAGCAATATTTTTGCGACCTGCCCAAAAATAGTTGCTGCTCTTCGGGAGGGAGATGTTACGAGATCACGTAGTAGGGATTATGCTAAGATAGCAAGCACCACTAATAACAGTGCACACGGCTCTAAAAGCTGAGTTGGCGATTGTACGGACTTCGCCCGCTCCAGTTATTGCAACTGGCGGAAACTGCTGACACCGCGCCCCGTGTTTCCAACGCAGCGGCCTACGTGACCGGACGACTACGCCACTTCGGTACCTACATCGATCGGGTCAACACTTAGATTTAATTATTAATTATAATTTTCTTTGTGATTCTAATATCAGAATTAAATAGTTTATAAAAGTAAATCGGTTTTTTTTGAGCTCTCCGGCAGTGGCTAACGTAATTGGCGCAGTCGGTAGGATTCCCGGGTTAGTGCGCGTAAAGACTTTTCTCCGAAATCGTCGTCGTATCTAATCGGTTTTCAAGCCTTCACCGGGAGTTCTGCATAACGAACGAGCCTGCGCCGGGGTATCCAGACATCGATAGCAAGATCAAAGAAACCGACACCTATAATGTTAATGTAAGTACACCACTGAATTTTCTCTAGTGTTGCTCTCCTACTTTATTCCTACTTAAATTCCTTATTTTAATTCCTAGATTTTAATTATCCTTCGGTATTTTAATCCTTCAAAATTTTCCATCCAAGGAGTAACAGGGGCCCTAAGGCTATTAGAAGTACTAGGGTTACTCGTACCATTGTCGATAGTAATAGAAATATTGATAGTGATAACGAAAGTAGTTATAGTTTTAGTACAGTCAGTGAAGTAAGCTCAATGGCTACGTCCGCTGATCCTGACATGATCCTCAAGGCGCTACGCCTGTTGCCGGAATTTGACGGCAATCCTAATGTACTAACTAGATTTGTAAGGTTATGTGATCAAATAGTAGATTCTTATAACGAACAAACGGACGCCTTAGGCAAACTATTTCTAGTGAACGGGATACTTAACAAAATCACGGGACCCGCTGCTAGAACAATTAATTCTAATGGGATTCCTGAGAGTTGGAGTGGCATTAGAAGCGTTTTGATTAATAATTTTACTGATCAAAGGGATGAATCCACCCTTTACAATGACCTAGCTGTTCAAACCCAAGGGAGCAACACCCCTCAAGAATTTTATGATAAATGTCAAACCTTATTTTCTACAATTATGACGTACGTTACTTTACACGAGACTATAGAGACTACCATTGAGGCAAAACGTAACTTATATAAAAAACTTACAATGCAAGCGTTCGTACGCGGACTTAAGGAGCCTCTAGGATCTCGTATAAGGTGCATGCGCCCGGAATCTATAGAAAAAGCATTGGAATACGTACAGGAAGAGCTTAATACTATGTATTTGCAGAATCGAAACGAAGCTTTACCTAAAACCGTACAAAACGCGTCTAACTATAGACCTCCCGTACATATGCCAATGCCTAATAATGCTTTTGCTGTTCAACGACCATTTACCTTTCCTGTAAAATTCCCAACCATCCAAGCTCCACCTCAACGTTTTACTAATAACTTCCCGCCAAAACCTCAATTCCAACAATCCATGCCACCGCCTCCTATGCGTATGCCCACGCGCACTCAACAAATGTTTAGTGCGCGCCCTACTAATTATAACCCACAAAGTAATATGTTTAGGATGCAGCAGAGACCTAATTTTAATTTCAATAGTAATGCTCCAAAACCTATGAGCGGCGTTAGCCACTTTGCTCCTCGAATTTTGCCACCATCAGGGCATGATTGGACGAAGCATGGTAACCCACCACCATCGAATTACTTTAAAACTCGCGATATAAACCTGAATGAGTGTACTCCATACGAAGATTACTATAATTATTATTATAATGATTGCTATGATACTAACTCTTACCTTGCTATGTATGACTCACACAACAAAAATTATGAATGTGATAATTCGTTTCCATACCAATATCAGTATGAGGAGCCACCACAACAACAAGAAGTATGGTATGAGCAAGTGGAAGAGCAGGCCCAGCCTTCCACATCCTCTAATAATGATGATCAGGATTTTCAGTCCGACAGGAATTTAAAAAGCTCAAAATAGAAGTTAATCTTCAAACACAAAGACAGCTACCGTATATTCTTATTAATAATCCACCTCTAAAATTATTGATCGACACTGGCGCCAATCAATCTTTCTTGAGCCCGGATGCTGTAAGTAATTTCTATCCTAATATACCATTAGACTACGATCCATTTGAGGTGTCTAACATACACGGAACTAGTAGAAGTAGTCATTCAATTACGATGCCTTGTTTTAGAGAACTTAAAGATGAAAATAATATAAAGTTTTTCGTATATAAATTCCATGACTATTTTGATGGGCTTATTGGACTTGATCTCTTGACACAATGGGAAGCCACTATAAATCTAAAAGAAAACATTTTGACAACACGCACTACTACTAACCCTATTAGGATGTATAATTCGCGAAATATTAATCTCTATGAAGACATTATACCAGCCAGATCATCTAAATTAGTAAGATTACCTATAAATGCGTTAGACGGTGACGTCATAGTTAACGAACAAATCTTGTGTAACTGTATTATTTCGGAATGCGTCACCAACATAGAAAATAATCGCGGTATAATAGAAGTGACGAATCCAACGAACAATGACGTCATATTCTCGCTAGACCGCCCCGCGGCCGCAGAAATATTTAACACCGAGTCGTTTGATATTAAGTACGCGTGTACCGAACAAAACAGTAACGCGTCACGAGTCGACGATGTAATTTCGCGGCTTAGGACGGACCATCTAAACCCGGAAGAGAAAGCAAATCTTAGGCGACTTTGCTCTCAATATTGTGACATATTCTATTTAGATGGCGAACCGTTAACTTTTAGTAATAAGATCAAACACGCAATAAGAACTACTGATGAAATGCCTATTTACACAAAGAGTTACCGCTATCCATTTGTACACCGTGATGAGGTCCGGGAACAAATCGCGAAAATGCTAGAACAGGGAATAATACGACCTTCGGACTCCGCCTGGAGCTCACCGATTTGGATAGTACCAAAGAAGGCTGACGCGTCAGGTAAACAGAAATGGCGTTTAGTAATCGACTTCCGAAAACTGAACGAAAAGACTATTGACGACAAATATCCTATTCCCAACATATCGGACGTCCTTGATAAGCTAGGGAAATGTCAATATTTCACGACCTTAGACTTGGCTAGTGGGTTTTACCAGGTACAGATGAACCCTGACGATATTCATAAAACAGCCTTTAATGTAGAGCACGGGCACTTTGAATTCCTGAGGATGCCCATGGGTCTCAAGAATTCTCCATCAACCTTTCAAAGGGTGATGGATAATGTCCTGAGAGGGTTGCAAAATGTTATCTGCCTGGTTTACTTAGATGACATCATTGTCTTCAGCACCAGCCTCCAGGAACATATGATCAACCTCGAGAAAGTGTTCCATAGACTTAGAGAATCTAATTTTAAGATCCAGATGGATAAGTCTGAGTTCTTGAAATTAGAAACTGCGTATCTCGGACACATCATAAGCAGGGATGGTATTAAGCCAAACCCAGATAAGATCAAGGCCATTGAAAGGTACCCTTTGCCAAAAACCACAAAACAAATAAAACAATTCCTTGGTTTACTTGGTTACTATCGTAAATTCATTCCGGACTTTGCTAAAATCACAAAGCCTTTGACACAATGTTTAAAGAAAAGTAAATCAATAACCTTAGACTCAGATTATATCATTTGTTTCGAAAAATGCAAAAGACTTCTTACTAACGATCCTATACTACAATACCCTGACTTTACCCGCGAATTTAACTTGACAACTGACGCGTCAAATCTCGCTATAGGTGCCATTCTATCACAAGGGCCAATAGGTTCGGATAAGCCAATCGCGTATGCCTCTCGCACGCTCAACGATAGCGAGATAAACTATAGCACAATTGAAAAAGAATTGTTAGCTATAGTTTGGGCTACGAAGTACTTCCGACCCTACTTGTTTGGGCGTAAGTTTAAAGTAATCACAGATCATAAGCCTCTCCAGTGGCTTATGAACTTAAAAGAGCCAAACTCCAGACTCACGAGATGGCGTCTTAAACTAAGTGAATACAACTATACCATAATCTATAAAACGGGAAAAGCCAATACGAACGCGGATGCTCTCTCTCGTGTCGAAATCCACAATGAGGAGACTAACTCTATGTCTGTTAATCCTTCAGAACGAACTCCTACTTTAGGGAATAACTCCGACACTAACACTGTTCATACTGACCAAGAGAACCCCATACTTGAGGTTCCTATAACAGACGATCCTTTAAATAAATTTCACCGACAATTATGTCTCACTATCGTAGGTGATATAAAGAAACGTACAACCGTAACAAAGCCATTTGATACACATACGCGTATATCAGCTCAACTATCGGAATCTAATCTAGAAGAGGATGTAGTCAATATTATCAAGGAATACGTAAATCCAAAAGTTAAAACTGCGCTATTAATAACACCTCCATTAGGCATGTATAAAATAGTTCCTATATTACAAGAAAAATTTAAAAATTCCGCTATGAACCTAGTTATTGCTAAAACTGAAATAGAGAACGTTAGGGAGTACCTTCGACAGCAGGATGTCATTAAGCACTACCACGAAGGGAAAACTAATCATAGGGGAATTAATGAATGCTATCTGTCACTATCTTATAAATACTACTGGCCGAAAATGAAAGAGCATGTTACCAAGTTTATCAATGAGTGCACCATCTGCGGGCAAGCTAAATATGACAGAAATCCAATACGACAACAATTTAATATTGTACATCCTGCTAATAAGCCCTTTGAAGTCCTTCACATGGACCTCTTTACCGTTCAGAGCGAAAAATACGTCACTTTCATTGACGTTTTCTCCAAATATGGGCAAGCCTACCACCTAAGAGATGGTACTGCTCTTAGCGTAATCCAAGCATTGTTAAAATATTCTACACATCATGGGTTACCTCTAACTATAATAACTGATCAAGGCACAGAGTTTACAAACCAGATGTTTGCGGAATTCACAAGAGTACATAAGATCATTCATCATAGAACACTCGCGAATACACCCAATGATAACGGAAATATTGAAAGGTTTCATTCCACCATATTAGAACACCTAAGGATATTACGGCTTCAGAATAGGGACGAGGCAATCGTCAATCTTATGCCCTACGCGATAATAGCATATAATAGTTCAGTACACAGCTTTACCAAATGTAGGCCCATTGACATTATAAATGGACATTTTGATCCTAGAGACCCTACAGATATAGACATAACCGGACATATAATGCAGCAATATATTCATACTCACCGAAATCAAATGAAGATAGTCTACGACCTAATCAACGATTCAAGTTTAGTTAACCGTACCGCCCTTATCGAAAGACACAATAAAACTCGCGAACCAGAACAGGAATACCAGCCACAGCAGCAAGTGTTTATTTCAAACCCTCTTGCAAGCCGACAAAAGATAGCCCCGCGATACACACACGATAACGTCTTAGCTGACTTACCCATACATATTTACACTTTGAAGAAACGAGGCCCTATTGCTAAATCTAGACTTAAGCGAGTACCAAAAAGCGCAAAATTGTTACAGGATAATGCTGACACTGACCATGAGCCTGGGACTGGCGCACGAGATAAGACTTGAGAGTCTGGACGACGGACCAGGACTCTTACCGTTTAAACTTGGACCTATGAATCTTGCAACACACTACCACAGCTTTCTGCAATATATAGAATTAGTAGATATTCGTAACAAGATTAACATAGTTAAAGGACAAATTATAGAATTAGAAAATAAGTTACCTAACGACACTCATATATTATTTGAAATACAGATTAATTATCTTAGCTTAAAATTAGATAAAGTAACTTACCAACTAGAAAGCCTAGAGCCCCATCGGGTGAAGCGAGGTCTTGTAGATGGGTTAGGATCTGTAGTTAAATCTTTAACAGGAAACTTAGATTACACCGACGCTATTAAATACAGTAATGCCATTAAAAATCTCAAGGATAACCAAGATAAAGTTTCATCTCAAATTAATAACCATATAAGTCTTAGTAAAGATTGGATGACACAACATACAAGTATCATCTCAAGTATTGTACAAAACCAGAGAAAGATTAACGATACATTAAATTTGCTTTTAGACACAGATGCTTATATTCAACACAGTTTAATAAAATACGCTAAGCTAGCACAGCTTCTTACCATTATTACAGATAACATAGACGATTTATCTCAAGAGTTACAACGAATAGAGAATATCATAGCGTTTACACGAACCGCAAGTACACATCATTCAATGATAGGAATAGACACGTTAGAAAAGATGTTAAAGGAACTAGAACATTTTTATAATAAAGACCAGTTGTTAGACTTAGAACTTAGGGAATACTATGACGTAATAAAAACAGGATCATTTTATTCAGGTAGACAGATAATTATAGTTTTTAAAGTACCAATAATATCATCTCACGTTTATCAACTGTATAAGCTCCCTATAGCACCTAATAGAGCTAATCGAGTCCTTATTCCCCCTTATCCTTTAGTAGCAACTAACGAGAACTTTTACGTGTACATTGAGGCTGAATGCCCGAAGTACAACAATCGGTATCTTTGCCACGAGAAACTAAATCAACATTTAAGATCAGATCCAGACTGCATCCAGGAGCTCCTGCACCATCAACGACTGGACGAGTCCTGTAAACCAACCTTCGTGACCGTCCTAAAAGAAGACATCCAAAGGTTAGACGATCGCAACTATATAGCAATGTTCCCAGAGGCAACAAAAGTCCAACTTACCTGCGAACGCAACGATTATCAGATGCTGAAAGGTAGCTATCTTATAACCATTCCAGCTCAATGTTCAATACGGACGAAAGATTCTACCATATATAACACTAACGACCGAATTGAAGGGCAACCTATGAAGATATTGAACATCTCTGATTATGTCTTCACCACGAACGCAGCAACACGGGTTCCTGTAACGCTCTCATCATTGAATCTCAACGATCTTCAAGTAATACAAGATAAGATCGCTTCTCAGACTGCAGTACATCTCGACGAGGTCTCTACGGATTCATTATATCACACCACAATACCATTTTATGTGGCGCTGTCTAGTGCACTTGCACTCGTTATTATCTTGATATATAGAAAATATGCGACGTGTCTTAAGAATAGGGATGTGGACCTGGAGATGACACCCGAGCTCCCAGAATGTGCTCCAACTTACGCAATACCGGAAGCTGCCAAGTCGCCACGACAGAATCCAGCAATATTTTTGCGACCTGCCCAAAAATAGTTGCTGCTCTTCGGGAGGGAGATGTTACGAGATCACGTAGTAGGGATTATGCTAAGATAGCAAGCACCACTAATAACAGTGCACACGGCTCTAAAAGCTGAGTTGGCGATTGTACGGACTTCGCCCGCTCCAGTTATTGCAACTGGCGGAAACTGCTGACACCGCGCCCCGTGTTTCCAACGCAGCGGCCTACGTGACCGGACGACTACGCCACTTCGGTACCTACATCGATCGGGTCAACACTTAGATTTAATTATTAATTATAATTTTCTTTGTGATTCTAATATCAGAATTAAATAGTTTATAAAAGTAAATCGGTTTTTTTTGAGCTCTCCGGCAGTGGCTAACGTAATTAGTGTAATAACATTACTTTTCACTGGTAAGCTTTCAGTATTTCATAGTATCTTGTAGTTAATTAGGTCAAAATATAAACGTACTGCAGTGTGATTCTCTAAGTTAAAGCCTCGGTAGCAGCGGCTGCCGCAGTGCTGTCTCTTTCATATTCATAGAATTGGAAAGAGACAGCAGATCACGCGTGTGTGAATCGGTTTAGTGCTTCATTTTTGACAGAGCGCTTGTATGAAGACTATCTTTCTATAGCGTTATTATTCTAAGAATACACCATTATTTATTGAGTTAAACTAATAGAGAAGCAAACCTCATTACCGCGCGTCCTAAAAAATGTAACCACTATTTAACCGCGACGACGTAGCTTTGAAACCAATAAACATTTTAATGTAAACATATACTCGTAACTGTCTCATCTACACAAGTCGCAAGAACCATGCTGTCACTAAAATTAGACAAAGACAGATACATAGTCATGCGCTGGCGGGCCAGTGTTGCCTGCCATATGAATTTTACCCCAAAATAAGAAAAAAAAAATAGAATATTTTGAAAGCAATTGTTTTATAAAATACATCAATTTAAATAATACTATTATTATAAAGAGGAATTTTTTGTTTGTTTGTTTGCATGTAGCCGATATACTCGGGAACTACTGAAACGATTTTAATATTATTTTTGACCATTAATATGCTACTATTTTAACATAATTGAAACTATGTTAGCAGGACAGGGCCTCAATCACACTAAGCACCAACGATATTACCAAAACTATACCTTTACTGTTCAGCCGACTTCGTATAGCGCTAACGCATGTGTCAAACGCGATAGCACTATAAAAGTACGTCTAACGACTACATTTCAGTTGTGGTTCGGTTGAGATTATTTAGCGTGATAGCCCCCCAGGACACGATGCGTTTTCTGAGTAAATGCTTACATAATGCTTGCGGTGCTGCGGCCGAATGTTAAGCAGTACTAAGTAGGCCTTTGCTTGCAATGTGTGTCGCGATTTATCCCGTTGACATAGTTTTAATATGATGTTTATATGTATTTAAGGGGAGGTATTTCGAGCGCTTCCCTCTCGCTCTCTCGACGGTACGACGGTAAGGGACGGGTATAGCAGCGAAGCGGCACGAATAATCACGTATAATATTTAAAAAAAATGATAGATGTAATAAATAAAAAACGATCGGTTATAATTTCTCAAGTTATCTATGAACTTCATTTTGTAAATGACTCATAATATCAAATCACTTATTTTAAGAATAAAACCTGGAAAAGAAGATAAAATGACACAAAAATATGCAACTTTGTGAATATATTCTATCGAGCCAACTTTATCAAATCGTGTTTCCATCGGGTGTATTTCACAGAATAAAGCCTCAACAATATTTCATAATTTTCGCAGATTTTAATTTTACTGTTTACTACTTCAAAAAGTAATTCGCAGAACGTGTTATTTTAATTTTTCACTAACACCTAGCCTTAAGTATGGATATCCGTTAACTAGCCGCCATAGTACAAGCTTTGGCTTAGTTTGGGGCTAGCTCATTGGTGTGATTGTTGAAATATCTTTATTTATTTATTATTTACTTTACGAAGATAAAGTTGCGAGGAACAGCTAGTATTATTTAAATAACATGTCTTGCTTACTAGATACATAAAAGTAAGAATAAGTAATGAAATAATCCTCCTGCCCCCGAAATTTTATCGTTTTCGCGAGTAAGAAGTTGTTAAATGTGTTCTGAATTACTAAACATAATTCCATTTTTTCATTTTGAGAAGTTAAGTAATTTATATGTCAATAATCTAGTCATTATCTAATTTTATGTAGGTATTTACTCATGCTGCATGATAAAATGTCATTATTTTAATGAAAAAAAATATTATAAATGTTCTCTTATAGTTTTTGCCCAGTGAATGGACATTTATTCGGCATATAGAGACATTTATCGGGCCTTTATCAAATGCACCCAAAACGCGCGGGCGTAAACCCATCACTAGCCATAATGGTAGTTTATTTATACAAACAGTAATCAAACTAAGCTATGAAGTATTAGTTTGTGTTTAGTCTCTTTCTTGTATGTTTTCATGCGATAATCTTGTTTTAAATATTTCTTCTCGCGGCGTCCTGCATATTTAGGCACCCTGCAAAATTGATCATATTAAATAGAAAATATAATATGATTATTAGATTATTAATTGATTAAATATACTACAAATTAATAAGATTGCATTAATCTCTGGAACGAAACTTAAAATATAATTACATATTATTATTTAAAATCGGAGGTTACAACTTCATCCATTGATTCATTTGTTTCTCCCATTAAAGTGTGAAACCAAAACGAGGTTTTTAATGGCAACACTGAACATAAATCACAATATTTGTTATTTAATTATTTTTTGTGTGTGTTTTTACGTCAATATCAATACATTTACAATGTACATACGTATGGAAAGTAATTCCGCTTGAGATATGATGGTTCTGGGACCTTTAATCGCACTCTTTCACTATGCATTTACGCATTTTCCGTCGGGTTCAACCTGGGCGGCGTCACACTGAGGACTGAACTGACATTAGCTAGGCATAAGGCTGTGGCCTTATGTGAGGTGGCAACGCTTTCGCGCGGTAATTGCTAATCTAGTGTATATATATCAATGCCATTATTTAACATTAATATTCGACAAAAAACAAATTATTGAAAATAAAATTAAACTGCAGCCATGACGGTTCAATTTCCCGCCAAGAAGTCCACGTTTTTATTTTTAAATTTGCCAAAGGTTTTTTTCATAATTAGTTCCTTGAAGGAACAGGCTAAGGTCAGAAACCATACTGCCTAGTCATTAGTAAGTTGAAATCACATTGTTATAATTAAAAGGAAGAGGAGGAGCTCGATAGCGCAGCGGCTAGCGCATTCAGCTTGCGATCTTGCTCGTTAGGCAACTTTCACAGTGCCGGGTGACCAATTAAAAACATCTCGAGCTCCTCCATGCTTCGGAAGGCACGTTATAGCCGTTGGTCCCGGTTGTTGTCGCAAGATGACAGTCGTTAAAACCCACCAACACGTATTGGGCCAGCGTGGTGGGTTATGGGCTTGGTCCAATACCCCCACGTGGAACTCTTTTTAAAATCATTTTAAAACTTTCAGATATTATAAATTTAACTTAAAAACATACAAAAAACAACTTTTCGGCAATTTTTTTATAACGAAATTTCTCAAAAAATTAACTTTAAATCTCTAACCCAACTCTAACCTAACCCTAACCTAACTCAAGATGGCAACTGCCGATCGCCGCCAATCGCGTGACGGGCCCCCCGAACGCAGTGCCACGCCCATCCTGATCTGTCAGAGGCAGGAGAAGGTTAAAGATGTGCCGACGTTCATGGAAGTGGTCGGCCATCTTTGCTTCCAGATCAGGAGGGCGGTGACTGCGGAGAAGTCCGTCATAAAGGCTCACAAGGAGCTCATCGTGGACGCGGCCAATGAAATCGAAAATTGCATAGAGCTTCTTCCCACATTGTGCCTGCCCACGGAGCATCCCAGTGACCTAAGCGTCAGAGAATTGAGCGATAAATTGGACAACGGCATGGACGCAGTCCTCAGCGTCCAGAACGAGATGGCAAACGAGGTTCGACGAGAAGTTTCACAGAAGGTAGACGAGCTGTTAAAGCAGGGTGAACGTCTCGAAGACCTCTCTGGCAATATGTTGACGGCCGCCCTAAAGGACCAGCAACAACACCCGCTGGCCCACAGCTCCATGACGGAAGTCCAAATCGCACCAATCGCTCCAAAAACCACCACCACTTATGCAAGCGTTACTGCTGGCAAATTGCCCCTAACTCCCAAAACCTACCCCGCAATTATTGTCAGCCCATTTGACGCCTCCCTCAAGCCTCCGGAAGTGATGTCCATGTGGAAGAAAGAGATATCATTCCGGAGGCACAAATATGCCCCCATCAAAATTCTGCCGATCACGCACTCAAAACTAAGGGTCGTGTTTGAACGCAGAGAGCAGTGCGATGAGACAATTGCCCGTCACCACGAGAGCCCTTAACTTCGTCGCCGAACCGGCGAAGCAGCGACCACCACTTCTAATCCTGAAGGGGGTATCGAAAGACATCCCCCGCGAGGAATTGGTGGAGGTCGCTGTGACCCAAAATGACGTGGCCATCTCTCGCATCTGCTTTCTGACTTCAAACAGAAACCCGGCACTGTACAATGCGGTTGTGGAGGTCACTCCCGAGATGCGTAAGACCATCCTCGCTCTCGGGAGGCTCAACGTGGACCATAGCAGGGTCCACGTTGAGGACTTCAGCCGCTTCGTGCAGTGCCACCAGTGCCTGCAATACGGGCACACAAAGTCCAAGTGCAAGGCGGAGAAAAAACCATGTGCCCACTGCGCTAGTCCAGGGCATCAGATCACCGAGTGCCCAAACAAACTGGACAGACCCAAATGTTACACTGGGCGATTTTCCGAGATAAAAAAAAAAAAAGAAATTGGTTCGTAAATGACTTCATAGATGGCGCTTAGCATAGATTAGTATGGCGCTTAGTAAAAGGCGGGTTCATGAAGAGCACGTGTATGGCTGCGTAATATTTATTCTATTCCAAAATAGAAATAGGTTCTGGATGTCCTGAATATAAATAGGTAAGTAAATACTATTTTTTTATTCTTTTGGTAGACAAGTAAAAGTGTAGAATTTATTACAGCCCATAAGTAGCCCAGCTTTCATAAAACGACATCTATCGAGTGTTTTTGAACTAATTTTTAATTTTTAATTTGGGCTGTCAGAAAATCGCCCATTGTACCGCACACAACCTGCGCATGGGTACGAAAGTGGACTCCAGCCATAATGCCACAAATGGAAAAGAGTGCCCCCGAATCAAATCCATGGTTCTGCGCCTGCAGAACCAAACAGACTATGGAAATTAATTATAATTAAAATTCAAATCAAAGTCACTATAAACTAAAATTACCGAAATTAAATAACTAAAATAACATTAAAAATAATCTACACCAAAACTAAAACCCTAAATATTTAAAATAAATCTTGAAAAGAATTGATACTACGAAACTTCATTTTTAATAAACTTTGCTTTGAAAATCGATATCTGAGGATCTGTGTGGTTTCTGACAATGAATCCGTTATTAGAATGAAAAAAGTAGCCGCCAAATTGAACTTTTTAGTTATTTAACCGATTGCTTTGAAAATCGATATCTGGGGATCTGTGTGGTTTCTGACAACGACTCCGTTATTAGTATGAGACAAAATAGCCTCCATCTTGAACTTTTTAGTTATTCGACCGATTGCTTTAAAAATCGATATCAGGGGATCTGTGTGGTTTCTGACAACGACTCTGTTATTAGTATGAGACAAAATAGCTTCCATCTTGAACTTTTTAGTTATTCGACCGATTGCTTTAAAAATCGATATCAGGGGATCTGTGGGGTTTCCGACAATGAATCCGATAATAGAATGAGGAAAGTAGCCGCCATCTTTGACTTATTAATTTTTAATTTAAAAAAAATTAAAAGTGACAACCCTAACGCTCAATTGGCGCGTAGGTATATAAAACAAGAAAAAGGCCGAGCTTCCGTACTGCTTTAGCTTATATTTATACTGTGCTATTAACCTCTCAATACTCTTTAAAAACATCAAAAACTAAATATAATAAAAACTAATTTATCTTTAATAAAGTACATTAAAGTTACAACACGGAATTAAAATGTTTAAATAAATTAATCCTAAACCAAAAACTAAAAAACAGCCTAAATAAAAGCTTATAAACAATAATAATCCCATAAAACCCTAAAATTCCTTCCTTATCCTTATCCTTACTTTTTCTTTCCCTTCTACCTCTAAAATCTTTCTTTCCTAACAATTTGTGACCCGCAATTGACTAGAAGACCTTAAGTCCACTTAAATTTAAATATAGGACTCTTAAGTCCACCTCAAAACTTTGGCATTAAATAATAGATTCTAAATTTCCGTTTTCCCTAACTTCCCTAAATAGTTCCCAATATCCTTAAACGAACCCTAATCCAAATTGATCCTCAAAACCCTTTATCCCAAAATTACCCAACATCCCTTAATAGCCTACGCTTATCCTATGCGGGGAAATACCCATACTCCCAAATTAACACACAAAAGGAAATATTTGCCTTCTAATGAAGCCAAGTTACAAACCAACCCATAAAAAAAAACCCCCACGTGCTATTGTCCACATGGGACGTTTACAGGCTAATAATGATTATTTTTAAAAGCCTATATTTTCCCATTGCTGGGAAAGGCCCACCCTCTCCTCTTTCCACGTTTCGTGGTCTGTTGCTTGTGCTGGCCAATCCTTGAAAAAATAACACAACTAGGTAGGTAAGTACTTGTTTTTTCCAACTATTATAGACATAGCCTCCAAAACTTTAAATTGGAATATCTTTAATTGGAGACTTACTAGAGAAGTAAAACCAAGACCAAGTTGTTCAGGATTACAAACTCTGTACCAACATATTTTTTCATTTATAGACGCTTAAAAAAAGTGTTGATAAAAGTTTGTATGGGAGATCGCTAATGTCCTTTATCCATAAGTGAGAACCCTGCGCTCCTGACGTCAAATCGATGTCGAGTCAGCGTTGTCTAACGGAATATGAACGCTCGGGACACACGATAAGTTTTAATTTCGCGTGAAAGTCGTAAGAGTAGGTTTTTTTTATACCTAAACTTGATTTTAGTTAGAGAGTGAACCTTCTGTACCTAGTAGGTACTATTAGTTATTCTGTGATAATAGTGATTCGTTGTACAATGCGCGCGCTGTTGTATTTTTCACTTGCAATTGGTACAGCACACAGCAGTGTACGACAAATTACGAATAGACAGGGGGTGAGCGTTTGCCACTTATCTAGGCCTTCTGGTCTTACTTTTACGATGCGATGTTATTTAGAAAAAAAATACTCAAAGATTGTTTCGATCGGTAGTACGTACCTATCATAAAAATACATGTTTTTTTTCTCATTTGACAAATTCACCGTGGATGGCACGCCCTGTATAATACAACCATACATACTTACATATAATCACGACTATTATCCCCGAAGGGTTAGTCATAGACTACGCAATGAGGACCGCAAAAGCAGCCCTCTATTATGTTACGTGGACTAGTATGGCACGTGCTGGGTGGTGAGCCCATCGCCGCTCCCGCTCTATGTTGTTGGATGGTGCAGTCTTTAGTCCGTTATGCTGGATTTACACGGAGCCAATCCAATAAGCCAGTCCAATATTGGCATCGTGTAAATAGAGACAGTCCACTACATTAGATTGTCCTCAAGGCATTTTTGCTTAGCATTGTCATTGGCTTATTGGACTGGCTTAGTGGATTGTCTCAAGTATTGGCATCTCCAGCATTAGTCGCCTTTTACGACACCCAAGGGAAGAGGGGGTGGTGGTCAGTGATTTAGTGGTGGTAGTATTCTTTCACAGCTACGCGACTTTGACGGTTAATATTTTTTATTTAAAATTATGTAAGTTTAACAATTATTTGTTGACATCGTGATTTTACTTTTTACTTACAGGTATAAACTTTTAGTCGCATTCTATCGCATTTCGACTCTCAATATCACTACAAAACCATCAATATTTTAAGAAATATAGCGTAGCGTAGACTTTAGTGTAGGTACATTGGCAATTGGCAAAAGATATGAAAAACATTGTAAAATACGGTGTCAATACTAAACATAGATAACCTAATAGCCGGACAGACCAGACCAGCCAGTTTAGCCGGACATTTGGGCAAAAAGGCCGAACACCCTACATTTTCGGGAGTAGGAGCACATGAATAAATACCCTACAGAATGCAAGCTGCGTATATGCGGCCCGCTGTAGGTGTACTCATACAAAAGCGCGGCGATGTGTGCGTGACCTCTCACCGACCGGTTCACCGACGCGCCGCCGTGGCAAAAACTGGTTTGCGCCGGTCCCATTGTGGTATGACGGACAGGGCCGCACGTTCGCGCGCATTAGATGAGATTCAGTTATTCGAGTGATTTTGTTGACGAATTTGGGATTTTACCATTACAGTGTTTTAAATATTTATATACATACATACACATAATCAGGACTTTTATCCCCGAATGGTTATTTATTACAAGCTTTTATTTATCTTGCAATGTATGTAATGTATGTACTTATCTTTTGTTCGGGTGGAATTTTGCAACTCAATTTTGAAGCAGATATCTTCAACCGATTGAGCTCAAATTTTGCATACATGTGTAAATTGCGTGACAATGCAATATTATGATGACATGGTGCTGACCTGATGATGGAGCTGGAAGGTGGCCATAGGAACTTCGCAATGAAACGGCACAGCCTCATCGAGCTTGGGCTCGTTTGAATCGTCTTGACGAGTAGTTTGTCTTTCAATGGTAACCAGGGTCTGATGATGGAGCTGGAAGGTGGTCATAGGAACTCTGTAATGAAACTACGCAACCCCATCGAGTTTCGGCTCGTTTGATTCGTCTTGACGATTTCTTTGGTGCTAGATGGTAACCAGGGTCTGATGATGGAGCAGGAAGATGGCCATAGGAACTCAGTAATTAAACAACATAACCCCATCGAGTATGGGCTCGTTTGATTTGTCTTGACGAGTACTTTGGTGTTAGATAGTAATCAGGGTCTGATGATGGAGCTGGAAGGTGGCCATAGGAACTCAGTAATTAAACGACATAACCCCATCGAGTATGGGCTAGTTTGATTTGTTTTGACGAGTTCTTTGGTGCTAGATGGTAACCAGGGTTTGATGATGAAGCCGGAAGGTGGCCATAGAAACTCAGTAATTAAGCACACAATCGCGTCGAGTTTGATTCGTCTTAATGGATAGACCGTTTTTGATGGGTAGTGAGTGGTTTGGAAGACCTGAATAAATTCTGTAGGATACCTAAACGTTCAGTAAGATGAACAGATGAAAATTAGTTATCCCTGGACACGTTTCCAAGGATAACTAAAAAGTAAAAAATAATTTAAAAGTAAAATACCTTTTTAAAGAACTAACTTTTATTTAAATGCGCTAAAATAGAAAAAAATAAACTTTTACTTTAAAACTTTTACTATAATAACAAATTATATCGTTATTACAAAATTTATATGATAACTAAGGTTTTTCTGAGATTTATACTATATATAAACAAGTAAATTAAATAACCTGATGCGATAGGTTTTAACTATTCAAATTTTCAATCTAAGAAAATACGAGTACATAAACCTAGCGACAACCTTTTATATAATTATAAATTGTGTAATGACGTTCTAAGTTGTTAGTAAAAGTTTTAAAGTAAAAGTTTTTTTCTTCTTAGCGTATTTAAATAAAAGCTCCTTTTTTAAAAAGGTTTTTTTACCATATTTTTACCAACTACTTACTACCAACATTTTTACATTACAGCTTATATCTAAAATGGTAATGTGAATAATAATAGTTACAAATCAATGCATTACATTACATTATAGGCAAACACAACATGACAATAATGAAAAATAATCAGAAGTAATTTCGGGAAAATGATATGAACCTTATTTAATTGAATCAGTACTACAAAGAATTCCAAAAAGAAATCACATTAAATAAACAAACATAGCATTAAGAAATATAAAATTATATTAATAATTAGTCAGAGACTAGGTAATGAGGACAGCAAAGGCAGTCCTCTACCATAGTCCACTTATCACCAAATTGCGACTACACATGTGCTCAGCGTGACAGGTAGTGAGCCCATCGCCGCTCTAAGCTGTTGGATGTATGTGCAGTGTTTAGTCCGTTAATCGCCTTTAACGACACCCAAGGGAAGAGAGGGGGTAGTATATTCTTTCACGGCTACGCGACACGGTTAATTATTTATATTAGTGTTTAATCTAAATATATAAAACAAAGTCGGGTTAGTTACACAATTCCCAACTCTTGCACCGTGTGTATGAATAATTCCGGAAAAAATAAGGATATTTCTTTTTTTACTATTTTAAACAATCAGTTAAGATAAGACTGCTTTATAGATTCGTAATATTTGATTATTTGCGGAGGACGCGGGTTCGATTCAGCACAGAAGACAATTTTTTCAACGTATCGTTATCTTTGAAATAATTTAAATTAAGTATGTGTCAAATTACAATAAACCTTATTTTATACCTTTTGAAATACACGTTTTATTATGTACCTCTACCTACTTAACTTATTTTATTTTTCTTCCCTAATTTTTTACACGTGAAACGGGTGTCAGCCCTATCAGAATAGGTATGAATTTTGCGCGTTGTTAGAGAGCTTGCACTCTGTATGGTAGTTACTCATGTGGTAGGAGCGACCGACAGACGACTCGCCTGCGCTCGGCGCTCGCTCGTTTGCGAAATGTAAAAAGCCTAACGAAAGCCAGACAAGCTGGACACCGTTTATTTTGGCCGGACACGCAATCAAAAAGCCTAACTATGACCGGCTTTATCCGGACGCCTGGCAACGCTATACGCAGATCTACGTCAATGTAATATTAGATTTCCTAGTTGGCACATTGTATCATCTTATGTTCATATCGTATAAATAAGTACCGTAACTGTAGGTAACCTTTCACGTCACGTGACCTACAGGGGCAGCTAGGTAGTATTTCTGTTGTCTAATAAAAAACTTTACGGCAGATTAGGCGGCGTCACTATTATCCGCAAAACTTACGGTTCCCGAACCGATTGAGATACGTGCCGCTTGTAGCACTGTATACACTTCCTAATAAATATCTTTAAGAATTTTTACTTTAGTGCCTAAAGTTTGAGGTTTACTTTACAATACATGTTTAGGATATCTCGTTCACATTGAGGTACTCGTTCATCATCAACTCATTTATGATGTTGATCTTTAGATAGTATGTATTTACGTGGGGACATTATCTAAGATCATACGCATGTCGTCACAACGCAAGTGGTCGTATACGCATCTCGTAATACCTACGCAACTCGTCACATTCGCAACTTGTCACATACGCAGCTCGTCGCACATGCTTATCGTATCGTCACATGTACGCAACCAGTGACCGTCGCAAACGCAGGGTTTAATTATGCTTGTCGTTTTAATTAAACGTGTTTCGTAGGTATTCTATTATTTATAAGTACACTTATTGTACGTATATAAGAAAACTTATCTACTGGTTCACAGATAATTTTATTTGATTTTAACATTTGGATATAATTATTATTATTATTATCAATATCAATTAGAGAATTTTGAGTTTTGTGTTGGTTGACCCGCTGGCGACTTGATTTCCTATGTATAAGTTTCGAAAAATTAAAGACCAATTTAACCCTGTTACTATTTTATAAGATTATATTTTGTCACCTTTAAGAGCCGGCCACACCGCCAGCGGGCGGGCGAGCGAGCTATAGGCGCCCGCCGAAGCGAAGGGAGAGAAGGAAACATACAAACTACGCGGAATATTGGCGAGCTAAACTATGGGGTTCACACCGAAAACTACGAATACTCGAAACGATGAGGACGGGCGAACGAACCGGGCGAGCGAGCTGGCGGGCGAACTAAGCTAGCGAAGCGGGTGGGCGAGCGAAGGAAGCGAAGCGGGCGCGCCTAACGAGGTGAACGAGTAGCTTTGCTGGAATCGTTGGATATTTCGTTAGATTCGCTCGCATCGCTGACATAGGTTAGTCGGTAGCTCGCGGTGTAAACCGAAGTATGTAAAGAGGTGAAACGATGTTCGCCCGCCTAGCTCGCTCGCCCGTCCGCTGGCGGTGTGGCCTGCGCTTTATACTTGCTCGTAGTTGATTAAAAGCTAAAGTAAAACACTAAAATATTATGTTTCTTCTAGAAGATAAGATAAGGTACCGTAAAATACAAAAAAACCTGCGTTGACCACCACCGAGATATTGCGGAGGAGACGTGGTTCGACTCCCACCTGAGGCAGACATTTTTTTAACGTTTCGCTATCTTCGACTTAGGTGGATGGTTTCAAATATGTGACGAGATGCGTATATGGCCACTTACGTTTGTGGCGAGCTGAGTATGTGACAAATGACGAGCTTAGTTTCTGTTTTGTGATGGGACGAGATACGTGTATGACCACTTGCGTACCTATATCATGACGACTTGCGTGTGATCCGTCAGGTTGAGTGAGAGGGCAACATAGGGAGAATCATAAAACTGGTTAAAATAAGCTTAGTCGCGTTTTGAGTTGCTTTTCGGAAACAGTAATTTGTTTCCGAACTCCGAAAAAAAGCTTCTTAATAATATCATTCATTCTAATTAATAAATAAGAAATCTGAAAATATAGTTTTACCAAAAGGATTTAACTTCCGGTGCACCGATGGCGCACTCCGGGCACACCGCTTCTATCTGTTTTGCGCCGCGGCTCTCATACATTTTGTATGGAAGTACAGTGAATGTAGAGGTGAAGACGGCCGCCTCAGACGACGCCTCAACAGTCTGCAGTTAGATAAGCTTAGAACCGGACATGTTGCGAAAATGCGGCAAATACGTGACGACGCTGATTGCCGAGGTGAGCCCGCAGCGCCCCATAGTCGCACCCGATGTTCGCTGCGCTGCGCCCCTGCAGTCTGCCTTGCGCCTTACATAAGCTCATACAGCTAGTCATTAGAAGTTGCGATTACTCTAGGTGGGAAGAGAGAATTTTTAAATCAAACACTTATCGTTTTATAACGGTTTATTGTACAAAACAATAATACATTAAAATGTACAGGTATGTTTAAATTTTTGGACTCGATTACGTCCCAAACACTGGACAATTATGTTTATCCTTCCCTTACAGACACCATATTGCTCGTCGAGGCGTCAGCACTAATAGAAATAGACTCGGCGCTATATAAGCAAACTAGATTAAAAAGAGAATAAAAATATAACAATAAATTAAATATAATAGTGCTGTCAACTTAAGTACACATCGTCTATCGCACTGCTTCTGTCGACGGGCACCATGTAGTCTTTAATAGAACAATGTAATTTAACAATGATTAAACCTCCTAAGCATACTGTATTATATACACATTATGAACAACTTAAGTCCTCTCTGATGAACTAGCACAGGTGAGCAGGTGTCGCTCCCCGCCCGCGCCTCGCCCCCGCCGCCGCTAGCGACGCGGCCTAACCGGCGCGGTAACTTACTGCCGATCGTTTAGTTACGGGAGACGAGAGCGGTAGGAGCGGCAGAGAGAGCGGGTGAGGAACTATGACTCGGTGGCATTACCACTTGTCAATGACAATCTCGTTCGCTGTAAAACAACGGGAGCGTTAGTGTGGGGCCGCTCGGGCGGGGCGGCCGTCCGAACTTACTGGGTTCGTATGCAGAGATCACAACCGTGTCGTAGTAACTTAATGTGTAGTTTCACTGCGGGATCACAACAAACAATGAGTGTTCATGGAATATGTGCGTGCAGGGTTGCGGCGGCGCGGCGCTTACATCTTCCACGTGGGCTGGGCTGTGGGCAGACAAGTGGGTTAGGAATTAGCATGCGGCACATGGCGGCACCTGCCATGCGAGGGGCAGGGGGAAAGTTTTGCAATATCATGAGTCTTTGAACTGAATTATTGTCTTTGAAAGATTCAAATTTGGAAACAGATTAATTAAAAAAAAAAATTTTACCTCAATTGGATTTTTTTGACTGGCAATAAATTGTCTTAACATAAATTGTAGCCAAATAGCGTTTCGAAGCTTGCAAAACTTTTTTAGTGTTGTTATCACGGTTGGTTAGCAGGAAACACACAGAACACGTAAGTAAGTTTATAGTTGTGGCAATGTTCCGAGGGTTGTGTGCACGGGTAACTGTCCATGTCAGTTGATCGACATTGTAATTATGTGGTCTAGTAAGGAGGGTGCAAGAAAAACAATTGGAGGTTTTATTCTGATATTTTTAATTAATGTAAAATATGTATAAACGACTGTACATTTTAAATAAGTTATTTCGTAATCATAACAGTTGGAGAAGGTTGGGGGAAGTAATGTAGGAATTTGAGCATGCCCTTCATTGTGCAGTGTATAGTGGTTGTCTCAATATGCATATACGGTCTTACATATCACTATGTAGTACACATATAATAATCAAAATATACGACATAGTTTAGAGATTAATATTTTAGTCGTCGAACAAACCAAACTGCACTCTTAAATCGTAAAACATGCAATGTACAAAACATGCAGAAAAAGTAAATCATATTAATATAGGAAGTACAATCCATGTACCATAACATAACAAAACACCTGCTTTGGATTTCATTTCATTAACCTTACTTTAATATTATGTCTCATCAATAGATCATTGATAGTGTTACCAATCCAAGAGAAATAGAAAACTTAAATTATATCAATAGTTAAATCTATTCAAGAACCTGAACATTTTTTAAATCAACACATTCTGACATACATACATACATTGACTATATTGCTTTATCAAATCTTGCAATTCCTTTTACAAATAAAACGACACTGGACGATATTTGTAAGAGCCTTTCGTTGTTTAATCTAATACAATTTATCAGATATAAAAAGAACAAAAATCATACATCATTCTAATAATGGTTAATCATAGCATGGACATAAAATCTGTTAGGTTACAGGAAGAGCATGGGTATATAAACGATGCTTATTCAATACAATTCAGGTCGAAAACGAAATGCATAAAGGAATGTTAACAAGCGGTCGCAGGTGAAAGGACAGAGCAGAATTTATTCTTGCAACTAAGAAGTTTGCCGAGCAAATAATCGTAACCGTTTCCCTATCAATATACTTACAACAAAATTACACTAAGCACTAACAATGCACATTTCTATTCGTAGTTTACAGTAAGTCCTATGTCTCGCATCGTATCCATACAAATCGCTACTCACAAAAGAGCCTTACACAATATTTACCCTTTAAAAAGTTCAGCTAAACCAATTTTTGGTGTTACACGTTAGTACTTTACAATGAAGGTCTTCACAGCCGCTTCATTTCTAGCTACAAGTAAATATAATGAAATCGAAACACATTCGTCGTCGACGAGACGGCGGCGTAGGAAACGAACTATCTCCCGTTATATTATTGTCTCGCACGTACAAAATCGGAAAAATCACACAAGGAGCGTCACGGCGCGTACGAAAGTAAAGACTGACGCCAGTCCCCCGAGCGGACTGCGGACTACGGACTCACCGCGGCGGTCGAGTCCTTTACGGCTCGTGCAGCGGTCCACACACTGTGCGCCAGGGAAAGCATTCCAGTTAGAATCAGCTGCGGTGAGATCAACTCAAGAGTCTATAGGTTTCCACAGCGAGCGCCGTTGCGACAGCCACGGCAATTCAACAAGCACCAATGGGTATCGCAACGGCGAATGGGTATTAGGGGGGGTGGGGGGGTGTGAAAACTGGGCAACCGGGCGAATGTCGGCACATGACGGGGCTTCGGTTCTTATAGGGGCCCGTAGATGATGATGCCGAAAAACACGGCCCACATGAGCACAATCCAGTGGAAGCCGCGCAGCCAGCTCTCACCGTCCGAGATGCGGCGCGCCACGAACTTCAGCACCTCGTCCAGCAGCACCACGGGGATGGAGAACTTCATCACCGTCACCCACTCGTCCACCGACAGCGGCGTCACTTGGAACACCGCCTGCGGAAAATTACACAATAGATAGGTAGTAAATTACACAATAGGTAAGGTAAATGCTATACTCATTTTCGTGCGTTCGTCTTCAGATTAAGGAGCGTCCTCACTGAGAGCATTCGCGTGTAATGAGCATTCGGCGTCGAATATTCGAGCGGTGTGGACGTTGAGCTGAGCGTTTCAAAGTTTACACGCGAGCATGAACTTCGGCAGGTGTGGACGTCGCAACGCTGTTCGCGGAAATGGCTCGCATTCGAATGTTCACGCAAACAAAACGCTCGAAACCGAGTACTCAAATAATGAAATGAATGAGTATGTATGTAGGAATATTACTGGCCACTTGTAGGCAAGGAACAGTTCCTTGATCGTGACCTTCTAGGTCTATCGTATTATCAATCAATGTCAATTTATTATAACAAAAAATGATCTCAGTGAGGACGCTCCTGTATTCGAATGCTCCGGGCTCGGATGTTCGACTCGAACGTTCATAGTTTTGCACGAAAGTGAATGTTTAGTTCGCTGGACAGAATTTTGTTGCTCGCCGGCGATTGCTCGTTTACAAATGCTCGGCTAAGAATGCTCTCAGTGAGGACGCACCTTTAGACGAACTGTATTATTGCAGACTCCGTCGGTAAAACAGTCTTGACCCGTTACCGACCACAACATTAATTTGTGTTTACTAATAATGAATTTTTATTATGCTTTATTATTTTACTGCAAGTTGCAGTCAGTAAGTGGTTATAGCAAACCAAAATCCCTTGCACACCGTGTCTGAAGGCGATACGCTTATGAAAATTAGTACAAAACCTGGTAAAGCTACGGTGACCCCGATGGTTCATACGGTAAATGCGGCGGCCGGCTCAGTCGCACCAACAATATATTTCACTGTAAACTGGCAGTAACAATAGGAGACTAGGGCTCGTATTCTAAAACCAAACTCACATTCAAATCTCTGCTTGAGTACAGTTAGAAAGGGATGGCGTTATTCATCGCTTATAGCACCATTCATTTCTATCAGTACTAAAGCAGAGATTTGAGTGTGAGTTTGGTTTTAGAATACGAGCCTAGGAGCTCCATGATAATGATATTCTTTTGTTAAAATATGACAACGCGGAGTGTAAATGTTTTAAGTTATTGATGTCCTAGTCCTAACATGTTTTGGCGCTCAAGGAATACAACATACAAAAATATAAGATCAAGTAGAAAAAAAAAATATTATAAAGATGAAAACTGAAAGGAAAAAAACCTTCATAACTTTCATAGTGAAAATCCATTATGAAATTGAGATTCCTTGATAAATTAGAATACTTTCCTTAGTAAAGGCATTCTAGGCAGAATCCTACCACAAATACCTTTTGCTCTCACCAAGCTACCACCAGGCATTCATCCATGTAATAAAGCGATAACTTACCGCGAGGACCTCGACGTACAGGATAACGAAATGGAGGGTGAACGAAAGCGCCATGGAGCCGATGAGCCACATGTTGGACCACGGCGGCATGGCGATCAGCGACTGGTTCTCGGACAAGCTGTTCATGGCGTTCAGCATCTCGATGGTCACGAGCACCGACAGCGCCATCGTCATGGGGTGGGGGTCGCTGAAGATCTTGCAGTCGATGCCCTGTGCACAGATGGTCGGGTAAGGGTCAAAATACAGGGTACAGAGATATACGTACGGACTGTTAAATTTGATTAGATAGAGTTAAACTGATAGTTGGCCAAAATTGTAGACCAAAAAAATTCTGTCAGTGTTCTATAATTTTTATCGGTTAGTTACACAAGTTCGGTGCTAAGGCCATCTTTCTAGCTAACAAAAAAATATTTCTCATTTAATGCCGACAGTAGTGTCCTGTTCCAAAGTAGGTAGGTATATCTTTCTTGACGTTAAAAATAAGCAAATTGTCGCTTTAATAGTGTCCAAAGTGCTGTTTGCTTTTGTATGTATATTATATTAATATAATTTTATAATTACAATTTAATAACACAGGTTAAGTAATGTTACTAACATAAGAGAGCCTGTATACAAACTGAGGCGGGGTCCTGATTGACAATTGTCTTTTTATTATTTATGTTATTATTTTATTACTTTTTTCTGTTTGTTAATAAATGTTACTCTCTCTCTCTCTCTCTCTCTCTCTCTCTCATATAATACTTGAAAAAAAATTGTACGTTTTCTTTTTGAATGTTACCTTGAACTCGTCTCCGCCGCCGAGGCACTGCAGGTGGTGGGTGAGCTGCCAGTAGGTCATCTGCGGGCCGTAGGGCGAGTACATGAACCACCAGGACGCGCCGCCCACTGTGGCCGCGCCGACGTAACCGCCGATAGCCATGTATCTGCACCGCAAAAGGATATTTTTTTATAATAGATGCTTATATAGCTTGCTCTTGGCCACATTCTTATCCGTAGGATTAAGAAGAGGCCGACGATGGAGCGATCTTGAGCAGAAGCAGCTTATACACTCGGGCTTTAAAGTTGTTGGGGCTAGATGCACTCGGGAACACAGACGCCGGCAGGGAATTCCATAGCTTGGCTGTACGCATTATGAATGAAGACGAATAACGCTTGGTGCGTATGATTGGAATATCAACCTAGTAAGGGTGGTCGCCCGGCGTACGTCTGGACTCCCGATGGTAGAAAGGGGACGGTGGAATGAGCTCGTGTAGCTCAACCGATCTTTTGGATATTCATATAATACCGTGGTAATATACGTGGTAGTATAATACTTGGTTTGGTTGGTGGTAGGACTTGCTAAATCCAATGGCTGGCTACCACCATCTTATCTAAAGCCAGGCGCATAACAATGTGGTGCTTTTGATAAATTCATTAAAAATATTTTGAGATCATATTTGTGTAAAATCGAACCAAGAATGTAAACCTAAGTACCTATTAGGTATGTTTTTGTATAATTATGTTTCAGAGTGGTACATGTTTGATACATTTTCATTTTAAGATCTATAACAACAAACATTTGATTCATTTCACAGCTCTGCTCTATGACCACAATGTTTTCAAAAACAAAAAATGTAAAAGTTAAGGTGAAAAAATTACAAATTTCAAATCCAAAACTGTAAAATTTCTCTAAATAATATTGATCCCTAAACCCTAGCAACAAAGTTCAAAATTGACATTTTGTGGTAGGTATTGAAGTGCTAGCAATCGCCAATTGTACCCAATCGCTGATAACGTGAAAAAACACACAATCCTACCTGAAGAACAGCCATCCAGAGATGAGACCCTCATCAGCTTTGCGGGGTGGTTTGTCCATGATGTCCAGATCGGCAGAGTTGAAGCCAAGAGCGGTGGCTGGAAGACCGTCTGTGACCAGGTTGACCCACAGCAGCTGCACGGGGATCAGCGCCTCGGGCAGGCCCAGGGCGGCGGTGAGGAAGATACACACTACCTCGCCGATGTTGGACGAGATCAGGTAGCGGATGAACTGCTTCATGTTGTTGTAGATGGCGCGACCTGGGCGGTGGAAGTTGAAGATGCCGTTAGCATTCTGACGAGCTGAATGGTATCTTGGTAAACTTACCAATCTACTTTTATTTGATTATGCTTAAACTGATAATAACGAGTGATGATAATATGAACGTTTAATGCTAAATGATATTCCCCCGAAACCCCTTTAAGTTCCAGTAAAGATGTGGGTTGTCATTAGTCGCCTAACTCCTAAATATGAGTGCAACATCACTTTTCAAATTCTCTCAGTAAAGTCCCACATCAAGTTACTTCGTTTGTGTGGACATTATTATCCTTCGTCGTTTTTAATTCCTCGGCATTATTATACTTAGGGTGGATTCGACCAAACTGGAATAAGGTCTTATACCTAGATTAAACATCGAATTTGTATAGACTAATCTCGGAGTAAGTCTTATTCCAGTTTGGTCGAATCCACCCTAAGTCGTTATTATTACTCGACATTTTTACACTTTGGCTTTTTTATGTTTGAAAATCAGCATTATTATACCTCCTCGTCTAATTCCTTTTCGACATTATTATTCTTCGTCATTTTTTTATGTCGTCGTTATTATTACTCGAAATTTTTATACATACTTTGACTTTTTTCTGTTTGGAAAATCGTCATTATTATACCTCGTCATTTTTCAATATAGACATTAGTCGCCTAACAAATATTTAAACGGGATTTAACGCAAAAACTACTTAGTAAAGCCGAGGCGTGGTCACGGGCTGGCAGTCAGTCCACCCGTGACCACGGCCGGTGCAACTCGGTCGAAACGTCGGGTATAAAAGGTATGCGTAGAATGCCTTTACTAAGTAGTTTTTGCGTTAAATCCCGTTCAAATATGTGTGCATAATGGAACACGAAAGTTTAAAAATGATGTTGCACTGTTTTGTTTTATTTGCCATCACTTATGCACGTTTACGAACACTTAACAGTGAATAATTCACCATTATTTCACATTTATATTTGACAAAACACAAATTATAGAGAATAAAACAAAACTGAAGACATGCCACTTCAGTTTCCTGCCAAGAAGTCCCCACTAATCTACATTGGGTCGGTGTGGTGGGTTATGGAATAAACGAAGATGTTTATGGGGTTGTTAGGATTCTGACGAGCTTGATGGTATCTTGGTAACCCATCAACCCGCATTGGGCTAGCGCGTTGGGTTATGGTCTATGTCCCCAATCGCCACATTTGCAGTTGTAATTATTACCATGTGGTAATAAGGCCTGTGCCAAGAAATAAGACGTTTATATCATGATGATGATAGTGATGGTATCTTGTCTTATCTTAGAAGAGCGTCTCGTAGTAGCACGTCGACCCATCGGGACCTTTTGTGCAACCTCATCCTATCACAATACAATAAATGTCATGACGGGCTCGACTTGAATGGCTCTCCTTCTGAACCAGTTAGTTTATTTTCCTGTCACTGGTAATAATTTAATGATTGCAACAGATCTATGGTTCACAGAAAACAGATGAAAAGAGTTCCAACTCCAACAAAAAGAAAAAAAAAATCGTTAATATGGTAAGATAATGGATAAATATACATAAACATAGAAAAAACAGCCAGACCCGAAATCAATTTAGAAAAAAAGCTTTTTTCTAAATTCATTCGACCGGGAACTGAACCCGACGTGCTACCCACTCGATCACGGAGGTCGTCAACACAGCAAACCAACCTTCCTCAACAGCGGCGACAATGGATGAGAAGTTGTCGTCAGCCAGCACCATCTCGGCGGCGGACTTGGCGACGGCGGTTCCGGATCCCATGGCGATACCGATCTCGGCCTTCTTCAGGGCGGGCGCGTCATTCACACCGTCACCAGTCTGGAAAAGAACGCGATTTGTAGCTCATAGCTTATGCAGTGTGGCAAGTAGCAAGCGTGTTTGAGTTATGATTGTGATGCGGCGAAGGTGTGGTAGAAAGTGAGTTTCGAGTTATGATCGTGAGTTGACAGGCCGTTAGAAGGGCAAGAGCGCTTTCATTTATAGCAATAGTCGCGCGATTGGAGCGCGTTTAACTTTAGTCCAAGTTATTTTTTTTGAGGTGTGGGTGGCGTCTCTTAAAAATAATACTACCATCTTTTCTCTTGGGTGTCGTAAAAGGCGACTAACGGACTAGAGATTGCACATACATCCAACAGTATAACGCTGAGATGGGCTCACCTCTCATAACGTTGAGCACATGTACAGTTGATATTTGGTGAAATGTGGACTATGGCAGAGGTCCTATTTTGCGGTCCTCATTGCATAGTCTCTGACTTTCCCTTAGGAGATAATGGCAGTAAGTGTTTGTAAGTATGTTTTTTTATATAGTAAATGTTATACTACGGATGCGAATATAAACAAAGGTAATGACGACGTAATTAGTAACCCTTGCAACTTCAGTAAAAAGAGGATTATCATTCAAACTGCCTCGATGCTATAGCGCTTACTACGGATCTAATTGCGATTACATACTCTTTAAGACAGAATGAGGTTTCGAACGACAAAAGAGCTAATCCGTTTCGTAAGCCGCAACGAAATTAACCAGATAAAACAATAGTAGCAGTTATAAGATTCAACACTGGTAACTAGGTACATAGTAAATAAACTTTACCAGTTTATAAACAATCAGAACTCAACGTAAACATCTAAGGCAATACCAGTAACTGCATTGCATAAACAATAAATATATGTAATGTAAGAGATGAATGAGTAAATAAACTACTGCTTTTTAATATCAATATGAAGAGAGTAGTTGATGGGTTAGTCAATAGATTAACTTTTTAGCATCTGCCGAAATTATGTTTTCTTTAATACTAATTATATTAGGTACTTAAATTTGTGTGTAGGTGAAATCAAAAATGTTTAGATATTTGACTTTTAGTGTTTTAGAATCAATTAATTGTTGATGTTAGGGTTGTCTGGAAGAAATCACTTTTAGTAATAAGACTGCCCTTTGTACGTCAACTTAATATGTAATTATTAGAGATAGGCCGGATCACGGTTTTGCCGGGTAATGGGTAACGGGTACCCGGCATAATTTTTGCCGGATCTGCCGGGTAACCGGCAAAATTACCCGGCATTAAAATGCCTTTAAAATCCACCGCCCACAACTGTTTTCGGAGGCTGGATTGGAAAGAAACAGACTAGATCCTACGCGACGCGTGCCAAAAACTTGTGTTTTTACATCACAATCTGCCGAATTTGAAATTTGATTATTGATTCATTTGACATTAAAAATTTAACAAATAAATACTTAAATAAATGAATCTCAATGACTAGTTACTATAATAATGATTAATAAATGAGAAATACAAAACTTGATTTAATACTATTTGTTAAAATTATAAGTTGATTTAAGTAAAGTTTAACAAACCTTTTTCTATGAAAACAGTTTATTTTTATTACCCGGCTTTACCCGTTATCCGGCATCATTATCCTGAAAAAGTGGCGAAACCGCCGGGTACCGGATCCGGATCTTATTAAAACAGTTTTAATGCAATGCATCGCGATAGTTTAAAGTCTTACCGGATCCTAGCCGGGTATCCGGTGCATCTCTAGTAATTTTTTTTTGTCTAAATGTTTTCTTTTTGTGGTTTAAGTAAAATAAAGTATATTCATCTTATCTTATCTACATACCATTTTAAAATAAGTATGAAATGTTACCGCTTTAAGCTCAAAATGTAATTTGCGAAACAGTTAACAATGTTACGGATGCGTTAAGAGAGTAGGGTCTCTGTTTATTAAGGTGGCTATAAAACTTACCATAGCGGAGATTTCGTTCATGCTCTGCAGGTATTCAACGATCTTGGACTTGTGGGCGGGCTCCACGCGGGAGAATAGACGCGCGCGGGCGCAGGCGGCGCGCTGCTCGGAAATGGACAGGTCGTCGAATTCGCGGCCGGAGTAGGATTTGCCAGTTGTGTCCTCTTCTTCAGTGAACACGCCAATACGCCTGCAAACGGCACGGGTTAGTCAATCATGGATAATAATTTAAAAAGTATTGGGTAAATTGTTTACTAGAAAAAAATCAACCAGTCTCAGAAAGCACCAATGGGATTCAAACCCATGACCTTTGGATTGCCGGTCCACTGTTCTAAACGCTGAGCGACCGAGACCCTAGAAGACTCGTTGGATTTTTTCTAGTACTTTGTGATTTACGCTGTGAGCCTGGCAGCGGTATTTATTACGTCACTGTGAAGTCTACCCTCACAGTCGAAAGAAATACTACTGCAATATGAAAGATAGTTATAAGCAATTACGTCTTTATCGATTGTTGAATACTTGCAATAGTATTTCTTTCGACTGTGAGGGTAGACTTCACAGGGACGTAATATTGCTGGCTGACAGCGTAAATCACAAACTAATAGAAAAATTCAACGAGTCTTCTGGGGTCTCGGTAGCTCAGCGGTTAGAGCAGTGAACCGGCAATCCAAAGGTCATGGGTTCGAATCCCATTCGAGCTTCCTGAGACTGGTTGATTTTTTTCTAGTAAACAATTTATGCAATATCTATATAGCATTGTGAATGCAAAAATTTCAATAATTAAGATATTAAAAATTATTGTTCTGAAAGGTTTGTAGTTTGAGATTTTACCTGCAGATGGCTTCAGCTGTGGCCTTGTTGTCGCCGGTGATGACGATTACGCGGATGCCAGCAGCGCGGCAACGGACGATGGAATCGAAAACTTCTTTACGGGGAGGGTCCAACATGCCCACGACACCGACGAAGGTGAGGTTGACTTCATAGGTGTAGAACTTGGTGGCGTCTCCGAGGTCCATTTCTTCGGGTTTGAGCGGGTTGTCAGCGGTGGCCAGAGCCAAGCAACGCAGAGTGTCGCGGCCGGTACCGTATTGGCGGGTGAGCTCCAGGATGCGGTTCTTGAGGGTGGTGTTAAGAGCGACCTTGCTGGTGCCGACGCGTGCGTGACTGCAGCGGTCCAGGACGCCCTCAGGCGCGCCCTTGACGAACAGCTTGGGTCCAGTGCCGAGGCGAGAAGGCTTAAGAGGTATGCAGTAAGAGGACATGGATTTCCTGTCACGGGAGAACTCGAGGGTGAACTCTTTCTTCCATTTGGTTTCAATTTCCTGGCGGACGACGATGGCGGACGAGCGACGGTCGAGTCCAGTCTTGGTGACGTTGAAGGGGTTCATCTTCTCAGCGAGCACGATGAGGGCGGTTTCAGTGGCCTCACCGACCTTCTCGAAAGCTTGCTTGAATTCGTTGAAGTCGATAGCGGAGTCATTGCACATGATGCAGATGGTTCCCATTTCCTGGAGTGTGTCGAATTCGCCGGCCTTAACCTTCTGGCCCTTCAGGTAAACGTCTCCGATGGGTTCGTAGGTGGAGCCGGTGATTTCGAATTCGAGGAAGCTGCTGTCGCCACCCTCGATCTTGTCGAAGATGAACATACGGGACACGGACATCTGGTTGGTGGTGAGTGTGCCGGTCTTGTCGGAGCAGATGACGGATGTGCAACCGAGAGTTTCTACTGAAGGCAGAGACCTGACAATAGCGTTCTTCTTGGCCATTCTCCTGGTACCCAAAGCGAGACAAGTGGTGATGACAGCGGGAAGACCCTCTGGAATGGCGGCGACGGCCAAAGCGACGGCAATTTTGAAGTAGTATACGGCGCCCTTGATCCAGCTTCCACCGTGGGCGGGGTCGTTGAAATGTCCGATGTTGATGGCCCATACGGCAACGCAGATGACAGAGATAACTTTAGAGAGCTGCTCACCGAATTCATCGAGTTTTTGTTGCAGCGGTGTCTTGATCTCCTCTGTCTCAGACATCTCGGTACGGATTTTACCAATGGCAGTGTTCAGGCCGGTGCCGATAACGATACCGCGGGCTTTGCCAGCGGCGACATTGGTACCAGAGAAAAGGATGTTCTTTTTGTCCTGGTTGACGGCGCGGGGGTCGGGGATGGCATCTGTGTGCTTGATGACGGACACAGACTCGCCAGTCAGGATGGACTGGTCGATACGGATGGTGGTGGAGAAAATCTTGATTAGGCGGATATCGGCGGGAATTTTGTCTCCGACGGACACCTCCACGACGTCCCCAGGAACGATTTCTTTCGCTCTAACTTTTTGTACGCCGGATTTGTCTCCTCTTACTACTTTACCCATCTCGGGTTCGTATTCTTTTAAAGCTTCGATGGCGGATTCGGCGTTTCTTTCCTAAAACATAATTAGTATTAGGTAAGTATCATAATGTATGTGGTGATAATTTCTGTTTTATTTAACGCATGATTTAAGTTGTCATTACCTGCCATACTCCTACAATAGCGTTAGCAATGAGAATAAGTAAAATAACAAAAGGCTCTACGAACGCCGAGAAAGCGTCTTCGTGTTCTTCAAATAAAGCTAAAACCTGGAAAGAAAATGGGTAATTTTAGTAACATAACACATTTGCTTCACTATCAATAACTCTTCCATATTGATACATGGAGACAAACTTACGAAAGAAATAATAGCGGCTAACAGCAAAATCTTTACTAATAGGTCATCGAATTGTTCCAGGACTAACTGCCATATACTTTTGCCTGCAAATTAAAAACACAGTATAGAAGTAAAAATGTTAACGTTTTTAGATTTTTTTAATCAAATGCAAACCTAAAAGAGCTTTAAAAAAGGCACCAATTGAAATAGACTGAAAAAGATTTACTTTTTAGAGCCTACAATATAAGGCGCTGCGCAAACGTAGACACTTTCTGTCGCCGACACGGGACACCATCATACAAAAACGCGATTTGCAGTGCGTTATTATTATTTATCTTTATTGCACAAAGAAAACAAAATTACAAAAGACGGACTTAACGCCAAAAGGCAATCTCTACCTGTCAACTTTAGGGCTAGGCAGAAAGAGTTGTAGGCGGTGCAATACAAAATCGAAATTGTAAACTAACAAAATAAACTACACAAAAATAACTTAAATAGATAAATAATTATTATACAATAAATATCATTACACAATAAATTTAAGATAAACTACATGAACTTACTTAGATATAATAAAGATACGGTGATAGAAAACTCTTACGGGGATGATGAAGACTTGGAGAAGCATATTGTAGATCCTTTTCTTAAATATAAATTTGCTCGGGGCCCGTCTAGCCCGTTCAGTTGCCGACTGCCGTTACCGGTCACTACAACCGAGTTTTTATTTATCTAAGAAATTGTCTACGTTTGCGCAGCGCCTAAACCTTCCGACAGTATTGACAGTTAAAGTTAAGACTTGTCGAATATTGTTAGTCAACACTAGCATTGAATGACGATTTGTCATAATATTATCATAAGGCGCCTGAGCGGCTGTCAGTAATGCCCCGGTTTACTACATGATTAACACATTGACGGTCACAGAGTTCCGTTGCCTGTAATTTGTAATTCATTGTTTTCATATGGGCGGATATGTTTATCACTGCGTAATAGGGTTCATAATATCGGCGTGTAGTACATGCATTCAAATACAAGGAATACACAGCTGTATTTTGGTAGATCAATTTTCACATTCTCAAATACAAAACGCACGTCACAGCCTACACGGAAAATGCATTAATTATGTAACGCGCGGACAGTTAATGTATTAAATGCATGTTTATATACTTTCAGTTCCTTTGTTGGAGCTTATGAACCGGTATAATTTACCTAATTTCATTACTATTGTAAATTGACACCGCAAGGCTGCCAAGTTAACTAAATATCTCTTAAAGTCCTCGCACACGGGCCACAACCACAAAACGACGCCCGCCACCGGCATATTTCCTGTAGTTATCATACATTTTATATGGACTCGCCGCACATGGTTGACGCCGGTGGCCGCCACACGCTACAAATCGTCGCTGCTCGCTTCTTGGCTTTTAGCTTCTCGTGGCGGCGTTTGTGGCTGTGGCGGGCGGCCCGCGTGCGGGGACCCTTAAGCCCTTGACATACATTTAAGCTCTTCGGTGCTTGTCATTTGATTTATTTGAATATTGTTTTCGCCAAAGTTGATTTAAGCCTTTATAACTTAACCGTTTTGTTCATAACTGGTTCAAACTATTGTCTTAACTAAAAACCAATACACATTAGATTGACGAGACTAGTTATTTTATGAACAGAAAGGTCAAACAATACTTCAGCTCATACTTATCCAACTGTCACCGGCATTGCTTACCTTCTTCCGTAGGCAGTTCTGTAAAGAGAAAATAACCATAATTAGAGTTTTGAATAAAACATCAAAGGAGTAAATTTAACAGACGATAAACCAGTCAGAGCAGGCATGCGATCTATCTCGGCAGTTACGATCGTACATAAATACATTAGGCGGTAGCGGAGCGCTAGGCGGCGGCGGCGGCGGCGGCGCTCTCGATCGCGAATATCTGGACACAAGCATCGGTGACGTCACGCGGACGACTGAGCACGCCCGCGCGCGCAGCATGTCCTCATGTTATCAGTACGGCTAAACAGGTTTCGGTACTACTACGCAGCAAACAAACGCCGCCCCGCCGCCTAACCTAACACAAAGAACTAAATTGTATTTTTCTGCAAATAGGTAGAACACCTTATCAGTTTTGTTACTGTGTGTTGTGTGTATTAAACAAACTTATTGTTAACCGATTAAGGATTTCTTTTATCTACGATAAAATAATATCAATATAATATAAACAACCGTTCCCGTAGCGGTGAAAGAATATCTACTACCATCCGTTCTCTTCCCTTGGGTGTCGTAAAAGGCGACTAAACGGACTCAATAATGCACATACTTCTAACAGCATAAAGCGGCGATAGGCTCACCACCTGTCACGCTGAGCACATGTGCAGTCGCTATTTGGTTAAAAGTGGACTATGGTAGAGGACTGCTTTTGCTGTCCTCAGTGCTTCGTCTCTGACTAACCCTTCGGGGATAATAGTCGTTTTATCTATGACTCTGATATAATTTTATATCGCTCAGTTATCTGTCAATGATACTACCTATATCGTACGAGACGTAAATGTCTGCGTCGCACTTTTGATTGCTATGCTAATTTATTATGTTATAAAAAACGGGGCAAACGAGTCTATGACGACGCTATCTACATGTTTAAAGTAAATCACGGCATGGTTGTAATTTCCCGACGCTTAACATGAATCAGGCCATTTTGTTATTAAATGCATGGATGGCGATTTCGTACGTTCACGTTAGCTTAGACGTCGCGGACGGACATTGGGCCACGTCGTACAGCGTGACCTGTACAATGACCTCACTACGTGCGTGGCTGTGAGTAGTGACGTAAGGACGATTGTTAGCGTACCGGAACCAATTGTCTTTGTGTGTCAGCGACGGCCGAATTAACAAAATGTATACATCAACATGATGTTGATCTCGTCAGGAATCCGCGCGTTCAGCGGGGCGCGTTGCTGCCGGTGAGCGGTGTAATCGGGCAAGGCAACGTGCACTAAGTCAATCGCTGTGCCGACTCTATTTGCGTACGCGATTCGAGTGCCAGCCTCGCCGTGACTAATGTAAGCAATTAGTCAAAGCATCGATAACGCAGTGACAGCAACTGTATACACGCTCGCGAAATCGCAAGGATCAATAAAATCAACAACGCCGTGTTATGGAATACTAGACATCGACAGCGGCGATGGGGCCTCACGCCGATCTATCCGGCGGCGGACGTGCCATGCCTTTCTGTGTCACGAAACAATACTCCACATAAGGTGATCATAGCTGCCCGCAAATAATGGAAGTCGTTAAAAATATCGATGACATTGCTTTTGCATAAAATCATTTGAGAAAACAATGGATGAGGAGGAGACTTAGCATAAGTATAATACGGCTATTATCGGATGCGTGACAGTAATAGAGTCGGATAGCACAGTCCACTTGCACTCGGAAAGCATGCTCCATTCCATACAGGTGGCTGCAGCGCCCTTGACTCCAATTGTGCCGTTAGACTTGCAACAAGAGAATCGTTTAACCTCGAATCAATCAATTTAATTGTGCTATAACCGAATTTTAATATCGAGTGACGTAGCTGCAATAAGAAAGGAGAAAAGTTCTTATTATCTTTTAAAAAAAGATACTGACGGCATATTGAAAAGTAGAGCTTTGCTTTACGTTTTTAACTCAATGCTAAAGAGAAAGTAAGGCGTCGAAGTAATGTCACGCAGACTATCAGTAAATTTTGAAGAAAAAATGTGTTTCAAATTCGCAACGTATTTACCGCAAAGAGAAAGCGAGAAAGGCTTGGCTACTACAGATAAGAAGCTATATTTTGTTAAAAATATCAAAAATGTCAAACATCAATTTGCTGATGAAGAAGATTTAAACGCAGCAGAGATAAAATCGTGCCGGACGCTCGTTTACATGTGTGAAACGTTAAAAAGTACGTGACAATTGGATTTCACGGCCTAACTAATGGTGACATGAATGTGATAATTTGCGTAACAAAGGGATTACCTATAGATTTTAAAATTAACGCTTCCATCATTGTATTGGACTCTACTCTTCAATAACAAGATGCGCACGCACATGGGCAGAAAAACATTCAAATGGCCTAGGACAAATATGGAACAATGCTTCAATAGACTTTTTCAATAGATTTTTTTTGTATCTTAAGATCAGAGGAAATCTCTGTACTGTATGTGACGTCTGTCTTCTCATGAGACTATTTAATGACGGTAAAAAAATAAAAATTACTTTTTAATATTTCCTCGTAGACATAATAAAGAATACACAAAACTTTAAGAACCCTAAATGTAGCGTAGTAGCAATAGTTGACTAAGGGTGGATTCGACCAAACTGGAATAAGACTTACTCCGATATTAGTCTATACAAATTCGGCGTTTAATCTAGGTATAAGACCTTATTCCAGTTTGGTCGAATCCACCCTAAGACTTTATAGGAGTGTTAAATCAATGTATTAAAAAAATAATTCAAATATACATTCTAGTAAAGTTTTGACGATTAATGTGTCAAAATATTATTATTTAGTAAAACCGCACGAAAGTTTTCAGGGACAAAATAGGCAACGGTAACTTCGAATACGAGCGGAAGGTAACCAGATATCTATTATTATAGTGTGGGAATTGTTGCCGACGCGGCGGGCGGTTCAAAAATCGCACCCCTGGTCTTCTGTCACTAACCCACACTAACCTTTAGGGAGGCATTCAAGTTGTAAACATTGCGTCATTACTTAGTATACTTGTGTAGGGTAGTCGTATCGATACAAAGCGGAATGTTGTTGGCGCGATGAGGATGAGCTGTCCAAAATAAACTTGCGTAGCAGTTTCGAAACTAGCGGAGTCGGGGCGCCAGAGAGCTGAGAATATAGATTGTGCTAGCGGATTACAATTATTATTACCGTTGCAGTTGTAGGTAGGTACAATCGAGAAAGTTCCCGGTCGACCATTTTTCTGCGATATTCGCTTGCGCTTAGGGTTAGGTACCATTTAGGAATTTGAAAAGTCCTGACATTTTGATAAAAGTCCGGACTTTTTAGTCACAAAATGGAAACATTACTCACTTTTTATGTTTTTAGATAAATGAGAAGTTAATAAAGATACCTACTTATTTAACTTATTTGATATTACTGATTTTTTCTACTATGTGTAAGTATGTATTTATTTTATAATAACATATTTGCACAAAAACGAAACAATATTTAATAAATGATATTACTTAAAATGTAGTTTTGTTACTCATATTCCAAAATTCGGACAAATTAAAGAGCCGGACAAAGTCCGAACTAGAGTCTAAAAGTCCAGCCATTTATCATGGACTAATCCGGACGGATGGTAATCCTACTTGCGCTTAGGGTTACCAGATCCGAAAATAAGTTTTCCTGGAAAAATCCCTGCCTCAGCAAAAAAAATTCTGACATTTCGGTTTCGGCAGCAAAAGTATCTTATTTGTGAGGGGCGCGGCAAGGCGCGACGACAAGTTTTTTATTTTTTGTCCATTCTCTTATGTCGGTCTTCCAGTCGCAAAAACAAATACAAATCGCAAGAATAGAAAGAGAAAATAACTCCGTCTCGGATATTCTAGGAATATTAAATAATAAAGAAGGAATTGATTGTTAATTATTAGATTTTTTCTTTGGATTACAATTGCTTTATTTCTTACATTTTCCTCTTATGGAGGACATGTCAGGAAAATTCCTGTCATCTGGTAACCCTACTTGCGCTCCATTCCGACCGCTCGTAAGTAAGTAGCGTGCGCGTAAATCGCTTGCGAGCGAATTTCGCCGAAAAGTGCTCGCCCGGGAACTTGCTCGACTGTACAAAGCCACAATGAAACTCCAGCACAAGAGCTTGCAAGTCCCGAACACATCAAAGCTCGCCGAAAGAAGTCACTTTTGACGAACTGACTGGTACTTAATACATTTACGCATCAAATTACCCACTCGTCCGTTGTGTTTATTGGTGTAGGCATATAATTAATACGGCAGTTTATTCTGTCATAGCACCTAACACCGAATGTGTATTAGGAATCGAGAAACTTGTTTGGTTGTGCTAATATGAGAATCTTTGGAATTTAACGGCACTAACACAACCTTTCTCTACTTTAACATTGAGGCAAATCGAGAAGATTGAGCAGATAAATAAAAATAAATAATTGAAAAGCTTTTCGTACCTTATCATAAAAGTTAAAGTCATATACGACATTATAATTCTTATTATTTTTATTATAAATAAAATAATTCTTACAGGCTCGCTCGAGTATCCTACTAATCCTACTAATATTATAAACGCGAAAGTTTGTAAGTATGGATGGATGTTTGTTATTCTTTCACGTAAAAACTACTGAATGGATTTGGTTGAAATTCGGCATACAGATAGTTTATAACCTGGATTAACACATAGGATACTTTTTATCTTGATATTCCCACGGGAACGGGAACCACGCGGGTGAAACCGCGAGCGGCCGCTAGTACTAAATATACGAACGACATTATTCACATCACAATATATCATCGAACACTTATTAGATAACAACAAATGATGGTTTATCTATCCCGATAGACGGTTATTTAAATAACGATTAATTTGTCGGCCACACCAAACTATCGGTCACAGTCATCACATTTAACACTTGACATCACATAAATTAATAGAACTGTAGACCAAACAATGTAGATCTATCATAATAATATATTGGGAGTTGCGTTACGTTGTTATAAGTATATTGTCAACGTATTAGATGTCGCTTTTCATTTGTTTATTTTGTTAAATAAGTAGCACAGGGTGCAGTATATAAAGGTTATCTTTATTATTAGTGTGTTTTTACAGCACTTCTGGAGCTATAGGGCTTTTCGTGCCACCACAGGGAAGTGCTAAACGGACAGATCCGTTTAGCATTCGTCCCTCAAATAAGTACTTTCAGTTTTATTACATTAGTAGTATTCGTGGGAGGAGGAGGATATTCCAGAAACATCGTTCCTTTTCTAGCGTGGCAATTTCGAGTGTTTTCCCATCTCACCAGTGCACACCTAAACAGGGGGGTTAATTCCAATGCGATTAATATGTATCGATATTGGGATAAGTAAATATAATTCCGGAACGCCATCTCGATAATAATTTGTTCAATCAATTTCCACGCAATTTAATTCCAATGTGGCGCTATTGTCGCTTACAAAAGTGCCATTGACATTTATTAGATTTGTGATTGGAAATTGATTAATGCAATTCTGTTTCAAGAGTAGCCTACCAGCTCTCCCGTTAGCAAATTGAGACATTTCCTCGCGAATGTTTGTTTCCAAACAACAGTCACGATTGGGTCATGCTTATGTATGTGGTATCAACGAGTTTGCTATGCTATACTAGCGCAAACTGTGTCGCTTACCCGTTATCATGTATCAATATATGGATCTGTATGTTTCGAGGACAAAACTAACTGGAGCAGAGTTATATCTGAATGTTAAGTTCAGATAAGCTTTTTTAATGGTGCAAATGGATGTTGCATTATTTACGGATACAGTTGCATGTTATGCACAGTAATTACCTACTACGGGACTGTTATACAACGGTGTGGGAAACAACAGCTCTTATGTATTAGAGTTGTCATAAACAATGAAATACCAGAGAACGTTGTTACAATCGAAACAATTATTAAAACATGTCAAATCAATAAATCGGTCAATAGTATAAAGATAAGAAGAAAGGATTAATTAAGAGGATTTTCGCATTTCAGTTTCGTATACAAACTTCCAAGTCGAAATTTTTAAAAACCAATAAGCTAATTTTAATGAAACTTTGCATGCTAAAGTGAAACACAGGGATCTAAATAGTTTGTTGAAAACATTTTTAAAAAACGTTTATTTAGCTGAGTTATTGCGATTTAAAGTCCACTATAGCAAGTTTAAAATCGCAATAACTCAGTTAAATAAACGTTTTTAAAATTTTTTTTCAACAAACTATTTAGATCCCTGTATATTACTTTAGCATGCAAAGTTTCATTAAAATTGACTTATTGGTTTTAAAAAATTTCGACTTGGAAGTTTGAAACCAAAATGCGTAAACCCCCTTAGGACAATTATAAAAAATGAGTAAGATCTTTACTGTTAATACTGTTATTAAATACTTCATTCCCATACAATTTCCTTAACCTGCTATTTCCTACAGGGAAAAACTACAGAGAGCTGAAACTATTGCAATGACAATATGTGCGAAATAAACTGGGTACCTGTAACTTCAAATAAGCAATTACTTTCATTATATTTTACAGTCGCTGGGATAATAAGGTTAAATCGAGCATTAAATCATGCTCTGTTCTATATCGGGCGGGGCGAGGACCGAGCGGCTGTCCGTCACGTACGGCGCCGTCACGCCTGAGGGCGCCGCGGCTGTGCTCGGGCACTCGCACCACTGCAGCCTCCGCCCTCCGATATACCACACTATAAATAAATCACCGGTACATGCACGCAGCCCGCCTGTCATACACGGTGACATCCAACGAGATAATCTACGAGCACACTCCCAATTTATATGCTTCTCTCTAAAAGAAGGTTACGGAGATTATTGAACTGCTTCACATCATATCAAAGTTATGTAAACACATAAACTCTGTCCATAAAACATTCTAAAACAATCTGTATTGTATCTGATAAACATATTACATTGTTTAGGGCTGTAAGTTAACTAAAGGTTGCTCAGTAGAACACTTTATCTTTGTGTCTAATGTTTTAATTCTTAGCAAATGTTTTGTGCTTTAATTCTAGATAAGATGTATTTTTGTTAGGTACCTATACGAGGTTTTGTGTTAATAAAGTATCATAGAGGTTAATTGACAGCCTGCAGGGATTCCTTGTTTTATTAAGTAAGTAATAAGATTCTTTACATGATACATGTTTATTAAAAGAAACAATTATAAATTATTTTAACTTGCCTTTGTAAACTTTTAAACAATGCATGAATTATATATAATAATCATGATATCTTTTACAACAAACAAATATGGCAAAGTTATTCATACTTTAGGGAATGGTTAAAAGGTCTTCTTTTAAAAACTGGTAGCATTAGAAAAGGTTTACCTAACTAATAGGTTCTAAATGAGCGATCTAAAAAGAACACTTTGGACAATACATATTAAATCCCTATTAAGATTCACATATATATCGTTTGGCGATTTTAATACGAAATTTTAATTGTTAAAAATTGCAACCAATTAGTAAAGAAACATTTTTTTTAGTAATGTGGCCTTTTTAGACTTGCTAACTTTTGACTGATAATACTAACTTAAATATGAATGTTACATATAGTATCATTAATTCCCATTCAATATCATACAATAGAATTCTAAAGCATACTTCTACACAAACAGACATTAATAAAATGATGACGCCAAACAACGACATTTGTATAGGAAATTAGACAGTTAGTTGAATTCATTGGGTGTAAAGATAATTTGATAACCACAATAAATGAATCAAAGCATATTTACAAGTACATTTTACAGGCATAGTAAGGTTTTATTAAAGTTATCAACAGAAGAACTTTAAATGAGAGAGTCTTACATGAGAGAAATTGCTGTTAACTACCTATGGCTTTTACAGCGCAACTGAATTTAAGGCCAGTTAAAATCTAGGGAAGTTTCATGCCGCCATTTAAGTCCCCGAGGATATATAGTGGCTGTCAACATGAACTGTTAAATTATAATTTCCTTTGAGGCTTTTCGGTTGGATTTCAAGAGCTAGGACCTCAGCCCAACCAGCGCTCTCACTCTTGAAACCGATCCCGATCAATCAAGATCGGTATTGTGAAGTTTTGTACTCTTAAGGTACGACACTAGCGCTAGTTTGGATTCATATTGCGCCGATATTGAGTGAACTGAATGCTAAACTCAAAAAATAACAGCAGATTACCCGTCTTGGATGCCTACATATACCTCTTAGAATATGACAATAGGGTTACTACACTTAAATTCATTATAAAAGCTATTTTAGACAAAAGGAGCTCTGAACAATTAATTACAATTTGTATAGTGTAAACGCTTCTTAATGTTTTTTATTATTGCGATGTCTAGAATCTCAGTTCAAAGCAAAGTCGCTCAGGCATACTCTCTATTTTTAAAAACAGTTGTCGACACAAAATGATTCATGGTCATCTTTATCCAGCTGGCAACTCTTCAAATAACCCTGACTGATAGCTGGCCACCTAATAACACCTTCAAAAGACAATTCTTCCTAATTCATTAATTGTTACTTGTCTTTTGTACTTAGTTCCAATATACCAACATTCCAGGTTACTTACCACCTAAAAGCTAACTAGAAAATGTGTATACTATTTTTAATATAAATGCAACTGTGGAAGAATGCTGCTTTTATTAAAAGTTACTATACAAGTTATAGACAAACTTGAAACTGAAATTATAATTTAAAGGACTACACAAACTTAACTTCCCAAAATTATGAATAAAAAAAAATTATACAAGAAGGTTCCTTTTGAACTTCAGTTTCTGTTTAGGTTAAACATTATTAGTTTCTGAGTGGTTACTTACTTAGATGATTAAAGGTAAAGTATTATTCCTGTGGCATCTTGTTTACTTATAGATAATTGAGGCAGTCTTGCTAAATGTGTAGAGGTAAATACATGTAGCTGAATCATTTATCTTACCTAATTGGGCTATTTTGTAATCATGAGTCAATTAAAACAGTTGTAAGGAGAAAATAATAAACTGTTTATAGTAAGAGAAAATGCATTAAATGCCTATCAACTATTACACTACCATGCATGCACCATAAATAGAGCAATAAAAATTGCAATTTATAACTATTTTTATACCTATGAATGAGAAAGAAATATATTTATGCTCTGACTGAATTATCTTAATCTGAAAAAATATAGTAAGTAATAAAAAATTACAATAATACATACCATTTGGCCCATATTTCTCTTGGTTCCTTTTGACTTGATCTGGACTAAGGCCTTTGTCTGGGTCTGTGCCAAAATGGTTTAAAATTTCTTCCACGGTCTGCGAGTGAGCGTCCTCCATGGTGGAATAACTACGTTGCCGTCAGTTCTAAAAGACAAGAAGAGATTAGGTTAGGAATGACGAGTCATCATTTTCAAGTTGAACACTTTGAGGTTATGTCAATGTTCATTGAAAGAATAAACTGTTGCAAGTTGGAAATCGTCACCTCTTAATGAGCGCATTTTATTGAAAATGTGTCAAATAAGCACAATAAAACAAGACAGTTTGTGATATGGAAACGTAGCCAGGTTGAGTTTATACTTAAGGATCGCGGAGACCATGCCAAGGCAATCGCGCTACGTAGAAATCAGTTATTTGCAAAAAAAACATAGGTCAGAGTATATTTGCCTTATTAGAACGCAGCAAATAAGACAATGAAGATATTATTGGGTAACTGGCTATTTCCTACATCAAGCACTGTTTCATTTGACCACTGGATCACTCACCAAGAAGTTTTTTAATACATGAGTCTAATTCAATATTTCACTTATTTTATAGAAAAGTCTGATTTCTATTTTATAGAGTCGTAACTATTTTTTGTACTAAGTTAATACTTTTGTCGTAAATATCATAAACTACACGAACACGTATCCAATCGAGCCGTCATTTTTCCGTAAACTGACAGGAAAAAATGAGCCCGCTCCTAGCGCCATCTATTATCTACGTCATGAACTATTTTTGTCAAACGAAATTCCTTTATTTTGTATAATATTGAAGACTCTAGGAAAATTAATAACCATATAAGATTTATCTACAATTAGGAATATGGCAAGGTTTTTGTTACTTTATTGTAAGAAAAGGAGAAAATCTAATTTATCGACTCTTGTGGAAAATGTGGAGCGTCGCTATAGGTTGAGTTAGTACCACGTGACACAATGCTATTTTCGTTCCGTAGGCGCTTGAAAATTGCGGTATTTTTAAAATTCAGTATTTTTATTTCGCGTTATGTAACACTTATCACTTTTGAACACCCACAAACTGCCATTAAATGTTATGACACTTAATTTTACACCTGAATTCATCACATCCACAGCTTTTTGTCATAAAAGGTGTAATTAGGAACTTACTGAAATAATGTTTTCGACAGCGTCGGGAAGGAAAGAAGAAGTAAGAGTGGCGCGGGAGATGTTTTCCCTCCGCGCCCCGAGTAGCGACTCCCGGGTAAAGAGCGACGATTTTAGAGCGGCGCGGGCGCGGTGGAGGGATACTAACTGAGATTTCTTTAATTATTTTGGCAACAGTACTCGATGGCACTGCCGAGTTGCTTTCCAGGGTTGCATGTCGCGCGGCGGCCGTCCTATGATGATCTTTTTATAGCGGCCGCTGCCCGGGTCGAGCTCAGCCGGCGTACGATGCACATACGCCGAGTTTGCTGATGATCATTGATTAGTAGACGGGATTAATTATGCGAATCGCTTAATTATGAAAGGTAGACATATTGATTACCTGTGCTGATACACAGGTATAAACACAGGTATTAGAAGCTCTAGTTTAAAATGTACTGAATCGGTTGTTTAGACATTTTGCCTTGATCTTAAGCGTTACAAAGGTCACATTATTTCAGTTTGTAGAAAGGTATCCGCGTCCGGGTTTGATGTGTATTATGCGAATGTCACTTAGGATTCCTTTTTTATTATTGTATTTATTTAAGTAACTCATATTGTTCTATAATAAGATTTTTACATTTAAAGAAGTTTGAGTGACATTTTTAATTATGTGCACCTTTTTGATTAGTTACCTACCTATCTAATTAGTAAGTAGGTAATTAAAACCTCGAACTAAGTCAATAAGCTAATCATCGGTGCCGTCCATTTGGAGCGTTGTCGACAGAAACATGGTGTAACTGGGTTGGCACTTGGCACACAAGCATCTATGCGACACTGATCTATGAGATTCAATATTTTGCAGCTTGATCTGCATCGCTGACTAACGATCTGATGCTAAATGTATTCATGTAAAGGTTTCATCACACAGTGCGTTTTCAAAATCCATTTTGTAAACCCATTTTTTCTAGATTTTATTGTTATCAGTGGTTACCAAAAACGTGGCCTCAGTAATTAGCACGAGTGCATTAGGTATGCATAGCACGGGTAACCCATGTGGAGATTCATGTTTGAAGGTGCGCAATAACAACTTAAATTGGGCAAATTATGGTACTTGACACTGGCATCATATTTATCTATCTACTGGCAAAGCTAATACGTGGCCTCGTTAATATCTCGGTACTTACTTAGCAAAGCTAACTACCATCAACTTTAAATCTTAAATTATCTAACTTCCGCCTACCCGCCCGCGCGAAATTCCTCGTGAATTCTTGAAGGTCTAAGATGTAATGTAGCATAATAAGAAATGTAGCCCAATATTAGTCAGGGATAGTGTTTAGTGTTGTCACTACTTAACTGCTCTATTAGTGAATAGAATTGGTCCAGTAGTTCCAGTGATTTCTATCTGAATACAAATAAACAAACAAAATAATTTATTTTTGTAATGTTGATTAAAGCAATCCGTCCTTCGTAAGGCGTTGTTGGTTGCTGTAGTTGTCGTAAGATGGCATCCGTTAAAACCCAACCCGCATTGGGCCAGCGTGGCCAATCCAATCTCTCACTTACTGACCTAGATCTGTGCCCAGCAGTGGGACGTCTATAGGTTGATAAGGATGATTGAAGCAATACTAGGTGACAGTAGTTTATTAGGCGTGTTTGTGTATCCTCTGTAAAATCAATTGTTTCGCGACCGCCGGCGGTCTTATGATCCTTAACCTAATAATCAGCAATTAGTCAATCAAAACATCTACTTAGGGGATGTAACTTATAACTCATCATATCATTTCATTATAAAAGGTAATAAACTTTCGTATTTACAATACTTACAAAAATAGAATTGAAATGTAGTTACCTACTTTAAAATTATAATAAATACTTAGTTATGATTTTTTTTTATGAAATCAAGTTTATTAAGTGACCCGGTTCGCTCTGGGTCAGTTTATTAAACTCACTCATAAATGTGAATACACAATTACATTATAATTTTTTAATGATAATTCTAATCCAATGAAGGTAAAAAAGATCGATAGTGTACCTATTTCAAAATAAGTATAAATTCATACGCATGAATTTACGAAAGTCAATGCACAGTTTTCGAATGAAAAGTTTTTTGAAAACATTAAAGAATAGAAGGGCAAAGGCCTAAGGTTTAATACCGGAACGAAGAAGCCCTGCAACTACAAATCCTAGGCATTGTTTTGTTCAGGCCAGTGCACTGAGGACATATTGAATGAGCTGTTGTTCTTGGCAGACAATGTTGCGGGTGCTGTAACAATGCATCAAATTTAATTTGCCTTTTAATTATCGCGCGGTCATCATACATCCACCGTTTAGTTAGTTTAGCGTATGTTTGTACAATCAACCACGAACGAAAGTGACACAGCATTTTTATTATTAGGTACAATTTCGTTACTTCATATTTTGCAAGATCTTAGATTTTTTTGATTATTGATTTTTGCTGGATTAGATTGTATTTGTTAAATGGGATGCATTTTTAAAGGTGACACATTCAAACGCATAATGTTTATTGCCATAATTTTAATTGACATACTTGCATAATAATGGCATACTTCAAAAAGCATAATAGCAGGTAGTTAATTTTTTATTACGCATAAACATAATAACGCAGAATCGTTGGAAGACATATTAATAAAACTATAATCATTAAAATCTATATTATTGTTTGTCATAGTTTAATTAAGCATACTTTAAAACGCATAACTGTATTATTTATAATTTTGTTAGACATACTCTTACAAAGAATAATTCATAAAAGTCGTACTTTTATAAAACATACTTGTAAATGTCCATAAATTTATTTTATATTATTACTATGATGCATACTTACATTTAAGCAGTGGGTTGTGCTTAAAAAGTCTGGGACAGATACGAATCGCGGCAAAACCGACTTCACGTAGTCTTGTCTGCCTTACACTAGAGTGTAATTCAAGCCCGCGTAGGCGCGGAGGGGCGAGGCGGCCCGCGAGCTAAGGAGCAGGTGGGTTTAACGCTCGCCGCCGTGGCTGAGCCTGGCCGGCGGAGCGGGGCCAGCAAGCCGAAGCCGCGGTGATAAACGAAAACCATCTGCGACGATAAGCTCGCGTGGGACCGCCGGAGCCTCGCAGCGCCGGAGCCGTGACAGAAAAGAAATCATTCCTGCTGCATGCTTGCCTGCATGTTGCATGCTTGCTTGCATGCTGCATGCTTGCTTGCATGCTGCATGTTTGCCTGCATGCTGCACGCTTCTTGGTCATTATATCAATAAGTTTTATTTCATTAAATTATTGTAATTATCAAATGTAACAAATGTATGCTTTTAGAAATTATAGTAAATAAACTAAGTGTTATCCTGTAAGAGTTTAGAGATTTTGACAGTACTCTTATTGCATGTATGCTTTTTGAATATTATGTCTTCTAAACATTAAGGTAATTAAAAAATATGCCTTTTGTTACTTATGCTTATGGAAATTATACCTTTCAATCGTTATGCCTTTTAAATTTTGGCCATTTATGTTATGCGTTATGATGTTATGCTATAAAGACTTATGGCAAGTGACGATTATGGCCATTAACATGATGCAATGTCAGTTTATGGCAAAATTTTTAAAAACCGTTTTTAAATATTCTTACTGTAAAAGAAAAATGAAGCGAGTAACGAAACACCTTTGCAGAATTTGTTGTCGGTTCTTCTCATTTCTTTCCTGTCAGTTGAAATGTAGCATGAAAAGTTTAGCGATTTATTATTTTTACCACTCGCGAAGGTTTACGTCCATTCACAAAGTTCTGGCTCAGAGAATTTAGATCTAAGTCCATAATTTAGATAGATAGATAATACTTTATATATATGAGCAAAAATACAATTTATTACAATTTGGCGGTCTTATCGCATAAAAGCGATTTTTACCAGATAACCAGAGTTTAATGGGTATTAAATGCAATTGTATTTTGAACAGAAAGAATAGGCAACATTTAGTTTTGTTTTTTTTTTGGTTGTTATTCAAATAAGTCTACGTTTCCGTCTTATTGCTTGATCTATCTTCAAACTTCAAGTTCATCATAGAAGTTTTGTTATCAGAAGTATATATACTCAAGTAATAATCAAGTAATATATTATATTTTTACAGGGCTATGCAGTTCTTGTTCGTTCGTTCTATTGTCTTGCATAATACTTCCATTATTTTATTTGTATTTTGTGACACGAGTTTAGACTGTTACCTAATGAAACGCAAAACGTTTTTCGCCCTAAACTGACAATGCATAATATTAATGGCCATAATCGTCACTTGCCATAAGTCTTTATAGCATAACTTCATAACGCATAACATCAAATGGACAAAATTTAAAAGACTAACCCTAGAAAGGCATAATTTCGATAAGCAAGTAACAAAAGGCATATTTTTTATTTATCATAATGTTCAGAAGACATAATATTCAAAAAGCATACATGCACTGGTAAAAATGTACAATAATGGTGCACGAATTTTGGGGTTTGGGGGATATGGGGAGGAGGAGGGTGTAAAGGGCTACTCCCCGGTGTCATTCCCACTCGCAGGAAGTACATGGAGATATATGCATTTGAAGTCTCATTAAAACTAACTTTAAGATGTGTGAAAAAGTCATTCAAGATGGTTAGGGAAAGAGGGAAAAAAGAGTGGAGAGAGGAGAAACCCCCCCAACAAGAGCTTAAAAAAGGATATTTATGTATGGATATCTGTTGTCTAATAAAAAAAATAACCTCGAAATTTAAGACAATCGCTACGCAGCGCTTCGCCATTGTCTTAAAGTTTCAACCTATCACGTGACCTATAGTAGTAGGGCAGCTAATATTTCTGTTGACCAATAAAAAAAAACTTCGATTAGGTATGCTTTATACTTACATAATTGAATTATGCGTTTTAAAGTATGCTTAATAAAATTATGACAAACAATAATACTTATAGATTTAACCGATTATGCTTTTTATTAATAAGTATATCTTTCAATTCAACGATTCTGCGTTGTTTATGGGTAATAAAAAATTTGCTACAAGCTATTATGCTTTTTGATTTAAATGCCATAAAATGTATGTGAATTAAAATTATGGCAATAAGCAATATGCGTTTCAATGTGTCACCATTTTGGGGCGTTTTTCTTTTTTGTAGTTTTTTTGTTTTCTACGGCATCTGATCGTAACCTTAGGATCTTGTCTTCCATGACACGTGCAACTTTAGCTGGGTTCATCCTAGCCTTTCGAAGCGCCTCGGATTTATTCATATCCTGATACCAAAGATACACCTCGAAAATTTCGTTACTTGATTACTCATAAAGACTGAGAAGGAACCACCAAGTTTATCGTAAAGATCAAAGATGGCCAACAATAATTAATTTTTAAAAAGTTCCGGTTTTTTTTCTTGTTTTGAATATTTTCGCGTCGTCTGGCTTTATTAATATGTTCTCTAATTACAAATATTGGTTATCAGACTAACAAAGATAATAATCAACATAACTGCGCGAAGAACTTCCAGAAGCAACAAATGAAATCCGCAAGCGCAAAGTTTGTTTTATAAAATAACGCTAGCTTTTTAAATTCCAAAGATGTGCCTAAGGCTTGCTTACGCACGCCGTACTTTATCTGTATCGGTTCGTAGGCCGCGTGTACATAATACATTGGTGTAGCGATTCGTCATCTAGAAATAAACAGGCGAAGGTAATAATCGAAATAGAATTATAGCGCAGTGGAGTGTGTCGTAATCATCTGTTTTGGCAGGTCCTCGTTGGCGAGACGGCGAGGGATTTGTAGTATTTAATGGATACGCACAAGAAGGTTGTTTGATTGGCCAAAAGTGACAAGGGCAGCAAGGTGTTCCAATTATTTATGTCATAATTAGACGGCGATGTCTAAAGTTAGCTAGAGTATTCGTGGAGTACTTGTATGTCTACCTGGATATTCGCCTACATAGGTAGCTTGTGAAAATACTGATACCTAACGCATAGTTGAGAATTAAGAAAAGAAAGTTGTTATGGTTGAAACAGTTAAATAACAGTTGGAACAGTTGAAATGAAACAGTTAGTTCTCAAAATTAGGTAAATTGGAAAAATCTGCAATAATAAATGTTAAATCATTCCAACCACCCTTTCTACTGCTTGAGTTTTCTATGAAAAAAAAAGGAAATTATTTAAAAATCAAAAATTCTATCAACGTTTGGCGTAAAAATTTAAATTCCCAGTCGACGTATACTTAGTATACCCTTCACTTCTAAGGTCAAGCCCATGATTCTGTTCAAGGTCATGACATTGTCCCCATCACCTCGTCTCAAGGTATTTCCCTTAGCGCCCTGTTCCATCGCGACGCGAGTTTCGTTTATGTCACGCGGATTACGTTAGATGGCGCTACGTGCTCACAAGAGTAGTAAAGTTAGAGCGTTTAATATTTCTTGTAAATCCAATATCCACAAACCAGTTATTTTTATTATGTTATATCAAAACAGAACTATAATGATACAACATTAGGCTGTGGAACACGAAATGAGTGCGTCTGTATTTCTATAATGTGTTTATAACGGCGCATTGACGTCAGCGAATATTAGGTGCTTTGTTCGCATATCTGCGGTTTTCTAGTCAGATATGAACAGTATTTTTACAGCTGCTAGTAACTGCACGGAGTAAACATAATCTCGTTTTTACACTTCATTATTACCGTTACTACTGATTCACATGATTTTATTGGTTCGTGAGACCTTGAAAAAATTATCTGATGTATTCATTTTATGTTACAATTTTACGGTTGTCTGTGAGAGCTTCTTTTTGCAAGCGGACTGATGCGCTATTCCTGGCCATGACGTAGGCGACGTGGATACGTGTGACGTGCAGCGTTACATCAACGGCTCTCATGTTAAATAACGTCGATGTAACACAATGATTATCACTAATTCATTAAAAACATATTTTTATAAACTCTTTGAAACAGTTATGTGGCTCTGAATATTATTATGTTAAAAAGCTGCCAGTATTACCAGAAGTATGAAAGTTAGTTATTTTAGAATTATATGTAGGTACAAGTAAGTATGTCCAACATTTTAACACATTCAGTGAACAACTAGTAAGGGATCCAAAACAGAATATTCACTTCGATAGTCCATAAAAACGTTTCACTGGCGATTTTCCTATTCAAACTCTTTGGATTCACTAGTTCACATTTTTACTTCTGGTAACACTGGCTTCCGTCGTTTCACACTATAACTACAGATGTCGCTGCCTTCAAGTTAGGCTTTCCGTTCAGCAGATCCTCAATGTCACTAAAACATCCATGGGTGATCACATTCGGGCGGGCAACACTGTACACCTTTTTCACATGTCACAGTCTTCTACAGGCAACACCAGCACGTAAAACAACTTACCGTATCACTTATCACTTGGTCCCAATAACTGGTATGTGATTAAAAACTATACATAGAAATGTATTTTGTTTTTTTTTAGGTACTATCGTGAGAGATTAGCGCGCCCCATGAGGATAGAATAAGGAGTGCGACGCGCCGGGCGCGGGCTGAGATGGCTGTCCTCTTTTATAAGCTTCGCGACCGACTTTGGGACCGCTGCCAGATAATGCGCGGGTGGCCGATCCCGCCCGCTCATTATGCATACGCACTATCGCCAGGCTAATCTAAATGAACGCAATAAGGTCTACAATCGAACAAACTTTCTTGTTGTAAACGCAAATAAAATTGCGGCTCTAACACCGATATCCGATTTTACTAGTGGCGGCCTGCGGCGGCGCTTGCTTTTGAGTGTGTTGGGTTTCTGCTTCTACCCGCAGAACATGGTTGGTGGATAAAAACGAAGATTAATTTCCTTTATGTAACTAAGCGTGTGGTTTTAATATTAGCAACTATGCACTCGTATGCCAATATACTTCTTCCATTGACCTGTAACGTAGGTATATATCGCTGACTTATTTATCAATTTATTATCAAGGAGATCGGTTCTCTTAGTAGAAAACAACCACGATAACATGGCTTGCCTTACTTCTCCATTGACACTGTAAGGAAAAGTGTGTGATTAAGAATAAGTATTTAAAGTACATAATTTAGTTTTAGGCCAAATCCAAACAAAAACATGAATTACCGGATTTTGACATTGGAACGAAAGACAAAAATACAGAATAAGACCTCTTAGATTGCGGATGTTCAAAAAAACACAGACACAGTAGAACTTTATTAATTAAATAAATAAAAAGAAAAGAGAACACAAAAAACTACATCATGGATACATGATTAATAGATTGGTTGGTGGTAGGGCTGTATTATGTTCGAATGGCTAGCTACCACCATCTTATCTAATGTCGCCATAACAACGATGTAATAGCATTGTTATGTTTCGACAGATTAGAGATAAGATAGCCAGTTCCTCACTGGTTAAGGATCATAATTGTTAGAGCTGTCCGACTATAAATATATAACCCGACTATTGGAATCCTTGGCGTCGATATTTTGAGTGACGTTCAGTTTCGAGGTCATTTGGAAAGTAAAGCTAAATTAGCTTCAAGAAAGCTGGGCGTGCTTAATAGAGCGGGTTAGTATTTCACGCCGGCGGCACACCGCTTACAGTTGTACAAAGCACAGGTCAGGCCGCATAATATGGAATACTGCTCCCATCTTTGGGCTGGAGCACCCCAGTACCAATTTCTTCCATTCAACGCAGAGCTGCTCGAATTGTCGAAGACGTGGTTATACCAGGTCGGCTCGATCCACTGGCTCTTCGGAGAGACGTTGCGTCTCTCTGTATATTTTACCGCATATATCATGGGGAGTGTTCTGAGGAATTGTTCGGCTTGATCCCTGCCGCTGATTTCCTTCACCGCACTATACGCAATCGGCTGTCATTTCATCCACATAACGTTGATGGATGGCGGTCTACTACTGTGCGTTTTTCACTACAGTGTTGTGGAACCAGCTCTCGGCGGCGGTATTTCCGGACCGTTACGACTAAGGGATCTTCAAGAAACGAGCCTATTCCTTCCTTAAAGGTCGGCACCGCGTCTGCAATTCCTCTGGTTTTGCTTTGGTTCATGGGCGGCGGTGATTACTCATCATCAGGTGACGTTGCCTCCTTCTTTTATAAAAAAAGCATTTTTTTTATTATTTGTATTTTTTGTAAATCGGTAACGGCATTATTTTTGTTTTTGTAAATAAGTATCGTTACTTCTGTATAAATCTGAGTAGTTTCTTGCGCCCATTTTTCTCCACAGTTAAAAAAAGAAACCCTGAATAAAGATTTTGGACGAATCAAAATACTTTTAAAACTTTTGATTTTATTCACCTGGCACATTCTCATTTACCACATTTTTCGGATATTCCTTTGAAAAAGTCATACTTTCATTGGGAAGAGCATTAAAAGTTTGCTACTGTTCGATACCTAAACACTTTTTACATATGGTCAAACTTTAAATGTATTGATTATGTAAACATATTTCTGTAAAATGCCTGTCAAACAAGCATTTTCTCAAATACATGGCGTGGGACTATCTATCTTCGTGACAAAAAGTATCTCTGAGAGACCGAATCTCCAATGTAAATGATTCGTAAGGTTTGTTACTCGTGAGTCATGATTTTTTGTATCTTATCCTATGTTTTGTACATAAAAAACCACAACGGTTTTTTTTTTTAAATCCGTTATTAGTACGTGAGTCAACAAGTTATCTCAGATTTTGTTGCGCTTACTCAGATCGCTTGTATTCGTAAACGGTGAGTGCTACCTTCCTCCCTTCCCCGCACATCGGTAGGGCCAGTGCCGTCGCTGACATCTTGTGGGAAGGACAAGCTGCTCGATGTTTGGTGTTTGCTCACGAAGGTTAGTACCATTACAGCCACGTATTTATTCGGTGCAACATGGTATCGTTTTACCAACTTTATAACTATGGTAATGGTATCTATATTTTTATGTTAAATGATTTTGCTATCCCATAAATAATGAGCAATATATATTTATTTTTTATTTGTTAGTTTTTTCTTAAACTGTAAAATAAGTCTTTGTCCTCAAATACCTGGCCTCATATACGTGGCTGCCGTGGCACTTGCATGCCATGTTTCTAAGAAGATACTCATGTTTTGAGAGAATCATGTAATATGGGAGTCCACTGTTGGGATTGGGTTAAATATCTTACCAATTCGTATAGGGTGTTCGAACGAACCATCTGAAAGAGGTAAAGTTCCTCGGGGCAAGATCATTTTCGGTTCTCACACTTATTATTAAATGTTTGTTAAATTTTTAATAATAATTAAAAACATGACTTCGTTGGGCTAATTTTAAGACCAATTAATATAAGACTGATTATTTTAAAATTGTGATTAGGGTATAATTTAATGATATACCGAAAACTTCCTGTGATCAAAATAAAAACTTAAACTTATTTAATTTTTTATTTCATATCTTGTCCTACCTAACTAGTATTTCACATTATATTATTACCTTCAGTAATATTTTATAAATTCATAGTGCTTTAGTAACTAGTTTACATACTGGCAATTTTAAAAGTGTGATACTTATTTTTGCAGGCCAGTGTATTATATAGCTTAATGCCAAATACTTTGCTCTCTGCAATGTCTCAATTCGCTGTAGCAGCAGCTGTAAGTTTCGTATACTGTAACTGGTTTCAGTAAATTAATTATTTATGCAATTTTTTGCCAAAACAACTCACTGACAATCTTTAAACCGTAGTTTGAGTCACAAATACTTGCAAAAAATTAGAGGGATTCATTTTTATCAATTTTAGGCAGTAATATTATGGTATATTTTGCTAAATACGCAATTGTATTTTATGATCCTAGGTATGTATATTACTGTTTTTTAGATTATTTAATACAAATAGACATAATTAAAGAAAAAGTATGAGTCACGTTATTTGAAAAACGATACTCTCAGATACATGGATACAAATAGTGGGACTCAAATAACTCCGAAACTACTGGTTAAAAAACTGGGCCTTGGCATTCATTATGTTTCAAATTGAGTAAACTTTCATGTGCCATGCCATGATATTTTTGCTAAATACTTAAAATAATAAATTGACACGTTTTTGAGAAGAGAACACTTTCCTAGGAGAACCCACCTATGTTTTAGGTTTACCTATATTTTATTTTGTTTTCCGGAACAGCACACACAAAAGAAAAGTAAAATACAATGCCGTATCTGATTTCATTTTAGCTTTTTAGAAATACCATGTTGTATTGTAATCAAAGTCATACAGTTTTGAACTTGCTACGGATTAGCTACGTCGTAGCAAATTGATGGTTACAAGCTGAAACAACTATTAGCATTATAACTCACGGTTATTTACCAACAGTGGGATGTACAAATTATATTAAGTACTAAAAAAATAGTATACATTAATTAATAATAAAGAAAAAAACTACAGTGCTTAAGTACATTATAAGATAAGTATTAGGTAACTAATTTACAAAATAAAATTAAACATAATATCTTGAGTTCTAGTTTCCTACGTGCTACTATTGTCGTCAGCTGATCGGGCAGTTTTTTAAAGGAGGTTTTGCACATAGGTTTCTTGGCGAAAGTTGTTCAATTTGATGGGAGGAACTCACCCTTAATTTCATTAAAACGACAAAAAAAATGAGGGTGTAAATAATAAATGTTTAACTTATTGTACGAAGACTTTAATAGTCGTAAAGAGAAATTCCATACTGTCCCATGTTATGGTCTTTGACGAAGTGGTGGAATGGTTTTCATTTTATTTTCGGGAACGTCAGCAGTCGGTCTAGAAACCCTCTTTCAAGTTCAACTGGTAGTTCAACTAGTGGAACTAATTGGATAAAAAAATCTAATTATTTCTGAGTGGTAGAGCCACGCTGCGTTGCAGCACACATTGGGCCGGCTCGCCCGGCGTAATACCACCCTCTCACTAATATTCGGCGTGAAATAATGGCACTTGGTGCTGTTGTGTTTCGTCCGACCAGTGAGGGTTCCGGAGGCCCTTTCCCCCCCCCCCCCTCCTCCCAATTCCTATTCCTTCCTTAAGCCTATTCCTCCCTTAAAGGCCGGCAACGCGTCTGCGATTCCTCTGGTTTTGCGGGTGTCCATGGGCCATGGGCGGCGGTGATTACTCTCCATCAGGTGACCCGCCTGCTCGTTTGCCTCCCTCTTTTATAAAAAAAAAAAAAACCTTGTAATTTATTTTAAAAGTTGAACTTTCTGGACTAAATTGTCCCATTAGTTCTACTTTATAAATATTTTAAATGTGCTAACATTCAAAAGTAAACATGTAAAGGACCTTCGTTTAGTACCCTCCTTGGGAATGCTATAATAATTTGTATATTCAGTCACGGAACTGTTTATTTCTGTCTATAAAAATTTAAAGTTAAATAATGCTGTTAAACGAAAGAAAGTAAATATCGTACAGTTACTGTGCTGCAAGAAGATGCAAAATTATTACAATTTAAACGAAAACAAGTTAAAAGACAGCATACATTAAAAAAAAGGAAGAGAGAATACGTTATTATCAATGACACTATCTTATTGGACATGCAAATGCAGGTGTTTAATGGCGTGACTATACCTCTGTTTTTGGAAAGTTTGCATTCGAGTCATTGATTATTGATTAAGTTAGTATGTCAGTTTAGCTATGTAATATATAGTAAAGTTGAAATATCTGTTTTGTTGGAAGTAAATTAATATATTTTATTACTTTTTTTATTTAGTTGAACTAATTGGATCAAAATATTCCCATTAAGTATTTCAACTTTGTAAGTATTAGGAATGATTACATTAAAGTTGAAATAATTAGATTTTTTGTCCAATTCGTTCAACTAGTTGAAACTACCAGTTGAACTTTGTGGAATAGAGGTCTAGAAACTGGCGTTCCTCAAGGCGGCATTCTTTCACCTTTTCTTATTTAAATTTTTATTAATTTTATCAATCACAAACTTTAGTGTTCGTATCATCTCTACGCTGAAGACCTACAATTATATGCCCAGGCAAGTGTGGATGGGCTGAATGATACCATTAAGCACTTAAAAAGGACCTAAAAAGCATCAAATCTTGGTCAGACCAGTTTAGGGTTGCTGTCACCCCTGCAAAATGCCAAGCTGTATAGGTGGACAGTCCTCTGATGATGTCCAGAATAAGTTGCAGTGGTCTCCATCCCATTATCTTCGACGGCACTCCAATACCTATCGCTGAAAATGTTAAGGATCTGGATTTACTTGTTGACTCCAGGTTGAATTGGCAGGCTCAGGTGACGAATGTTTGTCGGAAAGTCAATGGAGTGCTTCGTTACCTTTACTGCCTCAAGAACTTTTTGCCTGTTAACATCAAGGTTATGCTTGCACAGACCTTGATCTTTCCTATTGTCGACTATGGTGATGTGTGCTACCTCTACCTGAATGCAGATATACTCAACAAGCTCGACCTCTTGAATAACTGCATTCGATTCGTATTTAACCTTCGTAAATATGATCATGTGTCCGCATGCCGATCACAGCTTAAATGGTTGCCCATTCGGCTGCGTAAAAGTATGCGGGCCTTGACCACTCTCTTTTCTGTATTATGCTCTTCTAACTCTCCTTCTTATCGTTCTTCTCACTTCCAATAAGTTTTAGTCATGACAAAAATCTTCGTTTTTCTTTTATCCGCTTGCTCATCTGTTCCTCTCACCACTCTGACATCATTCACTCTTCCTTCTTTGTTAAACTCATCCTCCTCTGGAATTCTCTCCCTCTAAATATCAGAATGTCTACCAGTCGGTATGCGTTCAAAATCAAGTTGCGCAGCTTTCTGGCAGAACAAGCTGATACTCCACATCAGTAATCGTCCAATAATTATGTTATATTTATGTATTTATTTATTATATACGTAATATAATGTATATGTACCTATTGTGTTGTTATATAATGTATAACGTATATGTATGTATGTATATGAATATATATTTTTTTCATTTGTGCACCCTATCATTTTTGTCTCTGCACCACCCGATGGTTGACTGGGAGAGAATGACCAAGGCATTAAGTCCGCCTCTGTACTTTACGTGCATAAAGTGTTTTAAATTAAATAAAAAAATATATTTAATATATAAGTAGTCTAATCAAGAATAATGTGTCACTCATAATGGATTCGTGATTTTTTTTCTGTTGCACATGTGCTGTTGTCGTTGCTTGTGTCCTGCTATGCGATTCTCTAAGCGACACATATACGCTGCGCGCATGGCTGTGATCTGCTGTCTCTTTCCAACTCTATGAATATGAAAGAGACACAGTCACCACTGCTACCAAGGCTTTAACTTAGAGAATCGCACCACAGCAGCGGGACGCTATTTAGATTTCAAATTTCATCGTCCAATATTAAGGGTGTGTTTCCGACAGAAGTGTGCGAAGTAGCCAAGCAGTTCACGTAAAAAACCACAATGGTTACTTCACTGTAGCCTGAGTAAGGCATTTGCAGTTAATTAACAGCAGTTATCTCGCACAACTCCGAAACGCAGCCTAAGGTACTTAAGCTGCGTATTGTACATCTTAACCTACTAATATTATAAACGCGAAAGTTTATAAGTATGGATGGATGTTTGTTTCTCTTTCACGAAAAAAATACTGAATTGATTTGGATGAAATTCGGCATACAGATAGTTTATAACCTGGATTAACACGTAGAATACTTTTTATTCCGATATTCCCACGGTAACGGGAACCACGCGGGTGAAACCGCGTGCGGCCGCTAGTATATACATATAATCACGACTATTATCCCCGAAGGGTTAGTCAGAGACCAGGCAATAGGACCGCAAAAGCAGCTCTCTGCCACAGTCCACTTTTCACCAAATAGCGACTGCACATGTGCTCAGCGTGACAGGTGGTGAGCCCATCGACGCTCTACACTGTTGGATGTATGTGCAATCTTTAGTCGGTTAGTCGCCTTTTACGACAAGGGAAGAGAGGGGGTGGGTAGTACTCTTTCACCGCTACGCGACACGGAATATGTATGTTGTAACTTCATCGAAAAGTTATTTATTTATTTAATGGTACTCGCTGCTGTTGTGTTTTGTCCAATGAGTGAAAGTACCAGAGGCCAGTCGCCATTCCCCCCTCACAAATTTCTACTTCTTCCTTGGTTTTGCCCCATTGCCGCTTAATGGACACCATTGACGTCAATGACGTCAGGTGGGTGCCTGCCGTCTGCCTACATTTCACATAAAAAAATAAAACAAAAGACGGCTAGCGGTCGCATCGCTACTGGATCGCGACGGTATTTGCATCGCTGCTAAAAGTCGTAGTGTGTAAAAGCTCTAAAGGCTGTGCTACGGTTGCATCGCTACTGGATCGCGACGGTATTTGAATCGCTGCTAAAATTCGTAGTGTGTAATGGGTCTAAAGGCTGTGGCTACGGTTGCATCGCTGATGGATCGCGACGGTATTTGCATCGCTGATATAAGTCGTAGTATGTAAAGGGTTTAAAGACTGTGGCTACGGTTGCATTGCTCATCGCTACTGGATCACGACGGTATTTACATCGCTGCTAAAAGTCGTAGTATGTAAAGGGTCTAAAGGCTATGGCTACGGTTGCATCGCTACTGGATCACGACGGTATGTGCATCGCTGCTAAAAGTCGTAGTGTGTAAAGGGTCTAAAGGCTATGGCTACGGTTGCATCGCTACTGGATCACGACGGTATGTGCATCGCTGCTAAAAGTCGTAGTGTGTAAAGGGTCTAAACGCTGTGGCTACGGTTCCTAAACGTAGACGCGGGTCGCCGTCACTACGCAGCCTACGTAGACCTACGTAAACGTAGCTTACGTAGACTTTGTGCGGTAGATCTACGTCGTAGCACCATCACACAACCTCGTGTTACACGTAATTTTAGATCGTATGCACGGAATATTTGCAATTATCCAATAACTTTATGGCTTTCGAAGATAATTATACTGTTTATATTGGAATAAGTTTAGATCTCTCCGCCTAAAGCGTTTTAAACTGTTTTGCACATGATATTATTACATAACATTTGACTACAGTGGTGCACAATTTGTAACATCCTACTAATATTATAAACGCGAATGTTTGAAAGAATGTATGGATATTTGTTACTCTTTCACGTAATAACTACTGAATGGATTTGGATGAAATTCGGCATACAGATAGTTTATAACCTGGATTAACACATAGGATACTTTTTATCTCGATATTCCCACGGGAACGTATGGATGGATGTTTGTTACTCTTTCACGTAAAAACTACTGAATGGATTTGGATGAAATTCGGCATACAGATAGTTTATAACCTGGATTAACACACAGGATACTTTTTATCCCGATATTCTTACGGGAACGGGAACCATGCGGGTGAAACCGCGAGCGGCCGCTTGTAAATAATAAATAAATGTCATTGAATACGGAAATCCTTATATAGATTATGTTGATGGCAATTCTGGCAACTTTAATTGTTTTTCAAACTTGTTCCAAAATCATGGGGTTTAAATTAAACCGTTTAATATTATGGCTACACAGCTGCCATTGCTGCCATTACAACATTTACCGACCACAAAAAAAAACTCTTATTATGAAATGAAATGAAAAATATTATGTGTAGATTTTGCATTCAATTAGAAAAATGAAAGCCTTACGTCAGGTGGAACTTGAACCACAGACCCTAGAGCCTAAGGAAAGTCGTAATTTTCAAACGCTTAATTCGGTTTCTACAGAGTGTTTCGTAATAGGTGTTTAAGTAATCCCGCAACGGACCCAATAAAACTTAAACTCTGAAATTGTAAAAAAAACTTACTTATACCTACTATTCGACCTTATATCTGGAACATCTGTTTTTTTTTTAAACTAGCTGATTTGAAGTTTTAGCTGTTGTTCTTTGCACTTAATAAAATTTACAGTTGCACGATTATACGATTATATACCTATTATCAAACCCTGTATATAAATATAAAGGGACAATAAAAATGCACATTCTGCATTCATAGTTCAATAAATTTTCAGTTCTGTTTTACTCACATACCTAAAATATAGTAGTTCTATTCTATTCCGTGAAATCCTGATGCAAACGGAAACAGCATCATAAAGTAATATTTCTGGAAAGGGGGCGGGAGTAACATTTCGCTTGAGGAGGCTATTTCAAGTACCTAGTCCATCTGTTTGTTTCGCTGACAATTATCTCTGCTGGTATCTGAGCACACATCACAATGTGGAAGCATGGCGGTATTATAACTAAAGCAGCCCTTCCATACAAACAATGTGCGCAGCTAGATGACAGTGATGATCAAAGCGTGGGGCGTAGGGGGCGGCGTTTTGTTGCCTGGCGTGGAGCCCAATGGGTCGCTACTCGTATGAGTTGAGAAGTAATGTATGTTATATGCTTTTTTTTTAAAACGGTGAAAACCAATTACACTAATTAACAAAAAAACATTAATTGTAATCAATACAATTCATAAAAAAAAAAAACAAATTTAATACAAAAAAAAAACAAAAATTAATTTAATCAAATAAATAAATTCAAATTATACAATAAAATATTATATTTATAATTCATTCATTTAAAATTAATAAGGAAAATAAAAAAAAAGAAATTTATAAAGGACAATGGGCGCAAATGTATGGAGTCTGGGCCCACCCTCAATAGTAAAATGTGATATACCTTAGGATAGGGATTGTTAAGCGGAATATTAGTTACTAATAATTAGTCCGTTAGTCGCCTTTTAGGACACCCAAGGGAAGAGAGGGGTAGGTAGTATTATTTAAGTGACCCGCTACATACAAGGCTCTAGTTATAATACCTGAATGTGTGGAAGACAGCTTTTCGCTATGAAAGCGCCCGCGGTTGCACGCTCTATTTCGCGAAGCTCTCGTTTCGTCTTGCACGTCGTGCACTCATTCGGTTCAGTTTTTTCGCAAATAACAAGAAAGTGTTGCTTATTAATACAACAGGTATTACCTACATAGCTTGTTCTATTTTCTTAATCTCTTGTCCTATTTTCATGAGTGGATTGGTTGTATCAAATGTCTTGAAATAAATCAATTGTAAACTACATCCTAAATTATTATTATTATTCTCTTTATTCAAACATTTTTCTTAAGATAAATTTTTTAGAATATTTTATATAAAAACATATTTACAATAGTATAAAATATTATAAAAAACTTAACCTAGTTTGCCACCGGCAGCGGGGATAGACCCAAGCTATCGGTGGTTATGGCTGCAGAGTGAGGAACCTCCTGACAATACGTGCCGTGTCAAGGAGCACTGCCTTCTGTATCTGACCCTTTACCCAACCTTTTAGCGAGAGCCTCTCTAGGTGTTGATCGAGGCTCTTAGCTAAAAGACCGTTTGCCGAAACGACTATCGGTACAATAATGGTTGAATCCACATCCCACATGGCGGTAACCTCGTGAGCCAAGTCAAGGTACTTACTGAGCTTGTCCTTCTCGGCTTTCACGAGGTTCTCATCATGAGGTACGGTGATATCAACCAATATTGCCTGGCGCTGAGATCGGTCGACCACCACAATATCAGGCTTATTGGCGACAATAGTCCTGTCCGTGATGATAGAGCGATCCCAGTAGAGCGTTGCATGACCATTTTCGAGAACTGGCGCAGGGGCGTACTTATAGTACGGCACCTCTGATTCAACAAGGCCATATTGAAGAGCAAGTTACTGGTGAATTATTCTGGCTACTTGGTTGTGTCTGTGCAAATACTCTCCGTTAGCAAGATGAGAACAACCGGAAATAATATGTCGGAGTGATTCTCCAGGACGGCGGCATGCCCGACATGTCGACCGTACCGTCCTTCATAATATATTTTTTATTTAATTTTATTATTATTATTATGAGCCTATATTTTCCCACTGCTGGGCAAAGGCCTCCCTCCCCTCTTTCCACTTTTCGCGGTCTGTTGCTTGTGCTGGCCAATCCTTTGCATAGGCATCAAGCTCGTCCCTCCACCTGCGTCTAGGTCGGCCTCGCCGCCGTTTTACTCCACGTGGGATCCAGTTGGTAGTGACCTTTGCCCACAACTCGTCAGGCATGCGGCAAACATGTCCTGCCCAATCCCACTTAAGCATGGCGGCTTTCCGAGTCACATCGGTGATTTGTGTCTTGGAACGCAGTATCGTATTTCTTATGCGGTCTGTTAATTTTACCCCTAAGATACTGCGCTCCATCGCCCGTTGGCAAACCTCGAGTGCGGACCTTTGCTGAATCGTCAAAGACCAAGTCTGAGTGCCGTATGTGAGGATGGGGAGAATGCACACGTCCATAAGTTTACGTTTCAGGCTCATTGGAAGGTTTCCCTTCATTAAGTCCTTCATGGCCCAATAGCTCTTCCAGGCGTTATACGGTGCGTCTAGCAACTTCTTTATCTTGCATCGCCTGGATAGAGACTATTTGGCCAAGGTATACGTACTCCTGGACATATTCAATCCCCACACCCCCAATGCATACTTTTTGCTCTATGCTGTTGGTCATAAGTTTGGTCTTCGACATATTCATGCTAAGTCCGAACTCGAGGCTTGCTTTGCTGAGGTCTTTAAGCATTTCCTGTAACTCATTAGCCGTGCAGGAGAACAAGATAATATCGTCGGCAAATCGGAGGTTAGTTAGTCTCTTATTGCCGCCAACAGAAATGCCCCTGCCCTGCCAGGCAGCCGCCAGCTTTTTGAAGATTTCTTCCAGAGTCGCGGTAAAAAGTTTTGGGGAAAGTGGATCTCCTTGCTTGACACCTTTTTCGACGCGAAAGGATGGTCCAACGGTATTTATTTTTACAGCTGCTGTGCTATTACGGTAGATATTTTGAATAAGATGGATGTAAGTGGGATCGATACTCTGGCTTGCAAGTGCGTTGAAATGAGAGGAGTGGGTGATGCTGTCGAAGGCTTTCGAGTAATCTATAAATGCTAGGTACAGTGGAAGCTTGAATTCGTGATGTTTTTCAATTAATTGGTTAAGAGAGTGGAAATTATCTGTGGTGGAGAGGCCTCGGCGGAACCCTGCCTGTTCAGGGGGCTGATGGAGGTCAAGTTTACCAGATATACGGTTTTCTAAGACCTTAATGAAAGCTTTATATAAGTGAGAAACAAGACTAATAGGGCGATAATTGCCTATTTCAGACTTGCTGCCTTTTTTATGAAGGAGAATGATGGTTGAGTGACAGAACTTATCAGGGAAAATGCCTGTTCATAGTACAGTATTAAAGAAGTTAGTGATGTGTGGAAGAAGAGAAGGCTCCCCGATTTTTAACGCCTCGGTAGTGATACCGTCTTCACCGGGACTCATAAGAGTGGTGCATCGAGCGCTCTCTAGCATGAAGTATCATAAGATACTTCATGCTAGAGAGCGCTCGATGCACTTCGTAACCCGATATTGGCGGAATTGTTTCTGGGCATGAGTATTCACCGGCGGTTATATGGGGACCTGTTGAGCTTGAGTACAGAGTTTTATAAAAATCTGTACATATATTCAAGATTTTACCTCTATCTCCTTGTTTTTTACCGGTTTGATCCTTAAGACAAGTAATAGTCAATTTGCCATTTTCCATACCCTGCTTAGCAATCCTTAGAGATCTATTGTTTTCCAATGCTGTCTGTACTTGTCTAATATTAAAGTTTCTTATATCTTTTCTAATACTTCTCTTTACTAGTTTGTCTAATTTTGTATATTCGGGTGTATAATATGTAAGTTTCTGTCTTTCTTCTATTAATTCCTTAGACTTTTCACTAAGTTTCTTTAGTTTCTCTTTAGGGGCTTTTACTTTTAAACTTGCTTTCCTGATAATGTCTCTTAAATTGTTATACTGTATTTCAATGTCTTCCGTATTTGTGGAATCTAGTAGATTAAAGCTATTTTTGAGTTCAATGTTAAACTGATCTTTGCATGCAATAAGAGAGCTTTTATTTGATCTTGTCAAACTATTCTTTATCATTTGTAGTCTAAGAATTTTTATGTTAAAAGTTACTGTTATGCGTAGTGGTCGGTGATCGGAGCTAAACTGTATCTTGTTAATAACTTGTGTGTTTAATATAATTTGTTTGCAAGAACTAAGGCAAAAATCTATTTCGTTTTTGGTGGTTCCGTTTGGTGACAGCCATGTCCAACGACGTTGTAGCTTTTTGGAAAAGAAACTGTTGCAGATGCTTAAGTTTTGACTTGAGGCAAATTGGGTAAGATGTTTTCCACGATTGTTTCTAACTCCTAGTCCAAACGGTCCTACGATGTTAGTATTGTCCAGGTCTTCTCTTATGCCAACTTCTGCATTAAAATCACCTAAAACTAAGTTCCAAGTTCCTTTGTGGTCTGCTAAGGTTTTGCTGAGGGTGTCATAAAATTTTTCTATTTCTTCGTCTGGGTGGTTAGAGGTGGGTGAATAAATTTGGATTATTGTGAGCGTTTTGGTATCTGTTATATGGAATTTCAATACTGCTGTTCTGTCCGAAACCGAAATGAACTCCTTAATGTTATGCTGCCATTTTTTCGCAACCAGAAATCTTACACCATATTGACTATTTTGGCCACCAACATAGTGGAACACATTTTTACTTCGCTCTAATGTGTCTTCTCCGTCTCTTACTTCAGCGAGGCCTATTACATCCCATTTGACTGTTTCCAGAGCATTCTCTAGCTCGACTAAGCGTTCCTCAGTGCGAAGTGTACGTACGTTATAAGTTAAAATATTTAGTTTATCGGTTTCTTTGCTACAAGCCATAGTCGTTTGACAGTGGGATCCCGCCCGGAGATTATATGCGCCCCCTCTTCCAGGAGTCGGTCGCCTGCTGTCATCGGCGGCGTTCCCACTGGAGTCACTGCACTTGGCACTTGGGGCCTGTTTTTCTGTTTGTCTGTCATAACGTCAAGATGAGGGAAGGGGGTTAAAACAATTAACCCACCACGCTTCTTCAGTGCGGGTTGGTGGGTGTGCAGTGAGCCTTCTAATTCAGCCCCGTGGACGCCGTCGTTGGCACGAAAGGTACTCCTCCGCCGCCGCCCTAAACCACATCCTGCGCTAATGTTGGTTGTTCTACCTTGGCCTCGTAGAGACGTTCGTGTCCATGAGCCCAGGGTAGCTTGTGCTGTTTGGTCGGGGACTGCCGAAGCAGCGAGCAGCGATATCTCACAGCCGATCAATTAACCGCCACCTATGGACCCCGGTAATAGCCTACAGCCCAGCCTTACCGACATAATCGTTGTCGTCTGTCTTCATATAGGACGTGACGACGATTTGTCACAACACTACCTCACAAATATTATACTATACTTATGTAATATGCAACTAATTGCTGTTTTACGATTGGTTTTAACTAATTTGTTGTTTTACGTTTGTTTTCAACGACCAGTATTCGGTATCGGCGCCGAAAACATGCCAGTCACAGTTGAAAACCATGAATCGCCACGATTCAAAGAAGCGATGATGGACCGACGAGAAAGCATCTGGTATTCCAGACGCGAGCCGAATGCGCTGTAATGCGTCGGATGTCGAAACGTTTTGATGATTTGCGCTTACTAGCTTACACGTAAACCGCAACACTGCTTATTATCTCATCCACATTCGTTATCATAATACGCGGGATGATTAATTACTTCCTGTCTAGCCAGCTAATTAGAAGTTTTTTAGCAAAAATAGCGCTCGTGCGAATTCTGTTCTAGCTAGATCAGGGATACATTAAATAAAAATGGAGGGAGTAATGCAATGAGTTTTATTGTTCTATCAATTTTGTCAGGTATTATGATTTTGAGCGTTAATAGTAGGCCTAAGTAAAACTAAAACGAGGTTTTGTTTTCAAGAGGATAAACCTACTTGATCGTCAATAGGGAAGTGCAAATATAGAAGCGTTCGCCGCCGAATTGTATTCTAAAATGACAAGGCGAAATGGTTATTTGCAGATTGCGTTGCCCATATTCTTCCGGCTGCATCTATTTATACGGTTTCCATACAATCCGGGCGGAGAGTCTCCGAGCGGCGTATTTGGCATCATAATCAGCGGATAGATCTGGGAATTGGCTGGCACCGCCTCGCAGCGCCGGCCGCCGCCGCCGCCGCCCGCCGCCCTGCAGCGCACGCGTCCGTCAAGACCACTATTAATCTTAACGACGGATGGCATCGAGCATCGGAAAACGTGTAACCACTGATGCGGGACAAAGCTTGTTTAACAATCAGCTCTTTTTGCAGGAGGAAGGAACTTAGTGGTTGTGTAAACTATTATACTTTAAATACTTTATTGCACAAATAAATTACATAAAGGCACACGTTATATATATATATATATATATATATATATATATATATACAAGGGTGAGCTTATCTCTAGAAGAGATCTCTTCCAGCCAACCTTAGCTGTGGTGATAAAAATTAAATATGTGGGACTTATTGCGCTTAACATATATACATACATAAATTAAATATATTTATATAAATACACATATAAGATATTATAATAAACAAATTACTTTAACATATATTAAGTTACTGATTATCACTTAAGTTTGATAAGTAGTGCTCTTTAAGATGGTGTTTGAACGATTCTACCGATGACCTCTCTCGAATGCCAGCCGGTAGTTTGTTCCACAATCTAGCTGCTTAGACAGTGAAGGAATTGTGGAAAAAAGGAATTCGATTGTGGATAAGATAGGGTTCTTGTATCACAAGAATGTTTGGGGCGGGAAGAAGCGGTCTACCTTTTTTATGACGTGAAATTCATTTATACGTAAATTCCCTGTATACGTAATTTTTTTGTTTTTTTATATAGGTACCACTAAAGCGGCAATTAGACTTACGGCAAGTCTGTAGCCTATCCTATGTCAATCGAGGAACGTCCGGTCGATCACATTTTCAGCGAATATCACCGCAACGGGA